>CM070759.1:7205170-9710170 GCA_036346245.1 Bonia amplexicaulis | reverse complement strand
AAACTTATTAACAATTCATATCCAATTATCATTAACTCAATTTCTCATATTTATTATCATCAATTTCCATTGACGGGTTTCATTATCTCAAGTCACCATTCAGTTTTCATAAAATGCAATGCAATATTCGTCTCATCTTCTACTTATACCAGTCTAGCAGAGTGTAACACCCATCAGTGTTCGCTCATGTGCACTCTCATTAGTGTGAGAACCAATTGCCCATCATTTTTCATGCAGAGACCTCATTGCCCATATCTTACATATGGAGATCTCATCCCACTTCTGTGGGTCACACTTTTCATCATGAATATTCAACATACAATGCAATGGTTATTACTTTCCACATTAGCAATTATCATAAGCATCATCATCACCATCACCAATCTATCATAAGCATGTGAGCAATATAAAATAAGTGTAATCATATGGATATTCATGGCGAGTATTCAATTAATCAAACAACATTTTCTACACACAAGATACCATTCTACCATGCACTTTTTTCTTTCTTAATTGCGACAACCAAAAATATTTGAAGGCGACAACAGAACCGAAGCTACTCTGCCTACAAAAAATATTCACTCCCAATACCAGCCATAGTAATACAAGATAACTCTTAATCGACAACGCTCCCACATACTCCCAAAATACCATAAATTTTAATCTCCACAATGTAAAATAGCAAAACATACCAGTTTTGAATTCCGCACAAAATTTCCTACAATTTCCTAGTTGGCCAAATATTCATATTAAATCATTTATATCCTCGTTTTTAACCTAGAAGACATTTGTTATTTGTTGGACAACAGACTTAACAATTTCATATCTTTTAATCTACACCTTCAAATCAAATGAACTACAACAATTTCAAAAACTACAGCAAATTATCTATCACTTTCTTCTTATGCCTAAAATTCAATTCTGCCATTAAATTAGTCACATTAATGATTTTTCATGATTACGTCCAGCAGCAACCTAGTTCTGGATAGCAGTCTCCCTAAATTCATAACTTCTATTATACTTATCTAAAAATCATGCTATTGGACTCTATGGAAAGATAATGAAATTTTATACAACTCTCAAGTTACTGACCAAACCTGATTCAATCTCCTTAAGGACTTAAACCTTCAAAAACTACAGCATCGCTCAATTGTAATGACATATAGGACAACAGAATTACAAAGATCATATCTTACAATATACCCAATGAAATGTAGTGATCTTGAGCTTGCTGGAAATATTACAAATTTATTTACAACTCTTTAGTACACCAACTCTCCAATTTCAGCCTCTAAGGCCCTAAAAAATTATTTAGATATAAACTGTGCAAAACTAGAAAAACCTATCAATCATAAATGAGAATTAACACTATCCACATGGCTAATCACACCCTAATTACCAATTTAATTCACACAAAAGTTCATCTACAAGACGTGGTGAAAGTATTAGACGATTACCTATGCATCAAAGAAAATATAATAAAGAAAAAACGCTAATTCTTATTCTTCTTCTCAATATCTTCCTTGCCTCCCCATCTACCTCCTAGAGAAGCCATAGCAAAACCCTAGAGAAAAGAAGAAGAAACCCTAGATAGGTGCGCCCCTGGGGAACATGACTCTGTCCTTTAGGGAGAGAGGGGCAGCCCTAGGAAAATCCGAATACAACTCCTTATAGAGCAAGACTTAGATGGGCTGGCCCATCTGACCCTTATACCCTCAATTAATTATTAGAGTCAATTTTACTATTATTATTAATATTACCATTAATATTAGTGTTATTATTATTATCTTTTAGTCATATTTGTCATAAATTTAGGACATTATATACTAATTAGTGTTTAGCGATATAAATAATTAGTTAACTAATATCCAATTAGACACAAATAGCATGACATATTTAATTAATTCATAATAAGAATTTTTTGTATATTACACAAGGGGCCTCACTGACAAAGCAACAACCTCCACTTCGCTTTGGCACGTGTCGTTACACCTCCACCGACCTCATGCATGTCTCCCCGAGCCATCAAATCCTCACCAGAACCAACGTGACACGACGATCGCCATGACCCATGAAGATCTAGCAAGCTTAGTGTCCTCACCTCACTACTTAAGCCACGCCTGACTGCGTCATCTTCTTCAACTATGGCTATCGCCGTCACCTTTGAAATTTCACCTCTCCAGTGAGCTCCAACCCTTTCTATGACCATGTATAGCTTTCCCTTAGTCCCCTAATTTCCTTATCTAACTTAATTTCAGTTGGACATCATCGTGGAGAGCTGCCACCGTGGGCACCATAGTCGTCGCCATTGTCCTCTATCGTCCGACCACCTCAACACCTCCCAACCATTGCCATCCTCACTGTCATGACTGGGTGAGCTCTTGTGCTAATGCGCTGCTCACTTAGACATTACATGGTAGTTATCATCATTGTTGTTGTAGCTCTACTTAGCACTGTCGTAGTTGCTCGCTGCTGGTTCAACTCCAACGACAATAGTGCCCTGTGCCAACCCTGATAGCATCACAATGCTTCACTCAGGCCTTTCCTGTACTTGATTTCTTCTCTATCTCATTCTCACACCATGGGCATTGCACGATCGAGGTAGCCTCAACGGTGTCATCACTATACTGTTGCCTCCAACCACCTAGCTGGATGCCACCCCCACCAATAGGTTCGCCATAGCTTCCCCTTTCCATTTATTAGCTTGTCAAATCCGAACCGTCCTTCCCTCACTATCGGAGAACTTGGCAACAAGCTCGGCTGTGCCCAAGCGTTGTCATCCCCTGTTCCCTCTCTCTAGCAAGTGGGCCTCGCTAAGGATATTAGTTTAGCACTAATTAAGCTCAGTTAAATTAATGAGTCTCTAACATGTGGGCCCGAGTAGATTATTTACTTGGATTTGTATTTAAAACCAATTTTAGGATCTGTCTCACTGACATGTGAAATCTGCATGTTAGTCATTTTTGAAAAAGTAATAAAAATCTGAAGAGTAGGCCCCACCTACCAGTCTAATAACGTAATAAATTTAGGGTTTCCTTTAGAAATAAAAATTAAAACTAAAATAAAAATATATGCATAGTATTATATTTTTTGTTTAGCATTTTTCAGACCAAACCTAATTCAAATACTTATAATTTTTCCATATGAACTCCAAATTGAATGATTTTTCTCTATAATTTTATAAAATCATGCTCTATATTACTCTGCAAAAATAATTGAATTTTATCTCTTTTTTAATTTATTTGGCTTTTATTTGAGTTATTTGACTTTTGACAAATAGATATCGATACCCTGCAAATTCAAGAAATTGTTCCAGAGCAAGATCAAGAGTTCAACGAGCAAGGCAAGCACCCTCCTTTGACTATGTTAATCCCATAATTCAATGTTACCTATTTTGTTTGCTCCAACTATTATATATGCACATATACTCAATGAAATCATTGTTGTTAAGGTTGATAGTTGTACCAAATTGTTGCATTGATCCTACCCAAAAAAGTTGATATACTCACTGTTTTCACCTTTGTAATGATATCCATAGCTTTTATGATTAATTATGGAATTTTAGAATAAGTATAAGATATAGTTGCTTAGCCATGCATAGTCTATCAGTAAATTAGACACCTTTAGAATATGGGTTTGGTTATGTTGCTAGACTAGTGTGGTCACCCTTTGTCGGACCTAGAAAATTAATCCTAAATCCTATGTGTTTACCACACTAGTTCCATAGTCAGTGGCTAGCACACACATGAACATCGCTGCATCACATCCACACAAGAATAAGAGAACAGAGTAGCATATAATAATAAGCAGTCATACATAAGTCTGTATGACTAAATTTTACATAAAAATGGCTGACTGGCCAAAAGTTCACATACATAGTACTTGCAGTAGAAATAAACAATAAATGAAGGATAACAGCCCAAGTGATTTTCCTCATTCCCCGCAAGCAACCAACTGGGGTTAACACCTAGTACTCAGTGTTGTTGTCACCAAATCCCATAGCATAAAAGTAGCCAACCAATGGATCTTCTTCCTCTTAATCTAATAGTATTCACCAAGCAACCTTGAGTACAAAATGTACTCCACAAGACTTACATCAAATGCTATTAGCAACATATTCGACTGTCTCAAAGGAAGGCTATTCTATCTTGTTTTATTGCTCAAAGAAAAAATTATTTTTACAATACAAATAGTAGATTGAAAGAGGCATTTGTAAAGTAGTAAGTAAAAAAAATTGTTATGGCTGAAAGTAAATATAGTTAAACATATGATAACTACATAGTGTAGGTCCCCAATATGTACACCAAATGACCACTCATGCATGGACTTTATGAAGGATCACGCATAGGCTACGCAAGCAGATAACAAAAACTTTTCTACCGCGCACACAAGGACATCATGCTTAAGGAGGCATCATGGATCGTTACCACTAGACGCCAGCAGTGCAATGAAGAAGAGTTGGAGAAGCCGATCCAACCACGCGCGTC
The DNA here is from genome assembly GCA_036346245.1 of Bonia amplexicaulis. Classification (NCBI taxonomy): domain Eukaryota; kingdom Viridiplantae; phylum Streptophyta; class Magnoliopsida; order Poales; family Poaceae; genus Bonia; species Bonia amplexicaulis. The sequence continues at coordinate 9,705,683 of CM070759.1, read as the reverse complement.
GAGGTAGTAGTGGAAGTAGTCGATCGTCCCGAACCGATCGTCTCCTCCACGCAATCAACCACACCACGAGCGGATCCAATCAGAGGTTGTTGATGCGATCAACGCCGCAACGAGCGCCTCCACCGGTATCCACACGTCCGGGTGGGCGCCGATCGCGAGTGTACCAAAGACTCATGACGACTAGGGTTTGGCTCGGGATTATCATATGCAGCCCCTCGCCTCCATATATATAGACTTCCTCACTTGGGCCTCGCGGACCGAGGCCCAATAGGAGTCTATCCGGATCTCTATCCGAATTGAGCCCACATCCGAATCACATTCGAATTAGTGTTCCAACCCGTTAAGTGTGCGACCAGAGGTTCACGTATACTTGGTCGCGACCGAAACACCTTCTCGGTCACCCCGTTAATAGCGGCCTCTAGTAAGACATATTAACCCCAAAGTATACGTAAAGATCATATCGGTGAACTCGTAATGTTCTCATGTACTAATCCTTTGCCTCACGATATAGATTAAGCTCAAGGCGAGACCTGTGTCATCCTCTTAATAACTCAATCACTCTCTCGATTCCGTGATGGATTATAAACTCGTGATTGACTCCTCAATCACCTCGGCATGGCCATGCACTTTCATAATCCATTACATCGAGGGGCCGAGATATCTCTCCCATAAGGAGGGCAAATTCTATCTTGATCATTCACATCCCACTACATGTTTCATGGCAAACCCAAAGACTACTTTTATGACTACCCGATTCACGGAGTAGTGTTTAGTAGCCCGAAATAAGCTACTACGCATGTTGGGAACCATGATGATCTCAAGTCTAAGGATTCCACATAAACACTACTTGAGACCAACGATGACACATGGAATCTCTGCGGTGTCTCATGGCGGGTCTATCCAACATATGTTCACTAACACATGTCCATATTATTGATTTGGTATCTCCATACCATGATCCATGAGACATGATCATCAATCAATACATATGTTGATCTTTGAATCATATTTGTTCCTCATATGAAATATAATCGGGATCATTTAGAAATAGCAACATTTTGGCATTAAGAGTCTCATGAATAAGTCACATACTCATTGATCAATAATGATAATGTCTATTTCAAGGAACAAAGCAATGTATCATAAACATAGTATGTGATATATTCAACATCTCCATGTTGCCTCTAGGGCATATCACCAACAGTCTCCCATTTGCACTAGAGTCAACCATGTAGGTATCTAATACCCATTGACCTAGTGTGAGCCTCATGCTTTGGTGGAAAGCGGCTTTGTCAACGGATCGCAATGTTCAAATCCGTTTGTACTTTGCATATCTTCACATCGCCTCTCCACAATCTCGCGGATGAGATGAAATCGCCGTAGAATGTGCTTGGACTTACAGTGCGATCTAGGCTCCTTGGCTTGCAATGGCTCCACTTGTTGTCACAGAGAGGTCCATTGGGTGGAGGCACTAGCCATCACACCAAGCTCAGAAACAAATTTCTTGATCCAAACAGCCTCTTTAGCAGCTTCAGAAGCCGCTATGTACTTGGCTTCTGTTGTAGAATCAGCTACCGTCTCCTGCTTGGAACTCTTCCAACTCACTGCACCGCCATTCAGGCAGAACACAAATCCAGATTGCGATCTAAAATCATCTTTGTCAGTTTGGAAGCTAGCATCGGTGTAACCATTTACAACGAGCTCTTCCTCACCCCCATAGACGAGGAACACATCTTTAGTTCTTCTCAAGTACTTCAAGATGTTCTTTACGGCAATCCAGTGACTTTCACCTGGATCTGACTGGTATCTACTTGTAGCACTTAAAGCATACGAGACATCTGGATGTGTACAAAGCATGGCATACATAATGGACCCAATAGCTGAAGCATATGGAATCGTATTCATTTTATTCCGCTCATCAGGTGTACTAGGACACTGATTCTTGCTAAGATTTATACCATGTGACATAGGCAGAAAGCCTTTCTTGGAATCCTGCATGTTGAACCTTTTCAACACTTTGTCAATGTACGTATCTTGGCTTAATCCAATCGGCCTTTTTGATCTATCTCTATAGATCTTGATACCCAGAATATATGCCGCCTCTCCTAAGTCTTTCATAGAGAAACTATTTTTCAATGAAGACTTAACAGATTCGAGCATAGGAATGTCATTTTCGATCAGTAATATGTCATCCACATATAAGACCAGAAACACGAGTGCGCTCCCACTAGCCTTTTTGTAAACACAAGGCTCTTCTTCGTTCTTGATGAAACCAAACCCTTTGATTACTTCATCAAAACGAATGTTCCAACTCCGAGATGCTCGCTTTAATCCATAAATGGATCTTTGCGACTTGCATATCTTTCCGGTGATTGCGGTCGACAAAACCCGTGGGCTGTGTCATGTACACATCCTCACTCAGATTTCCATTAAGGAAAGCTGTTTTGACATCCATTTGCCATATTTCAAAATCGAAATAAGCAGCAATCGCTAGAATGATCCGAATAGACTTTAACATTGCGATGGGTGAAAAAGTTTCATCATAATCAACACCTTGAATTTGTTTGAAACCTTTGGCCACCAATCGCGCTTAATAGATGTGAACATTTCCATCTATATCTATCTTTTTCTTGAAAACTCATTTGCGCTCAATGGTTTTAACACCATCAGGTGGATCAACCAAGTTCCAAACTTGATTACTGTGCATGGATTCAATTTGGATCTCATGGCTTCAAGCCATTTCTCGAGTCTGGTCCCACCATCGCTTCTTCATAGGTCTTAGGCTCATCGTTGTCTAACAACAATATGTCCCGTTGTTGAGTAGTCAAGAACATGTACCTCTCAGGTGCACGACGTGACCTCTCTGACCTACGTGGTGCCGGTGTGTCCACAACAGGTTCTTCAACATTTTGTTCATCCTATTGTGGTTCTCAGAGGAGTGAAACGCTTTCGGTGTTTCTCGAATTTCTTCAAGTTGCACCATGCTCCCACTATCCCTTCTTGAGAGAAACTCTTTCTCTAAGAAGACACCATGCTTAGCGACAAACACTTTGCCTTCTTCTTGATTATAGAAGTAATATCCTTTTGTTTCCTTAGGATACCCGATAAAGAAGCATTTATCGATTTAGGACTGAGCTTATCAGATTGTAAACGTTTTACATAAGCCTCACATCCCCAAATCTTAAGAAAAGACAAGCTAGGATGTTGTCCTGTCCACATCTCATATCGTGTCTTTTCTACTGATTTTGATGGAACCCTGTTTAGTGTGAAAGCGGCTGTTTCGAGAGCGTACCCTCAAAAAGACAACGGAAGATCACTGTGGCTCATCATGGAGCGCACCATATCTAATAAGGTGCGATTTCTCCGTTCGATACCCCATTCCATTGAGGTGTTCTGGCGGAGTCAATTGTGGAACAATTCCACAATCCTTCGATGATTGCCAAACTCATGGCTCAAATACTCGCCTCCACGATCGGATCGTAGAATCTTGATTGTCTTGCCTAAATGATTTTGCACTTCATTTTGGAATTCTTTGAACTTTTCAAAGGATTCGGACTTATCTTCATCGGTAGATATACCCATATCTACTAAAGTCATCGATAAAGTTATGAAGCATCGAAACCACCTCGGTCGTTGAGCTCATTGGTCCACATACATCGAATGTACGAGTGCCAATAAGTCAATTGCCGCTCACCTTGTCCGGTGAAAGGTGTTTTGTCATCTTGCCAAGTAAACAAGATTCGCATGTCTCAAATGATTCAAAATCAAATGAGTGCGAATACCATCTTTATGGAGCTTCTCCATGCGTTTCTCATTTATGTGACCTAGCGGCGATTGCCAAATAAACGTGGATTCAAATCATTTGATCGTTGCCTCTTTGCATTAATGTTATAGACCGGTGACTCTTCAAGAGTAAGAACATATAACCCATTCACCAATGGAGTATGACAATAGAACATATCTTTGAAATAAAGAGAACAACCATTGTTCACGATCTAAAGTCATAACCTTCGCTTGCAAACATGAAGCAGAAATAATGTTCTTGGAAAGAGATGGAACACAATAACAATTATTCAATTCCAAAACTAATCCTGAAGGTAAAGACAATGGCATGGTGCCAATAGCCACCGCAGCAACTTTTGCTCCATTGCCCACGCGAAGATCCACTTCGCTCCTCCTCAAACTTCTACTTCTTCTTAGCCCCTGCAATGATTTGCAGATGTGAGCAACCGAACCGGTATCAAATACCCAAGAATCAGTGGATGAAGTAGCAAGATTGATTTCTATAACATTTATACCTGGAGCGGAAGTCGTACTTCCCTTCTTCTTAAGATCCTCCAAGTACTTTGGGCAGTTCCTTTTCCAATGTCCTGATTGCTTACAGTAGAAACATTCTGCATCAGGAGCAACGCCCTTCTTGTCTTGCTTGGCCTTAGAACTGCTCGCGATCTCATCGGGAGCTAACTTTCTTTTGACCGCGCCTTTCTTGACATAGGGCTTGCCCTTGCCTTTCTGCATCATCATCACATGATTGCTGCTTTTCTTAATGCTTTCCTCGGCAACTTTTAGCATCCCATGCAACTCAGCCAAGGTCTTGTCCATGTTGTTCATGTGATAGTTCAGAATGAATGGCTCAAAGCTCGAGGGAGCGATCAAGAATCACATCAAGTAGCCAACTCTTGGCTAAGGGAAAACCAAGCTTTTCCGGACTCTCAATGTAGCCAATCATCTTAATCACATGAGGGTCGACGGATTCCCTTCAAGCAAGCTCGCACGCAAACAAGGACTTTGAAGTGTTGAACCTCTCACCTTGCTTAGTTCTCAAACATACCACGCAACCTTACAATGATATTGTAGGCATCGTGTTCTCATATTGCTTCAAGCTCGAGGACATTGTGGCAAGCATGAGACACTCACATCAAGGCAATCATTCGTTTGCTTCTCATAAGCTCTCCGTGCACCCACGGTAGCATTATCGTGCAAGTCATCGGGATAAGGAGACTCAAGGACATACTCCTTGCGCTCTTGCTTGAGAACAATTCTCAAGTTTCGATACCAATCCAAAAAGTTCGTTCCATTGAGTTTTTCTTTCTCAAGAATAGATCGCAAATTAAAAGAACTGGATGCGGCATTAGCTGACATGGTCTACAACAAAGAATATGCAAAGTTTAGCACTATGTTTATGTTCATCTTTTATTAAACTATTTAACAAAAGACTCCCACTATGTGTTTTGCAACAAAAATCCCTCTAAGTTACATAGTGGGTCAAGATCCTCATTTCACTAACTCCTAGTGAGCTTTGACATCACGGCTAGAAGACTAGTGACATGGGTAAGCAACACCTTGCTAATCACATCCCTATGTGACTCTTGCTTGTTGGGTGATATCAAAATGTCCCGGCCCCAACCTATGCCCCAAGGTCCAAAACAGTTTTGATAACCTTGTTAAGTAAACCAAATGCTTCCGCATGTAGATGTCCGACATCTACCCCAAGTAATGATGATAACGGACAGCACTCTACTTTGGTAGACCTACCATGCGGTGATCATTATCTTTTGGTGCAACATATGGAAGGGCATTAACACCTAATTTTGTGAGGGATTCTATCCTACCAAAACAACATATCACATATATCATTGCACGAGAATAAGATAGATAACATCACAGATAAACACATTTAACTGTGAAATAGTATGGCCCAAAATTGGTGATCTCCATCTCCATGTAGGTGTAGACGATCTCCATCCTCCACATCACTCCTTTAGGCCACCATGCTAGAAAGCTTGTAACCTCAAAACTAGGCTACTACCTATAATAGCTAGAAATTAAAGATTACAAAGATAGATTCAAGCATTAAGGTCGACACGCAGGTTGTAAATACAATATAGACAGCTAACAATAGCTGAAATAATCATGACACGCAGGCCATGAACGAATGTTACATGCATCACATACATCTCATACATTCCAATAAGATATAGGGTCATACTATTCACATCATTCCCTAAAAAACAAGTTAGACGCAGAATCGAATTCTACCTAACGATGTGAACCCAAGACGCTATACAAGGCGGGTACGCACGGCGGTCCGAGACATTGTTGTTAAGGTCCAATCTATGAAATCGCAATGGAAAAACTATTCGGCACAATCACCTTATGCCGATCCGAGACATTCTCTAGGACCCTCCTTTGACTATGTTAATCCCATAATTCAATGTTACCTATTTTGTTTGCTCCAACTATTATATATGCACATATACTCAATGAAATCATTGTTGTTAAGGTTGATAGTTGTACCAAATTGTTGCATTGATCCTACCCAAAAAAGTTGATATACTCACTGTTTTCACCTTTTCACCGTTGGGTAAATATTGCTAGGGTGACAATGGCTACTGATATTCAAGTCCAAGGAATATTTCATTGTGACATAGGACATCACTAATTTCCTAAGCATAAATATAATAGTTTACTCAAAGTTAGTGTGCAGAAATACTTGTAATGAAAACAACATAGCATTTGAAAGCACGGGAGCAACATGGTCAAGGTGCTTCTTGCCTTGCCATTGAACACTTGCTTCCTCTTCAGGATCAATGATTGCCAAGATGGATGTACATAAGTTTCCACATATCCCAGCAAGCAAGAACACCAAAGAAATCAAGGTAGAAATAGCTAGAACAAGAAACCACTCGAAGGATAAAAATGTGCAAAAATCGAGTTTCTTGATGGTCGTGCTACCAAAGTACCTAGATGGGTAGAGATTGATTACCAAAGTTTATCTCCATCTCATATACATCCTTGACATAGCAAGATCAAGAAAGGAGGAGAGAAGAAGATAAATAAACCACACTCAAGAGCAAATCAACCAAAATAGGATATAGCCCTAGAGAGGATAAAAGATGGATTCTATTGCTGCTTCCGGAGGAAAGTTTTATAGCAACTCCATCATAGAGGACAAAGAGCACACAAAGCACTCAACTCTCAAACCCTAACTCTAAACAAAAGAGAACAAGAGAGGTAGGTTTGATGATTACCCCAAGCCTCCATCTCAACCCTTATTTATAGATGGGCTAGCCAGCCCCATCAATGTCTAATGGATATTATCCAATAAGAACAATGGAGGAAACCCAATAACCCTACTCATACGGGTTTTAACTCACTCGCTACACTTATACACACATTTTAAGGCACATAAGCCCGAATCTATTCACTACTACACAAAAGGTCATCACAGACGGTTCAAAAATGTCATCACAGACGGTTTCATGAGCCGTCTAAGTTTATGGATCAGTAATAATACGAGGCCATCATATACGGATTTTTGAATCATCTGTGATATAGACTATCACAGACGGTTTGTAACTAGGACTGTCTATGAAGAACACTATCACAGACAGCTCGAACCAAAAACTGTCTATGATACTCGAACATCACAGACGGTTCTATCTACCAACCGTCTGTGATGGGCGAGTATCACAGACGATTGGTATATAGAACCGCCTATGATACTTTTTCATCATAGATGGTTTGTAGATAGAACCATCTGTAATGTTCGAGTATCACAGACGATTTTTTATTTTAGTTTTACTTCCGATTTGTGTCCAATTTAAATTTATGCCTTTGTCAGGTTTTGTCATTAGGTTCGTGTAATGGTGTTGATAGCTCACGAGTATCTTCTATTAGAAGTTTACCAAAAGTTTACAAAGTAAACGAAGTAATAAATATTATTGTGTCGATTCTGCCATGAAAATCGAGAGAGAGAGTTTGGTATGTGCACAGCCACAAAAATTTTGAGAGGGCATGCCCACGGACATGCATGCTTGTGGCCAATGAAACTCTATTTCTACTATCATGGCCAACAAATCTTAGCCATACATCATGCTTCCCTCTGGAAGTTAACGATTGAGACATTTTATTTTTCTTCAATGTAACATCCCAAAATTCGAATTACTAAATTAAATTTTGTTTGAATCATCATTTTCTGCGTTTTAATGAGTTTTCAAAAAATTTCAGTATTTATTAAAGGTTTCACTAATTTTCAGCAGCTAAAAATGAATTTATGAAATTAATTAAAACCTTACCAGAGAGTTAAAATAATTTAATTGGGTTCTAAATATTCTAAATTTCCTCTCCAAATATTTTCATATATTTTACAGTTGGGTTACTAATTTTACAAATTCAAACTCAATTTCTACAATTAAATCTTATAGAAAATGATTTTTAAATCCAACTGCGACCATGGGCCAATTTCTTTCCTCTCGTGCTGGTGTGTTACTGTTCTAGCCCAGATCCAGCCCGCGTGCCATCCTCCCTGAGCTGCGTCCCCCTTTTTCCATCTCTTACACGTGAAAACGTCTTCTCACTATTCCGCCTTCTCTCTCGATGATTCTCTCACCAGGTTTCATCCTCCACCTCCGACTGCTGCTATAGCATGTTGCCCAACCATGCCATGGACATCACGACATGGTGTAACACTCCGGCTTATCCAAAGCCCAGAATGTCACCACAACTACAACTATTATCAATTTAAACCATTAACAACATTATAACATCCACAATGCGATGAGAAAGATCATCATATTAATTATGAATGTAAATGTAGTAGCATAGAAAAATAACCTACACTTAATAAACCAATTAATAACCAAGATAAACCACAACAATGTCTAAATTAAACAAAGCATCAAGCAACAATACAATAAGGTATGAAGACCAAAGGAACCATAAGTTATCTAATTATTACAATGCAAGTTATAACTAATTCATGACCAATGAATTAGAAATTACTAAGTGGAGTTAAAAGCCAGAAGTGCAATATTCATGTCCTACTAGTGTCCATATGTGTCGCCTTCAACATTCACCTAAAAACAACAAGTGCGTAAGGGTGAGTCCATGACTCGGCTAGTACAAAGCAGAATAATAAACAAGGCATAAACTTATTGACAATTCATATCCAATTATCATTAATTAACTCAATTTCTCATATTTATTCTCATCAATTTCCATTGACGGGTTTCATTATCTCAAGTCACCATTCACTTTTCATAAAATGCAATGCAATATTCGTCTCATCTTCTGCTTATACCAGTCTAGCAGAGTGTAACACCCATCAATGTTCACTCATGCGCACTCTCATTAGTGTGAGGACCAATTTCCCATCATTTTTCATGCGGAGACCTCATTGCCCATATCTTACATATGGAGATCTCATCCCACTTCTGTGGGTCACACTTTTCATCATGAATATTCAACATACAATGCAATGGTTATTATTTTCCACATTAGCAATTATCATAAGCATCATCATCACCATCACCAATCTATCATAAGCATGTGAGCAATATAAAATAATTGTAATCATATGAATATTCATGGTGGCTATTCGATTAATCAAACAACAATTTCAACACACAAGATACCATTCTACCATGCACTTTTTTCTTTCTTAATTACGACAACCAAAAATATTTGAAGGCGACAACAGACACGAAGCTACTCTACCTACAAAAAATATTCACTCTCAATACAAGCCATAGTAATACAAGATAACTCTTAATCGACAACGATCCCACATACTCCCAAATTCCACCATTTCCTCTTTTACCAGACAGTCCCCCTTGCTATCCTAGTAGAACAAATACCATAAATTTTAATCTCCACAATGTAAAATAGCAAAACATACCAGTTTTGAAATCCGCACAAAATTTCCTACAATTTCCTAGTTGGCTAAATATTCATATTAAATCATCTATATCCTTGTTTTTAACCTAGAAGACATATTTGTTATTTTTTGGAGAGCAGACTTAACAATTTCATATCATTTAATCTACACCTCCAAACCAAATGAACTACAACATTTTCAAAAACTACAGCAAATTATCTATCACATTAATGACTTTTCATGATTACGTCCAGCAGCAACCTGGTTCTGGATAGCAGTCTCCCTAAATTCATAACTTCTATTATATTTATTTACAACTCTTTAGTACACCAACTCTCCAATTTCAGCCTCTAAGGCCCTAAAAAATTATTTAGATATAAACTGTGCAAAACTAGAAAAACCTATCAATCATAAATAAGAATTAACACTATCCACATGGCTAATCACACCCTAATTACCAATTTAATTCACACAAAAGTTCATCTACAAGACGTGGTGAAAGTATTAGACGATTACCTATGCATCAAAGAAAATATAATAAAGAAAACACGCTAATTCTTATTCTTCTTCTCAATATCTTCATTGCCTCCCCATCTACCTCCTAGAGAAGCCATAGCAAAACCCTAGAGAAAAAGAAGAAGAAACCCTAGATAGGTGCGCCCCTAGGGAACATGACTCTGTCCTTTAGGGAGAGAGGGGCAGCCCTAGGAAAATCCGAATACAACTCCTTATAGAGCAAGACTTAGATGGGCTGGCCCATCTGACCCTCATACCCTCAATTAATAATTAGAGTCAATTTTACTATTATTATTAATATTACCATTAATATTAGTGTTATTATTATTATCTTTTAGTCATATTTGTCATAAATTTAGGACATTATATACTAAATAGTGTTTAGGGATATAAATATTAGTTAACTAATATCCAATTAGACACAAATAGCATGACATATTTAATTAATTCATAATAAGAATTTTTTGGATATTACACAAGGGGCCTCACTGACAAAGCAACAACCTCCACTTCGCTTTGGCACGTGTCGTTACACCTCCACCGACCTCATGCATGTCTCCCCGAGCCATCAAATCCTAACCAGAACCAACGTGACACGACGATCGCCATGACCCATGAAGATCTAGCAAGCTTAGTGTCCTCACCTCACTACTTAAGCCACGCCTGACTGCGTCATCTTCTTCAACTGTGGCTATCGCCGTCACCTTTGAAATTCCACCTCTCCAGTGAGCTCCAACCCTTTCTATGACCATGGATAGCTTTCCCTTAGTCCCCTAATTTCCTTATCTAACTTAATTTCAGTTGGACATCATCGTGGAGAGCTGCCACCGTGGGTACCATAGTCGTCGCCATTGTCCTCTATCGTCCGGCCACCTCAACACCTTCCAACCATTGCCATCCTCACTGTCATGACTGGGTGAGCTCCCGTGCTAATGCGCTGCTCACTTAGACATTACATGGTAGTTATCATCATTGTTGTTGTAGCTCTACTTAGCACTGTCGTAGTTGCTCGCTGCTGGTTCAACTCCAACGACAATAGTGCCATGTGCCAACCCTGATAGCATCACAATGCTTCACTCAGTGCTTTCCTGTACTTGATTTCTTCTCTATCTCATTCCCACACCATGGGCATTGCATGATCGAGGTAGCCTCACCGGTGTCATCACTATATTGTTGCCTCCAACCACCTAGCTGGATGCCACCCCCACCAATAGGTTCGCCATAGCTTCCCCTTTCCATTTATTAGCTTGTCAAATCCGAACCGTCCTTCCCTCACTATCGGAGAACTTGGCAACAAGCTCGGGTGTGCCCAAGCGTTGTCGTCCCTTGTTCCCTCTCTCTAGCAAGTGGGCCTCGCTAGGGATATTAGTTTAGCACTAATTAAGCACAGTTAAATTAATGAGTCTCTAACATGTGGGCCCGAATAGATTAATTACTTGGATTTATATTTAAAACCAATTTTAGGATCTATCTCACTGACATGTGAAATCTGCATGTTAGTCATTTTAGAAACATTAATAAAAATCTGTAGAGTAGGCCCCACCTACCAGTCTAATAACGTAATAAATTTAGGGTTTCCTTTAGAAATAAAAATTAAAACTAAAATAAAAAATATATGCATAGTATTTTTTTTCTTTTTTAGCATTTTTCAGACCAAACCTAATTCAAATACTTATAATTTTTCCATATGAACTCCAAATTGAATGATTTTTCTCTAAAATTTTATAAAATCATGCTCTATATTACTCTGCAAAAATAATTGAATTTTATCACTTTTTTAATTTATTTGGCTTTTATTTGAGTTATTTGGCTTTTGTCAAATAGATATCGATACCCCGCAAATTCAAGAAATTGTTCTAGAGCAAGATCAAGAGTTCAATGAGCAAGGCAAGCACCCTCCTTTGACTATGTTAATCCCATAATTCAATGTTACCTATTTTGTTTGCTCCAACTATTATATATGCACATATATTCAATGAAATCATTGTTGTTAAGGTTGATAGTTGTACCAAATTGTTGCTTTGATCCTACCCAATAAAGTTGATATACTCACTGTTTTCACCTTAGTAATCATATCCATTGCTTTTATGATTAATTATGGAATTTTAGAATAAGTATAAGATATAGTTGCTTAGCAATGCATAGTTTATCAGTAAATTAGACACCTTCAGAATATGGGTTTGGTTATGTTGGTAGACTAGTGTGGTCACCCTTTGTCGGACCTGGAAAATTAATCCTAAATCCTATGTGTTTACCACACTAGTTCCATAGTCAGTGGCTAGCACACACATGAACATCGCTGCATCACATCCACACAAGAATAAGAGAACAGAGTAGCATATAATAATAAGCAGTCGTACATAAGTCTGTATGACTAAATTTTACATAAAAAGGGCTAACTGGCCAAAAGTTCACATACATAGTACTTGCAGTAGAAATAAACAATAAATGAAGGATAACAGCCCAAGTGATTTTCCTCATTCCCCACAAGCAACCAACTGGGGTTAACACCTAGTACTCAGTGTTGTTGTCACCAAATCCCACAGCATAAAAGTAGCCAACCAAGGGATCTTCTTCCTCTTAATCTAATAGTATTCAACAAGCAACCTTGAGTACAAAATGTACTCCACAAGACTTACATCAAATGCTATTAGCTACATATTCGACTGTGTCAAAGGAAGGCTATTCTATCTTGTTGTATTGCTCAAAGCAAAATTTGTTTTTACAATACAAATAGTAGATTGCAAGAGGCATTTGTAAAGTAGTAAGTAAAAAAACTTGTTATGGCTGAAAGTAAACATAATTAAACATATGATAACTACATAGTGTAGGTCCCCAATATGTACACCAAACAACCACTCATGCATGGACTTTACCCGTCCATACCGAGCCCAAAGCTTTTCAAGCATGGGCTTCATCCGACAATACCAATTTAACAAAATCATTTGAAACTAGAAAATCTAACCAGGTATGGTATCACTAAGTGATGTCCATGACCCGAGACATGACTATTCGAATTGATCGAGATCTCATTTTGTAGATGATGTACAACTTTACCCACAAGAGATAATTAGCTCATGATGTAGGCCATTAATGCAGCCACTGGCATACGACTAAGTCATTATCACGAGGTCTTCACAATGCATCATCCCAACCAGATTCCACCCGCTAAGGTTTCACCGCTGAAAGACATTGTCGCTCAGTCGGAAGCCTACTCTTGCGCCATATGGGAATAAACTGTCATCATCGGCACCCACATTAATCTTAATGGAAAACCCAAAGTTGAGACATTCCAAATTACTTAGCCAAGTCCATCCTATTCTAGAACATGTGGTTGTACTAAAATGCTTGGGTTAGCGGCACTAATATTCGATCCTTAATTGACTCAGTGAGACTGCCACAAACCAAAATCTCATGCTAACCGCACCGGTCTCAACAACCACATGCCCAAGTCAAAACCATTTTTCATCTTTGTTTAGCTATCAAATCAATTCGGATGTACTCCTCTATCCAAAATATACCATAAAAATTCCCAAGAGTTTACATAAATGTTCTAGACATTTCCTTATCAATTTGTGTAACATTTGCAATGAGCATGGCTTAGATTTGCAAACAAAATCACTAATTTCCACTAAAATATATCTCAAACCGTTGGGTAAATATTGCTAGGGTGACAATGGCTACTGATATTCAAGTCCAAGGAATTTTTCAACGTGACATGGGACATTACTAATTTCCTAAGCATAAATATAATAGTTTACTCAAAGTTAGTGTGCAGAAACACTTGTAATGAAAACAACATAGCATTTGAAAGCATAGGAACAACATGATCAAGGTGCTGCTTTCCTTGCCATTGAACACTTGCTTCCTCTTCAGGACCAACTTAAAAAGTATCAAGCACATCGATATCTAACAGGAGAAGCCATAAAACACAAATAATTATCAAATAAATTTAAAAAAAGCGAAAACAACAAATATTGAAGCATATTATCAAATTTCATGATTTTATAAAAAATTACAGACAAGTTTCACCTAATTTAGAGTTCATATACAAAAGTTACAGGCTTCCGAAGTTTGCCAAGAGAGAAAATCCTAGCAAAATAGAAGGAATATACCATGCATAGTTTTTAGTTTTATTTATATTTTTTCTATTGTAAAATATGTTTTATTGCTCGGTAAGGCTGAAAGTGGGGCCTACTAGTCAGAATTTTATTATTTTCATTAAATATGGACAGTTGGGGACCACACGTAACTGACACAATACCTTAACTATAGTATAAATATAAATCAATTAATTAACCAACTCAGGTGGACATGTCAATGATTCATTAAATAAAATTTCTAACATTAGTGCTAAGCTTAACGCTAATCAATCAGGCCCACAAAGTCAAGGAGAGAAGGGAGAGAATGCATAGCCAAGCAGCTTCAGCCGAGCTCGTGTAGGACCAAAACGCAACAGAGGGGGTGAATGATTCCTTCAAATTTTCTCCTAAGTATTCCCCTAATCTTCGCTCCAACAGCTATTAGAATCTATGAAGATCAAGAAGCCAAAAACCAAAAAATTCTTGATATTTTGGTCCGTTGGTCCAAAAAACTTGAAACTTAAACCAAAGATAGTTCATAAACTGAGGAACCTATCCCAATTAAAAAACCTGAAATAACTTGAGAGGATGGGGATATTTTGGTTTGTGAAACTGTGTTGCACCAAAACCGAGCCAAAACTTAAAATTGAGCTAACTCTCAAACCAAATCTCCAAATTACTTAAAATTTGGTATGCACCGTCCCTAGGATGTCAAGAACCTATTCCAGTCAATGATAAAAAAATCATCACCAAAGATCTAACATTTTCCGATTGAAGGCAGATTGCACCAAAAAACAAGGAAAAACCACAAACGGTGAATATGAGTTGATCGTGGGTGGATAATGGCCAAGATGGATGTACATAAGTTTCCATATATCCCAGCAAGCAAGAACACCAAAGAAATCAAGGTAGAGATTGATTCCCAGAGTTTATCTCCATCTCATATACATCCTTGACATAGCAATATCAAGAAAGGAGGAGAGAAGAAGATAAATAAACCACAATCAAGAGTAAATCAACCAAAATAGGATATAGCCCTATAGATGATAAAAGATGGATTCTATTGCTGCTTCGGGAGGAAGGTTTTATAGCAACTCCATCATAGAGGAAAAGAGCACACAAAGCACTCAACTCTCAAACCCTAACTCTAAACAAAAGAGAACAAGAGAGGTAGGTTGGATGATTACCCGAAGCCTCCATCCCAACCCTTATTTATAGATGGGCTAGCCAGCCCCATCAATGTCTAATGGATATTATCCAATAAGAACAATGGAGGAACCCGATAACCCTACTCGTACGGGTCTCAACTCACTCACTACACTTATACACACTTTTTAAGGCACATAAGCCCGAATCTATTCACTACTACACAAAAGTTCATCACAGACGGTTCAAAAATATCATCACAGACGATTTCATAAGCTGTATGAGTTTTTGGATCAGTAATAATACGAGGTCATCATATACGGTTTTTGAATCATCTGTGATGTAGACTATCATAGATGGTTTATAACTAGAACTGTCTATGAAGAACACTATCACATACAGCTCGAACCAAAAACTGTCTATGATACTCGAACATCACAGACGGTTCTATCTACCAACCGTCTGTGATAGGCGAGTATCACAGACGGTTGGTATATAGAACCATCTATGATACTTTTTCATCATAGATGGTTTGTATATAGAACCATCTGTAATGTTCGAGTATCATAGACGGTTTTTTATTTTAGTTTTACTTCCGATTTGTCTCCAATTTAAATTTATGCCTTTGTCAGGTTTTGTCATAAGGTTCGTGTAATGGTGTTGATAGCTCACGAGTATCTTCTATTAGAAGTTTACCAAAAGTTTACAAAGTAAACGAAGTAATAAATATTATTGTGTCGATTCTGCCATGAAAATCGAGAGAGAGAGTTTGGTATGTGCACAGCCACATAATTTTTGGGAGGGCATGCCCTCGGACATGCATGCTTGTGGCAAATGAAACTCTATTTCTACTATCATGGCCCAGAAATCTTGGCCATACATCATGCTTCCCTCGGGAAGTTAACGATTGAGATATTTTATTGAACATCAAAATACATATTGTGCGGAAGCGTAAATATAATAAGTACACTTACTTATAGGCCGATTAGGCTGAAATCAATAAATTGTAGCAACGAAAATGAAGCACACAGGGGGACCCTCAGGACGTGCTCACAGGCATCCAACTGGGGGTTCACGACCTAATTCTTGATACCTTCATCTTCTTCACCATCATGTCCAGATGTATTACTGAGGCGTAGCAATCTGACTCCTGATTCTGGATTAATTGTGAGAGCTAGGGTGAGCACAAACCACCGTGCTCCACGAACCAATACACATGATGCAAATTGATAATATGTATGGCTTATCAAGGAAAGGCTCCGGTTAATTTATTTGCCATAAATTGCATTTAAAATATGATACATAGAAATTTCCTGAGACTTAGCAGTTTTAACTAAAACAGATTTTATCAATGTATGAAAGAATGCAATAATAATAGCAATCCAGATTTCATCCACCGTTACATGGTTTCTGCACCATATGTTAACCTTTCAGCGTTATAACCGCTTACCATATCACTAGGGTGACACCTAGGGCAACACAAATCAGGGTCTTTCTCTTCCCGCCACTTTTCCAATTCCACACATAAAGTTATTTTTTGAAATAAAACTATATCTAGTTATGTTCCCATGTCCTCCCTTGACCGTGGGAATGGCTATTTGAATAGTTTAACTCTGCAGAGTTTGTACACTTTACCCACAAGAGACAATCCGCTCGTTGCTCCACATGATTCCTTAGTCATGCGATTGCGTAGATCATCACAGTAACTTTTCAAAATACCTCGCCCCTTCCATCATCTCACCCATATGGGCTTCTCCCACTTGCGACAAGTCCCATAAGTTGTGCGGGATGTTCTACCCCTATGTGGCTAGCAGCTGGACTACCCACACCGACTAGCGTGCCGTGGTAAACATCACCCTCAACAAGTGTCCTATTCAAGTTGTCACACAGACAACCACTTGCACTACCTCACCTCCTCCGCCGATGAGATGACTTTCAGGGTCCAGTAAATCTACTAAGCCAAGTTGTAATTTACAAACTTGTGGTTGTAGTTGTCTTACACATGATGTCATGAAAAGATTCAGTCCTTAGGGTTATCTGGGCGGTTCTACCACTAACCACACTCTCGTGCACCACTACACCATACCCCTGAACCATCCGCCTAGATAGATAAGCAATTTGAGGTTTTTGGGAGCATAAAATGATCGTACCAAAATATAACAGTCATTTCCATCATAACTTCCCAAACCAGTTTCTCATGATTAAAAGTAATGCTTGGGGCATTTTGGCGCCCCCGAGTATCTAAACAGTACTGTTGTAGGGGTGGCCCCCACCTAAGCCCAGTCGGCCTGTTAGAAGGTCATAAAGCCCAAAGTGGGTCATGTGTAATGCCATATATGCCCTTGGGTGTAAGGACATAATTGTAAAACGCTCCACATATGAATATATAAAGCCAACTAGGCCGTGGGGAGAGCCCAAGCATTGCTCACCTAACTCTCCACTACCATCTATACTGTTTGGTCTATAACCACGACAATTGGCGCCGTCCGTGGGGACGACAAGAGCAGGCTCCAAGATCCGAAGATCAAACAGCTGGGAGCGTCAAATGGATCAGATGGCTCGGAGTGATCGGATGAATCGGACGGCTCGGAGCTGTCGGATGGATCGGATGGCTTGGAGTGGTCGGATGGGTTAGAAGGCTCAGAGCGGTTGGATGCTATCTGCGGTCAAGCGACGGTGGTCGAGAGTGGCTGTGGTTGTGTGTGGCTTCGCCAGCGCGGCGGCGCATGGTGACGGCGATCATTGAGGCTCGAGCTTTTGCATTTGAGAGAGGGAATGGGTGGAGTGGAGTGGGGCAGTGCTCTACGGGAGGTGCAGCCAGAGCAAAGGAGGGATGTGACGTTCGGTAGAAACAAAGGGAGAGTAGAGGAGCGGCCGTGCTCAGTAGGTGGCCTCGCCGGCGGCAGGCGGTGACCAGGGAAGGGGCGGTGCGTGGTAAAATAAATGGCCGAGGAGATGAGGAGGCCAGGGGAGGCATTGGCTTAGGCCTGGTCGGTGCTGAGGGAGGACCGACGGTAGATTGGTCGTGGTCATAAGTTAGAGTTATAGTGTAGTCAGAGGCGCTACGTGGTCTTAGGCTCCGAGTGCTATCAGTCGGAAGCTTGGGTGGTGGAGTAGTCGAATACTTTCGAGCGCAGAGGAGTCGAACTCAGAAGGCGCTGAGTGGTTATAAACCTCAACATGGTCGGGAACAACTTTGAGTGGTCGTAAAAAATTTTGAGTGGAGTGGTCGTAAAAGACATTGAGTGGTCGTAAACGACTATGCGTGGTCATAAACGACCATATGTGGTCGTAAACGACTATGTGTGGTCATAACGAATATGCGTGGTCATAAATGACTGTGTGTGGTCGTAAACGACTTCACAGTCGTAAACTCGACTGCGTGGTCGCAAGCTCGACTATGTGGTCGTAAGTTCGACTGCATAGTCTTAAATGACTTCGTAGTCGTAAGTTCGACTGTGTGGTCGTAAGCTCGACTACGTGGTCATAAATTCAACTACATGGTCGTAAACGACTTCATAGTCATACGTTCGACTGTGTGGTCGTAAACGACTACCAGGTACTCGTGGTCGTGGGACTGGGCTTCAACAAGTTGCATCGTCTTCCTCCGGCCGACGCTCGGTAAGCTCGCTGCCGGCGGATGAGATGGTGGCTGGAGCTGAGCACCCCCAAAATGGGTTTTTCACGCCCGCACCTACCCATAGGAAAAACCTCCCTGGAATCCGTGGGCGGCGGCAGAAAAGGGGAGTGATGGCTACGGCGGCGCACAGTACCAGAGCTCAATTAAGGAAGAGGGAAGCATCTAGGCGAGCTCAGGAGTCTACCGGGGGGGTCGGCACGGCTAGGGAGCGGCGTTGCTACAGGATTTGGGACACGACTGCGACCGGTATAGGCATGATTGCACAGTGGCCGTGTTAGTGTAGTTGGCGATGCACTGGCCGAGGCAGATGCGACGAGGCAGGGAAACTGTGGGCGACGGCGGCTCAACCGGAGTGCTGACCGGGGCGATGCGACAGTGGTCATTGTGCGGTAGCACTGTGGCGGCCATTGATGGTGTAAAAGGCAGAGGCGCAAGGCATGGGTGGCGACGGACTAACCGTGATAGGGCATGGTGAGGTGATGGCCGACGCGACGGGAACAAGTGGTGAGGCGACGGCTGCAGGGCGACCGACGCCGTGCTGACGAAGGCACGAGTGTGGTGACGCCCGGAACAGGGGAAGTGATGGAGGTGACGCGGCAGTGTGAAGGAGGCGACACGGGCAGTTGGTGCCAGGGGAGGCGAGGGCGGCTAGTCGGGCGACGCAAGCACGGTGGAAGAAGATAGGATGGGGAAAAGAAAGATAAATGAGAGGAGGAAGAAGAGACAGCAAGGAGGAGGGAGAAAAGAGAAGGGAGGAGGCGGACCCGCGCAGCAGAGGGAGGAAACCGGGAGGAATGGGGAGAGGGCCCACAGGCAGAGAGGAGGAGAAAGGAGGGAGAGAGAGAAGAGAGAAAGGGAGAGAGGGGAAAGGGGCTGGGCCCACACATAAGAGAGAGGGAAAAGGGAAAGGGAAGAAAAGGGCAAAAGAAGGGCTCAAGCATTATTTTAAAATCTGGATATTATTTCTCAGTATATTAATTTGCATGCGACAAAACTCAAAAGATTTCAAATAAATATTTGGAAGAAATTTTGAATGCTAGTAAAATGCAAGAAAAGTTTTGAAAATTCCATATTTCGGAATACTTGAAACTTAGGGTGTTACACATCCTCTTTGAAATTGTTGGCCATGCTAATGATTTTCCCAGGCTAGAGGAAGAAGTGTAGAGGGCATGGATAATCTTCACGGCATTCGAGAACTCAACCGCTGATCCTCCAACTCCAAAAGTAGAAGAGGAAGCATATGAGCTCAGAAGACTAAGATCTGGGAATCTCTATTTTTTGGACTTTTGTAATAAATTTGACTTTAATTTATCCTTTGTAAAAGTGATTGGTCACACTTATCTGTTCCAGCTGATCAGTAGCTTCTGTAGTTCGTATGACAAAGGACAAAACACAAATGGTTGTAAATAAAAATCGTCTGTGATAGTTTCATAGACGGTTCTAACTAAAAGATGTCTATGATAATTGCAGACATCACAGACGATTTCTAATCTGAATTGTCTATGATAATTCACAAACAGTTCTTAACAAGAACCGTCTGTGATATTATATCTTCACAGACGGTTTTTAGCGCTAGCAGCAACACAGCCGGTCTCTAACCTAAAATCGTTTGTGATTGTATTTAATACAGATAGTTTTGGGGAACTGTTTGTGATGTGGCGTCTAATATTAGGCTTCATGTAGTAGTGGTTAAACCATTACCTTTGATCGATCTTTGTAGTAGCTTCTCCATGACCTAAACCGCCTTTACAAGCATCGTGGTTATCTTCCAAAGCCGTTTTTAGTATATTGGTCAAAATACCAAGATACCCTTCCTTGACCAAGTCTTCATCTTCCATTGCAAGCAATCGCAACGCTTGCCATGTGTAGGTGCACCATTGGCTTGCCACGCATCAGCAAGTCTTTCCCGCTCTGGTTCCACAGGACCACGCCTCACTTAGATCTATTCAAGCCACATGGTGCAATCCTGCCATTCGAACTCGCCTTCAACATTTCACACTTTTCTTATGCCATTCTTGAGCTCACCACTCACCTGGCATACTCGATCGTTCTGGGCTCGGCTTCTCCATTAGCATAGCCCCGATCCTTACCATTGACAATGGTTAACATCAAGTGACCTTGCACATTTAAAAACAAAGAAGTCATTTTCAGGCACAAGTTCTTCACAACTTGAACCACATTAGCAATAACATATCTTTGCAACCTTTAACCACTGACCTAGGTCACCAAATCATCCTATGACTCAAGTTTCCTAAAATCATCCATTTCTGCAAGTTGTCGAGGAAAATCTACAAATTTGCAAATTCCAAATTTTCACTCCTCTAAAATGACAATGGTACATCACAACAAAACTATGGACCTTCTCGCATGGTCTTTCAATCTCCCCCTTGATAAACCCATTGGTAATTTCATAAAAATGCAATTTGAATGTGGTTCTAGACAATAGAAATGAGAATTTGCAAATAGAACTCAAGATGGTCATAGAAGGCATGCAAAGGCTAAAAATGACCATATGAGACAAATGGACTGAAGCTACTGAAATCGGCAAGTTTTCCACAAAAAGTTTTAAGTCCACTAATTGAGTCGGGAAATCTCACTCTAGGTCCATATGAAAGAACAATTGTTCTATTTGACCTTGGTCATGGTGAGAAGGTTTTAGTGAATCACAACAAAAACATTAAAGCTCCAATTTAGTGAGGTTTTGCATAAAACTCCAAATCATACTCTAGATATGCATTTTTACCGATCTTTCTCACACTTTGACAATGTAGTCATCAAGATTTGTGGAAACGGATAGAGCACGAATGAAATGAAGTGGTTGTATTTTATTCAATTTTTGCATTTAGGAGCTATGAAAATTATCCAAAGTGACTTTACAAATATTACACCATGCCATATTTAGTGAAGCAGCTCTGTAGGTTCCTGGTAAACCATATATAGTAAAGCTAAAGCCAAATGAGCAATAATATAAAATGAGCCAAGATCATAGTTTAGCCAAAGGTATCCAGAAATGAGCCAAGCCATGTCAATAAACTAAATAGAACCAATAAGCTACAATTGAGTTGATTTAGAGTGCTACAACTTCAATGTTGAAACATTTTGTTCAAGCACTTGGAATGAAGAAAATCTAGCACATTTAGCAATTGCTAAAATTCATTTTTCGTTTTATATTAGCAAAGTAAGTCCTGCACTGGAGCCATCCATAACTGTCTCCTAAGCTTCAACTATTTTTTCACTCTTTTTCTTAGCCATGTGCTAGATCTCAAGCTGTGCTACGACCATCCCAAGCAATAGGCTTAAGAGAGTGGTCTAGGTCATCCAAATCTCCCCCAAGTTCATGCCTAGTGCAATAGCAAGCCGTATCATGAGAAAGAATTGGTGAGATCAGGTTTTTCTTACAAAAGAGATTTTTTTTACTTAGTTCAAGAACGAAAGGCTAATACTAACTCATGTTTCAACAAAGAACTAGCATAGCTCAATTTAGGTTCAATAATCAACTTAGTCTATTTCACAAAGCATGTATCATGAGGGGATTACTAGAGCAAAACTAGTCACAAGATCCAACAAGACATGATTTAGTTCAAACTTTCACATTTAAAAAGCTAGTATGGTAAAAGCTAAGCTATGCATAGAAGGACATGATAAATCTAGCAAACTAACACAAGACATGATAAGATGTAAAGCAAGATATCATGTCACATTGGAATAATAGTCAAAGCTCCATATATTTATATTATAATGCATGTTGCTGAATTTGATATGATATAGTGGATATAAAAGAGTCAAACTCCCCATCAAAACAAGCCAAAAGGACTAATAACTTCCAATTCTCCCTACAAGGAAACAAAATAGGAAGAATCAAGAGCCTTAGTGAAAATATCTGTAACCTGCTTAGACTCTATAAAATGAAACATAACATTACTCTTCTCTACATGGTCTCTAAGAAAATGGTTGTCAATGTGCTTGGTCCTGGAGTATTGCACTGGGTTTTTGGCAATGTTTATGACACTAGTGTTGTCACAAAAGAGAGGAACACTATCTAAAGCCAACCCATAGTTCCGCAGAGTAGATAAGATCCAAAGAACCTAAGAACAACTACTATCAACAACTACATACTCCACCTCAGTAGTAGACTATACAATAGAGGACTGCTTCCTAGATGACCAAGAGATAAGAGATATGCCTAAAAAATGACAAGTGCCAGAAGTACTCTTCATATCTATTCTACACCCCATAAAATCAGTATTAAAAAACCGCAAATGGAGAGTGTAGAATCAGAAAAATACAAGAGTCTAAAGTCAAGAGTGTCCTAAAGGTACTTGAAGATGCAACGCATTGCTTGATGATGTGAGGCACGAGGGGTAGCTTGAAATCGAGAGCACAAACCAAGGCAAATTGTATGCCTAGCCTTGACGTCGTGAGGTAGAGGAGAGAGATCATCATGCTGCAGTACTCCTTTTGGTTCCTGGGCTCTCCATCCTCATCAGGATCTAGTATGGTAGAAGTGACAATAGGAGTAGACATTGGCTAGATGTTTCCTATGTCAAAACGTTGAAGAAGGTTATATGTGTACATGCTTTGATGAATGAAGGCCCCCTTATTTTAGTTGCTTGACTTGAAGACCAAGGAAGAAGGTTAGCTCGCCCATCATACTTATCTCAAATTTTCTGCTCATAGAATCTGAAAATCCGGATACCAAAGCATGAGAAGAACCACTAAATATGATTGCATCCACATAAATCTGAACAAATAAGAAGTCACTGCCATGCCTAAGAGTGAACAAGGTTTTATCTACTATTCCCACTTTGAAATCATTTTTGAGGAAAAAACTCTTAAACCTATCATACCAAGCCTAAGAGCTTACTTCAATCCATACAAGGCTTTGGAGAGCTTAAAAACATGGTTTGGGAACTTAGGATTTTCTAAGCTAGGTGGTTGCTTGACATAGACCTCTTCTTCTATGAAACTACTGAGAAAATCACTCTTGGCTAGAAACGCTTAAAGCCCTTGGATACAATGAATGCTAGCAATATACGAATGGCTTGTAATCTAGCTACAGGTGTAAAGGTCTCTTCTCAGACTCAGTGAAGGTCAGTCCAACAGCATGAAGATCATGAAGAATCTTGTTGAACCTTCCCCACAACTCATCCAAAGATTCAACGGGCATTTCCTCAATCTTGGAGTATTCTTTGTTGAGTTGGTTCTATCTCACATCCTCGATCGTGGTAGAGCCCTCATGGTAGTCAAAGAGGGTCGTCCAGATCTTGTGAGTAGACCTCAAATGAGTGACTCGCTCAAACTCAGATCAACTAAGCCCTTGAATCAAGAAGTTGTATGCCTTACTATTTGCCTCCACATTGGGGAGATCACATCGTCATTGGCTGACAACTCATAGGGATTCTTGACTTTGAGCCAAATTGCATACCCTTGAGCCTCGATGTAAGCATGCATGCGAGCCTTCTAATAAGAAAAATCAACTCCATCAAAAACAAGTGGCTTGAAAGAATACTTATCTGTTGCCATGGCACCTAAGATTAGTTAAGATCTATGAGAAATGCTAACTAGGCTCTAATACCACTTGTAGGACTGAAAGGCAATAGAGGGGTTGAATGGTGCCTTCAAATTTTCTGCCAAGTATTCTCTTAATTTTCACTCCAATAGCTATTAGATGCTATGAAGATCAAGAAGCCAAAACTCCAAAAATTCCTAGTGCTTTAGTGATTTTAGACCATGCATAGTGAAAAACAACATTGTTTCAAATCTGAAAAACCACAAAACTTTTGATTCGTTTATCCAACAAACTTGAAACTTGAATAAAAACTAGTTCATGACCTTAGGAACCTACTCCAATGAAAAAACCTGAAAGAACTTGAGAGGATTGGGATATTTTGGTTCATGAATCTCTGTAGCACCAAAACTAGGCTAAAACCTAAAATTGAGCTAACTCTCAACCTAAACCTCCAAATCACTTAAATTTTGGTATGCATGTTTCCTATGATGTCAGAAACCTATTCCAAGCAACGATCAAGAAAATCATTACCAAAGTTCAGACCTTTTTCTGATTAAAGGTAGATTGCACCAAAAATAGGTCAAAAACCACAAACGATGAATATGACTTGCTTGTGGGTGGATGATGGCCAAGATGGCTCTAGATGGGTTCTCACATATCTCGGCAATTAAAAACACCAAAGAAATCAAGGTAAAAATAGCTAGATCAACAAACTACTCGAAGGATAAAAAACATGCAAAAAACTGAGTTTCTTGGTGAACTTGCTACCAAAATGCCTAGATGGGCGAAGATTGATTTCCTGAGTTTATCTCTATCTCTTATAAATCCTTGGTATAGCAAGATCAAAAAAGGAGGAGGGAAAAAGAAAAACCAACTGAACCAAGAACAAATCAATTAAAACAGGAGATAGCCATGAAGATGATCAAAAATTGCTTCTATTGCTGCCTGAGGAGGAAAGTTTTATAGACACTCCATCATAAAAGACAAAGAGCATACAAAGCATTCAACTCTCAAACCCTAACTCTAAATTGGAGAGCACAAGAGAGGTACATTGCATGGTTACCCCAAGCCTCCATCCCAACCCATATTTATAGATGGGCTAGCCAGCCCCATCAAACCCTAATATATATTATCCAATGAGCACAACGGGGGAACCCGATAACCCCACTCATATGGATTTTAACTCACTACACTTACGCACACTTTTTAAAGCGATAAGCCCGAATTCATTAAACCATTAGCTTTGATCCATTTTGATCAAACCAGCTTCTCTATGACCAAAATTGCCTTTACAAGCGTCACGGTTTTCTTCCAAAGCCATTTCCGGTATTTTGGTCAAATTACCAAAATACCCTTCCTTGATCCGGTCTTCATCTTCTATTACAAGCAATCGTCATACTTGCTTCGTGTAGGTGCACATAGGCTTACCATGTGCCGGCAAGTCTCTTCCACCCGGTTCTACCGGACCAACCACACTTGGACCGACCCCAACCACATGGTACAATCCCGCTGTTCAAACTCACCTTCAACATTTTCTGCTTTTCTCGTGCCATGCTTGAGCTCACCACCTCACCCAGCATCCTCAATCGTTCTGGGCCTCAGCTCCTCCATGTACTCAACCACAATCCTCATCGTTAACCATGGTTGACTTTAAGTGACCCTGCACATTCAAAGACAAAGAAATCGTTTTCGTATACAAGTTTTTCTCAACTTGACCCACATTAGTAATAACATGTCACATACAACCTTTAACCACTGACCTAGGTTGTCGAGAAAACATGCAACCTTTCTCAAAATCATCCATTTCTACAGTTGTCAAGGAAAATCTATAAATTTGCAAATTCTAAATTTTTACTCCTCCAAAATGATAATGGTTCATCACCACAAAACTATGGACCATCTTACATGGTCTTTCAGCACATTATTGAGCTCACTAGTGGCAATGGAGGCACGGGGGGAGCACAACAAGGGAAAAAATGGGACGAGTAGAGCTAGGTGAGTCGAATGGTGGTGGTGGCAGCTGGAGAGGTGGTCTAAGGCAGTGTTGTGGCTGCATTGAGTGGCAAGAGTGGCTTGAGCTTGACACATGCTCGATGTGGCAACAAAAGTTAATGGCAACAAGCTAGGGATTTTAATTAGGGGTGTCTTGCGATGCTAAGGGAGTTGACATGGAGACCAATGGTCAATGAAGTGGTGCTAGTGACATGCAATTGTGGTAGTGCCATGGGTTGCCATGGGTAGCATAGATGATGATAGGACGCTAAGGCAAGGAGCACATATGGACCAGGAGCTCACCATGAACACGATGATGGGATGAGTGATTATGGAGGTGGTTGGAGATGATCAGACGATGGGGAATAGCGGTAGTGATGATAGGATCGACTGTGATGGCTTACCTCGGCGAAGATGGCTGAAATGAAGCACGAGAATGTGTTCAGAGTGGTGAGGCGATGGTGAAAATGACCATGGCGTGGTCTAAGGCTCATTAGAGAGAGAGAATCAAGCACGGCGGCGATGGTGGCCAGAGTTGAGGAAGAAGATGGAGTATCGACATCTCACCACACCAAAACCAAATTAATTAATGGGTTAGCCGAAGGGAAACAAGGGAGCACAAAATGACATAGAAGAAGGGGCTTGGAGCTCACCGGAGTGGTGGGGACATAGTGGCGTGCCCACTGATGTTGAAAAGATAACGGCGTTCCCAGCAATCCACAAGGCCAAAGAATTTGGTGCTTGGGAGATAAGCTAGAAATGGTGAGCTGAGAGAAATGACACAGTCGAATTGGCTTAAGAAGGAAGCAATGGTTGAAGAGATAACACAAGAAAACGTGTGACGCAGTGAGACGTTCAGCGGTGGCGTGCTCTCTGCTCCTCACGGGGAGATAGAGGGAAAAATGGTGATCTTTAGGGTTGGGATTGGATGTGTCGGTGTTAGCGAGCTCGAGGCAGAGTTCTTCAAGGCTAGTGTGGCCAAGATTTACGTGGCTTGGTGCAGGGCAGAGCACTGGGCAAGCGGGGCGGCTTCGTAGGCTACTTTGGCCAATGGCTAGGTGATGACGCTGGGATGTGACATAGTGGTGTCAGCAACGAGCTCAACAAGCCAGAGATTTTGGCTTTTCCAAGCGTTTGTGTGAGCATGCTATCTAGACCCAGGACGTTGAATACCCAAAATCTTTGTGTGTGTATACCGTACTAGTCTCATGATTAATATCTAGTACACTCAATCACATTATTGAGATCATATCCATACACATTGCATACAATTAGTTTACAACAAAAGGATCAAGTATATAAAGTTTACAACATAAGGGCTGACCGGCTAAATAATTATAAGTATCAAGAGTGAGATCACAGTGGAAGACAAGTAATTAAACCAAAAATGTCCAGCGGTATGCCATCCATACCTCACAAGCAACTGACAAGGATTAGGCCCTGGAATGATCCGTCGTCATATTCTCTGGTACTGGGAGCAAAATAAGCATCGTCGGGCATAATTTCTTCCTTATTCTTTGAACAACAATTCAAGTAAGGTTGAGTACATTGTGTTATATATATATATATATATATATATATATATATATATATATATATATATATATATGCAAGGCTAATTATATAACTTAGTAATCAAAACTCAAGTATAGGCATGGCACATATGTCACATCATACCAACCCAACATTTTCAATAAAACTATTTTGTCAAAAATCACAACTAGACCCATTGTGGCTGCAGCCAAGCATGCTCATGGCTATGAGCACAGCTATTTAAATAGTTTTGCACTCTCGAGAGATTGTATTGCTTTACTCACATGAGATAATCAAATTCACTATCGGCAACTACATGCTTCCTTGGGCGTGCAATGAAGTCATTATCATCTAACCCTAACCTTGCACTGGCCCAATGAATGACAAACTCTCACCTCAGTGGATACCCTCCCTTTAGTGAGGTATTCACCATTGTATTAGCAAGTTTTGATTCCAACACCTTCGTGAAGGGAGCCCCTACGAGCATCATACTCGGTGTGCTCCCACAACTTCATCCTACCAAAATGCAAGACTAGTCCTAGATAACTTAGTTAGCTAAAGCCAGAGCTCATATAGCACATGTAGTTGTATGGTTAGACTTAGATATGCGACAATAGGATTTGGTCCTTAATTGAGCGAGGCAATAATCTCCCCCTATCTACATGCGAGATCCCCTCTTATATTTTTTTAGTTTATCATATAACTCACCTATGTCAAAAACTAGGTTTTTCATTTTATTTTTATACCAAATTAATAGAGGTTCCTTCTCTGGTCCAACATACCAAAATTTTTCATATCCACGCTCAAGTTTTTCAATATCAAACCTAGTGAAAAATAGTGTGTGGCTAAGCATCTAGACATAATACTCAATGTAGTATTATGTAATATATCCAATTTGACATTAGCTACTATTTGAACCACATCCTAAAGGATACAATAGTAAGGATGTGAATATCACAAGGAGAATCAATGCATATAACCAGACATAACTACCGTTACCCACAAATATAGCGACTTTAGTGAAACATACACGCATGCATAATAGTTTTTGCAAAAAAAATATACAATAATTGAAATATTAGGATTAAAATGATCAAAGGGGGTGCTTGCCTTGCTCTAGTTGCTTAGATAATTGCTTGAAACTGCTCTCGTAGATTTCCAGCACTATAGTATATAATCGGTAAAACCAAGCGAGCACAAATAAGTGCCAAATAATTTCAACAGAGATTAAATTCAAATAATTTTTACATATTCTGAAATAGCATGATTTTGGAAAATTTAGAGACAAAAATCACTTAATTGGAGTCCATATGCAAAAGTTATGGCCATTTGAATTTTATTCGGTTTATAAATCCAAAAAAGAAAAAAGTGATGACATCGAAGGCATATTTTCCATAAATGCGCTTTCCAACAGAGAAAGCAAACTTTCACAGAACTAAAATTAGATTTTCTGATTTTATTTATTTCCTGTTGGACCCACTTTTCATAGACTCATTTATGTTTAAACCTATCATTAGCACTAATTACTTTTCTTACATGTGGGGTCCACTGTTAGTGAGAGAGACAGAGCGAACGAGGGGCAACGAGCTATGACGACTTTTGGTGAGCTCACCAGCAATGAGGGAGGCGATAGTATGGCATTGACATCGGCAAAATGGAAATGTTGACTCATAGCAAAGCTATGGGTGATGGCGGTGGCCAGAGAAGTGGTTGGTGTGGCGGCACGACGGTGAAAGGCGGTGGTGGTGCTTCGGTGAACCACAGTGTGGCTGAGAAAGGCATGCTTTCATGCTAGAACTAGTTGTTACAGGCTCAAGGTGCTGTCCTAAAGCTTTTGGGGTTGCACTCGGGGACTAATGGTCACCAGAGCGGCAATGGCGAGGTTCCCTACAGCGGCGTCATGGCCGGCCATGGCAACGGCAAGGTAAAATATGACCATTGGCCGAATTGACCAGCACAGGAGCTTCAGTGAGTCTCTAGGGTGCTTAGCGAGGGCTTGGATGGTGCTGAGGCTATCGAAGGTGGTTCATCAGTGTTGAGTAGTGGTGGCAAAGAGAAGGTCCATAGTGCTAGTGAGTTTCGGTGACAAGGATGCTACAAGAAGGTGTGTGTGAGCTTGCATGCAAGCATGCAATAGTAGAAATGGGTGGAATCAAGTTAAGGCTTATCGGGGATGATAGAGAACAACAAAAATGGCGATGATGGTGGAAACTAGAGAGGATGCTTAGCGTCAATTTCTCACTATAGGGAAGAGCAATTAAGTGAGCATGAAGCTCAAAGGGAGCATAAGGCATGTTACAACACGATCGAGGAGGAAAGAATCTCACCGAAGATGCAAGAATGAGGATGGTGCCTTCATCGGAGATGAGGAAGATGACCTTGGCTTGGTTCCGTCCAGCTCCAACTGCCTTCGTATGTTCCGTCGCCTATTCCTAGATAAGTAGATTTCTACCAACCAAGTAGAATTAGCCTAAGAATTAGCCTGAGAATGCAACTTCGTAGCTTGACTTTAACGGATCCCTTGCTTCATAGAATAGATGGCTAAGCTGTCTTCTTTCTCTTGGTTTCAATTCTCCTATTGGTATTGCCGAGTCTTCTACTTCAACGTACGGATTCAAGCCCAGTAGGTCCACTCCGACTTAAAAAGAACCTTGCTTCAAATGTCCATTGGGAGTTCTAATTTCCAATATGTCATATGTATCACTTTGATGTTGTGGGATCACTGGCTTCTTGCTCAATGGATTGCTTACTTTATATCTATCTTCAAAGTCGACCTAAGAGAAAAAGGATGATTGATGTTAGCGTGGCCGGCGCTGATGCCGGGAAGCAGAATCGACGCTGAGACACGAGGAAGCGAAAGTAAAGTCTTGATCTATCTACCTATCGTAGTTGTCTTTTCATGCTTCTACTGTCAGTCCAGAATACCTAATGAATATCCTACTTTCTACAGTTGATTGATTTTTTGCATGCTAACAAAACCCATAGAAATAGGCTTAGTGAGGCAGGGGCAAGCTTTGATGTAAGCGCCAAGCTCAGAAGCTCACCGGAGAAGGGATGGTGTGGTGGCATGCTCGCTGGCATCAAGGAAGACGGCCATGTTCCTAGTGAACAAAGGGGTGAAATGCTTCGGTTCATGGGCAACAGTGAGTGGTGAGCTGAGGGAGAAGAGTGGCATGCTTAGTTGGTTTTAAGGGCGTGCAGGCGTGGTGGTCAAGGGAGAGGTCACAGGCGAGCATGCAATGTGTCTCATCATGTAGAGAGGGGAACAGACGGCAAACATGTGTAGCGATGGGACGGCTCACTGCTTGCTCTCGTTGTGACATGGATGGCATGAGTTGTGGTGGTAGGAGAGCACTGCACAGATGGGACTTGTTGTGGTAGGCGTAGTGCAGTGCAGAGTTGAGCTTGGTGAACAGCATGCACGACCTAGGGTGAGCCAAGGGCGGTGAGGTGGCGCACAAGTCCTACAGCGTGGGTCCTAGGCATAGGGCACATCAAGGGCGAGAGGGAGTAGAGGAGAGGATTACACAGGTGCTGACGCACGGGCAAGAGGAGCGGCGAGAGGTGGAAGAAGACTGCTGACGCACGGCCCCGGCACTTCAGCTAGCAAGGAGAGGAGTCCTGACAGGTGGGCCACTCATCAGCGATGGGTTTAAAACGAATAGAGAGAAGGCGTAAACTCAAAAATACATTTTTGTAAAATAGAAGGCGAAATGAGTAAGTGAATAAAATGGTTTTGGTTTGGTTGAGTGCTTTGTGGAATTTTCAAACATAGAAGATGAGCTCCAAAAGTTATGAAAATTTTTGTGGAGGTTCTTGACAAAGAGTAGAGTGATGTGAAATGTTTGCAAGATTTTACTTATCTTAAATTTTCCTCAAAATTCTTTCAAAGTCACTATTTTATTCAACATATATTATTTTGATTTGGGATATATCAGAAACATACTAAAAAAATGTTCAAATTTTAATTTCCCGCACCACAAATTTATATTTGAGTTTCTGAAATGTTTTCTACTGTAAATTACCCTATGCCATTTTATGGATCATATTTTAGATTTGAATTTTATTTCAATTTGTATTTCATCAAGTGTATATTCTTTTCCAAAAGTTTAAGTTTACAAGTTATTTTCCAAAGAAACTCCAATCAAAAGTCAAGGAAATAAGATACAAGAAAAAGTTTACTTATTTTTGAACTTCCTAGAATTTGAGATGTTACACACGGTACCCGGTTCTCCATCATGGTGCCTATGTCCACTAGGTGGATGAAGGGATCTAAAAGGTGGTCCCCGGGTCAATGAGTCAGCGACAGCGAGGCGCGTGCAAGAGAGGAGACGTAATCAACGAGATTACACTTTCGCACAGAGGAAATATGGAACTAAAAAGAGGGAGGTGGCTTCAGCTCAGAGATGGCACATTGGTTGTTTGCAGGCCAACAATGGCGTTGGACTGGGCTGAGGCTACTGTTTTAGCCCAAAAAGGTGTTTGAATTACTAATTTTTTTCTAATTGATTTTAATTGTAGAATCAAGTTACAATTTTTTAAATTAGCAAACAAACTCCAAAAATTATGAAATTTTTTGTGAGGTGACTTAGGTTATTTACAAATCAAATAAATTATCTATAGATTTAGTTCAAGTTTTAATTACTTCTAGAAAATCATTTTCAGCAGCTAGAAAATAAGAAAAATCATTTTCTTTAATGCAAAATTTTTTGGAAATGCATGAAAATGCAGAAATGCTAATTTTGGAAATATTCAAACAGCTTTTAGGAATTTTGGGATGTTACACCCTTGATACTTTACTTAGAAAACAAAAC
Source organism: Bonia amplexicaulis (assembly GCA_036346245.1). NCBI lineage: Eukaryota > Viridiplantae > Streptophyta > Magnoliopsida > Poales > Poaceae > Bonia > Bonia amplexicaulis. Next base: position 9,672,793 of record CM070759.1, on the reverse strand, counting down.
TGGAAAACTATGATTTTGACTTGGGCTAAATAACTTGTGGTGTGAGAGGAAACTCACATGTAGCGGTTGGTTGTTAAAGACTCTTGCCAGAGTCAGTTAAGAACTGTGAACTTATGTGTTGATGATCTAAGCCTTTCATACAACCATAAGTGCCTTTATGGGAAGGCCTTGGCGTAATATGCTATTTAATTCTGATTTTGCACCTGTAGTAGATCAGAGTTGTGCGAATGCCCGAACAGGTGGCCCGAGGTGGTTCCCATCACAGTTGTGTATGGGGCCAAAATTCTCGACACAATGGTGGATTCCTTAGGGTTCAATGTTGTTCTAACTCCTGAGAGATAAAATTCATCTAGAGGTGCAAGGTTGGGTCGAGCAATGTAAAGGCCTTGTCACGATCACTCTTATCAGGTACCTTGTGTATCACAAGTCATAGACGACATGGGGAGTTGATTGTGCTTTATGGGTAAAGTGTACAATCTCTGCAGAGTGTAAAATCTATTGTTGTGGGCAAAGCTTAGTGATGTCGCTAAGGCTAGTCTTATGTTTTCAAAACATGGCTGGGAATGGGAGGTATCCACTTGTTGAAACTTGATCACAAGTTTGTGAATGTAGTTGTTGATGGCTACGGAAGAGCCATTTGTGGACTATGCTTATGCTATCTACTCATTACTTTGTATCAAATATCAAATACTTTTACAACTTTCAATTGCACTCTACTACTCATTATTGCAAATGAAAGCTTGTTTTATGAAAATTAGAAAACTTGGTAGAATAGCCATCTCTCTTAACACAGCATTGCACATTATGTAACTTTGCTATAAAATCTTGTGGGGTACATTTTTGCACTCACAATTACTTGTTAAATACTATCAGAGCAAGAAGAAGGGCATCTCTAGATCGGTTACTTCCATGCCATGGGTATTAGCAAAGACGAAGTCATTTTCTAAGGTTTAACTCTAGTCAGTTGCCTATGGTGAGCCATAGCATGCTTGCTGAAATTTTTGTCTCATTTATCACTATTCCACTACTATTTAATTATTACATGAACTATTTGGCCATCAGCCCTTTTGTCGAAAGCTTAGGTGTATAAACTTATGTTCGCATGTCTATTATTATATGATGCTCTTATTTATTCATACGTGTATAGATGTGATACTAAGAATGTTGAATGTGTGTACTAGATCTGATCATAGTACTAGTACGGTAAACACATAAGGTTTGTAATTCAAATTCTAGGTCCTGACATTCAATTAATGTGGGAATTTCTACCTTTTTTCTTTTTCTCTGGTTAATATGGAAATTTCTAGCCTTTTTACCCCAAGGATTAACATCGGGGCTTCTATAGAAACCTCCAATTAGTATGGTGTATCGGTGTAGATAGATAGAAAGAGACAGACAGACAAACAGATAGATTCCAGTTATTATTGATCATTTATTCAAAATAATATCTAACTACATGCTCATTTATTTCTAAATTTGTTTATTTTCAAAAGACAAACTTTGCGCCTTTGCCAGAGTGTTTTTTTTTTTTGTTATTGCAGCAACCTATGGAGTGGGCTTACTATCACTATAGGGCCTGTTGATGGTGGTCACACCCTTATAGAGTTATAGACAAGGTTTGTGTAAAAAAAATTTGGGTTGCATTGGGTGGGGTGGGGTGGGGCGGGGGTGCCTTCTATTCCTCGTGCTTTAAAAGCTTTCATGTGTTACCTCTGTTCTTTGGTTTTGTACACGTGTTTGATAATTACCTTTTATAATTATATTTTGGAATGATATAGAAGTACTTTTGATGACAAAATCCACTAGGATAATTTTTGTGACAAATCTAAATGCTTCTTTGTATATTTGTGGCTGATAGAACAAGTAAAAAACAACCGATGGATATATAATTATTCATAAAGATATGACTTTTGGCCAAATTGGTGGTGATTTTTTAGAAGAACATATTTTAGTGCTGGTTCATGCAATTATTATGCATGAGCTATTCCTGCTAAGATTGACATGGTCACACTTGACTAGGTACAGTGCAGGCCAGCAGCTCTCTCGAAAACATTGACATAGACGCCCTGGCCCACACATTAGTATCTAAGCTAAGTGAATGCAACACCTCCGACGGCGCTCATCGGAACGACGGTCGATTTGCACGGTCGATTTGCACGGGCGATGTGCTGACTGATCATGTAGAGTACAAGCCCGAGACAGTGGCCATCGGTCCTTACTACCGTTCTCTCCCTGAGGTCCATCACATGGAACGACAGAAAGAGGAAGTGCTTAAAGACAAGCTCCAGAAGTACAACCAGGAAAGGCGCCCTAGTGAGCTGAAAAAATGGCTGAGTGCACTGGCGGACGTCGAGCGTAACGCGAGGGACAGCTATTGCCACATGTCTAACGACATGTCGAGAAAGGATTTCATGCAGATGCTGCTGCTAGACGGATGCTTCATACTGTCACGCTTCGTGGACGTACCAGCTACTGATTGGGTCCGTCTTGACATATTACGAGACGTCCTCTACCTCCATGCGAATCAGATACCATTCATCGTCCTCCAGAAGATCCACGAGGCGATGGAAGACAACCCGAGCAACGGTACCGGCTGTAGTACGGTCACCGAGAAGTCGGCGGGGCATATCCGGAAGTTGCTGGAGCGTCAGGGCTATGCGAAGTGGACAGTCCCGGACCCGCGCCCTTGGCATCTTCTCCATCTGCTGCATGTGCACTTCAAGCCTACCGCCCGAGATGGTGCTCCTGCAGGAACGAGTTCGCAAGCCTCAGTCGCCATGGACGGCGGGCGCTCCCGCGTGTATCGCTGGCGCAGGGCGACGCAGTACGCCATCGCAGGCGTGGAGTTCAAGAGCCGGGACATCAACGTCGGCGACGGCGACGGCGACAGCAACGCGCGCTCCATCCTGGACGTGAACTTCGACGGCGGCGCCCTGCGGGTGCCTCCCCTGACGGTGGATAACGACACGAGCAGGATCCTGCTAAACCTGATGGCGCTGGAGAAGAGCATCCCTGAGCTCGGGACCGACGTCACGGCGTACTGCCTCTTCGTGTCGCAGCTCGCGTGTACCGAGGAGGACGTGTCGCTCCTCGCGAGGAAGAAGGTCATCGTGCACGTGCTGAGCAGCAACAAGGACGTCGCCGAGGTCTTGGCGAATCTCTGCAAGGGGGTCGTGTTCGATTTCAACCGTCATGAGAGCAACTACCTGTGGCCCGTGTGGGAGGCAATGGAGAAACGTTGCGGTAACCCCTTGTATACGTGGATGGCGTGGCTGAGACACAATAAGCTTAGAAATCCATGGTTGGGGATAGGTCTTGTCGCTGCTGTCATCGTCTTCCTGTGCACAGTGGCTCAAGCAATCTTTGCTGCTCTGGGTTACACGAGGAGGGAAAGCTAGGGGCTGCATGGCAATCTCTTCTCTTCTGCCCTGCATTAAGCTACTAGCGCATATATGTATGTCAGTATGGACAAGAAAGTGTTCTCGTGTGTTTTGACTTAATTTGGAGGATCTGTAACTCTGTAAGCTATAAGCAGGCATATCGTAATTAATGTATTGATTGAGCTAGTATCAAGGTTAACAATTTCGTCCTAATTTTATAAATTTCGGACAATTCGGCCCCCTCTAAAATTATCTTGTAACACCAAAATTTGAGTTCAAATTCAAATCTTGAGATGGACTTCAAATATTAGAGAAAGTTTTATCTAAATTTTTATCTCTGTTTCATCTAGATCCAATATCTAGTTCATCTCTACCATCTTTGATAACCTTTTTCTCAAAATTCTAAATTTCATCTAAATTCAAATTACTGAAATTTGAACGAAATCCAAATCAAAATTACCGAAATTTTGGTGATTTCCGTAGTTTCGCTACCCTTCAAAACAATTTCTCAAACAAAATTGTTAATTCTGGCTAGTATGTATGCAAGCCTTGAGGCCGAAACAAGTGGAAGAGATAGGGAGATTCAAATTAGCGTTGGACGCGAGTAGCTCCTCTACCGTGGGCTGGGCTGCGCCTCTCACTTTTCAGCCTCATATTTTCCCAACGCTATACCATTGGGCCCAACATCCAGAGAAGAATTCTGAAATTTGCCCATTCTTTCTTTTTTTTTAAAAAAAATCTCCAAGGAGAAATGTATGATTTGCTACAAACCTCAGGATCTCCACCAACCGCAAGGCAATCTCCTCCGCCGCCGGTACATGTATCTCTTCACTGCCACGCAGTTGAATTCAATATGCTGCTGCTCTATTTCTAATCCAGACAGAAATGCACACAAGTTGAGCTTCCATGCTCTCTACTCTCATACACTTAAAACATCAACCAAAGGCAAGTTGTCATGCAAGGACTAGCTTGCCAAACAGATGAAAAGTCCTCGAAAGGAAAAAAATCAATAGTTACTAAAAATTAAGGCACCACCGGCAGTGTCCCTTACCTCGAACCAATTCTACTCAAAACTGATATCACCGCACAAGGATTTAAAGAAAAGAATTACAAAGGTCCATTTTCTTACATTATGATGTTTATCTAGGTGCGGGCTTTGATTTAACGGCCTAAAATTTAACTAAAATCCCTCAAAATTTTAGTTGAGTCACTACAATAAATTCGGCCATCGGTGACGAAAAACGTTCGTGACACAAAGCAAAAATGTCATGTATAGTGAATCATTGGTGACAGTCCCGGTAATTTCGTCACCAACTACGTAGGGCAGGGCAGACTCGTAGTTATCTTTGTGACAATTTATACACTTTTGTCATAAAAATAGAATAATCTATGATAATTTTTATACGTTCATCATTAATGATCTAACTATTCGTGACAATAAGAATACAGTTCGTCACCTAATGTTTTGGCAGCTTCAAAATTTGTAACCAAGTCCAGATCAAATTTGTTAAAGCTGGGCGTGAGAACGGGAAAGAGAGCGGGGAGTGGGAAAAATAAAAACAAACAATTGAACACATAAGTCCCAAAGACATGGCATGACTGGTTGACCACAACCAATGTGGCAAGCTAACTCGATCGTGTGAGTCAAATTATTAGTTAGTGGGCGAGAAAAATATGTAATCACCCTGTTTCTTACTCAAGTTGCATTATTCACCTACACCCCCATCAACAAGCTCCCGACGAGGGCAATCGGGAAGAGCGACAACGGCACTTCTTTGCTGTGCGGTGCTCAAGTACGGCAGCAGGAATGAGGATTGGCTTTGGAATAAGGATTGGCTTTGGAATAATCCTGAGCACAACAACCACTTCTATAAGATGGTTTAGATATACCATTTACACCATATAATATTACATTTATATTATGCATTATATCTACATAAATTAAAAAAACCGATGAGATTCAAGACACCTCCTTCGTTTTGAGAGTAAGAAAATCCTGCGATAATTCTAAAAAAATCCTAAAAATCCTCGTATTAATCGAGAAAAAGAAAGCGTCTCAATCACTTGTTTTGGTGGGGCCTGATTATAACGGTGCAGATATATATATATATATATATATATATATATATATATATATATATATATATATATATATATATATATATATATATATATATATATATATATATATATATATATATATATATATATATATATATATATATATCGGACACCTCAATCCACAGACGTCCGATCGCAAGCACGCCAGCCAGACGGAGAATTTACGATTAACGGTTGGTCATACTTTCAACCGTGACCTCAGTAAAAAATATATATATATATATATATATATATATATATATATATATATATATATATATATATATATATATATATATATATATATATATATATATATATATATATATATATATATATATATATATATATATATATATATATATATATATATATATATATATATATATATAAAGCCTATTTTCTACTCCGGTGTAATTGCTCCCTATGTCGTATCTCACAACATAAGGAGTATCTCGTATAACGGAGGCTATGTACGTGTAGTATACGTATATTTAAGACCATCTAGGTGGTATGTATATTTTTTAGACATACTCTTTTTTATGTGCGTATATGAAAGTATTTACAAAATACGCTAAACACAATGGATTCCTTTACAAATTTTTCGTGTGGTTCACATTGGAGTATCTTATAATTACTATACAAGTATACCTAAAGTGATAAAGGAGTATTTCAAATTTATTTAGGTGGTATATTAAATGTAGGAGTAATTACACGGGAGTAAAAATATTTTCATATATATATATATATATATATATATATATATATATATATATATAAAGCCTCTTTTCTACACCGGGTGTAATTACACCCTATATCGTATCTCGTAACGGAGGGTATGTACGTGTAGTATACAAGTATTTAAGACCATCTAGGTGGTATGAACAATTTTTCGAAGTGGTATGTACATTTTTTCGACATACTCCTTTTATGCTGCAGTATATAAGGGTATTTACAAAATACGCTAAAACTATGAACCATTTACAAGTTTTTCGTGTGGTTCACATTGGAGTATCTTATAATTAGTATACAAATGTACCTAAAGTGATAAAGGAGTATTTCAAGTTTGTTTAGGTGGTATATTAGAGGTGGGTGTAGTTACACCGGGTGTAAAAGGTAAAAATATTTTCCTATATATATATATATATATATATATATATATATATATATAGGAAGTCTCTTTTCTACTCCGGGTGTAATTACACCCTATGTCGTATCTCACAATGTAGAGAGTATCTCGTGTAATGGAGGGTATGTACATGTAGTATACGAGTATTTAAGACTATTTTGGTGGTTTGAACAATTTTTCAGAGGTGGTATGTACATTTTTTCAACATACTTCTTTTTATGTACGTATATGATGGTATTTACAAAATACGCTAAAAACTATAGACTCCTTTACAATTTTTTTATGTGATTCATATTAGAATATCTTATAATTAGTATACGAGTATACCTAAAGTGATAAAGGAGTATCTCAAGTTTGTTTATGTGGTATATTAGAGGTGGGTGTAATTACACCCAAGAGTAAAAGATACTTTTCCTCTATATATATATTAGAGCTATATAGAAAATACAATTATATTTTAATCCTAGACAATAAAGTTGTATACCAAAGGCAATTATATTATAATATGCAGTCACGCAATTATGCAGAAAAATCCATTAGTTTAATAACAAATATAAAGGCACAAATATAAAGGCACTAATTATATAACAAGAGACGGCATCAAGCTTGAGGAAGAATAAAGCGATGGAGCAAGCTATATGCATGTTAATCATCGTGAAGGGCTTTATTTAAAAAGAAATAGCCAAATGTAATAAATGATCGCACACAACCAGCACCTATATGTTTGGAAATTGTTGCAATGTAATCATAATTAGGAAACTTGGTATGTAATTATGGAACTATATTCCATTGTAATTGGTTCAGTGACTAAGAAATAGTTATATTTATGATTATGCTTGCGTTTTTCATATTGCATGGCTAGCATGCATTTCTTGCAGCTAGATGGAGGAAACTATTACATGCGGTTTATCGGATCAAACCGTCTGTGATAATACTATCACAGACTGTTCTTTTATGGAACCGTCTGTGATATGTTGAATATCACAGACGGTTCCATAAAAGAATTGTCTATGATAGTTTCCATATAAATATACCCTAAGGATAGGGCTCTACTCGCAGAGTCCTCACTCACGCACTCTGTCTCCGTCGCCTGCTAGGTTTTGTTAGATTTGACTGCTCACTCACGCGCGACGCTGGCTCTCCCTCCTAACGCCGCCTGTCCCTCCTGTCGCTGTCCACCTCTCCCTCTCGATGCTCGCCTCTCCCTCCCGACGCCATCCACCTCTCCCTCCCGACGCTCGCCTCTCCCTCCCGATGTCGTCCACCTCTCCCTCCCGACGCCACCTCTCCGATATAATCTTTATGTATATTTAAGAATTGTTGTGTCCTACTAGGGACCGCTACTAACTTATGGACTAGAAATGAGTTTTCAGTCTATAGCCAAATACGTATAAACCTACAAGGTCACACACTTAACGGGTCAGAACGATAAGTGTCCAAATGATAAACTTTGAATAGGATACGATCTCTACTTATATTGGATCTAGTTGAAGGTTCTCCGATTGGGATACGATCTCTACTCGTATTGGATAAAGATCTAGTCTGAGGCTTTTCGAGTTGAATACGATATCTGGTCGTATCAGATAAGGATTCAATTGAAGATTATATAAAGGAGGTGCATGGGTTAAGAGAGATATCCCGAGATATACCCATTGAAACCCTAGATTCCACCTCTCATTACCCCTGCCGTGTGCGCTGGTGCTAGCACACCGATGCACGGCATTCCATCTCCAGACGTGTGACCTTAGTAGAGGCGTTGCTATGACTATAGTGCTGATCGAGATGATCACAAGGAGATGGTTGGCCAGAGAATGATCGGCTAATTCCACTATATGGGCGTGCTCTTCGTTGAACCGGCCACTTCAACTCTACTTCTGCTGTATTGCACATCTAGTGGTAACAATCTGTGATCTTTTAGTCGTATGGCTTCCAGATTTATACGGTAGAAAATTTTAATCTGCTTTAATGTAGTCTATCTATATCCTAACAGTCATGCCGGCATGACAGGGCCGACTCCAAATCTACTTGTAGCATCTCTACAGCTTTGGCGTTGATTCTCATTCATCTGTCTAGTAGTTTCTTAAGATACCATTAGGCTCAGTTTTAGAGGACCAGAATCAAATTACCCTGACCTTCCGTATTATCCAAGTGTTCATAGTTGGTCCAGTTAGGCCCTAATCTGCTATTCTCCTTGGCAACTTCCCCCATCGAAGAAAATTTTCGACCCTTCGTATTACCCAACTGTATCTCTATTTTTTTTAATTGGTATATGTGGTTTCCTGTCGAATTGTGTTAGGCGTAATTGGCCCAACCAAATGCACCTTAATGGGTCTGTTTACGCTGTCAAAATTACTGTGAGCTTTGTGAACTTCATGCGTTCTAAACATGCCGTTAAACCTGGTGACTAGCTCTTAATGTGTAATCTCGATGTAAGCTAAGCATGTTTCCTGTGTAATTTTCCAACATATATATTTTCCATATTTTTCGCTTGGAGTGGCAATTATTCAAGAGGTTGTATACATGGTAATGATGGTATTAACACCTGTTTCTAGATAGATTGACGAAATAGTGGCACATCTCTCTCTCTCTCTCTCTGCAGGCTTTAATTATTTCCAATTTCTATTTATGTTGTCTGCTCGAGCTAATGTTGTCATTAAGCTTGAGAACTTTTAACCTTGTAGGTTATTTAAACAGTGCGTGTCTGCCCGAGCTTGACTATGAAAGCGGAGGGTGTTTTTCCATCATGGGCCAAGTTCCTCCTGGGCCACCGGAGTTATCCACTTGATTGTTACGTATTACAGTGTTAGTAACGGCCCACGTCATCCTACATTAGGATCGGAGAGAGCCGAATAAACTTCCTTTTTCTTTTTTTGCAAATTCACGGGAAAGGGTACGTGACTTGGTACTAACTAAGCTGCAAAACGCGGGCCCATTAGAAGTAAAATATCTTTTCGTCATTTCGTAGAGCAAAGCTCTACAAGTGCTTTCATTTTCACCATCCATAATCCTTGAGTGCTATGTCGAAGTGGCTGATCAACTGCATCTCATATAAACACTAATTACTTTTTTTTAGTAATTTCCAATCCAACATTACTCCAATCTCCATTTTTTATATGGTTCCACAGTGTTCAAGTTGTTCAATGGCAAGATTGCACGACATGCGTACCCCCTATATTACTTGATTTTGTGCAATTAAACTCCTCTAGTAGTGTAATTTTTATTGATTTAACCCTATATTGTAATTTTGTTATATCAACCTTCCAAACCCTTAATTATTTGATCGAATATTCCTGTAAAACCTAAAATTATGAACCGCTCTCTAGTACAGCTAGCCAATAAAGCATAGTTTCTTTCTTTTCCCCTCGAGGTACGTTATTTGAAAAAAAAAGGATAGTATTTCATACCATAGGATTCCAAATCTTTATCTCTATTAAAGTTCGGTGCAAAACAAAGAATAAAAGAGTGATACATCATCACATTAGCCCGTTGTGATCCGATTCCAATCCAACGAACACAAATTCACTAATAAGGGACACTCAATAGAGCATATATCTACAACATATATCTAGAAGCATCTACATATTTTCTATAAAGGGGTGAAAACGGATTGGATAGTGCTCAAATCATATTCGCATTTATATTTTTTCTTGAATTTAAATACGAATCGAACAAACGTCGGATACGAATACGGACCAAACAAATACCGGATACGAATTTAGATCAGATTATACTCAAAATCAGATCGGATTCGACTATTTTTGGATTCCAATAATTATTCGTGGCCTCTCCTATTTAAAACATGACACCGAATTGTTTCAACATTTTAAATTGATAAATAGCTACCTCTAATATGTAACTTCGTATTAAATGTTAACAACAACAAATGAATCATTTATCTCATATATTTGTATAATACAACTTATGAGGATAGCTTCATATCCTATGGCACAATGAAGTTTAGCAAATTGACACCAGTTTTATAGTAATATTTATGCCTCTTTTTCTCTAGTTTATCATGTAATCATTGATCATTGGTATCATTTTGTCACTAATTCTAACTAATTCTAAATATATTGCAAATAAATCAGTTATAAACATGTTAAATTTGGTTAAAAGATCACGCAAAAAGCTTTTATTGGGGGATGTGCTAAAATGAAAACATGAAATGTCAAATTAGGGTCCATCATGACGATGAGCTCGTTGAGGTGATCAAAATGCATATATAATATGCACAATTTGGAAGTCAAATGTAAAAAAATACGTATTAGCAAACTGATGCTATTATATCTGCTGAATCTGGATCTTATTCGAATATCCGGCTCTGAATCCGCATAAGGCCGTACAGAATTCGCATTCGATATTCAGAACTTCGCTAGTACAACATTCGAACTCGAATCCATTTTCTATTCAGATTCGGATATTAAGTATCCTAATTCGATAAATCCAGATTCAGTAGCCGGATAATTTGACTGAATCAGGATACGTTTCACCCTATTTCTATAGAACAATAAAATTTGATAATATGAATTTTCCCGACACTAAATTGCAAATAGAGAATAGGATTGCTCCACAACATTGCGGGTACAATCCTAGTTGATAACTTAAGCTGCAAGCAATCGGTCTTGAAGTTGGATGCATTGACCTGTAGTAACCTTTACTTCCATTATCTGCTTTACAACTTTAGAAAGTTTGTAGAAAAAATGTGGAAGTTAACTTACTAACAGTATGTGTGTGCTGTGTTTTGTCCATGCACATTGTTTGTATGCTCTAGTTGCCTTTATGGTATAGTTTGGTAAGAATGTATTGTATTGGACACTTATTCCATGCTTTCCTTATGGCTGCCATCTTGGTCCAATGGTCCCAGATTCGAGAACAAAGCTCCCTCTAGTATTCAGATATCAATCGATAGAACAGAACAGAGGATATTTAAGTGATCAAGTTATCCTATGGTAGTTTGTGTTTGCCGAAGTTTATGCAGTCACAAACAAACAAATAGCCCATCTTTTTCCCCTTGCATTGCTAATTTCTTGTTTATTTGTTGTGTTGATGAGCATATATTTTTCCCCTGCTGTACGTACGTTTGCTCGTATTTTAGTTTGGTTTCGCAAGTGGATTTGCTTTCCAATGAAATTTGAGAAAAGTCAATGAATGCGGCGTACTTCCTCTACGACAGGTTAAACTATTACGCATGTGCAGCTGTGCACCAATGCATATACATCCACGAGTTTCTCTTCTTCTTTTTTTTGTCCAAAATAAATTTCTTAGAATATTGACGAGCCACGACAAGTCGCTAAAAGACAAAGGCGCCACCCATTGCCGTGATGTTAGCTAATGCGATGTTTTTTCTCGAAGAGTTAATATTTCAGATGATATGCACGTGTAACCGGTGTAGGCCGAAACCGAGTGGATTCAGTCTTAATCTTCTTTTCTGAGTTTCTACTGTTTTTCTTCAAAACTTTTGGCTCCTTTTATGTTTGCTTTCCGTTTTGACAACAAAAAGTAATGACTCGTGCTTAAGGCGTGTCCAAATCGACTTTAGCTTTCGACTTCTGTTTGAAGAAACCAAAAATAGATTTGAACACTTCAGTTTGAAGGCTTATAGAAATGAAGCATATAATTGATTCATTGATATATAGGGATATACACACACACATACACAATGGTGATGCTAATGTGAATACATGTATCAATAGTAATGTGAATACATACAGCATTATCTTGAACTGAGACATCACCATCAACTGAGGCGTCATCTTGAATGTAGACGGTATGGTGCATGGTAGGATAACACCCCCTGCAGTTGGAACAGGAGCGGGTCAGACATTTACATTGGAGCAGAATTCCTTGAAGGTCGTTATCGGGGCGGGTGGTTGGCAAGCCTATGCCTGCTCACGCCAGTGAAGGCAATGGCGAAGCTTTGGGGGCGGAGAAGAAAGGTTGATGGCAGTAGTCCCCGATATCAATAGATCACATTGACAACGCAAAGTAGAGGAGAGGGGAGAGAGAGGTAGAGAGGCAGGGGAGGAGTGAGTAGAGTAAGTGAGGTGGCGGCTATGGAGGTGGCCAGCGGTGAGGCAGGCAGTCGGAGATAGTGGATAGGCTGGTAGTGCCTAGAGAAGGAAAGGAGGAAGGGCGTGATAGAGGAGAAGAGTGGTGGTTTGGAAGAAGAAGAGAAGGAGCATCAAACAAGAAGAAAGCAGGTGGGTGGCTGCCGGTGAGTCTGGCCCGGCCCTCGTCGGCCCTGGTGGGGAAAAGAAGGGGAAGGAGAGAGCAAGGGGAGGAAAGCAAGAAGAAAGCAATGACTAGCCACTAAAACGGGTAGAGGTCATCGCGGTACACCAGTGGGGTGTGGACTGAGAAGTCCATCAAAGTCGCCCATAGCTAGATGAGAGGAAGAAGGGTAGTGGGTGTGAGAAAAAGGTGCTCAAAGAGGAGGCTCGGTGGGTGATGCGATCTCAAAGAGTTAAAGAGCTGAGGGAGAAGCTAGAGCAGGAGGGGACGAGGCCGGGCAGGAGGGAGTCGATGCCACACGCACTGCGGCTTTGAGGTGGCGGCGCGGGCAGGCGGCGGTGCAGGCAAGGTGCAATAGCGGGGAGACGGACGGAGGGCGCTGGATTCGATGGCATGGATACGGGAACTAGTGACGATCGACCTAGCGATGGTATATGGGATTCGACGACCCAAGATCCACCAGAGTGGGCAACGGTGGCATCGGACGCTGGAAAGGGTGACAACATGGGCGCACGGCGGCAGGCGACGATGGCTGGAGGAGCAGACAACCCAGCACGGTGCAATAGCGGAGAGGAAGCCAGATCGAGCACAAAGTCATCGGATACGGGCGGGAGGCGGCTGAAAGATAACGCGAAGACAGCGGGGAGCCCAGATCTGAGGAGGCTCCCTAGGACTTGGGGTGGCGCCGTCCACACCAGATCGGCGAGGAGATGGCCGCCCCTAAGAGTGGAGACACTCCTCCTAGGGGCAACGCAGCGGAAGACAAGCAGAGCTGGGTATGAACCTGGGGCTCTGATACTATGAAGGCTCATAGAAATGAAGCACTTGACTGATTCATTGATATACAAGGATATATACAATAGTGATGCTAATGTGAATACATACAGCAATGGCAGTGTGAATACATGCTACAATGGTAATATGAATACATGCAACATCATCTTGAATGCAGACGGCATGGTGCATGGTAGGCTAACATGATTTTTAGAAGTGGCTTCCCCTCTCTTGGAGCAGGCCAATCATGGTACAGGCCCCATGAGTGCAGTTGGTCCGAGTCCTTGCTTGAGGCAGGACGTCATTTTGGTGCATCATGTGGACACTGGTTCTACTTGTCATCCCTTTCGTCATGGTGTGAGTAGAGGGGCCATCCCCTCTCCTGCCTGAAGCTATCTTATCGACCATCCTGTTGTGTTGTGCTAGCTGTGGTCAGTGCTCTCGTTGTGTCTTGTCTTGTTGGTGGTTGCCACCATCCTATTGCGTTGTGCTAGCTATGGTCAGTGCTCTCGTTACGGCTTCTCATGCTAGTGGTTGACATCTGGTGTTGTATTGGTGTTGGCGTAGTCATTGGTGTGGCCATGGTGTTTTGCTGAGCTATGGTGTGACTGTTATCGTGGTGAGCATTCTAGTGTTGATGGCTGTATCTCAAACTCCTATAGTTCTAGTTCCAAGCTTTATGCCTCGCCTCATGGATATATATATTCTTCAATTTACTGTTATGTCTTGAAGGTGTGTATGGCCTAGCTATATGTAGTCACACTTGCAAGGTTGTTGCTGCAGCCTTAGCTAGCAAGGCCTTCCAGCTCTATCTCTCGGGCTTTCCAATATAGTCATCAGGACGAGTTGATAAGGCACATCAACCAAGGCAACAGGTGTAAAGATCAAATATTCGAAATGAGTGAAAATTTGGAGGTCTCACATGCCAAGATACGAGGAAATAGTCCACAACAACAAATTTTAGTTCAAGGGGGTCTATTTTCTTCCTTAAGTTAGGGAGTCGGCACAAACTTGGTACCACATTTATGATGGGCTTACGCACGTGTGGATGCCCATAATTTTTCTTACTAATATAATGCTGAGAACGGGAGGTTGCGGTCAACATGAGCATTGGTTGTTAGCAGCTAGCACGGATGCATGTTTGCTGCGCTAAACATTTGGGCCTGTTCGGTACTAGATTAGCCGGATGGTTTTTAATTTTTGCTATTATTTCTAATTTTTAAACGGAGTATTTTTTTAAGACGAGATCTACAAGTTAAACGTAGTACACGTTAAAAATCTAATATCTGTATCAGCCAAAATCCTAATATCTGCAGGCAACCCAACATCACCTATCCGATTGATCGTCGAGATTATCCGAGTTTAACATACCTTTGCCCCATTTTTCTAAGGAGAAAAAAAAGAGTTCGATTATGCAGCGTGTTGCTTGACCACATGCGTCGCATCACAACACGCAAGCTTAAGCAAAGAGATAATGATTTTTACTCAATTAATTTTGTGTGAGCGGACCGCTTCCATACGAGCTGTTTAGCGCCACTTGCAAAGCTACAACGTATAGTACATATGCTCTGATCGAATTTATACACAGGGAACTAACGCCATTATTCTAGGTGCAAGATGCAAAGTAGAATGCACTATATATGCGTGCCCTCTGAGCCATCCAAAGTGGTCTCAAAATGTTCTCTTCCTATATAAAAAAAAAGGTCTTGGTCCAAGCCTAGCACAATTTTAGCCTTTTTGTCTCGAATAATTTAGGTCATATGACTCATGGCCATTTAATAATACCTTTAGCTGTAACTACACATACTGACATACTGTCTTAAGAGTATTACGTGCTGTGACACATCATGTCTCTCTGTGTTTTCTTTTTGTGCAGAGCTAAAATGTGATCACTAGCCAATTACGAGTGAACAGGAAGAGGACAAGGCTCGATCCTTCTCGAAAAGGCTGGCATCATTTCCACGAAACGACACGAGTGATGATCCGACAAGGTTTTCCTCTACCTTGCCATTCTGAAGGCTAATTCTTTCCTCTTCTGCAGCCATTTTTTAAGGCACAGGACAGATGCATACATAATTCACATCCAACTTATACTACCATATCATGTACACATACATATCCTTTAATACACGTTTAGAAATTTTATAAAGATATGATCTTACAAAATACAGACGTATATTTTTTCACTGAACATGGACGGCATATGAATACTTATTTATTCGGTGAGTGTGAAGGTACCACAGAACACTCACCACCAACTGAGCTAAGCTCGGACCTCCTGCAGCAGCCGGTTGATCAAAGTGAGCTCATCTTTTCCTCCGATGATCTTTTCTAAAGGCAGATCGGCCCAGAAGGGCCTACACTTCGGCTGCGGTCGCATCGGTAGAAATGTGAGTTGCATTCCCACTTACAGAAAGGAACTTCTGCAGAATAAAAACTACAATTAAGTTCTTCTGAGCTCCCAATAAAACAAGGGAGATTAAAGCATTTGCCCCATACATAAACATAGAATTTGATAATTTGCTTTATTTATCTTATTGACATGTGGGCCTTGAACTCACATGTCAATTAGACATCATAGGGTAAATCATCAAATGCAGTGAAAGATATGACAAAAGATCAATTACCTCATAAAACAACGCACAGAATGGGATCTTAAAAAGCTCGGACGTCGACTCTTGACGGCCTCGCCGGAGCTATACCGCTATTGACGGCGGCGCTCTGCAACAGCGATAATAGTGCCCTTGAGGATTTTCCTCCCTCGCTCAGCATATCGAAAATGAAGGTTGATACCGGTCGCTTCCTTCCCCTGCTCCAAGGTCGACAAGAATTCCCTGCTCGCTGGAATAAATGTGTGCAGACGGCGGATTCCAGTGCCAGTTTGGCGGGTTGCGTAGCGAACAGAGGACCGCCGGAGCACCGTCTTTGGCTTGAGACGGGTGGCGTAGCCATGAGAGGACCGCCGGTGCACCGTTTCTTGCTTGGGCCTTCGTGAGAGGAGGTTAAGGCCTCTGTTCTCTTGCGTTTCGCTCCTTCCAAAGCTTCTTCCAAAGTTAAAATAAATAGATTTCTTACAACAAACTTTCTAAATAATTTTTTGAGTTTAAAACCATATTTGTCGTTAACGTCAATATCTCTACTATTTTTTAGCAGTTTAAAACGTATAAATAAAAATATCACTCGTAGCTAAAAATTATTAGCTTCGACCTAAAAGAACAATGCCTAATTCTGGTGGTGAGTTACGGTGGTTGGACCTGCACTCCCATCGCACGGTGCAAAGTCAGGGTGTGATTCTGTACTCCTTTAGATAGCCTTGTACAGATGCAGAGCATCAACAGTTCACCTCAAATGGTACAGCAGTACCGCAAACAAATCGCGTCCTTTCGTTGTGTGCATCCTCTTTCTACCCTAAAAAAAATAGCGACCTTTACTTTTTGTGTAGGAAGAATCAACGTTAGGGAGGAAAGGCTATTGTAGCACCATGATTTTACTTCACAGAGGTAGAGAATCCGAATCCCGCGATGATCGCATATCCAACGCAACCACTGATTACATTTGCCTACAGACCTAGATATCCAGCCAACATTGTCTTGATTCGGTGGATTGACTTTTCTCTTTATCGTACTGGGGTGAAGCTAGACAACAGGAGCATTGAGATCACCTTCATTGTACGACAGTGTTTCTTCCATCGATAAACAGTAATTTTATATAAGATTTGCTAAATTTCATTAGGGTCACTGGACCCTAATACTCCTACACTGATTTCACCCCTGATCATAGGACCTATGTTTACTAAGCTGGACTTATAGGACTGTGCATACAAGTTATATGCCTATGCAGGAGTGAGGAAATGCAGTTAACTGAACCCTGCCTCAAGTCTGTACTAATTGCAAAGTGTGAATCTAATTTCGCCTGAGCAAATTTGTTTCTTGCATGATAGAGACTGGAGAAAAAGATGTTTTATTTCGGACAATTCATCCACCGAAAGGCTTCCTGAGTTGCTGAAGGCCATGTTGTTCTCAACATAATAAATATAGGGCCGGAGACATTGAGGTGCCAACAAAATTGACAAATCGGAGCTACTTTCCATTAGTTTTTATATGACAGTACGCTAAGAAGTACAGGAGTGGCCATACTACTTTTGCAACAATCATGGGTATTTTAGATGGTAAGGACAAAAAATACTTCAAGTATTAGCAGTTCTTCACTTGTCAAATGGGTTGTGGAGTTGTGGCATGCATTGGAGCACTATTTGCTTCTCGCGCGCTCTGGAATTATCTTCACAATTTTTCAACAATCTGGCTGACCTCTATAGAACTCTCGTCCATTACTGATGAATTAATAATCCCCTCTGCTCAGTAGAGGCCAAAGACAAACGACCAAGAGAGACACACAAGCTCATGATCGAGGTAGAAACGAGTAATTCTATGCATATTTTATTATGCAATTATACATTGACTAACACAACTTAATCCCAAAAAATCAATATCTCTTGCTTATTAGTATATCGCTCGCTCCATTTGCACTTAGAAATTTCAATAGTTCAACTCTGTAAAAATAAACAATTGGTCCAACGATATATATCAAAATGGTACCGCTAGATTCACATAAGTTCTTTCATATGACTATAAATTTTATACTCCCGCAGTCCAACAATATAAGTCTAACCACCATACATATAAGCCAAGAAATCACTAAATATAAGAAAAGGTTAATGACATTGGATAATACATACCCTTATTAAAGGACACACTATAACTACTCAATCACTTTTTTCATATTAAAGTAGAGATATAGAGTAAAAAATATTAAAATAACTACACTTTCACTTATATCATGAGACCCCGTCTCCGGAGAGAGACTAATAATACGGTGTAATAAAAAAATAGGAATAAATCTATTTTAAACCCTTCAACTCAAGTCCTCATCTAGAATACAACCCTCAAGTACAAAACTAGGTGTTCATGGACCTCCATGTTGCAAAAACCGGGCAAATTTCCTTCCGGGTCAATTCCACCCCCGTTTTGTGCCACCTCGTATGACAAGCAGTCCTGACGTGGTTTGCGATCCGGGTCAGTGCAAAGGTTAAGAGGGATGGGCGTGACGGCCTTCGGTTAGATTGATTGGAGATTGTGTTCCTCTCCAGAACCTTAGCTTAGCCCAAGTTGGTGCGAAGGGCATGGTGAGCTCACCGAGCTCTAGCTCTTGCGTGTCTGCATCCTCCTCTCAGCCTTGGTCTGAGCTGGAATCTAATTCTTCACCACATTAAGGAGCCCCTATAAATGACAATATGTATTAGTGCTTGTATACCAAATTGTTGACCACCACAGGTAAAGAAGTACACATACCTTTTGCTGATCAGATATTATTACCCAGCATTGTCCTTCCCCTGGCTTTAGAGGACATAGACGCACAAGAGCTAGCACTTGGCGAGTTCGCCATGCTCTTCGCACCAGCTTGGGACGGGCTAGGGTTCCAGAAGGGAATGAAATCTCCAATCGATCAGGCGCAAAGGTCGTTGCGTCCATCCCTCTTAACCCTTGCAGTGACACGGATCGTAAGCCACATCAGAGCTACGTGTCATCCGAGCTGGCGCAAAATCGGGGTGGAATCGCCCTAGGAGGATATTTACCCGGCAACATAGAGGTCCACAAACATCCAGTTTTACACTTAAGGGTTAGATTTTAGATGAGTACTTAAGTTTAAGGGTGTAAAGTAGACTTTTCTAAAAAATATTGTGCAAAGTTCAAGTTTTGAGGTTCTGTGCCATGTCAAATGATGCCCTGAAGAAGCAGTATAACTAATGATTCCACTAATGAGATTTTGAAATACACGGTTACTTGAGAACACTATAAAATGGAAGAAGTTTGTTTTCTCCTTGTTCACACTTGAAGATGCAAACTTTCCGTAGGGGCAAGCGTTCGTGCTCAAGATAACTCCTAGCCTAATTATTCTCTATATTTTCTACTCCAAAAGTACCGTTCGTAAACCACAGGTGTCAAGAGCAATCAAACCAAGGGCATAAAAAATCAGGCTCCCACATTACGACATTGTTCCTCCCATTGCCAGCAAACGCTATAGAAGATTCCAAACACATCTCTCCCTCTCTCTCTCTCTCTACTTTAATATCCTTTTCTCCTCCACTACTGTTCCATTTGAGAAATTTTTTCCCTCTCTAAATCTCCCATTTTTCTTCTATAAATGCCCCCTTCCTCCAGGCCTCAAGTCCCTTTCCCCCCTCTTCCCCCAACTCCCTTGCTAGGTTTCCACTGAGCTCCTTTGGCCATTCAGATATTCACATCTCTCCTTGCTACTACCAGCACAATTTGTTGCTACCAACTTGAGTCTTGAATACCTCCTAGTCCTGTCCAAATTAAGCACAGACCTGCCACCTCAGCTCAATCTTTCCTTGAACCTCCAGATCTTTGCTTCTCAACCATCGATCTTTCAAGGGGAGGTTCTGCCAAAATTTTGTTTGGCATCAATTAGTTTCCAAGGGGAGGTTCTGCCAAAAATTTCTCTGACATCAATTGAATTTCCAAGTGGAGGTTCTGCCAAAAATTTCTCTGGCCATCAATTTTCCCTTGCATACATATATACAACAAATACAGATTTTGCAAGGTAAAGAAGGGTACTTTGTTTTCTGTTCTTGATGATAGACTAGTAGAGAAGCCGTAGTGGTCGTGTAGATGTTGTTGCTCGTCTTCTCCGAGCACCTCCTCTCCGGATTTATGGTCGGCTCAGCAATCACTCAGCTTGTTCAGTCCTTCTCCGTTGTCTTCCTCTACTGGTTCTATGTCTTCTCAGTAAGCTCCGTGTAGTAGTAGTATATTGCAGCTAAGCCTTCCTTATACAACATAATTAAGCAAGGAAGGCATCCAACACTACAAGGTATATTTACAAGAAAAAAATAAAGAGGGAGTGAGATTGTGTGGGTACACAAAAGTTCTTGAGACAAGTTCTTGAGAGATGACCATGTCCAGTGGGACCTTGTCTGGGTCGAGCCAGGGGACCCGGAGTTCCGGGTCAAAGAATGACCTGGACCTCCAGGCCCGGCTGGAGAAGAAGAGGAAGCAGAGGAAGGAGTCGAACCGGGAGTCGGCCCGGCGAACTAGGATGCGGAAGCAACAACACCTCAGCGACCTCACCTCGCAGGTTATATATATATGTGCTCTACTTATGTGTACACAGAAGTCTAAAGTTTGTGATGCATGCATAGGTCTGTTTCTATTATTTTTGTTGCCATACTTATTCTAATTTATTATTCATGAGAGCTTGCACTCATGTGCAGGTGAAAAGCAAAACAGATGAAAACAAAGGCCCACTAGAAATGCATGTCTGCTCAAAACAAACTCAATTATTGTGCTGCCTTTTCCAAAAAGGCTCCACCCATTGCTTCCTACCTAACTTTTCAACAACACTAAAAATTTTATTTATCATCATGAGTTGCAGTGTCGTAGGTTGAATCCTCACCAAACTAACACCACATCTTCTACATGAAAAACAAGAACAAAAGAAAAATCCATATCGCTAAGAGGAATGTTGTGTTACAAAAACAGGTGAACCAACTGAAGAACCAGAACCAGCAGCTCAGCACGGCACTGAGCGTGACCACCCAGAACCTTGCGGCAGTGCAAGCACAGAACTCAGTGCTGCAGACACAGAAGATGGAGCTGGAGAGCAGGCTGTGCGCCCTAACTGAGATCCTGCTGTGCGTGAACTCAATCACCAGCACCACCGGTGCTACTGCAAATCCAGCCACCATGGGCATCGCAACCAGCAGCGCCTGTGATATTTTTGGCGCCAGCACATGGAGCCAGCCCATAGACTTGTACCAGTGCCTCTAGGGGAGAAGTGGCTGTGATGGTGGTAGGTCCAGAAGGCATCAAGTTCTGTTTCAGTCATGTAGTAGGGCCCTTGTGTCACTATTGATGTATGCTTCTCTCTTGATTGCTTTTTTCTTTTTGGAGGACAGGGATGTTTTGGTTTTCTTCTTCTTGGCAGTAGAGGGGTGACCTACTGACCAAATGGCAATGTAGTGTCTGGCATTGTGTGAGGTGGGGTTGTATTGGTTGTTGAAGGTAGGAGGGGAATTTAATGGATCAGTCTGAAAGAGAGGCAAGGGATTTTGTACTGGCTCCAGGTATGTGTAATGATGATGATAATGCTTTAGTACGATAGTATGTGTGTAATGATGATGATAATGGTTAGTGAGATGTGGATTTGATGGCTCTTGATATGCCAATTGCTTCTCCATCTTCCAGCTGCATGATTATCTTGAAGTAGGTTCTTTGTTTATGGCTAGGATTCCATTCATTTTAAATGTTGCTTTGTAATCAACCTGCATTTGCAATGGTTGCATTTGATGAACACTCCTATGAAGCAAGATGGACCTATGTAAAACAAGATTTTCTTTATTTGATAAGCTAGCATTTTGATCAACTTCTCACACACTAACTTCTGCTCATGTTCAGCGAGTCTCCACACCAGACAAACAGTTGGGGATAGGCTCAGGTCTATGTTCAAAGCTTGTTGAAATATCAGGCTAGGATGAGTTATACCCATAGCTTGGTCTTGATCTAGCACTGCATAAGCTTTTCTCTCTCGTGCCTTCTGAAATTCGCCAAAAATACGGCATATGCAGCGAGTTTATGCGGTCCTAAAAAGCGATTCGGCATAAATTTTATTTCGCAGATTGGTGTTCAGTAGCAGAGACGCATGCAACATTTGCAATACAAAGAACAAATCTATGAAAATGAATTGATGAACCAAATAATTAAAAGTGACAGATGTAAAGTAGGCATCTGTTTTCTGTAGCAGTGTACGATTGTGCAAGCACATATCGACTTTAAGAAAGTGATGATAGGCAAACATATGCTTCACCAAAAAAAAAAGAAAGAGAAGTTCCCCAAGGTATCAAAATCACAAAACTCTCGCAGCACCATGGAAGCAAATATCACCTTTTTCAAAGTGTTATTTCCCAGTCTGAACATTTAGATACGGGGCAAAAGGCATTCAATTGTGTAACATGACTTTTTAAAATAGATTATGGATGTATATGATATATGTTTGGAACAAATAATTCTCACAGGAACTGAATATGTCCTATCCAACAGATTTCATATGAAACTCAAGTATGGCCTAAATATCAAAATTCATATATATTCCTTCTGAAAACACAACTTCAAAAACTAACATCAATGAAATTTATAGGCATGACAAAGCAAAAAAAAATGTTTGTTTTGTTTTTCAGCAAGATGTCACTACCATCTGCATTGAGTGTCCTACAACCTAGCTACAGTTTTCAGCCTCAGCCCAAGCAGTTAGTCTGTTCTGGACAATCGACATTCTGTGGTGTTAGACTTTAACACCTTTTCTCTGATCTGAACGAAAGGGGAACAGATGTGAATTCTCTCTTTTTCTATCAGTCTAATATTGTATCAACTCGATCCATAAAAGTTCAAATCTTGTTGCAGTACCAAAAGATAAGCAAACCAACACCACACATGAGAAGAGAAAAATCTAGAAGATGTGTAAGCCCCAAAAGACAACCCAAAAAGGATGTATAACTCCATGCCTTGGTAGGAACTGTAGAACAGTGAGAACACTTATCAGCTTTTGCAAAGTGGGATCCTTTGGCATTTCACTATACATCAGGCTTTATTTCACAGATGAGGAAGCCACTGTGGTACTTTGGCAAAAGCTATGTGCTCCCACAAGCACCAATACACAGATCAACTTTTGCAATTATCTCGTTTTAGTTAGTGATGTTAGAGATATGTTAGAGATACTGATTCACTATGAGGATAAGGAAGCTGAAGTTGTTTACCTAACTTACAGCCCTGACAATCTAAAGACACGTCTCCTGAGACAGGCCCCAGAAGACCACGACGAACTAAAGACGACAGACGGGAGCCACACATATGGCCAAGACAGTGATGCCACTGCTGGAAAGAGCCGGTAGACGAAGTGGCAGAGGCGGAGAGACTGGCGGCAACGGTGGCAGCGGAAGGAATGTGAAGCGCCAAGCTCCCGAGACGCCGGAGTCAAGGCGCCGAGGGCCAGAACCAACCAGAGCTCCCGTGTGGCGGTCCTGAACACAATAAGAGTCAGAGTCAAGAATGACCCGACACCAAGATCGAGACCGCCCAAAGAGAGAAGTCAGATGGTAAGGCGAGGAACATGAGCAATGAAGGAACATGAAAATATGAGTTGCTAAGAGATCCTCGACTAGAGACGAAAGAGAGGTACCATCGCAGTAAGGACACTAACAGGGGAATCAAGGGGTGTAATGAAAGATAGAGTGGAAGCATCAGAAGTCATATGAAAAGATGCTCCAGAATCAAGAATCCATGAGGATGTACCTGACTGTGTAGGGGGTGGTTTCTCAGTGCCTGAAGAATTAGTAGCAGAACCTGCAGAACCTGTTGAGGGAGAACCTGAGGCAACAAGTAGGCGTCGAAGTCCGCTATCTCTCGCCGAGAGAAACTGAAGTAATCGATGCAGCCGTCGATGTAGAAGCACCAGTGTCAGTGCTAGTAGAAAAACGACGTGAAAGATGCCGCTTCTTCTTATAGCACTGAGACTCAATGTGGCCGGCCTTGTCGCAGTAGGAGCAGTGAGGACGGCCCTCCGATGGAGGACGGCCACCACCGCTGTGGTAGCCGCCGGAGGAGGCGATGTCTTCAAGCGTGGAGCGAGCGGTGTAACAGTGGACGAGCAATGAGCACGAGGGGAGTGACATCGACCAAGACCACTCAAAGTAGTCTCCTCTCGCTCATATCTCGGTGAGAGCCTCCAGGAGAGTGACACGAGGGTGACGTGCAAGAAGCTTGCACGCCGCCGAACTCGGGACGGCGGTAAGGAACTCAGATCCGCCGAAACTCCTCGGCTCACTGCGCCTAGACAAGACCGACAAGAGCGACAACCAGCAGTGCGGAGAGAGTCCAACTGACGCCAGACAGCAGAGCTCTGAGTGTAAAAGCGCCAACAAGAGCATCACCTGCTGAAGAGAGTGCTCTGGCGAACCACGGACGGTACAAGGCATCACCGAGGGCTCAGAAGGCCGACGAAGGTGAGTCCACATCCGAAAGCCGAGGAGAGTCCCACAACCTCGAAGAGAACTGAGGCTAGGCACTGGCAATGAGTATAGCAGCAGCCCGAGATATGTTAGAGATACTGATTGCATTGTATTAGGATAGTTTGGATTCTTTCCATACATGTGCTCTTTCCTTATATGTATTCTTTCCATATTGTCATCCCGCTCGTGTATATATCTGGCTCTTTGGCCTCATATGAATACAAGCGCTATTCATAACATGGTATCGAGCAAACCTGAATTTTGCTTCGCTTGTCACGACGGGCCTCTCGGATCCGATCTGATTTTCCTCGGCCGTCGTCATCCGCCGCCACCATCGCCGGAGCGGCTCCTCCCGCCGCCTCCATCCATCGCCGCACGCCGCCTCCGCCCCGCCGCCGCGCCTCGGCCGCCGCCGGCGTCCGCTGTTGCTCGCTGCCGCCGCCTCCCCCGCCGGCCGGCCGCCGCCGCCGCCCGCCGCCGCCGCCGGTGGCCGCCGCCTCCTCCACGCCATCGCGCTCCTCCCCATCGGCCGGCTTGCCGCCGGCCGCCTGCTGCCGCCGCTCGCCGCCGCCGCCGACGGACGGTCGTCGCGCCTCCTCCGAAGCCCTCCGCCTCGGCCGGCCGCCGCGATCCGCGCCAGCCCCGTCGTTCGGTGCCGCCGCGCTGCTTTCATTGCCGCCGCCGACACCCGTGGCGCCTTCTCCACCGCCTCGGCTTCATCTTGACTTCATCTCCGCCGAGCGCACGGGGGTCGTTGGGCGCTGCCCGCCCATTAAAAGCCGAGTCGCAAAACATCGCTTAACCGCCGCGCCGCTCGTACCGTTAGACTTCGTTCCCTTGGTTGCCGTGTTGCTCAAAGACCGCCACCAATGGGTACCGTTGTTCCCTCGCGTTGCGGTGATCTTCGATGGTGTTAATTACACCGACTTCGTGTCTCATATGCGCATCCATATGCGTGGTCTTCGCCTCGGGCATCCTCTCGGCGATGTCATTTGTCCGCCTTGCCCTACTCCTCCGACGGAACCTCCGCTACACGCCGCCCCGCAGACCGACAAAGCCTGCGATGATGATGCCGATGATAAGGCCGCCTCGCCACAAAGAGGCTCGATTTATACAGGATCGACCGCGCCTATACTCGATGGTACGACGACGACGCTCTCTATGGCCTTAAGCAAGCCCTCGTGCTTGGTTTGAGCGCTTCTCCTCCGTGGTCACCGCCGGGTTTTTCAATGAGTGATCATGATCCCGCACTCTTTGTCCACACTTCGCCTCGTGGTCGGACTCTTCTTCTTCTCGTATGTTGATGATATGATCATTACAGAGATGATTCTCGAGTACATTGCCTTTGTCAAGGCTCGTCTTAGTGAGCGCCTTATGTCGGATCTTGGTCCTCTTCGTTACTTCCTTGGGATTGAGGTTACTTTCATTCCAGATGGTTTCTTTATGTCCCAAGAGAAGTATATTCAGATCTTCTTGATCGCTACCGCTCTCACCGATCAACAGATGCTGAGACTCCCATGGAGCTCAATGTTCACCTTCGTCCCTCGATGGTGAGCCTCTTTCGATCCGACTCGCTATCGCCACCTTGTTGGGAGTCTTGTCTACCTTGTCATTTACTCGTCCGGATATCACTTATCCGGTTCACATTCGAGTCGATTCGTTTACGCTCCCACTCGTGTCCACTACGCCTACCTACTTGAGTTCTGCGATACCTTCGTGGGACTATCTCTCGTCGTCTCTTCTTTCCACGCTCCAGCTCGTTACAGCTTCAGGCTTATTCGGATGCTACTTGGGCCAGCGATCCCTCTGATCGTCGGTCTATCTCTGCTTACTGTGTTTTTCTTGGTGGTTCTCTCATTGCACGGAAGACGAAGAAACAGATCGCAGTGTCCTGCTCGAGTGCAGAGGTCGAGTTGCGAGCTATGGCTCTCTTGACAAGATTACTTGGCTACGGTGGTTACTTGAGGATTTTGGTGTTTCGTCACTACACCGACTCCTCTCTTGTCGACAAGACAAAGTGCTATCGATTGCTCGTGATCCTGTGAAGCATGAACTCACCAAGCATATTGGTGTTGATGCTTCCTTCATGAGGTCTTGTGTGCATGATCAGATGGTTGCTCTTCAATATGTGCATTCGGAGCTTCAGATAGCGGATTTCTTCACGAAGGCCTGCACTGCGCGACAAGACGGCTTACCTCTCCAAACTCAGTGTTGTTGATCCACCATGAGTTTGAGGGGGGTGTTAGAGATATGTTAGAGATACTGATTGCATTGTATTATGATAGTTTGGATTCTTTCCATACATGTGCTCTTTCCTTATATGTATTCTTTCCATATTGCCATCCTGTACTCGTGTATATATACCGGCCCTTTGGCCTCATATGAATACAAGCACTATTCATAACAAGTGAGATATTATATCAGTGACTATTACACAGGCGACTGTTTTTTCTTTTATCTTTAGTCACTTTTTTATACTGTAATTTTAGGTGACTGAGAGTGCAACTTCAGGTTAGGGGAATTAGTACACTGAAACATTAGGTGACTGAGAATGCAACTTCAAGTGACTGAGAGATAAAAAAATTTCAGTCAACTGTACAATAGCAAAACCGAAGAAAGAAATGCTTGCTCCGAATAAACCGCTTAGGTGCATCCTTTCTTTTAGAAATTTGAGCTAGACAGCTAGATCAACCCGAGATCGCTCTAAAAATCCATAAACCTAATCCACGAATTTTTTGTACGAATAATCTATTTTTTATTCAAAATAACAAAAATATACCTACGGCAACATTTTTTACAGAATCGGGCGACTTGAGCCTATCGTCCAACGGCCAGGCGATACGCAAGCAATCCGCCGACCGTTAGGCGAATTATTGCAGTCGCCCGACCGTTGGGAAATGGTTGGGGGACTGGGGGTGGGTTAAAAGAGAGGTCGTTCGGCCGCCGCTCAACAAAAAGAAGAAGAGAAGCTGGCAGAAAGAAAGAAGAAGAGAAGTCGGCCGAGGAGAGGAGGAGAGGAAATAAAAGACAGAAGAGAAAAGGAGAGGGAGGAGAGGAGAGGAGATAAGGAGAGAAAAGGAGAGGGAGAGGAGGAGAAGGAGGATAAGGAGGGCAGGAGAGGAGAAGAATAAGCAAATCTAGGCTTTTTTTGTATTTGTAATATTGTATATGCAGTACATATATTATTTACTGTTAGTGTTAATAGGAAATTATAGATGTAGATAGAAATAGTTCAATTTTTGGTATAGAAAATTTAGTTAATGCAGTTTTAGGAAATTAGCAGCCTAGAAGCGGAGGAGAGGAAGAAGCAATTGTAGGTATTTTTTTGTATTTGCAATGTTGTATATGATTGTTAGTGTAAGTAGAAAATTATAGATGTAGATAGAAATAGTTCAATTTTTGGTATTGAAGATTTAGTTAATGTAGTTTTAGGAAATTAACAGCCATACAAGCGTGTAGTTGTGTATGATTTAGCGAACATAGTTTTACAAAATTAGCATCGTTAACAAATTGGCATGCGTACAAAATTGCAGTTATAGAAAAATCAGCCACAGATACGTACAAATTAATTGTCCATAGAAATTTGTACGTATTACAAAATTCAGTAAATATTTATGTTAGAATTTTATAATTTGGTATGTAAAAAAACAATAATATGTAATATTTATGATTAAATACAAATGAATGTAATATCGTTAGTATGTTGGAAAAACGTGTATACCATTATAACTAGTATATTGGCATTTAAATCAATATGCCATGTAAATTGTCGAAACCATTAGGAATTATTTCATGTAGGGGACAACTTGAGTAGAGAGAAAAGTGTGGCGTCGGTGCACGGGGTGCCGACAGGAAGTTCATACTATGAGGCTAATGTAGTTGGTTACAACAGGCGAACGATCGGTGAAATGTGAATTGCAGTATGTTAGTACTTTCGAGTATGCGATGCAATTTGACATGTTGCAAAATTAAAACATATATGCAGGCAGACATCAACAATGCCGATACCCACTACATTGAGAGTGCATTACGGTGCTAGAACCGTTCGTGAAGGTTCGAATGGTGTGGATTTGAGTGGTTATCCGCAAGCCACTCTAGTACACCTGGACGGTGAGAATACTCAAATCTCAGATGTGATGCATTGGCTTACCCGGAGTTTTTCGTTGGACCCCGAGGTATGCAGCGTCATCGTACAAGAGCTTTAGAACCGGTCTCCCACGGACATCAGATGGGAGCTGAAAACATTGTTGCGCACTGTTGCGTGGAAGGGGTTTGTGCAAGGGGTGCCAGCGCCGTGGATACGAGTGTGTGCTGCTTGTGCAACCATGCCCATTAGAAGCTGTGCAAGGTCGTGCGTACAGCCTTGCTCCGGGAGGTGCGAGCAGCTCGTGCGGCCCGCATGTTGGTGAAGAGAAGGAAGATGCTAGTGGTGAGGCCGATGCGGTACATGAAGGAGAGGTACAATGGTCACGCCATGGCTAGGGAACAGGACAAGCCAATGAAGGGGGAGCATATTGAGTATATAGTGCAGCAGATGGAGTGCGATGACCAGACGGCATGGGCTGAAGAGGAAGCTGTACAGGGGGACAACGAGGACAGTTCGGATGAGGATGAAGCTCCCGTCCCGCAGGAATGGAACCGGTTTGATGCTGAGGGTGTTTCCGCACATGACGAGCACGAATCACTGTGGGAGTATCATGAGATAGAGGTTCGGTTGCATTCAATGTTTGCTGACAAGGAATCGCTGCAGGATGCCATCAAGTAGTGGGCCCTTTCAATGCAGCGGACTTCTCGGATCGTGAAATATAGCCAGGAGCAGTATACCGTGAAGTACGAGTAGGCCGGTTGTCCTTGGAGGGTGCACGCATATAGACCCAAGTATGAGACTCACCGGATTGTGTCGAAGGTGGAGCCGCACTCTTGCATTCTCAGTAGTGTTTTTGCGAGGCATTGTAACCTAACGTCCACCTTTATAGTCAATTTGATGTATGAAGAGATAGTGGAGAAGAAAGACATAGAGGCCACGCACATCGTGGTAGCTATCGGGAAGAAATTCAAGTACAAGATTAGCTGCGCGAAGGCGTGGCGTGCGAAGCGGAAGGCGTTGAAAAAATATTTTGGGTCTTACGAGGCGATGTACGACAATCTTCCTCGTATGCTTAAGGTGTTGCAGGATAGGAAACCGGGCACGTATATCGCTGTGCTTGACAAGCCTTCCACATGACCGCCAGGATATGCGGTGTTGCAGAAGGCCTTATTAGCATTTGGTGCTTGCATCAAGGCATTCAGGCGCATGCTGCCGGTGATCTCAGTTGATGGGACTTTTTTGACAGGCAAATACAAGGGGCAGATCCTAATGGACATAGGCATTGACGGCAACAACCAAATATTGTAGCTGGGCATCGCATTCGTGGAAAGTGAGAATTATGAAAGTTGGTTGTGGTTCCTCAGACATATCAGGGCTGGAGTTGTCGGCGCTCATCCTGGTGTGTGCGTAATCCATGATCGCCACACTGGGATTGTAAAGACCATAAGAAAACTTCAGAAATACCCCGATGAGCCTTTTTCTTGGCCGGATATGAGGAACAAATGATGCATTTGTCATTTAGGGGTGAACTTTTTTAAGCAGTTCCCAAAACAATTGTTGATGAAGCTATTCAAGAGGTTGGCTATGCAGAACCAGCGAAGAAAATTTGATGCTTTGTGGGCGTTGTTGGATGAGCACAGCAGGAAGCACGTCGACGAGAGGAGCAAGGGGTCGGTCATGGTTGCGGCGACACAACCGGAATGCTTCCCTGCACTCGATGATTCTAACCCAGCTGGTCCGAGAAGGTGGAGCTCACAGAACATCATGTGCTTCTTGTAGTGGATCGAGGGAGAACCATTGGAGAAGTGGTTGCTATTACAAGACACGGACAGCGCAAGGTACGGCATAACGATGACTAACCTTGCAGAAGTGTACAATTGGGTTCTCAGGGGCCTTCATTCTCAGCCCCTTGTCGCCATCGTGGAAGGTGTTCTACACAACACAATTGGCTACTTCAAGGAGAGGCATGCAAATACCCCACTTCATGCGGTCAACCCACGAACATCGTGCTTGTCAAAAATTACGGTATACATGGAGACAAAGGCACAGAAGGGCCAATTGCATATGGTGCACGTCATGGGCAACAGGGAGCATCATTTCAACGTGGTACTCCGTGATAGAGCCGGATTTGGGATGACTCGTTCCCTTGTTACTCACGAGGTATGCCTTGGAGATCATGTAAATGAACCTAGCTACTCGTGCAACAAGCCGAAGCTGTTACATAAGCCATACTCTTATGTCCTCACTGCATGCGGGACCGTGGGCATAGATCCTTCGAACTTCATGTCGGAGTACTTTTTCAAGGAGAGGGTACTACATGCGTGGTGCGGGGAGCTCAGGGGGTTCAGAGTTGTGGGGAAATTCGCCACCTTGGATATTGTAGGGAGGACCTGGATTCTAGATGTTGATATGCTAAAGGGTGAGAGGGGTCGGCGATAGAGCCGGCGTATTACAAATGATATGGACAAAGCGCAAGTCGGAGCACCTGGTGCACGTTGTGAGCGATGTGGTTAGGAGGGGCACACAGCTAGACGATGCAAGGATGTGCTGATCACTAGGCAAACCGGCATGGTTTCTACAACTAGTTGATGGAGACTACAAATAAATGTCTGTTGTAATCTGTACTTTGTTAGTTGGCACTTTTGACATGCTTACTATCGTACTAATTGCATCACACATTGTATGTACTGTTTGTACAATTGTTATGTTATTTCCCCCTTTTTAGTAATGTGGTTGGTATTGTGCTGGTAGCCTAGTATTGTTTCCTTTGTTTATTTACATGTTCTATTTACTGTTGCTTTACATGCGATGTTTTTTGTTCCGCATAAATGCTAGCTTGAATTCATTTTGCAGGTATGGCTCATGAGCTTCATAGATCAGACTGGCCTTACAGCCTGTTGGACGAGCACGTCGACCGGCTGCATCGCGCTTCCCATCGTGTCCTGTCTTCAGGGAGCGCAGAGGAGCCAACTGACTTGTGAGTGGTCCGGATACGCACACCTCGAGTGTCCTGGAGACTAGGTCCCTACTGGACAGTTAGGTGTGCACTCCGATAGCGTTGTACTGTTGCCATAAGTAGGTTATGTGTTGACCTTTACTTACTTCGCAGGTTGTATGATGCCAGACTACTCCCTCTCGCCCAGATGGTGCAGGCCACCGATGAGGATGGACCGGTATTGCCTGCGGGTGGAGATGATGGTGCGGAGCGATTACGATGCTTCCCGATCAATCGCTCTATGCGGACAGCTTTGGTCGACCGCTGGAGGGCTAGCGCATAGACCTGCTTGACAGATTCCTGGGAGTCCTTTTGCCTAACGCTGTGGAGGAGTACTATGTCTTCCCGTCAGCTCAGACACACGAGCCCTCATTGAGGTCGCCCTCACAGTTCCGGGTATGTGCCTGGCGCCCTTTCTATTCAATCATGTATGCTCTTATTTCCGCTGTTTTGTACTAATAACTTTTTTGTTGCATTCAGGTGGAGCGGATCGACCCGACTGCAAACGAGCAGTAGGTCTCGCAACACTTGGAGGCGTACTTGTTGTGGCTATTTGGTTGGGTGCTCTTCACCACTAGCCATGGAAACACCATCGAAGCGCCTCATCGCTCACACTAGGGCCATCGCCGAAGGCGAGGACCCCCAGATCAGCTGGGGTTCGGTCACACTTGCCACGATCTATCGCGCCTTGTGCGACATGTGCGCCAGACCAAGGTGAACTCGGTCATCGCAGGGTGTCTGCTACTACTGTAGCTGTGGTCGTTCGAGCGCTTCAGCCTCAGACGACCCATGCTCGAGGTCATGACTCCGTACGGGGCCGAGATGTACCCTGGAGGCAATCTCGACCGGCCTACGATGGGTTCTCTCTGGTGTCATCGACGGGTAAGTATTCTGACATGCAATTATTTCCTTTGTATTAACGATGGTCGTACATAATAGTTGTTGTTCCTTACAGGTACAGTTCGTGCACGTCTAGGTCACGTGGGCATATCTTCTCTTTGTGGAGCAGTTCGACCGCCTCACAGCTGACGATGTGCGCTGGGAGCCATACTCACCTACGGCACTGTAGAGCTACACTCCTAACGGGCTGTCCTCGCTCTACTGGTATGACCAAGCTTTCTGGCTGATGTGCCGGAAGCTCATGTACGATGTCTTCATTGAGGACTATGTGGTGCATCGTGTGATGCGCCAGTTTGGGCTACGTTAGGTCATTCTAGTATCAGTCGGGTGACCGGTGCCATAGAGCGTCCACACGTGAGTGACCATCTCTCAAGAATCTCCTTCTACTACTTATTCGTTTGATGACTAGTAACGGAATGGTGCCATAAGTAGGCACTCTAGGAAAGGAGTCAAACGCAGCACAGACTGGACAACGAAGATGGAGGGGTGGACAGCATAGTGGGAGGGCACACTTCAGGACTGTGTGGAGGAGGCCACCCCCTACGACAGCAGCGCGTACGCCGAGTACTTGTGCTGGTACCAGCCTCGGACACATACCAGGCTGGTACATGTTGTCGACCCGCCCATAGCACACGTCGCCACACTGACAGTCATGTACCCCGCACACCTCGCGTAGGATGCTCACGTCGCAGTACGTTACATCAAATTTGTAAATATTACCTAATGGCAATGTCACTAGGAGGATTGACCTTTTCGTGTTTTTTTTTCAGGCTGACGTCGGTGCTGCGATTTGGAGGGAGTCTTGCACCATGGCGGATAGGATCACCAGTGGTGTGGACGTGACACGAGAGGAGGTGGTGCACGCTTTGCATCGTGTGCAGGCCTTGGGTGCAAGTGTAGTCGTCCTGTTGTCGTGCACGAGGCTACTAGAGGTCCGCATGCCCACTCCTAGTGCACACATGGTGCGTCCACTAGGGTCGCCCAGACTAGCATGGCACCATGCGGGGGGGGCTCTACTTGGCTATGTGCTACACTACCTCAGCCTGACGAGGCAGGGGGGTCAGCCCGGGCACAGGCTCCTACACCGATAGGGCAGTAGTTTGCCCGTCCTCTGTACATCTCCAGCTTCCCCATGCAGGGCGCGTACTCCGTGTCGTACGTCCCTCCAAACGGCTTCGACCACGCCATGGTGCTAACTAAGGGTACACTTCACCTCTTTTCGGTTTTATCACATCCCTTTATCTGACGAACTAATGATATTTGCACTGCAGGTCTTGTCCTCCCTGACGAGGGATGTGGGGTCTCCCAGGGCTAAGATGACACGGACCAGTATTTTTCAGACTAGGCCGGCCAGGCGACGGTCTCCGCACCTCGGGCCACACCCCTGGAGGTTCTCGCCAGGAGTGTCCTCACCGATGCACCGGTGGCCACACTGACGGCGGTGCAGTCCACTCCTCTAGCTTTGGGACATTTGCGATGATTTCCTGACCATCTTACCTTGACGGGACGCTGTCACTCGGCACTAAGGAAGACGGCCAAGCGGGTCGTATGGGAGGATGCAGACGTCGAGATGGAGGGCGCTAGGGTGGTGGTGGAGGGGAGGCTGGGGATGCTGTTGGGGGCGGTTAGTGCTGGTTGTTCACTTGTTGTTCATGTAGTGCTTACATTTCTTATTTACTTAGTAATGTTTGCAATACTGTCACGAGCTTAGTTGTACTTCTCTTTACCGTGTCGATGCCTGTACCTCTCAATTAATGGAAATCGCACTGACGATCGCACCACTCCAATAGTGCACTGAATTGATGGCAACCGTACTGACGTATGAAACATTCGATTAGATGATTAACGACATTAAAAAATACCGTGAACAATAGGGAAGAGTACTAGGTATAACCTTACACATCGTTGCCTATAGGTGGAAGGAGCCTCGTGGTACCCACATGGAGTGTTATAGAGGGGACAGCCTCAGACGTGGTTGGCCGTCTTTGTAGTGGCAAGCACATATACAACTAGGGTTCACGCAGCAGCATGTTGGATCATACGGACCTGCTATGTTGATGACCTCCTCATTGCCCCTCTCGCACTCCATCTGCTGATGGAGGTCATCGTTGTGCTCTTCCAGACTTTCAATCCGTACCTCCAAGTCAGTGATTCTCTCCCACAACGTATCCACGTACCTCGCAACGTACCATTCATGAGGAGGATCAATCCATCACACGAAGTCGTATTTAGCCATCTGCTACAAAGGAACGTTAACATCAAAACTATATTAGTAATACTATAAAATAGACGACTTCCTACTTGTACCCCGTAGTGTGGGCATCGGAAAAAATATCACTCGCCATCCAAATGGCCTTCTGCCACCTGCACCACCACATCCTTCATGTGTCTGTATTTCAGCCACACTGGCTGAGCGCACCTGTTTGACAACAAGCGGTAGTTAACACTGAAGTCCTTCTTCCTTTCGAGCGGAAGGTCCCCTTTGGTAACCCATGTTCGACTGGCCCCTCGGCGTGTATCATGGTGGCTTACTCTACGACATAGAAGATAGTTGTTTTTACTATCAATGGCTCGGACATACATTTTATAGCATAATTGGGGTGTCACGGCGTGCTTTATGACACATGGCTGTTTTGTGCAGCGACAAGATCACACGGGCCAGCTTTGCACAGTGGAAAGATCAGATGGTCCAGTTTTACGCAGCAACTACACCAGACATGATAGCTTTGCGCAGCGAGACGGCCACATGGGGTACCTTGACACCGTGACAAGACCACAGGCGCGAACTTCGTGCAACAACTACAACATATGAGATAGCTTAGCGCACCAACAAAGCTACATGGGCTAGCTTTGTCCAGTGTGTAACACCCCAACACCCACATTACCTTGGGATGCCACTAAAACCACTCCACGACTATCTGAAATATAAGATAAAATAAAATGGCAATAATTCCTAAAACATGATAAGTTAAGCGGAAACATAATCAACTAAGGGAACAGGATATTGATAACAATTCAATAATTAAAATCAACCTCCAACATTTTAACCAAAAGAATAGTTCACAAATTTAACATTATTAAGTTAAAGTAAACATTGAAAATATAGCTAGGCAAATGGCTAGAATCCCTTCGTCTTTATTACAGCATAAATCAATGAACCAAGTGCATTAATGTGGTGCCGCTCTACCCTTCCCATGCATGCTCAAGGATCACCTGTAGGGGGAAAAGCAAGGGTGAGATAAAATATCAGCAAGCAAACTGTTTAACAGGCTATTCAAACTACAAATAATTATACATCAACATTTATGTTACCATACAACCACAATCACAATCCACGTCCACAATCATTTAACCACCACAGACTCACACGAGTCATGCCTCATAAGGTTTTTAATCAGTTGGCATATGAGTGCAGTTATTCCATCCACAATTAAATGCATATGCATGCTTTCATAATATGATCCACTGCACCCTTTCCCAGCAGGGTAAGAGTGTGTGCATCGTACTATAGCAATGTACGATGTTGTACCGGTACGGTCGCGACTATAAGCGGCGACATCCACAATGCAAATGTCATGACATGTTATGAATGATATGATAATTATAAACCATATGAATTCCGACCTCAAAGGAGCATCAACATGTTCATCATGGATTTAACCTCAAGGAACATCAACATATCCACAACAACATATCCACCACGTATTTATTTTCATATTCCGTATTTGGCACATTAAATAAATTACTATATGACTACAAGCAACTTATCCAAAGCATATCAGTTGATTATTATTTTGCTACCACAACGTCATTTAGAAAACATGCAACCATGGCATAACATTTCAAATTACGAGAATCATGTAGATTGCAAGTAGTAAGAATAACGAGTTCAATAGTAGCACATCCGCTACATTTACTTGCCTCTAC
The DNA here is from genome assembly GCA_036346245.1 of Bonia amplexicaulis. Classification (NCBI taxonomy): domain Eukaryota; kingdom Viridiplantae; phylum Streptophyta; class Magnoliopsida; order Poales; family Poaceae; genus Bonia; species Bonia amplexicaulis. The sequence continues at coordinate 9,636,190 of CM070759.1, read as the reverse complement.
CGACGAAGCGAAGCAATCACGCGCGATCAGGAGCATAGCCACTTGTCCAAAAGTACCTCTCAGCACAATACTACAGCAAGGGAATCGCATCTTAAGAAATAAAGATGTCGCTAAACCCCATACCCAAATATAACCCTCTCCACTTAACAGTCCTATCCTCAGCCCGCTATAGCAGCTCTACTTAATATTTTTGTATCTTTAACACTATTAAACTATTTACAACAAATAATATATTTCTGGAAACTACACTGAAATATCTTCAACTTTCAAGTAGACCACTAAATTTTATTTTACTACTAACATGGTATAATTTAACGCGCAAAACAGAGGACATGCCCTGTTTCTGCAATCAAACTAGTCAACTTCTAACACACAGTACCTTCTGTACAAAGCTCTAAAATTTATGGTTTTTATACAGTAGTTAGATTACTGAATTCCCTACAATTTTCATAACTGTAGCTAAAATCATAAAAATCATCTACTACTCTGAAACTATAACCGAACGTCAATCTGTCTCACTCTGCATCTCTGCCAAACAGCAACGTTCCCGACTCTACTGCGCCAAAATACCGCAGCCTAAATTTCTGGACAAATTACAGAAAATATATCTCGTCGTCCTCTACAATTTTCCTTTTGATCAAACCCGCAGGAAAAATTGTTTCGATGCCCTAATCTGCGCAAACAGTCACGCTGCACAAATCTGACTACGCACAAACAACAGAAAGTCACTAATCGGATAACCAATCTGCTAATCCCCTTCTAATCCCATGCCAAGAACCCTAAGTACTCTAAAAATACAAGGATTTGGGATTGGAAAAAGTTACCTAGGGGATCCCTTGGGATCATCCCTCTTCTTTCCTCCTCTTCTTCTCTTCCCTCTCTTCTTCTTCCTTCTCTTTCTCTTCCTTTTTTCTCGCTTCCTCCTTTGCACCAATGGATATCAGCAGGGGAGAAGTGATGGAGGCGCAACTGGGAGGGGTGGCGGCCGGGGGAAAGTGGGGTGGCGGCTGTGGGAAAAAGGGGCACGGCTAGGGTTTTAGGGGGAGGGGGTGCGGCCACCCCTTGGGCCGGATAGCCCAAGGTGGTAGGCCCACCCTCCAGGCAGCCCATTTAGAGTTTTTTTTCTTTTTTATATGCTATTCCATAATTTTTTATTTTTTCTTCCCGCGATTTACCAAAAACCGGCAACTCCGTGATTACTTAAAAGCCGACACCGATACGACGTTCAGGGTATTACACAGTGAAAAGACCAGACGAGACATTTTTGTGTACCGATAGGACCACACGAGCCAGCTTTGCGCGGTGACATGACTGCACGGGCTAGCTTTGCGCAGTGCAAAGACCAAATGATCCAGCTTTGCACAGCGAGTACACTAGACAGGATAGCTTTGCGCAGCGACAAGACCAAAGGGTGCAGTTTTGCGCTGTGCGAAGATCTGACTAGCCAGTTTTGCATACTGACAAAACCACACTGTAAAAATTGTTCACGCAGATATATTTCCGTTATTTCGAATAAAAAATAGAATATTTATACAAAAAAATCTGCCATCCTCATCTTCATGATCCAGAGATGTGATTCACTCCCAAGTGATGAGGCAACTTTGGCTTTGGATTTGGATTCTCAAACTTTGGTTTGGTTTGTGGTTTGGAATTTGTAATGGTGTGGTTTGTATAGGCAGTTTCCATGTGGGCTGTGTCAGCTGCTTAAGTATTTTTTTTTACTCCATGCTTATGCACACCTATTTTAATTTGCATGTCGGTCCTGAGTTCTCGCCCCATTTCATCAGAGAATTACTCCAAAGCTCACCGTGTGACAGTGTGGATGGCAATTCTCAGTGAGTTTACCACCCTATTCTTTGGATTTTTTAGCTTTTAGCTTATCTAAGAACCAAAATAAATAGAACGGTTTATTAAAGCAGGTTTTTTAGACAGCTTTTCGAGTCTAAAATCATACATGTCGTTCACGTCAACGTCTCCGATGTCTATTTTCATCTTGAAAAGCGTAACCAAAAGCCATCATCCGTAGCCAAAAATCATCTGCCGCAGCTCTATATTAAGACAGAATAGATGAAGTGGGGATTGATTTTTTTTTTCTTTTACTTTTGAACCTTTCACTAGATTTTTCTTGTAAGTGTACCTTTCACTAGATGGGATCCAAGATTGCGGTGAGGCGTGGTGAGCTTTCGAGTGAGCTCAATCCTATAGAACTTCATGTCTTCACTAGAAAGAAAAAGGTGGGAAATAGGCCCAAATAACTGCTGTGCAGGCCCATTGCGTTTCAATATGCAATCCCGGTCACCGATAGGCGACCAATGACGTGCAGTGAAAGTGCATGATGAATGACCATCTTTATTAGTCAATCACCACAAATGACACTGAAAAGTTTATTAATTGCTTGTTCAATTATGTTCCTAAGAAATGGTAATCCTTTAGTGGATTATGAGCTAGGACACAGCATCATCACCCAATCTAATGGATTATGAGCTAAATCCAGCAACACCCAACAAGGCCAAAAAGAAATTCAGAGTGTAGCAATTGGGAAACTGCATCACCATCCACTGCAAAGATCAAATAAAGTCATTTATTTATCCAACATGAGATAGAATCATAGAACACTAATACTGTTGTACAAAACAATAAGCAAAGTTGCGAGCAAGTGGGCTTCAGCCCACTTGCATTTCTCTGTGCGTTAGGTTCTGTGATGAACCTAGCCATGTTCTTCAGAGAAGATCAACTTTTCAACTTCGGCTAGCCATCCAATAGACCATTCCCAAAACCGGTGTTTAACAATCGATCGTTTCATTTTCCCAGCCATGAACTGAGCTATCTAGTTTTATGTGCATCCATCTTACACAAACCAAGGGAATCATTTGACTGGTCTGTTGACTCATTTTGTAGCTCAGCTGTTTGCTGCTAGATACCCTAGAATCAAAGTCAGTTTTGGTATTGTTTGGCATCGTATTTACAGAAATAGCAGTATGTGCGACGTGACAAAAATGTCATTTTTTCCATCGGCGGAGCGGGCGGCAGCGCCCGCGAGGCGGTAGACGCCTATCGCCCAGCCACCAGGCGGCAAGTATCTACCTAATTTTTTTCCAGTTTAGTGTTTGTTTAAATTTTTAAATATACAAAATGAGCTCAAAAAATTATGAAAATTTATGTACAGCCTTCAAACACAACATTCCTCGTAGTGTAATTTTTGGGGAATTTTATCCATTACGAATGTTCCTCAAAAATTCATGCAATTTTGATATTTTTATAAGTTTTTACATATAGCAAACGAGCTTCAAAAATTACAAAATTTTACGTGAAGCCTCCTAATACAGTAGTAGTTATTATGTAATTTTTGGAAATTTTATGCGGTCCGAATTAGCTACATTTGCTCGGATTAACTTAACCATGAATGTAACAAATATTTCACTTTTTTATAATTTGGTACATTATGAATTTGCGTAATTAAAAGTAATTAAAGTACTACAAAAATGCATCACAGGATGCGATATGGCTCACTCTTCTGAGCCACTACTATCTTCTCGCCGCGCTTGCCTGGCCGTACGTGTCTTGTCTTCCGTCGTGCACGAGCATGTCTTGTTGTGTACGTCAGACGGTCCGAAGGTTGCGTAGGCACAATAGAAGGGGTGGTAGCGGGACGAGCTAGGCCGCGAAGATGGTAGAGTGGGCGGAGGCACTCAAGGACTTCGTGCAGGAGGGCAACGCGTATGACCCCAGCGCGGAGGATGAGTACCTACGCTGCTACGCTCTACAGACACGCACCAGGCGTTGACCCTCCCCCCGCTCACATACCATCACCGACCAATGTGTACCCCGTGCACTTAGCATGGAACTTTGCCCTTGCGGTACGTACTCAAAGTTTCTAAGTATGGTTACTGTAATTACTAGTTTGATGCTTTTCACTTACTTCTTGCAAACGGACATCACTACTGAGATTGTGAGGGACACCGGGTCAATTGTGGACAGGGTCGCCCACGGCTTGGAGGTGACGCACGATGACCTGTTGCATATTATCCATCGAGTCTTTGAGAGGGCAAGGCATGCCCTCACCCTCTCGTCGTGCAGGACGCTCTGGAGGTGGCCACGTCGATGCGTACGCCGAGGCCGCCACGTCCTGCAGCTAAGGTGCAGTACTCTGGAGGGTGACATGCACGGGCCTCGCTAGTGCCTAACCAGGCTAGAGGGTCGGCGTTGCCACATGCCTACCCCTGAGCATCGCCATCACCGCCACCGCCGGACTAGGCCAAAGAGTCAGGGTGGACATGTGCCAACACACTAGCATCGTCGTTGTCCGTGGACCCCTACCTGGCATCGGCAGGGCAACACACGTTGTTCGGTCAAGGCGGGCACGCAAGTACGATAGTTGGCTACAAGCCATGACCCACATAGAAGGTATGTTTCATCTCTTAAGGGTTTTTCACGTCGATATATTGCAGGAATAAACAATACATGTCCAGTAGGAATGACGCACCGGCCAGGAGTTCACATATCCCCCACGAGGATCTCTCGAGGGACGTGATTGACTTCCTCGTGGATGACCCAGCGGAGGTCCTTTCCAGGTCGTAGCTCAGCAGTGCACTAGTTCCCACATAGCCACAGGTGCAGTCGACCCTTAAGGCGTTGGGAGCACGGATTAGTAGGCCTCTTGACCGCCTCGCCCTGTCAGGGCGCCAATACCCTGCGCTAGGGAAGCCCAAACAGGGTAGTACAGGCAGCCACCGACCGAGGATGGGACATGGCAACGATGGAGAAGGTGTTGCAGGTAGTGTAGCTTGTGGCGAGTAGTGGGTCTTCCTCCTACTATGTGTACTTTTTTGGTAGTATATGTATTCTGCTTTGTCTTCCCCCATGTACGAATTCTCTATTGCATCGTACTATTGTTTACCTTTCTACTTACGAATTGTTACTATCTCAATTGTCCTTACAAAATTCTTCAGAATTTTATCGCACTACAATAACGTATAACGATCACAAAATGTTATTGTGAGTCTAACACATTTCATACCATTCACAATCTACGAAAATCACAAATGAATAAACCGACATTGTCCGCCCTTTTATTAAAAAAATAAGTTACAAACAAAATTTGTTAAATGTATTACCTATAAAAATTGCCATTTACTCCTCTACAATTATTTTCATCGGATTAATACAATAATTACATTATTATTTTAAATCGCCCAACCATTGAGCAACTTGGGCTAGTCGCTTAACTAACCATTGAGCGACAGGGACTAGTTGAACAACGGTTGGGCGACTTGGCCACGTGTCACCCAACGGTTGGGCGACTAGCTCAAGTCACTCAACCATAGAGCGATATACAGTCAAAACTGTAAAAAATAAAAAATAGATATAATACTATAATTTAGAATAAAAAATTAATTATTTTTAAAAAATTTATCAATCAAGTGCCATGCCCATTGCAGACGCTATTGCTACACCAGACACAAGAAGCAGGATATGCTTCTGTTGTTGCTGCAATGCTTTCAGAGGGTTCAGATGGTTAAAATAGATCTAGCACAATTCAGGCTCAGTGCATGCATGGACCACATAACATACATACATGCTGGTGCAATGCAAGGCAACAATGAGGTGATGACAAGAAGCATGCATTGACAAAGGCACTGACCTCATGGTGCTGGTGTCTTTTGGCCACATTGGGAACAGTTTGGTTGGTCTATAACCAAAGGCAGTGAACCACTAAACAGTAGGTACAATGTTTCAGGCTGACCATTGGAGCATTGTCAAACGTTTTCCTTGCAACTGAAACTTGATTTCTAATGGTGGGAAATACAATGTCAACCAGAAATTGAGTGTAATGTACAACGATCGATGCGTTGATTTAGGAGTGTTTTCAGTTGATAGATTGATGGATACCATCGAAACTGGAAGTGGTTTTCAGAACCTCATCAATTTGCTCGTCTATAGGAAGATCAAGTTGGGAATAGTTTGAAGAAAGTGATAGTAGCTACAGTATCTGCACTTCTTCAGAGATAACAAGGATTGGGGTACTCAAGTTTATCGAATTGTTACCTAAAATGCATGGAATGTTTCAGATTGGAGCATTGTCAAACGTTGTTCTTGTAACTGAAACTTGATTTCTAATGGGAAAACACAATGTCGACCAGGAATTAAGTGCAAGGTATGATGATCCGTACCTCAGTTCATGAGTGTTTTCAGCGGATCGAGCTATTGCTGGATTCTGTCGTAAGAGAGCAGTTTTCAGAACTGCCTCAATTTGTTGATTATCAGGAAGTAGCTCGATTCTGTATGAAATAGCTTCAACAAGGTGCTACTAGCTACAGTATCTGCAGTTCTTCAGAGATAACAGGAATTGTACTCATCAGGTCACTTAAAATGTATGGTAAGCAATTCTATTCTGATTGGTGCAAATTGTGCCTATGGTGATCAATGCATCTTAACATCTGTTTTTCAATTTTATTCTGAACTTTCTCACAAAAAAAGGATTTATTTTGAAAAACTACAGCATATTGCTGATAAGTGAAAAGTTACGACATGTGGTGGATAAGTGCCAAGTCAGATTCTAATTACGCGTTATCAAAGCGATAACAGTACGGTACAGTACTCTGTGCTATGTGATTTGCTACCAAGAAGGTAACTATACTCAAAAGCAATTATTTCCATTGCAAAGAAGGCAGTACCAAGAAACCCCTTGGATACATAGACAAGCTAGAGTAGTATTGTTTGTAGGTCATACCTTCAGGAACACTTCAGTGACAGAACACACACACACACACACACGCAACAATGCCGAGATTATTTTCGTGCATCTGGGGTTCCTAGCCTATGATTAAAGAGGATTAGAAGTAGTAAACCTAGAAGCAACTTACTTTGTACTGTTTGCCATGGAAAGGTCGGCTTATAGGAACTCAAAACTCTCAAAGGAATGACAAATCACAAATGCATGCATGACATATATTGACAGACTAGTGATTAGAAATACCACCTTAGCCTCTGACATAATTATAAGTAGGGTTTTCATTCAAAATGCAGAAACCATCTACACTTTTAGTTTCTATGAAGAATCGAAAACAAGAAAATGGAGTCTCAATGGGAGCACAAGTTTGGAGGCATATCTAAACATTCGATCCGGTGTACACGTGCAAACTCTCGCCACAAGCCATTCCATCAATATGGGAATGAACCATACCCATTAGAATTTAGATCTTAATTAATACTGGTGCTGCAATGCCAGCTTAAAAAAAATCATTGAAACCAGACAATCATTGAAGAAAAACCAGACAATCATTGCAAACTCTCGCCACAAGCCACTGTATTATGGGTCCTTTTAGTTGGGCATTTGGCTTCGGCTCGTAGCTGACAATCATTTAAGAAAAACAAACAGAGAAGAAAAAAACGTCGATGATCACCGATCTCGAAACCAGTCGGCCGCACAGATCATCCGAATCAATGCAAGCAAGCACCTTGAGTGAAACGCCGACAAGTGGCCGCAGTTTTCATGCACACCCGTCGCACCAGGAATGCACAAAGCAAAAAGACGGCAAAAAAAAATCACCGGCCAAGTGGCAGAGCTTTTTGGGTACACATGGCGATCAAACACGAAGACAAACCTCAATGCATAACCATAATACGTAACTAAACAAAATATCTCCTTAGCCCTAATGTCAACCCGGCCTATTTCCAACTCTACCAGACTTTCAGCTCACTATTTTTCAAAGGACTCAAAAAATTTACATAACTCGTGTTTTTCACTTCCATCACATATTGTAGCCTCTAGATCGCAGCGTAGTGGCTCCGACACGTATTATCTATTTTTGATCTTTACGCGCCTCAACTCGAGCACAGCCGTCTCCTCTAGCATTTCTGACCTTCTGAACCATGCCTTCGCGCTAAACCATCTCTCGATCCTTGTCGTAGACCACGATCATCTTCGAGTTACCATATATACGCAAAGACCAAAGCAACATTTTTTTGTCATAAGTTCTTTTCAATTTGACCAACATTTGTTCACACACGTCATAAAGTATGACATCGATAAATCACATTGTCAATTATTTATCACTATAAAAATTTAAGATCTAGCCATATGGTCTAACAGTTAATGTGGTTTAGTCCAGATAACCTTGGTTACAAGCCAGTTTTTAATTTAATCTGAAACGACCTTACCTTTCTGCCCTCTTGCGCCTTGCACATGAACTGACTGGTGACTTCCTACAGAGGATGTATTTTTTATACAAACCAATCACCGACAAATACCAGAGAATCACTGGAGAGGCAATCGGAGATACAAAGCCCTACTCCACAAATCAATACTCACCAATTCGTGTAGCCGAGGTACAAGTCGATAATACACAAAGCCAATAAGAAGATGAAATCCCATCGCGCTTCACCTGGCCAAAGCCGAGCTAAAGAACCATAGGAACACCGAGTGCGACCACACGATCCAGAGAGTGAGATCTGCGAGCCACAAGCAAGAGCGCCATAGGCTGGCGACCGCGTAGGTATAATAGCCGTCGAGCTCTCCCTAATCCCCAAGACCGAACACCCGATGGAGCTTTGCATCTCAGTGGTAAGCTCTCGTTCTTCTCTCCTTAAACTCAACTCTCCCATCTCAGATATAAAGTCAGAGAGGCCGAACTTTTGATCCGGATTTGGCGGCGCCCACGCATGGAAGACGCCGAAGCATCCGCCCGAAGGAGGAGGAGGGGATAGGAAGAGGCATTGACTATATCTAGATCCATTCGAACGATCCGAACGGGTCATCCGAACAGGCCACCTCCCCTATATCCTTTTCGTACAAGTAGGCCCCATGGGCAATTTTCTTTTCCTTTCCCCGAAAATGAGGTAAATTACAAAATAGCCCAATAGCGACGTCCTTGAGCATGAATTTGTTGTTGATGCGCACAGTACCCTTTGTTGTCAAGGCCTTGGTCGAAGCATCCCCGAACATGATCAACTCATTGCTAGATGCACATGTGAGGGAGGAAAACCATCGAGAATCTTCGATCATGTGTCGACAACACCGGAGTTGACAAGCCACTCATCCTCCTTCCTTGCTCAACAGACCTCATTGGGATCACTGTAGGGCTAGTCGAAGGAGCAGTCGACGTCAGTGCTGCCCTTGGCCATGAAGCACATGATGGTGAAATCTTAGGTTGGGACTTCTTATTGCCGTGGGAGTCATCCTCGTTGTCCTTCATCCCCGAGTCCACATCGCTCATGTCGATATTCTCAAGAGCGGTAAGGACCCAGTTGACGAACTTACAGTAGTTTGGCTTCTTGGACTTCATGTCATGAGCTTGAGAACGTCTTTGGAAGTCCTTCTCTTTTTTGCCCTTCAGCTTGGGGCACTTGGCTTGAATGTGGTTTGGCTCACCATACTCAAAGCAAGTGATAGGGCCACCCCTTCTATTGTTCTTCACTTTGTTTTATGCTCTGGTAAATTTTGTGGATAGGAGGGCTAAGTCATCCTCAGGAACCTTCACTAGTTGCTCATCACTCAAAGAGTGCAAAGCAGACAATAAAAATCCATAAGAACCAAAATTCCAAAGAACTTGAAGAGCTACTCTGAGAAGGATCAGCCACAAGTGTCATTGACTCTGTCTTGGGGAGACACAAGATGAAAGCAATCTTATGCGTCTTCAACCTCGAGTAGAGCTTATCCATGGTAAGCTCACTCCTGACAGTGTTGTCATTGATTGAAGTAGTCTTCATTCTCCAAACCCTCACATCAAGTGCATCCAACATCTGGCATGCATTTTTAGAATCAGAAAGTATCAAACCAACAATACGAAGATCATGAAGAATCTTGTTGAACCTTCCCCACAACTCATCCAAGGATCACTAGACTTTTGCTTAATCTTTGAGTATTCTTTCTTCAGTTGGTTCTGTCTCACTTCCTTGGTCGGGATAGAGCCCTCATGGTAGTTAGCGAAGTTCTTCCAGATCTCCTAAGCAGACCTCAAGTGAGGAATACGCTCAAACTCAAATTGACTATGCCCATGAATCAAAAAATTGTGATCTTTGTTGTTTGCCTCTACATCCGGTGTAACATGATCATTAGCTGGCACAATAAAAGAATTATTGACCTTAATCCAAATTGCATGCCCTTAGCTTCTAAGATCGGTTAAGATCTATCAAAAGAGCTAACTAGGCTCTGATACCACTTGTAGGGCCAAAGATGGTGACTAGAGGGGATGAATAGGGCCACACCGATGACGATTTCTCTCAAATCTTTTGCCTCAAGATTGTTAGTGTCTTTCACTCCAGTAGCTATGCTAAGCTATGAGATCAGAGCCTAAGCACCCTAAAAAAATCCTCAAGAAAAATCAAGCCAAACGGGACATGACACATCAGAGTAGTACTGCCACCATGTAAGGTGACCACCATTTAATGCGCGGTACTATCGCTGTGATACTACCTCCATGTAATGCGCAGTACTATCTTTCCCTCATATCATCATAGAAAATTCAGCTCCAAGAAAACTAAAAACCACACAACCTTCATAAGAAAGATCCAAGTGACCTAAAATTTGAATCAAAGCAACATCAAAACCTTATGAATCTAAAACAACAAGAGATCTTGCAATAACACAAGAAGGTTGGGAACTTTTGGCCCCTAAAGTTTTGTTGTATCAAAACCAGCTTCAAACCACAAAATGAGCCAACGCTTAAACCGAGCTTCCAAATCACTTAAAACTTGCCATGCACCTTCTCTAGGATGTTAGAAATCTATTCCCATTAACGATCAAGAGTATTATTGTCAAAGTTCTGACCTTTTTCCATTTAGAGGAAGGTTGCACCAAAACCAGACAAAAAAGGAAAATCGAAGAATATAACTTGCTCGTGAGTGGAGGATGGCCAAGATGGCTTTAAATATATTTTCACGTGTCACAGCAAGCAATAACTCCCAAAGATTTGAATAAAAAACACATGGACCAAAAAATCTCCGAAGAAGGTCAAATCTAAGCAAAACATGACAACTTCAAGAACTTGCAAAACCCAATACCTAGATGGATAGTGATTGATCTTCATGAGTCATCTCCATCACTTACATATTCTTGGCACAGAGCAAGATCAAGAAGAGAAGAGAAAATATCAAAACCAACAAGATCGAAAGCAAATCAACCAAAACAAGAGAAATCCATGAGAGAGAATAAAATTAATATATTGCTACTTGAAGATGAATATTTTACAGCCACTCCACCTGAAAGACAAGAGATCACGCCACAACACTCGCACTTCTCAAACCCTAACCCTAGAACACTTGGATTCAATGAGAAAAACTTGGATAGTTAGATGGTTAATTAGCAAGTCTCTATCTCAACCCGTTAATAGACAAGGTAACCAGCTTCATTTATCCTTAATAGATACTATCCACTTATCATAAATGGGGAAACCTATTAACCCCACACAACACGTGTTTTACTCACACATTACACTTATGCATGTTTTTCAAAGTATATAAGCCTAAATCCGCTAAATCATTAGCCTTTGATCCAACTTGATCTTCTCAACTTCTCCTTGACCTAAACCACTTTTTCAAACACCGTAGTTTTGATCCAAGATAGTTTTTGGTATTTTAGTCAACTTACCAAAATACACTTTTTGACATGGTCTTCATCTTCCTTTGCGAGCAATCGGAATACTTGCCACGTGTAGATGCACCACTAGTTTATCACACATTGATAAGTCTCTCTCGTTCTAATTCCACTAGACCACGCCTTACCTGGACCGACCAAACCACATGGTGCAACCCGCGCTTGAACTTCCCTTCATCATTTCTCGCCTTCGTTGTGCCACGCTTGAGCTCAACCATGTCACTCACTATCTTTGATCGTTCTGGGCCTCAGCCTCTCCATGAGCGTAACTCTGATTCTCGTCGTTGACCATGGTGTGAATTGCATGTACTGCTAGTCTGCATCTAGAACACCTAGAAGGTCATTAGATCGAGGGGAGGACTTACGGTCAGCCATGAACGCCATGCGTGCGAAGACCCGTGCCTGCGCGATGCAGGCGTGAGGAAGAGTTGATGAAGGTCGTCCGGAGGGCTCGCGGTTCAGAGGTTCGCCGGCCGACGTCCTGCGATGGCGGCGGCCTTCCGCTGCTAACAAAGACTTAGTAGATCGGGTCACGTTAGGTTTTGTTCGGTGTTTTGCTCTCACGGAACGGAAGACGTCGCACGGGAGAGGCCGACCCCATCTAAATATAGCGCAGGCAACGGGGACCGTAACTGGTTGGTTAGGCGCCCGATCGTAGCGCGTCGATTAGAGCAAAAATAGGGTGGACGTGGGCATCACCCCACGTCCCCTTGTTTGGCCGTTTGGCCTAGATCAAAAACCCTAACATTCTCCCCCTTGATCGTAAGGCTAAACATCATAAGCCCTTTCTCAATAAAAGTTCACACCAAAGCAATGCGTCACAACAGTCAATTAAGTACCGCTGGACATCAGGACTTATAGTGCTCCATTTTATATTGATCGGATAACATAATACTTTATGGGAGTTGGTTACTTTATATGGTCCTCTTATTCCGTGATCACGGGCTCTCCAATAAACCCATGCCGCAACATGATTACAAAAATATTGGGTGGTAAGCCTTTTGTGAGCGGATCCGCAAGCATAAATTTAGTTCCAATATGCTCAATCTTAATTGTTTGATCCTGGACTCTATCTTTCACAACATGATACTTTATGTCAATGTGCTTGGCAGCCGCACTCGACTTGTTGTTACTCGAATAGAAAACTGCGGGTTGATTATCGCAGTACAGAATGAGTGGTCTAGAAATGCTGTCTACCACTCTCAATCCCGGGATAAAGTTTTTAAGCCATACAGCCTGCCCGGTAGCCTCATAACATGCCACAAATTCAGCCTGCATTGTCGACGATGCAGTAAGTGTTTGCTTTACACTTTTCCATGAAATTGCTGCTCCTGCGAGGGTGAAAATATAACCTGATGTGGACTTCTTAGTATCTTTACACCCCGCAAAATCAGCATCAGAATAACCGACAACTTCAAGGTTATCGCTTTTGCTATATGTGAGCATGTGACCTTTAGTGCCTTGCATATAGCGTAGGACTTTCTTAACGGCTTTCCAAAGGTCCGGTCTGGATTTGATTGATATCGCCAAGCATCCCTAACAAAAGCTAAATCGTATGTACATACTTGAGCATACATAATACTTCCGACAGCAGAAGCGTAAGGTACATCCTTCATCTGATCAGATTCATAGTCATTCTTTGGGCATTGGAATTTTCCAAACTTATCGCCCTTAACAATAGGAGCAGGTGAGGCAGAGCATTCATGCATATTGTATCTCTTTAGTACTCTGTCAATGTATGCCTTTTGTGATAAACCTAATATTCCTTTGAACCTATCTCGGTGAATTTCAATACCAAGAACATAAGATGCTTCACCGAGATCCTTCATGTCAAAATTAGACGAGAGAAATCTTTTAGTTTCTCGCAAAGATGTCCACACCTAACTGGCGGCTAATAATATATCGTCCACATAAAGGATTAAGAAGGTGTAATTACTCCCCGAACTTAACATATGTGCAATTATCAACATCATTCTCCTTAAATCCAAAATTTCTTATGACTTCATCGAACTTAAGGTACCATTGCCTAGAAGCTTGCTTCAGGCCATATATGGATTTCTTTAGTTTACATCCCAAATGTTTCTCGTCTTCCACAACAAAACCTTCCGGTTGTGTCATGTAAACGTCCTCATACAAGTCACCATTTAGGAATGCAGTCTTAACGTCCATTTGGTGCAACTCTAAATCAAAATGTGCTGTGAGCGCCATTATAATTCTAAATGAATCTTTAGTCGAGACAGGAGAAAAGGTTTCATTATAGTCAATGCCTTCTCTTTGTGTAAATCCTTTTGCTACAAGTCTCGCTTTAAACCTTTCGATATTCCCTTTGGAGTCACGCTTTGTTTTGTAGACCCATTTGCAGCCTACTGTTTTGGCTCCGTTAGGAATTTCTACTAAGTCCCATACATCGTTATCGCCCATAGACTTAATTTCATCTTTCATGGCATCTAGCCACTTAGATGAATCCTTACTCTTCATAGCTTCTTTATAAGAGCTAGGATCATTCTCCTTCCCAAGATCATCTTCATTCAAGTAAACCTCATAATCACTTGGGATAGCAGATCTCCTCACTCGTTCTGATCTCCTGACAGGTATATTAGCAGGCTCATTAGGTTGTTCATTAATTGTCACAGAGGGCTGTGAAGGCTCATCATTAGGTACGACACTTGTGCTTTCAGAGCTCTCAACCGAAGGAGTAGCCATAGAATTAACTGGAGACGCAACAGGAGTTGCAACTACAGGATCAACTGTGGGCACGACCACTTGGGGCATAGGAAAATCAATCTGTCGGATTAGCGGCGAAGCAACATACATCCGCTTCTCCTCAAGATCAATTTTCCTAGGCTCCAAATCACCACTAATGCCATCATTTTCCAAGAACACAGCGTGCCTTGTTTCTACAAATTTCGTGGTACGATCTGGACAATAGAATCGGTAGCCTTTAGATCTGTCAGGATAGCCAATAAAATGGCAACTCACAGTCTTAGGATCTAATTTCCCAATTTGTGGGTTAAATACTTTAGCTTCGGCTGCACAACCCCACACATGGAGGTAGTTCAAACTTGGTTTTCTCCCAATCCATAATTCATAGGGTGTTTTCGGCATCGATTCTTCGGGAACCCGATTGAGTATGTGTGCGCGGTCTTTAATGCTTCCATCCATAACTTTACGAGCAAAGTGGAGTAGCTCAACATACTTGAACCATATCCATAAGAGTACGGTTTCTTCTTTCCGCTACTCCATTTTGCTGAGGATCTCCGGGCATTGAGTATTGAGCGATTATACCATTTTCTTGTAAGAACCTGGCAAAAGGACCAGGAATCTGTCCATAAGTTGCATGTCGCCCATAATACTCTCCTCCACGATCCGAGCGCACTACTTTAATCTTTAGATCGTCTGATTTTCAACTTCACCTTAAATATTTTAAATTTATCAAGTGCTTCCGATCTCTCTTTAATAGGATAGATATAGCCATAACGTGAGTAATCATCAGTGAACGTAATAAAAGAATCATAACCATCTACTGATGTCACAGGGAAAGGACCACATATGTCAGTGTGAATTAATTACAAAATCCCTGTGCTTCGAGTAGCACCTTTCTTTATTTTCTTTACATACTTGCCTTTGATGCAATCAAGGCAATGATCATCCGAATCGCTAAAATCTAAAGGGTGGAGAATTTCTTCTTTAATGAGACGTTCAATTCTCCCCCTCGAAATGTGGCCCAAACGACGATGCCACAATTTCGACAAGTCTCATCAATTCTCTTGCTTTTTATTCACATCACATACATTCATGGATATAAGAGAATCTTGCAGGATAACATGTAAAGCTTGTCGTGTCGGATGGCACGACCAACATTATCATTATTAAAATAAATCAAACACTTTCCGTGTCCAAAATTACAAGAATATCCATCATTATCTAATAATGAAACAGAAATTAAGTTTCTTCTCATCGAGGGAACATAAAGAACATCATTAAGTTTCATTACAAAGCCATTATTCAAGACTAAAGAAACAAATCCAATAGCTTCAATTTTGGCTTCCATCCCATTAGCCACTCTTAGGCTTCTTTCCCCTCCGAGACTTGTCAACATATGGAATCCCGCAAGGAATTCGTAACATGCACAAGTGGCACCGTAATCAATCCACCAAGAATTTATAGGAAAATCAGCATAAAATGCTTCATCAACAAAAGTAATTTCATAAGTACCTTTCTTGGCGAGCCATTTTAGCCATCCAGGACAGTTATCTTTGAAATGGTCCTTTGACTGACAAAAATGGCACTCATCACTTTTCTTTTGTCCACTTGAGCTTCCAGGACCTGAAGCGTTTTTATGCGCTTTAGGGTGCTGTGGATGCTGTGGCTTCTTATAAGGGGAATATGCTTGCTCCTTCTTTCCCTTTCCTTTATAGCCACCTCTGTTTCTAAAAGGACCAGCTGTGTTTGAGGAGTTGATGTGATTCACAAAATCATTAGATCCCTCAGCTTTGATCCTCTCCTCTTCCTGAGAGACATTAGCGATCAACTCGCTCATTGTCCATTTGTCTTTAATGGTGTTATAGTTCACCTTAAAAGCTTCATATTGTTTAGGAAGAGACATCATAATGTAATGGACAACAAAACCGTCAGAAATTTCCATGTCCATTGTCTTAAGTCTAGCAGCAATATTAATTATGGTCATAATGTGCTCACGGACATTTCCAGTACCATTGTACTTAGTGTTCATGAGTCTGTGCATCAGCGTCGTAGCATAGACCTTAGAGGATCCTTTAAAGTGATCCTCTATGGAAGATAAATACTCCTTCACTTTTTCCTTTTCAGGGATTGCTCCCCTAATAGCTTCATTGATGGAGTTTTCATTACAACTAGTGAAATGCGGTTAGACCGATCCCACTTTTCAAAGATTAGCTTTGTATTCCTTCATTTTGTCATCAAATCGTCCTCCCTTCAAGAGGAGCGATCGGTTCATCGAACCTGAATGCGTAGTCCAGATCCATGAGCTGGAAGGTAGTCATAAGTGCAAATTTCCATTTTTGGAAATTGCTGCCGTTAAGTGGCTCAATTGCATTAACTTGAGCGAAACAAGAGCAAATGAAAAATTTAAAATTTTCATTAGGAAAATGTATAATTAATTTGCATAAAAGTTAATCTTACGTTGGTATGATTAACAATATGCTCATAAAATTTTTCGCATCACCGTTGGCGAATCTGAAAAATTTAACATAATTATACACATGCAATTACAATTAACGTTGGTCCAAAAGTAATAGCATGAAAAAAATAATAAACATAACTCTCTAATTGAATTTCTCGTTGGTTTCATTCAATTGAGACATAACATCAGGCAGCGGAAATTATAGCATAATAATTTTCAGCAGCTTAAAGACATTATCCAGTAATATTCTCATGAGATACATTAAATAATCATAAATTATACATAAGATGTACTATAAATACATGAGAATATACAAAGAATAAATGAAAAAATATACACAAACAAAACCAAAAGAAAAAACATGTCTTCTTTGGTAAAACCCAGCCAAACAAGCAGTCTGACCAACAACGACCCTTCACGCCTCCCCGATCTGGGCCGTCCATCCAATGAACGGCCGAGATCGCGCGTCGCCCAAACAAAGGAAAAGGCGCAGGCTAACCCTAAGAGCATTCGGTTCTTTCCAGCCGCAAAAATCGGACAGGGCGATGGCGGCGGTCTGCACGCTGGCTGGGCGCAAAGCGTGGCGGCCCGCTCTCGGCGGCGACCTGCGCTCTCGGCGGCAAGACAGCGGCGGCACCTCTTGAGGCGGTAACACCCGGCGGCCAGCGACGACGGCGGTGGTGGCTCCGGCCGAGCGCAGGCTGCGGCGACGGCGGACACGCGACACGCAGCAGGCGGCGGCGGCGGCGGCGGCCAGCGCCGCCGTGGCGGGCGGCGGCGGCCGTCGGCGGGCGGTTATGCCAGCAGCGAAGAGACGACAAGGCAAGATCGCCACACCAGACGCGACGGCGCAAGCGGCAGCCGGCGGCCGTGGCGGCGGCACCGAGACCCCGAAAACGTAAGTTAACCAACCCGATCCGAAAGTTTTGATTTGGGGATTTTAGGGTTCATCAAAAATTTTGGGGAAAATTTTAGGATTTGATTTCCATTACTTGATTCCCCTCCTTCTACCATTCTACCCGAAATCAACAGAGGGCTAAGGATCTAGAGAGACTAGTAGTGGCTCTGATACCAAATGTGAATTGCATGTACTGCTAGTCTGCATCTAGAACACCTAGAAGGTCATTAGATCGAGGGGAGGACTTACGGTCAGCCATGAACGCCATGCGTGCGAAGACCCGTGCCTGCGCGATGCAGGCGTGAGGAAGAGTTGATGAAGGTCGTCCGGAGGGCTCGCGGTTCAGAGGTTCGCCGGCCGACGTCCTGCAGTGGCGGCGGCCTTCCCGTTGCTAACAGCACTTAGTAGATCGGGTCACGTTAGGTTTTGTTCGGGGTGTTTTGCTCTCACGGGAACGGAAGACGTCGCACGGGAGAGGCCGGACCCCATCTAAATATAGCGCTGTGCAACGGGGGACCGTAACCAAGGTTGGTTAGGCGCCCCCGATCAGGGCGCGTCAGTTAGAGCAAAAATAGGGTGGACGTGGGCATCACCCCACGTCCCCTTGTTTGGCCGTTTGGCCTAGATCAAAAACCCTAACACATGGTTGACTCTAATCGTCCCTGCACATAAAGTAACTTCCTCAATCATGACATAATCCAAATGGGCAACCTTTGAACTTGTTGAAGCGACGCAATCGAGGCCCCTACACTAGCCTTGCAACTACTTGAATAGGCCATTACAAAGACAGCAAGCTGACGAATTGTACAGTCAATTCAGCACTAGGGCACTAGGCAACCAATCAAGCAGTAAACTACCAGGCCATAACCAATGGTAAACGTGATCCAGAACACAATTTGCACATCTTTAACATTCAGAGGCGATGCTTCGTTGTAAACCACCATGCAGAACAAAAAAGAAGAATCAATTCGTTACAGGTCTCAACTGCTACAGGCAAAGTGGGGAAGTTACATATTTATGCATACCTACAAATACAGGTAATGAATATGTTCCTTTTCTGCCAATAAGTCCATCGTGAGAGATACAAGGCTGCTCACCATGTGCTCAATTAAATCTATTATCTTAATCTCAATACCAAATGATGGGAAAAGGAATGAGCAAAAGCAACTAAAGAAGCTCAGGAAATTAAAGATTCAACTCATTGACCATGACCAAAATGTTGGTTAACATGAGGCAGTGCTTGTGTGCTACAAGACCAGCATTGAGACATCGTATGTCACATGCTTGGCTAGCATTCATACAGAAGATTCAATACTAGGTCAACCAATGTTGCATGCGCCGATTATTATCAATCATAAGTTCACAATCCATTGAATAAAATCAAGCCAACTTAATCCAAC
Source organism: Bonia amplexicaulis (assembly GCA_036346245.1). Lineage (NCBI taxonomy): Eukaryota > Viridiplantae > Streptophyta > Magnoliopsida > Poales > Poaceae > Bonia > Bonia amplexicaulis. Next base: position 9,617,138 of record CM070759.1, on the reverse strand, counting down.
CATACTTCGGAAACTTTCAATTTACCAGCAGCAAGGTCATAGCAGATGTTATAGAAAAAGTTTTCATGGTATGATATTAACTAAGAGGCTCGCAAATCAACGCATGGAGAACCCTACAAGTGGCAAGCAGCAGACAATCCCTACATAACAAAGTACCCTGCTTTTTGACTGGGAATTAGGCACAAGATATGGAAATGCAGTAAAGAACACAGAATCAAACGGCTGCAATGTGCACAAGACAAGCACCCCCAACCAAAGCACACACACAAAAGTTTATTTTCTAATCATCTGGACTAACTAGTCATCTGGAATAAGTACACTAAAAGTATTTTTCAGTCAAAAGATATGCCGGCTCGACGGATGATCCGGATACTCATTCCATCGTACCTAGCAGCTTCCGAATGGATCGAGACAACATGAGGAAATCTCTAAGATACTTGAATATTAACTCTCTATGAGCCTTTTCCAACTCTTTACCGGCACAATCTACCGACAAGAGGAATTCTACTGTACTACTATCACATATTGTTAATTAAGCAAGTCCAGGAAGATCTGGGCAATGCAAGAAGATCACAGCTATTCTCCCAAGGAGATCAAACAGACAAATTACAGTGGCGTGAGATATCCAGGTACTACCATGGAGAAGCAAAGCAAGAGGAGGGAATAAATTAAGATACCGGCCTTAAGTAGTACTGCCAGATACCAAGAACCTTCATCGGAGCCATGCTGAACCACTGAATCTGCAGATTTCTACACGTATGCGGGTAGTAGCAGGATGAGCTGTCCGTTATCTGAAATGCTCATATCCATCAATAAGATCAAGCTTTCTGTCGGTGACAAGAACAATAAGCTACATTCAGATTCAGAGATTTGTCCCCTGAGATTAAATAAAAGGAAAAAAAAAAGAAGTAATAGCATGGTTGCATGGGATGAGGGGCACTACATGCTTGCCTCCTCTCTATAAAACCTCAACCTCCTTCCAAGTTCTGCACCACAGCAAGCTCCAACCAGAATCATAATCAGAGAGCAAAGTCTCCTATTTTCATCACAGTTTTTATTTTTCAGTTCATCAGGCTCAAATTGTAGCCATGAGGACTGTGAGCCAAGGCAAGCAGAGGGGAAGGATGACCAGAGCCCTAAAAGAGCATAGAGCCAGGCTCTACATCATCCGCCGGTGCATCGTCATGCTCCTTTGCTGGCATGACTGAACTCCAGCCGGCATTTTCCTCCATTGAATCCCTCAAGGATCCATGGAGACGTTACACTTAGCTAGGCAACTTCAGTTAGGAGTAGAAACTAGGAAGGAGCTCTCATGCTCATGCCAGGTTGCACTGAAGCAAGCTTGGCAGACTTAGACATTCTATCATTTGTTTCATTATGAGTTATTCTTTTGCTTTCTTTTTTCTGCACCGTTCCTTCCTTCTGCTGTACCTTTGGCAGTGGGATATGGTTGGTCTACCTTTATGTACATGTTATGTACTATAGCTAGTGGTCTACTTAGAAATGATGCAGTGTAAGAAAGCAAAGTTGATCAAATTCGTATTGAGTGAACTTGAACTCTTATACTTGTCTTATATCAAACGATTATGTATTTGTCTTTGTGGCTATGATAATTATGTATTGTTCAGTTCTGGATAAAACAAAACTGCAGCCACCTAGAAACTTCTAATCCATGCTCATGCATCTGCACTTTTTATATGCTGGCTCTACCAATATTTTCCTCCAAACAACTGTGGGGCTCAAACATTACCACAAAAGGGGGAAAAATAAAAGAAAATTTACACTACTTTTATACAGCCAGCATAAAGCACTAGGGTGCACAATGTCAAAAGAATGAACAGGAAGTCCAGAAAGGTACTAATTTACTATAGTTAGTTGTCAGAAAGATTTGCCCAAAGCAATTATTAGTGAAGTGCCTAAACAAACGGCTTGCTTAATGGAATCTTTCGCTGATCATAATGTCTTGAGCAGAAAGAACGGAGCCTACCAGAGCCTATTAGCAGTCCTTAATTGTCCTGATGTACCACTGCATGTAGACAGCACAGCTCTACTTAAGGCCTAAACCATATCATATTATCATCCACAGAAAGGACAAAACCTCTAATCAACCAGCTGCAGTCAAACATGCAGGGAAAAAACAGTGCTCACCAGAAACACAGGGGCCTTGTTTTCTGGGAAGAGCTCCTCCTGCATTTCCTAAGGAATCGGAACAAAAGAAAACAACACAGGATGCAGAACCACAGCGATGCAGATGTGACCAAACGGATGCGAACAAGTGAGCAAGCAGACAAACGCACGAACGTACACACACGCACGCACGCATCAAGGCGCTGAGGCACGTGCAAGACATCTTGTGGGTTGTGGCCAGGAGAGAGTCCATTTAGACTGCCTTTTTCTTCCCAAGTCAAAAAGTGAATTCTGGCTATTGATACTAGGAGTAAGTATACTTTACACTCAATTCTTGCGGAGGCCTGACAATCAACTCTAAAGTACAAATTTAGGTATTGAATCCCCTTCAACTTTCAATACCATTCATTTACACCCCCCAGAACCAAAATCATCTCGGTTTTGATGATACCAGATCTATATAAACAAGTTTTATTGTCATGGAATCCCCGTCGTGTGCACGTATATAACCGAGTTAGCAAACAAATCTTCTATTTTCTTTTCTTTTCTTTTCTTTTCTTCTCCTCTTTTTTCTCTTTTTCTTATTTTTTTCTTCTTCCTCCCGAGCACCGGCTATCTGAGCTATTCATGGCACTCTCGCTCTCTCTCCATGGTGGCCGGTAAGGAAGGAGTAGAAGGCCGAGGATGAGGCCGGTGGCTCGGCTCTGATCGGATCCACACCACCTCTCCCCTAGTCACGCGCCGCCTCCGACTAGGAGCTACACCGGAGCCTCCCCCGGGCGCAAGCCACACCGCCCTCCTCCCCTTGCCACCACCTCGCCTCCGCTTAGACGCTGTGCCACCACCTCCAGCGCCCATGAGCTGCACCCCTCGCCTCCCCCATGCGGCACCGCCACCCTCGGCCGTAAGCTGCTCTGCTCGCCTCCCCTGGCCACGAGCCATGCTGCCCACCTCCCACATGCGGCACCTCCTCCACCAGCCGCGAGTTGCGCCGCTAGATCCAAGCTCGGAGCGTGTGGGGAAGGCCAAATAACGGCGGCGGTTTTGATAGTTAATGCGTTTCGGTTACCGGTTTCGTAGTTAGAGGTTAAAATTTAGACCTACATGGTGTTTGAGGAGGGTAAAGTGATTTATTCCTTAGTACTATATATAATCAATATTTTGTAATAAGAACACTTAAGAGTGATAATTGTTGAGAAGGAAAGCACTAGTGCCCATTGTGCTTGATACACTGGGCATTGCATAACTTGAAGTAGTTAAGATATTACAATGATATGGTTCAGTAAAGATAATTTTGCATTAAGAAGGAGAAAAGGGGGGTTCTCTTCTGTATAACATACAGATATCCCTAATATGGACCAAGTTTAAAGGCCTACATGGCCACACACCATTGAGAGAGGAACATAGATGGACACATATATAAAGGTCAGTCGTCTCCCAAAGAATTAGCCTCTGAGCCAAGGGGTTTAGCACCAGGAAAAAGTATGACCACACAACTCATTCCAACTCTCCATCAAAAGGTGTAAAGTACAAAGCATCTGATACGAATCACTTCAAACTATTAAAAAGTATAGCTTCATCACAAAAGTACCATCATTCAATCTCAAATAATGTTGCAACTCGCAGTTTTCAGGAACTTGCTAATTACCATGCATCAACAGTAAACATCAAGTTGAAGCAGTTCAGAAGTGATTTTCACATCAATGTTTCTCCAGTTGTACAAGAGGACGACAGTCTCAAGACTATGGAGTTGGATCTCTCACCCTTGCCTGCAACAACAGGCAAGTAAGAAAAAAAGACCCCCTCCCAAAATGAAGTCCAGAAGCAGCACATGGCCAGCCTATACAAAGCAACTACACCTAAAATCTAAACCTACAAAAATGGCAGTGCCAAACACAAAAAAAATCCAGAATGGAAGGAAAAGCAAGATCCATCATGGAGGTCTATCAATCGCTCCAGCGGAGCAACATGACGACGCAGCGGCGGAAGATGTAGAACCTAGCTCTCTTCTCCCTGAAAGCTCTGTTGAGCCTCCCCATCTGCCTCCCTTGGCCTCCAAGCTTCATGGTCTGATGAAAAATGGCTTGGTGCAAGGCAAAGGAGAGAAGGAAGGCAGGCAGACAACTTGTAGATCAGTGTGATGGCTAGTGTGGTATGAGAGGGAAGGTATGTGGGGGTCTTTATACAGAGGCACACACAAGGGAGATATGCCATATCAAAAGAACCCCACCCCCCCATGCAAGCAGTTTGTTTATGCACTTGGAGGAGGAACACTTCTGACCCTAAACTTATCCTACTCATTATTCTATTTGCTTACAGCTTAGGAGATAGCAAAAACTTAAACTATGCATGGCCATGACCATCTGGGAGAATTACAATGGTAAAACCAGACAAGATCAAGTGGCCATCCATCCATCCATGCAACAAAGACATATGCAGGTTGTTTAATAACTCCAAGAAACGGACTCCAAAAATACCCTAGCAATAGCAATGCTTAATAGGAAACTTCCAGGAAGGTCACCTTGATGCATAGAATAAAACTGGTTAAGCTTACCATTAACAGATGTTAAGACCTGGTAATTCTGCAATTACGAAATGCTACATGAAAGGTGAAGCGCTAGCTGGGGGTAAAAACTTCGGACTTCTATGAGACTAGTCTGATTTTACTTTCCATGCATTACCATGGAGTTGTAGCTAATAAAGATTGTCTCTCCTTTTGCATACTCTTAGTTTGTTTTATTTTTAATATATTTAAGTAGGGCTCTCCCCTACTATTTCCCGTTCAAAAAAAAACTCAACAGAAGACAGCCTATAGTCCAAAGTCCAAACAAATCACGCTTATGTCACAATAATAGGAGCAATGAACAAATCAGAGCAAAATCTGCAAATACAATGAACATAGGCAGTCTTAGGGAACAATCACCTAGCTAATGACAATCTTAGCAGTAAAAAATAATGCGGCAAGCCGGCAACTGAAGTAGTGACTATTTTGTCAGTTTGTCACTCTTAAGGATGATGAACATACAGACAGTTCAAAAAAATCACCTTATGTAACACCCCAAAAAGGGAGCTATCGTAATTACAAAAATTATAAAATCTTTTCATTGCTTTTTCGGTATTGTTTAAAAATTTTGGTGTTTATTTGAGAATCTTGATTTGGTTCCTTGCTAAAATTTCAAATAAGGAAATCAAAATGTTAAAATCAAGAACCAAGATTGTAAATCAAATCAAGGAATTCTAATTTCCCTTGCAAATCCTAAATTCAAATCTAAAATTTGGAATTTGGAAATTCAAGATCAAGACTGGAGTTTTAAAATCAAAGTAAATATTAAAAACCTTCCCACCAAAGTGTTATAACCAAAAATGTAAAACTCAAGCTTATTTTCAAAATGCCTTTTCAAACTTCTTTTGAATTTTCAAAATTCGCCAAGAGCTCCAAAAATCTATGGGCTCCAGCTCATTTCTCCTCCTGACCTCTTCCTCCCTCCCCTTCCTTCTTTCCTCCCCTGGCCTTGGGCCACCTAGCGCCTCTCCTTCCTCTTCCTTCCTCTCCCTCTCTCCTCGGTGCCCACGAGCCGGCCACCTGTCCACCACGCCACCGCCTCAAGAAGCCAACCACGCCAAGACGCCCCCAATTTCACCAAGCCACCTGTAGTTTCTCTAGCTACTGCACCCTACCCTCGGCCTACCCCTAGCCATGTTGTGCCTCCTCCTCTGACTTCCCCACATCCCGGGCACCCTATTTTGGCTATCGCCAACGCCTCCCCGCCGCTCCTCGTCAGCGAACTCGCCTACCTGGCGCCGTCGTGCGCCCTTCCTCCCTCTGCTCTATTTTTGGTGGGGCTGAGCCCCCTCTGTTTCTCTCTCATATGACAAGTGGGCTCAACTGGATAAGGCCATCCGGCTAATGCAAGTCTCTTGTATTTCCCTTAATCTTTACTATTATAAAAATGTGAGTTGGTAGTTGTCGGTCCATTCTCCCTCCTCTCTTCTCAGTCATCTGATCAAAGATCAGCCATCCAGATCTGCATGTAGGTAGTTCTTCCGTTCCTTGTAGAAAAGGTCGGGCCGACGATGCTCCTCCTCTTCTCTCCCCCCGCATCCTCCGCCTCCGACTTATTTGACAGATTTAAAAATTTCTAGAACATGTTTGTATGCATATTCTAAAAAATTTTACCATCCGTGAGTTTTAACATATGTAGTATAATAAATTTTAAAAATTCGTAGCAACGCACGAGCATTCAGCTAGTTCATGATTAAATTCTAAATTTCATGTCTAAGAAATATTCAAATGAGCAACCTTATAAAATATGATTTATATTGGGGATGAGAATTTAATTATGAGAATAAATTAAAAAAGTTCATGCAAACTAAAAAGATTTTTCATGACAACCAAGAAAATGGCAATAAAGGTAATTAATGTAACAATTTGAATAATTGTATCATTAAGTTTCACACTTCAAATGATGAGAATTTAATCTACCTTGCCTAATCAAAAATAATTTGCATGCCCCATATAATATCAAGTGTGGTTTGCTCATCTCTAAAATCATGAAAACTCTCTTTTAAATAGTGTTTAAAATAATTATTGGTAAAATCTCCAATAGTTACCTATAAAATGCTGAGATTTAAATTAATGGTTTCCTTGTTTATGATTAAGAATTCTTAAACATGAATAAAGAGCCATTAATCTTTATCTCAGACCCAATCACTAATCAGTTGGCTCTCAGGAATGATAGTAAGCCCCTAATACCCTCCTTGTAAAGAGATGCATAAAATAGAATTTCTCATATAAACAACTACCCTAATTAAAAGAATCTTGCAAAAATGCAATCTTGCCTAAGTAGTAATCATCCAATCATGATCTCTGGATTTAAATTTGCGTAAAATAATTGAGAATAATTACTAATGCAAGAAACAACTTTATCAAGAAAACCCTACTAACCCATAACCCATCCTCCCTATGAATCTCAACCATTAATTTTTATAAACAAATTTGTTAATTAGCCAACTAATCAACTTTGTGCATGATAACAAGTAATTAAAGGATAAACTCTATACCTTAATTGAATTATTGAATTAATGGGTCAATTATTTGGCAGTTGCAATCTCAGATAATACTTTGTCTCCAAATATCAAGTCAATTTGACCAAAATTATTCTCATCTTTTGTAAACCTCACCTCCTAAAATCACTAAGTTTTATCCCTCGGCAAATAATAGCCAGTATCACAATTAAACTCTCTCACCTATCCGTAGGTCTTGCCTAACCTATCGAACTTCCTTGATAAATATAAATCAATAAAAAGAAAGTTTTCAAGTAAAAGATCGAGCTTTACATTCCTCAATCGGCTATGTCTAGCCACCTTCAATTCTAAAGTAGAATATTCCTATGGGTATTCCTTTACCTTTGATCCCTCCTTATCCTAATTTTTTCTCACGGTAAAGTTGCTTAGCCACCTCCTTCTTGTGCCCAGTTCTTTTAGTTCAGTGCCTACTTCACACTCGCTAAATCCTCTCTCAAATCCTCAATCATAGCCAAACTTAATCAAGCACAATTAAATATATTTGAACTTTTGAAGTTATTTGGATTTATTTGGTCTTTCGTTTATTTGCCGCATATTAGAATCTGAAGTCTCAAAAAAGCGACAAGTTCAAGCGGGATCAAGATTCGAGTAAAAGACAAAGACCCAAAGATTTAAGACTACTGACTGAGCAGACTTTGAACTAAATCAAGGCCATGGTAAATCAAGCAGGGCAAGTCATCACTTTGATCATATTGATCCTAAAGTTTATACAAAAATTATGTTCCTTTAAATTATCAAATTGCATGCCTAATTACTGTGCAAATGTATGTCAAAGCTTAAGGTAGCTACATACTTACTTGATGTTGTATTAATTTTAAAATGCCACCCTTGACACTTGAATCCCCTGACCCTTATCACCCTAGATGTTAATGGTAACTTTACTAGCTATAGGTCATATTAGAATGCTATGTTAGTCTTGTCAAGTCCAAGGCACTAGTTGCCCTAATCATCAGTATTTAAACATGAAAACTTGTTTTGTCACAGTTACGGGATGTATGTGACTGATAATTTGTGACAACTGGATTTATGCTTCTCAAAAACCCTAAAAACATGCTATACCTGTCTGGGCGGATGGAAAGAGAGGTTGGTGTTGATGTCGCACGAGAAATTATGGTTTGTAGTATGAACCGCCCGGATAAATTAAGGACTTAATCATGTGATGACCTCTCCGTGTAAAATAGTACTACCACAAGCTGGCAAAGTGTAGGTTTGGCTGACTAATTTACTAGACCCTCTATGTCATCTCACGGAAACCCGGTGTAGGAGGATAATAAAAATCTGACTTGAATGGGATACCAAGTAAATGTGATGTTTCCAGGGCTAGCGTATGTGAAGAGTGGAATCCGACTACGCTAATCTATAGTGGAACATCACGCACAATATATGGGACCCACTACGTGTGGGAGCAGCCCATATGGGTAAGATGCTAGAGGGCGAGGTATTGTAAAGGCATCGTGATAATCTCTCGATCTACGTGACCCAGGAATCGCGTAGGCCCATTGGGTTTATTGTCTCTTGTGGATAAAGATATACAGTCTCTACATAGTATAAACTGTTCAAACAGTTGTGTCTACGGTCAAGGGCGGACATGGGAATTTCCTCAAGTTAGTTCTATTTTAAAAGCCTTTATGGGTGGGATGAAAACTCGTCAGGCTGAGATAACCCCCACTTTGATTTTTCCTAGAGGGAACTGTACTCCAGTGGTGAAAACTAGCATTTGATGGAGGTGACCATGCACTGTAAAAGGTGGATGTAACCTGGGCTATAATTAATATTGCATTCTCATATCAACTTTAGAAAATCGATTTTAGTTAAAACTGCTAAGTTTCATGAGCTTTTCTATTTATTATACTTTCAAAACAATGCTTTTAGCAACTAAAAAAACCTCAAGCCTCCATTGACAGCTTTCCATCTATTATTATTATGTCCTGTGTGGTGGCTTGCTGAGTACCATTGTACTCACTCTTGCTTAATCACCATCATTCAGTCAGTAAGGCAAGAAGGACAAGTCATGTTGTGCGTTGAAGGAGTCGACAGAGCTGTAAATCGATGAGGCCAAGTACTAGGTCGCAACCCCAGTTGGCTGCCTGTGGGCAAATCCTGAGAGTCCCACCTGTGTGAAGTTTTCGCTGCATTTTATTGACTTCGGCCTAATCGGCCCATGAGTAAGTTATTACTATATTTATGCCTCTGCATGATATGTTTTTGGTATACAGTAATATATTTGTGAGCACTATGTACTGATCCAGCGAATAGTGCGATGGAATCATAGAGGATCTAGATTTCGTAACCCGGGATCCACCACCTTAGGACTGTATAACTATCACATAGCAAATCAACATCACCATGAACATATGAGCAACAAGCAAGATTGTTTAAAGATCATCCCTTTCAGCAAAATAGTCACCTAGCTAATGACAATCTTACCAGTAAAAAATAATGCGCAAGCCGGCAACTGAAGTAGTGACTATTTTGTCAGTTTGTCACTCCCAAGGATGATGAACTTACAGACTTACATTTCCAAAAAAATCATCTTAGGACTGTATAACTATCACATAGCAAAACAACATTACCATGAACATATGGGCAACAAGCAAGATTGTTTAAAGATCACCCCTTTCAGCAAAAGAAATTAAAGGAGAAAAACAGGCAGGCAATAGTGCACCAAAAATCAAGAACATAACCCACTGTGCTTAGTGCGCTCGTCAATCAATGTCTCTCAGCCCAGCTATCTCTCCCTTTCCAAAGAAGTGTAGAGTTGTCATATGCATTAGATAATCTACAGTTCAGTTTTCCCTTGAACTTATGCTCTCACCAAAGTCCATAATGGAACATCACCATAAAACATTTGTTGAGGTGATGCATTTATTGCCTATATAAACTTGAGATTCAAGCTGATTTGCTAGTACTTCCAAACATTAAATCACGAAGTAACATATAAGAAAAAGGTGACAGACTGCTCTCTCAAATATCACATCCTCTATTGCCCTCTGCCAGCTAGGGTTGTGTCCAGATAAATATTATTCTCAATTTACCCTAAATTTTGACCATTTGATGTGTACATAAATGCTTTCCAAACGATAAAGCATATATTCCTGGGTAATTTGTTCCTTTTGAACGAATTTATCACATTCCAAAGCACCGCATACAGATGCAGATCAGCACACATCAACAGATGTATGCAGGTATCTAAACATCTCTTTGTAAGCATCCATCATAGTAATATTCTTCTATTCAAGGCGAATAAGAAAGCACGAAGAAATATTTAGAAGAGTTACATATTGGCAGCACAACTTTAGTTAATGTAATCCAATACTAGTCAAATATCTAAATAATGCAATGATTCAAGAACATGATGTCGGGACCCGGAATTTATATTCTGAATCATATATGTTTACTGTGCTAGTCTCATGATCAGTGGCTAACACACATTCAACAACAATCATATCACATCCATACATGATAAATTTAAGCAAAGTAGTGTATATAAGTAGCGAACGAATATAAACCTACACAGTGGAGTTTATAACACATGAGCCGACTGGCCAAATAGAACACACAATAAAAATAGTTCAGCGGAAGCGGAGATAAAAGAGGCATTAAAATCAGCAAGTATGCCTTAACCCATCCACATACAACTGACTAGGGTAAGACCCAATAAATATGTGTCCTCATCGCCAAAACATACTACGTAATAGAAACCACGAGATGGATTTTCTTCTGCATCCTCTGAATATGTCAACAAGCAACGGTGAGTATAAAAATCGTACTCCATAAGACTTCATAACAAAGTTATATAGTATGTAGACTGAAACAAAGGTAGATGTCTGGTCAAGTTCAATTTGCAAAATCATGGTTTTAATTGTAATAACAAATAATATATTGCAAACAGAAATTGCAAGATCATTTGAATTTAATTAGCAAATAATAAATAAAGCATAACTAGCATAATTTAGAACAAGAGGCTTGCTACCCTAGAATTTCAAAATAGTGGCAATAACCTTGCCGAACACGCTATGCATGAATTTCCTATCCATACCTTTCTGTAACCATTTTATAAAACATAAAGCTACTTAGTGTCGAATATAACCAAGTTTTGTCCATAACCGAGGACATGGCTATTCAAATAGATTTACACTCTACAGAGGTTGTACACTTTACCTACACAACACAAATATTCCACCATATTATACATGTCATGCGATGCCATCAGTACCCGATTTGAGAGTTCATGACTGAGCTTTTATATTACCGGTGCTAACTACTACCGTGCTATGATTCCCTTCTTAGGACGGGGAGTGCCCTCTAGCGTCCCAAGATTCATACGGTGTGTTAGTAAACCTTCCTTCCTGGCAAGGTCCCTCTGAACATTGATTCCCTCCATGCCCATACTAGCCCAAATTCACCTACAATCTACCACTTACGATGAAGTTGCTAGCACACGGTAACTTGTTATACTAATACCTTTCCATAAAGGCACATATGGTTGTACGACTGTACTTAGGTCTATGGCACAATAGATCAGTCCTTAGTGACACGGGTGAGACATCCACAAATCACAATCTCGTGCTAACCACACCGATGTCCACAACTACTCACCCAAGTCAAAAGCATATTTTCTATTTTATTTATTAACCAAAATATCAAAGGTAACTCTTCTGGACCATTTCTCAAGTATATTCTATTTTTTAACATTTCGACCAATTTCCAACATCTAGTATCGTTATGAGCATGGTTAAGCATTAATTACTTCCTTTAATCTATAAGTTCTACATTTTACCAATAGTGGATATTAATGCTAAGGTGACAATAGCAAGGGTAACAATTTATCAAGGTGAGGTCAATGCAACAATTGGATATAACTATCAACCTTACCAATATAGCGAATTTTACCTAAATTATGTGAATGCATAACAGCTTTAAACACAACATACATAATAGTGAAATATAGGATCAACATGGTCAAGAAGGTGCTTTCCATGCTTCTTAAACTCTTGGTCTTACTCTGATTCATCGACAAAATTTTCTAGAACATAAGTATCTAATCGGTAAATATTAAATATTATAAATAAGAGCTGAATAAATTCAAATAGAGAAAAATTCCCAATATTTATATAGAATATGAAAGAGGATGATTTTAGAAAACTTTAGACACAAAAATTATTCGATTCGGAGTTCATATACAAAAGTTATAAGCATTTGAAATTTTGTCGGGAAAAATCCTAGAAAAAGAGGAGGAAAATATTGTGCATGAATTTTCCATTTCTCTTTTTCTTTCTAAAGTAAATCATGGTTTATTGCACCTTGCTAACATTAGCGGGTTTTTAATTAAAACCATGTGGCTAACATGTGGGCCATGGTTAATAGTGAACCGGTTTATATTTAAACTGAACCAAATTGCAGGGCCCATGTGTCAACGACACATTTTTGAAAAGCGATTTTTAAAAGAAACTGACATGCAGGGTCAGGCGGTCAGTGACTCAAGAGAGAGGGACGGGAGGGTGTACACACTGACAGGTAGGCCCGACTTGTCGATGACTCAGAGCATAGCAAGGCTCGGGCAAGTGCTGCCGACGACAGGGCTTGCGAAGGTGAGGCATGGGGAGGCACGAGGAAGGCATGGGGAGGCTATGGGGATTCTTTGTTTAGTGGAGCATCGCTAGGGATGGCTAGTGGTAAAGCAGAGTAGGCGGCGGCCATGGTGGGCGAAGATGGAGAAGAGGTAATGTGAGGGTGAAATTGAGGGATGGATAAGCATGTAGGGACTAAGGCGAGTCCATTTTGGAGGATGTCATGGTCAGAGACTCGTCGGAGTGGCTTGTCGACTATGAGCCAAGGCAATGGAGGTGAGCGCTCGTGGAGGTGTGCCTTGGCTAGCGGAGCATCAGGATGGGCCTCGAAGGATGTATAGGGTCCCAAGACAGCTCTGGTAGCAAGGAATTGGAAGGGGAAGTGCTCAGTGAAGGATTGCAGCGTCGGTGGTGACTTTGGCCAGAGACGAGAAAGAAGTCGTGTTACTGAAGACTCATTGTACGAAGATCAAAATCAAAAGAGGACTTTTGTTCCTTAAGGAGAATGATGCATTATGACATGAACATCACGGTAGAATAGTTATCGGTGGAGTGGGGATGGCGATGTCATCGTAGCGGCTTGAGCGGATGCGCCCGCCGGTGTCAGGGGAAGACAGCCATGTTCTGGCCAACTCGGTGGGTGGGTTGGAGGGCGAAAGGATGGAAATGAGAGAGGATGATAAAGAGAAGAAAGTATGTAGCGGGAACGCTCATGGGATGTCATAAGCGCACTCCAGTTCATAGTACGTGCACTACCACCCTCCGTGTTCCGGGCCAACAAAGGGGAGAAAGGGAGTGGCAATGGGACTAGATGAAGCACAAGCTGACAACGGAGAGGAAAATAGCAAGCGGTGGCATTGGAACTAGGATGCAGCTCGGTCATGGTTTCCCAGTCGGGTGGCTAGAGGTGGAAGAAGCCTCCTGCAGATGGCCCCGTGTGGCAGTAAGATAAGGTGAGAAAGTGGAGGTGGACTGAGGCTTGACAAGGCAAACAAGCCCAAAACAACAGGCTGGCGGCCCAAGGGTGAGGGCGGGAAGAAAAGGTATTTAAAGTTTATACAAAGTTGATTGGTTGTGAGGAATATTTGAACCTAGCAAACGAACTACAAAATTTATGAAAATTTTTGGAGATGCCTATTTTTATATAGTTTTTAATAAAAATGACCCCGTTATTTTATTGGCCTTATATTTTTTTCTCAAAAATTCATTTTGTGCTATTGTTTCAAGGGAAAATGTTTTTTTATTTTTCATAAATGCTGAAATTTTTTGGAAAATTGCTCAAAAATTTAGAAATGCACATTTGAAATTACTTAAGTATATTTGAGAAATTTTGGGATGTTACATATGAGTACCAAAAATATAAAGTAGCTGCAACTAATCTTGAGATGACCAACGCAGAGAGACTCATAATATGAAGATTGCTCACTAATGGTACAGTGGTACCTTCAGTGTAGCCATTAGCAAATGGTAACATTTGTTCTCCTTAATATTCATCATTAAGAATGTAGTGTCCTAGCTATTATTAGGAATGTGATAATAAAACCCATCAGAGGAACGTTTTAAATTATGCTCTCTCAAAGTAATGATTGATCATTTGCATTACTGGGCAAATACAAGTCATTGCACTACAGGAACAGCCCAGGGACAAGACGAGGCAAGCTGCATTACTACCACCTTAAAAAGTTCATTCAGACCTATTTGCATATAATTTGATGCTTGCACTCTTGACCAGCACTATTGTCTCGGTAAACCAACTTGGCAATCTCCCCGCTCGTTTCGGCTTCAGCTTCTGACTTCTGGCTTATTTTTTACTATTCATAATTTCATCTTTTTCTGAACTTTTGGCTTTTTTTGAGCTTTTTTGCCGGTTCTTTTTTTTGCCGTATTCGTTTGCGTTGTTTGTGATGGGCTAACATATTTTTTAATTTTTTTAAATTTAATTATGTTAAATAAGCCTCTGTCAGCTACAATGTTTTTTCAGCCAGCTACAGTGCTTTTCAACCATAAGCCACCAAAAATAAGCCAAAATGATCACCTACATGTACACTGTTGCAAGGATGAATGCATGAGAATCAGAAATGAGCGAGAACCAAAAGATTGTCCAAGCTTTCTATAGAAACAACGTTGGAAGTACCAAAACTCAATATCCAAAGTTGTACCACATATAATAATACACTGATTGGAGCAATGCTGTGACTAAAATGGTAGTATGTGTATCTTGGAGAACCACTAAATGAACGACAGCATGAACCATTCTGCATACATTTTGTGCGGCAAAACATGTTACATTATACCATCTAATTCATTGATTTAACGAAAATGTGCAAGAGCCTACTGTGCATTGTGTGTTGCTATCATTTCGTATACAGTGTTGCCACTTGCTTTGACAGCATCTGTTAACTGAAGACATAATTTGGAATCTACATTTTGCACAAACACTTCAGAACTACAAGCAATAGTAGGAAAGTTGGACATCGTTGTAACCACTAGCTGATCTAGGTGAAAGAACAAAACCAATGCACATAGAGATGGAGAAAGCATGCGAAAGGTACGAGGTCTGGATAAATGGACCTATTCTCAAGTGCAACTACTTATCTAAAATTGCCAAAAGGAAAGATAAGTCAGGGAGCAATATATTTTCTCTAGAGATTTTGAGGACAGGAGACCAGATCCTTCAATTTTCAAAGAGTAAAACTATCTTTTACTCATTTACATATCCTATGTGAGAAGTATCTGCAATTTGTACCATTTCAAAGGTACAAGGAGATAAAACAATTGAGTAAAGCACTAAAATAATTTTAATTCTACAAAAAAACTGACAAAAAGTAACACCAAAATCATTAGAGCTGCTCAAAACTGACCAAAGATGCAATAAGATCCTACCAACCCTTCAGACAGATTATAAAGGTGAGTAAGTCTCCCTAGAGAGATCTCAGAAGTAGCTCAAAGAGGTAAAGCAAGCAGAATACACTGCTATCCAAGAACAGCATTGGCTGGTACAAATGAACTCTTGTGAAGCACCTTTATAGGAATTATCAAACAATTATGCGCACTACAACTCGCATGTTATTATAAGGCTTTTTATGAAAGGCGGGAGTTTAAACAAGTCTACCCTCTAGACTCTAGTCCAATCCAAATTGACTGAAGCCTTTGTGAGATCATAAATGCTCACATGGTCTCATGCTTGGTACGGCTTATGGCTGTTTCAGCCATGTTATTCAGAACCCATGCGAATTCCCAGCTCTCAAAACGGTAGACTCTAGGACAGAGAACATGCTATATAAAGAATGCAAGCTTTGTCTCCTAAATTGCATTCAACTTACTCAACTTGATTGCTGTGACAGCCCAAAAATATTCAAAAAATGCATAAATGTTTTGTGCAAAGTCTCTCAAATTGTTTATTGCATTTTTAGAATTTCCTCGTGTTTTTCGTGTGCCAAAAATGCTAGCTTATTTCTCTATAAATCCTGAAAAATCATCTTTCTTTAATCTATTTATTTTCCCTCTTGGGCCGATTCTGATCTTGCACACAACCTTTTTCCCTTTCTTTTCCTTCCGCCGGCTCGTTTTCTCCTTCGGCCCAGCATCACGCCAGCCCACTACTCGGCTTTCTCCTGCGGCCCATCTCCTCTTGCCCTAGCGCAGCACCAGCCTGCTCGCCTGGCCTTCCGCGCCTTGGCCCAGCTCCTTCATCGCCCGCTCGCCCGGTCAAATGCCAACGTCAAAACTTCGCCACTCGGCCACCTCAACCTTGCGCAAACGCCGCCTTAACTCCGCATGATGACTTGTAAGATCGAGGAGCCCGACTAGAGAGGGTGAATAGGTAGTCTAAAAATTCTCTACAAATTATTGCTAACAATTCAAGACCTTTTCTATTTGCCTAAACCAAGTATAATATGCGGAAGCGTAAATCAATTTGGTTTAGCTCAAATAGCACCTACAACAAGTGAATTCGCCTAAGTGCACCAAATTATATCCTAGGTCAAGGTTTGCAATCCTAGGTATACAAGCAATCAATTTAATTCTATAAATGTAAATTGCTTTAATATAAATTAAGTACAAGGAAACAAACCACAATTGACACGTTGATGTTTTACCGTGGTGTTCAGAGAGTTGCCGCTCTCCCTTAATCCACGTTGAGGTTAGCCCAAATGAATTGGACCGGCTCCATGAATTAAAAATCAATTTTAAAAGTTAAAAAGGTATTTTATAAAATTATTAAAGGCAAATTTGAATTTAAAATATTTTTATCAAGTCTAAAATAGCTCTAGGAATATTCTATGAATGTTCTGGAATTTTCAGATATTATTTATTATTTTCTAACCAATTATAATATTTCTAGAATTTTCTGAAAAACTAATCCGAAAATTAAATTCGAGTTAATCCTGAGCTGACACGTGTCACGCTCGGATTAAATCCATCTCTCTCCTCGATCTAATCTCAGCCATCCACCACAACTTAACCCTTCATTTCAATCCAACGGCTGAGATTTCTCTCCTCGCCACTTGTTGCAAATCCGACCGCCCAACCTTTCCTCTTCTCCTCTCTCTCACCAACAAGCGGGGCCCGCCTGTCAGGCCGTCTTCTTCCTCCCCTTCTTCTCCAGCGCGCCGCCGCCATTAACGCCCCACCCGAGCTTTTAATTCAGCCATTTCTTCCTCATTAACCCTCGATTGAGTGCGCGTTCGAATGCCCTAATCACTCCCCACTAACCGCCGACCGTTCCCCCTCTTTAAATCCCCTCAAACGGTCGTTTCCCCTCTTTAAATCCCCTCAAAACCGCCGACCTCCATTACTTCGGTGAACTCAAAACCGCCGGGCGTTCCTCCCTCCTCTCCGCCTATAAATCTTCTTCCCCGAGCCCAGCTCCCCTCCTTTCGCCTCTTCTGTGCGCCGAAGCCTTTTTCCCCTTCTTCCCCGCGCCCGAGCGCCGCCTCACCGTGCTTCACCGTTCTCGCCGCCGCGCCCAACTCCGGCGAGCAATCGCCGTCGCCCCGGACCGCCTCGACCCTCGCCGCCGCCTCCTTCACCTTCCCCATGCGCCGGCGACCACTTTTCGCCCGTCGGCCGAGCCTCCCGTCCTCTCCCTCGCCGCCACACCGAGCTCCACCGCCGCCACCGCCTTGACTCATCGCCGACCTCCTTCCGGTCCACCGCCGAAGCGCCACCGTAGGTACCGGCCGGTTCCCGCCGCCTCCTCTCCTCGTGCACGACGGTCGTCGCCGGTCGGGCGCCGGAGCGTCCGAGAGCCATGGTCCCGAAGCGCCTCCGGCCGGCCGAGTGCGTCGGCCAAGACGTGCTTGTGTGGCGTGGCGACATGGCAGCCGCGTGGCGCCACGCCAGCCGAGAGTGCCACCTCGGCCTCCGTCCCGATCCGTGGATCCGGTCCACGGTAGACCGGGCCCACATGTTAGAAAATTCAAATTTTAAATTATTGCTGATGTCTGCGTTGCGTCATAAAATCCTTTTTCCTTTAGAGAAATAATTCAGCCGGAAATTAAATTATCGCTGACATCATATATAGCCTTTTTAGTACAAAAATAAATCAGAAAATTCGTCCTTTTCTTTTTCTTCTAATTAAACTTCTGGAAGCCCTAACTTTCTCATTTTAACTCTGATTTGACCCGTTCAAATTTCTAAATTTTTCAAAAATCATAAACTACCCAAATATACGCTCTTTTTGAATTTTTTAATTTTATTTTAATTTATGTGTATTTATTTATTTTGTTTGTGCTATCTTTTCGCACGTAGAACCCGTCGTTGCCGAATACTTTCCCGAACCGCAGCAAGAAAATCCATACAGTGTGCAAGAAGGCAAGTCTCTTTTGAACATTTTGTACCTATGTTTGAAAAAAATGCTTTTCGTTAATTTGAATATATTTGCATTGCTATTTACATAGTACACTAGTTTATGTATTAAGGTATTAGTTAATCCAATTATTGTTATGCCCTCAATTGAAGTTGAATGCCATGTACCTTTGTAACCTTAGGAGTTCCTTTGTCTCAATAATGAGAGTACTATAATGCTTTGCTAAATATTAGAACGGTGGTAAATGCTCAGTCAAGCTATTCAACCTTTGTAACTTGGGAATGGAAAATAATTTTATTTAATTGAACTAGTCTTTGTATTCAGGATTTAGTGGCGATGGGTATTGCCACTGTTCTTTTAAAATAAAACAAATTGTGCAAAGTGTTTAGACCAGGGCGGATGGTTGGTGTAGATTTAGCACATGATTTTGTAAAGTGTATGTTCCGCCCTAGTCAATTAAGGACCGACGCTTGTGTTTGTCCAAACTGAGCATAACCGTGCAACCCCAAGTCTATATGGGTACGACCTTGCTGACTAACTTACGATAGTATAGTTTAGGTACCACCAGTGGAAAGTGGGTACCAGGGATTTACTGGTTTATTCACAGTGAGGGACAGGGATTTACTGTACTCATATGGCGCAAGAGGGGGTTTCTGACTGGGTGGATTTAACCCTTCAGCGGTGAAACCTCAGCGGGTGGTGTCAAGCTAAACTAGAGTGAGGTAAAAGCTTTGTGATATTTTATCTGGGTCTCATGCCAAAGGAAGCGTGATGACTGTTAGGATAATTTATCTCTTGGGAGTAAAGTTGTACAACCTCTGTAGAGTGTTAAACTATTCGAATAGCCGTGCCCACGGTCAAGGGCGGGCAAAGAATGGATTCACATGGTAGATCTTTGATTTTGGTTTTAATAACAAGGTTTTGGTTTCTCGAGAGTGGTGGGAACTCTCGGAAGAGTATCCTGGCGGTTGGAACCAGTGTGGGTGGATGGAACCCGTTGTCTTGAACCTTAGCGATAGAGCTGGTTATCTAGTGATGGTGGATAGAACCTTCACTATAAAATACTTAATAGTCTCAGTTAAAACAATTACTTTATTAAATTAATGCCTTCGAAATTATTTAATGGTATTGGAAATAAAATATTGCTTGGTGCAAAAGAACCATATAATCTTCCTTTGTTAAGCCTTGCATCTACTGTATTTTTTTAAGACTTGCGGAATACTTTTTGTACTCACATGCTGCACTAAAAATCAACTCAGAGGAATATGAAGCTCAAGAGGGAGATTACGACTACTGCGCGTATGGATTCGACGAAGGCTTACCGGAGTACTAGGTTGCGCTTCCCCAGTCAATTGCCTGTGGCGTATTGATGGGTCTTCATCAGAGTTTAATTTGCCTGCGCTGTGTTTGTGTTTTGTGAGGTCTTGAAACCTCAGCTGTAATAAAGAGGTCTTTTGGTATGTACTCTTTACTATTGTAATAATCGTTGTTGGTTATGTATTCATCACTGTTTGACCGTGTGCGCTAGCTTTGATCTAGGACTTAGTGCTGTAATACACAGAGGGTCCGGATTCGGAAATCCGGGGTCCCGACACCGTTGGAGCCAAACTCCTGAAAATTCAGGACGGGCGGAACTACCGCCGGCCAATGGCCGGTAGTTCCGCTCCGATTCGATACCACTATGAACGGCTATGTCGAGCTACGAACTAGCCGTTACCGTCGGCCTTGAGAACTACCGACGGCCACAACTCCGATACTTCCGATCTTCGGAACTACTGCAAAGTCGGCGCGGTATTTCAGCTCTAGCCGAGCCCAAAGTTGGCGCTCTTTGGAAAAAAGGTTCTGCAGGAGGGTCCAGAGCTTCCGACGTCCGGTAGTACCACACAACACATGTCGGTACTTCCGTTCCCTATGATAGTACCGCTCACACAGAGCCGGTACTTTCGCTCACCGGACCAGCCGCTCACACAGAGCCGACCACATGCGTCCGGTAGTACCACAACACATGCCGGTACTTCCGTTCTACGGTAGTACCGCTCACACAGAGTCGGTAGTTCCGATTTTCCTGATAAGTGCATATATCTCAACAGATTTTGCAAAACACATTTGTAAACTACGATATCATGCACACAAGGATTACACATGATTTCCAACAAGTTGCAAAACACATTTGCAAACTTTTGAAATCATGACACAAGGAATTGTATATGAGGTTCAACCATTTGCAAAACACATTTGTAAATATAAGCCTCATATCACAAAGAACGAAAACATGGACTTCAAGCACTTGCAAAACACATTTGCAATGCATAGTCTCATGTTACAAGATTCAACACATGAACTTCAACCATTTGCAAAACAC
Source organism: Bonia amplexicaulis (assembly GCA_036346245.1). NCBI lineage: Eukaryota > Viridiplantae > Streptophyta > Magnoliopsida > Poales > Poaceae > Bonia > Bonia amplexicaulis. The sequence goes on along the minus strand of CM070759.1, from coordinate 9,596,185 downwards.
ATTCGCAAATGCAAGCCTCATATCACAATGAGCTAGACGAGGTGAGGTTGAGCCATCAACACATGATGAGACTCAAACTACTAGACATGACCCCTCTTAATAGTACGGCAACCTATACTAGCAATCCGGTCTTCCAACCAAACACCAAGACCGATAAAAGACTAGGAACACATCCTTAGCCCTAACTAGTTCATACATTTGCCTTGGGTCATCGTCTTGATATGCATTAACACATAATGCATCTTTCTCATCAACTCCATCAACACATGATGGTCTTTTATTGATCAACACATGATCATCTTGATGGCCTTCAACATGTGAATCCATCTTCTACTCGCATCTTGACTTGATGATCTTCAACACATATTTATATATATTTATATATATTTATATATATTTATATATATTTATATATATTTATATATTTATATATATATATACACTTAAGAATGTATTTCAAAGTAAAGATCCAAAGTATGCATATTAAGAGAAGCATGGATCAATACTTATGAAACTCCAAAACATATAGAGAGCTCCCCCTAAATGTGTGCATACAAGTGTGTATATTGAATACATATGCACATATTTATTTTGAACAATTAGTGGAGTTCAATCTATATTTTGGATCAAATGAATGTATTAATATATGAGAAAGTGATTTTGTATGCATACCTATTTGATTTCACATTTCCAACCAGATGAGACTAAAGCATAAATGAACTTAAACAAATATATTAGTCTCATATATGCATTTATCATTATCACCAACATAATATAAAATTATTTATCATTAACAACAATACATTATAAAAGCATTTGTCATTAACATCAAAACCAACTTAATCGGAGCTTGATATTTCAATATCTCATTTAATCAATTTAATCAGAGCTTGATCTTTCATGACTTCCATGCCATCACTCACCAACTCACCCGTGAAACACGCTCACTCTCCGACACCAATGCCCGCGCGCCGCCATTGCCGCTTGCTGCTTCCTAAGCATCTATAAAACCAAAGCATTAGCTACAGCTAACCCTCTTTCTACTCCTTCACTCCCCAAAGCCAACCACACCATCACTAAGCCGCGCCCTCATCCACAAGTCCAGAAAAAGTGCCACCTTTCTTTTCAGTCACTTGGGAAATTTGCCAAATTTGTCCCCACCTTTCTCACACCAAATGGTCACCGAAGTCACCATCGTCGTTTGTCATGCTGCCAGCCACGTCACCTCTACCGCCAATCCATTGCCTCCATCATCCCCTTCCCTCACCAGCCATGTCATGACATGCGCCTTAGCATGTCGTTGCCAACTCCCTCCTCCGTCGATCACCGCGTCCATCATGCATGACCATCGATGAGCTTCGCCCCGTCGCCATAGCCACCGCCGCCGCCAGCCTTAAATGCCACGTCCCAAGCCAAGCCATCCCCACCAAAAGACTTCCCATGGCCACGCCGTGCTCATGCACCCACCATTTGCACCGGAGACTAGCTAGAGCTCACCGCCAGCGAGTTTTCCCTTTTTTCCCCAGCCGCTGCCTTTACTTTTCCTCTTCGATGACTACGGTCCACGTTGTCCTCCAAAATAACCCAAAATGGGTTCACTGTGCTGAGGAACACCTAGTGCGCACGTTGTCATTGTCGTTCCACTGCCGCCATCATATTTTCTCTCTTTATTCTCCTCTGTCCAGCCGAGAAGAAGAACAGTGCCGGTCAGAACCAGTGCTCTCGCGGTCCGACATAGCCATCCCGTGCATCTGACCTTAGCGAGCCATGCGCAGCACTATGCATGCGCGGTCGAAACAGACTGCCTCATGTCGACCCAAACCTAACCCAAACCGGTTTCAGACCAAGTCCAGTCCGAGTCCAAACTAATTTCCACCGATTTAGCTTGATTTAGAACTGATTTAAGGCCAAATGTAACATTCTAAAATTCAGGAAGTTTGAAAATGTGTAAAATTTAAAACTTTTTGCTTGTATTTTGTTCACATTTAGTTTCCTAGCTTTTAATTGAAGTTTCTCTAGAAAATAATTTGTAAACACTAACTTGGAAAAAGAATATACAATTGATGAAACCCAAATTGAATTAAAATTCAAATCTAAAAAGACGATCCAAAAAGTGGCGCTAGAAAATTTGCAATGAAAACTAGTCTTGAAACTTCGCTAATGAAACATTCCAAAAACACAATATAAGTTCACACGTTGGAAATAAATGTTGGAATATTTTTAGCATATTTTTTAAATTTCTCAAATTCAAATTGTGTATTTTGAATAAAATAGTGACCTGCAAAGAATTTATGAAGAAAATTTAAAGTAGATAAAATCTTGAAAAATTACACAAAAATCTACACTATATAATTAAAGCCTTAACAAAAAATTTCATAATTTTTGTAACTCGTTTGCTATATAAAAAAATTCCTCAAAATTATTAGCCGAACCGAGCCTTACCTTCTTCTCCTATTCTATTTCAGCTCCTTCTCTCTCAAGGCGTATTTTCACAAATGCACTTTCTCTCTTGGTCTTCTAATCTCAGTCATTGACAAGTGGGACTAGACCCACCCATTAGGACCCTTCTCCCACCTCTCATCGTGCCCTCATGCCACTATGGCCGCTTCACACCCGCGCACTAGCGCCCATGATGGCTCCGCCTCTACTCCTCTCTCCTTGTCTCCTACACACTATTTCCCTAACCCGACACCATAGGCTCTACTTGCCACCTCACTGCCATTGGCTCGCTGCGATCCAGTGCGCGTTGTTCGCCACAAGCAGCTCCACGCGCGCGCTGCCCATTCAGACCGCACTAGCCCCATGCTAACCACAATGCCTCACACGCGAGCCCTACAATTGACCTCATCATGTCTCGTCATTGTAGCGCCATCATCACGTCTGTGAATGCCCTTTTCCCCCCTCTGCTTGTCCGCATGGTGAAGATGCACACAAGCTTGCAATTTCTCACTTGGCCACACGAGACAATCTCCCTCTCCCCACGAAATCTCTTAGGTACTTAAGCTCGTCTTTGTGTCGTCTCCTCCTCAGCTTGCCCATTCGTTCTTTTGAGCACATTCCCTGAACTCCTAGCTCTCTAAATCATTGAGAATAGACATGTCGTTCTCGATGCCAATGAGCCTACCCATGAGCACCATTGCCGTCGGTGAGTTCCTTTCCCCTCTAACCAGGTGACAACGTGTCTTACACTCCCTCTAAGCTTCATGCTCATTTAATTGCTCTGAAATGCAGTGTAGCACTGAGGTCAAGCTTCCTTCGCTTTTATAGCCACCACCACCATTTTCGATGATTCAAGCTTCTCTGGTGAGCCCTAGCTCAATCCCTTGCTTTGAGACCATCTATCCTATACTAGGAAGCCAACGCATTACTCCCTGTAGCCTCTCCTTCATTGAGGACTACCAGCGCCATGGACCTCCACCTCGCAACTGCTGTTCACTGCCGATAAGCCATCTCCGACCACCTCAGCCCCTGATGAACCCTCAGTAAGCATCCTTGAGGTCCCTTGGTGCTCACACGCTGGTGGCCAATGGTCATAGTTATCTTGGTCGTTGTCGTGGCTGACCATGGCGCCACCAGAGAAAACCTTGCCATCGTCAATTCTGGTGACCCTTGGTCCCCGAGCCAACCCCAATCGCTTCGCAGTCACCCACTGAGCCCAAACCAACTAGTCTTAGCGCAAGAGCAGGCCTCCCTCCACAAAGTTGTCATAACTCCGAGCGCCACCGCCGCTCCTCACCATCGCGTTGTCGCATCGGAGCTCCTCGAGCACCGCTCCTATCTCGCATAGCTTTACCATGCAACAACTATTCTATTTTGCCTATCCCCGGACAATGTCGCCTCCCTCGCCACCTGCAAGCTCGCCAGAGCCACCGTGCCTCTCCCCGCCTCACTCACTCTCTCTCTCTCTCTCTGACCTGTAGACCCAACTTATTAGATGGGTTAAATCAGAGAAAAAAACTAATTAAAAGTTAATTAAGTAATTAGAAAAGCTAATGAGTCTGTGACATATGGGTCCCCTTTACTATTTTTATAATTAAAATGTGATTTAAAATATGTGAGGCTGACATGCAGGGCCCACTTGTAATAGAAAGAAAATTCAGAAAAATAATTAAAATGAGAAAAGCCGCTTTTAGTTCAAAGGAAGTTCACTTTCTCAGTAGGAAAGCATACTCTAGCCAAAATATGCTTTCGATGTCATCTTTTTCTTTTTTAGGATTTTATAAACCAAACAAAATTCAAATGGCCATAACTTTTGCATATAAACTTCAAATTTTTTGTCTCTAAACTTTTTAAAATCATGCTCTATCTAAATATGCAAAAAAATATTTGAGTTTGGTCTCTGTTTGAATTTATTTAGCTCTTATTTGTACTTATTTGGTTTTACCGATTAGATACCGTAGCAAGGCAAGTACTTCCTTTGACCATATTAATCCTATTATTTCAATTAAGAATACAGAAGTCTAATTCAACGCTTGTAAGCGTATTTTCAGATGCTGGCTGGGCTGGTTGCCTAGATGATCGAAGGTCAACCAAGGGTTTCGCTGCGTTCTTCGGTTTGAATTGCATGTCTTGGAGTGCTTGGATACAGTCAATACTTGGAGAACTTGGTGTATATCAAGAAAAGGTTGCATGCTTAAAGTGTGATAATCTTGGAGCTACATATATGTTGGCAAACCCTGTTTTTCATGCCAGAACAAATCATATTGAGGTAGATTTTCACTTTAATAAGAAAGAGTAGCTCGCAAGCTGTTGGACATCAGATTTATCTCATCACAAGATCAAGTTGCTGATGGATTTACTAAACCTTTGACTACTCGGCTGCTTACAAGTTTTCGGCACAAACTGAACCTATAGTTCCAGAATGAGAAGGGTTGTTCAAGAACTTAGCGATCTCTCCTCTGTAGCCTGGACTCTTAAGAGTTAGTTATTGAGTCATGCTTTTAATCCGTTTTGTATTCTATCTCCTCCGCTGCTTACAGATAAGAGCCAGGAGTTGTATTCTCTGTAAATATGGTTCATCGTCATATATAAGAGAAGACAGGGTCACCGTTTTCGGTTGAGCCCGAGCAATCCCAAATCAATCAACTTTGAACTCTGTTTTTACACTTGACTTCTCTTGTTAAAACAATGCACTCTGCTTCACCCATTTGCCGAATAGAGTTCATTGACCTTGAGCCATTTGAATAACAGAACATAGCTCATCTTCTATTGGCAAGGAACTGAACCACTTGGGATTTACTTATATTCAAGTACACATAAAATTGATCATGAAAAGTACTATTTAATCAGTTGACTTTCCCATTCAACAATGGGTTCTTTTGACTTGTTTTTATTACTCAGATGGTGCTTCTGTACGATAAGATCTAAAGACCACCAACAAACATAATTTATTTCAATCTGCATTCAAGAGACAGAGATATAACAAAATGACAGGTGTTATGGTTTTGCCTAGTGGTGAGGTAACAATCTATTGTAGATCCAATGAAGCATAAAGTTCACTTAAAACACATGATATATGAACATGCGGTCAACAATTACCATCACTCAGTTTTAATGTGCTTGTCTTATACAGAAATAATGAGAACAATGGAAAGTCAAACTTTAGAGCTACTTTGAGGACTAAGCTATTTGCTACTGCCACAGGTGACTTGACAAGATAACATCCTTTACCATATGACATGCAACACTTCATAAACTAAGCATCTAATATTATTCCGCATCAACATGAAGACCAAGCTCAATTGCTGATATATTCAAATTAGAACAGAACCAATATCATGTACAGCATTAAGAACTAAATACCATATTTGATGTCATTTCACAAACAAACAAATCTGAATGTTGGTAAACTGCAACCTACATCCTTCAGAGCTTTTAACATATACATGATTTGCAAGGTTTTAATCATAAGGTTTCCTCAACTTCATTCACAGACCAATTTCATATTATAGGGTGGACCCAAAAGTTCATCCTGAACTGGAAGAGCTATAAGATTCATAAAAAAATTGAAAAATAGACAAGTGCAACTCTGTATATTGTTCACAAAATCTAGAATGTGCACATATCTGCCAAATAAATGGAGTAAGGGCAGAGACCACATTAGTGCCTTCTTATGTACCTACTACCGAGTTCTAAAGTATGTACTTTCAAATAGATAAGTGACAGATAATGTGTAGATTATTCCATTAAATTACTTCAATAGGAGCATGGAGTTGTTTTGCTAAATTTTTAGGATTGGTCAATTCAAGTATGCAACACCTAATCAAGTTATGTTTATTAAGTGCAATTATTCTATATGAGTCTTTAAGAAGCAAATGGTTGTTGATGGAATTATGGATGATGTGAAAAGAGTGGGCGTACAAAAGAACACAATAACACAAGGTAAAAGGCAATTGATAGGCTGATTCAAGTACATAGGATGTAGCATAGACAAACCATATTAGATGGATAGTCAGTTAATCTGCTCATCACATAAATAACGCCTCAAATGAAACTAACTTTTACTTATTTCATGTAAAGGAATAAAGTTATCCACATCTTACTCCAAGAAGGCGAAGAAGAAAAGCAATTATAAAACTTATTCATAACTTACAGCAGAAGTAACTTCAATAGTCCAAATCATATCTACTACTATTTCTTTTCAGTGTCCGTAACTTGTATAACTGGGAGAAGAAAAAAAAGAAACAAACAAACACCTTACATTAGGAGACTATCCAGATCAGGAATATCAAATGGTAACTTTACAACTCCAAGGGCAACAAACAGGAGGAACAGCCAGAGAGGAAATATCTTCATGCATAGTATCAAGAAAGACTTTTGCCCTGACAAGAAGCAGTAAAGAAAGCAATTTCAGTCCAAACTTCGTACCATAACTCAGAATGATGCGCAAAAAAAGGGTAAGATCACTTATAAGCTTCTTTTTTTTGGCGAGGAAGATCACTTATAAGCTGTAACTCAAACTACATTCAAAAGGACTCCACACTTTATTATTCAGTAAATAGACAAGAAGACATTCTTTTTAGTGGCATATGAATGCCTGTATAGCAATGGATAGTAATCCCTAGAAAGGATTGACGAAGTATGAAGACATCATCAACTGAACATATTATCAAGAACAAAGAGAAAGGATAATTAACGGGATTAGAGAGTTTCAGGGCCCATCACCTTCGCAGGCGCGCGCCTCGGTGGTATCCACGACCCACTCGGCAACCTCGCGGAGCCGGCGCTCGGCGTCGCCCTCCGGCTGCCCGATCGGCGTGGATTCCAGGAGCTCCATGAACGGGGACTGCTTCTCCCTCCCGGAGGCGGACGGGTCGTCGGCGAGGCCGATGGCGCGCCGCACCTCCGCGACGGACGGCTAGGTTGGAGCCGCCGTGAGCGCCGGGTGAGGAGGCGATCCCGTCGCGCGGCGGCGGATGCGGCGGACGGGCTCCCCGGCGGCGGCGGAGGAGGCCACGACGGCGAGGCGCGGGGCGCAGACGGCGGCCAGGTGGCAAGCCATTTTATTCAAAATTACATAAATATAACCGCGGTCAAATTATTTACAATAATAGGCTCCAGTCGCCCTCCCATTGGGCGGCTGGAGTGTTTCGCCCAACCGGGAGGCGATTATATTGTAGTCGTCTTACGTTCAGGCGAGTACATGCAGTCGCCTTTCTATTGGGCGACTAGAATGTTGTCGCTCAATTGATGGGCGACAGAAAGTGCAGTCGCTCAATAGGAGGGCGACTGCACTCGTACCCCGTGATTTTGTAGAGTTTTGCCAATTTTGTAGTTTTAAACTGAAAAAAATTTGGTGTAGTTGTAATAAAAGTTTATGTTCACTGATGTTGTAGGTGCGTAAAAAATTTTAGGAAATTTTTTTAAAGAACGATTGACTGTAGAACATTCGATATATATAGTGGTAGTGATATTGTAATGTTACTGAGAATTGGTTTGTTAATATTGTTAAATGAATTGTTATCTAAATTATTAGATGCGAAAGATAATAACCTTATGTGTAATAGAAATAAACTTCATAATACATTTGGGAGTAACATGCCGCGTACATTTTTATTACATGCATAACATATAGCATGATATGCAACTAACCCATCCAACTGCTCGTACGACCTACTGTGTGGACCGGGACTACTTTCCCTTCCTTGCCCGCTCGGCGTTGAACTCCTCCGCGGCCTCTTTTGCCTTAGCCGTTATTTCCCTCTTTCTCTCGCGCTCCATCTCACGAGCCTCCCGCTCCCTCCGCGTGCACGCATCGAGATGGGCCTGCGACTCGCGTTGTATACGCAGCGTGTGCTCGTGGCTGCGGTGCTCCTCCTGCAGCAACTCCTTGTCCTGTTTGAAATTCCAGTCCTCGAAGTCGAGGGTCCATTGGTCCGTAGGGTGGATCTCAAGATCGATCCATTTGCGGTAGCTACATAGGGGCTCTGGAGACTGCAAAACGAGGGGAGAGATTGTTAGTACGTGATGTGAAGGAGAAAATATTGGAAAAAATGGTGCATGTGTTTGTTACCGGTTCTCGATAGGATGAGGTGTCAAAACGGCGGTTGGGGTATTCACTGGAGTAGTTTGCGCAACCCGATAACACATACCGGTGATCGTTCCTTGATTTGATAAACTTGCACGTGTCCCGCACCAACAAAGGGTGTCTCCCCTCGGTGGGAGTTACGGCGACGCTCCTTGGGGACGTCCGGGATGGGGTTGTTGCTACGCGGCCGGTCATTGCGGGGAGCTGACCTCGTAGCCGCAGCAGCCCTTGCTTGTTCCTCGCGAGCCGCCATAGCCCTTGCTTGTTCCTTGCGAGCCGCCGCAACCCTTGCTATGTTGCGTGTCTCCTCCCATTCTGCCTTCTTGCGGGACTCCTCCCTAGCCTTCCGCGCAGCTTCATTTATCTTGTCCGCGAATTTCTGCCATTCCTTTAGATTCTTGTTGTTCATTTCGATGTGCAGAAGGAATGTATGATGTAGTGTTAGATTGTGTAGTGTTCTCTTGCGGACGCATTGCACCTCAATTTATAAGGCGAAGGGTAGCCATGTGTTTATTTTGTGACAAAAGTCGCAAAGTCGCCATCTTTGTCATGTCATTTGCGCAAAGCTGCCATCTTTTGTCATGTCACTGCGCAAAGCTGGGCTATTTTGTCATGTCAGTGCGCAAAGCTGGCCTCTTTTGTCATGTCATCGCGCAAGGCGGCCTCTTTTGTCATGTCATCGCGCAAAGTCGGCCTCTTTGTCATATCACTGCGCAAAGCTGGGCTCTTTTGTCATATCACTGCGCAAAGCTGGGCTCTTTTGTCATGTCACTGCGCAAAGCTGGGCTCTTTTGTCATGTCATCGCGCAAAGCCGGGCTCTTTGTCATGTCATCGCGCAAAGCGGCATCTTTTATCATGTCACTGCGCAAAGCTGGCCTCTTTTGTCATGTCACTGCGCAAAGCTGACCTCTTTTATCATGTCACTGCAGTAAGTTCTCTCGTGCGTTTGATACCAATCGGATATGGGTCACCGAAGGAAGACCTTCCCTTGGAAAGGAGGGAGGTATTTGGTCCACACTATCGCTTGATACCAAGTCGGCGTGCTCAACCAGCATGGCCGAAGTGCCGACACAATGAGGACGCGGTTGTGCAGGCTCTGGAAGGTCAGTTCGATGGCGGGCGACGTTTCTTCCGATGCCCACGATCCAGGGTAAAAATTAGTAACAGTACTTTCTTATTTCTTATGCGGTGCATGTTTACCCTCCTTTCTGCGGATGGCGAAATGCGAGTTCTCCTGGTGGATCGACCCTCCCCACGAACGGTATATTGTCAATTATGTATTCACATTATGACAGCGAATATTTGAGTTGGAGGAGCGAATCGAGACCCTCAACGAGGAGAACAACGACGTCCGCCAACAGATGCAACGCGAGAGGGGCAACGAGGAGGTCGTGAACATAGGAAGCTCGTATGATCCCACATGTTGCTGCGCGAATCCCAGGTGCACATGTGCGTGCCACTACCACGACGGCCAGGCACGTCCGAGACGGCCCCCTCAGCAATACTCCGTGTGGGTGCCACGAGGCTCGTTTGGCATGTAGGCAACGAGGGTTAAGGTTGTGTCGTATTTTAGTACTTATGTTCGATGTTGTGGTAATTTAATATTGTGTGCTATTTTCTTTCTTGTGTTTATTGTTATCATTTGTTGTACTGCTGGACGGTTGATCTATATAAGTGTCAACGAAGTAGTACATAAATAATTTGCACAACATTGCATAAACACCAACTACATTACAGAAAAAAGATGTAACATGCAAGTAATACAAATGGTGCCCTCACTCGCCACCCTCAGGTGCCCCGTCACCGGGCCCACGTCCGCCCCTACGACCCCGCTTGGCCGTCCTCTGGTGCAACGGGTGACGACGAGGCTCCGAGAAAGTAAAACGTGCAGGAGGATGTCGAACCCGACCCTGCGCGGGTGGAGTCAGCTGCACCTCTGGCTGTGTGCCCTCCGGTGCACTGTGGAGGCACTGGCATTGAAAACCTCCGTGGCGGGTGGGACCACCGCCGCCACTCCGCAAAAAACTGGTCAACGTCGTCCTGGGCCGGGGAGACACCGTCTTCTTGGTAAGTACACCGCAATAGTAATATCGTTAGTTCGTTGCATGTCAACTTCAGATAAACACGGTATCGAACGATGCGTACCAGTAGCTGGCGCCATCGAGGAAGGAGGGGGGTACACGCCCTACATGTCGAAGCCGGGGAAGTGCGGAGGAGGCTACGCCCGGTGAACCGCTGGTGCTCGAGGGGAGGTGGGGTAGGACGTGTCCACGTACTACCTCCGGTCTGTTGGTCGGAGCCGCCTTGGTGGACGCCTGGTCGGGCGGCCGGGCATGGGAGTGCAGACCTCCGGTAACCTCGTGCAGGACAGCAGGCTAACGATACGTCTACACCCCGCGTGAATCCGGTGCGCGAAGCTGACGGTCTCCTCACGGGTAAGATCCGCACCAGTGGCGAACATCTGCAGTACTAACCCGGACTCGTTCCATAGGACAGAACCGACATCAGCCTGTACATGAATACATAAAATGAGCAATCATCAAAACAACGTAGCCATTTGGGAATATTTGAAATTACATGTACCGTACCGCGATGTGAGCGCCGCGCGCGAGGTGCCCGAGGTACGTGTCGGTGGGAGCGGCGACGTGTGCGGCAGGCGGGTCTACGACATGTACGAGCCTCGTACGTGTCTGCACCTGGTACCAGGCCAGGTACTCCGTGTAGTCCCTGTTGTCGTACGGGCGGTTCTCCTCCACACGGTCGTCGAGCGCACCCTCCCACTGCGCAATCCAGGGTTCCATCCTCCTAGACCAGTCTGTCCCGCGCTTCACTGCCTTCGCGTTGTGCCTGCGTGTAGAAACATTACGAAATGTTAGTACTTGCGAAAACAGTAGTAAGTATGTACGTATTTATCATTAGCGATCACTCACGCGTGCACGTTATGTGGAAGCGGTGGTCCGAGTGGCACAGGGAGCGCCTGCCGGAGCCCAAACTGGCGCATGACTCGCTGGGGTGCGTAGTCCTCCACGTAAATGTGATATACGATCTTCCGGCGGTGAGCGAAGCCCGATCACGCCAAACCACAAGGCGGAAAGGCCGTCGAGAGCACGAGCTCACCTGCCGCCAGATTCACAGTCGGCTCCCAGCGCACGTCGGACTCCCTGAGCCGATCGAACTTCTCCACAAATGGCACGTACGCTCGCGTGACCTGCGCGCGAACTGTACCTGCAAGAAAAAGAAAAGTTGCTTAATATGACGATCATTAATAAGGCATAAATATTTAACTGTGGTAATACTTACTCATCGACAGCACCAAATAGAACCCATCGTCGGCCGGTCGACGTCTCCCACCGGATACATGTTGGCCCTGTACGGAGCCATGTCGTCCAACACAGGTCGTCCGAGGCTGAAGCGCTCGAACGACCACAGCTGCAGCAGAAGGGGACAGCCCGTGAGGATGGAGTTCGCCTTCATCCTCGTGCACGCATCGCACAGAGTGCGGTACGTTGCGGCAAGTGCGGCTGATCCCCAGCTCACCTGGGGGCTCGCCGTCAGCGATCGCCCTCGCATAAGCGATAAGGCGCGCATCCACCGAGTTGTCGTGGTGGTCGTGAAAAGCACCCAACCAAGCGACCACGACACGTCGCCTCAAGTGGCGTGACACCTGGTAGTCGTCGGCCTCATCAACCATGCGATCCACCTGAGTGCAAACAAGTTGTTATTAGTACGTATTACCACAAATATGAGATTCGAAGACACGGTCGAATTTAAATACCACGTACCCGATACTGTGCGAGCCACCTCAGCGTCGGCCCGTGGGTCTGACTCTCACCAAGATGTGGTCTTGATCGGTGGTGGAGCGACCCCATCGAATCTGCCGAAGCGGTCAACGCGCCGCCGGTGGTGCCTCACAGAGGAAGACGGCGCCTCCGCGATCGGAAGGCCAAGGAGCGAGGACACATCCTGCGGGTCGGCGTCATCTCCCGAATGGGAGGTGGAAAGTGTCGTCTCGCCGCCAACGGTCCACCAAAGCCGTAAGCAGGGAACGGTCGAACGGGAAGCGTTGTGATCGCTCCACGCCTGCCTCGTCACCGCCTGCGGCCAAGGCGGCTCCATCCTCCTCCGTGGCCTGCACCATCCGGGCAAGAGGGAGTAGCCCTGCATCCCGCAACCTGCAAAAAATATGACGGTCATCACAGAACGTTCTTATGGTCGTAATAAACACTGCGTAGTGCAAACCTGGCAGTCCAACGGGGGTCAAGTCCCCAGGCCACGCGATGTGTGCGTGTCCGGACCACTCCTAGCTCTGTCAGCTCGATCGTGCTACTCGTCTAACGGTAGCGTCTTGCCAATCGAGTCACGTCGATCGAGCCATACCTGCAAAAAGGGTACAGTAAATTTTCATTAACTTAGTTTCTATACTACATTTCTAAACTAATTTCTGTAAACTAAATAGTCTAAAAGAAATTTTCTAAACTCAATTTCTTCTAAACTAAAATTTCTTCTAAACTAAAATTTGTTAACTATATTTTCTAACATATAATTTTCCTAACCTACAATCTCTTTTAAACAATAATTTCTAAACTATATTTTCCAAACTAAATTTCTTCTAAAATAAATTTTTTTCTAAACTCAATTTCTTCTAAACTAAATATCTAAACTCAATTTCTTCTAAACTAAATTTTCTAAATTCAATTTCGTAAACTAAATTTTCTAAACTATATTTTCGGAACTAAATTTCTTCTAAACTAAATTTTTTTCTAAACTAAATTTCTTCTAAACTAAATTTCTAAACTAAATTTTCTAAATTCAATTTCCTAAATTAAATTTCTTCTAAACTAAAATTTCTAAACTAAATTTGTAAACTACATTTTGTAAACTAAATTTTCTAAATTTACCAAACTAATTTTCTAAACTAAAATTTCTAACAATAACAAGATATACCTGAAAATCACGCTTTCCCTCCCTCTTCTTTTCTGCTTCTTCTTCTCTTCTCTCCTCCTCTTGTTCTTTCGCTCTCTCGCTCTCTCGCGCTGATGGTTTCTTGCTCTCTCTACTACGCCGTGCCGGCGACGCGGCGGTTTATAAGCCCTCACAGTCGCCACACGGTTGGGCGATATTAGTGCAGTCGCCCAACGGTTCGGCGACTGCATGCCATCGCTCCACCGTTGGGCGACTTTATTAAATCGCCCAACGGTTACGGACTCCCATCCGTCGCAGCGCGAGAGCGAACGCTCGATCGCCCAATGGGGGCGATCGGAGCCTATTGTTGTAAATAATTTGACAGCGGGTATATTTATATAATTTTCAATAAAAAATAGATTATCCGTATAAAAAATTCGGGTTTTGGAGTATGTAGTGTAGGTGGACTCGTGTGGAGTGGAGCAGCGCGAGTGGATAAAGTTAGTGTGATGAGGGAATGACAAATCGGCCCGTGGGCTTGTTACCCCGGGCCAACTGTCAGTGGCTGAAATCTGATGTGAATGTCTCGGTTGTTTGGTTCTATCATTATGACTTTTAGTTTTGTTACATTGACTAGTTTTTGAATAGCATATATTTTTAAGATAAAATCTATAAATTAATTATAGTAAATATTATACCAATATGAGATATATCGACTAAAATCGCATACGATTATCTCTCGTACTCTCTCATGAACAGTTAAAAAATTTAAAGATAAACAAACAAGTTAACCTATCATAAACAATATAAACGAATATGAAAAAAAGAAAAGACAAAAAGCCATAAAAGATGGAATTAAAAAATAGTAAATTAGAAATAAAAAATTAGGAGCTGAAAAAGTCAAAAGCTAGAAGCTGAAATGCTGCTACGGGCCTGTTTTTTTTTTTTTGCTGAGGCTTATAGCTTTTGGCTGCTGCTTGTAGTTTTTGGGTTGTTCGTACGAGAGATTACAGAGTAACAGAAACTCATGTACAATTTTTTCCGAAATAAATGAATTCGGTATAATATATACTTATTTTATTTTTAAAAAATACTCTGTTTAAAACCTAACTACTGTAGCTACTCTGTCTATAAGTTTGCCCCATTTTCCCTAGAAAATGCGGGCATCCCGACTCATTCCCTGTGCTTCCAAACATGCTCTTACTGTGATTGGTCAACATAGGTTCCTCGCCTAAAAAAAACTAGCAGCGTAGGCGCGGCGTCACGCCGCGCCAGTCACCGTACGTAGCAAAATAAAAGAGACGGTAATTCGCGAGGAGTTTTCGGTAAAAATCGGGGGCGAAAACGTATTTCCGAGGAAGGTAAAGGGCCTTCGGAAAAATCGGGGCAAAAACGAATTTTCGGAAAAGAAAAGGGCCTTCGGAAAACCGAGGACACGGACGTAAAAACGGGGACCTGCGCGATTTCAAACGCGGGGCAATCCCATAAAAAGAGGGCCAAAAAATTTCGGGGCTTAAAAAGATTCCAGGGGACTGTTTGGGAGAACCGGGACCAGACGCAATTTCAAAAAGCCGAGGAAAGTACCTCGGCCGTCGTAGCAAAATAAAAGAGACAGTGGTCGCGAGGAGTTTTCGGTAAAAATCGGGGGCGAAAACGTATTTCCGAGGAAGGTAAAGGGTAATTCGCGAGGAGTTTTCGGTAAAAATCGGGGGCGAAAACGTATTTCCGAGGAAGGTAAAGGGCCTTTCTGGGAAAAATCGGGGGCAAAAAAACGAATTTTCGGAAAAAAAGGGCCTTCTGGAAAACCGAGGACACAGACGTAAAAAGGGGACCTGCGATTTCAAAACACGGGGCAATCCCAAAAACAGAGGGCCAAAAAATTTCGTGGGCTTAAAAGATTCCGAGGACTGTTTGGGAGAACCGAGGACCTGTACGCAATTTCAAAAAAACCGGAGGAAAGTACCTCGGCCCGTACGTAGCAAAATAAAAGAGACGGTAATTCGCGAGGAGTTTTCGGTAAAAATCGGGGGCGAAAACGTATTTCCGAGGAAGGTAAAGGGTAATTCGCGAGGAGTTTTCGGTAAAATCGGGGCGAAACGTATTTCGAGGAAGGTAAAGGGCCTTCGGGAAAAATCGGGGCAAAAACAATTTTCGGAAAGAAAAGGGCCTTCGAAAACCGAGGACCCAGACGTAAAAACGGGACCCGCGATTTCAAAACGCGGGGCAATCCCATAAACAGAGGGGCCAAAAATTTCGGGGCTTAAAAGATTCCAGGACTGTTTGCGAGCCGAGGACCAGACGCAATTTCAAAACCGGAGGAAAGTACCTCGGCCGTCGTAGCAAAATAAAAGAGACGGTGGTCGCGAGGAGTTTTCGGTAAAATCGGGCGAAACGTATTTCGAGGAAGGTAAAGGGCCTTCGGAAAAATCGGGGCAAAACAATTTTCGGAAAAGAAAAGGGCCTTCTGAAAACCGAGGACACGACGTAAAAATGGGGACCCGTGCGATTCCAAAAGGGGGCAATCCCAAAAACGGAGGGCCAAAAAATTTCGGGGCCTAAAAGATTCCGAGGACACATTTGCGAGCACCGGGACCATGACGCAATTTCAAAAACCGGAGGAAAGTACCTCGGCTGACCGTACCAATATTCCATTCCACGCGTCGGGCGAGCCAGCGCTGGGGCGTGACGTGGGAGAGCGCGGGGGGCGGAATCCCCCCCGCTATAATGCTGGGTAAGATGGGGTTCTTGCATTTTTTTTATTCCAAGTAGATGGAACTTACGACAAAAGCCGCGAAGCAATACTCGATGGTAGCTACAAATGGGTAATATAATTGTTCAAGTGTCATATTCGAGGCGTCGTGTCTAGTTTTAGTTAAGAGACCTAGAAAGCCAAAGACCATCTCAATAGCTTAACCGAAAGCTCCCAAACATTAGATCTAATCCAAGACTAAGAAGGACACGAAATTGTGGTCTGTTCTTTTTAGCTGTGGCTTATGACTTTTGGCTGAAAATTTTGAATTTTGGCTGTTTACGGTACAGATTATGGAGAGATCGATACTCACTTACGATTTTTGTTGGTACAAATGTTAAGCTTTTAACGTGTACTACGTTTAATTTGTAGATCCCGTCTTAAAAAAATACTATGTTTAAAAGTTAGGTACTATAACAGCTGCCAAAAACTGATCAACTTATGGCCTGCCAAACACCCCTGTATTAGTAGAAGTGCATACATGAATGTTACAGAGGTACAGAGGCATATCCTTTGTTCATAGGCTTTACGAAGCCCATGGCACCTTGCACTTACTCCCTAAACAACTTGCAAAGCGTGATATTATGCTACTTAGGGTATATTTTTTTGTGGCTACGACTTATAGCTTTTAGTTGTAGCTTGTGTCTTTTTGGCTGTTCGTGTGAGAGATTACAGAGTAACTGAAATTCATGTGCGTCTTTTACCGATATAAATGAAGTCGGTACAATATATACTATAATTAACTAGTAGACCCTATCTTAAAAAAGACATTCCGTTTAAAAACTAGATATTGTAGAAAAGCCAAAAGTTGAAGCCAAAAGCCACAAAAGAACAGCCCCTTAGAGGCAGGCATATTCTTTTTGGCTACGACTTGTGATTTTTTGGCTGTTTGTACAAGAGATTATAGTTTTTGCCGATATAAATAAAGTCAGTAAAATATATACTATAATTAATTTAGTAGACTATATCTTAAAAAAAAAATACTCTGTTTAAAAGTTAGTTACTATAGAAAAGTCGAAAAACAGTTTTTAGAAGTTAAAAAGAACAGAGCTCAAGCAACATTCCACCATCAAACTAGTCTTCTAGAAATGGGAAAGTGGAGGTAGCCCAAACAGAATTTGCTTCTAATTTCTTTAATATCCCTCATGAAAAGTTGACATCTCATCTAGAATTGAACTCGACGCCATGAGAGAGAACCCAATTGAAAGGCGAGATAAACACGAAAAGATCAAAAGAAGTAGCAAAAACAGGAAGCAAATCGTGGAATCGTGGAACGCCGAAACTAGTGTTACACATAAGTGCATGTAGCAACAGGATATATGAGATGTACTAGGGGAGATGTGCAAGGATTGGTGTTGTGATTTACGTAAATATGGGTTGAGGCGCTCTCCTCGGAGGTAGTTTGTATGAGTGCAAGGAGAGATTTCGTTTTAGGTAGTTGCATTTTATGGGATATGCGCAATCGATACTAGGTCTAGATCTAAACAGCTTCTATTTTTTTTTACTTTTAGAAACTAGAAATTGAATGGAATAGCTTTTTAAGGTGGTTTATATAAGTTAACTAGTCACTCGCTCGTGCGTTGCAACGAAATTCATCAGATACATAGAGAATCATGTTATATAAGAGAACTATTCTGATCAGTTGGAAAGTAAAGAGTGATGAGAAGTTAAGAATGGAGTGATTAGAGGAGAAGGAACGTACAACTACCAACTCATTTTTTTATAATAGTAATGATTATAGGAGTCACTATAAGAGCAGCTTTAAATAGGATGGTTTTTAACACGAATGTCATTTACTCCTTTAATCTCTCTCGTCAAAAGTCATAACACTTTTAAATAGAGCCGTACTCTGTTGGGAGACTGAAGGTTAGCACTGTAGAGAAAATATTGCTCTCCCTTTAGTTAAGATGTGTGATTATAATAACCTTCTTCCCAAATCTATGCCCAAACTTAAAATGTTGCAATTTGTCTTTGGCAATAGGTCTCTTATCGATATGCCGGTCTAGATCACAAGTTTTAGCGAAAGAACGCAGTGACAAAATAAAAAAAATCCAATAGGACTCAATGGTAGGAATACTCTTTTTCATTTTTCAAAAAAAAAGAGAAGATTTTTTTTCATGATTTGTAATGATCTACTATTTAGTGCTGATGTTTGTGATATATGCGTACTGCACAAAAACAAAATCTTTCATAATTCTATCTTGTACAAATAAGTACCACAACAACGGAGAACAAATTAAATATGCATCAAGCCCTACGTATAAACATCACAGATTTGGTGATAGCAGAGCGCAGTTTACACCTACCACGAACCATATCATCCCTAAATAGTTAATCATGGGTTGGATATGTAATAAATACCACACCTAATTGACTAATTCCAATCGTACAAAAGTAAACACTGCAAAGAGATGATCTAATCTAGATGCAACAATAAATTCACTTCACAATTCCAGGGCCGGATGCGGGGGCCCAGCTGTCATAGAGATAAAGGGCCCCAGTGACCAATGGGCTTCTCGTTAAATTCTTGCGTGTCCGTCGTCCTCTCTTTCTCCGCACGGAGAGACCAAGAAACACCAAATTGGGGAAGGAGAGGAGGCGCGGGGGAGATTCGGCTCGAGGGGATTTCGCGAGGGCGAGCGAGCTCGAGGGGATTCCCGGAGGCGGGTCGGTGCGCGGCGGCGGTTGGCGGGGGGGAATGGCAGCGGAGAGGCAGCTGGTGGTGGCCGTGGAGGGGACGGCGGCGCTGGGGCCGTACTGGTCCGCCATTGCGGCCGACTACGTCGAGAAGATCGTGCGGTGCGCCGTGCTTCGCGGCCCTGTTTTCCTGTGTTGTTGTTCTGTACGGTCGTCGCTGATTGGTTAGTTCTTGGTTAGGGTTTTGGTGTGCAAGGTAGGGGCCGTGTTGGGGAGAGCTAGCTGTGGGAGAATTCTGGCTCTGCTTCTTGATCCTTGGTTAGGGTTTTTGTGTGCAAAACAGAGATGAAGTGTTTGGGAGGAGAGTTAGGGCTTTCCGATTGGTATATCGAGGGGGGTTGTTAGTATGTCGTGGGGGCGCATGGGCTGTTGTTTCTGGGAGCGATCTTGATGCGGAAGGTTCGAGTTCTTTTACGCGGGTAGGTCGATTTGAGCTTTCTTGATTGAGCTGCGGAAAATTGGACCGCTTTTGGAGCTTGGAGCTGGATCATTTGGGCCTTCTTGATTGGGTTTCTTAGCTGTTGACTAGGTGAGGAGTACGTCGTTGACTGTGTTTGAGGTGATCGATGTGTAAAAGATTGGAGCTCGTGGTGCTTGAGGGTGGAATTAGCTATCTATGTATGTCTTTGAGATGTAATTCTGTTTGAATTTTATTTGTTATCTTGGTGGGAATTTTGGATCTTTAGTTTTTTTTTCACTTCCTTGCTCGAAAAATTTATGTGCATTAGCTTCGATTCCGTGATAATTGTTAAGTATGCAAGAACACACATGCATCATCTTGGTGTGAAAATTAGTAACTTCTGGATGAACAAGTGGATCTTAGGCCATTAGGCATTGATTGCTCTCTGGATAGTCCTCATTTGCCCTTGATTCCATGAGAAGTATACCTTCAAAGTATCATTGTTCATATATGTAGATTTACGACATAATATAGCGTAGTGCATCTTCTTAGGTTAATGTAACTTCGGTTGATATGTCTTTCTTACTTTCCCTTAACCCATTGAAAAGTGTGCCTCTGGAGTGTAGTTCACTGGATCTTTATGTAAAACTTGTAGCTTTCAGGGATGGGGTGGATTGGTTAGCCTACCTCATTGGCTCTCATTTACTGATTGGTTTGACTTTGGGGTTCAGACTGGGCATTCATTGTAGTTGCCAATCTGATTAGCTTTGGCTGAGGTTTTCATAGGGAAGGAAAAACGTACCCAGTGCTGGAGTTTGTTATATTCCAATTTCCAGGAAAGCTTATTTCCACTTT
The DNA here is from genome assembly GCA_036346245.1 of Bonia amplexicaulis. Lineage (NCBI taxonomy): Eukaryota > Viridiplantae > Streptophyta > Magnoliopsida > Poales > Poaceae > Bonia > Bonia amplexicaulis. Next base: position 9,576,054 of record CM070759.1, on the reverse strand, counting down.
TGGTACCTGATTGTGTTGCTGATGGTCGTATGATTCTTTTGTACGATCATTACTACAATAGTGTCTGTTTGGTTATGATTGTTGCTTAGTTGAAGTCTGTTTTGTTATTGCTGTTGCTTAGTTGAAGTTCAGATTTCCATTAGAGTGGTATGGGTGTTGAATGCATTTTTGTTTGTCAAACTGTAACTTAAGGAAGGTGGGAGTTTCTCCTTTTCTTGTAGTATCTCATTGTTTGTAATGTAGGTAGGTCAGGTGGTTGTTAAACTTTGGTTCGCTCTGGATTCTCTGATGTGTAGTGACTAGCACAGCTTCAACCCTTTCGACTTATCCCGGATATCTTCTAACATGATTTTGTCTAAATCATCTGAATTATCATGCTAGCGGTTTTGGTTAATTATTTTAGCACCTATTCCAATGTCATTTCCACACAACTACACAACTATATAATGTAATCTTGCATTTTAGTATCACTAATTCATGGAGAAATTTGAAATTTGTGCAGGAGTTTTTGTGCAAATGAACTAGCAGGGCAGGTAACTCCCTCCTGATCAATTGTTCATGATCTGATTTTTAATTGATCCATGATTCCTTGCACAGTGTCAAAGTGTAACTTATTCCTGATCTGTGCAGAAGCTTGCAGGGGTACCCCCTGAGCTTGCATTAGTTGTCTTCCATACCCATGGACCTTACAGCGGTACGCTTTGATATTCTCCATGCCCTTATCATTTTATGTACAATGTTACGATTCATCGTCAATAGGTAATTTATGAAAATGTTCTCCTGTTCTAATGCAGCTTTTGTTGTGCAACGAAGTGGATGGACAAAAGATATGGATGTTTTTCTTTCATGGTTATCAGGAATATCATTTAGTGGTGGAGGCTTCAGTGAAGCTGCTATTTCTGAAGGTCTTGCTGAAGCACTGATGGTATTGGCATGTGAACATTCTTTACTATTTCACTACAAATGATAATTTTCTCTGGTGTGGATGTATCATTTTTTCCAAAAAAAAATTGTTTTAAAATCTCAATAGTGTAGATAATTACCTACTTGAATTATGTAGTTATGATGACAAGATGTCTCTGGTAATACTGCGTAATTAATTTTGCCATTTGATCTACATTTTCATTGAATTTTGCTCATTTTTCATAGGACATTTCCTGCCAATTGGTAAATCCAGTTTTATATTAACAGAGATGTTTTAGTTTTCCAGTTGAAGCGAAATATCTGTTTCTTTCTCTCCTTGCTGCTGAAGATATGTATGTATTTTGTGTAAAATTCTTGATGCACACTTTTTTCCATAGTATAAACAATTAGCTGGACCTAGACATTATTTTGCATTTCTAGTTTTCTACATGGTAATTAAATTGTCATGTTCTCCAAAGCCCATATTTTTAGTATTACTATTATTGTTTTATTTTATTATTCTGAAAATGTGACTTGGTATCTTTGTATTGCTGGTATTTGCAATATAGGCCAGAATCTCTTCTTAAATGTTTTTTTTTGGCACAAGCTATGCTATGATTTGGGTGAGAAGATCCTAAAGAATCTTGTTCTAAATCTCAGCTATGGTTAGTCTTAGACCTCAATAGAGTATGGAGCAGTATTTACCTTTTGTTAGGTTGAATTTGATAGGAAACCGGACCATTATTGGATGTGAGAATGGAGTGAAATCGGGTGCGTTCTTTTCGGCTGCGGCTGATGACTTTTAACTTAAACCAAATGCCGATAAGCCGTTTTCAAACGGCAGCGGAGAAGCTGTCCCATGTTTTATTAGGGGGAAACCATAAGCCATAAGCTGAAAAGAATAGGGCCATTGGTATGATCAGAGGTTTAATTCCTATCTATGTACCTATCGTAGTGTGTTACAACTTCCTTGGAGCAACATTCTCCATTTCCTACGAATTGATGGCATATATCTAAAAATGCTTTAAACCTTCATTGATGACACATGATCAGTCTTTTGAGAATATTATATTACGATCACTTTGTTATTCACTTTTATTGCTATGTTGATTGTTGACAACATATTTATTTTCATGTTTATTTTCCTTTTATGCAACTAGATACTCCAGGGTAGTCCTGGTAACACCCAGAACCATCAAAACCATGAAGTACAAAAGCACTGCATACTTATTGCTGCAAGTAATCCTTACCCACTGCCTACACCTGTCTACCGTCCGCCTGTTCGAAGTAGCGATCACAAAGAGAACAATGAAGCAGCAAAAGAATCTTGTCTTGCTGATGCCGAGACTGTCGCAAAATCATTTGCTCAGGTGCTATATAAATACTTCTATCTTGCATATAATTGATTGCTTGTGTCTGAGTGAAGTGGTTAGCAGTGCTTGGTTGGATCTAATTTATTTTATGTATGTAGTGCTCTGTATCATTGTCGGTGGTGTCTCCTAAACAACTTCCAACACTGAAGGCAATATACAATGCGGTAATTTCATTATTTTTGTTGTACTGTGTCAAATTCTTAAATAAATTCTTTGAAATCCATAAATCTTCTACTATTCCCTTTCTCCGGTACTTTAGTTGTTTAACTATTCCATTGATGGTATGATATTATAGTTGCATCGTGATTTTGATCCATGCAAAAAGAATTTTGGAGTAAATTAAAATGAGCTTGCGTAGTTGTGTGGAGCACTCCGTAGTAGCTTGCCTAATTGCTTGGCCACTCCACTATGTTCCAGAAAGTACTGATGTTCTTGTAATTGTATATGGGCCTAACTTTCTATTTTCTAGTCATAATTTGCAAAATAAGAAATTGAAATTCCAAGTGTTGTACCACAAAACCTTGGTTGTAGATTAGGGTAGAAAACACCCACCCGCTCCAAATGCATTAAATTAGTTAGCATACTGGCTGAAATTTCAAGCTAATAGCTTTCCATGGTCTCCAAATTTCCCCACATATATATTGTGACAGGCATTGTTAGCTTTCATGATTTGAAGATGACCTTATACAAAACCTTGAACAGTTTGTTGCAATGAATGGGCACTGAATACTGAATACTGCTCATATTTTATTGCAGGGAAAGAGGAATCCTCGAGCTGCTGATCCATCAGTGGATCATGCAAAACATTCACATTTCCTTGTTTTGCTGTCTGAGAATTTCATGGAGGCTCGAACAGCTCTAAGCCGTTCTGGGAACTTGGTCCCAAATCAACCCATTAAAAATCCACCTGCAGTTACTGTGTCAGGACCAACTTCGAACATCAACACCACAGGTTGAACAAATGTTAATTCTGGGCTTAGTTTTGCTTTGAGAATTTAACCCTTGATTCTATGCCCCCTTAGGACAAAACTTTTTGCTGTTGTTGTGATGTCTATGCATGGGAGGGATATAGGTAAAGCTTTGTAAAAGAGGTATAGGTGTTTGCTTCTAGTTTAGTGTAAACTTGATTCAACAAATCCTAGTTGCGATTCGATTAAAGAAAAAGGAATGTTTGATTAAAGTAAAATTCACCCTGGAAATTTCCCTTTGGGTTGGCATACCCAAAACATAGATAAACACTTCTTGCTGTATATGTTGGGATGGCTAACTATTTAATAGCAGGCAAGTGTATGGAAATACCCTCGTGGGATCCTTTGCATAAAACCTACCTATACTTTTGAAAGATTTAGCAGAAAAACATGTGTTTGAGCCCTCCTATACTATGAATTTCAAAACACATGAGCATCTGAAGATTTAACGCATGAAATATTCGAAGTTTCAAACTACATATGGCTGTGATGTAATTTGCTAGTTGTATACTGAAATATTCTACTTTCTTGCTGAGTTGAAGAAGTGTTTTGAGCCAGAGATGAATAAAAATGGATGTACTAAATGTAGAAGTTGAATGCTTAATGTTTCGTAACAGCTTGTACCACTGGGTTCATATTTGTTTCTCTATCCGTCTGGATAAATGTTTTGTGACTTACAATAGTGAGTTATTATAAATAAATGGTGTCTTAACTGTCATCATTGGCTAGATGTCATCAGCTAATGGTCATAGTTGGGAGTTGAGAGATGTTGGTCAGTCACTGGACTAAGTTAGCCATGTCTGAATTGCATCTGGAATTCTGGATAACTAATGTATGTATACATTATCATATGATATTGGAAGTACCCATGCTAGATTTATAGTGCTTGTATTCTAGTATTCTACATTGCTATGCATCATACTTGTAATTCAGAGCTGCCTGTCTATTTAATTAAGGTGGAACAATGTTAAGCCTAACCAACTTTAAGAGTGAATTTCTGGTATTGTTTACATGATCCAGTTATTGATAATTATGGACTCACCTAATATCGCAATGTGCATTTTGCTTCTGCTCATGTCTGTGTCGCTATTGTCCTACCTACTCATGACTAATAGTTCTAATATTTCCAGTGAATGTCCGGGGTGTTGGAGGTATTCCCACTGCAAATATTAAAGTGGTAGGCTACAAAGAACATACTATTAGTGGGCAATTTCCCTTTGTGTTTTTTCATTGTAACAGTACCTTAACGTTTGCATTTTCAGGAGCCAACAACCCTACCACCCATGGTTTCAGCACCTGCTTTGTCACATATAACACCTATTTCAAATGTTGCTTCACAAGCAGTATCAGCACTGCAAAGTTCCTCACCATCTATTATTTCACAAGAAACAAATGTTGCAAATGACAGTGTGCAAGAACACAAGCCGTTAGTAAACCCTATCCAACAACCTATTCGGCCTGGTGGTCCAGCAAATGTCAGCATCCTGAACAATCTGTCACAGCATCGGCAAGTGATGAACTCAACTTCTTTAGCAGGAGCTACCTCGATGGGACTATCTAACATGGGGGCAACACCTATACAAGTGCACATGTCAAACATGATATCAAGTGGCATGACATCAGCTCCCTCTGTCATCTCTTCTATGTCTGGAATGGGACAGCCGATTGGTACTCAACAAATGGTACAAAGCACGGCTCTTGGTTCTTTTGGATCAAACACCTCAACTGTATCCGGCAATTCAAATATTGCTGTATCATCCTCGTTGGCTAACACCCAAAACAACATGGGTATGGGTCAATTGGTGCCTCCTGTGGCACAAGGAGGTCTGACGGCTGGTTCACAATTGGGACAAGGTGGAATTGGTACGAACCAAAACATGATTAGTGGCCTTGGGGCTACAGCTATCTCTTCCGCACCTGCGATGATGCCAACACCAGGGATGGCCCAGCAGGCAGGGGTAAATTCTCTTGGTGTGAACAATTCTGCTATGAATATGCCTTTGGGGCAGCATCCTAATGCCCAGCAGCAGCAGCAATCCAAGTATGTCAAAATTTGGGAGGTAAAGATTTCACCTTGTGTCTAGCATTGTAGTCATTGTCCCAAGTCCCAACTCCCTATCCTAGTAGCTTTGCAGTAGGTTGCCTAATGCATGTTCTAAATAGCGGTATGTGGTTAATGAGCGGCCACTCCCCACCTTGTAGCGCTATTACAATATGCGGCCTTGATAGCAGTCTTGAAATTAGTTTAGCAATTTAAAATAAGTATTTGTATACACAATATGAATTATAATGAAAAACACATCTAAACAGATTCAGTTCCAAATATATCATATAGTGTTTCATATGAGGACATATTTTACAGCGAACCAAGAACCATACTGTTATAGGCGTGGGCCTTAGGCCCCGCCGGGTTATTATTAGGAATTAGAGATTGGTTTCTATTTGAGTTAGAGATTGGTTTACTTGTATTAGAGATATAATTAGAGATATGATATTAGTTACTATATCTGTTAGAGATAGGATTGGAATTAGACTCTATCTGTTAGGGGGAGCTCATCTATATAATGAGGGCTACCGCATGCTATTGAGGGAAAGAGAAATAACAAGTCTTTCTAGTCTTTAGTCTCCGCCGACGCCACCCGGCTATCCTCTCGGTGGTGTTTATCCGTTATGAACGAAGGTTCATAACAACTTGGTATCAGAGCCCTCGATCCCTCCCCACGACTTCCACCACTATGGGTTCCGGCAAGGAGGCCGGTTCGTGGGCAATGTTTAAAGCAATCAAGGAACAGATGGTCGAGATCATACAAAGACGGTCGAGATAAAGTCCAAGATAGCAGATTTGACGCTGCAGAGCATCGCAACCAACACCAGGTTTGCAGCACTTGAATCCGGGGGATTGTTGCCCGTCTCTGCGCAAGGGCTCTTGCCGATTCCACCCAGGGCTATCCCATCCATCATCAATACCTCGTCTGCTCCACCGGCGGATTTATTCATCGCCGGCCACGCCCACCGCACCCGACCTCGTCGTTGGCCCAAGAAGAAGAGCGAAGGCAGCGCCGTGGCCATCTGCAAGAAGAAGGTCAAGAAGTCGCTACATAGCATAGAAGAGGTGTACAAGACGGACATAGACATCCAAAGATCGGCGGTGGTGGTCATCGGCAACGCCTCCGTCGACACGCTCGTGAAGAAGCTCGTCAAGATCGGCAAACACGCCGAAGCCGTGGCCGAGCCCGCTCCTCGCCGCGGCCAACTCGCCAGCGCGCCGGCAACCGCTCCGGATCCGGTCTGCGCCGCCGCTCGTACCGCTCGCCTCGGCTTGTCCGCCAGATCTGGTCCGCTTCAACCGCCGCTGCCGCCGTAGCTCGCCTCGCCTCAAGCCGACGAAGAACGGCCGTAGGTAGAAACCACCAGCCATGGCCATGACCGCTCCATGTGACGGCCGCCTGCTCGCCCCGCCGACCGCCTGCCGGCCGCTCGCTTCTCGCCTCCGCCCGCCGAAGCCGACCGTGGGCCGCCGCCACCGCAGCCGCTCCATGCGACGGCCGCTCGCTCTCCGCCGTCTGCCGCTGATCGCGCCTCCCGCCACTCCTCCGCTGTGGCGCCGCCCTCACGGCTCGCCTTCGCCGCGTCGCCAAACCGCCGCCGCTGATCGAGGCGTCGGGCCTCATGGGGTGTCGGTCGGTTTAAACCGACCGGCCGAAAGTTACGACCAAAAAAATTCAGAAAAAAATAAAAATTCAAAAAGAGAGCTTATTTTGCAGGCATTCCGAAGGCGTTACACTTCGTCTAGCCTTGTTCGCGGATCCGCCGCCATCTCCATCCGCCGCGAGCACCGCCACCGCTTGTCTTCTACATCGGCCAAGGTCTTCCGTTGATCGCCGTCTAGCAGCTCGAGGACGAGCTGCATGTCCGGAAGGGGTGTAGTGTTATAGGCGTGGGCCTTGGGCCCAGCCGGGTTATTATTAGGAATTAGAGATTGGTTTCTATTTGAGTTAGAGATTGGTTTACTTGTATTAGAGATATAATTAGAGATATGATATTAGTTACTATATCTGTTAGAGATAGGATTGGAATTAGACTCTATCTGTTAGGGGGAGCCCATCTATATAATGAGGGCTACCGCATGCTATTGAGGGAAAGAGAAATAACAAGTCTTTCTAGTCTTTAGTCTCCCTCCCCTCTACGCCGACGCCACCCGGCTATCCTCTCGGTGGTGTTTATCCGTTATGAACGAAGGTTCATAACACATACATTTCATGATTCCCCGATAATTATTACTTGTATTACAGTATTAGCAGTTTAGCACCATGGTGGGTTATAGTTTATATTGGTAGCTTTTATTCATCTTCCTCATGTTGTCTGATGTGTTTGCTGTAGAGGTATCAAAATGATGTTCTTCTATTTATATTTCAGGGAACTTTGTCTGGGCAGAGGCAAGGACAGCCTGTATTTATTTGTAAACTTGAAGTAAGTCTTTATTTGTACCATTGAACTCTCACCCTCTGTGATACAGTGGCAAATTTATTGCTCTCTATTGGTCTGTAAGGCATAAGCAATTTGAAAGGAAACCGGATTTTTTTTATGGAAAAGCCAGTTCCAATCCCCCCTCATCCTAAAAGGGTCATGTTTTTTCACCCAGTTTTTTGTTTGGACTGCCCACTGATTGCAAGCAATGGTTCGTTCATTAGTGGGTATGCAATTTGATCATTCATTCATGACAGAAATAGCTCTCTAGAATGTTCACTATTCTTGAGCCCATTGAAAACTCACTGCTTGGGAAGAAGACAGGATTGGAATTGAATCCACAAATTCGTATCTACAATTATACAATCATGATTGTTGAAGCCCAAAATTCAAGTCCCCCAAAACATGGAACAGAAACATCAGTTTGTTTTGACAATGTTCATTGTTTTCACGGTTTTAGTGTCCATCTTCAAAGCTGGAACCTATTTTTAGACATTTAGATTGAAGTTTGGTTCAATTGTAATTACTTTTATTCTGTAAATTTGCTATACTTTTAGCTGTATACTATTACCATATTTATTTGCGCAAAACATAGTAAAATTGTTGTATTTCTCACCTTAGCATATGTCTCGCAGGGTTACAGGAGTGGAACAGCATCTGAGACGTAAGTATTGAAATTGCTGCAATAGTTCCTACCTTCTTTTGGATCTTCACATATGAAAATATAATACTAGCATGTTTAGTGATGATTGAGGTTAGCAAGTTTTGTAGTTCGTTGTTATTGGCGTCCTTATCTTAAAAGTTATTTTAGTAGAAATATTGATTTTTTTAGTGAATACCACGGATGCAACATCCACCCTGTTGGTGAAGTTATTCTCACCATACTATCATTCTACCTGTAATACATTTGAGGTGTGCTTCCTAGAATATATCTGCACATAACTTAAAACCAGTCACACACTGTCGGTATGTTCTATTTACTTTTCTTTTGGGGAAGCATTGGGGCACCTGCAAAATACGGATAGCTCCTTGATATTCACAATTCTCTCCCTCATGAAAGAACTAGTTGTACCTTTGCTTGTTGTTGACACTCTTATAGAGGCAGGGGAAGTCATGGGTCTTGATCATGCTTGACAGAGATACATTATGTTATGGGCAATCAACAGGATGCCATCTCCTTTATTCATACTGTTGGAGTTTTCAGACATATATTCATGAACACTGTGAATTTGCTTCAGAATATAATCTTAGCAAGCTACTTAAGTGGAACCTCAAAACCAACCTTGCTGCATAGGATACTGCCTGAAAAAGAAATCTGTAGTTCTCTTGCACTCATTTTTTGGGCAACTTTGAAAGCTGGTAACATAAACTCTGGTAACATAACCTCAATAATCTTTGAAATGTGTTACTATTTTTCTCCCTAAGATAATCTTTTCTACTGTCTGCCAATTATACTTTCGTTCTACCCAGAAAAACTGAACCTGTACTTTCTATATTCAGACTTGCAGCAGACTGGCCAGAAACAATGCAGATTGTGCGCCTCATAGCCCAGGAGCATATGAACAATAAGTTCGTCTCTCAACTAGCCCATTCTTTTTCTTGTTAAAACTTTTGCATTGCTATACTATCTAATAATGTGCTGTCCGTAGTATATTTCCTTCTCATCTTTGTTGTTTGACCATTTCATTCTACAGACAGTATGTTGGCAAGGCAGACTTTCTAGTATTTCGGACATTAAATCAGCATGGGTTCCTCGGACAACTACAAGAAAAGAAACTGGTCAGTGGCTCAGTGCATGTTTTTAACCTATTGGAATATTTATGATCTGGCTTTGAACTGCATTTCATCAAGCATCATTTCATACAATTTCTTCTTTTAATGCTTGGGTGGTCCTCTGTTTCAGTGTGCTGTGATTCAATTACCTTCACAAACTTTGCTGCTGTCAGTGTCTGACAAAGCTGGCCGCCTCATTGGAATGCTGTTCCCCGGGGTATGTTGATTGCAGCTAAATGAAAGATTGACCTCTAGTTTGAACTTAAACCATTCACCAATTGTCTCCCTGTTTTCATCTGGATCAGCACAATTTTCTTCTCTAGCTGAAGCAAGTTTCTTTCCCTCCAGGATATGGTAGTATTCAAACCACAAGTCTCAACTCAGCAGCCACCGATGCAGCAACAGCAGTTACAACAGCAGCACCAACTACAGCAGCAACAGCAGCACATACAACAGCAACAATTACAACAGCAGCAACTACAACAGCAGCACATGCAGATGCAGCCGCAGGGCCTCCAACTTCAGCAGCAGCAACCGCAAGGCCACCCACTTCAGCAGCAGCAGCAGATGCAGCAAATGCAACAGCAGCAGCAGCAGCAGCAGCAGCAGCAACAGATGCAGCAAATGCAACAGCAGCAGCAGCAGATGCAGCAAATGCAACAGCAGCAGCAGCAGCAGCAGCAAATGCAACAGCAGCAGCAGCAGCAGCAGCAACAGATGCAGCAAATGCAACAGCAGCAGCAGCAGCAGCAGCAGCAGCCGCCCCAACAGCTTCAGCAGCAGCCGCAGATGGTGGGAGTGGGGATGGGGCAGCAATTCATGCAGGGGCATGGTCGGGCGGTGCAGATGATGCAAGGAAAGATTGCGCCGCAAGGGCCAGGCAGCATGCCTGGAGGAGGCTACCTATCTTAAATGCCTTATGCCAACAGAGCAAGGTGAGTAAGCAAACACTCACCCCACGGGTTCATGTGTCTCCTGGTGCCACTAGCGCATCCATGAAGACGTTACTCGCCCAGCTCCTTGGAAATTTGGTGGTTAAATTTCCCACTTAGTGGGGGATACAAAGCTAGTAGCTTTTGTCGGTTTTGTGGTTGACAGGTTTATGTACAGAGCATTGTCTTGGAGCCTACTAGGGACTTGCTTACTGCCTTATGTTTAGTTTGTAGCTGATGTATTCATCACCTATTGGATGAATAGGAAGAAATAGCAAATTAGAGGATTGGTAATAACTTATAAATTGAATGGGTTTGCTAAGCATAAGTTGATTTTTCCTTATCTGTAAGTCGCATTCTCAGTTTTGGATCCAACTCGCCGGGTCGAGGAGGGTTCTAGTTCTGGCTTTGGACGATGAACGTGCTATCTCTATGGACCTTCTGGACAGCGTGCACGTCAGCGCAACCGAGCATGTCTCCATGTACATGTGAGTGACGGCCCAATCCTACAATCATCTCATCCGGCAGCGCGGTTTTCATGTGGGAGATCAACCGAGCATGTCTCCATGTACATGTGAGTGTCTCCATGTCTCAACAAGGCTAGGTGAGTGACGCACCTGCGCAAGGCACTACATGCGGCGATGATCGGCAAGCTTAAATCCATGTCGGAAGGCCCTTACCTCGTAATGGCTGCCCTCCCATAGGGGGTCTATCTCCTGGCGACCATGGACGGGCAAGACCTCTCAAGCACACGTGGAACGTGGATCGGCTGAGGCGGTACTACGTGTAGTACGGTTGTAGCATGTACATTCTCTGCACGGCGCAGGTGCGCATCTATAATAGCTAGCCCACACAAATGGGTCAATGTAAATAGAGCTCTGTCTTCGCGCAAAGCATTCTTAATTGTTGTCATAAATAAGACGTGCGGAGTCCACAGCCGTCGCTCGCACTCTACAGAGTCTAAATTAAGATGCGCAGAGTCCACGGCCTCTACGTGCACTCTATGGAGTCTAAATCAAGATGCGTAGAGTCTACACGGCCTCCGTATGCACTCTATGTAGTCTAAATTAGATGCTCGGAGTCCACGACCTCTGCGCACTCTACGGAGTTTAAATAAGATACGCGGAGTCCACGAACTCCTGCGCACTCTACGGAGTGAAGACACGTGGAGTCCACGGCCTCTGCGTACTCTACAGAGTTTAAATGAAGACGCACAGAGTCCATGGCCACCGCACGCACTCTACGGAGTCTAAATAAGACGCACGAAATCCACGGACCACGCGCACTCTACGAAGTCTAAATAAGACGGCAGAGTCCACAGACCGCGCACACTCTACATAGTCTAAATTAAGATGCGTGGAGTCCACAGCCTCCACGCGCACTCTACGGAGTCTAAATGAAGACACGTGGAGTCCACGGCCCCACACGCACTATATGGAGTCTAAATAAAGACGTGTGAAGTCCACTGCCTCCGCGCGCACTCTACAGAGTCTAAGTTAAGACGCACGGAGTCCACGGCCTCCACGCGCACTCTACGGAGCCTTAATTAAGACACATGGAGTCCACAGCCTCCGCGCGCACTATACCGAGTAAATCAAGACGCATGAAGTCCTCATGGCCTCCGCGTGCACTCTACATAGTCTACATTAAGACGCGTAGAGTCTACGGCCCCCATGTGCACTCTACGGAGTATGAATTAAGACACGTAGAGTCCACGACCTCTGCGCACACTCTACGAAGTCTAAATAATGCGCACGGAGTCAAAAGGCTGCGCACACTCTACGGAGTCTAAATAAGACGCGCAGAGCCTACGTACCGCGCGCACTCTACGGAGTATAAATTAAGATGACTGGAGTACATGGCCTCCGCACGCACTCTACGGAGTTTAAATGAAGACGCGTGGAGTCCATGGCCTCCATGCGTACTCTACGGAGTCTAAATGAAGACACGCGGAGTCCACAGTCGCCGTGCGCACTCTGTGGAGTCTAAGTGAAGACGCGCGGAGTTCACCGCCTCTACGTGCACTCTACGGAATTTAAATGAAGACGCGCGGAGTTCACGGCCTCCACGTGCACTCTATGGAGTCTAAATAAGATGGTGCGACGTCCACGAACCGTGCGCACTCTACGGAGTCTAAATAAGACGCGCGGAGCCCATGGCCTCCGTGCGCACTCTACGGAGTCTAAAACAGACGTGTGGAGGTCGTGCACTACCTAAGGCTTCGTCCCTACGTAGACTTCGTCAATATATGTCCGAAGGGTGGGGGACGGAGCGCGCTCTCTAAGGCTACGTCCCTACGCATATTTCATCAACATACGTTCGAAGGGTGGGGGACAGAGCGTGCCCTCTAAGGCTTCATTCCTACGCACATTTCATCAATGTACGTTCAAAGGGTGGGGGATGGAGCACGTTTTCCCTAAAGCTTCGTCCCTATGCAGACTTCGTCGACGTATGTCCGAAGGGTAGGGGATGGAGTGCGCTACCTAAGGCTTCGTCCCTACGTAGACTTCGTCAATGTATGTCCGAAGGGTAGGGGATAGAGTGCGCTCTGCTCCCTAAGGTTTCGTCCCTACACAGACTTCGTTGACGTACGTCCCAATGGTAGGGGACGGAGCATGTTTTCCCTAAGACTTTGTTCCAACGCAGACTTCATCAACGTAGGTCCGAAGGGTGGGAGACAGAGCACGTTCTCTAAGGCTTTGTCCCTATGCAGACTTCGTCGACGTACGTCCCAAGGGTGGGGGACGGAGCACGCTATCTGAGGCTTCGTCCCTACCAGACTTCATCGACGTATGTTCGAAGGGTGGGGGACAGAGCGTGCTTGGCTCCCTAAGGTTTCGTTCCTACATAGACTTCGTCAACATAAATACGAAGGGTGGGGGACAGAGCGCGCTTTCTCCAATGCTTTGCCCCTATGCAGACTTGTGTCTGAGCGCACTTTCCCTGATGCTTCGTCCCTAAGCAGGTTTCGTCAGCGTATGTCCAAAGGATGCCACCCACGACTCATCTTGCATTGTGGCATTAGCCATAGAAGTCGCCACGACACATTGGTTCGCCACAACTTCGATTAAAAGTACAACACTACAGGTGTACAACCGCGGGCGCAATTGCCTTTATTCCAACTCTATCTTTACATATTCCCTAACGGATGTGTTGTTCATCCCACGCCGATCCACCCAAAATCATAGGGACTCCTCCGTCCATCCCTAATGTCGTAGCCTGCGCCACACAAGTCGGCCTAGGATTAATGGACGGTCTTTCTCAAGTACCTCCTCGCCAGACAAGCATCAGGATCACACAGGTTAAACACAACACTTATAATAAAATGTTTATAGGCTCCGCAAGCACCCAAAGAGGTCTAGAAATGGTCAATGACCCCACATGCGAATGCTGGGATGAGGAGCGGACGGGCCTCGACATCACACCTACCGGTTGGCTACGACGTTGGAGTCGCACTCGCCGCCCTCACTCCGGCCAGGCATATCCTCCAGCCACTGGCCAAGGTTCGCGCTCCCGCCCTCGTGCAAGGTACACCTCAACGCGATCTTCACCGCTCCTTTGCCGATGTACTCCCATATCCGCTGGTGGAAGGCATGGACATATCGACGTATGGCATGTAGTGCCCCATACATGGTTCTGCACCCTACTGGGAGGTCCAGGCCAAGGCTCACCAGCTCGCCCACGTGCAAACAGCCCCTAAAGTGGAGCAGCCCAAGGACCATTTGTGTAGTTACGAGCGAGTAGTGGTTGTCGTATGCTCGCACGGCGTTCATCACGAGTGACAACGCCTCCCCAATCTGCCACAGGCTACACGACAGGTCCTCCGGTCCGAACACTCAAGGAGAGACTTCGACACCGAGCTCGATCAGAGCACCCTCCAAAGCTTCCACGGAGTTCCAGGCTGACAGGGATGCGTCGCTTAGTAGTTAGCAGGCCATCTCTCCTAGCCACCTCCGAGGACAGCAACCATTTTCCACTTCTAGAGCGGCTATCTGACACAGTAGGCCCTCCCGCTCTTCGGTGGCCGCGCATCGAGCCTACTCAGCCGCCGCACGTGCGTCGGAGATGGCCTTCACACCCTCTATCTCCAGGAAGTGGACGCGTTGATCTTTTGCAACGCCCGCTACAAGGGCACCCTCCGCACATTCCTAAGCGGTCGCAGCTTCTGCCTCCGCGGCGACTAGACGCTCTTGTAGACAACTCCGCTCCTGCTACCTCGCTTCTTAAATAGCTCGGGCAAGAGCGAGGGCCTGCACGCAAAGCCAGGCTTAGCAATCAAATACAACACACCAATTAGACTATCAGCGTGTCTGTACCTTCATCTCTGTGGCCTCAAGGGCACTCTCCAGGAGCTCTGAACTGCACGAAGATAGCGCGCGTGGTCCAAGGCCGTGTCCTCGCAGTCCGTGGCCCCTTGCAAACCTCTCAGTGCCTCCGGACAGGGCATGAAGTCTGCCACAACGATCCTCCACAACTCTGAAGCGGCGGCGTTGGGAGGGGCTGGGCCCAGAGACACGTCTGTGGTGGCAGCACCAGCCGGGCCACGAGCGGCTCCGTTGCTAGAGTCCTATGCGCGGCCCGGAGATCGAGGGCAAGCTGACGTTGAGGACAGTGTTAAGGAGCAGATCAAAGAAAGTCTCACGAAATCGCAAGAGGAAAACAAGTTGCTTGTACCTGTAACACGGTTTGGGGCGACGGCCAAAGGCTGTCTGCGCCCAAAGATCCCATGGGCTGGCCCGCCGAAGCATCATCAGCAATAGCAACCTTTGAGCATACTCCAGGGGCTGCGGCGTCGGTATCGGACTCAGGGTCCTCCGTGAACACCGTCATCGCCAATCGAAACCCCGCGCAAGTGGCCGTGGGTGGGGGATACGTTCAGGCACGCTTCCCCGCCCGACCTTCCGGACAAGCCTCGGCGAGCGGGGCCACGCCCGTGGTCACAACGGCGGGAGATTCTCTACCACACGTCATCACTTCCACCGCAGGATCGACCTCGCGCACAGGTGATGACGAGGCTACACCCTAGGCCGCGTCGATGGCGTCGCTTCCTGCACCAGCCTCGGGTCTATCAACTTCGCCAGCCCCGGGACTCTCCTCTGTGCTGCCCATGGGACAGTCTTGCACCGCCTCAAGATGCGAGTTGCCATAGTCAACAGACTTCGACTCAGTAGCCGTGGCGGATTCCTCAACCTCGCCTGCCTCACCCCTACGGTGGCACTCCGAGCGCGGCTGCCGTACCGCGAGGAGGATCACGTATCCTACAGCGAAGAGGGGGCCTCTATCCCACTTCATCACAGCTGTGCGAACGACTGCCGTCGGACTCAGTGCACTCTAGCACAGGAATATGGAGGGCTTCGCACACCCGGTTCACGCGACCGAGGTTGGCTGTTACCGAGGCCCGTAGGCTGTGCTCCTTCACGGTATATGGCCCTAGGAAGACGGCCGCCGGGCGCTCCGTATCCTCTATGGTGAGTCCTGCCAAAAGTATAAAAGCACTATCAACAGCGTTCATATGCAAGGGAGGTAGGCGCGGTGCTTAAGACATTCCTACTTGGATCGGCCGGCCTCGGCAGCGAAGCAACGCTAGGCTAGACGCCATCATCGTGGGCGGGGTTGGAATGCACATGCCACAGACGCATCAGCGGAGCCACACCATACATGCACTACTCCTCCGTAAGGTCCCGCATGTTGAATCGAAGAGCGACCCCGACGAGCCTCCGGGCGCGCTGCTCGTCATCGCGGTCGAGGGTCACTGACAGGGACATGTTGAAGTCCATTTGCCACCTTGACCATCTTAGCTTACTGCCGCCCTCTAATCGGTGGTAGAACCATCGCCGCATCTGGCCCGACTTCCACTTCGTCCTCGCTGTATTTGTTGGGAACAGCTTCGTGCAGGCAGATCGAAGGACGAAGTTGACGCTGCCAAAGATGGAATATTCGCTCTCTGTGAGCTTCGGCTGGCAGCGAGTGTCGTGCAGGAACGCGAATAGGAGGGGGCTAGGCCACGCCGTTTCCGCCCTGGAGGGCCAGCAGTATACCACCAGCCGGACGTTGGCATTAGGCGTCAATTGAGCCAACTCTAGCCGATAGAGCCTCAGCACCTCGCCAACGAACATCGCCATCGGAAACCGGAGACCGGCGTCGAAGCACGCGGCGAACATGACGTTCTCCATCTCAGAGGGGTGGGCCCCACCTCGCCGGCGGCCGGTAGACGGATCGACTCGCGATCCGCGATCTTGCCTTCACGAACCAAAGATTGAATCAGATCTTCGGTTACCAGGCTCCGCCCTAGCACGTTGGTGCACACACTGTGCACCTTCTACGCTGCATTCCAGCGCTTGTTGGTTGTCAATGAATCCCGATCGATTAGCTTGTACTTCACCTCCGTCACCGACGAGCCTCGGCGACCGGATGTGCCGCTGCCGCTTGACGACGCACCTCGACTATTGCAACGAGAGCGGGGGTCATTTCCATGAGCCATTAGTCCAACGCAGAGGACCATCGACAGCGGATCCAACGGAATGGGGTGCGGGCGAAAGCAAAAGCAACACTGATGGCGGAGGCAGCAAGAACAACATTGCGAGAGTCGAAACGAAGAAGATTAGCAGAGACGTCTTTTCACCCAGCGTGTCGTGCTTTAAAGGTGCACGCCTTTTTCAGACAACTCTTTGGAACTCACATCCGGACATGGAGCAACGTGCTAGAAGCCAGTCGAAGGGTAACGTGTGTCCCTAGTCACGCCAGCCGCGTTTATAAGTGGTCCACAAGACCGAAAGTACACGGTCCACAAGACTGGAGGCCACTCCTCTGCCAGGCCGAAGGGACAGAGCGGGCCAAAAGGCCTACACGACATGGTTTCGATCTGTTCGAGATAAAACCCTTTATCATGAGAGGCTCCTGTTGTGAAGATGACCCCCTACTATATACGTTCGGCTTGTTGAGCTAAAAGATTCAGTGGAGGACATAAAAAACATGAATACCTTTATAATATTACCCTAGGGTGGAGATATGATTGTAATAAAGTCTTATGATCATGTATAAATATCCTCCTAGGGGAGTAGAGAAAAACAGATCGATTTGTTCCCATACTCTCCAATCCCCTTATTTTATTGTTTAGTCTGCATCCACAACACTGGCAATAACAATTTGGGATGGGTGGAGACGTGGGGTTTATGTATGGAGGGAAGGAGAGGGTGAGATCCATCAGATATTGATCCAGCGGCTCCCAACTTATCTGCAGATCCATGATTTAAATGTTGAATCATGGATATCCTTGACATGCCTTTTTGACAGATTGGATCCCCGCCTTCTATGTACGTCCTGTAGCCGGGGGCGAAATCGACACTGTTGGCAGCAAGAGGTCCACGAGGACCATTACACCGCTGACGCAATTTTGTAAACCATACAAGTAGTTCAGCCACATTGGATAAGAAGCTGCAAATAAATAGGTTGTCCATGGGACTGAATATAACGAATAATAATTCATGTAAATTCATAGTTCTCCGGATCATTACAGTTTCAATGACATCAATAAATAGAATCGAGAACGGCCCTGAATAAAACCATGACAGCCTACGCCTAGGGTGCAGTTTTGCCCCCCTTTTCTTCCCAGAAGCGAAGCTGCTCCTACGACTTCCTACAGCCTACAGCTTCCTACACATGCTAAGCATCCAGTTCTTCACAGAAGGCTTTTGGTCCAAAAATAGCCCTTGAAATGACCGGAACCAATGCTTGTACTTGGCCAAAGATTTCTATCAGTCAAATTTGCTTCGGATCTGAGCTTTCGTTTTGGTAGCCTTCAAGAATCGTGTTGCAGGTGTTCATGACGCGCGCATCTAGTAGGCTGTGGTTCCAGAGTTTGATCATAAAGAAACGCCAGCGCCTGTTCATCCAGTGAGAAAATTGAAAAAAACAAATAAATAGCCATACAGGAAAGGCGCGCAAAAGGTGCCTAGCTGCCTGCGTGCTGCAGACGACCCCAAGCATGTTCACGAGGAGGTATTAATTAATAGATTTATAAATCAGCAACTCACCGTAGCAGAGCAGGGTTTTGTACAAGTTGCTGTCCATGAAGCCGGGAGAATGCCTCGCAGGCCCAAGGTATATGACCATCGGCTAGCACCCTGCAATTTACCCTTTCAGGAAGTGTTAAGAAAAGAATTCAATGGATACCATAAAAAACCAGGTTCTTTTATCATGCAATCTACTCTGCCGAATATGATGTCTACATATATAGTCAAATCAAACCAAATCAAGCATAACCCTTTCTGGTGCCACTTCTTGGCTCTTGCTACGGCAAGAACGCAATGAAATGAAGAAAATAAAAATGACAATGGAGTTTTCTATTTGCAGGAATCCAAACAATGAAGCAGAAAAACATGAACAAATGCTCAACATGGAAGAAACAGATTTCCAACAATAATCAAAATGAAAGGAATTGTGAAGAATAATGTGTGCCATGCAAGATGAAGACATGCCTATGATAGCCTTCTGTATGGAAACATCTCCTTAAAGCATATCCTAAAACATTTTTGAGAAATAATAAATGTAAAAAAATTCTAAGGTTTTGGTGCTTCAAAATTTGCAAACCCAAAATTTGACTCCGGATCTAAAATCACAGAAAGGGATTTCGAAATTGGAAATTTAAATTTTAAATGTGAAATTTCATGGTTTGAAAATTTAATACTATGGATAGGCCTGACCTTTGTTTCCGAACAAATGAATTCCACAAATGCATAATAAGCTTCTCATCTTTTGTAACATCAACAAAATCATCAAGCATCTGCATTTACTCAGCAAAGTTAAAATAGCAAGAATCAAACAGTTAGACAGGGATTGATTCCAGCCCAGGTGAAGGTAGCAGCCTGCATATATTCTGTTTCTGTAAGAGCAGAGAGCAAAAGATCATCACATCTTACCCTTCTATCTTCAAAGTCAGCGATATCATCATCGACTTCATCTTCACTATCACGGTCTGAGAAAACTTGTTCCAATGCCATTGGCTACAACAAAGTGTAACAATTCAGTCAGGCTAGATTTCAAATGCAGGTATAAATAAGTAAAGAGACCAAATAATAATAATAACAATAACAATAACAATAACAATAACAATAACAATAACAATAATAAAACATAAGTAGGGATAGTAGAATCAAAGAAAACAAGCATCTGCAGGAAAATTTAGCACAACAATAGGAATGAAGTCTAGCAGAGCCCAATGACAATTACCAAACTACCGGTAACAAACATTGAATTAAATTTGGACATGAAGATAAAATTTATGTCAGCAAGTTCTGAAAACATCTTTGCAATACTGCCTCCATCCTCCAATGTTATACCAGGCTTGCCCATCAATTTGGCTGATATAAAAGGGACTGGTGGAAACGTGGTAATAAACATTGAACAGTATCTGGTATCACAACCACCTAGTAGGTACAACTTAAATGCACATAAGTCAGCTTCAAAAACATCACTTTCAGAATTTGCAATTTCACACATCTGATACTGAAACAAGAAATAAATCATTCTAGCAAGATTGCTACATGATCTGGTATTTACCAAACTAAATGGTACAAAGTCTTCCAGATCATCATATTTTAATTCAAGAGGATGTAACAGTGAATGGAGCAGAGTATTACTGCCCCCCAACCTCTGCAGGACAGACCCCAACATTTTAGACCTCTACTAGAAATCAGCATAAAATATCAAATATCAAAAATAAAGGTTAAACTATAATGTCTATACTAATATAAAAGTATTGAGTTCTTTGCTACATACACCCTGCTGTGTCTCCAATTGATTTATAGTCGTAAGATCTACAGAATCTAATGGCTCAAGTTTCAAGTTGGTCCTGCCATCCTACCATTTTGACCATCCATCCCTTAATTGCCTTCATAATTACAATTACTCACCATAATCCCCCCAACACTAATAAAAGAACCTCAAAACTTGGCTGAAATTCCCTTAATTGCAATGATATATTGATTATTTGAACCTTGTATGAGATGGAGAAGATGGAACAAATAAAAATGAATCTATCGTTAAACTTATTTATGAAGTAAAACTACATATGAAAATAATGATCATTAATATCAGGTTATTTATATTTATTAGGCACTGACTAGTACCTGTACAAAATATTCAACTGAAGCAGCACCAGACAGGCAGGCACCCAGAAAACAAAGTGTAAATACAAGTTTTTAAAACCATAAGTATGTGAAGGCATTGCCTCAGGGGTGTCCAGGAATTATGGAGCTATCACAAACATAATATTTCATGCACCAAATTCCAATAGGTACATGCAACTACACTAGCAGGTAAAAATAGCACAATACAATCAACCAAACAAACTACACATGGTTCTGATACAAATATGCACATACAAAAGATGGATGAAAAGTGGTGAACAATTTTCACACACCTGTGCCCTGTGAGAATGGAAGAATTGACGTTTTTGCAGGAGTTGCCGGCTGCAAGATAATATAAACACAAAAACAATTAGTTGAACATCTTCTATTAGAAATGTCTCGAGAAACAATTATACGATGCATAACATGATATTGAGAATGTAAACAGAAGGACTACTTTCTGGGGTCAGCTCGCTCAACAGATAGCTTCCTTGTCTTCCCAAACTGTAGTACTATCGGTGGTGAAAGATTGCTGCCATGTAATGAGTTAGCAGGATCAACAGAACCATGTGCTACAGAAATCCCTGAAAATGTTAGACAATACAAGGAATGAGATGAACAGATGAGAAAAATTCAATATTTGCTGCCACATTACTTGATGTGTTGCCATAATCTGGTTTTTAGGAACTACTTATCGTGTGCCTAATGTTCGGATATAATCAACAAACCGTTGCAACTAATCTCTACCTAAGGTCTAATTGATTTGGGTGTGTTATATTTGAAAATGCCATGCAAAACTTCCCAGACTACACTGCTACAGACCGTAAACACACACATTCAGACCCAAAATTCAGTGTGCATGCAACAAAATTGAACTGGCTCATTTCGAGTTTTGAAGCAAATATTGGAAATTCAAATTCAAAATTTGACCAGTTCCCAGTGGTAACCGGACAAAAACCGGTTTCTGCCCACCGGCAGGAACCAGTTTGGGAATGGAATTTGAAGCACTGCAAGCTATCACAGAATAAATAAAATACTCATTCATAAGAGGAAGACATATTTCACTCCACTTATATTAGACAGAAAAAACTCAGAAACACTACTGTGTTACCATTGAATGTTGTTTATGTGATAGTAAGAAACCATAAGATGAGAATGTACCATTTTCCCTTTGCACATAGTCATCATCAGACCCTGCCTGGGCATCTTCAGGTGAACCTGAATCCACAATATGCGGATGTACATGACTAATTTTCTCAGTTGTAGTTTCCAACCTTCTACGCTTCTTAAACCTTGAGCTGATGGAACACAGTTAGGAAAATGAAACACAGAATGTAGCATCATCAAAATTAATGGAGAAAGAGCATACCAGTAGGAAAATGTTTGATGTCTTGGATCAACTCCCTCAGCCACAAGCTGGAAATAACTGGGATTATTGGTTATTCCAGACATTTAAGAATGGAATTTTTCAATTTACTATGCATGGACTTCCTATGCTAAGCATGTAAAACCTTATCGGCAGCAGACTCAGTGAGGCATCCTGCACGTTATTCAAAGAATTTTGCAGGGAAATGATTCCTATTCTATCTCTAATACCCTTAACAGTTTTTTCAATGTGAAGCATTAATTGGGTGCTCCCATGGCTTCTGCATTTAAGAAAGCAAGAAAAAAAAAGCTAGAAACAAACTTAACTAGCAGAACTGTAATATTCTGAAAATAACCATCTCGAGGACCTGTGCGTAATTAGAGGAAAGGGGATGAAAACAGGATGTTTGGAATTTTTAGAAGAGGGAGTTCGTTCGTGGGCCGAGTCATACAGGAGTTGGAGATGGAATCAATCTCATGCCGTGATAAAAAGGGACGTGGGGGAGAGGACTCAAAACCCCAAAATCCCAGGCCACCTTTGTCAGGTGCACGGGAACTAGATCGAAGATTGTAATGATGCACCGGTGTTGGGCGAGGAAAGCCTGCTTTGCTAGACCGAGAAGACTCCGTGACGTGCGAAACGAGAGCAATACGCAGGGAAACGGGCGCCAAAACAGAAGTGAACTGGAGAAAAACGAGTAGAAGATAGAAGTTCTCTTGTTGCCTCCCCTATTACAAGCCTTCCCTATTTATAGTACTCGTCCGAACTAAGGATAGTATGCAAGTGTCCGTAACGAACTCTTACCCCCAAACAACTAGAACATACTAATTAAGTATTCAATTACAACTCTACTTGTTAATTCGTTTCCTTCTCTTCTGCAGTCTTCTGAGGGAGCGATCCAGAAGTATGCGCCCTTTCGTTACGCTGTCGCCGAGTATACGTGCGCCCCCACATGACACCTTGGTTCTCCTTTTGCCCGGTGCCGCCATCTCCAGTTCTGCCGTGTCGGCCGCACACCATCTTCCTTCTAGCGCTCGTCTGGCCGCTTGTGAGCATGCTGCTACTGCATGTGCACGTGCACGTGCCGCAAGACGCAAGCCCGACTGCGCCAAACACAGCCTGAGCATTCCCGTGTGTCGGCCGTATCGCCTACCATCTACCGCGACGCTAGCTTTCACGCGATGCACGCAGCATGCCAGCGCAGGACGCTAGCACTCATTCGCCAGTGCACACGCACGCATTGGCCTAGCCTCGAGAGCGCTGCCGGCGGTTGTCATGCGATTGCTCAGTGCCGGCAGGAGGAAATCGAGGGGGAAATAGAAGAGCAGCAACAAGAAAAGATTAGGAGGGGGAAGGAAGGAAAAAGTAAGGAAAGGGATCACAATTTTAGCGTCCTTCACCAGGGTAATGATATGGATTTTTCACTCTGTTTTGCTAATTTTATTGAAGTCAGGATTAGAGGGAGGAGTAGCAAGTCTCCGTCAGGGATTCGATTAATAGATGGGTTTGTCTGCCGTTATCTTCAATTGTGAATTCAGGTATAGTATGAGCATAATATGAACATGTCATCTACTAGATAGTTGTAGAGAAATTTGTTAGCTTTCTGTAGAGTACTTAGCCACGTCAATTGATGGGTTCGGTTAAGAGTTATGATTTTTGTAAATCTGCTATCTGGAAAGTTGTTGTCTTTTGGCAGCACATAGAAAACTGTAGATGAAAATCATTAAATGAATTAATTAGGGTTTTTGCTCTACGTGAAAAGTGTAGCGAACTATCTAAAGATTCCAAAGTCCAAGAACATGAATTTTGGTTAGGTAGAATAGAAGTTATGATTTTGATTGTTGTCTAGAAACTGGTTGCTGCAGGACGTAATCGTGGGAAACTATTAATTTGACTTGGAAAATGGCATAATTGAATTTTGGGCATAACTTTCTGTACTTTCTGAAAATGCTATGGTTTACTGTATTTACATGTGTAGCCTGCTGTCCAGAAGATGACATAACGGTCTTCTGGGTTAAAACAGGGGATTAAATGATTTAATCGGGAATAGTAGCCAACTAAAAAATTGTAGGGAATTTTGGGTAGATTCCAGAACCGGTGTGGTTTGCCATGATAGGGCTTGGGATATGTTGTTTTTAGTACCAGGGCAGTAGGGGGTGACTGTCCGATAAAGAGGGAGTTTTGCGGATTTGGAAAGCGCGTAGGAGTGTTGTCATTTAATTGTTGTTCTTGTACTGCTCTAGCTTGTTTTGTGATTAGTCGTTTACAACAGGCATAGCGTCGGGTGTGCTGTTATCTTCGAACCAACCCGTTCATCGTAACTAGATATAACAAGTGCATGGTAGAATGGTATTCGAGTATTTGAGCCTGTTGCTATGTTTAAATAATTGCTTGCCATGATGATTCACATGATTATGTTATATATGCCTATACCTTAGGGTGCTATTTGTCAAATGTACATGTACATATGGCTTTTGGCCCATTGGAATGTACAGGAAGCCACATTTCAACATGGTATCAGACACCGGTTATGGTTAGTGTTCTTCTGCCGCCGCCGTGCCCTCACGCGCTCGCACCAGATCCGGCGCCCTTCGTCCCCGAGCCGACCTCAGCGCCCCGCCGCTGCAACAGCCCACCTCGGTTGAAGCCATTGCTGCCGCATCGCCGCCGCCACCTTGGCCTGCCTCGACCGAAGCCATCGCCACCTCAACCAACTTCTGACGCTGGCAGCCCTGGCCATTTCGGCCTAATCTGCTCTAGATGGCTACAGTCGGTGGCTCCTTCGCCATCCGACTCCCCTTAGCTCGTTTCAACAGGACAAACTTTCGGGAGTGGGCTATTCACATGAGGATTCACCTCAACAGCCAGCGTCTATGGGGTTATCTCACAGGCAAGCACCCCTGTCCACCTCGACCGAAGCCGCCTGTTCAGTCCGCTTTTCCCGCTAGTGCGGATCAGGCAGCTCAAGAGGAGACCACTGCTGCACTGGAGGAGGCCCTCGAGCTACCAGTCTATGCTGCATGCCTAGAGCGATGGCAGAAGGCCAAGGCTCGTGCTACCGCCATCCTGATGGGTAGCATGCCCGTGGCCATCTCCATGGATGTGGCGGAGCTGCCGACGACACAGCTTGTGGGAGCACCTCCGAACTCACTACTAGCCTACAAGTGATGCTACGTATCTCTCCGTTATGCACCAGGCGCCCTCTCCTCAACAGCTTGATGCCACCGTCGATGACTTCTATCAACAGATGTTTGTGGTGTGGCGTCAGCTTGACTATCTGGGGCTAGATGTCTGCCGGACCTGTCCCTGTTGCATGCGGCTTCATGCTCACCAGGAGACTCACCATCTCTACGACTTCCTAACGCGTCCCCGACCTGAGTTCGAGACTGTGCAGGCTCAACTCTTGACTCGTCACCCACGCCTGAGCATGGTGGAGGCTCTAACGTCTATGCGTGCTGATGAGGCTCGTCATCGTGACGCGGTACTAGCCCTTGGCGCCGTGATTCGCAACGTCTTTAGGAGCTTGACTGGCTCCATCTGCCTTCCGCTGTCTCTACCAGCCAGTCAACCCCTGCCACTACCTCTGCCCTTGCCGCGTCCTCCACTACCTCTTTCACTCGGTGGCACCGTCTCAGGTCATCTTTGCGGATCGCGTCTATCGTCACTGGTCAGTCGTGGTGTTCTTGGGTCTGTCTCTAGGGACATGTCTTTACATTGTATAGGTTGCAAGCTTGGCAAGTAGCTGCGGCTTTCCTATCCCTCCAGTGATTCTATTTCTACGTATCCTTTTGATCTTATACACTAATGTTTGGGGCCCAGCTCCCTTCGTTTCGAAAGGGGGTCATCAATATTATGTGATCTTTATTGATGATTATTCTTGCCATACTTGGATCTACTTCATGTCCTCTCACAGTCAGGTTCTCTATTTACCAGATGTTCGCCACCATGGTTCGTACTCAGTTCGATTTGCCAATTCGTGTGTTTCGTGTCGACTCTGCTGGTATCAATCTGTTGCTTTGCGTCGCTTTCTCGCTGAGCAGGGTACTCTTCCCCGGTGTTCTTGTCCTGGTGCTTACGCTCACAACGGTGTCTCTGAGCGTAAGCATCGTCGCTTGTGACCGCTCGTTCTCTCATGCTTGCCTCTTCTATTCCCCCACTTCTAGGCTGAAACTATTTTCACTACTGCTTTTCTCATCAACATGCAGCCTTCCACTGCCCTTCGAAGTTCTACTCTTGTCGAGCGTCTCTATAGTCGAGCCCCAAGGTACTGTCACCTTCGCAGTTTCGACTGTCTGTTTCATCCTTCTTCCACCTCATAAGCGCACCAAGCTGACTGTTTAGTCAGTTTAGTGTGTTTTCCTTGGCTACAGTCTTGACCATAAGGGTTATCACTGCTACAACCCTGTTGCTCGCAGGATAAGGATATCTTAGGATGTCACTTTCGATGAGTCCCAACCTTACTACCCTCGTTCCCCCATAGTCAGGTTCGATTCTCTTGTTGAGTTGCTCTCCTTTCTGACTTTTCCTGACTCTGCCTTCCGCTACTGTTTCGCTTCATCCTCCACCTTTATCTCCCTCTCCTTCGGGTACACCTCTTCCACCCCCATCGGAGTTTCCTTCCCACTCTTTTGTTGAGATTCTTGAGTCAGTTTGTCTCTACTCCCGCTCAGCTCCACTACGGTCACCTTTTTCATGTTCTCTGATATCTTCGCGAGACCATCACTCATCGCCTTTTCTTTCCTCGCTCCAGTTCTTTACAACTTCAGGCATACTCCGATGCGACCTGGGCTAGCGATCATTCTGATCGCCGGTCTCTTTCTACCTACTGTGTTTTCCTTGATTTCTCCTTGATTGCCTGGAAGACCAAGAAGCAAACTGTCGTTTCCCGATCGAGCGCTGAGGCTAAGTTGAGAGACATGGCGTCGTTGACAGCTAAGATTACCTTGCTTCGGTGGCTACTTAAGGATTTCGGTGTTTCCGCTTCTGCACCGACTCCTATTTTGTCAAACAGTACTGGTGCGATCAGCATTGCTTGAGATCCCACGAAGCATGAGCTCACCAAGCACATTGGAGTAGATGCTTTTTACATGCGATCGCAGGTGCAAGACAAAGTTGTTGATCTTCAGTATGTACCTTCGGAGTTTCAATTAACCGATTTCTTCACCAAGGCACAAACTAGAGTTCAGCATAGCTTCTACCTCTCCAAACACAGTATTGTTGATCCACCATGAGTTTTGAGAGGGGTGTTAGATATGCCTATATCTTAGGGTGCTATTTGTAAAATTTACATATACATATAGCCTTTGGTCCATTGGAATATATAGCAAGCCACATTTCAACAGATTGTTTTTATAATGCTCATATGTTTATGGTAGAATGATGATGATGCTCATGGTAGAATAGTGACGATGATGATTATGCCAATTGATTAACGCTTATAACTAAAGAAAGATATAATTATTGCATTGCATGTTGAGCATTCCTGTTGCAAAAAGTTGACCTGTGTGGCCCTCTAGAGAGACCTATTTTGGTAGGCACTATGGGAGTGGTGATAAGGCCCCTTTATGAAAGAGGGCGGGCTTTTGAGGTCCCCGAATGAAAGAGGTGGACATGAGTGGACACCGACAGGTGTAACATTCCGCTATACCGGTATAAGCATGAGAAGTGAAAGGCATGTGCATTGTATTTATGAAAAAATAATTGAGATGGTGTGACATATGTATGGAACTTGATGAAAATGAATATGTGATATTAAGATAATGGTGAATGGATATGAAATGTTAATATGATGCTTACCTTGTTTAATATTTTGTTGTATACTTGCTGAGTCGTGAACACACCCTTTGTTGTTTTTAGGTACTCGTTGACGACATGCACAGGCGGGAAATAGCACAATTTGATGCTGCAGATTATAACTCTTTCTTTCACTTAGTGATCACTTATTCATATTAGAGATCACTTATTCATATTAGAAATAAATATTGTTATCCATGAATTTCTTAGATGATTAATAATTTCCTTTTAGCACATAATGGTTTATATTGTTGCTACTTGTTAATTCCTCTTTGGTTAAAGTTACTGTTGGTTCATACTATTGTCAATTGTTTCATCTTACTGGGTGGTTCTTTTGGGTTGTAGTTTATGACTTTTGACTTAAAATTTTGAATTCTGTCTGTTCACAAGAGAGAAATACTCGTATGCGATTTTGGCCGATATAGATGAAGTCGGGGCAATACTACAATCGACTTGTAGACCTTGTCTTGAAAAGACACTCCATTTAAAAGCTAGTTACTATAGAAAACCAAGCCATAAGCCCCAAAAAAGAGAGCCATTGTCAATTTACTGATTCCTGAGTTGCTGAAATTTCGGTTCATCGTTATGTTGTAGAATTACACTTGTAGCCTAGCTGTTGGTAATGTATAATTAATGGTTTAAATTGGTAGCTTTAGTAGTTGTAGGTAACATTCTAAGCTTTTGTTAAACCGGGGTGTTACAAGAACACTTGGGGACATCTTAAACTTAAAACATATGCATACTGAGTTCAGCGACTACATCTATCTCTAATTTATCAGTAACTGGAAAAGCAGCTTGAATTTGACATTCTATATCACTAATTTACCTCAGTTCTCCAGGCATCAGTCTTCAGACTAACATTAACAGCCTGGCACTCTGCAGTTATCTGTGTGAATATAAAGAACAATTAACGATCGAACTATGAGGATCTTATCAGATTTTGCAATGGAGATTCCAGAGGTTTACCAACCCAAAACTCAAAGTGGAATAGGTCATGCGATGAGTTTAAATGACATCCCAGACCCTAGCATCACCAAAACAATATTAGAGATGTGACTTGAGAAAAGGTGAAATGAAGGAGTCCAGAAAAACTGTTCCCTAAAAAAAAGAGGCGTGCAGAACGAAACCACAATCTGAATTTCCTCACTAAGAACAAGAAGACATCAATGGTGCAGTGTGAAATAACAAAAGGATGTTGGGTTTTATACAAAACATAGCAGGTGAAATGATCCTTGGGACCAGCCCTTAGCAGCAATCAGTGGCATGTGAATAAAGATAAGACAAAAGAAACTTTGCTTCAAACTTTACCTTGAAGCTTCCACATGGTACCAAACAAAAGGGGCAAGAAAAATCTTCAGTGACTGGTAAGAAGGGATCAATGAATAAATACGAGAGCAAGGAATCAAGAACCAAAAAGAAATTGTCTAGACTAACAAATGTCACTCAGTGATGCAGCAAAACTGAACAATAAGTAAATCGCAAGGCATCTAACTCCGGATCTTTCCTATGACCAGCATTCAAAAGAAAGTACCATAGATGACAAATTGACAATTGGGTTAGCCATTCGGTGCTCACTCAGCAGTATGTACTTGTGGCCATGGGCTAACTTACATCTCAAATTGTGTCACCAAATGCACCGCATAGCACTCCTTTTTCTAATCAATCACATTCAGATTCTTTGGTTTCCAGTGCCATCCATGCTGGGCAATATTTGTTTTTTTTTTTTTTTTGAGAAAAAAGAATACAGATGTGGCTTTCTGCCAAACATTTTCATAGCATTGCTTTAAAAAAATCTAATGACTTCCAGCTCCTCAGAATAAACTAACCCATTGAATTCTAATTTCACCTTAACACTTTATTTATTGAAATTTTCCAACTCATATGCAAGTGTTTGCTTGTTTGTCTACATAGCAGCATTTGGTGTAATGTTTTTTAAAAATATATACATGAAACATTTGACTTTTCAGTTTGTGAAAAAATTATACATAACTTGATTTCAGAAAGATATATAATTTAGTTAATTGGAGATGACTGTTGTTACTCCCTCCAATCACAAAAGAATGTTGTTTTAAATATCGACACAGTTCCTAAAACGCAGCTTTGACCGTTAATTTCTATTGTAATATATTTATAAAACCCAATAAAATTATAATATTATTAAAATATTTTTTTGACGCAAATCTACACACATGATTTTTATATATCTAATCTAAATATTTAAAAAGATATCGGGCCTCTTCTTTTCAGCTTATAAAAGCTGTTTTTTCGGCTTTTTCACAGTAACTAGCTTTCAAACGAAGTTTTTTTTAAGGCAAGATCTATAAGTTGATTGTAGTACACACTATAGTGGCTTCATTTATATCGGGCATAACCGTACGCGAGTTTCTGTTACTCCGTACTCTCTCTCTCACGAACAGCCCAAAAGTCATAAACCGCAACCATAAGCCGAAGCCAAAAAGAACAGGCCCATCAATTGCCAAAGTTTCGAAATTTTGACGTGTATCCCAAAACGACATTCTTTTGTGATGGGAGGTAGTAGTAAAGAGAGAACTTTATATGCCATTTTTTCTTTAAGCTCAACAAATTATGTCAATGCATCAAAATCACTATCCTCCTTACATCGAAAATTGCCTATAAAAGCAGCCTCCTAACTGTGCCACATCACCTTTAAACTGTAGCCATTAGATAAAACTCAATTAAAATATTAACCCTCATAATTTAAATACTTAAGAGATGCTTTGATTAGACACCTTTTACTTGAAAGGGTAAAAGTTTACAAAACCATATGCATTGTTTCATTAAAAGGCATCTTTTATGGAAAACATATTTCTATGGCACCCTTTGCATATTATAAATAGTCTAGGAATACGTTTAATAGCGTTGAAAGTAAAAGTAATCATCAGCCAACAAACCCCGCAGCAAAGGTTACTTGTGTGTTGATGCATACTAATATTTGTAAAATGAGTATTAAGGTAAGCTAATTTTCCTCCCAGTTCTTAGTGTTATGAATATTATGTGTATATTCATGAGGCCTAAAGGGCAATATATATAGGGAGTACAAGGGAATAAACAGAGGAATATGCTATATACAGATAAGAAAACCAAGGCATATAAGGAAACGAATAACAATCATATTCTATCCTTAACACCCTCCCTTAAACTCATAGTGGATCACATATACTGAGTTTGGAGAGAAAATACAAATGTTGTGCTATAGTTTGTGGCTTCGTGAAGAAGTCAGCAAGCTGTAACTCTGATAGCACAAACTGTAGAGTAAGTACTCCCTCCTGCACCTATAAGCGAGTGTATGAAGCGTCCACACCAATGTGCTTGGTGAGCTCATGCTTCACTGGATCACAAGTAATACTGATAGCACCTGTACTGTCAGACATAAGTGTCGTAGGTCCCCTCACAGGTACTCCAAAATCTGCAAGTAGACACCTCAACCAAGTAATCTCGGTTGTCACTGCTGCCATAGCTCTCAACTCAGCCTCTGCACTTGAACGAGAAACTGCAGTCTGCTTCTTTGTCTTCCAGGCAATCAAGGAGGAGCCAAGAAAAACACAGTAAGCAGAAAGAGAACGATGATCGAAGGATCATTAACCCACGTCGCATCAGAGTACGCATGAAACTGTAGTGATGTGGAGCTAGGAAAAAGAAGCAACGAGAGATTGTCCCACGCAAGTAGCGAAGAACACGAAGGAGGTGACTGTAGTGAAGATGAGTAGGACGAGCCATGAACTGACTCAAGATATGGACATGAACAATATCAGGGCGAGTGCTCACAAGATATACCAGATTCCCGACAAGATGGCGATAACGGGTACCATCAGTAGCACGAAGCTGAAGGGAGAGCTCCATAGGAGTCTTAGCGGTGCGAGTGTCGGTCAGACCAGACCGATCAAGAAGATCCTGGACATACTTCTACTGGGAGAGGTAGTAACCCTCAGGCGTGGAAGAAACCACAATCCCAAGTACGTAAGCAAACCAAGATCAGTCATTAGAAACTGCTCACTGAGATGCTTCTTCACGTATGTGATGAATGAGGAATCGTCACTAGTAATGAGCATATCATCCACATATAGTACTGTCCTACCTCGAGGTGAGACATGGACAAAAAGAGCAAGATCGTGGGCACTGAAAGTGAAACCGACAGCGGTAATCACTGAGGTGAAACACGCAAACCAGGTACGAGGGGCTTGTTTGAGGCCATAAAGAGCATGACAAAGGCGACAGACATGGCCATCGGAACAGAATACCCAAGTGGTGGCTGCATGTAAATCTCCTCATGCAAAACACCATAAAGAAAGGCATTCTTAACATTCAGCTGAGAGATAGACCACCGGCGAACAAAAACAGCAACAAGAGTGCGAACAGTGGTCATATGGGCAACAGGGCAAACATCTCATCGTAATCACGATCATACTCCTGCTGAAAGCCACAAGCCACAAGACGAGCCTTGTAGCGCTCAATAGTACCATCAGACCTGGTCTTAATCTTGTACACCCACTTGCACGTGATAGGATGAGCATGCACAGGCATCGGTACAATATCCCAAGTCTCCGTACGTCTAAGAGCATCAAGCTCCTCTACCATAGCAAACTGCCACTCAGAATGAGAAGCAACATCACGATAAGAACTAGGCTCAATGACAGAGAGAGCATGAGCGGTCGAAGTAAAACGAGGATGATCAGGAGGTCAAAGGGATGTCCGGTCATGAAGGGCGTGACGAGTAGTACCATCAGAGGAATCAGGCGCCGGTGTCAATAAGATACCAAAAGATGAGTCTGGTGAAGAACGAGGATGTCTGGAGTAGTGCACCCTAGACAAACGAGACCGTGGTGTTGTAGGAGCAAGAGGCGGTGCTGCAGAAGGCAACACAGGAGGTGAAGGTACAGAAGGAACCACTGGAGAAGGCTAGAGGAAGGCTGTGAAAGGGGAGAAATGGGTAAAGAGTCAGGGAGAAACCAGGAGATCGTCTCGATGGTGGAATTAGGACGAGGAGCTAAATCTCGATAGAAGAAAGGTCGAGATTCATCAAAAACGTCTTGTGAGATCCGAATCCGTTGAACAGAAGGATCATAACAGCGATAACCCTTATGCTCAAAACTTTACCCAAAAAAAAACACTCAACAAACTGGGCTGACACTTTAGTGCGCTCACGCGGCTGCAGCAGGACAAAACAGGTGCAGCCAAAATCACGAAGGTGACTGTACTGGGGGCTCTAGAGTAGAGACGCTCTATAGGACTATCATCCTTAAGAGCAGTGGAAGGCTACATATTGATGAGATATACAACCGTAGAAACAGCCTCCGCCCAGAACTGTAGTGGAACGTGAGAAGAACAGTGCGAGAAATCTTAAGCAGATGACAATGCTTGCATTTAGCAACCCCATTATGAGCATGGGCACCAGGACAAGAAAACTGGTAAAGAGTGCCCTGCTCAGAAAGAAATTGTCTGAAAGTACCAGAATAGTACTCTCCAGCAGAATCACAGCGAAAAGTATGGATAAGGGACTCAAACTGAGTACGAACTATCGTGGCAGAGATACGATAGATCGCAAGAAACTAACCATAATTAGACATAGGGAAAAACCAAGTGAAACGGGAATAATCATCAATGAAAATTACATAGAATTTATGCGCGCCTTTTGAGATAATAGGCGCAGATCCCCATACATTTGAATGAACTAAATCAAAAGGACAAGACATGGACTCACTAGAATGATAAGGAAGTTGTAGCTTCTTGCCCAGCTTACAGCACTGACAAAACATTGACGTGTCAACAGTAATACGTCCAAGAACACCCTGACGAACTAATGAAGAAAGACGGGACCCACGCAGGTGTCCTAAACGGTGATGCCATTGCGCAAAAGCTCCAGAGGTGGTGGCAGTAGTGGCGGTAGAGGCAAACGTAGTAGGAGCAACTAAAGTGGACGGAAGGTGAAGGCGGTCGAGAATGTAGAGACCCTGACGATCCCTACGGCGCCAGCCAATCCCAAGCACCGTCCCTGTCTGTCGATCCTGGACGAAACAAGTATGAGAGTCAAAAACAACCCTACAACCAAGATCAGTGAGCTATCCCACCGAAAAAAGTTGCATGGCAAGCTGGGGAACATGAGAAACAGCTAGAACAGAAAAATTAATGGACAAAAGAATACCTTGACAGCTGACAAACAAGGAAGTACCATCAGCTGTCTGAACATAGATAGGAAAATCAGGAGGTCCTACTGAAGTGAGAGGCGTGTAGTCCGGTGTTATGTGAAAAGAGGCACCAGAATCTAGAACCCAAAAGATACCTAGAGGAGACATCTGAGCTAAACTGGCAAAACCCGCTGAGCTATGAGAGCTGCTGAAGTAGAGCCTGGCAGAGCTGCTGAACAGTCACCTTTCTGAGCAGAAACTGATGAGCTGGTTTGTCCTCCTGTGAAGGAAGGGCCTCCCTGCCCCCGCTTTGGTCGCCCACCCCCATGCCTTCTTCCGCTTTTTTCGTACCGCACTAGTAGTCGTGTCCGAAGATCTTGTAGTAGTTGCACTAAACTCCAGTTGGTGCGAAAACAAGAGCGGAGACAGACACCTGAGGAGAGGTCGTAGTCGAAGCAGATATCGTCGTAGTCGAACGGGCAATAAGCACAGTCAAAACAGACCGAGCTACTAACCCGAGACGAATCTCTTCAGCTCAAGCGTCGAAAGGGCCTCTGTAACGGTCGGTCGTGGAGAGTGGCTCAGCAGCTGAGCTCTGACAGGCTTCAACTCTGGGCGAAGGCAGCACACGAAGTCATAAAGGCGAAGGCGATCATGGTCCGCCTTCTACACTTTGTGACACTCCTGACAAAGTGGAGATGACAGCTCATCTAGCTGGCGCCAGAGACTTGCTAGAGCCCGAAAGAAGTCGTCAACAGAAGAATCTCCCTGGCGAAGCGTCTCCAACTCATGCTAAAATGAAAAGAACTGAGCATCACTGCTCTACTGGTATTGCTCACGCAAGTACTACCAGATCTGTCGAGTAGACCGTAGACCAACAATGTCTGGCTGGATGGAGTCACAGACGCTGACCACCAGGATGGCACGAACACCAACCTCATCAGCACACCAATGCTCGAAAGCGTCAATGGCATACTCGTATCCAGCTAGAAATTGTTGGTCTACGTCGCTCGGACGCTCGGTCGAAACAGACAGCCGACTCGCTCGGGCGTCGCCAAGGCGACGAGCGGGTGGACGGCAGAGCAGCGACCGACGGAGCGTCGACGGGCGGCTTAGGGGCTGTCGGCAAAGCGGCGATCAGCAGCGATCGAGCGGGTACTGCCGGATCGAGTGGAGACATCTGTGGCGGCCCGGGCAGCGGCGGCAACGACGATAGATCAGCCAGATCTGGCGAGCGGTGCCAGATCTTGGTGGAGACGACAATGGCAGCTCAGGCGATCAGGTGGAGAAGATGGCGGCCCTAGCGGCGGCGGCGGCGACAATGGATCTGTCGGATCTGATGAGCGACGCCAGATCGACAGAGGTAGCGCTAGATCTCGATGGAGACGATGGCGACAAATGGCAATGATGGCGGCGGCGGCTGGGCGGCGAGACGGATCGAAGTGAGTTGGCGGGTGACGATGGCGGCACAGGCGGCGATGGCGGCTCCGACGAAGGCGGCTGGCGGCGGCGATGGCGATTTACGGCTACCGAAATGGCAAGAACGACAACTGGGCGGCGGAGGCACCTAAAAACAAGGTCAGAACCCTAGCTCTCATACCATATTATAAATATTTTGTGTATATTCATGAGGCCCAAAGTGCAATATATATAGGGAGTACAAGGGAATAAATAGAGGAATATACCATATACAGATAAGGAAACCAAGGCATATAAGGAAACAAATAACAATCCTATTATATTCTTAACACTCAGCATGTTACCGTACAATAAGTAATAGGACAAACCGATAAAATTACCACCATCAAACAGAAGTAGATTTTGTTCCAATAGCATGTGTGTCATTGTCTTAGCATGTATCTTTTACTAGTTTAGTTGCATTAGTACTGACATAGTGACATTTACTAACAATCTAACATTATCTAGCTAATTAGGTTTAGCAAATCAGGTACAAGGAGAAAATATGCAGCACCTAGAAAAAAGATGTCAATACATGATGCAAACAAGTGACAACTAAACTGGAAAGAAATGGACACACACGCTCGCGTGTTTGTGAGAGAGAAAACCTTCGGTCTTTTGCATAGTATTGTTGTAGTACTTGTAGTTAAAAAGCACATTACCGGCTCTTAACCTGCGAAAAACAAAAACTTCTGTCTGTAAACATGGTTATGTCAAAATGCAAATGTGTCCGATAAAGCAGAGAGTTGAAGCAAGGTGTCATAATATGACCTGGTTTGACCCCAGGCCCGGCTTCCCTCTCAACTATCATGAATGTCTAGTTTTCATCCTCAACTATGAAAACAGTTATTTAACAGCCTAAACTTTCAAAACCGGATCAATTTCAATCCCATCGTAGTATCCATGTTGGTTTTGCCATGTCAACTATACAGTACCTATGTCACCTTCTGTTATGAACCTTAGTTCATAGGGGGTAAGCGCTGCCAAGAGGATGGCCAGGCAGCGTCAGCGTAGAGAGAGACTATAGATGATAATGACTTTGTTATTTATTTGCTTGCCTCCAATATCATGCGACAGCCCCTTATATAGATTGACTCCTCATAACAGATAGAATCGAATCTTAATCATATCTCTAATAAATAGAAAATAATATCATCTCTAATAAATAGAAACTAATCTATAACTTTCTAATAATGAACCGGTTGGACCCAAGGCCCACGCCCATGACTTTACGCCCCTTCTGGACATGCAGCTCATCCTCGAGCTGCTGGCTATGGTTACAGTCCCAGAAGATCCTTGTCGATGAGATCTGGGGTTCAGAAAAGGTGACGTCGGGGGTGGAGGTGGATGGAGACAGCGTGGGAGCGGACGTCGAGGGCGCGGAGGGCGGTGATGGTGTCGCCGAGGGAGGAGGAGGCGTCGACGACGGCGCAACCGAGGAAGTCGAAGCTCGGGTTGAGATTGGCGACGATAGCGGGCACTAAGGCCGTGACGGACTTGAAGGCCGGGGCGGTACGAGCATGTTGGATTGTCGATTGGTGGTGGCGGCAAGAGAAGGGGGACGAGATAGCCTAGCCGCCTCTCCAAGCCGCGCCTCCCTAGTCACGAGGTGTAACTTGTAGCCGGTGTGTCGACTTTGGAAGATGATACGCCGATGTCGCTTGAAGAGGCATCGCCGTCGTCTTGGGATGAAGGAGCAGCAGAGCAGCATTGCCGCGGCACCACCACCGCTGCTCCCCGCCTTGTGTGCCATGCAGATCGCGCAGTAGAGCAATCGCTATGCCTTCTTCTTCTTCGCCATCTTCTTCAACATGCTCTCTATATTCTTGAGTCCAGCGATGATTTCTTCATAACCCGCAATGATCTTGCCACATGATAACTCGGCAGCAGAAGCTATGATGAGTAGCTCTGATACCAAATTGTCATGAACCTTGGTTCATAGGGGGTAAACACCGCCGAGAGGATGGCTGGACAGCGTCGGCGTAGAAGGAGAGACTATAGATGAGAATGACTTTGTTATTTCTTACTTGATCCCAATAGCATGTGGCATCCCCCTTATATAGATGGACTCCACCTAACAGATAGAATCTAATTTTAATCATATCTCTAACAAATAGAAACTAATATCATATCTCTAATAGATAGAAACTAATCTTTAACTTAACAGGTTGGACCCAAGGCCCACACTCTATGACACCTTCCATCTCAAAGGTTCTTATTTGCTCTCCGTCTTGCAGTTCATTACCAAGCAAACTCAAATCTAACTCCACTGATCCAGATGACGATTAAGTATTTCACTGATACCTTCAACTAATGGTTTTGAGCTCAGTGACGTACCGACATGGTCGCTCATGCGCTACATTGCCTCCCATTGCGACCTTTGCTGCTGCTTAGGGTGGCTCGACAGGTGCGGTGGATTTCTGAACCACAAGATCTATGCGGGTGTCGACGCCATGCTGACCAGAGATTTATGTGACAGTGTGGACTAGAACCCGTCAAAAGTAACAAGAATGGATGCAGCGAGGAAGGGGGAAGAGACCATATTTTTATTCTACTTCACTAACCCTGTCACCACCTGGCATGTTTAATGATGTAAATGGTTGACACCTTCAAAACCACCATCGTAGGTTTAAACGCTCCAGTACCAGAAGTTGAGGGGGTTATCAACCCAGTTCTATGTGAGGGTGAGAACTGAACTTTTGTCATAGATGGGGGAGGCCATATGGGCATGGCACTGCCGGTATGACTACTTCCCGAAGTATCGCCGTATCAGTGAATCATAGATCATGGCAAGCAAATGCAGCACAAGCTAGAAAAACATTTTATCAAGCTTCGTATCATCACCTTTCATGAGAACAAGCACTTGCAAGTTCAACCCACTCAACCTAGTCAAAATGTATACTTCCAAGCTAAACTTTCTAAGGACAGCATGTAATTATTTGCAACTCCTTTTCAATACATTTCAAAGAGCAAATAAAGTCCCGTTTGAGGGAGAAAGCACATAAGCATTAAGAACATGCATGTCCTAACGTCCTATAAAAATGGTAACTAATAAAGCATGTAACAAGAATGAGGGAAGAAAACCTTGTAAACTACATAAATTGAACTATATAGTGTTACCTTATAATACATGGTAACGATGAAGGTGGGACATCACTATATGAGTAACCACTATAAGGAGACTCAGACATGTCTTTTGCACCAGCCTCCTGAGCAGATATGCTTACTTTTAGTTGATGTGAACCCTGCAATAATAAAGCTCAACAATGTCAGGAAAGTCACGGAAAGTAACTCGCAATCATCCGCAATCTAAGGCGTTGCCATCCTACATTGACAATAC
Source organism: Bonia amplexicaulis (assembly GCA_036346245.1). Lineage (NCBI taxonomy): Eukaryota > Viridiplantae > Streptophyta > Magnoliopsida > Poales > Poaceae > Bonia > Bonia amplexicaulis. Next base: position 9,537,411 of record CM070759.1, on the reverse strand, counting down.
CTAACCCCATCAATATGGCAGCAATGATTAGATTAAAAAAGAAATGAACAAGAAGGACCTTACCGTTGCATCAACTTTATGGGAGCAAAATGTCAAGTAACTGTCCTGTTCCAAAAATTTTGGCTGCATGCATAATAAAAAGAAAGACAAATAGGTTAACATACAGCTAGTACAGAAAACAACGAGGATACCCAAATCTGGGAAACATGGGAAGGAAACCAAGAAAATTGCACTCACAGAAACTTTAACTAAAGATTCCAACCTTTACTATTAATTTTGATTATAACGTGTTCTGATAAGTTGGTGCAAATCCCACATGGTACTTTTAATTTTGGCATTTGCCACCAGTACTTTTGGAACAGGATATGCTAATTTATCACAAGAACTTCGACCTTCTAAAAAACTGAAAGTACATGTAGCAATTTGCTCCACTTAGAAGTAATTGGGGCAAATCATCAAAATTCAAAAGTACAGGTGGGTGAGGTGATTTTTCATTTTTATTTTCTGAAACAAGTTTCAGAAGCTGCAAAGGATTGTGGTTTATCTATCCTATGGTTAAATACTATGGAAAAGTTGTAGTACATACTTTGAGAACATTGAAATTTAATACTAGGGAAAAGTTTGATTTGACATACCTCTAAGAAGCTTGGGCTCATACTAACTGTAGAACTCAACTCCACAGTATGTCCCAACCTTAAAGTCGCACAATTCTCCAAAGACGAACCAAGTAAACAAATTGGTATTTTACCCCAGAAACATTTCCCTTCAAGCTCTGTCAAAATGCATCACATGGATAATAATTAGTCCATTCAATAAGACTACAAAGTATGGTTGGTTTCTGAGATTCAATATCGGCCATTATGCTTAATTTTTAAAGGCACATGTTTTAAACTTGTAATATTCCGAAATTAATCCTCTTGAGGACCTGCTTGTAAATAGAGGAAAAGAGATACAGGAAAAAGGGATGGTTGGAAATGTACAGAGGGAGTCGTTTTTTTTATCGAGCCGTACGGGGGAGTTGGAATCATATTAGACCTCATGCCGAGATAAAAGGGATCGTGGGGGAAAGGACCCAAACCCTAGCTACCTTTTCCTATGTTATTCTCTGGCGTCGCACCATCACTCGCACCATCATTTCCTCCATCGTCGCACATGCGTAGTTTCCATCACATGCATCACCAGCCTGCAGCGCAACAAGTGCACCGGCCGACTGCCGGCTGCCCACGCGCCACATGCCTGCCAACTGACCATGTCACTGTTGCCTTCTTGCGCTCCATCAACAGCGTAGTTCTATGCGCTCATGCTATCACACGCAAGCGAGCACATCCGCCACGCGCTGATCTCCCATTTGTCGTCGGATTCTCCACGCGATTCACCAGCAACACCGGAAGCCACAACCACCACGTCGCCAACGTACACAGCCAGCATGCGTGCAGATGCGACGCCACCACCGACCACCAACAATATGCGTGGCCACATGCTGCCGGTGCGCAGCGCTAGCGCACAATCTATCGAACACACGGCTAGCTGGTCGCACGAGGTTGTAGTGCGCCAAGGGAAATTAGTGGGAAGCAAGAGAAAAAGAGAGGTGCTACGTTAGGGGAAAAAGATAAGGGAAGGAAATTGGGAGAAAGAGGGCATATTCTTTATGGCTTCTAAAAACGGCTTTTGGCTTTTGCTATAGTACCTAACTTTTAAATAGAGTATTTTCTTAACACGAGATCTACAAGTTACTTGTAATACACGTTAAAAGCCTAACATCTGTGTCAACCAAAATCACAAACAAGTATCTCTCTCTCCGCAATCTCTGTCGCAAACAGCCAAAATTCAAATATTTCAGCCAAAAGCTATAAGCCGCAGCCAAAAAAAACATGCCTAGAGATCGTGATTCGGGTTTTTATCTCATGAGTAACGATATGGTTTTCCCCTCTGTTTTGTTTATTTTAATTAGAGATTAAAATCGAGATTAGAGAGGGAGATAGCAAGTGTTCGTCGGGGGATCTAATAGTAGGTCGCTTTGATCTGTGGTAATTTTCTATTGATGTTTCGGGTGCAGTATGGACAAAATTTGGGAATGTCATCTACTAGGAAGTTATAGCAGTTTTCGATAGTTTTCTGTAGAATTTTTATTCATGTCGATCAGATGAATAGATTTCGATATATGAATTTTGTAAGTCTACTGCCTAATAAGTTTGTCATGTTTTGACTACTCGTATTAATCTATAGATTAAAAATAATAGATATAATAATTTGGGTATTTGGTCTACATGAAAAGTATACGTAAATTTTTAAGGATTCCAGAGAGTCATAACTAGATAGTGATAGATAATTTGTGTAGTTTCTGAAAATGTCATGATTCATGGTATTTGCCTTGAGTAGAATAAATGATATAAAAATAATAAGTCTGCTGTCCAACAGATGACAAGACAGTCTTCTGGGTTAAAAACAGGTGATTAGATGATTTAATCTAGACATTTGGTCAATTAGTAAGTTGTAGGAATTTTTTTATAGATTCCAGAGCTGAAATGGTTTGCTATAATACAATGTCTTATGATAATTTTTAGAACCGGGACAGCAGTTGTGACTGTCCGATAAAGGGGGGAAATTGTGGGTTTGGGAAGCATGTACGAGCGTTATCGAATAAGTATTGCCTTGTATTGCTATGGCTTGAATCGAGATTGAGCAATTACTGTAGGAGTAGCGTCGAGTGTGTTGTCACCTTTAAATCATACTAGCCGTCACAACTAGAAAGGCAAGTACTAGCCGTCACCTTCAAATCTACTGTAGAATGATAGATGATGATTAATAATTACTCACTATTATTGAATTATTCATGTCATACAATAATTTTTATTATCCTTTTGTTCAGTATGATATAATTTGATGATAAATGTGCTGTGGTAAAATGATGGAATAATGCATTTATGACATTACATATGCATTACATGCCAGGGCGGTAAGAAAGTGAAATAGCTATGAGTAAAGCTATTTGACTAACCCGGCATGCTCTTGAGTAAGACCTACAGAGATAGTGTCAGGGATGTAGGCCTTGGGCCCAAGGCCTAGTTGGTTTATTAGGAATTAGAGATTGGTTTCTATTTGAGTTAGAGATTAGATTCCTTATGTTAGAGATATAATTAGAGATATGATATTAGTTACTATATCTCGTTAGAGATGGATTGGAATTAGACTCTATCTTAGTGAGCCCATCTATATAATGAGGGCTACCGCATGCTATTGAGATCAAGCAGAAATATATCAAAGTCTTCTCCGTCTAATCTCTCTCTCTCCCCCTCTACCCCGGTTCATGACAACTTGGTATCAGAGCAATCGATCCCTTCCCACGACTTCTGCTACCATGGTTTCTACAACTCGTCCTACTGCTGAGTCGTTGACCATAATAAAGGTTAACGCCGACAATATGGCGAAGCACGACAAAAAGATAGCGGACATCATCCTCAACATACATGCCATCCTCGAAAAGATGGTCGCAGATCGGGAAAAGACACAACAATGCATTTACGCACTCATTCCAACAATCGCTATGGAGCCACTGCACCACTTCGCCGCTGCCTCCGTCCAAGACTTCAACGGCCATCGTGGTCGCCGCAACGCCTTCTCCGGCCCCCGTCTGCCGCCACCGCGCCGCTGCCGCTTCCACGCTGCCCCGCGCTCGCAGCGTAGCCTCATGCCGCCGGTCCCGCGTATCGGCCGCAGTCTCCACCGCCGCGCAGTCGCCCTCACCGCTTGCCGCCACCGATTCGCTTGTTTCGCCGAGATCGACGCCGCCGATCTGGATCCGTCCACCGCTGCCGCCGCGATCTCTTGGCCGCCTTGCCGCCGAGCGAACAGTGACCAGTGCCGCCGCCGCGTCTCGTCTGCCGCCACCGCCCGTCGGCCGTGTTGCCCGCTCTCGGCGTCCGCCGCCGCCGCCGGACCGCCGCCCGCAGCCGCCACCGCCGTCGCTTTACCAAGCCGCCGCCGCTTTTGTCATCACCGCCGCGAGGCCCCGAGCGCCGTGCCGCCGCCGCCGCCGCGTCTGGCGTCTCTCCGCGCCGCCGCCGCCGCCGGGCTGCTCTCCGTCTGTGCGCCGCCCGCACTCCGCCACCGATCCGGCGTTATGCCCCCGCCGCAATGCTGCCACCGGCCGCCTGCCGCCGCTGTCGTCGCCGCCGCCAGCCATTGCCCGCTCGAGCCGCCGCCGCCGATCCGCACCGGCCGCCGCTTCTTCACCGCCAGCCGCCGCCGCAGAGCCGCTTTTGTTGGTTTTGTGTGGTTCGGTCGATTGTGGAGAAGTCTGTTTGTAAACCGTGATCGATCAATAAGTTAAGGCAAAAAAACCAAAAAAAAAAAAAACCCAAAAAATTTTTTGCGGTGTATCGATATAGTGAAAGAGCTACACTTAAATCGACGAGACCGCAACCATGGTCGCGATCGCCTCGAGGACGAGCTGCATGTCCGAGAGGGATGTAATGTCAGGGATGTAGGCCTTGGGCCCAAGGCCTAGTTGGTTTATTAGGAATTAGAGATTGGTTTCTATTTGAGTTAGAGATTAGATTCCTTATGTTAGAGATATAATTAGAGATATGATATTAGTTACTATATCTCATAGAGACGAGTTGGAATTAGACTCTATCTCATTGGGGAGCCCATCTATATAATGAGGGCTACCGCATGCTATTGAGATCAAGCAGAAATATATCAAAGTCTTCTCCGTCTAATCTCTCTCTCTCCCCCTCTACCCCGGTTCATGACAGATAGATACCTCCACGGGAGTGGAGGGAAAGACCTACTTCAGTAGGCATCTCCACGTGATGGAGGTAGAGGGTGACATCGATAAGTGTACCCTCCGCTATATCGATATGAGCTACAGAAAGAGGCATGCATTGCATTGCATTCATGAAATGTGAGATAAGATATTGGACAAGTGAATGAGAATTGATGAGAATGATATGTGAAAATTGAGTTAACGATAAATGGATAAAAATTGTTAAAATGGTGTGGATTCATTTATTGTTTTGCTTTGTACTTGCTGAGTCTTGGACTCATTCTTACTTATTTGTTGTTTTTAAAGGATCGTTAAAGGCAACATGCATTGGGTGAACGTAGAACATGGAACAATTACACTTTTCTAGCTCTTCACTCCACCTAGTAATTCATCACTTATGATCATGAACAATTTAGTAACGTCTACTGTAATAATTGGATAATTTGTAGTTTCTCTTAGTTCCTTTATGTTTGTAATCTTACTACTTGGTGTGTTCCTAATTTAGACTTAATTATGACTTGTCTTGGCAATTATTTGGTTTGTCTTAAGTTCAATTTATGGTATATCATGTTACTGAAATTTATGTTTAGTAATTTAGTTGTTGGTAGTGCTGGTTTATTGGTTAAAATATGTAACAATAGTAGTTGTAGGTGATATCTTTAAGTTTTGTTGAGTCAGGGTGTTACAAAACTATATTTGACAAAAGTGGTAGTTGTGACAATGAGGATCCCTTCAGGCAGAGAGGGCCTATTAACATGTCTATGCCTGTCAAAAAAACTAATCACGCAATGTTTGAGGATACTTAACTCATTTTACCATCATAATTGCAGTAAAGGCGACAAACATAGACAATTCTTGCTCGATTAACACGGTGACCCATGGACGAATTGAATGTTTTGTTAGTTTCGGTTATCGAGTACAACTGCAATAGACTGAACTTCCCCACAAGTCTCAATTGTGGGTTCGAATACGCTGAGGTTTATGGTTTTCGGCTTACGCTTCCGTCGGTGGAGCCATAAGCCGTCCCGAACATAGCGCTTACGAAGTCACATTTATTTCCCCGTCCGCCCGTCTCCCTCCCAATCCCCCTCAGGTAGCCATCGCAAAGCTCCCCCATGGCCACGCCGACTCCCCACCCCTCGCCGAGTTCCCCCCGAGACCCCTCACCGAGCTCCCTGCCGATACCCCCACCCCACCCTCCACGAGATCCGCCGCGCCGCCCCCTCCACGAGATCCCCGCCTGCCTCCCTCCGCGAGATCCCCGCCTCACCTCCCGCCGACGAGATCCCCTAGCCCCTACCCCGACATCCCTCGCCCAACCCCGTCTTGGCGACCCCATCCACGAAGGCGGCGGCAATCCCCATAGTCCCGAGCCTGGTGACAACTGCTGCGAACACTCCTGCGGCCCCGTCTGGTCAGGGCCCGGCGTCGCCGACCAGAGGCGTGGCCTCGGTCCCTCAGTCGCAAACCAGGTCGTCCTTAGCCACGACCTCCAATGCTGGCACCATAGAAGCTGCGCTCGAGGAGGTACGAAGGACGGCTCGCGCCCTATCGGAAGCGATTCCTGTCTCCCCTACCGTCGCCGAAGCCCTCATACAGGCCGTCTCGTCGGGCTTCGTTCAAGCTCTTCTGCAGTCCATCCCCGACACCAGCACGAACCCTGTGCGCACCCGCCGTCAAGTAAGCTCCACGGCCTGTGTGAGGATTACTGAAATCATTGTTCACGCAGGAAAGTACTACCTGGTTAACTCGGGCTACCCAAACCGTACGGGGTACCTTGCCCCACACAGGAACACCCGGTACCACGTGTCGGCCTTCGGCAATGGTACAGCACCTTGTGGACGCAAGGGGACATCCAACTACCACCATTCGACGTTCCGCGACGTTATCGAATGGGCGTTCGAGGTGTGGAAGCGGAAGTGGCGTATACTGGAGAACATTGCTGCATATCCCGCAGAGCGCCAGAAGATAATTTTCACAACTATGGCCTTCCATAATTTCATCATTGACCAGCAGTTGGGCGATCCGGATTTCGCAGACCCTACGCTAGGGCCTAGGTACAGCTCAGACGAACCAGACAGCACAACGGCGCCAATAGATGCAGTGCTCAATGGGGGTACGCAAATGGATTACGCACACGAGATGATGTCATACAATCTTGTTGTAGGTAATATGGTTCCATTTCGAAGCCGCAATAAATGGGTCATGTACGTCTGTCTATCATTGTTAACTCGTATGTTACATGTTCACGAACCTTTCTTAACACTTTGTTACCTTTGGTCATACGTTACGGGTTTGTTATAGTCCTCTATGTCACAAAACCACTGATGTCACGGCGTCGCCTAGGCGACGCCAAGTCGTCCTGGCGCCAGGGAGGATCGCCTCGCCTTGGTCCGAACCCTAGCTTCACCGCCAGGTACGTCGTCCGCCCCTCTCCTCTCCGGCCACGATCCGTGGCCGCCTCCTCCACTCCACGCCGCCTCCTCTCTCCCACCGCTGCCTCCTCCCGTGCTCCGGCCACTTCCTCCAACAGGCTCCCGCCACGGCTTCCCTCTCCAGTGCTCCCCGCCGCCGGGAGGGAGGCAACAAGGGGCGGCAGGGGAGGCGTCGGGATGGGAGGCGACGGGAGGCGGCGGCAGTGAGGCGCGTGAGGCGGCGGCGGAGAGGCGTCGGGGAGGAGCCGGGGGGAGGAGGTGGCGCGGCCATCGGAGAGACGGATCGGGAGACGTGAGAGAAAGGCGGAAGGGAAACGCGAGACGCGAGAGAGGCGGAGATGAATACGCAGTTACGCACGTATATAGTATATACGTCCGTCGTCGCCGTGCCCCTCGCCTAGGCGTCGTCGGGCCCTCGCCTAGGCGTCCAGGAGCCTCTCATTCGCCATGGTCGCCGACTTCGCCGTGACAACCATGCACAAAACATACGCTTCATGCCTCAAAATCAGCAATAAGCCATAAGCCATTAGCCCAGCAGAACGCAACAGCCTCAGCCATAATCTATCAGCCCAAAAGAACACTACAGCTTCAGCCAAAAGCCATAAACCACAACCATAAGCCATAAGGTCAGCCCAAAAAAACCACCCTTAGTCTTAAGATAGTTGTGTTAGCCAATCACACGTCGGTGCTAATTCTAGCTAGCATTTAGTGTCCACAAAATACCAAACATAATCTTCCTCCACAAAATATCAAACATAATCTTACTTTGGAGAGCAGAACCTTCCACATGGTTCTCAGAGTAGGTATTTTCACCAAGTGTTTGTCCAGATTGCCCTTCAAAAATTTTAGAATATGTAATCAAATTTGATGGCAGCGAAGAAATTTAAAGCACAAATAATCACATCGGATGCATACTATACCACAGCAAATAAGGATAATGTTAAGGTTGCAAGCTCGGGAGGTTGATAAATTCTTCACATCAGGAATCATGAATGTGGCTTCAGTGTGGTCTTTATTTCCGATTTCATTAAAAGATGTCAGCAAACAAGCCCGACTGAACCGATATATTGGAGAATGCTGCAAAACATGATGCCGTAAATGAGAAAAGAGATCGGTAGATACAAACTTAAAAGCAGAATTAAAGAAGGTAACCTTACCCCTTCAAGCGAAACGTTACTAGTAGGTCTAGCTAACAGAACATAAAGAGGAAAGATATTCTGTTCTTGCAATTCAGTATTTGCGCCTCCAGAAAGTGAAATGGTTATTTGAATCCTACATCCATAAGAACAAACACCGGTCAGTGTTTGCATGATGCGACCTTTAAGTTTTAAGTTCCAACTGTGTTATTACTTTATCACAAAGATTACTCCTGAAAATAAACATATAATTACTTGGCCCTTGTTTGGCCAAGCTACCGTTCCAGTTTCTACTGCTTCTCTAGCTCTAGAACGTAAGAATATTAACGAAAAGTTGATGTCATAAAATTACAACAATAGTGGCTTTTGGATTATTGCTCCCATCTCTCTGCTTGAGAACGTGATTGATGTTTCACATTTGTGAATTCTAACCTTGCGTTTTAATCTTGAGCGGCAAGTGTTGTGATTTTGTGTAAATTTAGGGCAATTTGCATGCCTTAGCTTCTGGGGCATCCAGACAAATAGAAAGGTACTCCCAACTTTCCCACACCAAATGTCTCCAGCTACAACTATACCCCTCAAGGAATATATCCATCCTACAAGCTTTGGAGCTAAAGCTCAGTAAAATGGGTCTTAATGTAGGTACTGGTATAGGACATTACAACAAAACGTGATGTGTACCTAGGGAAGGCAATCTTGCCCGATAACCCGATTACCCGTAGGAAAAGCCCTAATAGAGGTGGGTATGTTCCTTCTGAAGTGTCAGCAGGCAAATTTGTGGGGGCAAATCTCTGCCTGACGGGAAAACAGGTGCGGGCATGGGGGAGCTTCACCTATGTCCGTTCTGCCCGATTACCCGCCAATGAGCACTGATAGGTGGGCCCTTAACTAAAAACCCTAGAGATTTTCACCCCACCAGGCCGCCACCACCCAAGTCCGCCTTCCACTCATTTAGGGCCACCCAAGTCCCTCACTCCCTCCCATCCCCAACTCCAACCACACACATGGCTCACCTGCTCCCTCCTCCATCCTCCCGGCCGACAGCATCGGCGCCCTGCCGCAAGCCTCCGCCCACTGGCCACCACAGCAGATCAAGTCGCTCGCCACTCCACTCCCACACCAGCAGCCGTTGCCTCGACTCCCATGCAGCCAAGCACGGCTTCAGATCTGCGCGGCTTGGATCGAAGCAGGGGCCCACAGTCTAGCTAGGCTGTAATCCAGAGAGTAGTAGCGCATTGTTTCCTGTCTTCTTTTTATTTTGTGTTCATGGGTGTTCATGAAAATGCCTCATGTTCATGGATGTGTTCCACTACCTGTGCCCACCGCGCCCGATTGCCATCCCTGTGTATACCACGTACATGATATAGAAATTTTCCCCCAAAAAACTAAAACTGTTATTTTGATCATTGAACTTTAGTCAGGTTCATCTTAGAAATCAAATAGCCTTCAACACTTGCAATAGTTCCTAAAGGACTACAAAATTGGAACAAAGCTAAAATGAAGATGGAAATTTGAGGGCCAAGTGCTCTCATTTGAAATTCTAACTTATAAGTTGCGACCCATCCAAAAATGTTGAAACAAAAATTGTACTCATCTATGAAAATAAGTATCTTTCAACTTAAAACCATAAATAGCATGTAAATTTGTGTGCAATATATAAAACATATATATTTATTTATATTAATAACAAAAAATAATAGTTATCTTTGTGTAGAAGATTTTTAAGAACATATGGATTTTTTTACTTACACCTTAACTATAAAAACTAAAATAAGTTATGTCTGTTGTACAGGTTGTCGGAATTTAGATTCGTGTGCTAAAGTCTTACGAATCTACGATCCTAGATTAAATGGAGCGATTCAATCCTAGGTAGACTTTTAATTTGGTAGAATCTTAATATTGTTACAATTCTAGCAAAAAATTTGCAGAATAATGGTCGCAGTTTACTAACAATTCTACCAATTCTATTAATTGATTGTAGATAGTTACTTGCATATGTCCTTTTAGTCGTTTCACTTTTTATCCTTTGATATCATTATCATTTGAATAAACAACAAGTGATCTTCCATTTGCCCTACATTTTGTATATAAAACTATAAAAGCTATCATAATGTAATTTAAAGAACATCATAATTTGTACACTAAATATAGGCATCGCATAAATCCGGCGAAATCTAATATTCTTACAGCCTTGGTTTTTATGCTACTTTTTTTATGGAATTATTATGGTTGTTTGTTCTACTTTTTATGATCATGTATGTAGTAACTGTCATAGAGCCAACATGTGAATGGTAATAGGATAGGCAATTATTAATCTAATTAGCTTTCAAATGACTACATAGGCACTAACATCAATGTTGAAAACTAGGAATACATGGCACGTTAAAAAAACATTGGGTAGAATTAGGTGGGGGATCTTAGATTCTACAATTTGATCCTGCCCAAGCATCTCCAATTTGATTCAAGATACCTATCCTAATAATATTACGTAAGGGGTTCCAACATAGCTAAACTAAGGAATCAGCAAACTACATAATACTCCCTCCGGTCACAAAAAGAGTGACGTTTTGGACATTGGCACAGTCCCCAAAACATAACTTTGATCACTAATTTTTATTATAATACATCAATAAAAACTAATAAAATTGCAATATTATGAAAGTATATTTGGAGACGAATCTACACATATAATTTTTATGAGTCCAATCTAAATATTTGTGGAGATATCAATAGCCAAAGATTAGAAAGTTCAAATGCACGTAATCCAAAATGTCACTCTTTTATGACTGGAGGGAGTAGTTAATTGTTTCCTATTATTTATTATGTCAGACTTACTGGAGTCATGCCTCTGGTATGTTGAAAAGAAAATACTTTTTGAAACGGGACAATCTTTTTTCTTTCGTTCAAGATTCTAAAAATCAATAACCGGTACTCGACTAGTCACCCAATCTAGTAGTGATTATCCAGAACAATCAGCCTGTTATGCGGCATAACTAGCCTGATTATGCAGATAAACGACTAACAGGTAGGTGCACCCGTTACTTGTATATGGCTGAGTATACGGCCTAGTAGAACTCTTTTTAGTACACTGCTTTCGATATATTGAATCAGAACAATCCTGGCTGTCCTCATGTTCTGGAGTAGCGTCAAAGTGTACCTCTTTTTCTGTCTTGCGTGTATCTTATAAAGAAGGCGTCTTTGAAGAAAAGCAGGCTGCAAAATCCAGCGAGCATCATTGGTATCTCAAAGCACTTACACATAATGGTTATAAGTAAGCATGCACATGTAAACCATGTAAAAAGATGGGGCTATAATCTTAAGATGAAATTTACATTTTTAATGGCTCGTCGTTGAATAATATTGTACAGCTCAACTGGCTTGCAGTACAACGCAAAATTTTCTTCGGCAGCAAGCTGCTCGTCTGGAGACAATCGAGCTCTTGACTGCTGACGGCACATCTGGTCTGCAGACCAGGGATAACCGAATCCACATCCAATATTCCTGCGTATGAGCACCACTTGCATCAAAAAATATAATCCATCTCATGTCACTAAGAACAAGAAAACCATCCACCATATAGACATGGCTACATAATTGCAAAGCAGCTGAATAGATGCAAAACAACTCGACTGGTTCCCAGGATCCAAATACACCACGGAAGGTACAGTACCACATAGATTTCCAGTGAGCAGTCATTAATTCCCGAAATTGGCCATTTACGAGTTTCCAGATGCGACCAAGGTAGGTACCACCAGATTACCAGTGAGCAGTCATGAACTATCGAAAGTAGTCAATTACTAGTTTCCAGATAAAACCAAGGTAGGTACCACATAGACTTCCAGTGCGCAGTCATTAACTCTCGAAATTAGCTAGACACGAACATAAACCCATCGAGGCATCAAACAGACAAACAACACAATGCACTATCTAAATATTCTGACGTTATCCGTAAAATTTTCTCCAGTGTTCTTATCAACCATGCACGGTGTACCCTTACACTCGTAAATGATCATGGAACTTGGACAGCCCCTACGCACCTTGCAACACCGGATCCTCATATCAAAGCGGCGGTGGCACACACCGAGGTGCCAAAAGCGGAATAAAACAACACAACACAAGCATAACATAACAACTAATAACAAAGTGGGCGGCGGCGGGCGTACGCTGCTGCGTCCCGGGCAGGTAGGGGTAGGCCAGGCATCCTCGCCGCCGACGAGCACCTCGGGCCCTGCGGGGTCGCAGGACCCACACCGGAATCCGCGCGCGCACAAGCGTCTGCGCCAGACGGATTGCATCAGTAACTAACATCAAGCAAGCTTGCAGCTGATGGAAGCGGACGAGAACCGAACCGGACGGGATCCCACGCGCGCAGGAAGATCTGGCCGCTCGCTCGCCGGCGCAAATTAGGGCAAAATTGGAACCGATCGAGGCCGGGCTAGGGCTTACCGAGAGCAGAGGCAGTGCTCCGGACGGATCTCCGGTAGCGGGCGGGCGGAGGAGATTGATCGGCGGCTCTCCTGCTGGCTCCTGCGAAAGAGGAGCGGCGGCGGCGTTGGTAGTGAGGATTTGGGGGCGACGCGCGCACGCCTCTCCTGCTTGGCTTGAACCCCTGCGCTCGGTCGGTCCGGTGCGACGGCGCTAGTGAAGGGAACGCGGATCCTGCACGTATTTTCTTCGGCCGTCCGATGAAGAGGTGAACGGTGGATATGAAGGCGCTGGGACACGTGATTTGAGAAGAGGCTTACCGCCGACGGACGGTTCTGCTTTTAGTTTTGGCTTTAGATTTTTGATTATTTATAAGAGAGATTATGAAATGAGAGGCAGTTATATGTAATTTTAGCTAGTATAGTTGAAGTCGGTATAGTATGTACTATAATCGATTAGTAGACCTCACCTTAAAAAATGCTAGTTACTATAGCAAAATTAAAAAGTCACAAGCCCATTCAAATGCACCTAATTCTTTTTAGCTTTTGACTTTTCCAGATAGTCAAAAACACAAACATCAAAATGTGATAGACTTTTGACATGGATTCTTTAAACGGCTTCGTAAGTCCAAAACCGTGTGTGACGTCTGCAGTTGTATTAAAAAACGCAGATAAAAATTATTACCTGTAGCCAAAAACTATCAGTTGTAGACAAAAAAACAATCCCTACTTAACCGGAGAGCTAGGCAATGGCTAGCAATCCGACGACCGGAGGAGGCAGTCGGTTGACGTGTGGCTAGAGCGGCGACGATGGGTGATTCAGCCATCTTATCTATGAGTTGGGTAGTGCTTGGGTGGTGTGGACAATACTCCATAGCATACCTGATTGCTCCTAAAATATTCACGAACATTTAGTGTAACTTTTTTTATGCTGTGGTTTATGGTTTATAGATTATTTTTTTAATTTTGGACTGTTCAAGAGAGGTAGTACGCAGAGAAAAATAGTCGTATATGATTTTGGCTGATATAGCTAAACTCGATGTAGTTTATATTACAATCTATTTATAAACTCTGTCTTAAAAAATATATTATTTAAAAACTAATTACTATAGCAAATAGAAACCAAAGTCTAAGGCAAGTAGATTGAACGCACCCATGTTCTGTCTATCAATGGAAAGATAACCAGTTCTACTGGGTGTTATCATTCTCGAAAAAGATATTCAACAATGCCATGGAGTTCTGCATTTTGTTCGGCTACACCTCTTTTCCTAGTTCATAATGGTATATTTATTTTGCTTTTGATACTTTTTAGTTCTGGGGCATGTATGTGCAGGGTAAAACTAAAACTTTGTGGCTGCATGTCTTCCTATGGTGCCAGAGGTTGAAGGCTGTACAATATTGCCTTTTTAGATCATATTGATTGTGGTTGATAGTTTTTAGTTGAAAATAAATAATAGTTGCTGAAAGACATAACTTTTAAAAAGAGTAGACAAACCATGTAAAAAGATGTGCCTATGACCTACCTTATCCCCAGAGCGAGACGAGAACGAGAGGAGCGATGAATCTACTTTTGAGAAGTTGGGTGTTCATATTAGCTACTAGCTTCTCTAAGCAGAAGTCAATATGAACTGACCTTTAATCGAAAGAAAAGATAATTAGACAAGGATTGTAATTGTGTTCCGTATTATTTATGTCTAAGCATTAGTAATTCTAAAAGAAACTATGGTGTCTAGATATTGAGTTCAATGTTCGCCTAATTAGAACAAGAAGAAAGTGGAGGGAAAAGAGGATCCAAATTCCTCACATAGTAAAAATTTTATATTAATCTTACCTAGTCTTGTAACTTCTTACGCTCAATCTTGTGCGTAATCTATACAAACTAATCTTAACACCATTCGACCAAACTTTGTACATAGTATGCAAACTTCAGGACGTGTTTGGATCTGTTGCTACACTTTGCCACACTAGTTGTGGCAAATTACATGGCAAGTAAATTTTCTTGTGGTGATATAAATCAATCACTACAACTTGTGGTAGGTTTTTTTTGGGATTACGGTTTGTCTTTCTACATTAACTAATCTTTAAAGGAAATATTTTTTAAGACGAGGTCTACAAAATTGATTGCAATAGACACTATCCCTACTCTATCTATATTGGCCAAAATCGTACATGAGTATTCTCTCTCTTCATACTTTTTCTCATGAACAGCCGTAATTCAAAATTTTAAACCAAAAATTATAAGTTACAGCCCAAAATAACCCACCCTTAGACAAATGTGGCTCATCAAAATTGTGCCGGTGGCTAACGTTCTATTTGTATTGACTTATAAAGGTTGTTTTTCTACAGTAAATAGATTTTTTGCAGTACCTAGCTTTCAACGGAATGTCTTTTCAAGGTGGGGTATACTAGTCGATTGTAGTACACACTATAGTGACTTTATTTATATCGGACAAAATCGCACACGAGTGTCTCTTCTCTATAAATTATTAATATTCATAAACCAAAGCCAAAAGCTAATATGAACAGCACTAAAAAGGCCAAACTTGGCTAGCTTAAGTGTGGCAAAATGTGTTAATCAATCAAACATTGATGTCAAAAGAAGGGGAACCAAAGAAGAAAGCTGAAAACTTGGTGTTTCTAATGCACCTCTACGCTAGTAAGTATGCTCAAACGTTTCTGATGGAAGAGGAGAAGGCTGCTAATGCAAGTGCATGATGGTTGTCGTCTAAAACAAGGGGGCTGGGTAGCCCAACCTCTGGTTTAATTTAGCATGAGCGGTATATCGTAAGAACAATGAACCAAGCACTCCAATGCACATCTTCTTGTGGTTTGGTAAGCAAAGGTTAATTCCAGGGGGAGAAGACAAGCTGCAAACAGGTAGGTTGCAATTCAGTGAAGTCTGGAGATAATCGTGTGAAAGGCTATAATTCCACATGTTGTGTGCACTTTAGCTGATTTGGCTTGAGAAACGCACGAGTTTTCACAAATTAATTTAGAGCTTATATGCTTCATTGTGGGGGAAATCAAGGAGGAGCGTCAACAATGGAGATTACTTGCATTGACAAGTTGTTTCGGTGATTTGTAGTGGTGCTGTAAGGGCAGAGATTGTGTACCTCTTTATATCGTCCTTCTAGTTGTCTGCTATAACCAATGAACTCATTTCCTTCTTAACGTAAAAGACGTGCAAATTTCATATGGGTTCTTGAAAATCGTCATAGTTTGCTAGAAAAGATTTGACTCCACGTGCAGTTGACATGTTTGTTATTTGATCATTTGGCCATCTAAATGACTAAGTGTGTGCTTTATAAGTGGTTGATATAGATGGTTGCCCTTTGCTCAAAGATTTTCCCTCTGTTTCACAATATTTATTCAACCACAGGACAAAGCAATCACACACAAAGTTTAAGTAATTCAATGGAATTGGAACATGATTACTTCTATTAAATAACATATTTTAACCACTCAACATCTTTCACATCATTAATAGCACAAATAGAGGAGAAAAAAGTTCCATGCCCATATTCTTGATTCCCTTGATTGGAAAATATTGTAAATAGCAATTCCAATAACCTAGACGAATATCATAAAATAAGGGAGTAGTAGTGCTTACATGATCGTGCATTTTTAACCCCCAAGTTCCCAACTTTGTAAAAAAAATGTTGAAACTTACTTCATTCAATATGGGCCATCCGGTTTGGATCGGACGCACACAAATGCCCCAATTGTCCCGTCACATCATAAATGCACTCATACCTAAATACATTGTTTTTAACCAATCCCAAGTTCCCAACTATGTTAAAATAATGTTGAAGCTTACTTCATTCAATCTGAGCCATCCGGTTTGGATTGAACGCACGCAAATGCTCGATTGTCCCCTCAAATCATAAATGCACTCGTACCCAAATACATCCACACCAAAATTCCAAATCTCAAACACGATCTTGCCTACCACGACGTGCACAATTGTCAAAGCGGCAGTGTTTGGATCCGATGGTGTCACACACAACGCCGTCTTAATCCAACAGCTAGAAGAAAAGGAGCAACGCAACGGTCACTTTTGACTTTTCACCCTGATGCCTACAAAATTACAAAAGCAAGGCCCCTTCCTCCCAGCCATAATAACCCTAGTGGCCGTTAAGACTTGTCGTCTCCGCGCGAGGTGATGGCGACGCGTTTGGCCTGGCGCTTCAGTTGGCAGCATCACAGCAAGGGAGAGTAGGAGGATGAGGAGGATGAATGGGATGATGTTGTGGTGGTGGTGGAGGGGGATGCTAGAACAAATAGGGTAATCCAATGCACCAACGTGGAGGCGGCGTGGAGACATGATCGACGCGGCCTGTGGAAGCTCCCATGGCACGCGGATCTGGTGGCGCCGAGGAGATGAGCTTCGGTGGTGGCAGCGATGGCAGCAACGAGGACGAGGAGGCTGCCAACTTGTCCCTCATTGTCTAAAGAAAATGGGTATCTTAAGAACACTTTAAAGAGATTTTTTTGGCAAGAAGAATTTGAACATAATTCTAGACAAGTTAAAAACAAATGTAAAAAATCATGGTCTAGGATTTAATTTTGTTGAGCATACCAAGAATAATCCTCCTAAAGTTGTTAAGCTTCTTGAACCTAGAAAATTTGAAGTAGAATCTGAACCAAAGTAAATTGTCTTTAAATCTACTGGTATATCAAAAGATCCATGTACCAAAGTGGGTGTTATGAAGCCAAAAGATATGACTTCTCATCAAGTTAAGTATCATTATACTCATTGTGGTAGAGATGATCATTTGGTTCAATTTTGCTTTCGAAAAGAGAAGAAAAAAAGAAAAATAGGTTAAGGAAGCGTTCTCGACTGGAGTCTGTGCAAGCCCCTTATTATCACTTTGCTCCCTCTAATCAATCGTCTGCAGATTGTCACTTTGCTCCCTCTAATCAATCATCTGCAGATTATCGCTTTGCCCCCTCTAATCAACCTTTTGCAGGGTCAGGAGTTTTTGCAACAGGACCGGTTAGACTAGATTTTTCCCATGGTCGGATCAGCATGGTCGGACCAGATCATTTTCGACTAGTGTTTTCTACTCGATTATACCAGTTGGCGGTCAAACCAACCTTACAAAAGCGGTCATATCGTTTTCAACTATCGTTTTCCACGCGATCAGACCACCCGGTGGTTAGAGCGACTTTTCAACGATGGTTTGATCGGAATATGACAAAGGCTAATATTTCACTTAAATTATTATCGTTACCTACTGTTGCTCCCGTTCGTCATGTACCACAGTACTGGATTGCTAAATCTTATTTCACTAACCCCAACACTCTGAGAACGACATTTCCTGTGATGTAAGACTAGCTAATGTGGGATAGAGAACATGCGCTTGATTGGGTTTTAGTCTTTTACATCATTACTTGACCGAAACACTTGATGGTTCTTCACTTTCTTTGATGGCTTCCAAGAGATTTCACCTACTGAGAAGACCATGTGGAAAAGGTGATATTGCCCTACACCTGGTTGAGTTCTTGTTTCAGATTGCTCGTATTCTCTCAAATTTGTTTGACTCTTCTCATTTGGCACTTTTGCAAAGTGCTTTAGGTGTGCTGCATCCTAAGAGATTATTCTGAGAGGGAGCTCGTTGTTAAAAATTTTAGAAGATTTGTTTATTATACTTATCAAATAATACATGAAGTCCAAGTCATTGAAATCAAATGAGTAGTAGAGCTGTCTTTATCATATTTACTCATATATTGTGTAGATTTGATGATGACTCGTTAAAATTATTTTGCTATACTTGAACTAAAATATAACATAGCGGAATACTTGGACTAGGAACATTATAGATAGCTCTTTGTGATGTTCATTTAAAAGGATTAACTTGATTGTAAGTCTTTTTTAAATCTTGGCTATGAGGCTCGTAAGTTTCATATTGCAATCTTTTTATGTTCACTCAAATTGGCATGTTATAAAAACATGAGAAAGAGAAGATTGAAAAGTTGTATGCTTCAAACATACCATGGTTAAACAAAAAGAAAAAGCAAAAAAGTGCACAAATAAAAGAAGTATGCTTTAAGCATACCACCATCTAAAAGAACTATGCTACAAGCATGCCATCATGAAGAAAAAGGTTTGCTACAGACATGTCATCATGAAAAGAAGTATGCTACAAGCATGCCACATACTTAAGACTTGAGTGTGGAGCAATAGGTTGCTATATGAGACCGCTAGCTCGTCTAGATTTAAAGTTTGCTTCACTTTTAGACTTTCACTTTTCGGTGTGACATCTCATTGTACTCTTTCTAATTGGTTTGGTCATTGTTGAGATGCCTGCCATTAATCTAATTTGCTTAATCACGCTAAAGACTAGTCTTGACAGTGCTATATGCCATATGATTTTATATGATCTAGGGAGCCCTACTAAAAAAGATGGATTGGTTAAATTCTTAAATCAATGCAAAGTGACTTAAATAATCTATAAAGTTTCTGAATGTTTACTCTCATTGCTCCTTCTTATAATCTTTCATTCTCTGGAGTTCTTGATTATTACATTACCAAAGTAGGAGAAATTGGAGAGAGTGGGGAGAAAAATGGGAGAAATCGGAGAAATTTACTAAAATTGCCTCTCTTGGGTTAACGGAGAGTTTTATGAGTTTTTTTCGAGAATTTGCTGCTGTGGTTTGTCAAAATTCTTTTCTCTGCAGCTTTGAAACTTTCTTTTCTAAAATTTTGCTTTTCTTTCAAAACACAACTCATTCGAAAGATTTTAAGGTGTTGTCAATGTATTCATCAAGGGGGATATTGTTAGACCATGTGGATAGGTCATGAATTTAGTGATGATGAATAATTGATATTTAGGTTGCATTGAAATTTGTGTTTGTGAAAGTTTTGGTCCATGCGCTTTTGGAAAACTAGAATTGTTGTTTGACAGTTTATGACCACAACAAATCGACTACAACATGTTGACCACGACAAAACGATCACGTCTAAACAACCACATCTGAATGACCATGACATTTCGACTACGGAATTTTGACCACGGCAGGTCGACCAAGGTAAATCGACCACGGCATGTCGAGCACGGCATTTCGACCACGGCGAAACAACTACAGTCAGTAGTCGGAGATGTGGACCACGGTCTGTAGTCGGTAGTAAGCTACAGTGAATCGGTCGTAAGAAACAGTGAATCAGTTGTATGCAACAGTGAACCGGTGATATGCAACAATGAACCGGTCATGAGCAACAGTGAACGATTTGTAGTCGTAGTCTTGTGTTGGGTTGGTCGATCAGTAGACTACGACCACGGTCGGTTGTCAGAGGCGTCGACCACGATATGTGATGGTAATCGTAGACTTTGCTCGTCGGTAGTCGAAGACTTTGTGATCGGTAGTCGTAGACTTTGCTGTTGGTAGTCGAAGACTTTGTGATCGGTAGTCGTAGACTTTGCTGTTGGTAGTCGAAGACTTTGTGATCGGTAGTCGTAGACTTTGCGGTCGATAGTTGAAGACTCTGCGGTCGGTAGTCAAAGACTTTACGGTCGGTAATCGAAGACTTTGTGATCGGTAGTCGTAGACTTTATTGATCAGTAGTCGAAGACTTTGTGATCAGTGGTCGTAGACTTTGCTAGTCGGTAGTCATAGGCTTTTGCGATCGGTTGTCGTAGGCTTCACGGTCGATACTCATAGACTTCGAGTGCTTCAATCCTACTATTCTTCAAGTAACTCGAGTATTCCTATCTGATGGGTCAGCGGGCTGACCGTCCTATGCATGACGGTCAGACTGGTCTTACTCGGTGGTTTGAAATTGATTTTTGCAGAGCGTGGAATTGGTGGTCGTAAATGATCTGGTTTGTAGTTACTAATGGTTAAGAGTGTGGTTTGTATGTGTGGACCGATATCGGTCAAGTTGGGGAGAATTTGTACCGGAAGAAAGTTCTTTGGTATTTGCATGTGAAGGTTGGCATGGAGATGGTCATGGTCGGTGACGAGGAGGACCGGGACTAGGAGGTGGTAATCTGAGGTCCAGACGGTCGAGGATGTCATGAGATGGTCGGGCTCACGTTGGAGCACGTGGAGGTCATAGGTGGGTGATATGTGGACTAATGTCGGTCAAGTTGAGAAGAACTTGTGTCGGGAATTCTTGGATGTATTTCCAGCAGAGTTGCTAGGGATGCCACCACCACGTCCAGTGGAGTTCAGGATTGATTTAGTGCCAGGTGCACGACCGATTTATATGACCCCGTACCATTTGGCTCGACCTTTTCAGGAAGAACTAAAGAAGCAGTTGGATGATCTAAGAGCGAAAGACCTTATTCGACCTAGTGTGTCTCCGTGGGGAGCTCCGGTGCTATTTACTAAGAAGAAAGATGGAAGTTGGCGCATGTGCATTGATTATCGTGCTCTCAACCAGTTGACCATCAAGAATAAGTACCATTTACCCCGCTTTGAAGATTTATTTGATCAGTTGAGAGGAGCTAAGGTATTCTCAAAGATTGATCTCCAGTCGGGATACAATCAGATTCCTGTCCGAGAGGAGGATATTGAAAAAAAACAGCATTCTCCACAAGGTATGTGCATTTTGAATTTAAAGTTATGTCTTTTGGACTAATGAACGCCCCTGCTGCTTTCATGGAGACAATGAACATGATGTTGCATAAGTATCTGGATGACTTTGTAGTCGTATTTACTGATGATATTTTGATTTACTCAAAGACTGAAGCAGATCATGGGCAGCATCTAAGGCTTGTATTAGAGACACTAAGGGAGCATAAATTATTTGCTAAATTTAAAAAATGTGAGTTCTAGGTGTCTCAAGTGGGGTTCTTGGGTCATATCATCAGTGATAAGGGAATATCAGTTGATCCAAGTAAGGTTTCTACAATGGTAGAATGGGGAAGACCGACCAATGTCAAGGAGGTGAGGGGCTTCCTCGGGTTGGCAGGTTATTATCGGCGATTTGTATAAGATTTCTCCATCATTGCCAAGCCTTTATCAAGGCTCACTCAGAAGGATGTGTGGTTTTAGTGGGATGATGATTGTGAGCGCAGTTTTCAGATTTTAAAAGAAAGGTTAGTGACCGCTCCTGTTCTCACTGTTCCGGAACCAAGGAAGCATTTCACGGTTTTCTCCGATGCTTCACGAGTTGGTTGGGATGTGTTCTCATGCAGGATGGTAAGGTTATAGCTTATGCATCGAGACAACTGAAGAAGCATGAGCAGAATTATCCAACCCATGATCTAGAGTTGGCCGTCGTTGTGTTTGCGTTGAAACTTTGGAGGCACTACCTGTATGGTGAGACTTGTGATGTGTTCACCGATCACAAGAGTCTAAAGTATATTTTTACCCAGAAGGATATGAATTTGAGTCAGCGTAGGTGGTTGGAGCTGATTAAGTATTACGATCTCACAATTCAGTGCCATCCTAGCAAGGCCAATGTGGTGGCCGATGCTCTTAGTCGCAAGGCGACGCCTGCTACTCTGGATAGTCTTTTGCTGATTTTGACCGTATGGGGATATCTTTTTGTTTTACGGGCACGACACGGGTGGAGACAAAGTTGATCTTAGAGTCAGCCATTTCAGAGCGTGTGCGCGAAGCACAACAGCATGATCAGTTACTGCAGAGAGTCAGGAGGCGTATGGAGATGGGCAAATAAGGAGATTTCAGTTTAGAATTTTTGGTGGAAAAAAATGAAAGTGGATATAGCTAATTATGTGGCCTCTTGTGGTATTTGTCAGCAACTAAAGGCAGAACATAAAAGACCAGCAGGGTTGTTCTAGCCATTAGAGATCCCTCAATGGCCTTGGGATGATATTTCTATGGATTTTGTGGTTGCGTTGCCTCGGTCACCGAGAGGCAAGGATGCGGTTTGGGTAATAGTGGATCGATTCAGCAAGTCAGCGCACTTCATTCCCATCCGCACGACCAACTCAGCAAGCGATCTGGCTCCTATTTATGTGCGGGGGGTTGTGAGACTTCACGGAGTGCCAAAGACTATAATTTCTGACAGAGATGCTAAGTTTGTCTCCAAGTTCTGGGAGAGTTTGCAGAGTGCATTGGGCACCCAGCTCCGCCTGAGTACGGCATTTCATCCATAGACAGATGGACAGTCGGAGCACACCATTCAGACCCTGGAGGACATGCTGAGGTCCTGTGTGTTGTCTTGGAAGGTTAGTTGGGAGGATCAGCTGCCTTTAGCAGAGTTTGCCTATAATAACAGCTACCATTCAAGTATTAAAGCTGCACCATTTGAAGTATTGTACGGCCGAAAATGCAGGTCGCCCCTTTGCTGGGAAGCGGTGGGTGAGAAGGCAGTTTTGGGTCAGGATTGGGTCCAGAGGACAATTGAGAGAGTGGCCTTGGTGAGGCAGAATCTGTTGGCCACCCAGAGCAGACAGAAAAGTTATGCTGATGTGAGAAGAAGGAATCTGGAATTTGAAGTGGGGGATCAGGTGCTCTTGAGAGTATATCCCACCAAGGGTGTGGTGAGATTATGTACCAAAGGGAAGCTTAGCCCGAGGTACGTTGGGCCTTTCACATAACGTGTCTGTGCGTACCGTTTGGATCTTCCCGAGTCTGTGCGTGGGGTGCATAACGTGTTTTAACATGTTTCACGTGTCTATGTTGAGGAAGTATCTGCGAGATCCAGAGCTTCATATTACTCTGGAACCATTAATACTTGAACAATACCTGTCCTTTGAGTCCAAGCCAGTACGAATTCTGGAAAGATCAGAGAAGATATTGAGGAATAAAACTTTAAAGTATGTTAAGGTGCTCTGGTCGCAGCAAACCGAGAGGGAGGTTACTTGGGAATTGGAGTATCGCATGCGTGAACAATATCCAGAATTATTCACAACAGGTGCGTGTTTTATGATTAAGTTTAATTGTAATTAATCCTTGGTGTGTGCATGGTTAGAATTCGGGGTCGAATTCTGTTTAAGGGGGGTAGAATGTAATATTCCGGAAGTGATTCGACAAATAATCGATTAATCGGAGGAGTGGACCTTTTAGAAAAGAATTAAATAATGATTTTAGACGGGGGTTTTCTGAATTTTCCGGACAACCTGGGCCTAGGCCTTGGCCCAGGGGAAAACTGGCCAAGAGGGGGGAGGAGCCCACCTCCTCCAACCCTAGCCGCCCCTCCCCCTTCCCTTGCCCATTGCGCAGCCGCCTCCCTTGCCCCTTGCGCCGCCTCCCCTGCCCCCGTGCACGCCCCCCAGCAGCCCCTCTCCCTCCCCGCTCCTCCATTGCCGGTGAAAAAGATCTTCATTCGCTGCCGGTCGAGCGGAGGAAGGAGATCAATCGCAGCGAGGCGATTGGATCCGGAGGAAGGGAAGAGGAAGGGAAAAAGAGGAAAAAGAGAAAAGGAGGAGTTCGTAGGGTGTTCATCGTAATCTACATCGGCTCGTCAAGGGTAATCCCTGTTGTTCCCCAATTAGATTCATTTTTTACTAGTTGTTGCAATGTCGGTATTCTGGACTGATAGGACAAATTGTGTTAGACGACTGTTTTGAGGTATTTTCATGGGGATTCAGATATGGACTTCTCCCAGAGAGTTATAGAGGACGTCGTTATCTTTCCCGAAGTGCTAGAACGCGTCATTCAGACCTTTGTAGCAGAAGTTATAATTTTTCTTGTAGGACTGAAGCGCTAGATCGAGAGATTTTTGTCAGGTTTTGGTAGATTGGTTTGGGCGATTAGAAAATGAGAGAATAAGAGGATCTCCATATTATGAAAGTTGTAGATAATTGTCTTAGATTTCCAGGAAGGTCAAGAAATCATGATTCGGACACTCGGGGTGAAATCTATGGCAATTTTAGTGCGCTGTCCAGAGAACCCGACGTGAAATTGATGTTTCAGAAAATTGGATGGTACGGGTAGAAGATGTCCGAATCAGGGAGGCTCACCAACTAGGTTTAGATACATAATTTAATTATCTTTCCAGAAAGTATAGGAACACCCTATTTGGACTCATGTACCAATAGATATGAGTTTTTAAAGTTGACTGTTCACAGAGGAGGCATGATGACTATAGGATTTGGGGATTGGAACCAAGTTAGACGAATTTGCTAGTTCGTGATTGTTTTTATTTGGGAAAAGGTCAGCTGCTGTTATCTTAGCAAATATTATAATTATTATTCTGATGGAGGATGATCCTGGGGCAGACCTTCACACGTCCCGCTTTCTCGCTAAGGCAAGTATAATGATGGTTTAAAATTGAGAGTGTGGATTGTTGATGTTTGATGAATTGTTGATGTTTGGTCTATATTATGAGTATATGTGTTCATGGTTGTGGTAAGGATGTATGGTGCTATTTATGGTTGATTGCAATTTAAAGTGTTCATGAGTATTTCTGGTGCATAGATATTGTGAATGCAAGTTTTACTTATTGAAACATTCACGCATATGCATCATGTTGATTTATTGAAGTCTTGGTCACGAGATGACCAAGCGCCGAGGTCCCCGTCATGTCAACATGACGGGCTAAAGGTCCCCAACTTGTGGAGTATAGGCAATTGGTCCTTGTACCAGATGGTACAGGTATGGGTGTGCATCGATGGATGCACACTTTGCATTACCGGTAAAATGCAGAAGAGAAAGAGATAAAGAAATTTTTTATCATCTTGGATAGCATGGCTTATTTATATGGTTGATAGATGGAATTGTGAAGTGATGCTCATTCTATGTTCTTGTTGCCTTCTATTATATTTGTTGAGTCGTTGGACTCACTCTTGCTGTTATTGTATTTTTTTAGGTACCTTTATGAGACCGGCATGCATGGGGAAAAGGAAAGATTAGAATTATTGCACTTTGCACGTTCTATCCACAATGGAAGAAAGGAAGAAAATTTACTACTATTTGCATGAAGTACTTAAGTAGTAGATGATTTTTGATTGCCGGATTTAAATTGTAATAAAGGATTAGAATTCTCTTATGATGCTTCCGCTCTTTATCTAAATATTAAAACTATGGATGCTCTATTAGACTTAAGCCAATTTGCTTAGACTTGATTATATTACTTGATGTTATTCATTGCTCTTTTATTTATGCCTGTTGAAACCTTCGATTTAGACAGTAAACAAAGGAGGTTCTGCCAAAATTTTGTGAGACGTATTTAGTTTATCCTTGTTATGTTACTAGTTTGGTAGCATTCTAGGTCATTGTTTGGCTGAGGTGTTACACCCACTACGTGTGGGAGCAATCCCATATGGGTGAGGTGCTAAAGGGCGAGGTATTGTAAAGGCCTCGTAACAGTATCTCGATCTGCGTAACCAAGGAATCGCGTAGGCCCGTCGAGTTGAGTGTCTCTTGTGGGTAAAGATGTACAAACTCTCCAGAGTATAAAACTGTTCGAACAACCATGCCCACGGTCAAGGGCGGACATGGGAATTTCCTCAAGTTAGTTCTATTTAAAAACCTTTGTGAGTGGGATAAAAACCTATCAGAGGGAAGTACTCTCACTTTGATTTTTTCGGAGGGAAGTACTCCAGTGGTGGAAACTAGCATTGGTAGAGAAAGCCATGCACTGTAAAAGGTGTATGTAACCTGCACTACTATTATTATTGCATTGTAACATCCAACTTCATAAACATTGTTTTAGTTAAAATTGCTAAGTCTCATGAGTTTTCTTACTTATTGTACCTTCAAAACAATGCTTTTAGCAACTAAAAGAACCTCAAGCCTCCCTTAACAGCTTTGCATTTATTATTATTGCATCCTGTGTGGTGGCTTGCTAAGTATCGTTGTACTCACTCTTGCTTAATTACCATTACTCAGTCAATAAGAAAAGAAGGTCGAGCCCTGCGGTGCTTTAAAAGGGATTGACAGAGCTGGAAGACGATGAGGCCAAGAATTAGGTCGCGAACCCCAATCGGCTGCATGTGGGCAAGTCCTGATGGTCCCACCTATGTGAAGTTTCCGCTGCTGCACCTTATTGATTTTGGCCTGATCGGCCCATGAGTAAGTTATTACTATATTATCTACGCTTCCGCGTGATATGTTTTTGGTATACAGTAATGTATCTGTGAGCACTATCTACTGATCTAGGGAATAATGCAGTGGAATCACAAAGGATCTGGGTTTGCTAACTCGGGGTCCGACATCAATCTAGAATAACACGACAACCATGATCAGTGAGCTGACTGGCAGATATGTGCTACATGGTTAGTTTTGGAACATGAGAAACAGCAGGAACATAAAAGATGAATTTGAAAGAGTGCCTTGTCCTGCGACAGAAAGAGAGGTACCATCTATTGTTTGAACAGTGATAGGAACAGCTAAATGACTAATGGAAGCGAGACTGGTGGAATCAGATGTCAATAAAAGGAAGCACCAGAATCAAGAATCCAAGATGATGTATCTGTGGAAGCAGAAGCAGAAGGTGGTCTCTCACCGGAAGACTGAGAAGAAGAACCAGCAGAACTAAACGGTGCAGAAGCAACCATGCGACGTAGCAACGTGAAAAACTCCTGAGTGTTAGAGGTACCAGGACTCTGCTGAGAGGAGGAACCTCCAGTGCCCCTCAGAGGATGGCCACCATGACAAAAAATCCTTCTTCTTCTTGTAGTAGAACTGCTCCACTTGTCCATCCTTGTTGCAATAGGTGCCGTGAAGTCCTCTACCAATAGCAGTTGTCATTAGTGGAGGCACAACTTATAAAATAGTAACTGGAGGCGTAGCAAGTGTAGAAGCTGGAGGAGCTGCCAAAATTGAAGGAAACGACGATGACGGCAGCAGACCCGCACCGTGAAGATGAATCTTCTTAGTACAAACAATTGCAAGAGTCTCCAACAAAGTCACACAAGGGTGGTGAGCTAGCAATTGAGCACGAGTCTGCTCAAACTCAGCTCAAAGACATGTCAAGTAGTCGTAGGTGCGACGAAGCTCCAGGTGAGACTACTGACACTGACAACATTGATAAGTGTGGCAAACATCTGGTCCTGAAGAGTGAATCTGACGCCATACCGCAGACAGCTGTACAAAAGCGTCCTTCGGGAGCACAGGCTCAGCTGGTGGAGCAGTGTGAGACAGATAAGGTAAGTCACCAGTAAGAAACTCCCAAAGATGCTAACCACGTATGTAGAGGCACATATGCTGACCAGTACCGATAATTAAGACCATCGAAGATCATCAGAAAGCGAGTAACGAAAACAGTGCCTAAAAAGGATGACAGAAGTGTGAAAAGAAAACCCTAAGTGCACTCTGATACCATATTATGAATAGCGCTTGTATTCATCTTGAGGCCAATGGGCCAGTATATATGCACGTACAAGTATGGCATATATGCAGGAAACCCCTCACACAACAGGGTAAATGCGTAGCTATATAATACATATCTAACAACATGTTGAAGATATAGTTTGATAATTCATTTAATTGATTCTTATCTCTTGAAAAACGTTATTTCAGTCTTGAAGCTAAGAGAGGAAAAGGAAAACTGTCCATTTCCACTTGTTGACTTTGTCAGTCGGCAATCTCATCTCAAGCAACCTTCTTTTTCTCATTGCTTCAATAACAAAATTACTAAACTTGTCAAAACTTGTTGCACATCAGAAAGTTGTTGTCCTTGTTTCTTTTCCCGGACTGCTGCTTTGCATCTTCCTGTTTACTGTTCTGACTTAATCCCAATAGGCAATAGTAAAGGATGCTCAAAACGTAATGCACCTATATTACAACTCATACACCTAACGTTAACAAATCTTGCATTTTTACACTCTATATAAACAGTTGAGTGTATATGATGGTATTCATGGATCTACCAAACGCATGATAGAAGACAAGCATTTTTCACACAGTTCAGTGTTCACATTTCACAGGTTGTTTGCATTGCAAGTTGACACCAATGTTACTAGAATAACCACTGTTGTTACTTCAGATGCAATGCTGCATGAGTAAAATTGCTTGCTTCTAGCAGGAAAACCAAGTCGAAATCAAGGGATTTGGTATGAATGAATACGCACTGTGTCTTACTAGTCAGCGGCTGCTTGGTGCAGTGGTCACTGATCAGGTCGTTGGATGTGTCGTTATTGAAACTGGGAGTGACTACCCACCTTTCCTAATAGATGAGAATGTAGCGGCAGCGTTTCCCGAAACCAAAAAATTGCTGTATATTCGGTGCTATTTCCATTGTGCAAGAACATAATTAATTGCTTAGAGTTTGTTAATTGCTTAAATCTTCCTTAGTATCCGCTTGGTACCTCAATATCAGAAAAGTAAGCTGCTTTTTTTGCGTAAAAGAATGCTGTTCTGTTCTAACCGTTTCAGCTTGAGTTACATATGTTGGGATACGGGTAGGCTACACTAACGCAGATTAAAATTTTTCTACCGAATAAACCAGAAAGCCATGTGAGTAAGAGATCATGGATCATTACCACTAGACACGCAGTGCAGCAGAAGTAGGGTTGAAGTAGCCGATTCAACGAAGAACGCGTTGGTATAGCGGTAGTAGTCGAACATCCTCCGTCCAAACGTCTCCTCGTCACCGTCCCTATCAGCACCGCAGTCATAGCAGCCCCTCTACCGAAGTCCATACGTCTAGCGATGGAGCACCGTGCGTCGATGTGCTAGCACCAGCGTGCACGGTAGGAGATACGAGAGGTGGCGGCTAGGGTTTCGACGGGTGTGTTTTTGGGATACCTCCCTCAGCCCCCGCACCTCTCCTTATATAGCCTCCAATTGGATTCATATCCGATACTAGTAGAGATCGAATCTCACTCAGAAACTAGTATCTGACCCCTTATTGTTTCAGCCCATTAAATATGTGACCCTGTAGGTTTATGTGTATTTGGCCATGGGTCAAAAACTCCTTTCCGGTCTATAAGTCAGTAGCGGTCCCTACCAGGACATAATGACTTCCAAACACACATAAAGATCATATCGGACGAACCTATATAGTGCTTATGTACCGATCCCTTTGCCTCATGATACCAGATCGAACTCAGGGCGAGAAACGTGACATCCTATGATAGTTCGATCCTTCACTCGAACCTGCAGTAAATTACTCAGTTGTGATTGACTCCTCAACCATATTTGGCATGGCCATGCACTTTCTTAATCCAACCACATCGAGAGGCCCAGAGATATCTCTCCTGTTATATAGGAGGGGCAAATTCCATTTTAATCGCTCATATTCCTCCGCACGTTTCATAGCAAACCCGAAAGCTACCTTTATTACCACACAGTTATGGAGAAGTATTTGGTAACCTCTAAGCAAACTATTACACATGTAGGAAACAATGACGACCTCAGGTCTAAAGATCCTATATACACTATGTATGATATCAACTGATGACACTTAAGAATATAACAATTCTCGCAGTATCTCATGATGGAGTCAATCTAACATCATGTTCTCTAACACGTGTCCATATTATTGATTTGATATCTCATATCTATGATCCGTGAAATATGATCATCAATCAATACATGTGCTGATTTATAAGTCATAATCATCCCACAAAATGATATAAGATCAGAAATAATTTAGAATAATATCAAAACATGATTAAAGAGTTTCACGAACAAGTCACATACTTGTTGATCAATACGAAAGATATTTATTCAAAAGACAAAATAATATCTTATTCAAATGTTTATAAACATAGAAGTGATACAATTATCTACATGATTGCCTCTAGGGCATATCACTAGCAACATAATTATACAATTGATATGGTATATTACTGAATGAACGAAAACACTTTGCGAATCAGAACTATGCCAACAATTTGGAACCACAGTTTTCAATCATCTACTTTCATCTTCTGAATTTTGGAAATCCTGGTGACTAATTAAATTTGCATGATTAGTTGCTCTGTTTATATATGTTGTGCACCTTCTCCTCTCTTTTTTTCTCTAGGAAAATGCATGCATATGGCAAACAAAATGTCCCTATTTTGCAAGCTTAGTAGTCTCCTGGTCCAAAATTGTTAGATAACGGATTGATGCCAACACTTGCTGTTAGGTAACTGAGGACAGGAGGTACTTTTCAGTACTTGCGTTTGAAACCAAGCTTTGGGGAAGCGACAGGTAGATTCCCTCCTTTTTGTTCGCAAATGAAACCAAGCTTTGCTATTACGACTGGCTCAAAAATGCATCTGACCTGCAATATTGGATATCCACATGAAAATGAATGGCCATCTGCAATACATATCCTGGACAGGGACCTGCCCAAGCTAACAGATTTAGCTGGATTGATTGCATTTGATTCGAAGGATTAACGATGTCAAATATTAACCTCAGGCCATTTTGTTTAAATTCACATTGCTTAAAATTCTCAACCTGTTTGAGATGAATCAGCATACCGATGAAATCATGAAATCGAGCAGAGTTTCAGAAGTAACTAAGCTGATAAGTTTCTTGAAGCTGCTAGAGAATCACTGCTGTGGTAGCACTCGTGCTTCAACGCATCTGAATTCAGAACTGTATCTTTGCAGCATTGAGAATGGGGACAGTGCAGCTGTTTTTTTTAGCATGCAGGCGATTCTTCTCTCCCTTAATTTCTTTCTCTTTTTTTTTTTGGCCAAGGGGATTAGTGCACAGGTTGTTGGATTGTACTAACTCCGCTTTAGCTCCATAAGCACATCAAGTTCGGTACACGAGCTTCGCCCATTGTCATAATATTATTCTTCTAACGATGCATCAGGGAAGGAAAAGGTGACGATGACCTGTGTGAGGCTCGTCTAATTATCTCAAAGGCTGCTTGAGTTGCAAGCATTGGCGACTTTGGTGCTGCTCTGCTCTCCTTTACAGCTAGTAATACATATTATATATCCTCTTTGTTAATGTCCTGCTTTCTCTAAGCACTGTATATTTGTATAGTTGGTGTTATATTTCAGTTGCTTTACTATTTTTTAAGCTTCACGTTTTCAATGTCTCTCAATTTTAGATGTCAATGGTCTTGGTATGGCAACCTGTCCAAAGTAGTTGCATGGTTGCTACGTCTTTTGGAAGCTCCTGAAGCTTCATTGCTTTGATTAATTCTCCTGTTTGGTGCTATCATGTCCATTTTCCATGACATGCTCACTATGTACGCTCTGCATTTTGCATAGTGCAGGGGCACAAAAATTGGAAGGGCTAGTATGATATTAGTGTAATCGGTCGGGAAGATGTCAGCTAATTAGTGTGCTAGTCATTTCTAATCGATGCTTAAGAGGCACTTGATTTTCCTAACTAAAGGGCTGCTAAGACATTGCGATTAGTGTTTTCTCTAATGTCCTTTTGTTTTTATGTTTTGTATTTTGTTAGACTATGTGGATAGTTTGTGAATTTAGTGATGATGAATAATTGATATTTCGGTTGCATTAAAATTTATGTTTGTGAAAGTTTCGATCGATACTCTTTTAAAAAACTGGAATTGCATGAATATTCAGAATAAACGGTCCGACCGCCTTGTATTGGGCGGTCTGACTGGCAGGCTTTGACCACGGATGGTAGCCATAGCCGTGGACCACAATCAGTAGTCGGTACTCCGATTGGCCTTGTGTTGGGCGGTCCGATTGGTCTTGTGTTGGGTGGTCCGATCGATCTTGTGTTGGGTGGTCCAATTGGTCTTGTGTTGGGTTGTCCGATTGACAGATTTCGACCACGGTCGGAAGTCTGACAGTTTACGAGTGCAGCAAAACAACCACAACATGTCGACCATGGCAGAATGACCATGGTATGTCGACCACGTCAGATCGACCATAACAAAATGACCACGGCATGTCAACCACGGCAGGTCGAGCACGGCAGAACGACCACGGACGGTCGGAGCTACAGTGAACCGGTCTGAGCTACAGTGAACCTATAAAATTTGAAGTAGAATCTGAACCAAAATAATTGTCTTTAAATTTGTTGGTATTGCAAAGGATTTTTCTACCAAAGTGGGTGTTGTGAAGTCAACAGATATGACTTCTCATCAAGTCAAGTATCAGTGTACTCATTGTGGTAGAGAGGGTCATTTGGTTCTATTTTGCTTTTGAAAAGCAAAGAAAGAGAAGAAAGACAGGTTAAGGAAGTTTTCACGTTCTGGAGTGGAGTTTGTGCAAACTCCTTATCGTTGCTTTGATTCCTCTAAACAATTTTTTGCAGGTTCGGGATCTTTTGTGGCAGGACCAGTCAAACCGGCATTTTCCACGCAGTCAGACCGGCCTCAGGCAGTCAAACCACCATTGGGGTTGAGATCTGACCTGCCGGTGGTCAGACCGGCTTTGTCGAGGTGGTCAGACCGGCTTTGCTGAGGCGGTCTGACCGGAATTTGATAAATGCTAACTCTTCACTTAAATCATTATCTTTGCCTGTTGTTGCTTCTGTTCAACGTGTATCTTAGTACTAGATTCCTAAATCTTATCTCACTAAGCCCAGTATTGTGAGATCAATGTTTTCTGTGATGTAAGAATAGCTGACAAGGATGGAAAACATGTGTTTGATTGGGTTCCAGTATATTTTACATTATTATTTTGTTGGAACACTTGATGGTTCTTTGATCACTCCCGTTGATGACTTACAAAAGATTTCACTTTCTAAGAGACCATATGAAAAAGATGATATTATTCTACACCTTGTTAAAGTTTATTTTTTAGATTTCTCATATTCTCTCAAAATCGCTTGGTTCTTCTCATTTTGCTCTTTTGCAAAGTAATTTGGGTGTGTTGCATTTTTTGGGATTTTTCTGAAGGGAAGCTTATTGTTTAAAGAATTTTAGAAGCTTTGTTTATTGTACTTGTCAAATAATTCATCAAGTTAAAGCCATTGAAATCAAATGAGGTGTAGTGCTCCCTTTATCATATTTACTCATACGCTATGTAGCTTTGATCATGACTAGTTGTAATTAATTTGCTATACTTGAACTGAAGCATGACATGGAAGAATACTTTAACTAGATTGATTATAATTATCATTTTGTGATGTTCATAAAAAAGGATTACCTTGATTATAATTATCTTTAACTAGGTTTCGCGATCTGTTGTCACAGACTTTGTGATCGTAGTCGTAGGCTTTGTGATCGGTTGTCGTAGACCTTGCGATCAGTTGTTATAGTCTTTTCGATTAGTTGTTGTAGGCTTCACGATCGGTAGTCGCAGGCTTCGAGTGCTTCAATCCTTGTGATCTTCGAGTATCTCGAGTACTCATGTGTGTTGGGCCAACAGCCTGACCAGCCTAGGCATAGTGGTCTGACCAGCCTAGGCATGGTGGTCTGACCAATTTTACTGAGTGGTCTGATATTGATTTCTGGAGAACATAGAAATTGAGATTGTGGATGATCTGATTCATAGTTATTGATGGTTAATGGTATGGTTTGCGCGTGTAGACTAATGTCGGTCAAGTTGGGAAGAACTTGTACTGGGAAAAAAGTTCTTTGGCCTTTGCATGTGCAAGTTAGGCATAGAGACAGTCATGGTCAGTGAGAAGGAGGACCAGGACTAGGATGGGGAAATCTAAGGTCCAGATGGTCGAGAATGTTACAAGGTGATCGGGCTCATGCTGGAGCACATGGAGATCAAAGGTGGATAATGTGTGGCGATCCTGGAGGCTTCGACACGTGATGAGTTGGAAGGAGTTATGGAAGGTGTTCAAAGCTAGAAGGTTTAGAGACGATGAAAAAACCATGTTTGGAAGGGTTTCGGGCCCTTGATTTTCAAAGGCAGTTAGGATTACGTGTCCAATTCGATGAGGACACGGTTTGATACTCTAGCATATAAATAGAGGGGGGAGATTAAGAAGTTAACCGTGGTTTTTGTAAGGCTTTGGGGGAGAAAACTTTTAGAGTTTTTGTGATAGGGTTTGAGGGGTGCCGTGAGGGCACTTTGTAGCCACAAAACATGATTTAGATATAAAAGATCAGATCTATTTCAAGAAAAGTTAGTCGGCATCGGTGGCGTATTTTTCTGGGTGTTGTCTTCGATTTGTTCTTGTTCCGAGCAGAGCACATCGGTGTTGAAATATTCGAGCAGGGGAAGATTGTGACTACGTGCAGAGAGGTCGAGCATCTTGTAGTCGAAATCTACATCTGGTATGTTAGGTTGTTTTTTTTCTGATTTTAGATTTATTTTCAGGTATTAAAAAGTGAAGGCAATTATTTACCCTGTCTGATTACGGTATTCGATCATACTATTTTGTCCCCTTTATTTCAAAGTTTCGTTGCTTTTTTGTACGGCTCTTGCTCTTCCCAACTAGTAGGCAGAAAGTTGTGCATTGTTGCAGAAATTTCTAAAAGGCTGTCATATTTTATTGGACTATTACAGGTGTTTTTGGTTATGATTGATAGGTTTAATAAATAATATCGGCGGATAGAAACTGAAATCAAAAGTCAAGTAAAAAACCGAAAAGAACGGAACGTATACTATTTGAGCAAGGAGTGGAAAATCTATGTATCATGTCAAATTGAAGTCGCATCGAAAGTTGGACCAGCTTTATTGCTCCCTCTAGTCGAGTTTTATTGACATTTTACATTTAAATTTAGACGTCAATCGTCTTCTGGTATGGCAACTTTTCTAAGTAGTTGCATGGTTGGTGTCTTTTGGTAGCTCTCGAAGCATCATGGCCTTAATTGATACTCTTGTATTCGATGTTTCCATTTTACATTTTCATGACGTGCTTGCTGTATATGTTCGCATGCCATTTTACATTTTCATGACGTGCTCGCTGTACATTAGGGTTGCATGCCGTAGAGGGTACTAAATTCTACGGGCTTTAATTTCAGTCCGGCTATTAATGTAACCGGAAAGATTTCAGGTCATTAGTGTGCTATTCACTTCAAATTGATGCTTAAAAGGAACTTCATTTGCTTATTAATTAATAGGCCGTTAGGAAATTGTGGCATCTCTAGTGTATTTTCTTTCATGTTTTGTATTTTCCCTATACTTGCTTAGGTATTTTGCAGTGGGTCTGTTCTTTTCCTTCAAAGCTGGCGGCTTTTAGCTTTTGCTACTGCTACAGTATCTAACTTTCAAACAGAGTATTTTTTCAAGACGGGATCTACAAGTTAAACGATGTACATGTTAAAGCCCAACAGTTGTACCATCCAAAATCGCAAGTAGGTATCTCTATTTTCGTAATCTATACCGTAAACAGCTAAAATTTAAAAATTTCAACTAAAAGTTATAAATCGCAGCCGTTGCCAAACAGTTCAGTATCTTATTGCACCGTGTGGGGTTAATTATATACTGGATTTTCCCAACCGCTAGACGGCAATTTCTAGGTGCTCTATACTACTTGAGCAAGGTGTGAAAAAAAGTATCGCCACATTGAATTTACATGAGGAGACAGAGCAAGAGTCAAAACTTGAGACCATGATCCGTTCTTAATTAACCAAATTAAATTGTGTTTTTTTTGTCCATGTGGCCTACTGCATGCTACTATCTTTGCTTTTGGGATCAATCTTGTTACCATGTCTCTTTAATTAGAAAAGTAACTTACTAAGCTGCAAGGCGACAATAAGGTTTTTTTATTCGGGGTAAAAGAGAGATTTATTGCTTAGCTAGGAAAAACCTACAACCATTTTCAACAAGCTGGGCAATACAGACACGAACTTACACTCAGCCAAAGGCAGCATGCATGAACTGTTCTAGTTAATCGAACTCATGAGCCGGTAGGTTATATATGCTCTCTATTTACATTGCTAATCTGCACCTCCCGACAACAAGGGTTAATAATTAGTAATTAAGTTACAACGAGAAAACATTTTCAAGTGAGCAAACAAAAATATGATCTCTCTCTCTCTCTCTCTCTTTGATAATGTGACCCTTCTTCAATCCGTTCCAGTCATGGCTATCTTCTAGCTGGGGCCATCTATTATCTATTTTATTATTTTAGTCCATAAACAAGAGAAAAGAATAGGCATAAAGGAATCGAATCTCTTCACCAAATCATTCATTGCACTTCCTCACACGTATGTAAAAAGGGTGTCAGCATTATGGCTAACTTTCTGCTCAAGAATGATTACCAAATGATCACAATTTCATCATTATCCTACAAACTACAATTTTTTTCTTATTTCTTTCCGTTTGGATAATGTTTGGAATTTGGTAGAGTGGCATATTAACTTAGAGACAACACATTTTGTACAATTTTCATCATTATCCCACAAACTACAACTTTCAGATTTTCCCAGAAGACCATGAGTTGCTGGGAATCGGTAGAATTGAACTAAGCTTGTGGTAATTCGTAGTACTAAATCATCACTAACTAACTTGATGTGAGAACTTGTCGAGATTAAACATTTTCTCCTATCTTGGACTAATTCAGAAAGCAACCTTAAGAGAATTACCACCGGTTTTGTGGCTAGCTTATATTGTAATATTTACGATATAAGCAATATAATTCCAATATAATCATATAACCACATCAAGGACATCAATTCATATATACAGATCATAACAAGAATGTAATCATATGAATTGAACATATCATTTATGATATACCACATATTCAATAATAGAGACAATTCTGCTCTAAACATAAATATGTATGACAAGGGGAGGAGCAGGGCTCCTCCTTTTGATCTCCCTCCAGCCCACCGACAGGTGGGCTCCTCTTTCTGATTTCTCCTCTTTTTTTGTATCAAATGGGAAATTACCATTTTGCCCTCAGTTTATACAACAGCTTAATTAATTAGAACCAAATGGGAAGCCTGGCCTGAAGACACCAAGAACATAAAAAACAATAGTCAGAATTAACTCAGATACGATTGTCGACTTGTCGATTGCTTGCTTTAGCTCGTGCTAAAATACTAAATATTGTAAATTATGCATTTGTGCGTGGTTGCATGATTCGTGATATTCACAATGAAGATTCCTGCTAAAATTGTAGCTAGTTCAAAGTTGGTTGATATATAAAAACGTCCTGTGCCGTGTCCTAATTAACAAAAGAAGATTAACGAACAAATTGAACCTACACCTAAAAGATTCCTACTTTATTTGTAAATAATGCGGGACGATTCATACTGAAGATCAATAACAGTGAAGCTGTGTTGCATGCACTGAAATACGCAACGCTTGTGTCACCTAGCCTGTCGCCTCTGCAAACATTTTTTTTTTCAGTGAGCCATGCATGCGTGATTGATGCCGTCGGATGAGTGAAACGCACCCTTGAGACATTGATGCATCAGCTGCTAGACATGAGCCACATTTTCGAACAAGTAATGCTAATTCAAACCTTGAAACATAAGGAAAATAACGAAAATGAGTGCGACGTACTGAAGTCGATTGATAATTTGAAATAGAGTCCTTTACTTGTCGTGCAAATAATAATAAAAAATGGAGAGGCCATGCTTTTGTCGTGTTTGGTTTCGTTTTAGGACCTAAACTTGTGAGAGATTTGATATTAGGGGCTAGGGCCAGTTATAATTAGTAAGGAGAATCTTTACCAATTTATAAAAAAAATTATTATGGATCTAATTTAGAATAGATTGTCAGTGACTTAATGTGTTGAAAAATGGATGTGTATAAGTATCATCTGGATATTTTCTTCTTAACAATCATCTAAATTTCGGACCGTTGGATTAGAGATCCAATGGCTCTCATTTTTTTATAGGGGGAGATTTTTTTTTTGAGGAGGCAGAGAGAATTCGTGGCTGTTGGATCTCTAATCCAACGGTCATAAATCTGGATGATAATTAAAAAGAAAATACCCAGATGATGTCTATCAATACCCTTGAAAAATAGTCGAACAAAGCTGTAGATTCAAAGCCACCACAATACCAAACTAAGCCTAATATAATCCTTCAACTTCGTTATGTAATTTTTTTTTGAAAAAGTCTTCTCCGCCACTAACAGGTGGGTCTATGGCCTGCATGCCAGTGACACGTAGACTCCATCGGTAGGTTTGGTTTTCTATTTGGAAGGATCCAAACAGGAACTAAACTAAATTAAAATTAAGGACTAAACTATTACTCCCTATAATTCAACGCCGTAAAACACACATTACAACAATTTAATCCTGAAACGAGCTGCTTCTTTTCAATTTG
Source organism: Bonia amplexicaulis (assembly GCA_036346245.1). Lineage (NCBI taxonomy): Eukaryota > Viridiplantae > Streptophyta > Magnoliopsida > Poales > Poaceae > Bonia > Bonia amplexicaulis. The sequence goes on along the minus strand of CM070759.1, from coordinate 9,498,730 downwards.
ACAAAAGGCCGGCTAAGCTTCCATGCAAAACCAACGATCAGTACGTAACTCAGCAGTGCTGTGCTGCACAATTAAATTCCATGCAGAAATTAGCAGCACACATAGCATGTGAATATGCCAAAAAGATGAGCCATAGCAATCACGGCTACGCATGCGCACAGGATCATTCTGTTGCCTTGGCAATGTTAAGGTTGCTGCAAGTGTCAGGCTCAAGCAGAAGCTCGCATGACCAGCTCGCTCCAAGCCATGCATGCGGCCATAGCCAGCCAGCAGGAAGCTTCAGTATCTTCAAGCTCACACGCGTCGCTGTACCGGCGACGCGCGACGAGAAGCCTAACCGTAACCAACGCCAGAGAGCGATCGAGAGACGAAGCGACTGCGTCGTTAGCTGCGTGGTCGTCGATCGCCGCGGTTTCTTCTCAGCGAGGATATATCGATCGATCGATCGATCGGAAGTTTCAGTCCCACCTCAAAAGGGGGGGACGAGTTTGTTAGCCCTGTTTCCCTGATGGCTAAGTCTCATCAGATGGTTGGTAGTAACAACACACACAAAAAACACTGATGATATATATGCTTGGATGCTAATTAAAAGTGTACTTGGTTAATCTGTAGGGGCTTGGTAAGTTAGGGGGGCTCTTGGAAGGAACCATGGTATCAGTGGCGGAGCCAGAATTTGGTTACGCTCTGAGCTCAGTGTTAGAATGATCTATATTATATAGACTGTACCATAAAAATATTATCCAGATTGAACTGAATTTACTCGGGTTATACACTAAATATTTTTTCACACCCCGGGCTGAAGCCTACCCTGCCCGGGTATGGATCCGCCCCTGCATGAAATGGATGGCTGGTGAAGTGGCACACTAGGGCTGAAAGCTACATGGCCATGTCCCAGTGTGCACTTGGTTTGCTAGAGATGCTGTGCACCAATGCATTGGCATGGTGCTAGCTAGCTAGCTAGCTCTATAAATTGTTGCAACTATTGGTTGCTTAAGTGATCATTCTCGCCTGCATTCATTGAGAGGATTCAGGCTAGAGAGATGGAAAAGACAAGGAAGGCCACCTCCCTAAGGTTAGGAAATAAGAGACATCTTGTGTGTGATTAGATAGAGCTCCATATATATATATATATATATATATATATATATATATATATATATATATATATATATATATATATATATATATATATATATATGCCGTGCTAGTTCGTATGCGGCTTCGATATGCATGATGAACTTAAGGTCGCGTCAAGATCCTTTCATGAAAGAGAAGCATGCAAGATATAATCTTTTGGCTTTTGTGATGTTTTTGAGTTCTAGCATAAGGTCTCAGTTTAGAACTTCCCTTGAACATGCAGATTCTTGCACAAGTTGTTTCAGGAAAACTTGATTAAAGTGGAGGTGAGTGAAGAGTTTTTTTTAAAAAAAAAAATTGAAGTGAAGAGTTATAAGTGTGCATGCCTTGCTTGGTCCTTTTAAGTTACATGTCTTCTTGTCATTTTGTAGTCAGTTACTTTCAAGTTAGTTAAAGGCTTACTTAACAAGCCCTGAGCGCGCGAATTTATGTTAGCTTACGTACCATTTTCTTTCCTTCTCGTATTTTATGTTAGCTTACGTACCATTTTCTTTCCTTCTCGTATTGTATGTTAGCTTACGTACCATTTTCTTTCCTTCTCGTATGACTGTCCAAGTGGTCAAGGCAGGGTGAGCTCTTTTCTAGCTAGCATATATGGTCGGGCACACTAGCTTGGTTTAAAAGCTTATATTACCAACTTGGTTTACTAATTTGGAGTTTCGGTTTAATTAACTTGATTCTTCTTGTTGTTGTTCTTTTCGCAGAGCTCAATGGCTAGCACAGGTCCCAAGAGCCCGGTAAGGAACGGAGGATCTCCTCCTCATAAGAAGAATACTGCAGAGGTATATTTGTATTACATGCGTGTATATTTATGCGTATATAATTCTACACTAAGAGTTTACAGTATTGTAGCATCACTCAATGTTTGTTAGTCGTTTTCCTAAAAACAATTCCATTTTTTCTGAAAAGAAATGGCTACAAAACAAGTTCTGCTTATACGTGTACAATATATATGGTTGTGTGTATATATATTCTAGGAGGAATAGGTAAGGATTATTCCAAAAATAAATCGGTATATGATTGAAACCTAATTCTGTATAGTAAACACGCACCACAGTTAATCACACTTCTAGTTTTAGTCCAACATGGTTTAGTACGTAGTGCTAACTTATCGTATATACATGCAGCAAAATCATTTCCTTTTCTTGCAAAATTGAAAATAAGAAAGTTCTGATTGCTTGTTTAAGATACTTTGACAATGACTCAGCGTGATGTTATATGGCATGGAGAGGTCAATTATACACATAAAAATGGAATGGCCCATTTCAAGAGCAAACTACCCTTGTACGAAAATTAGTCAAATTTGGTTCGAATATATCAATGAGATGTGGGATATATATATATATATATATATATATATATATATATATATATATATATATATATATATATATATATATATATATATCATGTTAGTTATGGTCCTTTTCTTTGCAGTGTTTAAAAAACAGGGACAATTATTTTATGGTGGTATATCTCATCATCATGCATGATTGTTTTCCATGCATGCATACCTAATTAAAGAGATTGGAGGTCGAATATTTAGGGTGCAACATTTCATTTCATCGTTGTCCTTGTAGCCACATTTGTCAGGTGAAAATATAGTCAGTTCCCATGCGTGCACGGCCCCATTTTCGTTATACATATTAGTCATGTCCATCTCTACGTGGTGAAACATCACATGCATGCATGTAGCTAATCAGACATTTTGCTTTCACATATTCATCGCATGAGATAGTTATAACCAGGTATATAAATAAATACAATTTCCTTTCTGAATTAATATTCTCAACATGATTAAAAAAAATTTAGCCACGAGGACGGAAAAATGAACACCAAAACGTCCGTAAGGGAGGTCAAGACTTGATAAATCATGACGAGAGCAAACGCCGTTCTCCAACTTCACAAACCTCACCCAAGGTTTTTCACTTCAAAAATTGACATGTGCTTTACTCTGTATGCTGAGCAACACACACACATAATTACCCTAAAATATTGTCCTGTACATGTTCATCAGAGATCACCAAAGCACGACGAACCACTGAGCTACTGTAGGCTTCACACCGAGGAGAGAGCAATAAGGAGAGCTGGTTTCAATTATCAGGTTACATAGATACACAACCCTATGCCATAATTTAACATTTATATACCTGTCCTGAGACAGACTAACTTGTGAGGTGTGTGTATGTGTTGAGAAGGTTGCAAGCAAGATAAGTACCATGGAAATCATCCGGAGATTTGAGGACAAGTTATCAAAGGTGAAGGACGTCTGGAGACATGAATTCTTAAATTTTTAGATCATGTTTAACAAAGAGATTTTTTTTAATGTGATACTCCCTGAATGTGAAACTACTGCATGCAGGTGATGGAGGAACGTGAGATCAAGTTGATGAGGAAGGAGATGGTTCCAAAGGCCCAACTCATGCCAGCATTTGACAAGCCATTCCACCCACAAAGGCAATTATTACATAAGCATATCATTAACTGGACACATATTATTGAACTGATTGGAAGAGATAATTATTTGGTTCACCAAATCTCATAATTAGTCTTATGTTGGACTACGAACGTGGGTCACTATATCACTGTGTGTAGAACAGAATGAAGATATATATTAATGGTCGATCGACATGGTTATAATAAGGCAATATTGAGAGTATGAAACAGAATGAATACAAGCAAATTAAGGACAGGAGTTGCTAGGCAGTTGGAAGACACACTACAAACAGGAATAATTCATTAGGCAACGATTGAGGTTACGATCCAATCCTATATTTAAGGAAGAAAGATGAACATGACTTTTGAAACAGTGCTAGCAAGATAGGACAGTGAGACGGTGACAGTCGGTTGGTCCTAGCTTCAGTCTGAAATAACTAAAATCTGCTTTAAAACACAAAGGCAGGCATTGATTAAACGATGGATACATAGAGATTGAGACCGTGAAGGGGTACATAAATCGACCCTGTGACGTACGTAGTTAGTTCAAATTGTTTCAGAGCCTAGCTAGGTCTTGTTTTTAATACTAATCGGCCAAGTTAATATTTTAAACAAAATAATCGGTTCTTAATTAATATTCATGCATATGTATGATTTGGCATTGACAGGTCGACGAGGCCCCTAACAGTTCCAAAGGAGCCCAGCTTCCTCAGGCTGAAATGCTGCATAGGTGGAGAGTTCCATCGCCATTTTTGCTACAACGCAAAGGCCATCAAATAGACGCATAAATATATCAATCAATCCATGTACACTATTTTTGCCGTTCATTTGATTTGCGCCATGCATGCACGTCCGTACACGTACCTCCATGCATGCATAGCTTCCAATTCACCTCGACTCTCACCAATCGTTTTTATGTATGCACGAATTTTCACGTAGAATAGAGGGAAATGGTTGCTGCTCACTTAAATTTTCTTCTTCTTCTTCTTCTTCTTCTTCTTCTTCTTCTTCTTCTTCTTCTTCTTCTTCTTCTTCTTCTTCTTCTTCTTCTTCTTCTCTTTTTTGTTTTCCTTTTGCTTTCTCTCCTTTACCTTTTCTTTTTTCTTCTTTTCTCTTTTCCCCTTTTTGCTTCTTCACTGAAGACTAGGAGATAAAGAAAGGCCTCGATCATCAGGATGCGTCATGTATGTCTCTGATGGTAATAATAATAAAGCTTGTATAGTAGTACCATGAGTGTTGTTTTGCCCCAGGAAACAACTGTGCCTACCTTGTTCATACCATACGTGTGTGTACTGCTCTCTAGCTAAGCCACATGCATGGTACACTACACATGCACATCACTTTCATGGAGAAAAATCGATCAACCCTAGCATAGATCTGAAAACATGGACAGAAAAGACCGGAATGATGAAAGCAACACGACACGCCAAAGATGGAAACTAATCGATTACCTTCGATCGACAGTGAAGACGACGACGAATGGATCGATGAGACGAATTACAGTGATGCACGCATGCTTAGTTAGCGCATGTGCATGTCGATGCATGCAACTTGAACCAATGATTTCGAAGAGATAGATGCGTACGCACAGGGTGCACGATGAGCATGCATGCAAATGTAGCTAATTAATGTATGTGGCTAGCTTGTTGTGTAATGTAAAGGGCTGCAGGATGGATGATTAGGTACGCGTGCCGCGTCCCTGTCAGGGTAAAAGCTTGTTATTCCACATGTATGCACCGGGTGAAACATTGCGACAACGACAGGGAATGCAAAGCTAACAGCAAGCTTAATTTATCATGCATGGTTGCATGTTTTGGATTATCACTTATAGCTTTTAAAATTTAAAATAGAGGGAAATCAGTTAAAAAGGGAAATCATTTCATACACTCCTAGTTACATTCGGATCAATAGAGAATAGAAATTAAATTTGGATTAATACATATTCCCATCGGTACATCAAAATTTAGAAAGGCAAAGTTACATGCATACTATTTCATACAATAGGATTAGAATCCGCCTTTGAGCTAGCACCGCACCGCCATGTTACTTGTGAGCCATTTAGTATTAAGATACCGAGAAAGATCGAACAAAAGAACAAATAAAATTAAGCAAATTAGAGAGAGAAAGAGATTGCCGTCAGAGCCCTAGAGGGTACTTTCGGGCAGGGCAGTCCGTTCACAAAGACACCTGACTGTCCAAGAGCTAGTCGGCACATCTAACAACCATAGGGTCATCACTCGTACGTGACACGATATATATATATATATATATATATATATATATATATATATATATATATATATATATATATATATATATATATATATATATATATATATATATATATATATGCAAAATACCATAGCAACCGCCAACTATCCCAAATCACCAAAATATCAACCGGCAGTCACAAGGCAACAGTAAGAGGCCAGCACAATACATTGAGAAAGCACAACATGGCACCTCTACACAGCACGGCTCCAAAAGAGAAAAGCCATCCCAACCAGCTGAGAAGAGAAGAGAAGCCAGAGAAAACACCAAGCACGGCACCAGTGAAACCCCAGTTCATTTCTTTCTTTCCCCCCAACCAAATCAAATCCCACATAGCTGAATCTCGCCGGCCACCGCAGAGCAAGGAGTAGGGAAAGAAGCCAGACCATAGGCTAGCAAGACCGTCAGCCCTGGGAGGAGGTAACCACCGGTCGGCACACAAGCGACCAAGAAAGCGACTGCCAAGCACAAGCCGTCAACCTTTCGCCAAGCAACCCAATCATCAACCGGCAAAGGTAGCCCACCAATTACCCATAGTAATAGCATGAATTTCTCAATATTAAACCATGCATGCTCATAGCCAAAAAGCAACCATTCGAATATCGCATAGCATCACTAGGGCACCATAGAACCATCTTATAGAATACTAGCCGAATATAGAAGAATAGAAGAGAGGGAGCAAAAGTACTGAGGAGGTGAGCCACTATGGTGTGGGGTGAACTCCACGCACCCGACAACCATACCATGCTCCCCCAGCGCATGGCATGACCTCGAGCCCCGTGGTAGCCACCAAACAACCACCCTCGGTTGAGTCCCAGAATCAACAATAACAAGTTGAAATTAAAGAGGAACTCAAGTAAATCAAGAGAGGGAGAGGGGTAGGAGAAGATCATAGAAGTAAAGGGGGAGCATGAGGAGACGGATCGGAGTCAGCGGTGAGTAGCCCGACCATAGGGCCAACCTAGGGTTACTAGGGAGGGATACGTAGAACTCGAACGGCGAGGAACGGGGGTCGGCAAGGGCCAAAGGGGTCAGCGTAGAGGGGAATCAGCGACGCTAGCTGAGAGGGCAGCCACAGGCAGGCGCCAGCGACGGTGAGGTCAGGAGGTGACTCCGGGATGGCGGAGCCACAGCCGAAGCAGGGCCGAGGGGAGGAGACATCGAGCGGGAGCCGAAGGTGGAGGCACCATGGTCAGGGAGAGGCCAAGGCGGCGCGACACTGAGGGGCCGGAGGCGCGGCACCTAGGGGGAGATCCAGATGCGTGAGGAGAGGAGCCAGGAGAAAGAGAAGAGAAGGGGGAAATGAGGGGAGCCAGGCAGGTAGAAAAGGAAATGAGAAAAGAAAAAAGAAAAAACAAAAAAGAAAAGAATAGGAGAGAAAAAAGAAAAGAGGAGAAAAAGATTAAGCGTGTACGAATAAGATTTGTCTGTGAATATAGATGGCGCTATCCGTAAATTATGGTCATTTGGACATCGAGGCATCGGAAAGGTGTCCAGTGAGAGAGGTTGTTAGCATTGGGTTTGTGCGTAGGAACGTTGTTGGTTGTCTATACGCGTAGAACCGATGTTGTTTGCAGGCTTGCATGAATTGCAATGTTGAGTTGAGAGTTTGAGTGATGCTTATAGGTAGAGGTCTTGGTTTGGCGTCCTTTACGCATCGTCCATAGGAATAATCAGGCAAGTGCAAGATGGAATAGTGGATTGTGATACAGGATTGGTGTTTATTTCTTCTATGTCGTGTTTTACAATATTTTTATGAGATGATGCTTATAATTGAATATCAATATTTGAATAATGATGCATCATGCATTGTACTTATCCGAAGGACCTACTCCGATAGGCCTCCCACGATGGTAGGAAGATCAAGACCTATTTCGGTAGGCACCTCCAGGAATAGAGGAAAAACATGCTTCGTAGGCACCTACACGGGAGTGGAGGAAAAAACCTGTTTCGGTAGGCACCTCCATGGGATGAAGGTAGAGGAGTTTCACTACAGGTGAAACAGCTCCACTATACCGGTATAAGTTGTATGGAGACAAATGGCATGGCATCACATTGCATTTGCAGGAAATAACCAAGAGACATAGATGTAGTACAGAGTTTATGATTTACAGCTCATGAATATGTGATTAACTAGACTACTGTGCTAACACAACTGTTTTATCGTGTGCTTATTGAGTCTTCGAACTCACTCTTGTTTTGTGGTTTTTTTAAGTGACTGGTGAGGACGACATATACAGGCGGGGTAGCACAGTTATTCCACGTACAACAGTAATTCATATATCACTTATAGTTGACATATTTAGATTTTGATGGCATGCAATGTAGTTAGTGTTGAAAGTATGTCGTAACAAGGAATATTTAGCCTTGTATAGCATGTGTTCCATTTGGTAATTAACAATTTTGTACCTCTGTGTTCCATTTGGTAATTAACAATTTTGTACCTCTGCTTCTGCGCTTAGTGTCAAGCGTATGTTGTTTGCTGTTTGGTTGAGATTTAAATAGAGGAGTTACTGCGCAAGACTGGCGGCAATAGTTGGAATTGGTAGCATTAGAGTAGGTGGTAGTACTTTGGGCTCGGAGGATGGGCCGGGGTGTTACAGCTAATCTGCGCGTGTGTGCTAGTTTGTGCGCCGGAGAATTATTACCGTTTGTGAGTGAAGTAACTATCAAATACATATAGAGTTAATACCCAACTGTGTATTGACAGTAACTCTATATATGTTTGGCAGTAGACGCCTATAGCCTAGCAACTGGATGGCAAGCAGCCTGCCGCCCAGCCACTAGGCCGCAAGTAATTAACCGGTCTAATTACCTGCCTGATTTTTTCTGTTTAGTATTTATTTGAATTTTTAAATATATCAAATGAGCTTTAAAAATTATAAACAGTTATGTACTACCTCTCAACATTACGTTCCTCGTAGTGTAATTTTTGCGGAATTTTATCCATGGCGAATGTTACTCAACAATTCATACAATTTTGATATTTTTATGAGTTTTACATATAGAAGATGAGCTCCAAAAATTATAAAATTTTATGTAAAGTCTTCTGATGTAGTAGTAGTTATTATGAAATTTTTTAGGAATTTTCTGCGGTCTGAATTAGTCATGTTTGTTCGGATTCATGGTCTGATTAAGTTAATCTGAACAAACATGGCTAATTCGGACTGTGTAAAATTCCCAAAAATTACATAATAACTACTACTGCATCAAAATATTTCACATAAAATTTTATAATTTTTAGAGCTTGTTTGCTTTACGTAAAAACTCATAAAAATATCAAAATTGTATGATTTTTTAGCAATATTCGTCATGGATAAAATTCCACAAAAATTACACTGCAAGGAATGTTATGTCAGGAGACTGTACATAAATTTTCATAATCTTGAACTCATTTGTTATATTTAAAAATTTAAACAAACACTAAACGGAAAAAAATTAGCCGTCCTAATTACCTGCCGCCTGCTCCCTGGCGACAGGCTGCCTGCCGTCTAGCCACCAGGCGCCTGCAGCTGGCAGTAGCGCCACGCATCGCCTCGTGGGCACTGCCGTCCGGTCGTCGGACGACTAAAACGATATTTTTATCAATACGGTTCTCATACTGCTATTTTTGTAAATATTGTGCGAAACAGTGCCAAAAGTGACTTTGATTCGGCAAGGATATGCTGTTTGAATTCTACGTAGGTAGGTGCGTGGGCACACATCAATAAAATAGAAGAATTGATATACCGATTAGTTCTTGGTTCAACCACGGGCTCGCCCCTCTCTTTTCAGCTTAAGCTTTTGGCTTATTTTTTACTATTTATAAATTTTGTCTTTTTCTGAACTTTTGGCTTTTTTGAGATTTTTTGCCAGTTCTTTTTTCCCATATTCGTTTGCGTTGTGCGTGATGAGCTAATATATTTTTTCTATTTTTTATTTTTTTAAGTTTAATTACACCAAATAAACCATCTTCAGCTACAGTATAATTTCAGCCAGCTACTGCGCAATTTCAACCATAAGCCACTATTTTTTAGCCTAACCGAGCGGGGCTAGTTGAGGGAAGTGATCGAGTTAATTTTTAAATTATTATTGTAACGAAACATCAAAACTATTTGTAATTCTAAAAGGTTAAACAAACTATAATAAATTAGTGTAGATAGGAAAAGAAAAAAAGGACAAGCTAGTGGCAGAAAGGGAGAGAGAAATCTAGCCAGTTCTAGGCAGAGCACTTGTGTGATTAAGAGCCAGTTCTATGCTTATGGGTAGGGATCAGACTTGAATTACTGCCTGACCCGGCCCGGTCTAAAGAAACTGTACTGTGAATGCAGAACTCTTGTGCTTGTTCTTCACCAGAAATGGACATATTTATTCTCTGTGGTGCATGTTCCTTTTACTTTTGATTGTTTGGGAGCATGAAGGAGTTTAACCTAACTAAGATACCTAGAAATATCGACATATGTGCATTACATGGGGTGGGTGGGTGTATGTATGTCTGTGTGTGAGGAAGCCTCTTTTCTACTCCGGGTGTAATTACACTCTATGTCGTATCTCACAACGTAGGAAATATCTCGCGTAACGGAGGGTATGTACGTGTAGTATACGAGTATTTAAGATCATCTATGTGGTATGTATATTTTTTTAGACATACTCCTTTTTATGTGTGTATATGAAGGTATTTACAAAATATGGTAAAAACTATGGTCCCCTTGTAAATTTTTCTTGTGGTTCACACAGGAGTATCTTATAATTAGTATACGAGTATACATAAAGTGATAAAGGAGTATTTTAAATTTGTTTAGGTGGTATATTAGAGGTGGGAGTAATTATACCTGGATGTAAAAGATATTTTACATATGTATATATATATGTGTATATGTATGTACGTACGTACGTATGTACGTATGTATACACTGTTCGATGGGCTTGGTTAGGATTAGTCGGATTAAGCAAAAGAGAGCTATAATGCTTCTTTCTCTCTCTCTCTCTCTCTTCTGTTTCTCAGACATACTGCACAGACACACATACAACAAGCAGAGAGACAAATATAGTTGCGCCGTGGTCCATCCATGTTGATGTTTGTACTAGCTAGCTGCGAGCTCCTAGTACATGGTGATCGATCGAGCTGCATGGTCGCTAGGTCTGTCTGCATAAAGCTAGCGACCGGCGAGCAGCGCACTGTGCATAGGCCAGCTCGGAGGAGGACGGAGCACAGCGTACGATGCCGAGACTGATCAACTGATCCATGGAAACACAAACACAAAACTGCAGCAGAGCCATCTGCTGATAGTCTGATACACACACGCATCCTTTCATGCATACAATTCTGATACATGCATGCTTTCATGCATACATATTTATACTACAGCACACTGTGCAACGCAGACGGGATGTCTGCTTCTTTGATTAACAAACACAGCAGTATGCTAGCTATGCGCGCATGCACGTCTCTCTCTCTCTCTGTATATATGAATGAAAATGATTTCATACTTATGCTTCAATGCGATTTTATTGAAAATTTGTATTAGTCTTATATTTTTGCTATATACTATTTTCATACATAAAAGAGTATATATATACAAATTATGCTATAAAAATATATTTTGATGAAATTTTTCATGAAATTCATAATTAGAGTATCTTATAATTATTATTAGAGTATGCTTAAAAGAATAAAGAGGTATAATGATATCATTTAAGCGGTATATAAGAAGTGAGAGTATGTACTCACGAGAGTATGGACAAGCCTTCCTATATATACGCGGTAGACCTAAGCCTGTTTAGAGCTAACGTGATACAAATGGTATTAGAGCTGGCCCTCGAGGTTACACGTGCCTGTGGGTCAAGGGCGCAGACATATGGCGCATGGCAAGTGTAGGTCCATATAAGTGGACTCACGGCAAAGCATATGTGCTGGCACTAGATTCACGGATGTGTGCCAAGAAAGAAGATCCTAGTTATTTGCCCTAGCGTGGTTATGTTGCTAACGAGCACATCGGATCCTTTGAGGATGGGTGTTTGTTAGACCCAACCCAAAATGAGGATGAATTGAGCCTATTAAGGCCCATGTTAGGAAATGAGCTTGAGAGAATTGGGAGTTTAGTGCCACCTTTATAGTTGAGCGAGAACTACATCAACATATAACATAGGTTGCCAAATACATTTCTTCCATACTCTTCTCAAAGAGTAAAGAGCACATATTTTTATCGTCTATCCCTAGTCTAAATATTGGTGCAAGCTAGGCATGCAGTTCGTATGGAAGCAAGCTAGCACTTTCTAGACTTTAGGCCCAGTTCATATTGACTTCTAAAATATGCTTTTCTACGGTAAATAACTTTTCTACAGTACTTATCTTTTAAACAAAGTGTCTTTTCAAGACAGAATCTACTAGTTGATTATAGTACACACTCTATTGATTTCATTTATATCCACCAGTTTCTTTCATTTATATCCACGAGTTTCTTTCTCTCCGTACCGCTCTCTACAAGCTATTATTATTCATAAGCTAGATCCAAAAGCTATCAACAAAACTAATATAAACAGACCCTAAGCTAGTCCCTACAACTTAGCAATGTAGAGATGGATAGCTCAAGCTGCTACTTGACCAAGTGTAGTCTATTGTACCTGATCACAAAGTAGCTAGGAGGTAGCTAGTAACAACTATGCAATATGTATGCATCCCCAGAAAGTGGGAAAGAGGGGGGCATGCATGCATGGCTGTCTACTCTAGAGGTAGGTAGAGCTCCTTCTACTAATACAGCAACAAATCATTGTTGGATTGAACAGAATACACACACAGCATGATTTGCTGCGGAGCGTGCAAGGCGCGGCGCTCACTTTGAGGCCGCGCCTAGCCGGGTCGGTCGCCGGCTCGGCCGATGCACGGTCCCCGCCGGCCAATCCCGCCCCGCCACGCAGCTGGCTGCATGCACGCAGGTGCAGTCTTCGCCCTGCTACGTGCACAGGCCATGACCGTCGTCGCATGCACCCCTTGCATGGCTGCAGCTGGCTACTCCTCCGCAGCACGCAGGCCGCGCCTCTGCGCTCTCTCTCTCTCTCTCTCTCTCTCTCTCTCTCTCTCTCTCTCTCTCTCTAACCTAGCAAAGCAATCCCATAGATCTGAACCTCCATGTGCGCCCTCCTTCTCCCTCTAGACAGAGATTGTAGAAGCCAGAGAGAGAGAGAGAGAGAGTAGCTAGAGCAGAGCAGAGCTAGTAGGAGGATAGCTTTGTTGGCAGAAGAGGGCAGGGAGGAGGCAGTACGCACTGGAAAAAGAAAGGGGGGGGCAAAGAAAGGCCAAGGGATGGGAGGCCGCGACGAAGGCTATTTCCAGCTCTCTCTCTCTATCTCTCTCTCTCGGTAGGCGCCAAGTGAGTGCCGCAGCCAAAAGCTGCCTCCGTCTCCCCATCTGGACGCATGCCCGTGCCCATGGCTAGCCAGCCTAGCCTTAGCTTTTCCCCTCTGGACACCTCTAACTCAAGACTTTGGCTCCTTCCGCTCTCCGTGCCAAAGCCTTCGCTAGTAGCCGATAAAAAGAATGGAAGGCACGGATTTAAAGAACATGGGCGTACGAAAACAGAATTCACTAAACAATGAGAGATTATAAACTTCCGTATATCTCAACCGTGTAACAACAGTTATATATATATATATATATATATATATATATATATATATATATATATATATATATATATATATATATATATATATATATATATATATATATATATATATATGAAGCCTCTTTTCTACACCCGGGTGTAATTACACCTTATATAGTATCTCACAATGTAGGGAGTATCTCGCGTAACGGAGGGTATGTACGTGTAGTATACAAGTATTTAAGACCATCTAGGTGATATGAACAATTTTTCAGAAGTGGTATGTACATTTTTCCGACATACTCCTTTTTATGCGCGTATATAAGGATATTAACAAAATACGCTAAAAACTATGAACTCCTTTACAGGTTTTTCATGTGGTTCACATTGGAGTATCTTATAATTAGTATACAAATATACCTAAAGTGATAAAGGAGTATTTCAAGTTTGTTTAGGTGGTATATTAGAGGTGGGTGTAATTACATCCGGGTGTAAAAGGTATTTATCCTATATATATATATAAGGAAGCCTCTTTTCTACACCCGGGTGTAGTTACACCCTATATCGTATCTCGCAATGTAGGGAGTATCTCGCGTAACGGAGGGTATGTATGTGTAGTATACAAGTATTTAAGATCATCTAGGTAGTATGAACGTTTTTTTCAGAAGTGGTATGTACATTTTTTCGACATACTCCTTTTTATGCGCGTATATAAGGATATTTACAAAATACGCTAAAAACTATGAACTCCTTTACAAGTTTTTCGTGTGGTTCACATTAGAGTATCTTATAATTAGTATACAAATGTACCTAAAGTGATAAAGGAGTATTTCAAGTTTGTTTAGGTGGTATATTAGAGGTGGGTGTAACTACACCCGGGTGTAGAAGGTATTTTTCCTATATATATATATATAAGGAAGCCTCTTTTCTACACCCGGGTGTAGTTACACCCTATATCGTATCTCGCAATGTAGGGAGTATCTCGCGTAACGGAGGGTATGTATGTGTAGTATACAAGTATTTAAGATCATCTAGGTAGTATGAACGTTTTTTCGAAGTGGTATGTACATTTTTCGACATACTCCTTTTATGCTGCAGTATATAAGGATATTTACAAAATACGCTAAAAACTATGAACTCCTTTACAAGTTTTTCGTGTGGTTCACATTAGAGTATCTTATAATTAGTATACAAATGTACCTAAAGTGATAAAGGAGTATTTCAAGTTTGTTTAGGTGGTATATTAGAGGTGGGTGTAACTACACCGGTGTAGAAGGTATTTTCCTATATATATATATATATATATATATATATATATATATATATATATATATATATATATATATATATATATATATATATATATATATATATATATATATGCTAGAGAACAAGAGTCTTAAGAGATTATGAAACCGAGACAAGATCGACGTATTGTCCACTTGGATACGCATACGAATTTGTATCATACTTTAACAATCTCCAGACAAATTCAGATCATACACTCAACAATCTTCAACTTAAGGTGAATTCGCTCATGTAGCAGAAACAATTTCTTTAATAGACCCCTTATATTGAGCTGTGACAACTAGAACGTATTGCACCTTTAATACCAAATTTTGTAGTATCTATGTAGATAATTAATTCCTTCTTTCATTTTAAATACTTTACCTCGAACTCATATATATGAGCATAACCTTCACTAATGAATAAAAAACTCTGGAGAGTATCATGCTAGCTGCCATCAGGGTGTCATCAAACTTTTAAAATTGAATATCGCAAAAGCCTCCATAATGGCCGCACAAACGATCCAAAATTGCAACATATCGAAACCATGAATAAAACATCAAATTCAATTGTCCCCACAACTAACATTGATCTTTTTGGTTTTTTAAAAGTCCCTTCAATTAAGCGCAGCCCAAATTAACTCATTGTATTGAAAGCCTGCAATTCCACCTTACACTCTATATGTGTGGATCTTGCTGCAGTAACCCGTAGTAGATGACGGATTATCAAAGAAATCGCCAATGATTAATCCCACGTGGATGCTGCAATAATAAACTCCACCCCCAATAAAAAACATCAGGGCTGACGACACAACTTCTTGATGGAAGATGACGATTGATTATGGCAGACGATCATCGATAGGGATGGGGTAGTATGACGCCAAGGCATGGTGCAGGGTGACATAGGCTATGGTGCTGGCAAACCTACCACTGGAACAGTCGTTGAGGTAGAGTGCAGGTTGACGCTTAGTATGAAATCTAGTCGTGGAACGGAGTTGACGCGAGTCCCTGATGCTGCCCCTCGGTGCAGCGTAGGTCGCCTTGTCTGTGAGATGGCCACCCTGGGAGTCTCCTCTCAGGGGCAACATCTTTGATCTTGAACTTGAAGCTCTATATCACTTGTTACAAAACACACGACAAAAGTTGATGATTAAATAGAACGAGAGACACGGATTTAACATAGAAAACCTTTATGGAAAAGCTACAGACGCACAAAGACGGAATTCACTATACGAGAAGAGTTTACAAGTATGATGATCTTTGACGCATCTCAACCGTGCAACTATAGAGGATATATATATATATATATATATATATATATATATATATATATATATATATATATATATATATATATATATATATATATATATATAGGAGGAATAAGAGTCCTAGAAAATTATGAAACCGAGACAAAATTGGCGATATGTCCACTTAGATAAATATATGAATTCATATCTTACTTTAACACATATGCTCTTCAATCCCACATGTATGTCAACAAGTATATGTATACATCTAGCTAACCCCACTCCAGTAAATACGTCGTATTTGCTTGGTTTTGCTCCAGTTTAGAGTTAAAGATACTACATACAACAAGATTCATGGTGTGTACTGTATAGCACAAGTCACACACATGCATACGCAAGAGTTTGCACGCTCCTTTTTCGCTCATATTTGCTTGCTTCTGCCCGATGTGGAGCCAAACCACTAACTAAAAGCATATATATGGCGTATGCTAGCATTTTATAGTATAGATTACAAGTATCACTACTACAGAAAGCCTAATACTAGACGGCCAATCACAGACGGTTTGACAAAACCGTCTGTGACCGACACTAACACAGACGGTTTTAATTTGGACACCGTCTATGTAGGCGGCGTCGGAGAAGACGAGTATCACATACGGTTGTTACTGATGAACCGTCTGTGATACTAAAGTATCACAGACGGTCTGTATTAAAAACCGTCTGTGATAATCTGGAATTATCACAGACGGTTTGTAATAAAAAACCGTCTGTCATAGTAACAACCAATCAAATTAAATGCAGAGACAGGGGATCACAAATAAAAGGCAAATTTATTAATTTCAATTCGAGGCAAATTTATTACAAAAGTCGCAGAGATAAAGAGATTGCCAGATTCTAATCTTCTGGGCTTCGTACGCTTCTTCTTCGACTTTGGGACTTGGAGGAGCGTCAGCTGAGTTCTCGAACGCCGTTAAGATTGTCCTTGTCCTCAGCACTTCCTCCTCCAGCATTGGCAAATGATCAGTAGCGTACGTCATAAGCTCGTAGAGGATAGCATTATAAGATTCCTCAGAATCGCCATTTCGCTGAGCGGCAATGCTATCCATCAATCTCTCCATTGCCACAAATGCTTCCTCCGCTTTGTGCACATTGTAGAGAAGAACGAGGTTAAGGGCGGTTTCCCTTTCCTGAACGGCAAGAAAACACCTTCGTCGACGGCGGATGATGAGGTCTAGCTGACGGATGGAAGCGAGTCGAGGGAGGAGAGCAGGGTGTGAGCGGAGGAGCTGCTCTAGACATGGATTATTGGCCGCCTGTGTAAGATTACTGTAGCTACAAACCGTCTGTGATATTTCAATATCACAGACGGTTGTTCGACAACCGTCTGTGATAACCTTCGATTATCACTGACCCATAAATTCAGACGGTTCACAAAACCGTCTGTGATGACGTTTTTGTACCGTCTGTGATGACCTTTTCTGTAGTAGTGTATGATGATCTTTGACGCATCTCAACCGTGCAACTATAGAGGGTACATATATAGGAGGGCATAAGAGTCCTAAAAAATTATAAAACCGAGACGAGGTTGACATATATGTCCACTTAGATACGTATACGAATTCATATCTTACTTTAACACATATGTTCTTCAATCCCACATGTATGTCAACAAGTATATGTATACATCTAGCTAACCCCACTCCAGTAAGTACGTCGTATTTGCTTGGTTTTGCTCCATGTAGAGTTAAAGATACTACATACAGCAAGATTCATGGTGTGTACTGTATAGCACAAGTCACACACATGCATACGCAAGAGTTTGCACGCTCCTTTTTCGCTCATATTTGCTTGCTTCTGCTCGATGTAGAGCTAAAGCCACTAACTAAAAGCATATATATATATATATATATATATATATATATATATATATATATATATATATATATATATATAGCCTGTGCTAGCATTTTATAGTATAGATACCTCCGGATTTAACCCTACACTTCGGAGTATGAAAGCTGGTGTGAGTATGTAATATCTATCTAGCTAGGCTGACGCTACAGAGCTGCATGCACCGCCTGCTTGCTCGCTAGAGAGAGGGATGGATTCTTTTTTACCGCACTCCTTGATCAGTAGTAGTCGAGTTTGCACATATGTGTGAAAGGACAAGCAGGGAAAAGTACCTAACTAGGCGCCGAGAGAAAGATCAAAAATGGACTCAACACCATCAGTCGCAGTGGGAGACATGACAAGTCGCCCATGAGGGAAAGCACAAAAGAGAAGCATCCGAGAGATTGACGAGTCGAGCGTCGTGGTAAAAAAAAGTTCGATCGTCTTAGCACCAAACAAACACACTAAGTAGGGTTCTTGCTACACGAGTAGCTAGCCTGTTCCACTCTCTCTGTCCCTCTTTCTAGCTCTTTTTCACTCGACGATATATCTCTGCACGAGACACTATGAAACAGTAGTAGAACTTTGGGTACAGATGAAGACCAAACTACAGATACAAGAAATGACCATGGCACCGTACACATCTCCGCCTCTCTCTCCCCAACTCGATTGGTATCTCTCCGACCGTACGGTACCTAGCTAGTGCGACCCTTCTTCCCTCTGGGGAACACACACACATGTGCATGCATGTGATTAAGCTAGTTTGCACTAGTGCACTAATACCTGGCAATGCAAATACAAGGCATATCCATGCACGTACTCACGCAATTGGAAAGCAGCTAACAACTAGAGGTAGTAGCTAGTGGACTAAATGAGAGAGCAAGCAAGCTGAACTAGTAGCAGCCGGGTGCTAGACCACGACCATGTCGCTGCCGTCGCCGGCGTTGCCGTTCTCTTCCTGCAGGTAGCCGTCGTCGTGGTCGTGGCCGAGCTCGTCGTCGTCCTCCTCCTCGTCGTCGATGGTGACGGACTCGATGATGTGCGGCGCGTGGCCGCCGCCGAAGGAGCGGACGTGGTCCTTGAGCGAGCGCTTGTGCTTGAAGTCGGAGCCGCAGACGCAGAACCAGAGCTTGCCGCAGTTCTTCTCGTGCGTGCGCCAGTCGCCGCGCACGGCGAACCGCTTGCCGCACCGGCGGCACGCGTACGGCCGCGCGCCGTGCTTGCGCCGGTAGTGCGTCTGCAGCGTCCGGAAGTCCTTGAGCGGCCGCGCCCGCGGGTGGTCGATGTTGTTCCGGCACCCCTCCGCGCAGCAGTAGCACGGCAGCCGCATCAGGGACGGCGGCGGTGCCGTCCCCACCGTGATCGCCCCGCGCAGCGATTCCGACCCCTTCCGGTACTGCGACCCGTGCCCCCACATATGCATCTGCACCACATCGACATGTATCATATACGTGCAAGAATTAAATTCATGGGCGATTAGGGCGAGTGAGTTAAAGATTCTAGTACCTGCATGTTGTTGAAGCGGTTGAAGGTCTTGTTGCAGACGGCGCAGGAGAACTGGGTGGAACCGACGAGGATCTCGGCGGCGGAGGGGATCCAGTACTGGCTTGGCACCTGGCTCCCGCCCGGCGCGGCTGTCGACGACACCGCCGACGCTGTCACCTGTGGCGCGGCGAATCCCCCGCCGCAGGAGGCCGCGTTGCTGGACGGAGGGGCTATGGAGAGGGATATGGTCACGTTAGGGTCCTGCCCATGAAACAAGAAGCTGCTGCTGTTGCCGCCGCCATTGTAATGGCTCTGGTTGAACCAGGAGGAAGCGGCGGCGGAGTACTGCGTGGTGGCCATGGAGGTGGAGATGGAGGGAGACGAGCACGCCGACGAGGAGGCGGCGACGTCATGGTGGTGGTGGCCCGGAGGCCAGAGGGAGAGGAGAAGCATGGACTGGTCGTCGTCCTCGGCGTTGCCATTGGCGTGCTTGCTCGGAGGGGCGGCGGCGGCGGTGTGGTGCTGGCCATATGGGTGCGGGTGCATGGCTCTGTAGCTGTGCATGTCTCCCTCTGATCTGTGAAAGTTTCAGTGGAGGCTTGATGGCAAAGAGAGGGGAGCAACAAGTGTTGGAGGAAGAGAGGGCTAGCGATAGCCTTCCTCTAGCTTCGTCTGTGCTTCTGATTGGTGGTCGTCTGTGGGAGGGAGGGAGCCTGGAACTGCGAGGTGGTATATATAGCTAGAGAGAGAGAGACAGAGGTGACCTAGTAGGTATAGTGAATGATTGGTGAGTCGGGGCGCTTGCACGTGCAACGTAGGGGTACGTACATACCCTAACATACGTCATATATGCCTGGTCCATACGCAACTTAGTTAGCTCTTTTTTTCCGCATGAAATGGCTGTCAATGTGGACCATATTTAGAGCATGTAAACCTTATATATAACATACATACGCGAAGTCGTAATTGATCTGTTGGCATTCAAGAGTCTCTATCTTAATTTTTTTTTCTTTTCCTAGCGAGCAGCAAGGTACGATCAGTAGTGGTGGAGCTTAGAGCTTGGGCAAACAAAACTATGGTGAGTGTTTGTCTAAGATAATAGAATCTTCAACGGATGTTGATAAACATTACTCGGATATTTTCTTTCTAACTATGACAATTAGCAGTAGTGACTATTCGATGAGAGTAGGATCAATCGATGTGGACCAGTGGTGGAGCCACTCTCTGGCGATCCTGGGCGACGAACAACGTAGTGGGTGTTCTTGGCAACAATGACGGTGTTCTTGGCTCACCGTCGAACAAGGCAGTGGGTTTGCCGAGGCTAAAAAAATTCCTGTCGTAACCACTGATGCGGACGGATGTTGGTCATGCATATACGTGTCGTAGGGAGGGAGGTGCTGTTGCTGCTGAACAACGCAGTGGGCTTGAACTGAATTTATCCAGGCTGTACACTATATATTTTTCCACACCGTAGACTAGGTCACACCCCGAGCTGAAACCTATCTTGTTCGAGGTGTGGCTCCGCCCTTGGCCACCATGGAGGGGAGAGGGAGAAAAGTGATGGCTTGCAGAGTGTCAGTGGAGCCTGCAGAGGTAGCGATGGCTTCAGGAAAAAAGGAGAGAGGAACCTACATGCTTCGACCCATGGCCAATGAAGCTACCATGCACTGGGAAAGGGTAGTAGCTCGAGAACATCAATGCCTACGTGAACACTGCTTTTTTATTTCTCAAACCATCACAGGACGGTGGCTTGCACTGTAGATGCCCTAAGCTCCAAAAGAAATTCCTGGCTTTGCCACTGACGTGGACGGATGTCGGTCGTGCATGTATGTCTCGTAGGGAGGGAGGTGCCGCTGTTGCTGCTGCGAAAGGAGGAGGTGAGGTAGCAGCATTAGTAGCTGCCGCAGCGGTAGGCGTTGGAGGTATTAGGGCACGGAGGGGACAAGGGACCGGCACACATACCAGCCCCGGCCATAGCGATGGCGCCCGTTCACGGGACCATCTGCATGCCCCATGCATGGGGCCCTGCCTCTGCCTCTGCCTCTGCCTTCTGCCTTCTGCCTCTCTCTCTCTCTCGTCGAGTGCCCCAGCATGCATAGCACGACTCCCGAGGACGTACGCCACAGTCCTCTCTCCTCTCTCTCTCTCTACAGTAGATGCCTTTTCTTTTTCCATGTTTCCTCTCCCTCTTTCCTTGGGTGCATTCCATCCTAGCCTCTCTCCGTATGTCTACGTGCATGTATGGGCAGGCACGCTAGGATAATTAGCCCATACATAGTTACAGGTACGGTGTTACAGTATGCAGCGTTTTACAGCGTTTTCAGAGGTTACTAGTTCGAGACCTGTACGTTGCAACGAAGTCATAAAAATAATGAGGCGGAACTTATTGCCTGATCAATTTCACACATCAAACATTAGAGAGCAAGCGACAGAGAGATAAGGGTGGCCAGAATGCACGAGGAGATGTGAAAAGTGAAGGGGTGGGCGGTTGTATCCTGAGAGAGAGAGGAGAAGAGAGACGAATGGTCCAGATTAAATCGGATGGCTGAGAAGAGAAGAGTGAGGATGGATCAACCACCAACTCCTTCTTTTATAATAGTAAAGACAAGTAAGCCGTACGTACTTACTCCAGAACGTACTGCAGCTATAAAGGGCCGGGGGCGTAATGTATATCGTAATGTATGTATGCTGCCGAATAATGCAACGCACTATACCAAGTACGTAGAAAAATAAACCCAGAGTCACTGTGCATGCATGCGTAGATACGTACGTTAGTACATGGATCGCACCCTTATGCAGCTTATAGATTTTGGGGCGCTGTATATGCATATAATGCATGCATATATAGCCTGTATACGAAGAATAATTTGTATATCACAGTTATCCAAAACACATAATCACCTTCCGTGTACCGTCCTCATGGTTGAAAATACACTTTATTAAAATACCTCTATATTCTATAAGACGTTTTGTAGAGTCATTTCGTCGTTACTGTATGCATGGAGATAGAGGCAAGGCATAAATTGTGCCTTCAGGAAATTAAATAAAAAAACTAACGTGGTGTCTAGGGAACACTCAGTGTTTTTGGGTGGGGTACACTCGGATTTTTTTGTCGTTGGTTGATGATCCAATGTCTCAGATTCTGAGCACTCATATTTTATTGAAGGGGGTGGGCTACGAGAGGATCCATTAGATAGAGATCCATTTCCCCAGATTCGTTTTTTAAAGAAGAGAGATATAGAGGATCCGTTAGATAAAAATCCAACGTCCAAAAATCTAAGTGCTCTCGACCAAAAAAAGCACTTAAGTGCTCTTAGCACTTCTCAAAAACTAAAGGCGTCTTCCGGTCTGTTGGCATGTATCTGTTGGTAATATTTGTTGCATGCACAATCTACGTTTGATTGACAAGACCACATGTGACAGCAGAGTTCCATGCCCTCTCATTTGATGGATGCATGCTCCCAGCCTCTGACACCTATCTCATGCACCAACCAGAAGCTGCTATACCCAGGCCAATAAAAATTTCAAACATGCATGCATACATTCTTGTTCAGCTACAGTAGTGAAGCCAGCAACACTTGTCGGCTTGTTCCTGTTCCTCTCCTCCCTTGAGATCTCTGGCACACATGATCTATCGGTGCAGCTAGCGTTTGTACCTTTGCAAGCGAGCTTCTTTGTTGTACTGGACCGGATCAGAAAACCAAAAGAACTACAGTTACGAAATTGGACAAGACGCTAGATTATAAAATCACCATATGTACATATGTATCAGAGAGATGTTGTGGAAACTATGTACATGCGAGCTGGTCGATCTTAGCCGGCCAGCGTGTCCCATGTCTAGTAGTGCACCGGCTGACATGGCAGGACCGGTCTCACTGCACATACGATAATTCTTGCGTCCAAAAGGTAGGTATATATGTTCTTATTAAACTCATGCACATATGGTCGATGTATGTAGAGGGTACGGTATTGGGACCAGTTGTACTTGTTGTTTCAAGTACTAGCAACATGTTTCTGCTTATTTTTCAGCATCCATAAGAATAATCCATTTTGTGTTTACAAAAAAAAGAAAATGGCATCAAGAGGTTTTAAAATACGCTTATTTGTCATCTAAAATTATTTAAGCTAATTGTATAGCATGTTGCTAGGATTTGTACTTATATAACAATTAGCTTATTTTCAGATGTCATAAAAATAATTGATTTCATGTTTACAAAAAATTAAAAATTGATTTCAAGACGTTTTAAAAAATGTTTATTTCTCATCTAAAAATTATTAATTATTTAACAAACATTATATAAACTTAAATATTTTTCAAACAGAAATTTAAAATAAAATTTTGACAGTTAATCATTATGTAGATACTAATTACACAATAGAAGTATTTTGGAAAATATTAATACATTGGATTTGTTTGAATTAATTAGCAAACGAGGTACGAAATGTGCAATGTCTTAGATATCATATGGTCTATTTTAGATACCATTCTATATACATCGATCACATCGCATACCAAAGGTCCTCTGCCCAATTTCGTTTCTAGATTTTTTTTCCCCCTGAAAATTAATATTTCAGCAGATTCTGGTGCACACTCGTGCTCCAGCAGTCCGGACGATAGAATCCTGAGTTGACATGGCAGCAGAACTGATCTAGCTTCATGCATGTGTGACAACACTTGCACCAGAAAAGCATGCTCTTAACCTCATGGTACTCCCCGCTGCGCCATCACCCAAATTTATGACGGCATGCATGCATCCATGCAGGTGCAGCGCCCTCTGCCTCCTCTGCCTCTCTCTCTCTCTCTTCTCTCTCTCTCTCTCTGCCTCTCTCTGAAAAAAACATGCAAGTGCATGAATGCATGACAGATTAAGAACCCTAGGAAGGAAGAAGGAAGAGGGGAAGAAAGAAAGAAAGAAAGAAAGAAACGGCTAGGTGGTGATGGGGACTAGACAGAGGTCCCGGGTTTGCTTATCATGGAGGTCCGACAGCAACTCATTTCTACGCTGAGCTCAATGCTGGTCTCCTCGCATTGCATGGAGGAGCCCACACCCACTGTTTGTACACCTTCCAACACATGCGAGCACCTTAGCCTGACATCACCAACGCAATTGTGTGATTAGATTAATCTGTATCTGATTAATTTACACTATTATAATTTTTAACCACCCTAACAAGTTTTTTTTGTCTGAACGTGGGAATGTCTAACCTATCAAAACAAATATGAAGGCTGTTCCGTGTGCAGGCACAGTCTCCAAAATTAAAAATTGATCATTAATTTAATTGTTAGTCATATGAAGCACTTTCTAATACAAATATAATAACTTTGATGTCACTAAACACATATACTGTACCAATTATTGGTCAAAATTTACAAATGGACTTCAGAAATGCGTGAGCACCTCAGAGAAAGCAACAAGGGTGGAGAAGTATTTTGATTTGGGCATTGACACTACCTGTAAAATGATTTTTTTTACCACCAGTCTGCATTTAATAATATAATAATATTTAAAACATAATAACATTATAATATTATAAAAATATTATTGAGACAGGTCTACTTTATATGATTTCACAGGAACAACCTAAATATTCACATAGATATTGATCAAAATCAAAATTAAAATAATGTATATGTACGCACTTCATCAGTACTCCACATTATGTACTGAAGAACTAATGGACAGTAAAATAGTAATTGCGGAATTGAAAACGTAAAAAATGTTCAGCTCATGCGTCCCCTCGTGTAGCTATATATAGCTAGGGTAACTGCCATACAAAGATTATACATCGTGGAGATTGCCAGCCCCATGCCAATCATTGCAATAATACAAGAAGAACATGGCACTCCAAGCGTACCATGCATGGGAATGTGTATCGATCCAAATGAGGAGGCAATTAGGGCTGCAAACGTGCAGGGCTCGCTCTAGGGCTGCAAACTAGTGAGCCCAGCCTGCTATATTCGAGCTCAAGCTCGAGCCGAGCTTCAGCCAACCTAGGTTGAGCTTGAGGCTAGAGTCAGGCTCGAGTTCGACTCAGCTAAAACTCATGTAAGCTTGAGGTTGGATTGAAAAGCCTAGCTAATTACACTTTAACATAATAATTTCTATAAAATATTGGCCAAAGCTTGAGCTCAGCTGAAAAAAAACTCGGTAACTACTCTTTAACATAATGTTTTCTACAGAATTCTGGAGCTTGGCTCGAATAAACTCACGGCAACTAACTTTAACGGTGGATGGAGCGTATGGAAAAATTAGGGAAGAGATAAGTCAAGCCTTAACCACACTATTCGAGCTTGAGCTCGTTAGGCTCGCAAGCTTGGGTTCAAGCTTGAGCTCCAAATACTCAAATCGAGCCTAGAGTGAGTTGAGCTCGAGTCTAGAACAATGTTTGAAGGAGAAAATGTATATGCGAGGAAAAAGAGTATCCAACTAAAATAGATCGAAACCGACCGGTTCCCAACTGCGCGAACGAGATTCTCTGACGTTACGAAGCAAAGTCACAGCGCGTGACTTTGCTTCGTAACGTCCATCCGATGGCTGATCAACAGCCATATTTTTTTGTTTTTTTATTTTTTTATCTTTTTCGAGTTTTTTTATATTTCTTTATATTATCTGTGTTAAAATAACCAATTTTTTTAAATAAAAAAACCTATTTTTTATTTAAAAAATAGGTTATTTTAACACAGATAATATAAAGAAATATAAAAAAAATAAAAAAAACTCGAAAAAGATAAAAATAAAAAAAACGAAAAACTAAAAAAATAAAAAAATCTGGCCGTTGATCAGCCATCGGATGGACGTTACGAAGCAAAGTCAGAATACGCATCGCCAACTGCGAGCCTAGCTCTGGCAAAGTTTCATAAACAATTTTATTCGTAATTGAGCTTGGCTCTGGCAAATTTTCATATCTAAACCATTTCTTTTCCTAATTAGCTGAGAGTTGAATATGATCTTTTGCCCAACAACATGGGTGTCACACTGGTTGGACTAGCCGCTGATTACCACCCTGAACAGTTTTAATTATGATTACATTTCAAAGACAAATTGGCTGCTTAGGTCCGATTTGGCTTTTGGCTTTTCACTTTTGCTACAATAAATAGCTTTCCAATGATACGTTTTTTAAGCCGAGGTCTACTAGTCGATTATAGTATACACCATATCAACTTCAGCAATACTAGCTAAAATCGCATGTAACTGTCTCTCTTTGTAATCTCTCTTGCGAATAACTAGAATTCAAAATGTTAAGCTAAAAATAATAAGACTAGTCCAAAAAACCTAAAATTTTAAACTAAAAGTCATAGGTGCCGCTCGGTTGGCTGAAATAAGCTGGCTTATGGCTGAAATTATACTGTAGCTGACTAGAATTACACTGTAGCTGATGGTGGTTTATTTGGCGTAACTAAATTTAAAATTTTTAAAAATAGAAAAAACATATTAGCCCATCACAAACAACGCAAACAAATAAAAAAAACCGACAAAAAAAACTCAAAAAACTAAAAATACAAAAAATAATAAAAAATAAACCAGAAACTCAAACCGAAACAAACGGCATAAGACAGCGCAAAGAGGCAACTATGAGAAGTCTTCTTCATCCGTACGGACATAGTTGTCATGAAAGCCAGCTAGACGCATGCATCCCTAGCTAGCTATATAGATGCCTATCCAGCCTGAAACCTCGTTAATGTTGCTTGCATGCATGCATGCATGCATGCCTGCCTGCCTGCCTGCCTAGCTACTTGTACGTACGTAACCTCGACGTTAAGTATGTACGTACCTGCATGTTTTTTTGCAACGTTGCCAGCTCGATCCGTGCTGATTTTGAATCGAAAGCTAGGTAAAAATTAAGTTTAAGGATTCTTGCAAAAGTGACAAGACAACAAAAGGCCGACAGGATTCATCATTCTGTTGCAAGTTCACGTCAGTGGTACTCGTCTTTAGTTTGTGAATTCAGAGCCATGTAAAGCTCGCTAGTTCTGTGCTTTTCGTACTGCGGTTAATATAGTGGAAAGGCAATTATTCTAGCTAGATATATAGAACGCTAGGGCAAGGGTTTTAACTTCTAAGAATGTGCCTGAAAATTTTTCATGGAACAACTGGTATGGGTAAAGCTGGTGCTGGCCGGTTTCTGTTGGTTTTCTGTTTAACCGCCTTGCACTTTTATTTCATGTCTCTTACTTTGTAGTTTGTATTTATTTTAACCATTCCATGAAGAACTTCTATTCACTTCTTTTTTCCCCAATCCAAATGGCACGGAATAAACATAAAACCTTCCGATGGGTAATGCAGCAATTGATGCACTACAACAAAAACTGAGTTAGGGCCAGAAAATCAATACGAATACTTCAGCTTCTATAAGTTGATTCTATTAAACACTACTAATCATCAGTCACTACTTTTTACATTTATATGTTGTAACGTATTTTGTATTTATTATATCATAATTCTGTAAATCGCATAGTGGTGCAAATGTTGTAGTGCTTTTTGTTGCGCCGTCTTTCTTACATAATGCACTACTATTCATCAGCCACTACTATTCAATAACCGTTTCTATCAGCCACTGTTATTTATCAGCCGCAGCAAAAAATCATCAGCAAAAGCCAATATGAATATGTTAATATAGACAACAAATGAACATCCTTTCACTGCAGCTTATATTTTTGAAGGTTGCATCCAATCCATGCATGCATGATCTGATGTCTATTTGCAGGACAGAGCATGTTGATGACCTGCCCAACACGCTTGCCAATCGATCTAGACAAAGGCTGTTCTGGAGTGTCAAGTTCTCACCCAGCTCAAACATGCATGCTGCATGCAGTAGAACAACACAGCAACCTGCAGCTAGATATACACCATGCATGCATGGTAAAACAGTAAATTTGAAGAAATAACAGTTGCCAGAGCAAACAAACAAAAGATGCGGCATCAAGTGGCAGAGCTTGAACGAGTTGTACGTAGAACTAGACGATCACAAATGAGCCCGATCGATGTACGTGTACCTACTGTTCAGAACGAAGTACAACTTTCAAAGAACACATAGATCTGTCCATATATACGTTTTACTCGATCGTTCAAGATGGACTGGTTGTTCTGACAAGAAACTCCACTCTTTGTTGTTGATAAAATGAAATCTCTATTCACTTCAGGTATCCTTTCCCCGTAGGATATTGAACACAACTAATCGGCCATTCTTTTCAGTTTATCACTTTCTCCGAACAAATAAACAACAAATGGGACGACTTCTGCACCGCCGTTTTAAAGCGGCTTATCAGGATAGCATTTTCGAAGCGATTTATCGGTATTCGATTAATTCGCACAGCGCCAGTGCTAGGACAAAAAGCCATTTACCGTAGTCATAAGCCATTAGCTACAGTCGAAAAGGACACACATTCAAAAAATATTTATAGCTAGGTAAGATCATTCAAAAAATATATCCTATAAATTTGGACAAAGAGAGCAGTAAACAACCGCTGCCATACATTCTACGGTATTCGGACACCACACAGAAAAATCAACGTACCTAGTATGTGCGGTACATCGTCGTTTGGAATTTAATTTCATGGTGGAATTTTACCAAGAGAATTCCTCGGCTCGAAGCGCTGCGTGTCTCCGGCGCGGCGAAACAGTAACTAATCGGCGCCGTAGAATCTCGTCGCGGATGGATGGGTGTGTGGGCCACCACATGCGTAGCTTTAGAAGGATCCATCTCCATCGGCGGGAAAGTTGGCTCGACTCATGCATGCATGCAGGGCAGGCCCCCGAACGACCCGACGATCGGGCCCACCCGGTGGGCCCACCAGCAACATTCATTGCTCCCTGCGGGCCCACTGGGCCACGCCACATAAAGCCAACACCCAACCGAAATGCTCCCTACACGCTAGTACCGCTTTCTCTCCCTGATCCTGCTGCCTGTCTCCCTCCTTTCTCTCTCCACCTTTTCTCTTTCTTTATTTAGGGTATAGTTACGTACGTACGTACGTATAGCTACCTTCCACTTACAAATCTATTCCCTCAACGTGTCTGTACAGCCGGGTGGCTCATGTAATTCACCTATATCAAGTGTTTTATGCATGATAGTGTCTAGGTATCTAAATCAATACATGTTGATGCGTTTTGAGATTCGTGATGTTTGATATGTGTATCTTCATGTACCAATGAAAAAGTGTATTTGAGATATCAAAAACCGAAAAAAATTAAATTCAACTTCTGTTTAACTAGTTTGAGCTGGTTTCTTGGCAAAAGTAGTTCGAACCGAGTTCAAAATTTACCATAAATATATCAAGAGTATAAAATATTTTCATACTTAAACTTCAAAATTTTTGTTGATCAAAAATGTGTATCAGACTATGCACCCAGATGCCATATACAATCTATCTATGGATTAATGAGACTATGTGCTCTCGTAGGTATGAAATCATTTTCATATATAGAGATCTAGAGAGAGAGAGAGAGAGAGAGAGAGAGAGAGAGAGAGAGAGAGAGAGAGATTGGTCAGAGCAGAGGAGCTAGAAGAGATGCATGTTTTCATCAGATGTTGCTGTACCGTAGGAGAACATGGGGCTCAGATGGAAGAGATCGCCATGCCTGCATGCCTGTCTAGTCTATCTAGCATATATAGCAGCAGAAAGCCAGATATATATATATATATGCATGCTTGCATGCTCCATTAATTCCAAAGCCTCCAGTTTTGTTCGTCTCGAGATCATGCATGGCACAAAACCGTTTGCGTGTTGTTGCATGCATGCATGCATGCAAGTCGGGAGAATTGCTGAACTTTGCCAACCATTGCCTGTAAGAAACTTCAGTCTTGTCGGTGACATCTATCTGCAGGTACTGTATAAAAAGTGCAAAATGCATGCCGGTTTCCCTTCAAAAGGAATGATCTTGATCAGACAAATCACTATTTTCCCTATTGTCGAGGGCATTTGTTTAGCATAATAGAATGTAATTAGTTGTGAGGAACCTATCGAGCCTAGCTCAATTGGTGGGAGGTATGTATGTCCGACCTGACCACCCATGTTTTGGTTTTCTTTGGCTTAAATTTGGTGAGTATTTTCTTCTTATTTAAAAAAAATATCTAGTTCTTCCTGGACATTTTTCGTTTTTTAAATTATTTAGTCCTAGTGCTCAAGAGTAACGTAGCCTAGTCTTTAATTTCACCCAATATATATTCGTCAAAATCCGCCATAATTCATCGCGAACATGCCATTCAATGGGCAGAATATTAGTACAAACAACATGTATGGTCCTCGGGCAAAATCAACGGTTATGTTTGGAGAGACAAGAACTTTTCCCGAACTTTGTAGAGAAAAAAATACATAAAGATTCCTATCAAGTCCACATGTCCTAGACACAGCTACAAGGATTGTTTAGATGATCTTTGGGAAAAGAACAAACCTGGCCGTCCGGCCAATTGTCTACCTCAATATTCTAGAAAGGAAAAAGAGTACTGTATTTAGGGGTGAAAACGGGTCGGATTCGGTCGGATATTGTTGTTACCATATCCTAACCCATATTTTTTTCTCCGGATTCGGTACTAATCGGATTCGGTACCAATCGGATTCGGTGCCGGATCGGTCGGGATTAACCCGAGCCGTTTGCACCCCTACTTATTTGTAAGGAATGCATGCAGTACAACAAATGGAGTAGGAGGACGTACTGTCAAGAACTTGATGTTACTACTTAATAGCTGATGTGGAAGATTTTATTTTACCATTGCAAAAGAAAATGAAACGTCAAATAGTAGCACTAACCTGAAATCAAACTTGAAGACGTATCGGATTCGGACGGATATTGCTGTTACCATATCCTAACCCATATTTTTTCTCCGGATTCGGTACCAATCGGATTCGGTACCAATCGGATTCGGTGCCGGATCGGTCGGGATTAACCCGACCCGTTTTCACCCCTAACTGTATTTGGCGCCTACATGTTTCGAGAATATATGCCTTTGCCTCCTGATATCCAAGCATCTCAATTCTCAAGAGCAAAAAAAATAGCTGTCTTGGATGTTGGATGTAGCTGCATGATATGCAAGCACTGCTGAACTGTTCCAACTTCCAACGTTGGAAGGTACTCTTCAGCTTCGAAGCTGTTCTTTTCCACTGCACCTTTGCTAGCTATCTGCACACTTTTACCTTTTGGTCCACCGGTTGTTTGAACGAAACCGGCGTTCGATGCAATACAAATTGGCCATCTAAGTAGAGTTTCTACGTACGTTAGGGACCTAGCTAGAATCACTATGTACAGTGAAGCTTCTTCCCTGGGTGAGAGACCTGTTAGATTCCTTCCTATTTGGCCAAAGCTGACTGTAGCATGAGATACCCTGTGTGGCTACTGTTTAATGTACTTCGATTCACAGAGGAAAAATTGCAAAAAAAAAAAAAGGACGAACTTGATCCACCTGTCAGCCTGCATTTTGCAGACAGGAAAAATGTCGTGAGTACATTTTTGTGAAAAAAAAATGAATAAATGTGGCAGCGAACAAAACAGGCCTGGGGGTCCTAGATCTTGCTTGCTGGCCTGCCTCATACATGAATCTCCTAACAGGGAGGCAGTAGTGGCTGTCATACCTCTTAGACACTGTTTTAAATAGTTTCTATCTTCTGGTTTCTATCTTTTAGATGTTGTTTTAAACATGTTGGTTTCTTAACATGCCTTTGTTTCCTTTTTCTTTTTTCTTTACATTCTCCGTAGAGATATAATAGTTTTTAAATATTTTTTCTCTTTTTTATTTTTCTTTAATTGGATGTATTAGCTAAAAGCTAACAGCCGCTATAGTGCCTTTTCAGCCGAAAGCCAAAAACCATGTAACAGCCCAAAATTTCCAAAAAACAATATAATCATTTTTAAACCATCATTTATGCTTTTCTTAAAAAATTTCAATTTTTTCAGCATTTCTTAAAATGATTTCTCTTTTTTCAACATAAAAAAATGAATTTTCTAAAATTTATTAAAACTTGACCAGAGCTTGGAAGTAATTTATTTGGGCTCTAAATATTCTAAGGTGACTCCAATTTTTTTTTATAAACTTTGAAATTGATAGGCTAGTTTGAAAAATTCAAACTTAATTTCAGCAATTAAATCAGTTAGAAAACAAAAATAGAAATTCATCTTCGTCCTGGACTGAATTCCCTTCTCTCAGCCTGGCCTGTCACTGTTCTGGCCCGGTGCCAGCCCACGCGCCATGCCCACCTGAGTCGCCTCCTCTTTTTCGCCTTCTCTGCTCGAAAACGTCTTCCATTGAAGCCGCATTCTCTCTCGCCGATACCTTCACTCTCTTTGTCACGCGGGCCCAGGACCCACCTGCTAGAGGTCATCTTCCACCTCTTACTGTGCTATAGTACTCCCATGCCAACGCAGCGCCAAGCAAGTCGCGACAAGCTCCTACCTAAGCCACAGCATCTATCATTGCACCGATAGCGTCTCTGCAGTACCCCTATCCTCTGTCACGCATGCTTGAGCTGTCTCGTCGGCCGCAGAAGCTCATGAGTGCCATGCCTGTGTCACCGCCCAAGAGCATCACTGAGCGAATCCTCATGCTCGACCTGTTTAAGCCACATCAGAGCTCGCCAATCCCTTCACCATCGCTCACCATTCCCATTTTGTCCGATTGAAGTCAGCGCCGGCCCTGGGGGTGGGCAGGGTGTGCCACCGCCCTAGGCCCAAAATTTACATAGGCCCCACCCCATATAGTACATTAGTACTAGTATACTTAGATGTATGTAGACTCCTATGGCCCAATCAGGTGCAGCAACGCAGGATTTGGAAGTTGGAAAGTCACATGGTGAATTCAACGCATTGATATCAATCCAAAAAACGATAGCAATGCCTCCTGTTCCGCTCAGAACTTGGAAGTTGGAAAATCGGAAGAGGAAGCGCTCCGGTCGCCGGAACATGTGTCAAATATTTTCCTGGCTTGAATTCACCATCTTTCATTCTTTCTATGCCCGTTGAATGGTAGGGAGGCATAAGGCATTGGTATGAGAAACTATCGGTAGGGAAGCTACTAGCTCCAGAAAATTTCTATTCGATTCCATTCGTCCGCGGCCTCGTCGTGCAGGCAGGCGGCAGGCCCTGGTAAATCCTAGGTAAGCACTGCTTCTTTAGTTCTTCTTTAGTTTCAATCCTAGGTAAGCATTGTTGTTGTACGCATATTAATGATTAATTTATTTGTATCTTACATTACGCTTCTTCAGTTCTTCTTTGGTTTCAATCCTATGTAAGTTACATACGCTTTCACTTTTCAACTATTCCGTGTTTATTTAAATTTCAGGATTGTGGGATATAATGTCGTCTAGAAAGTACGAATCCGGTAATGACAAAAGAAAAAGGAAAAGACGTGTGGATGCGTTGATAGAATTACAGAGAGGAGCTATTGATAAATTTTTCAAGAGTAATACGGCTGCTTCGACGAATCCTGGTGAGTTGGCGATAGTTGCTGTGGATGAAGCAACTAATGAGAATGAGGAAGAAAATGTTGACATCGACGTCGATGATAACAATGTAAGTGACCCTGAGAACACCGTTCATGCATCGGGTGCACAAGAACAGTCTGCTAATATTGATGAGCAACCAGTTTACACTTCAGATATTTATGATCTAAGAAATTGAGATAATCTTGATAATAAAGCACGAGACATATTAGTCGAGAAAGGGCCTATAAGAGAAGAAAACATCGAATTCCCTGAAGTCATTAGATGATATTAAACTTGAAGAGTGCTGCACTAAATTTGCAGAAACTTTCTCTGTTGATGGTCAGAGAGGTGGATTGTTATCCAAATGTTTCCATTGCTTACCGGATCTTATTTACTGTGCCTGTGACTGTCGCGTTAGCTGAAAGAAGCTTTTCAAAGTTGAAATTATTGAAGAACTATTTGAGGTCAACAATGTCTCAAGAAAGGTTAAATGGTTTGGCGACTTTATGCATCGAGAAGAAGTTATTGGATGAGATCGATATCAATAGTATAATCAATGACTTTGCATCTCGAAATGTTAGAAGAAATTGTTTAAAATAATGTCAAGCGCCAAGTAAGTAATTTATTATTACATTTGTCTACTTTATGAACTTTGAGATATTCTATATAAGTTATTTTAGTGCATTGAATATTATCTTCTTAATTGATGTGTATTTATAAGACTATATATACGTATATAGAAATATATATAGATATTTTGAGAGAGTGGATTAGGCCTCCATATTATTACTCGACCTAGGCCCAAAAAAACTCAGGAACAGCCCTGATTGAAGTTCATCTCTTCCCCCGAGTCGCCTGGAACACTGTCGTCGTCCTCAGCTCTGATGTGTGCCGCCAGTGGTGAAGCTATGAATGAAATTGAGGGTGGGCTGAACTATTTATAGGTATAAACTAAGTTGACATAAAATTTATCTTTTACTCTTATAAAATTTCAAATTCATATAGAAATTATAAATTGGATGGAGACAAACAATGAAAAATAGAGAAATAGAAAGTAGGTACCTCGATAATAGAAAGCGCCACGAGTGCGGAGTAGCGATAAGTCTCCTATATATAAAACATATCAAAATTAGTGACATAATAGAAAATTATGAATGACAATGAAAATTTAGATCATATGAAACATGCCAGAATTAAGCTAATTTGAATCATGAGATAATAGAAATAAAAAGCGACATCCTTTTCCACACTCTATCCAATATTCTTATCATCTTCATGGCTTGTTTGTTGATGCAAGCAGGGAGCAACGATTAATCGATTGACATGGACGACTCGAACATCTTCATGCAGTGGGCAATGAACACACTACACCAGCATTCCTCGGCCGCCGCCGTCGCTCCCGCATACACTGATGGTGGCGGCAACGGAGAGGGTGCTTCCTTTCCCTGGCTACAAGCGCTCCGCAGTGCCTCCCAGACCATCGTGGCCACCGACGTCCGAGACCTCGCGGTGCAGGTTGACCACCGGGCCAGTAACTAGAGCTTCGACGATAGCCCCAGCGCCACCATGGACCACAACGCGGCTACCGAGTGGTCCCCCCACACCGCCCTCGCCAGGACCGGCGGCGGCGACAACAGGCCAATGAGCTGGAACTTCAACGCTGCGTCGGCACGGCCAATTGATGAGAGTGGCGGACGGGGGGCGTTGCGTTGTCGGACGCCACCAGGGCCGCTATAGCGCATACGCCGGCCGGGAAGAGAGGGGGCAGCATGGCGCCGCTGCGACGGGGGTTTTGGCGGTGGCTACGCCTTTGGGGCATGTGCAGGACCACATCATCGTGGAGCGGCAGTGGAGGGAGAAGATCGACCAGAGGCTCATCGAGCTCTTCACCGTCATCCCCGGACTCAAGAATGTTCATATATATTTCACTTTCTTTCTTCTTTCTTTCTTTGATTGATTATCTTTTCTTTAATTTTATGATTTTCACTACTCTTCTTCTTCTTCTTCTTCTTCTTCTTTACTTTTATGATTTATATATATTATTTCACTTTCTTTCTTTCTTTCTTTAATTGATTGATTAACTCTTCTTTAATTTTATGATTTTCACTTCTCCTCCTCCTCGTCGTCTTCTTTAATATCATACTTGTTGTTAACCTTCTCATCAAGGAGAGTTAGCTTCTCTTTTGATTTGTTAATGTCTCTCTCTCTCTATTTTTACTATGTGCTCCTTTTCAGCTACTCTGGCCATGGTATGTTGTGGCAATTGAGCTCCTCACCATCGTCGCTGTTCTCTGTCGCCGTCAACCTCACCTCCGTGTTCCTGGTGAGTTGATGAAGCCTATGCACTGCTCGCCTTTGCTCCTCGTGGCCACTCATGTCGTTGTCACTGTGGCCAACCATGGCACCACCATTTTTTCTCCTGTTCAGGTGGCCATAGGTTCCTGTGCCAGCATCGCCAGCATTGCATTGACCCAACGAAGCTAACACATCTCACCTCCTGACTTGTCTTCGCCTCATTCGTGATCGCCATCGTTGTAGAGCCCACCGACCCAACTACGATAAGCTCCAAGCCTTGACATCACTACCAATCGCTTCACCTTGGTCTGCTCTTTCCATCCTTGAGCTCACCCATGCCCCTCCGTTGCTACTTCGCTGCCGCTGAACTCGGCAATGAACTCGGCCATCGCCATTGTTGACCCCCTATTCCCTCTCTCTAACAGTTGGCCCTACGTGGGGTGAGATTAGTTTAGTGCTAATTAAACTCTTTTGAAACTAATGAGTCTATGACATGTGGGCCTGAGTAGGTTAACTAAGTTAATTTTATAATTTAAACTGGTTTGAAGTAAAGAATCACTAACACATGGACCCCACCTGTCAGTCATTTTGAAAAAAAGAATAAAATCTTGACAAGTAGGCACCACCTGTCAGTCTAATGATGCAATAAACCCATGATTTTCTTTAGAAATAAAAAATAAAAATTCGTGCATAGAGTTTTCTTTTCTTTTTCAGTATTTTTAAACCAAACTAAATTCAAATACTTATAACTTTTGCATATGAACACTAAATTGAATGATTTTTGTCTCTAAATTTTTCTAAAATCATGCTCTTTCATATTCTACAAAATATTTGAATTTTCTCTCAGTTTGAATTTGTTTAGCTCTTGTTTGTGATATTTGGTATTTGTTGACTAGATACTAACTTGCCAGAAAATTGCGTCGACGAGCCAAAGCAAGACTAAGAGTTCAACGAGCAAGTAAAGCACCTCCTTGACCATATTGATCCTAGATTTCACTACTATGCATGTTGTATTCAAAATTATTATGCGTACGCGTAATTTTGGTAAAAATCACTTTATTGGTAAGGTTGATAGTTACACCAACTTATTGCATTGATCCCACCTTGATAAATTTTTACCCTTGCTATTGTCAGATATAGTATTAATATCCACTGTTGGTAAATTATGAAATTTGTGGATAAAACGAAGTAGTTGATACTTAGCCATACTCATAACGTTACTAGGCATGCTAGGTTGGAAATTGGTCAAAATATAAAAAAATGGGAGATGTTCTAGAAATAGTCGAGAGGAGTTTCCACTGTTATTTTTGTTAGCAAATAAAATAGAAAACATGTTTTAGACTTGGATGAGTGGTTATGGAGACCGGTGTGGTTCGCACGAGAGTGTGATTGTGAATGTCTCGTCTGGATCACTAAGGACCGAGTCTATGTTGTAGTTAGACTCAAGATACAATATACAACCGCACATTCCTTTATGGGAAGGGCTTAGCACAAAAAGTTACCGGGTTCTAGCAACTTTATCGTAGGTGGTAAATTGTAGGTGATTTTGGGATAGTGCGGACATAGAGGTTCATCCATGTTCGGAGGAACCTTGCCGGTAAGAAAGATTTACCAACACATCGTATGAGTCTTAGGTTGTTGGAGGGCATTCCTTGTCTTAAGAAGGTATTATGCCGAGGTGGTTGATAGGACCGGTAATGTAAAAAAGGTTCGTAATGGACTCTCAAATCGGGTACTGATGGTATCACGTGACATTATAACATAATGGGATGTTTATGTCGTGTGGATAAAGTATGCAACCTCTACAGATTGCAAAATTATTCAAATAGTTATATCCACAGTTATGCATGACTGGGTAAATCCTTCACTTTAGTAGTTTTATGTTTCATAAAATAGTTCGAGAAATGTATGGATGGGATATCTATACATAGCTTGTTTCGACAAGATTATCGTCGTTGTTTTGAAATTCTAGGGTTGTAAGTCTCTTATTCTAAGTTATGCTATTTATACTTTATTATTAATTGCTTATTAAATTCAATTACTCTTACATCTTCCATTTTCAATCTATTATTCATTATTGCAATAGAAAACATGTTTTTTACAAAATGAACTAGACTAGATATCTACCTTTGTTGCATACTATATAACTTGACTATAAAGTCACACGGAGTACGTTTTTGTGCTCACGATTGCTTATTTAACATATTCAAAAGATGCAAAAGAAGATTCATTTTGTGGTTACTTCTACACAAGTTTTAGTGATGAGGACACCAGCTTCTAGGATCCTACCCTAGTCAATTACCTGTGGATGGGTTGAAACATACTTGATGGTTTTGATCTCTCTCGTCTTCGCTTTCGCTGAACTATTTCTATTGTATGATCTATTTGATCGGTTAGCCTATGTGTTTTAACTTTGCCGTATAAAGTTATGTTTATTCACTACATATATGCACTACTTTGTTCTAAATTTATTGTATATGGATATGACATAAATATTGTTAAATGTGTGCTCACCATATCACATAGGGTTCAGAATACAAATTTTGGATCCCTTGAGCAGGGTAATGTTGCATCAGCGCATGTCACGTGAATAAACCATTCTACACAGCATTAGTTGGGAATGTTTCAACGGCTGAGAAAAGGACAAACCGCTTTTCTTCAACAATTACCGACATCTTAACTGTCCTGAAGTACACTTACAGCAATGTTATTACACTCGCCAACGATTTCAAAAGCATCTTATATAAAGTACACTTTAAAAGCATAACACAATGATGTTAGTACGCTCGCCGACGATTTTACTGGCATCACAAGATGCACGCCGAACACAGCCGGAATTAGGATCAGTTTAGGAACTGGAAACAGCTGAACTCTGATTTACGATGCCGGAGCACACAGAAAAGAAAAAGAATATCTGATTTGAGGGTGGATAGTAGCAGTTAGAATTTCCCCGTGATTTGTTTGTTCTGTCGAGATGATAATGAATTGAATAAAGTTGTCACAGTACAGAGAACATAAGTATCCTGCACAGAAAGAACTTCCGTCAGTCAAGGCTGCATACTAAGAACGTGTAATGGCAAGGACACAGGTAGTTGCTACTTGTTTAGGCATAGTCAATACCCAGAATTGGGTATAAACAGGAAATTCAAAAGTTAAACAAATAGATAATAAGAAACTTTTCCGACTTAAAAAAACTATGAAAACTGCCATCTCTACTAGAACAAAAAAAAAAGCTTGTTCGGATGGGGGATTTTTTTTTAAATCCTTTTGAGCATGTACAACGCATGTGCCTATGTAAAAATAACAACCATTTTCTTTTCCACCTCGGATATGTAGGTCCTCTTTCTTGTGTGTTTAAAGAGAGAGAATGTTGCTACATGGCAAAGCATCTATATAAAAGTCATCCCTTCGATGCAAGCATTCTCATGTGCTTCGAAGATTTTAAGCTCTTGTGTGCTTACATATGAGCTTAAAGTCTCCGATGCAGAAGTCCAGTTCTGGTTAAAAAGCATTACGTATTTGCACCGATCCTTCACAAGATCAGCAACAGCTTCTCACTTTACCCTTCCCTATCCACATCAACAATGGTCTTATCTTTTACATCAATTGTCCTCATCCACTCATTACATTTACCTGTTGAGAGTATATATCTTAGTTTGCATTAGCTCTTTGTATCGGATGTTTTCTGCTTATTTGTCATGCCTATACATAACTTATATTGGCCACTTGGCCCATGGAATAGATCTCGAGTTCCATCCAACATGGTATCAGAGCATAGCCCTCCCCCACCAAAACCCTAAACCTAGCCACTATTCACCGCCGCCGCCATCTGAGCTCCTCTCCCCTTCTCTCTCCACTTCGGGACTCCTCCCAACCGCTGCCGCTTCAGTTTCGAATTGTGCCACCCTGACCTTGGTCATGCCGTCGCCGAGAGTGATTGGTGCCTCAACCTCGCCCAGACCGAATCGTGCATCCCCAAGCTCGCAGCAGCCAGGATTGGCCTTGATTCACACCGCCAGGGCTCGATCTATGCCGCCTGGGCCTAATCTGCGTTGCCTGGGCTCAGGTTCGAGCTCAAGCTCGACTATGCCGCCCTTGAGCATGATCGGCACCACCCTAACCTTGGTTGTCGCTGCCCAGGTCGGATTGTGCCTCCTCGAGCCCAATCTAAGCCGCCGCCGTTGATTGGACCGAGCTCTCTGGGCTTGCTTTTGCCTATATTAACACTACCTCTACCCGTGCTCTGCTCATGCCGTGCTCTGCTTTCTCTACTCTTCAACAAGAAGCTAAACTAAGCCCTGCACCAAAACCTGCATGGAACCAATGGCCGCAACTAGCTCCTTCGTGTGCATTCCACTCCCCAAGGTCCAGTTCAATGGGACGAATTTCCGGGAGTGGGCTGTGCACCTGCGGATCTGCCTTAACAGCCAACGCCTTCGGGGTCACCTCACCAGCGAGCGGCCTTGTCCGTCTCTCCTTGCTTTGCCGGTCAGGCCACCTGTTGGTGTGGAAGGTGCCACCTCGGCTGATCCTGATGATGTTGCTGCGTTTGAGGATGTTGTGGAACTGTACTAATCTAACTTTCATGCTTATGAGGTGGCAAGGTGACGAAGCTCGTGCCATCGCCATCTTGACTGGGAGCATGTCTAGCCAATGTTCGAGAAGGTGCTAGGCAGGCGGCGAGGTGGG
Source organism: Bonia amplexicaulis (assembly GCA_036346245.1). NCBI lineage: Eukaryota > Viridiplantae > Streptophyta > Magnoliopsida > Poales > Poaceae > Bonia > Bonia amplexicaulis. Next base: position 9,457,995 of record CM070759.1, on the reverse strand, counting down.
GCCAATGCCTAGGGAGCCTAGTCAGCCGAATTAAAAATAAGAAAAGCAGGGCCAATGCATATATATTTGATATTTAGATGAAGAAAATTGTTGACTTGAAATAAAAGAAAATTGTTGACTTGAAATAATATGCAAAGCAACTTCACTGTTTTAACTTGTAAGCAATCGACACTACATGCAAAGCAAGTAAGCAACTACCAACTAGCAAAGCATATTAGCATAATAGGCAAAGAGCATTCAGTCATTCACTAATCAGTAATGACTAACATTGACTAATCAGTAAACAGTAATGACTAATGACTAATGAAAGTAAACAGTAATGACTAATGAAAGTAATCATATACTCAGGTAATGAGCATACACTACAATCTACAAATGCTACTACAGGCTACTGAAACTTGGCTACTACAGTCTACAATGAGCAATGAGCATATACTCTTAAGTCTCCAAATGCTGCCTGCGGATCGATCTCATCTCACCAGTCCATAGTCGGCAGTCGCCCCTACCCACATCCCCAATTGATCGATATCCCTTCTCCGTAGTCACCCCTACCCACTTCCCCAGTTGCGCCGGCCTATCTCCCCTCTCCTCAGTCGCCCCTACCCACTTCCCCAGTCGCGCCAGCCGATCGATCTCCCCTCTCCTCAGTCGCGTCGGCCAAGCAAGCAAGCAGATTGGCCGTCGGCGAATGGGAGGGGAGGCGCCAGAGACGTGTAGGGCAGGCGGCTGAGGGAGAAGCTCAGCTTGACGAAGGGGAGGGGAGGTGGAGGAAGAAGCTCACCAGGGAACGAATCTGGCGAGGCGGAGGAAGCTTGACCAAATCCGGCGAGGTGGACGGTGGACAACGGTTCGACAGCGCGTGGGAATCCTTGGAGGCAGAGGCAACCTAGCTCTATAAGTCTTTCGCAAGTCGCAACCCTAACTCTGCCTCTTAACTCGCCTTTCCCCTCTTTATCTTGCCAAATACACGCGCCTAGGTGCCACACCACTGCCGCAAGCGCACGCCTAGCCGCTGCGCTAAGCCTGCCCTTGACCGTCCTGTCACCTAGTCGCCTAGCCTCCCACCGAGGGACCAAGGCGCGGCGGCCGACTGCTGCCCAACGCCTAAGCGCCGCCTAGGCCGCCTTTTGGAACACCGTGTCTATCAATATCTTTATGGACTTCACTAAGCTCCCATCCTCACAGCTGATGTGGGAGCGTGTGTGGGCACATTACCAGCCGAGCAGCGATGCCCTCTACCTCTGTGGTGCACCACGGGCAGTCTCTCTAGCAACTTGACACTATTGTTGATGACTTCTATCAGTAGATTACTACAATGTGGTGCCAGCTTGACTCTTCGGGGCCGGATGTCTGTTGGACTTGTTCTTGCTGTGTGCGGACCCATGTTCACCGGGAGATTCACCACCTCTACAACTTCCTGAATCCTGACACAACATCGGCCAGAGTTTGTGTGCTTACCTTCTGGCCCGCTCAACGCGCTCGTCTCTAGTGAAGGCATTCAATTCTATTCGTGCCGAGGAGACTCGTCTCTATGGCATGACTCAGCAGCGGCTTTTGTCATCCTAGCTGCCCATACGCCTACTGCTCTTATGACTCACGTAGCGTCAACTTCTACTACAGGACCAGTGGGTGCGTTGGTGACCGTTGCAGGTGCCTCTGCTACTAACCTTCACTGCACCTGGTGTCAGTGTGATGGACACACTTACTAGACCTACTACTTCAGGAAGCGGAGCCAGGGCCGCAGAGGTAGTCGTCCTTAGCATGGCTTTGCTCAGTCAGGAGGTGTTGGTGCTCCTCATCAACCAAACACTGCTCAACAGCTGGTCTCCCTCTTTCAGCGTCTTATCGTCAACCCTACCTCAGGCTCCTCGGGTGCTGCTAGTCTCGCCATTCAGCTTTTAGCCTCTCAGTCTCCCACTTCAGGTATATCATGTCCTTGGATCCTAGAATCTAATGCTTCCTTTTAGATGATACCAGATTTCACTCACCTCACTTCTAGTCTTTCTATTCTACCTATTTCTATTCTGACTGTAGATGGTACCTATTCCTATAACTAGTTGATGCATTCTTTCCATTCCTAGTTTCCATGTTCCTGCAGTTTCACATGTTCCAAGGCTTGGTCAGATTACTAATAATAATTGTCATACCATTTTTGAGCTTGAATCATGTTGTGTTTAGGACTGTCGCACAAGGACACTGGTTGTTACCAGTCCGCGCCACCTTGATTTTCAGCATCTTTGGGAGCTCGATTGACTTCGTCCTCCTTCCACTTTCGCTGTCTCCATCAGGCAGTCAACCACTACTGCCACTGCTTCCGTCGCCATCAATTTTGCTCAGTGGCACCACCGCCTAGGTCACCTGTGTGGGTCGAGTCTTTCTCCTTTAGTTGGTAGTGTTCTTTGGTTTGTTCCCAACGATACTTCTTGTATGGGTTGCAAGCTTAGCAAGCAACTACAACTCCCTTATGGTTCTAGCGACTTTGTTTCTGCTCGTCCTTTTGATTTGATTCACTTTGATGTATAGGGTCCAACTCCTTTCGTTTCGAAAGAGGTCATCGATATCATGTGATTTTTGTTGATGATTATTCTCGCCATACTTGCATTTACTTTATGTCTTCTTGTAGCTAGGTCATTTTTATTTATCAGCCTTTTACTACCATGATTCGTACTCAGTTTGATTCGACTATTCGTATCTTTCGTGCCGACTCTACTGGTGAGTACCCGTCAACTGCCCTTGTCAATTTCTTATCGTGCAAGGCACTCTTCTTCAGTACTCTTGCCCCGATGCTCATGCTCAGAACGGTGTTTCTGAGCGCAAGCATCGTCACCGTAAGATTGCCCGCACTCTAATGCTTGCCTCCTCTATTCCACCTCATTTCTGGGCTGAGGTTGTCTCTACCGCCATATACCTTGTCAATCAATAGCCCTCCACTGCTCTTCAGGGTTCTACTATTGAGCATCTCTATAGTAGGTCTCATCAGTACAATCACCTTCGTGTTTTTGGTTATATGTGCTATGTTCTCCCCCTGAGCGCACGAAGCTGATCGCTTAATCAGTTCAGTGTGTTTTCCTTGGACACGGTGCTGAGCATAAGGGTTATCGCTGCTATGACCCTGTTGCTCGTCGGATGCGCATTTCACGCGATGCCACTTTTGGTGAGTTGAGACATTACTATCCTCGTGACACCACTTCTAGTCCGGACTCTTGTTGAGTCGATCCACTCTTTTTTGACTTTTTGTGATCCTCATCCTATGTCATCCTATGTTCCCCAAGGTAGTTGCCTAGGCTCCAGGCGCCACCCTCCCGCCTTGCCCGCCTAGGTGGCGATTAAGCGCTAGGTGCCAGTCTGCCGCCCGACTAACGCCTAACGCCTTGGTAAACACTCCTCAGCTCTCCACTCCTATTGTTTCACTTATGCCTCGTCCAACAGCTTCACCAGCTCCACTAGCTCCACCTTCAACACCAGTACCTTCCGCTCCTTCCGCTCCAGCTCCTCTTGCTTCTTTCTTACTGGAGGATCCTTCTAGCTCTTTTGTTGAGGTCTTTGTTACTCGCTGGACTCTTGCTGTTGGTGTTAGCAAGATCCTTACTCTCATGGAGAGGAAGACACTTGGAGATGGGGCAATTTTTTCTATTTCTCACACAATGCCTTACCAACCCGAGGGGTTGGGGATACATATTATAGGTCGCCAACCGACCAAGCATATGCTAAGATCTTTGTCCTAGATGCTAAAGCGGATCTTGTCCTAGATCTTTGTCCTAGATGCTAGTCAAGGATGCTAAAGCGATCTTGTCCTTGATCTTGTCCTAGATGCTAGTCAAGGATGCTAAAGCGATCTTGTCTAAAGCGAGATCTTGTCCTAGATGCTAAAGCAAAAGTCGTCCTAGATGCTAAAGCAGATCTTGTACAAAGACCGCAGACAAAGACTTATTCATCATTCTCCCCTAAGTCTTGTACGTCGTCTTGTGGGGCGTTGAACCATCCGATCCTAGGCGAGCTCGAGGAATTTGATCCTCCCAAGAGGCTTGGTGAGCGGTCCGCAAGTCGATCCGTGGTGTTGATGTAGCTCGCCTTGACACCGCCTTCATCCAATGACCTCGGATGAAGTGGTACTTCACCCGGATGTGCTTGCTCGGTTCGTGGAAAACGGGTTCTTCGCGAGCCGGCGGACTTCTTCGTCCACCTTGAGTGCCACCGCCTCGGTGTCTCTACCGAGATCACCAAGCGGTCGAGCGAGCCGGCGCTGAGTCGAGCGGTGGAAGCCGCTATGTACTCGGCCTCGCGGTGGGCAGGGCCACCACCGCCGCTTGATCGACCGCCACCAACGAGGCACTTGCCGAGGAAGAAGAAATCCCGCTTGTGCTCTTCTTTGGTGTCGATGTCGCTGCGTGGTCATTGTCATTGCATGCCGATGAAGTCTTGCCGCGGGACACCTCGGGTAGTGCAAGCCGTAGTCGGAGGTGCCCGCAGCGTGGCGGAGGATCCTCTTCACGGCTGCCGATGCTCGTCGTCGGTCATTGCATGAGCCGATCGACGTAGCCAACGCGAACGCCAACTCACGGGCGCGTGTGGACGAGGTAGCGAAGGCTACCCACGATGCGCCGCCGTCTTGCGTCGCGTCCGCCTCCTCCGCCGTGCTCTCACGACTCGGCCTGACCTCCTCCATAGGAGTGTGGGGTGGGTTGCGATCGGTGAGCCCACCCACTGACGGTGCGCTTGGCGTGGCGGTGCGGCGAAGGAGATACCGGAGCGTCCCGGTGGACCTCGATCCCTAGGTAGAAAGAGAGGAGCCCAAGTCGCTCATCCGGAAGGCGGTCTTCATCTCCGCCTTGAACGCCTCGACCTCGGCCTCCTTGGGCCGGTGATTATCAGTCGTCGGCGTGACGCCCCGCGCCAGGCGTTGCCGCCTTTGCCCGCCGGTACACCGCGACCTCGTGTGCGCTCTGCTGGAACCCCATTTGCTTGAGGTGGAGTCCACTTAGCGTTCGGGCTCGTGGTGCTGCCGCAAGGCCGTGAGGGCCTTGCGCAGCGGAGAACCTGCCCTCCTTGCGGGGATGACGAATCCGGCGGTGACGGACGTGGGCCTCCTCCTTCAAGTCGCCGCTTGAGGAAGGCGGACTTGGCGTCCATGTGATGGACGCGCCAATCCTCTGGGGCGCAAGTGCGAGGAGAAGGCGAGCGGACTCCATGCGCGCGGCGGGTGCGGGCGTCATCGAAGTCGACCCCTCTGCTGCATGAAACCTCGTGCCACCAAGCGAGCCTTGTGCTTGACGATGGCGCCGGCTTCATCCCGCTTCAGCTTGAACACCCACTTAAGGGTGATCGCGCGGTGGCCGGCGGGAAGATCCGCCAGACTCACGTCTTGTTTCGCCGACGGCGTCCATCTCCTCTCGCATCGCGGCACACCATGCCGCGTCTCTCTCGCCTCGGCGAAGGAACGAGGCTCGCCGTCGTCTGTGGCGAGTGCGGCTCCGCTCTCGAGTCGCGTTGCGCGGTCCGAGGACCGGCCGCTCGCCGAGGAGGTCGCCCGCGATGATGCAGCGCAGAGGCTCGCCGCCATGGTAGGCGTCGATGCGGTCCTCGTCGTGAGACAATGAGTGCGAACTCCACCATGCGTTGCTCGTCATGGACCGAAGCTGTTGGGGCCGATCCCGGTGGTGTGGCCGCCGGTGCAGGAGAGTGGTGGCCGGTGCGGGAGGCGTGGGTGGCGGGTGCCGAAGTGGTGGAGCACTCATGGGCCGGTGGCGAGCAAGGTGTCGAGGTGGACGAGCTCGGTGAAGGCAGTGCTAGCTCCCGGCTCTCGGAAGTGGGCGTGATCGACAACAAAGTCCACGAGTCGAAGTCGAACCGTCGTCCACCGCCTTGTCCCACGTCCAACCTCGCCTTCGTCGAACACAACGTCACGCGAGATGCGAACGCTGACTGTGTGGCGGTCGAGGATGCGGTGAGCCTCGAGCCCTCGCGTGGCCGATGAACACTCCGAGTGCTCACGTCGTCGAGCTTCTGGATGTGGCCAAGCTCCTTGGAGAACGCGAGGGAGCCAAGACCCGCAAGTGGGAGACCGCCGGCTGCGCCCATGCCAAGCCTCGTGCGGCGTCCCGCTGTCGGCGCCTGGTAAGCGGCGGTTGAGGATGTGAGCGGCCACCACCGCCTCTCCCGAAGACAGTAGGCATCCCTGCAGCTGAGGAGGGCCCGAGCCATCCCCACAACCGCTGGTTGCGCTGCTCGACGACGCCGCTTACTGCTGCGGTCAGCGGTAGCGGAGTAGTGGCGTGAATGCCCTCATCGGTAGCGATGCAGACGCGACCACCCGTGAATTCGCCGCCGTTGTCTGCGCAAAGACGCTGCGACTTCGGCCGCGCTCGCCTCCGCAGCTGACTGCGTGCGCTGATGGCGTCCGCACCTCTCCTTGCCGCCGAGGACCATCACCCACATGTAGCGGAGAGGTCGCCGACGAGCGCAGGAAGTAGCGTCGTTCTCCCGGTGTGGCGGTGTCACCGCCACACAAGTCCCGCACGAGCTCGAGCCTCTCCTTGGCTCGGAAACTTCGCCCATTGGGAAAGGGAGTCGCCTCGCCCGTCAACACGCAGACGCCGCAGAACGCTCCACATGGTCAAGGCACGGGCCTCGCACCATTTCCGTGGCACCGAGCCGCCTGAGGCCTCGGTGAAGGTGCCCAAAGCGCTGTGCCAGCTCGCCACGCCTCGTCGTCCCGACGAGCGGCGAGACAGAGGGTTGTGCCACTGCGTGAAGAATGTAGAGTCGATTTTCGCCTCGGTTACCTTGGCAAGAAGGCGGCGAAGATCCCAAATCCGCAACACCAGGTGCTCGATCTCGACCATGAGCCGTTCTCATCCACCGTCCCAAGTCGATGATGGAGTTCCGCAGATCGGGATATAGTAGACACCGGTGGCGATGCATGCTCACCGACACGAAGGCGAGGATGACGAGCCGACGCCCTTGATTTCCACGGAGGCGTCCCAAACTTGACGGAGCCTCGGACGCTAGAGTCAAACTCGCCAAGAACTCCGTCGGCCGGTCATGTGATGGGTGGCGCCGGTGTCGAGGCACCACCCGTCGATCTTGTTGTTGCCGAGCCGTGGCGGGAGGCGTGTGCTTTTGGCTCGTCAAGGTGGAGGAGAGCCGCTGCGGTAGGTCACTGGAGGTAGTTCGTTGCTCGCATGAGCAATGAGCGAGCCACCGCTCCTCCTCACTGCGCGCGACGTGGGCTGGCCGCGTCGTGGTCGCGACACTCCTTGGCCCAATGACCAAGCTTGCCGCATTGTGGCAAGAGTCGTCTCGTCTTGGCTTTTGCTTGCCGGTGGCCCATGGCGCCCACGGTCATCACCCTCGGCACGTCCTCGCGCCCGCCAGGCGTCTTTGCGCGGCTTGCGCAGATGCCACGCTTATGTCGCTGTCGTGGAAGAAGGCCCCTTCTTCCTGTCACCTTGGCCGGCACCCCACCTGCTCCCGAGTGAGGAGGAGCTTCCGCCAATGGTGACGGGTCCCGAGAGGCGCCGTGGCTCATCGTCAACAGCGACCTTGAGGCGACCGCGCGCCTCCTCGATCGTCATCGTGGAGAGGTCCAAAGAAAGACTCGATCGGCGAGCCATCCGCTTGTACTTCTGGGACGCAATGGAAGAGCTTTTCCACGCTCTCTCCTCGCCGTAGGTGTCGTCGCCGAACCGCACCAACTTCGCAGAGTGTTGAGACGGAGAGCAAAGTCATCAACGTCCTCACCGGCTTGAAGGCGGTTCTCCCACTCCTGCGTAGTGCCCGCAATGTAGACTTGCGGGCGCGGTCGGCTGCCGTGCGTCTTTGCGGCGATGGCGTCCCAAGCCTCTTTGGCGATCCCGCTTGTTGGTAGCGAAGCGCATCTCGGGCGGGGCTGCGGCGATGAGAGCATCCGGCCCGTCGATCCCGGTCGTAGTCGACGTCGCCGCACTCGACCGCATCCCACATATGCCGCACTGAGCCTCACCTCATCACCGCAGACCCACTCGACGTAGTTGGTCTTGGTGAGGGTAGGCCACCCGCCGGGGCGACGTCCTCGACGACACGACTGGTACTCGTGGTGACCACGATCGAACCGGGAGAGAGCGCGTCGCTGTGAAGGCCGCGCCTCCGTCGACCCGTCACGCCGCCGCCGTCGTGCTTCCTCCAGAGCGCCGCCGGCGCGTCCGCCGTCTGGCCGCCGCCGCGCTCGTGGGCGTCGCGGCGCCATCGCCGCTTCGCCGCCTGCCTCCTCCTCCGGCTTCTCAAGTCTGCGTCGGTATTTGCCATCGCAGATGGGCTGCTTTGAGCCGCTGAACCTTGACCTCCGCTGCCGCTGCCGCCTGCCGCTCTGCCGCCGCCGCCTCCGCCTCACTCTCTGCTGCCGCTCACGCCGCCGCCGACCTTGGACGCTTTTTCGCGCGCCATGCTGTCTCTGCCGCTTCGCTTCATGCTTTCTGCCAGGCGAGCTCGGCCGTCTCACGACGCCGCATGCTCGAGGCGATCGAAGGCCGAGATCGCCTGCGGACATGACGCGCTTCGGGGCATTGCGTGGAGAGGGTCGCTCGACGAGCCGCCGTCTCGGGAGAGGAGGCGGGGACAACCGGGCTGCTTCTTTACTGCTGGGCCGCCATGAGGTCGGAGAAGGAGATGAGGTGAGATGCTCGGCTACGGGATAGTATGGCTCGATACCACTTGTTACTCATTGGACTCTTCTTTGTTGGTGTTAGCAAGATCCTTACTCTCATGGAGAGGAAGACACTTGGAGATGGGGCAATTTTTCTATTTCTCACATTAATGCCTTACCAACCCGGGGTTGGGGATACATATTATAGGTCGCCAACCGACCAAGCATATGCTAAGATCTTGTCCTAGATGCTAAAGCGATGTCTTGTCCTAGATCTTTGTCCTAGATGCTAGTCAAGGATGCTAAAGCGGATCTTGTCCTTGATCTTGTCCTAGATGCTAGTCAAGGATGCTAAAGCGATCTTTGTCTAAAGCAGATCTTGTCCTAGATGCTAAAGCAAAAGTCATCCTAGATGCTAAAGCAGATGCTGTACAAAGACCGCAGTACAAAGACTTATTCATCAGTCTTTCCCTTCCGTTTCACTACACTCGCCATCCACATTATGCTCCTTCCCCTTTACCTACGTCCTTGTTGGGTCCTATTCCAATGCCTTCTTCTCACTCCTTGTTAGGTCCTACTCTAGCATCTCCGAGGTATGCTCTTCATGATAGGAGTGTGATCTCACGTCCTGATCGCTATGGTTTCGCAGCTTCTCTTACTTAGCCTACCTCTATCGTGATGTTGCCTCACATCTTGAGTGGCAACTCGCTATGGCTGAGGAGATCGCTACTTTGTAGCAGACTAGCACTTGAGATCTTGTTCTTAATTCCTGCTCGTGTTACTCCTATCACATGCAAGTGGGTCTATAAGATCAAGACTCGTTTTGATGGTACCATTGAGCGTTGCAATGTACGTTTTGTTTCGCATGGTTTTCAGCAGGAGTATGGGTATGACTATGATAAAACTTTTACCCATGTTGCTGATATGACCATTGTACGCACTATTGTTGCCATTGTCTCTGTTTTCTAGGGGACTTCTCTCATCTTGATGTCAAGGATGCCTCTTAATGGCGAGTTGCGTGAGGTCTACATGCAACCGCCTCCTAGGTATTCTGCTCATAACGGTCAGGTTTGTCGCCTCCATCATTCACTCTACGGGCTCAAGCAAGCCCCCTCGTACTTGGTTTGAGCGTTTCACTTCTGTTGTCATTGTTTCCAGCTTCTCTGCCAATGACCATGACTCTGCTCTCTTTGTTCACCCCATCCTCTCGTGGTTGGACGGTTCTTCCCTATGTAGATGACATGCTCATCACTGGAGATGACCTTTAATATATTGACTTTGTGAAGATGCGTCTTAGTGAGCAGTTTTAGATGTCCGATCTAGGTCCCCTTAGCTACTTCCTTGGGATTAAGGTCACCTTCACTCCTGATGGCTACTACCACTCCTAGCAAAAGTACATCCAAAATATCCTAGATTGTGTTTGTCTCACTGATTAGCACACGGTGGACACTCCTATGAAGCTCCACCTTCATCTTTGTCCCACTGACGGTACTCTTGAGGATCCTACTCGATATTGTCATCGTCTTGGGAGTTTTGTTTACCTTGCTACTACTTGACCTACATCTCTCATGTTGTTCACATTTTTAGTTCGTTTCTACTCCCACTCAGGTCCACTACAGTCACCTCCTTTGGGTTCTACGATATCTTCGTGAAACCATCATTCGATGCCTCTCTTCCCTTATTCCCACTCCTAGCTTCAAGCATATTCTGATGCAACCTAAGCTAGTGATCCTTCTGATCATCGTTCTCTTTCTGCCTTGTGTGTTGCTTAATTCTTCCTTGATTGTTTGGAAGATTAAGAAGTAGACTACGGTTTCCCGTTCGAGTGTTGAGGCTGAGTTGAGGGCTCTTGCGTTGGTGACAGCTGAGGTCACCTAGATACAGTGGCTTCCTGAGGACTTCGGTGTTTTAGTGCCTATACCTACTACGTTACTGTCTGACAGCATTGGTGTGATAAGCATTGCTCAAGATCCAGTGAAACATGAGCTCACCAAGTATATTAGGGTTGATGCTTCCTATATACAAAGGCACGCTCAGTAGCAGGTCATTACATTTCAATATGTGATTTCAGAGCTTCAGTTGGCAGACTTCAGACTAGGGCTTAGCATCGGTTGTATATCTTTAAACTCAGTGTTGTTAATCTACCCTAAGTTTGAGGGGGGTGTTGAGAGTATATATCTTAGTTTGCACTAGCTCTTTGTCTAGGGTGTTTGCTGCTTATTTGTCATGCCTGTACATAACTTTTATTGGCCACTTGGCCCATGGAATAGATCTGGAGTTCCATCCAACATTAACTATCCAAGATACTTCTCTACCGATCTCGATCGATGGCATCTCGTGGAGGATGGCACCGGCGGCGAGCAAAGGCATGAGGTGACGACAAGAGGAACATGTAGAGGTAGCAAGTTGCAACAAGCGGCTGAGTAACACAGTAGCCCCCGCGGCAACATGAGGCGCCTGCTGCGGAGGACTACTGTGCGATCAACCCTTGTTGCAGCTTGCTACCGGTGTGTGTACCTTTTGTCCCCTCACGCAATCGCTCGCCGTTGGCACCATCCTCCGCGAGATGCAATCAAGCGAGAGGAGCGAGGTATCGCGGGTAGGTAAATATAGAGTGGATACAGACGATGGAAAAGAAATGGCCACTATTGATGAGGATAGGGGAGGGTACAGTGAAAAGCTACTGTTGATCTAGTGAAGGAATCGGTGCAAAGCATGCAATGCTTTTTAACTAGAGCTAAACTAATGCATTGGAAACCATAGGTGCTTACATCAGTGCTTAAAATCCTCAGCACTTGAGAATTGGTGCTTGCGTTGGAGATGACTTTTATGTGGATGCTTGTTGATGAGGCAACATTTTCTCTCTTTTAAGAACCAACAAACGAGGTGCTTGCATTGTACATGCTCTCAGAAATCACAAAAAAATTCCAATGGAATCCCCCTCATCCAAACACAGCCTGTTTGGATAGAGGGATTTGGATTTGAATCCTGAAGAAATCCATCTCATCCAAACACCACATGCTCTCTCCAGAGCAAAAATCCCCTCTTGGAAAAATGAAAAATATATGAAAACTTCCATGTGCAGGAAAAATCCCCTGTCCGAAGGACCACATGCTCTTCAGGGGAAAAATTCAGGAAAAAAACAAGAATCCCCTCTCCAAAAGCACCACATGCATAGGAACAACAAATACAGGCACACACACACGAGGATAAATAACCCTGCCCACCACATAAACAACCTGTGCAAAGCATCGGCCCAGGTTGTGTATCTGATGATAGCTCAGGTCAATATCCTCTTGCAGTATGAATATATTCCTAGTGTACATTTGCAACTTGTACAAATAACTGAAACAGAAACAAAATGAACTGGATGAACAAATATCTTGTATAAATTGTAATTAAGATAGAATCTGGAGTTGCATAAAATAAGTGTCTGAATATGAAAATAGCTATGCTAGTTAAGTAGTTAGTCATCATTCTTACCTTCAATGATCAGTCATTCATCTGGATCTTCTGGGCGCTGAAAATAGAGAAGGTCAAGTTAGCAGCAGGTTTTGCTGGAAGCAATTGAAAAAAAAGTTTTCTCGTCCATGGTTCAGTCATTCCAATCAGTTACAACCATGAAACTTCAGTATATGCCTATATGGCAAGGTAAAGTAACATACAATGTATCTAGGCACCAATTCAGAAACTTTTGAAAACCCTGTCTAGTACACCCCATAGAATAACACATAAGCACAAAAGTCAAAAGTTAAAAACAGTCTCACACACCCCATAGAATAACACAGGAGTGCATAAGTCAAAAGTTAAAACCTTGTTCATGGGGCTGCAACTTTCTTCGAAAAGACAAGAATTATGCCTATATCGGAGCCATCCCAATAAAATAACTAGAAGATCATTTAATTAATTGTCATCATATTTCCAGATTTCAGAGAATCTTAAGGGAACTGATTTGTTCAGTTGTTACTTGTTAAGGATACCTGCCTTAATTGATTTTAGAATTTGTGTACCACTGTACCTACAATTAGGCTTCAAAAAACCAGCCAATTACTTCTTGGAACAAGTCAAATTGGCCCGAAAAAGCCATAGACCAATTGTTTATTATGGGTTGGTATCCCATGCAAAGGAGGGTTCCCATGCAATAAGGTGTAAAGTGACCCTCAAGCCAATTGAGCAAAAACAGAAGTTACATTATTTACAACTAGCCCATCAGCCTGACCACATGGAATGTTGGGAAAACTCGCCCTCAGACCTTCACCAGTTTTCCCTTCCATTGAGTTTCCCCGTTAAAATCCATTGCTACCAAAATCTGCCCTTTGATCGTATTTTCCGCATGGTTCTAATTAAGTTTCTCCAGGCTATGTGATGAAGTCATGAAGATGTTAGAAATTGGAAAATAATAAAAATCACAAAGCAATCTGTTATTCAATTTCATGAAGAGATCAAATGAGGACAATTTGAAAGGTGATACTAATACACCAACAAAAGGAGGAAAGGGGTTAAGGAAAATCGCATGAATAGGAGGAGGCGGCTCCAGGTTCTGAATCGCCGTCGTTGCCGCTATTAGTCGTACACTGTGCAGCGCAAATAGCATTTAATTGTGCTGGCCTTAGATGAGAAGCTAGGCGATGGCAAAATAAAGTATAAGTACTATCCACAAACTAGATGGACTTTAGAGGAGCCAGATTGACGGGGTTCAGGACAGACTACAGCAAAAGCTTTTTAAACTATATGCTCTATTTTCCATCAGAAGGTTAAGGATTATTTTACACCTCATTGCGCAGAAAATCTACTTCGCACTAGATACCATCCCTTTGTATAAATGCAATTGTTCTTGATTTATAAATTGACAAAGTTATTACTCCGTGCTGTGATCATGTCTTATTTACTTGATGTTTTAGTTTATTGCACAGAGACCAATGAAAGGATTAAGTCCTTATTTTGTGACATGTCTGCCCCTATTTCATTGCATGCATCTCTAGTAGTGAATATAACCAAAAGGCAAAACTTATGTGGACTCATCCCATCCAAGTCCCAGTGCTACCATGAATGTTGCATGGTCAGCAGCCCAGACCATTTCTTCTTCAACTAGGACTGCCTCCAGGCCATTTTTTTTCTCAGGCAACGAAGCACATGGGTTGGAAACTGCAGCAGAAGCTGTGCAGTGGCAAGCCACACCTCCGTTACTTGCAGTGCGGTGGCACCACCGACAACAGGTAAACCACAACAAGGAGATAATGGCCGCAAGTCCAGGCCGTATTTGGCTGCAGCTTGTGGCGAGTCATGCTAGGCACAAGGACTTCACTTTGACATTCTCGCCTTGTTTCTTCTTGTCACGATCAAGCAACATTCTTGTTTCATGTTGTTAGTTCAAAAGCTTGATGCAGGTGCAGGAGTATACGTGTAGTTCAAAAACCTAATGCAGGTGGGGAGTAAACATTTCTAAACATTTCCTAGAAAACCCAAAAACGACATCTATTTGTAAACCAAAACAAACTCTCTAAATCGTCATCTAATTCGGACAGGAGGCAGTAACAATTTCAATCAAATACAACTGATCATTTTTAACTAAACACATGAGTTAACAATTTCAAGAAAAACAAATGTTTATAATCAGGCAGATTTGGACATGATAAAAAAGAAAAAAGTTTCTGCCAATACCTGGCCGACTTCCATGCAAGTTGTAGCTTGTAAATAGTCTACACAAAATTGGATCTCAAAAGCTTGAATAAAACGTACACCCATCAACTCCTTATTTGGAGTTCTTAGTCCTAAGCCTGCTAGAACGAGTACGAATCCTAAACAAAAGACTACGTCTAGACTAGTCATGATCCTAATCCTACCTAGAGTCCAATTGGGGATATTAGGCAACACCACTAGTAAGATGAAGAGCTGGATGACAAGTGATGAAGCTGACAACATGGATAAAACAAGCCCTGAAGCCCATCTAAACATGTTTGGTAAAAATGCTATACGCAGTAAAATGAGAGTGAAGAATGTTCTCTATTGACCTTGAATGTAGCTTAGGGTGCAAAGGTGCTATTCCTATGTAAGAAGAAATAGTCTTCAAAGTTATTTCAACATCAAAAACAAAAATACTAACCATGTGTCAGTGACATTGATAGCAAACAAAGAAGAAGCTGGCAAGATCATGGTAACTTTACAGGCTATGGTTAGTTAGAAAGATCCAAAATATGTTTGGGCAACAAAGCAAGGTATGACAGAACCCAGGTGCTACAAAACACAAAACAGAACATATTTGTAAATTGTTCAGTGGCCAAGAATGTCATACCGGTAAGAAGTCCCAATCTTCCTCTCTCAGGTCAAATTCTTCAGTAATATCTACATCAAACATCAACTGTACCAATACAAAGAAATATTAAATTACTCATCAGAAATCGTATCATTTAATGATGAAAAAAGAAGTCATCTGTCGACAAACTCACAGTATGCATTTTAGTGTATTCATTAAAGCCATATATAACTGCTGGGACATACCTGAAAGGAAGAATATTGAGAGAGAAGGGGTCAAAATGGATCACAAACTGACCACAACCAAAAAAATCTTCCTCAATCAGATGAGCACTACAGTGCCTTAAAATAACCTACGCATACACTCAACGTCACTGATTAACCATAACAACACCACTGGAAGGTGAAGGTTACCCAAGCTGTTATCAATATTAGTTCCCTCCTCTACTTTAACATTGAGTACATTAACCATGTAGGGAGCAGCGTTGAATTGGATAGCTTCCTAGTATTTCCAAATAATAATATAATAACTAAATAATAGATCCCTACATTGTAAGAAACTTATATATGTTCCCAGGGTCAAAATGAATTTATATCCAATTGGCCATGAAGGCGTACATTTTGTCCCGTCGATGCCACAAACGAATAATCTCCCCAATACAATTATCTGAAGTTGTCTTTCTTTTCTTCACGACATGCTGAACTTGTGAGCTTCCTGAGTTGCCATTATGAAGAACAATTGAGTTAACTGACTTTGTGGTGCCAAGCATTTTTCTGCAGTTTGATGATCCACAATGACAATCTTGATCTGCTCCAAACTGGACAAACCTGTAGATAATGTTAAGAGATTAAAGACAGCAAAACAGCTCCATATGCACAATACAATAAATCGAGATGGGTGAAAGAAATCTGTTTATAATGGAAAAAAAACTTTAAAATAGGATCAGCCAGAAGACTGGGATGAACATACTTATAGTCATAGGTCAGCTCCTCCGCTTCCTTTATGTCCCGAAGAGCAAAAATGCCAACTCTGGTCTCTCCATCAACGGTCCTGAAACAACATGATGATAGTCGCGTATATCAGTGTCATCAACAGAGATTTCAGAACTCAGCAAAATAAACAGAGATTTCAGAAGTAGGGCATATATAGAATAACCAGTACAATATAACTAACCATTTCTGCATCTCCGTGTTCGGGTCACAACTATGATTTATAAACCGGGACATGTTTCCCTTGTTTGTTGCATCAATGACCATATTGCTACTGACCTCACAAAGATAGAAATTAGTGTCACGCTGCCTCTTCATTTTCCATAGTCTTTCCTCACATGTTCTGTCATCAATAACTGTAAAATTTATGCAAGACATATGGATATTAGTTTGGTTGTTCAGTGTCCAATGTGAGAAAACATCATAACCTATAAAACTACAATATTTATGTGCATTTTATTTGTTTGCCCACAATAGATTTGAACAAAGCCATACCTTCTCCTACATATTCTATAACAAACTCTCCTTTCTTTATTTCATCCTCAGCTACCAATCCAAAGCCACATTTCTTTGTCTAGAAAAAAATAATTGTCTTTTAGGGGAGTGGGGACTGATAAAATAAAGGTTTGTGAGACAATTAAATTTATACAGCATTCAAAGTTTCACATATAGATATAGAATGGCAATCATCAAATCATAAAGTTTGATTATGTCATGCAAAAAACATCATAAGGCAAAACAGTACCGGAAAATGTTGTGACATAAATGGTAAGCTAGGACACTGGTGTAAACTATAGAAACAAATATACCTAGAAGGTAAAATCACAAGAGTATACACAACTAAGGAAATGCACTTTAGTAGAAAACCATCCCCCTGTTGGGTCCCCGCTGTACAAGGCAAATGTAGCAGAAATTGTTTGCACATGGATTCAACACATTGACTGAAATGTATAGGACATGGTCAAACATGGCAGATCAAGCATTTATTCTCTTCTGTTTGTATCCTCAAACTCAAAGGCTAACACTTCAACACAAATCAGATCGAATAATGACTTAGTCATTGGTTAGCTGCACAGATGTGACAGATTCTACAAAACATAGAACAATTATCACTCACCAGAATCAAAGACCTGTGATAAAAGGGATTGGAGGTCAGAGGAGGCCATGGGTCATTGTTGGAGGCACCACTGGCGATAGGAGTCATGAGGAGAGGATAGCAGCGGCCAGCGGGCACTGGGTTGGGTGGAGAGGGCCCACTGGGGTTGCTCCGGGCTGCCATCACTCCAGCGGAGTCGCTTGGGACGGACAGGCTCATGGAATGAAGCAAGGACAGAAGAACTTGATGTCAAGGAGATAGAGGCGGCTTGGAATTAGGAGCTGGGACTAATAGATATATAGTTTTCTGATTGTGATGCACACAGATACCAACCGCCAGATGGGGAACGGGGACAGGGGACAGGAAATAGCCAATCCCTTACTGAGGTAGAAATAGCCCATCCCTGTTCCCTATGGCCCATTTTGACTGGGCCTGGGATTTCGGTCAATTCCAGCCAACCGAAAAAGGCCTAATAGAGGAATTACCTACCTGGAACAGGGAATGGGGTTCCATTGGTATCCCTAACATGGTAAATCTTCACGAACCTGTGTTTACACAGTGCATTATGAAATGGCAGAGCAGGGTAACAAAAGCCTCTGACTGCAGAAATGGGTTAGATTCAAGTTGTAATTTCAAGATAACGATGGTTCAAAAACAAAATTATAGAAGATTTTTTTCAGGGAAACAGAGGACTGTCTCTATTTTGGCAGGAAAGCCTTGTCAGGATATTACTATCCATTCGAGATCCATCATACCACATATAACATATTGCATTATACCACCATCTACAGCACTGGCAGTGTTTCTCCTCAATTTTCCCCTTAGATGGTCATTACTTCCCAACTTAATAATTAAGGAAACTTAAATAAGTCATACCGTAATCAATTTGGTTTTCTTCAGAGGCCTGTGCTGGAATGATTGGTTGGCACATTTGTTGTTGCATTTACAGTTTGATGAACAACAAGAGAACAGCATCCTGCACCAAGAAAAATAAGCATTTCAGAATGTCTCAACGATGATAGAATTTACAGGTGAATTAATCAAATAGCAAACAATAATTTGTATGGTCTCTCCATTTTGCTAAAAACGCAAGGTTCAGCAAGACAAACACAGCATCAAGCAGTATTACTGTTAAAATATGGGCTGCAATTTTGTGGGCATGTGCAGGCAGACAAACACAAGTAGAGAGAGAGAGACAGAGATTACCCGCATTGGCAATCCTTGTCACAAGCAACTGATGATCCGGAAGAAGGGGTACAGGAACAAAAAATGCCATCATCTTCAATGCGTTTCTTAGTAAGATAAAAATCTTAATAGAATTAAGGACAGCAATAAGATGAAAAAACTCCTATTATCAACTGCAATTTAGAAGTTCATGTCATGGCATTGTAAATGAGTAACACAATACTAGCGTTAGAACTGGGAGTCCCCACTCACTCAAAAAAATGAAGGAGCCATACCATATTAAGCCATTTTGAAATGCATCCCTGTGTCAAGCACATTATTGCAAAATGTAACCACTCACTTTCCCGTACTGCTTTCTACTTTACAGAAAGACTAAAATCAAGGTTTCTCAGAAAGTTACATAATCGTTTTGGCTGTACCACTAATCTAGACTGCCAAGTGGAAGATATAGAGAATTAAACACTTAGCCTAGATGAATCATAACATGCCAGAATATTAAACTTTAACCAGAAGTATTACAAAGTTAAATCAGGAAAAGGTGCACATCACTGCTGGTCAGAGAAGGACAATATGTTTAAAGCAATGGTAGGTATGGATACTCCGCTTAATTGGTATGTAGTAGCCTAACTTCCATTCTTTCAATGCCGATGGTAGATCAAACTCCACAGGAGCTTTTGTCGCTTTGATCAATTCCTCAAACACATCCTCAACTTTCTGTGGCAGAGAAATAGAAGATAAATAAGATTGAAAGATATTATTAACCAAGAACAATAAGCAAGCAAGCATCTAGAACAAAGATAAAGATAGTAGTGTTTAACGGATAGCAGTATGATGAAGTGTATTTCCACGAGGCACCTTCCAAAAGGCAAGTGCACGTTACACTATACAAAAAGTAATGGAAACCGCCACTGCAATCATCCACAGCGAGTAGATCATCCAATAGTCCTGATCAACACTAGGAAACATTTCAGCTCACCGACACAACCATTACATTAAACGACTTTAATTCTAACCAAACTTTAGCAAACCACCTCACAGAGCCATAGTGTTCGCCTGCCCCACCTGGAGGTTTCAGGACCCAAACCTGACATATTGCTTCACAGCGGAACACCCACCCACCTGCAATGACGACTTGTATGGACTCGCCCGAAGTGCAATTCCGGCCATCCAAGCCTACCACAGCGCTCCTATGAACCAACCGGAAGCACCCAACCCGAATACATCCAATCCATACCCCATAGCACGGGCCTCCCACCCTACTGTCTCTCCCGAACAACCGCTAAAGCTGGTAAGCCAACCCGACGGTGCCAAATCCAATTGCGGCATCGCGAAGCGCGATTGCGAGCACAGGTGCGGTTCTCGACAAGAGGATTCGCGGAAACCTTAGGGTTTTTTAGGGTTTTGTAGGTTTAGTTGCAGGGCTAAAATCAATCGCGCAAGCGCGCGCGCGAGAGAGAGAGAGAGAGAGAGAGAGAGAGATGTGGAGAAGGGGATACCTTGATTTTGGCCTGCGGCGGCATGGTGGGTGGGGGGTTCGCCGACGGAGAGCGGCTGCCGGCTAGGCGGAGGCGTCAGAATTGTTGAAGGGGAAAATGGAAGAGGAGAAGCGGCGAGAGGAAGGGAAGGAAGCGAAGTGGGAGGCGGCGCCGGAGCTAGGGCAGGACAGCGGCGGCCGGGCTAGGGTTCGCGGGGGAGTGGATTCGGGCGAGCACCTGCCATTGCCTGCGTCGATTTGGGGAGGCGAGTCAGGCGAGCCGGCAGCGTGAGCGCTGCGTGCGGGCAGGGGGCTTTTCGCAAAAAAAACGCAGTTAAGTCGGGAAGACTCCTCCGCTCGGATCTGGGCCGTCCGGATGAGCTTCAGCGGCTTGGATAAAAGGCCAAGAGGGTGTACACGTGCTCACGTTACATTCTGACACGTCACATGTCGGAACGAAGGAGCGCCAGGCCGAGGTGTCGGCTCTGAGGAAGGCACCTCCCAAGAGTTCCCTCAGCCATACATGCTAATTCCCTTCAATCAAACTGTCCAAGCCCTCAGAAATACACCCTAATTCCCTTCGATCAAACAGTCCAAGACCTGTGTCGAAAAAGACTTAGAGGGTGTTTATATTGGTTTTTACTAAAGATTTTTTGTTTTGGCTTATAAATAATAACAGTTTGTAGAGAAATTTGTAGAGATATTTATGTGTGATTTTGACTGATATAAATAAAGTCACTATTGTATGTACTACAATCGACTAGTATACCCTACCTTAAAAAGATACTCTGTTTAAAAACAATATACTATAGAAAATTCATTTATTGTAAAAAACTAGTTTATAGAAGCCAAAATGAACATGATCGTAGATTCTAGATGTGCATTCCTTTCGGAAAAGTTTATATTTAGTCCTTAATTTTTGAGGTAGTTTACATTCCTCGTCTTTGATACTATTTAGAATACGTCCTTAATTACTTAAACCATACCTTAATTACTTAAACCATACCAAATCACATTCTACATCTAATTTATTCCAGTTTTAATCCTACATAGCACTGATCCGATCCTTCCGAACATATCCTCCTCCACTTGGCACCAGGAAACATATGTCATTGACCCCATCCTCCCTCCACCCTCTCCTCCAATTTTTTAGTCTCTCCTTCTCTGTACAACACGTTGAGAAATAATAATCTCCAATGCCTTCAATCAACCAAACAACATAGAATAATTGAGAGAGAACACTAGAGAAATTGAAGTCTTTATTAATCTCAAGATCACATCTTCCTTGTACATAGGTTTGTCTATTTATAGTCAAAAGCCTTTCAGAGGTAGTTTCGGTATTTACCTACAAACGCAACCGATATGCATATGCCTCATTAAAAACTCCTTCTAAAAACCCAGTAGAAAAAAGGGATGGAGAAAAGAATACATCACATCCATTTCTCGTGTCACACTTGTTGCCTTATTAAAACCCTTCACATGAGAAAACTTCAGAAAAAAACTCACAAAGGAAAAAAGAGTACAACATTAGATCTTTAG
This sequence comes from Bonia amplexicaulis, assembly GCA_036346245.1. Taxonomy (NCBI): domain Eukaryota; kingdom Viridiplantae; phylum Streptophyta; class Magnoliopsida; order Poales; family Poaceae; genus Bonia; species Bonia amplexicaulis. Next base: position 9,436,839 of record CM070759.1, on the reverse strand, counting down.
GATCATATAAGTCTTTTAGTCTTAAACAAAGGTTATGGTTCAGGGATTTACTCCCTCTAAACCTTGTAACTCTCTAAGTCTCCACATCCCTATGCCTCGCACGTACTTCTAGAAGCTAGAGCCTAGGAGAGATTTGGTAAATATATCTGCCAAATTATCACAAGGTCTAACTTTCAATATCTTTACCTCTCCATTCTTTTGGAGTTCATGAGGATAAAAGAATTTAGAAGTAATATGCTTTGCGATATTACTTTTAATGTAACTCATTTGCATCTGTACCACACAAGTTGTATTATCTTCATAGATAATAGTGGGGCCATCAATGGTGTTCATGCCACATGACTTCTTGATGCGGTTAATCATTCTTCTGAGCAAAACACATTCTTGTGAGGCTTCATACAACGCTATTACTTTTGAGTGGTTAGTAGACATAGCTACCAGGTCTGCTTAAATGATAGCCACGAAATGGTTATACCACCACAAAGAAATACAAATCATGTATGTGATTTCACATTATGGGGATCAGATAGATACCCTGCATCTGTATATCCAACCATAGTCAAGTCTTGATTCTTCGGGAAAACAATCTAAAATCTTGTGTAGCTTGAAGATACCTAAGGAGAGTTTTAACTCCAGCCCAATGTCTTCGTGTTGGAGCTGCGCTGTATCTGGCTAGCAAGTTTACTACGAAAGCAATGTCCGGCCTTGTATAATTAGCAAGATACATTAGTACCCCAATGGCACTTTTCCATCCTTAGTCTAAAAGGATATTTATTCGCTTCTAGGGATTAGACTACCATCGGGATTCGTAATAGATGCGACTTATCCATATTAAATTTCTCTAACACCTTTTTGGTGATTGGTATACTAAAATCCGTCTAAGGAGGTGCTCCAGCTACAAGCCTAAGCAAATTTTGGTTCGATCCAAATTCTTCATTTCAAACTCCTTAATAAGATAGGAACTTGCTTCCTTTATGTCCTCTGTTGTTCCGATGATATTCAGATCATCGACGTACACCGAGATAATACAAAACCCATTCTGAGATTTCTTTATAAACACACTGGGACAATCCTCATTATTAGTGTACCTTTTCTTCTAGAGGAATTCACTAAACCGGTTGTACCACATTCTTCTAGACTATTTTAATCCGTACAACGACCTTTCCAATTTAACGCTATACATGTTGCGATTTAATTTATTGGGATTCACAATTTTTACTCCTTATGGGATTTTCATATAAATCTTCGAGTCCAGTGACCCATATAAATATGAGGTCACTATATCCATTAACTGTATGCTTAAATTTATACCTGCTGCCATTGATATTAAATATCAAAACGTTATTCCACTCATCACAGGAGAATAAGTTTCATCGTAATTGATGTCGGGTCTCTCTGTGAACCCATGTGCTACAATTCTCACTTTATATCTCACCACCTGATTATTTTCATTTCTCTTTCGGATAAAACCCTATTTGAATCCTACCGGGAACACTTTAGGTGGTGTTCGGGCTACTAGGCCAAACATTTTTCTTTTATTTAGCGAGAGTAATTCTATCTCAATTGATTCCTTCCATTTACCCTAATCTGAGCGCTTCTGGTATTCAACTAAAGACTTTGGTTCTGGATCTAATTCAAGATTCTTTACAATTTTTGAGGCAAAATAGATGCCGACAATTGTAGTCTTTCTTTTATATAATTCCCTCGACTCAACAAAATTGGTGGATATTTCTTCATTTGGTTCGTCCAGCTTCTCGTAACTTTCCACAATGATGGAGTCTGGTTGTTACAATTTTTCAGTATTAGACTGTGCGCGCGCAATTTTACTGGGTTACTATCTTCAAGATCATTCACTTCAGGGATTTTCTCAACGTCAGATTGAGTTTCTTCTACTGATTTGGGAGGTGACTTATTTTCTTCAAGTTTCTTTTTCTGTGGATGTCTCTGCGGAATTGAGGCCTCTTTCTCTAGTGCTCTGCCCCTCTTCTTCATATGAATGGTTGGAGTGGGTTGAGTATCCGTCTGGGGTACTTCCACTCTCTCTGGGGCATTTACTACTGCTATATAAGATTTTGTTACTCCCTTTTGATCAGTGAAAGCATCTAGTATATTATTTGCTATTTGCTGCATGTTTATAATTTGCTGAACTTCTAGTTCAGTTTCTTTAGTGAGAGGATCAAGGGTTTGAATGCTAACAATGAATAATCACAAGCATTCCCTGTAATACCAAGTTCAGACAATTGTAAAAGCAATTAACCATGAGCTAGTGGATCTAAGTTTCCAGTACTAAGATTCAACCTTAAAAGAAATTAACCGACTAGTAGCAAGAAGATCATGCTGACAAATACTGACAAGATCTAAAGAGTTCTAAACAAGAACAGTCAGGGAACTAGTTTGGGCTACCAAGAAACAATAATCAGGGAAGTGAAAGTTTAGCAAGCTCCCACAGTCGCCATCCTTGTGTTTCCCCCACCGTCCTAGTGTCTCCTCATGCCGGCTCAGCCACCATCTTGGCCTCTCCCCCACCACCATTTCCGCGATTGTGCCACTGGTGCCCTCCATGCTAGGAGCCGAGCAGGATCTTGAGAGCTTAAGAAGGAGTCAAAGGAGGAGCTCGAGATGGGTCGCCACTTGCCAGGACATCACCCTCCACCTCAATCTACCGCTAATTTGGGTGTGAGACGAAGAATGGAGAGGAGAAAGGAGAAAGAGATAATGCTGTGGTTTGCAGCCCCCCAGGGAAGGGAGTGGTTCTTTTCACCTCGTGGACTAGGGCAACAAATAGAGGAGGCCAAATGGGCCAGTTGGGCTGGATTTTAATTCAAATTGGGCTGAATTTTTGGGCCCGGTTTGTAATATAACCGGTGGTAGCCGGTAAAACTGTTTTTTTTAAATCGGCAATAGCCGGGTAGTAATTTCAATCTTGGGTAGGAGCATGGGAAAGACCACAAGGGAGAGGAGGGAGGGAAGTAGCGGCACGAGCTTCAACCCAAGCATAGGTGGCCATTTGCTGACCTTTTCTAGAATCGCCTGAGGAGAGCTCAAGCTCCGCCGTCGTTGCTGACACCCGTTTGAATTATATTGTGTTCCATCTCTCACTCCTTCAATCCCCAAAGTTAATTTTATTATTTTACTCAAGAGTGGTTGGCAATCTAGTTTCTTCTCCCTCACTTTCATTTGGGTTTCGCCGTCATCGTTGGTTGTCTTCGATGAACATCCTTTTGTTGGGTTCTACATTTTGGCGCGCTCAAATTTTTGTCGCATCCACTGTGTCGTCACACCGAGCACCCAAAATTGTTTAGTTTTACACTGTTTACCTGTCCCAAGAGCATGTATAATGGTATAGACAGCGGTAGCCTGTAATGCACATCTATGTTATCTATAGACATGACTAAAGACAACGCATATAATGTGTTGTCTGTATAGCTATCTGTAATAGTTTTATACAATTAATGTGTTATATATATAGTTATCTATACAATGGTATAGACGGTAAAAAACCGTCTATAAGACTGTCGGTTAAATAGTAGACAATATCTTTCTCTCTTCTTCACATCACTTAAAATTCTATGTGGCATATGTCTATAGATAGCTAATATATACCATTGTATATAGGAAAAATTGCTTCCTTGCCCCAAAGTTTAATGATGTTTGCTCAAATGCCCCATGATGTCTCACTGACATGCGGGTCCAGGGCCCACATGTCAGTGAGACATCATGGGGCATTTGAGCAAACGCCATTAAACTTTAGGGCACATGAGCAAATCCCCCTTGTATATACCCTAACAAAGAGCACCCAAAATTGTTTACTTTTACACCGTTTATCCGTCCTAACAAGAACACATGGATCAGTTTCAAAAAAAAAAAAACCAAGAGCACATGGATCAATTCAGAACACATGGCCATGCTTACAGCCCTGTTGCATGCAATGCCATGAGTATCCACGCAAGTGCTTCTCTTGCGCTGGCTTGTTTGTGGGGCAGGAGCGACGGGCGCACACGTCCGTCCCCGAGCGCGAGCGGCGTTGATGCTGAGCGTGTTTCAATTAAATATATTATTTAAATAAAAACCATTAAGCTATATTAATTATTATCAAGTGATCTTGTTCTTAACTAAATTTGGTTTTAATTTATATAAAAACTAGTTACAATCTAATACTAATATTTTAATTATTCTTAGATTTATACGTAAAGAGATTTTATAATCAAAGAAAATTATTTATTGCCTAGGAGTACAACAGCAACGAAAGGTGTGAGAGACTACGGGGATGCGAAATTATGCGCAGCTGCTAAGAATTTTGATCTTGTCGAGTACTGTGATTGAGTCCGAAGGGAAAACAAACTACTGTACGTTGCCGTTTCGTTTTCATGCGGCGCGCAGGATCTGGATCTATACGGTTGCATCCCGTGCATACGATCTGTATACTAGCAGCAGGTGCATGCATGTATGTTGGTAGGTGCAAGTTGGTGCATGCATGCTATACGCTGCATAGAGTCCAAGCCCAAGTCACGCGCGTCCTGCCAATCCGAATGCCCCATGCACGAATCAACGGAGGAGTTGGCCGGCCATGTGTTCGGCGATGAACTGTTGCCGTTTCGGTTTCATGCGCCATGCGTTCAGTTTTTTCGGTTAGTTTCTTAATTTTAAAGTGGGTATGAATGTTTTTTTACTTTTACTATTAAAGAATTAGTTTCTCGATTAAATCTAATCAGAAAGAAATTATATTATAAATTCACTTAAAATTTCGAGGCTAGCTGATGAGGATTAAATAGAATCCTAAATATGGCTTTAATATTTAGTTAATACCAAAGGACCCTCGTGGTTGTAAATCCTCAAGGGTTGCTCCTCGAGTACCCTAGTTGAAGATACAATATGTGTTATCCGACCAGGTGACCATTTAGAGAATATGTGAACTGCGTGCGGTGGATAAAACACATGTCTTATCTACTTCAAACAGCATGACGTTTTGGCCCTGAGTCTCAAACAGTAATTACTATGTGGTTGTTATCCATGTTCGTCTTCTTCTGACAACAATTGACGATTAGACGTCTCTTTGACAATAACTGTATCCCCGACCAGACACTCTGGTTCCATAAGGTGTCTTCCCGGTGGACAATTGACACCTCTTCGTTGGTATTTAAAGCTAGAAGATGAAGGACAATCAATGATGATTCGATGACAAATTCATTCTCATACAATTAAGTATAATTAGGGCTAGTTTCTATCTTATTAAAGGCACATTGTAACTAATTCATAGCAATAAAGAACATTCTTATTCTTTCTCAAAGATTTTAGCTATTTTTCTCATATTATTTTGTAAGATCGTCGACAAGTTGGCTTCTAGAAATAAGATACAGATACAGATACAGATGAAGTGTTACAACCAGAATATTATGATCTATTTGCTCTAATCTACTCTTATGTTTTTGGAGCCAACCTATTAACCAAATGCTTTTTAGAAGTAGATCCAAATTCTTAGAAAAGTTTATTAGATAATCAAAACATAAGCTAAAAAATAAGAATGTATATATAGCTCTACCAAACAGGCGCTCGGAATATGATATCAATGTCAAGGGCCTGCCACTCCGAAATCAGTCCCTATGTCCTATGTGTTTTCTTCTTTTGAGATTATGGAAAATCAGTCCCTATACATGTAGTCAGTAGAAAGTACTACAAGTTTCGATAGCGTGAGCGTAGAGCTTCTGGAATGTGCTTCAAAATGTGAAATAGACTGGGAGAGCCCCAAAATATAATAATCTTTACGTATGCCGTAATAGTAATACAAGTCTAAATGCCTCCTTAAGCAAATGATGACACCACCACCGACACCAAGACGTACGCTTTCTCTTCCCCCCGCTGCAGCAGCGCTTTTAGACTGTATCAGATCGAAGTGCCGCATCCACTGAAATATCACATCGGATCGGAGCCATTTCACAGTGCTTTAGGTAGTTCATGCTCGACGGCCGAGCGCGCGAGCATGCCCTCCCCTGCCGACGTGCCGTACGTGCCCATGCCGTGGCCTTCAAATCTTCAATTCCTCCTCCACGGTCTCGCCGGAAAGTTGCCGCGCCATTAGCAAGCCGCGAGCTTGAACCTCGGGAGCCGGCACGTTAGCACGTATGCAAACTTCGCGCGAGACATGCGACTGCGCACCAGCACGCACTGAGCTAGCTGCCTGGTCGAGCTTGCGCGACGCTATTGGACGCCGCGTCCGTTGCTGACACAACGCGAGCCGGTGTGCGCTAGTCTGCGGCCACCATGAGGTCGGTTGCTATGATGAGCACTTGGCATCACTATATAAGCAGCAGCAGCAGCAGCAGCAGCAGGGTAATTAAGCAGCCACGGAAGCAAAAAACTTGCGATTAGTTACAGCCACACAGCACGCACCTCTTTCGATGCTCAAGCTCCTGTAAAAATTTCGGCAAAAATTTCTTCTAAATTTGATAAAATTCATGCAAAACAAATTTTTCTGAGCCGGTTGAGATTTTTACCGGAGGTCATCGCTAAACTCGGTAAAACCGGTTACCGGCCAAAAAAAAAACCCTGGTCACAATTCCATGAGTAAGAGCCGTCACAATTGCAGGAGCAATTCAGCGTAGCATATTTGATACACATGCGTACCACTGGTTGGTCCTCTCGATGGAATTAGCAGAGATGGTGGCATTAGAGTTGGAGAAGGCTCTGCATCAATAGCTATTTGTAGGAGTTGCAGGAGCTATTTTGAATGAAGTGACTTTTTAACTCGAGCATTTCTTACTCACCCAATCTCTCACAATTAGCCAAAAGGTACAACAAAAAACTAAAATCCAAAGTCATATGTTTTATTTCAAATAAGATCCAATGGCTCTCATCATTTCCCCCTAACTATATAATTCGTAACCCATAACCCTAACCATGATCCGACCCTGTCGCCTCCCACCCTGTGCCCTTCGCGCCGCCCCTCCTTGTCACCCTCCGTGCCGCCCACTCCTCATTGTTGGCGCCGCCCCCTCCTCTCGCCGGAGTAGCTCCGCGCCTCCCCGCCATCCCCCCCTCCGCCACCACCCGGGTCTATGGTGCCCCAACGCCTCGCCTCATCGCCCTTACCTCTCCCCGCCATACCATCACCGGCCTCCGGCACCACCCACCACCCTCCTACCCCGCCCGTTGCTCCCACCGCCGCCCACCGCCCCTCGGCCTCCCTCTATGCCTAAGGGAATGGTGAACCCTAGGCGCGAGGGGCACGATTCTCTCCTTGGGTCACCGGAGAGGAGGAATAAGCGATCGCCAGCGAGGAGGAAGAATGGGTCGCACAAATCTTCGCGCATATCCAAAGGTGACAAATCTAGATGATTGTTTGGAAGAAAAATATCTGAGTGATATTTATCAAAACCCAAAGTCATATCACTTTTGAACATGGCCATTCCCTGACCTTTTCCCAGGTCTAATACTACGACCCTATTCTTTTCGTTTTTCAGTTGGCTTTTAGCTCCAATCTTTTTAATAATTATTATTTATTAGACTAATAAATCGTAGTTAACGTATAGTAACCTAAAAATATGGCCTAGGTCTGCTCCGTATGCTTCGAGGGCGAGAGAACAGAGAAGGCTGGAGTCATGCAAAGAGGTGGCAGTAATAAATGGTGGATGAAGCGCATGAAGGTTTGTTGCTTCTGGTTGTAATTTTCTTACGGATGTGGATAGCACGGTCTGTCACCTTATTATTATCTTCAGTTGAGCAGATGGAGCTTTCTTCTTTCGCAGGAGGATAACAAGATACTACTCCACTGCACAACAAGCAGCAGGCTTGTACGAGGTGGCCGCGACGAGCAGCGTGACGGCCGGGATGGTGGACAGGAGCAGCGGAACCATCACAAGAAAAAAAAAAAAAGCTACAACGACTCCTTTGTGCCGGTGCTGGTGCGGTGGTGGTGATGGGGGCAGCGGCGATCCGGTGGCGTACGTCGCGGAGGAGCTTGAGCATCGAAAGAGGATTCTGTTTCTCTTGCGCTGTAAAAATTTTTACAGGAGCCATGAAGCACGAGTAGTACGCAAGAGAAGCCATGAAATGCAACGCCATGTGTATCCACGCAAGAGAAGCTGCAGCATGCTAGCTGCCCTGTGCATGTTCTTAGATCACTCGCATCGGACAGACGTCTTTCCTAGTGAAGGAATCAAAGAAACATTACAGACTTGTTCAGGTAAACTGAGGACAACAAAATCAGAGTGGCGCAGCGGAAGCGTGGTGGGCCCATAACCCACAGGTCCCAGGATCGAAACCTGGCTCTGATAATTCAGCCGGTCTTCCGGAGTCTGTATTTTTTCAATGTGATTTTTTTCTCTTAACGGCGTTTCTTGGTATCATGTCCTGATTACTCACCTACAGGCTTTCCTTTCTGAACAGGGAAAAATGTTTAGAACCTATTAATCCAGCATACTTTTTTTTGCCAAGAACAAGGGGTGACTTATTACCGATCGACTTGCGTATACATGCCACAACATATTGGATTAACATAGCTTTTTTACTTTACATTATCCATGAGATATAATAACGTTTTTTATTTTTAATTTCTTTTAATTGAGTATCTCAGAAAAGCTAACAATCACTACATTATCATTTAAACTAAAAGCCAAAAGACACACCCAAAATACAAAAGTACTACTACAAAAAATATCATCACAGACGGTTCGGAACTGTCATCATAGACGGTTTACAAGCTGTCTGTGATAAATATAACACAGATGGTTTGTAACTAGAACAGTCTGTGATACTTTCCCATCACAGACAGTTGGTAGATAGAACCGTCTGTGATACTTTCCCATCAATGACAGTTGGTAGATAGAATCGTCTATGATGTTCGAGTATCACAGATGGTTTTTGGTTAGAGTCGTCTGTGATAGTTCATTCTATACCTAAAATTTTTCTGTTTGTTTGGCTAGCCTCAAGAAATGTTAGCTATGCCCTTTGAAAACAAGCAAATACAGTAGCAAACATAACAGCATATTCTATTTCCATTAAGATTAGAATATACCATTACATCATAACAAGATAACAAGTAGATTACCCATCTAACACAGTAAAAACATGGTAAAAACACATCTCCTAATCCTATGAACACAATTCTTTAACATAGTAAGAGTATATAAAAAGCAGACATCCTAGCAGACAGTAGAAGCTGGATGCAGTGCACGATGCCTAGGCCCTCTCACCCCTGATGCAGCGCGCGAGCTGGATGTCCTTGACGCCTGCCGTTGGAAAGGATGCAGGAAGCTAGCTCATGGCGGTAGTCGGCGTCATCGAGGGGAGGATGCAGAAAGCTAGGAGTGGATGAACAAGCAGCCAATGGAACTCACCCGTTCCTGCTGGTGGAAAGGGAAAGGGGGAGTAAATAAGGGGCGAGTGGATCAACCGGTGCCATGGATCGGTGACGTGTCATTATCACAAACGGTTTGTTATACGAACTTTCTATGATAATGCAATATCATAGACGGTTTGGTATATGAACCGTATGTGATAACGCTTAAATATGCGTGTCCTACTCCTGGCTATTAATATTCCGACGCAAGTGACCCTTAAACTTCCACACCATTCTAGCTTTATATACAACGTAGTGTACAATTCCTTGATACTACAAACTCAATCTCTTCTAAACTATCCTCTCCCTCGTCTTCTTCACCAGATTTCTCAATAATGGCATTTAATATTCTTTTGATCTTTTTCCTCTCATCTATCCATCATGAGTTGTTCGGCCACAACCTTACACAGGCGGTCAACAACTTACGTCTGTAGCAGCTCATCCGCTCACTCCCTACTCTCCTTTCTCGACTCGCTTCCATCCATCAGCTGGATTTCATCATCCGTCGTTGATAGAGGTGTCTCATTGCCACTTAGGAAAGGGAAAACACCTTCAGCCTCGTTTTTCTCTTCAATGTGTGCAAAGCGGAAAAAGCTCTTGCGGCAACAGAGAGATATATGAATAACCTTGCCGATAAAGCAGAAGCGGCCGATTATAAGGAAACTTATCATGGCATTCTCTTTGAGATTATGGGTCATACTAATGATTTGCCCAGGCTAGAGCAGGAAGTGGAGAGGGCAAGGATAATCTTCACGGTATTCGAGAACGCAAACGCTAATTCTCCAACTCTAAAAGTAGAAGAGGAAGTATATGAAGCTCAGAAGACCAGGATCTGGAAATCTCTTTATTTGGGACTTTGTAATAAATTTGACTTGAATTTGTCTTTTTTAAAAGTGACTAATCACACTGGCACACGTATCTGTTCTAGCTGATCAGTAGCTTCTGTAGTTCATATGAAAAAGGACAAAATACAGACGGTTGTAAATAAAAATCTTCTGTGATAGTTTCATAGATGGTTCTAACTAAAAGCCGTATGTGATAATGGTCAAAACACAGACAGTTGTAAATAAAAACCGTCTGTGATAGTTTCAGAGACGATTTTCATTATAAATCATCTGTGATAATTAAAACATAGATGATTCCAAATAAATCGTCTATGATGAGACATTCAGTATTGCTTATTTTATAGTAGTGAAGCTATCGAATAAAACAAAGCATTGTTAACCTATAGCTGTGCCGTCAGCTTGAGCATTGTTAACCTATAGTTGTGCCGTTAGCTTGATACGCAGCTGCGTCATACAACGACGACCGCGGCGGTGATGACGTCGGGCAGCACGGAGCAACCTGCTCATAGCTCGGTGGTGGTCACGATGCATGCCGAGATGCTGATGGCCGCGTGCCGCGGCGATCACTCACAGCTGGCCGTTCTTCTGGACAGGTCAGTCAGCGACGCAAGGCCACCTCCCGCCGTCGTCGTCGAAGTCGACGTCGATCGTTCTTCTTCTGTGTCCTCCGCACCATCTGATCTCCTGGCGGGGGTCACCTCCCAAGGGGACTCCCCTCTCCACGTCGTGGCAGCCAACGGAAACGGCGAGGAGTTCGTGGAGAGCGCGACGCTGATCTACCGCAGGGCGAGCAGCCTGCTCGATGCGCCCAACAGGAGAGGCGACACGCCCCTGCACTGCGCCACCAGAGCCGGGAGGGCAAAGATGGTTCGCCATCTCATCGCTCTGCCCAGAGAAGAGGACGCCGGCGGCGACGGCGAGAGGGTGAAGACAGCGCTGAGGAAGCAGAACGAGCAAGGGGGAGACGGTGCTGCACGAGGTTATCCGCTGTGCCCACGGCAACCGGGATCTCGTCGACGTGCTACTGGCACAGGATTCGGAACTGGCCCGTATTCCAAGAGAAGGCACCTCACCGTTGTACCTGGCCATACAGCTAGGGCATACCAACATCGCAAAAATGTTGTATGGCAGAGACGTCGGGTTGTCGTGCTCTGGACCAGGCGGCCGAAATGCCTTGCACGTAGGAGTTCTTCGAGATCAAGGTACACGTGCATAATACTACGTACTGCCTAGATCTGATTATATATACTTTGCTTACTTTCTAGAATTATTTCTTGATCAGTGTAGATGTTATACGCAGGAATAGGTCCATTTACGCCACCAAACTTTGCAAAAATTTGTACCTAACACCCTCAAATACAAAATTAGGTTTTTAGTCCCTAAACTTACAAAACCGGATCAATTTACACTCTAAGGCGGTTTTGATTACATTGATACCATCCAAATTGGTTTTTGCTATACTGGCAGCCATGTCATATGATTTTGCTGACTATGATCTAACTTAAGGATTATTGACATTCACATTATCAACCTCTTTCTTACTCCTTTCTCTCCCCCTCTCTCCGTTCTCTTTCTTTTTCAGTCATCCTCTCTCCTCTCATTTAGATTCCCATCGGCAAAAACCAGTCACATGGCTCCCACCATGGCTAAAATCTCCCTAAGTTAGATCCACGTTAGCAAAGAAAAAAGTATTTAGCTAACCTAGTAGTAAGGATTGTGGTTGGTGAGCACAAGGTCTTGAATTCAAACCCCAAAACAAACACTATTTTTTGTTTTTTCATTCCTCAAACCCCCAAAACAAACACTATTTTTTGTTCTTCATTTCTACTCAAAAAATCATATTTAAAACTTAAAAATTTCGAACGAATTTTTCCAAGATTTTCCAAAATTTCTGAATTTCAGATTTATTGGGGAGGGGCGAAAAAAATTCTGGAAAAATTTTCCCTCACTGTAAGTACATAATAACCTTTTGTAAGCTTTTCCATCCAGGAGTAGTACTGAAACAAGGTCCATTCAATTTTATTTGAAAGCTGAAACGAAAAAGAAGTATTTTTTTACAATGGTCATGATAGTTGCCGCATGAATTACACACGCACTGTTACTGGTTTTCATTCGGTCTAATTTAACATTATAAAGGGCCAAAAATGCAGGGATGACAAAATGGCTGTTGGGTTGGAACCAGGATCTTGCCAAACAAGCGGACCAACATGGGAGTACGCCTCTTCACCTGCTAGTTTCTTCCTCGAGTTCTCGTGGTTCCGGTCAAGCCATTTCACTACTCTTGGATGCTAACCCATCTTCTGCGTATCAGCCGGACAACAATGGCTCCTTTCCTATACACATTGCCGCCTCGAATGGCAATCTCAAGGCAGTTGTCATTTTGCTTGAGAGGTGTCCAAACTGTGTCACCTTGCGCGATGGCCAGGGAAGCACTTTCCTCCACATTGCTGTCAAGGAGAAGAGGTCGAGTATAGTTGCATATGCCTGCAGCTATGCCAATTCTGAACGCACAGGGCCAATTCTTAATATACAGGACGACAATGGGGACACTGCACTGCACCTTGCTGTCCGCGTTGGGATCCTGTCGACTTTTAACTGTCTGCTCCGAATCCGGCAGGCACGCCTGGATTTGACAAACAAGGATGGGCTGACCCCTCGAGATCTTGCGTGGCATATGATTCCTGGGCGGTTCTATTTCGGATCAGTAAGTAACTAGCTCACTTTGCGATTCTGTTTCAAGTTTGTTTCACCTCCACTTGATGAAATGCGTGCAGGCCTCTTGCGTGTTCTTGAAAAAAAAAGTTTGTTTGACCTGGAGGGAATTGCAAGAAACTTGTAGTCTTCAGTGTGGTTCTTACATATATTGTTGTTCTTACAGAAATTCTTACATATATTGTGTTGTTCTTTCAGAATCCACGATCAGTGATACTACACACATTAAAACATGCCCACGCTCCAACCGGTGACCGTCAGCCAGACGACTTACGTGCGGAATATGCCATGGAAAGAGACGACAAGGAGTCGCAGAACATGACGAATGCAACGCAAGTCATGGGCATTGCTTCGGTGCTCGTTGCGACCGTGGCATTCGCGGCCGCCTTCACATTGCCTGGAGGCTATCGAGCCGACGGCCAGGCCAACGGTGGCACGCCGACCCTCACTGGGATCTACACCTTCGACGCGTTCGTCGTCGCCATCAGCCTAGCGTTCATCTGCTCCCTGCTCGCAACCGTCGGCCTGATCTACGCTGGGGTGTCCGCCATGGACCTGTCTATCCGCCGGCCGTACTTCGACAGGTCTTTGCTCTTGCTCCATAGTTCAGTTACGAGCTTGGCTGCTGCCTTTGCCCTGGGGTTATACGTGGTGCTGGCTTCAGTCGCTCACAAGACTGCAGCTGCTGTCTGTGTGATCGTTTCTGCGTCTGTCCTCTACGGAAACACGGAGGTTCGGCAGGTCTTTGTCTCTGCAAACACGCTGCGCGTTAGATTGGGATGTTCGGCAGCGGGGTTTCTTGTACTCCCATTGTTTTCAACTCTGCTGCTCAAATTTTGGTCGTACGCGATAATATTCGGCCTGCCCGCAATTTTCAAGGCTTGCCATACCGAATGACGACTTGATAAAATATGAGGAACCAACGCTTGTTAAGTCATCCTTGTTCAGCTAGCATTGTACTTCCCTACAACAATCCATGTATGCATGCTTTGATTTTCAATGTTTTACTACTTGTACTCAAACCTGTTCGAATTAACCCTGAAGCTTACTGGTTACGATCGGTAGTTCCGTCTGAGGAACGCGGTAGTTCCGGGTTACGGTAGTACCATTCGGGTAGTCCGGTAGTTCCGGCGAACGGTAGTACTGGCCGAGTCTTGCGGTAGTACCGATCCGAAACTCTGTTCCGCGATGGACTGTTTTTTAGGTTTATTTCTCCGATTCTGATTCCAATCAGTGTAAAGAAAGGAGTAGGTCTTTTGTAATAGTTTTGAGATCCTATATAATAAAGAGAAACCTGAAAAGGTGGAGTGTGATTCACACCACCAAATTAGAGATTTTCCTCTCTGATTGAAGCGTGCACGGTTATCCTGTACAGTTCGCAATTTCATCGATTTTGCCTCGATTTTGTGATTTGGCCGAGCGATTGGAGCTTGGTGACATCGGTAGACATTGATCTGAAAGGTCCTTTCTTACAATCTGGTCTCAAAGCTACGGTTCGCAAATTAGACCAAATGTCGATCATTGTCCACGGCGAGGCGGCGCGAGAGAGGGCGGTGGGATGTTTATCTACCCGCAACTCATGGCGACAAATTATACCAATTGGGTGATTCGAGTGCAAGCAATGATGGATGATCAAGGCGTCTGGGAAGCGATCGAGCCGGCGGTCGGGGAGGTCATCGACACGAAGAAGGACAAGAAGGCGAGGTCGCATCTTCTCCAAGCGCTCCCGGAAGACCTCTTGATGCAGGTAGCCAAGAAGAAAACGACGAAGGAAGTCTGGGACTGCCTCAAAACTCAAAATTCAAACAGTTCAGAAAACCGTCTATGATAACCTTCGATTATCATTTACCCATAAATTCAAACGGTTCAGAAAACCGTCTGTGATGATGTTTTTGAACCGTCTGTAATACGGTTTTCTGTAGTAGTGATTCCAACCGAGAATGTGGCATGTAGGCCTCACCTGTGAGCAGTGATTTTCGGAAATTCTTAAAAATGGAAAAAAAATTCAACTATGGGCCCACAGACAAACGAAATTGAACGCTGGTAACTTTTGCATATGAACTCCAAATGAAGTTTTTTTTGTCTCTAAATTGTTATAAAATCATGCTCTTTCTGAACGTAGAAAAATATTTGAATTTTGTCTTTGTTTGAACTTGGCAATTATACTAATTCATGCAAAATTCGTTTGAAATTCTTGTGTTCTATATATATATGGGCCGGAAGGATATGAACTAGCGGAGACCAAAAGATACATTTTTGGTGATCAAGGGGCTCAAAATTACGGACAGATACAACAGAACGAATGGAATTAAGGAAAAATTCGAGAAAACGTACGTATGGGCCGGCCGGGGGTGGTCAAATTCTGCCAACCATGCATGCGATCGAATAGATATTGCCAACTGCATGATGCATGGTAAGGCACGATATCTTCTGTTTATGTAGAATTAAACTGTGATCACGAAGCTCTCATGGACTCCTTAATTAAACTGTATACACTACTACAGAAAGCCTAATACTAGACGCTAAATCACAGACGGTTTTGTGAAACCGTCTGTGATGTATACTATTATAGACGGTTTTCATTTGGAGGCCGTCTGTGGTATTTGTGGCGAGAAAAAGAAGTATCATAGACGGTTCTTACCGCTGAACGGTCTGTGATACTGGAATATCACATACGGTTTTATAATAAAACCGTCGTGATATTCGAATATCACGACGGTTTTATTATAAAACCGTCGTGATACTAGAATATCGCGACGGTTTTATTATAAAACCGTCGTGATATTTGAATATCACTGACGGTTTTATTATAAAACCGTCGTGATATTCTAATATCACAGACGGTTTTATAATAAAAACCGTCTGTGATATGTTTCCCGCCTTGCAATTCCTCATAATTTCATATTTTCCCGCTTAAGTCTGAGTATGATTCAGTTTTGAGACACCTTCAGTAAAACGGGCATAACTTTTGCATACGGTGTCCGTTTTCGACGTTCTTGTACTCGTTGGAAAGCTAACGACGAGCCCGATCCAAAAATAACGACCGGCTTGCGCCAGTCGCCCTCCAAGACCTCCAAAATCGGCCATCTTTGGACCTAAACCTGCGTTGCAAGTTTTTGGTGTCTGTTTTTGCCTTTTTTTCTTGGTCTTCCTTTAGGAATTTGGATTTTGCTTCAACTGGAAAGTTGTAGATCTCGTCGAAACCTTTCAAATGAGTATATATAAGCCATATAAAATTTTTCTATTTTATCTTTTCAGACTAGTTGTTTATATTGCATCGGTATATAAACTTTTGTGCTCTAATTCACATACGGTTCTATATATCGAACCGTCTGTGATATTCATTCATCACAGACGGTTTTATATATAGAACCGTCTGTGATAATCTGTGGGCTCGTCGATCCTACTCGACCCAATCATAGCCAATAGAAATCGACCAATCCTCACCCCACGGATCGTAGCTCCGCCTCTCCCTGCCCCTCCCCTATAAATATAACCAAAACCCAGCCTCCTTGCTGGTCTCCTCTTCCTTGCTGTCCTCCTCCTTACTGTTCTCCCCTTCCTTGCTGTCCTCCTCCTTACTGTTCTCCCCCTCCTTGCTGGTCTCCTCTTCCTTGTTGTCCTCCTCCTTGTTGTTCTCTTCCTCCTTGCTATTCTCCTCTTCCTTGCTATCCTCCTCCTTGCAGACGACGCATAAGTCTCACTAAGGCAAGACATCGCAAGCAACTAGCTCGTGCCAATCAAGCCACTCATGCGTTGCATCGAGGCGAGAAGGCATAGATGATCTTTGCTTTTTCTCTATTCTTGTTGTGTAACCTGCTCGTTGTTTTGAGATATTGTAATGGTAGGCTCTAATCTTAATAAAATGGATGTTTTATGTTTGTGAAATGAATTGAGATGTGAATTGGATGTATACATGTACATGTTGATCGCTTATTTCGAAGGCATGGCTAGCATTTCCGAGTCTAGCCAATAAACGAAATATGTTTAGGAGTAGAAGAAATATCACAAACGGTTCTTAATTAAAACCGTCGTGATAGTTATAATCACGACGGTTTTAATTAAGAACCGTCATGTTATAAATATCACGACGGTTTTAGTTAAGAACCGTCGTGATATTTATATCCTGACGGTTCTTAACTAAAACCGTCGTGATATTTATAAATCACGAGCGGTTCTTAATTAAAATCGCTCGTGATTATAATTATCACGACGGTTTTAGTTAAGAACCGCTCGTGATATTGCACCACGACGGTTCGAAAGCCGCGTGATGATCTTGTATTATTATCGACCCATAAATTGAGACGGTTCACAAAACCGTCTGTGATGACGTTTTTGAACCGTCTGTGATGACCTTTTCTGTAGTAGTGATAACCTTATCACTACTGTTTTTCTACTGAAAACTTGCGTAGTATCTTCCCGATGCTCCATTTCAAACTCAGCGCGTGTCACAGCACTGGGATTATCCATTGGTTGCACATATTATAGTATGAGATTTTCTCAATTACAGCGAATGAAGAAGCTAATTAGCTAGATCCGTCCAATGCATGCATGTTACCTCATCCTAAGATATACACCCAAGTCAACTACCTATCTAGTATATGTATATCACGCGAGAAACGGACTAATTAGGGCCTGTTCTTCTCCTCCGAAGCCGGCGGCTTTTGGCTTTTGCTACAATACCTAACTTTTAAACGGAGTATTTTTTCAAGATGGGGTCTACAGGTTAAACGATCTACACGTTAAAAGCCCAACATCTATACCTGCCAAAATCACAAGTGAGTATCTATCCCTCCGTAATCTGTACCGTAAACAGTCAAAATTCAAAAATTTCAACCAAAAGCCATAAGCCGCAGCCGAAAAGAACAGGCCCTTAATCACTCCCTCCACACTCGCGCGCTCCATCGGCCTATAAATAGGGGCCATGCTGCAGCACACCATGTCACCGCAAGCCAGCAGCAAACACCTGCGCGCAGTGTAATTCCACGATTTGACAAATCCCTAGCTAACTAGCTAACTAGCTTCTCTAGCAATGGCTTCCAGCGCCGTGCTTAAGATGTTCGCCGTTTTCATGCTGGCCCTGTTCGCCGGACAACTGCTGATGGCTACGCCGGCGGCGGCGGCGGCGGCGGACGGACTCGTCAAAAGACGGAGCCTTCTTGGGGTTGGGGCCCCGGCCGGCTGCTCCACCGACGCCTTCGACGCCGTCTGCTTCCACGCTTGTTACTCGGTGTGCGTCTACACCCCGGAGAAGGCGAAGTACTTCTTCGAGATTTGCATCATCAAATGCAAGTACCGGGTTTAATTTGTTGTTGTGCGAGTAACTGTATTTCCCTTCCCTTTCGGTTATCATATGTCAGTGGTTTAAGTATTTTCCCTGCAGTCGATACATCCTGTAATAATAACTCAATCGATACGGTCAATATTATTCCCATCTAGTATCGTCAAGTTGTCATGTCAGTACGTGGCCATCGTCTAACTCCGATCGATGTGTATGCATGAGGAGTACGAAACTTTTGCCTGGGCATGTCCATCTGTGCTCTATGCATGCACAAGCTGACGTCAATCGAGTCATCTCTACCTGGGCTATGCATGTGTGCACCATCCTTCTTTGGCAGCATATTTTGGAGGAGAAGGGCAGCGTGCAATGGTGCCGGCGGCCGCCTGGCACGTCACCACCGGCGGCAACTGCGGAGACTCAGGGGAGGCGTGGCGGCTCGCGGTTTGAGTGAGACTGTAACACCTCGTACGTGTTTCTTATCTAGCTGTAGTTGCGAACATCACGATTTAAACCCAAAATTAACCGTGTAATTAACAAGATACCAAAAATTGCTAACAAAATAATTAAATAAAAGTTAAATTGCCATCAGAACCCTCATTAGGTTAGGAAAACGGGCAATTCGTTCACTGAGATACCATACCATCTAGGGCCTGTCGGCGCCTCTCAGAACCATATGGTTTCCTCATCTGGCTTTAGAAACAAACCTGGATCCATTCTAAATTCCTTTTTCACTACCAACCAACCCATACCAGAGCCACCCCCACCGTTGAGGTAAAAATCCCCCAGCACAATCTCGGCACAAAGTGAGAGGATAAGGCCAGGTGAGTGACCATAGAGGGAGAGAGGGTATCCATTTTCACCCACAAGTGCAGCCAGCACAACCACAACTGAATCACATCTAGCAAACAACATCCCAGGAACCCACTTTCTTCCCCCAAATTTGAGCCATTGCTGAGAAGAAGCAGGGAGTGAAGCTCAGCGACCGGGCCAAAAGAGGGGGAGCGGCGCCAAGAAGAAGAGAAGCTAGTGAAGCCGTAGTAGGAGGAGGAGAGCAAGCGAGCCGCGCACTAGCCAACCAAATAACAACCGATCCAATCACAAGCCTCAGGGAAAACCGAACCTCGGTTCTATCCAATTCGAGCCCAACATCATCCAGCATGGTATCCCCCACAATCTATTTTCAGTCTTACCATCACCGTCTGTAATATCCCAAATTTGGGAATCGTGGAAAAAATAATACGGTTTTCTGCAGTAGTGAATTTTCTTTTGTGCTAAATAACAAATAGCAACACATAAAAGATGCTGACCATTTATTGCTTCCTCTTGCGTGATTAGTATTCACATAACAATGAATTGCTAGAAACATTAGACAGCTGGAGATTCAATGCACATAAGATCAAACATTTAAACCAATCAAAGTAGAGAAATCATGAAAAAGAATAGTACCTTAAGGGTGGGAAAATTCAGAGCTGCGATGTGGATGTATCGCAAGTTCATTCAGAGCTGCAAGGAAGGAATACATATTTCCAAAGAAGCAAACCATATCTTAGAATTCACCTTATTTTCAGGAGATTCAAGCAAGGCAGCTCTTTTAGCTTCTCATAGCAACAGCAGCACCTAAACATGAGGGCTACGCTGAACATACATGCATTTCCAATTGGGCCATTAGCATAGCATGACAGCTCCAGAAAAAGAGCCAACGAAACATCTAACATTAATCTGTATGAAGCAAACTGAATAAGAGAGCACGAAAATAGGCTAAAGATACAACTAAGAAAGCAATGACTATAGATTATTAAATGACACCAGCATCATTGTATCAACTCTTTTTGGTACATGAATTCCATCTTCATCTAAGAAATAAGGAGCACACCTGAAATCATGTAGGTGTTGAGCCACCAAGCAGGACATGAACAAGCACGGGATACAGTCCAAGCAGCCACCTTAACACACAAAATTCAACAATTAAATTATGTAGTATATCCATTCATAGCTAAAAGTACAACGCACAAAGAGAAATCAGCTCACTTGGTCTGTCGGTCACTCAGTCGCTGCCTGCCAGTTGCCTCTTGCTCGCCTCCCCGCAACCCCGCTGGTCGTCAGACCTCCTCCCTGCAACCCCGCCAGCGTTCATTGCTCCCCACCTCCGCAGCCGACCCGGTCGCCTTAGCAGCTCCGTTCCTCACCATCCCGGCCTCCTGGTCGGCCGACCCGCAAGATCTACTCGGGCCGCCGCCCGGCCAGCCAGATCTAGCTCAGGCCGCCGCCCTACCGTGTTGGCTGCGTTTAACTGTCGTGAGGTGAGGCTCTCTGGGGTCATGCATATGAAGACAGACCTGCTGTACATCACAGGCAATATCTAATCATGTGAAGGTGAGATACTGTAGGGCACCTGTAAGGCTGCGATATTGAGTGGCATCGCTTACTGGGGTTCCAGCAGATCCAAATACCTTGGGATGAGTATCAACCGGTGTGCTGCAGGGCTTGCAGTCTGACATGCCAGCACGCTCCAGGATATCTAATGTATATTGTCGCTGAGAGAGGAACAAACCACTATTGCCTAAAAAATGATGAAGTACCCCAAGATCCTTCATAGAGAATTCTCTTTGCAACGCTGCAATGGTCCGGTGAAATGCGGCAACAGAAGACGTTGTTAGGACAATATCATCCACATAAAGAAGAAGATAGACGGTGTTGACACCACTATGGGAAATGAATAGAGACGTATCCGACTTGGTTTCCACAAAATCAAGAGTCAGCAAAAACGAGGCAAAGCGGCTGTACCAACTCGGGGTGCCTGTTTGAGGCCATAAAGAGACTTGTTTAGACAACAGACGTAGTCTGGGCAGGAAGGATCGACGAAACTGGTTGGCTTGGAGTAGTAGACTATCTCAATCAGTGTGCCATGAAGAAAAGCATTCTTGACATCAAGCTGATGAATGGGTCAGTCTCTGGAAAGAGACAAAGAGAGCACAGTGCGAACAGTGGCTGGCTTCACGACTGGGCTGAAAAGTCTCATCAAAGTTAACACCCAGACGTTGTGTAAAGCCACGAAGAACCCATCGAGCTTTGTATCTATCAAGAGTACCATCAGCGTTGAATTTGTGTTGAAAGATCCATTTACTAGTGACAATATTGGCTTTGGATGGTCGCGGGACAAGATCACACATGTTGCTGCTGAGCAAGGCAGCATACTCATCCTCCATAGCGCTGCGCCAATTAGGATCGTCTAGAGCAGACCGATACGTCTTTGGGATTGGCGAGAGCGCCATGGCATGAAGGTTGAGTCGCTGGACGGGCTGCCAAAACCCGAGCTTGCCACGGGTGACCATGGTGTGAGAGTTGCTGACAGGCGAGACTGGTACTGCGCCATCAGGCAGAACATCCATGGGCAGGGTAGCAGTACTGCTCAACACGGGAACAACAACGGTCGGTGTAGTGGTACTATCTGCGGGCATAGCAGGCGAGTGGGCCTGCACCAAATAAATTCAAAAATTCCAAAAATTTGAAAAGAGGATAGAACTGGATAGATTGAAATTTTAGATAAATTTAAAATTTTGAACGGGTCCAATCGGAGCTAGGATGAAGGAGAACGGAATTCTAGAAGTTTGAAACGAGAGAAAAAGAATAAACTGATTTTCTGGAATTATTTTTGAACTGAAAAATCAGATTATGACATCATTAAGGGAAATAATTTTCAGAGGAATTATTTTTCTGTGGAAAAAGAATTTATGACGTCAGCAAGGATTTTAATTTTCTAGCCGAATTATTTTTGTAAAGGAAAAGGATTTATTACTCTAACAGGTGGGACCGGGTTTATCAGCGAGAGAGAAGAGAGAGGAAAGAGCGAACGGTCGGATGAGCGATGCGGCACAAGGAGAAAATCGGGACCGTCGGATAGAGAGCGAAGGGGTTAGGTGAAGATGGAGACACGAGATTAGATCGGGCGGTGAAGGATTAAATCCAAGCTGTCGGCTAAGAGGCGAATGGGTAAGTAAAGAGGGAGGGCTGAGATTAAAACAGGCAGAACGGATTGAACCAGAGCCTGGCACTTGTCAGTCTAAAGACAGAGGTTGAGGATTAAATTTGATTTAGATTTTCAAGAACATTAGGAAGGTTTTAAAAATACTTGGAAAATAGGAAATAAAGTCCAAAAATTTCAGAAAATTCATAAAACATTCTTGAAACTATTTTAGACTTAGGTAAAATATTTCCAATTTCAATTTGGTATTTTAATTTTACAAAAATACCTTTGAACTTTGAATTTTTTTAAATCCAGAAAAACACAGAAAATCCAGATAGAGTTCAAATACTTTAAAATAATTAATTTAAAATTAACTTTTTAAAGAATGTGAATTTTTGGGATGTTACTGTCAGACCCGGATTTTTCAATCCAGAATCTGCTGTGCCTTACCGCATTATTCCCTGGATCAGTAGATAATGCACACAGATACATTGCTGAATCATTTCATACATCGCTGAAATTCACAACAAGCCATAATGTTATTACATAGCATAGGTGAAGTTAGGCCTTCACAAAGGCGCAGTTGTTACAATAGGGCCAGACAGGCCAAATATTTACATTACAAAAGACTAGCAGCGGAAGCGAAGCAAAGCAGGCCTTTAAACCACAAGCAGAGACTGAGGGCAAAAGTGGTCATACAAATATTACTAGGGCTCTAGTAATATCTGGATGAAACCACACCTTAGTCTAGATGCCTAAGGTTCTTGGCGCGGATTATTCGTCCTAATTCTCGGCATGGCCTCCTCCATCCAGTAGAGTGTGCTTCTTCGTGAGGCATAAGGATCTTGAGCTTAGAATCGGATTTTGGTATTGCGAGTGAGCACACTAACCACCGTGCTCAGCGAGTCAACACACAGAATGCAATAGGTAGTATGCAAGGCTTTCAACAAGGGAAGGCTCAGGTTATTTTGTTTGCTGGAATGTGCATTTTGAACTATAATACTTAAAGTTCCCTAAGACCTAGCTAGTTGGATTTTAAAACATGATACTCAATGACATATACATTTATTTCTATCGAGTCAGAGATCATCCACCATTACATGGTCTCTGCTCCTCATATCATGCCTTCAGCGTTATAACCGCTTACTTTACCACTGGGACGACACCCAGGACAATTCAAATAAGGGCCTTTCTCTGCCCTCCACTTTTCCATTTCCAACCCCAAAGTTTTTGAAATAGAACTATATCTAGTTAAGTTCCCATGTCCGCCCTTGATCGTGGGCACGGCTATTCAAATAGTTTTGACTCTGCAGAGTGTGTACACTTTACCCATATGAGATAGATCTGCTCATTGCCCCACACGATTCCTTAGCCGTGCGGTTGAGTAGACTATCACAGGGCTTTTACGATGCATCTTCCTGGCAGAGTTGCGACCGCTAAGGTTTCCACTTCCTCCGGGTACGACCACCCTTCCAGAAGCCCCCTCTTGCGCCATCACGTCGGAGGATGTGGCCATCCTCTACCCGCCCGTGTTCACACCAACGCAACTCTTACCAAGTCAATGCAAATTAGTTAGCCCTGCCTACACTTTGCCAGCATATGGTTGTACTTATTGTACCGTGGGAGGTCATCACAAGATTAAGTCCTTAATGGTTATCTGGGCGGTTCTACCACGATCCCCTTGTGCTATCACGACACCACTTTATCACAATTCGTGCTATCACGGCACCATTCAACACCCATACCCTCCAACCATCCGCCCAGATAATTAAGCATGTCGGGTTCTTTTAGAACGTAAAATATTCATACCAATATACACCAGTCATCATCACAATGACTGCCCAACAAAATTCTCACATGCTTTGAAAGCGATGCTTGGGCGTTCTCATGCCCATGAATATCTAAGCAATACTAAGCATGGCATATAATTACGGACTTATTTTCAAAAGGTTACTATTATACTTTTGCTAGGGTGACAAGGTTCACATAATCAAGTATTCAGGGAGGGTGTAATATTAGTCAAGGAAAACATGGTCATGTAACTAGGATCTTAAATTAACATGTATTTGCATATAAAATGATAGCATGCAATTTGATAATTTAAACAAAAGTAATTTGCCAAAAGTAGGTTCAACATGATCAAAGTATTGACTCGCCTTGGATGCAAAGGTCGGGGTTCGAGGTGTTGGAGTCTACAGCTGCGGCAGCTTCCTCTTCTTGGGCCTCGAAAGCTACGTTTTATACGCGCGAAAATTTAGATAAAAATCATCACAACAATCAAATAACATAACAAAAATTTGAACAAGCTTCAAAAATATTGATTCTGGTTCTATTAGGTAGCCCTTGATTTTAGATGAATTTAGAAATTGGTTTCATCAAATTTGGAGTTAAAATGAATAAGTTATACACATTTGAATGCTTTCGGTTTAATTAAATCTCAAGATTAATAAATTCTGACAGATGGGGCCCACTGTCAGCGACCACACTGCATGGGCGATGACACGTGGGGCCCAAGCGATGGCGCTCGGCCAATGGCGCCGACAAAGTGGGCCCGTGGCGATGGCGCTGCTGCTGCCGACACACGGGTCCCGACCGCCAAGATGGGATGCGGACTAGTGACGCCGACAGTGGGGCCCACCGCCGGTGTCGATTAAGAAATGGCTCACCTCAAGGCGCTGCGTGGCGGGGCTCGAACGCAGCGAGGGAGCCGGGGGGCAGAGGTTGGCGGCGATAGCCAAGTCGCCGCTTCGGTTTACTCACCCTAATAGGGTGAATATACCCTTAAGGTATATGCGGAGGCGGCGCAGAGAAGCTCGAGGCCGAGGGAGGCGGTGGTCGTCGCCGGCGAGGGAGGCCCGACAAGGTCCGGGGGAGTGCGAAACGCGTTCGGGCTCGCGGTGAAGCCTCCGGCCGTGTCGGGAGGGTCGGGATCGCGGAGGAGGTCGTCGTCGTGCGGCGGTGGCGGCTCGGGAGGCTTCTGGCCGACGAGCTACGGTCGGCGAGGAGCTCGGGAGGCGGCAACACCTTGGCGGTGGAGATGGTGTGGGAGCAAGGAATCTAGCTCCCACCATGAGGATCGGAGGAATTGCGGCGGGCCGACGGTAGGTGGCTCTTGGGGCAATGGGCGGTCATGAACGACGAGGCCGGCACGGCGAACCTTCTGGCTGCTTCCTGCTTTTATAGCCAAAAAGGCTGCCCGGTGGGCAAGCGCGGCGGGCGGCTGCCATGGCGGTTGGCGGCGAATCTGGCGGCGAGAGGCGGCGGGTTCGGGCGTCGTGGGGTCTTTTCCCCATAACGCCCCCTCCGCGTCGGCGAGGGAGAGGAGGCGGATCCGGGCGACGTGAGCGGATCCAGTCCGTCCACGCGTCGGCCGGGGGCGGGGGTTTGGGTTTTTATTTTGATTTTGAATTTCCAGAATTGTTAGAGGGCATAATATAATTCGGAAAAATACTAAATTACCACCAAAAATTCTAGAAAATTCACAGGAATCCCTAGAGATATTTTTGGGTTAAATAAAATTATTTCCCAACAATTTGGCTATTGCACTTATTATTCTTGGGCCCAAGCCCGGTTCCTTTTTCTTTTTCCTTTTTATTTTTCTTTTCTTTTCTAATTGGGGATATATCTACTTTGTGTAAATCTGTTTTCGGTTCTTTCAAGGTTTGATTTAACTTTTGAAGTTTTCTATATAGATCATCTTTTCATATTCGAATTCAAACTTAGAATTCTCTATTAATTAAACAGGTGTGCAATTCCTACTTTAGCATTTTTGGGTTTGTGTTCTACCCCGATGCTTTACAGAGAAATATTCTCAAAAAGCCCAACATCACACAACATATTACATAATATTTCACAATATCACGTTTCTACAATTCCTCTGAGTTTTCCGGGTGTTACAGTTACAAATCTACCCCCTTAGAAAGAATCTCGTCCCCGAGATTCGGACGTACTAGGAAAAAGAAAGACTAGGGAATTCTGCTCTTAGATCTTCCTCACGCTCCTAAGTTTCTTCGGATTCTGTTTGGATGCTCCTCTGCACTTATAGAATTTGATGGTCTTGCTTCTTGTATCATGTTCAGCATCCTTCATGATTATAACTTGTTCTTCGGTATTATGAAGTATTCCTTCGACTGAGAAATACGGAAGACAACAATAAATTGGAGTGGTACATCTTTAGTCGGCTGCAAGCTCTGGGTTAAACTTCAATTGCCCTTATTAATTCAAAATTCCACAAAAAAGGGCTTAACTTCCACAACTGTTCATCCGAGAAAGACATAATTATTTTAACTTTTTCAAAAATGCTTGATTCCAATATCATATACCACAAATGCACCTTATTGATTTCAACAAATAATCTCATAAACTTTTATTCTTTGCTATAATTTGAATGGACAGCAAACCATAGAATTTTTCTAACAAGAATTCAATAACATTGTAATTTGTGATTTTCACCAATTGTTTTATGATCATTATCTAATCCAACAGATCCATAACTCTGATCAAATAATATAAAATTAATCCAACCTTTTAGTAATCATCAATCAATTTTAAGATTATATAAGTAAGAATTTAATATTCGTTAATCCACCAACATCAATCTCTTGATAATCATCATTTCGTTTCCACCAAATTTGAATGAATTCAAGTACCTCAATTAATTCTTATCGGACAATCTCTCAATTAATTCTTATCGGGCAATCTCTCAATTAATTCTTATCGGACAATCTAACTCCCATAATTAGTTTAAATCCTCCAGATTATTCATTTGAACATCCTTAAACAATCTAGTGTCAATGATCTATTAAATCCTCCAATTATCTAGCAATGATCTATTAAATCCACTAAATTCAAATTGACATGTCAAAGTCCACTTTGCAATGATAAAATTAATGCACCAAGATATCTAAGTGTATTATCTTCTAAAATTCCACTACTCATCATCAATAGGTCCACCAAACTCTGATAATCAATTAACTCCACAAAATTCATCCAATCTTCCTGATTCAACCAAATCACCCAAAATAGATATCATAAATTGTTTATGATAATTCAACTTCTTAATCTTTTAATCTCTTCCTTTACTGTATCAATCTCTTAATACTAATCCTCCGACGGTCACAAATAATCCCTTCAACAAAAATCTAGTTTTACATCCAATTGCTCCTTTCAATCCTAGATAATAACTCCAAGGCAAAGTTTAAACTTTTCCCATGATCTAATTAGTTCCCCCAAGTTCAACTTTGTATTTATTCTCTAGTCAATCCACAAAGATGACACTCTTTAGATTTATTTATAATCAATTGGTATCCACAAATATACTTTTTTATCTCAATCCTCTCGAATATTTATTCAATCTTGCCAATTCTACATCCAAATATATCATGCTAGCAATAATTCTCTACACTACCTAAATTGACATCCACTGATTATGACAGCTTTCCCGACAAGAGTACTTTCCATAAATTTGTTGTCTTCCATATAATCTTGGTCTCCAAATATTCTCCAAACTTGACCAAAACCAAAACCAAAGATCTACTATGTGAATACATTCCTTTCCCACCCTTGACCATGGGCATGGCTATTCGAATAGTTTTACACTCTGCAGAGGTTGTACAACTTTACCCACAAGACATAAGTCATCTTAATAGCCAACATGCTTCCTTAGGCATGAGACCCAGATAATTTAACACAAAGCATTTACCATACTGTAGTCTAGCTAGACACCACCCACTGAGGTTTCACCGCTGAAGGGTTAAATCCACCCAGTCAGAAGCCCCCTCTTGCGCCATATGAGTACAAAACCACCCCGCCCTCACTTGTGAATAACCAGTACACCTTGGCACCCACTTTCCACTGGTGGTACCTAAACTAAACTATTGTAAGTTAGTCAGCTAAGTCGTACCCATATAGACTTGTGGTTGTACGGTAGTGCTCAGTCTGGACAAACACAAGCGTCGGTCCTTAATTGACTAGGGCGGAACATACACTTTACAAGACTCGTGCTAACCGCACAAATGCAATCCAACCATCCGCCCCGGTCTAAAACCACTTTCACATTTTATTTAGTTTTAACAGAACAGTGGCAACACCAATCGCCACTAATCTCCGGATACAAAGACTAGTTTAATAAAACATAATTTCCCATTCCAATGTTACCAAAGTTATATAACATTACTAAAAAATTTTCTGTCGTTCTAACATTTATCAAAGATTTATAATAATATCATTATTGAGACAAATGAAATTCTAAGGTTACAAAGGTATGTGGCATTCAACTTCAATCCAGGAAATAACAATGATTGGATAAACTAATACGCTAAGACAGAAACTAGGGTTCTATGTAAATAGTAATGCAACTAAATTTAAAATAATCAAAAACATTTCACAAACATTGGTTCAAAATGTTCAAAGGAGACTTGCCTTCTTGCGCTCTGTCTGGACCTTCTTGCTGCGGATCGGAAAAATCTTCGGCGACGTCGGGTTCTACGCGCGGGACGATAAATACAAATAAATAAATAAATATAAATAAAATCATAAAAATATAAAATATATACTGGAAGTAAGTTTATGATTTTATATGAATTTAAAATTTTGAATCACTGGATTCGGAGTTCGGGCGACGGAGAACGAGCGATTGGAAGATCGAATGGATTGATGGAACACGCATGGTCGGCTCGTGTAACATCCCAAAAATTTAAATATGAAAATATGAAGCTTTTGAATTATTTTTGCCATATATTCCATTTGAATTTGGATTTTTATAGTGTTTCTTAAAACTTTGGTTGAGATTCTGATAATTAAAGAAATTCATGAAAAATATAACAAACATTACTAATGCCATAAAAGAAAATATGCAAATAATAGAAAACTAAAATTTTAAATACGAATCTGAAAAGATGATCCAGCATAAGGAGGGAGAAACCTAAGTTAAAATATAAAATCTCATTTTGGAAATAATAGCATACAAAAACCTAGAATTTGGACATTCAAAAATTTATAAATACAATTTGTAGCAAAAGTTAAATAAAATCTAAATAGAAGACTGGTATATTTTGTATTAAGATAATTGAACCAGGACTTGAATTAAAATTTCAAAAATTGAAATCAATAATCTTAAATATGAAATAGAAATTCAAATTTAAATTCCAAAATTGCTAAAGCTTCTCATTTTCTCTCATTCTTTTTCCATTTCCCTCTCTTACATGTGGGCCCCACCTCTTTTTCTCACTCTCCCGATTTTTTCCTCTGCCGCTGGGGCCGGCTACATCCCTGCCCTCTTTATTTTTCTTTCCTTCTTCCTTCTGCGTTCTGGGGTTGAGCTAGCTCCGCGTCATCTTCCTTCTTCTCTCCCGACTGCTCCCTGCTTTGTGCCGCCTCGCCAGAGCACGCTACTCCCCCATCATCACACCGCCCTGTCTCGTCGCGTCACCTCACCCTGCGCCACTGTTCCCCATCATTGTCGCGCGAACGTCGAGCGTCGCATCCGCCGAGCCCTCAGGCAAGGACCGATGGTCCTCCGCCGCCTTGGGTCGACTCACGCGCATATAAAGGAGCCCCGTGCCTCCCTCAACCCAGCGCCATCTCCCTCATCCTCCCACCGCGGTGAATCGCCCCAAGAGCCCCGAGATCGCGGGCGGGCTTTCTTCCCAGTCGGTCGCCGCCACCAATCTCACCGCCGTCTCCTCGGTCGGCCTCCTATCGATTCTTCTGGGTGGAGCATCTTTGCACCACCACGAACCTCCCGGCTATCGCGAGCTCCACTCCCACCCTAGCTCGCCGGCCGTGAGCTCCACCCGCCATGGGTCCTCGCCCACCCACCTCGGTAACCCTCCCACTCGACCAACCGTGTGGTGAGGTTCCTAGAACCCTTCTCCGCTCGTGCTCCCTTACTCTCCTTCCTCCTCCACCACGCGCTGCCGCCTGAAGCTCACCTCATGGCCGCCTCGGCCGAGACCCTCCTAGCGCCGTCCCGGGGCACGACACCTCTCCCATTGGCCTCCCCACCTCCGGTGGAATCCATTTTATGTCACCACCCCTCCCGGCCGCCCCGCCAGGCACCACCGCCCAGACATGGCCCCGAGCTGCTCTGCTTCAAGGGAGCGGCATGTCGGCTTAAGAGGATATAACATCCTATATGGGTAGGCAACGCCTCAAAGCTCACTTGGCTATCACCGCTAATCACTTCCCCCCAGGCTCCCTCGGCCGCGCGCGTTCGAGCCCCGCTCAAGCCGCGCTGAGGTTGAGCCCGTTCTTTTATTTTTCGGTGACGGTGGGCCCTACACTCGTGACGACAAGACGCTGGTCTGCGTCTTGCATGCTACCGCCCCGCCTGCCGAGGCGGAAGGGAGAGAGAGCAGCCACTGCCGGCGGGCCCCACCTGTCGGCACCCGCGTGAGTGGGTGCTGTCAGTGGGCCCACCTGTCAGATATTTTATAATTTCTGTATTTGATTAAACCGAAAGACTTCAAATGGACATAGCTTATTTATTTTAACTCCAAATTGAATGAAACAAATTTCTAAATTTATCTAAAATCAAGATCTGTCCAATGGAATCAAAATCATGATTTTTGAAGCTCATTTAAATTTAGGAAAATAATTTAGAAAAGCTAATGAAATTTAAATAGGGTGCAAAATAGATTATAGGACATTTAACATGGATTTAGTTGTCATAAAAGGTTAAGGTGCCTATAGTATTTATTCTAAAATCCAAATTAATTAGAGGCATTAATAAAGAAAAGTGGCTTTTGTTAAATATTCAAATTAAATAAAGATACCCTTAATGATAATTAGAATAGGTGTCCAAAATTTAATATGCCATCTTAAATAAACCCTAAAAGTAGCTGTTGATAACTAACAAATGTTAAAATGCAACCTTATGTAATCAACCTTGTTGCTAACTAACAAATGTTAAGATGCAACCTTATGTAATCAACCTTGTCTCAAACCACCCGAACCGATCATTAGCTCATAACAAAACTAAATCTAGATTATTCAGATTTATTTGGATATTTTGAGTTATTTGCCTTTATTTGGATTCAGTCGTTTATCGCGTAATTAGAAACGGGGGCTCCGAAGAATCAGTGGATCAAGCGAGGCCAAGATCGAAGTGAAGATAAAGACCAGAAGCTCAGGACCTTCGAATGAGAAAGCGTTGAGTGAGCTCAAGACCGCGGTAAACCGCGCACAGCGAGTCAATACTTTGATCATGTTGAACCTACATTTTCGGCAAATTATTTTTGTTTAAATTACCAAAGTGCATGCTGTTATTTTATATGCAAATGCATGTTTAATTCAAAATTTTAGTTATATGCCCATTGCTTACCTTGATTAGTATTACGCCCCCTTTTGAATAGTTGATTATGTGAACTTTGTCGCCCTAGCAAAAATTACGATATTAACCTTTTGAAAATAAGTCTGTAATTATATGCCATGCTTAGTACTGCACAGATATTCAGGGGGTACCAAAATGCCCTAAGCATTACTTTTAATTATGAGAAAATTTGGTTGGGCAGTCATGGTGGTAATGACTGGTATATGTTCAATATGGTTATTTTATGCTCCAAAAAATCTCAACTTGCTTGAATATATGGGCGGATGATTTGGGGGCTAGTGTGGTGCAGTGGAAGCACAAATTATGAAGTGTGGTAGAACCGCCCAGATACCACTGAGGACTGAATCTTGTCATGACCTCCCACGTAAAACAGTGCAACCACAAGTCTGTAAAATACAACTTGGCTAAGTAGACTTATCGAAACCCCCGAACTCATCTCACCGGTAGTGGATAGAAGTGAACAAGCAAGGGCAGAGGAGGCCTAAAGGGACACCGAGTGGAGGGTGAAGTTTACCAGCCGTACTAGCGCTGAGGGGAGTGGAGCCCGAATAACGCTAGTAGCCGTGGTGAACATCCCGTGCATAGATGGGACCAACCGCAAGTGGGCAGTTTCCAATAAAGTGAGATGACAAAAGGGACTAGATATTTTGAAAAGTCACTGTGACGGTCTGCTCAACCACATGACTAAGGAATCATGTGGGGCAATGAGTTGATTGTCTCTTGTGGTGAAAGTGTACAAACTCTGCAGAGTCAAAACTATTCGAATAGCCGTGCCCACGGTCATGGGCGGACATGGGAACTTAACCAGATATAGTTCTATTTCAAAAACTTTGTGGGTGGGAATGGAAAAGTGGAGGCAGTGCAAGGCCCTGATTTGTGTTGTCCCGGTGTCGCCCGGTGATAAGTTAAGCGGCTATAACGCTGAAAGATTAAGCATATGGTGCAGATGCCATGTAACGGTGGATGGAATCTGAATCGCTACTGTTATTGCATTCTCATACACATTATGTTTTATGCAAACTGCTAAGTCTCAGGAGGTTTCTATGGATTATATTTCAAAGGCTAAACGATGATAAAGCTTCTTCTTTTACAAAGTAAAATATCAGGAAGAATAAATAGAGTCGTAAGAACAGAAGATGGTTGTTTGTGGTAAACGCATAAAGACGGTGGATTCATGTCGATCATAAAAAGGGAACGATAGAAAGGGTTTTAGGAGAAATAGATTGGTATGACAAATAGATGATTTAAATGGTTTTTGGAGAATTAGGAAGTGCAAGGGAAATTACGGGATTATGATACGGACAAATAGTATGAATTCTTGGAAGAGGCTGGGAATAATGTGATTGATAGGATTTGATCAAAATACTAGAAGGATAAATTGAATTTTTGAGTATATCGGAGGAATAATAATAATTACCAGAGTATAATCTGGATCAATGATTATGGGGAATTAGAAGAGTGTAAAGGTAATTGTTGGATTTAATGGGAATAGTAGGGT
Organism: Bonia amplexicaulis; assembly: GCA_036346245.1. Lineage (NCBI taxonomy): Eukaryota > Viridiplantae > Streptophyta > Magnoliopsida > Poales > Poaceae > Bonia > Bonia amplexicaulis. The sequence continues at coordinate 9,403,874 of CM070759.1, read as the reverse complement.
TTGACCTAGATGGATGATTTGAATTTGAGGAAATTTGGAGATATGATAATTGGATTATCAACTTGATTAATGATATTCTCGGTGGAGAAATATTGATGAATTAGTTAGAGACAATTAATGACAAATAAGGTTGATTATGGAAAAAGCATATTATGGTTTTGGATGATTAGCAGAAAGGATTGAATGATTAGAAAGTACTGGTACGAATGATTTCGGTGGATTAAAAAGTAACCAGGTTAGAGAATCATTAGAATTCAGAGGTAAGGAGCTGGTGGATAGCGATTACAAGATTGGATTATTAAGAAATTTGGAATACAAAAAGTATTGGTGGATTCAAAATAAATATATAGAAAGTATGTGATCGGTGGGTTAACTAATTGATGACACTCGCTGTTGGGAGTCTTAGACAGCAATCAATTAGGAAAGGATCAGTTCGGTGGATCAAGTAAAGGAAGTGTGTCTTTGGTGGAGTAAGTCAATTATGGCAAACGCCGTGTGGAGTTCTAGGTAGGAGCAATAACTCTATGATTCAATAACGATAATGCTACCCAAAAGCAAATTTCTGGCAAATAAAACAGCCCGAGCCTTTCCTTTGATAAGCCTTGCATATTATTTATTTGCATTCTGTGTATTGGCTCATGAACACGGTGGTTAGTGTGCTCACACTCGCTCTCATAACAAATCCAGAATCAGGATTCAGTCCACTACGCCTCAGCAACACTATTGCTCACAATGACAAAGAAGATGAAGATGTCAAGGACTAGGTCGTGAACCTCCAGTTGGCTGCCTGTGGGCATGTCCTGAAGGTCCCACCTGAGTGCTTCGTTCTTCCGCTGCTGCAATTTATTGATTTCGGCCTAATCGGCCCATGTGTAAGTTTACTATTTTATTTATGCTTCCGCATGGTATGTATTTGATATTTATTTTACAGATCCGTGAGCACTATCTCTTGATCCGTGGAATAGTGCAATAAATCACGACGATTAGGATAGTAAAATCAAGGTCCGACATTTCATAACGAGGAGAGAAGTGACGGCGCGATTTGGCCACGGTGGTCCGGCGATGCTCCGGCGATTTGGCCACGGTAGAACGTGTGATGATGAAGCCGATGGTATGGACAAAAGTGACGGAACTTCACTGTAGGCGTCGCGAATGGCCGAGGAACGACGCTTGGTTCACAAAAGAAAAATGACGATTGTGGCGAGGACAAAGGGAGTGAGGACTTGAGATTTTCGGGGATGGATGAGGACGAGAAGGGGCACCCGGTGCTCCCTTTTTAGGCGCGGAGGTGGACCGGAGAGGGAGATCAAACGATGGTGTCCATTGGAGCAACGGTTTCATTTTCGTGTAAATGCGCATGAAGGAGAGGGGAAACGGCTGATAATGGAGGAGTCTTGAAGAGAGGAAGTGAATACACTTGATTTCGCTAAAATTCGTTGAGAAAATCATGAGAAATTGAAAGTTTCAAAGGGACGGCAATGGCGACGGCTCGCTCTGGACGAAACATTTCGGCTTCGGGGAGAAGATGAAGCGAGGAGAGAGAAAAACGAAATAATTTTAGATGAATTTAATCCAAATAAATTCAAAAATTCCAAAAATTTTAAAAGAGGATAGAACTGGATAGATTGGATTTTTAGATGAATTTAGAAATTTGAACGGGTCCAATCGGAGCTAGGATGAAGGAGAACAGACTTCTAGAAGTTTGAGAGGAGAGATAAAGAATAAACTGATTTTCTGCAATTATTTTTGAACTGAAAAATCAGATTATGACGTCATCAAGGGAAATGATTTTCAGTGGAATTATTTTTTGTGGAAAAAGAATTTATGACGTCAGCAAAGATTTTGATTTTGTGGCCGAATTATTTTTGTAAAGGAAAAGGATTTATTACTCTAACAGGTGGGACCGGCTTTATCAGCGAGAGAGAACAGAGAGGAAAGAGCGGACGGTCAGATGAGCGATGCGGCGCAAGGAGGAAATCGAGACCGTCGGATGGAGAGCGAAGGGGATAGGTGAAGATGGACGCACGAGATTAGATTGGGCGGTGGAGGATTAAATCCAAGCCGTCGGCTAAGAGGCGAACGGGTAAGTAAAGAGGAGGTCGAGATTAAAACAGTGAGCAGAATGAACGTGGCTTGACACTTGCCAGTCCAAGGACAGAGGTTGAGGATTAAATTTGATTTAGATTTTCAAGAACATTAGGAATGTTTTAAAAATACTTAGAATATAGGAAATAAAGTCTAAAAATTTCAGAAAATTCATAAAAATATTTTCAATTTGGTATTTTAATTTCACAAAAATACCTTTTAACTTTGATTTTTTTAAATCCAGAAAAACACAGAAAATCCAGATAAAATTCAAATACTTTAAAATAATTAATTTCAAATTAATTTTTTTAAAAAGCGAATTTTTGAGATGTTACAACCGGTGGCAGCTGCGGAGACTCAGGGTAGGCGTGGCGGCTCGCGGTTTGAGTGAGACTGTAACACCTCGTGTTTGTTGTCTAGCTATAGTTGCGAACATCATGATTTAAACCCAAAATTAACAATGATGATAAAGTAAAGGGATATAATTTACAACATACAACAAATTAAAGTACATTTATATTACATTCATGTCCATACATACAATGAATACAGTGATACAACAGAGGTCATTGCATACACAATTACTACTAAATAGTTCTGAACCTTCAACCGTGCGCAAGCTGGAGTGACTGGCGGTTTTAATTAAAAGAAAACCAGTGACAAGATGCCAAAAAATGCGAACAAAATAATTAAATAAAAGTTAAATTGCCATCAGAACAGTCGTTAGGTTAAGAAAATGGGCGATTCGTTCACTGAGATACCAGACTGTCTAGGGACTGTTGGCATCTCTCAAAACCATATGGTTTCCTCATCTGGCTTTAGAAACAAACCTACATCCATTCCAAATTCCTTTTTCACTACCAACCAACCCATACCAGAGCCACCCCCACCGTTGAGGTAAAAATCCCCCAGCACAATCTCGGCACATAAGTGAGGGGATAAGGCCAAGTGAGTGACCATAGAGGGAGAGAGAGTATCCATTTTCACCCACAAGTGCAGCCAGCACAACCACAGCTGGCAAACAACATCCCAGTAGCCCACTTTCTTCCCCCCAATTCGAGCCATTGCTGAGAAGAAGAAGCAGGGAGTGAAGCTCAGTGACCAGGCCAGAAGAGGGGGAGCGGCGCCAAGAGGAAGAGGAGCTAGTGAAGCCGTAGTAGGAGGAGGAGAGCAAGTGAGCCACGCACTAGCCAACCAAATAACAACCGATCCAACCACAAGCCTCAGGGAACCGTCTGAATTTATAGGTCAGTAATGATACTACAGAAAAGGTCATCACAGACGGTTAAAAAACGTCATCACAGACGGTTTTGTGAACCGTCTGAATTTATAGGTCAGTAATGATACGAGGTCATTACAGACGGCTATCGAACCGTCTGTGTTGCAAATATCACAGACGATTTTTAACTAAAAACCGTCTGTGATAGCTGATAATCACAGACGAAAGCAACAAATTATATGTGACATTTATCAGTATGACATGAACGGAGACTGTGATTGTACACACTTACAGCGTCCAGCATCGAATGAGTGAGACGTCGAGAGCGTTGAGCGTGAAAAGATCGAATAAATCCTCAAACATGACCACGAAGACACACTCTTGAAGACTGTGATGTAAATGATCCGGCGCGAATTTGACGGTGATACCTGAGCTCCGTTCTCCCTCTGGCTTATTAGACTGTTCCATGTACCACTTGTGCAATTGCTGGCAACTAATTGCTAGGGGTTTGAGGCCTTTTTTCTCGAGCAACGGCTCGACAAGCACGAATTTGCGGCCCAATGGTAGGTACAGGATATCATCATTGGTCTTCTTTGCTTTGCCCTTACTGCCTCGACAGTTGGTCATCCTTAAAGGTAGCACCGATGGTGGAAATTGCACAGGTGAAAATTGTTGCACCGGGAATAGCGCCCATGAACATGAAACCAGTGCAGGTAGCTGATCTTGTTTAGGTTGCCCTTGTGGAGATGGCACCAGTGCACGTAGCTGATCTGGTTCAGGTTGCCCTTGTGGAGATGGCACCGGCACGTGGCGATCCGGTTCAGTTGCCCTTGTGGAGATGGCACCGTGCGTGGCGATCGCCACCAGTGAAGAAGCCTCCAGGCAGATATCGCTTTTGGGCCACTGGATGAAGAATCCAATGGCTTGCCCTAGAGTCACGAGCACGTCGTTGGTGGGCTTCGGTAGCGGCACGACCTCGAAATTGGTGTGTACACCATCTACTGACACTTTTCCGAATCATGTCGCTAAAGCTTGACGGTGCAGCATGACCCCTTCAGCAGACGGATATGCCATGCCCCAAGTAGCGCACAAGGCAATGGAGGCATATCTCACTTGAAGCGTGCACTTCGTAGGCTCCTACATAACGATACAAAATTAGCTATTCCAATTAATAGGTCTATCAATGGAGCAAACATTCGACAGATAATAACTATTATCAGGATGTCGTTCACAAGAAATCTGGCCTCGCTTTCCGTCAGATTGGATGCGCAACTATTCGGACGGGTGTGCGGGCTAGCTAGCATAGGGGCGGCGGCGGCCTGCTGATTTTCTGTATATTTCTGCACCTCATCTCTAACATAATCAGCTAGCTCATCTCTTAGCACCTCTCTAAGAGATGCCTTGATCTCTTCTCGTAGCCGTGCCTCACGCTCGGCTTTGGTTCTCTTCCTACGGCGATACATCTCGGAGTCGTCTTGGAAACCATGTTTCCAAGGAACGTAAAGCCCAAGGCCTCTCGTACGACTCGGGTGCTCCTTGTTTCCCAGGGCTGCGGAGAGATTATCATTCTGCCTTGTTCCCTAGAATGATCCCAGGGTAGATTGAAAACTCAGCTCTTTCTGCAAGAGCACGACATGTCATTTCAATTCGTACGAAGTTGTGGAGTAATTACAAGCTACATAGTTCGATCGATATCTTACCAGGCGCTGGGACACTTGCGGTCTGCGGGGTTTCAAAGGAGACGTCCCGATGTCGTTGTAGATGACCTTGCTCTAATCCAATTTCGAGCGCGGTCATCCGGGATATTGGCAAATGGCGGGGCGATGTCCTCCTGGGCTGCCAGTTCATCCTCCCTCCTCCACTCCAGGATTTTACTCGCATATCCAACTGTGCCAAGTCTGTGAGGGTGTGTGTGTTTTGCCTGGACATCCGTGTGTGCCGCACTTGTACTTTTGAAATCTTCGGTCATCTTCATCGCCTTGAACTCTTCCCATTGTGGTTCCAGGAATGGGTATTTATGAAAGGGCGTTTCGTCCGTCTCCACGTATTTCCTGACAAGTGTGCTCTTGAAGTTCTTCCATGCTTTGCACGCCCCTAGCAAGGTTTGTCATTGCACAACGTCTTGGTGTTCTTCTGGGATCTCGAACGATGCCAAAATTTCGGTCAGCAGCTCACGTTTCTGAGTCTCAGGCACGCTCTTCCACGAATTGAATGTGATCTCAATTCATTCTCGTGCGACTATTTCGACCATTCTTCGGAATGCGCTTACTGCTTTGGGAGGAAGGAGAGGGGTCCCAGATCCATCGACCTCTATGATGGTAAATCAGCCCTCAGGCTTCTTCGATAGCCCTCTTCCTCGGCGTTGTGATTTTGTAGCGGATGCATCCGACGATGATGTTGAAGAATGCGCGGATGACATGTCGCTTAATTTGTGGGTCTATTAGGATAAGATAAGTGATCATATTGAATTGGAAGATGAGGAAGCAAAAAAAGTGAAACATGATGCTCAATGTTAGGAAGAGAGGAGAGGAGTAGAGGGGAGGGGGAGAAGGGAGGGGGTGATGTGGACAGAGAGAGGGGTGATGTGCCTATCTTAGCACCTTCATTAGTTGCTAATACTATATACTAACACTCACAACAAGCAAAGGACAATTTGCTATGCTACTGTAGAAAACAATTTACTATGAACATTACAAATTAAATCAAATAGCAAACTATGCTACTTCAGTAAACAAGATCTCTATTCACAACACACTTTTAACAACTTCGGTCAATTGAAATCAATGTAAACAAGATGTTATGTTGGCTTCATTTGAGGGTTACCATGGTGCCTAGGGTTACCTCGGGGGACGGCTGCGGCGACGGGGGTATGACGGCGGCGACGGGCCCGAGGGAGGAGGACGGCGACAGCCTCGGAGGGACGGCAGCGGCGACGGGCCCGAGGGAGAAGGACAGCAACGGCGACGGGCCCGAGGGAGGAGGACGGCGACGGCCTCAGAGGGACGGCAGCAGCGACGGGCCCGAGGGAGGAGGACGGCGATGGCCTCGGGGGGACAGCAAAGGCGACGGGCCCGAGGGAGGAGGACAGCGATGGCCTCGGGGGGACGGCAGCTGGCTCGGGGGATCGACGGAGGTGACCGATGACGGGCTCGGGGGACGGCGGCAGCAACGGGCTCGATCGGGATCTAGCTAAAGCGACTAAGTGTTGGTTTGCTAATAACTGCAGTACGCGCAAAACCCTAGCGGGGGTTATATATAGAAAGGATTATTACAGACGGTTCTATTTAAGAACCGTCTGTGATATGAATATCACAGACGGTTCTAAGTTAAGAACCGTCTGTGATAATAAATATCACAGACTATTATCACAGACGGTTCTTAACTTAGAACCGTCTGTGATAGTATAACTATCACAGACGGTTATTAACTTAGAACCATCTGTGATATGGATATCACAGACAGTTCTAAACTGAGAACCGTCTGTGATAAGCCCTTTCCCCCGCTGTAGTTATTAATGCAAAGACCAACCAGCATTCATATACATCACCTACCAGCATTCATACACATTTTCTCATATAAACACCAACCAGCATTCAAAATTCATCTGCCTCACATAGTGTATTAATTATTTGCACATTTTCTCATTCTCATATACATCACATCACATTCTTTACATAAATGCCAATTCACATATACATCACATACATGCATTGTTATATATATCAATGCAAATGCCCACATATATGTGGTACATTCTCATTCCACTTGTTTATTTCCTTTAAAAATTAGCCCTTCTTGACGATCAATGCGTACGTAACTAGTTTTGTCACGTTGTTCGTTGTCGACCCTTATGCCATTTCCAAAAGGAGGTAACTCGTCAAATTGATTGTTTTCTTCCTCGTCCACTACATTCTCTACTCCAACAATTCTCCTTTTTCCATGAAGAACTACATGGCGTTTCTTATTTGCTAGGTCGGTTACATAGAAAACTTGAACAACTTAGTTGGCGAGTACGAATGGTTCGTCTTTGTACCTGACACGTTTGAGTTCCACGGTAGTGACACCATACTTGTCAACCTTCACCTGTGGGAGATGCACCCAACGGCAACGAAATAAGGGGATCTTGAAAACCACGTAGTCGAGCTCCCAAATCTCTTCTATGAACCCATAGTATGAGTTTTTCGACCCATAGGTACTGAACGCATCTATGCGGACACCGCTGTTCGGGTTAGTGCTCTTTACATCATGAGATTGTGTATAGAATGTGTACCCATTTATATCATATCCTTGCCATGTCACAACTGTAAATGTTGGCCCTTTTGCCAACCATGTCAGCATCTCACTTGGCGAGCTCCTAGCGATTTGCTCCTTCAACCATTGGTTGAACCAACTATTGTGTTGCCTCGTGATCCAAACATCCGGTCGCTCCAAATTTTGTTGCCGAAGCACATCCTTGTGCTGGTCAACATAAGGCGCCACTTCAGTCATGCGTTATAAGACCGTGAAATGGGCTTGAGTATACGTGTCCATATCTGGAGTGATTGCTTTCCTTCCGATAGTTCCGATACCCTTCAACCTTCCCTCATGCCGAGATTGAGGCACACCTATCGGTTGAATCTGAGCCATATAATCGACACAAAATTCAATGACCTCTTCGCTTGCATAACCTTCGACGATACTGCCCTCTGGCCAAGATCGATTCCGTACGTAGGACTTGAGAATTCCCATGAACCTCTCAAATGGGTACATACTACGTAGGAATACGGGCCTGCACATTTTTATCTCCCACACAATGTGAACAATGAGATTGACCATGATATCGAAAAACGAAGGAGGGAAATACATTTCAAGATGACATAGAGTCATCACCACCTCGTCCTGCAAAGCATCTAATCCTTCAGGATCGATGACCTTCTAAGCAATTGTGTGAAAGAAATAACATAGCCTCATGATTGTCTCTCGGACTTTGATCGACAAAACATTTCTAATTGCAACAGGGAGCATCTGTGTCACCAACACATGACAATCATGAGACTTCATGCCACTTAACTTCAAATCTTACATCGAAACAACTTTGACACCATGCAAGCACTGGCACAGTTTTGTTTTCTTAGTCTTGGACAGAGTGTAACATGCAAGGGGAAGGTATGTTCGTCCATTATCAGTGCATGTCAGTGCTAACTCAGGCCTGATGTCCATATCAGCCAAGTCAAGCTGTGCGTTTATGTCGTCCTTTGTTTTATCATGAATATTCAGTAAGAGACCAATCAACCTGTCGCATACATTCTTTTCTACGTGCATGATGTCGATGCAGTGTCGAACATCTAGGTACTCCCAATAAGGTAAGTCCCAAAATATTGATCTCTTCTTCCATGTGTTCTTCTCATGAGCCCTCAATTTACGTCCCTTTTCGAGGACAACATCTAAATCCTTAACCATATTATAAACCTCTTTTCCCCTTAAATGCCTTGGAGCTGAACTGTCTTCCTTCTCTCCGTCAAATTGTTTCTTCATCTTGCGGTATGGGTGACCTCTTCGAAGGAACCGGCGGTGACGCATGTAGACGGTTTTGTGTGAGTGTTTCAGCCACGCACTCTCGGTACCATCTAAACAGTGAGTACAACTTTTGGTACCTTTTGTACTATAGCCCGATAGGTTACCAAGGGCAGGATAATCATTTATGGTGCAGAACAATATGGAGCGCAAAGTGAAGTTCTCTCGTTTGTATGCATCCCATATTTGTACCCCTTCGTTCCATAGTACTTTTAGATGTTGCACCAACGGTGCTAGGAACGCATCAATATCATTCCCAGGTTGTTTTGGCCCTTGGATAAGTATCGACAGCAAAATATACTTTCGCTTCATACACAACCAAGGAGGAAGATTATAGATGCAGAGAGTCACGGGCCATATGATATGTCGGCTGCTCATGCTACTGAAAGGATTCATTCCATCTGTACTCAGTCCAAACCATATACTCCTTGGTTCTGCACCGAAGTCTACAAAACTCCTATCGATGTTTCTCCACTGGGCGGAATCGGCAATGTGTCTTAACATTTCATCCTTCTAATGCTCCTTCGAGTTCCAACGCAGCAGTTTTGCCTCCTTTGGATTTGCAAAAAACCTTTTCAAATGGGGAATTATAGGAAAATACCATGCCACCTTAGCAGGAGGTCCTTTCTTCGCCTCTGTTCCCTCACCGTCATCTGATTGATTATTACGTTTGTATCGGGATGCGTTGCACACCAGACAACATGCATGTTTGCATACTCTTTACGGTAGAGGATACAGTCGTTCGGACATGCATGTATTCTTTCTACTTCTATTCCCAACAGACAAAAAACCTTCTTGGCTTTATACGTGGTTTTACGCAACTCATTTCCCTCCAGAAACATGTCCGCTAAAAGACCTAGCAGCGCCGTAAAACTCTTGTTGGACCAACCGTTGCTTGCCTTCAATTTCAACAGTTCAAGCACAGCCGACAACCTCGTGTACTTTGACCTGCAGCACGTGAACAAAGGTTTCTCCGAGTCCTCCATCAAGCCCCGAAATTTAACATACTCTCTCTTATCATAGTTCTCTTCTACATCATGAAGCATCTGATCCAGATTGTCATCGTGCAACCCATCCGAATCCGAACCACAATCAACATCATCCGGCGGCATGTCATTCACTTCACCGGCGATGTCATCCGGCGGGATATCATTCACTTCACCGGCGATGTCATCCGGCAGCACATGATCATTCACTTCGCCATGACTGGTCCAACACGTATAACCCTTTTTGAAACCCCTCCGAATCAAGTGCACTTCAATTTGCCCTCGGTTCTTAAACATCTTTAAATTCTCGCAGTTAGTGCATGGACAGAACATATATTACACCCCCTTATTCAACATATCCTCCTCGGCAGCTCTTGTAAAAGTAGACACGCCATTAATGTACTCTTCACTCACATGGCTCGCAGCATACATGCAGCTTCGATCCTACGTTATGTATATATATAACAATTTAGTATTAAAAATTGAATTAAATAATTATTACTACATATATATACCACATGCATTCAGGCTTTGCTATAAACACAACATCTATTATATAACAAACAATTTTGCAAACCATCTTAATAACACTCACCAATTACTTACATCTAAATTGTAATGCAAAGAAAAATAAATTTCATTACTAACCATATCTAGAGCAATCAGGAAAGTATGAATCTTCAAAGCTCAATCTCTGCCTCCTCCCACCTAATTAATTGGCCTGAAATCGCTAAGCTTGCCTCCTGAACGAAAGAGTGAAGCACCGGCTATATCTGGATCGAAATGAAGATACATGCGGTTCTGAGCAGCGCAATAAATGCCTAGGGTCATTATCACATATGATTTTTAATAAAAAACCATTATTAAAAACCGTCTGTGATAATCAGCTTATCACAGACGGTTTTTTTATTAAAAACCGTATGTGATAATTCTAGATTATCACAGACGGTTTTTTATTAAAAACCGTATGTGATAATTCTAGATTATCACAGACGGTTTTTAACACAAACTGTCTGTGATACTAAATTATCACAGACGGTTCATCGGTAAGAACCGTCTGTGATATTCTTTTCATTTCACAAACATAAAACATCCAATTCACATCTCAATTCATTTCACAAACATAAAACATCCATTTCGCAAAACAACAAACAGATTGTCCATCTAGCTAACACAACATGAACAGAGAAAAGCAAAGATCCTCTATGCCTAGGCCTTCTCGCCCCGGATGCAGTGCATGAGCTGGATGTCTTTGACGCCCACCATCGTCGCCCTGTGCATCGTCTGCTTCGTGGGGCTGGAGGAGGAGGAGGAGAACAGAAAGGAGGCTGGGTTCTGGTCAATATTTATAGGCGGGGATGGAGAGGCAGAGCTACGATCCATAGGGTGAGGATTGGTGGATTTCTATTGGCTAGGATTAGGTTGAGGAGGATCGACAGGCCCAGCGGTCAGATTATCACAGACGGTTGGTAGTTAGAACCATCTGTGATGAATGAATATTGATGGGAACGGGGTCCCGATCTTCCAACAGGTTCTGGATATGTTCGATTTGGTGGAGGCGCGACACAAATTGATCCGGCTTCCGAACAACACGTCCCGAACCCCGCAATCGCAGCACCACGTCTCCTCAGGTTATCAACCGTGCGCAGCCCGGTTGACCTCGCCAAGAAGGCTAATCCTTGCCTGCGAATCGAAGAACACAAGCAAGAACAAGAAAGATCACAACTGAATTGCAGATATATTGATGTAGCACTCGATAATTGGGGTCTCACAAACCGATGAACGGCGAAACGGTTCAAAACAGATTTAATCTAAGCAAAACCCAACCCTAATGGTGGGGGTGGCAGCTGTATATAAAGGAGTAAGGGCGTGTAAAACCCTGGGCGCGTCCTTAATGGACTCCAACACGATACAAAGCCGAACGGCCTAAAAGACGGTGTCGTAGCACCCTGATAGATTCTGAACGTCCACTTATTTCGACGATTTCCGTCGACTCAGAAGGAATTTTGACATGGGACCAGATCCATTGGAAAGGTTATCTTCTCAGCTTTCCATACATATGTGGAACGTCCAAAACGGAGTCCGGATGCGATCTGGGCGTCCGTTTTAGTGCAGCCTGGTCCTGGACTCCGAGTTGGATTCGAAGTCGGCCACCCTGACAGATTCTGAATGTCCACTTGTTTCAACGATTCCCGTTGACACAGAAGGAATTTTGACATGAGACCAGAGCCATTGGAAAGGTTATCTTCTCAGCTTTCCATACATATGTGGAACGTCCAAAACGGAGTCCGGATGCGATCTGGGCGTCCGTTTTAGTGCAGCCTGGTCCTAGACTCCGAATTGGATTCGAAGTGGCTTGAGTTGGACATCCAACATGATTTGACCACCCTTGCTGGACTTGTGCGCCTCGTACCCCTTCTCCAAGTACTTCCTGATCCTCTCCATGGTTCCTAATCATAATTAAATCATTAGGTAGTAATCGATTCTCAAATGAACAAAAGAAGTACTTAGGAACGAGTTCACCAAATTCAATTGTCGGTATGAGCTCTAGTGATTGGTCCTTGAATATCAAGTGGAGGAGTGTTGTGTATATCCGAAGAAGTGATGTCCTCATCATCCTCCCCCTCTTGAAGCGGAGTTGTCCTCAACTCAGCCTCATTTTCTTCTCCCAAGTATGGCTTGGTGGTGGAGTGTTCCGCTCGATTATATGCGAACTCAACATGCGGCAAACACTCTTCCCACAGCTCCAAATTGTTCTTCAAAATAGCTCTCAACATGGTAGACAATGTGCGGTTCACCACCTCTGTTTGGCCATCAGTTTGTGGGTGACATGTGGTAGAGAACAACAATTTTTTACCCAACTTGTTCCATAGAGTACGCCAAAAGTGACTCAAGAACTTGACATCACGATCTGAAACAATAGTAGAAGGCATACCATGCAAGCGAACTATCTCTTTAAAAAAGAGGTCAGCAATATGAACGGCATCATCGGTTTTATGACATGGTATAAAGTGAGTCATTTTAGAAAAACGATCCACAACAACAAAAATGCTATCAAGAGAAAATAAAGCATCTTTGCACACAAAAGCATAGCATGTATTATTAACTTCATCAACTGCAGAAGGTCTGATTTTGTGGCAAGCATAACAGAATTTTTCAAATGGAGTACTTGCTGTTTTCAGATTTATCATGTTCCTTTGGATCATTAGTAGCAGCTCTCGCCCTATCGGCCTCTATAATCTCAGCTGGGGTCAAAGGCAGTAAAGTAACTTTCTTTCCCTTATGCATAAAAGTGTATGTGTTACTACTACCATGGTGTAAAGCATCACTATCAAATTCCCAAGGTCGACCCAATAAAAGAGAGCATGCTTGCATGGGAACCACATCACAATCAACATGATCAACATAAGCACCAACGGAAAAATGGACTCGGCATGTTTGCGTTACCTTAGCTTTTCCAGAGTCATTTAACCATTGAATATGGTATGGATGTGGATGCGATCGCGTGGTCAAGCCAAGCTTCTTGACCAAATCAAAACTCACCAAGTTGTTGCAACTTCCTCCATCAATGATGACACGTGCGCGCGGTTCTTGATTGCAAAGAAGGTCTGAAACAAATTATGGCGTTGAAGTTTATCGGGTTGTTGTACTTGCGTCGAGGACGCGTTGCACAATGATGCTCCGTAGCATCGCTGTGGGCGCCCACCAAGGACGAGGTCGTCATCACCACCGCCATTGTCGTCCGAGGCGGCAGAACATCATCATCCTCCTCGACATCCGGCGTCGATGTAGCCTCCATCTTCGTGTGGCGATGTATGCCCGTTGGCTAGGGCAATTCTTACGCACATGACCAAGTCCATGGCGCGGTGGCACCGAATGCCGGAGGAGCGCCCGTTGAAGCCACGGAAGAAGAACTCTTAGCTGGACCACGCAAGGAATTTTTGTAGAATCTGCAAGGCGTGTCGTGGAAGGTGGCTTCGTGGCGCTGCTGCCATCTTGTTCACGGTGGTGGAGCGAGCGAAAACTCAAGAAGACTTGGGCGGTTCCGTCGATGTAGTCGTTCGCGGCGTGTAGAAGGGTCGTCCGGTGCGTGCCTTAGCCGATTCTCGTGCGTCCCTCGCAATTCTTTTACGCAAGCATAGCAAGGTGGAACAAGCGGTTGACAGAGAAAATTCTTTATAATCAACAATGTCCCGAATTTCACGCCGCAACCCCGTAGAAACGACAAATCTTATCCTCCGTGTCCTCAACAACCCCACAACGCACCATACCCTTTTGAAGCTCAAAGATAATAGTCTTGAAATGAACTATCACCTTGTTCTAAGCGCTGCAATTTTTTCTCAATTCAAGTTTATATGAGGGAGGAACAAAACGATTACGCATAGCTTCTTTTAACCGCTCCCATGTATCGGGTTGTAGCGCATGGTACTTAGTTCATTCCACCGGATAATAGCAAAGTCCTTAAACTCACTAGTAGCTTGTCTAACTCTATGTTGCTCGGGAACTAAGTGAGAGTTAAACTTCGCTCAACCGTCATCTCCCAATCAAGATATATTTCAGCATCATAAAGACCGAGAAAAGATGGGATGGTAAACTTGACTTTAGCAAAAGGGTCATCGTTACCATGACGGTTACGGTTATTACCTCCCATACCATGTCGGTTTCTTTGAAGGCGACGACGTAGTCGATCAATGTTGCCATCTGCATCATACTCTGTGGCGTCATCATGATGATGGCCGTCATTGACAGTGGTAGGCGTGCCTCAATGTGTCCATCCGACCGGTGAGGTCGACCATCCGCCGCTCCACCCGCTCAATGCCTTCCGTTGTGTTCAAGCGGGTAATGGCGGCGACGATGGTGTCCAATCTCGCCGAGATCGATGAGTGAAGCGTTTTGTTTGTCGGCGCAGCTTGTAGCTGGCCGCAACTAACACACTCGTTGAAATCGACCGGTGTCCCGTCCTCTTCGTTTCCTGACATGGTTAGTGGAAATACAGGGAAAACAAAAGGATTATCCCTATCAACGACAAAGGAAGGGCAGTGGGAACCCGCAAAGGAAGTGACTTACCAAGCTCTTACAAGTGTTCTTACCAAAGCAAGGCAAAGGATACCTGGAGAGTGTGATCCGGCGATTGCAAGGGTCAGAACTGTGCTATCCGAAAGTAGGTATATGGAGCTTGGCAGGCCAATTATATTAGTGGAACACAAATCAATAACAGATAGTAATGCTGAATAAATGTCCAAAGTATGGTCCTAGTTGCTGGCCTAAATGTGTCCTATATCAAGTATGAGATGATGAACAAGGAGTCAAGAACAGAATATGAAAGCAACGACAGCAACAAAGATGGCCAGGCACTGAGAAGCTCAATTCAGCATAAGCACAAAACAAATAAATTGTTGGCACCTAAAACTGTGCTCTGTCAGGTTTTTCTCTTTTTTTCTTTTTTTTTCTTTTTTTTTGCGGCCACGGATAGCACTCTCTCTCCTCTGTACTATAGCCAAAATTTTTCTTTTTTTTTGTATTTTTTTTATATTTTTTTCACAGAGCAGAGCACAGAAATAGGAACCACACAAAGTTGCAACTCAATCGGATGAAAGGAGTGGCCTACAGAAATTAATGAATGTGCTGTAAATTCGGTGATTCAATTTCGGAGCGCGAGTACTACACTTTCCAGGCCGAATTTCGAGAAAATAAAATCGCCGAACCCGACAAAGTCGGGGAGTTTCGGATGTAAAATTTAATTTCACCCAATTTCAAAAAAATCAACTGATTTCGAGTCCAGTATGCAAAAGTTATGGCGTTTGAAGATGGACCTCCAAGTTATGGTTCTTTGTGGAGGTCAAAACGAAGATCGGGTGAAGGGAATTTGTGGAATCGGTGGCGGAAGCTCGGGAAAGGTGGGGATGATGCGGTGTGATCACGAGACGTGATGGATGACGAAACAGAGGGTTAACAGAGGGTGGGATATGGGTGGGAAAACAAAAAGAAACAGAGGGTGGAAAACGCGATGCGTGACGGCTAGGGTTTGAAGGGTGGTAGCGGAAGGAATACAACTCGAACAAAACACGATCTAAACCAGCAACACAACTCGACTAAGGACACAAACTCAACACTACGGACTGGAATCAACTTGTGCAAAGGCTAAACGAGATCTAGGACAGGAAACAACCTATGACTATAATTTTTTTGTAGGGCTTTTCATGGACTCTAGGACTAAACCGAAAATAACAAAGGAGGGTAACGCGAACTCGAAGGAACACCAAGCTCGATTACCACTTGATGGGAGCAGGGTCCCGATCTTCCAACAGTTGGATATGTTCGATTTGGTGGAGGCGCGACACAAATCGATCCGGCTTCCGAACAACACGTCCGAACCCCGCAATCGCAGCACCACGTCTCCTCGGGTTATCAACCGTGCGCGATCCGGTTGACCTCGCCAAGAAGGCTAATCCTTGCTGCGAATCGAAGAACACAAGCAAGAACAAGAAAGATCACAACTGAATTGCAGATATATTGATGTAGCACTCGATAATTGGGGTCTCACAAACCGATGAACGGCGAAACGGTTCAAAACAGATTTAATCTAAGCAAAACCCAACCCTAATGGTAGGGGTGGCGGCTGTATATAAAGGAGTAAGGGGCGTGTAAAACCCCTGGACGCGTCCTTAATGGACTCCAACACGATACAAAGCCGAGCGGCCTAAAAGACGGTGTCGACACCACGATAGATTACGAACGTCCACTTATTTCGACGATTTTCGTCGACTCGAAGGAATTTGACATGGGACCAGATCCATTGGAAAGGTTATCTTCTCAGCTTTCCATACATATGTGGAACGTCCAAAACGGAGTCCGGATGCGATCTGGACGTCCGTTTTAGTGCAGCTGGTCCGGACTCGAGTTGGATTCAAGTCGGCCACCCTGACAGATTCTGAATGTCCACTTGTTTCAACGATTCCTGTTGACACAGAAGGAATTTTGACATGAGACCAGAGCCATTGGAAAGGTTATCTTCTCAGCTTTCCATACATATGTGGAACGTCCAAAACGGAGTCCGGATGCGATCTGGGCGTCCGTTTTAGTGCAGCCTGGTCCTGGACTCCGAATTGGATTCGAAGTGGCTTGAGTTGGACATCCAACATGATTTGACCACCCTTGCTGGACTTGTGCGCCTCGTGCCCTTCTCCAAGTACTTCCCGATCCTCTCCATGGTTCCTAATCATAATTAAATCATTAGGTAGTAATCGATTCTCAAATGAACAAAAAGAAGTACTTAGGAACGAGTTCACCAGTAAATTCAATTGTCGGTATGAGCTCTAGTGATTGGTCCTTGAATATCAAGTGGAGGAGTGTTGTGTATATCCGAAGAAGTGATGTCCTCATCAAATATCATAGACGGTTCTAAACTAGAACTGTCTGTGATATCATTATTATCACATACGGTTATAGTTTAGAACCGTCTGTGATAATTATATCATAGACAGTTTTTACTTACAAACCATCTGTGATAATGCAAAGTCAGAACGTATCTCTCGTGTTTCGTCTATGAAGGACCGAAATGGCGACAGAGGGGGGGTGAATGTCGACTTTAAAAAACTTTTCCCCCTCAAAGGTTCCGCTTAATGAAACTCCTCAGCAATAGCTATGAAGAGCTATGAAGAAGACCAAAGCAACTCTCTGGAACCTTGAGTACCCAAAGAAAAAGGCACAGAAAATAACGAAAATCAAATCTACCAAAAACAACAAAACAAAACAGGCTGCTAAGAGGTAGCCGGTGAGACCGCTGCACATGAGCCGGTCAGACCGCTCCATGGGCGCCGGTCTGACCGCCTGGGGCCGGTCTGACCGCTCGGCAAGGTCCAGTCTGACCGCCATGGGTGCACCGGTCAGACCGCCAACCGATGTGATCGGACCGCTCCCTGCTCACGGCAACCCGAGAGCGGTCAAAAATTCAGACAGCCGAAACCCAAAAACCAAATTTCTAATGATTCTTTGACCCTTTGGCCAAGAGACTTTGCAGATATGTTAGTAATAACCCCTGAACTCTGCAAGTCAAGAATCAAGCCATCTCAAAGAGGGAATCAAGATTTGGAGCAAAACCCTAGAGGATGAACAAGAAAAGCTCAAAATGTGATTCTTGCAAATTGATCAAATTGCTCTTGGAATTAGATGACCCAAGGATGTAGAAATGCAATTCCATCCCTGAGCAACCCATTTTGCCACTCAAAAGCAAGAATCAACAAGAAAACGAAAATCTCAGGAATCAAGCCTAGAAAGCATCGAAGAGAAACAATGCACGTGAGAAGAAACTTCAGATTTTTATTTCAAAGGAAGGATTACAAGGAGTCCCGATACGCATGTACATTAGAACAAGAAGAAAGATTACAAGACCCTCAATCCATCCTCACCCTCTCCATCCTTAAGATCACCAAGAACCTCACATGTTCTTGGGAGGAACACACACACATGAGAGAAGGGCTGAATGAGGGAGACACCTTTGCTGCCCTCTTCTAGTCTCCAACCACTAAAGCCTAAAGCAAAAGGCCTCTCCAAATGCTCTTTTGACTAAAGCAAACCCTAATCCTCTCCCAAGTGCATGAAGGGGTATGCAGCCCTTCAACAGCTATTTATAGCCCTGGCTAACGGGTCTCCCACCGTTCTGGCTAAACTCGAACGAGCTGCTCCCACTTGTGCAGCCTCGCGAAATGACCATTTCGCCCCTCCTGCACCTTCCGGGAAGCTTCCGCGCTCCTTATCATCCAAGCCTCGCAACCACCTCGAGTTCACGCCATCTTCGACACATCTCGACCGTTCTGACCTCAACGCCACCTGCGTCTAGTCCGGTCACCCCGTGTCTCGCCACGACTCCGTCTCAACGTCCTGCAGTCAACACAGATAAGAAACACATCAAATAGCACCGCTTGATATATGAAAGCATAAATAGCATCAGTGACACCATATTAAGCCCAAACCTATCAAATCAACAGAATAATCGTCCTAATCCTATTGACCAGGTTTGACCAAGTCCGACCGAGCCCGTTGCACCCCGCAACGACATGGTCCGAACCAACCAACTCAAACTCAACTTCCCTAAGCCGATGTCAATTACTCATCATACACACGGAATGACCACCACATGGTCTTAATCTCCCCCTTGATGAGTATATTAACAAACCCAGAAAAAGGCATGAAGTTGAGTTTGAAGAATCTAACATGGTCGAAAGAAGAAAATGAAGCTAATGACCATGTCGACAGAAGGAGTAAAAAAAAGAACAAGTTTTCCTCAAAGCTCCCAAAATGGTTTTTTCTACCACTATTCTCCCCCTTTTGGCAATAAACGCATCAAGAATGCAAGAAGGAGAAAAAGTCATAAAAATGGATAAAATGGCTGAAGTTTGATTATTCTAAGCATTTAGAGCCATGAGAATTATCCAAAATGACCATAACGGATTACACCAAGCCATAACTCAATAGAATGCTATCTAGATCATAACAAGATATGTATAAGCTAGCTAAACCAAAGAGATGAAAATCTGAAATATAGTGCAATTTGTGATCATGTCAAGTCATCAATAAGCAAAGTCTAGCTAGAGATATCTAAGGATGATGCATGCCATGTCAATAAGCTAAGCGGAACCAAGAAGCTAATATTGAGTCCAAATAGAGTGCTATATGCTCAAGAATAAAACATTGGTTCAAGTACTTGGTTCTTTTGTAACTTAAGCAAATTGTGCACAAATGACATATTTTTCTCTTGAAACTTATGGTCGTTTCCAACCAGATTTTTGTTAAGTCTTGTGCTAGATCTCAAGCCTTATGCGATCATTCCAAGCGAGAAGCTTAAGGAAATGATCTTGGTCATCCAAAACTCCCCCTGAGTTCATGCCTAGTGCAATGGCAAGCCGTCTCATGAGAAAGAATTGGTGAGATCAGTTTTTTCGCACAAAAGAGATCTTTTTGCTTTTGAAATGATTGTACTAACCTATTCATCATCAAGAGACTAAAACAGCTCAATCTAAGGCTCAAAAGAGATTCAACGCTCAACTCAGCCTATTCGACATGGCATGAACCATAAAAGGATAGCTCAAGAAAGACTAGTCTCGTACGCTAACATGACAGGTTTTTAGTTCAAATTTAGCATATTTAATTAACTTATCATGGCAAAATCTAGTTTACATATATGCAGACATGATAAATATAGTAAATGAGCACAAGTCATGGCAAGGTGTAAAGCATTGTAATCATGTCATAACCGGATAATAATCAAGGCTCAATGTAGTTATATTACAATGCAGAAAATCCAGCTCCCCCTTAACATGTGATGCAACTTTTAGTTCAAGTTGAGTTATGTCAATATTAAGCTCTAGAAGCTCTCAAATGAATTCCCCCTGAACCAAAGCAATAGAAACGAGAAGCTGGCAAGGAAATCAAAGAAGGCAGTCCTTAAAGCATAGATAAGATATAGAGACAGCTATGGCTCAGACTGACTCTCATCTACCCCATATGACTCTAGGACTATCAACTAGTCATCTAACAGACTAAGGAGCAAACACGTGCCACATCTGCAGAGTGGCCCAACCCTCGCTAGAACCTAAAAGCAGTGGGTAAGCTCAACCTAGTGAGAAGAGAACTAGCTAATAAGCAGCATCCTAGAAACACAAGATAAGAGTGAGAAGTCTAAGCACCTCCGCAAGAGAACCACTCTAACCTATGCTAGAAGGACTAAACCCAATGCACCCGTATGCAATGTAGGCAAAAAGGAGTAACAACATAAGTAATAAGGTAAAGCAGTAAAGCACAAGCTCCCCCTCACAACAGTCCATAAGGACAAACCACCCCAAGCTCTCCTCGCAGGGCTGAAAACCTAGAGCTATCCAAAGGCTTGGTGAAAATGTCAGCCAACTGGTGATCACTCGCCACAAACTGGAGCACGATTTCACCCTTCTCTACATGGTCTCTAAGGAAGTGATAGCGAATATCAATATGCTTGGTCCGAGAATGCTGCACTGGGTTCTTAGCAATGTTAATTGCAGAAGTGTTATCACAAAAGAGTGGAACACTGTCTATAGCTAACCAAAGTCCCGCAAGGTCGATGCCATCCAAAGTACCTGGCTGCAGCAACTAGCGGCCTCTGCGGTGGACTGTGCAACACCGGACTGCTTCCTAGAGGACCAGGAAACGAGAGAAGTGCCAATGAATTGGCAGGTGCCCGAAGAGCTCTTCCTATCTATCCTACAGCCAGCAAAGTCTGCATCCGAATAGGCTCTCAAGGAAAGACAAGAAGAGGAATAGTACCAGATACCATAGTCAATGGTAGCTCGAAGGTACCGAAAGATGCGCTTCACCGCCTGGCGGTGAGATACGCGAGGAGAAGCCTAAAACCAGGCACAAAGACACACAGAGAAGTGTATGTCCGGTCTCGAGGTAGTGAGGTACAAGAGGGAGCCAATCATGCTGCGATACTCCTTCTGATCAACTGGCTCGCCATCCTCATCTGTGTCAAGAGAAGCTGTAGAAGCCATTGGAGTTGACACAGGCTTACCATCACTCATGTCAAAGCGTCTCAAGAGGTCACGAGTGTACTTGCCTTGATGCAAGAAAGTGCCCTCCCGAGTCTGCTTGATTTGGAAGCCAAGGAAGAAGGTCAACTCACCCATCATACTCATCTCAAACTCGGTGCTTATGACATCCGAGAACTCTAAAACTAGAGCATGAGAAGAGCCGCCAAAGATAATGTCATCGACATAAATCTGGACGAGCAGAAAGTCGGTGCCATGCCTATTAATGAACAAGGTCTTGTCCACCTTACCCATCTCAAAACCATGACTCAACAAATAGGACTTAAACCTCTCAAACCAAGCTCTAGGGGCTTGCTTAAGTCCATACAATGCTTTGGAAAGCTTGTAGACATGGTTTGGGTATTTAGGGTTCTCGAAACCTGAAGGTTGTCTCACATAAACTTCTTCCTCAATAAACCCATTGAGGAAGGCGCTCTTGACATCCATCTGGTAAAGCTTGAAACCTTTACAAGCTGCAAAGGCAAGCAGGATTCTAATGGCCTCAAGTCTAGCTACAGGGGCAAAAGTCTCCTCAAAGTCGAGACCCTCAACCTGAGAGAAGCCCTGAGGTACCAGTCTAGCCTTGTTTCAAATGACTAACCCCTCTTCATTCTGCTTGTTCTTGAATACCCACTTGGTCCCAATGACATTGTGACCTGGAGGGGGCTCAACAAGCGATCAGACCTTGTTTCTCTCGAAATTTTCTAATTCTTCATACATGGCATTGATCCAAGACTCGTCAGAAAGAGCATGACAAATATCATTGGGCTCAAAGGTGGCAACAAAGGCAGAATGGAGACAGAAAAGTGACATGCCAGACTTTAAGCGTGTGACTCGCTCAAAAAGGTCTCCAATCTTCTGCTCAGAAGGATGAGCTTCTGGATATGTCTAGGAGGTCCAGGATGAGATGAAGAAGTGGCCTCTACCTCGTGAGCTGACGAGGTAGGAACAGAGCCACTAGCTCCAGAGGAAGCAGAAGGCATGTGCTGATCGCCTCGAGGTGCGGTGGAAGACGGCACCTCAAGGGGTGGATGAAGAACTGGATTGGGTAAACAACTCTCGTCTCCATCGTCCTCATCATCCACAAAGATTGTCTCGGACTGCTCTAAAGAATCTGAGATATCGGGCCTAGTCCCCGGACTGGCCTCGTCGAAGGTCATCTCACAGGTCTCTACCATTTTACTAGACTCGCAGTTCCAGACCCTATAAGCCCGCGAAGAAGTCGAGTAGCCTAGAAAGATCCCATCACAAGAATGTGACTCGAACTTGTCTAGGTTCCCAGACTTCAAGATAAAGCACTTGCAACCAAACGCACGAAAATGAGAGATGCTGGGTTTTCGCTCATAAGAAGTGCGGTGCAAGTGTGCCCTAAGAAAAACTCTATTCGAAACATGGCACGTGGTGGCTATAGCCTCAGCCAAAAACTTCCGTGGTGTAGAGTATTCATCGAGCATCGTCCTGGCCATCTCGACCAAGGTACGGTTCTTCCTCTCCACGACGCCATTCTGTTGTGGGACGTGCGGAGAAGAGAACTGGTGCTCTACACCTATCTCATCACAGAACCTCTCAAAGTAGGAATTCTTGAACTCCGTGCCATTGTCACTACGGATCGCTCGTAAGGCACCTAGAAGTTCAACAGAAAACCTACTAAAAAGACCTCGAAAATGTGAAAACGTCTCATCCTTCGAGGCTAAGAAAAACACCCAAGAATACCTCAAGAAGTCATCGACCACAACAAGAACATACCACTTCCCCCCTGCTGACTGCACTCGAGCTGGTCCAACCGTGTCCATATGGAGCAGCTGTCCCGGTGCATCGGTCATAGTAATTGTGTGGGAGGATGAGAAGCGGCAACCATCTTGCCATGCCCAATGGAGCACAAACCGGATCTTTGACCATCTTGAGTTTGGCGAGACCACGAATGAGATCGTGGCCACTAACTCGGGTCAAATGGTCAAATCAATATGACCAAGTCTCCTATGGCGAAAAGAAAGGTCACGGACTCGAAGCAACCAAACAGGAGAGGATCACCAAGACTCGGAAAAATCAGCACGAAAGATCCTCCCAAAGCGAGAAATCCATAAACCGGACTACAGAAGAATCAAGAATTTTGCAATTGTTTTCTTAAAACTCACCTCAAAGTCATCATCCGTAAGTCGAGAAACGGAAAGCAATTTATCTGCGCACTTACTAACCAAGGCAACATCTCTCAAAATAAATGAATCATTAATGCGCCTTTGTACCTTTGGCGATCACGCCCGGATGAAGCATCTCCGAAGGTGATTGTCTCATCACCGAGCACGGTAAGGAAGAAAACCAGCGGAATCTCCGATCATGTGTCGTGAACACCAAGTCTACAAGCCAAACCTTTCCTTCCACGCCGTGAACACGAATCAAGAGTAAAGTCTCGATCTTGGGATAAATCAAGAGTGATTTTAGCACCCAATACTGAATAACACGTCGAGCAGATGAAGTAGTCAAGCAAGACTGACCTCTATCTACCCTACGCTCTCTGTCACCCACCAAGCGGAAGGTGCGTATGCGGACCAAAGTCGTTGTTGGGCTTGGCGCTACTGAGGAGCGAGTCAAGGCACCAGCAACATGTTGATCACGCCGCGGGTAGCTATCTCGACGGGGAAAACAAGATCTACCCTCAGGACGGCGGAAGTCATGACCAGGAGCAGCATGAGGACGAAAACCAGAAAACTCAGAAAAACCAAGTCCTCGATGCTGCCCAAAATCATCAGAAGAAGCAACCCTAGACCTCGTGCTGGTCTTAGGTGCACTCAGGGTCTGGGGCCGACCCTGAATACGCCTAAGTGCCTCAGCACGGTCTCTACCCTGAAGAAGCATCGATCGATAAAGTGTCCATCCTTCTGACAGAAGGTGCAATGACACTTCGCCTTCTGAGAGGCAGAAGTAGCATGATGGGGCTTCGCCTTCTGAGAGGCTGAAGCTGCAAGTAAAATCACCTTACATCAGATATCCCTTGCACAAAGCCCGCTGACTTGAATTTGACCTTCTCGGTCCTGGGCTTAGTCTCGATCACACCTGGTGCTATGCGTCTGAGCACGGCAGGTGGATGCTTCCTTCTGTCTTCTAGAAAATCATATCCTAAACCTTGATTGAATTTGCAAATCTTCGATTGGTCTAGAATAAGATTAAGCTTCTTCTTGCCTCCTACAAATTTCTCGAGAGTGTTCATAAGGTACTGACACTCCCGAAAAAGAGAGGCACAAGAAGAGCAGGGAGGAGAAGAGACAGCAGAAGGTAAGGGAGCAGAAGAAGAACCAACAGTAGAGGAAAGAATGGCTTGTGCACGCACGGTAGACTACGAGGGACAGTCCTACTACTAGCAGGTTGGTTCGCGTCTCTAGGCATCTCATCCTTACCCTGGGGCTTCTCCCCCTTCTCCACAATCACACTACAAGCACAATGTGGCTTCTCTAGAAGGTCCTTAGTTAGCTTCACATATTTCTCATCCAATGCAATCAAGTCAGATTTTAGTTTGTTACAATTAATGCATGGTGAGCTAACATGATCCTTAGAAGCAAACTGAGCCAACTTTCTATCATGATCAATCATATCTTGAAATTGTTTTGAGACAACTTCAAGTTCAGCAGTTAACTTAGGACAATTCAAGCATGAATCAATCGGCTCAAGTAAAGAAGCTTGTAGTTCAGCAATTTTATGATCTGCCCATTTTAAGTTCATCTTCAAGTTATTGCAATTTTCACAAGACTCGGGCAGATCAAGGAGCATGGCATAAGGTCCTCTAGCAGAAATGTCCTTAACCTCACATGAGGTGTGAGAAGTAGTCTCATCAGTAGTAAGTAGGGTAACAGCCATCCTACTCAATTCTAACTCAGCAAGCAGACTAACATTCTCCACCTTAACAATATCAAGCTCGGAGGACACACTATCATGCGAGGTCCTTAGTTTCTCCATGTCACCAAGCAAGGCAGTGCATGTATCACAATCATCACGGGAGGGAGCAGATATAAGTGAAGTAAGCTCCCGTGATAGTCTATCTACTTCCTTCTCCAACTAGCTACACTTAGCTCTAGATCTAGCATGAAATCCTCCTAGCTTAAGGAAAGCTTCATTAAGTTGGTCATAGGAGGGATATACCTTATCGGAGTCGGAGTAGACCTTGCTGTCGCTGATCTCGCCCTCAAGGGCCATGAAGCACATGCCGGAGAAGTCGTCGCCGCCATCCTTGCGTTCTTGATCTCCCGTCCCGTCGTCATCGCTCCACCCCTCCACCTCACTGAGGTCGAGGTCGTCGAGTGCGGCGAGGACGCTGTGGAAGAGCTTCTTGGCCTTCCCGAAGTTGCGGAACGTCTTCTTGCCTTGCGTATGAGCTGGAGGCTTCTTGTTGCGGTTCTTGTCGGTGTAGTCATTCTTGCCCGAACCGCCGTAGTCGTTCTTGCCCTTCTCCAGCTTGGGGCAGTTTGCCCGAATATGGTTGGGGCCACCACACTCGAAGCAAATCACGGGTCCTCATCTCCTTCCGTCCCTCCTTCTCTTGTAGGCATGAGAAAATTTCCAAGCAAGGAGAGCCAACTGATCATCCGTAAGCTGCTCTAACTGATCATCAGTTGCGTCACAGAGAGCAGCAAGGGAGAAACCGCAAATCGAATCAGAAGAGAGGCCCGAAGAAGAAACGGGATCGGTGACCAAGGCCATCGACTGTGACTTCGACCTACGAGAGACAACGTCAATCTCGTGAGTCTTGAGGCGCGAGTACAGCGCGTCAAGAGTCAGGGTCGAGAGGTCTGTCGTGTCTTTGATGGTGGTCACTTTCATTTCCCAAACACGCAGATTGAGTACTGTAAGCATCTAACGAGCATTGTCCGAGTCGGGGTATGTGAGACCGACCGCTCGGAGGTTGCTCAAGATCTTATGAAAACGCGCAAAGCACTCGTCGAGGGATTCACTAGCAAGCATCTCGAATTTGTTGTATTCTCGCTTGAACTGGTCCTGTCGAACCGTCTTGATCTGAGTGGTGCCCTCATGGTATGCATTGAGGGTCACCCAGATATCAAAAGCGGATGACAGGTGAGAGATGCGATCGAATTCGCTTCTGCTCAATCCCTGAATAATGATGTTCCTTGCCTTTGCATTTGCCTCAACATCGGGCATGTTCGCCACATTGATGTCCTCATCGGCAGGAACAGCAAATCTCACCTTCACCTTCCGCCAGATGGCACACCCTTGAGCCTGGATGTATGTCTCCATTCGGCTCTTCCAGAAAGGGTAATCGATGCCATCAAAGATGGGAGGCTTGGTTGAGTACTTGTCCGTCGCTATGGCTCTTGAGACCGGTTAAGATCTATTAGTAAGAGCTAACCGGCTCTGATACCAATTGTAGGACCGAAATGGCGACAGAGGGGAGGCGAATGTCGACTTTAAAAAACTTTTCCCCCTCAAAGGTTCCGCTTAATGAAACTCCTCAACAATAGCTATGAAGAGCTATGAAGAAGACCAAAGCAACTCTCTAGAACCTTGAGTACCCAAAGAAAAAGGCACAGAAAATAACGAATATCAAATCTACCAAAAACAACAAAACAAAACAGTCAAGCTAGAGGTGGCCGGTCGATCATTGACATGAGCCGGTCAGACCGCCTGGGGCCGGTCTGGACGCTCGGCAAGGTCCGGTCTGACCGCCATGGGTGCACCGGTCAGACCGCCAACCAGTGGCCGGTCAGACCGCTCCCCTGTTCCTGGCAACCCGAGAGCAGACTGAAAAATTCAAACAGCCGAAACCCAAAAACCAAATTTCCAATGATTCTTTGACCCTTTGGCCAAGAGACTTTGCAGATATGTTAGTAATAACCCCTGGACTCTGCAAGTCAAGAATCAAGCCATCTCAAAGAGGGAATCAAGATTTGGAGCAAAACCCTAGAGGATGAACAAGAAAAGCTCAAAATGTGATTCTTGCAAATTGATCAAATTGCTCATGGAATTAGATGACCCAAGGATCTAGAAATGCAATTCCATCCCTGAGCAACCCATTTTGCCACTCAAAAGCAAGAATCAACAAGAAAACAAAAATCTCAAGAATCAAGCCTAGAAAGCATCGAAGAGAAACAGTGCACGTGAGAAGAAACTTCAGATTTTCATTTCAAAGGAAGGATTACAAGGAGTCCTGATACGCATGTACATTAGAACAAGAAAAAAGATTACAAGACCCTCAATCCATCCTCACCCTCTCCATCCTCAAGATCACCAAGAACCTCACATGTTCTTAGGAGGAACACACACACACATGAGAGAAGGGCTGAATGAGGGAGACACCTTTGCTGCCCTCTTCTAGTCTCCAACAACTAAAGCCTAAAGCAAAAGGCCTCTCCAAAGGCTCTTTTGACTAAAGCAAACCCTAATCCTCTCCCAAGTGCATGAAGGGGTACGCAGCCCTTCAACAGCTATTTATAGCCCTGGCTAACGGGTCTCCCATCCGTTACGCCGGCTAAACCCGAACGGAGCCCGCTCCCACTTGTGCAGCCTTGTCATCCAAGCCTCGCAACCACCTTGAGTTCACGCTGTCTTCGACACATCTCGACCGTTCTGACCTCAACGCCACCTGCGTCTAGTCCGGTCACCCCGTGTCTCGCCACGACTCCGCCTCGACGTCCTGCAACCAACACAGACAAGAAACACATCAAATAGCACCGCTCGATACATGAAAGCATAAATAGCATCAGCGACACCATATTAAGCCCAAACCTGTCAAATCAACAGAATAATCATCCTAATCCTATTGACCAGGTTTGACCAGGTTTGACCAAGTCCGACCGAGCCCGTTGCACCCCGCAACGATATGGTCCGAACCAACCAACTCAAACTCGACTTCCCTAAGCCGATGTCAATTACTTATCATACACATGGAATGACCACCACATGGTCTCAGTTTAACGTATCTCGATCGTTATACGAAGCGTCTATATCATTAACGTTTGGTATACGAACCGTCTATATTATTAATGTTTGGTATACGAACCGTCTGTGCTAAAGGTTAAATATGCGCGCCTAATCCAGGTCTTCTACGTACGTACGTACGTACTGTCCTCAAGCTACTCATCTTCTTCTCCAGAATTCTCAACGTACGTACCATATGGATTCTACTGTTCTTGTGGTCATCTCCTTCCTCTCATTTGTTCATCAAGAGTTGTTCGGCTGGAACCTTGCATAGGCGGCCAGCAATTTACATCTGGAGCAGCTTCTCCGGACACGCCCTGCTCTCCTTCCCCAACTTTCTTGCATCCGTTAGCTCGACCTGATCATCCGCCATCGACGGATGCATCTCACTACCGCTCAAGAAAGGGAAACAACCCTTACCCTGGTTCTTATGCATAATGTGCACAAAGCGGAAGAAGCAATTGTGGCATTGGAGAGACTGATGGATAGCATTGCAGATCAAGCAGAAACAGCAGATTCTGAGGAATCTTATAATGCTATCCTCTACGAGATTATGGGCTATGCTATCCTCTTAGAATTCACCTTATTTTCAGGAGATTCAAGCAAGGCAACTCTTTTAGCTTCTGATAGCAACAGCAGCTCCTAAACATGAGGGCTACGCTGAACATACATGCATTTCCAATTGGGCCGTCAACATAGCATGACACTCGTAAAAAGAGCCAAAGAAACATCTAACATTAATCAGATGAAGCAAACTGAATAAAAGAGCACGAAAATAGGCTAAAGATACAACTAGGAAAGCAATGACTATAGATTATTAAATGACACCAGCATCATTGTATCAACTCTTTTTGGTACATGAATTCCAACTTCATCTAAAAAATAAGGAGCACACCTGAAATCATGTAGGTGTTGAGCGACCAAGCGAGACATGAACAGCACGGATACGGTCAAGCACCACCTTAACACACAAAATTCAACAATTAAATTATGTAGTATATCCATTCATAGCTAAAAGTACAACGCACAAAGAGAAATCACTCACTCGATGCATCGGTCACTCGATCCCGCCGCCAGCTTGCCTCTTGCTCGCCTCCCGCAACCCCGCTGGTCGTCGACCTCCTCCCTGCAACCCCGCCAGCGTCCATTGCTCCCCACCTCCGCAGCCGACCCGGTCGCCTCTGCAGCTCAGTTCCTCACCATCACGGCCTCTGGCCGGCCGACCCGCAAGATCTACTCGGGCGCCCCCGCCACCAGATCTAGCTCGGCCGCCGCCCTACCGTGTTGGCTGCACACTGCCGCCTTCCTTTGGTGTTCAGACGGGATAGATTCTCCATCAAACACGCCCCTGCAGTCGGAACGCCGGCAAGACGGATGTTCAGACTGGATCAAAACCCGGTGAAGACAGACGTAGGCAGCCCCTTGGTGAAGATGTCGGTGTACTGTGAGGTCATTGGAACATGAAGAACTTGAACATAGCCAAGAACCACGTGCTCCCGAACAAAGTGATGGTCTATCTCGACGTGTTTGGTGCGTCGATGCTGCATCGGGTTAGTTGACAGGTAGACAGCACTCATATTATCATAGTGATGACAGTAGCTCAATGGAGAGGGCGTCAAAGCTCATGTAGTGACTAATGAAGCCAGCAAGCCTCGGCAATAGCATTGGCAACAACTTGGTATTTTGCTTCGACACTAGAACGAGATATTGTATTCTGACGCTTGGAAGACCAAGAAATGAGATTATCACTAAGAAACATAGCATAGCCCGATGTAGGCTTACGTGTGTCTGGACACCCTGCCCAGTCGGCATCAGAATATATGACTAGGTCTGCCGATGAAGATCGATGAAGCTGGAGCCCATAGTTGATGGTGCCACGTAAGTACCGAAGGATGCGTTTAACTGTCGTGAGGTGAGGCTCTCTGGGGTCATGCATATGAAGACAGACCTGTTGTACATCATAGGCAATATGTAGTCATGTGAATGTGAGATACTGTAGGGCACCTGTAAGGCTGCGATATTGAGTGGCATCGCTTACTAGGGTTCCAGCAGATCCAAATACTTTGGGATGAGTATCAACCGGTGTCTTTGCAGGCTTGCGATCGACATGCCGTAGCCTCGTGATATCTAATGTATATTGTCACGAGAGAGAACAAACCACTATTGCCTAAAAAATGATGAAGTGCCCCAAGATCCTTCATAGAGAATTCTCTTTGCAACGCTGCAATGGTCCGGTGAAACGCGGCAACAGAAGACGTTGTCAGGACAATATCATCCACATAAAGAAGAAGATAGACGATGTTGACACCACTGTGGGAAATGAATAGAGACGTATCCGACTTGGTTTCCACAAAACCAAGAGTCAGCAAAAACGAGGCAAAGTGGTTGTACCAACTCGGGGTGCCTGTTTGAGGCCATAAAGAGACTTGTTTAGACAACAGACGTAGTCTGGGCAGGAAGGATCGACAAAACTGGTTGGCTGGGAGTAGTAGACTATCTCAATCAGTGTGCCATGAAGAAAAGCATTCTCGACATCAAGCTGATGAATGGGCCAGTCTCTGGAAAGAGACAAAGAGAGCACAGTCTGACGATGGTCGGCTTCACGATGGTGAAAAGTCTCATCAAAGTTAACACCCAGACATTGTGTAAAGCCAGGAAGAACCCATCGAGCTCTGTATCTATTAAGAGTACCATCAGCGTTGAATTTGTGCTGAAAGATCCATTTACTAGTGACAATATTGGCTTTGGATGGTCGCGGGACAAGATCCCACATGTTGCTGCTGAGCAAGGCGGCATACTCATCCTCCATAGCGCTGCGCCAATTAGGATCGGCTAGAGCAGACCGATACGTCTTTGGGATTGGCGAGAGCGCCATGGCATGAAGGTTGAGTCGCTGGACGGGCTGCCAAAACCCGAGCTTGCCACGGGTGACCATGGTGTGAGAGTTGCTGACAGGCAGGACTGGTACTGCGCCATCAGGCAGAACATCATGGGCAGGGCAGCAGTACTGCTCAACACGGGAACAACAACGGTCGGTGTAGTGGTACTATCTGCGGGCATAGCAGGCGAGTGGGCCTGCACCATGCGTGCGGCCGCACTTGATGACACGGGTGGCGTACGGCCCGCTGGCATGGCGGACAGAGGTACTGCTCCAGGTGCGGTGCTACCTGCGCACCCTAGAGGTGCCGCCAGTGGCACCAAGGTGGCGGCATGCTCGACCACCGGGTTAGTGACCAGTGGGAGCAACACCATGGGCGCAGCAGCAAGCTTCACAGCCACGGGGGCAGCTAGTGTAACAACTAGTGGTGATGTACCTGCACGAAAAGAGTGGTGTGGTGGCCTGACAGGAATCGGTGCACTATCAATATTGGACAAAAAATCAAATGCAGTAGATGCTGGGGTGTTTGATTCAGCAAAAGGAAAAGATGTCTCATCAAACGTTACATGACGGGAGATGATGAGTTGATTTGACAAAGGATCAAAACAACGGTAACCTTTGTGATTTGATGAATATCCAAGGAAGATGCAAAGGGTGGAACGAGGCAATAGTTTTTGGGGAGCTGTAGCGGATAAGTTGTGGTAGCACTTGGAGCCGAATACACGAAGGTGGTCGTAGGTGGGATGAACGTCGTACAATGCAAAGAAAGGTGTGGAGTGGTTTAGTGTCTTTGCGGGTAAGCGATTGAGGAGGTATGTGGCTGTGTGGAGTGCTTCGACCCAATAGGAAGGAGGGAAACTCGCACGAAATAGGAGGGAGCGCACAATATTATTGATGGTGCGAATGGTGCGCTCGGCCTTCCCATTTTTGTTGAGAGGTGTAGGGACACAACATACGAAGGTCAACACCATGAGTGTGCAAGAAAGTGCAGGCAGAGGAGTTATCAAATCTCGACCGTTGTCGCATTGGATGCTTTTGATTTTCACGTCGAACTGAGTAGCCACGTAAGAGAAAAAATAGAGATGGTAGGGAAGTGTCGGATTTAAGACGTAAAGGAAATGTCCAAAAAAAATGTGAGCAATCATCAAGAATGGCCAAATAATATTTGTAACCGGAAACACTAGCAACATGAGTTATCCAAAGATCACAATGGATTAAATCAAACTTATTGATAGCTCTAGAGTTGGATGTTGCAAGCGGCAAGCGCACATGACAACCAAGTTGGCAAGCATGACAAAGAGAATCACTAGCATTTTTATTACAAGTAATGGCAGAGATACTAGCTAGACGGGAGATGGTGTTGTGTCTAGGATGGCCAGGGAGACCGGCTGGAGGTCCTGCATAGAACACTTGTGGTGGTGCGCTGGGGTGCGGGTGCTGCTGGTGTTGTACACCCTGTGCTCGTGGGGGTTGTCTGCTAGGGATGCTGGGATGGGGACCAGGCCACTCTGAATGGTTCCCGTCCATGGATTGTGGAACGAGGGCCAGGTAGAGCCACCCCCGGTGCCGGAGCCAACCCCGTTGCTCGTGTCGTTGTTCTTCCCTTGTCGGCGGCGTCGGTTGGAGCCGCCAGACTTGCCCCCGGGCAGTGGTGTGGGAGCGCCTAGAGAGGGGCCTGGGCTGCAACCGGTTGGGGCATCGAGGTTGGAGATAGCGGCCGCCTCGTGGAGGATCATGGCGTTGGTGATCGCCGCGTCGTGGGTGGCCTTAGCACCGTGCGCGGCTGCCTCCTAGCGCAGGCGAGTAGCCTCGTACTCACGGGCGATGGCCTCGGTGCGCAGGGGCACAATAGCCTGCTCCTCCTTGCGTTGGCTTGCAGCAGTAGTGGTGGCGGTGTCCATGATCTGATCTGGAGATGTAGCTCATGTTTAGCGAAAGCAATAGTCGCAGGATGCGAACATATCTGATACCATGTAGAAGAAACAAAATTGCGTTCAATGCTACAAGGAGGTTGAAGTATTACATTATATAGGAGATGAAAGCAATGTGAAAGCTAATCCATGCAATGTGAAAGTAATGAGGAAGCTGGACAGGCACAGGAGCCGGATAGCCATTCGCAGAAGACGAGGCGTCGGGCTTTGTGAAAGCTAATCCATGCAATGTGAAAGAAAATGAGGAAGCTGGACAGATTCTCCGTCTAACAGAAAGATATGATGGGGGCAGGATTTGGGGGCGGCCTGGAATGTAGGTTGAAGTCTGATGAAGTCCATCCGATGAATTTGCCCCCTACAAACAGGGAATATCTCCCTGAATACCTTTGAAGCTGTCATGGGTGCAGCCTAGGGACCCAGATTCTACCAAGTCTCCCAGATCGTCCCAAACCCGTTCAAAGCACACTTCAGATCAAGAGAAGTCTTGCAATGGGTCTGGTAGAAGCAACTTTGGATCACAGGAAGGGGAGACTATGCTAGTGGAATGGGTTAATCCACTTCAATTCACGCCCAAGGAGAATTTTTGCATCAGGTATCTCCCAGTCGCGGTTCGTCTTTATGGTATTCCTAGGAATCTTTGTTCAGCTCAAATGGTTAACATGCTGGTAGAAGCTATTGGTAATTTGCCCCATTATACCTCCTTAACATTGAAATTAGTTCCATACGGTACGAAATTACAAATCTAGCCCCCTTATTGAGCATGGAAGAACCAGCGGCCGACGTGTGGCTCCTACCGCGCCACCCGACCGTGGTAGCATCCAGCCACTATGGCACTGCAGACAAGCGCGGCACAGGCTAGCCCAACACGGCAAGTGGCGGGACCCACGAAGGTTCCGCACCACCCAACCGTGGCACGGACCTCGCCAAGAAGGCTATCTCCTGCAAGAGAATCGAGAACACAAGCAAGAGAGTTTAAGATGCAATATGAAATTGTATTACGAATAAAGTTTGAGTTCACAAGTTGGGGTTTCTCAACCGAACATGCGGTGAAACTGCTAAGCAGAATAATTTCTTAAGAAAAACAAGGAAAACTAAGAGGGGTGTGACCTCCTTAAATAGGGAAGGGGAAGCCACACTTATCTAATGAAAAGGGAGGTGGTACTATTCGGTTTTACTGTTCATGTGGCCATGGTACTGTTCACATAAACAGTACCGGCTCAAATAGCCCAAGTTACAAGGCCCTCGGCCTACTTTGACTCGGACTGAAGAAGTGACGTGACTTGTTTTGCAGTTTCCGATCTGCTGGGATGGAGTTTGGAGATGAGACCAGATCCATCTGAAAGTAGACTTCAAGATCTTTCCAACGAGTACTCACGGGCCCCAAGAAGCCTTCTGGATTAAAAGTTATGGCCGTTTGAAGTAGACGTTGTTACGAAGGCCGAATCTGAATCGAACTCGCGAATAGGACTTGGATTGCGCTTGACGGTTCCACTTCTACACTTGAACTCGCGTGGTTCTTCCCCATGGTTCCTTAGGACAATTAAATCATCACAAGCATTAAGTAGTATGCCATTCTTTGAAATATTTGTATGCAAACTTAGGAACGCATTCACCTGATGGTTAAGTTGACGTGCTCGCGCTCGAGTCATTGGTCATTGTATCATAGTTTCAGTTTGTTGAGTTTGCTGTGGAGTTGGCATAGTTGTATCTATAGAAAGGATGTCCTCATCAGGGGTGCCAATAGGGACCACGAGAGGAGGGAGGACCGACGCTGCAATAAAGAGCACATCGAGCATATCCGGTAGGAGACGCAAGCTCATGTTGAGATGTACAGGGCACAGAGAGCACGAGGAGTACAATGCCGAGCTCGCAAGGAAGAGCAAATGACCCCAGTTCACGTAGTAGATCAGGCTATTCCGTAGTAGTCCCCCATCCTACCCACCATATATCTCCATATGATTTCAACTGTTGTGTAAACGCTGATTAGTTGGGTTTAATTTGGTGTTGTACGAATAACTGTATTTCCCTTCCCTTTCGGTTATCATATGTCAGTGGTTTAAGTATTTTCCCTGTCGATACATCCTGTAATAATAACTCAATCAATATGGTCAATATTATTCCCATCTAGTAATCTTCAAGTATTTTCCCTGTCGATACATCTGCGATATCTAAGAATTCCTAAAAGCACTCAGCCCACCACATCTCTCTGTCCCTCTCACTGCCACATGGGGCCCACCTACAGGGTGGTTCTTCCACCTCTAGCCATTCGACAAAAAAAAAACCTTGGTAGAGCTGCCCCCCAGGTTTTGATGAGACTACCGGCTGTTTCCTGCTCCGCTGTCAGTGTGCTCCATCTAGTCCCATCGCCGCTCCCTTTTCTGCTCTTGTCGGCCCAGAACATGGAAAAGTGGCAGCGTACGCGGACTAGGGGTATGTTCTTTTCAGCTTCTAAAAGCTACTTTTTGACTTTTCTATAGTAATAGCTTTTGATCGGAGTAAATTTTCGAGATAGAGTCTACTAGTTAATTGTAGTACATACTGTGCTGACCTCATTTATATCAACAAAAACTGCACGTGAATTTCTGTTACTCTTAAATCTCCCGCATGAACAGCCCAAAAGCCACGAGCCGCAGCCAAAAGTCATAAACTTCAGCCAAAAAGAATAGGCCCTAGAGTGCGCCTGTGACACCGAAGAGTCTTCCTGTTGTATCCTCGCCTATTTTGCTATCCCTCTTGCATCACTTTCTTCACCATCCTCTCCTCCCCCACATTTGAATGAACAAGACAAACACGGCGTGTATGACAAGTCACGCCCACCTGTATGGTTTATGTTAAGACTCATTCCAACCGAGAATATGGCATGTAGGCCTGAGCAGTGATTTTCGGAAATTCTTAAAAATGGAAAAAACCAACGTATGGACCCACAGCCAACGTCTCTTTTCTTTTTCCATGATTTTTCAAACCAAACGAAATTGAACGCTGATAACTTTTGCATATGAACTCCAAATGAAGTTATTTTTGTCTCTAAATTGTTATAAAATCATGCTCTTTCTGAACGTGCAAAAATATTTGAATTTGGTCTCTGTTTGAACTTGGCAATTATACTAATTCATGCAAAATTCGTTTGAAATTTTGTGCTCTATATATTTATGGGCCGGAAGGATATGAACTAGCGGAGACCAAAAGATACATTTTTGGTGATCAAGGGCCTCAAAATTATGGACAGATACAATATAACGAATGGAATTAACGAAAAATTCGAGAAAACGTATGGGCCGGCCGGGGGTGGTCAATTTCTGCAAACCAAGGCACGATATCTTCTGTTTATGTAGAGCCTAATTAAACAATTAAACTGTGATCACGAAGTTCTCATGGACTCCTTAATTTAACTGTATAACCTTATCACTACTGTTTTTCTACTGAAAGCTTGCGTAGTATCTTCCATGCTGGCCCTATAAATAGGGGCCATGCTTTTATGTATATCACGCGAGAAACGGAGGACTAATTAATCACTCCCTCCACACTCGCGCGCTCCATCGGCCTATAAATAGGGGCCATGCTGCAGCACACGATGTCACCGCAAGCCAGCAGCAAACACCTGCGCGCAGTGTAATTCCACGATTTGACAAATCCCTAGCTAGCTAACTAGCTTCCAGCCGCGTCGCGATCTCTAGCAATGGCTTCCAGCGCCGTGCTTAAGATGTTCGCCGTTTTCATGCTGGCCCTGTTCGCCGGACAACTGCTGATGGCTACGCCGGCGGCGGCGGACGGACTCGTCAAAAGACGGAGCCTTCTTGGGGCCGTTGGGGCCCCGGCCGGCTGCTCCACCGACGCCTTCGACGTCGTCTGCTTCCACGCTTGTTACTCGCAGTGCGTCTACACCCCGAAGAAGGCGAAGTACTTCTTCGCGATTTGCATCAGCAAATGCAAGTACTACTGAGCTGCATGCATGCCTACGCTTTCTGCACCACATATCTCCATCTGATTTCACCATAGTTGGGTTTAATTTGTTGTTGTGCGAGTAACTGTATTTCCCTTCGCTTTCGGTTATCATATGTCAGTGGTTTAAGTATTTTCCCTGCAGTCGATACATCCTGTAATAATAACTCAATCGATATGGTCAATATTATTCCCATCTAGTATCTTCAAGTTGTCATGTCAGTACGTACGTGGCCATCGTCTAACTCCGATGTGTATGCATGAGGAGTACGAGGTAACCGAAACTTTTGCCTGGGCATGTCCATCTGTGCTCTATGCATGCACAAGCTGACGTCAATCGAGTTATCTCTACCTGGGCTATGCATGTGTGCACCATCGTTCTTTGGCAGCATATTTTGGAGGAGAAGGGCAGCGTGCAATGGCGCCGGTGGCCGCCTGGCACGTCACCACCGGCGGCAGCTGCGGAGACTCAGGGGAGGCGTGGCGGCTCGCGGTTTGAGTGAGACTGTAACACCTCGTACGTGTTTCTTATCAAGCTGTAGTTGCGAACATCACGATTTAAACCCAAAACTAACCGTGTAATTAACAAAGATGATAAAGTAAAGGGATATAATTTACAACATACAACAAATTAAAGTACATTTATATTACATTCATGTCCATACATACAATGAATACAGTGATACAACAGGGGTCATTGCATACACAATTACAACTAAATAGTTCTGAACCTTCAACCGAGCGCAAGCTGGAGTGACTGGCGGTATTAATTGCAAGAAAACCAGTAACAAGATACCAAAAATTGCGAACAAAATAATTAAATAAAAGTTACCATCACCATCTGTAACATCCCAAATTTGGGAATCGTGGAAAAAATATTACGTTTTCCTCATCTGGCTTTAGAAACAAACCTGCATCCATTCCAAATTCCTTTTTCACTACCAACCAACCCATACCAAAGCCACCCCCACCGTTGAGGTAAAAATCCCCCAACACAATCTCGGCACAAAGTGAGGGGATAAGTGTAACGACCCACACCGTTAATTAATCTTAAATGACAAATTACGATATTAAGCAGGATTCATTAGGTAGCTATTGATCTAAAATACGAGGGAATTTAAACTTTTCTTTGCCATCGTCTAAATTGAACTCGACGAGTGATAGACAATTACAATACACGAAGAACTTCAACGGTGAGCACGAGATAAAATTGTAAAAGAATTGCGTAAGTAAAAATATGCAACTTAATTAAAATATATTAACGGTTTGTAGTACAACAGTAATTAATTACAATCAATATTTGGTAAAATCTATAACATCTGTTGAGCGACAGTTGTAAGTCAAATAGAAATATTACAATTTGCATTACATAATAGAGACAATACGAATTACAACAAATATAAAATTTCATATCTCAACCAAATAATCATCTCAAGGACTAAGCAATTTCTATATAATTATGTTTAGCCAGGAAGTGCATGATCTAGTTTACATCAAGTCCATCTCATACATATTCAATTGCATCGGAATTAACAGAGAATAGAAATTACATTTAGATAACATGCAGTATCCTCTAGACATCAATATTAAGAGAAAGTCCCAATACATTAAGGTCATCTCATACATTAGGATCTGTCGTCAAACTGCCACCACACCATTAGTCCATTTGTGAGCGAACCATTAATTTTAATACCGAAAAAGACCGAACAAAAGAACGAATAGAAATGAGCGAAGTAAGGAAAAAGAATAGAAATAGCCGTCAGAGCCCTAGAGGTTAGTTTCGGGCGGGGTAATCCGTTCACGGAGATACCTGACCGTCCGGGGGCCAGTCGGCACCTCTCACAACCGTAGGGTCATCACTCGGCATAAACAAACCTGTAATATATTTAAAATACCAAAGCCACTAGCAAAATAATCTCAAATTTTCAAAATAGCCCTTATGAGTTCCACCGGCATCAGGAGAGCCAGCAAGGTTCAGAGCTGCGATGTGGATGTATCGCAAGTTCATTAGACCAACAAAGAAGGTGATAACGTATGATTAAGTCGAACGCGGTAGCTTGCATCAACAAAATAAGGATGCGTGTCTGCAAGAAACATTAGTAATGTATACATATTACTTCGCCGTTCTGTCAAACATACAGTGGCCATGTCATTAAGCAATTAAGTATATGATTTACTGGTAAGGCAAGGAAGGAATACATATTTCCAAAGGAGCAAACCATATCTTAGAATTCACCTTATTTTCAGGAGATTCAAGCAAGGCAGCTCTTTTAGCTTCTCATAGCAACAGCAGCACCTAAACATGAGGGCTACGCTGAACATACATGCATTTCCAATTGGGCCATTAGCATAGCATGACGGCTCCAGAAAAAGAGCCAAAGAAACATCTAACATTAATCTGTATGAAGCAAACTGAATAAGAGAGCACGAAAATAGGTTAAAGATACAACTAAGAAAGCAATGACTATAGGTTATTAAATGACACCAGCATCATTGTATCAACTCTTTTTGGTACATGAATTCCAGCTTCATCTAAGAAATAAGGAGCACACCTGAAATCATGTAGGTGTTGAGCCACCAAGCAGGGCATGGACAGGCATCGGATACAGTCCAACAGCCACCTTAACACACAAAATTCAACAATTAAATTATGTAGTATATCCATTCACAGCTAAAAGTAGAACGCACAAAGAGAAATCAGCTCACTCGGTCTGTCGGTCACTCAATCGCTGCCTGCCAGTCGCCTCTTGCTCGCCTCCCCGCAATCCCGCTGGTCGTCGGACCTCTTCCCTGCGACCCCGCCAGCGTCCATTGCTCCCCACCTCCGCAGCCGACCCGGTCGCCTCTGCAGCTCCGCTCCTCGCCATCCCGGCCTCCTGGCCGGCCGACCCGCAAGATCTACTCGGGCCGCCACCCGGCCAGCTAGATCTAGCTCGGGCCGCCGCCCTACCGTGTTGGCTGCACACTGCCGCCTTCCTTTGGTGTTCAGACTGGATAGATTCTTCGTCTAACATGCCCCCGCAGTCGGAACGCCGGCAAGACGGATGTTCAGACTGGACACTGCAAGATCTACTCGGGCCGCCGCCCTACCGTGTCGGCTGCACACTGCCGCCTTCCTTTGGCGTGGGCTGCCGCGCAGCCAAAGGAAATGCTAGCAGTACTTGGCCAATATGATAAAGAGTTTTCATGCATGAAAAACACTGGCAAAGCTGGTGAGTTTCTATTTACTTACCATACTCATTGAGTTTCTATCAGTGCTCTGTTAGTAATTTGTTATTATAAAGTCTTCACATGCCACAGATTTTTTTATTTAAACAAGACTAGTTTGCGTGAAATGTAAGTATAAATAAAATCGAATGAAAACCATGCATGAGCTCCAGTGGGTACACACCTCCATGCCTTTTCTTATTTGCTTGATTCATTGGCAGCTAAGTAACAACTATTAAGGGTATTAGAGATAAAGTCTTAGATATAAAATAGGATCAGTATGTTCCCCTGTAATATCCTTTTGTACTCCTTATATATATTGTCCATTGGGCCTCTTCAATATATACACAATATTCATAATATGGTATCAGAGCTTAGGTTGAAACTCTAACCTCATCTATTTCCGCATCTGCTGCCCCTGGGAGGATCGTTCTACTCTCCCAAGGGCGGCCACCTTGTTGGGCTGCTCGACGACATCGCCTCCTCGTCTCTGGCCGTCGCCACCAGCGTCTGCGCCCGTACACGCCCAATGCTGGGCTTCCTCTCGGATCTGACCGCCGCCGCCCAGATCCGCTCGCCAACCACCGGATTGTCGCCGGGCTGTCGCAGGACCGCCGTCAGATTTCGCCGTCTGGAACCCGGTGAGCCGCTGCTTGCCTCTTCTCGGATCCAGCCGCTGCCGCCGTCAACCTAGCACCGCACGGATCCGGCCGCCTCCGAGCCAGATCGGTCGTCTCCACCGTCCGCAAGCCTGGATCCGGCCTCTCCGCCGTCGGATCTGGCCACCCGCCACCGGATCCGGCGAGCAGGCCCCGCCGCCGGATTCGGCGCCATCGCTTGTCTTCGCCGGATCGCTCGTCGCCGAGCTCTTTCGCCGCCGCTTCGCCTCTTGTCCGAAGCCGCCGCCGCATCTGGCTCTCTCTGTCGACTTCCGGCCGCCTCCGCCGCCGCTTGGATCCGGCCCAGCGCCTTCTCCCGGCCCGCTCGCACCCGCCTCCTTCGCTCTTCGACGCCTCCTCCCGGCCGCCGTGGCTGCGTCTCCGCGCCCACACCTCCGCCTTTCTCTCGACCGTGGCTCGCCTTTTATCTTCTCTCCGAGAGAGGAGGAGACGCGGGCGGACGGGAGTGAAGAGAGGGCGGGTGTCGAGAGGGAGGCGCGATCGCCAGAGTGGAGAGGGGAGGCGCGAGTAAGAGATGGGGTGGGGAGTGAGAGAAGTGCCTGGTTTTTTATGTGCCGCTCGGGAGAGTTTTGTCTTGGAGTTAGAGGTGGAGTTTCGGGTAGGAAAATTTATCTCACTGGTACGTTCGGACAGCTTGAAAAATCGGACGCTGCTCAAAGCCATACCAATGTGCAAATGCATTTTTCTCTCTCTTTTCCTGCTATTCTTTTGAGTCAGTCTTCGCGTTATGTTTCTTTGAGTCTTCCGTTGCGTCCATCCAAATCCGTAGTCTCTAATTTTTAGTTCATTTAAACCGTGCGAGTCCACAAATTTATTGTCAGTCATAGAAGTGTAGGAATTTTTTCTTTTGCATGACAACAGCCGCCGTTCTATTCTTTGAGCCGCGTACAGATCGTAGAAGTCGTTATGATACCGCCGCCCCGAGCTTTTAAAGCCGCCGCGCTTCTTCTGCACCGCGCCTCCGTTGCGCTTCTTGTGCACTGCGCCGCCGCCGTCTCGGGCTTCGATCTGTGCCATCATGCTTCTATGTATTCCTCTTCGGCTTGATTTGACAGTTTATTCAAAAACTGCACGCAACGACGACATTATCAAGACTCGGACGTCGGATATTTCTTGTTTTATTATTAACCCTTTTTTCAAATGCAATGTTATTGCATACACCTTGTATTTGAGGGGAGTATTAAGGGTATTAGAGATAAGGTCTTAGAGATAGAATAGGATCAACATATTCCCCTGTAATATCACTTTGTACTCCCTATATA
Source organism: Bonia amplexicaulis (assembly GCA_036346245.1). NCBI lineage: Eukaryota > Viridiplantae > Streptophyta > Magnoliopsida > Poales > Poaceae > Bonia > Bonia amplexicaulis. Next base: position 9,361,655 of record CM070759.1, on the reverse strand, counting down.
TATTGCCCATTGGGCCTCTTCAATATATACATAATATTCATAACAACAAGGAATAGATGTAAGTGGATTAGTAATATTTGGTGTTTTTGTTAATTAATAATTAAATTATGCATTCTGTAAATGGATAGTTGCCAATTTGTATCCGAAATGAACTGTTGCTGAGTCATAAGATTCCTTGAGATTTTCTGCTGTGAGGAATCTCTGAAGAACTTTTCGTGCTCCTGATCAGTGTTCTGTTTTTTCTGCAAATTATGTTTGTCTTACCACTGCATTGGTCTGATCTCTGATATTCAGTACAGTTAAGTGGTCTAGGCTAAGTGCCTTATCTTTTAACCTTTTGCACTTATGTAAGAGTCGAGCCATTGTCACCACCAGGACTGCTGGAGGATCTTTCGATGACTTAGCATAAGAGATGAATTTTGCTTGCATGTGTACCTTCCCTATAATGTGTGGCCGAAGGATTTTTTTTATTTTATGAATCAGCTCAAACGTTGCAGGACTGCTAGACGTGTGGTTTCTTATGTAGAACTTTGGTTAGGGCACAATATAAGTTCTAGAGATGGGCGCAATGGCATGTGGTTTTGTGCAGGAAAAAAAGTTGTGCAGGGCAATGAGTCATTTTGATACAAAAGTGAAATTTATTGATCCTCAAAGGCACAAAATTCATGCGTATAGATACAAGTGACAGGATGCAGGCACTGGATTAGAGGATTGAACAAGATATTTACAGTAGATTGAGTTCTCTAACCCTATGTTTTGGCTTGAAGAAAAGATAGGATGAGAAAAGAGAAACGTACCACGCAGAGAGAGAGGAAAGAGAGGAGCTCCGACGCCTGAAGGTGAGGATGAGGCGGCGGCGTTGCACCTCGAGGTGATGCCGACGGCGGCGCTCTGGTGGCGATGGAGTCGCACTGGTGGTTGCTGCGTGCACATCCGCACACGTTGTATTCGATCTATGCTGGTACATTGCCTCGAAAATACATTCATATGGCATTCGAAACATGGGACCATGCAGCCCCAGTTCCAAGTTCATTAAGCACATTCTTTCACGTACAATTCCCCATAAAGACACTAGACAACCTGACAATGCCTAGTGAAGAGAAGATTCAGAAACTTTCAGCAGCGATTATGTAGTCCTTCTTCAAGTGATGTCAACAACATTCACAGCAGAGTGAGCCTGGGAACTCCATTGCCTTCGTATCCAGCACATACAGATGACATTGATCGATCCTTTCTTTTTGTCCAAGGTAGTGTCCGGGCACAATGGCAGCCACTTTCTCTGTGCAACCGGGCAATTTGTCTCCAGATGTGCTCCCATATGAAGCCAGTTCGTCCCAAAGGGGGAAAAAAAGAAGAGGAGCATTCGACGGAGGGCCGTTTATTAGAGGGAGTATACCAGAGACAACTTATATTATAATATCTAGCCATGTAATTACAAGGGCAAATCTGCTAGTTTCAGAAATAGCTAATATGTACTCAGGTGTTTTTATTCTTTATGAGTACTCATTTTTTCTATCCGTTGGATGGCGCTTTGGGATTCACGTCTGGTTGCCTCAATACCACCACCCAGATGTGCTCCCATATGAAGCCAGTTCGTCCCAAAGGGAAAAAAAAAAAAAGAAGGGGAGCATTCGACGGAGGGCCGTTTATTAGAGGGCGCATTGAGGCGGCTGTGCGAGGAGCTGCTGAGCCAGAGCCGAAGCCGGCTTTGCTGGGGTGGGCGCCATGGTTTATATGATAACGTACCGGTTGCAAATTTTAAACGGGGGGCGGTAACGCTGATAGGACCGGTTATCGGTTAATTTCGGTGGTTTTCAGGAATAGCTAACAGGCACTCGGGTATTTTTATTGTTTGTGAGTACTCATTCTTCTATCTGTTGGATGGCACTTTGGGATTCATGTCCGGTTGCCTCAATACCACCACCCAGATGTGCCCAAATGGGCGGAACGGCACGGCCCAGGCCCGATACGGCGTAGACCCGTAAGGCACGGTCTATTTAGCCTGTCAGTAGGAATGGGCTATGCCGTGTCTGCCCGTGGGCTGAGATACTAACCCAGGCATGGCCCAGCAGAGGTTCGTACTGTGGCAGGCCGACACGCGGCATGTTTAGTCTGACGGGCCATAGAGGCACGGCCGCCCGTTTGGCCCGGCTAACCCGTTCGGCCCAAAAATTTTGAAAAAACTTAATAGTCCAAAAATATGTAGAATTCAAAAAGGACACAATAAATTGTAGAAATTCTAGAAAAAATACATATTAAATTATAGAAAATATAGATAAAGACACAATAAATTGTATAAATATAATAATGAGCTTTATTGATGTTAAAATGGTTGCCCCATTAAAAATTTTGTAAGTAAGAACTCAACTCGAGAAAAATTTGGCAAAGAAAAAAGAGTACAGCCTGCAGCTTAGTGTTACAGGTAAAAAATCATAAAAAGTACAATGTATACATGGATGTTCTAAAAAATGTCGATGTCTTTGGCGTCTTGACTGCCTTCACTGTCATCTAGATAAAGATTGTTGAATGCGTGCTCCAACTCCGTATCCACTATGCAGTATTGAGCTCACGCATCAGCTTATTCCTAGCCTTTCATAGTGAGAAGTACTTTGACCATCTCACTCATGAGTCTTATTCTTCTCTCCTCTAATATTCTTCCAGAAAGACTAAAAGCAAACTCAGAAGAAACCGTCGAGACAGGAATGGTTAACACATCCTGTGCCAATATGGATAGGACCAAACATGTTAGCTTGTGCTAGTGCCACCAGTTCAAAATATCAAAGTCCTTTGTGTGGTGAGGCACGAGACCACTGTCCAGAAAGACTGAAAGTTCCCCATGGGCCTTGGTATGGATTGCTCTACCACTTGACGATGTAAAGCGTGATCTTCCAGAGAAAAAGATGGTGCCCACATATTTGTCTTTTTACCTATGGTGGGTGCTAGTGGAGATCATTGTAAGCGAATTCCCTGAAACTTATGCTCATACTTTTGGTAAACTTCAAACAACTATGAATGAATAGCTGTAAAATAGATAGAATAATCTATCCCTATAGAATCATCTATAATTGAGAGAACATTAGTGAATCCTATAATTTTAGCTCTTAGATCTAGAATAAATGCAAATATACATAAGTACGAAATCTCATTTCAATATTTTAAATATTTAGTTTTCATAGTGCATGCAACCACTCGTAACACTACGTCATTTTTAAATTTTTGAAGTGAACAACAATTGCAAGAATATGATGGACAATTACCGAATAGGTTAGATGGTACACTTCGGATAAATTAATAGTATATTCGTAAAAGATTTCGAAAAATGTTAGTAACTTCTCAGCAATATTCCAGTACTGCTCAGTCAGTAGTGTATTGCCAATATGGTTGTGATAATGCGTGTGGATAAAAACAGAAAATATGAGCTTATAGGCTAAAAGATTTTGTAGCATGAGATAAGTTAAGTTTCACCTTACCGACATGTCCACAACGAGTTTTCGTGGACGTACACCCATCGCAATGTAGTAGGTCCTATGTGCTGTAATTCGTCGGTTAGAATTGTTTACAAAAGAAATTATATTGTGAAAAGTTTGAAGATATGGATCAAACATTTTCAAACCAATTTTAATTATAAGATTCATAATATGATAGACACATCGCTGACGTAGCAGAAGGATACAAGGTATGTACCAAATAAGGGAGTGAGAATATCCATTGCCCTAGAGTTTGCTACAGCATTATCCAAGGTAATTGCAAAAATCTTATTTGTAAGACCAAAATCTTCCACTACTTTGATAATATATTCTCACTCATATGTGCTACGTCAATTAGTTTGAAGCCTATGATTCTCTTTTCCAATATCCGGTCATCATTTATATAATAAATGATTACACTAAGATAATCCTCTTAGAACGATCACTCCATCTGTCCGAAGTCAAGGCTATCGGAAATGTATAGGTTCCAAAGAGTTCTTTAATTTTTTATGACCATTATTGTAATACTCAACTAAATCTCTACTTGTTGTCTATCTAGAAATGTGAATAAATCTAGAATTATGAGCAGTTCTAATGTACTTTTCGAATGCATCTGATGCACCAAAGTTTAAAAGATCTTGCAATGTAATTAAATGGGCTAAAGATTCTCGAACTACCTCAATATTACAATCCCAGTTACGTACTATACCATCAGGGTTATACATTAGTTGTTTTTGTCTCATGTTGATGCCTTGCTTTTCTTTACATCTTTGGCTATGTCTATGAAAGTACCTGGTTCTACCTGTAGACTTTGCAGATAATTCAAGACAGCATATTGAAACAACAACTCTTACCTGATCACCAAATGGCAATTGCTTCATGACCTAGTCGAATTCTTCCCACACGTCCAACGTGATAGGTCTGGACCTCTTTGCTCCAGTGCTTGCTGACGTAGAGGCATTGGTAGAGCCTAACAATGATACAACCATAGTCTGCTCAGTGACGGTGGTGTAGGACTGGAGAGGCAACAGAGGGGGAGGTGAATGGTCCCGTTAAATTCTCCCCAAATATTCACTTAACCCTTTTCTCTGATATCTACTAAGCTATCAAGACTAGGGTTGAACACACTCTTGGAAAACCAGAGCAACCGAGAGAACACTACAGAAAACAAACTGTGGTCAGAAACTGGCAACCTGTTCGAAAACTTATAACAATGTCGTAAGTTCAAAAACGTGGTTATGAGCTGACAGAGTGATCATGAATCCAACTACCAGAAGGAAGTACAATGTGGTCAAAAATCGACTACAGAACAGAAGTGACTATCATCGATAACCACCGAGACCAGAAACAACATGATCGAAAATTTGCAATCGAAACTGACATAGTCGTAGACAACGTGATCAAATGCCAACCAGTGGTTGAACAATCAACGTTGTCGTAATCAGTCGGCACCATGGTCATAACCAACATGATCGTAAGCCAACGAGTGGTCGAACAACCAACGTGGTCGAAACCAGTCGGCAACGTGGTCATAACCAACATGGTCGTAAGCCAATGAGTGGTCGAACAACCAACGTTATCGAAACCAGTCGGCAACCTGATCGTAACTAACGTGGTCGTAAGCCAATGAGATGGCCGAACAACCAACGTGGTCGAAACCCGACTACAACTCAGAAGATCAATGTGGTCATAACCAATGTGGTCGTAAACCAACAGGTGGTCGAACAACCAACGAGGTGAAAGGCCAATGAAAGATCTGCAACCAACATGATCGATTTAGCTCAAAAACCAACCAGAGAAAAGGAGGATCCATGAGTGGTCGAAAACCCCATGCGCTAGGAAAAAGTGAAGCGGTCGGAAGAATGCATGTGCGCGATACCGGTGCAATGTCGTCTGGAACTTGAACGTGGTCAAAACCAACATAGCCGTAAAACTAATCGACATTTCAGAGAGTGCATCAACTACCATCTGCTTCAGTTCAGATTCAGCAGACAAACACGAAGAAACAATAGATCTGAACATGGTCATGCGACAATATAGAGAGAAACACTCGAAAGACTGAACAAAGTCGAGAGAAACATTCTTCAGTCTAGGACTCGACTATGGTCGAAACCAACACGATCGTAAAGCCGATCGAGTTCCAGACAGCAAACAGCGCTGCTGATTAAATCAGTTTAGAAAGAAAACCAAAGAACACACAGCAATCGAAAGAGTGAACATGGTCAAAAAGTAAAGCGTTGTGGTGAGAGACTTGACCGTGGTCGTAACTGAACATTGTGGCATATTTGTGTCTTTATTCTTTCATGTGTCTTTATTCTTTTTCTTTTTGGTTCAAACAGCTGCGATTGTGGCATATTTGTGATGAAATTCATGGCGATGTGGAGCCCAAGGCTGGGTTCGGTTGGACTTTCGGCTTGTGGCTTATGGTTTATGCTAAAGTAACTAACTTTCAAACGGTGCGTTGTTTCAGGACGGGACAACAGAAAAATTATAGTAAAAAGTATACTGAGTTCAGCTATATCGGCCAAAATCGTATGTGACTATTTTCCCTACGTACTGTCTCTCACAAACAGTCAGAATTTAAAATTTTAAATCATAAGCCATGCTCAAAAGAAACTCACCCTAAGAGCTCGAGTTGCGCTGCTACTCATTTCACTCAAAAAGACATCTCAAACATAAGGATTCAACAATTGAACAGGATGCTCCGCCACCAGTCAAAATGAGACCCCTCTCTGATTTGGTGAATTCTCACATTTTCCAAGGTAACCTTGATGGGAGGGAGTTGGATTTTTATGGACCTTTTTTCCACATGCTAATTGTAACTTTTTGTCTTACATTTTTTATTTTCCATTTTTGCATGGTCAAGAAAAACAAGGAATGTTGGCATGCTAAAGGCATGTCTACTGTTATTTTGTTCATAGAAATGTGGAACCATTATCTCTACGCTTCTGTATTGTTGATGCAAGAGGCAGGGCCGGATGCACCTTTAGCGGTGCGGGGGCATAGACCCTAGGCTGATTTTAATTTTTATTGCTTAGTGTCTAAGTTTACACAATGTGTGCTCTCACATGTTAAAAACTAGTATCCCATATGTTAAGAACTATATTTATATGAAAAAGAAGGCTTAAGCATGTTAACAAACAGGGGGAGAAAAGAAAAGAAAAACACGCACGACGTTGACAAAACAAGACACTCTCAAAAAATACGTGTAAGTTGAAGTTGATATGACACAACGTATCAATCGACCATGAAAAGTGAACAAAATAATAAAGACTACTTAAACCGATCAAGCATGAGCCACCAGCCGATCTAACCCCAAGCCAACGCAAACCCAAGGCCCAAGCTAACACTAGCCCCAAGCCAACCAAGTAGCCAATGCCAGATCCCGACGACTCTTTACCTACCTTCCCCTGTTCCCCACGCGGCACACCACGCACACAAACCTTTCGTGTGCAACGGTGATGGGTCCGACACTGAAGCTGCCGTCGTCCGAGAGCACACCGGCCGCTTCTCGCCTACGCCTATGTGCGTCAGATAGTATGTTTAGATTTTTCGCAATGTTAAATCTCACTGCGCATGCATACAAATGGAGTAAATCTCTGTGTATGTATGTTGCATGCGGTATGGCCAACGGTTACGACAATAGGCGGGGTCGTCAACTCGCCATCTCATCCTGGCTCTTTGCTTTCAAAGTTCAAATTTTCAATGATCTTCATAGCTAACGAATTAATGACCAGACGACCAAAATAGGTACTAAATTTTGTTATTTAGATTTTTAGGGTTTCAATTCTATGATCTTTAAAATATTTGTGGGTTAAGGCTTTAATATTAGAATACCCTGTTTCGTTTTTTGCAACAATTGAATTAGGAAATTTTCAATATGTTTCAATATCTAATTCAATGTGTTCTAATTTTCAATAATTGTCATCTCCTCGTGGCAGGTAGTCTATAGTCCTGAAGCGATTTTTAAAAAGAATGGCACCAGGTTCAAGTGCAAATGCTACGAATATAGAAAGTTCAGAAATTAATTGGAAAGAGGAGATTTATGGCATGTTTTATATGGCTGCGGCTTATAGCTTTTGGCTGAAATTTTCGAATTTTAGCTGTTTGAGACAAAAATTACGGAGAGAAAGATACTCGCTTACGATTTTGGTTGATACAGATGTTGGGCTTTTAACGTATACTACAATTAATTTGTAGACCTCGTCTTGAGAAAATACTTCGTTTGAAAGTTAGGTATTGTAGTAAAAGCCAAAAACCACTTTTAGAAGCCGTTAAAGAACAAGCCCTCATTTGATTTTGAAAAGGAAAAGAATAGATGGCTACCTCCCCAATTAGAAAAATATGGTAAGAAAAAAGTACTTGGATAGTAGGCCTTGCCAACCTCACACATATGATTTTCCATATACAATATTTGAGAAGAAAAAGAGAAGATTTAACTCTATATGGCTTGATCAGTATGGCAATTGGCTTTAGTATAACGAGTCTAAAGATATAAAATTTAGAACGCATTATTATATACTGTATTATCGATGGATACGTCGATAAGAACACATATGGAGCATGAGGCCCTTACGTTATTTTTGTTCTAGATCCGTCACTAGCAACAGAATATCTACTACTATTATGTTTTTTCCTTCCATCCCTAGCAATACAACACTGAATGTGCGGACATGTGCATGAGAAAAAGCAGTGTTTGCGTTGACATTCTGACAGGTGAATGCATTTTGTTTTTTGTTACTTCTATACATGTAGATTGAAGCAAATCGGTGTAATAAATTTATTTTACATGATTTATATACTAAATTTATTTACTTAGTTCTTTTGTAAAAAAACTAATTGAGCTTCGGTAAGCTACCTGCGTAAAGTACTGTTGTATCTCTTATTAGTTGGTTACAATGCAAAAGAAAAACAGAGCCCACAATCCAGTTAGCATGAGCATCTGATCGTACTAGCTGAAAAGCAAGGGGATCAAGCATCAAACAAGGGACAAAGAGCACAAATTAATGTACAAAGGTCGTCGAGAAGTAAGATCATCAAGTAGATTATTTACAGCCAAGGATTCACTATCCAGTTAACAGAAAACAACCTAACTGTATACATGAAAACAGTTCCCAGTCCCACAGAGCCTTTCATGTCGACAAAGCTCAAGCTCAGAAAGTCAAACTGGAACTTGGGATCTCTCCAGTCCAGTCCCAGCTTTCATAATCTCCTGCCAGACTCCAGGTTGTCTAGAACAGGGCTGGTGTCTCTTAGTGCGATCCCACCGTGCCCGTGCCCTTCTGGAATATTTACAGTTTCGATCTCCGTCGGTCGCACGCTGTAGGAGTTTGCAGTGCCACTGTTGCGTGCCTCGGCTAGCTGGAGGGTGTATGCATGAGGCCAGAAAGCTGCCAAGGAAACGTTAACGTTTTCTATGATACATTGGACAAAAAACTCCACAGGCAAAACAAGGAAAAGGAGATACCATCCGCATCATAAGGATATGGGAAAAATTGCAGATAACAAAATGAAGCAACTGTAAGACCTGCAAATGGAAGAGGCCACAATGAGCGGGAAAAATGATATGTGCATTTTAGGACCATATAAGGTCCACTTTACATGGATTTATAAATGAAGTTATCAAAATAGCAAACCTATAATAGCTCCTGCAAATACATCTTGCCAGTGATGCCAGTAGTCATCCACTCGAGAAACAGCCACGAGTGCGGCAGTTAGTAGAGGCAGAAACACTATACACAGCTTTGCAACGTGGCCTCTACGGTCAAAAACAGTGATTTTCCCAGCTAAGTACCACGCAAGGAAGCCTAGACCAGCAAAAGACCCTGTAGTAGTTTAAGAAACAGTGAAAACACAAATGTTAGATGATCTAACCACAGCACCATTTAACAGAATTGTAACAAAACTACCATAGATGTGCCTAAAAAAACTAAAGAACCACAGGTCCACAACTTATATTGGTTACTAGGAAATCAGGCGGACATTGTCAATGATAGAAGATGCAAAATAGCGGCGAGGTGATAAAGAGGATAATTGATATACTTCAGATTTCAGAAAATATCAAAATTCCCTCAAATCCATGAGGCATGCCTCAAGGTGCCTCAAATGTATCCCAGTTTTGATACTGCCTTGACCTGACAATTAGTTGCTTTTTCTCAGAAATGTATAGAACTATAGATCACATTTAACTTCTCAATAAACTTCACGAGGCATGCCTCAGATTAGACTCAAGAATTTTTCAGCACCTAGCACAGGGCATGTTTTGACTGCAATGTTGAGACAAATATTGTCTGATTACAATATATGTAACTCCAGTTACTCCATAATGTGGCAGACATGAGAAACCCAATGTTTGATGCTACCTAGTAGTTCCAGCACAACTTACCACCCCAACTGCTCCTCCACCAAGCAGCAACCAAGCATCTGCATTGGTAGGCCCTTCATCACCACACCACTGCACCAAATGCATGCCTGCCACTTCCTGGCTCCCCGCCACAATTGCACCAAACTAGCTGCTGCATCGGGATGTCCTCATGCCCAATTAAGGCCTTGCCACCCATTCCCAGCTCACCAGGTGCCCAATCACATGTTTGCCACTAAACCAGCGACCACAAACTACCCACTCAACCACACCACTACAGCTAGTCATCACTCGCTCCCAGGTCCCAGCCCACCCTGCGTCGAAAGTTTTTTTTTTTTTGCAAGGACGTACTTGCAAGGCATGTTAGTGTTATCACTGAATGATATTAAACCATTTAGGTGTATAATGGGGTTTTGAATCACGTGGTGCATAATGGAGTTCTCAATCATGCCGCCGGCATATATGTTTTTCCTCTCCGAGATAATGTACGAAGAGCTGACCAAGAAATGAATGAAACCAATATTTATCAAAGGCAACATAAGGTATATTGAGTATTTATGTCATCACTTACATGAAGTGTGCCCACTTGGAAAGCTCTTATGACCTTCTTTGATAACACTCTTCTCTCCATGGCATATAACACCAGTAGTGACATTATCATAAACCTGGAAGAGAATCCTTCAGTGAGTTTTGGTCCTTTTGGATTCCATAAATGCTAAAAACATTTGAAGTTTTGAACAAAAAGTGAATTTTAGCTTAGAATCTTACATCCTTTCCATCTGGGAAACAGCGCCAGAAGAAATCTGGACGTGGTCGGCCCACACCATCCTTAATTGCATCAGTGATCACTGCAGTTATGAGCACTGAATATAGAATTCCTACAAAAATTCCATTGTTCAGCATTATTTCTTCTATACATTATATCGACATATTTGTAGGATCAAGGATATGTAAAATACCCAGTATGCCATGGTGCAAATCATAGAAATTTTTCTTTTTGAAGTAAATTCCACCAAAGATGACACAAGGTAATACAATTCCAATGAGCTGCAAATCATAAAAATAGTTACCAAACTGAAAAGAGATTTTGTAATGGAATAATGTAAGAGATCAAGACATATTCAAGGTTAGGGACAGAAGAACACACCGGAACACCCCAAAAGGGCACCGTATTGCCCTTCAATGGATATCTCAAGTCAGTCATCATGTCCCTCCCGACGAAACGGTGAAAAGGCTCAATTATGTTCAACAGTCCATCTATAACAGCAAGAAGGACAAGTATTATCCAGTCGTACATGTGGAATCTTGCCACTTTGGTTCCATGGGATTTTATAGTGTAACACCCTAACTGGATATCTGCCATTGTGTCCTATAAATAACAAAGGGAGAAAGACAATAAAATGAGTGAGTAAAGTTACAATGACTACTAGATCGGCTGCAGATGTAATGCAACTATAATAAAATCAAAGATAATAAATTTTGACAAAAACTAATAAAAAAACCACAAACACCAATAGCTGCAACAAATCCAAAAGAAGATAATGTTACTCTTCTTGGTTGGCTTTTGTAAAGGGTGTAAAGATAGTTTTCAAGATCCTCCAATAGATACCATGAACACTAAAATCAAGTATACCAGTCAAGTCATATAACATTGGACATTGGTTGCTTTTTCATGACAATGTTTCTACATTCTTGTATTTCCTTAGTTTATTAATTGCACATAGTGCTGCTACAGTCCCACAATATTTCCGAGTTTCAACTGAGAATGGTCATGTTTACAAGCTATACTTTTCATTTTTCAAACATTAGCACCTTATATGGCAGTAGTATAACTGTACATAATACAACATATTTTATACGATATTTTACTCATGGACCCATTGATTGAGGCGTTTCAAACTGTATTGGTGAATATAATTGAAAGTTCACGTTTTTTATATACAAAAAATCAGTATAATGCTATAAGCATTGCAAAAAGAAAATTGTTGGTAATCTCCATGGCAACCAAGGAAACTACAAACATATGGCAGGAAATTATTGGACCCATATGCATAATATATCAACATGGTAATGCCAAGGGCTGACGTATAAATTTCTCAATTTACATGGTGGACAAAAACCAAATTTCACAGCCAAGAGAGTCCATCCTAGGGAGCATGAAAATTCTGGACCAAGTCAAATTCCAAGTAAGAAAACCACTATTAGAAGGCCATTATCAACATGATTTATCGACTTAATTTTATCGATTTTATCACTTGGGCAAAATGTGCTAGTTACAAATTACAAATCACAGCACACTAAGAGCAGGAAGACAATGCAAAATTTTATTTGCTGGGAAAAAGTAATATGTTCCAAAAAAAAATAAACAGTAAGATTGTAGAAGCTTTGCTACTCTATAAATATTGATGATTTCTAACCATCATTAAAGATTACACTTATGGAATGTCAACCAAACCATCTGAGATCTGGCAAACAATTTGCAAGAATCAGCCAATTTAGATTAAATTCTAGGAACATCTAACCTATTGCAGTTAACTCAACCACTAACTAAACTGTTAGGATGCATCCCTCCCATTGCAATCTTTTGAGAAGTGTAAACAAAAAAAGAGTTGAATGTCAATAGAAGCTTGAGACATACAACTCGAATTCAGGCGATCAACACAAAATGCTCATTCTAATCCAGGAATATGGGGGAGCTGACATGATCACAAGTCCAGACAGCTGACATATTTTTCATGTTCCCCAGCAACTCATGAGGCACACCACAAGTAACCCAACTCTAATCAGTGATAGTCCTCTGCAACATACAAATATAACCACAGATTATGAAAAGTTCCATGCAGACATTTCGCCCATGATTCTTCTAATCAATAAGGAACTCAAGGGACCACAAATATTTTCAAATAAGATCTCAAGTCATATGCTGAGCTCAGATTCAGACAACAAGGGTGCCAAACAATCTGCAAAATTTGATATTCCATTCACCTGCTGGCTCTCATCAACTCATTGCGGGTAAGCTACAAATTACTTCTGTTTATAACCTTCTATTGCTGTAACTGGTTTCCTAAGGAGATAAATAAACTAGAATGGAAGAGCTGTATGGACTTGCTGCTCTGACCATAGTAAGGAATTGACAGCAGTGATAAGCAGTGCTCAGTAGGGTGGGAGTTATAGAAATATAGATGTTTTGATTTAAGCACAGGAAGTTAGGAAGGAATCATTAGTCACTTAGTTGAAATATTTATCATATGAAAGAATGGAAAGTTGGAATATTAATATGCAATCACAAAACGAATTTAACAGTATGCAACAACGCAGGACATTAATCATTTGCCGTGAATTTTAAATGATGCTTCGAACACAGCAGTGAATCATTTGCCGCCAAATTAATTTTAGTTCCGTTTTCTTTCATCGCTTCAGCAAAAGAATTCAGAATGCAAATTCAATATGGAGGAGTCAGTGATACAGTAGCATGTGTAATGTTATTTATCAGACACAGACAATGCCTGGATGCTTTTTAACAAAAGAAAACTATAAAGACTAAAGAGAACTTCAAATAATCTAACAATCAGTATACATGAAAGACTGCAAAGATTGAAGTACAAAACAGTCTTCCTTGAACCAGCAATGCCCAACAACTCAGCGAATTTAGGGTGAAACTCCAACTTCAGGAAGCTAGCTAACTCAAAAAATAAATCTAATCAAGTACGAACAAAATAAAGAGTTGATACAAGCTTTTGGCTATCCACTAAACTCCTGTCCAGACAAACAACACATTGCACCTACCTCAGAAATTGAAAAAAAATACAGGGTAACTCGCTGAACAGAACTCTGAAAACTTCAATATAACAAATGCACCAAAGTTGCAGAATAATAATGTCCACCCTGACCAACAATTAACACAGTGAAATGATTCGCCAATGTCGAAATTCAAGCCAATTCGCAGTAAACACAACACTTTTGACATTTTCAAGATTGCTAGCAGGTGCGACTTACACCAGCTATCTATTGCCACTAACATTTTATAGATTGCTAGTAGTAGTAGTAGTTGTTTGCCCACTACATTTTAAAGATTGCTAGTAGGAGTACCTGTTTGCCCATTTGACTCCAGGAACGGACTTAATGTGGGGGTCCAGTTGAACCCCCAATTTTTTTGGAAAATAAACTGCACCCGCACCTTGGGGACCAAGTCCTATGGGGTCAACCGATCTTGCACGCTGAAGAACAAGAACCTAATCGAACCACGCAGCAAACAAACCAGCAACTAAATGGACGGGGAGAAAGAAAGATTTGGGTTTGATTGCGAACTCTTAGTAGAACAATCAAATCCATCCAATCAAGCTAAGGTTCCTCACCAACAAAAGAAGAAAGCAATCCAGATCAGGATGGATCTCCACTACACGCCTACGAGAGAAGACCGCGGTGTGGAAGGAGGTCTGGCTCGTTGCGCCCCGTCGCCGGCGGTGAGGCACAACAAATTGTGAGGAGAGAAGAACAACAAATGAAACTGGGAAGGGAGTAATTTGGGAGAAGGCCAGAGGTGAAGAACACCTTCACTCTCTGGCATTGTGGATCCCATACAACCACTTCCCTACAATTACGATAATCTTCGGGATAATCGGCACTACAACATCAAATTAACCCAAAAAAACATCCACTAATTTGTTGTGTGTGGAGATAACAAATTAATGGAGAAGATGACAAATTTAATTTAATCTGTTGTCCTTCAACATCAAAAAAACATCAAATTGAGTATGGAGATGGCAAATTTATGCTAGAACATAAATAGTTTGGATTATCCAAAATAAAGTACTATTTGTTTACCCCCGACAAGTCTAAGAAATATCTAGCGTTGAAGGGGACCCACGCCACCAACTCCAAAAGAAGATTATTCACTAGAAACGGAGAGACAGAGAACACAGCCGAAACCATCGTTCTTTAAATTCCAAAAGAAATGCAAATTCGGCTCTTAAAATTAAAGAACCATTCGAAATCCCCCACGCTGATCCTTAACAGAAACATGCCCTAAATTCGACAACAAGGAACACATGTATATAGAAGCCAGTAATCGCAGAAAAAAGAGCATCGGTGTCCTTAGATTAAGCAGAAGAAGTAATCCAAGTAACCAACGGCACACCAATAAGCAACGAGAAAATATGACGAAATTTCACAGGACAGGACAAGATGAAAAGAAATCAAGAACTCACAGGGCAGTTCTTCCTCCTTCCCTCGCGGTGTGAGACCAGCGGCTCCTCGAGCTCGCGCCCAGAGCCGCCACAGATCGGCGCCTCCGCGCTCCTAACAGAAGAGAGAAATTTTCGCACCCCAGAAGTGGTTATCAGCACATAGAAAAGAAGGGAAGAAAAAAAAAAGACACCAAGAAAGGGAAAAAAAAGAATCGAGCCCGAGCTAGTCCAGTAATCTCCGGGGTCAAATCTTTTCGCGGATGGGTACCTGAAATCCTGAGATATTGCGGGCGCGGCTACACCGACTCGCTCCTCTCGCTTTCTCCCCTGCGCGGATTGGATTCGCTAGTGGAGGAGGAGAAGGGCTCCACGGTTTGCTGCTCAGGACGAAAGAGGAAACGAGCGGTTGCCTGCACACGATATAAAAGTGGTTGCCGCTTTGGTTGCAGTTGGGTTCTCTTGTGGGGTAAGCTGGCGCAGGGAATTTTTTTCTATCATTTAATTTTTGTTCATTTGAACTTTGAATGCTCACCTTTTTTTTTAAGGTAATCCTAGCTGGTGCAGGGTTTTTCCATCGTTTAATTTGAGTTCATTTGAATTTGGATGCCTTCACTTTTTATTCTTCTTTTTTGAGTGGTCCTGGCTAGTATGCCATGTGGGGGTAGGTCCTTTTGCACTGTTGTTTATTTCTACCATTTTTTATTTAAAAAAATACAAGGAGAGTTAGTCACACTATGTACTTAGGGAGATTGAAGCATTTGCCCCATACATAAACATGGAATTTGATGATTTGCCCTATTTGTCTCATTGACATGTGAGCCTTGGACCCACATGTCATTGAGACATCATAGGGCAAATCATCAAATGCAATGAAAGGTGTGGCAAAAGATCAATTACCTCATGTACTTATGGCTTATAGGTTTCATCGAACAAACAAATGAATACTGGTTGTCAGATTGGTTGCGGTTGGGTTCTCTTGTGGGGTAGCTGGTGCAGGGAATTTTTTCCATCATTTAATTTGAGTTCATTTGAACTTTGAAGCCTCATTTTTTTAGTAATCCTAGCTGGTGCGGGGTTTTTCTATCATTTAATTTGAGTTCATTTGAATTTTGGATGCCTTCACTTTTTCTTTTTCTTTTTTTGAGTGATCTTGGCTGGTGTGCCATGTGGGGTAGGTCTACTTTTGCCCCATAGGGTTTTATCATTTTAACCTTTTGCACCGTTGTTTATTTCTACCATTTTTCATTTAAAAGAATGCAGGGGGAGAGTTAGTCACACCATGTCCTTATGGTCTATGCTTTCATCAAAAATCAAAATAATCTTTTTAAAGTGACTTATCGGTATTTAAAGTTGTTCGCACAAATACTTGTACTAGAGTTAAAAGTCATCAGACACTGCTATTGATAATCTGCCGCTACCAAAAAAGAATAAATCCATAAATAGCGTGGCCACCATGTAAGGTCAAACCTGCTGACCCATGCGCCTTGCTAGCGTTTCTTTTCCTGAATCAGGGAATATGCAATATATCATGGAACGTACTGAGATAAGAACAGTACAAGGAAACTTTTAGCCATGCTTAAAGTTTCAACTAGAACTAGAAAACACGTGTGTTAGTCGCACAAGAAATGGCATAGCAAGGATTTCCTTTTCTACCACCTTACATGAGTTTTGCAGAGTAAGTGCAATTCATTCAAAATTCCTTAAGAGCACGCAAGGATTTCGAGGAAATTTACACGCATTTCACAGAAAATATTTCAATTCCTATAAACATCTGAAAAAACTTCTGCGCTCATGATAGAGTGAATTGCGGGTTGTTGATGATTTCTATTTGGATAATGCCTTAGTATGTTTGAATAAAAAAAGATTGGCGCTAGCTGAATTCTTTTCTACTTATGGTTTATGACTTATAGCTTACGTTACAGTAACTAACTTTCAAACAGTGTGTTTTTAAGATAATGTCAACGGGAAGATTGTAGTAAAAAAATATATTGAGTTCAGCTGTATCGATCAAAATCACATATAACTATTTTTCTATACATACTATCTCTAACGAACAGCTAGAATTTAAAAATTTAAACCATAAATTACGGTTCAAAAGAATCCATCTTAAGTTCTTAACCTCCTTTCTCCCTAGCTAAAGGAGCATTTGTGCTTCATCGAGTCTTTTAAGGGGGTTGCAGCCAAAGTTTACAGAACCTCATCATAGCCGAATAATTTGTTTAGTTGGCAGCACGTGCTCCACCTCGCTTTTTGTATGCGCCCAACTTATAGCGATGGCCATTTGACTCGGTCAAGTTTTATCCGTACTCCCTCACAAAAAAAGTTTTATACGTGCCAGGTATCTACAAATCTGATCTCGTCCAAATATGGCCCTATTCTGTTAAAATTCAGTAGATGATTTTTAACTAGAGTTTGATTACCACCAACAGTGTTATTTGTGTGGATTTTTTATTATAATTTTTAGGATTTGAATATGTAAACATATTAACTGTTAGCCTCAAGATAACTGCACTAGTTAATTGTTTCCACCTTCTAAAATAATAGAAGATGTGCAGCTCTCCTACACTCTCATTTGTAATATTAAACTCATAGGCACTAGGGTCTAGAAATAGGGATTGTTTTCTTCACGTAGTACATAAGGCATGTTCTTTACCTCACAAGCCACGCTTTTAAACTTTCTTCTGATCTAACTTTCAAACGAAGTATTTCTTAAGACGGGGTCTACAAGTTAAACGATCTACACGTTAAAAGCCCAACATTTGTAACAGCCAAAATCGTAAATGAATATCTGTCTCTCCGTAATCTGTACCATAAACAGCCAAAATTCAAAAATTTCAGCCAAAAACCGCAGCCGAAAAGAACAGGCCCACAAAACAGTATCAATCTGTGGAAAAATTTTACATTCCACAAGGAAAATGAACTAAAGAGCCAATGAAAAAAATGTTACCAAATTCTGACAACCAACCAAATAGGTGTCAATTTTGATCAAAGCTACTAAAATTTTGGCGTGAATGTACTCTTATTTATTAGGCGTAAATGTTACCAAATTTTGACAACCAAGCAAATGGGTGTCAATTTTGATCAAAGCTACTAAACAATTGGCGTGAATTTACTCTCGTTTATTAGGCGTAAATGTTACCAAATTTTGACAACCAAGCAAATGGGTGTCAATTTTGATCAAAGATACTAAAAATTGGCGTGAATTTACTCTTGTTTACTAGGCCAGGTAACACTCTCCGGGGACAGGTATATAGCGCTAGCTGTCCTTCGAGCATCTTTGCTTGTGGTCCACTGCCGATCTGAGGCACACGGTATTGTTAGCTCGATCCGGATACGACGCGGAACGGTATGTACAGTAAATATATTATGCCGGTCCGATTTAACTGGACGTATCGTGTTTAGATCAGCATGTTACCTACAATAACTCTTTTGTGGTAATATAGTAAATTATTTATGATTGACAGTAAAATAATCTGTGTTATGGTTACTGTATTCTTCTAAACGCGGATAGGTGAATTGTCAGTAAAATTACTTGCGTCTGACAGTAAAATTATATGTGACTAGCAGTAAAAATACTTAAAACTCAGCAGGCCATAAAATTACTGATGACAAATAGAAAATTTATGTGCGACTGATAGTAAAATCAATAGACCATTGGTGACCCGTTTAACGAAACGTGCCTGAGCCGGCTTGGCACGGCCTAATCCTTTTCCATGTTGTGCCTAGGTCAAAGAGCAGACATGTAGACCGACACGGCACGATTGAAGCAGATTTAATCAGGTCATATCCTATCTAAACCTGTATGGTGCCGTGCCGGATGGCCTATTTGGCTGGCCCTGGCCATAAGAAGAACCTTTTCGACGTAGCAAGCGACGCTGACATGCAGTAGTACATCACTACTGCTTCTACAAACCAAAGTGCTGTAAATAGCATGTATCAAATTAGTTCTCGATAAGATTTATGCGTATCAAAATAGTTACACATTGAGGCATATAAGGTAGTAGGGGTGTTCATCGTCCCGAGCTGATATTTTCGTTATGGATAAGTTAACATTCCGTCCATTAAATTGAAGATCATCCAACAACTGAAGCGCACATATATAACGGCTAGAAAAATTTGAGACTTTGTGCATAAAGAATTCCCACAGTTTGTGCGGCGATAAAATAAAATCCTTTTGAACTATGTGCATAAAGAATACCAAGAGTAAGGAGTTAAAATTTCAGTTTTAAACATAGTTTATTTCTACTCACTAACTGCCTATTTAGAACGTAGTAATTTCATAGAAAAAAAGTTCAACTCAGGTAGGAATCAGGAAAAGATTTCCTTATTCCAAACGCTCCCAAATACTAGGATTCGTGTAGCAAAATTTTTGAAATTTTGACCTATAAAATTTTTTGAAATTTTGACCTATAATACATTAGAACTATATGGATTGACTAAATGAAAATAATATCATTAGTGTTTTCTTGAAAAATTACTTTTTATAGTATATAATGATAATTACTGCTGATATATTATTATAAAAATCATGTTAGAATCTCGCATCAAATACTGTGAAAGATAAAAAATATAAAAAAACATCATATTGTTACTACAAATCTACCTAATAGCGATCATACTGTTCTGAATTCATTAACACGGCATTTAGCGGGGAAGCGTGCCCACAAAAAAAAAAACAAAAGGAATTATTTGCAAACCAAACCATCTTATTAAAATGACATCTAAAAATTAGTTCAAAGGGAGAGTACATAGAGACAAAGTTTGGTGATACAAGAGAACAGTTATGCCAGTGTTCATACTAAAAGAAAAATAGTTGTAAAAAATTGCAATGCATCGAAATTGGTGACCTAAGGTTCAATTTTATAGCATGGAGATTAGTTACTTAAAATTCAAATTTAACTTTGTAAGGAGTGTCGCACTATCTTGGTTCAAATAAATTCAAGAAATTTTATTCATAAAAGTAAAACGTGAAAACGAGTATTTAATGAAAAGAAGCCTTCACTTTTTGTTTAGGTGAATATGGCCGTGGGAAAGAAAGAATGTCAACTTAGCCAAGGTCACTAGCAGCCGGTGATGAGGCCCAAATACCGTATACTAATTCTTTGTATGTTTATTTTAGTCCTTGTACATAGATTGAGGACAATCGGACTTTTTTGGTAGTTTTAGCATATTTTAAACTGGTATTTACAAGAATGGTAGTAGTCAAGCTATATTTACAGAAATAGCAGCCCTAGGGGGCGACACGTGGTCTCTACCACATGGCCATCATGCGGTAGAGCGAGGCATGCACGGCCATCGTGCGGCAGAGGCCTACCGCACGGCTACCATGCAGGACCTAATTAGCGTTAATCTAATCATAATTAGGGATTTTGTTTAGGTGAGTTGCTTGCTTGATTTTTTAGATGTACCAAATGAGCTCTAAAAATTATAAAATTTTATATGCAATCTTCAGACATAGTGTACCTAATTGTGTAAATTTTTTTGTAATTTTATCCATCTTGAATTTCACTGTACAATTCATTGAATTAGACTATTCGTAGGAATTTTTTTAATATAGTAAATGAGCTCCAAAATTTACAAATTTTTTTAAGGTTCTTTGCATAGTTAATTTAATTGTATAATTTTTCTAGAGTTTTACATATTTGAAATTGTCTCAAAAATCAATGGTTTATGTCTACAAAATTGGATTTCTGTTTTTCAAAATTAGGGTTTCATGATTTTATGTGAGTTGGAACGTGCGAAGTTTAGTATGACAGACTACTCTATATCACCCTGCTTTTGAGTTAGGGTTTCATGGTTCATTTTTTATTGTATTACACAAGGAATAAATAACCCCAAAACTATTACTTCGCATGTTATAGAAATATTTCATATATAAATATTTCAAGTTTTGGCAACCTCGCTACTACTACGGTATAGAGTAACATAAGCATTAGGACCATGTACAAACAGGAACCTAAACCTTTAGGAGACACGAAAAATATGGCTGGTAGGACTGGGGGCTACTACGGAGTTGCCTAATCTACTATGTGGACCGGGGTCATTTGCCCTTGCTGCCGAGTTTGGTGTTGTAGTCCTCGCTAATGGCCCTGGCCTTAGCCACCCTTCACGCTTTCTCTCGTGCTCTGCCTCACGAGCCTCATGCTCTCTGCGCCTACACGCCTCCAAATGAGTTTGCGTCTCCTGCTAGATATGCTCGCTATGCTCTTCGCCGTGCTGTCGCTCCTCCCTACTCTAGCGGGCCATCTCGGCTTCTCACTCCTCGTAGGCGAGATGCCACTGGTCATATGGGTGGATCTCTCGGTCGATCCATTTGCGGAACACGCATAACCGATCCGAAGACTATGAGTAGATTGGAGAGATAGTTAGTACGTGCTTTTGAACAAAAATGCAAGGGGAATATACCGTAGCCACTCCTTACCGACTGGCGGTACTGCGCCGTGTCCCAATGCTAGTTGGGGTAGTCCCAAACGTAGTTACGACAACCTTAGTAACGTATGCCTAGGCTCAGCCGCTGCTTCAACTTGAAGAATTTGCACTGTCCCCGCACCAGCAGAGGGGCGGTGTCTCCCCCTCGAGCGGGTCTTGTAGAGAATGGTTGATGGGGACGTTGTCGTAGGGGCTAGAGCTATGGGGATCGTCATTGCGGGAAGGTGGCCTCCTAGCACAGGCACTTTGCTCATTGCGAGCTGTAAAAACTCTTGCTAATCGTGTAATTTCCTTCCATTTATTCGCCATCTAAGGGTAGTAGTGTGGTTCACATCCAATTGGGTTTATGCAAATTCACGTCTGCAACACAGCAAGCCGGAGGATGAATTTTATTGTAGCATGGGTCATGTCAGTCTGCAAAGCTGTCTCGTTGGGTCACATCCATCTGCATAGCTGTCTCATTGGGTCACGTCGGTCTATAAAGTTGTCTCATTGGGTGATGTTAGTCTGCAAAGCTACCTCATCAGGTCATGTCGATCTGCAAAATTGCCTCGTTGGGTTACGTTGCTCTATAGAAAAACCAAGTAAATAAGAGAAGCAATGGAATAAAAGCATAAAAGCTTAAGATGGTTTCATTACATGACTTTAGACATGGCATATAGGTTTTGCCAAGTCATGACATCAATACACAACACCTGAGAGATCTGGGTACAAAAGGGAATACAATTAGAGAGAGGAAGTGCTTGCAACATAGAAGACTGCCTAGCAAGCACTGTTGGCTAATGTAACTACAACTGACTAGTCCTCCATGGGATGACTCCTACCACAGTTAGTGCAGTTCCCCGGGGAGTGGGAACAGGAATGGCTCTGATTGAAGCACTGCTACAGAAGAGGCTATCTTGAGCGGTACATCACGGCGGTTTCTTGGCAACCGTCGTGATATTTTCATAAACGGTTATTAACATGAACCGTGCGTGATAATTGAGACATCACGACGGTTTTATTAATAACCGTCCGTGAACTTTCGCGAGCGGTTCTTAATACGAACCGTCTATACCATCGAGATAACACGAGCGGGTCTGTTAAGAACCGTCAGGAAAGTTCCTGACGGTTATTAACACGAACCGCCTGTGAAAATCGAATAACACGAGCGGTTCTGTTAAGAACCGTCTGTGATAATCCCATGTCACTTATAATTTGTGTGTAATAGTGACATGTCACCAATAATTGGCGTATACATAGGATTTCGATCTCACCCGTCTATTCTGTCCACATCGAATGGCTGGCACCAGTTCCTCCCACGGCCAGGCCCTTATTAATAACTCCCCATCAACCTTTCCACCGGTACTAGTCACGCGTGAGTTCATCCACTCCGACATCACATCTCGGCGGTGAGTCGGCATCGTGGAGGAACATGCAAATCTGAGTCCACGGTTAGTAACACAAACCCGTAATAGATCGATCGATCAATGTGTTGTTGAGTTTTGTGCTTGCCTCAGTGTTTGCATGTTCCTCGACAATGCCGACTCTTGTCGAATGTGATGTCCACTCCGACAATCCTTCTTTTTCCCGCAAAATTCAAGGCAATTTTATTACAAAGTTCAAAAAAGACACATTTCAGTTCTTGGTGAGCGGTAGATCGACATACCGAAACAACCGGTGACCGACTATCCATCGCTTCTTCCCTTCTTTTCTTGTGGGAGAAGTGGGAAAAGCAGATGGATAGTCGGTCACCAAGAAGTCGGCATGTCGGCGACACCGCTCACCAAGAATCTGAAATGTCTTTGAGGCTCGAGCAGCAGGGGAGCCGAGATCGTGGCCGATAGCCGGTGGTTCACTCGGTGTTGCTTAATTACTCTATAAGGGTAATAATCCCTTTGAGATATCTCGATGAGGCGGGGTTGAACTATCACGAGACGGTTGTTACTTGAGAACCGTGCGTGATACTAATATCACGAGCGGTATGTGTTAATAACCGTGCGTGATAGTATACATCACGAGAGCGGTTCGTGTTAATAACCGTGCGTGATAATGTAGACTATCACGAGGCGGTTATTTATGTGAACCGTCTATGATAGCAACAATCACCGACGGTTATTAAGTTGAACCGCTGCGTGATATTGCTTGTATCACAAGCGGTTCATATTAATAACCGTCACGAGCGGTTATTAATGAACCGTCGTGATATGTCATTTTCATGAACCGTTTGTGGTTGGAACCGCTCGTGATATTACGCTTAGTATTAATTGCTTGGCGTGCTTGCTTGAAGGATGTCGACACGTGCATCTTCATTCTGCGTTGCATCGGTGGAGCAAGGCGGCCGGCTTTAGGGAGTTGAGGCGAAAAATATCACCGTCTTCTTAGTGATCGGATCGAGGTTAGTATACTTAATTACTTAACATTCTTAGTGATCGATCGAGATTAGTACTCAATTGCTTAACATTCTTAGTGATCGATCGAGGTTAGTAGTAGGGGTAATAATCATTTTTGACACCCATTTGTCACTTGTGTAGCGTAGATGGACCGAAGCTGGATGTATGTTGAGAACCGTGTGAGTGAAGAGTACATTCTTGGCGTGTACGCTTTTAGAAGGCGGTAGAAATGGATATGTTGAAGAAGGGATGAAATATATGTATTGCCCATGTATTGATTGTGATAATCTCAAGATGTTTAGCAACTCAGTGATTGAAGCTCACTTGATTGAAGGGTTTGAGAAAAGGGTACAAATGTTGGACCGATCACGGTGAAGAAAGAGTACACAAGAAGGTAGTTATGACATAGTCGAGGAGACAACGATATGCCGGTTGTGGGTATTCTTTCGATCATGAGGAAAGGTCGCGGGATGACAATCGGATCATGAGGATAGGTCGCAGGATGACAATCGGATCATGAGGATAGGTCGCAGGATGACAATCTGGATCGGATGTTACGTGATGCGAAGGAACTATAGTGAGAGAGAGTTTGGTAAATTCGAGGGCTTGATGGAGGACTCGGAGAAACCTTTGTTCCCGGCCGCAAGCCGCAATACACGAGGTTGTCATCGGTTCTAGAACTGCTAAAATTGAAGGCAAGCAATGGTTGGTCCGACAAGAGTTTCACGGCATTATTAGGTCTCTAGTGGACATGCTTCCAACGGAAATGTGTTGCCGAGAACCACCTACCAAGCCAAGAAGATTCTTTGTCCATTAGGAATGGAAGTAGAAAGAATACATGCATGTCGAATGATTGTATCTGTACTATAAAGAGTATGGTAGCTTACATGTTTGTCCGGTGTGCAAAGCATCCCGATACAAGCGTAAAATGACTCGATGATGGGAAGGGCATCGAGGTGAAGCAAGGACCTCTGCTAAGGTCATGTGGTATCTTCTGTAATCCCCGTTTGAGCGTTTATTTGCAAACCGCAAGGATGCAAGATTGATGCGTTAACGCTGCGACGGCGTAAGAAAGACGGAATGATAAGACATGTTCTTGATTACGCGGTGGAGGAACATCGATAGGATGTTTGTAGATTTCGGTGGGGCAAGAAATATAAGGTTTGGGTTGAGTACGGATGGAATGAATCCTTTTGGTAACATGAGCGTGACATAGCACCGGTCCGTGACTCGTGCATGTACAACCTTCCTCCTTGGTACGTGTATGAAGCGGAAATATATTTTGATGTCACTACTTATCCAAGGGTGAAGCAACACGCAACGATATTGATGTGTTCCTAGCCCCATTGGTGGAAGATCTTGCAATCTTGTGGAATGAAGGGGTACATGTATGGGATGCGGACAAGCGAGAGAACTTCACTCTACACGTCATGTTGTTACGCACCATTAATGATTTTCCGCCTTGGTAACTGTCGGGGTTGAGTATAAAAGGAGCCAAAGCGTGTCCGCACCGCTTAGATTATCTAGAGAGTGTGTGGTTGAACAACTCGCGAAAAGCGTATACATGCGTCACCGTAGGTTCCTTCAAAGTATCACCCATACCGCAAGAGGAAGAAACAATTTGACGGAAAAAAGAGGATGACTCGGTACCAAGACCTTTTAGCGGAAAGAGGTGTTTGATATGGTCAAGGATATAAATGTTGTGTTTGGCAAGGGCGTAAATTGAGAAAGAACATGTGGAAAAAGAGGTCAATATTTTGGGACTTGCCTTATTGGGAGCACTTAGAAGTTCGCAATTGCATCGATGTCATGCACGTAGAGAAGAATGTATGTGACAGTTTGATTGGTCTCTTCTTGAACATTCTGATAAAACAAAGGATGGTGTTAGCATAAGGCGTGACTTGGTCGCTATGAACATCGGGACCGAGTTAGCAAATAGAGACCGATAAAGGCGGACGTACCTTCCCCGACATGTTACACTGTCTAAGTCCGAGAGAACTGAATTGTGCAGGTCCTTAAATGGTGTGAAAGTTCCATCCGGTCACTCCACAAGCATGAAGAAACTTGTTTCCATGGAACATTTGAAATTAATTGGCATGAAGTCTCACGATTGTCATGTGCTAATGACTCAAATGCTACTGTTGCAATTAGAAGTATTTTGCCGAACAAGGTTCGAGTGACAATCATAAGGCTATGTTATTTC
The DNA here is from genome assembly GCA_036346245.1 of Bonia amplexicaulis. Taxonomy (NCBI): domain Eukaryota; kingdom Viridiplantae; phylum Streptophyta; class Magnoliopsida; order Poales; family Poaceae; genus Bonia; species Bonia amplexicaulis. The sequence continues at coordinate 9,335,637 of CM070759.1, read as the reverse complement.
TTCAACGCAATTGCTCAGAAGGTCATTGATCCGGATGGACTAGATGCTCGCAAACCGAGGTGGTGACAACTCTATGTCATCTAGAGATGTATTTCCTCCATCATTTTTGATATCATGGTCCATCTCATTGTCCACCTTGTGAAAGAGATAAAAATATGTGGCCCCGTATTTCTCGTCATATGTACCCTTTCGAGAGGTACATGGGAATTCTGAAGTCCTATGTACGCAATCGATCTCGACCGGAAGGTAGCATCATCGAAGGTTATACAACAGAAGAGGTCATTGAATTACGCATCGGCTACATGGCTCGGTAGAGCCGATGGGTGTACCTCTATCTCGTCACGAGGGAGGTTAGGCGGTATCTGGACTATCGGGAGGAAAGCAATAACTCCGGATCAAAATCGTATGCTCAAGCCCATTTCATGGTTTTACAACACATGGTGAAGTGACCCCATATATTGAAGAGCACAAGGGCATGCTACGTTAGGAGAATGCGAGCGGTCGAAGTTTGGATCACGAGACAACACAACCGTCGGTTCAACGAATGGTTGAAGGCGCAATTGACTAGGAGGTCGTCAAATGAAACAATACAATGGTTGGCAAAGGGCCAAAATTTACAATTGTGACATGGCAAGGATACGACATTAATGGCTACACATTTTATACAATGATCAAGATAGAAAGAGCACGGTCACGAACTCGGTGTCCGCATAGATGCCTATGATTCGCACGGCAAGATCACCGCCCAAGCTCGTACTACGGGCTTGTAGAGGAGATTTGGGAGCTTGACTACGTAATTTTCAAAATTCCTCTATTTCGGTGTCGTTGGGTCCAACTCCCACGGGGTGTAAAGGTTGACAAGTACGGCGTCACTACCGTGGACCTCGAATGTGTAGGATACAAAGACGAACCATTCGTACTCGCGAGGCAAGTTGTTCAAGTATTTTATGTAACCGACCCGGCAAATAAGAAGCGCCATGTAGTTCTTCAGGGAAAAAGAAGGATTGTCGGGGTTGAGAATGTTGTGGATGAGGAAGAGTACAATCAATTTGATGATTTGCCTCCATTCGGAGGCGGCATCGAGCTCGATGAAGAACAAAGCGATGAAGCAAGCTATATGCGTGTCGATCATCGTGAAGGGCTTTATTTAAAATGATATAGCCAAAGTGTAATAAATGATATAGGTTATGCTTGTGTTTTTCATAAATGTATGTATGTTCCATTGTAATTGTAAAATGACTAAGGAACTATGAAATAGTTATATTTATGGTTATGCTTGCGTTTTTCATAAATGTATCTATGTTCCATATTGTAATTGTGAAATGACATAGGAACCTAGCTAGCTGCGGGTATTTATAGTGAACTATCACAGGCGGTTTATAAAAAGAAACCGTCTGTGATAACACATCACAGACGGTTCTATATATATAACCGTATGATATACATATCCTGACGGTTCTATATATAGAACCGTCTAGAACCGTCTGTGATAATGTATATCACGAACGATTATATATATAGAACCGTCTGTAATATCATATCACAGACGGTTATATTGATAGAACCGTGCGTGATAGATCATCTATAAATACCCGCAACTAGGTCTCGAGTCCGCTCATCTGCCGCATCTCTTGTCTCCACTCTGCGTGGCGCCCACTAGCTAGGTTTTGCTCCTCCCACCGCCGGTCCCTCCTCCGGACGCCGCCGCTCCGGCCGGTCCTCCCACCGCCGGTCCCTCCCGACGCCGCCGGTCCCTCCCGACGCCGCCGGTCCCTCCCGACGCCGCCGGTCCCTCCCGACTCCGCTACCTCCCGACGCCGCCTCCTCCCGACTCCGGTCCCTCCCTGTGCTTCACATGTTAGCTTTATGATATATATATGCTTCACATGTATTTTATGTTATATGCTTCACATGTATTTTATGTTATATGCTTCACATGTATTTTATGTTATATGCTTCATATGTATTTTATGTTATATGCTTCACATGTTAGCTTTATGATATATGCTTCACATGTATTTTATGTAGCATATAATATATGCTGCACTTGTTAGTCGCAAGGTCTATTTGGAAGGCCCATAGCTCACTGCAATTAGTTTTTTCTTAGAAGAGAGATGGCGTCCACACAGTCTTCGTCGTCGTCATCTGGGTCTCACGCTCCCAAGGCTGCGAAATCTAAGCGTGGCGAGGAGTATCGAAATGGCCACAGGCCGAATGACCATCACGGTGGTCTCTCGGATGGGGTCCCTCTGGAACCGTCGAAAGCAGCGTCATCATTTGGACTACTGCGGTATAATTGGAAGGCAACGGTCCCCATCACCATAGCAAGTGGAAAGATTTGACAATGGATCACAAAATCAGCTATGGGAGGAACTTACAAATTGTTCGAGTTCAGCGAAGCACGAGGACTCGTGCAGCAGGCGCGCTCCTCGCGATGGGAAAAGCATGGAAGAATTTTAAGAGCACTCTTGTGACAAAGTGCGTGGCCGAGGATGTCACGCCCTTCACGAAGTATCCTTTCGTGTCGCCGAAAACATGGGAGGCCTTTGTGCGAGATGAAGGCGACGACCAATTTGAATAACAAAGTGCGGCGCACAAGGACCTTCGGTCAAAAACACGCACCCTCACGGACTCGGCGCTGCTGAGTGCAGCGGGTAAAATCCGCAATGGAGGATGCGGGATGAGGTCGCAATCCGATCGGAGGCCTCTCGCCATTTGCGGGATCGCAAGCGAGCGCTCGGCCGGTTAAGGCGCGGTCATCAACCACATCTTGGTGTCTCTTTCAAAACCCGCGAGATGAGGAAGTGTCCCAACGCTGGTAAAATATGTTCAACGACATAGTTGTTAACACCTCTTCAACTTCATGGGTTGAAAAATAACATGATTAATTGCCTCTTGCGACAATCATTGACTCACGAATCTTCTTGTGGCTCCTTTGAAGAATATAGGAGATAGATTTACTATCACAGCCTTGGGAAACAAGGAGCACCAGTGTCGCACACGAGGCATGGGGTTTATGTACCTTGGAGGCACGGTTTCCAGTTACTCCGAGACATATAGGAGTAGGAAGAGATCCAAGGCGTCTGCAATGAACAAATAAAGCAGGGCTTCATGCTCAACTTGAGGAACAACTATCGCCTCACTTCAAGAGCGAGCGGCCTCACCGAGGAGAGATAGATTCGTTGCGGGAAGAAGCGAGACAAGTCCGCAACCAATCGCAACCCACTCCTAATCTGCGGTACCAGTCCCACTCAGCGTCGCGATGGCTGGCGTCCACACCAATTCTGAACATAGCGACGACCGCTTACGTATTGATGACATTCGGTAATGTACCTCTTTAGAATGGTACATAGATCTCTCAGTAGGCATATGGCGATCTCTTGTATCGTTATGTAGGAGCCCATGCCTTGCGACCTCAAAGTCGGGCTTGTTGGCTCTATTCCGTTGATGTTGGGAGAGGCATGGTGTATCCATTCTTGCCGAGACGGTGCACGGTGTACAAGTAGACACCGGTTTCATAAAGGTCCGGTGGACACGATTAATGATATTTTAATTCCGTCCCTCTTGAGAAGCCCCCAAGCGAAGAGATTAAGACATTAGGGATCCGTCCACACATTCATTCGATGGCCCAAGAGGGACATCGTCCTCGACATGTCGTGCCACAATCTTCACATCCGGTGGCCCAAGAGGGCGTCGCCTGGACACAGCACATCGGCTCGGTGGCTCCACCTCCACCTCAAATCGGTAAAATCATTGCATCGGCTCCCGCCGAGACGCCACCGAGAACATATCACAAGCGAGGCTCCAAGGCCTCCAAGGCTCATCGAAGAAAATTAAGCGCGTCCGTGCCATGGACATTTACTCTAGGAGTGTCATTGGTGCCCGACTCACAATTACGCCTTGACTTGGTATGATTTGCAATAGATTGCATGCAGGTACATGGAGAAGTCCAACATGAAGCCAAACCGTGAGTGCATTCACTCGAAATATAACGAGACACATTTCCTCCACGACCGGGCTACATCGTCGTGACATTCAAGATTTATTCTTACTATTCAATCTCGACGAACTCGGCCTCACTTCTACGATCTTGGACCTTTGTAAGTGTCTTGTACAATGAAGTTCTACATTCACGTTATACGGATAAATGTCATTACTCTTTCTTTATGTATAGATACATGATCCAACAAGTCCGGCAATCGCGACGACCGGTGGGTTTCCTCGACCCTCGGTTGGTCTCAGAGCAATCTATCAACACGATGCATCCTTCGTGCAAGGTTACATAACGAGGGATTGATTGCACACACCGACAAGGAGTACATCATGGTACCCTTCAACCAAGGGTAAGTGCTTCACTAGTTGCCACACATATGTTTCATTTGTACTTTACATGCGGCATGAACTTAGGATTAATCAACGTGGCGACACACATAACTAGGCATCCTTGGATTTTGCTTGTGATTGTACCAAAGTGGAGCAAGGTAATATACCTTGATTCCTCCTTAGAGCAACCACGACTTGATCGTGTGCAAGAAAATATAACAGTAAACTCATTTCCTCCATACATAACTCTATTGTAATATTTCTTTTGTTTGCCACGGTAGAGGCTAAGTTTTTGAATCACGTGGGGCGTTTGCGATTATGTTGCCCAAGGAGGAACACACGACAAAAATCCAAAGACACACTACGACACAACACGCGATTTCCGGTACCGCTACAACACAACAATCCTATATCATACTTTGTTATAATGCCTCTAGAATTGACAATACCGATGTATGTAATTCTATTTTGCGATGCCACCAGCTGCTGAGGCAAGCGTATGTGGATTCTCGTTTGCCGCCATATGAAGGAAATCATGGGTACTAAGATCAATGATCCGAGAGGTTTGTCGGTCCTTCCAATAATTATTATTTTCTGATTATATATATGTATTTATGTTACACACATGCTAATTAATGACTTAACATTGCTCCTAGCGGCGGTGAGGTGAACTTCGACAAAGTGCATACGATCTTGACAATCTCGTCGATATTCGTGGAACCATCTCCCAATTCTTGCTAGCAGAGGTCATAAATAAGAATGGAGAGTTCCACGCAATGGTGATAATTAGATGTTGAAACATTGGATTCAACTGTACAATCAAACAATTCTCCTTCAATTGAATTCATTTGTCGGATGTTGTGTAACGATTTTCATTCTATATATATATGTATGTGATCTGCTGGCCGTTTGTTACATTCATCTGTGTATCGAATTTTGTTGTAATTTACTATGAGTTGCAATTAACTTATATCATCATTTATCTCATAATCGCACGCTTCGCTTTCGGAGGGCATGGCTAGCATATCCCGAGGCTAGCCAAAAGCGGCAAATAAAATGGATGATGCATATGGTATCACAGGCGGTTCGTTGTTACAAACCGTCGTGGTGTGAATGATATCACGACGGCCTTTACAATCGGCGTCGTGATATACCTAATATCACAAGCGGTTAGTAACACAAACCGTCGTGATATTGTGTATATCCTGACGGTCTTGATTATTAACCGTCGTGATAGCGAGTATCACAGACGGTTGTTTAAACAAAAACCGTCTGTGATAGTCTGTATTACAGACGGTCTTGACTACTAACCGCCTGTGATAGTGAGGTATCACGAGCGGTTGTTTATAAAAACCGTCGTGATATCGCACTATCACGAGCGGTTAGTAGTCAAGACCGTCGTAATGTATATTATCGCGAGCGGCTCGAGAACCGTGCGTGATAACCACCAACTATCGCGACACCTAAACACCGACGGTTCGAAACCGTGCGTGATGACGATTCGAACCGCTCGTGATAGGGCCGTCTGTAGCGGTGAAGCTAGGCGGCCGAGAGCATTGATTGTAGCCGGGCGACTCAAGGCGGGCGGAGGCGAGAGGATCGTCTTTATTTGGATCCTTTAACGTCAATGACGGGCGGTGGACTCTAGTGGCGCATGCTTTTGTGTTCCATGAGCCTGGTGCGAGGCCCCGGATCGGTCGGTCTGTCGGGGCGAGCGGGAGGCGGCGGTGAGTGCTAGTCTTGGCAAGGATAGGGTGTAGGTAGTCGGAGATCGGAGGCGCTCGAGCTCTGCCTCGGCGGCAATTCTCTTGTGCTCCACCACCTGGAGGGCGGCCTCATAGCGGGTGAGCTGGGTGTGGTGTGGTGGACGTCCGAGTGCTCGTAGCTGGAAGTTAGAAGCATCAACAACTGTCCAATCTCCTGCAGGGCATTGGCATAGGTGCCGCCATCGCATGAGTCAACTGGACCTAGTGCGACAACTGGGGGTCGTCTACCCCTGGCGTTGGGGCACTCTGGGAAACGCTCCCCCTCGTGGAGGTACGGGAAGAAGAAACGAGACTGCTGCAGTTTCTCCTTATGCAACTGGCACAAAGTGAGCTTTAGCCAAGCGCACCATATCCTGGACGAGCCAATATATGTGCGAAGGAGGGGACTGGAATGGACAAGGGAGATAGCAGCGAGGGGGCAACATATGTGCGGAGGAGGGAGGTCAGGCACTGCAAAAGACGGCCACCGTGCAGTGGCTGTCTGGCCTACGAATTAAAAGATGAATTAAATGAGCACCACATGTCGCTAATTATGATTAAATTAACATGGAAAATTCAGAGCACATAAAATTCTTGAAAAATTACACAATTAGGTCAACTATGTCAGGAGGCTTCACAAAAAATCGTAATTTTTGAAACTTGTTTGTTATATATAACAATTCCTACAAACAGCATAATTCAACGAATTTTAGAGTGAAATTCAGGATAGATAAAATTACGAAAAAATTACACAATCAAGTATGCTGCACCGGAGGCTTCACACAAAATTTCCTACTTTTTAGAGCTCATTTGTTATATGTACAAAAATCAAATAAGCAATGCACCTAAATGAAATCCTAATTACAATTACATTACGGCTAATTAGCCTACCTAATTGCCGCCGCACGGTGGCCAAGCGGCACAAAAGCTGTCGTACGATGGCCATGCGACCGAGGCCTCGTGTCGGCCCCCAGAGCTGACGCACGGTAGCCATGCGGCAGGGGCCACGTTTTGCCCCAGGGCTATCGCACGACCGCTGGGTGATATAAATGACTTTTCTGTAAGTACCATGCGACTATTGTCATTTTTATAAATACCACTCAAAACGTGTTAAAACTGTCAAAAAAAAAAAGTTAGGACAATCGTATACTATAATTCTTTATTCTTTCGAGGACAACAACACACATGAGCCTAGGGAAGTGCTACTGCATGAGCAGTAGTTTGGTGTGTACCACGTAACAAGTTACGCCTGTGTGGAGGACTAACCGTTAGCTCAGGTGGCTAGCTCTGTACGTGAGCAGACAACCGGTTCGAGCTTGATCTCAGGTTGCCTCGCTAATTCGGAGGTACTTTATATATATATATATATATATATATATATATATATATATATATATATATATATATATATATATATAGGAACATATCTAGTGCTAATGGTTATTTAGGTGCTAACATGCTAATATCACTCGGGATCGTTAGATCTACCATCTCTGGCGTGGATCCTTGAGGTGGAAGCTCCCAATCCACTTATGCAATTTTTCGCATAACCCCTGCTAAACCTCTGATTTTGCCTCAACTCCCCGAGTCTCCGCTCGCTCATCCCTTCCGACCTCAGCTCTGCTGTCGCCTTCTAGGGTTTGAGCGCCGCCGCCTCCTCAGACCCCGCGCCTCCGCCGTCCGTCGCCCCTCTTGGCCTCCACCGCCTCGGCCAAGCCTCTGCTGACACCACGGCTCGCCTCGGCTGGGCCGCCTCGCTCGCCTCGGCGATGCCGCTACCTCGATCTCTAGCCCGGGCCGCCTCCTCTCGCCTCCGGCGCCGCCACTGCTGTCCTCCACCGGGCCACCTCCTCCGCCTCAGCCCTCTGCGCCATCGTGGACCGTCTCGCGCCGCCAACACCCCTCCTCGTCCAATCCGCCGAGGCCGCCACGACTCCTCGTCAGTCCGGTCTTGGCGTCCCCAAGCGCTCCGATTGGGTTTCGACTCCTTCCGCCGAGCGAAGGTATGTGACCAAGTCCGATTCGATTCTTACCGGTCAATAATGTATTTGCTAATTTCGAAATCGGTGTGATGGAGTCGGATCCAAAATTGGGGATTGGTTAGTAGATGGCAGATGGTGATAAATGGTGTAATGTTGTGTTTCTTGAGAGAATACTAAACCCTGCTGAGCTATTGTAATGGTGTAATGGTGATAAATCATAGTCATGACAGATAGCCAACTTTGATGTTCTTAAGGACACATTGCTTAAACGATAGTTTGATTATCCAATTTGAGTGTGACACTATCATTTCACGCTAACACATGGTAGATTTTCATAGGACAAAAGCACTTAGAAGTAAAGTGCTATCAAAACTAGAAACTTAATTTTGACATTAAATATACATAGATGACCCAAGTATAAATCTCTATTGATCCAACAATGCAAATACCATTTATACCTGTCATTGTGTTTGCGACGATCTGGTTTCAAAGACGATATCGATCGTAAAGTACATTTAAAGAACTTTTATTATTAGCCCTTTTGTGCCTATGTTCTGCACATCATTCGTCTAACTTCTTTTCATCGCAGAATCTATCACAACTTGCCTCCAGCAATTATGATTTGCTCACCAAAGGATTGAAGGATGATCCATGAGCGAAATCAAACGTAGCAATGAGTTAATATTGGGGTTGATTCATTTGAAGTAACCAAACAGTTTACAAGGTGCTTGCGTGATGTAGATCCTGTGCATGTAAGTATACTAATTGCTCTATCATCTATGTGAACCTCTCATGCATAATGCTGTTTCATCTGATTGTTACTATCAATTTTGCGATGAAAGTGTGAGGCATGGGCTCTTCTTATTTTGTTTTCCTTTTCTTTTTGTCCCATCATCGACCTTGGGTGCCCAAGATTGGTCAAGGTTTCGCATTGAATACAACCCTTGTAGATGGTCTCGAAATTTGTCATTGTGGCATATAATCGGGATAGAGTTCATTAATCGGCGACTGCGGGTTTCCTGCACTCGAAGCTGCTCACGGTAACATTCACTAGTTATGAATCTGCACAAATGGCACTGCTCTAATTTTCTTGGTGTTACTATCAGCCTTATTGTTATGTTTTTAATAACTAGTATCAGCTTTGTTAGTTGCTCCACGCATTCAGTATATTTTCAACGAACTAGGGAGCTCGAGATGTACCGATTTCTGATATCTCATTCTTTGTCCAAAATCTTCTATCCATCGATTTCAACCGTCGACAGATATTATAATGTAGAATTGGGCTGGTCGCTGGTGTTATTACATTAGTTCCCCCAATTCCATAGAATAGTTCGAAATTGGAAACAAAGCGTGTCTCGAGCTGCAGTGCTGACAACGTACATCCTCTAAACTATCTTTTCAACACCTTTCTTATTTGTATAACCAAACTCACAAGAGATTTTTTGGACCGTATTCTGCAAGAGCCTTTTTTGGACCGTATTCTGCAAGAGCCTTTTTTGGACCGTATTCGCCAAGTGATTGGAAAGTTCTTGCTTAGGTGTTGACAGCGAACTTGTGCCTGCATTCTGGGCACTCATAGAAGACAGTCTGTCCCTCATCCGCTGACCGTAGCTGTAAGTACACGACCAGAAGGTAGTCAAGATTCAGAACTAGAAAGAGGAGAAAAAAGAAACTGATCAATCATGAAATACCGAAGGATCAAAAACTAACCTGCTTGGTGTAATATTCAAGTTTAGGATTGCGGCATTTTGGACAGGTTTCGTTCACCTAAAGCAAAATAAGATTTGTTTAGTGCTCAAAATATCAGAAAATAATAGCTACTAGATTACATTTTGAGAAAAAACAATTAACTTACCGTAGCTCTTTGCATAAATTCATCTTCCTTTGGTGCTGATTCAAGAGTCACAAACGGCTCAAGCTTTAGTTCCCTTCTAATATCCTGTCAACAGCATACGATTCAAAACCAAACACATATTATTGGCCACGGTAAAATTCTTCAATATCTGATAATTTCCTTATTGCTTGGGAAAAGAATAGCATTCAAGAAATTGTACAGTTCAAAAGGACAAGTATCTGTAGCACCTGAAATCAAAATTTTCATTTGGTAACTACTGCTAAATGCTTAGTACGATTTGTATAACAATATCTGATATAATTACTTGGTCCGAGTACCTTACACATGCCAAGCTAGAAAAATAACTAGTTCTTACTTTAGCTGCTATACAAGAATTTATGTACAGTCAATAATGTTTTTCCCCATGACTATGATTTATAGTAACTATAGCATTCAATATAAGGACCTCTAGTTACCATCTGCCATCTACTAACAAATCCCCAATTTTGGATATGCTATTTCAGATATTCCCAAAGCTCGAGGATGTTGCTATTTGCATCTTCTCTTCAAAAAATCAATAGCTCAGCAGGGTTTAGTATTCTCTCAAGAAACACAACATTACACCATTTATCACCATCTGCCATCTACTAACCAATCCCCAATTTTGGATCTGACTCCATCACACTGATTTCAGAAATTAGCAAATACATTATTGACTGGTAAGAATCGAATCGGACTTGGTCACATACCTTGATTCTGGCGGCGGAGTCGAAACCCAATCGGAGCGCTTGGGGCGCCAAGACCGGGGCAGACGAGGAGTCGGCGGCCTCGGAGGATTGGACGAGGAGGGTGTTGGCGGCGGCGCAGAGGCGGTCCACGATGGCGCGAGGCGGGCGGAGGAGGTGGCCCAGTGGAGGGCAGCGATGGCGGCGTCGCTCGGGCGAGGGAGGCGGCGGGCTAGAGGCGAGTAGCGCAGCATCGCTCGGGCGGGCGAGGCGGTCAGGCGGGCGGAGCCGTGGTGTCAGCAGAGGCTTGGCCGGGCGGCGGTGGAGGCCAAGAGGCGGCGACGACGGCGGAGGCGGGGGTCGAGGGCGGCGGCGGCGCTCAAACCCTAGAAGGCGACAGCAGAGCTGAGGTCGGGAAGGGATGAGCGGGAGACTCGGGGAGTTGAGGCAAAATCGAGGGTTTAGCAGGGGTTATGCGAAAAATTGCATAAGTGGATTGGGAGCTTCCACCCTCAAGGATCCACGCCAGTAGATGGTAGATCTAACGATCACGAGTGATATTAGCATGTTAGCACCTAAATAACCATTAGCACTAGATATGTTCCTATATATATATATATATATATATATATATATATATATATATATATATATATATATATATATATATATATATATATATATAGGAAGTGCTACTGCATGAGCAGTAGTTTGGTGTGTACCACGTAACAAGTTACGCCTGTGTGGAGGACTAACCGTTAGCTCAGGTGGCTAGCTCTGTACGTGAGCAGACAACCGGTTCGAGCTTGATCTCAGGTTGCCTCGCTAATTCAGGTACTTTATATATATATATATATATATATATATATATATATATATATATATATATATATATATATATATATATATATATATATATATGTGTGTGTGTGTGTGTATGTGTGCGATTCAATGATATTACATATATCCGTATTTCCAAGGTAGAATGAGTCTTCTTCTAAATTCCTAGTATTAGTTATCTGCTCATATGTTACAACAAAAATTATTGGATATATAGAGAATTATGTTATAGAAGATGACTACTCTAATCAGTTGAAAAATAGAGAGATAAGAAATTAAAAATAAGACGGTTAAAAGAGAATAAACATACACCATTAATTCGTTCTTTTTATAATAGTAATGGTGTAGTATTTATATAAGCGTGTGTACGTGTGGTGCGGCTGAGACCGTGGATTGTGTTCGATGCTGGTGGAGGACTGTCAGCGTCGCCTGGTAGTTGGCTGTCGGCCTGTCGGTGCGCCCGGACGAACGCGTCGTTGCCTGCGACGACCGAACAGCTGTGAAGTATTCTTGGAAACTAGCTGAATGTCCGTATGTTACTACGAATTTTAAAAAATTTAAGATATATTTGTATACATGTTCTAAAAATTTTTACCACCCGTTAGTTTCAGAACATATAGTATGATAAAATTTTAAAATACGTAGCAACGAGCATTTAGCTAGTACAAGATTAAGCACTGGATGCAAAATACAGCATGTACTCTACAATGCAGTCTAGATGAAATTCACTTTGACCACTAAATTATGGAAAGAAAGATATTTTGATGGAATAGTGGGAAGATTCGGCACAGGTCTTTTGGGACCACATGTCAGCGTTACCTTTTGTGAGTAGGAGTGGGAGAGACCGGACCAACCACCAACTCCTTCTTTTATAATAGTACAGATTTGTGACCGCACGGCGGTTCACCGAAAACCGGCCGGTTCGTAGCAATAGTCCGGCAAGGGCGGCCAGCGAGTCCAAGAAAACTGGGATTTTGTACCTGATGATGTAAAAGCTTTTAGGTTTCGTAGCTGATGTTACGAGCAGGGGCGTAGCCACCAGGGGGCTTAGTGAGGTTTGAGCCTCACCTCCCCTGGTGGCAATTTTATACATAGTAAAAAATATAAAAAAATAGAGAGAAATAAAGAGAGATTAATAAACCCAAAGAGAGGCTAACTCTCCTTGATGGGAAGGTTAACAACAAGCATGAAATTAAAGAAGAGGAGGAGGAGAAGAAGTAAAAATCATAAAATTTAAAAAGAGCTAATCAATCAATAAAAAAAGAAAGAAAGTGAAATAATATATGTAAATCATAAAATTAAAGAAGAAGAAGAGGAGGAGGAAGAGTAATAAAAATCATAAAATTAAAGAAGAGATAATCACTCAAAGAAAAAAGAAGAAAGAAAGTGAAATATATATGAATCTTCTTGAGTCCGGGGATAACTGTGGAGAGATCGATGAACCTCTAGTTGATCTTCTCCCTTCGTCGTCGCTCCGTGATGATGTGGTCCTGCAAGTGGAGAGATCGATGAACCTCTAGTTGATCTTCTCCCTCCGCCGCCGCTCCGTGATGATGTGGTTCTGCACGTGCCTTGAATGCACCGCCACCACCGAGCCCCCCACCGTGAAAATGATAAGAACATTGGATAGAGTGTGAAAAAATATCACCTTTTATTTCTATTGTCTCGTGATTTAAATTAGTTTAATTCTGGTATGTTTCATATGATCTAAATTTTCATTGTCATTTATAATTTTCTATTATATTACTAATTTTGATATGTTTATACATAAGTGACTTATCGCTACTCCGTACTCATGTCGCTTTCTATTATCGAGGTATCTACTTTCTATTTCTCTATTTTTTATTGTTTGTCTCCATCCAATTTATAATTTCTATATGAATTTGAAATTTTATAAGAGTAAAATACTAATTTTATGTTAACTTAGTTTAGATCTATAAATAATTCAGCCCACCCTTAATTTTATTTCTGGCTTCGCCACTGGTTACGAGCCCCGCATTCTACTTCCATCACAAAAAATGCTATTCTGAATATTAACATAGTCTCCATAACAAAATTTTGATTACTAAATTCTAGTGTAATAAATTTATAATTATGTTGTATAGATGTTTTTTAAAGATAAATCTATACATATTATTTTCATGCGTTGACTGAAAAGTACATCAATAACCCAAGTTTAAAGTTTGACTCACTTACCCGCAAACATATTCTTTTCTGGCTAGAGAAAGGATATTGAAAAGACACATCCCTACGGTGCTAGAGCAGAAATCCTAAAAGATTTTACACAGTGAGGGCAAATCATTTTAGGCGTGGTGGCTGAGGCTATAAGTTGGAGCCCCACCTTCTACAGTTCTATCGAAAAGACGCGTAGCTTCCCTTCTCACTTCCCTGTGTTCTGTATGTTTCTGAAAAGAAAACCGAGGTTTTGAACCATGGCCGGACTTGCCGCCTCGATTTTCAGGGCAGGCGACCAAATCGCGGGGAACGTGTTGAGGAGCAGGTAAGCATTTGAGCGAGTCAGGTGGCAGTTGGCTCTGGGGTGTTTTTTTAGCTTTTAAAAGTGGCTTTTAGCTTTTGCTACAGTACCTAACTTTTAAACGAAGTATTTTCTCAAGAAGGGATCTACAAGTTAATTGTAGTACACGTTAAAAGCCTAACATCTGTATCAACCAAAATTACAAGCGAGTATCTCTCTCCGCAATCTCTATCGCAAACAACCAAAATTCAAAAAATTCAACTAAAAACTATAAGCCGCAGCTAAAAAGAACATACCCTGTCTGGCAGAACAAGAACGGCGATTGATCTCCACATGGATCCATTTGCAGAACTGGCAAACGGCGGATCGCGTCTGTATTGCAAGTTGGGCCCGAGTTGGAACGAACAAACGGAGGCAAAGATTAACCGTCAGTCACCGTCGGTTTCATATTTTATTATCTGTACATTATTTTTACCCTGGAAAGTACATGTATTGGAGAAAAAGAGTAAGAAGGACCGAATACAGAAGGAAGACTGCCAAATGTCACGATAGCACTAATCAAATGTATGCAAAAATAAATCAAGTATGCCTTCCTAATTATAATATTGGAGCCTACTGCACTTCCTAATTATAATATTGGATGATGGAAGTAGGTACAGAACGAGGCAAAGCAGTCAAAAACACCTCACCTGAATCAAAGAAAATCCAAAAGAAATCTGATGAGCTTGTTACCAGACATACTAGATGTGCATACATTGTTGTTTCCTAAATCTAAAACAAGATATGTGCATACATCCGTCTAAGGGCCTGTTCTTTACCTAACAAGCTGGCGGCTTTTATCTTTTGCTACAGTATCTAACTTTCAAACAGAGTATTTTCTCAAGACGGGGTCTACAAGTTAAACGATCTACACATTAAAAGCCCAACATTTGTACAAACAAAAATTACAAGTGAGTATCTGTCTTTCCGTAATCTGTACCGTAAATAGCCAAAATTCAAAAATTTCAGCCAAAAACCATAAGCCGCAGCCGAAAAAAACAGGCCCTAAGACCCAAGCAAAGCAGGTGCCCCGCCGCCGCCAAATGCTTCTCGCGAAGCACCGCCGCTGCTGCAAGCCGTCACCTCGGCGCCACGACATGGTAGCCTAAAGCCCTCGCCGCAAAGCGCCACCGCCGCCACTCTTGAGGCCCCGCTGGCTATGCATGTATAGACGATGGCACCATGCCTCCATGAGTCAATGTGAGAGGGAAGGGAATGGCCAAACAAGCAAAATAACCCTAGGAGCATGCTATCACTAATGCTTGGTGTGTTGAGTCATAGCCCATAGACACTCCAATGGGCTAGGCCCATCTCACTTGGTTGTGGGAAGCTACTCAATTCGATGAAAAGTGTCTGATTCACCGATTTTCTCAAAAATTGGTCAGTTCATTGGGGCTTTTTGGTCCTATTGCATGGACGGTCTTTGTAGTAAATCAAGCCGGCGTAGTCTTTGGTTTCGGTTTTTTCACTGTAACCAGCGGTCTAGTTCGATTTTAATAACTATGGGTTTGTTGGACTTCAGCCTCATGTTCACAGTTCAGATTTCGAGCTGGACGCATGCAAGCTTCAGCATGATCAAAGATGCATTGTAACTGTCTTGACCAGAGAGATACAGACCAGAGTGAACATACACGAGCAACCAAGGAAGTTGTTAACAGCATGGTCAAAGCCATCGGGTATCCATGATATGCTGAACCCCAAGTCAGATGTTCTCTAAGCTCTAGTTTCATGGCAAGATGTACTCTCTGCAACGTCATCCTTTTCAATTCGGCATCATGCACCAACCTTCTCATGCTGAGGTTTCAAAGCTTCTTGATCTAACCAACATGTCAGAATAGGCATGCCAAGACTGCCTAGAATCCGTACCGTCAAACTTTCTAAAATTTAGCTATTAATATGCTTAAATTTATCTAGATTAGCTATACGAAAATTATATCATTAGATTTGTCGTTAAAAATACTTTTATAATATTATGATTTTATTAATATATATTAATGTAAAATTATAAAAAGTAACAGTCAAAATCACATCTTGAAAACTGTAAAAAGTCAAAAACGTTAAGTAAAAAAGAACGGAGGGAGTATTATGAACAGGTCTAATCTACACTGAGCTTTTCTACGGAAGCAGTTGGTGTCAGGGATTACATTTCAGAAAAGGGAAAAAATCAGTCCCCTCCGAGATTTTTGATTTTCGGAAATTTTGAAAATTATGTAATTTTTTTCGAGGATTTCGGTCGAAAAATTCAAACGCATAGTTTGAATAAAAAAATGAGTTTATAAATTCGGATTTCCCAGCGATATTTTGGATTTCTCGACGATATCTCGGAATTATCGGCCTTTATCTCAGCGAAATCTTTGTGGCCACATCCGGATTCCTGTTCTTGTTGTGGCTACATTAAACTGTCTATGTATGTGTAGCAGTATGAGTAAATAACTTGTTTGGGACTAAATTCTTGAAACTGTAACTGGTTTGGAACACAAAAATTCCATAAATCTCATAAGAACTAATCGGAAAGGTACGATTCATCTGAAGCTCCTACGAACATCCTACTCTCCATGCTAAGACTGCTTATAACTTTAAGACTTGGCATTGCCAGACTATGTGCATCAAATAGGAGACCGTATTCAACTAGATATAGAGAGTTTACTCTCACAGCAGCTTGTTGAAATACACAGGTCTAGGCGTCTAGCTAGTAATTAAATAGTACATACTTCATGAGGCTTACATAATAATAGCTACATCGTTGTGCAAACTGACGTCCAGTAGATCAAATATTCAGCATGAAGGTATAGCCCTCATAGGTATCATCTTCAACTAGATGCAGAGAGTTGACTCCCACGGCAGCTTGATGCAAGACATACGCCCAGCTAGTAATTAGTTAACTGCAGACAAGCATTAGACAGTCAGAAAGAGCAAGGGCAGTGAAATAGAATCAATGTTACAGTAATTCTGAACTGACTATCGATAGCTTAGTCAGAATAGCTTCTTGATTGAAGAATTACCACAAGTCAGTTATAGTAATACAAGGACAAAACCAAAATAGCTTCTTGATTGACAAGGACAAAACTAAAATCTTATCAGCACACTAGTATAGGGTAGAGAGATCCTTCTTCTTACTAGCTTTTGCTCGCCGAGATCTGTGGTCTCCATCCTGTGTGGCATATGTGAAGTTTTGCTCTTCAGTGAACACAAGTGGCATCGGGTGGTCTGCACTTGAAGAAGTGAAATATTAGAAAATCAACATTTGTTACACTTTGCAAATAGTTGTATTGCACTGTTGTCTCACCTTTATCACCATCTTCATTGTGAGAACTGCTATCCTCAGTTTCAGCAAAACTAGGGCTGCTACCATCATCTTCCGTTTCATCATCGCTACCCACTACTTCGTACTCTTCATCCTGCACTATGTTTTTCCCTTTCTTTACCTTCTCCTTACTTCCATCACTATGATGCTTCCTCTTTGGTGCCTATTTCTTTACCAGCTCATCGAGGTCCACATCACATGATTTCTGAAGATTTAGTTAATCAATAACGACCTTGGAAGGACTGCCTCCTGGTTCATCCATCATTGGCTTCGATTCACTCCTTGACCCACCTAGCCAATCCTAATCGGGTTGTTCTTATCAAAGAGGGTTGTATCCATCATCATCGAACAAGCATCCGTCTCTTTTTATTGCTCATCTTCGAGCTTTTAGATCTTGAGCTTCAAATTGTAATGGACATAAACCAACTTGTGCAGCTTCTCGTAGTCGAGTTGATTCCTCACTTGTGTGTGAATCAATGCAAACATGCTCCAATTATGCTCATAGCCACTAGAGGACACGCATTGTGACACTATCTATAGTGCATAATTCTGTAGAGTTTTGTACATAAATTCAAAATGCCCCTTATTTAATAATATTTTTATCTTTTTTACTTAAATTACTTTTCAAAAGGAAAGCTTTTTAAAAGCTGAAAACAAGCAGATAAAATCTCCAAAATTCACACAACCAAATAACCCTTGATTTTATTTTATTTTAAATTAAATTAATATTTTAATATTTTATTTATTTATTTACTAAATTTTTTGAAATAAACCACTGGATTGTGACAAGACCGTTCGCATCGAGGTTACTTCTGACCTCGCATAGGAAGGCGCCCTCGTCACCTTCCTCTGGGCAAATACAGATGCCTTCGCGTGGTAGCCATCCGACATGCCCAGGGTACCTAGGGAGATAATTCAGCATAATTTAGCTCTACGGCCTAACAAGAAACCCGTAAAACAAAAGTTAGAGAGATTTGCACTGATCGACAAGAAGCTATTAGGTCAGAATTGGAAAGCTACTGAAAGTAGACTTTATAAGATAAGTCAATCACTCAGAGTGGTTGGCTAACTCTGTAATGGTTAAAAAGTCTAATGGTAAGTGGCGTATGTGTATAGACTATATTGATCTAAACAAATCTTGTCTAAAAGATTATTTCCCTCTTCCTCGTATCGATCAATTGGTTGATATCGATCAATTGGTTGATTCTACTGCTAGTTATGAAGCATTAAGTTTTTTAGATGCATACTCTGGTTATCATTAGATTAGTATGTGTCTAGAAGACGAAGAGAAGACCACATTTATTATGCTATTTGGAATATTTTGCTATGTCAAAATGCCATTTGGTTTGAAAAATACTGGTCTTACTTTTCAACGTTTGACGCAATTGACTTTTTCACCTTAACTAGACTGAAATTTGGAAGCCTATGTTGATGATCTAGTCGCAAAGAGCAACAAATGACTTGATCATAATTTAGACATGCAATAAACATTCGACAACCTTAGAAAACACCATTCAAAACTCAATCCTAAGAAGTGTGTGTTTGGAGTTTCTTCAGAAAAATTGCTCAGTTTCCTTGTTTTTGTAAGAGGTATCGAAGCAAATCCTGAAAAGATAAAAGGCCATTGAGCAAATGCACCCTCTAACTAGTAAAACGAAGTCCAGAAACTCACAGGGTGCATGGCGGTTTTAAGCCATTTCATCGCACGATCGGGACGAAAGGACTCTCTTTCTTTGGACTTCTAAGGAAGCACGAGGGTTTTGAGTGGTCGAAGGAGGGTAACAATGCCTTCAAGGATGTCAAGAGGTATCTTATGAGTGCTCCTATTTTGGTTTCTCCAAAACCAGAAGAAACACTCTTAATATATCTAGCTGCCACACCACAGACAGTAAGCGTAGTACTAGTCGCAGAACGCGAAGGCGTCTAATAACCAGTTTACTATGTAAACGAAGTTTTACATGAGCCTAAGGAGCACTACCCTCAGGTTCAAAACTTTTATATGCCCTTATCATGTCTTCGAGAAAAATGAGGCATTATTTTCAAACGCACAAAATTATTGTGTTGTCTGATTTTCTCTTAGGATAGGTCCTCTAGAACAGGGAAGCAGAGGGACGCATGACAAAATGGTCGGCCTAACTTGGGGAGTTTGACCTCTGTTTCGTGTCTCGAACGGCCATTTAATCTTAGATCTTACCAGACTTTGTCACTGAATGGACAAATCATGAACTTGTTCAGGATCTCCAATACAATTTTCATGACCAGTGGACGATGTACTTTGATGGGTCACTTACGCTTAGTGGCTCGGGGGTTGGGGTGGCCCTGGAATCTCCTATGAGAGACCTTAAAGTATGTTGTTCAATTGAACTTTCCAGCCACTAATAACGTGGCCGAATACGAATATTTGTTGGTTGGCATACGAGCCACAAAAGCGCTTGGGATTTGACGACCACTCATGAGAGGAAACTCGCTGCACCCTTGACTGCATCTCTTAGTGAATCAGCCCGGTTAGTCTTCAAAGTAGTGACAATCTTCTCTAAGGCTCTGACTTATTGTCCAATTGCTTTCATGTGAGTAGTCATGTTGTCCTCAGGAAGAATGATCTTCTCAGCACGAAGCCCCCTGAGTAAATTGTTTAGGAGTGAAACGTTGTCGTGAAGACTGATCTTCATTGACTTCATCTCCTCCTGACTACGAGTCGAAGCTTCTACGAGTTGTTTTATTTTGACTACAACCTCTACAAGTAGAGTAAATTTAGTCAGAAAAATACTTCACAAAAGACTAGTTAGCAGAATTGGTCGTAGGTAAATATTTTCTTACCTGCTAGTCGAGACTCAAGCTTCTCAACTTCATCTTTGTGATGCTCTTCCAGTGACCTAATCTTTTGGTCTTTTTCTCTGCCGATACGAGTAAGTTCACCAATCACTTTAGCCTTTTCTTCAATCTCAGTATGGATCTTACTCATTTCGACATCTTTATCTATCAAAAGAAAAGAGTTAGAGAAAGATAAGAAAGACGTCCAAATAAACAGTCTTAAGTTCAGAACTTACTGTTTATTTTGTCTTGCAACTCATTAGTTGCAGATTTGGCCTTTAGAAGCCTTATCCTTAAATCAATATTTTCCTTCTTTAGCTTCTATGTCTCAACTTTCTCATTGCCGAGTGCGTCAGCTAAGGACGTTTCATCGCTCTTAGATCTATAAAGGTTACAGACAGACATGAAGAACTGGACAGGTGGTCGAAACATAAAATATTACATGTGCCAATGGCTTACCATTTCTCCACCTTCTCGTGGAGTTCAGCTTTTTGCTGTCATAAGAGCACAAGTTGTTTGTGGTATTCAGCCACAATAACCATGTCTTCCAAAGCTTTTTGAATAAAGAAGGATAGTGAGAAGCTAGAACAACCAATTATAAATGGTTGGGTATTAGATGCTTATGTTCATGCTCGTACAAGCAATCTTGGCAAGTACCCGTTGGGAATCCTTGAGTTGATTGAGCTCTTCAATCTTATCCCATCGTACCTTTTCAAGGCGCTTATCATCAAAGATATTCCCTTTGTTGGGAATATCTTTGGGGTGAAGGACTCGATTATGAGGTTGACACGAAGATCTCACTAAAAAAGTAGGGTTAAAAAACTTAGAGAAGACATTGGGTTTTTCTTCTTCTTCTTCAGCTATACTTCCTCGGTGATTTCCTCCTCAGCATAGTGGTCAGAGATATTTTCTACTTCTCGACTAGGTACTTCTGCCCTGCCTTCAATTGCCTTCGCTTCTGCTTCTTCGACCACCTTGGTGATCGTAATTGCTTCAACTCCAACGGCTGCTCTGCCATCGCTGTGGTGGTCGATTCTTCGACCATCTTCTCCGTCGTCTCTACGACAGCACGAAGAATTGCAGGGCGGGCTTCTCAATAGAAGCATCCTCAGAAGATGGAGGAGCCAGGAAAAAATCACAAGAAGAGAAGTGAATCGGCATTCAAGATGACAAAAGGGTAAAATGCTACTCTTATGCTTTTATTTACACACCTTGTTTTCCTAGTTTTGATTATGAATCTAGAAGAAGCCTTCCCTAAGGAAGATTTCTTCGACTTCTTCTCTACGACCATGTCTAGTCGTTGAGGAATAAAGACATTTGCGACCATGTCTGGTCGTAAGTCCTGAGCAAGTGTTGTTGCTCCTTGTTCTTCTCGCCCTTCCTGATGGTCGAAATTAGTTTTGACGACCTAAAGAGCAGCTTCCTTCTCGATCATAGGTTCTGTTACTACAGCAATCTCCTTCATAAAAGATACAAAACTCTTCCAGTTCTTCTTTTTGAGTTGCTTAACAAAGCCGTGAGAAGCGCCTATTGAAAATGTTTTGTCATTATAATAGTAAGGTATCTTGATCTTGGGAGCTTTTTGCTCTAGTACAACTGGCCCTATCAGGGGAGGAGGAGGAGGAGGAGCGGTACTCGAGCTTCTATCTTACTTGTCGGTAGCTTTCATTAGCCAATGCCTTTTGGCCAGAGGAGATTTAGCTTCCTCTGCCCCTTTTTTGGCAACCATCAGTCCGACTTCTTGGTCGTCCTGATGATTTTTCATGTCTACTTTCTGCAAGAAAGAAGAACATTGCCTACTCATTTCCTACAACTATAGGGTCCTAAAGATGAGGTCGATCTTCGATTGCCTTTAGGAATTCTTCCCTTTCTTTGACGGATACGTCCACCAAGATACGAAGAACCACCACATCGAGTGACGGAGCTTTCTCACAAAGGAGTTTGACTTGGATATCAATCTCCCCTAGTGGACAATCTGCATAGACAGATAAAGTGATCAATGATCATAACTTGAAATTAACCAAAAAAAGGAGTTTGATTGTTATTTACCTTCCTCGTAGTCTCTGGTCGTATCCTTAGCCCCCGAGTACATCCACATGGGATGAGCTCGTCTCTTCAGGGGGCTAATGCGACGTGTGATAAAATCCTTCACCACATGCTAGCCGGTAAGCCCCTTTTTCCTTAGTCTTTTATAGCTTGAATGTAGGAGACTATTCAGTAAGGTTCTTGGAAACCGAATTCCAGGAAGAATTCTTCTCCGTGGCCTTCCCCACAAAAGAAAGACTATCTTCACTAATCGTGTCCTAGTAGAACCACTTCTTCCAATTCGACCACAATGATCGAATGAACATCTGGATGTACTCCTTTGTGTTTGCCATTGTGGAGCTTCAGACCATATCTTCTGGTGACCCCGGTTTGTCTGCTCATTTCACAGTAGTAGTGAAAGAGCTCTAGATCCAGAGGAATTCCCAGATAAGCTTCACACAGGTACACGAATACACTTAACATGGTGACAGAATTGGGAACCAGATTCACCAATTCCACCCCGAAGTGCTCGAGTACAAGTGTGAGAAAAGGATGAGCAGGTTGTCGAAGGCCACACTCATAGTAAGCCTGAAAAACCAGAATTTACCCGATCTCCCCTAATGACCAGTGATGTCCAATCACTTCAATCCACTTCACGAATTTCCTTCAAGGAATCTTTTCAATTGCAACCAAGGCCTTCATCTTGTGTGTGTCCATCTCCAACACCGCCCAAATAGAGGAGGATTTCGTTATTTTCTCTAGGTGATTTGTTTGGATTTGGAAGAAATCAAAGGAAGAAGATGACTTGGCTGACGTCGAAAAACTCAAAGAGCAACAGAATTAAAGGGGAAAGTAAGAATTTCAAAGGTTACCCCGTGGTAAGTTTTTATAGCCGTACAAGTCAGTTACTAATCTCGGGAACTCAATGATTACTATCTCGTCGGAAACCGTTCCAATGGATATATCAGCGAGAGTCGATTGGAATTCTTAAATTTTCCTGTTTGAAACTGGCATGTCTTTACAACTCAAGCGAAATTACCTTCCTGACCAAGTTCGCTTCTGGTCGAACAAAATTGAAAGAGCTTTGCTTTCGATCTCTACTCATCTACGACCTCTCTTTCTCAAGTAAGTTATTTTCACTTGAAGTTAGGGGGCTAGATAACTTGGGTATAATAATCATCAAATTATTATTTATCTGTAAATGATATTATTATGTCGTTATGTTCCTTGAATATACCATTTATATTCGTAAGAGCGAGACTCAACCATGTCGGCGTAAGTCATTCTATGACTATCCTATGGTCGTAACTCTTTTCACGACCACTCCATGACCGTAAGTCGTTCTACGACCATGATATAGTCGTAAGTCATCCTACAATTACTTTGCGGTCATAAACTCTTCTACGTCTAGCCTAACTTTAACTGGCTTGTCTACGATAACCTACTACATCGTGGATTTGTCTAACAAAACGGTTAACGTGAGCACTTACTTTCTGAAATAACTACGCATAACTTCTCTTTGCTCTTGGCGATAACTGCCTTACGGCGAAGAGGCCTTACGTTATTGACAATAACTCGCATCATGGTTACTCATTTGTAATGTTGAGACGTTTCTTGGCATGGAACAACCACCACCTCTTCGTATGTTATATAAGGGCTGACATCAGGAAGAAGAGGAAGGCAACAGAAGCAATACAAGACATTCCGCATTACTTTCTTTCTCGATTGTAATTAGCTCACTGAGTAATAGCCATACAGGAGTAGGATTATTATTCTCTCAGGAGAAGACGTGAACCTGTATAAAATCCTTATCTTTTTTTGTGTGATCATGGTCAAGTTGTTGAGAGATCCCTCGAATCCAAATAATTATATGTAATATCGGTATTAAAATATCGACAACTAGTTTTGACCTAAGACTAATGCAGTAATACACAAAGAGTTCGGATTTAGAAATCTGGTGCCGACATAAAATGAACCAAAACTTTCAACTGATATTCAACTTCAATCAGAGCAAGAACTGAAGGTGTAAACATTAACTGAAAAGACTAAGCATTAATCTCCTTACCTCTGAGCCGAACGATCAACTGTGCAAATCGAAGAATGGGTGGGGAAGATGAGATTGTTGGGCTAGATGGAGCACTGGTTGGATCCAATTCTCAGAAACGAAGCTACTGCAAACAGAAGATAAGGCTACGCATGAGAAGATAAGAACATCGATTATCCAAAGCAATGTGTAAAACGTGATCGAGCAACGATGCAAATGTCGGTTCATGTATCAGGGTTATGTAGCCAAGGATTCCCCGCGTGCAGCAGAAGAAATATATCCTGCTAAGGTTTGTTGTAACAACAGCAGCCAGGGGCGGAGCTGGGCCTCATGCCAGCTCGTGTACTGAAGTCTAGCACTTGTAATGCGGTCTCAAACTTCAGCAATTGTAGTGCGCATCCCAGGAAAACCTGCAAAAATTGTTTAACATTGGCAACAACTGATATCAAACCAAACATGCCCCCGAGAATTGCATCAAGAAATGCCCAAGACAGGAATAAAACTATGTCGTAATATCATGTTTGATCAAAGAAACTGATTCAATGCCCAAGTAAACATAAGAAGGATAATCTCAGAAGATGAGATGATCTAAGGCCTATATCAAACTGATTACAACTAGCTGAGAGAGTTTTGTCAGCTAAAAGTAACTGGAGAAGAAAGAGAAAACAAACAAAAGACAACTAGCCGTCTAATTACAGAGAGAAAATAACTCTCCGGCCAATAACAAACAGTGCATTGTTAACCCGAAAAGCTGGACAACCTTTTCCTCTTTCTGTTCTTCTTCTTTGGGGTCAAATCTTTTTGCACGCTACCATTGCAATGGGGAAGAACACGTAAAGGGCTGGTGCGCTTAGCAGGTATTCTTCTCCCTCTCTTGTTTGTCCACTGAATAGGCAATTTGCCTGCAACTTGGGCGATACCATCAGAGGTAGCAAGCTCAGCCACCTTTTGGATCCTCTCCTGCATTTGCATAACCCATGCTACTGACAGATCAAGCGAGAATGAATCATCCAGTGGTTTTTGCCACAGATCAAGTAGGACACGCTGAAATGATTGAAATGATAGCGAGGGCTGGAAATCATTGCGCGGTACACACATCATGTTAACCTTTATGACGTGCTTACATAGGTTGCCCTGCATTGACCACGAACAATCGCAGAGAGAAAATTCAGATCCAGGATTCCACACAGTCCGCATCTGACTAGCATCCTTCTGGCTTGCTACCTTGGCTGAAAGAGATTCTTTGTCATCAAAGAGAACAGACTCATCGGGTATCTGCAGCGCCCTTTGCCATGAAGTGCATGCAATGTACTCTGCTTTCACCTCAGGAAATGAACCACTTTCATCTGCATATAGATCGAGCCAGTAGCTCGAATGGAGCTCTGTTGTGAGCTTATGCACCAACCAGTCCACACGTTGGAGAGCATCAAGTTGTGTATCATCATATGCTTTAACCTTGAGCTTTAGATGGTAACCTTCAATAGCACCAGATGATTCCTGACTTGCTAGTGGAAGATTTCTGATGGTGTCAATCCACATCTCTAGAGAACATATGAGGAATATTGTTAGCATGTGCAAGAGAATTTGCAATTCAATGTATGCACCAAAACTACTACCCCATGTTCTTACCCAATTTGGGAACCCAAAATGACTTGAAATATTGTATGAAGTTGGTTTGGTCAACAAAGTCTTGAAACAATTGCTCCAGGGCATCCATGGGATTTTTCTCACTCCAGATACTGTAAATAAATTTGCCTAGTTGCATAAATATTTCCCGCTGTATCTCATTGTTGATGCATTTCTTGATTACATTTTTAAGCCAGGTTCTCCTAATGTGCCACAAAGAAAATAAAATTGGGCAGGAGAATACATTCCTGAAACAATGACACATTTACATTAATGGCAATGAACTACTATCTGAAAATTTTAACAATTAGAATCAACTGTCAGAATCTATGTTATACCTGATTGGGTCCAGTTCTGATGCTGGGTCATCAATTATAAACCCACCAACTCTCCAGGTGGAATCAACAGAATGTATTCTCTCAGTAAGTGATTTCATCCACCTCAAAGTGTCCTGCTTGGTAACTGATCGGGTTATAACCCATGCAACAGGTAGAGCATGTTGTCTTGAGTCAAATACAAGGAGTGTGTGCAATGGGTACTGCAGCAAAGAGTAGAATGTCAAACAAATCATGAAAACTGTCCCTGCAGGCATAATTGGACATCACATACTATTAAATGTTGCTTTAAAGTATAAATACACAACTGTCTTTCATAGCAGTCAGATACCTTCAGCTTGCTTACACCAAACGACGAATGAGAAGCCAAAAGGCTCTGGTGACCAAAGCGGATCATCTGCTGTAGTTGCCATTCCGTCTGTATCCCTAGAACAAAGGCATCTGTCTCAGTCGAATCCTGGTAGAAGAAGACAGACTTCTTATTCCTATCGATCCACATTCTGATGCTAGCTTGGTCATCTAGATCCAACTCATGCGTAGATCTCTTGATGATCATCCCAAGCTTCTGGACATACTGCGACGCAAGGCTATCAACCTGGGCATCTGAACCACAATAACGCTGTATCCCTTCTATATGTGTCTGCAGGATGTTCTCCTCCGGGACACCAAGATAAATCAACGACATGGTCTGCTGCTGGATCTCACTCCCAACATATGGCACTCTCCTGGCACCAGGACCGATGGCATCCCGGTCCAGGGGGCCGTGGCATATGAAACCAGACTTGTTGACATGGCGCCTCTCATGGTAGATAATGAGCACCAGGGAAGGGCGGGCATATAACTGTTTGATTGCAAAATGACAGGTGCAGCCTCGCATCGACTGTGGGCGAGCGGCGCGGTTTCTTGTGTTGAGCCTGTACCTTCTACTAGGCAAGATCGTCCCTCCCTCCCCGTAATTCTCGGGGCCAAACGAGCACCAATACCTGAATCAATTTAGAACAGTACACATTAATAATTAAGAACTAACAACCAAAGAATTAACCTGCCGAGCAAAGGAAAACATCAGGGGCAGGGTGATATGGTAACAGACACACATACATCCTGTAGAGGAGGAACTCGTCGCTCCTGAACTCCTTGAGGCTGCCCCTCTCGCGCTTGCGGCCGCGCTCGATGTGGAAGCGCGTGGGGCACTCGGGGTTGTTGCACTCACCGCTGATGAAGGCCTCCATCCGTTCATAGGGGATGAGCGCGACGTCATCCCGGTGGTGCTCGGAGCTGGCGTACTTGGCCCACGTGAGGTTGGCAGCGGAGAACTCCTCCCCGGGAGGGTCCTGGACGGGGAGGTCGTTCACCGACTGCACCACCTCCATCTCCTGCCCCATCCCTTCTCCTCCTCCCAGCAACCGGATTTGCTCACCGGCCAAAGCACCTAACCAGGTGAGATTGTATGCTAATCAGGTCAATTGCAGACAGGAGACTCGGTTGTAGAAGATCAATCCACAAAATACTCATCCGGTTTTTCAGATTGGGAGCTAAACTAGGCTAGGATCTTGTTCTTGGCAAGTAAAATTCCAGGGCGTGAGAGTTTCATTTGGACACTTGGTTGAACGAAAGAACAGGGTAGAGAGGGAGGGGGTCGTACCTAGGGCAGTGGCAGACCTAGGAATTTCAAGATAGATATTCGAAATTACAAAAATATTGTTCAATAGAAAACATAAAGATCTATAATAGCGAGAATTAAAGTACAATTATTTATTTATACTGGAGACAACATCTCAAATAATGTAAAGAAAATACAAAATAATTTTAAAAAAATAAAAATTAACGCGACGATGCAATCAGCTTCAAATAGGTGATCATTGGTTCGCATGATCTCAAATATCACTCATACAACCTCAAGTCCAAACACAGTAAATATAGGTTCACACAAGGTCAGATATTTAAAAGCCTAACCACATACAGAACGCCACAATTTCAATTTTTTGGAGTGGAAGTATCGTGGGCAAGAGGAAGCAAGCGTCTAGAAGCACCAAACTGCGCAGAACTATGCACACGCAGCATATGAGCGCCATGTACAAGTAAGTTGCATCAGTCCGCCTTTAGAACCTAACATTTGCAGCTAGAACACACGACAAAAGCACCTTAAAAGTCTCAGCAACAGAGCAAGTTTGTACTCAGAATTGAAAAGGCCGCACAAGCATCACCAATGGAGCTGTAGAAACGGCGACACAATTGCACCAATCACACTAGCTAATTGTTCGCCCTCTTGCCCCGTGAGGGGCCAAATCGAAGCCTTAGGAAAGCTAAACACACCCAATTGCAAAGCCCTAACCATCTGGTGCGCCGCCGACTCCACAAACCCGCAGCAAAATCGGAGGCGGAATCCCCCGGAAAAGTTCGCAACCAGTCGCGCCCCCGAGCGCGCGGAACAACCGTAAGAACAGTAGGTACGATCCCGCAGCTAAATCCGCGAAAAGCACTCCAAAATTGGTTAGAAAAAAAAAGACCCCAAAGCCAACCTAGCTCGGATTTAGCGCCGAACACAGATCAAAACCAACCCCGAAATGGCGAGACCGAGCGATCGGGTAGGGGCGCGTGGGGTTACCTCACGCACGCGCGACGGGGAGGCGGAATCCCAGGAGCGCGCGAACCATCGATCCCGCGAACGGCGGCGGCGGCGAGAGGCCTGCCTCGGGCTGGGACGCAACACCTCGGTTCCGGAGGCTAGGGTTGGTTCGGCGCCGCGAAGGAGGCGAGGAGAGCGCGGAGGCGGGCGAGCGGAACTGGGGCAACACCAGGCGGCCTGGGCTGGGCCAGTTGGTAGCAATGGCCAATCGCCGGAGTTGTGGGGCGGCGGTTTAGTGCGGCAAAAACCCTAAAGAGGGAAACCGAGGAGGGAGGGAGAGGAGGTAATGGAGATGGAGATGGAGGCCCAATGCACTGGGAGACATGGGATTGGGCTTTCATGGGCTTCCTTGCGAGTTCACGATGTATGGGCCTCTCGCTCTGATTTCTTCTTTTTTTTTCCTTCGAATTTTTTCCCTCTAAAAGACCTTAATGAACCTTTTTTTTTTCCAAATTTTGGTTTGATTCCCATCAGAGCTAGCAAAAAAAGTATTCTGAAATTGAGATCACGCGATCCAGTTTCATAATTTAGAAATTATATAAAGTATCCAATATTAGGATTTATCGTAATTTAGAATTCGAAAGCGTGATGATGTTTGGTTTCCTGTCTTTGATGGATCTGTTTTGTAAGACCCTGTATTTTTGTTTTGTATAGAAATGGAAATGAGGAGTCTTACCTTATTAAAAAACTGCAGCATGTGGTCTCACAAAAAAACTGCAGCATATATAATGTGCTCGATCAATTTTGTTTTTCATCGATCCCTCCAACAATCACCTCCTAATAATGCTACATCATCTAGAATTGTAGACATGATTCTTTTTCGTGACTATTATCCTAGATTAATTAAGTTTTATATATTTACTGATCAATACATTGCTTTGTAGATACAAACGCTAACAACAACAACAATAAAGCATTTTGCTTCAAACAAGTTAAGGTAGATTAGAAATGAAACTTTCTCGAGATCAAAGAGATGAGAGCTTTAAAATAAAACTTATAATGCTAAAACCCTAAGTCGTACAACCTGCTATCTGAACCGAGAGTCTAAAACACTACCTCTAACTTTCTTATAGTTCTAGTACGTGGATCGCTAACTTTTATATACTCCTAGCTAAAGCTAATTCTTTAGATACATTGCTTTGCAGGTACAACGCCAAAAATGGATTAATTATAGCGTGCTGTGGAGCATATGGAACATATGAGCTGCGAAAGGACAACCCGAGTAGAAGTAGCACACATTGGTACTTGTCAGGTGGTTTCCTGGTGACAACATTTCTATCTAGTAAGATGTTTGTGGAACTAAGAAACCAGGCAGAAAGTTTGACCTCTGTTAAATTTATACTGACAAGGATATTAGCAATGCAGATACACATCTTAAGGGTCGCATAACCAATGTAGAAAATCTACTCGAGAAATGTTGCACATCACATCTTTATATATATATATATATATATATATATATATATATATATATATATATATATATATATATATATATATATAGGAAAATACCTTTACACCGGATGTAATTACACCCACCTCTAATATACCACCTAAACAAACTTGAAATACTCATTTATCACTTTAGGTACATTTGTATACTAATTATAAGATACTCCAATGTGAACCACACGAAAAACTTGTAAATGAGTCCATAGTTTTTAACGTATTTTGTAAATACCCTTATATACGTGCATAAAAAGGAGTATGTCGAAAAAATGTGCATACCACTTCTGAAAAATTGTTCATACCACCTAGATGGTCTTGAATACTTGTATACTACACGTACATACCCTCCGTTACGCGAGATACTCCCTACATTGCGAGATACGATATAGAGTGTAATTACACCCGGATGTATGAACAATTTTTCAGAAGTGGTATGTACATTTTTCGACATACCCTTTTATGCGCAGATATAAGAGTATTTACAAAATACGCTAAAAACTATGAACCCTTTACAAGTTTTTCGTGGTTCACATTGAGTATCTTATAATTAGTATACAAATGTACCTAAAGTGATAAAGGAGTATTTCAAGTTTATTTAGGTGGTATATTAGAGGTGGGTGTAACTACACCCGGTGTAGAAGGTATTTTTCCTATATATATATATATATATATATATATATATATATATATATATATATATATAATTTGCTGAAAGAAACTTTCTTTTCTTTCATCTGAATTTTCTGAAAGATGCACTTTCCTCCACACCTTCGTTACCGTCGCTGAACATCGAGTGAAGGCCTCCTCAGGTTGTCCTTTCTTTCTCCTATCCTTTTCAAGAAGAACAATCGGAGACGCATCTGTCCAGATCAGCCTCTTCGAAGCAACGGAGCCTAGGCTAGGAAAGTTACACCGATACTTCTCTGAACTCTGAACTGAAGACGATAGTCACTGGCACATCGGCATACTACTGAGTAATGTGTTTGTTAGATTTCTCTAGCTTTCTTGCTATATCTGATATAAAATATGTGATCCTTTCAGTTCAGAAAGTGCATAGAAAATTATAGGACGCTCTGGACCACATAAGACAAAAAGAAGCACTAGGCTGCAGGTACTTGTGAGGTGGCTTCCTATATACAGCTGAAATATGAACAAAAACAAGTGATTAGGAGTTGCTTCTTAGGGAATTTAGGGAATGCTCATGGGAATTCAGGGACCACACAAGCACAAGGCTTCTTAGGGAATCAGGGAATGTTCAAGGTAGTTTTAAATATAGCATGCATCCATTTTAATTTTTCGAGTTCAAACTAAATTTGCTTCGCGAGAGAAAACAAATCCCTAACAAACTACTAGTTACAGGAAATGAAAAAAAAGGCTCCTACTGACAATAAATTATACAATATTTTTCTGATAACTTGTTTTACGTTTAATATTAAAATGTTAAAGGGTGATGAAGAATTCCATAGTCTATCTCCTGAATCATTTTAAAAAAATCTCTTCAAGTTATCTGGGAAATTTTCATGTTAACTTGCTGTTCACACAAAATAGTTTGCATGATTGCACCTAAACATGGTTTGCACTAGATATGTACCAAATAACTTCAATGGATCTAAGGAGTGCATTTTTTTGCCAAAGAACTTTTCTACCTACCTTTCACCTAAATTTCCTGAAAGTTGTACTTTCTCGTTCACTTTTGTTACCCTCTTCTTCCCTGGTCCTCATTTCTTTCCCTCGTCCTTCTCAAGAAAAAGATTTGTGCAGAAAATGTACACTCACACTCCTACTTAATCTTCCAAACAGAAAGCAGAGGCCTGTACATCTTCCATAAACTTTCTAGGTTCAGTAGGTTCTTTATTTCTCCGTTGGTTTCTTTTTATCCTTCCCTTTTGTTATACCCGGAGGCCAGAGCTCCTAGCAGCCTCAAAACATGAGATGCTTTCAGTTCAGGAAGGTGCACAGAAAGTTATTCGAAGCTCTAGCTGGACCACAAGACAATCTAGCATGAAGAGTTAAAACTACACAAGCAATCTAGCGTGTTGTGGCTTCCTGCATATATATATATATATATATATATATATATATATATATATATATATATATATATATATATATATATATATACAGCCAGCTGAAGTAACCTGCTCCAACTGGACGAACTGCTTCTGCTTGGGGTGTTAGGGAATGTTCATGGAAGAACGTCCATGATATAAGTGAAATTGTTATATATTTGTGTATGTGAACATATATGAAGATTGAGTGAATTAATTTGCAAGCCCTTTTTCTAGCAGTTCCTTTGGTAAACTTCTAGTTCAACAAACTTGAACCCCTACTATTCTAAGAAAGATGTGTTGTAAAATTTTAGTAAAAAAAATAAAGAGATACTAGTATACTACTGGAAATGTTGAGTTTTCTAGTGTTAATTCAGGCTATAAGTCAATGCGCATATATAGTCTTTTTCCCCAACTGAAAGTATTTGAATTAAGTACATTAATCTAGTCTCTTGTGTCAACTCATCAGTAATTTAATTACCATCCAACCTAGTGTAGAGATACAGGTAGGGTACGCTAGCACAGAACAAAATTTTCTATTACGTAAATCATAAAACCTTGTGATAATAGATCATAGATCTTTATCACTAAACATCACCATATGAGCAGTGCAGTAGAGGAAAATTTGGAACATCCCAATCCAACATTGCACATATCGATGTAGTGAAATTAGTCAATCATCTAATGTCCTTGACCGCCAATCGTCTCCTCCAGTAGCCCCTTGCTCCTCACATACGTTGTGGATCGTCCTTGATCAGCGCAGCAGCAACTACAACAGCGCCTCTACAGTATCCACACATCTAGGGGTAGAACGCCGTGCGCTGGTGTGTTAGCACCAGCGTGCACGGCAAGACCTTTAGGGAGGTGGTGGCTAGAGTTTCAGTGGGTAGTGCAACGTCTCCCAAAAGCCCCCACATCTCTCCTTATAAAGAGCCCCCTTAGTGAGCCCTACACTAAGGACCCCACTAAGGTGTGAAGCCCACACGAATGGATCTTGTCCGAATCGATTTGCTTCAACCTATTAAGTATGTAACTCTATAAGTTCATGTATACTCGACCACGAGTCGGAAATCTCTTTCCAATCCATAAGTCGGTAGTGGTCCCTAGAATGGCAAAGAAATCCTCAAATACACATAAAGATTATATCGAACGAATCTATGTAGTACTCATGTGCTCATCCCTTTGCCTCATGATACTAGATCGATCTCAAGGCGAGATGTATGTCATCCTTTGATAGCTTGATCTTGTAGTGGATTACACAATTGTGGTTGACTCTTTAACCACATTCGGCATGTCCATTTACCTCCCTAATCTAACCATATCGAGGGCGCTAAAGATATATCTCCTGTTAAAGAGGAAGGGCAAATCCCATCTTGATCACTCACATTCCTCTGCATATTTCATAATAACCTAAAAGCTATATTTATGGCTACCTAGTTAAAGAGTAGCGTTTAGCAATACCTAAGTAAACTATTACACATGAAGAAAACCACAACGATCTTAGGTCTAAAGATCCCACATACACTATGTATAAAACCATCTGATGATACTTGAGAATATAATAATTCCCATAGTGTTTCAAGTTAGGTTAATCAAACACTATGTTCTTCAACATATGTCCAAATTATTGATTTGATATCTCACATCCACGATCCTTGAAATGTGATCATCAATCAATACATGCCCTGATCTATAAATCATAAATGTCCCACATAATAATATAAGATCAAATATATTTAGAATAATATCATAACACGAATAAAGAGTTTTATGAATAAGTTACATACTTATTAATCAATAGTGATGATGTCAGACCTAGAAATTTAATCCCGGAACCTTATGTGTTTACCGTGGTAGTCTTATGATCAGTGGCCAGTACATATATAGTACAGCATTGTATTATATCCATACACGAGTAAATAAAACAGAGTAGCACATATATTAAACGATTTGACAAAGGTCTATATCACCGAGTTTACACAAATGGCCGACCGGCCCAATAGATCACAAAAGAGGGTACTTGCAGCAAAAAAGATGATAAATAACACAAAAGGGCTCTCGTGGTATGCCAAAAACCCATAGGAAGCCGCAACTAGGTTAACACCCTAGTAATTAGCATCATCATCATCATCAAATCTCATGGCATAAAAGTAACTAACCGCGGGGTCTTCTTCTTCTTGCTCTAGTACTGTTCAACAAACAACGATGAGTACAAAATTGTACTCTACAAGATTTTAAGCAAAGATGTTAGTATATACAAGCTATGTCAAAATAGTGGCTGTCCTAGCTAAATTATTTTGCACAAAGTGACTTTTCATTTGCCAAAGACATAGTAATTTGTAAGGAGCAGTTTGTAAAATCAATTGACGTAGTATGAAATAACGAGTAATAAATATTGTAAGCACATGAAACAAGTGGCATTCCATCATCATCACATTTTTATATCCTTTGCCAAAACTTTACTAGCATGGTTTCCTACCATCTATACCATTTCCAAAACCATTTATTTTTAAATAATTTTTAGAAAACCAAAAAATCTAAGCAAGTTTGGTATTACCAAGTGATATCAATGACTGAGGACACGGCTATTCAAATAGATTTACACTCTGCAGAATTTGTACAATTTTACCTACATGATACAGTCAATCCACCATGGTCTGCCATAACTCGCCACGTGATAGTATGTGATTGAGTAACTATAACGAGACCTTTACAATATCTTGCGTTAACAGTAAACCGCCCTATGAGTTAACACCTCAAGATATGGATGTCCGTTTACCATCATCAAGAGAGCTCATAGTTGTGTAGTTAAGCCTTGCAAAGCAATGCAAGAGTCTTTTCGAGCATGGAGATTCGTTTAACCTACAGTTTAATGCTAGAACTCGATAAATTATTCTACCAAGTTTGTCCCACTACAACCTACCAACTACAACCTACGGTTTAATGCTAGAACTCGATAAATTATTCTACCAAGTTTGTCCGACTACAGAACATGTGGTTGTACGAAGGTGCTTGGACCAACAACACTAAAGTTTGGTCCTTAATAACCTAGGCGAGACTACCACAAACCAAGATCTCGTGTAGATTGCACTGGTTTCCACAAACCACTCACCTAAGTCTAAACCAATTTAATTTTCATATTTATAACTAAAATATCAGAGGTAGCTCCTCTATCCAAATTAAGCTAAAACTTCTTTCAAAGTGTCCAAAATTTAGATATACCAAATTCCACCATTTTTACCATTATTAAATTAAGCATGGCTAAGCATATGACTTGAATACCACTCTAAAAGTTCAACAATTATTTGTGAATACAATGGATAATCTTTCTAAGGTGACGACAGTAATGTGATTCAATTTTCGAAGGAAGGGTAATGCAACAAGTGGACATTAACTTGAATTTAAACATAACATAACAATTTAACCAAAATAAGCATGCATAATATGTTAAGCAAAACGATATGCATAATGTTACAAATGGAATCAACATGGTCAAGGAGGGTATTTGCCTTGCTCATTGAACACTTGATCTTGCTCTAGATCGACTTCGAAGTTCTCCGGCACGTCGATATCTAAATGGGGAAAGATAAGATAAATTGCAAATAAATTTAAAAAATCCAAGATTCATGGTTTTTGTGCATAAAAAATTAGAACAAGAATCACTCAAATCATAGTTCGTACGAGAGAGAACAAGTCCTTCGAAGTTTTGCCATAAGAGAAATCCAGGAAAAAGAAGAGAAAAAACACTGAGTAGTTATGGTTTCGATTTTTTATTTAATTTTTATTTTTCTTTCTAAAGGAAAACCAAGATTTATTGTATCGTCACGTCAACATGTGGGGCTAGGTCCATAGTGAACCAAGTTCACAGACACCTCACCAGTGAGTGGGGTCTACATGTCAGTGACCCAAGTTTTAAACCCTGTTTAAATTAAAATCTTGATTAATTGGCCGGTCTCACATGAAAGCGACATATTATTACTAATAAAGATTAATTGGATTAAACTAATTACTAATGACATCATTAACCTTAACCCCACAAGGTTTGCTTTGCCAGCAAGAGAAAGCAGAGCCAGCCTTGGCTGAGCTGGGGGCGAGCTCATCGGTGGTGAGGGAGTGGCGGCAAGGCCAGGATCAGGGCCATGGCATCACGAGGAAGTTGATGGTGGTGATGGCAGTTGGAAAGGTGCATGGAGGTGGTAGCGTGACGACACTGAGCAGCGAGGGTATCTCAACCGTGCGACAGCGTGGGTGCAAAGGTGAAGGAGAGCAGGAATGGTTCACATCGTGAGATAGAGGGAGTATTCTGATGCTACAGAAGTTAGCACTAAGACCAATGGTCACTAGCACAGTGCTCTCGATGAGCTCCTACAATGGTGCCATGGGTAAGCACAACAAAGTGTCAGCGACAGGTGACGAGCTCACAAATCAAGGTGCGTAGAAGCTTATTAGGGGTATGAGGAGCTCACCTAGGTGGTTGAAGGTGGTGGAGGGAGGAGGTTTGAGGCAGCAAGTCATCAACCAGCAGAGGCGACGGTGAAGATGTCCTCGGTGGCAGCTCTCCTCGGAGGAGAGTAGCTAAAATGGAAGGAAGGGTGAGGTTGAGGGAGTTCTAGGGATGGTTAAAGCGACTACGCTTAAGGTCTAAGCTCACCAAGGTTGGAGTAATTTAATGGCTAAGGCGGCGGCCTACAACATAGACGACGGTGTGGGCCTGGGGATTCACTGAGACATCATCGAAATCAAGTGAGGGCTTAAGGAGTAGGATGTCACATTAAGACGTGGGTAGTGAGGAGTTATCTCACCAGAATCGATAGAGGCCTTGGCAAAGCACAACGAAGGCACATTCCAGAGTTGGAGAGATGACCCCGGATCTGCAATCAACTATGCAAGAAGAGAAGGAATTTAGGGAACATGAACAACATCCAAGATGGAGCATTGCGACATCAAAGGCTTTGCAAGAACCCAATGAATGCAGTGGCAAAAGGATGGGTAGTGGGAAAAATGGAGACGTTGTTGAGGGGCAAGGATGGTGATGTGCTCATATTGGCCTTTTATAATGAGTCAACATTGTTCTTCACTTCACATTCTCGTGACTGAGCTTGGTTTCTCACAGAAATGGCGGTCCACAACGCCTCCCACACGCCAATGGCTACAGGAAGAGGAAACAAGTCGTGGCTTTGATTAGGGAGCTTGAGGCAATTAGAGGCATCAGCTTTTGGTAGCGACATGGCATGCATATAACAGCTACAGTGACACAGAGCTTGGTCCAATGGTGCATGTGTGAGGTGGTGGAAGGGAGTTGGCAGGTGGGCCCGGCTTGTCGGCGAGAAGGGAGAGAAGGTGTAGTCGGCGAAACTACCAACCAAAAGGAGGAGGCAGAAAAAGGAAAGAGAATAAGACTGCATCGGTGGGGGATGGCACACAGGCCGTAGCTGTCCCAAGGGAACTGTTACGACCTGGGGTAGTTTTGAAATGTTAGTTCTATTCCGAAATGATTTAATTTTAGAAATCAACTTTAGGCCTAGAAAATAGCAAACTTGCATTAAAAAATTATGATTCTTTCAGAGAAGCACTTTAGATTATTTGGAAATCAAATAAAATATTCCCAAGTTTTTAAGAAGTTTTATTTACTCACTAAAATTCATTTTTAGCTATTGAATTTTAAAAAAAACTTTTAGATACTTAGAAAAGCTTTTGAAAATTCTTTAAAATTCTGAAAACTTTGGGAAATAATTTTATATTATTTTAAATCCAAATAAGCTATGACCAGGCCCTGACCAAGGTTTTCTTATTTTAGGAAACTCATGTTGAGTTAGTAGAAATTAGGAAAATCTTAAATAAATGCAGATCAGGATGAGCCCACCATTCAGAGAGACATAGTAGGGGCTTCACACATTGACCTAGCAATGCAAATTTGAGTCACCGTGACTTGAACTGTCCTGAAGTGAGCTGCTTCCTTTCTTATAGTCAAGCGGCCGGGCATATCCATGGACGAAAGCTGCACTGCTGTAAAGGATTTCAGTGACCTTCCAGGAACCTACCTGGAACATTCTCATGATGTTACATCAACTAATTCAGGACCCCCTATATATATCGTTCCAGTTCATCGGCTCCTTAATTTAACTGTATTGAGCTTCACATTGTCTCCACTCTCTCCACTCTCCTGCTGAATTCCGTTCATCGTAATGATGACTGGTAATCAAAGATATATGACGTCGCTTGGGAGGATCTGTGCCGACGAACATGAGGGGGATAGTGTTGATGATCAACCTGACGCGAAGCGGATGCAACGGATGCCGTCTTTCGCATCGTTAGTTCTCTATATATGTTTGCATGCACTTCCTTCAGTGTATATTGTTAATATTGATTGTTTGATAGCTTTCGCTTCCTGCATTTTTGCGCTTAATGATATCAGTCAATTGGGGTTTTGCCATGTTTTAGATTCCTTGTAATTAGATCATGGGATAGGCAATGGAAGTTAGGTATCTAATGGTATGTTTTGCAGAGGTGTTCTATTGATTTGCACTCTACTTTTACTTACAGTGGTTAATATCTGATCTCTTTTTGCAGAGTCATTAGGGGAGCCGTGTCTACTGAAAAGATTCAGAAAATCTGTCTGACTCTGGAGCCATTTCTTCGGAACGCGGTATGATAAGAAAATTTAGCTTTGAATTTCAGCCAGTGACAGTGTTCCTTTTATGTGAAGAAAGAATAAGATAGTAGTTCAGCTGTATTCTTGACAAATGGCATCCCCATGCAATCAGAATTACATCAATATATACTAACTCTAGTCAATTCCTTAAATCAGACCATGTCCATCATGTGTTCGTGTGTTGAAGCAAAATTATCAAAGATTTCCGTAGTTTGAGTTAATTCATCACCTTATTATGCTTTTCCGCACTCTGTATATACAAAACCTTTGTATCAATGCAACGTTCATTTTGGCTTAAAGCTATCCACATTTTATCTCAACTTACAGGTTCATGAGGAGTTGGAAAGAAGCCTATCTAAGCATGGCCACTTGCTACACACGTAAATAAACTTCTTTTATATCCAACTAGAGAAGTGCTATAGAACATTCGGCTATTTTTTGAAGGTAAAAACAGTCAGATGATCTGGGGGTGTTGGATCTCTATCCAACGGATCCACTCATATAAGCACCCCCTCTAAAAAAAATCTCATATAAACACCCCTTCCAAAAAAAGATCTGGAGCGTTGGATCATCATCTAACGTCCTAAAATCTGACTATTTTTGACTCAAAAAAACAGTCGAATGTTGTATAGATACTCCCATCTAACTATTAGGGCAAACCAATTTTGGTGCCACGAGGCTTATTTCCCCGCCCCCTATTAACCTGACACCCATATGTACGTTGGCCTCCAGAGCTCCTTCGCAACTTGTCAGCGAGGTCGACGCACCACCATCGCTGAAGCTCGCCTTCACGAGGCCGCTGTCGCTGCCAGTCTTCACCAACAACAAGCTGGTCGACGTCGAAAACAAGCCCCTCGAAGTGCGGCTCGTGGACACGAGAACCAACCACATGGCCACTACTCATCTTCTTCTTGGCTCACCTATTATAAAACTGGAAGTGCTGGTGCTAGACGGCGACTTCTCGTATGAGGATAGGAGTGAGGCGGGGTGGACCAGCGATGAGTTCAGCGGTGCGATCTTGAGGGAGAGAGAAGGCAGGAGGCCGCTGCTTGTGGGCACTCTGAATGTGACAATGTCTGAACACGGTGTCGCCATCATCGACGGCGTGTCGTTCACCGACAATTCAAGCTGGATCAGGAGCCGTAGGTTCAGGATCGGCGTGCGTACCGTGCCGGGGAGCTATCGCGGGCCGAGGATCCGGGAGGCGGCGAGCCAGAGCTTCATGGTGAAAGATCACCGCGGCGAATGTGAGTCCACTGCACTGATTTTGATCATGAAGTATGATCTGTAGTACTGTGTCAGTATGATCTTCTCAGAGCTTAGTGAAGTTCTTAATTTGATTTAACACCTCGACAGTGCACAAGAAGCATTTCCCTCCACGCCTTACTGATGAGATATGGAGGCTGAAGAACATAGGAAAAGAAGGGCCGATCCACAAGAGGCTGGAATCTGAAGAAATCAAGAACGTGCAGGACTTCCTGAAACTGCACGCCTTTGACCCTGAAAAGCTCAAGAGGGTAATATATCTGTAGCTAGCACAATGACTCCATATATACATGAATTTCATCGCTCAATATCGAATTGTAACAATACGAATTCTTCAGCTTGTTGGCATGTCCGATCGGCTATGGAAAGCGACCGTAAACCACGCGAAAACGTGTGACATGGGAGGGAAGAGCTACATCTTCAGGCAAGAAGAGTGTGGCGTCACATTGACCTTGAACCCTGCAGGTGAGATCTTGGCAGCGAGAATCGGCGACAAGACATTTGGATTGGAAGATCTACATCCACAACAAATGGTAACTAATTGCATCATCTACTCGGACTTTTTCCGTTGATATGATTCATATTGGACAATCATGCAGTTCGCTTCTTAATTTCTTATACGTTTGATCACACTTGTTGTAGTTACAAGTGAAGCAATGGGCCGCTCGAGCACACCAGCAGTGGGATCAGCTGGAGGAAGTTGAGACAAGCAGAATGGTCTCTGATGCAGGAAATATCCAAGTTGCATCAAGTAATGCAATATTCAGATAGCTACTTACTTAATCAGTCAGTTGAGTAATCATGATATATGCTTAATCTGTCCTCGATCTTGCAGGCAATCTTGATCAGGCACAGAGATCAATGCCAGATAGCTCATCGCTGCTGCAGCTCAGCGAGACCCGGGACGAGAGCCTCAGCTCAGGAGGTCCTCATGAGAACACAAGATCATACCTTGGCACCATGGGAGGAGCACCTGTGACCTCAGATTCTACAGCAGCATCCGTCGCTGCCACAGCGGATGCTGCTGCTGCTGCATACTGGAACCCATGCATGGAAAGTGACGACGACTTGATCATCTGGAATAGCATGCAGTTCAGTGTGGGACCAACTTGCACCGATGTAATAAGCTCTGTTTAGTTCTCCATTTCTGTGATAACTTACAATACAGACGGTTTTTTAGAAAAACCGTCTGTGATATTTGACTATCACAGACGGTTTTTGTTATTAACTGTCTGTGATATGGAAAATCGTCTGTGATATGATGTATATCATAGATGATTCGGTGTACGGTTTTGTTATTAACTGTTTGTGATATGGAAAACCGTCTGTGATATCATTCATATCACAGACGGTTCAGTGTTTGAAACCGTCTGGGATATATATTACAGACGGTTTGGAACACCGAACCGTCTGCGATAGCTATTTCAACAGCGATTTTATTTGCTCTTTTTCAGCTAGTCTTATGATATGCTAGTCATGCCATCTGAAAATAAGCAAGATCACGTATATAGCACAGGACAATCATTACATAAATCACATAGATGAATGAAACAACACCAATAGATCATATATATATATATATATATATATATATATATATATATATATATAGCATGACAATCGTCACACAGATATCACAAATGAATTAAATTGAATGAATTGTTTGATTAAGCACAATTGAGTGATTACAACTGAATTCAATGTTTCAACATCTAATCATCACTATCGCTGGGGTGGAACTCTCCAGTCTTATTTATGACCTCTGCTAGCAAGAATTGGGAGAGGTTTCCACGAATTTCGACGAGTTTGTCAAGATCATATACACTTTCATCGAAGTCCACCGGCTGTCGCTAAGAGCAATGTTAAGTCATTAATTAGCATGTGTATGTGTATATATACATATATAATTAGAAAATAATAATTATTGAAATATTGACAAACATCTAGATCATTCATCTAGTGTCCGTGATTTTCTTCATATAGCAGCAAACGTAGAATCCACATACGTTACCCTATAGCTGCTGGTGGTACTGTAAAAATAGAATTACATACTAGGTATTCTTAATTCTAGAGACATTATAACAAAGTGTGATATATGATTGTTGTGTTGTAGCGGCTACCGGAAATCGCGTCATATGTCGCAGTGTGTCACTGGATTTGTTGTGTCTCCCTCCTAGGGCAACATAAGCGGTAAACAACCTACGTGATTCCAAAAACGTTAGCCTCTGCCATTGCAAACGAAGGAAATGGTACAATAGAGTTATTGAGAGACCATATGAAAGTGACCCCATGTTTGTGATGAGTAATTAACACGTGTTCTGGAAAGTTTGAGTTTGATTTGTGTGTTTTGAACCAAGTTGGAGTGTAGCGTAGTTGGCTGTGGTCGGATGTGCTTGGGATGCTTGTTCTTCTTCTCGATCGGTCGTTGGGCTATTTCATGTTTGAGTACTTTCTACTGATACTTATGTATGATTATAGTGTTTCGAGCGGTGCTATGTGATGTTTACTTGTCTGTGATAGCTACAGGACTTTCAAGCTGAGTCGTGGCGAGGCATGGGATGGCCGGACTAGGCACAGGTGGTGCTAAGGTCGAAACGGTCGGGTCGGGAGATACCGAAGACGGCGAGGATTCAAGGTGGTTGCGAGGTTTGGACAACAAGAAAAGAGGAAGCTTCCAGGAAGGTGCAGGAGTGGCGTTTTGGTAAAATGCGCAAGGCTGCAAAGTGGAAGCGAATTCGGTTGAGAAATAACGGGTTAAGACCAAATGAGGACCCGGTAGTAGAAGACTATAAATAGAGGTAGTGTGCACTTGTGTTGGTGGGCAGTTTT
The DNA here is from genome assembly GCA_036346245.1 of Bonia amplexicaulis. Classification (NCBI taxonomy): domain Eukaryota; kingdom Viridiplantae; phylum Streptophyta; class Magnoliopsida; order Poales; family Poaceae; genus Bonia; species Bonia amplexicaulis. The sequence goes on along the minus strand of CM070759.1, from coordinate 9,292,658 downwards.
TCTTTTCTTCCATGTTATGTGTGAGGAGTTGGTAGGCAGAGTAATCTTTTGCTTTAGTCTCCTCTCTGCATGGATGGTTAGGTAGTCCCAATTCTTGTTTTTCCCTTTTTTGTGTGTTCTTCTCAGGATGTGAGATGGGGCATGAAATGGTTGTAGCAATTACTCTTATGTAATCATTCATCTCTATGAATCCATTTAAGAAATCTTGCGTTTGAGATGCTTTGATTTCCAGTTCTTGGTTTTCTGTGTCTGTTTCAGTGTTTCTTCGCTTTCTCTGCTCTGGTTACTCATCATTCTGTGTTTGTTTCTGTTTTGTTTGCTCCAGTTTTTTCTGTGCTTCTGATTTTCTCGATTCTGAGTTGAGCTGTTACTAGAGTAACATTTGTTCTTGATTTGCTCTGTATGGGAAATCAACCTCAAGGTCATTTGACCAGTCCATTCCTGAGAGCAAAACACAGAATCAATGTGTATTCTTTTCTTTTTCTTTTGCGCCTCATTTCCTCTATTTTCACTTTTCTACGGTTTGGAGGCAGAGTATTCTTGTGATCTTGGTTTCTCGGCTAAAAATTGTTGTAGCTTTGTGTTCTCTCGTTGTGAGATCTTTCACTGCTGTAATCAAATGTCTCATGATCAGTAGATATGAAAATCTCAAGCTGTTCAGCATTCGATCTCATTTTCTATTCAACATTGAAATTTTTGGTTATTTTAGTGATCGAGGGTGAGCACAACCAACCGTGCTCCATGAGCCAACACATATAATGTAATAATATAGATGCATGGCTTAACAAATAAACACTCGGGTTCTTTTATTTGAGAAATGCAATAGTTAAAATTTACAGTAAGTAAAAGTTCTTAAGACATGGCATTTCTAACTAAGCCATATTTTCTAAAGAATGTCAGAGTATGCAATAATAGTGCAGGTTCCATCCACCTGTTACATGGCTCCATTCACCATATGCTATTTTTATTAGGGTTTCATCATTGTAGGGTTACACCCACTAAGGTTTTCACCGCTGTAGGGTTACATCCACTCGCTCCAAAGGCCCCCTCTTACGCTGCACAGAGGCTTACATCCAACTCTCAACCCATATTCAACCAGATGGCGCAACCCACGCTGGGTTGATGCAAATTGATTAGTCAGGTTGACCCATTATAGACTTATGGTTGCACTGTTTTACATTAGGAGGTCATCACAGCATTCAGTCCTTAAAGCTATCTGGGTGGTTCTACCACAAACCACACTCTTGTGTTCCATCTGAACCAGCCTGTCTTGCCATCCGCATAGATATAAAGCAACTTTTAGGATTTTTGGGAGCATGAACTATTTAGTTCCACATACTAGCCATTTCCATCCAATAGCTGCCAAATCCAAATTTTCATATTTGAAATGATGTCAGAGCAAATTAATACCCTCAGGTATCTAAACAAGGTTACGCACGATGCTTAGATACAAACTTATTGTTCAAATGCCAAGTAGTGAGATTTAGTAGTGCAATTAACAATAGGTAAGTAACTAGAACCGTAATCTGAATATAAATTTACAAAATAAATTAAAGCATGCAATTTGATAATTTAAATCATCATAATTTGTATTCAAAGAGTAGGCATAATATGATCAAAATACTGACTCTCCTTGTTCACAGTCTGGATGGTCTTGGTCAGGCTCGAATTGGGTCTTCGGAGTCTTCGTAATCTAACCGAGCGATTGCAACAAAAAGCAAATAAATACATGAGCATTCAAATAAATTCAAATGAAAATCCAAATAAACTCCAAATTTATGACTTTACCTCCATTAGGAAGATATTCATTTTAGATGAATTTATAAATAAGTTTCATTTGATTTGGATTTAAAATGAGCGAGATCAGACCTTCCAAAGTCTAATTTTAGAAAAACAACATAAAAATAACTAGAGAAGAGATACTATGTCTCACTGACAGCTAGGGCGCACAGTCTTCATTTATTTTCTGATTTATTTTTGTATTTGAAAATGCACCCAAGGCTTATAGGTGGGACCAGTCGGGTTTTAAATTTTTTTTTTGAATTATTTTTCTTAAGATAAATCCAATACTGGCTGACATGTGGGATCCTTAGGGTTTTTAATTTATTTTTGAATTATTTTCTTTAAGGAAAAGGGAATAGTGCCTACAGGTAGGGCCAACACAGTGAATATGGCCCACTTGTAAGTGACTCAAAATTAAAATCCACTTTTCATTAGATTTCTTAATGGCTTTGGCCCACACGCCAGTGACTAATTAACACTAATTAATGAGTGTCAGTAACACAAACTTAATTATGGCTTAAGACATCATTAGTGCCTAATTAGGTCGCTACAGTGCTTCTCTCGCCTAAACAAAACACAGCTTGTCGTGCTTCTCGTCAGCGATGGAGGTTGCAATGAGCGCCAGTGATGCCGAAAATGGGTCGCCAGGACCACGAGGATCCTACGTGTGATGGTGGCATGACCAATGGTGGAGCAACGGTGCATAGTAGCGACGACGGTCAGCCATCATGGCAATCTTGGTTGTGGCGACGCGGTGAGCACTTGAAATGGTGCAGTGAGCATCTACAGGCTTTGGGAAACTCACTTGTGAGGTTGGTGAGGTCAGGGAAGCAATGTGGAGGTCCAACGATGATGACTCGAGGTGGCGCGACAGAGGCCATGGCACCGGCAAGCTAGGAGAGACGGCGGCAAAAATTAACGACGGGGATTGATGTAGGGAGATGTGAGGATGCTTCAGCCAGCGGGAATTGAAGAGAGGCGCACCGAGTCGGCGGGGCGATGGGATGGCCGGAGTTGGAGAAGGCATCGGCGAGCTTCTTTGGACGAAACCCAAATTGGATGAGGTGGAATAGAGCGGGGAGCAAAGAGGTCATGATGACGTACTCAGAAGGGGAAGGGACTCACCAGTGTGATGGGGCGACGATGAGGTCTCAATGGAGCATGGCGATGACACTCAGTGAGCTCGACTAGGCTTGGCGCGGGCTCTGGCGAGACGAGGGGAATGAGTGGGAGGGATGATGGAGGAAATGAGAGCTCGGTGTCTTAAATAGCCGGGCAAAGGCGAGTTGTGCCATGTGCACATTCATGGTGCGCGAGGAGTGAGCAGGCGGCACGACGGAGACCCCATGGAATAGGCGTAGGCACAAACACATAGCGTGGTCATACGTGCGGCATGGTGCGACATGGCACGGGCTGGGTGCGCACCTGGATAGGGGAGGAAAGAGGGAATAGCATGGCACATGCGCACGATGGAGGCGAGGATAGGCGTGCGGCGCGGCGACAGGCATGGGCGCGACATGGGTAGAGAGGGGAGGGAAAGAGAGAAGAGAAAAAGAGGCAGCGGAGTACGTACGAGCTGCGGGGCGCTGTGGTAAGGATGAGCGCATCGACACAACACAATGTGCAAGTGAGGGAGCGGCGGGGGTGTGCCAAGCTCGGCCAAAAAGTTAGGGAGAGGGAGAGGTGGTTGGGCCAGCTGGTCCAAGAGGTGAATGTGTCGGCTCAAAGGCCTATGTATAATTTAAGTTTGAATTTTTTAATTTGATTTTGAACTTCCAGTTTTTATTTTGAATTTGAGTTTCAAATTGAGTTTTTAATTTGTTGAAAATTAGAAAAGGGGTCCAAAAGGCTACTCCATTCAAAAATTTTAAATTCCAAAAAAATAGGATGTTATAATGCGGGACACACGTGCAAATTCGTGACGTCTGCAGAGGACTATTCTTTTTCCTGGCCGAGCTCACATATACAAGTATCATCACCGCCATCAATACACACCGGACTGGTTCGAAATCACTCAATGCTTATTGCTTTTTATTTTTGTTATAGTAACTTATTTTTAAACAGTGTGTATTTTTAATATGGAATTTATAAATTGATTGTAGTAGATATTGTATCGACTTTATCTGTACCGGCCGAACTCGCACATGAGTATCTCTTCATAGTTTCTATTATGAATAACTAGAATTTAAAATATTAAATCAAAACTCATGAGCTAGGGACAAAAGGTCCCAACCTCTAGTGTTGTTGTGCTGCATGCAAAGACAATTTTCTATGTAGGACCCACAAGTAGTTATGATCTTATGCTTTATTTATTAGTTCAATAAATAAAGCATCCAACTAAAAGCGGACTGAAAAAGAAAAAAAAACGGACCGTCGACACGATATCAGATAAAGCAGGTAATGAGATATCTATCGTAAACTGAAGCTTCAAACTTAGTCTCGGATTTATTTAACACCTGCTACGGTGGGCTTTGTTCGATCCGGTGGTCGCGCTCCATGCAGGAGACGATCTCTTTGTTGAAGTTCTGGTGTACGTTTCGTTGTGTGCCATCAATACACACGGAAATTTCCTTATGTGGGGCCCACAAGTAGTCATGATCTTGTCCCTTTGTTGAAGTACTTGTGTACGTTTCGTTGTGTGCGTGAAGTAAAAATAGCCCAAATGCAAATGAGCACGCGGGTGGTCATCGGTTGGAGTGCTGGACACATCGAGCCGGCCCCATGGACTGATTGTACTATGTATGGATTGGGCCCACGAGCTGTCCTATGGACCCACGTGATATCGATAACTCGGAATTTAACAAATAACTGGTGAATGTTCAAATGTTGCTACGAATTTTTAAAAGAAACTCACGGTAGTACAAATGTTTAGATTATGCATACAAACATGTTCTAAAGTTTTTAAATCCGTAACAACACACGAGTATTTAGCTAGCACAGATCAATTGTCAAAAGGCAAGAGGAATCAGAGTATAATTCAAATGATGATAAGTTAATTATTATCAGTTTCTAACTATATAAATTTCACAGATTTGCATCACCAAGAAAGATAAGGCATACAAAAAATTATACAGTCCAAGCAGGACTATATAAAAAATTATACAGTCTAAGCAGGACTACCTACAAATGATACATTACAAGTGTAACAAGGCTTAGTTATGTCATATACATCTTCCTGAGTTAAATATGAGAGAGAGGAGGGAGATGGTAACTATTGGTGGAAGTGGAGATGAGGAGTAGTTAGATATGAGAGAGATGAAGAGGGATGTTAGATAAATGGTCAAGATTTTAGTATTCAGATGGGACGGTTGAGAAGAGAGGAAGAAAAATGCACAAATCACCAACTCAAACTTATTAAATAGTAAAGATATATTCATTTGGACGGGTTCGATGAGATATTCGCAATAACATACTCTTCCAAACACATTTTTACTTTACATTTGCACAGATTAAATATGAGACTATAATTAAATAAAATTGTATAAGCCCTGTATTTCAATATATCACAATAAAAGATACAATTAAATTAGAGCTTATCTAACAATATTTATCACAACATAATAATTTTTCAATTAAATAATATATTTAACTCAAGAATACTAAATATATCTATTTACGCATCACATCACGGTTGCTCAGCTTAGAGGTCTCCTGTACAACGAACTCGGTCATGCACATGTTACTTGTAGACTAACCGATGAAGCAAGATAAGCATGAACACGGGGTAACACTAACACAAGATGGAGATCAATCGATCGTTTGATGCCTGTTAGATAACAGTACAATAATGGCGTACGGCCAAATCCTTGTTGTATTCCGGTTATCAAAACCGGTTTTAAATTTTTATTAGTGTCTGGTACGACCGGTAGCACCATTTTTTTAAAAAAAATAAGTAGTTTTTGGGCTAAAAGTTTTAAATGAAAATTCATATTTTAAATAAAAATCGGTTAAAATTGAAGAAAACTAAATATTAAAGACCGGTTTATACTCTAACCGAGGGAGACCGATTTTCGCTGCTTTTCGTTCAATTTTCGTAACCCTACTGTATTACGGCGATGTTAATGGGAGATTGGATGAACAACACTGTACTACAGCCAATAACACTGTATTAGTATATGAACAGTGGTTGTGTGGTGGGGGACCGCACGATTGCCACGTGTTGCCTCAAAAAAAATCGTGTGGTCGATAGGGGGTTAGAAATAGAATTCCTGCTGTTTAGAAGCTAAATTTGGAATTCTAGTGACAAACAATGTCATATCTGTCCAAAATTCCCACACACAAAATTACCTTATGTGGGGCCCACAGCTAGTGATGATTTTGTCCTTTTGTTGAAGTTCTTGTGTGCATTTTCGTTGTGTGCATGAATGTACTATGTACGGATTGGGCCCACGAGCTGTCCTATGGACCCACGTGTCTTGTACCGATGAAACAAGTTAAGATAAGCATGAACAGAGAGTAACATGGAGCGGCTCAGGTGCAGGGCCCTGTACATAGCTATAGCAAAGGTGCTCACGTCACGACATGTGTCCTCTAAAAATAAAAAAATACTTTATAAAATCCAAAGAATACTTAAAAAATTGTAAGTATTTTTTAAAAGTATTTTTGAATACTTAAAAAGTATTTTTAAAAAATACTTTTATTAAAAAGTATTTTTTAAGTACTTTAAAAATTACTTTTTAATAAACGTATTTTTTAAGTACTTTAAAAAATATTTTTTACAATTTTTTAGATTGTTTGGATTTTTAAAGTATTTTTTTTAATTTTTAAAGGACATGTGTCATGACGTGAGCACCCCTGCACATAGGTATGTGCAGTGGCCCTGCACCTGAGCCGCTCCCACTGGAGATCAATCATCGTTTGATACCTGTTAGATAACAGTATAATAATGGTGTACGGCCAAATACTATTGTATTCAAGGTTATCAAATTCAGTTTTGAATTTTTATCAGGGATCTGGTACAACCGGTAGCACCGATTTTTAAAAAACAAGTAGTTTTTGGGTTAACGGTTTCAAATGAAAATTTAAATAAAAATAAAAATCGGTTAAAATCCGAGAAAAACTCAATATTAAAGACTGATTTGTACTCTAACCGTGAGAGACCGATTTTCGCTGATTTTCTATCAATTTTCGTAACCCTACTATATATATCGGCGATGCATGTTAATGCGAGATTGGATGCACACTGTACTACAGCCAATAACAGGCCATGGCAAGACCCTGAGCTCTATATAATAGGGTCATGCATTTCGTGCCTCTCTCACCAGTATCTCATCCAGCTTACTGCGCAGTCAAAAGAAAGAGAGATTTCCCTAAAAAATATAAAAAAAGACTCGAAGGGAGAAATTTAGCAACACTTTTCCCGCAGGATCTCTTGCAACAAGAGAAGTTGAGCATATGTTCATGGCAGGGAGGGCTGCAAACCTGGCCATGAAGGTCCTGGCGCTGGCCGTGCTGGCTCTCGCCTACGCCGCGGTGACCACGGACGCCTTCCAGTGCGGCGTTAGTGCCGACGGCGCGCTGTGCCCCAACCGGCAATGCTGCAGCCTGTGGGGCTGGTGCGGCTACACTGACGAATACTGCGGCTCCGGCTGCCAGAGCCAGTGCGACTGCCACTTCTCCTACGTGGGCGTGGGCGTGGCGTCCGTCGTCACCAGGGGCCTCTTCGACCGGATGCTGCCCCACCGCGACGACGCGGCGTGCCCCAACCGCGGGTTCTACACCTACGACGCCTTCGTCGCCGCGGCCGGCGCGTTCCCGTCCTTCGGCGCGACGGGCGACGACAGCGCGCGCAAGCGGGAGGTCGCCGCGTTCCTGGCATACATACATGCAGGCGGCTCGTACTCGTCGGGGTACTGCCGCAAGGAGGTGAGGGTGTCTCGCCGTCGGATTACTGCGTGCCGAGCGCGCAGTGGCCGTGCGCTCCGGGCAAGACGTACCACCCACGCGGACCCACGCAGATCTCCTAGTAAGCAATCACGCCTTAATTCCGCTGTCGATCTCCAACGCGCGTGATGGTGAGCAGACCAAAAGCACCATTAACTAGACTTAATTAGAGCACTAACTAAGCAACAGACGCAAATGCTCTGAGTCAATCCCATTAACCAGACTTGCTAACTAATCAACAAATAAAAATGCTACACCTCCACCAACAATGTAAATCAACACGTATAACTAGAAAGCATATTATTTAAATAATATTTAATAAAATTAGACTATAGTTAGGGTCTGTTCTTTTTGGCTGCAGTTTGTGGCTTTTCTTTGCGACATGGTTTTAAAAACATTAGTACGAGAGATTACAGAGTAATATAAACTCACATGCGATTTTTGCCAATATAAATGAAGTCAATAAAATATGTACTACAATTAACTAGTAGACTCTATCTTGAAAAAATACTCTATTTAAAAGCTAGTTACTGTAGAAAAACCGAAAAACAGTTTTTAGAAGCTGAAAAGAACAAGACCTTATTCATATTAGATATACATAGCTAGTTCTGAACCTGAAACGTGCTCCGTTAATTTCAGTAACTACAACTACGGCCCGATCGGCCAGGGCGTCGGCGCGGACCTGCTGAGCAACCCGGAGCTGGTCGCGACCGACCCGATCGTTGCGTTCAAGACCGCGCTGTGGCTCTGGATGACCCCACGGTCGGCGAAGCAGCTGTCCTGTCACATCGCCGCCACCGGGCAGTGGAACCTGACAGCCTCAGACGGGCCGGCCGGCCGGGCGCGCGGTTGCGGGCCGTCCACCAACGTCGTCACCGAAGGCCGCGTCAGCCTGTACAAACGCTACTGCAACATCCTCGGCGTCAGCTACGGGCCCAACCTGCTGGACATAGGCTGCTACAGCCAGGCACCGTTCAATGGGACCATCAACTCATCGGCGCAGTAGTAGATGCGTGTGTTCAACTATCAGCTATGAATAAAGGTGTTTCTGGGTGTGTCAAGTGCAGTTTCACTGGTTGATGGTTGACGGTCTGCCGACATTGGAAATGCGATCCGACCGATGTCTTGTTCCGAGCTCGAGTTGAGTTTTGGGTTTGGCAAAGCTTAAGGATGAACGTGGGTTGCATGTTGTATGTTTGGACTAATTTAGGTCAAATTATAAAGAATTTGTATCTGGACGTGGTTTGTTGTTCTATGTGTGTAGGTGGCTTGAGTCCGAGGATTGAGATGCCTCGAGGGCTCTGAGGTTTGTGTCTACATGCTGTGTGACACATGCTGAGAATTTATGAGACACGGTTGAGTGAACCATGATGGATTTGAGTGGATGAGCATGGTGTTGCTCGAGGTGACGAGATGCAGGTGGTGCATTGTGATCCATGAGATAGCTTTGTGGTTTGGTGATGGTTCCAGGAGCGAAGCACGGAGGTATGTATCATTTGCTCATGTAACAGCCCAAAATTATGTTCCCTTTTGAAAAATGCATTAGAATATTTTTTTCATAATTTTGAAATTTTCCTACATTTTTAAATAATTAACTTACTAACCGATGGGCCTAGGACCAACCTATCAAGCTCTACCACCTTGCCACCCTTGGCTCGCTCATCTACGCATGTTTGCTATATGCTGAGCATAACCGTCACCGTACGTCGTGGCTGACCAACCTGGAGCTGGTCGCGACCGACCCGATCATTGCGATCAAGACCGCGCTGTGGCTCTGGATGACCCCGTGGTCGGCGAAGTAGCTGTCCTGCCACGCCACCGCCAGAGGGCATATCTACCCTTTGTTGAGCAGATCGACAACCACACGGGCGACGACGTGCGCTGGGAGCCATGCTCACATGAGGCACTGATGGACCGTGCTCCCGATGGGTTGTCGACACTCTGCTGTCGCGACCAGGCATTCTGGCTGACGCCCCGGATGTAGGGCCCCAGATTTTACATCCGGAATCCTCTGTGATTTAATGCACTATTCTCTGGATCAGTAGATAGTGCTCATAGATATAGAAAATGAATATCAAATTCATACCATGCGGAAGCATAAATAAAATAGTGAACTTACACATGGGCCGATTAGGCCGAAATCAATAAATTGCAGCAGCGAAAGGAACGAAGCACTCAGGTGGGACCTTCAGGACATACCCACAGGCAGCCAACTGGAGGTTCGCGACCTAGCCCTTGACATCATCATCTTCTTTGTCATTGTGAGCAATAGTGTTGCTGAGGCGTAGTGGACTGAATCCTGATTCTGGATTTGTTATGAGAGCGAGTGTGAGCACACTAACCACCGTGCTCCGCGAGGCAATACACAAAATGCAAATAAATAATATGCAAGGCTTATCAAAGGAAAGGCTCGGGCTGTTTTATTTGCCAGAAGTTTGTTTTTGGGTAGCATTATCGTTATTGAATCATAGAGTTATTGCTACTACCTAGAACTCCACACGACATTTCCATAATTGACTTACTCCACCAAAGACACACTTCCTTTACTTGCTCCACCGAACTGATCCTTTCCTAATTGATTGCTGTCTAAGACTCTCAACAACGAGTGACATTATTTAGTTAACCCACCGATCATATACTTTCTATATATTTATTTTGAATCCACCAATACTTTTTGTATTTCAAATTTCTTAATAATCCAATCTTGTAATCGCTATCCACCAGCTCCTCACCTCTGAATTCTAATGATTCACTAACCTGGTTACTTTTTAATCCACCGAAAACATTCATACCAGTACTTTCTAATCATTCAATCCTTTGTGCTAATCATCCAAAACCATAATATGCTTTTTCCATAATCAATCTTATTTGTCACTAATTGTCTCTAACTAATTCAACAATATTTCTCCACCGAGAATATCATTAATCAAGTTTATACTCCAATTATCATATCTCCAAATTTCCTCAAATTCAAATCATCCATCTAGGTGAAATCCTACTAATCCCATTAAATCCAACAATTACCTTTACACTCTTCTAATTTTCCAAAATCATTGATCCAGATTATACCCCGGTAATTTTTATTATTCCTCCGATATACTCAAAAATACAATTCATCCTTCTAGTATTTTGATCAAATCCTATCCATCACATTATTCTCAGCCTCTTCCAAGAATTCATACTATTTGTCCGTATCGTAATCCCGTAATTCCCCTTGCACTTCCTAATTCTCCAAAAACCATTTAAATCATCTATTTGTCATATCAATCCATTTAAGCTCTACCAATCTATTTCTCCTAAAACCATTTCTATCGTTCCCTTTTTATGATCGACATGAATCGACCATCTTTATGCGTTTACCACAAACAACCGTCTTCTGTTCTTACGACTCTATTCATTCCTCCTGACATTTTATTTTATGAGAAGTATTAACATTGTTTTGCTTTTGAAATACAATACATAGAAATTCTTTGAGACTTAGCAGTTTGCACAAAATATAATGTGTATGGGAATGCAATAACAGTAGCGATTCAAATTCCATCCACCGTTACATGGCATCTGCACCGTAGGCTTAATCTTTCAGCGTTATAGCCGCTTAACTTATCACTGGGGCGACACCCAGGACAACACAAATCAGGGCCTTGCACTGCCCTCCACTTTTCCATTCCCACCCACAAGGTTTTTGAAATAGAACTATATCTGGTTAAGTTTCCATGTCCGCCCATAACCGTGGGCACGGCTATTCGAATAGTTTTGACTCTGCAGAGTTTGTACACTTTCACCACAAGAGACAATCAACTCGTTACCCCACACGATTCCTTTGCCATGCAGTTGAGCAGACAATCACAGTGACTGTTCAAAGTATCTAGCTACTTTTGTCATCTCACCTTATGGGAAACTGCCCACTTGCGGTGGGTCCCATCTATGCACGAGATGTTTTCCACAGTTACTAACGCAGCTGGGCTCCACTTCCATACGCTTAGAACAAATGAAAAACCTCACCTCCCTCGGTGTCCCTTTAGGCCTCCCCTTGCCCTTGCTTAGCCACTTCACTCCACTACCAGTGAGATGAGTCCGGGAGTTTCGATAAATGTACTTAGCTAAGTTGTACTTTACAGACTTGTGGTTGCACTGTTTTACATGGGAGATCATGACAAGATTCAGTCCTTAGCGGTATCTGGGCGGTTCTTCCACTAACCACGTTGTGCTTCCACCACACCACTCACACACCCTCGAACCATCCGCCCAGATATTCAAGCAAGTTGAGGTCTTTGGGAGCATAAAATAACCATATCGAACATATACCAGTCATTACCACCATGACTGCCCAACCAAATTTTCTCATGACTGAAAGTGATGCTTGGGCGTTTTCACGCCCATGAGTATCTAAGCAATACTAAGCATGGCATATAATTACGGACTTATTTTCGAAATGGTTACTATTACAATTTTGCTAGGGCGACAAGGTTCACCTATTCCAATGTTCCAAGGGAGGTGTTATATTAATCAAGGCAAGCAATGGGCATGTAACTAGCATCTTAAATTAACATGTATTTGTATATAAAATAATAGCATGCAATTCGATAATTTAAACAAAAGTAATTTGCAAAAAATGTAGGTTCAACATGATCAAAGTATTGACTCGCCTGGCACGGTTTACCGCAGTCTTGAGCTCACTCAAGGCTTTCTCTTGAGCTCCGGGTCTTTATCTTCACTTTGCTATTGATTACGCTTGATCAGCTGATTCTTCGGGACTCCAGTTTCTAATTACGCGATAAGCGATTGAATCCACATAAAAGAAAGTAACTCAAAAGATCCAATAAACCCGAATAAACTCAATTTAGATTTACTATAAGTTAATGGGTGATTCGAGTGAGTTGAGCAAGGTCGGTGGTAGAATACGATGACGAGATCTTTTATTAATAGCCTCTTTTATTAATTTTATGTTTTTATCAAGGAAGTCCCACGAGTTGGGTCGGACCTATGATTTGAGTATTATTTTGTCGAGCGTAAGTTTTCAGGGCATCCACTATACACGTGACGTATACAATTTTTAGCTTCCCAAACTAATTTTAGAATCTTGGTTTATAGCTGTAGGACCGAAATGGCGACAGAGGGGGGTGAATGTCGTTCTCTTTAAAATCGCCCCCGAGAATTCGGAAAATTAATTCTGCTAAAAAATTGGAACGCATGCGATACTCAAAAATTCAGCATAAATCAGAGAGTCATCAGTAAAAAATTCAGCTGAAAATATTGCCGTTTGATCTACATGCAAAATCGTCAAAGATCAGAAAAGGAATAAAAAGAAAACTGCATTGAGTGCCAATCGGCTGAACTGAGACGCAAAGAACAGGTGATTTTTTTTTGCTGGCTGTAAACAGTTGAAACGGAGGGAACAAAACCTGAGAGTAAGGTAGACTAAAAGCATCCAAAAGAGGAAATGCAACCAGACTTAAAATTGCAGCCGAGAGAAAAAGCAATAAAGAGAAAAGTGACTGCTCCCGAACTGAAAATAGCACAAAGGAAAAGCATACAAACTGCAGGCTGACAAAAAGCAACCAAACAGAAAGTAATAAAACTGTCCCAGCCGAACTACTAAAGCAAAAGATAGATTGTCAAGAAGAAACAGCAAAGAAGAGAATTAGACAAAAACTGAGAAGAACAGACTCATTCAAAGATCACTGAAGAACTACAACCTGACCAATGGGAACTTGATTGGCCGAAAGACTTTTAAGCGATTACTAGCTGCAGAGATAGAACAGACCAGAAAAGATCGCAGCCTGCAAGAAAGATTAACCACTTTGCCGAAAATAATAAAAAGAAAGCAGGGCTGTGAACCTTGAGAAGATAACCAATCCAGAACATCAGAAATCAACGCAGAAAAAGATCAAGGATTCAATCTTAAAGTGGAATGAGGAAAGAAGAACAGAGAAGCATAAGGTTTCTTCGACAGCTACATCAACCTATTCTCAAATGCTGAGAACTCTCACTCACATACAGTAATAGAAGGGAGGATCAGAGAGCAGAGAAGTGACAACCTGAAGATGAAAACAAAACACACAGGAAAACCATAACTCCAAGATACCTCAAAACGGAAGTCTTCTCAAATAAACAAAGTGACATGAATGATCAAGAAGAATGATTACAAGTCACTCAATCCATCCTCTCCATCTCTCAATCCTCAAAAACACCAAGAGGCTCACAAGCTTCTTGGGAGGAACACAATACACAAGGAATGAACTCTTAAAACCCTAACTCTCTCTATTGTGTCCTAAGGGTATGCAGCCCTCACCTCTATTTATAGCCCTTGGCTAACGGGTCTCCAACCCGTTCGCCGGCTAAACCCTAACGGAGCCGTCTCCGCTTGTGCAACCTTGCGAAATTCCGTTTCGCCTCTCCCGCACCTTCCGGAAGCTTCGCGCTCCTTGCCTCGCACGCCTCGCAACCACCTCGAGTCCACATCGTCTTCGACACATCCCGACCGTTCTGACCTCAGCGCCACCTGCGCCTAGTCCGGTCCACCGTGTCTCGCCACGACTCCGCCTCGACGTCCTGCAGCCACACAGACAAGAAACACGTCAAATAGCACCGCTCGATACATGAAAGCATAAATAGAGATCAAACCTGTCGAGTCATCAGAATATGCATCCCAAACCCATACGACTAGGTTCGACCAAGTCCGACCGAGCCCGTTACGCCACGCAACGTCTAGGTCCGAACCAACCGACTCAAACTCGACTTTTCTAAACTGATGTCAATTACTCATCATACACAACGGGATGACCTCCACATGGTCTCTCAATCTCCCCCTTGATGAGTATATTGACAAACACCGAAAAAGCATGAAGTTGAGTTTGAAGAGTCCAACATGGTCCAAAGAAAGAAATGAAACTTATGACCATGTCGACAGAAGGAGCAAAAGAAAGAACAAGTTTTTCTCAAAGCTCCCAAAGTGGCTTTTTGTACCACTATTCTCCCCCTTTTTGGCAATAAACGCATCAAGAATGCAGAAAGGAGAAAAAGTTAAGAAAATGGATGAAATGGCTGATTTGATCATTTTAAGTATGAAGAGCCAGGAGAATTATCCAAAATGACCATAATGTATTACACCAAGCCATAATTCAAAGAAAAGCTATCTAGATCATGACATGATATGTGTAAGCCAGCTAGAAGCAAATAGATGACAGTCTGAAAATTTTGTGCATTTTGTGAACATGTCAAGACATCAATAAGCAAAGTCTAGCTAGAGACATCCAAGGATGATGCAAGCCATGTCAATCAAGCTAAGCGGAACCAAGAATCTAATATTGAGTCCAAATAGAGTGCTATACGCTCAAGAGTGACAAATTGGTTTAAGTACTTGATTCTTTTAATAGCTTAAGCAAATTGAGCACAAATGATATTTTACTTTTGCAACTTATGGTTGTTTTCAACCCATATTTTTATCATGTGCTAGATCTCAAGCCTTATGCGATCATTCCAAGCGAGAAGCTTAAGGAAATGATCTTGGTCATCCAAAACTCCCCTGAGTTCATGCCTACTGCAATGGCAAGCCGTCTCATGAGAAAGAATTGGTGAGATCAGTTTTTTCGCACAAAAGAGATCTTTTTGCTTTTGAAATGCTTGTACTAACCTATGCATCATCAAGAGGCTAAAACAGCTCAATCTAAGGCTCAAAAGAGAGATTCAACGCTCAACTTAGCATATTTGACATGGCATGAATCATAAAAGGATAGCTCAAGAAAGACTAATCTCAATTGCTAATCATGACAAGTTTTTAGTTCAGAGTAGAGCAAGTTAATTAACTCATCATGGCAAAAGCTAGTATGCACATATGAAGCCATGATAAATCTAGCAAATAGGCATAAATCATGGCAAGATGTAAAGCATCGTAAGTATGTCATATCCGGATAATAATTAAGGCTCAATTTAGTTATCTTACAATGCAAAATGATATGCAGAAAATCCAGCTCCCCCTCAACATATGATGCATCTTTTAGTTCAAGTTGAGTTATGTCAATATTAAGATCTAGAAGTTCCCAAATGAACTCCCCCTGAACCAAAGCAATAAAAACGAGAAACTGGCAAAGAAATCAAGAAAGGCAGTCCTTAAAGCATAGATAGGATAGAGAATACCAATGACTCAGACTAACTCTTATCTACCCCATATGACTCCAGGACAACAGCTGTCGAGAAAAACACACACTAGAGAGCAAACACGTACCCTGTCTACCCGAGGGTGGCCCAACCCTCGTTAGAACCTAAAAGAAGTGAGTGAGCTCAACCTAGTGAGATAAGAAACAGCTATCCTGAAAGCATAAGATAAGAGCAAGAAGTCTAAGCAACTCAGCAAGAGATACACTCTAACCTATGCTAGAAGGACTAAACCCAATGCACCCGCAGATGCAATACAGCAGTAAGGAGACAGAAGCATAAATAATATGATAAAGCAATAAAGCCCAAAGCTCCCCCTCACAACAGTCCATAAGGACAGACCACCCCAAGCTCTCCCCGCAGAGCTGAAAACCTCGTGCTATCCAAGGCTTGGTGAAGATATCAGCCAGCTGGTGGTCACTCTCCACAAACTGGAGCACAATGTCACCCTTCTCCACATGATCTCGAAGGAAGTGATATCTGATATCAATGTGCTTGGTCCGAGAATGTTGCACTGGGTTCTTAGCAATGCTAATCGCAGACGTGTTATCGCAGAAAAGCGAAACACGGTCGATAATAACCCAAAGTCCCGCAGTCGAGACCATCCAGTACACGCTACGACAATCGGTGCAACAGCGTACTCGACCTCGGCGGTGGATCGTGCAACACCGGATCGCTTCCTCGAAGACCAAGAAACGAGAGAAGTGCCAATGAACCGGCGGTGCTCGAGTGCTCTTCCTATCTATCCTCTGACCAAGAAAGTCGCATCCGAAAAGGCTCTAAGGGATAGACAGGAGGAGGAAGAGTACCAGATACCATAGTCAATGGTAGCTCGAAGGTACCGAAAGATGCGCTTCACCGCCTGGCGGTGAGACACGCGAGGAGAAGCCTGAAACCGAGCACATAGACACACGGAAAAGTGTATGTCCGGTCTCGAGGCGGAGGTACAAGAGAGCCAATCATACTCGAACTCCTTTTGATCAACTGGCTCGCCGTCCTCATCTGGGTCAAGTGTGGCTGTAGAAGCCATCGGGGTTGACACCGGCTTTCCATCACTCATGTCGAAACGTTTCAGGAGGTCACGAGTGTACTTACCTTGATGCAAGAAGGTACCCTCCCGAGTCTGCTTGATTTGGAAACCGAGGAAGAAAGTCAACTCACCCATTATGCTCATCTCAAACTCGGTGCTCATGACATCCGAGAACTGTGAAACTGGAGCATGAGAAGAGCCGCCAAAGATAATGTCATCGACATAAATTTGAGCGAGCAGAAGGTCATTGCCAAGCCGGCGAATGAACAGGGTCTTGTCAACTTTACCCATCTCAAAATCATGTCTCAATAGATAGGACTTAAGCCTCTCATACCAAGCTCTAGGGGCCTGCTTAAATCTATACAATGCTTTGGAAAGCTTGAAGACATGAGTAGGGTATTTGGGATTCTCGAAACCTGGAGGCTGTCTGACATAGACTTCTTCCTCAATAAAGCTATTGAGGAAGGCACTCTTGACGTCCATCTGGTAAAGCTTGAAACCCTTAGAAGTTGCAAAGGCAAGCAGAATTCTAATGGCCTCAAGTCTAGCTACAGGGGCAAAGGTCTCCTCGAAATCTAGACCCTCAACTTGGGAGTACCCCTGAGCAACCAGTCTAGCCTTGTTTCGAATGACTACCCCATCCTCACTTTGCTTGTTCTTGAACACCCATTTGGTTCCAATGATATTGTGATCTCGAGGGGGTTCAACAAGTGTCCAGACCTTATTTCTTTCGAAACTCTCTAGCTCTTCATGCATGGCATTGATCCAAGACTCGTCAGAAAGAGCATGAGAAACATCTTTAGACTCAAAGGAAGCTACGAAGGCAGAGTGGAGACAGAAAAGTGACACGCCAGACTTGGAGCGTGTGACTCGTTCAAAGAGGTCTCCAATCATCTGCTCTGAAGGATGAGATTTTTGGATATGTCTTGGAGGTCCAGGATGAGATGAAGAAGTGGCCTCTACCTCGTGACCTGACGGGGTAGGAACAGAGCCACTAGCTCCAGAGGAAGCTGTAGGCATGGGCTGATCACTTTGAGGTGCGGTAGAAGAAGGCACCTCAAGGGGTGGATGAGGGACTGGATCAGGTAGACAACCCTCGTCTCCATCATCCTCATCATCCACAAAGATGGTCTCGGACTGCTCTAGAGAACCTGAGATATCGGGCCTAGTCCCCGGACTGGCCTCATCGAAAGTCACCTCACAGGTTTCTACCATTTTGCTAGACTCGCAGTTCCAGACCCTATAGGCCCGCGAAGAAGTCGAGTAGCCTAGAAAGATCCCATCACAAGAACGTGACTCGAACTTATCTAGGTTTCCGGACTTCAAAATAAAGCACTTGCAACCAAACACACGAAAGTGAGAAACACTGGGCTTTCGCCCATATCTCAACTCGTAAGAAGTGCGGTGCAAGTGTGCCCGAAGAAAAACTCTGTTCGAGACATGGCACGCGGTGGCTATAGCCTCAGCCCAAAACTTCCGCGATGTAGAGTACTCATCAAGCATCGTCCTGGCCATCTCGATCAAGGTACGGTTCTTCCTCTCCACGACGTCATTCTGTTGTGGGACGTGCAGAGAAGAGAATTGGTGCTCTACACCTGTGTCACCACAGAACCTCTCGAAGTAGGAATTCTTGAACTCCGTGTCATTGTCACTGCGGATCGCTCGTAAGGCACCTGGAAGCTCAACAGACAGCCTACTGAAAAGACCTCGGAAATGTGTAAACGTCTCATCCTTCGAGGCTAAGAAAAACACCCAAGAGTACCTCGAATAGTCATCGACCACAACAAGAACGTACCACTTCCCTCCTGTTGACTGCACTCGAGCTGGTCCAACTGTGTCCATGTGGAGCAGCTATCCTGGTGCATCGGTCATCGTAACTGTGACCGGAGGATGAGAAGCGGCAACCATCTTGCCGTGCCGGCATGGAGCGCAAACAAGATCTTTGACCATCTTGAGTTTCGCGCACCACGAATGAGATCGTGGCCGCTAACTCGGGTCAAATGGTCAAATCCAATATGACCAAGTCTCCTATGCCGAAAAGAAAGGTCACGGGACTCGAGGCAACCAAACACCGGAGAGGATCACCAAGACTCGGAAAAATCAGCACGAAAGATCCTCCCAAAGCGAGAAATCCATAAACCGGACTACAGAAGAATCAAGAATTTTGTAGTTGTTTTTCTTAAAACTCACCTCAAAGTCGTCATCGGTAAGCTGAGAAACGGAAAGCAAATTATACTGCAGCTTACTAACCAAGGCAACATCTTTCAAAATAAATGAATCATTAGTGCGCACAAGACCTTTGGCGATGACGCCCGGATGAAGCATCTCCAAAGGTGATCGTCTCATCACCGGAGCACGGGCAAGGAAGAAAACCAACGGAATCTCCGGTCATGTGTCGTGAACACCCGGAGTCTACAAGCCAAACTTTTCCCTTCCCTGCCCGGCGAACCTGAGTCAACAAGAGAGTGAAGTCTCAGTAATGGGGTAAATCAAGAGTGATTTTGGCACCCAATACTGAGTAACACGTCGAGCAGATGAAGTAGTCAAGCACGACTGACCTCTATCTACCCTACGCTCTCCGTCGCTCAAAGAAGCAGAAGGTCTGTGAATGCAGACACAAGTCGCTGCTAGATCCGACTGCTATGGGAGAGCGAGTCGGGGCACCGGCAACACGCTGGTCACGCCGCGGGTAGCTGTCTCGATGGGGAAAATGAGATCTACCCTCGGGACGGCGGAAGTCACGATCGAGAACAAGAAGAGGACGAAACCGAAAACTCGGAAGAACCAAGTCCTCGATCTTGCCCAAAGCTACCAACAAGAGCAAGCCTAGACCTCGTCTTTGGTCTTAGGTGCACTCAAGGTCTGGGGCTGACCCTGAATACGCCTAAGAGACTCAACACGGTCTCTACGCGCGATCTTGGCGCGCTTGAAGCAATGGTCAATCAGATGTCCATCCTTCTGACAGAAGGTGCAATGATACTTTGCCTTCTGAGAGGCTAAAGTAGCATAAGATAGCCGCCTCCTGAGAGGCCGAAGCTGCAGGTGTAATCACCTTGCTGTCAGAGATCCCTTGGACAAAGCCCGCTGATCTAAATTGAACTTTCTTGTCCTTGGGCTTGACCTCGATCACACTGCGGCTACGGTTTGAGCACGACGGTGGATGCTTCCTCACATCCTCATGAAAATCATATCCTAGACCTTTATTGAATCTGAAAATCTTAGACTGGTTTAGAATAAGGTTGAGCTTCTTCTTGCCTCCTACAAATTTCTCGAGAGTGTTCATAAGATACCGACACTCCGAAAAGAGAAGTGCAAGAAGAGCAAGGAGAAGAAGAAGGAACAAACAGGAGGAGAGGAAGAAGAACCAACAGCAGAAGAGCGACTAGCACGTGCGTATTTTTCCTTATGCACGGCCACCTCAACCTTGAGGGCTTCACAGGACACAGGGGCAGCCTAATCCTAGCCATTTGGTTCTCGTAACTCTTCCTAAACGTCTCTACCATGTCCTTATCCTTTTCCAACACTTCAGCACAGAAAGCACAGGAAGGATGTGATTTTTCTAGAAGGTCCTTAGTTAGCTTCACACACTTTTCATCTAAGGCAATCAAATCAGATTTTAGTTTGTTACAACTTTTGCATGGTGAGCTAACAGGATCCTTAGACGCATACTGAGCCATTTTCTTATTATCATCAACAAATTCTTGAAACTGTTTGGAGACAGATTCAAGTTCAGCAGTAAGTTTGGGACAATTTACACATGAAGTATAGGCTCAAGTAAAAAGGCTTGTAACTCAGCAATTTTGTGATCTGCCCTTTTTAAGTTTATTTTTAAATTATTGCAACTTTCACAAGTCTCAGGCAGATCAGCAACATGGTATAAAGACCTCTAAAAGCATTATCCTTATCCTCACATAAGGTGCAAGAAATAGTCTCAATAGTAGAAGATGAAACAGAAGCTATCCTACTCATCTCAAGCTCAGCAAGAAGACTAATGTTCTCCACCTTAACAATGTCTAGTTCAGAGGACAAACTATCATGCGAGGCCCTTAACTTCTCCATATCTCCAAGCAAAGCAGCGCATGTATCACATTCATCACGGGAGGGAGCAGATATAAGTGAAGTAAGCTCCCGTGACAATCTATCTACTTCCTTCTCCAACTCGCTACATCTAGCTCTAGATCTAGCATGAAATCCTCCTAACTTAAGAAAAACTTCATTGAGTTGATCATAGGAGGGACATACCTCGTCGAGTCGGAATAGAGCTCATTGTCACGATCTCGCCTCAAGGGCCATGAAGCACATGCCGGAGAAGTTGTCGCCGCCATCCTTGCGTTCTTGATCTCGCTGAGGTCGAGGTCGTCGAAGGCGGTGAGGACGCGGTGGAAGAGTTTCTTGGCTTTGCCAAAGTTGCGGAACGTCTTCTTGCCTTGCGTCTGAGCTGGAGGCTTCTTGTTGCGGTTCTTATCGGTGTAGTCGTTGTTCCCGAACTGCCGTAGTCGTTCTTGCCCTTCTCCAGCTTGGGGCAGTTTGCCCGAATGTGGTTGGGGCCACCACACTCGAAGCAAATCACGGGTCCTCCTCTCTTTCCGTCCCTCCTTCTCTTGTAAGCATGAGAAAATTTGCGAGCAAGGAGAGCCAATCGATCATCCGCAGTCGCTCTAACGATCATCGATTCGTCACGAGAGCGAAAGGAGAACCCGCAAATCGAATCGGAGAGGCCAAGAAGAAACAGGGATCGGTGACCAAGGCCATCGATCGTGACTTCGACCTCTGAAACAACGTCAATCTCGTGAGTCTTGAGGCGTGTACAGTAGCGTCAAGAGTCGTGGTTGAGAGGACTGTCGTGTCTTTGATGGTGGTCACTTTCATCTCCCAAACACGCAGATCGAGTGCAGTGAGCATCTGACGAGCGTTATCCGAGTCGAGTGCGTGAGACCGACCGCTCGGAGGTTGCTCAAGATCTTGTGAAAACGCAAAAACACTCATCAAGGGACTCGCCAATGAGCATTTCAAACTTGTTGTAATCTCGCTTGAACGGTCTGTCGCACCGCCTTTATTTGGGTGGTGCTCTCATGGTAAGCATTGAGGTCGCCCAAATATCGAAAGCGGACGGAAGGTGAGATATGCGGTCAAACTCACTACGACTCGTGCCACAGGTTATGATGTTCCTTGCCTTAGCGTTTGCCTCAACGTCAGCCATGTTTCCGGCATTGACGCCCTCATCGGCAGGAACAGCAAACCGAACCTTCACCTTCCTCCAGATGGCATACCCACGAGCACGGATGTATGTTTCCATTCGGCTCTTCGGAAGGGGTAATCCAGGCCATCAAAGACCGGAGGCTTGGTGGAATACTTGTCCGTCGCCATGGCTCTTGAGACCGGTTAAAGAT
Source organism: Bonia amplexicaulis (assembly GCA_036346245.1). Lineage (NCBI taxonomy): Eukaryota > Viridiplantae > Streptophyta > Magnoliopsida > Poales > Poaceae > Bonia > Bonia amplexicaulis. The sequence continues at coordinate 9,270,419 of CM070759.1, read as the reverse complement.
CTATCGAGAAGAGCTAACCGGCTCTGATACCAATTGTAGGACCGAAATGGCGACAGAGGGGGTTGAATGTCGTTATCTTTAAAATCGCCCCTGAGAATTCGAAAAATTAATTCTGCTAAAAAATTGGAACGCATGCGATACTCAAAAATTCAGCATAAATCAGAGAGTCATCAGTAAAAAAATTCAGCTGAAAATATTGTCGTTTGATCTACATGCAAAATCGTCAAAGATCAGAAAAGGAATAAAAAGAAAACTGCATTGAGTGCCAATCGGCTGAACTGAGACGCAAAGAACAGGTGATTTTTTTTGCTGGCTGTAAACAGTTGAAACGGAGGGAACAAAACCTGAGAGTAAGGTAGACTAAAAGCATCCAAAAGAGGAAATGCAACCAGACTTAAAATTGCAGCCGAGAGAAAGAGCAATAAAGAGAAAAGTGACTGCTCCCGAACTGAAAATAGCACAAAGGAAAAGCATACAGACTGCAGGCTGACAAAAAGCAACCAAACAGAAAGTAATAAAACTGTCCCAGCCGAACTACTAAAGCAAAAGATAGATTGTCAAGAAGAAACAGCAAAGAAGAGAATTAGACAAAAACTGAGAAGAACAGACTCATTCAAAGATCACTGAAGAACTACAACCTGACCAATGGGAACTTGATTGGCCGAAAGACTTTTAAGCGATTACTAGCTGCAGAGATAGAACAGACCAGAAAAGATCGCAGCCTGCAAGAAAGATTAACCACTTTGCCGAAAATAATAAAAAGAAAGCAGGGCTGTGAACCTTGAGAAGATAACCAATCCAGAACATCAGAAATCAACGCAGAAAAAGATCAAGGATTCAATCTTAAAGTGGAATGAGGAAAGGAGAACAGAGAAGCATAAGGTTTCTTCGACAGCTACATCAACCTATTCTCAAATGCTGAGAACTCTCACTCACATACAGTAATAGAAGGGAGGATCAGAGAGCAGAGAAGTGACAACCTGAAGATGAAAACAAAACACAGAGGAAAACCATAACTCCAAGATACCTCAAAACGGAAGTCTTCTCAAATAAACAAAGTGACATGAATGATCAAGAAGAATGATTACAAGTCACTCAATCCATCCTCTCCATCTCTCAATCCTCAAAAACACCAAGAGCCTCACAAGCTTCTTGGGAGGAACACAATACACAAGGAATGAACTCTTAAAACCCTAACTCTCTCTATTGTGTCCTAAGGGGTATGCAGCCCCTCACCTCTATTTATAGCCCTTGGCTAACGGGTCTCCAACCCGTTACGCCGGCTAAACCCTAACGGAGCCGTCTCCCGCTTGTGCAACCTTGCGAAATTCCCGTTTCGCCCCTCCTGCACCTTCCGGGAAGCTTCCGCGCTCCTTGCCTCGCACGCCTCGCAACCACCTCGAGTCCACATCGTCTTCGACACATCCCGACCGTTCTGACCTCAGCACCACCTGCGCCTAGTCCGGTCCACCGTGTCTCGCCACGACTCGCCTCGACGTCTGCGACCACACGCACAAGAAACACGCCAAATAGCACCGCCGATACATGAAAGCGTAAATAGAGATCAAACCTGTCGAGTCATCAGAATATGCATCCCAAACCCATACGACTAGGTTCGACCAAGTCCGACCGAGCCCGTTACGCCACGCAACGTCTAGGTCCGAACCAACCGACTCAAACTCGACTTTTCTAAACTGATGTCAATTACTCATCATACACAACGGGATGACCTCCACATGGTCTCTCAATAGCATTTTGTGGTACGACATTTTATGAATCTTCAGTTATCACTAGGCTAGGATTTAACTAGTAGCACCATTCTTATTTTGTCTATACTTTAGTTATTATTACGCTTAGCTTTACTTTTTAATTTTAAATTTATTTACCTCGGCAAGGTTTAACATACAGGGTCATATTTTAATATTGCTATTTAATTAAATATACTACCGAGATTTATTTAATGATAGCATGTTAAATGTTAATGCATATATTCTGATTATAATTAAGGGTATCTTTATTAAATTTGGATATTTTACAAAAGTCATTTTTATTTATTGATGTCCTTAATTAACTTTAGATTTAAAATAAACGCTAAAGGCACATTAATCTTCTATGACAACTAATCCCATTTTAAATATCCCATAATCTATTTTGCATCCTTTTTAAATTTTTATAAGCTTCTCTAAATTATTTTCTAAATTCAAATGATCTTCAAAAATCAGGATTTTTGGTTCCATTGGGCAGATATTTATTTCAGATGAATTTAGAAATTTGTTTCATTTAATTTGAAGCTATAATGAACAAGTTATGCACATTCAAAGTTTTCAGCTCAATTAATTCCGAAAAATACTAAAAGTTTGATAGGTGGGTCCCACATGCTATTTTAAATTTCTCTTTTATTTTATTATTATTATTATTTTCATTCATGTGTGCCACTGACATGTGGGGCCATACACTGTACTCACTAAATGGTGGGGCCCACATATCAGTGAGAGATTTTAAATGATTAAATGGTATTAGTTTTTATGATAGTCATTAACCATTAATTATCATTAACTAACCCTTGTATGAACATTAATTAAGCTTATTTACATCCTAATTATTTTAGCATTAATTATTGGTTAATCCGTGACTTTCTTTTCTTAATTATTCCTTAATCTGCTTTTACTGTTGCTTTTAGCAAAATGGGTAAAAATCCTAACTCTACTTGCGGCCAGAGATATTCGAACGCGGGCGGGTGCGGTCAGAGGCGGCGCTAGCCACTTGGCTAGCCGATGTTACTGACCAAGGGACGAACGAAGGTTGAGTTGGTGGCGTGCGGGGCGGAGGCAGAGGAAGCTCGGGGGCGGCGGTGCCGGCGGCGAGCGGCGGTCGGAGAGATGCGGGAGAGTGCAAAAATGCGTTCTTGGTGCAACGAGGAGGTCTGCGGTGAAGTCGGTGAGGACCGAGGGGCACGGTGGTGGGCCGGCGGCGTGCGGCGGCGGTGGGCTCGGGTGAAGTTCGACGCCGGCGACGGGGAGGCGGAATGGAGCTCGGCCGAGGGTGGGGTTAGCTTCGCCGGGTTTCTAAGAAGCTCTGGGAGTAGGGAATTGCTCGGGGATGGCTCCAATCAACGGTGTGCTCGGTTGCCGGACTTGGGGGAGGAGAGTGGCGCCGGCGGCGAAGAGGCCGTGAGAACCCGATTGCTCTGAGGTGGAGGGAGTGTGGGGTGTGGGGAGCCTGTGGGAGGCCCCAGCTGCTCATATAGGCGAGCGGGCCGAGCCGGCATCGGGACTCCGCCCGTGCGCTCGCATCGACGAGCCATGCGGCGGCGGGTGTGACAAGTGAGGGTAATCAGGCGGCGGGTAGGGTGATGATGGCGTCGTCGTGGAGGGCGATGAGGCGCGCGCGCCTGGCGGACCGGGCAGCGGGTGGAGAACCCATGGGTCTTTGCGGGCGCGGGCTCTATCTTGAAAAAGTGTCTGCCGAAGGCGCTGCGAGCGAAGGGAGGCGGGAGGGAGGGAGAAGAAAGGGTGGCCATGAGCTCTACCGCAGGGGAGGAGAAGGAAAAGGAAGGAGCGGCGGGTGTGGAGAAGAAGGAAGAGAGAGAGGGGGTCGCGGTCGGAGAAAAAGGAGGGCGGGCCACAAGGCGATGAGATGGGTCGGAAGGAAGAAAGAAAGCGGAAGGGAAGAGAAGGAAAAAGGAGTGGGACCCGCATGGAAGTGAGAGAAAAGGGAAATAAAAGCTTAAGCATTACTTTAAAATTTGTATTTATTATTATTTTCTTTATATATATATATATATTTTTATATATTTAAGTTTACTTATCTCTAATTCCACAGGGTCTTAAATTAAAAATTAAATTTTCAATTCAATTATTTAGATGCAGTTGCTTGATTCTTGGTTTTAGTTTAAAATTTCTATTCCATTTTGGAATTGAGTGTAAATTAAAATCGGTTTAGGATTCATAATTCATTGTTTCATATTTTGTTTTTTTGTTTTTTTTATTATTTTCACTTATCTATTTATTATTGCAACCCTACAATAAAATTCCCAAATTTTTGGGTTTAATTTGCATTTCCCCTTTTAATGGATCATCTTTTCATATTCAAATTTAAAATTATAGGTTTATTTTACTTTAATATTTTCTTTATGGCCTTTTAAACCTCAACCAAAATTCAAGGAAACACAATTAAAATCCAAATACCAAAATATATTGCAAAATAATTCAAAAGCTTTGTATTTTCAAATTTAAAATATTTAGGATGTTACACCGGAAGCTCGTCTAGGACATCTTCGTGGAGGACTACTCGCCGCAGTGAGTGATGCGGCAGTTTGATCTATGCTAGGCTGTCCCGGTACCAGTCGGACCTGCAGTGCCGCCTCCTGTGCACGTGTGAGTGCCCGCGTCTTATAAAAATGTACGTACTTACTACTCCGTTGCCAATTACTAACGAAGTTGTCCTACAAGTAGGCACTCTAGAAAGAGAGTGAAACACGGCACGGACTGGACGACGAAGATGCAGGGGTGGACTGCATAGTGGGATGGTGTGCTTGACGACCGGGTTGAGAAGGACCGCCCTTACGACAACAAGGAGTACCTGCGCTGGTACCAGAGCCGGACACATACGAGGCTCATACATGTCGTGCACCCGCCCCCCGTACACCTCGCCGCTCCAACAGGCACATATCCCGCGCACCTCGCGCGGGATGCGTACATCGTGGTACGTTACACGTATTTTCGAACATTCCCTAATGGCAATGGCACCTTGGATGATTAACCATTTTATGTGTTTTCCTTCAGGCTGACGTGGGTGTTTCGATCGTCACGGAGGCCCAGAGTATGCTACATAGGCTTGCTGCAGGTGCCGAGGTGAGCCACAAGGAGCACATCAGTGCGTACCATCGTTTCATGGAGTGGGGGTACATGTAGCGTGCACCTGCTGTCCTGCACGAGGCTACCAGTGGCCTCCACGTCCACGCCCAGCACACGAACGGTTCGGCCACCGGTGCCGCCACGACCGGCGTCGCACTACTCCGAAGGTTCTACGTGGGCATGTCCTACAGCACCTCACCCGGACGAGGCTGGAGGATCTGCCTGGGGACGGCCTTGTACACCGCCAGGGCAGATGTTCTCGCGTCCTTTGTACACCCCTAGCTTACCCACACAGGGGGTGTATTCGACGTTGTACGCCCCTCCTTCAGGTGCGATGGCGCCAACTGAGGGTACGTATCGTATGATCTCCGTTTTATCGCAATGTTTTGCATCTAAAACTAACGATATTACTGTTGCAGGTCTTTTCACATTCAAGCAGCGGTTCGGCCCCTCCGCGAGCCCAGACGATCCGGACCATTCTCCGAGTGGGTCAGGAAGGCGTATGGGTCTGCACCTCCTGACACAGCACCAGAGGTTCTCTCCAGAAGTGCCCTCCCTAGTGCACCGAAGGGCACAGGGCCAGAGGTGCAGCTGACTCCACTAACTCAGGGCCGGGTGCGCCATGCTCCTGATCGTCTTACGTTGTCGGGGCGTCGTAACCCGTTGCCGTACAGGAAGACACGGGCGTGGAGACAGGGTAGGCCAGGGTGGCCACTGAGGGTAGTCCTTATTGTACAAAATTTTTTCATGTACTGCTTATGTTTGTTATTTACGATGTAAAATTTTTAGTACTGTGCCGTGCTTACTTATACTCCCCGTTACCTACTTGATGCACGCTACAAACGAATAGTGAAGTTCAATGATAGCAACCGCATGAAGATTCTCAGTAACATCAAAATATCACTTACCATCGTATGTACTAATTGTTCTACGGTCAATAGTTGCTAAAAGAAATTTTCCATAATTTTTATGCACATACAACATACAATGAACATAAACTTTTATTACAACTCCAGCATATTTTTTTATCAGTTTAAAAACTACAAAATTGATAAAATTTAAAACATTCACGGGGCACTGAGTGCTGTCGCCCCATGGGGGGCGACTGCATTAAAGTTGCTCAATGGGAGGGCGATCGGTCGCAGTCACGGAGGCGAGCTCGTCGCGACCATTGTGCGATAGGCTCCGATCGCTTCGTTGAGCGCGACTAGAGCCTATTTTTGTAGAAAAATTTTTCGAAGATATATTTTTGTAATTTCGAATAAAAAATAGATAATTCGTACAAAAATTCCCCGAATTTTCCTATCTGGGGCCCACAAATAGTCATTATCCTGTCCCTTTGTTCATGTTCTTGTGTACGTTTCTTTGTGTGCATCAAGCAAAAATAGCCCAAATGCAAATCAGCAAGCGTGCAGTCATCGGCCGGACACGTCGAGCCGGACCCATGAACTTGTACACGGTTGGGCCCACGAGCTATCCTGTGGATCCACGTGATGTCGGCGTCTTTTGCTCTCCGTACCTCGCTCAATCAAGCTCGGAATCTACAAATAATACATCCGTTTTGATCAGCCGAATAAAAACGTCACGATAGCAAAGTCTTTCCAACATATTTTTACTTTAAGCTTATGCATGTTAAATATAAAACTACATATAATAAAATAAAATAGTAGTAACTCTATATCTTGATGTACCGTAATAAAAGATACAATTAAATTAGAATTCATCTGATAATATTTAATATAGTTTACTATTTTTTTCAGTTAGATAATATCTTTATCTTAAAAATACTAAGCATCCACGTTGCATCACGGTTGCTCAGCTTAGAGGTCCCCTGTACCACCAACTTGGTTATGCACGTGTTACTTGTAGACTAACCGATGAGGCAAGTATAAGTGTAGCATGTATATCTAAAAAACATATTATTTAAATAATATTTAATAGAATTAGATCATAGTTATAATACTACTCTTTTTATTAGAGATAAATATAATCTAGACGCATGCATGAAGCGTGCTCTGCTAACCGAAGGCGGTATAATCATGACGCGGCTACGAGCTGTCCACGAACATCCTCACCGAAGGTCAGGTCAGGCTATACAAGCGCTACTGCGACATCCTCGGCGTCAGCTACGGACCCAACCTGCCGGACATGGACTACTACAGCTAGGCGTCGTTGGATGGGACCATCAACTCTTCTGCCTGTGATGTGTGGCGGATGGATTTCAGTTCGTACGTTTTGGGCGAGTAATTTGCAAGGATATGTGTGAAAGCTCGGCCTGTGTGTGTTTAGGCATCAACTACGAATAAAGATGAGCGACTGTCTGTGAGATCATGTGAGGTGATCCCTATGTGTTCCACATGTTGTAGTGATGAATTTTTTTTGTAAATAATCCATTTTTGCTTGAAATAGTAGAAATATATCCATGCAAATTTTTTTTATAGGAATGACCTCTAGTCGCCCAACCGTTGGACGACTACAACCTATCGCCCAACGGTCGCGCGACACGCAGATAATCCGTGGACTATTGGGCGACTGCAAGACCAGTCGCCCATCCATTCGACGACTGGAGGCGCACATAATCGGCCGCTCAGCTGAGCCCCCAGCCATTTCCATCTGCCAATGTTGTGCCGTGAAGAGAAAAGCGAGAAGGGAAACAAAGATGTAGGACTGGATAGGCAACAGAGGGGGTGAATGGTGCTGTCAAATTCTCTCCAAGTATTCACTTAGCCTTTTTTTCTCTGATAGTTACAGAGCTATAAAGATTAGGGTTGAAATCCCACTTGAAATACAGAGCAACAGAGAAGACACATCAAAGAACTGACTGTGGTCGGAGACCATCAACGTGGTCGAAATACGATAACATAGTCAAACTCTGACAACATGGTCGAAAGAAGACAACGTGGTCGGAAGTAGATAACGTGGTCGGAGATCATCGTAGTCGATAACCACCGAGACCAGAACCAACGTGATAAAAAATGGTTGCAGTCGAACCTGACATGGTCATAAACAACGTGATCGAATGCCAACAAGTGGTCGAACAATCAACGTTGTCCTACCCAGTCGGCAAGGTGGTCGTAAGCCAATTAGTGGTCGAACAATGCATGTGTGTGATGTATTTGTGAATTTGCATTTATGTATATAACAATGCATGTGTGTGATGTATTTGCAAATTCGCATTTATGTATATAACAATGTATGTGTGTGATGTATTTGTGAATTTGCATTTATGTATATGTGAAAATGTGTGATATATATGTGAATTTTGAGAATGAGTCATACATATGTATCTCCATGTTCATTGGGCTGTTGTAAAGAAATACACTCTATGAGATCTTATTTCAATGCCTGCTGGTTGGTGTAGGTAATAACTCTAGTGCGTGGTAAGGAAAGGGCTTCACAGATGGTTCTAGTTGAGAACCGTCTGTGATAAAAATTATATCACAAACGATTCTAATTTAGAACCATCTGTGATAATTATATCACAGACGGTTCTCAACTAGAATCGTCTATAATAAGCCCTCCTATATATACCCTCAAGCTAGGGTTTTGCGTTTACACCGTAGTTATAGCTATCCCCGAGCTCATCGCCGCCGCTGTCCCCGAGCCCGTCGCCGCCGCCATCGGTATGAATATTCACATATTGTACTCTTTATGTAAGTTGTTTTTATGAATATGTAGTTGTTTCATGAATATATATACTTATGAATATATGTTAGATCTTACTTGTTGTTGTTTGTGTATATGTTGCTGTTAAATCTTACCGTTATGAATATATAGTTGTTTCATGAATACATATACTTATGAATATATGTACTTTCATGTAATTCCATGTCATTTTCATATTGATATACATATATATATATATATATGCTACATTGCACTTTTCATATATGAGAAGGCCAACATGTCATCCGCGCATTCTTCAACATCATCGGCGGATCCACCCGCTCTAAAATCAAAATGACAAGGAAGAGGACTATCGAAAAAGCCTGAGAGCCGATTTACCATCACAGAAGTCGATGGATCTAGGACCCCTCTTCTTCCTGGCCGAGCAGCATGCGCATTTCGAAGAATAGTTGCACGAGAACGAATTGAGATAACATTCGATTCGTGCAAGACCGTGACTGAGACTCGGAAACGTGAGCTACTGACAAAATTTTTTTCACCGTTCGCGATCTCAGAAGAACACCATGACTCCGTGCAACAACATGCCTTGCTAGCGGCGTGCAAAGTATGGAAGAACTTGAAGAGCGTGCTTGTCAAGCAGTACGTGGAGAAGGATCTAACGCCCTTTCATAAGTACCTATTTCTAGAACCACAATGGGAAGAGTTTAAGGCGATGAAGACGACCGAAGATTTTAGATGTGCAAGTATGGCGCAAAAGGCCCTCTAGGTAAAAAAAAACACACCCCCGCAGACTTGGCACAACTGGGTATGCGGGTAAAATCCCGTAGTGGAGGACGGAGGACGAACAGGCAATCCTGTGGGACACTGCCCCGCCATTTGCCATGATCCCAGATGAGCGTGCTCGAAATTGGATTAGAGCGAGGTCATCTACCATGTCATCGGGGGACATCTCTTTCCGAAACCCTACAGACCAGAAAGTGTCCCATCGCCTGGAAAGATATCAATGGAACTACGTAGCTTGTAATTACTCCACAACTTCGTAGGAAGTGAAATGACATGTCGGGCTCTTGCAGGAAGCGCTGAGTGTAGAATCTTCCCAGGAATCATTCCAGACAACTAGGGAGAAAGATATACTCTCCGCGGCCCAGGGAAACAAGGAGCACCCAGGTCGTACGAGAGGTCTTAGGCTTTATGTTCCTTGGAAACATAGTTTCTCAGATGACTCCAAATTGTATCGGAGTAGAAGAGAACCAAAGCCAAGCGTGAGGCGCGGCTACGAGAGGAGGTCAAGGCATCTCTTAGAGAAGAGCTAGCTGATTACATCAGGGATGAGATGCAAAGATATACAGAAAATCAGTTGGCCGCTGCCGCCGCCGCTCCTGTGCTAGCCAGCCCCCCAACCGCCGGAGTAGTTGCGCGTCGAATCCTACGACGGAAAGCGAGGCCAGATTCCCTGTGGACGACATCCTGGTAATAATTATTATCTCTGGAATGTTCGATCCGTTGATAGGCCTATTGGATTAGCTAATTTTATATCGTTATGTAGGAGCCTACGAAGTACAAGCTCCAAGTGAGATATGCCTCCGTTCCCTTGTGCGCTGCTTGGGGCCAGGCATATCCGTCTGCTCACGGGGCCATGGTGCACCATACACCTTTAACACCAGGCTTCGAAAAAGTTCATATGGATGGTGTGCATGCCAATTTCAAGGTCGTCTCGCTACCGAAGCCCCCTAACGACAAGCTCGTGACTCTAAGGCAAGCCATTAGAACATTCATCCAGTGGCCCAAAAGCGACATCTGCCTGAAGGCTTCTTCACCAGTGGCAGATCCACAAGGGCAGTCCGAACCAGAGCTACATGCACTGGTGCTATCTCCATAAGGCCTATCTCCACCACCGCTACTGCACCGGTGCCATGTCCACGGGTGCTATTCCCGGTGAAGCAACTTGCACCGGTGCTACCTTTACAGTTGACTACCATGAAGTCGACCTACAGCCGAGGCAGCAGGGGCAAATCAAAGAAGACCGATGATGATATCACGTACCTGCTATTGGCCCACAATTCATGCTAGGCGAGCTGATGGTCATCCCAGAAGAGCACCTCATAACCCTAGGACCTAGTTCCCAGAGATTACACGCTTGGTATATGGAACAGGCCAATAAGCCACAGGGAGAACGGTGCTCAGGTATTATTGTCAAAATTAGGCCAAATCACTTATAGAACGAAGTTCATGATTGTGTCTTTGCGGTGACCTTTGAGAATTTATTTGATCTTTTCACGCTCAACGCTCTCGACGCCTCAGTCGTTCGATGCTGGACATTGTAAGTGTATACAATCACAGTCTCTATTCATGTAATACCAATATATGTCATATATAATTTGTTGATTTTCTGTGTATATATAGACACATGGTGACTGAATCTAGATCATCCAAATCACCAATTGGTTTTCTGGACCCACGCTTGGTCGCCATTGATACCATCAATGAGGATGCATCCTTCGTCGAGAGGTATATTACAACAACACTGCTAGCTCACCGAGATAAGGAATTTGTACTTATGCCCTACAATCAGGGGCTCCATTGGATTTTAATTGTAATTATACTAAAATAGAATAAGGCAATATACCTTGATTCCCTAAGTAAGAACAAAACCGACTACACAATTATCGGCCAAGTACTCGATAGGTAAGTACATTTTCTCCATACATAACTATATTGTACTCTTTCTTTCCTTCCGAATGACTAAGCTAACTTTTTCAAATCACGAAGGTCGTTCGCCACGTACGTTGCAGAGACATGTGGCTCGACGAAAGGGGCCAAGCCCTTGCAACATGTTCGAAATTTTTGTGTATTCGCTAGTACACATTAATTAATTCTATACAACACTTGGTAGTAATGCCTCTTGAATTAACACATTCTATTTTTTGCAGTGCCACCAGTAGCAGCCGGGCAACACGTGTGGATTCTACGTTTGCCACCATATGAAACTACTACTCGATTCCTCGAAGATCACCAATCCTAAGGTTTGTCAATCTTCCCACAATTATTTCATACTTATAAAATTATATATGTACGTACATTGATATTCATATCGACAGACTGTGCCCATCCCTACAACTGCATTGCAACATCCCACCTTGCACGAATTCGAGGAGAGTGCGCGCACTTTTTGGTGGCTGGAGTCATAAAATCAGATGGAGAGTTTCACAACGTACAATAATTTTTTTGTTTAGGACAAGATTGACATTGATTGTAATTGTGTATTTGTTAATGCATATTTTATTTCATTTCAATTATTTGATTTGCGAAATGGATGTTTTATGTTTGTGAAATGAATTGAGATGTGAATTGGATGTATACATGTACATGTTGATCTGCTTATTTCAGAGGGAATGGCTAGCATTTCCTGAGGCTAGCCAAAAAAATAGAAATAGATTTAGGGGTAGAAGAGAACAACACAGACGGTTTTTAACTAAAAATCGTCTGTGCTAGATGATAATTATAGATATTTACATCACAGACAGTTCAAAAGCCGTCTATAATGATCTAATTCAGACGGCTCACAAAACTGTGTTTGATATATTCATGATATGATATAATCGTATATGTTACGTAATATTTCGAAGTAATGTTTAAAAAGGTCAACATTATTCTAAATTATAATTAAGAGTGCATGCATAAATTCTAAATGATATCTACCATAGAGTTGTTCCATGTTGACAGTAATCTAAACTTCGTTTGACCAAATAGATATGGTCTATTCTTTTGTATAGTCATCCTCTGAATTTTATCCATGTTGACAGTAAGCTAAAGTTTTATCAAATGAATTTTAGAACTCTGTAATATTGATTTTCATGATATGTATAGTAGTAGCATAGATAGATGGTTTACAGATTGCTTGCAAGCTAAGGCCGCACAATTAATGTGCAAGCAAGACATTCATTCGATTAGTTAGCACGTCAAGAAAAACACATTTCTTCGCACCCAAATTAAACCAGCTAATAAAAATCCACACGTCGAAGTTTGGGAATAAATGTCGTCCTCCTGTTAAAAAGTGACGTAAATTTTGACTAAAACAATACTAGCAATCTAGAAAGTTTCCTGCCTTTTAAATCAGAAAGAAAAAAAAGGGTTTTCAACCGTTTGCCCAAAATACGTCTAGGACAAAGCATATGTGGTTCTACTCTAATTCCATCCGACACCAGAACAGAGAGTGTCCAAGAAAAGCTGATGTTAGATTTTCGGTACAAGTGCCTGTTTGGTAACGACTGCGGTTTATGACTTTTGATTGAAATTTTTGAATTTTGACTATTTACGGTACAGATTACGGAGAGAGACACTTATTTACAATTTTGGATGGTACAGATGTTAGGTTTTTAACGTGTACATCGTTTAACTTGTAGACAAGAACAAGCCCCAAGTCTCGTAGCAATCTAGATACAGCTACGTTTTTCTTTAGATGGATAGAAGATGATCCAACCGATCGATTTTTGCACCTGTTTACCATGCAATACAGACCAGCAACCACAATCGAGGATTCGAGCCTGCTAGTGATAACTGACAAGGAGATGACAACATCACGGTGCAGATAAACGTCCTTTTTTGGATGTCATCGATGATTTTAGCTATAACTAGTAGGTCTAATAAATAATACTAACTAATAAAAATCAAAACTAAAAACCGATTAAAAAGTCAAAAAGAAGGCGACCAAAACCTTTGGGGCCAAAGAAGCGAGCAAGCTAAGCATAACCATTAGCAGGCAATATACGACTAAACCATATCCTACTTGGTGCAGACGTGTACGCTGCAGCGCAGATTCTAAGGTATGTTTTTTTAGCTCTTATAGTTTACAGTTATAATTTATAATTTTTAGCTCTAGTATAAATACTTATATAAATAAATTAAATATCGATAAACCGTTTTAAAAAGATTATTTTAATAAAATTTTTAATTAGCGTCTAAAATTTATTATATTTATTTGTTTAAGGAAACTATAAGTTAAAATCGAAAAAGAAGTCAGCTCAAGACAAAGCAGGGAGAGCACCGTGTGATCCTACGTGTCAGAGAACTAGTGGCTGCATCCGGAACATCTCCGCCGCACGATCCGGCGAATCGCCGCCGCAGCCGCCGTCCCCGCAGAGGCACAGAACCGGCCGCACACGGTTCACCCCACGTGGCGCGTAACCGCCCTGCGTGACAACGAGGAAGCAGCCAGCCAACCCCACCCGTCAGCGCCTCCACCCTCGCGTGCATGCCTCCGGCTCCTCTCCCGCTGCTGCTGCGAGCTGGATCTCTGCGCCCACCCCGAGACGCCTCCTCGGTGCGTCCACGCCTAGCTCACTTTACATCGCGTCCATGACACGTGGGGTCAACACCGTGTGCCCCACATGTCATGGAGAGTCAACCCGTGCTTACCTGGTCTGCCGACGTTTTAACCGCGGGTGCACACGAACACACGTCGTCCAACAGTGGAGTTGTTCTGTTCCACCTGCCGCTGCAGCCACGAGACTTTTATCCCCCACGCGCCCGGGCCCTAGCCCACTGACATCCCGGGCCCACCCCCGACCAATCGGCATTAAACAATGCCTTACTCGTGTAGCTCTAAAGCGAAGGCATCGCCGCGTCGTTGCTACTTCCTTCTTCCCTCGTTTCCTCTCCTCACCTTCCTCGTCTCGTCCACGACGCGATAACGTGAGATTTTTTTTCTTTATTTTTTCTTTTTCGCCGATTTTAGAGGGATTTTGATGGAGGCGGCGGCCTCCGCGATGCTGGAGGCGGGGGTGGGGCGGTTCCGGGGGCCGAGCCTGGCGGCGCTGCTCGCCGAGATGTGGGCGCCGCTTGCCGTCGGGCTCGCCGCTCTCGCCACGCTGCCCAGCCTGCTCCGACGGCTGCAGGTGCTCATCCTCCGCCTCCGCTCCCGCGGCAAGGAGGTCATATCGTCGCACATCTCCGCCTACTACTCCTCGGGGGACGACGACTCCGGCTCCGACGGCGAAGACGAGGAGGAGAGCTCCTATGACGCGGCCACCAGCTCCTCTGGCGAGGATCCGGAGACCGAGAGGAGGATCGGGTACTACGAGGGAGCGCACGACGGCGGCTTCCCGTGGGGCGGCGCCGTCGTGCGGACGTGGCAGGTCCTGCCGCGGCGGTTCTCCGGCCCCGCCGGCGGCGCCAGATTCGCGTCCCTAGGGGTCCCGGCCGTCAGGCTCTGGGGCGCCACCACGGCGAGCGGGGAAGGAGGAGACGACGACGCGTGGTGGGACGCCGATGACGGCGGCCGGGGCGCCTCCGTGGAGGCTCCGGTGGTCGTCGGGTGGCGGCGCGAGCACGCGCACGCGGTGCGGCGGCGGCGCCTCCTCTCCGCCCTGCCTCCCCCCAAGTGAAAACGGAACGGGAGGTGGTGTGAATAGCATTTGGGTAATCTGGTGGAGATGCCGGTTCCCGACCGGGCCCACTGCCAGTGGGAGTAATAAGTGGATGATGATTATTGGGGCGGTGGTTAGGAGGGGGATTTGCTGGGTGGATTATCTTTTAAGCTGGTGATTTGTTGGTGATCTTCAGTTGGGGACGCATGTGTAGTCTGTACCACCATTCTTTGGTTCATCTGGTGATGAAAACGCATCTCTCTTGTCCTTTCCATCCAGCTACAAAACTATTTATAGAATCTATTTGAACAAACGTCTTGTTTGTATTAATTTTCGGAGAAGGCAAAGAGACTAAAAGAACGAGCACTGTTTCACAGGCTGTTCTGCTACGCAGTGATGTTAATTTAGGAGTCTCTCTTCTATCAGACGAGTCCCAAAGAAAAATTACCCTGTCCGTTCAAATGTACATGCAGGTGCTTCTACAAACAATAGTAGCATAGAAGAGGCTATGGCTCACACCAGTTGGATAAGGCTTAAGCAGAAGGTGCACACCTCGCCGCCATGGCGTAGCAACAGCTGGTGCAGCACATCACCTCAGTATTCAGTAATAGTACCAACCAAAAGAAATGGTCGGGTAGAATCGCTGTATTCTGCATCTCTCTATCAAAAAAAAAAAAAAGAGAATTTTATTCTGCAAACATGGTGTCTGTCAGGAAGCAATGCTTTGCCTCCCAGAACCAATTTGTTAGAACATATGTCTTCTGCAGCTTTAAGCCTGCCAGGTTAATTATTTCTACTGTTATATCTTCTTGCCTCTGCAAATAAGCAATGGAATAATACTGCTTGGAAAAAAGGAAGATTTTTTTTTGAAGACTCAGAAAGAAGAATTGCTATTAAAGAAACGCCTGACTGAGCTTTGTTCTTACGATTGACCATATGAATTGAAGGTGTTCGACGTAGTCACGTAGAGATGTGCAAAGCAATAACCCAAAAAAAGTTGCAAGAACAAACTCTGATTGGTAGAAGGATTGCATTCTGACTGAAGAAATACTTCGCCACCAAACCAAATTTCAAGGATATATGCTGGTGTTGTGGCTTCAGGCCTGACTAGAAACTGTCACATGTTGCCTGGTAGCCTCTGTCCCCAAGCAATGGAAAAATTATGAAACAAACTGCCTCTTACTAACTGCTCAACTTGTAAGGCAACCTTGCAGAGTTTCACGCATCAGATTTGCTTGCCGAACCTTTTTAAGGACTGGTAAACTGCTGCCAGAATAGACAGTATTAACCTGCCAAACCAAATTGTTACTACATTGATATAGCTTAACTTGCCTCTCCAAAGAACAAAAAGGAAATATATCTTGAAAAAAATGATATCCATCCTGAAAAAGATACGCAAAACTACTTTTATGCTTACGCTGCTCTGCAAAACTGCCTGTGCAGTCACTGCAAATGAATTTTCAGAGACAAAACAGCCAGTAAATGTCACACCTAATCTACAAAATCATAATCCAATTCACAGTCAAAAAGTGTCACTGGTCAGGACTCACAGCTCCAGCATGACCAGCCTACAATCACTGCAACAAATCTGATATCCTTCCTAACTCCTATCAACACTGCTGAAAAATTAACCAGAACATCTCCTAAATTAACATAATCTCACTACTTAAGCCCCCTGAGATGCCACCAAAACCATCCTCCAAAGCCACAACAAAATAACATCAGTGACAACCATTTCCTAATTCCTCCAACTCTGAAGAAAATCACCATGGAAAAGAGATCACCATTTCCTAGTTCTCCGGCGTGAACCCGACGCTGCCGATGCGGCGCAACGAGTCGACGTCCGGTGACTTCGAGCTGCAGGCAGCCCGCGGCGAGGACCACGGCCACGGCCACGGCAATGACCATGACCACAGCCACAGCCGCCGCCACCACGGCCACCGTGTGGACCCGTACGACACGGCGTGCTGCCGGCGCCTGATGAGCATCGACAACGCCTGCATCTGCGAGGCCATGTCCTTACTTCTGGTGTTCATGAGCAGGATGAAGCACGCCATCAAGCTCACGCCGGTCACGGGCTGCAACGTGTCGTTCGAGTGCGCCGCCGCGTACTGATGCCGACGCCGGAGCAGTGACAATGGGTTAACTGAAACTAGTCTTCCAGCAAATTTTCATTTCCTGGTGTAGGTTGTCTGCTTGGAAAGAAGATTACAGCAGTTGGATAAAAAAAAGTTGCATGTGCTTGTTAGATTAGACTACTGGAGTATCAGGCATTTGTATTTCCTACTAGCAGTAGTGAGGCTGCATTCTGATAGGTTTTTGCTCAAGATTATATGTTGTGTTGGGGGATAAATCATGCCAAATACTCTACTGTCTAGAATGCTTTTCTATGGCGCCTCAAAAAAAAGAGGCTTTACTAATATACTTTTAAGAGAAGATGCTGGCAGTACATATTACAGAGTACAGTGCATCGAATAGGGAATTCGCATTCTTTACATACTGCGATGTAGTTTGAGCTCTTTCTTGATAGTAATCATACATGTAGTCGAAACTTATTTGGTATTCAAAATTACTAACAGTTCTCAGACCGAAGAACCAGCTATAATGAATTAGGGGAAATATATATAGAAATTGTGATCCTCTCTCTCAAGTTTTACTAGATGACAAGAAAAACTTTTATTAATTGATATATTTCAATGATGTACTATTCTTAGTTTTTTAAATCCAATGTTCATTACCTAAATCTGTCTACCTCCTTTACATGGAGCACTGAAATCTGACAGGACCACATATTACATTTCCACAAATCAACCATAGAGTTGTTAAAATGTAAATAACAAAATTAAGAAATAACAGCAGTAAAAAAATACAGAACAAAAATGCTACAAATGATCTAATACGATCTATCACCATCATTTCATAACAGATTTGGAATTAGAAGATATGTACATATTACCTGGTATACATTAGCACAACCAAGTAAGCTACTCTAGAGGCAGGACTGTGCAATTTCCAACAAAATTGGAGATGACACACATCTCCATATCCAGATCACACACACACACACACTGCCATCCATCCGAAACATGGAAACTTGAACCCAGTTCTTTCATTCCAACAATTCAGTGAACAAGAAAAGCAGGCTGCCGCAGAATACACAGTACAGCACTGTCGAGACCTCAGAGAATCTGGAGTTCACGTTCCATTGAAGCAAAGTCGAATCCATCCCAGTCAAGTTCTTCATCCAGGTCTAACTTCGAGTCAGTGATTGGCAGCGGCAGGTGGCTGATGTCTGCCAGCCCAATATAGTCATTGTCCAGCGGCTCATCTGTTACACCAACAAAATCACTGACGGGAAACACATCTGCCAGCCTAGCAAAATCATCGATTGGGAGTTCATCAGTTGGGCCAACAAAGTCACTGACAGGAAGCTCATTTATCGGGCCAAGAAAGGCATCCACTGAAATTCCATTAGCTATAGGTGTGGATGAGAAGTTCAAGAAGCTTTCGTCCACAGGCTCAGGGTCTACCTCCATTGGCACTACCTTGTGTACCTCTTCTTGTGCCTTCTGCTCGCACGACAAAGATGACACACAAGATACAACAGCTGAGCTGGACAAAGCCGCGCGGTTCGATACAGACGGCTGAGCTTTGATGGCCAACATCTCTGCGCGGAACTGTCTTGCTGTTGCCTCATACGCTGCAGCGGCCTCCTCCTCAGTGAGAAATGTACCAATCCAGACCCGAGACTTTCTCACAGGATCACGTATCTCTGCTGCCCACCGACCCCAGGACCGCCGGCGCACACCACGGTACCTGCTCGTAGGTTCCTTCTTCTCTTCACCCTTTAAACTCGCTGTGCTACATGGCACAAGGGTCTTTAGAGATTTGAAGTTTTTGGAGTTATTCATCGGAACCAGTACTTCTCTTATCATTCTCTTTTCCTTCTTGGCATTCTGAACATCTTCATCAGAGGAGTCGGTGGCATCAGGATCACAGCAGAAAATGCGGATCTTCCGCAAAGAGGGCCTCATCTTGTCGTGCAATCAGCTCCAGGTTCCAAGTAATATCTGGAGATTATTGAATTATTTGTCTTGATTGCAATCTGCAGAGAAGACCAGTGAATGTGTCAAATACACTCATACAAGGTTGAAATTGCAAAGATGTGTAACACAAGATCTCTACATACCGAGTGAAATGTTTCGCCAAAATCAGGAGAAACACTCCTGGTCTGCCCCGCAACTTGAGCACAGAATCTCACAAATCAGAAGCAGGGGTTCTCTCCAACTTCTGAGTAAAACTGGAGAAAGGAATCTCTTCCTAGGAAGACGCCTCAGAGAAATCAGACTGACTGATTGTTTATGAACTTCAAGAATGACAGGATGGAAATGGAGGAGGAATTATATACTTAATCCACCCAAACCAAACCTGCTAGCAACCAAAACAAGGTTGTTAGATGAGGCCCTTTAAGGCAGCAGGAAAGTTATAATATGAAAAGAGCAGATATTTGCTGTTTTCTCTCTGTCCAATATACATTTCCTTATAGACTGTTAATGCTTACCAAGTTTATAGTGATTTGGGGGATTCTTGAATTCTTATTACTTCACAGGTGGCACAGTAGGTAGCACTGGCCTAAATGCAGAAAGCCAGAGTACTTCACCCCAAATCCAACTCTGAAACCGAAAGCAAGAAAGCACAACTCATCATTGGACATTATAATAGGAAGATTTTGCACCTCCATATGAATGATCCAATTCAAACACTATACTAGAATGTGAAATTGTTGGGATCAACGAGCAACAGATATGACAAATAGCACTGTGTGGACAGCTCCATCTTTACATCTTCTAAAGCTAATGAAGCAACACTTTCATGATTAAACAAAACAAGAACATCGATTTTTTTGCAGCTCAGCTTTGAAATTAGTCCAAAATTGGGTTATACAAATTTGGTACAGGAGCAAGATTAAAGTTGACTAGATGAAAACAAGAACAAAACTATTGCAATTAAATGAAAACCAGATCAGTCGTGTTACAGCCACCTATTTGCAATTAGGAGTTGAAAAGACTAATCTTTCTACCTGAGTACAAAAGACAGATCTTTGGCGATTAAATTACACAAACAAGGAGCCATGGTAGCTAAACAGAGCAAACTAAGAACGGAACAGCTACAGCTTATATGAACAAACTGTTGCCATTTTATTTTGGTGCAACCTGTTAACATTAAAGAGAGAATCAAACTCTGAACTTTCAAGTATAAATCATTTTCTGAAGAGAAAAAACGCAACTAGGACTCTTTTACTAGTAGGAAACAAAAATTTGACACTTATACAGAGCAAAATAAGAACAGAACAGCTACAGCTTAGATGAACAAACTATTGCCATTTTATTTTGGTACAAAACTATTAACATTAAAGAGATTATTAATCTCTGAACTTTCAAGTATAAATCATTTTCTGAGAAAAATATACATATATACGCAACTAGAACTCTTTTACTAATAGGGAAAAAAATTGTCGCTTTTACGAGACATTAGCAGAATCGGTTTCACGCGAAACTAAAACAGGGGAAACGGATTAGATGACAACAGAGCATGAAATCTTTGCAGCAACCGGGTAGTACATGAACTACTCTTCTTCCAAGGGCACACCCGCACACGGCATTGTTGTCGTCAGTTGTTGCGACCAAACAGAGAAATGCGCAGAACCTTGGAACCAGCAGTGATCGGCCATGCTTACCGGGAGAACTTGAAGCGATGATCTTGGGTTCTTGCGCCCCTCTGCCAAGGCTGGAGGAGAAGGGAGCAAGAAGCGGAAGGAGCTGATGGTGATGGGAGCTCAGAACCATGGAGCAGCAGAGCAGGCGACATAAATTAGGAGGCGAGCGCTTGTGGTCCCGATGGCTACTCCTCTCTGATCATCGCACCAACATCACGAACGATAGATTATATTAGGATCAATCACCCAGCGAGAGAAGGGGAATTGAAGTAAGAATCCAACACCTACAAGAAAAGTTTCCATCTTTTCTGCTCGGAAATTTACGGAAAGCAACCGATTAGATCGGTACCGGCAAGAAGAACAAAGAAGGAAAAGGAAAGAAAAACCCAACACACCGAAACGAAATCACCAAACCAAAAATCGAAAAAAAAAATCAAAACTTTCCTCAAGAAACAGGGCGGGCAAAAGATCGACCCATATCCCACACATCAACACGAGCAATTTCAATCTTGCGAGAGCAACCATTCGATCCGAGCACTACTACTTACAGGAGCTTGCGCGGGTGCCACTGCGATCTCCGGAGCCCAGATTGGGGAGTGGAGTGCGGAGGCGAGGGAATGGGAGGGGGGATTGGGGGGGTAATAGCTACGAATCGGGAGGGTTTCTGGGTGTCGGAGTGGATGGATCGGATTGGTGCGGAGGAGTGGAGAGGAGAGGAAAGCTTCGATTGATTTCTTGATTTCTTCGGAAAGGGAAGGGGAGGGGAGGCGATGGGTTTATTAATGGTTTTCGCGCTTTCGAAGGGGAGGAGACACGAGCGGAGGGCGGAGACGAAACGTGTGAGGTAGCGGATGAACTGGTGCGCGTACACGGCTCGTGCACCCACCTCCGTTCCCAGCGCTAGAAATGGTGGCCGGGTTCTGTGAGTTTGGAGAAATTTATAATACATCATTACTTGGCAATCAGTGGTGAAGCTAGGAACAAAATAGAAGCTTCGATGAACCTATTTGAATAAGATTGAGTGCGGCCAGGTCCGTTCTGAAGTTTGGGTTATACGGAGCTTTGCCTACTTGGCAATCAATGGTGAAGCTAGGATCAAAATAGAAGACACGCTCAAAACCTCAAAGGACTAAGCTTAGGCTGTGAGTGTCAACCATAGCAGAGACATTAGGCATATCATGGGCAATCTGGATACAAGGTAAGCAGGAGTGACATGCCTTATTCAAAGCTCTTTCAGCTGCTCAGCACGGGTTTTTTTCCCTATGGAACGCCTATGACCTTTTATCTTGTAAACAAAAAAAGTAACATCTACCGTGAACAGAGCTATAATATGCCTTTTCGTTTTCGTTTACCATCTTCTTTAGCTTTCAGAATCCACTAAAAATTAAGGGATAAGTAGTATCACCTAGGAAGAGAAGGGAACCCAATGTTCATGCTGCCTACCAAGAATTCGCCACCTTACTCCCTGCAAATATAAACAGTAACAAACCAAGTAATCTGAAGATGTATGATTTGGGTGATTAAAGCATCTTTCTACCTCAGTAATATTATGTAGTCAAGAAACCACTTGAGTAACACAATGTCTACTCACCTGATTAAGCATGCACTTGAAGCCAACAGTTGCAATGCACTCATTCTTGGAAGCACTCTTCTCACCTAATTAAAAGAAAATTTATTTGTCATCAGACAGTTAGATCAGCATGACTATGCCTATGAATCTTTGGGCTAACAACAAAATTGTGCCTTAGAACTAAATCTGACATGTAACTTCTAATATTTTTAGGAAAGAACTAAAAATCTAGCATGCATATCGTTTCTTGGGTTGAATGAAAATGGCATCAATCACACACAATTCATATCAATACATGGCAATCTACAGAATTATTTCCCTTGTTTTTCACATTGATGTTACTTTTTTCTATTAGAGTTGGGATGCCCCAAAAATGGACACATTCTTTTCCAACGTCACAAATCAAGAACTAAGGAAAGAACACGGCCAGATGGGCCAAGAAACAGAGAGATCAAGAATGAGAACAAGCACTTCTCACCACAGTGACAAATTTAGCAAACTCCCCAACTCCGAATGGCAGTTTCTTGGCACCTTCTTTCATTCTCTTCTCCTCCTCATCACGCCAGAGGTAGAGTTCCGAGAAAGTCGAGGGACATGGCTCCGCACGGAGAGTCGAAGGAGCAAGAGGACGTGGCAGCACACGGAGTCGGACGAGGAGGCCTCTTGCTCGCCTCCCCGGCTCCCCTGCGAGGCACCCCATGCCTGGTTCCCCTCTTGCTCGCCTCCTCACCTCAGTCGCTCCCGACCGCGCCCGCTCCTCGCTGACCAAGGCACCTCTTTAGCTCGGCCATCGCTCAGATCTGCTCAACACCTCGGCCATCGCCCGGTCTGCTTGGCCACCACCCAGATCAGCTCAGCCGCCATGCAAGCAGCCAACCATTGCGCCATCACCCAATGTCTCTATGCCTCCCTTGCATGTGCTAGTCGCCAGGTGCTCGGGCCGCTGGGCACTGCTAGCCACCAGGTGCGTGTTCTCTGGCCTCTGCGTCTCTCGAAGAACCCTTGCGTGCATGGTGCGTCTGGTGTGTGCCTGTGGCTTGTAGGGTGGATGAACTCAGCCGACCCATCTAGGGGGATCAAGGCGGGCCGAATGGTGGACTCAAGTCTGATGAAGCCCACCCGGTGATTCTACCCCTGTTGGCCACCCCAAAGAGCCGATAATTTAAAAAGATCTATATGTTCTTTCAAACATGACTCACCAAACTTACTCATATTTTCCTACTCATATTTTCCTAACTCTAATCTAAGCTTACTACTAGGTCGAGGTACAATGAGGTATGTATAGTCCAAGCATGAAGATACATTGTGCATATCTAGGTTTACAAGTCGCATTTTTAATATTAGAAATATTTGTTTAATAAACATGCTGTTTCACTAATAGTAATAACAAATAGACGAGAGACATGGTAAAAAGTACCCCCTTTTATCATAAATATAAGTTATTGTTTATTTCTATGGCTCCATGTAGGACTTTGACTAACACAAAATAATAAAAGATACACATTATGACATAAGCCATGTAGCCAATCTATATAATTTGACATATATCAGTTGTTAAAGTTTTTAAAGGTTGACTGCATAGATCCCACCAAGAATTATATTTAAAGATGCAGCAAGTAGAAAAATATGTTTTATATGTGAAAATACTAAAATTTTGCATACACGTTAGTTAGTAAACTGTACCGTATATCTTCAGACAGTAAACACATATCAATAAACCCATAAAACTTGATTAGAACAGTAATGAACATGTGTATACATCCTAAAAACATAGGTATTCCATCATCTTTAATAAAGAATCGCATGTATTGTTATTCTAACAGAAGCAAAATAGCTAGGATAGAAAAGGAAATACATGTAATGAACAAATCTACTATGTTTGGTATTACCAAATGATGTAATGGAAAGCCTATGAAGGGCTTCCTAGGGAGAATAAAGCCGAGCTGCCGAGCACAGCTATCCTGCTTCTAAAGGTTCTAACAATTCTTTTTTGCTGGATCAATATTTTATCCAATAAATTCTATAAAGTACTTAGTCGTTAGAAACATTTGTACCGACCAGCGAGAAAAATACATACAACTGACGATTTTCTCTTTAGCGGTAGTACCACAATTTTCGGGGTACGCGAGAGAATAAGCAGGCCCTAGAGGTATGTCCTGGGCGTGGCCGAAGGGCGGTTCGTCCTGGGAGGTGGGGGGGCCCACCGCATCGATCGATCGATATACTGAGAAGTGGGGGAGAATGCGACGCCTACCGCATCGATCGATGCGTGGCCGAAGGGCGGTTCGTCCTGGGAGGTGGGGGGGCCCACCTGGAAGCGCCACGCCCGCACGGGAGCTGGCTGCTCACGCACGCAACGGCCATCCGCTCTGCCGTGCTCCGGATGGACGGACGCGATCGTGCGGGAGACGCGGGGTTTCTTGGAGTCCAAGGTTGCGGGATCCACGGTGACTCGGCCCGCAAGGAACCAGATATTTTTAATCCCCAAGGGGAAATTCGGGTTATGGACAGTGAAAGTTCGTCCCAGACGTTGTCACAGTATCCAGACTTTTTTTCAAAAATCTGCCGTTGTCGTTCTTTCCAGATTACCGTGCCACTTCCGTGTCCTGTTGCCGATGTTCTCTGAGACCAAAACAAACGAGATACTTTTTCAAGTGATTTTTCGAAGCGGATTCTTCAAATGTTCTTCTAGCCCAAAATCATATATGTTGTCCACTACCATCTCAAAACCATCAGCCACCGTATAAAAGAACAGGACCTTAATAGTTGTTGTGCGCGTTAACTCCATTAGCAGAGGAATGCTGAGAGCTTATGGATCGAAGGATGAGGGGCTTCAATCACACGCTACGATTCATTCAATACTCATCGCCGCCGTTGGAGTAGTCAACCTCCTTGCCAACCGCCAACTAGAAAATCATAGCTAGGGAGACAAAGATTACCTCACCACTGGCGACAGTAGCTTGGTCTGGAATTGATTGGAGGGAGACAAGGTGAGGCGATTGCAGGTGCACAAATCTGCTAAGCCTTCGTCATCGAAGACATCAGGGATTTTGCCACCGATGTCGCTAGGCATGGGCGGACCCAGCTCAATTCATGGGTATTCAACTGAATACCCAAAATTTTTGGCAAAAAACCACTATATACAAGGTATAATACTTATGTATATTAGCAATTGGGCTAAATTCATTCTGTTCATACCCAGTTAGCCCAAATTGATGTCAGATCCTTTTAGTCATTGCCCCCTCCCATCGACACTAGCCCAGACCCTTGTCATCCTGTTCATACCCAGTTCTGAGATCGTGTCTCGCTCAGTCTCTCCTCTCTTCATCTAGCGCCTGATCGTCTCTCCATCTCTCGGCACTCAGCTAGCGCCTGGCGGCGGTGGGTGCCTGTGCCCCTGGTTCTAGTCTTCTAGAGGCTGCGTAGGTGGTAGGAGCGCTAGAGGCTGAAGCGGCCACCAGTCGAGCGGGGCTGGAGGCTGCGTAGGCGACAAGGGGGGCTAGAGGCTGCATAGGTGGCAGGAGCGCTGGAGGCCTGAGCGATCGCCAGCCAAGCAGGCACTGTCGCACTACGGGCTTGCAACATTGGGGCTGTAGAATCTAGATGCACAGACGGTAGATCTGTTTTGTTTATGTGCCCTAGAGTTTATAGTTTTGTATTTTTGAGCTAGGTGGATGATAGATTCATGGACGACTAGATGGATGTGGTGTATTTGTCATATGTTCTTTTTTGTTTCACTTTCGGTGCTTAAAATCGTGTTTAGATATGGTGGATTATTGGATTTGGCTCAGTTATCTTTAAATAAGTGTTATGCTTTATGAATTGAAATTCATATTCTCCACATTTTAAGTCTAAGTACCCTATATCTATATGCCAAGTGTTTCAGAGGTGTGAGCTACTGAGTTTTATGTCATGTCTTCATCTGAGCACTTTGTTATGAATATGTGAAATAAGATCCTTAGTAGCAGATGAATTATTGCTTACGAATTGAAATACATATTCTCCACCTCTTACTTGTGATTCTGTGAACAAATACCAAATATTTCACAAGTGTGAACAAATGATTTCAAGTGGATTTTCACTATCCTAAATGTGAATAGTGAATACATATAATTTCAGAAGGGATAATGGAAGCTAAGTGAAATTGCATATTAGTGGAACTAATTGTAATCTTTCAATCGATTCTAAGGCACGAATAATCGTTGAGTTAATTTGTAATTTTTAATTATTTTATAATTTCTTTATATTATTTGAGATGTTATCTCTAGTATGAACAATTGCACTTTAATTTTCACTATTATGGTCCTTTATATTTTCTATTAAATAATATTTTTATAATTTTGAATATGTATTTTGAAATTCCTAGGTCTGCGCCTGTCGCTAGGGTTCTCTTGGCGAGACTTAGATCGATCGAGTCGCAAGCCTCCCGACAGCCGTCCTAAAACAATTGTTGCCTCCTCTTGTGCTATTTTTTTGGGTGTGTATACGTATCACCCGGATGTTGTTTTCCTTATAATCATCCAAATTTTGGACCGTTGGATTACAGGTCCAACGGCCCCTTTTTTTAGGGGAGAGATTATTTTATTTGGAGGGGCGGGGAGAATTCGTAGCCATTAGATCTCTAATCCAACAATCACAAATCTGGATGATAGTTAGAAAGAAAATATCCGGATGATGTTTATCATTACCTTTTTTTTCCAGTTGCAAAAGCCTAAACTAGATGTAATTTTATTGGATCACCGGCCCACCCAAGTTGGTATTTTCTAGCCCAGCGTGGAAAAGTTTTGGATTGAAACTTTACGCCGGTTCAGGCCCAAAACCAGCTTCCAACAAGGCCCTAAGTCGAAAAGATAAACTTAAAAATTCCCTTGCACGCCATCTTGTAACATTATTACGAGAAGCTCGTACAAACACAAACATTTATCCCCATTACTTGGAACCTAAGCTGCCATGGCAAGATGAGCATGGCCTTGCCTAGCATTAGAAACAAGATGACCGGAGTGCTGCAGCCCATCGCAATCGCCACACAAGCGAGCATCACCGCCGCCGCCATCGTGCAGGCAGGCGGTGACCGTCAGCCAGTGGGCCCAAGCCACCCCATCGTTCTTGACGTCGACGGGCTCCCTCCGCGCGCAGGTAGAGCCGAAGACGACGACGACGGAGCAGCACATTGTGAGAATGCTGGAGATGGCATACATCTGGAACGCCACGGTGCCCGAGGATGGCCGTGCAGTCAAAAAATTGTTTTCTCGTTATTTTTGTCAAATATAAAAAAATTCTTTACCATTTTAGATCACATGCATGTATGGTGTTAGAGTTAATCTTGATGTTTGTTAGTAGTTCTTTGATTAACACATGTAATTAAAGAAATCGAAAATGTAGTCCAGAGTAATTTTTTTCTTAATATCAGGAATATCGGAACCTTGATAAAATTTCAAATCTGATTTTGAAAACCCTGGCTGTACTTGCTGGGCATGCTGAAGGTGACTGGCGTTGAGGGTGGCAACCAGGGTGTAGGTCTCTAGCCGGAGCTCGAAGTAGTTGTTAGGGCTTAATGTCTTCCACATCATCGGTAGCCGGAGCTAGAAATTTGTGGGCCTGTTCTTTTCAGCTGCGGTTTATGGTTTTTGGCTGAAATTTTTGAATTTTGGCTGTTTACGGTACAGATTACGAAGAGACAGATACTCACTTGCGATTTTAGCAGGTACAAATGTTGGGCTTTTAACGTGTAGATCGTTTAACCTGTAGACCCCATCTTGAAAAAATACCCCGTTTAAAAGTTAGGTACTGTAGCAAAAGTTAAAAACCGCCGGCTTCGGAAGAAAAGAACGGGCCCTGTGTACGGTATAATGGAGACCACGCGTCGGTTGTTCCCGAACGAATCGACGAGCTGAATCTGCCATGGCCCCTTGTCCAGCAGGATTTCGATGGCCCCTGTCAGGGAAGTTGAGAAAGACGAACACAACTGTAAGGGCAAGCTTCTAAATCACCGGCATCCGGTTGGGGTGGTTTGTTTACAAAGTGGCAGAATCCCCCAGTGCTGTCAGTCAGCAATTTTCCCAAAGGAACAGTACTACCTCTGTTTTTGGGCCTGTTCTTTTTGGCTGCGGCTTGTGGCTTTTGGCTGCGGCTTTGACTTTTGAGCTATTTGTACAAAAGATTACAGAGTAACAGAAACTCACGTGTAATTTTTGCCAATATAAATGAAGTCAGTAAAGTATGTACTATAATTAACAAGTGGACCTTATGTTACAAAAATACTTCGTTTAAAAGCTAGTTACTGTAGAAAAACCGAAAAACAGCTTTTAGAAGTTGAAAAGAACAGGACCTCTATTTACTTGACACTTTTGACTGAAAATTCAATTCCTAGGCAAAATTCCCAAATCACCCCTGTAACATATACCTATCCCCTTGATTCAGTGCCTTGTTATACGTGCTTGAGGTGTTATTGAAGAGTATTTTGGTCACGTTCTACCCAAAGCTGATTGCCTAGTAACGTGTTCATTGGTTTAATGTTGATGGGCTTGTTGTTTTTGGGTTTTCACTTTTGTTATAATAATTAGTTTTTAAATATACGTTTTTTAAGATAAAATATACAAATTAATTATAGTAAACAAAATTATATATGACTATCTCTCTTCGTACTTTCTCGTAAACGTTAGAAATCAAAAATCATAAGTCAACTCATAAGATGGAGAAAAAAACCTGGACAAAAGTTAATTCTTACTGATGTAGTCGCCAACGGCGCAAGCGTCGGGCCGGGCGAGCGTCGTAACGACTGATTAAGTGGCAAACTGGAGGCTGAAACTTATGTTTTTGACATAATTACTAGGTTTTTTGTCAAAAAAAATTATATATTCAGTTGAACACCTATGAACTACCGTAGATCCACCCTTATCACTGAGAACGGCCTGGTGCAGAGGTGTGCCACTGACGGACACGTACTGCTCTTCAACCCACGATCTTCTCCACGACACCGACGAGGCCCTCCCTGGCGGCGACGTGCAGCGGCGACTCCATTCTCGAGTTCAGCGCGTGGCCTCGGCTGGGGTGGGTCGGCTTCCGGCAGCCACAGGGCGGCGTCGCCCTTGCCATGCTCCACCGGCCACCGCCTCATGCAACGGGGTGTTCCCTTCCTTGTTGATAATCATTAGCGGATCCTGCAAATGAGCTTTAATTTGTCAGATAAGAATATTCAAACGAAGAATTAATTAGTTGATAGTGATATATACTCATTTGTCAGATAAGAAATATTCGAAGGAAGAATTAATTAGTTGATAGCGGATATATAGCGCATTCCAAACCCAGGGCATCTCCATCAACCGAACATCTACGGTCAATTTTTTTACAACTTTGTTCGCTTCTCCATTTAATCACAAAATAATTTCGTTTTGGATAGGACAATCAAATTTTCTAAACTTTGGCTATCGGTATCTTTTTTTTCAATATTTAAATTAAACACATGAAAATAGAATATACAGATTTGTCTCAAATTTTTTTTTCATTGAAGTATAATTTCATTAGGTTTTATATCTATTACAGTAGGAATTAATGGTTAAAGTCATGTTTTATGAACTATGTCGATATGCAAAATGGCATTCTTAATATATATCCACCTAAACAAATTTGAAATACTTCTTTTTCACTTTAGGTACATTTGTATACTAATTATAAGATACTCCAATGTAAACCACACGAAAAACTTATAAAGGAGTCCATAGTTTTTAGCGTATTTTGTAAATACCCTTATATACGCGCATAAAAAGGAGTATGTCGAAAAAATATACATACCACTTATGAAAAATTGTTCATACCACCTAGATGGTCTTAAATACTTGTATACTACACGTACATATCCTCCGTTACACGAGATACTCCCTACATTGCGAGATACGATATAGGGTGTAATTACACCTGGGTGTAGAAAAGAGGCTTCCTATATATATATATGTATATGTATGTATGTGTGTGTGTAGATTGACTACATGAAGCAAGTGATTGCATTTGTCTTGCAAAAATAATGTCTAATTTTATTCTAAAAAAAGTATGCAATTTTATTATTGTTTTTGCATCATAGTACGGCCATGTTCTTTTTGCTTTACCACCTAGAATCCGTTAAAATTTATACCATTAGATTAGCTTTATAAAAATTATATCATTAAATTTATCTTTAAAAATACTCTCATAATATTATAATTTTACTAGTATATCTTAATGTAAAGTTATAAAAAGTAAATATCAAAGTTGTATTTTAGAGACCATAAAAAGTCAAAAAAGTTAAGTAATAAGAATAGAGTTAGTAACTACGAATTAAAAAGAAAATATTATCAAAAGTCCTGCATTGGTACTATAAAAAGTCAAAAACGACTTTCATTCGGATGGTATATTGAATTAGCAGCACTATATATGGGCCTGTTCTTTTTGGCTGTGGCTTGTGGCTTTTGGCTACGGCTTACGTCGTTTGGGCTGTTTGTACGAGGGATTACAGAATAACATAAACTCATGTGCGATTTTTGCCGATATAAATGGAATCAGCAAAGTATGTATTATAATTAAATAGTAGTCTCTATCTTGAAAAAATACTCCGTTTAAAAGCTAGTTACTGTAGAAAAGCCGAAAAACAGCTTTTAGAAGCTGAAAAGAACAGAGCCTATGACTCTCGGAAGAAGAGAAGGTCGTGTATTACTTGTTTAGTTCCTAACTCGCTGTTTGCTACTTTAAGAAGAGAAGGTCGTTGTTTAGCACATGTATACTACTTTCATTCGGATGGTATATTGCATTAGTTGTTTGCTACGGAGCCTGCCTTTTACTCTAGGGTATATGCAATGATATAGACAACCATTATCTATAATATCATCTATAGACAATATTAAATTTATGTGTCTCTGTAGATAACTCCATGTACAATATATCCTTTTTTTTGCGTTATAGTCGATTACTGCACGAGAAACGGTCTAATTTTCTATACTTTGTCTTTCTCCTTTATATTATCTTATATGCTATATGATAAAGCTTATAAACAACTGAGATCATACTATTGTATATGCTATTAGTAGTAGTATTTGTTATTGTTCCCCTTTGCTTGCTGTTCTTCCCCTAAAGATAGAGGGTACGGTTTCATTCCTAACTCGTTGCACAATTCCTTCCTTGTGCCGCCCCGTCCCCTGGTGCAGCCTCCACTTATCCCCTAATCTCCACTTTGGGCTTACCCAATAACATGCCCCCCAATGACTAGTCAGAATGATTCAATTCACAGTTGCACACCACTTTTGCACTAGTTAGGACCAAACAAAATCTCCCTGGAGGCCTGTTTTTTACGGTTTGTAAAAAAGATTTTTGGTTTTTGCTATATTACCTAACTTTCAAATGAAGTATTTTCTCAAGATAGGATCTACAAGTTAATTGTAGTACACGTTAAAAACTTAACATATGTATCAACCAAAATCGCAAGCGAGTATCTCTCTCCACAATCTCTATCGTAAACAGATAAAATTTAAAAATTTTAGACAAAAATCATAAGCTACAGTCAAAACGGATAAACCATTTCTAGGAGCTAGTTGAATTATCCAAAACAATTATTGGCTGCACACTTGGGGACTAGTGCGAAGTGCATTTTATTCCGAGTGGGCCAGGCATTGACTTGACCCAAGTGACATGTGCCTTGTGTTAATTTCTTGCTGTGGTGTTGATGTTTTACTTGCTCTTTGGAAACTTGATTTTATCATCTTTTTAGAGTGGACTTTGGCAGTTCATGTGAACCTTTGGTCAAGAATGGAGTCCTCACTATTATCCTTGATTTTCAGGAGGAACTCCAGGATACCACCACCCTCACTTCCTTTAGAATCATATCTGTCATCAGCTAAAACACCATCTCTGTCTGACCATGTCGTTGAGGAGGTGGCCAAGCTGGACAGGACCGTGCGTAGAATCACCGCGGTGCTGGTTGATGCAGATGAGAGAGACATCGCTGATGAGGCTGTGAAGCTTTGGATCTCTGAGCTCAAGCAAGCGGCATGGGAAGCTGAGGGCATTCTTGAAGACTACAGCTATGAGTTGCTGCGCAACACTGCTGTTCAGGAAGGGAAGGTAAATGAATCCAGAGTGTTTCAACTAAAGAATCCCTCTTTTCAGCAGAATATACTCGACAGGATAAACAAGGTTAGGAAATTTCTTGATGAGATCTGCTGTGATCGTGCAGATCTTGGTCTAACTGATCAGGATGGGTTGCGTAGAAAAGAAACTAGCATTACAAGGTGTACTAGTTCTTTGCTTGATCCTTTGGAGGTCTATGGCCGGGAGGATGAGAAAAACCAAATAATATCTTATTTGTTTGAAGATGTAGGGTGCCTGACATTTAAGAAGAGAAGATTTGAGAATCATGACGGTGAAATTTGTAACTCTAGTGGTCTCAGGATTATGTCCATAGTTGCCATGGGTGGCATGGGGAAAACAACATTGGCTAGGCTTGTCTACAACGATGCGAAGGTTCAGAATCACTTTGATATACAGGCATGGGTTTGGGTTTCTGAAGTCTTTGATGAAATCAGACTGACCAAAGCAGTAATTGAGTCAGTCACCACTGAAACTTGTGATCTGACTGAGCTAGAGCCACTCCAAAGGAGATTGCGCAAGGAAGTCATGGATAAGAAAATATTGATTGTGTTTGATGATGTTTGGAATGAGGACCCCGTCAAATGGGAGTCAATAAGACGGCCATTTTCTGCTGTTGCCAGTGGGAGTCATATGATCATCACTACTCGCAGTGAGAAGGTATCGTCAATCTCGCTGGTACAGGAGGTCATTCGTTTAGGTGGATTGCGCAAAGATGATAGCTGGGCACTGTTCTGTCAACTCTCATTCCCTGACAGTGCTTCAAGAGAGACAGAGTTGGGACTGATTGGGCGAAAAATAGTCGAGAAGAGTAACGGTGTGCCACTAGTCCTGAGGACAATAGGTGCACTGTTATACTCAAACAAAAGCTTGGAATTCTGGAATCATATACTGAGAAGTGATCTCTGGGAGCTGGACCTGGGAAGGGACTACATTTTGCCAATACTAAAATTGAGCTATTACTGCCTGCCTTCGGTTCTAAAGCGATGCTTCACATTTCTTGCTGCTTTTCCTAGAGGCCACAAGTTTGACATAGAGGAGCTGGCCAAAATGTGGTGCGCATTGGGTTTCATTCAGGAGGATGGTGCAAAACAGATGGAAGAAATCGGGCGCTCTTACGTTCGTGAGTTGGTTCGGAGATCATTTCTTCAAAGCCTGCAGGTGGTTGGGTTGCGGGAGAAGGTCATAATGCATGACCTCATTCATGACCTCGCTAAATCAATTGGAGGTGAAGAAGTCCTTGTCAAGGAGCAGTGTGGATCATCCGTTGGTGGTTGCAATAGTCATCTTCAATATTTAGCCGTTCTCATTGGAACAGTGCCTTTTCACTCAAACAATTCATTGGTGCCTTGCTCACTTCCGGTTGCTGGGCGCTTTGCCCTGAGATCACTTTCGTTTCAGAGTAGCTGGAGAACTTATCGTAGAAGTTGTGTCAGAAATAACTTGAGGACGTTCTTTCAGAGTCGAGTTCAGAGCCAGTGGTGGTTTCATCTCGAAGCTCAGCTGCTGCAGTCACCACACCTCAAGTATTTGCGAATCCTGGATTTATCATCGAGTGATCAGATCAAGCTGGACAAATCGGTCGGGGTTCTTCATCATCTTCGGTACCTCGGAATGTGTCAAAGAGAGATCCCTGAGGCTATTTGTAAGCTCTACAAGTTGCAGACTCTACTGAACACTTACCCTTTTGACACGATACATCTTCCAAGAAATGTGATAGCGTTGTCCAACCTTCGCCATCTTGTTCTTCCAAGAGAGCTCCCTTGCGCAATACCGTCAGGAATGCACCGGTTGACCAATCTTCAGTCACTGTCAACATTTGCAGTCGGCAGTGCAGGGAGCGGATCCGCTACACTGGATGAAATCAAGGACATCAACACACTGCAGGGGGAGCTCAGCATCCTAGATCTCCAGAACATCACACACGACAGAATTTTGGAATCGAAGGACGCAAATTTGAGCAGGAAGAAGCTCACTCGTCTGAAGTTGGTGTGGAACCCTCTACCTTCCCACAGAGGTGTACCCCATGATGAGGCGACGCTGGAATCCCTGCAACCTCACAAGTGCATCCAGCACCTTGCAATACATGGCTATAGAGGAGTGCACTTCCCTGCCTGGGTAGGAGACCGGTCCTTCCTGAGGCTACAAGAACTGGAGCTGTGCAAGTCCTACTACTCTGACCATCTTCCGCCACTAGGACAGTTGCCAAACCTGAAGCAGCTCAAGCTGACGAGCCTGTGGAGGCTGAGAAGCATCGGGCAGGAGTTCTATGGCGACCTCGAGGTCCCTTTTCCGTCCCTCGAGGCTTTGGCGCTGCAGAACCTGGTCGCATGGGAGGAATGGTGGCTGCCCGGATGCCGAGCTCGGAGCGTCTTCCCCCGCCTCCGCACAGTGGAAATCAGGGGTTCTCACAAGCTCAAGCGCCTACCAATCTCAAACCTTTGCGCGCTTGCAACGATCAGCGTGTCTTCCTGCAGCAAGCTGGCGGCGATAGATGGGCTCAGGGAGCGCTGCGAAGCGGCTCCTGGGAAGAACGCGGCGCAAGATCGGAGCAGCGTTCTCCCCTCGCTACGGCGAGTGAAGGTCACCGCTTGCCCGTCGCTGGAGGAATCTCTGATATCTCTGCTCCGCCGGCGGAAGGACATCAGCTTCTCCTACTGGGAACGAAGCTCCGGTGCCTCCGCCACCGACAGCGCTGATTTTGGCAGCACTCCATGGGTGGATTCTGGCGAGGCACCTCGTGCGGATGTGGATTTTTGTTCGGTGCCGGCTCCTCGCCTTCCCCCCTTCACACGAACCCGCTTACGCATGTAGAGGCAGTGCATGTATAGTTCTTCTCCTGTTGTATTGTTGTCGACGATGCTGGAATTGAAGGTCGGATTCTGAACTCGATTGTTGCACCACTGCTTACTGCCATGATTAGCTTGATAAGACGGGAATTACCGTTTGCCATTCCTTTGTTTACCATTAATTGATAAACGAAGAGTAGTTCAAGGACATTAACCTGCTGTCCTTGAGAATTCGACGTGTTTCTGTTGGTCCTATCATTTCCTCCCTTTACTTGAACTGTTCTATATCTATCTATGTTTAAAAAAACAAGAGGTTGAGTACCTCATGGAATCATATGGGGTCATTGAGTTGCAGGCTTGCAGCCTTCAATAGTTGAAGTATTGATCCTAGCCAGGATGCATATTCTGTTTCTATCGTGGTTTTGTACTGACCAGATTAAAACATATCTGTAATGAAACTGTCAAGAGGTCATTTGCATGCCAAGAATTACTTCCAAGGAATCACACAGAGACAAAATTACTATTTGATTGTTTTTTTGGAGAAGATGTTCCGGCCTTTCGGTTGCTTGCATTCTTTGTTTTCTTCTTCCTCCCTCTTCTCCGAATTCAGTTGCTGGGAGTCAGAATCTTTAGCTGAGCTGTTCCTTTGTGCATGTATGTGAAGAGACGGGTTTACTGATGACATCTGAAGTTCTGAAACTGTATGTGTTTACTGCATTGAATGAACTATATCACTTTAAGAGAGAGCATGTAGCTTGTGATTCACGAGTTAGATGACAATACCGATGATACCTTGTGTTGGGATACGAGTAGACTATACTAACGTAGATTAAAAATTCTACCACGTAAACCAGAAAACCATGCAAGTAGGAGATCACGGATCGTTACCACTAAACACGCGGTGCAGCGGAAGTTGAGTTGAAATAGCCGATTTAACGAAGAACGCATCGGTGTAGTGGTAGTAGTCGATCATCCTCCGACCAACCGTCTCCTCATCGTGATCGTCTCGATCAACGCCGCAGTCGCAGCAGCGTCTCTACTAAAGTCCATACGTCTAGTGATGGAACATCGTGCGTCGGCGTGCTAGCACTAGCGAGCACAGTAGGGGTTATCAGAGCTGGCAGCTAGGGTTTTGACATGTGTGTTTTTGACATGTGTATGTAGGACTTCTTGCCTTGAGTTCGATCTGGTATCATGAGGCAAAGAGATCGGTATGTAAGCACTATCTAAGGATTCTACATACACTATGTATGAGACTAATTCCTCCAGTGTCTCATGGTGGGTCAATCCTAATGGATCGCGAGTAGGCTACGAGAGCAGAAAACAAAATTTTTCTACCGCGCACACAAGAACATCATGCTTAAGGAGGGATCATGGATCGTTACCACTAGACGCCAGCAATGTGAGAAGAGTTGGAAGCCGATCCAACCACGCGTCGAAGTAGTAGTGGAAGTAGTCGATCGTCCCGAACCGATCGTCTCCTCCACGCGATCAACCACACCACGGCGGATCCAATCAGAGGTTGTTGATGCCGATCAACGCCGCAACGAGCGGCGCCTCACCGGTATCCACACGTCCGGGGTGGGCGCCGATCGCGAGTGTACCAAAGATCATGAGCGGCTAGGGTTTGGCTTTGGAGGTGGCGGCTACGGATTAGCTCGGGATTATCGGTGCGTTCCTCGGCCCGCCTCCATATATAGACCTCCTCACTTGGGCCTCGTGGACCGAGGCCCAATAGAGTCTATCCGGATCTCTATCTGAATTGAGCCCATATCCGAATCACATTCGAATTAGTGTTCCAACCCGTTAAGTGTGCGACCACAGCAGGTTCACGTATACTTGGTCGCGACCGAAACACCTTCCGGTCACCGTGTTAATAGCGGCCTCTAGTAAGACATATTAACCCCAAAGTATACGTAAAGATCATATCGGTTGAACCTGTAATGTTCTCATGTACTAATCCCTTTGCCTCACGATATAGATTAAGCTCAAGGCGAGACCGTGTCATCCTCTTAATAGCTCAATCACTCTCTCGATTCCGTGATGGATTATAAACTCGTGATTGACTCCTCAATCACCTTGGCATGGCCATGCACTTTCATAATCCATTACATCGAGGGGCCCAGATATCTCTCCCATAAGGAGGGCAAATTCTATCTTGATCATTCACATCCCACTACATGTTTCATGGCAAACCCAAAGACTACTTTTATGACTACCCGATTCACGGAGTAGTGTTTAGTAGTCCCAAAGTAAGCTACTAAGCATCTTTGGGAACCATGATGATCTCAAGTCTAAGGATTCCACATAAACACTACTTGAGACCAACGATGACATATGGAATCTCTGCGGTGTCTCATGGCGGGTCTATCCAACATATGTTCACTAACACATGTCCATATTATTGATTTGGTATCTCCATACCATGATCCATGAGACATGATCATCAATCAATACATATGCTGATCTTTGAATCATATTTGTTCCTCATATGAAATATAATCAGGGATCATTTAGAAATATCAACATTTTGGCATTAAGAGTCTCATGAATAAGTCACATACTCATTGATCAATAATGATAATGTCTATTTCAAGGAACAAAGCAATGTATCATAAACATAGTATGTGATATATTCAACATCTCCATGTTGCCTCTAGGGCATATCACCAACAAATCCAACATCATATTCTCTAACATGTGTCCACATTATTGATTTGATATCTCATATCTATGATCTGTGAAACATGATCATCAATCAATACATGTACTGATCTATTAATCATAATTGTCCCATGTAATGATATAAGATCATGGATAATTTAGAATAACATCAAAATATAATTAAAGAGTTTCACGGATAAGTCACATACTTGTTGATCAATACAAAAAATATTTATTCAAGGGACAAAATAATATATTATTCAAAAGATCATAAAGATAGAAGTGATACAATCATCTCTATGATTGCCTCTAGGGCATATCACTAACAATCTTCCACTTGCACTAGAGTCAACATGCAAGTATCTAATACCCATAGATCTTGTATGCGCCTTATGCTTTGGCTGTGGAAGAGGTTTTGTCAACGAATCAGCAATATTTAAATCCGTGTGTATTTTACATATCTTAACATCACCTATCAACAATCTCGTGAATGAGGTGAAAACGCCAAAGTATGTGCTTAGATTTTTTATGCAATTTAGGCTCCTTGGCTTGCGGAATTGCTCCACTATTATCACAATAGAGATTCATTTGACTAGAAGCACTAGAGACTACACCCAGGTCAGAGATAAACTTCTTTATCCAAACAGCCTCCTTTGCAGCTTCGGAAGCCGCAATATACTTAGCCTCCGATGTAGAATCGACGACCGTCTCTTGCTTGAAACTTTTCCAGCTCACTACTCCTTCATTAAGACAAAACATAAACCTAGACTGTGATCGAAAATCATCTTTATCGGTTTAAAAACTAGCATCAATGTAACCATTTACAACTAGCTCTTCCCCACATCCATAAACAAGAAACGCATCCCTAGTCCTTCTCAAGTATTTCAGAATGTTCTTTACAACTATCCAATGACTTTCACCTGGATCTGACTAAAATCTGCTCATAACACTTAGAGCATATGACACATCTAGGCGGGTACAAAGTATGGCATACATGGTAGACCTAATTGCAGAAGCATATGAAATCTTACTCATCCGGTCTCGTTCATCTGGTGTTGAAGGACATTGAGTCTTGCTAATACTAATACTATGTGACATAGGCAAGAAACTCTTCTTAGAATCCTGCATGTTGAACCGCTTCAACACTTTATCAATATATGTATCTTGTCTTAATCCAATTAGCCTTTTAGTTCTATCTTTATAGATCTTTATGCCCAAAATATATGCTGCATCTCCTAAGTCTTTCATAGAGAAACTATTTCTTAATGAAGACTTGACAATTTCAAGCATAGGAATATCATTTCTAATCAATAATAAGTCATTGACATACAAGAACAGAAAATCCACTAGCCTTTTTGTAAACACAAGGCTCCTTTTCATTCTTGATGAAACCAAACCCTTTGACTGCCTCATCAAAATGAATGTTCGAAATCCGAGAAGCTTACTTCAGTCCATAGATAGATATCTGAAACTTGCATATCTTTCTAGCATTTTGGGGATCGATAAAACCCTCAGGTTGTGTTATGTACACATCCTCACTTAGGTTTCCCTTTAGGAAAGCCATTTTGACATCCATCTGCCATATTTCATAATCAAAATATGCAGCAATAGCTGGAATAATCCGGACAGACTTAAGCATAGCGACGGGTGATAAGGTTTCATCGTAGTCAACACTTTGAATTTGTTTGAAACCTTTCGTCACCAATCGTGCCTTATGGATATGAACATTTCCATTCATGTCTATCTTTTTCTTAAAAACTTACTTACACTCAATGGTTTTTACGCCATCGGGTGGATCAACCAAGTTCCAAAGTTGATTATCATACATGGATTTAATTTTGGATCTCATGGCTCCAAGCCATTTCTCATGGTCTGAGCCCATCA
Source organism: Bonia amplexicaulis (assembly GCA_036346245.1). Classification (NCBI taxonomy): domain Eukaryota; kingdom Viridiplantae; phylum Streptophyta; class Magnoliopsida; order Poales; family Poaceae; genus Bonia; species Bonia amplexicaulis. The sequence goes on along the minus strand of CM070759.1, from coordinate 9,230,838 downwards.
TCGCTTCCTCATAAGTCTTAGGCTCATCATTGTCTAATAATAAAATGTCATGTCGATAACTTATCGGCAATTGACGTGGCCTTTCAGACCTACGTGGGATTGGTGCCTCTTCCATAGGTTCTACAACATCTTGTACACTTTGTAGAGGTTCAGTAGGAGTTGAAACATTTTGTAATATCTCTCAAATTTCTTTGAGTCTCACCGGGCTCCCACTAACTTCTTTTGAGAGAAACTCTTTCTCCAAAAATATACCATTTCGGGCAACAAATACTTTGTTCTCATCCCTTTTATAAAAATAATATCCTTTAATTTCCTTAGGATATCCCACGAAGAAGCATTTATCAGATTTAGACGTGAGTTTGTTAGACATCAAATGTTTTACATATGTTTCACATCCCCATATTTTGAGAAAAGACAACCCAGGACGCTTCCCAGTCCATACTTCATATGGTGTCTTCTCTACAGCTTTTGATGGAACCCTATTTAATGTGAACACAGTTGTTTCTATAGCATACCTCCAAAAGGACAATGGCAGATCAAATTGGCTCATCATCGACCGAACCATATCTAACAAGGTCCGATTCCATCATTCAAACACCCCATTGCATTGAGGTGTTCCTGGCGGAGTTAGCTGTGGAACAATTCCACATTGCTTTAGATGATCACCAAAATCATGGCTCAAATATTCACCTCCACGATCTAATCATAGGGCTTTGATTGTCTTACCAAGTTGATTTTGTATCTCATTATGAAATTCCTTTAACTTTTCAAATGATTCAGGCTTGTGCCTCATTAGGTAGATGTATCCATATCTACGAAAGTCATCGGTAAAAGTTGTGAAGTGCTGAAAACCACCTCTGGCTGTTGAACTCATTGGTCCACATACATCCGAATGTACTAAGGCCAACAAGTCATTTGCCCTCTCACCTACACCAATGAAAGGTGTCTTAGTCATTTTGCCAAGTAAACAAGACTCGCATATTTCAAATGAGTTTAGAAGACCATCTTTATGGAGCTTCACCATACGCTTCTCATTTATATGACCCAAACGACAATGCCAAATATAATGGGATTCAAATCATTAGGCCGAAAACTTTTAGCATTAATGTTATAGACGGGCACATTCTCAAGATTTAAAATATATAATCCATTTATCAATAGAGCATGACCATAAAGCATATCATTCAAATAAATTAAAAAACAATTGTTCTTTATTCTAAACTCAAAACCTTCTGCTCCCAAGCATGAAGCAGAAATAATATTTTTGCTTAAGGCAGTAACATAATAACAATTATTTAATTTCAAAACTAATCCTGAGGGTAAAGATAATGGTAAAGTGCCAATAGTCAACGCAGCGACTCTTGCTCCATTGCCTACATGAAGATCGACCTCGCCTCTTGCCAAACTCCTACTCCTTGTCAGCCCCTGCATCGAATTGCAAATATGAGCAATCGATCCGGTATCAAGTACCCAAGAACTAACATAAGAAGTAGCAAGATTTATTTCTATAACATTTATACCTGAAGTAGAAATCTTACTTCCCTTCTTCTTTTCTAGTTCTGCCAAGTATTTCTTGCAGTTCCTCTTCCAATGTCTAGTTCCTTGGCAATGGTAGCAAATGGTATCAGGTGTAGCACTAATCTTGAGCTTCTGAAGCTTAGATTTGATACTCGAGATCTCATCTTGAGTTTTGCTTGTGCCCTTTTTTTTTGCTCAAAGTCTTGGACTTCTTTTTGAAGTTGGTAGTCTTCTAAACCATCATCATATGATTAGAGCTTTTTTAATGCTCTCCTCGGCTAACTTGAGCATCCGATGCAACTCGGTCATTGACTTCTCCATGCCATTCGTATGAAAGTTCCAAATGACTGGCTCAAAGCTCGGAGGGAGTGACCAGAGAATCACGTCAGTAGCCAACTCTTAGCTAAGAAGAAAACCAAGTTTTTCCAAACTCTCAATGTATCCAATCATCTTGATCACATGAGGGCTAACCGGACTTTCTTCAGCTAACTTGCATGCAAATAATGACTTAGAGGTGTTATAACTTTCAACCCTTACTTGGTTCTTAAACATGTCTTTAAGAACCACACTCATATTGTAGGTATCCGTATTCTCATATTGCTTCTGAAGCTTAGAGTTCATGGTGGCAAGCATGAGACAGCTAACATCAAGTGAGTCATTGCAATGTTTCTCATAATCATTCTTTTGAGCATGAGTAGCATCTGCAGCTGGTTCATCTGGATATAGAACCTCTAGAACATATTCCTTCTTTTCTTGCTTGAGAACAATTCTCAAGTTGTGATACTAATCAATAAAGTTTGTTCCATTTAGTTTTTCTTTTTCAAGAATAGATCGCATGTTAAAACTGGGTGCGGATGAAGTAGATGGTGACATTGTCTACAACATAAAAAGTATATGAAAAAATCAGCACTATGTTTATGTGAAATATTCTATTAAACTATTTAACAAAAGATACTCCCTTTATATGTTTAAAAACATGTACCCTCTAATAACATATGGTGAGTCAAGATCCATATTTAACTAAATCCCAGTGAACTTTAGCATCACTGCTAGAAACCTAGCGATATAGGTAAACAACACCTTGCTAATTACCTTATATGTAACTCTTGTTTTATGAGTGACATCCATATGTCCCAGCCTCAACACTATACCCCTAAACCCAAAACTATTTTGATAGCCTAGTCAAGTTAAACCAATATTATGCATAAAGTGTTAAACACTTTACCCTATCTTATCAAGATAATTAATGGCACCATACTTTGGTAAACATACCAGTTAATGATCAAAATTTTGATAGGTGCAACTACTGAAAGGGCATCAAGTTTTACTTAATTTTTCTAAAGGGATGCTATTCTATCAAGTTAAAATCACCCAAGATAATAATAACATGAATAACAGCATAACAGGAACATAAAGCATTCCCAATTAAATCATATTAAACTGTGAGATAGTATGGCCCTTAGCATGGTAATCTCCATCACCACGCTTCCTATCCACCGAGCCATCAATGCTTGAGTTCAGTATATCCATCTACTTAGTTATTACTCCTAACAGCTAACAATGAATTACATAAGAAAAATCAAGCATCACAAGTCGACACGCAGATCGTTATACAATAATATGTAGCCCATGCCTATAAATCAACATGACACGCAGGCCATGAAAAACTCATACATGCATCATATACACAATGGGCCATACTATTCACATAACCATGCAAAAATGAGTTATAGGCATAATCCAATTCTATCGCGTGATATGAACACATAACACCTATAATGCATAGTACGATTACCTAGCACGGCGGTCCCGCTTGCTGGTTAGCAGGCGGGGATTGAAGGGGCAATGCCCCTCATGGGTCGAGGGCAACGCCCTTGGAAATTTTTTTGGGGGCATGAATCCTATTCACGAAATTAGATTAATCACATTAACCCAATTCCAAACCAATCTGATCGACCCCATTTTCCATTGATCAATCATATTGATCGACACGGGAGGTTTCCAGAAAGAACAACAACTTGGTGCCATAACTCCATACCTCCTTCGAACCCATCTACTACCACCGAAACCGTTGATCTTATCAACCAGTGCCTAAACCAATAAAAAAACATGAACTGATCTAAGCTATCATATCAGACCAGTAATAGATCCAATCTACTACCACCACATATCAACTATATGCGACCAATCCAGATAAAAAACTACACATGATGGCTCTGATACCACTGTTGGGATACCGGTAGGCTACACTAGCACAGATTAAAAATTCTACCACGTAAACCAGAAAACCATGCAAGTAGGATATCATAGATCGTTACCACTAGACACGCGGTGCAATAGAAGTTGGGTTGAAGTAGACGATTCAACAAAGAGCGCGTCGGTGTAGTGGTAGTAGTCAATCGTTCTCCGACCAACTATATCCTCCTCGCGATCGTCTCGATCAACGCCGGAGTCGCAGCAGTGCCTCTACTAAAGTCCACATGTCTAGGGATGGAACACCGTGCGTCGGCATGCTAGCACCAGCGTACATGGTAGGGGTTATGAGAGGTGGCAGCTAGGGTTTCGACGTGTGTGTTTTTGATACTTTCCTTAGCCCCTACACCTACACCTCTCCTTATATAGCCTTCAATTGGATCCATATCCGATATGAGTAGAGGTCGAATCTCACTTGGAAACTATCATCTGGCCCTTTATAATTCCAGCATATTAAGTGTGTGACCCTGTAGGTTCATATATATTTGGCCATAAGCCGAAAAACTCCTTTCTGGCCCATATGTCGGTAGCGGTCCTTAGCAGAACATAACGACTCCTAAACATACATAAAGATCATATCGGACAAACCTATATAGTGCTTATATACCGATCCCTTTGCCTTGTGATACCAGATCGAACTCAAGGCGAGAAGTATGCCATCCTATGATAGCTCGATCCTTCACTTGAACATGTGGTGGATTACTCAGTTGTGATTGACTCTTCAACCACATTCGGTATGGCCATGCGCTTTTTCAATCCAACCACATCGATGTACCTAGAGATATCTCTCCTGTTATATAGGAGGGGCAAATTCCATCTTGATTGCTCATATTCCTCCATATGTTTTATAGTAAACCCGAAAGCTTCGTTTATGACCACCCAGTTACGGAGTAGTGTTTGGTAACCCCTAAGTAAACTATTACACATGTAGAAAACAATGACAATATCAAGTCTAAGGATCCTACATACACTATGTATGAGACCAACTGATAACACTTAAGAATATAACAATTTCTGCAGTGTCTCATGGTGATTCAATCCAACATCATGTTCTTTAACATGTGTCCACATTATTGATTTGATATCTCATATCTATGATCTGTGAAACATGATCATCAATCAATACATGTACTGATCTATTAATCATAATTATCCCACATAATGATATAACATTAGGGATAATTTAAAATAACATCAAAACATAAATAAAGAGTTCTACGAACAAGTCACATACTTGTTGATCAATGTGAAAGATATTTATTCAAGTTATAAAATAATATATTATTCAAAAGATCATAAACATAGAAGTGCTACAATCATCTCCATATTGCTTCTAGGGCATATCACTAACACCATGGTCATTTTATTGCTAGTTTCTTGTATGGGTCATGGGGACACGTATCCTCTGCCTTTACGAAGGCAAGGCAGTGAAATAGCACGCATTGAGCTACAATATCAAGACCACTCTAACTACCAAAGCCGTACACTTTTGCGATGGATCAAAAAGACACCTCATATGACATGTAAACATCAAAATCCCTTTCATTGTCCCACTTCTTAAGATACTATTCAGTTTATTCTCAAAAGATAGGAATTCGATTAGAGTATGTTTTTGTTTTATAGGACTAATGTCGATAATTAGGGGGTGAATGATTTCTGAAACTTTTTCTCTAAAGTATTCAAAATCTTTACTCGAATGACTATGGTAGTTACCAAATTCATATCATACCAACATGACTATGCAAGCCAAACCTAGAAACAAGAATCACCAAAAATCAACTTCTTTCTCAAGCCCAATTAGACTATTGTTGATGAGCCGATAGAACTGTCGGCTTTTGACCATTCACATAGATTGGCCTATCGGACTACAGGGCTAGGGCCAATCCAACCGACCCGTTGTTCCCAGATTGAATACCTCTTAGGACAAAAGCTTAAATACCAAGAATTTACTTAAATCTCATCCAAATACTTTCAAATTTTGCATAAGACTTGTTCAACACAACACAAACCTAAACCAATCAAGAAACATAAAAAATCTTAGGCTCAAGTTCACCAAATTGAAGAGAATTAGATCTAGTTCATAAGAATGCCAAAAATCGTAATGTTTAAATTACTTATTTTCTTGCTTGTGAGGATCTAAGATACGAGGTCTTCCAGATCTGTTCTCACACATCCTAGCAAGAAAATCCATGTAAAAGATTGGGCTAGAACTCCTACGAACCCGAAATCATAAATCTAACTCAAGAACAAGAGAAGCACAGAAAAAACCCGATCAAGATAAATCTTTGATCTATTTCAGAGGAGGATGAAGTTCACATGCTCATAAATGATTATAAACTGCAGCCAAAGCACCGCCCTTACCTCTCTCAAGATTACTTACTCACAACAATGAAAGGAGAGAAGTTAGTAGAGAAAAACTAAACCCTAGAATCCTTGCTCTATAACCTCCTATCATCTCCTCTAAATAATCAGCACATCATTAATGGGTCAACCCATTAAGCTTAACAAGGAACCCATCAACCACACTAACACGGATTTTACACACATATATGCTTTTCAAAGCGTTTACAAGATTCAACATGCCAACTCTTTAGCGATTGATCCACTTGTCAAACCCATCTCTCCTTGACCTAAGCCACTTCTCCTTTGCATCTCTTCGTGTTGTGATTTTGATTAAGACATCAATCCAGTATTTGACCAACTACCAAAATATCCTTGACGAAACTTCCAGGTACCTTCCCTTGACTGCATCTTCATCTTCACCTCAAAGCATCTTCACATACTTTGACACGCAGCCTATAGTGCCGAATGACTAGCTGTCATATCTTCACGCATTCGAGCTCCTCCGAACTGTCTCTACATGCATCCGCCTCATCACTTGGTGCACCACATGCACCAACTCACATCCTTATCTTCTCTATATTTTTCACTTGAACTACATAGCCTCACCTGGACTTACATGATCGTTCGGACCTTCCATTGCCATCGACCACCACATCCTCCAAGTCACCTGCACATTCAAAGAGCAAGCAACCATATCGAGCATAGTTCCATGCACTTGACTCACGTTAGTCAAACCATGCATGATGCAATGTAACACAAACCGTCATGGTTCCTAAGCCATGAATGACCTTAATCTAACTCAGCTCCACTTATCCTGATCCCTGACCGTATTCACCAGTCTGATTGCTCTCTTCATGTCGGTTAGATCGCTCTGGTAGATTGTCAACCATGGATGGTCTGACCATAGTGACCTTGCTCATGACACTTATAGCAGGTGACTGGTTCTGCAGGGTTGGCATTCCTTTATTGCTGGTTGCTTGAACTAATCGGCTGGGGTTTAGATAGGAACTAGCGAGGTGTTGGTGCTGGGGTCTTGAATCCTAACTGCTGAGGAACACGAGTTGGCTGGTATGCACTAAAACAAACCTTCTAGGACTAATGCATCTGAGATCCCTGCTGCATCATCCTTCTTTTACGAGATTCCTCTAGCTCACGATGATTTTCTTTAATGAGTATCGCTTTGTCCACCATATTCTGAAAACTGGCATAGTCATTGCCCACAACCTGGACTTTCAAACCTGGGTTTAATCCTTTCTTGAACCTCATCTGATGAGAATCATCTATGGCAACATCCTCTGGTGCATAGCTAGCTAGCTGACTGAACTTGTTGAGATATTCACTGACTGTCATGTTCTTTTGCTGCAACTCCCAGAATTCCTTCTTCTTCATTTCGATCATCCCATCCAAGATATGGGCATGACGAAATGTGCTGTGAACTCAGCTTAAGTGATGTTGTCCTGGTCCTCATGAGTGGCACAATAGCTCTCCCACCACTCTGCGGTAGCTCCCTCTAGCTGGTGGGTGGCATAAAGTACTTTCTCGCGTTCGGTGCACTGAATGAGATTCAGTTTCTTCTCCACTGAACAAATCCAATCGTCTATCTCCAAGGGCTCAGAAGACTGTGAATAGGTAGGCGGCCTAGTCCTCATGAATTCTACAAATTTTGATTGCTGATGAGCTGGCTGGGGTACGACTGCCTCCAGATTCTGCATGTTCATCATTGTATTCACATTCTACATCATAGAGCTCATCAGTTGAGTTTGAGCTGCCATGAACTGACTTAGGATCATATCTAATCCCGTTGGGGTTACTTGTCGTCCCTGAGTTAATGGAATTGCTTGTTGCCCTCTGGGTCTTGTTTAATCTGACCGCGCTCAGCTGAGTTCGGAGTGTTAACCATTTTTCCTCTGATCTGAAAGAGAAAGACCACTTGCTGATAACTGGCTTCACAAGGCTCAAAAGGTGAGAGGGAAAAGCATAGAAGAGAGGTAACCTCGTTTAAGGGGGATATTTGTAGGACCCCGGATTTTACTATCCGAAATCCTCTGTAATTTATTGCACTATTCCCTGTATTAGTAGATAGTGCTCACAGCTTATAGAAATGAATACCAAATACATATCATGCGGAAGCATAAATATAATAATAGACTTACTCATGGGCCGATCAGGCCGAAATCATTAAGTTGCAGCAGCGGAAGAACGAAGCACACATGGGAATCCTCAGGACGTGCCCACAGGCAGTCAACTGGAGGATCGCGACCTAGCCCTTGACATCTTCATCTACTATCAAGACCAAAGTATTGCTGAGACGTAGTGATCTGATTCTTGATTCTGGATTTGTTGTGAGAGCAAGTATGAACACACTAACCACCGTGCTCCGCGAGCCAATACATAGGATGCAAATAAATAATATGCATGGCTAATCAAAGGAGAGGCTCAGGTTGTTTTGTTTGCCAGAAATTGCTTTTAGCATTATTTTTATCATTTAATCACGGTGTTATTATTGCTGCCCAAAAATCCAAACAGCGAGTGTCATTATTTATGTAATCCACCGATCATACACTTATTGCTGCCTAAAACTCTAAACAGCGAGTGTCATCATTTATCTAATCCACCGATCATGCACTCTCTATATTGATTGCTGTCTAAAACTCCAAACAGCGAATGTCATCATTTATTTTGAATCCACCAATATCTTTTGTGTTCTGAATTCCTAATAATCCAATCTCGTAGTTGCTATTCATCAACTCTTCACTTCTGAATTCTAATGATTCTCTAACATAATCACTTTTAAATCCACCAAAATCATTCATATACAATTCAATTCTTTCTGTTATTGATCCAAAACTGTAATTTGATCTTCCAATAATCAACCTTATTTTTCATTATCTATCTCTAACTAATTCACTAGTATACCACCACCAAGGATATCATTGATCAAGTTTGCGATTCACCAGTATACTTCCACCAAGAATATCATTGATCAAGATTATACTCCAGTTATCATATCTCCAATTTTCGAAAAATTCAATTCATCCATCTAGTATTGATCAAACCTGATTAATCTCTACATTGCCAACATCTTCCAAGAATTTATATTAGTTATCAGTATTGTAATCCAGCAATTACCTTTGCACTCCCTAATTTTCCAACAATCATTTAAATCATCTATCTAGCCTATCTATCCATTTAGGCTTCACCAATTTATTTCTCCCAGAATCCACACTATCGCTTTCTTTTTATGATCGACATGAATCCACCAACATCTTTATGCGTTTACCACAAACAGCCATCTTTGTTTCTTACGACTCTATTTATTCTTCCTGTCGTTTTGTTTTGTAAAAGAATAAACTTTATCATTATTTAGAAATATGATACATAGAAATTCCTGAGACCTAGCAGTTTTGAACCAAAAACATAATGCGTAAATGAATGCAATAATAATATCGATTCAGATTCCATCCACCGTTACATGGCCTCTGCAACATATGCTTAATCCTTCAGCGTTATAGCCGCTTACATTATCACTGGGGCGACACCCAGGGCAATACAATTCAGGGCCTTCCACTGCCCTCCACTTTTCCATTTCCCACCCACAAAGTTTTTGAAATAGAACTATATCTGGTTAAGTTCTCATGTCCGCCCATGACTGTGGACGCGGCTATTCGAATAGTTTTGACTCTGCAGAGTTTGTACACTTTCACCACAAGAGACAATCCGCTCGTTGCTCCACACGATTCCTTAGTTATGCGGTTGAGTAGGCTATCACAATAACTTTTCAAAGTATCAAGTCCCTGTTGTCATCTCACCCTATGGGCTTCTCCCACTTGCGGTGGGTCCCATACGTTGCACGGGATGTAAACACGTCTACTAGCGCAGCCAGGCTCCACTCCCCGCAACGTTAGTACGGCTAGTTACTTCACCCTCCCCTCGGCGTCCCTTTAGGCCTCCCCTTGCCCTCGCATATCCACTTCTATCAACTACCGGTGAGATGAGTCTAGGAGTTTCGATAAATTTACTTAGCCAAGTTGTATTTTACAGACTTTTGGTTGTACGGTTTTACATAGGAGGTCACGACAAGATTCAGTCCATAGTGGTATCTGGGCGGTTCTACCACTAATCATCTTGTGCTTCCATTGCACCACACAGCAGCCCCCATACCATCCGCCCAGATATTTAAGCAAGTTGGGGTTTTTAGGAGTATAAAATAATCTTATCCAAATACACCAGCCATTACCACCATGACTTTCCAAACCAGTTTGTCATGATTAAAAATGATATTGATGCTTGGGGCATTTCAGCGCTCCCGAGTGTCTAAGCAATACTAAGCATGGCGTGTAATTACGGACTTATTTTCGAAAGGTTACTATCATAATTTTGCTAGGGCGACAAGGTTCACATAATCAACTATTCCAAAGGAGGTGTAATATTAATCAAGGTAAACAATGGACATATAACTAGAATATCTAAATTAAACATGTATTTATATATAAAATAACATCATGCAATTTGATAATTTAAACAAAAGTAATTTACAGAAAATGTAGGTTCAACATGATCAAAATATTGACTTGCCTTGCGCGGTTTACGCGGTCTTGAGCTCACTCAAAGCTGTCTCATTCGAGGGGCTGAGCTTCAGGTCTTTATCTTCACGTTGCTCTTGATCTCGCTTGATCCCTCGTTTCTCTAGGACTTCAATATCTAATTACGTGCTAAATGACTGAATACAAATAAAGGCAAATAACTCAAAAGACCCACATAAATCCAAATAAACTCATTTTAACTTTATTATGAATTTAATGGGTGATTTGGGGTGATTTGCGGCAAGGTCGGTGGTAGAATACGATGACTCGATCTTTTTATCAATAACCTCTTTTATTATTTTTGTATTTATCAAGGAAGTTCCATGCGTCGGGTTAGACCTATAGACTGATGTAGGGGTTTTGTGTATTAAATTTATCTTTAGGGTATGTATTCTTTGCAACTTAGCTTATGGTATTTTATGGGGTTCTATTTACTAATTATTCGAAGTATTCTCCTGATGATTAATTTAATAATTTATTGAAGCACATGAGTATTTAATTATCTCATTGACGGTTTATAGTATATTCTTATTTACTACCACTTTTACTAAAGTTGTCGTTAAGACTTGTTTACCGATGACGGCTAATGACTGGGTTTATGCTTTAAATCATGTCTTTCAAATTTTTAAATATGTATTTTGTTTTAAATGGTTACGACATATCGTCTAGTTAATTTTATGAAGCTGCTTGATTTATCATTTAATTGAATCTACCATTAAGATTTATTTTATGGCTGCATGCCAAATGTTATGGCATATATTTAATTATGATTAAGGGTAATCTTTAATTTAAAGCCTCGCTTTTATTGGTAAACATACTATTCAATTTATTTCCTCAATCCTAATCTTGAGTGTACTTTTATTGGAACCTGTATTAAACTTGGACATGTAACCAATTCCATCTTTTATTAATACCTTTAATTAAAATCTAGATTTTAATTAAATATTCCAACTACATTAGTTTCTTACATATGACATTTAATCCAATATTAAACCTTAAATAATCTTATTTTATGTTCCTATCAAATTTATTAGCTCCCCTAAATTATTTCCTAATTTTCTCTAAATATTTCCTAATTAAAATGGAATAAACAAAATGAAATATTAAAAATAAAAAAAGTGAAAAGCTCGCCTAATTTTCTCTAAATTATTTCCTAATTTTCTCTAAATATTTCCTAATTAAAATGGAATAAACAAAATGAAATATTAAAAACAAAATGGAATAAACAAAATCAACTCAGAACCGGCGAGCTGAGCGCACGCACAACTAACCAGCCGAGCACGCCCATTTCCTCATCTTACAGAAGGGGTTAAATATAGATGAGGTGAGGTACAGAAGCTCGCCAGTGGCGAACGGTGGCCGGGGAGACGGTAGTACTAGGCAAAATGGGTTGCCCTGTGGTTGGTGAAGCCTCCGGTGGTGTCATCATGGGTTGTGGTGGCGACGAGGGTGGCCGGCGTCGGCGCGAGCGGCCGGAGGTGGGGACGGGTCGGGGACGCCGGCGCTGGAGTGGACGGGGAAGGAAATTAGCGGTAGTATGAGCGAGAGGGAGTAGTAGTGGACCTTACCAAGCCGGCTGCGGGGTGGAGGTACGACGAGCAGCCCCGGCGACGTGAGCCTGCGGTGGTGCCCGAGGGTCGTCGATGGCAGTGAGCTAGAGTGGGCGGAAGCTCAAATTGATAGTGCGGGGAGCTAAGGGGCTTCTCAAAGATGCTTCCCCTGGGAGGAATCGGCTGGAGCACCCTCCGTGAAGAAGCGGCGGTTGCGGCGACACCTTTCGGCCGGCAATGGAGAAGAACGGTCATGCGCAAGCTCCGGTGCACGAGAATCCAATTAAATTGGAGAGGGGGTAGAAGGGGAGCAGAGGCACACCGTAACGCAGTTGATTCGTGGAGAATATGGCCAGAGCGACGGAATCGGCGAGGAGTGGCAGTGGCGGCCCACGGCGGAGGAGGAAGATGAGTGGGGAAAGAAGGGGAGTGGCGCGAGGCTCTTCATAGCGGCGGAGTTGGCGGAGGACCGGGCAGCAGGGAAGGACTGCTGGGCAAGGAATGGCGTGGGGCTCGGCGCGCAGAGGCAACGGTCGAGCGGCGCGGCGACGCGATGGGCTACAGGGTGACGCGCACAGTGGCGCGGTGTCGTGCGGGCGCAGAGGGCGGCGACGCAGGGGTAGGAGGTAGCGCGGCGACACGACTTGGCGATGAGACGGGACCAGGCGCGATGATGATGGGGGAGCAGCGGCTCAGAGAGTGGAAGCAGGCGGCGCAGAGCAGAGATGACGCGAGCGAGTGCTGGGACGGCGAAGAAGACAAACAGGAAAGGAAGAAGGAAGCAGGGACGGGCCCGCGCACAGGGAGGGAAAGAAAAGGAGAAAGAGGGAGGGGGGAGAGAAGAAAAAAGGAAGGAGAGAGAAGAAAATGGGTGGGGTCCACATGGAAGTGAGAGAGAAATGAAAAAGTGAAAGAAAATGATTTTTGGAGTTTGGCATGTTATCTAAAATTTGAATTTCTTTTTATTTAAGCTTTGTATTAATTTTTTGGATTTTCACTCCAAGTCTTGGTTCCAATATTTAGATAAAAATAAACTAACATTTCTCTATTTTTAATTTTTTTATTTTTATCTTGTGTTAAATAAATTTTTGAGGATCGAATTCTTGGGTTTTGCATGCTAGTTGAATTAAAAGGAGAGACTTTTGAGTTTAGCCATTTAGAGATATATTCCAATATTTCTTTTAGTTTTTTTTATTGACTTGAACTTGAATTCATGGCTTTGGTATTTTGGATTCATGATTAGTAATGTCATTTTAAATTTTTATTATTTACCTGATCATTGTTTGCACTTAGGATTACTTTTGGTTATTAATTTGCATAGCATGAAACTCAGAAAACTTCAAATAAATATTTAGAAAAACTTGAATGCCAGAAAAGTGCAAGAAAAGATTTTCAAAAACTCCACATTTTGAATATCCAAATTTTGGGATGTTACAATATTCTAATGGCAAACCTAAACTAAGCGAATACGTAGCCAAAAAGCTAACAAAGAAATGATAAACTCCACAAATAAAGATTTTTGACATGAGTGCAACATAATGCTAGGGCAGAACTACAGCTCATATCACACACAATGGCAAATAAAAAGCAAATCGATCTACACGATACTATAAACTATAATAGGATTCTAATCTAATGGATCCCACTCTTCACGGTAATCTTCAATCTTGTCTTGAAACATATTGGGTGCTTCATTGATGCACACTTCACCACAAAGCTCAAAGAATTCTATGCCCACCTTCACATCAATTAAGGAAGACATCTATAGACATTGTGGGGATAAGAAGTAAATTTCGATTTTGAAAACGGTATTCCAGAGAAGGCGAAGAGTAAGAATCCTAAGAATGAGGTAAGAATAGATAATTACTAGATAATCATTTGGTTGATTTGATTTAGAAAATAGATTTTGAAATTTTGCTAATTCTACCACTCTAACTAGGGCTTCGTCCAACAGTTGATATAGCTCTGATACCATCTCTGTCGACACCCGAATATGCAAATCCGAACTCTCTATGTATACCATACTAGTCCAGGATCACGCTAGTGCACACAAAGTAAACATAGATGAAATATCGACCGTATGCATGACAAATAAAAGAAAAGATTCGAATATTAATAATTATCATAGTACGACCTTATGGTTAAGCTTATACTTAATTAGCTTAAAGGGCTTAAAGAAACTAGCAGAGGAAAATAAAATAAGCATGGCAGCCATTTGACATGGTCACAAGCAATCGACTGGGAAGCGAAGTTCTAATCCACGAAGTCATCAAAGTATTCTCCTTCAGGTACCTCCTGCTGATATGGTCCTTCTTCTTTAATTGAGCAAATTTGTATATAGCTATGAGTACATAGAGTACTTAGCTAGTCATTTGTAACAAAGAACGCAATATATTATGCAAGGCTTACCAATGGATGGCTGAAAGGTTACTTTACAGAAAGCAACAATTTAGAGTAAATACAATAAATAGATTAAAATTGAACTTTGAAAATGATTAATAAATAAATAATCAAAGGAATTGAGAACAACCACAAGTGAACTGACCATTCATTCCAATGAACCACTCGTGAACTGACCATTCACGTTCCAAACTTTAACCCAACCAGATTTTTATGAAAACTCTACCCCTCGTGTGAAATCACCGAGCATTGTCCATAACCAGGGACACGACTATTCAAATAACTTTACACTATGCAGAGGTTGTACAATTTTACCCACATGATGTGATCATCCTCACATTAAATAAAATCACAACAAGACCTTTACAATACTCAACCTTAACCCAATTCCGACACGCTAAGGTTTCGCCATCCCAGCCCCCTCTTGTGCCTCATGGAAATCAACAACCATGTTCATCACAATGGCGGTATCAAAATTAAAATATCACAAATTACTCAGCCAGGTCTATCCCATACTAGACATGTGGTTGCACGGTAAGGCTCAGATTAACGGCGCACAAAGTTAAGTCCTTAACATTACCCATGCGAGACATCCACATCCCTTGGAGTTAATCCACACTTTTCCCTTTACTACACGATTACTCGCCCAAGTGAAAACCAATTTTGTATAACCACCTCAATGACACACCAATGTCATGGCACACAAATATTATTACTGTGGCTATAACCATGATTAAGTATCTCATTAAGTCAAATTAATTAATTGATCACATGTGATGATAAACCCAACTACCTATAAGCATGTCTAAGCAATTTAAACGTACAACCCATGTGACAACTAGAATTGCATCACTAGATAATTACTCATCCTATGGCGATAAGAGAATGATGGCATTCAAATTATCAAGGAGAAATTAATCAATTAGGACAATAACAACCAACACAAAGGTTTTATAATAAAATAGCTACGCGTGATAATTTAAAATAAAATAATATATAATAGATTTGAAAATTTGGTTCAACATGATGAAAGAACATAACTTGCCTTGGCCTTGCTTAGTTACCAATTCTTGAATATCTGCTCCTGCTCCTTCAAAGACGTTATCTAATATGAGAGAAAACGTATGAGAGACAAATAAAATCAAATAAAATTCAAATGAACTCTAAAAACTTCAAAACTATAACAAAAAGATAGAGCTCAATTTAAATAAATTTAGAAAAAGAATCGGGTCAATCGGATCTAGGATGGCGAAGAACGGGCTCTCGGAAGATTTTAAATCTAAAGAAAAAGGAAATTAGGATTTACTAGATTTCTTTTTATAAAGGAAAACCCAATTATGATTTCATCACTGACGTGGCAAGCTAACTGGGCATCTAGGTTTACGTGGCACAACACCTAGCATGACGCGTGGCACTCAAGGTTGAGGTGGCAGGGTGATGTGGAAGGTGACGTGGCACTGCCACATCGCATGGGGGATGGCTCAGGTGCTGACGTGGCTTGACATGTGGACCTAGGGCCGAGGTGGATGCTTGCGTGGCTGCTGACTTGGCTTGCTGACTCGACTGACCTATGGGTCAAAAAATAGTGTATTGACAAGTTGGACCCACATGGCATAGGCACGGTGCACAAGGACTAGATTCATGGAAAAGTCGAACCGACGGCCGGCACGGGTGTGGGCTGACACGGGCGAGCGCATGTGGTGGCTGACGGGGTTGAGCGAGACGGTAAAGGTCGCGGGTTGACCGAGAGGTGGGGGCTGGTTGGTGGTGAGGGCGAAGCGATTGGCCGAGGCTTACCAGTGGAAATTCGATGGCGATGGCCAAAGACGACAACGAGGATGGTGGCGATCGGAACAGAAGGTGATGGTGGTGGTTGCGAAGGCGATGGCGCACGGCTCGGCATAAACGACGAGATGCACGGGTGAGCTCGGTTGCAGGGTACAAGAAACTAAGAGTATGGTGTGGCTTTATAGGCGCAAACGCCGAGGTCAGGATGGGCATCGACGCCGAATCCAGGGTGAAGATGGAGCTTGAGCCCGGATCATTGACGGCATGGATGCCGTGGTGGACTCCGATGCTCGCACGGCAAGAACGCCGGGAGGAAGATGAACAGTGCCCCATTGTCCTAATGGGCGACTTGTGGCACTACGGACGACTGAGGTTTGGTCAGGATGGTGGGCAATGGATCGGCTGCCATGGACGGCCTGGATGTACTGGTCGGCGGCCGACCGATGAATGACACGTGTCATCCATCCAGTGAGGTAGGCCGGTGGGTTGGCGGGCAGGAGGGTTTGGGCCGGGCTTTGGCCGAAGGACCTTTAAATGTTTTAGGGAATTTTTTATTTTTAGAAATTCAAATAAATTCATTTGAGCTCTAGAAAATAGCAAATAAATCCGAAAAAATCCAAGAAATTTTGATAAAATTCCTTGGAACACAAGGAACCCAAATAAAATACTTCTAAGAAATGTTAAAGTTTTATTTAATCACATGAAATCCTTTTAATTCATAAAAAAATCATTTAAGCTTTAATTAATTTCAAAAAAATCCAATTGGTGAATTTTATTTTGGAAGCTTGAAAAAGGCTCTGAAAATCAGGATATTACACTATGTAAATTAGACATTAATGGGTCTTTGGCATGATGGACCGATTGGGCCAAGGTAGGGACCACTCCTCCAATAGTTGCCTCTTATATGGCCGGTGGGCCGAGACCATGCTGTTTGCTTTTGGCCCCCTCTGTCCCGTCGACCTTTCAATTGGTTAGCTAGTTTGAACGTGGCGACATTGGTAGTTGCCCGGAATTCCCTATGCTGTACATGTGGTTGCAATCCAAGCATGAGACGTGCAGTATGGTGTGCTACACTAGTTATAGGGGTGATACGGGGCACCCGATCTTCATGATGTAGGATCAAGGATAACTTTAGATCTATATAACTAGACGAATCGATGGCGTCAGCAAAAACACAAGGAAATCACAAGAAAAACGAACGTAATATTTATATTAGAACTCCCTATTATATTAAGGTGTTATAGCACAAGTCATAGAATAAAGAACAAAAAATTTAATATGATTTAACATGAATAACGAGGTTTCCAGAATCCTAGGGGTGCTACGCCCTCCTAAAGTCTCACGCGCATGCATAGCCTAGGGCCGGCTATGAATAGTTTTTGGTCAGGAAGCTGACACAGACTCAACAAACGAATAAAAACAACTATTGTTTTCTTATTACTAGATAAGGCACGCAAGCCTCAACTGTTGCAATTTTTAATCCTTTGCTGAGCACGGCCGGCGTTTCTTGCTTCTGATGCGCCACACGTTGGGATTAAGGAAAATTGATTTATATGTACAACTTAAACTATAGGTAATTAAAATTATACTATGGTCTGTTCTTTTCCTTCAAATCTGGCGGCTTTTAGCTTTTGCTACAGTTCCGAACTTTTAAACGGAGTATTTTCTCAAGGCGGGGTCTACAAGTTAAACGATGTACACGTTAAAAGTCCAACATCTGTACCATCCAAAATCACAAGTGAGTATCTCTCTCCGTAATCTGTACCATAAACAGCAAAAATTCAAAAATTTCAACCAAAAGCTATAAGCTGCAGCCGTTGCCAAACAATCCCTATAGCTAATTAGTACTTTATTTGTGTAATTAAATTTAAAAAATTTAAAAATAAAAAAATAGGATGGTTTATTATAAACAATATAAATAAATATGAGAAAAAACAAAATCCAAATAATTAGAAAAAACAAAATCCAAATAATTAGAAAAAACAAAATCAAAAAACATATCAAGCTAAAATCGACACGAGAGGTGTCTAACTCTCTTGCTTCTAATGCGCCATGTGACGGATCCTCCACCGACGTGACCCGTCGACGTGATGCTCGGGACCCGCCACGCAGGGACGTCCTTGCTGCATCAAAACATTACCTATGCCTTGGTCACTGGCATCAGTTTTGCACGATGAATTCCTTCTCAAAATTAGGTATCGCCAGTACAAGCGCAGAAGTGGGAGGTTGCTTGAGTGCTTTCACGCATGGGCGGTTCGGTTTTGTTAAAATAAGTTAATTTATGATTAAAAGTATATTGTAATTAGTTAAAATTATACTATATTTAATAGTGACTTATTTGATATAATTAAATTTAAAAACAATTAAAAACTAAAAATATGTTAGTCCATTATAAACAATGCAAACAAATGCGGGAGAAAAAGAAAAGGCATAATCCAAAAAAAAATACCCAGTTTAATTAGAGTTCACCTCGCATTATTTAATACAGTTCAATAATTCTTTTCAGTCAAATAATATATTTAACTGAAAATCACAAAGTATGTCTGTATCCTTATCAAGGGGCGCGCATACCTCCTAAAAAGGTGTACTTGTTCTGCCGCCATTAATGCCATGTCCCATCCATACTTAAGCATTTGTGACACTTGAGTTGAACTCGTCTCCTTCTTCCCTGTCACTCTTGCCCGTCGCTCTTCGCGGTACCCTGCGTTTCTTGCCACCTCGCTTCACGCTTCTCCTACTCTTGCTGGTCACAATGGTTTGTAGCAGTGAGCACACTGCGCAGTTGGTACATCAGCTCCCTCCTCCAGCCGCAGCGGTAACGACACGTAGTTCGAGGTGCCCACCAGCAAGTAATGAAAGGCATCTGAGATTGTGGCTGACACGTGTCTCAACACTCATAGGCCGTCAATGGTCACAAACGAGCTCTTTGACACGCTCGTTCATGATGGGAAGGTCTCCAACCGCTAGCTCGTCTACCGAGTAGCGGCCAATGAAGTCACTCTGCACTTGCGGAAGGGCGAGACGATTGTCTTCACCACATACTTTGATGTTGGGCTTCGCATCCCTGCTGTGCACTTCGTGGGTGAAGTGCTTCATACATACGGTCTGGAGCTCCCGTAGCTTACGGCGAATGTCGTCGCACGGTTGATGGTCTTCTCCTGGGCGGCCTGGTTGGAGGTCACCATACCCAGTGAGTCACTCTTCGTTTCTTTGTATGACACACAGTGCCAGCCAAAGTGGGTTGGCGATGGATAGTACTCCAACCTAGCTAGTGTGAGCTTCCAAGTGCGCTCCGGCTGTTTGAAGGACTTTCCCTCAAGCTCGACACGGATGAAATGGGGGTCGAACTAGCTCTGGAAGTGGCTTTACCACACTATCAAGCCAGGGAACAACCTTCGCTCATTTTGTTGGCTCGCATCATGCTCGATCAGGACAGCGGGTGCATGAGGAGGCTATGTGCAATCGTGCACTACATGAACCTGCGGGATCTCGTGGAGGAGTTTTGCATGCTCCATGTGTCCCCTCTAGTGCGTTGGTGGGACCTAAGGACTGTCTCCGCCTAGGATGATAGCATCCACATCCCCTTGACACAGTTGGCGAAAGATCTTGGTAAGCATCACCAGCTTCACATCCTGTGTGTACACAGTTTGGCCCTCTAGCTTGGTATGGTTGTGATGCCCGTTTGCCATACCAGTTGTACTTCTATCGTTGGCAGAGGACGAAAAGGCAACAACGGTGTTCCTAGGGCCTTACATCCCAAAGGAGCACAACCTTTGGGTAGTGATGATGTTGAACGAGCTATGCATTAATCGTGTTTGTGAGGCCCTTGGGCTCCCTATGCCTGATCGGCCTTTCCTACTGCGAGTGGAGGTCGGGCTTGTCACTCAAGTGGAGGCGATGGTGAGGATGGCGATTGGTGCGACGACCCCGACAAACGTGAAGACTCACCTTAGCTTATCGCAGCAGTCCCTCTATCCTCAGTCCCCTACTTAGCTTAAGGTGAAAGTGAGCCCAGATGAATTTAGCGGGGGCGTAGAAGTTGAGGCAGAGGAGGACGATGGGGTTGGCATCGATAGTGGCGACGAAGGTCACCAATTCGATGATGGCAAAGGTTGTGAGGCAGACAACGATGAAGGGCTACCAGTGGATGATGACGAAGGGCACGATATGGATGACGATGAAGGATGCAATGCGGATGACGATGAAGGGAGCTAGGTGGACGACCCCCGAGGTGTGCACATTGGGTGCTGAGGAAAGCATTGCCATGGACACCATTCTCCCTTCCACGATGTCTTCAAGAGCCTCCCACGAAGCTTGCTTCCTCTTCACCGCTGGGGCACCCTACGAAGCATGCTCGGTTGGAGTCCTCTCCAATGGCCCTTGAGATAGGGTATCGCATCACAATGGACATCTTGGAGGAAGATTCAAGCTCCGAAGCCAGAATGAAGATTCTATGCTAGCATCGTCTCCTATGGAAACCCATGTGCGTGATGAGGATGATGCCCCCGTGCACGCCTCTTGTAGGCCCACCGCAAGTTTGAGCCATTCCTTCTGTTCCTGGGACTTCACAAGCTATCTCCGATATGCTCCCTCACACTGTCACTGTTGTCAGTGATCCCACCTTCTCCAATAGTGGGAGTGCAAGAGTCTATTGGGAGTTAAAGTTACTTTTGGCATGAAGGATACTTTGTGGTCTGGTATGGCTGAGGTGGTAGGCGCAGGCTATCCATTGAGGACTTCATCCCCCGCCCAAAAGCACTTCGTGTCAGGTGCGCCATGGCTGATTGCGTTGATGCCACCCTGGACCAGAGGGTACAACAATCGTACAGTACGAAGCTCCTCTTCGATGCTCTTGAAGCTAGCGAGGTGATGGTATTTCGTGCCTTAGAATGCTGCCCTCCGGGGATGGACTCATGGGTCTTTGTGTGTTGGTGTAATGCGCACATACCCATATCATCCTTTATTGTCTAGACGATGGCTTTGGCATGGGCACTGTAGGCGGCCACACATCTCAAGTTCATTAACCTACAGGAGTAGCTTAGCGGCGCACAGGCGGAGGTGGTTGCTACCGACAAGGCCGAGGAGGAAGCCTTAATTCTCATGATGGAGCAGGTGGAGTGCATCCGTTTTCTTGAAATGGAGGGTGCAAAGGCTATCACCGACATGAAGGCCTCGCACTGTAGGCTAGTGCTTGCATGATAGAGATGAGGAACAACTTCCTCTAGTAGATCGTGGTCCTTGAGTAGGCGAAGGGTCGCTTGGAGTCAGAGGTGGCGGAGGGCCACCGCCTCCACGACCAGTCTGCCATTTCCACTTGGGAATCCAAGGAAGCTCTGCAGGTGATACTGATGGAGCTGACAGTGATAGTTCCCCAAGGTCGCACATGTCAGAGGACCTCATGAGCAGCATTCGGTGCATCTGTGATACTACGATGCTTTCCCTAAATGCCGCCTAGGCCTATGGCAACCACTGCTCATAAGTGATGTTGAAAATACTCCTTGGGAGGCTCCATACACGTGGATGCGAGCACGTGGGCGAGTTGGCGGACCGCCTGATCGACCTTCCCTACAGCAACATGATGATGCTCCACGCTCATCATGTGACACAAAAGTCCATTCGCGCCTTCCATGAACATGTTTGGGGGTACCCCGGTAAGACCACAACGAAGGTATCATTGCGGCACACATTGTAGCACCCCGCATATTGAAAATATGGTACTACGTGTAACATCATCACACTCAATAAAAGGAATACAAGATATAAACCCAAGGGAA
The DNA here is from genome assembly GCA_036346245.1 of Bonia amplexicaulis. Classification (NCBI taxonomy): domain Eukaryota; kingdom Viridiplantae; phylum Streptophyta; class Magnoliopsida; order Poales; family Poaceae; genus Bonia; species Bonia amplexicaulis. The sequence goes on along the minus strand of CM070759.1, from coordinate 9,208,629 downwards.
TTAAAGATTTTAACATGTATAGATGGTTCACACATAAATAAATAATTCAATAGCAACGATATCACCAGCAGAAGCAAATGGGAATAAATAATTTGACATACTGGATAAGTCCAAAGCCTTTTTGAAAGAAAACAATAATCAAAATAAACATGTCAAGCCACGGTGCTGATAAATCATGTGCTAACCACACCCATTTTCTCATACAAATCTACTCCACTAACTTTTTACCTAGAATGGAAAGAACAAGTGTGATATTGGAAAATCTTAGCAAGCAACCCAACTCCGGCAAGGAAAATAATAAATGTGATGGAATACAGTAAAAGTCACAAGGGGTTCTAGGCAACCACACACAAAATACGACTGCGGTAAGGCAGCAGTAAGTATGTCATATAGGGATATGTGATAAGTGTAACAACAGAAATCCATAAGTAATAATGAGATGCAACGATAGATAATAATCACATAATCATATTGAGAAGGTAATTATGTCACCGATGTCAACAAATCACAAACTACGTTATACGAGAATAGTCAGGCACACACCTCGACTGTATACCTATGGTGGCATGTTATTTGCTCACAATGAGACTGTATGACGCACCTGCACGTTGTTAGGTAGATACTGTTATTACCCCTATATGTGAGAGACCATGTTGAGGTGTCCCCATGTTTGTGATGAGTAATTGACGGTTGGGTTAGTGAGTTTGAGTTTGTTTTGGGTATTCTAGGGTTGAGTACCTTTTACTTATGCTATTGTTGATATGTTGTTTCGTGCGGTGCTATGTGATGGTTTGTTTGTCTGTGTGATTGCAGGACTTCGGAGCTAGGTCATGGTGAGGCGAGGAGGACCGGGACTAGGCACAGGAGGTGTTGAAGTCCAGACGGTTAGTGATGCCGAAGATGATCGAGGCTGGTGAGGTGGTTGCGAGTCGGGAGACGAGGAACCGGAGCTGGAGCTACCGGTGATGGACATGACGGGCGACGACGAGAGAATCGGGACTAGGCTCAGGGAGGAGTCGGAGGTCCAAACGGTTTGGAGATCGGTTGCGGTCGTGCGCGACGGAACAGACTAGGACTAGACTCAGGTGGAGTCGGAGTTCTCGGTCGGTGTCGGGCGGACACGACGGGCAGCGGCGAGTGGATCGGGACTAGGCTCAGGTGGAGTCGGAGGTCTAGACGGTCAGGATGCCGGGTGCGGTCATGTGCAGCGGAGCGGACAGGACTAGACTCAGGGAGGAGTCGAGGTCCAAACGGTTAAGGTACCGGACGCGCGAAGCTTCCGGGAAGGTGCTTGAGGGGCAAATTCGGGATTTGACTCAAGCTTGAAGTGGGAGGCTGTTTTCCCTCCTAAAATGGGTTGACTTTGACCCATGCCCCATGTGGATGAAAGGCTTGGAGTGGGCATGGTATGCCACTTCTTGATTTTCCATTTGAGGGTGAGGTCATGCCCTCAAAAGAGAGGAGAGGGAGGCAGCAGAAAATTGATTTGTGTGTATTCCAGGAAGTGAGAGCTCAAGAGAGTGAGTTAGCCAGGAAAGCAAGAAATGAGCTAGAGCAGTAAGCAGTGTGTGCTCTCTCCTGCGTGAGTGTGTTCAGGAGAGAAGCATGTAGTGCGTTCCCCATGACTTTCCAGCTGCGTATGGGGACGTATTGAGTGGTTGTGAACCTTATGTAATCATTCATTGCAATGTATCCATTTGAGAGATTTAGTCGTGCTTGTCCCATTCTGTGATGGATTTCAGTTCCTGCCATCCTTCTGTTTCCTTTTGGTTTGAAATATAATCTTGAGTTTCTTTGCTTTTGGTCTGCTCAATGGTGGGAATTAGCTTCCAGGCAATTTGGCCATTTCATCCCTGAGAGCATTTCTTAGAATCAATGGGCATTCTCATTTCTCAATTGAATCCCCACATTTACTCTGTTCGCACAAACCTAGGGTTTGGAGGCAGGGGACCTTGAGCTTCTTTGATTTCCCTCAAAAAGATGGTTTCAAATTTGTTCTTCTTAGTTGTGAGGTCATGTCTTGGAGAATTCCAATGTCTCAAGATCAAAGGAGCCAAGAATCTCTTGCAAATTGAAATTGTCTCTCTTCCTGTGTTCATCTGGCAAAATCAGATTTTCATGTGTGATTGGTTTTTAGCTTGCATTCTCTTCCCTCTAAGCTCAATCTACTATTTGATTTGAGGTGCAAATCTTTTGTTCTGAAAAGGAGCAGCAGGGATTTGGTCTATTCTCTGTATCTTGGCTGTCTTCTGTAATCTCTGTGTAGTCATCCTCTTCCTATTGTCGGCAGCCTTTTATTTCTTCAGGTTTCGGCTGTCTGCAGTCTTGTTTTCAGTTGTGCAGCAGGTTGATTTTCGGTGTGATCTTTTCAGCTTTAGTAACTTCTTTATTTTGCATTTCAGTCAGTCTTTTATCTTCTTTGTTTGTCTCAATTTCTTTTGCTTGCCGGCAGCCCATTGCAGTCTCAAATCTGCAAGCCCGTAATCAGTTTGGCTGCTGGTTCGGCCTGTCCGAAATGGTGCCGTTGCTGCTGGTTCGGCCTGTCCGAACTGCTGCCGTTTCTCTGTTGTTTTCGGTCAAGGGACTGCAGGAATTTCAGCTAGCTCCTCCACTGTCTTAGCTCTCAGCTGTGCTTCAGTTTTCTGCAGTTCTCGGTCTGCCCTTTTCTCTGAATTTCCTCTCTCTGTTTTCAGTTTTTGCTGGCAGATCTGCAGTCAGTTTTCAGCCAAAATTGCTGCAGTTTTTCAGCCAAAAGTTGCTACAGTTTTCAGCCATATTGCTGCAGTTTTCACCCAAAAATTGCTGCAGTTTTCAGCCAAAAGTTGTGCTGCTGTTTTCAGTTTTCTGTCCCATTTTCAGTTTGCTGTCTTGCTTTGTCGATGAAATCCATTTTCAGTTTGCTCTTCACAACAGCTCATGTTGGTATTGTTTTGCATCTCCTGTGAGTATCTTCAGTCAATCAAATTGATTTCAGTTTACAATGAGCAGATCTTTTCTTCATAGCTTTTATAGCTATATGAGATGAAAAACGTGTGAATACTTCGGGGCGATTTTTGAAGGCACCATTCACCCCCTCTATTGCCATTTCCGATCCTACAATATGTGATGCTAAAATATGTAAGAAAGATTTGCAAGACTAGAGACATGATATTGATTAGCATGATATGTCACTAGGTGATAATGATAGTAATCTATATGTGAGAGGGAGGTTGCACTACTACAGAAAACCGTATTACAGATGGTTCAAAAATGTCATCACAGATGGTTTTGTGAGCCGTCTGAATTTATGGGTCAGTAATGATACGAGGTCATCACAAACGGCTTTGAACCGTCTGTGGTGTAAATATCACAGCCATTTTTTAATTAAAAACCATATGTGATATTTAGATATCACAGACGGTTTTTAACTACAAACCATCTGTGATTATCAACTAGCACGTCTGTGATTATCAACTAGCACAGAGCTATTCTCTTCTACCCGTAAATCTATTTCTGTTTATTGGCTAGCCTCAGGAAATGCTAGACATGCCATCTGAAACAAGCAGATCAACATGTACATGTATACATCCAATTCACATCTCAATTTATTTTACAAACATAAAACATCCATTTCGCAAATCAATTAATTGAAATTTCTGTCAGCAGCTTACGTTTCCGAGTCTCAGTCACGGTCTTCCACGAATCGAATGTGATCTCAATTCGTTCTCGTGCAACTATTCCGATCATTCTTCGAAATACGCATGCTGCTCGGCCAGGCGTTTTGATTTTGGAGCAGACGCATCTGGCGATGATGTTGAAGAATGCACGGTGACATGTTGGCCTTCTCATATATGAAAAGCGCAATGTAGCATATATATATATATATATATATATATATATATATATATATATATATGTGTGTGTGTGTGTGTGTGTGTGTGTGTGTGTGTGTAAGATTTAACATATATTAATAAGTATATATATTCATAAAACAATTATATATTCATAAAAGTAAGATTTAAATGTTACATATAACATTACCGATAGCTACATTCCTATATGTCACCCAAATACAACTTACATATCAATTATAATTCATAAAGAGTACATCATTTGAATATTCATACTTGATGGCGGCGATGGGCTCGGGGATGGCGGCGGCGATGGGCTCGGGGGCGAGGCGGCGACGATCGCTCGGGACCGAGGCGGTGACGGGCTCGGGGATGGCGGCCGGCGACGGGCTCGGGGATGGCGGCAGCGACGGGCTCAGGGATGGCGGCCACGACGGGCTGGGGATAGCTATAACTGCAATGTACGCGTGAAACCCTAGCTTGAGGGTATATATAGGAAGGCTTGTCATAGATGGTTATTAATACGAACCGTCTGTGATGTCTGTAATATCACAGACGGTTTTTATACAAACCATCTGTGATGTCTCACTTATCACAGGCGGTTCGTAATACAAACCGTCCATGATAAGTCACATATCAGAGACGGTTTGGAATACGAACCGTCTGTGATAATGCTTAAATATGCGCACCCTAATCTAGCTCTTCTAAACTGTCCTCTCCCTCATTTTCTTCATCACCAGATTTCTCAATAATGACATATAATATTCTTTTGATTTCCTTCCTCTCATCTATCCATCATGAGTTGTTCGGCCACAACCTTACACAGGCGGCCTCTCCTTTCTCGACTCGCTTCCATCCGTCAGCTGGACCTCATCATCCACCGTCGACGGAGGTATCTCGTTACCGCTCAGGAAAGGGAAACCGCCCTCAGTCTCGTTCTTTTCTGCAATGTGTACAAAGCGGAGGAAGCTCTTGCGGCAGTGCAGAGACACATGGATAACCTTACCGATTAAGCAGAATCAGCCGATTCTAAGGAAGCTTATCATGGTATCCTCTTTGTGATTATAGGCCATGCTAATGATTTGCCTAGGCTAGAGGAGGAAGTGGAGAGGGCAAGGACAATCTTCACAGCATTCGAGAACTCAGCAGATGATCCTCCAACTCTAGAAGTCGAAGAAGAAGCATATGAAACCCAGAAGATTAAAATATGAGAATCTCTTTTTTTTGGACTTTTGTAATAAATTTTCCTTGATTTGACTCTTGTCTCAGTATAGCTTCTATAGTTCATACGACAACAGATTACCACAGACGGTTCGTATTAAGAACCGCCTACCGTCTGTGAAATTTCACAGACGGTTATTAACACGAACCGTCTGTGTTGTGTCGATTATCACAGACGGTTCGCATTAAAAACCGTCTGTGAAAATTCACTGACGGTTATTAACACGAACCGTCTGTGATGTATTAATTATCACAGACGGTTCGTGTTAATAACCGTCTGTGAAAATATCACAGACGGTTGCTATTATAAACCGTCTGTGATAGTTTAAGCACGGACGATCCCGTATGAACCGTCTGTGATGTACCCGTCCAGTATAACATCTTTTGTAGCAGTGTTGGTATTACACTTATATTAATGGTGATACAACCAACTAGGGCACTGCAGTGCAAAATCATCAATCCAAGTGTCCTTTTGCTTACCACCGTAATTAATAACTAATGCCCGGTGATCACATTGTAAATTTCTTAATTAAACAAATGGCTAACTCCAAGTTATCTACGTCAACCCTCAACACAGTACATGAACAACATGCTAAAAATCAGATAGTCCAAGTACGGTTAAGTCTCAAGTTTAGCATTGTTAAGCCAACTACCATGTGGCACATAATTTGACATCAGATTAATTAATTCCTATGAATAACCATCAATTAATTGACAATACCCCTCACTGATAAGCCAACTACCATGTGGCACATAATTTGATAGAGATATTTAAACTCTGATATGTAAATAAGTGTTTGTTATGGTATATGCGATATATGAGTTTAATTCAGCAATGTATCTGTGAGTATTACCTAATGAACTAGAGAACAATACATTAGAATCATAAAGGATTCTGGATCAATAAAATCCGGGTTCGACACAAGACCTAGGGTTGTGCAAGTCCTACTACTCTGACGGTTTCCCGCCACTTGGACATCTGCCAAACCTAAAGCAACTCAAGCTGACAAGCCTGTGGAAGCTAAGAAGCATTGGGCCTGAGTTCTATGGTGATCTTGAGGCCCTTTTCGGTTCCTCATGACTTTGGCACTGCAGAAAGTTGTAGCATGGGAGGAATGGTGGCTGCTTGGATGTCGAGCTCAGAGCGTCTTCCCTCGCCTTCGCACGATGGAAATCCGGGGTTCACACAAACTCATGTGCCTACCAATTTCGAACCTTCATGCACTTGCAGCGATCAGCATGTCGCCTCAAGGAGCGTTGTGAAATAGCTGCTGGGAAGGATGCAATGCAAGGAGGTTGGACTAGCGATGTGCTTCCGTCGCTTCAAACTGTGAAGATCTGCTGCCCTTGAGGATTCGACGTGTTTGTTGGTCCAAACCTTTTGTCCCTTTACTCGTGCTGTTTTATGCATCTTCAAAAAACAAGATGTAATACCAATAAAAATGCAAAAGGGAAGAAATACAGGGAATAAAAGAAATCCAAGGGAGAACAAAGGAAATAAAGTAGAATTTTACTGTCAGACTCATCAGCTTTAGAATGTCAAATAAAGGTAACGCTCACAGAGGTTTCCAGACCGTCTGTGGCCGGTCGGCACCTTTCTCTATTGTGGGCTTCGTCATTCAGCAGAAAAATTTAGCCAACGCCCACTTTTATTGACTTATCTCCCGCAGTAGAAAGCTAATAGTACACAGCTCACCTGTTGTACCAAAAGGTCCCTAAAGCCCACAACCTCTTGAAAAGAGGGGTAAGGGATAAGAGGGGGCACCCAGGTCATTTCACAAAGCCAAAAGGGGAAGCAGCCGAATGACCTCTCCTTTGTAAGCCAACCAAACCCCTAGAAGAGGTCTCACTCCATTCATTTTGCTTAGACAACTAAGAACACAACCAGAAGCCAAGCCAAGCATTCCTATTTCTCATCTTGGCTCTTTTCTTTCCCTCCACCAAGAGCAAAGCTCCAAAGTCAAGCACCACCAACTAACCAAAGCAACACAGAGAGGCAGTGAGGGAGAGAGACACGAAGGCGAGGAGTTCAAGAAGCAAGGAAAGACGGCGGAACGAGAAAGACTATGTAAGAATTGTCAACAATCACCGGGAACCCCGACCGTCGCCGCCGCCTCATCCCTTTTCTAGTCCGGCAAAGGCAAGTAGTTCCCCTCACACAAACACCCCCACAACTGGCTTAGCCACAACACGCCAACGACGACGAGCCCTAGCACCACCGTGTGCCTTTGGATGGAGGTGCATGCTCCCCGGTATATGCACTCCATCAAGTCCCATCACGACGACCACCTTAGGCTTTCCCAGCCGGGCCTGGCTAGGGGCAAAGCAAGACAAAAGTAGCAACTAGAAGAAAATGCATGGAGTAAGGGGTAGTAGTAAACCAAACTGACGACCAGTAGATTTGGGTAGTGGCTAGAGGTGGAGGAGGCACTGGGCTTCCAGCAGGTTGTGTGCCAAGGCTGGCGAGCCCGAGAGAGGGCCAACGTTGAGGCTAGGCATTGAGACTCCCGGCCGCCTGCAAGCCGTGGCCGGCGAGCTGGAGGGGAGAGACGACGGCCTGGAGCTGGAGCAAGGAGTCGGTGATAGGTAGGCGACTGATCCACCAAAGCAGGGCATTGCCGCTGTAGGCTGGATTGGGCCCTAGACAGCCGGATATGGAGGAGAGCGAGAGTACGAAGGAAGGGGGAAGGCTGGGGCGTGCGGAGGCCAGCCGGTGGTGAGCTCGAGGCCGGCTTGCTTGAGCTCGACCGTGCGCTGCCGCATCGCCTGGGAGGATCCAGGCCGTTCGACCGAGAAAAATGAGGAGAGGGAGAGCGTAATGAGAGAAGAAGAGAGAAAGATGTCCGGCCGGGTAGAAAAAAAGAGAGAATAAAAGGAGAGAAAAGAAAAGAAAGAAAGAAAAGGAAAGGAAAGAAAAGGGAAGAAAAAAAAGAAAAATAGGGGTTTGGTACCTACGCAACGGGTCCTTAACCCCGGGCGTTTTATTCCGGAGTCAGGTTATGCGCGTAGAGTCGTCGTTGCTCGCTTAAGCATTGGTTTTGATACGATGTGTTGAGTCGGGTTGACGTTTGTACAGGTGAAGGTCCTAGGTCAGAGCCGTCCACGCAGTGGCCCCGAGGATAACCAAGCAAGTGCATAGTAAAGCGGTAAATTCGGATAATATTTGCTGATAGTGAATGATAATGCATTGCTTACCCTGTTGTGGTAAGTTAACTATTTTGGGATGCATGATGAGAAATGATGAATAACTATTGTTTAGACATGACATGTTGATTTGTATAAATGAAGAACTTGTATTGCATGTATGTCATGAAAAGAGATAGTTTTGTGGAATCATTGGTCCACTGTGTGGACGCTTCACAGAAGTGGAGGTTGAGATCCCCGTATAAAAATGACGGGCTACTACGATCCCCGTATGAAAAAGGATGGACTTATGATCCCAGCATGGAAACATGGCAGGCTTGGGTAAGCATTGATGGGTGCTCACTCTGCTATACCGGTATAGGCTAAAGAGATAAGAGAGAAGTGCATGTGTATATGCAATTGTATTATGACAGAGAACAGGTGCAAATGCATAATGATTGGTTGATGAGAAATTAGAGAGATTAAATGGAAACAAGTGGTTATTGAAACTGCGATGATTATGGACTGATACGTGAACCTGTTATTTACTGTTTTGCTTTCTACTTGCTGAGTCTTTGAACTTACCTTTGTTTTGTTATTTTTTTAGGTGATCAGTAGAGACGTCATGCACGGACGGGAGTAGCATATGAATAATTTCACGAACCAGCAGCACTCCTTGTACCACTTTTTGTCAGTATATTTTAAACTCTACTGGTATGCTAGAGTAATCACTAAAAATGCTATGATGTATCTAGTCGCTGCAACATAAATAAATTAGTGTTGACTTAAAATTTCTAATAGTTGATAGAATGGTAATATATGCAACGGTGATAGCATTTCGGGTCCAGAGGATGTGTAGCGTGTTACACAAGAGTACCTCATGGAATCATATGTGGCTAATGATTTAGATGCTCCATGATATGTATTGATGCCATTGAGTTGCAGCCTTGCAAGGCTTAATTATTGATCCTAGCCAGGGTGCTTGTTCTGTTTCTATCACAGTTTTGCACTGACTAGATTGGAACCATATCTGTAATGAAACTGTGAAAGGGTAATCTGCATTCCGAGAATTACTTCCATGGAACTTTAAAAAAAATTTAAAACTCAAGTTTCTAACAAACTAATGGAGTCCGGTGACGCACATAACTGCATGGCTAAGGCTCCATTGTTGTCATTGTGGTGGAATACGGTAATCCTGTTTGATAGAATCGCTTTAAAATATTTTTTGGCTAGCTGTTTTTAAAAATAAAATTGCAAACAAAGATACTATAATGTTCCAAATGACAAAAAACGAGTGGAATAAATGTCAGAGGAACAACTATTGGCTAACACAAAATTTGTCTAACTTTAATCTGATTTGCCAAACAAACTACTAAATTTTTTACGACTGTTTTTCACAACATCTTTTAAAAAAAGCACCGCACATCAACCGCAAACTGACCTAAGAGAGCTTATTTTTTACTGTCCATAACAATGTCACTAACATATGCATGTGGCAAAACAGATCATCTTGACAGTTGCCGTCTAACCATACAACAAATCCTACTCAACCATAGGAACATGAGAAAAATCCACTTTTGTTCTTCAAATCAAAGAAAGCTTGGTCATTTTATTACAATGGTGAGTATAGATTAAAATCTCTGACAGAAACTCACAAACAATGTTGTCTGACATGAATATTCCTCATTGGAATTATAAAACAAGAAAGTGTTCCAGAATTCGAACACCAAAAGAAACACGAGATTACACCCAATCTTTCTCACATTCACAATTCATACATGAATTCAACCTTTTGTTTTTATTCTAAGCTTTGTTCATGAGGGCAGTGGGGAAGAAAATTGACTCTGAATACTGAAGGAAACATAATTCAAGCAACAAGGATACAACAACTCCTGTTCATCTGGACTGCTCTCCGCTACAGCACCAAAGCAGCTCCATATTATACCTCCAACAACCATCACAAACATCATGGTGCCTCCAAGTTGTTAGAATTTGTCTCACTTGTTTCTCCTAAAAGACAACAGAATCAGGATCAGAAGTACACAGGTAAACAATTTAACTCATATGTAACTGCAGCAGTGTATACTTTGTCCTCTGACATAATTAGTAATTTTAACCAATACTAATGCATTTTTTATTGATAAAATCTACTATATTGAGGTATAAATCTGGTTTGGCTATTTTGGCTTCGTTTGTTTAACTTGATACACACTCAGTTAGGTTCAGTTATTTTGGTTTGGTTAATGGTTATTTGTTGTGGAACTTTATAACTCAAGATTAACATATAAAATTTTACTTACTACTATACAAAACAATTCCCTACAACTACTGTAACATTTTCTGGGATTACTAAAATATGCCATTAGTAGCAACCTAATCCAACACTATCAATGTAATGTGTTGCAGTATTATATTTTCTATAGAATAATACTGTAGTACTCAACGTTCTGTGATATTTTTTATGTAATGTGTTGCAGTATTATATTTTCTATAGAACAATATTGTAGTACTCAACGTTCTGTGATATTTTTTATGTAATGTGTTGCAGTATTATATTTTCTATAGAACAATATTGTAGTACTCAACGTTCTGTGATATTTTTTCTGCTATTATTATATGGCATTTGTAAATAAATTTTTATTTTGACCTTTGTATGTTTTTAACCATTGAACTCTGTGGACATCTATTGATGCCCAAAGTTAGGGAATCCAATATTCAAGAAATGGGAAGAGAAAAATGATCCAATGAAATACAACAAAATGTTGATGTAGCTATTGGTGTAGTTAGAGACTCTTATCTAGTCATAGTTGCTCTAAAGCTTTTTTTTTTTGAAAAAAATGGGAATAGCATTGAGGGAGAAACTTTTCTGCAGTTCAGGTCATGTTTGTCGGTGACAACTCAGGTAGCATATTGTAGTAATACAAGCGGAAATTTGGATGTGAATATCTAACCTGTAGAGTTTGATGTTTGACCACCAAAAAGCAAGGATAGATATGAGGAGAATTGTATGGCTGTACGCATCATTGGCCTCCGGTGTGCAAAGAAAGAGCTGTTTGACTGGATGAAGGGGTTGGTTCCCAAGGTTGGCTCAAAGGTCTCCAAGTTCTTCTCAAATACCTTATAGAATGGCATGTACAGCGAAGAGGCTTCATTGCTGTCCCACTGTAGATTGTTCCACCACTGTTCCTCTCCTCGTATCTGTTTTAGGTGAGTAATCCCTTCATGTTTCGCTTGCAGGGGAAAATCCTGAAGCAATGGACAACCAAACACATCCATGTATTCCAAAGAAGGGCTGGCCAGTTTAAGCCGACTGAATCTTTCCAGATTTGGCAGGTAGTTCAGCTGCAATATTCTGAGCTTAGAGAAAGTATGGACTCTGTTGTCCTCTTGTATGGTGCCTCTTTGTTCTCCATCATCTTTTCCATCTATGATATATTTGAGCATGCTGCAAAATGACAAGTCAAGATGCTCCAAGTTTGGCAATTTTAGTATCCAAGTGAGATCAGTTAAACCGTTGTTCTCGACGATGTTCAGCATAGTGATATAGTGGAGATCCGCATCCAAGCTTACTTTGCTCAGTTTCGGAAGGCGCCAGAAGGTGAGACACTCCAAGTATGGAATGTCCTTTTCAGGGTAACTGTCGTCGACATATTCAATCGACAAGTTTTCTATGCTGAGGCACATCTTGAAGTTCACCACTGCCATACTACTCTTCAACTTTAAGCTGACAGAGGACTCTCCTTGCAATTGTTCTACACCAATATTGTGTACTTTGATGTCAGGAAGTTCCGACAACTTCTTAAGAGCTTGACTGGTCCTGACAGTAATACCGAGAGCCAGCCCTTTGTCAAAGCACTCCAGCTCTGTTAAGCTGAATTCATTAGTTTCCCTGCCATTTTCAAAGCTTCCACTGAATCCCTTCTCGAAGCCAGAATACTTACTCTGGTACAAGTACAACACTTTCAACATTGATAGCCTTGATATCACACCGTAGGGTATGTTCCTCAGATTGTTTGTGAAATTGAGGTTCAGTATTCTTAGCTGTTTCAAGTCCCCAAACCTTTCTGGTAGAGAAGCTATGTTTGAATCAGCAAGGTTGAGGCACTGCAGGTTAACAAGGAAGCTTATGTCTCTTGGAAGATACTCGAATTGGGTCCAACTTAGATCCAAGTACTTCAGCGCAGCCATGTTTCGGAAGAAAGATGGTGGTATCTCGCTGAAATGGAAGTTTTGTTGAAGCACCAGCACCGATAAATCAGGACAGCATGGAAGCGTACAAGGCAGAGATTCAATGAAGTTGCACATCAATGAGATCCTAGTAGCTCCAGCCCATCTTTCTACATCCACTCCTCCATCAGTAACCCTCTTCATCTTAAGACCTGCCTGCACAAGCCAACTCTTTTCTGATGTGATCCAGAGCGCCATGTCACGGATCATGTCATGAAGCCGGACCTCAGTATGTTTCATGTCTCCCTCCTCCAATAAGGTCACTCTTTTCAGATCCCCGATAACGCCATATCCATCATTGTGGCTTTCACGGATTGCTCTTCCTATTGGTATCAGACCCAACCCAATCCAGCAGTTCACTAGATCAATGTTCCATATTGAGTAGTCTTCTGGCCAGAGGGCACATGCCAGGAAGCATTCTTTCAGTTGATCACTCCTCAAGTTGTCATAGGTAAGTCTTAAAGTGGCAATAATAGGATCATAGTCCTTCACTCCTGAAATTTCCAAAAGCTTGTAGCTCCTCTTAATAGATCTGAGGGCAGCCTCCCACTCTTGCCACTGTGTTTTTATGGACATTGACCTCCCCACAGAAACAAGTGCCAGAGGCAGGCCACTACACCTCTCACAAATTTCCTTTGCTAGACTTTGTATTCTGATGTCCAAGTTGACAGTTTCTTCCGTGACATTGTATAAAAATAGCTTCCATGCATCTTCTTGCTGCAGGCACTCCAGCTTGATGGTTGTTTTTGCCTCCATTTCAGCGCAGACTTGCTTCGAGCGGGTGGCTAAGATTACTTTATGGATCTTATCACCACCTGGTGGTGGAACTCCGATTTCTTCGAGGCTAATTTTCTCCCACAGGTCATCCAAGAGCAGCAAGAAGTTCTTGTTCCACAGATAGTCGAAGATAGCGGCACGGCGAGATTCTTTCCCCGTGTCCATCCTCAGCTGCAGCCCAAGCTTTTCAAGTAAGCTTATTTGAAGATTTTCGGGCCTGCAGCCTCTTGATGCTGTCATGCAGATGACAAGATCGAAGTGCAGGCCATCAACAGCACCAAGAAATTCATTATTGATGAGCTTTAGCAGCGTCGTCTTCCCTACTCCACCCATTCCCCATATCCCTATGACTGGGATGTTCTTCTCTCTATCCCTCAGGTAGCACATGACCTTGTCAAGATACGGTTCCATTCCAATCACCGAGGTTCCGACAGGCCTGAGTTCAACACGGGGTGGAGGTTTATCAATAAAATCATCTGTTGTAAATTCGCCTGTCTTGTACAACTCCTCCAATTCCATCAGCTTCTTTCTAGCTCTTTTGCTGATTCCATAGCTTCTTGTGACATTGGGTGACAACCGATGAAAACATAGAGTTGTCTTCTTATAGGCGCCTCTTATTTCATCATAGGCGCCTCTTATTTCATCTACTTCACCTATGGCATGTTTTGCTCTTTCCAGCCATTGCCTCACTTCATGCTTGCAAACTTGCTGCTTCCTCTCGGCATTCCCAATCACTAGCTCAATATCATCCCTCCTTCCTTTCAGTATTGTACTGAAGTCTGTTAGCTTGTCAACATTTTTCTCAGAGTTGAAAGGATATGTAAGGTGTGGTAGCAGCCACCCGCCAGCACGACACATGATCTTGGTGGCACTTATGGCGATCTGAGCAATGGAATCCATTTCTACGACGAATAGAAATTGTATGAGCGAAGATGTTCAGTGACAGGAAAACTAACAACAAGTACGAGACTACTTACTGAAATGTGTTGAAGAACGCGAGACTGAATATTCCTCAATCCTCTTCTGTGAATGTGTGCAGAGCGAACAGAGTAGCCTGATTGCTCAAGAAATTAAAGACACTGCAAGGGAAGTCCAAAAATATCAGATTGCATTGCAGGACCTTAATCCAGATTATAATCATGCGTGTAGATTAATCGGGTATATAAGGTTTCAGATACAAATTGCAACTCTCAAATAAAACTCCAATTTTAGATATAAAGACGATTTCTTAAGTTTTTGTTTAAAAATTTTATACGAGATTATGTTAAATCTCAAACGAAATTTTGTAAAAAGAAATATTAAGTTAGAAAATTGGAATTGGGAAAATAAACACAATCCAATGTTTAAATAATGAAATCTTCAAAATTTAAAATTTTTAAACTAAAAGTTATGCCACAAGTTCATATTTTTAGCTCTGATTTTTCAGAATTTTATTTTTTAGAATTCTAATTTGGTATAAATGCATGCTCTTGGTGGTAATCAAACTATCAACATTTTATGGCAACATAGTTAAATTGTATTATTAATTACTCCCTCCGTCCCACATTATAAATCATCCTTCTTTGGAAGTGTCATCCCATAATATAAGTCTATTACGGAGATTAAATATGTAGCTATTGCAATATTTTCACCATGTACCTCTCTTTTAATGTAGAAAAGGTATATGGATAGTTGTAGGGCCTGTTCTTTGTGGCTTTTGAAAGCGGCTTTTGATTTTTATTATAGTACTTAACTTTCAAACAGAGTATTTTTTAAGATGAGATCTACAAGTTAATTGTAGTACACGTTAAAAACCTAACATATGTACCATCCAATCGGAAGTTCTCTCTCTCTCCATAACCTCTCTCGTGAACAAGCTAAAATTCAAAATTTTCAACCATAAGTCACATCCATAAGCCAAAAAAAGAACAGACTTGTAGTATGTCATTTTAATAGAGGGATGCATGATCCAATAACATTAACTATTTGTTATATTTAGTGTCTCATTGTTCTGTGCGTATGGTGGGTTTTAGATTTATATTGCGGAATGGAGGGAGTACAAGTTTGAATTACAACGGCATTGATCAAATAACATAATCGTATAGTATTGCAGTAGAGTTGTGATAGTATATACAAGATTAGACAAACCAAACTCGTTCAACATCTCCTGATATTGATATAGGGTAGTAAACTAATAAACGTACTTGTTCTAACAAATTTGTTAATTTGTTTCCGTGCAAGTAAATTATTTTTCCACCCTAAAAGTTGTGACTTTTTGTATGCTTTACTAAGGAGAGGGCATAGTTAAGTATTCCATCGCATAGTTAAGTATTCCAACGGATAGAGGATCAAATCAATAAATAGGTCAAGGTTGTAACTGAGTAGAAGACATAATAAGGCAGCCTCTATAGGCATATGTTAATGCTAATTGGAGCCTTGGACGTTCTCCTAGGTGCCCCACGTTAACACTCGGATATGGGAAACAAGAAGCTATAAATAATCAGAGGAAAAAGAAAAAGAGTAGAAAACCACACATAAGTAAAGAAAAATAAAACATGTAATTCGTTCATCAAAAGAAGACATACATAATTAATCCTGTGAGTCATTATGTCGATCGATTTGTTATGTGTTATGTAATGCTCATACGTACGTAGACTTGCTTGAGTTAAACATAAGACAGTCAACTGTGCATGATGCCCAAAGGCCAAGGCCATCTGAGGCCAAGGCCATATGAGGATGGGGATGAAATGCTTAATTTGTCTGGCCTGGCACCTCACATAGCAAAGTACAGGGTTATTTTTTTCCTAACAATGTGATTTTGTCCAGTTGAATGGTGAGAGGTTTTCATTTCCTAATTTACATGACATTTAGTGTCTGCACTTGTTAATTCCTAAACCGATTAGGATTTGTGTTCATATTTGATACTAAATACGTAGCCGACCCAGATGCATCATGCATGTTAATTGATGATAAATCAGCCAACTTAATGGACCATTCATTTATAATGTCTTGTATTAGATAGACGAGTTAAATAACAATTAGAATTTAGGGTGTCATGTTTGCAGCAGAAGTTCGAATTAAAGTATATTAAGAATTAAATATGGAATATTATATAATTAGCATGACCAAAATGATCAATTTTTGGGATAAAGTCATATTTGGGATCAATGTGAATTGAAATTAAAAAACTTAAATAATGAACATAAATAAACTAAAATTCTGAAATAATGTCAAACTGAGAGCAAAGAAATTTGATTGCCAAAATAATTTAAATTCTATGCTAAAATCAATAAGAATTAAGTTAAATATGATGTTATATTTAATCAAGAATAATATTAAATTTGAATCTGCGACTGCGATATGAAATATATATGTAAAATACTAAATTAAAATTAGAAATATTTAAAAATTTAAAACATAAAACTTATAGACTATAGGGTTAAAATATAAACTAATATAGAAAATTATGAAAGTTAAAATAACAAGGAAGTTACACGTGAATGATTTGAATTGAGTATACTAAATAGGTAAACTCAGAAATTTTAAAATTAAGAATTTTAAATATAAAAGAATGAAATAAGTTTTTGATTTGTAAAGTTCGTAGATTCCTTGTAGCTGTATTGGATGTCCCTCATACCAATTAGAGCTCTAAGATCCAGTCACTACTACAAAGAGGCTATACTGGACGGCTACATCACAGATGGTTCATACGAAACCGTCTGTACCTAAACTATCACAGACGGTTTATGCTAGCTACCGTCTGTGACATTTTCACAGACGGTTATTAACACGAACCGTCTGTGATAATTGAGACATCACATACGGTTCTTGTTAAAAACCGTTTGTGAACTTACACAGATGGTTCTTAATACGAACTGTCTGTGATAAGAGAGATATCACAGATGGTTCGTATTAAGAACCGTCTGTGTATGTTCATAGACGGTTTGTATCATGAGTCGTCTGTGATAAGTGAGACATCACAGAAGATTCGTATCACGAGCGGTCTGCGATAATGAGACATTACAAACGGTTTGTAATACGAGCCGTCTGTGATATATTACTATCACAGACCGTTTGTGATTGGAACCGTCTATGATAATCTGCCTATTAAATACTGGGCGTACGTGGTCGATCTCGACACAAATCTGCCTTCATTCTTGTTGAAGCGGGCGGTGGCGGCTTGTGGAGTTCGGTGAAAACATATCGCCGTCTTTTTAGTGATTAGAGGTTAGTACTCAATTGCTTTTAATAACTGATGTGCATGCTTTTGTAATTGAAAGAGATGCTAGATAAGTTTTTGTTTAGATCAAGCTAGCTAGGTTTAGAAAGATAATGTTAGTTTGGTCAATTTGATATGAATGGTTAACATTATTATGTCATCAATACGTGGCTAGCTAGCTAGCTACCTACGTCGTAATATATATAGATCGATGTCATGTGTAAGTTTAGCTAGTCTGATTTGCTATATATATAGTTGCGCTAAGAATCATTTTTGACATTTATTTGTTACATGTGTAGCGTAGATGGACCGAAGCTGGATGTACCTTGAGAACCATATGAGTGAAGAGTATATTAATGGCGTGTCCGCTTTTAGAAGAGCGGCCGAGCTAAATATGTTGAAGAAGGGGATGGAATATATGTATTGTCCATGCATTGATTGTGATAATCTAAAGATGTTTAGCAACTAGCGCAGATCGAAGCTTATTTGATTTGAAGGGGTTTTAGAAAGGGCTACAAATGTTGGACCAGTCACGGTGAAGAGAAGAGTACACAAAAATATAGTTATAACATCGTCGAGGGAGACAACGATATGCCGATTTTGGACTGTGCTTTCGATCATAAGGATAGGTCACATGATGATAATCTGGATCAGATGCTACATGATGTAGAAGGGAACTATAGTGCGAGAGAGTTTGGTAAATTCGAGGGCTTGATAGAGGACTCAGAGAAACCTTTGTTCCCGGGCTGCAAGCCGCAATATATGAGGTTATCATCAGTTTTAGAACTGCTAAAATTGAAGGCAAACAATGGTTGGTCTGACAAGAGTTTCACGGCATTGTTAGGTCTCCTAGCGGACATGCTTCCAAAGGGAAATGTATTACCGAGAACCACCTACTAAGCCAAAAAGATTATTTGCCCATTGGAAATAGAAGTAGAAATAATACATGCATGTCTGAATGATTGTATCTTATACCGTAAAGAGTATGCTAGCTTACTTATTTGTCTGGTGTGCAATGATCCCGATACAAGTGTAAAAATGACTCCGATGATGGAAAGGGCATCGAGGTGAAGTAAGGACCTCCTGCTAAGGTGTTGTGGTGTCTTCATGTAATTCCCCGTTTGAAGCGTTTATTTGCAAACCGCAAGGATGCAAGATTGATGCATTGGCACTGGGAGCAGCGTAAGAAAGACGGAATGATAAGACACGTTGCTGATTCTGCCTAGTGGAGGAACATCGATAGGATTTTTGTAGATTTCGGTGTGTAACCGAGGAATATAAGATTTGGGTTTAGTACAGATGGAATGAATCCTTTTGGTAACATGAGCAGCCGACATAGCACCTGGCCTGTGACTCTGTGCATGTACAACCTTCCTCCTTGGCTGTGCATGAAGCGGAAGTATATTTTGATGTCACTACTTATCGGAGGGCCGAAGCAACCTGGGAATGATATTGATGTGTACCTAGCACCATTGGTGGAAGACCTTACAATACTGTGGAACGAAGGGGTACATGTATGGGATGCAGACAAACGAGAGAACTTCACTCTACGCGTCATGTTGTTCTGCACCATTAATGATTTTTCTGCCCTTGGTAACCTGTCAGGGTTGAGTACAAAAGGAGCCAACGCCTGTCCGCACTACTTAGATTATACCGAGAGTGTGTGGTTGAATAACTCGCGCACAACTATGTACATGTGTCACCGTAGGTTCCTTCCAAAGTATGATATGGTCAAAGATATCGACATTGTGCTTGGAAAGGGATGTAAATTGAGGACCTGTCGGATGAACATGTGGAAAAAGTGGTTAATATTTTGGGACTTGCTTTATTGGGATCACTTAGAAGCTCACAATTGCATCGATGTCATGCACGTAGAGAAGAATGTATGTGACAGTTTGATTAGTCTCTTACTGAATATTCTTGATAAAACAAAGGATGGTGTCAATGCAAGGTGTGACTTGGTCGCTATGAACATCAGAACTGAGTTAGCACCAATGGAGACCGATAAAGGCCGGACGTACCTTCCCCTAGCTTGCTACACTCTGTCTAAGGCCGATCACTTCACCAACATGAAGAAACTTGTTTCCATGAAACATTTGAAATTAATTAGCATGAAGTCTCATGACTGTCATGTGCTAATGACACAAATGCTACCTGTTGCAATTAGAAGTATTTTACCGAACAAGGTTCGAGTGACAACCATAAGGCTATTTTATTTCTTTAACGCAATTGCTCAGAAGGTCATTGATCCCGATGGACTAGATGCTCTACAGACCGAGTTGGTGACAACTCTATGTCATCTAGAGATGCATTTCCCTCCATCATTTTTGATATCATGGTCCATCTCATTGTCCACCTTGTGAAAGAGAAAGATATGCGACCCCGTGTTTCTACGTCATATGTACCCATTCGAGAGGTACATGGGAATTCTCAAGTCCTATGTACGCAATTGATCTCGACCAGAGGGTAGCATCATCGAAGGTTATACAACAGAAGGGGTCATTGAATTCTGCATCGGGTACATGGCTCAGGTGGAGTCGATAGGTGTACCTCTATCTCATCATGAGGGGAGGCTAGAGGGTATTGGGACTATCGAAAGGAAAGCAATAACTCCGGATCAAAATACATATGTTCAAGCCCATTTCACAGTTTTACAACACATGACTGAAGTGACCCCATATATTGAAGAGCACAAGAACATGCTACGCCAAGAGAATGCAGGCCAGTCAGAAGTTTGGATCACGAGACAACACAACCGTCAGTTTAACGAATGGTTGAAGGTGCGATTGACTAGGAGGTTGTCAAGTGAAATAGTAGAATGGTTGGCAAAAGGGCCAAAATTTAAAATTGCGACATGGCAAGGATACGATATTAATGGCTACACTTTTTATATAACAGATCAGGATAGAAAGAGCACAGTGTAGAACTCAGGTGTCTGCATAGATTCCCATGATGTGCACGTCAGTACTGCCACCCCAAGCTCGTACTACGGGCTTGTAGAGGAGATTTGGGACTTTGATTACGTAATTTTCAAGATTCCTTTATTTTGGTGTCGTTGGGTCCAACTCCCATGGGGTTTAAAGGTCGACAAGTACGACATCACTACCGTGGACCTCGAATGTGTAGGATACGAAGACGAATCATTCGTACTCGCGAGGCAAGTTGTTCAAGTATTTTATGTAACCGACCCGGCAAATAAGAAGCGCCATGTAGTTCTTCAGTAAAAAGAAGGATTGTCGGAGTTGAGAATGTTATGGATGAGGAAAAGTACAATCAATTTGATGAGTTGCCTCCATTCGGAGATGGCATCAGGCTCGAGGAAGAACAAGACGATGAAGCAAGCTATATGTGTGTCGATCATCGTGAGGGGCTTTATTTAAAAGGAAATAGCCAAGTGTAATAATTAATGATCCCACAAAGCCAGCACCTATTTAGAAATTGTTGCAATGTAATCATAATTAGGGAACTCGGCATGTAATTATGGAACTATATTCCATTGTAATTGTAAATGACTCAGGAACTAAGAAATAGTTATATTTATGATTATGCTTATGTTTTCATAATATTGCATGGCCGCATGATTAAATTGTAGATGCAGCGAACTATCACAGGGGGTTTATCAGAATAAACCATCTGTGATAATACATCACAGTTCTATAAATATAACCGTCTGTGATAGTCCCCATATCACAGACTATTCTATTTAAAGAACTGTCTGTGATATAACTATCATAGACGGTTCTTTTATGGAACCATCTGTGATAGTTTCCCTACATATAGGTGCTTTCTCGCAGAGTCCTCAGCTCACTCGCTCTCCCCGTCTCCATCGCCACTGCTAGGTTTTGCTCTCGCGCGCGACGCCACCACTCCCTCCCGCCGCGGTCGCTCCTTCCCAACGCCGGCCGCCTCTCCCTCTCAACGCCGCCACTCCCTCCCAATGCCAGCCACCTCTCCCTCCCGGCGCCGGTCGCCTTAGCCTCACGGCACCGCCTCAACCTCACGCCGCCGCCTCTCCTTCCCGACGCCGGCCGCCTCAACCTCACGTCGCCGCCTCTCCTTCCCGACGCCGTTCGCCTCTCCCTCATTTGTCTATCTTGTGGTTTGTCTCAATAGTTGGCTAATTTATTTTGTGATATTCAGTAGATGGCTAAATTATTTTATGACCTTTAGTACTTTATGATATATGCTTCACTTGTTAGCTACAAATCTAATACTAAAATTGAATATTCAAGCTTGAGCTCTACATTTTTAATATTACTGTCATTTGTCAATCTTGTGGTCTGTCTCAGTAGATAGCTAAATTGTTTTATGACCTTTAGTACTTTATGATATATACTTCACATTGGTTTGTGTCAGTTGCTTTATAGAACTTTGTTTAGGCCCATAGCTCATTGTAGTTAGTTTTTTTAGAAGAGAGATGGCGTCCACCTCGTTGTCGTCGTCATCTGGGTCTCATGCTCCCAAGATTGGGATAAATAAGCGTGGCCGAGGAGTATCGAAAAGGCCAGAGGGCCGAATGACCATCATGGTGGTCTCTCCGGATGGGGTCCCTCTGCAACCGAAGAAAGCAGCGGCATTATTTCGGACTACCTACAAGATAATTGGAAGGCAACGGGTCCCCATCACCATAGCAAGCTGGAAAGATTTGGCAAAGGATTAGAAAGATCAGCTATGGGAGGAACTTACAAATTCATTTGATATCCCAGCACAATTACAAGGAGTCGTGCAACGGCAGGCACTCCTCGCAATGGGAAAATTATGGAAGAATTTTAATAGCACTCTTGTCATGCAGTACGTGGCCAAGGATTTCACGCTCTTCACGAGGTATCCTTTTATGTCGCCGGAAACATGGGAGGCCTTTGTGCAGATGAAGACAACAACCGAATTTGAACAACAAGTGCGACGCACAAGGCTCTTCAGTCACAAAACACTCACCCTCACAGACTCGGCACCGCTGGGTACGCCGGTAAAATCCCACAGTGGAGGATGCAGGACGAGGTCGCAATCCGATCGGAGGCCTCCCCGCCATTTGCCGGGATCGCAAACGAGCGCGCCCAAAACTAGTTAAGAGCGAGGTCATCAACCACGTCTTCGGGTGTCTCTTTCAAAAACCCCGCAGACGAGGAAGTGTCCCAATAACTAGTAAGATATGCTAAACTACATAGTTGTTAATACCTCTTGAACTTTATGGGTTCAAAAATAACATAATTGCCTCTTGCAGCAATCATTGACTACCGAATCTTCTCAAGGCTCCTTTCAAGAATATAGGGAGAGAGATGTACTATCCGAGGCCTTGGGAAACAATGAGCACCCAGGTCGCACACGAGGCGTGGGGGTTTACGTACCTTGGAGGCTTGGATTTCTAGATGACTCCGAGACATATAGGAGTAGGAAGAGATCTAAGGCCTACCGCAATGAACAAATAAAACATGAGCTTCATGCTCAACTTCAGGAACAACTATCTACCTCACTTGAAGAGCAGACTGCCTCACTTTGACATGAGATAGATTCATTGAGGGAAGAACTGAGACAAGTCCGCAACCAATCGCACACCCTCACATTGCCACTGCAGCCCCTCAACGTCGCGAGAGTCGCACGTCCACTCCACCATCGAACATAGCGATGTCCACTTTTATATCGACGATATCCAAGTAATGCATGTACCTCTTTAGAATGCTACATATATATATCTCTCTGGTGGACGCCTTAGCTCATCTTGTATCGTTATGTAGGAGCCCACACCTTGCATCATCAGAGTAAAGCTTGTTGGCTCTATTCCCGTTGACGCTAGGGGGATGGCGTATCCATGGTTCCCAGGGATGCTGGTACACGGTGTACAAGTAGAGATTGGTTTCATAAATGTTCAGGTGGACATGATTCCTGATGTTTTTAAGACCGCCCCTCTTGAGAAGCCTCCAAACAAAGAGATTCCGACATTAGGGGATGCGGTCCACACATTCATCCAGTGGCCCAAGAGGGACATCGTCCTCGACTCGTCTGTGCCACGATCTCCACATCCAGTGGCCCAAGAGGGATATTGCCATGGACCTATCACATCGGCTCCGGTGGCTCCACCTCCACCTCCAGCTCTGGTTCCGAAGCCTGCTGCATCAGCTCCCGTGCAGATGCCATCGAAAACGTATCATAAGCAAGGCACTAAGACTCAAGCGAAGAGAATTAAGGCGCGTCCCGAGTCATGGAAGTTCACTCTAGGAGTGTCGTTGGTCCCCGAGTCACACTTACCCCAGCTTGGTCTAGTTTGTAATACATTGCATACCTGGTATATGCAGAGGTCCAATATGAAGCCAAATCGGCAAAGTGGATTCACTATTAAATATACGGAGGTGCATTTCCTCCACGACTCGCGCTACTTCGTCGTGACATTCGAAGACTTATTCTTACTATTCAATCTCGATGAACTCAACGCCTCACTTCTACGATGCTGGACACTGTAAGTGTACCGTACAATGAAGTTCTACATTCACATCATACCGATAAATGTCATTACTCTTTCCTTACGTATAGATACATAATCCAACAAGTCCGGCAACGGCGACAACCGGTGGGTTTCCTCGACCCACACTTGGTCTCGGAGCAATCTATCAATGGAAATGCATCTATCATGCAAGATTACATAACGAGGGGATTGATTGCTCACACCGACAAGGAGTACATCATGGTACCCTACAACCAAGGGTAAGTGCTTCACTAGTTGCCACACAAGTTTCATTTATACTTTATATGCAACATGAATTTAGAATTAATCATTATGGCGACACACATGACTAGATCTCACTGGATTTTGATTGTGATTGTACCAAAGTGGAGCAAGGTAATATACCTTGATTCCCTACTTAGGGGCAACCACGATTTTAGTCGTGTGCAAGAAGTAATTAACATGTAAACTCATTTCCTTCATACATAACTCTATCGTAATCTTTCCTACGTTTGCAATGGCCGAGGCTGACTTTTTTGGAATCACGTAGGTCGTTTGCCGCTTATGTTGCCCTAGGAGGGAGGCATAACGAATACAGTGACACACTACGACATAGGACGTGATTTTCGATACCGCCGTAACACAACAATTTTATATCACAGTTTGTTATAATGCCTCTAGAATTCACAATACCTATGTATGTAATTCTATATATTTTGCAGTGCCACCAACAGCTACAGGGCAACGTATGTTGATTCTACGTTTGCCGCCATATGAAGGAAATTATAGACACTAAGATGAATGATCCAAAGGTTTGTCAACATGATTCCAATAATTATTATTTTTTATTACATATATGTGTATATATACACACATGCTAATTAATGACTTAACATTGCTCCTAGCGACAGCGGGTGGACTTCGACGAAAGTGCATATGATCTTGACAACATCGTCAAAATTCGTGGAATCATCTCCCAATTCTTACTAGCAGAGGTCATAAACAAGGCTGAAGAGTTCCACCCCGGCAATGGTGATAATTAGATATTGAAACATTGGATTCAATTATACAAATCACTCAATTGTGCTTAATCAAACAATTCATTTAATTTAATTCTTTTGTGAGATCTGTGTAACGATTGTCATGCTATATATATGTGTGATCTGCTGGTCTTGTTTCATTCATCTGTATGATTGTCCTTTGCTTATATGTGTGATCTTACTTGTTTTCAGATGGCATGGTTAGCATCTATCCCGAGGCTAGCCGAAAAAGGGCAAATAAAACTGCTATTGAAATAGCTATCATAGACGGTTTGGAGCACCGAACCGTCTGTGATAGTCGAGTATCACAGACGATTTTTTATTAACCGTCTGTATTGGCCGTCTGTGATAACCATCTATTATCACTGACATATAAATACAGATGGTTCAGAAATCGTCTGTGATGACAGTTTTGAACCGTCTGTAATGATAATTTTGAATTATTTTTGATCAACTGATCTGTAGTAGAGAGTGTTCTATAGCTAAGATCCAGTGTTCTAAATAGCTAGCGATAGCTCCACTACAGCTGCCCTATAGTTTTCTGAAACCTCTGAAAAGTGACGCTATGCCAAAGATGTTGCGTACTAGGCCGCTATTAGTGCTACAGTTAACAGCTTGTAGCTGTAATAACTGCCGCTATTCTACACAAGTATTTTTTTTCCATTATTTGTCACTTTGTGATATACGCCCTGTTTATATAGACTTCTAAAAACTGCTTTTTTACAGTAAATATTTTTTCTACAGCAGCTAACTTTCAAACAGAATGTATTTTTAAGATAGGGTCTGCTAGTTGATTGTATACATTATAGTGACTTCATTTATATCGGCCAAAATCGCACATAAGTATCTCGCTATAAATTTTTTCTATAAACTATTACTATTCATAATCTAAAGTCAAAAGCCAATATGAGCAGACTAGTCATGTTATAATATGATTATAGCTAATATTGTGTTTAAAAAATGAATTCTTCAATAAAAATAGGGATGGCATAGGGTATTTAATTGAGTACTTAATATTTGCATGTGATTTTTGACCCAAATTTAGGATTATGGTATTATTATATTTAATTTCTAAGCTTATTATTATTGTTTTTATGTTTTGATAGCAGTTTTTAGTTTTACACAATTCTAAATAATGTTTTCTAAATACTTAAAAAATAGCTATATAGAATAGCTTCCGCGAAAGCTGCTATAGCTTTTTACTGACCTTGCTGCGAAGGCGTGAAAATCGTGTCTAATGCCTTGCTAAAGTCTTATCCTTCCAAGTTAATAAAACGATAAGGGTTCCTAAGGTTCAACCTGTATTCGGTTAGGATTGCTAGATGTGCTTAAGAGAAAAAAATAAAGTTATTTAAAACATGTAGCCAGTAGCCCATGCAAATGCAAATGCATAGGTTGATGACTAGTGCTAAAGCAAACTTGATTAGAGCCCTGTCAATATTTTGAAAATATCCCTTTAGAGGATCTACGCGTAATTAGAGAAAAGAGGATATGAGAAAACATAGTGTTTGGAAATTTTTGGCAAGGAGTTGTTCCTGGACCTATTCAAGTGGAGGGGGACACGAACTAATCCATTGTTGGGCTCAGTAAAAAGGGGCTCGTGGGGGAAGAGGGGGAGTTGGACTCAAAATTTTATCCCTAACCACCTCCACCTCCCAGCCACAGCTCCCTCCTCCTGGCGCTGCTTCCCCTAGTGCCGCTTCCCCTGGAGTGCTGCCTCTTCCCTGGTGCTAGCCCCAGTGGCGGACCGACCGATGAGTTAGGGGGGTTGGCGCCCACTCTACCTCTGGCCGGAGACTGGGTACCCCCTAGCCCCCACCTCCGGCTGGGGCACCACGCCGTCAGTAGCCACCGCCCACCGGCCACCGCCATGCTGCGGCCTACGGCCATTCTCTCGGTGACGGTGAGGCTGACGGCCGACAACATTGCAACGAGGCAAGAAGCCAACATCAGGTCATCAGCAATACAACATTGCAACACAAAGTGCCGATTTGGGCCAAAAATAGCATTGCAGCAAAGTGTACAGGTCAAATTGACAAAGCCCACCAAGAAGTACATACCAGGCCAACAAAATGACCTAGATCCAATTCAGACAAACCACAACAACGGCAAAATCGATTTCATCCCCAGATCCCCTTTCGACTTCTCCTCCCGAGTCCTGACTTGCGAAGTGCGGACCTTGCGGTTGGCGGCGTGGACAGGGGCACGAGGCGACGGGCGGCGTTGGTGGCGACTGGGCCAGTTGCCAGCAGCCGGTGAGGGCATCCGGCGTGGCCGCGTGGGGCACTGTCGCACGGAGCCACCGAGCAGGAGCAGCCTCCCCGCTCTCCCTGCTCCTCCCCTGGGAGCCCATTGCCCTCAAGGACCGGCCGACGACCGTCCCTCACCCCCGATGGTTCCCACCTCATCTACGTCTCCACCGGCCATCGCGCTCCCCGCCACCTCCCCGCCAGATCTGGAGGCAGGACCGGCAGATTGGGCAGCCAGCAGCGCCGTTGTGGCCTCCTAGCGCCAGATCTGGAGGCAGGACTGCAGGAGGCATGGAGCTACGCGCCATCACGCTGAGCAGGAGCAGCAGACCAGGCAGCCAGCTGTGCCGTCACGCTGAGTCGTCGATAGGGCAACGGCCGACTGGCCGCCTAGCGCCAGCCACCAGATCTGGAGAGCTGTGAAGCGCAGCCAGGAGAGGGAGATCGGAGGGGAGTGATTCCGAGGCTGGGCGGGGAGCTAGGGACTAGGGAGGCCCGGTTGGCGGTCGCCGATCGACCGGAGGGTGAAGGGCAGAGGGAGAGGGCGAGACCGCGAGACGACGAGAGGCCAAGCGGCCGAGGGCAGAGGGCGGAAGCCGAAAGGGGATCTGGGGAGAGGGCGAGACCGCGAGAGGCCGTGCGGCCAAGGGCGACTTGCGATCTGCTGACTGCCGATTGCATTGTGTTGATTTAATCATTGTCGACTGCCGTGGCTCATCGCTCACAGAGTGACAGCTGGTCAGGCAAGTTAGCTGTGATTTTGTATTAATAGGTATGAAACACAAATCTACTTTTTAAATTTATGTAATTATGATTAATTTGGAATTTTAGTTTCCTTTATTGTTATTTATTGATCTATAGAGTTGCAAGAATAGAGAAATAAACATTGCATAAATATTTTTCATCTAATACAAGTAGTACTCCTTTTGTTTCTATTGTTTTATGTAATTGTTCCAATACAAGTAGAATATTGCATAAACATTGCATAAATAGTGTGGAAAAGAATGTGACCTTTTGTTTCTATTATTTTCTTTTCAAGAAGCCTGGAAGGCCTGAAAAATATGGAAGTGGTGTATTTACCACAACAGGGTATTCTAATTAGAAAAAAAAATTTAGGAATATTTGATAAATATGTTGGTGGACCTAGTAGTTATCACAACATTGCAAGAGGGGACTGTGACGATTTTAAAAATCAAAGGGCAATCGTGACACAAAGACTTTCTGATCATGGTCGAGAGTCAAAAATTGCATATAAAATTCGTTTGACTGGTTCTTTAGATTGTGCAAGATTTCACCCAATACAAGGTGAAGCTTTCTGAGGACACGATGAATCTTCAACTTCCATTAACAAGGAAAATTTTAGAGAATTGGTTGAGTGGTACAAAGATAAGAATGAGGAAGTGAAGAAAGCGTTCGATCAAACTCCCTTAAATTGTACGATGGTTTCTCCAAAAATTCAGAAGGATCTTGCGAAAGTTTGTGCGTAATAGGTCACGAAGGTGATTATGGAGGAGATTGGAGATAGGAATTTCTCCGTGCTAATTGATGAGTTACGAGATATATCAATAAAGGAGCAAATGGCCGTGATTTTGAGGTAGTTTATTTTATGTTTTTACATTGTTCTATTTATTTGTGTAATCATGTGGTTGTGTTTTAACTTAACATAATCTGTGGCAATTGGCATACATGTTTGTGAATGATCAAGGGAAGGTTCTTGAAAGAAGCTTTATTTGCTTTGCTTGGAAAGCACCAATTACCAATTTCTAGGCTGCGAAGGTAAGGTTATGATGGAGCTTCAAATATGAGAGGAGAATTTAATAGCTTGCAAAGGCAAATCCGAGATGAGAATCCGTATGCTTTCTATGTCCATTGCTTTACCCATCAATTGCAGTTAGTTGTTGTGACTGTTGCAAGTTGTAGTAGAGCTATTGCTGATTTCTTCAACTATATTCCCTTGATAGTGACCACTGTGAGTGCATCTTGTAAAAGAATGGATGCATTGCTTGCTAAACATCAAGATGTCTTGTTAGAGAAGCTAGAGAATGATAAGGCTGTCATTGGCACAGGGGCATCAAGAAATGATCCTAGCTAGACCTTCTGATACTAGATGGGGCTCTCATCTAAAAACCATACTGCGTATTGACCAAATATGGGAGGCAATATTAGAGGACTAGAGATTGTGAGTAAAGATGCATGTCAACCATCAAGTCATGGTGGAGCATCTGGATTGATACAAAATAATAGAAAGCTTTGAATTTATTTTTATCTTGCATTTATTAATAGACTTGCTATGCATTACAAGTGATTATCACTTGCTTTGCAAAGGAAGGATCAATATATTGTTGAAGCTATGAATTTGCTTGTAGATGTGAAAATGCGTTTGTAGGATATGAGAGACAATAGATGGGAGCCATTATTCCAGCGAGTAAAAAGCTTTTGTGAATCAAATGAGATTCATGTACCAAATATGGAAGAACTCATTCCAGTTAGAGGTATGTCTGCACGCAGGAAGCATACGGTGACTTACCATCACTATTACCATGTGGAGATTTTCATTACTGCTATTGATGCCATTACATCAGAGATGAATCATCGGTTCAATGAAGTTTCTTCAGAGTTATTGGTATGCATGTCTTGTCTTGATCCAAAAGACTCTTTCTCTAAGTTTGATGTAGATAAGCTTATTTGACTTACTGAGATTTATGCTGATGACTTCGATATAGCTGACCGTTTGTTGTTAAGAAATCAGCTTCAAACATTTGTTCTCAATGTCAAGAGAAGTGTAGAATTCTATGGATGTAGTGATATTGCAAAGCTAACTCAAAAAATGGTTGAAACAGGAAAAAAATAGAACATTCCCATTGGTCTATCGCCTCATTGAGCTAACATTGATCCTTCCAGTGCCAATGACATCGGTTGAAAGTCTTTTCGATAATGAATATTATCAAGATAGATTTGCGTAATAGAGTAGCGGATGAGTGGTTCAGTGACTTGATGATATGCTACACTTAGCGAGAGATTTTTAGAAACCTTGATGATGATAGAGTTATAAAACACTTTCAAAGCATGAAATCTCGTAAAATACTATTGCCTCGTACTTGCACTACTACTACTCAATCCTAGTTACTGGTATGTTTCATCCTTTTTCAATCTTTATAACTATTCACAAATACAATTTCTGATTTCATCACTAAGTTTGATAATTTTGGTATACAGATAACTGCTTACATATATTTATGGGCATTGTGAGGCACATTATCTATTACCGAGGTACAATCTTTGTAGTATTTTGTATTTTTACTATATCCATATTCTAATTATGTGTGATTTTAGATTGCAAAATATAGTTCGCTTTATGTTTAGTTTATTTATCTTTTGTACATTATGTTCCACTAGCCCCTCCTAAAATTTGGCTCTGGGTCCGCCACTGGCTAGCCTTACACTCCTGGCCATGCCACTCTAGCACCACCAGCGTCGCCCCTGGCCGCTTGCTTCCCCTGGCATGGTTGTTCCTGGCGCTGCCCATCCTGCCAGTTGCTGTGGTTGCCGCACGCCTGCTGGGAGGAGGAGAAGGGAAGGAGTCAAAGGGGACCGGCCAGGGAAGAGGAGAGGAATAGGAAGGAGGAGGAAGAGGAGGGGAAGAAGAGGAGAGGAAGAGGAAGAAGAAGAGGTAGCCGGGTTGGGCAAGTTCTTCGGGATAGGTAACGACTGTTCTATACCATGATTTCACTATTATTTAGACCTACTAGATGCGTTTAGAGATCTTGTGTGTGTTGGATTAGAGTGGAGGATCGGTTTTGGGGCCAAATTGTTGATGTCGTAGTTCATTGAAGTTGTTGTCCATAGGTTAGGGCTTAGTTTTGGGGCCTGTACGTTCTGTTTCAGAAGTTATGCATAACATGAACAGTGTAGATAATTGTCTGAGAATTCCATAGAGTCTAAGAACATGAATTTTGCATGTGTAAATTATTAGATATGAAATTGTTAAGCCTGCTGTCTAATGAGATGACAAATGTGTCTTCTGGGTTAAAAAAAGGTATTAAATGGTTATTCAGAATTGTGGCCAGCTAGAAATTATAGATAATTTTATGTAAATTCCATAACTAGTGTGGTTTGCTACGTTGGGGATTGAGAGTTGAAAGTTATGTTGTTTTTATTACGGGGACATCAGCGGGTGATTGTCATAGTGAATGGTGAGAGTAGTGCGGGATTGGGAAGTGTATAGGTGCGATATTGTTGAGTTGTGTTCTTGTACTATTGTGGCTTGTTATTGAGATTGGCTATTTATTGTAGGAGTAGCATCGGGGTTGTTGCCATCTTCAAATCAACTCATTTCTCGCAACTAAAAAAGACAAGTGCATGATAGAATGATATTCGAGTGTTTGAACTTGTTGTTATATTTAAATAAAACACTTTCCATGATTATTCACATAATTATACTTGTTCTCATAATGCTCACATGTTTATGGTAGAATGATGATGATGTTTATGGTAAAGTGATGGTGATGATTATTATGGTTAAAATAATGATGGTGTCAATTGATAGTTGATAATTAATTAGTGAAAGATATAATCATTGCATTACATATTGAGCATTTATATTGCAAAGAGGTGACCTGTGTGGCCCTCTGGAGCTTACTTTATGTGGGCGATCCACAGGAGTGGTTAGTGGAAGACCTACTTTAGCAGACACTCAATAGGAATGGGCAAAGACCTACTTCGGTAGGCACTCCATGGGACTGGAGTTGAGACCCTGTATGAAAAAGGACACAACAAGAGTGATTCATCGATGGGTGATCACTTTGCTATAACGGTATAAGCAAAAGAAGTGAAGATGTGTATTGCATTAATGAAAAGAGAAATGAGATAGTGAGACATACGTATGGAACTTTATGAGAATGAATGGATATAACTTGTTAATATGATGTTTATCTCGTTTATTATTCTACTATGTACTTGCTAAGTTGTGAACTCACCCTTTCTTTGTTATTGTTTTTATGTGCTCATTGAAGACAACATATATGGGCGGGATATATCACAAGTTGATCTTGCACTTTATATGATCACTTATTCATTGATAGAAATAAATCTTACCACCTATGAATTTCTTAGATGAATAATAATTTTCCATTGACACTTAATGGTATTATATTGTCGCTATTTGTCAATTCCCTTTAGTTAGATTTATTATTGATTCGTATTATTGTCGATTCGTGCATCTTAATGTCAAATACTAAATTCTATTTTGCTGAAATTCTATGTTCATGGTATAACTTGCTAAACGTGCAACATAAAAACTTTTCACAATAGCAAGATTTTGAAAAGCTTGCATAACTTTTGTGGATAACGAGTAAAATCAAGATTTACTGAAGTAGTTTGCATGAACTATATGGTTATGGTGGTTGGTCAGTATATTGTTAAGCTTCTACGAACACAATGGCTAGCTTCAACGTAACTCTGGATGTCTTCGTCCTAGCTTTCTTGATGAGTGTACCAGGTTACATCATATTCCTATTCTCTATGGCTGTAAAGAGAATCGAAGAACAGCTTAGCATACCTTATGTTCTGCAGACTGCCATCGGATTTAGCTTCAGCTTCTGATATATGCTAGCTGCAGTTTTCATTGCCTGCCTAGATGGTGAGCTATAGAAGGTCGACACTGACCTATTGCTCTCGATGAGATGGCGAACTAGCCCATTGAGTGAAATCTGTATATATACTAATACTGCGCATGGCTTTGAACATGCCAACATGGCAATTTTAAATTCTGGTGCCAAAAAACAACTCAAATGGCAACTTCGTCGCAGCATGAATTGATGAAGACAACGCTTGGATACCGCCTTGACATTGTCAAGAACACGACTAATTCCAAAAATATATATTTTAATTATAAGACGTGGTTGGCAAGAAACATTTTCTCTGATTATAGAAAGATTGAAATGTCGAAGTCAGAATGCTAGGGGAATCCAAGGCCCTTTCTTTAGCTTGGACGCCAGGGTAATGGATGTCCATCAAAAGACACAACTGAACTTCATCTTCTAAAAAGACTATCATGTGCCCGTACGTTGTAACAAAAACTCATGCTCTAATTTCCGTGCAATGAGCACTAACCTTGTCTTAATCATAATATTCACTTGAATGTGCAATCATTGAATGTTCAAATCATTTCATTGAGACATAATTATTCCTTATTGCGAGGGGTTCATTTGTTAAATAAGGTTTTAGAGCATTGGAAAAAACAATATCACAAAGAGCTTACTTCACCTTTAAAAAAATTCTTGCATTGATATCTGTCACTATGTCACCATCAAAGATGACAATACCCAACGAATGGAACCAATAAGAACAATCATACATCAGAATATGCAATTATGCAAATACACATGAAACAGTTGATATGATGCCCAACTTCCATCCATAGAACAAATAACATCCATCAGCACATCGATTGGGCATGTATATTTCAACCGTGTCATGAAACCAAATCATTCGCCTATCACACAGAACATATCATATCACCTATTAGGAATAGACATATTGCCACAAAATTTAGCCAAGTTCAATAGACAAAGGCCTAATCTTGTTGATGGTGAACAGGAACTTCTCGCAGTGCTAGTTCCTCCATAAGATGTTCTACCTATCGTTATAGACTGACATGCAACAACATCAGCCAAATTAAGATTGGTGCCATTCGGTCCAACAATATTGTTGGTTTGCTGCACCATTCTCCACAGGTGGTAGATCCCCAACTATATCTATAACTATTATTCAGCGGAAAGGTGCCCTACCAGCGGTGCTCTGTATAGCTACATAGTATTTTCCATCAGGTAGAGTAATTTTCAACTTAGGGCTGGCAAAGACGTACATTGGTTCAGGCCACTCAGGAAGGGTCTCTCTAGGCACAGCAGCCCAAATGAATGCCCTTTTCCTCTACTGTGCAACACCATAAGCCCCTACCTCTAAAATTACAAATCGAACCTAAGAACATGTAAACAAGGTTAGACATATATAAGTTAAGGAAATGCTATAGCACGAGGACAAGCAGAGAAGAGGAAGTGTGAAGCACCTAGTGTCCCATCTCCAGGAGTGATGCCAATGCTATCCTGAAGGAATGAAACAAAGTTCCTAACGTTTTCTAAAAGAAAGAATCTAGGATAGAAATACTCCGTGAAAGACAAGAATGCTAAAATCATCTCGCACTGAACTTTGCTCTAGGGACTTTGATTGAATCTGTTCATCCCAGAAAACCCCTAAGAAAAGGATACGTAAAAAGTCCTGCAATCAGCATGGAGGATTGAACTAAGCATGAAGCATTTATTGGTATGTAGGCAAAACAACATACCTGGCATGGAGGACCACCATAGATGAATTCTACTTCACCCGGCATAAGTAGATTCTTAATCTTCTCATCCGAAAGTTTAGCTACACGTTCAGAAGCCTCAGAAGTCGAGATGCAATCATCGGTATCATCACACTTATCTACTATTGCCCTGTAGGCCAATAGTTACAAATGAGTTGGAGATACGGGAGTAATATGATAAGTACAAGGGGAAAAAGGATTGCATACTTCAAAATGACATTGCAGATCTCCACAAATACTAAAGCTTTTGGATGATTTTCATCAAATGCTTCTCCAGTAGGTTCTTCATATTCAATTGCCCTTTTTTTTTGTATGTGATATACATGTAGAATTTAATGGTCAGAAAGTATGTGGAGGCCAAGCCGTTCTATTAACCAATATGTACATTAGAAATACATACCAAATAGCTGCAATCCTTCAGATAAACCTCCACAGCCAGCGAAAATGTCAAGGGTAGCAAGGTGGCGCATCCTTCTATTTATCTAAACCACAAGTTGCCATCTCCACGGCAATCAAGCACATTCTTTGAAAAATCAGAAACAAATTGTACATTTGGAGCTGGGAAATATAACCTTATCTCAGAAGATGCTTTGCCAACTATTCTACAGTACACTACTACAGAAAACCGTATTACAGACGGTTCAGAAACGTCATCACAAACGGTTTTGTGAGCCTTCTGAATTTATGGATCAGTAATGATACAAGTTCATCACAGACGGCTTTCGAACCGTCTTTGGTGTAAATATCACAGACGATTTTTAATTAAAAATCGTCTGTGATTATCAACTAGCACAGACGGTTTGTCTGTGCTATTCTCTTCTACCCCTAAATCTATTTCTGTTTATTGGCTAGCCTCAGGAAATGCTAGCCATGCCCTCTGAAACAAGCAGATCAACATGTACATGTATTGCATCCAATTCACATCTCAATTCATTTCATAAACATAAAACATCTATTTTGCAAATCAATTAATTGAAGTAAAATAAAATATCCAGTAACAAATACACAATAACAATCAACGTCAATCTTATCCCAAATAAAAAATCATAAGTATATGTATTCATAATGACAAAAATATCAAAATGACATGAAATTACATAAAAGTACATATATTCATAAGTATATGCATTCATGAAATAACTATATATTCATAATAGTAAGATTTAACAGCAACACATACACAAACAACAAGTATTCATAAGTATATATATTCATGAAACAACTATATATTCATAAAAGTAAGATTTAAATGTTACATATAACATTACCGATAGCTACATTCCTATATGTCACCGAGCTCGGGGATAGTGGCTGCGACGGGCTCGGGGATGGCGGCCGGCGTCGAGCTCGGGGACGGCGGCGGCGACGGGCTCGGGGACGGAGGCGGGCTCGAGGACGGCGGCCGCGACGGGCTCGGGGATAGCTATAACTGCAGTGTACGCGCAAAACTCTAGCTTGAGGGTATATATAGGAAGGCAATATCACAAACAGTTTTTTATATGAACCGTCTGCGATAATATCTCACTTATCACAGACGGTTCGTAATATGAATCGTCTGTGATATTAATATCAGAGACGGTTTGGAATACGAACCGTCTGTGATAATGCTTAAATATGCGCACCCTAATCCAACTCTTCTAAACTGTCCTCTCCCTCATCTTCTTCATCACCAGATTTCTCAATAATGACATCTAATATTCTTTTGATCTCCTTCCTCTCATCTATCCATCATGAGTTGTTCGGCCGCAACCTTACACAGGCGGCCAACAATTTATGTCTGGAGCAGCTCCTCCTCTCACGCCCTGCTCTCCTTCCTCGACTCGCTTCCATCCGTCAGCTGGACCTCAGATCTGTCATCAACGGAGGTGTCTCGTTACCACTTAGGAAAAGGAAACTACCCTCAGCCTCGTTCTTCTCTACAATGTGCACAAAGCGGAGGAAGCTCTTGCGGTAGTGCAGAGACACATGGATAATCTTGCCGATCAAGCAGAATCAGTCGATTCTGAGGAAGCTTATCATGGCGTCCTCTTTAAGATTATGGGCCATGCTAATGATTTTCCCAGGCTAGAGGAGGAAGTGGAGAGGTGTCGGTACCCCGGATTTCCAAATCCGGACCCTCTGTGTATTACAGCACTAGTCCCAGATCATAGCTAGTGCACACAGTTAAACAGTGATGATTACATAACCAACAACGCTTTATTACAATAATAGAGAGTACAGACCAAAAGACCTCTTATTACAACTGAGGTTTCAAGACCTCATACACACAAAACAAAAACAAACACAGCGGAAGCAAAATAAACTCGGATGAAGACCCATCAATACACCACAGGCAATTGACTGGGGAGCGCAACCTAGTACTCCGGTAAGCCTTCGTCGAATCCATATGCACCGTAGTCGAAGTTTCCTTCTTGAGCTTCATATTTCTCTGGGTATTATTTTAAGTGTAGCATGTGAGTACATAAAGTACTCCGCAAGTCTTGGGAAAATGCAATAGATGCAAGGCTTAACAAAGGAGGGTCATATGGTTCTTTTGCACAAAGCCACATTTTATTTCAAATACCATTAATTATTTTTAAAGGCATCAATTTAGCAAAGTGATTGTTTTAACAGAATATATCAATAATTTTATAGTGAAGGTTCCAACCACCAACACTTGAATACTGGCTCAACCTGCCAAAGCTCAAAACCACGGGTTAAACCACCCACACTAAACAACTGGCTAACCGCCAAAGTTCAAGAAAACGGGTTACACCATCCACACTGGCTACACCCGCCAGGACAACTCCGGGAGTTCCAACCACTCCCGGCTTCCCAAAACTTTTATTTTAAAACCAAAAACCAATGAGCTACCATGTGAATGCATTCTTTGCCCGCCCTTGACCGTGGGCACGGCTATTCGAATAGTTTTACACTCTGCAGAGGTTGTACAACTTTACCCACAAGAGATAAATCATCTTAATAGTCAACACGCTTCCTTTGGCGTGAGACCCAGATAAAATATCACAAAGCTTTTACCTTACTCTAGTCTAGCGGACACCACCACGAGGTTTCACCGAAGGGTTAAATCCACCAGCATGAAGCCCCTCTTGCGCCATATGAGTACAAGAACTGCCCTCACCGTGAATAACCAAGAAATCCACAGCACTCACTTTCCACTGGTGGTACCTAAACTAGACTATTGTAAGTTAGTCAGCTAGGTCGTACCCATATAGACATGTGGTTGTACGGTAGTGCTCAGTTTGGACAAACACAAGCGTCGGTCCTTAATTGACTAGGGCGGAACATACACATTATAAGTTCTCGTGCTAACCGCACCGAACCAATCTTACCATCCGCCCTGGTCTAAAACAATTTTCACATTTTATTTTATTTTAAAAGAACAGAGGCAACACCAATTGCCACCAGTTTCTAAACAAAGTCATAAAATGTAATTTTCCCATTCCGAGGCTACAAAAGTTATTTATAGCATGACTAAGCAGTCTACTACCGGTACAACATTTACCAAAATTTAATAATAATCTCATTATTGAGACAAAGGAAATTCTAGGGTGTCAAAGGTACATGGTTGTCAATGTTAAATGAGGGCATAACAATTATCGGATTAACTATTATCTCTAAAACATGAATTATCATTTTATGTAACATAGCAATGCATTAATTTAAAAATAATAAAAACATTTCTCAAACATAGGTTCAAGATGTTCAAAGGAGACTTACCTTCGTGTGCGATATCTTGACTTTCTTGCTGTGGATCGGAAAATTCTTCGGTGAGTCGGGTTCTACGCGCGGAACGATAAATACAAACGAACAAATAAATACAAATAAAATCACAAAAATATAAAATATATACTGGAAGAAAGGTTAAGATTTTAGATGAATTTAAGAGAAAGAATCAACGGATTCGGAGTTCAAATGAAGGAGAACGGATATCTTGAAGTTTTAGATATCACATGAAATGATAACAAAATCCGAGAATTTCTTTTTGAGCAGTACGGTGTCAATTGATTGCGAGGTGGTGGCGAATGGACAAAATGGAACCCCGGCGATGAGGCGAAGGTGGTGACGTGGGTACGGCGTCGAGAAACGACGGCAATCACTGGCGGTGAGGGAAAACGGCAGTGACGGCGAAAGGACAACGGCAAGTTGGAAGGAGATAGTACCGGGTATGGAACATGGAGAAGTAGGGTGAGCACAGGGTAGAACACGACATGATGAAGCTAGAAAAATTATTGGCTAGGCTGAAAATTCAACGGAGACGATACAATAGATGTTTGAATGACGACGGTACAGAAAAAGGAAAAACTTGATATCTTGGTGCTCCGTGAAGCGAATCCAAAACCATTTGAAAGGTAGCTACCTGGGATGGTTTGGCACGATATGACGCGAACGGATTGGTGAAAAATGCTACCGGATGAATGGGGACACGAGATGCCATTGGCGGCCACGGCGAGGTGTCGGAGGCAAAAATTTGTGGAGGCTTTTCGGAGAAACGGAAGGAAGCACGGCATAGAACGCGACGAGGCAAGTCCAAGAAAAATTACGGCACAGGCTAAAACTCAACAGAGACGACGAATCGACGTCGGGAGTCAAAAACAACCATTTTTGCGGAAAGTTCAATTTCTGACAATTGGCTCCACGAAAAATTAAATAAAAATGATGGATAAATTGTTTGGAGGCTAGGACATGATATGACACGAACAAAAATTAAAGCGCTTACCGAAAAAGTGGTGTACGCGCGAAGGCACGGTTCAGCGTCTGGCTCGACCAGGTCGACGAGGACTCGGTGAGTCTTTGAGTGACGGCGATGGGAGCATGGCGTAGAACGCATCGAGGCGAACTCAACGGTATAGACGGCTCGGCCAATGGACATCGGATGGTGACGAAACATGACGGAGAAGACATTAGACGACCGGCGGGTTGGCATCGGCGTTCCGGACAAACGGAGAGGAGTTAGCGGGTGAGGTTTGTGACGAAACGAAGAGGAGAACATCGGGAACACAATGCTCACCTCGGTTTTGATGGAACACACACGGTCGGCTCGCAGCGAGGAGAGGAACGACGGCACGGTTTGGCCACGGTGGTCGGTGATGCTCCGCGGCGAGGGAGCACCGCGTAGAACGCGTGAAGGCAAAGCCGACGGTGTGGTCAAAAGTCACCGGACTCTACTGTTGGAGGCGCAATCGGCCGAAGAACGACGCTCGGTTCACAAAAGTAAAATGAAGATTGTGGAGAGAAAAAAGGGAGAGAGGACTTGAGATTTTCGGTGGTGAATGAGGATGAGGAGAGGCACCTGGTGCTCCCTTTTATAGGGGTGGAGGTGGACCGGAGAGGGAGATCAACGGGGCATGTCATTTAGAGCACGGTTTAAATTTCGCGTAAATACTCATAAATGGGAGGGGAAACGGTGGGGAAATGAAAGCTCTTGATGAGAGGATTTAAATGCACTTTATTTCACAAAAAACCGTTGAGAAAATCACGAGTAATTAAAGCTTAAAAAATCACGGACATGGCAAGCGCTGGTCACAAGACGGTCCGGACGATCATCCTCTCTCCTCTTTTTTTTTGTTTGAGATTTTGAAATTAAGCTCAAACAAACTCCGAAAATTGTAAAAAAAAATTACGAAACTTCCTTGAGGCTCAAAGAACTCAAATAAAATATTTTTAGCAAATATTAATATTTAATTTTATTTTATTAAATAAAAATTCTAATTAAGATTTAGTTTAAACGAAATAAATTCAAAAATTTCAAAAATTTGAAAATAGGGTATAAATGGATATATTAGAATTTTAGATGAATTTAGAAATTTTAATGAGCTCAATCGAGTTAAACGAAAAGAACGGGCTCTCGGAAGTTTGAAAAAGAGAAAAGAATAAACCGATTTTCTGAATTATTTTTGAACTGAAAATCAAATTATGACGTCATCAAGGAAATGATTTTCAAATGAATTATTTTTCTGTGGAAAATAAATTTATGACGTCAGCAAGGATTTTGATTTTCTGGCGAATTATTTTGTAAAGAAAATAATTTTATTCAACGACAGTGGGACCGGTTTATCAACGAGAGAGAAGAGAGAGAGGAAAGAGCGGACGATCGGATGAGCGATGTGGCGCAAGGAGGATATCGGGATCGTCGGGTGGAGAGTGAAGGGATTAAGAGAAGATGGACGCACGAGATTAGATCGGCATGGAGAATTAAATTTGATTTAGATTTTCGAAAAACACCGTAAAATTCAATAAAGCTCGAAAAATACGAAATTATATCCAAAATTCCAGGAAAATTCAAACAACTTCCGGAGACATTTTGGACTTAATAAAAGTATTTCCAACTACTGTTGGTAATTTAATTTTCATACTTAAAATACTTTTATTTTCAAAATAGATTTTAAAACTCGGAAAAACTCAGAAAACCAAATATAAGCCGAATAATTCCAAATAATTAATTTGACATAGTATTTTTTTACAGAAAATCAAAATATAATTTTATTCAATAATATTTTTAAGTTTTTACTATAAATTGCTTTTCAAATCTAGCTTTCTAAAAGCAGAAAATCAGGGCAAACAAAATTCAAATTTCATACAAACAAAACTCTTATTTTTATTTTAAACTAAATTAATTTAATTTAATAATTTAAATTTTTTCCTCCAAAATTTGAAATAATCACCGGAAATCATTATAAGAGGGCAAGGACAATCTTCACAGCATTCGAGAACTCAATGGCTGATTCTCCAACTCTAGAAGTCGAAGAAGAAGTATATGAAGCCTAGAAGATTAAAATCTGGGAATCTCTTTTTTTGGACTTTTATAAAAAATTTGCCTTGAATTTGACTCTCGTCTCAGTATAGCTTCTGTAGTTCATACGACAAATGTCTGTGTTGTCTGGATTACCACAGATGGTTCGTATTAAGAACCGTCTGTGAAATTTCACAGACGGTTATTAACACAAACTGTCTATGTTGTCTCGATTATCATAGACAGTTCGTATTAAGAATTGTATGTGAAAATTTACAGACGGTTATTAGCACAAACCGTCTGTGATGTATTAATTATCATAGACGGTTCGTGTTAATAACCGTCTGTGAAAATATCACAGACGGTTGCTATTATAAACCGCCAGTGATAGTTTAAGCACAGACGGTTTCGTATGAACCGTCTGTGATGTACCCGTCTAGTATAGCCTCTTTTGTAGTAGTGGTAAGAGAGATGCTTTAAGATTGTCATTCATGCACAACCAGAATATGGAAAGTCTCAGAAGTCAGGATTTCACCGATTAGTTCTGTTTTATGTACTTGAGACAACGACATAGGAGGAATCACTTGCGGAGAGTTTTGATGCTATATAACCCATGTAATGTTCATTATGTGATAAATTAAGAGTTACTATCTTAGATTCATCCTCCAACACACAAGTAACAAGAATTGCTTCTACTTCTATGGGGTCTGATATACTAGACCAACAATTAAGTGCCAAGTCAACAACCTCAGGAGAATAGGGCCTTTGACTCTGAATCTAGAAGTTGTTGTCACTAATGGAGAAACTAGGAGATTGTTTTTGTAACACCTGGACCAGATTTGGCCCAACCCAGTCCACACGATGCCCAATAAGAGAGAGAGCGCCAGGTGGGGGAGGAAGCAAAAGTCGATTTGCTTCCCTTCCCCATGCTACTTGGCTGCTGCCCGCCCGTCCCCGTGCTTACCTGGCTGTCGCCTTCTTCCCCCGCATGCACACCGTCGTCGACCAGCCACTGGCGCTGCCGTTCTTCGCTATCCCCCCGCTGTCGACGATGCCGATGATGCCCCACGCGCATCATGCGTCACTGTTGCTTGCACGCGCCACTG
Source organism: Bonia amplexicaulis (assembly GCA_036346245.1). Lineage (NCBI taxonomy): Eukaryota > Viridiplantae > Streptophyta > Magnoliopsida > Poales > Poaceae > Bonia > Bonia amplexicaulis. Next base: position 9,166,329 of record CM070759.1, on the reverse strand, counting down.
TCGCTAGCCACCAGCACCGCCCTTGCTATCGCGTGTGCCACCGTCGCTTAGCGCCGTTGCTCCCGAGTTGCATCTCGCCTTCCTCGTCCTCTGTTGCCGCCGCCACTCCACCCCGCGGACACACCTTGCCTCCCTTCGCCCCATAGCTCACCGTGTAAGGAGACAAGGGGAGAGCCAGGAGCTGGCTATGAGGGGAGAGGGGCCGACCAACCGAGGAGAGGGTAGGGAGGACCCGACCAGCTGAGAATAAGAGGAGAGGAAGGGGAGGAAGAGAACAAAGAAGAAGAGGAGGGAGTCAGCCATGGAAAAAGAAAGAAAAAGAAGAAGGGGAAAGAAGGAAGAGGAGGAAAAGAGGAAAAAAAGAGGAAAAAAAAGAGAAAAGTCTGATCCGGCACCTGATCCGTCAGATCTGGCTAAGGACCGATTGGTAGTACCCCGATCCAGTTGTTCGGGGTTAGGGTAACACCTTAGAAACCTTCTCCCTATTTATTCATCGATTCTTGCCTAAGTTATTAGGTCGATTACTAGAATTGATTCGTGTGGCCATGAAAATATTGTTTTTTTAATATGAATGCTTATACGGTGAAATCGATGCTGCCACTGTTGATCTGGTTGATTTGTGGTAGGAGAGGGAAAGGGAGAGAAAGAATGGATTGAGAGAGGTGTTGCTGCTAGCAAGTACTAGAGTAGTAGTAGTATTTGGTAATATTCATTAGTAGATGATAAATTAAAATGAGGTTACCTTGTGTAACTGATTGAAGAGAGATTAAGCATGTAGAATTCGATCCGCAAGTATAAATGACAAAATTGTTAAATTTTCGGATTGGTTGAGCACCGTCATAACAGGAATTGGTTATGTCGGGTTGTGTGTAAGAGCAATGTCGTTTGCTTGTATGTGTATGTATTGCATTAGTGATGAATTGAAATGGATAATGCTTGTTTAGGTGGCCGTTTGAGTTTAGTACCGTCCACGCATCGTCCGCTAGGTTAACACGCAAGTGCATGGTAGAACAGTGGATTATGGTGAATGCTTGCTGTTGTGGGTGTGGCCCCCACCTAAACCCAGCCGGCCTGTTAGAAGGTTGTAAAGCCCAAAATAGAACATGTATAATGACATAAATGCCCTTGAGAGGGATACTTAGGTGTAAGGATATAATTGTAAAATACTCCCTATGTGAATATATATAAAGCTACCCTGGCCGTGGGGAGGATCCTAAGGGCATTGTTCATCTAACATCTCCACTACCACTCTGCACTATTTGGTCTGTAACCACAATAGTTGGCGCCATCCATGGGGACGACTAAGCAAGCCTCGAGATTTCAAGAAGGATGGCACCCAAGAAAGTTTCATCATCGGCGGCGAGGAAGAAGAGACGCACGACGGCGGTGCTCGTCGACGCCAGGGCTACCACATCGGTTGCTAGCGCGGACGGCGACGCCGGCCCTATGACTATTGATGTCGACACTCGTACCACGGCTGGCGCGGTGGTCGGCACGGGTGGTGCCGATCGGGTCACGAGGAGCGGCCCCACCGATGCCCGCGTTGGCACGGCCACTACCCCCGCACCCAGAGTGGAAGCGACAAGCGGCTCCGATGGCAACGACGGCCTCGTCACGGACACCGGAGCCCAACTCGCCGGTGCACCGGGCAGCTTCAAAGAGCAAGCCATGGTCGCTGCCAACCCGACGGTGCAATCCGATGCTCCGGCCGCAGCAACCACGCCGATGGTGGAGGACGCTCTACTGACGGCCCTCGGCATGATGCAACGAGGAGCTGGTGGACCTCCGCGGAGCCAGTAGACCCCGCCTGCGGTGGCGACGGACCCTACACCAGAACGGGCGGACAGCCGCGACGCCCCTACATCCAGTCACGTCCCACTTCGGCGTGTGGATCCGAAGTCCCCCCTCTCCGCGGGCCTGTAGTAGTCGGTGTGGCTGGAGGACTTCAAGTTCCCCAACACCATCAAATTGTACAAAGGCGACACGGACCCCGGGAGTTCGTGCGTGTGTACGAGACCGGGACCGCAGGCAGGGACGACTCCACCAAAGCGAAGGGACTTCCCCTCGCGTTGCAGGGGTGGCGCTCTCTTGGTTCTCCACCATAGAGCCAAACTCCATCTACACATGGGAGCAGATCTGCGACCGCCTCTGCAACAACTTCCAGGGGAATTACGTCGAGCTCGTCGATGCGGATCAGTTCTTCTCCATCAAGCAAAAACCCTCGGAGAGGCTCCGAGAGTACTCAAGCGCTTTGCTAAAGTCCGCTGCCAGGTCAAGAATATCAACGAGATAACCATCATCAACGCAGCGATACAAAGCCTCCACACAGGGGCGTGGCGAGTATAATCTTGCGCAGCCAATCAAGGCGATCATGAAGCTCTTCGACAAGATGGAAGAGTATGCGAGGGTGGAGGAGGACGCGCGACGACGTAAAGACGACTCCGACACCAATCAAGCGCGGGACTCATTGAAGAACAAAGACTCGTCGAAGAAGGACCCCTTGCAGGGCGCCTTCAAACGCAAGCAAGAGCCCCCGAAGGATGCCCCCGAGCCGCCCAAGCCCAAGCGAAACCAACGTAGATTCCAGAGGGCCCGCTATGTCTTCAACATCGAGGGAGGCTCCGAGGATAGTGCCCCCACCAGTCGCGGATGAGGTCGCTGAGGCCGGGGCCGAGGACATGGCCGGGGTCGTGATGATAGGCCCCGTGAAGAGCAAGAAGAACAGCGCTATGATATGTGGTGCGAGGTGCATGGCCGAGGTGATCACCACACGCGGTCATGCACCACCATCGCGGCGCTCCGTCAGAGCACCGCCAGGGATAGAACCCTGGAAGCGGGGCCTCTGGTGGTGGCCCATGTGCAGCAACCCCACGAGGGCCCCTGCAAATTCAAGCCCTGGAGGGAGCGCAGCGTCGGGTCATAAAACGTTATCTCCGGGGCTCTTCACAGGACTTCTCCTCGGCACAGCAGCAAAAGGCCTACGCGCGGAGGCTACACCATGTGGCGGCGTACCTAGCACAAGCGCTGGCGGCGTGGGCGCGGCACGAAATCACCTTCACACCTGCTGGTGCTGAGGGCATGAAATTCCCTCACCAAGATCCCCTGGTCATCTAGGCCGCCATCGCAGGTTGCGATGTCAAACGCGTCCTGGTCGATGGAGGCAGCTCCGCGGACATTCTGTTTGCGCCGGCCTTCGACCATATGGGGTGTAACATCCCGAAATTTGTTTATTTCAAAATATGGAATTTTAAAATCATTCCCTGCATTTTGTTGACATTTGAATTTCTTTTGGATATTTATTTGAAATCATTTTGAAGATTTGTGGCATGCGAACTAATACTCAAAGAGTATCCCAAATGCAAGTGATAGAAAATTGGAATTTCAATTACGAATCTGAAAAGATGATCCAGTATAAGGAAAGAGGAACCTGATTTAAAATATAAAATAAAGCCAGAGGGAATAATAAAATATCTCTCCAGATGGTTGAGCCAAAAATCCCCTCTTAAAATTGAATTAGCATACAAAACTCAAGTTTGGACATTCAAAAATTTAGATATACAATTTATAGCAAAAAAATTAATTAGGACCAAAAGTAAAGGACCAGTATAGTTTGTATCAAGATAATTGGACCAAGACTTGAATTAAAAACCCAAAGTTAAATACAAAGCTTAAATAAAAATTTAAGTTTTGGATAGAATGCAAAAACTCCAAAAAAATCAGGAAATCCTAACACCTCTCTTCATTTTCCCTTTCCCTAATTCTTTCTCTCACTTACACATGGGGCCCACATCCTTTTCTCTCTCTCCCTCTCTTTCTCCCTTTTCTCCCCTGCCGTTGGACCCGGTCCCCCCCGTGCGCCTTCCTCTTTTTCTTCTCCTTTCTTCCTCCTTCCCCGCGCGCACCCGGTCCCCCCTTCTCCTCCTCTGCTCTGCCCCGACAAAGGCCGCGTGGCACGGCCCTTGCCTCCGCCCCGAATCCCGCGCCAAGCCCCGCGCCGCCGCCACACAGCACCGCCGCCCGACAAGCCCGGCGTGCGCCTCGGCCTCGTCGTGGCCAGCTGTGCCCGCTCGCCTAGAAAGCCCGGACACCTCTCCAAATGCTTCACCCCACTCCCTACATCCTCTCACAGAGCCCAATTGAGCCCCCTTGCACCAAATTTCGCCAACGAGCCCTTTCTTCCCCACGGCCGGCCAACGAGCTCGCCAGTGATTCGAGCCGAGCTAGCCCAATTCCCTTCACCAGAACCATCATCGGAGCATCACAAAGCCGCCGCCGACCTCAACCGAGCTTCCCCTAGCCCGTACCTCGCCGGAGTCGAGTCCCCTCCCCAGCTCATCGCCGTCGCACGCCGCCAGACCACCACGGCCGTCCCCGAGCTCCTCTGACCACATAGGTAGCCTTCTAATCACACATAGATGCTCCCCTAGCTCTCAATCGGGTTATAACCCAGTGTGCCGCCGTGCTCCCTTCTCCCCTATTTCGCCGCCGCCTTCGGTCGCCGCCGACCGCCGCCACCGTCGAATTGGCCGGCGAGACCGCGCCCAGAGATAGACGCAGGCGCGAGCAACCCATTTTAGGGATGCCCACGCCCGGTCACCGCTCCCTCCGCCGGCGGCAAACTCCCCGTCCATCGGCCGGAGGAAGAAGAAGGGCGGTGGCATCGGTATAAAAGGGTTATATGCCCTATAGGGGTAAGAAACACCCGAGTCTCACTTGACTAGAACATTGTCTCTTCCCGGATCCCTCGGCTGCTTCGAGCCCCGCTTCGCAGTGGCGCTGACGTTGAGCCATTTCTTTTAAAAACGCCGCTGACATGTGGGCCCCACCTATCAGCGACCGCACACGCGCGCGTCTGGCTGACAGTCGGGTCCCTTTGTCGAGGCGATGAGGGAGAAGAGGCGATCCTTGCCAATGAGCGCCGCTGTCGATTTATTATTTTTAGGATTTAACCAAACCGAAAGTTTTCAAATGAACATAACTTATTCATTTTAACTCCAAATTGAATAAAACAAATTTCTAAATTCATCTAAATTCAAGATCTGTCCAATGGAAGAAAAATTATAATTTTTGAAGCACATTTGAAATTAGAAATTAATTTAGAGAAGCTAATGAAATTTAACTAAGATATAAATAAGGATATTTAAGATTTAAATTTTTATTAGATCATATATGGTTAATTAATATGGTTTGAATATCTATCCAAAAGGCTAAAATATTAGTTCGATAAGCTAAAAGTTGTATACAATGCATAAATGTAACATATGTCCTAAATATAGCACTCAACAAAATACTGCTCCCCAACCTCGTACGCCAAATCATAAGTCTAACCTAACTCATAGAACTTCCTAAATAAATATAAGAATAATAAAAGAGATTGTTAATAAAAAGACCGAGTCGTTATATTCTACCACCAACCTTGTCTCAAATCACCCGAACCGACTATTAACTCATAACAAAACCAAATCAAGATTATTCGGGTTTGTTTTGGATCTTCTGAGTTATTTGCCTTTATTTGAATTCAACTGTAGGCAGGGCTGACAAATTTGCATAGCTCTAGTGTGGTTACGTGAAGGTGTGAACACGAGCAAAGGGATGGAAGGTCTCATCCCCGCCTTTGCCCGTGATGGCTCACGAGGGACCCTTCTCGAGGGATGGTCACATCCTACAGAAGATAGACCTTAGCGGGCATAACCACAAGTAGGGTTATGCATCGTAACAGTCCTGTGATAGTCTACTCAACTGCATGGCTAAGGAATCATGTGGGGCAACGAGCAGATTTATCTCTTGTGGGTAAAGTGTACAAACTCTGCAGAGTAAGAACTATTCGAATAGCCGTGCCCACGGTCAAGGGCGGACATGGGAACCTGACTAGATATAGTTCTATTTCAAAAACTTTGTGGATGGAAATGGAAAAAGTGGAGGGCAGAGAAAGGCCCTTATTTGTGTTGTCCTGGGTGTCGTCCCAGTGGTAATGTAAGCGGATATAACGCTGAAAGGTTAAGCATATGGTGCAGAGACTATGAAATGGTGGTTGGAATCTGAATCGCTACTATTATTGCATTTTCATACGCATTATGATTTTGTTCAAAATGCTAAGTCTCAGGAAATTTCTATGTATTATATTTCAAAAGCAAATAATGATAATACTTCTCCTAAAATAAAAAGTCAGGAAGACTAAATAGAGTCATAAGAAAAGAAGATGATTGTTGCGGTAAATGCGTAATAATGACTGGTGGATTCCTATCGATTATAAATAAGGGGATGATTGAAAGTAGTTTAGGAGAAAGAAAATTGGTGGAGTCTAAATGAATAGATAGGCTAGATGGATGATTTAAATGATTTTGGAGAATTAAAAAGAGTGCAAAGGTAATTGCTGGATTTAATGGGATTAATAGGATTTGATCTAAATGGATGAATTGAGTTTGTGGAAATTTGGAGATATGATAATTGGAGTATAAACCTGACTAATGATATTCTTGGTGGAGACGTACCGATGAATCAGTATGAACTTGATCAATGGTAGTCTTGGTGGAGAAATACTAATGAATTAGCTAGAGATAAATAGTGAAAAATAAGGCTGATTATGGAAATAGCAATTTATGGTTTTGGATCATTAGAAGAAAGGATTGAATGATTGGAAAGTGCTGATACAAATGATTTCGGTAGATTAAAAAGTAGTCATGTTAGAGGATTATTAGAACTCAGAAATGAGGAGTTGGTGAATAGCGGTTACGAGATTGGATTATTAAGAATTCGGAATACAAATATATTGATGGATTTAAATAGATATATATAGAGAGTATATGATCGGTAGATTAACTAAATGATGTCACTCGCTGTTTGAAGTCTTAGACAGCAATCAATTTGGTGAGAATACGTTCGGTGGAATAAGTAATTAATGAAGTGTGTCCTTGGTGGGATAAGTCAATTATGGTAGTCACCGTGTAGAGTTCTAGATAGTAACTATAACACTATGATTCAATAATGATAATGCTACTTAAGGCAATTTCTGGCAAATAAAACAACCCGAGTCTTTCATTTGATAAGCCAAGCATACTATTTATTTGCATTCTGTGTATTGGCTCGCGGAGCACAGTGGTTAGTGTGCTCACACTCGCTCTCATAACAAATCCAGAATCAAGAATCAGATCACTGCGCCTCAGCAACACTATTAGTCATGATGACAAAGAAGATGAAGATGTTAAGGGCTAGGTCGCGAACCTCCAGTTGGCTGCCTGTGGGCACGTCCTGAGGGTTCCCCCTGTGTGCTCCATTCTTTCGCTGCTGCAATTTAATGATTTCGGCCTAATCGGCCCATGTGTAAGTTTACTATATTATTTATGCTTCCGCATATATGTATTTGATATTCATTTTCTGTATCTGTGAGCACTATCTACTGATCCAGGGAATAGTGCAATAAATCACAGAGGATTCCGGATGTAAAATCTGGGGTCTTGTCATGGGGATCCCCAAGAGTCGCTTGGGCCTTGAGAATCCTTTGTGAGGGATTCGGGGTCACCAACAAGACGTTGGGTCGTGCGCCGCAAGTCTCCTTCATCCAAGGCGACAACGCGAGGGGCGAAGACGTCACCTTCGACGTCGTCGACATCCTGTACCCATACAATGCCATGTTGGGGCGCCCAACCCTCAACTCCTTGGGGCAATCCCGCACCATGGCTTCTTATGCATGAAGCTCTTGGGCCTGCAAGGTATCATCACCACCTTCGGTGACCAGGACCTCACCCGGCGCATGGAGCTTGGTGCTCGGGGTCCGCACCGCAAGGTGCATGTCCTCACCGACAATCCAAAGCCAGACACGCCCTCCGCCCTGGGATGGATGCCTAAGCCCAGGCGACATCAAGGGTGTGGACCGTGCCCTCATCGAGCATACTTTGGCGGTCCACCCCGATGCCAAGCCGGTCAAGCAAAGGCTCCGGCGAATGTCAATTGAGCGGTAGCAAGCGGCCAAGCCAGAGGTGGCAAAGCTCCTCTAGGCCGGAGTCATCCGCGAAGTCCAGCACCCGGACTGGCTCGCCAACCCGGTGCTGGTGAAAAAGGCTAGCGGCGCCTGGCGCATGTGTATTGACTTCACCACCCTTAACAAAGCGTGTCCGAAGGACAACTACCCCTTGCCACGCATGTGACGCATCGACCAGTTGGTGGACGCCACGGTGGGGTGTGAGCTCTTGAGCTTCCTGGACGTATACTCCGGCTACCACCAGATCTACATAGCCCATGACGATGAGGACAAGACCAGCTTCATAACGCCGATAGGGATGCACTGCTTCGTTAGGATGCCCTTCGGTCTGAAGAATGCGGGGGCAACGTTCACACGCCTCGTCGCGCTAGCGTTGGCCTCCCAGCTTGGGAGGAACATGGAAGCTTACGTCGACGATGGAAGTGTATATACCTTTAGTTCAGAACTATGATGACACAATACTAAGAATCAGTGAAAATAAGGACCTCATTCATGAAAACACTAGAAATAGGAGAAATAAGTTCATCCTAAGCTTCTTCGGGTGTACTGGGAATATTTGCTATGGGCTAAACTCTAAAAGAGAAGTCGGTAACTGCTCATGTTCTCACACTTCCTGAGCCAAAGAAGCATTTCACAATTTACTTGGATGCTTCTCAGGTTGCGTTCTCATGTAGGATAGCAAAGTGATTGCTTATGCATCACGACAATTGAGGAAGCATGAGCAGAATTACCATAGTCACGACTTAGAGTTAGTCGTAGTGTTTTTTGATATAAAGATTTGGAGACATTACTTGTATGGAGAGTCATGCGATATTTTCACTGACCACAAGAGCCTCAAATATATTTTCACTTAGAAGGAGTTGAATTTGAGGCAAAGAAGGTGGCTGGAGCTGATCAAGGACTGTGATCTCACTCTTCAGTACCATCCGGGCAAAGCAAATGTGATTACTGGTGCCCTTAGTCGCAAGACGACATCCTCCACTCTAGGTTGTCTCGTTGCTGACTTTGAACGGATGGGAATTTCCTATTGTTACAATGGTACAACACAGGCTGAGGCACAACAGTTGCTAGAATCGGCCATTCCGGAGTGTGTGAAGGAGGCTCAAAAGCATAATCGGTTGCTTCAGCAAGAGAGAAAGTGGCTTGATGAAGGGAAAATGGGGGCTTTCAGCCTTGATGAGTCAGGTGCATTGCAGTTTAAGGGCTGCCTTTGTGTGCACAAAAGGCTCAAGTCAAGAATGATATTTTCATAGATGCTCATCGTACCCCGTACATGGTGCATCCTGGTGATACCAAGATGTATTGAGATCTCAAGAAAAGCTTGCTTCTGGTGGAAGAGAATGAAAGTGGATATCGTTAAGTATGTGGCATCTTGCGGGGTTTGCCAGCAAGTGAATTCCTTACTAGGGTGAAACCTTAGTGTTGGCTTGGCCAGGTTGAAAGCTTTGCATTGTAAAGGTCTTGTTATGATTACTCAGTCGCACGCCTACGAAAGCGTGTAATGGTTGACATTATGAGACACTCATATCTTGTGGGTAAACTTGTACAAACTCTGCAGAGTGTATAATCTATCCTGGATAGCCGTGCCCATGGTCAGGGGCATGTTAAGTAAAGTTTTTCACGGATTAGACTTTGTTTTTCAAAATGGTTTATGAAAAGCTTATGGATGGATGGAATCCATGAGAGATTGAAAGCATATGGATGGATGGAATCCATATGAGAGTTTTTGGAAAGATGTTCTGGGTGGGATGACTGTGGTTAGGTTAGTATGGGGGATGGACCTACACTAACGGCGGGTGGAGCCCCGGAAAGAAGAGTCTACAATAAAGGGGCAGCCACCAATATTTGGACTGACCCAGTGTTTGACAAAGATAAGGATACTGGCTCCTACTTGATGATACTAGAAGGGTTCTGAAGGAAAACTGTGGCCTGGCCAGCCACACTATCGACACTCCCCCGACTAGGAGCATTCAGTAGCATGATGCCCACCACCACACTTGAAATAGATCATGCTCTGCCCTGGGATAGGACAACAGGCTGGGGTCGCTGATGAAGAATGAGGTGCCGAAGAAGACGGCCTTAGAGACTTGGACTTGGATGAATGTGGGGGACGGTGGCCCCACTTGGTCTTCTTAGGAGTAGGCCGCTGAGACGACCCACCCCCTCAGTGAAGCTCCTCTTCTGGTCACTACCAGAAGCACTCGGACCACTAGAGGGTTGCAGCCCTTTAGTGAGCTGCATCTCCAACTCCATCCATCTGGCCTGCTCTACCACGGACCTAAAGTCATGTGGCGTAGTAGCTCCCATGACATGTCGGAACTAAGAGTTGTGCCCTCGGTGGAACCTTTTGGGCTTCTCAAGGTCATTGCTCGTGACCGATGGTACAAGGTAGATCAGATTGTCGAACCCAACCTCGTACTCAGCTACGATCGTCTTTCCCTGCACGAAGGTCGACAGGGCAACTTCCATGCTCTCCATGAAATAATCTGGGTAATACTTCACCTTGAACTACTCAGCGAAGATTTTCCAAGTAGTAGGACTCTGGGCAACCTGGCGAAAGAACCCCTTCCCACTAGATGTCCACCTAACCCTTCAACTGGAAAGCCATATAGCAAGCTTTTAACTAAGAGCTCATCTCTAGGGCTTTAAATTACCTTTCCATGTAGTGCAACCAATCCGCAGCTTAGATTGGTGTATCCATCCCATCAAAGGTATCTAATCGCATGGCCAAGCACTCACAAAGGCCCATCCTTCCCTTCGGTGTGATCGGAACGGCAATAGGGGCAGCAACGGGTACGACCGCAATAGAGGCTAAAAGCGCTTGTCGGCAAAGCGTACAGACCTCCTCTACAAACTCCTGCAGCAAGGTCGAAGATCTTGCCCAATGTCTAGTTACAAACAGCTCAGCTGAAGCAACCTCTGCGCCAGGTAGGGGTGGATATCGAGCCAACTTCTCGTTTTATCGAGCTTTTTCTAAAATTGATATAGTTTGATTTAATATCACTTTACGTATAATTTAAAAGTATTTTGAGAAACGAGCTAACGAGCCGAGCTTTAGCAAAATTCAAATTCATTTGAAATCAACTTATTTTAATGTTTAACTATTAACAAGTATAATTGAAGCAATTTTGAACCGAGCCAACAGCCTCACTAACGAGCTTTTTTTCCACCCCTAGCGCCAGGTGCCTCCGGCTAAACCTCGGCCACGACCACGCCCTCTACCTCTCAGCATATATGTTCATGATAGACAGTTAATCACTCAACCACCCCATAAACATCTACCTCAGTAATACAAATCAACAATAAGGCTAGAGGCATAAATGCAATGCAAGACCCATTCCCTATCCTATTGTGCAACAGAGTGTGTCAGATTTTATTTTTTTAGGCCTAAGTCAAAATTTTAATTGAATAATTAAGCTAAGTTAACAATTTTCTTTACCACAGAGATAATGCCCGCTCTGATACCAATTGTAACACCCTGCCCACCGTCTGGACCTAGAGTGCTACCACCATTGCATATTTCTACCATTCCAACAACTGCTAGTAATTTTAAGCAAACACTACTTTATTTATATTGCAGCAACTAGATAAACATCATACCATTTTAGTTCTAACTTTAACATGGCATATCAGTAGAGTCTAAAACATACTAACAAAAGATGATACATGAAGTGCTACTTGTACATGAAATTATTCATGTGCTACACCCGCCCGTGCATGACGTCCTCAAAGATCACCTAAAAAACGAACAAAGCAAGGGTGAGTCCAGAGATTCAGCAAGCACGTAATAGACCGATAAACACTACCATAAGCACAGTTAATGACATCTCCATAACACAATCATTCTCCACAAGTCTCGCTATCTCATCTCAATCACTCTTTATGCAATGCAACGCTCATGATCAATCTCTTTCTCGTCTGTAGCTTTTACCAGTAAAACGAAGGGCACACCTATTGATGTCACCTTTAACCTCCATCCCATGGAGATTCCTACCAAAGTAGGTCTTTCCCTCCATCCTGTGGAGGTGCCACCGAAGTAGGACTTTCTCAAGAGCACACCGGACTAGTCAATAGCTTTACTCATAGCTATTGACTTTCTCACCGCCCTGGATTATAACGCACATATCATCTCATGAATGCATTTATCCATCACTTCACTATGTATCACATTTATCATCATGCATCAAGCAACATCAAATAATGCAAGTATCATATATTCTACAACAACCACCGTCTACCGCTCTACCATGTACTTGTTGGATTACCCAAGCGGAGCGGAACGACATGTGGATGGCATTGATCGCGAACCTCCACGTGAACAAGCATTCATCCAATCTCAATACATGGAAGCGATACATGCACACATACGAACGTCATCATTCCTACACGCAAACCCAACTCTGGAATAAAAATGCCCGGGGTTAAGGACCCGATGCACAGGTACCAAACCCCACTTTTTCCTCTTTTCTTTTCTTTCTTCTTTTTTTCCTCCTTTTCTTTTTCTCCTAGCCTTATCCATCCCCAATCCCCTTTTCTCTCTCTCTCTCTCTCTCTCTCTTCATTTTAGTTTGGCCGTATGGCCTCAACCCCTCCAGCGGTGCACGGCCAGGCTCGAGCACATCGGCCCTGAGCACACCACTGGCTACTACCGTCTGGCACTAGTTGCCTCCCGCACGCCTCCACCTTCCCCCTTCTCTCTCCTCAATGTTCCTCTCTCTCTCTCTCTGGAGCTACCCAGGTGGGTTGGTGGCTCATGGTTGAGCTTGCGCACACCGATGCTAAGGTCACCACTAGCCACTTGCTGCCCCCATGTGTGCGCCTGCACCGCCTTGACATCTCCCCCAGATACGACCGACTAGGACCGAATCTGCCGCCCCTAAGCGACGCCGCTGGTGCACCAGCCAAGGGCTTGCCACTGGGGATCCCTCGCAGTGGACGCCCACATGGGTCCCCTTCCAGCTCCCTCAGATCCGATCATCACTGACTCCTTAGGCTCGGGGGCTTGGGTGCGCCAACCCTGTACTTGCCTCTGGCCACTAGTGTCGGGACCCGGATTTTCAAATCCGAACCCTCTGTGTATTACAGCACTAGTCCCAGATCACAGCTAGTGCACACAGTTAAACAGTGATGATTACATTGCCAATAACGAAATTACAATAATAAAGAGAGTACAGGCCGAAAGACCTTTATTACATATGAGGTTACAAGACCTCGCACACACACAAAAGATAAAGCACAGCGGAATCAAAAGTAAATCCAGCGGAGACCCATCAATACGCCACAGGCAATTGACTAGGGAAGCGCAACCTAGAACTCCTGGAAGCCTTCGTTGAATCCATACGCTCCGTAGTCGAAAGTTCCATCTTGAGCTTCATACTCTTCTGGGTATTATTTTAAGTGTAGTATGTGAGTACATAAAGTACTCCGCAAGTCTTAGGAAAATACAATAGATGCATGGTTTAACAAAGGAGGGTTATATGGTTCTTTTGCACAAAGCAATGTTTTATTTCAAATACCATTAGATATTTTTGGAAGGCATAAATTTAAATAAGGAAATTGTTTAAACAGAATTTATCAAGTTAAATAGTGAAGGTTACAACCACCAACACTAGATCACTGGCTCTAACTGCCAAGGTTTAAATCAATGGGTTATATCCACCCACACTGGCTACATCCGCCAGGACAACTCCGGGAGTTCCAACCTCTCCCGGTTCCCAAATCTTTTATTTTAAAACCAAAAACAAATGATCTACCATGTGAATGCATTCTTTGCCCGCCCTTGACCGTGGGCACGGCTATTCGAATAGTTTTACACTCTGTAGAGGTTGTACAACTTTACCCACAAGAGATAAGTCATCCTAATAGTCAACACGCTTCCTTTGGCGTGAGACCCAGTTAAAATATCACAAAGCTTTTACCTTACTCTAGTCTAGCCAGACACCACCCGCTGAGGTTTCACCGCTGAAGGGTTAAATCCACCCAGCATGAAGCCCCTCTTGCGCCGTATGAGTACAAGAAATCCTCCTCACCGTGAATAACCAAGAATCTCAGCACTCACTTTCCACCGGTGGTACTTAAACTAGCCTATTGTAAGTTAGTCACCTAGGTCGCACCCATATAGACTTGTGGTTGTACGGTGGTGCTCGACCGGACAAACACAAGCGTCGGTCCTTAATTGACTAGGGCGGAACATACACTTAACAAGTTCTCGTGCTAGGCGCACCAAACCAAACCAACCATCCGCCCTGGTCTAAATCCAATTTTCACATTTTATTTTATTTTAAAAGAACTGTGGTAATTCCAATCACCACTAAATCTTGTACAAAAGTCTAGTTCCACAAAAATGTAATTTTCCCATTCCGAGACTACAAAAGCTATTTATAGCATGACTAAGCAGTTTACTACCGGTACAACATTTACCAAAATTTAATAATAATCTCATTATTGAGACAAAGGAAATCCTAGGGTGTCAAAGGTACATGGTTGTCAATGTCAAATGAGGGCATAACAATTATCGGATTAACTATTATCTCTAAAACATGAATTATCATTTTATGTAACATAGCAATGCATTAATTTAAAATAATTAAAACTTTTCTCAAACATAGGTTCAAGATGTTCAAAGGAGACTTGCCTTCGTGAGCGACGTCTTGGTTCTCTTGCTGCGGATCGACGAAGTCTTCGGCGACGTCGGATTCTACGCGCGAAAAAGACCAAGCAACAAAGCAAATAAATACACATAAAATCTAATAAATAATTGAGTAGTTCATGATTTTAGAAAAATTTAGAAATTTGAACGGGTCAAATCGGAGTTAAAACGAAAAAGATATGGCCTCGGGAAGTTTTAATTGAAAGAAAAAGAAAAGAAACATTTTTCCGATTTATTTTTGTATTGAAAAATCATGATTATGTCGTCAGCAAAATTTAAATTTTGAAAATTTCAGACACGTGGGCCCGGTCCACCGTGGACCGAGTTCACGGACCGCGAGTCGTGCCGAGGTGGCATGCCCGGCTGACGTGGCGCCACGTGGCGCAAGACGGCGGCACCACATGGGCTCGGGCCAGGCAGGCGGCCACGCGGCGGCCGCAAGCGGCAAGACGGGGCGGCCGGCGGCGGCCGGCGGCGGCGGCGCGGCGGCGGGTCAAGAGGGGAGGCGCGACCTTCGGCGGCGGTTGAGCCCGGGCGACGGAGGAGGCCGGCGGCGGTGGAAAGGAGCCGTTGGCGGCGGCGCTCGGGAGGGCGAGGAAGATGACCGAGGGGTGGAGAAGGTAGAGGAGGGAGAGGGGATGCGGATGAGAGCCTCGGGAAGGTTTTTATAGGCGAGGAGGAGGGGAAAAGCCACGCAAGGGAGGGGAGAGGTGGCGCAATTTTCGGCCGAAAATGGGGCATTCAACGGGAGATAACGGCCGGCATTAGGGGAGGCTTGATTAGGGGGTGTTAATGGGCCATCAAACGGGGATTAACGCGAAGAAAACGGTCGGCAATTGAAGCTTTAATTTCGGCATCAATGGAGGAGAGAGAGGGGATGGAGGAAGAAGAAAGGAAGGTTGAAGATGAATATGACGGGTGGGGCCCACCCGTCGGTGAGAGAAAGAGAGAGAGGGGGTGTGAAGGGGTACGGGCCGTTGGATGGTTGACACATGGCAAGTGATTGAATCGTGCCCATTGGATTTAAGTGAAGAGGTGTGGCTTGGATTAAATCAAACGAAGGGGTATCGGCCGTCGGATTTGCGACACGTGGCGGCCTGGGGTTTATTTGACTTTTATTTTCGGAATAGAATTTCAGAAAATACTAGAAACCATATAGTTGCTTATAAAAATAATAAATAATATCGAAAAATTCCAAAAAATTATAGAATATTTCTGGAAACATTTTATACTTAATAAAAATATTTATAATTTCAGATTTGCTTTTAATAATTTTGTAAAATTCCTTTTATTTTTTAAATTAATTTTTAATTACAGAAAATTCTCAAAAATTAATTAAAAATTTTAGGAAGGTTAAGAAAAATAAAATGAACTCTTTTTGGATTTTATAAAATATTTAAAATACATTTTCTTGTTTTAAAATTTGAAATAAACTCCAGAAAAGCCCTGAAAAATCCAAATAAAAGCAAATTGCTTCGAAATAATTAATTTGAATTTAAATTTTTCAAAACTCAAAATTTTGGGATGTTACAACTAGCCATTGGCTTGCTCCCCGGTTGCCACCACCAAGCACTACCTCGTAACGCCGACCTTGGGCACTCCAGTGGCGCCGCCTGACTCTGGCCCCAGGCCCCATCGCCCCCTCCAGCTCGCTGGCCATGGCTTGCAGCCGACTGGGAGTCTCGGCACCTTGCCTCCCATTTGACCCTCCCTCAAGCTCGCTAGTCGCGGCACGTAGCTAGGCAGGAGCCTGGTCCAATTTCTACTTGGGATGGTCCACTTTCTTCCTCTCTCTTACTACTTGTCTTTTATTCAATCATCTACTTTTGGTTTGCACTCACTCTTATGCATGCATGGCAGGGAAAGCCTACGATGTCACCACGACGGGACCTGGCGAGGGAACATGCGATGGGGAGCATGTTCCTATGACCAAGGGCATACGATGATTCTACGAGCTCGCCGCCGATGGCATGAGCCAAGCCAGCTGTGAAACTCTCGGCCGTGATAAGAGGTGAGGTGAAGAGAACGTCGTACTAGATGACGGGTTGAGGATGGCAAGGATCATGGACGACGACGACAATGGCCACATTGCGGTTTAGTTGGGCCCCTTCTCTAGCTGTCATGGTCACAGTGTCCTTGCTCCTCTCCTCCTTCTTCCCCTACTCCTCGTGCTTCTCTCCTCCGCTTCTCTCCCCCTCACCTCCTCTCTATGGCTGGTGGTGGACTTGGGTGGTAGTGGGATTTTTTTTGGCTTGAGGCTTAGCTTTGGCCGAGCAGCAGAGAGCCAAGGCTCCCTTGCTGACTTGTGCTCTGGCTGTGTACTCAGTTGAGGGTAAGGAATGAGATGGAGGTGAGAAGTGAGATCTTGAGCTGGCTTTCATGGGGTTGCCACAGCCTTAGGGCCTTCTCTCTCCGTGTCCTATTACATGCCAAAATTTCCCTCACTTAACCTTATTCCCTCTCATATGGATGTGGGCTTTAAGGACCTTTTGGTCAAAAAGGTGGGCTCTGCACTTGCTTAATGGCTTATATGCCATGGTAGATCAGATGGTAAAAGTGGGCGTTGGCTAAATGTTTTGTCGAATGAGGAAAAACCCAAAACACGAGATGGTGCTGACCAATGGGGGACGGTCTGGGAACCTCAATGACCAGTACTTTTATTTTGACATTCTAGAGACAAACGGGTTTTGATGGAAAAATTATTTTATTCTCTTTTATTCTCCCTTGGATTATTTCATTTCTTGTTTTTCTTCTCTTTCACCTTCTGGTGGTATCCCAATTGTATTGTGGTCATGACCTTGGGGCATTTGGTTGACATTTTGGCCTTGGTGGGCAGGTTGTGGAAAGGATGTAGCGTAGGGAGGGCCGAGGCTGGAGTGCTCCAACTTCTTAGGGATTTGTGGCACCTTGCAGCATCGCGGTGCTCCTTGTCAGTCTTGGTCTGGATAGTGACCTTCTTGAGGTGGAAGGGGAGCATGGTGTCGGTGGCCTGCTCCGTGATGCAGATCTTGATGATGTAGTTCTGCCTGAACACCAATAGCAGTGAGATGAACCCCAGCACCATCACCATTGAAATCGAATCGACCTAACTGCGAAGCGCAGAGGGAGTGGGAGTGGATGGCACGGAGGAGCGGTGGGAGGAGGTCAAAGAGGTGGGTGAAGTGGTCAGCGACGAGGCTTGGGAAGTCCGGGAAGGCAACGAGCGCGTCGAAGAGCGGGGTGGAGGCGAGCACGAAGGAGATGGTGAGGAGGGAGGCAAGGGAGGCGCCGTAAGAGGGAGAGGTAGTCGGCAATGCGGTGGTGCACCTCGCCATGCTCTGGTATGCCACCATCTCCAGCGCAGCGACAGTGGTGGCGGCGATAGTGTTGGGGTTTGGGGTTTGGAGATCGGCAATGAGTAGGTGCTTGAGACGAGGGATGGAATGGCCTACCAAGTTCAACTCTCTCTCTCTCTCTCTAGATATCAAGAGAGTTGAAGCGGAGGGTGCAGAGGGAGAGAGAAGGGGATCAGAGGAGGCGGTTGCGAAGGCGGGTAGGCACGGATGAATGGCGAAGGAGGTAGAGGGGAGACGCGGCTGTGAAGGTGAAGGATGCGAGGGGAGAGAAGGTGAAGGGAGAGCGGCCCACGTGTCGCACCTGACCTTTTCTACGAGGAGGAGCGAAAAATGTACATACCACCAACTTCTCTTTTTGAGTAGTAGAGATTAATAATAGCCAATTGACTGTTCTTACTTCTTACTGTATATTGTGGTTGTTATTCATTTAGAAAATAACAGATGGCTATAGTCGTGCTGGCGTGTACGCATCCATCAGACTTGAAACATTACATGATATAAATTTCACGCTTCATACTTTTCAAAACAATGGTATGTCGTACGTCCTTTCTGTACCTCTCGAATCTAAAATCCCCAAAATAAGAAAAACTTGAGGAGAAAGCACATAATTTGTGATGGTTGCTTGGATAGATTTAAGTTTCGAGCTGTGTTATAGCCCTATTCTTTCCACCTTATAGCTTATAGTTTATTGCTTATGGCTTCCTCCAAATAAACAAGCATATCAGCTTCTTCGTCATCTTTTCAAAGCGGCTATCGGAACAGCCTTTTCTAAATGGCTTATCGACATTCAGTTCATTTGCACAAGTTCTCACGTTATGGTCAAACGCTATCAACCGCAGCCATAAGCCGCAACCAAAAAAGAACATATATTTAATCCCCTCTGAAAATATTATATTCATATTGTTTAGAGAGGATCAATGTACAACCCATTCAGGGGTAGAGCCACAGGGGGTTTTATCAGGCTCTAGCCTATCCTCCGGTGGCTGAAGCCCCCTACTTCTTGGAGTCAGCCGGCGGCGACGCCGAGTTAGGGTGCGTTGGCACTAGGTAGGTACACGAAAGCACTAGCCACCACTGCACAGAGAGCTATGAGATAACTTTTGTGCCTTTTCATCTTGTGAACGGTGATGATAGTGCTGCTCCAGTTGAGGTGAACGCTGAACCACAGGAGCACCCGCACAACTTCCCAGGGGCAAAGTCACCAATATGGCGAGCTCGAGCATCCGCCAGAGGTAACCCTCGCCGTCAGTACCCTCACCCGTCCGTTAGCTCCTCAGCCCTCCCCCATGGCCGCTGGCTGCATGGCATCCGTCTATGAAGACGAAGGATGAGGGCGACTGCTGCTGGTGCACTTGTGGGCTGAGTTGGCTAGATGGACTATGAGAGTGGTCATATGAGCCTCGGTGAAGTCAATCCATGAGTAAAAGTCGGAGTCCAGCCGAGTGCACAAAACCCTGCTCGAAAACCTTTACCCTAGCCTTAACGACAGTGTGGTATTAGTTGAGCTCGAGAAGATGGTTTGGCGTGCAGTGGCAATTAGAGCGCACATGCTGGCAGTGGCACAATGGAGAGTTGGAGGGAGGAGCTGGTTGCGGAGGACACTAGGATGGGGAGGTGATTTGCGGTGCGCGGCCGTGCGGGAGTCGCTGCGATTGGAGCGCGCGGTGGCGGTTAGGGCCCCGAGGCGGTGAGTGGCGAAGGCAGGGGTGACGCGCACATGCAGTAGCGGACCCAGAGCCACATTTTATGAGGGGCTAGTGGGACATAATATACAAAAGATAAACATATTAAATATAAAGCGAACTATATTTTGCAATCTAAAATCACACATAATTAGAATAGAGACATAGTAAAAATACAAAATACAACAAAGATTGTACCTCGGTAATAGATAATGTGCCTCCCAATGCCCATAAATATATGTAAGCAGTTATCTGTACACCAAAATTAGCAAACTTAGTAATGAAATCAGAAATTGTATTTGTGAATAGTTATAAAGACTAAAAAAGGATGAAACATACCAACTAGGATTGAGTAGTAGTAGTGCAAGTACGAGGCAATAGTATTCTACGAGATTTCATGCTTTGAAAGTGTTTTCTAATTCTATCATCATCAAGGTTTCTAAAAATCTCTCGCTCAGTGTAGCATATCATCAAGTCACTGAACCACTCATCCGCTACTCTATTACGCAAATCTGTCTTGATAATATTCATTGCCGAAAAGACTCTTTCAACCGATGCTGTTGCCACTGGACGGATCAATGTTATCTCAATGAGACGATAGACTAATGGGAATGTTCTATTTTTTCCTGTTTCAACTATTTTTTTGAGCTAGCTTTGCAATATCACCACATCCATGGAATTCTACACTTCTCTTGACATTGATAATAAATATTTGAAGCTGATTTCTTAACAACAAACGGTCAGCTATGTCAAAGTTATCAGCATAAATCTCAGCAAGTCGAACAAGCTCATCTATATCAAACTTGGAGAAAGAGTCTCTTGGATCAAGATAAGACATGCATACCAGTAACTCTGAAGAAACTTCATTGAACCGATGATTCATCTCTGATGTAATGGCATCAATAGCAGTAATGAAAATCTCCACATGGTAATAGTGATGGTAAGTCATCATATGCTTCCTGCGTGCAGACATATCTCTAACTGGAATTAGTTCTTCCATATTTGGTACATGAATCTCATTTGATTCACAAAAGCTTTTTACTCGCTGGAATAATGGTTCCCATCCATTGTCTCTCATGTACTGCAAACGATTTTCACATCTACAAGCTAATCCATAGCTTCAACAATATCTTGATCCTTCCTATGCAAAGCAAGTGATAACTCACTTGTAATGCTTAGCAAGTCTATTAATAAATGCAAGATAAAAACAAATTCAAAGCTTTTCATTTTCTGTATCAATCCAGATGCTCCACCATGACTTGATGGTTGACATGCATCTTTACTCACAATCTCTAGTACCTCTAATACTGCCTCCCATATTTGGTAAATACGCAGCATGGTTTTTAGATGAGAGCCCCATCTAGTATCAGAACGTCTAGCTATGCTCGTATTTTGATGCAACCATGTGCCAGTGGCAGCCTTTTCATTCTCTAGCTTCTCTAACAAGACATCTTGATGCTTTGCAAGCAATGCATCCATTCATTTACAAGATGCACTCACAGTGGTCACTATCAAGAGAATATAGTTGAAGAAATTAGCAATAGCTCTACTACAACTTATAACAGTCACAACAACTAACCACAATTGATGGGCAAAGCAATGGACATAGAAAGCATACGGATTCTCATCTCGGATCTGCCTTTGCAAACCATTGAATTCTCCTCTCATATTTGAAGCTCCATCATAACCCTGCCCTCGTAGCTTAGAAATTGATAATTTGTGCTCTCCAAGCAAAGCAAATAAAACTTCCTTCAATGCAGCAGATGTACAATTTGATACATGCTTAATACCAAGAAATCTTTTAAGAACCTTCCCTTGATCATTCATAAACCTATATGCCAATTGCCACAGATTATGTTAAGTTAAAACACAACCACATGATTACACAAATAAATAGAACAATGTAAAAACATAAAATAAACTACCTCAAAATCATGGTCATTTGCTCCTTTATTGATATATCTCGTGACTCATCAATTACTACGGAGAAATTCCTATCTCCAATCTCCTCCATAATCACCTTCGTGACCTTTTGTGCACAAGCTTTCGCAAAATCCTTTTGAATTTTTGGAGAAATCACTTTACAATTTAAGGGAGCTTGATTGAACACTTTCTTCACTTCCTTATTCTTATCTTTGTACCACTCAACCAATTCTCTAAAATTTCCCTTGTTAATGGAAGTTGAAGATTCATCGTGTCCTCAGAAAGTTTCACCTTGTATGAGGACAAATCTTGCACAATCTAAAGAAGCAGTCAAACGAATTTTATATGCAATTTTTGACTCTCGACCATGATCAGAAAGTCTTTGTGTCACACTTGCCCTTTGATTTTCAAAATCCTCACAGTCCCCCCTTGCAATGTTGTGATAACTATTAGGTCCACCAACATGTTTATCAAATGTTCGTAAAGCTTTTTTCTAATTAGAATATCCTGTTGCTGTAAATACATCACTACCAAATTTTTCAGGTCTTCCAGGCTTCTTGAAAAGAAAACAATAGAAACAAAAGGCCGTATCATTTTCCACACTATATTCCAACCAATCATATTTATTTTACCAAGATTGTTGAAATGCCCTTGAACAATCATTCTGCATTTTGTGAGGAAAATCATGGCCTTTTGGTTGGGTTGGACCTCTCAACAAATATGCCCTCCTCACTTGATCTCTAATTTCATTGTCATACTCATTAATATGTATACGATTTGCTGGATTAGCGATGATTTCATCGGGACTAAAATCCACCCAAGCCTTCTTTACTTGACTCTCATTAGTATAAGGAGTACTACTTGTATTGGATGAAAAATATTTATGCAATGTTCATTTCTCCATTTCTTGCAACTCTATAGATCAATAAATAACAATAAATGAAACTAATCCAAATTAATCATAATTACATAAATTTAAAAAGTAGGTTTGTGTTTCATACCTATTAATACAAAATCACAGCTGACCTGCCTAACCAGCGGTCACTCTGTGAGCGGTGAGCCACGGCAGTCGGCAACGATTAAATCAGCGCAATGTAATCGGCAGTCGGCAGATCACCAGTCGCCAGATCCAGTCGCCCTCGGCCGCCCGACCTCTCATGGTCTCACCCTCTCCCCAGATCCCCTTTCAGCTTCCGTCCTCCACCCTCGGCCGCTCGGCCTCTCGCTGTCTCGCCCTCTCCCTCTGCCCTACGGCCGACCGGCAACCGCCGACCGGGCCTCCCTAGTCCCTAGCTCCCCTCCCAGCCTCGGAATCACTCCCCTCCGGCCTTCCTCTCCTGGTTGCGCCTCACAGCTCTCCAGATCTGGTGGCTGGAGCTAGGCGGCTGGGCGGCCGCTGCCCTGTTGGCGACCCGGCATGATGGCGCGGCTGGCTGCCTGGTCTGCTGCTCCTGCTCGGCGTGATGGTGCGGCGCTCCACACCTCCTGCGGTCCTGCATCCAGATCTAGCGCTAGGCGGCCGCAGCGGCACTGCTGGCTGCTCGGTCTGCCGATCCTGCCTCTAGATCTGGCGGGGAGCACGGTGGCCGATGGAGACGTAGACAAGGTGGGAGCCGTCGGGGGTGAGAGACGGCCGTCGGCCAGTCCTTGAGGGCGATGGGCTCCCAAAGGAGCAGGGAGATCGGGGAGGCTGCTCCTGCTCGGTGGCTCCGTGCGACGGTGCCCTATGAGACCACACCGATGCCCCCACCGGCTGCTGGCAATCGGCCCAGTCGCCACCAACACAGCCCATCGCCCCATCCCCCTGTCTATACCGCCAACCGCAAGGTCCGCACTCCGCAAGTCAGGACTCAGGAGGAGAAGCCGAAAGGGGATCTAGGGATGAAATCGATTTTGCCATTGCTGTGGTGATCTAGGGATGAAATCGATTTTCCGTTGCTGTTGTTTGTCCGAATTGGACCTAGGTCATTTTGTTGGCCTGGTATGTACTTCTTGGTGGGCTTTGCCAATTTGGCCTTTACACTTTGCTGCAATGTTGTTTTTGGCCCAAATCGGCACTTTGTTGTTGCAATGTTGTATTGCTGATGACCTGATGTTGGCTTGTTGCCTCATTGCAATGTTGTCAGCCCTCGGCCTCACTGTCACCGAGAGAATGGCCGTAGAACGCAGCATGGCGGTGGCTGGTGGGCGGTGGCTACTGGCAGTGTGGTGCCCCAGCCAGAGGTGGGGGGCTAGGGGGTACCCAGGATCCGGCCAAAGGTAGGGTGGGCGCCAGTCCCCCTGACCCACCGGTTGGTCCGCCGCTGCACACATGAGCTGGCCGGGGGCACTGGCACAGGAGACGGCATGCGGTGGAGGTGATTGGGGGCAGCGTGCGATGGCCAGCAGTAGTGAGGCACCTAGCCACAGCCACCAAGTGGTCTAGTAAATTTATTTGCTACTTGCTAGAAATTGATTTGAATTTGGCACTTGGCAGCTTATTCCTGGATTCAAAATTTACATTTCTAGGAACTTAAGAGGTTATAAGCATCTAGCTAATTTTATAATGTTTACCACCACTGTAATTCTTTATGATCTTAATTGACATTATAATTGAGGAATTAGTAACGGGTCAAATTAATACACTTACATCATATTACATCTACTATTTTTCATCAAAACAGTATGTAGTTCAAGTTGATATATATATGAAGTAGTGACACATAAGAAATCAGCACAACGATGGCTGTGTGGATGTAGATCCTAATGTTGGCATGGTGTGTACTAAGGCCAAGAAATTCGATCCACTGCTTGAACAGCGGCAGTGCCGAACGCAACAAGCGATATATGAACTTGAATCACGGTAGTGGCTGACCCAGCATATCATATGCAAACTTACTATACTAACATATGAGTAGTACAAAACGAGTAGAATTATAACAATGTATTCTTTATAAACCTTTATCAAGGGTACCACTTCGAAATTGAAACGACCGGCAATGACCACTGGTACCAAAGGTAGCGGGTACATGCAGAGCCACCGGGGGTGGGCTTCATCAGCCTCTAGCCTACCACATATACTGATATAAATTCTTGAATCTCGATTTCTTGTTTTTCCTTCATTATTTCCCTTTTACTATTTAGTATATAGCAGCCATATACTCTTAATAATTTAGTTGTTACTTGATACTTCATTACTTGTATAATTGTTTTTGTTCATAGATTTGCAATATTGGAGAAACAAACTTTGTGTAACTATTTCATAAGCAATTCAAGTAGTACTCTCCCAATTAATGAGAGCACAACTTAACCAAACTGTAAAAAAACTATGCTTATATCAATTTAGCTTGGTCCTTTGAACCCACACTCCATTTTCATCCTGGCTTCGCCAGTGTACCCATTAATTGGTTTGTGTGGCCTTAACACACAAAGTCAAACTATATAGATGAGCCACAAATTTTACTGAGTATGTACGATATATTCACTACTAAAAAAAGCCTAATACTAGACGCCAAATCACAGACGGTTTGACAAAACCGTCTGTGACCAACACTAACATAGACGGTTTTAATTTGGACACCGTCTGTGTTGATGGCGTCGGAGAAAGCAGTATCACGAGCGGTTCTTATCGATGAACCGTCAGCGATATTCGATATCACGATTTATTTTAATTAAAACCGTGCGTGATAATTGAATTATCACGACGGTTTTTATTAAAAACCATCTGTGATATGTTTCCCGCCTTGCAATTCTCTAAAATTTCATAATTTCCCGCCTGAGTCCGAGTAGGATTCAGTTTTGATAATCTGACCGCTGGGCCCGTCGATCCAGCAATCCTCACCCCACGGATCGTAGCTCCGCCTCTTCGTCCCCTATAAATAATTCCAGATTGACCCCACTGTTCTCCTCCATGCTGTGTTCTCCTCCTCTGTGATATTCTCTTCCTCTTTGTTGTTCTCCTCCTCTGTGATATTCTCTTCCTCTTTGTTGTTCTCCTCCTCCTCCTCTTCCTTCTCCTCCTCCTCCTTGACTCATACCATAATAGCCCCACGAAACAGATGATGCACAAGGCAGTGCTCAATCAACACCGACGATGGTGGGCATCAAAGACATCCACTCGTCTTGTTGCATCGAGGCGAGAAGGCCTAGGCATAGAGGATCTTTGCTTTTCTCTGTTCTTGTTGTGTTAGCTAGATGGGTAACATATTTGTTGTTTTGGGATATTGTAATAGTAGGTTCTAATCTTAATAAAAATAAAATGTGTACTGTGTTTCATACTATATTTGCTTGTTTTCATTTCAATTAATTGATTTGCGAAATGGATGTTTTATGTTTGTGAAATGAATTGAGATGTGAATTGGATGTATACATGTGCATGTTGATCTGCTTGTTTCAGAGAGCATGGCTAGCATTTTCTAAGGCTAGCCAATAAACAAAAATAGATTAGGGGTAGAAAAGAATAGCACAGACGGTTTTTAACTAAAAACCGTTTGTGATATATCAATATCACAGACGGTTTTTCACTAAAAACCGTCTGTGATATTTACACCACAGACGGTTCGAAAACCGTCTGTGATAACCTTCGATTATCACTGACCCATAAATTCAGACAGTTCAGAAAACCGTCTGTGATGATGTTTTTGAACCGTCTGTAACAGGGTTTTCTGTAGTAGTGATTATACCTCTCTACTAAATACGAACTCTGAGGAAATTGTCACATTAATCAATATTAATAATGAGAACGATAAAAAAGATCTAGACACTCATGTGGTGGACCTAAGTTATAATGACCCAGATTAGATCTGAAAAGATATAGAGTTCAAGGATTTTACAACAAGTAGAGTCGGTCTATGTCGATCTATAAACTTGTTTTTTCCATCATTAGGAGTCCAAGTAGATTACAAAGTCAAATTTCCCAATTACATACCTATAAATTATTTGTTCCTTCAAAAGGAAAAGTCCAAGTACATTATGAAGTCAAATTCCGTAATTTCAGAAGTAGAATCGGTCCATTCATATCTTAACTTGGTTTTTTTTAAAAATAAAGAGTCTAATTAGATTGGGAAGTCAAATGTCCTAATTTTAGTTTTTGAAATTATACTATTCCCAAGTTAAATTCCCAATAGAGTCATTCGATTTCTATTTATAATTGTTAGTTTTTTTGGAAAAGAAGTCGAAATAGATTACAAAGTCAAATATCCTTGTTTCATATGTAGATCGGTCTATTCCTACCTATTACTTATTTGTTTCTTCAAAAGAAAGAGTCCAAGTATATTACAAACTCAAATCCCCCCAATTTCAACGGTAGAATTGGTCTATTTCTTTCTATGATTTTTTTCCAAAATAAAGAGTCTAAGTAGATCGCGAAGTCAAAGCTCCTAATTTTAATTTTTAAAATTGTACTATTCCATTCGCAAGTTGCATTACTTATTTAGACGACAACCATCGTACAGATGCCGTACTCTTTTCCCTTGGTGGGTGTAGTTGACTTCCAATACGTTTTTTATACGTTCGAAAACCACGGCGAGCTCCTCTCCATGGCGAGTTCAATTTTTTGCTTATTTTTTCTTTGGTCGAATAAAACTCTTGGATAAACAAACATAGCCAAGCTAGCGTCCATGTGTCGATCGTGCATGGCAAAAATTCACAGCCACGTGATAACGGTGCAAAGAAAAATAAAAAAAATCTACATTGCTAATTTTAGTGGATCCAAATTATAACGCCGCAGCTTAGTTATATATAAATATAAGAGCTATTACATTTTAAAAATATACAATTATGAGTTGTATTACAAGTACAACTCACTATATATAAACATATGCATCGTAGTATCTAGCCGCGTAACTGTGTAAGAAATTTGGCTAGTTTGAACTACCGCAACGTTGTTGTAGCACATTCGGGGATATTGTAACACCCCTATTTCTGGGGACGTTAGGTTATCCTCGCAACTGACTAGGACTGTTCAGCTTCAAGTACTGCAGATGAGTGTACACCATTGTCAAAACAAGCTTAAGCATAAAAACCAAACTTTATTACAAAATTAAGACTTAGCAGCCATGTTTTACATAGTCGGGGTGTATAACCCAAAGTTATATTACAAAAGAAACTCCACAGGCAGACCTGAGTGTAGAATAAACCCTAACACCAGGCAGCGTCTAAATCGTAGAGCTCAGCGTCATCTTCATAGACTTTCATTTTCTTGACAATTATTTTCTGTTATGACTTTAGCAAGTATGAGTAAAACCAACCGTACTCAACAAGTCACATAGGAAATGCTATTTAACTACATGCAAGAGTTAGTCATGGAATAGGGTAAAGCAGTTTATTATTTTATGTGGATGCAATTTTGTTTGTAAACACTTTGCTTTTAAGCACAAAATATCAAATCATAAACTTCTTAAGGAATTTGGGGGTTTCACTAACTTGATTACCAGATTTTCACATTTCCAAAACAATTCCAAATCTACTTATGCTTCACTATTGGATTCACCCATTAAATACAACTTCATATACCGGAAGCACGGTGTATTCGAATATTATTTGTAAATGACTCTGCAGAGCTGCCCAACTTTACCCACAAGATTCCTCAACCCTCATGACTGAGTTGACAAAACAAGGTTGTTTCACTGCTCATCTCTTTATGTAGCCTCTATCCGATAGACTATGGACCCTCTGTTACGGAATACGACGACCTGACAGAGCGGAGCCTACCGTTGTGAAAGTATTGTTTTACCGCTTCCATACCACAACCCAACGCTGGCTGTTCCCTTTTTTGGAACAGTATATCATACCATTATGTAGATATTCAATCGATTTGAGCAGCTACTAAACCAGATTTGACAAGTCAACGCTTGTGGTTGAGCGGTTGTTATGTTATTCACTTGGCATAAGGGTCTCGTCCTTATATTTTCACCGAGGCAAATTTCATTCACAAACCTATGTTCAGTGCCCGCGGCACTGCCACCATGCCATACCATGCCTCCACCCTAGGATAAGATCATGGGCTTAAGTCATCTCGTGGCTTCCCGTGATATCTCCTTATCACTGTTCGAAACGGGTCAGTGGGCTCGAAACGGTCAAAATGGGTATAAATTTGTATTTTCAGGTCTGGTGAATAGTAACGAGTCGGGTTCACTATTCACTACGGGTATTTACTATTCAATACGGGTCGGGTTACTGTTTAAATCGGGTTTTTACTGTTAGTTGCATTTGGGTTCTGGCGCTAACGAGTCGAGTGAACAGTGAAAACTCGTCATGTTCTTCCACCTCTCGCGCGCACACAATCACCCGAAAAAAGGGCAAAATTGTGGCGGCTTTGGGAGATGTTCTAGGGACTTGCGACGGAATACGGTACCATGGATGGACTCCTAGGGCCTCTAGGGTTCCATTTTTGGGGTTAACGATGGCTGAGGAGGCGGCGTTCGCCGGCGGCGAGCTCAAGAACTCGGGATAGTTCTTGATAGCTTTGGGCTATAGGGATGGTTGTCATTGAAAATGGCAGGCATTTAACCTTCTTGGGGCGGTCATGGAGGTCCGAGTGGTAGCGGTTTGCGCTGGGGAAGCTCCCAGTGAGTTGGCCATGGCGAGGTGGTTGCGGCTGGCAGCGAGATTCGTGGTTGGGGAAGAAGGAGGCTCAGGGTGCTAAGGGGACGGTTCGAGTGTGTTTCTGGGAACTTGAGGGAGCTAGGGACGAACGCAATCGAAACGAAATAGACCGATAGAGGAGAATCGAACTTTGGGGTTACTTGGGGATTTTTGTCAGTTGCCGGCGGTGTGGGGGTCACCAGAGCAATTGGGGGCGTGGGTGGCTCACCGAGAGTCGGTGCGATTTACTGGTGAGGGTTCGGGGTATAAATAGGGGCTCTAAGGCGGTTGGCTACAGGGGACGCCCCATCGGGTTGGTTCGGGAGGTTACGGGGAGACTCACCTTTGGCGGCAGGGAAGGTTGGCAGGATAGGCTAGCACCTCAGGTAAGATTTGCGGCGGTCAAACGGTGGTAAGGTGTGGCTTGTCGGCTAAGACACGGAAGGAAGAGGCGGCGGCCAATTCCGACCCGGGAGCTCGCTGAGGGTCAAGGGGAGGGGCTGGGTCGTGTCAGGGTAGAGGTGTACGGCTTCTGACAGTAGGGCAGTGGTGTGGCAGTGAGGGAGATGCGAGAAGGCACAAGAGAGCGAGAGAGAGAGAGCTTGGGCGGTGAAGAAAAATCGGGCAGCAGTGGAAATATCTTGACGATGAACAGTAGCAGCGCGAAAACTCACCGTTGAAGTAATGTTGCAGTGTTTTTAGGGTTTGGATGAAGTGGGTTTGGAGGAGAATTGGCTAGAGAAGCTCAAAGAATCAAATTCAAAAGAATTTCTCAATTTTGTGAAAATTCGGTTCATTTCAGATGTGCTGAGGAAAGACTTGTACTGGCACTGCCATCCTCTTACTCCAAGCAACAAGACTGCTTTAGTACTCTTGATGAACATTTTACATTTGTAACAGGATAACTGTAAACAAGAGATTCAGGTCCGTGCTTACGAGAGCTTGATCGAACAGAAGAAAATCCACTGCAGAAAACTGGTGATACGTGAGAGCCATTACAGCACAAGTTATTCCCAGACACCAGCTATTGTCATCGATCGGTCAGGTACAGCTTCAGAGCAGCAAATCATTCCAACCAAACTTCCCAGGATGAGAGGACAATGATGCAGTAGCCAAACTGCCTGAACGACACTTGAGTTTGTAACACCCCGGTCCTCCTTAGGACCCAAGATACTATCACCACACTTACCATTACAAGTGTTGCTAATCCAACTTTTAACAGCACTATTCCTTTTTTTATTACCCACAGGGAGCAAACAACAGATAAATATAGGATAATTGCAATAAGCCAATAAACTTCATATTTCACATACCATAACAGAAACAGACTTTGAGCTCCACGACCATGGAGACCCATGACCACGGCTCGCAAGCAAACTAAACCAAACGGCGAGACACAAAAGACTTATCACTAGATTAAACATAAAAGCTTAGTGTAAGGCTAAGCTGTTATTTCATATGTGCAGTGTCAAAAGGACTACACATTCTGGATAATGCAATATGCTTTAAATATGGATGACTCATCAAGGTATGATTAGCACAATTCATATACATCATCTCATAAATACTGTAAATCATGGCATGAAAATACGAATAACAAACATTCACCACAATTTACTGTTCTACCATGCACTTACCTGTTAACCTAGCGGACGGTGCGTGGACGGCACCAGACTCGAACCGCCACCCGATCAAGCATTAACTATTTCAATTCGTTGCTAATGCAATATATTCATATACGAGCAAATGACATCGCTCTAATGTCCAATCCAACATAATTAAACCTTATCCCATCGGGCAACTTCTCATTGCCCCGACGCTTAACCAGTCTGTAAAATTAGCGATTTCATTATTTATACTCGCAAATCAAATTTTACACGCTTAATCTCACTTTAATCAATCATACTATTGACCCTCAATTTATTCTCTCATCCTCCCTCTTCTGCCACGGATCGACCAGAACTATAGTGGCAAATACCGATTTCACCGTTTATGCATTCATAATAATAAACGATATCTAGCTGGTCACATGCATCAATTCTAACCATCGACATATTACTTATGCACGACTCAACAAATACGCAAGGAGAAGGGTTTCCGAGACGTTACCCTGGCCCCGAACAACTGGAGCGAGGCACTATCTTTCTTTCCTTAGCTAGATCTGACAGTTCTGGTGACGGATCAGACTTTCCCTCTCTTTTCTTTTTCCTTACCTCTTTTTTTTTTTCTTTCCAACGCCGGCCCTCTCTCCTTTTTTCTTTTCTTCCTCTTCCCTTTTCCTTCTAGCGCCGGCGCCCGTGTCTTTCTTCTTTTCTTCCGCCTCTTCTCGCCGACAGCTCCCTCCTCTTTCTTCTCTCGCTCGGCCGGCGACTCCCGCGTCTCCTTCCTCAGCCCGTCGGCCGGCTCTCCTTCCTCAACCGGCCGGCTCCTCCCCGCCCTTCTCGACTAGCCAGCCCCCTCCCTCGCAGTCGGCTCCAGGCCCTCCCCCTGCCTCCTTGCGCGGCGAACGGCCGGGCGGAGTAGGGGAGCGGTGGTGAGCTGCGGGGCGGAGGTAGGCGAGGCGCGTCCGTGGGGTGGAGCGACGGCGGCAGAGGACGAGGAAGGTGGGACGCGGCCGGGGAGCGACGGCGCCAAGAGACGGCGGCGCGCGCGCGAGCAGCAGCGGGGCAGCGGCTCGCACTAGCGGGGCGGCGACGGCGCAAGGTGCAGCGGAAAATAACTGTGGAAAATGATTGTAAAGTTTCAAGCGAATTATGTTCTGATTGCAAAACTGTTTCTTAGTCTAACTACAGGTAGTAAGCGTATTCGCACTTTCAGCAACAGTGCATTGGAAATCCATTCAACATTAACAATGTTAAATTGTTAACTTCAAGTGCTGCTGATCCATTTAAACAGAGAAGGCAGCATTTAAAAGAAGTAAGAACCAAAGGAAATTTGGATTCAGTTATTCAGAAAAGCAATGGACATGTCATTTGGTTGACGCCTGGGCTTCAAAAAGCAATGAAAGGTGTGACGAGAACTGAATAGCTGTGCGCATCATTGGTTTGCGGTGTGCGAAAAAAGATCCAGAAGCTTGGACGAACGGGTTGGTGCCAAGAGCTGGCTCAAAAGTTTCCAGGTTCTTCTCAAACACCTTGTAGAATGACAAAAACAGCTTACGGGTAGTATCACAGTCCCATTGCAGACTGTTCCACCATTGTTCTTCCCCGCGAATTTGTTTGAAGCGAGCAACACCGCCGTTGTATGGTTGGAAAGGGAGCTCCTTGAGCAATGGACAACCAAACACATCTATGTATTCCAAACAAGGACAGAGCAACTTAAGTGTGCTGATTGCTTCCAAATTTGGCAGGTGGTTCAGCTGTAATATCCTGAGCCTTGACAAACCATGAACTTCATTGCTTCCCTGAGTGTTAAGTATGCCTTGTCCATTATCTGTGTTGTCTAAAACATATTTAAGCTTGCTGCAGAATGACAAATCAAGCTGCTCCAGCTGTGGCAGTTTGAGCACCCACGTGATATCGCTAAGACCATTGTTCTCGACTATACATAGCATGCGGATGTAGAGGAGCTCCACGCCAATGTTTACTGAAGCCAACTTTGGGAGGCGCCAGCAGGTGAGGTACTCCAGATGTGGGATGGTCTTTTCTTGATCTTGGTCATCAGCAAGTTCAACCGACAACTCTTCTATACTGAGGCACATTCTGAAGTTTACCACTGTGACGGTACTCTGCAACTTTAGGCTGACAGTGGACTCTCCTTCCAGCTGCTCTACACCAAGAAGGTGTACGTAGGTATCGGGAAGCAGCGCTAGCGTATGAATAGCACGAACACTTCTCACTGTAATGCCAAGGGATAGCCCTGTGTCAAAGCATTGCAGCTCTCTTAAACTGAATTCCCCATTCTTATTCGCACAGCTTTCATTGAACTGCATTTCGAAGCCTGAGTACTTGCTCTGGTACAAGTACAAAACTTTTAGCATGGACAAACTAGATATAACACCACTGGGTATATTCCTAAGATGGTTTGTGTAACTGAGGTTCAAGAATTTTAAGCCTTTCAAGTCACCAAAATTTTCTGGCAGAGATGCTATGTGTGAATCAGCAAGGTTTAGACACTGAAGGTTTACTAATGAACAGAATTCTCTGGGCAGTTCTTCAATTTGTGTCCAACTAAGATCCAAATACTTGAGAGAAGTCATGCTTAGGCAAAGAGATGGTGGGATACCCTTGAAATGGAAATTTTGCTGCAGAACTAACACAGATAGATCAGAACTGCATGGCCGTGATGGTAGAGAATCCAAGAAGTTACACATGAGTGATATCCTTGTGGCACCCTTCCATCTCTTTAAATCGACTTCACCATTTGCCACACTTCTCAATCGATGCCCCGCCTGCACTAGCCAACTGTGCTTCTTACCCTCATAATCTGAGGCAATCCAGAGAGCCATATCACGGATAATATCATGAAGTCGCACCTCGGAATGTTTAATGTCCCCCTCTTCCAGTAAACACAGTTTCTTCAACCGCTCAATGCGTGATAAACCGTCGTTGTGGCTGTCATTAATTGTTCTACCAATAGGGACAAGACCCAACCCAATCCAGCAGTTCACAAGATCAACTGTCCACATGGAATAACCTTCAGGCCACAGTGAGCAAACCAGAAAGCATTCTTTCAGTTGATCACTCTCCAAATTGTCATAGGAAATCTTCAGGGTGCTTAGGATGGGGTTAACATTATTCATTTCTGATGTTTCCAAAAGTTGAGTGCTGTTCTTCGAAGCTTTCAGGGCATTCTCCCACTCGCTCCATGTTCTTTTTGCGGACATAGACCTCCCAACAGTAATCAGTGCCAAAGGCAAGCCACCACATTTTGCGCAAACTCTCTTTGCTAGATTTTCTATTCGCATATCTGCACATATAGATTCTTCCGTAGCATTGTATTTGAACAGCTCCCATGCCTCAGTAGGCTGTAAACATTCTAATCTGATCCTTTTGTCAGCTCTCATTTCACAACAGATTTCCTCAGATCGAGTCGCAAAGATTACTTTCTGGACCCTTGACTCATTTGGAGGCGGAATGCCAACCTCAAGAAGATCAAATCGCTCCCATAGATCATCCAGGAGGAGCAGAAAGTTCTTGTTCTTCAGATGGTTAAAGATGGTTGAAGCACGAGACTCTATCCCATCTTCCTGCTTCGAGAGCAACCCAAGCTTCTCTGCTATGTTCATTTGAAGATTTTCCAGCCTGCAACCCCTGGCTAAGGTAACACACATAATGTGATCAAAGTGCAAATTGTCAACAGCACAAAGAAACTGGTCGTTGATGACCTTCAAGAACATTGTCTTTCCTACTCCCCCCATGCCCCATATGCCAATCACTCTGATTTTGCTATCCAACAGAAAGCTCAGAATCTTCTTCACATTGGAATGCATTCCGATCGCTGTGTCGCCAACAAGCTTCTCCTCCATGGAAGGTACAGATCCATCAACAGCTACAAATTCAAAAGAACCTCTATCATGCAGCTCCATCAACTCCTCCAGTTTCTCAGAAGCTCTCCTGCTAATTTTAAAATTTGATATCACACTATGGGCTCTCTTGCCGTAAGCTTGGATTATTGCATCGACTTCAATTCTGGCAAGCTCTACACTTCGAAGCCACTCTGTCACTTCATGCTTGCAGATTTGTTGTTTGCTCTCGGCCACGCTAATCATAAGTTTGACATCATCGCTCCTGGCCACCAATCTTCTAATGAAGTCAGTGAGCTTGGCAAGAATCTCTTCAGGCTTGAACGCGTATGCGATGTGCAATTGCAAACAATCACCAAAACCGCACAGCACAGTTGAAAAAACTGAACCCGAATGATGAGTGAAAGCCATATCTGTGAGGGTGAGAATCTGTTAGAAATCTGTGAGCTCATGCATTAGCACTTAGCAGTAAAGTTGTAAAGGGAGTAATGTGACAAGGTAAGGAAGAGTGCAAATAAAAGATAAACTCCAATATCCGCTGTTATTTTTCACTTATGTTTTTTTAGCACTTAGGTAGGATTTGAAGATCTTCAGAGTGGCACATCATGTTAATTTCTACAATTTTCAAACATTTTGCTCATGTGCTGCGCTGATTCAGAGGTCCACCACTGAAACTGCAAGAATATACAGAGTTTAGTTGCTTTAAGTCCCTACAAATTATTCATTGCAGATACTCCCTCAGTCACAAAAGAATGTTGTTTTAGACATTGATATGGTATCCAAAACACAACTTTAAACACTAATTTTCATTGTAATAGATTTATAAAATCTAATAAACTTATAATATCGTGAAAGTTCTTTTCTAGACAAATCTATACATATCATTTCTATGTATTTAATCTAAATATTGAAAAAATATATCGATAGCCAAAGTTTAGAAAGTTTAACTCCACATAATCCAAGATGACATTATTTTCTAACTGGAGGGAGTACAAGTACAAGCCAAATCGGCTAATAATAATAGTGCTACAAAGATTTTAAGTATTGACCCCATTAAACATATAAAATTTCTGATTAAACCCACATGAAATAAATATTGGATCCTGAAGGCATAATATTTAACTAAACCTATTCACATGCTACTTAATTCTAAGCTCTCAGTTTTCTGAAATCCTCTAAACTATTGAATAACTTTGCAAAAAACAAGCATGTAGAAATCGGAGTGGTGTACCTATCTAGAAAATCTGAGATCCTAAACTTGTATATCATGTGAAGAGATAAAGGGTAGGTGATATTTCCAAACAGAAAATAGAAGATAAATTCAATATCCACTTTTTTCAAGCATGCAGAGAACAGACAAGTATCAGAGAGAGGACATGGTGATCGATAATCGAGATGGCAGACGAGCCACTTGCCTTGATTTCGACAGAGCGCGAGACGAACACCTTTCTTCGTGGACGGCGTCTTCAGAGGCGAGGGGGCAGCACTGCAATGACCATGCTCAAACACACCAGCCAGCCAGCAATATGAGGATGAGGATGACGAGGAAGAAAAGTTTTAACACGCTAGTTGCCAACTTCGTGGCCCCCAACAAACAAATAAAATATTTTCATTTGGATGCCGGGAGTGGTTGCAAGAATCAAGCAACCCATCCAACGTACCAACCACGGATTGTTTAGCTGATTGAATAGGTTTAAACTACCTGCTCCAAGGCAGGGACATCTTGAAGAAGACACGCAAAAGGAGGGGGAAAACAAAGGAGAACCGGCAACTTCTCAGAAACAGCAAACACGTACGGTGCTGGCACTGTTGCGAGACTGACCTACGCTGTGTCTGGCTCGTGGTGCGTTATAATTTTTTTTAAAAAAAGAATATGTACTAAGTTTGCCACTTACAATGGAATTAAACACCACTACACAATGTTCTACACCGCAATCCCAAACGGAGCCTGAAAGCACAAATCAAGGGACACCAATTACAATGGAATCACAAAAATCGAAGATATGTACTGTAACGCCTCCATTTTTGGGAACAGGGACGTTTTACCATCCGCAACAGCCCAGGAGTTCAGTGCGGATGCAAAGTATATCATACCTGCTCACGAACATTTAAAAGAAGTTAATATGATTGAAATAAGACATAATGGCCAATTTGCAATAACAATACGGGCGTTCAAGCCCAAAACTTAACTTACATACAGAAGAGCCGAAGAAAACTCCACAGGAACACTTGAGTGCGATCGCAACCCTAACACGCAATCTTGACTTACCTTCTTTCCTTCTAGTATCTGTTGGGGGGAAAATTATGCAAGCCTGAGTACTCCGACCCCGTACTCAGCAATTCACATGTGGAACCCTATATAATTACTTGCCAGGATTTCCTAATGAGGGATGTATAGTTGTTTTATTATGAGGTGGATGCACTTTTATTTGCAAACAACAAAAGTTTAAAACATTTCTCCTTAAGATAAGGGGGTTTTCTGTCATCAGATAAAGTTTCATCATTTCTCAAATTAACAACATCAGAAACACTACTTATACCTCATTGATGGAATCACCCAATTAACACAGCTTCATTAACCGGAAGCACGGCGTATTCGAATACCATTTATTTCACTCTGCAGAGCTGCCCTGCTTTACCCACAAGATCTCTTAGTACCACGTCTGGTCTTAAGAAAACAAGGTTTTTCACTGCTCAATTCTTTATATAGCCTCTACCTAGTAGGCCTCCCAATAAGCTCAGGGAATTCCTGACTTATCTTAGCCTACTATTGTGCGGCTCACATAACACATAATCGAAACTCAATTCGATTGATCAGATTGTTCACATAAGATAATCAACCTCCATACGGCCCTGCTTAACCCCTTCCGTATGGACTCGCACCCAGCCTTCCTCTGCTACCTTGTAGAGGTTCAATCAAACTTGAGCAGTTACTAGACCAGGGTTGACGATCAACGCTTGTGGTTGGGCGATCATGTGTCTTTACTTGGCACAAGGTTCTTGTCCTCATATTTTCACCGGTGAACCAGCCTTCATCCCGGGTTTGATCGTGACACAACCACATCGTGATGTGCCACATACAGACCCTCGCCCTGTTCCCCAGGGTTTGGTCGTGAGCACACCCACATCGTGATGCCTCACATTCTGACCCCTACCCCGTTTTTCCTAAGGTTTGGTCGTGAGTACAACCACATCGTGATGCCTCACATTCTGACCCCTACCTTAGTACAAGTTTATCCAAGCAACACCAGCCTAGGGTACGATGTCCCATACCACCCTACCCTAGCTCTGGGTTTTCCAAATCTACCGGCCAACGGCCAAGTCACTTAGTAGTACAAAATGCTGAATGAGATGATATATAAATCTTAATACAATATTTCCATAGCTACTATGGTTGTCAAGGTGAATATGGCCATCAATCAAGACAGGGCATTTTTCAGTGGTAGGAATAACTAAATAGCATGACATTCTAAATCTTTTATTTTAAGCAATTATCATTTCACAATTATCAATAATGAAAATAATTAAGTAATTAATGTAAATTTCATGGGATTCTATATGATCAAAAACATGTGACTTGCCTCCTTTCTGTTGCTCTTGATCCTCTTGACCAGCTTCAAT
The DNA here is from genome assembly GCA_036346245.1 of Bonia amplexicaulis. Classification (NCBI taxonomy): domain Eukaryota; kingdom Viridiplantae; phylum Streptophyta; class Magnoliopsida; order Poales; family Poaceae; genus Bonia; species Bonia amplexicaulis. The sequence goes on along the minus strand of CM070759.1, from coordinate 9,128,114 downwards.
CTGTCTTCGTTTGCCTTTGCAGTTCTTCAGTTGACCAATCCACTTGGTCCGTTTACTAGCGCGGAAAACGAACACACACACGAATTCCTGCTTTGCAAGATGCAAGCTGGGAACAAAATACAAATAAACAACAAAAAGACATAAAGAGGGATGATGAGGTGATTAAGGTCTAAGTAACGAACAATATGACTCAATGAAATTAAGACTAGGATTCATGGATTCGAGATGGCCGAGGTTGTATATGTGATGAACGAATTTTTGGCGAACGGCCGAAGATGCGGTCGGCGTCGATTTTTAAGAATAAGATATTCGTCGAGGTTGTTTAGGCTTTCCTAGAATCGAAGGCGGTAGTGCGGAGTTGGGAAGTGTAGAGGGGCTCAAGGAAATAAAATGGATCTATGTGTTAACAGGGTTTCGGTGAACAAAGGAGTTTGGATTTATTTGAAACTAGACTTGACAGAGTGGAGGATTCTAAACTTATAGAATTTGGTTTTAAAGGAATGTAGGTCAAAAGTGGCTTATAGTATTAAACTAATCAAAATGATACATTTTTGGTATTTTTAGGACTTATAGGGTCTTGAATTTATGAAATTAAATTTTGGCACAATGGTGGAATTCACATTTATTTAGAATTGATTATGGAAAAAGGGCGAAATTTAAATTAATAAAATCTGCATTTGAAGCAATGGAGATCAAATTTGTATTCAGGGTATAATCTGGGCAAGATGGCGTATTTTGGTATTTTCTTTTTAAATTATAAGTTTTTGGATTTATAAAATTAAAACTTGGGTGGAATGGTGTAATTTAAATTTATAAAAATTTGAATTTGAACACATGGGAGTTAAATTTGAATTCAGGGTGTCAAACCGATCAAAATGGTGGATTTTGGAATTTCTGGGATTTTTGGATTTTTCTAGATTTTTCTGAGATTTTTATTGATTTTTCTAAATTTTCTAAAATCGGGTGAACAGTGTAGCTACAGTAGCTACAGTATTGAGCCAGCCCGGGTGAACAGTGTAGCCCAGCCGGGTTTTTCAAACCCAGGCGGCGGAATGGGCCGGCCATTCGGCCCAGCAGTGTGTGGCCGAAAGGGCCCAGACGCGCGCGAACGTGCGCTCACCCGATGGGCGACACGTCTCTTTCGCGGACGGCCCGGATGCAAGCGGAGTGGATGCTCGGATGGATAGGCGGCAACCGGTGTCAACGGCTGAGACGCGACCACGTCGCTCTCCCGGGATCATCTTCTACCTCCTGCCGTTTCTCTCTCCGGCAGAAACAGAGTCGGCTTCTCCGCTGCGATTCGACACTAGAGAGGTTCTCCGACGAGGGTGGGTGGTAAAACGTCCATGTTCCCAAAAATGGGGGCGTTACATGTACTAAGTTTGCCACTTCAAATATTGGTTCAGTTGATAGCTGCCATTGTCTCCCCTTTTGTGTGGTTTCGAATTTTTTAGTACATTCATGCATGGAGGGATGTCACCCAACGTGGGGGTATGTAGGATAGTGACCGGCGAATAGAGGGGGAGAATGGTGTTAATACATCCCTTCCAAAAAAAAGTGTTCAAATATTCTACCCTCAAATAGCTATATGAAGCGACAAAGAGTAAAACTCACATACACAGTAGAAACAAAGCACGAAAAGTCGGGACTAAATTTCTGAATCCAAACCCTCTGTGTATGTCTACACTAGTTCCAAATCAAGCTAGTGCACACAGTAAAACAGTAACAATAACATAACCAAAACACGATTAATAATACCCCCTCTATGTTTATAAGGTGCATTTTCTCATGACATATAGACCAATGAGATATTAAAAATGACTAGGTTACCCCTAATTATATCTCTAAGCACTACATTTAATACATACATATAGAAAATATCAAGTAAAGTTAGATATTGATTAAGGCTATATAGGAAACATCATATTAATATTTTATTAGAATATGAAATACGTCTTATATTTATGGACAAGATAATTCAAAAAATATGTCCTATAAATTAGTCGGAGGGAGTATTAAATAAAGTATTAGAGTATCAGCCTCATGGTCACTTGCTACAACAACAACCTTAAGGCCACAATTTTTACCAGCAGCAGAAATAGAAATAAAAAAAAACTCTAGATAAAAGACACATCAACTCACCCACATGCAATGACTAGGATCACAGCCTAGTACTCCATGTCTCAATCAGCATTCTCATAAAACTCTGAGATTGTTTGTGAAATGCAAGGTGAGTACATATAGTAAGCCACAAGTCTTAGGAAACATATGCACTCTATCTAGATGCAAGATTTACAAAGAAGGCCAATTATGGTTATTTTGCATAAAGTATTTTTTTATTTTAAATTTAAATAGCAGTTTTCCAAATGCAATTATTTGACAAAAGTATTTTGCAACAATTAAAACTAAATAAGTTTCTAGTGATGGTTCTAGCCACCAACCACTAGTATTAAGGCTCATCCATCAAGATTTGGTGATTCGTGTCATAGACACCCAATTAGTTCTAGCCACTAGACAATAACCAGAGAGTTATAACCACTCCTGGATTCTCAAAGTTATGTTTGAAAACCAAAATAAAAAATTTACCATGTGAAAATGCACATTGCCCACTCTTGAATGTGGGTACAACTATTCGAGTAGTTTTACACTCTGTCAAGGATGTATAGTTTTATCCACAAGAGACAATCATCTTGTAATGTCTTGTAACATCCTAAAATTTTAGTTTTTATTTTATTGGTTTAATTTAGTATTTTCTATTTTTTCTTTAATCTGGTTAAAAAAAGTTTTCTTTTGTTATTTAAAAAAGCTTGAAAATAAATTTCCTAAGTTTTTCTGAGCCTATAGTATTTCTTTTATTTTTTCTAGAATTTTGGTCTCGTTTTGATTTTTCTAAGCCTTTTTGAACTTCTTGGCTTTTCTAAAATTGGAAATGAAATTAAAATCCTCAAATTCCTCTCGGGACGCAACTTCTGCCGCCCACTTCTTATTCCAGACTTTGGCCAGCTTTTTCCGGCCGCACCATAATAGCCCACATGGCCCCATCCCGCGTCAGCCTGCCTTCGCCCAAGTGGCTCCTCTTGCTGATAGATGGGACCCACCTATTAGCCCCATCGTCTTCCTCCCGGTCTTCTTCTACTTCCCATGCTCCACTACCGAATCTGAGCCAGATTTCTCACTTTCCTTCCCCGCTGTGCTTGCTCTCAGATTTATTTTCTTTCTCCACCCGCATGTCGCGCGCACAGGCCCTTTCCATTTTCACACGCAGGCCTTCCTTCCCCCTCTCTATTTTGTTTTCACCACCATGATCTCTAGTGAGCTATTTTCGTACCCCACCTCTCCCTTGGCCCTATAAATAGATCCCCTCAGCACCACACCAACTCGTACCACTTCCTCGCTTCCATGCTTCACCCTAAGGTCCTGAGAGCCCTAGGGCGAAAGAAGCACCACCGAGCTGCATGGACACCTCTATGAATTTCACCATGCCCCCGCCTAGCTTCTCCGCTCCTCCCCCATCGAGGAAAGCTACCAAAAGACCCTGTTCACCAAAGCTAAATTCTCACTAGCACTTCAACCTCACCATCGGCCAATCTCCGACATAACTCTCATCCTTCCCTCTCTCTTTTCCACACTTTGCCACCCCTAGCCATGCTACTATTCATCGGCGACCATCGGTCCCTAGGCTCAGCCACCGTCGTCATGACACGTTAGTGCCGCTTGGTTGCCATGTCATCTCCTCGAACCCAATCAGTGATCTTCAAAAAAACAGCATGCACATGAGCACAGAGACGACGAGGGGAGTCCTCCGATTGGGTTATCTCGGGGGTGGTCGGAGATGGCCTGGCGATGGTGGCCAGTGACGGGGAAGAAAGTGGTAGTGGTGGTGGTGTTCCACGGTAAATCAATGGCCAAATAGAGTTGGGAAAAAGATATATGAGGTGCAATTAATTAGTGATACTAGTGTGAGGGATTGGAAAGGGTCTCACTAAGGGCAACAGATTGACGTCGATGGGGAAGAAAACTTTGATTCTGATGCATGGCTGCAAGAAAATGCAAATAACTTAGGGGATAGATTCAATATGTTAAGGGACATGATTTGACATGAACGGAATTGCAAATGCTTCACTGGAGACAGTGGAACAAATAGTGAAGCGGAGGCCGGTTTTGGGGAAGATGACTCTGAGCGATAGCGATAAGGCAGCAGTGACAAAGGGGGTTTGAGGGTAGTGTGAAGGGATTCAACGTGATCACGAGGCTCCAATTTATAGGGTTGGGCGATGAGTGGAGAACATGTGGGCTCAACAGGATCATGTGACAGTTTCGGTTCCATCTTTTGGAAACTGTTGAAACAGAAGGAAATTGATGGCACGCGGAGTTGGCGGGTTTGATTGCAAGCATTTCCAAATGGGAGGCGTGCGAAGCTTTGATGAGGCCATGCGGGCACATGGAGGAAGGTAAGTGGGTGGGCACAATACAGCCGAACAAAGCAGAGGCAGGGGAGAGGGTTGGGCTGAAATGGCCTCAGCCCAAAGAGAAAAGAAAGAGAGGGAATTGACTTCGGCCTAGGAGAGAGAAGTGTAATAGCCCAAATTTTCCAAAACTTGTATAATTATTTTAAAATAATTATTTATACATTTTGGGATTTTTCTATTTTTTGGCATTTTTAAAGTAGTTTTTGAATTTTTGGAAGCCAAAAAGGACCCACCTCTCGATCCCATGCGCTCGTAGCATCTCCACACTCCCCTAAACTCCTTCCCCTCGTCAATTTCAGCTTTGCTTCACCGGTTCACTGCCACCACAAGCACCCACCTCCACCACCTCGGGTCACCATCCACAAGCCGCCCTGGTGAGTCTCCGACCTTGCCATCGTGAAAAATGGAACCCCCTTTGTCCTGGCATGCTCATGGCACTCTCAATTTTACCTCCATGCCACCTCTCCATCTTGGCTGTCCGCCATGGCTGCCACCTCTACTTCACTACCAACCATCTCCGGCCATGCTCAGCTACGGCCAAGCATCTCGAGAACTTCCTCATGCTCCCCTCATGCTTTCCCACGCCTCACATCCACAAGACTCACTATCGTTCGCCGCCGATAGCTCTCGCCTGGGCCGAGCTCCACTCTGACTAACTAATGAGTAGGCCCCATATCGTTCTCAATTGAATGCAAGTTCTGGGTCCTGATAAGAAGATAGGTTTTGGCCCAAGAAATTGATATTTGAATTTGATTGGAGATTCTGATTTGGATTTGAATTTTAAAATTTGAAATTAACAGAAAAACCAAATAAAATCTAAATGCTTTGAAATAATTACTTTGAAAAATAAATTTTACAAAGCAAATACAATCGGTACGTTACAAAAACATAACTCACATACACAGCGGAAATAAGCACGAAAACATGAGCAAAATATTCATGTAAGCGAAAACCATCATGTCCTAGCTAGCTAGGATCTTAAGCACAATTTGATTCCCCCAAAAGGACAAGGATTTGCGTACCTCTTCATTGCTGCTCCGTCCATCCACTTACGTGTAGAGGTACCATTTATATGATGTAGATCATCAGCATTATATATAGTGCTTTATCTCCTCTCTTACTTTGGGGTCGTCCGGGTGAATATAAATGCCCATCTTTTGGGTTCAATGCCGAGTTGCTAACTGATGCATCGAGTCATTATGCATGCAACAGAAGCATCTTTTCCATGGCACTAATAGCTGTATACGGTGAGTTGCAGGAGCTGCCAACTATAAAGCATTAACATGAGCCAGATGCAAGTCCTTTACTGCATGAATTAAAACACCATTTATTCATGCTTGAATCGTAATACAGACAAATGGTAGATCCTTAGATGAGAGTCTGAACTTTGTTCCTTACCACGTGCATGAGACATTGATGCAACATGCAGCTTAATGATTAAAGTAGCACGGTAATGTTAATTAGCACACACACAGTTTATAATATTTTAAAGGGATAGGAGAGGGAACTTGAACTCCGTAATTCTTGATCTTTTAGTCTTACAACCATCACACTGAGCAGTTGGGCTTATTTTTATGGCTTATGGTTGAAATTTCACTGTACTTGGTTGAAATTACACTGTAGTTGATGGTGACTTATTTAGCATAATTAAATTAAAAAAATTAAAAATAGAAAAAATGGGTTAGCCTAGCATGTATAATGCAAACAAATATGGAAAAAAACGGGCAAAAAACTAAAAAAAATCAGAAAATGACGAAATTTAGGAATAGTGAAAAATAAGCAAGAAGCCGAAGCCCAAACGAGCGAGGCTAATTTGATCTTTCAGTATAAGAATCATTTCTGTAATGGGATACATCATATTATAAAATAATTTTACAATCTCTCACTTGAACGATGTAATGATTTGAGGTTTCATCAACAGACTGTTAGTTGCGCACATTATGTTGAATCCTTCGTGCCAACTTTAATTGAATTGAAATGAAAGAATCATGCCAGTCACAAATCAATTTATTAACAAGATTCCATCTGTGCATCGCATTCAAATCAATCCAACAACAGCTGTAAATGGAAAACTTTAATTTTTAACTTTATTGTTATTGAAAGATAACGTGAGAAGGTCCAAGTTATTGCTATGATGTACCACTTCTAAGTTTATGGAGTTCCGTACGTCACCGGTCTTGCGTCTCCTGTGTCAGGGTAAGATCATGCTAGATGCGCTGTGCTGTTTGGTTTGCATTCTTTGAATTAGTGTCATCAAAGGGTTGTTTCCAATCTGTTCTTGTTAACCAACATCACAACTAAAACATATCTATGCTATCTATGTCTATACTTCTACTAGTCAATGACCCGTGCGCGACGCGGCGTAACCTGTAGGGGTGCAATCGGGTCGGATTCAGACGACTATTGCTCATACTGTATCCTAACCTATATTTTTTTCTGGATACGGTAAAACCGGATACGAATACGAATTCGGAGTATTCGGAATTTCGAATACGGTGCCGCCGGAACGGATACCTGACGGTTTCGGATCAAAAACGGATAATGTAGACAGATAGTACGTGCATACGGAAAGGAACATATGCTAAACCATACCACCATCATTTCAAGCCTTAAAGTGTTAGACATAAGTATATAATAGTGATTATAATTTATCAACCGAAGATGGTGTGGCGTTTCCCCCAAAATTGCCCATTAAGGTGTGGTGTTTCAAGATAAATCTTGATTCTTGACAGACAACATTTTCTTTTTCTAGGCTAAAGAAATTTTACTAAATTAAGATAGAGACAGTAGACAATTAGAGATAATAGACTTTTGATAAATTTACCTGTTTATTTACTGAAGCATGCCAAAGTTCATCGTTTAATAATACTCTGATTACATGCTTTTCATTCCATTACCTAGGAAGAGTGATCTTAATGAGCAAATTTAGGATTCCAATTGCATAAGCAGCAGAATTAGAAATAAAACACTATTTTAGTATTTGTATATTTACAGTTGCCACAACTGAATGTCATATTCTTTTTAGAGAACTTAAGCTTGCATGATCCAGGAAGACTTTATATACACTGCACACCTCAACCAACCAACATGACAAAAAAAACAAATACTAGCAAAATAAAAGGTGAATTCTTAGCTCTTATCAGATATCCGACCGAATATCCGACCGGATAATTATCCGGTATCCGAATACCGATACTATTCGGTCGGATAACAACTCTCCCGAAACCGAATCCGAATCCGACATGAATTATCCGAATCCGAATCCAAATCTGACCGGATACCAAATTCCCTTCCCGAATCCGGTACCGACCGGATTCGGTACCGGATCGGTCGGGATTAACCCAACCCATTTGCACCCCTAGTAACCTGTTTCATGGTTAATAGATATGTTTTGAAAATAAATTGGTAAATATGAGAGGATTGGAAAGTATTTGTAATCTATAGATTATTTTATATTTTGCAGTATCTATAGGCACAGATAAATACTAAGTATACCACACGATAGTCCGATGTCGTGACATCGCTGCCTGTATTTTCTTAAAAAGAAACAAAAATTAGGAAGTATTTAAATATTATGTTCAATTGGTAGGGAACGCAATGTGATAAAAGAGAAGAAAAAAGGACAGGAAAATAAATGGTTGAGTACCCAGTTGAGATTATAAATTTTTAAAATCTCACGAACTCGATTATGATCTAAGATAACTAAAGTGTACTATTTTTCATAGCCTTCCCATTTCCTTCTCTTTTTTTTTCCTTTCTTCTCTCTTTCCTTCTTTTCTTCTCTTTCCTATGCGGTGCTTTCTTCCATAGCTGCTCCTTTCCTCCCTCCTCTCTTAATCCACTCCTCCCCTTGTATTGCTGCTTCACCATCTCCAGCGCCTCCCCCTTCTCTCCTACTCTCCCTGTCCTCCTCTCTCTCCAGTGCACGCGTGTTTCGCGTCCGATCGGCTTCCTCGTCCCCGTTCATCGCCTCCACTAAGCCTGAACACAAGCATGCCCTCGTTGTCGTCTACGTTTTGACGTGAGTAGTTAACTCCCGATCTCTACATCACTGTTACCGCCAACACCTGTAGCTCCACCGTTGCCTGTCGCCATTGATGCACCTCTGCTGCTCCTCTTTCTGAACTACCCCCACCATCAGCTTCAGCACGTAGCAAGTGTTTCATTTTTCCCACTCCTGAAGCTTCGGCATCATTTTCGTACTGTACGGGATGGAGGAGGATTAGGAGGTGGCGCCTTGATATTTTGGTGGGGGTGAATAAGACAGATCTAGCGGACAGCATCAACTCCTCAACAGATCTAACGGCTCATATTGTGTTGATGACAGCTTCGTAGGATACCTGGAATTCCAGCTAAAATGTATATATACTAGCCTCGTAGCGCGGCGCCACGCCGCGCCAAGCACCGTAATCGTGAGGAATTATCTAAAAAAATCCAAGGGCATATACGTATTTTTGAAAAAGGTGAAGGTTTTTTTGCAAAAAAACGAGGACCTGTACGTAAATAAAAAAACCGCGGGGGACCTGTACGTAAATAAACGAGGATCCGTGCGTAATTTTAAAAACCGCGGGGGCCATCACGTAAAAGGGAGGGGCAAAAAAAATCCAGAGACCTTTTCGCGAGAACCAGGGACCTGTACGCAATTTCAGAAAAATACAGGAAATCACCACCGCCGACCGTACCAAAAACTCGCTGCCACGCCGGCCGTGCGCTGCTGGGCGATGACGTATGCGCGAGAACTCCCCGCTAATAAGAGAAGTAAGATATATATATATATATATATATATATATATATATATATATATATATATATATATATATATATATATATATATATATATATATATATATATATATATATATATATATATATAGAAGATATACTACTGCATAATGCTAAGTTTTGAAATTGGATTTGCCACTTCCGTCTCACTTTTTACCGCCCAAGGCACGTCTGGCGTGATTCGAGACGTTGATCAGGTAGGTTCATGCTTTGTTGGCGCACGTTAAATTTATTGTTTTTCTATATATTTTTCGCCATTTGGGTGGAAATTGATATTTCCTTGCACAAGTATCACCCCAAAAAAATCAGCTATTAAGTGAATCCGTAGTAAACCATAGAACAACATTTTTTGTAGTGTTTGATACACATAAGCATCGAAATGGCTTAACAATTTAACGTTAGCACACCATAGAACACCCATCGAAGAAGTTCTAGGTCCGCCACTGCAGTACACGCACAGCTCCAACCAAGCAAGCTCAGCTCAGTAGTTCCTAGCAATCACTGAACAATTCTACATTTTCTCTACATAGTATGCCGTCAGCACACAAGCAATACCCGCAGGGCGGTAGGAGTAGCAGACAACACGGGCTAATTAAAAGCGTCTCCAGCAGCCTCAGAACATATGTACCATTGCAAATGAAAGCTTACAGCTCACATGCTGCTCCGTGCCCCCAACCATAGAATTCCATCGTTTTCCATCGTCGTCTTCCCGCAGGTTTTTTTTCCCCTCCGGTTTCAATCTGAAGTTCTATGAACAATATAAAAATAAAGAGGCCAAAAACATGCTATAGTAGCGAAGAAGATGAGGAAGATCCCCATGTGTTTAATCTCTCCACCCGTCAGCAGTAAAAGCACCATAGCAGCGGCAAGCGGAGGAATGAAATACCGTTTTATGGTGCTGGTCATGCCGATGCGAGAGATCCTCACGGCAAAATTTCTAAGCATAATGTGTGAAGACCAACCTTCCAATTGATGGGCAACTACTGACCTGACAACAAGATCTCGTTGCTCTCCGAACGCTTGAAAATCACCGGTGTTCTTTGTGTAAGTGAAGAATGGAGATCCATCAGTCAAGTTACCGTAAACTTTGTCGATGTCGCGAATGGCTGACCAATCTTTGCCATTGGGAACTAACATGCCGAGCAGTTCCTCTGTGCCAAATACGGTCAACGTTTGTAGCACTGAAGTGTGCCTTGTCAACCAATCGGGAAGCCTTGTGAGCTCTCTGTCTACAATGCGGAGGTGCCTTAGACATTTGACTCCCTTTACATCTTGCAGTCTGGAGCAGCCAGCGACCATCAGCACTTCAAGTGATGGAAGGTTGGAGACAATCATAAGATTTTTGCTGTCTTGCACAACCAACTCTTTGAGCACAGGTAGGTTGTCAATTACTTTGAGGCTACTACCAGCAACAATCTGCATGCCTGTGAGTTCTTTGGAGTACTCAATGCAAGATGGGAGTGATCTTAAGTTGGGGCAGTTATCTAGATGAAGTTTCACCAGGGAAGGCAAGTCACCAGCTTTGAATCCTTTCAACGATTCTAAATTCTCCATGTCATCTAGATGCAGATGCTCTAGCTTTGGAAATGCCTGAGTTGATGATGTTTGCCCTCGCTGAATGATGCGCAACTTGGAACAGCTGGTTACGGTGAGGAACTTCAGTTGAGGTAGCTGTCCCAGGGAAGGGAGGCTCTCGCAGAATTTGCAATCGGCAAGGACAAGCCGTTGGAGATTCGGGAGATGCAGTATCCAGTCGGGAAATAGTTGCCCATAGTAACTTGCTATTTTCAGATATTCCAAGCATCGTGGTGGGCAGAGACTATTGAGCACGTCATTGAGCCTTCTAGCTTCTTTGTCTGGTACGTAGACATGCATATCACTGGTGCTACCACATAGCTCAAGCTGCGTGAGGTGAGACTTCAATGCCAGTTCAGCTTCTTGCGCCCTAGAGTTTTGCAAAACTCTATCTATCTTCACTATCTGCAGGCTTCTCAGCGAATTTAGATATTTTAGATCTTCCAAAGGCCACCCACTAAGATCTTTTTCATTTACTGCCTTATGGTTTACCATGAAACCATGCAGAGTAGTTAGCTGCCACAGGTCTACCAATCTTGGCAGAACTAGCTGTGGCGCCGTCCCTTCGAGATCAAGACTCCGTAAGTTGTGCAGCTTACTGATCCCCTCTGGCAGAGCATGGAGCCCATAGCAATACCGGAGGACCAAGAATTGTAGGTTTCTTAGGCTCTCAATGGTCTCTGGAAGCTCTGTGATTTGGGTTAGGGAAAGATTTAAGTACCTAAGGTGAACAAGAAGTACTAATGACTCTGGAATGTGCCTAATGCCAGTGCCAGTAAGGTCCAGCACTCTCAAATATCTGAGCCCCATAAACACTTTGTCTAGGACACGATCACCCAATGGATTGTAGACAACTGTCCTGAAGCTTTTCAGAGTTGCTTTTAATTCAATACTAGATGTCCGTCTGTTCTTTCCAAACCACAAGTCTTTAGTTAACAGTTGCAAAAGGGACCTGACACAACCATGCACTGTGCATCTTGTCATGTCAACAGAGCCAATCTCAGGTTCCAGAAGGTTTCTAAGTACCAACTCCCTGTAATAGCCCTCCGCAATATCTTGGGGATTGCCGTTATTTTCTTCATTGATAAAGCCCTCTGATATCCATAGCTGAGTAACAGCATGCTGCCTAATCACAAAGCCTTCTGGGAATTGTAAGCAGTAGAGAAAACATAGTTTCAAACGATATGGCAAATTAGTGTAGGCCATGTAGACAGGCCCACTAATTTTTTCCATGCCACGACAAATGTCCTCAAGAGACCATGACCATCCTTCACTTTCATTCACTTGCTGCCACTGCTCCCGTGTTGGATCCATGGTTCCTAGGACACCACCTATAATCTTGATAGACAATGGAACTTTGTTACACCTCTGGATAACCATTATCCCAATTTCCCTTAAGTTGTCCCAATCATGTTTCTTGTCCAGACCAGCGCTACTGCGAAGCAGAGACCAACAATCATGGAAAGGCAATTCCTGCACAGTATGGATGTAACCAGAATTCATTCGTTTTGCAACACTCTGGTCTCGGGTTGTTATCAGAATTCGGCTCCCATGCTTTACAAGCAAGCGAGATTCTAGGAAATTTTCATGAATTTGATGACTCCATACATCATCAAGAACCAGTAAGAATCTCTTCCCTTCAAGCATGGCAGACAGAATGCCCTTAATTTTCTCCCTACTTTGTTCTGCACTTGGCTTCCCACCAGCGGCACTTACAATTGCGGATAGTAATTTCACATCATTGAAGTCTTCAGAGCCACATACCCATATAGTAGTATTGAAAGCATTTCTTGCGTAGCAATCATCATGTACTTTTCGTGCCAATGTAGTCTTGCCAATTCCACAGCACCCAACAATGGCAACAACAACGCTGGAGCTTTGGCTGTCAGTCAATATATCAACCAACTTCATCTTTTCTTGCTCTACATCTCCAAGGATATCACAGTGAGTTGCTGGATCCCCAGATAATTTAGACATCCAATTCTGTCTCTGCCTGTTGATTTGTTTAAGATCCAGTTGACGTCCCTGTTGTAAAATCCCATGCATTTTCTTATTCAGCTTTTCAATATTGGTTTTCATTTTCTTGTATTCAGTCTTGCTATGGACAGTTGATGATGGCCAGAGCCAACGGCGAATCTGTTCACATTAGGATTGTTTTTGTTGTTACTGATCAGCAAAAAAATACAAAAGAATGCTGAATGAAAATATTTTTCAATATTTGTACATTGCTTATAAAATCCAAACAAAATGCAGATACTACACATAAGGCTTGTCAACTTTTTTGATCGAAAAGGCTTGTCAACTGACTTGCACATACCAAGAGTTGTCAGCTCTACATCACTTCCAAAACGACTCAGTTCAAATGAAAGATAAAATAAACGTTATTATAAATGGTAAAATAAGCCTTTGCTCATTCGGTCCTCCTGTATGTTTCAGCAAGACTTAAGGACTTTATCAGCACTTCAGGTATATGCTTAAATTTTCCAAGCATAACTACCAGACAGTTGTATTGAAGGAACCATTTCAGTATTGTAATTGCAATTCCGACTTGGCCATTTATCTTTTTTTTACTAGTTTCCTATTAGTGTTTGTGGTTGCAAACAATCACCTAACTGGCTGGACTGCACTGCATGGACATGGCTTGCACTAAGTAGCAGTCAAGCTGTGGTGTGGTGATCATTGTGAGCCCATCAGAGTTTCTCTCTTTTTTATTTTTCTAATTTAGGGAATATTGTGGGAGTTTCTAGTGAACATAGGGGGTTCCTTTAATCTCACCAATTGTTTATATATAGATGACACATACAAGAACAGGAAATACTATCACTACAATAGAACTATGCAGTTGAAATATGAAACCAACGTACACCTTAAATTGCATTAACCAAAGTACCCCTTAAATTGCATTGTTAGGAAACAGTTGAAAAGTGGGTTTAGATCTCTCTGATGATTGTCTGAAACTATTGAAGTTGGGTATCCAGGTACAAAATCAACTAGTTAACACTGATCTGAATCTGATAAATGCTCGCCATCAAAGGAACGAATTCACATAATCACAGGCATGCCTATGGACTAACATGGGATCAGACTACCAGAGCAATGTTGAGTTCCAACAATCCATTGATCTGATTGCAGAATCATGTCTGCGCCACCATGATAATAAAACACCAAGATTTGGTTCAGGATTAAAATAGCTTGTGATGATCATATAAGCAGCCATCCTAAAACAAATCATCCAAAACATACGAAGAAGACAAGAAAAGGCAAAAGAACCGATCAATTTAAAGGTGCCATACTCAACGAGTGCATCGATGATATTTAACATGGAATCCAATCCAGAAGCGCTTACTGATGTCCTAGCCTCCTCCTCCGGCGGCGGCTGCTTCTCCACGTGACATTCGTAGTCATCAACCGCATCGTCCAGATCGTACATGGCCTCCTGGAACGCCACCAGCCACGGCCTGACGGCCGGATCGCTCATTGCCCTGACCTCCGCGTCGTTGACCAACTTGGTCGCCTCGTTGGCCGTCTTCACCAGTGGCTGGAGCTCGTCGGCGACCCTGGACGCGTTGGTCGCTTCAGCCGTCGGCCGTCGCCTCCCCGCCGCAGAAGTAGCCGCGGCGGCTCTCAGGACAGCGCCGTCCGCCATCACGACTGCCGCCGGCTTGTCCGCCGCGGCGGAACTCTGTGATTGTTATGTTCTGATTGTGAGTTTGCGCTGCGTCCATGAACTTCCAACAAATCTTGATGTGGATCCCTACGTCTCTTCTAAGCCAATTGATTAGACGTTATCTTTCTATGTACTTCAATATTAGTACTATTAAGATAAAAGCATAAAAACATCTTCTCTAGTTACCTAAAAATGCACTGAGTTTAGCACCATTCTAGTCATCTAGAGTCTCAATTTGAGGAAGTCTTCCGGTCCTATGATCCTAAATCTACTGACCGATCCGATCTTAGATAGGATCTTAATTTGGTATACTCCGTCTATTACGAGCCGGGGAAACGCTCGCGCGGGGCGCTCCCACGTCACCCCCACGCGCGCTCGCCCGACGCGTGACGCGCGGAAAATGGTACGGTCGGGGGAGGCAATATCCTGTGCTTTTTCGAAATTGCGTACAGTCCTTGGTTCTCGCGAAAAGATCCCTATCAGTTTTTTTAGCCCCTCCATTTTGCAGGATGGCTCCCCGCGGTTTTTGAAATCGCGCATGGGTCCAATTTTTTGTGTCTAGGTCCTTTTTTATTTACGTACAAGTCATTTCGAGTCCCTGTTTTTTTGCGAAAAACCCTTCGGTTCCTCCGAAATTACGTATCCATCCTCGATTTTTTTTAAAAAGCTCCGGCTCACGAATTTTCGTCTCTTTTATTTCGGTCTACACGGTGGCTAGCGCGGCGTGACGCCGCGCTTATGTGGCTAGTAATCTTAACAATCTTACGGTTCTAGTAAAATTTTGAAAGGATTATGACCATAATTTACATGCGATCCTACAATATTCTACTTATCCTATTAATTAATTATAAATAATTACTTACATATGTCCTTTCAATTGTAAAGTTTCACACTTTACCTATTTATATGTGCTATTATTTGTATAGATAACCATCGATTATTCATTTGGACTGCATTTTTTTAAGTAAAGGCTTGTCAAGACTAATACAAAATATGTATCTTTGTAGAAATACATGCATATTTGAGATAATCTATCTTTTGTAGAATTAGGTAGAATCTTTGATTGTACAATTCAATCTTACAATATGATCCTATCGGAGCAACTCCGATTCGATTCAAGATCTCGACCTTGATAACCTTGTCTACAGGAATTGAAAACACATGAAAACTGCAAAAGTGTCATTTAGATGTCATACAGGAAAATACAAGGAGCAGAAAAAACACGAGGTATAATATGAGGTAAGACCTCATGTTTATTTTCCTCCACAATTTTTGTAGAATAGTCTATTCCATAGGAATTTCAAATGAATTATGTACTATCGGCCTGCTCATTTTGGTTTTTTATGGTCTATGGTTTATTTTTTACTGATTGGTATTATAGCTGATTTATTTTGTATTGTAGTTAATAGTGTCTTTTTGGTGTAATTGAATTTGTAAAATATTTTTAAAATAGAAAAAATAGGTTAGTCCATCAGAGACAATACAGAGAAATACGAAAAAAAGAAAAGATAAAAAAACTTAAAAAGCTAGAAAAATATGAAATTAAGAAACTAAAAATTAAAAGACAAAAATCCAACGGAGAAACCAAAGCAGATATTTGTTCCAAACGGGGTCGTAGAATTTTTCTTATAGGGTCCAAATCAACGAAAAATCCGTTGTACCAAACGGGGCCGGACGAGCTACTCCCAATACACGACAACAATCAGTTAATTTACAACTAATCAATCATTGATTTTGTCTAGCAGCCAGGCAGGCCATCCACCAACTCAAATAGATCTTGTTGGAAACCTGTGCCTAGGGCTATAAGCCTAGCTCATTGTCATCACTTGTATCTTTAAGGAAAAAACAATAAAGAAGAAAGAATCTATCATCTCTCATTGTTTAATCTTTTATTATTTTTGCATTATCTATGTTTGATTCATCTCTATCGCATAGGAGGAATTGCTCAGAGTGGACTCAGTAGTGACAGTTCCTCAACACATTATCAACACGAATTACTCCGATGGATCGCAAGATAATCATTTGTAGATTACATTACCTATCTAGATCGCTTTAATTCCATAAATTTCGTTTTCTAGATTATTTTCTACGGTGCAAATCCGCTCTAATCTACCGTGAGCAGATTTGAAGTCGTCGGCCAAGCTGATCGGTAGATTTGCACAGAGAGTAGATGTTAATTGCACTGTAGATTGAAAAAATGACATACGGCCATGCATCTGCACGCGACGCATCGCTCATTCAGCTGTTGTGCCGCCCGCACGCGGCTGCACCGCTGGGCCGCCACGCCTCGCCGCCTGCATGCGGCCGAGCCACATCATGTCGCCTGCATGCTGGCATGGCCACCGCACCGTGTCGTCACACCTCCTGCATGAGGCTGCATCGCCGAGCCACGGCGACCCTCGCTACCTGAACATGGCCGAACTCCGTGTCGCGCATCGGTTGAATCCATGCTGCTTGGACGCGACCGTGCGCGCTGCCCGTACACACTGTTGTGCCACACTGCCAGCATGCGGTCGTGCCGCCGGCACGTGCCACGCCACTCGCACATGGCTACGCCGCCACCGCCGCCGCATGGCTCTTGGGCAATACGCCACCATCCGCCTCTCGTACGAGGCACCGGCGCCGAGTTGCGCGTCGTCACTGGCACGGAGCAACGTCGCAGCTCGTCTGTCGCTCACCTCCCACACGAGGCACTGGCAGCCCACCGTCGTGCTGCTTGAGCCGATGCGTCGTTCGCATACGGCCACACGCTCGTAGCCGCACCGGCCTTTCGTCACGCTAGCCTGCAGCTGCGTCGACCTACCACCGTGCTAGCTCACAGCCCTGTTGGACCACCGCTACGCCAGCCAGCAGCCGTGTCGGGCCGCCACCGTCGCCGTCCCGCGTGAGCACCGCTGCTCAACCCTGCATGGCCGCCGCTGCGGCTTGGCCCTACACGAGCCGCCGGTCGCTGGAGCCTCATGCGCCGTTGGCCGCACGCGCTGCCAGCCCAAACACCGCCTCTGTCGCACTCTCAAACGCGATGTCGCTGCGTGCGAGAACAGGGAAACCCCTTCCCCTTTTGTCAACCGGCCATGGGCCTGGGTCGGATTGGGCTAGAAAAGAAAGAAAAAAGGGGGTTCGATCGGAAAGAGGAAAGAAAAAAAGGAAGGAGAGCCAGCGGCCAAATTTGCAAAAGGAGAACACAGCTGAACGATCCAGCTACCGCACCTCAGCCTATGGCACATATTATCTATCTTGTAGCTCATGCTACCCTTGCTCTACTTCGACTCTAATAGTTGATTCTCACCTTCCACTCTTTCAGCCTCTCCCAACTCACACGCATGTGTTGGGGTGCGACGGTCGGAAACGGTGCTCAAGCACTTTGATACTTGTCGGAACCCAAATTAACATCTAGACCCTTAGTATTTACTGAGCTCTTTCTATGATCAGTGGCTAGCACACACAATACTACGCATAAGTAAAAGAGTAGTTCATATTACATAGATAGTCGTGAATAGGCCTTATGGCCAAGTTCTGACATCATAGATCTGACATCACTGACCGACTGGCCAATTAAGTCTGGAATGAAATACAACGGAAGAAAAATAAATTAAAAAGGGGCTCCATGATATACCATAGGCAATTGACTAGGGCTACAGCATAACCGCCGCCTTCTTCATCTTCAAATCTCGATGCATAGAAGCATCCATACACTAGGTCTTCATTCTCAAGGTCTGAATCCACATATTTGAGGAACAATGAGTACGAGAGTACTTAACAAGCCATTATACCAAATGCAAGTACATAGATGCTAGACTTGGTCAAGGAAAGATCTTAGGGTTATTTTAACACAAAGCAAGTTTTATTTTAATTACTTTAGTTATTTACCAAACCTGTGACCTAGCAATTTTACATAAAAAACCAAAGCGCCATTTTGCATAAAAAAGTTCTACCCTGAAGGAAGGTTTCTCCACCTAACTCTGGATACGTGGTTCCATCCACCTGACTTTAGATATGAGATTACATCTACCTCAATCTATATAGGAGGTTCCATCCACCTCCCAGTACATTATGGCCCCAATCATTCTTGAGTTGTCATGCCCCACACTAATATTTTTAATTAAAACTCACCAAGTGGCTTTTTCACAATGTCCATAATTGGAGACTGTTGCGGCTACTGACTAAACAGTAAAGTAGGAGAGTAGTGAAGTGGTTATGATAGATGAACAATGATTGCCCTCTCTCCATGATCGGGGCGCGCACACACACACACACACACACACACACACACACACACACACACACACACACACACACACACACACACATATATATATATATATATATATATATATATATAAGGCATAATTATAATATTACTCTTACAGTTTTGTATCTCCCTAAAGGACATACATGTTATTACATATATTACATTGGGCCTTACAATTCCCTAAAAAGGCCGGATGGGGCTCAAGTAGGGGCCACCCCTACTATAGGAACATATCTATTCAAATAGATTATATACTCTATAGAGATTATACAACTTTACCAACCTTAGATGTACAACTAAGATGAACATAACAAGGCATTTACAATACCTCGCTCTAACACCACTCTAGACCGATGGCAAGGTAATGGAATCAACAATCAAGGATGGATTACCAAATTAACTAACTCAGGGGGTAACTAAGCATCAACATTTAACATATTCACATAATATAGATAAAACACACAAGTAATAGTTTAAAACAAAGTAATTACATTTAAAAACTAGGTTCAGCATGATCAATTAAAAGGACTTGTTTTGCTTAGTAGTGGATAGGACTGGTCCTTGATCGACAACATGGCGACGTCCGAGGAGTCAAAGTCTATAACCACAAAAAACGCCTAAATTCAAGTTGAATTCAAAAAAAATTCAAATGAACTCTAAAAATTATAATTATGTTGATGGAAAGATCTTGAATTTAGAAATAAAAATCACTTCATTTGAATTTAAAACAAGGAAGAACGAGCCCTCTAAAGTTTGACCCAGATTAAAATTGGGAAAAAAGAGAAAATCCTAACAGGTGAAGGCAAACACGATGAACAAGGGCACCAAGGCCGAAGCTCACTAATGAAGCAGAACGGCGGCGAAGGCATGGGAACGCTCCGGTTTGCTCTGCGTATGGCAACGGCATTTCGTCCTCCCTATGGGCGAAAAGCAGGAGCATTGTGAACATTAGGAAGAGGAGGTTGAGGTGGTCTCAATGCACTGGACGATGAGCGTGGAAGCTCACCCCAACGTCAGAATCGATGAGCGAAGCTGGTGGCCAGAGTTGCGGACGACGAGCTCACACAACCAAATTCCCCTTCACCCCAAGTGGAGAAGAGAGGAGTTGTTGGGGGAAATGCAGAGGACGAGCGGGCGAAGGGGACGACACACTCGCGCATGGCTCAAACAGAGAGGACAAGAAGAGAGGAGGAGACGAGATGGGAACGAGCGTGTGAACTCGACTCTAACGGGACAAGGTGGTGATTGACAAGGTTGCGACGCTATAGAGCTCGAGGTCTCACAAGGACATGATCGCTCCGCGTTCGCTCTGCACCGCATGATAGACGTATGTACAAGCAGCAGCGGGTTACAGATACAAGGTGGCATGAGGAAGAGGCACAATGCTTCTGCTTCGTGGGCTGACAGGTGGGGCCAAGGCCTGCTAATCAGTGAGGGCAAGAGAGAAGGAGAGAGGTGGACAGTGCTAGGTTGCGTGGTTAGCTAGGCCGCGGAGAAGGAAGGGGGAATGGGCCGCACATGGGACTAGCTCGGGCCAAAGGAGGGGGGGATTGGGCCATAGCTGTTGCTGATAAAGCCGAAGGGGAAGAAAATAGAGAGGGAGAGAGGGAGTGGTCTAGCAACTGGGTTTCGGCCCAGCTGAGAGGAGAGGGAAAAGTCTCTCTTTTATTTGAAATGCTAATTTTAATTTGAATTAAATTTTAAGCTTTTGAATTCTTGCAAAACATTTGATAAATCCAAACCTGTGACAAAAGTTTTTGAAATTATGAAAATGCATGCGGTTTTAAAATTAGGTAAATTTTGGAATGTTACCAGACTTATAGAGTTTCATGTGAAAAGTGCAAATTATTTTGTGTATATTAGTTATCAAAGTTTTAAAAGTATGAGCACACACGTTTGTACAAGTGACATCTATTTAGAATCAGATCGAGTTATTAGCTACCAAAGAATTTACTTCATGTTACGGCCAAAAGAAAGCTGATTTTAAGTACATACGGTAACCAAAAAGAAATAACCCCTCCCCCAAGTATTAGCAAAAGACATAGTGACACACACCATGGACCATCTAACACGACAGAAAATTAAATATGAGAATCGACTACCGAGGTAGCACTCGCCTTCATTTTAACGGTATGCAAGTGTTCACCATGAAAATCGTGGAGACATAGGAAGATTGCATGAATGAGACAAAAACAAAGAACTAGCCGGCAGAAAGCCAATAATTGAGCAATAATCATTGGTGACGAATCAGATTGTTATTTAAGATTGTTCTCACGTGGTTCGCAAGAGGAATCTTCTCACAACTAAGAGTTGACTGGGAAGACTTGCAAAACTATGAGTTGACTGGGAAGACCTGCAACTTATCCACCACCGCGTTGGGCTTACGGCACTGCTTCAAGATCTGCTGTCCTCCTTGCAATCTGATACGAACCACACAGCCTTAATCCAAGGTATTACCCCTTTAAGCTGTGATCTCGCATCGCCGTGTTCTTCCCAGTATATGCACATCATTGCTTCAGAAGTGCAGGCGCCGTTGCGGAAAAGGTACCAAATCCCATCCATTCCTTGTTCTTGCTGTTCTTCAAATGTGTGGCAGAAATATCGAATTTGTTCTCTTTGCCAAAACAATCCTAGTACCCTCCTTCTTCGCTACCAAAAATCGTACAAGTTGAAATGCATGTAAAATAATGCTGACTGAACAGGAAAGAGATACTGGGAGTTCTCTACTTCTCATCTCTTTCAGGACCAAGGTAGGCTACATGTTAACAAGGACACTGCAGATGAGCAATCACTTTGTTCCTAAGGTTTCGTTGATTTGCATCCAACTGGGATCTGAATAGTCTCTCCTGTTGTCAACTCAATGGGTGATCACCAACATCAACTAGTTCAGTCACCTAGTGGTCTCCAACATTTTCTGTTCCATGCTTTATGCCGCCTTCACCAGACCATCAGTTAGCAATGTTGCCAACACTAGTCCTTGTAGAAAAAATCTCTCCTAGATGAACAGCAAGCTCTATAATGCAACTGGACAAAGTGCACGGCAGACCATTATTATTCCATCGAACCTAAGATGCATCTTCCGAAAAGACAAAAACCTAAAATATATTTCGAAAAAATGTTCTTAAGATGTGAAATGCCTAGTAGGATCAACCCACACAGCAAATAGCATACGTTGCAACCATGGATGTTACGGTGACACCTAGGCGTCCAGGCGAGACTACGCGGACGCCACGACAGTTCGCCTCGCCTTAGTCTTCTAGGCCGTCCGGCTCCACCCCTCTCCTCTCCGGCCGCACTGCCTCCCTCCACCCACGGCACCTCCCTCCCTCCCGCCGCCGGCTTCCCTCTCTAACTTGCTCCCGCCGCCGAGGGGGGAGGCGGCGGCAGGGAAAGGCGCCGGGGAGGAGGTGGCTGAGGGGGATGTGGCTGGGGAGGAGGCAGCATGCGGGGAGGAAGCGGGGAGGAGGAGGCGTCGGGAGAGAGCAGGAGGCGATGGCGTACCTGGCGGGGAGGTGTCGGGGAGGAGCTTCGAGTCGAGAGAGAGAGAGAGAGTCGGGAGCCGGGAGACAGCCGAAGCATCACGGGGGAGTTATATCGCGGGGAGAGCTGAAGCGTCGCGGGGAGACTGCATCGCCAGCTGAAGCGTCGCAGGGAGACTGCATCGCCTGCATCGCCGTGCCTTCACCTAGGCGTCGTCGTGCCCTCGCCTAGGCGTCCAGGCGCCCCTCACTCGCCGTGGTCGCCGATTCCGCCGTGACAACCATGGTTGCAACGGTCTATGCAGAGGACTTGTCCTAGCACAAGAACTCTTAACCTATTAGGAAACAACATAAACTTGAGCTCTAATTGGTCGGGTAAGGACATCCTAAGATATGGCATACCATTGATAATTCATCTGTATCTATGTTGTTAGTAATTAATGCACAAGAAGAACATGGCTGCCTCTATCTGTCTATCTATTTTCTAAGTGTACAATAATTGTTCTTTGCAGAACGAAGAGGACTATCTTTGAGTACATCTCCTTGAGATATTATGGAAACTTTAATTTTTACTGGGCTCATCAAAGATGTTCTCAAGTCATTGGCAGATAGAAGCTTTGATAAGATTTTAAAAGTAATGTGTGTCAAAAAGGAGGTTGTCATTCTCACCAAGGGACTCGAGAGTATCATGACTCAAATCAGAGAAACACACCAACACCGGATTCTTGCTCAATCTGAAGCAACCAACCACTGGCTGATGGAATTGAGAGAAGTTGCTTATGAGGCAGAAAACATCATTGACCTCTTCAGGATTGAAGTGGGGAGACTAGAAAAATCACGACCACAGGTTAGTAGGAGAAACCCCATTTAATTTTTATGTACAAATGGAGATAAACTCTGCTTCATGACAAGGTACTGCTAAACTTGTGCTAAAGCATGTACACAATACAACTATGGGTTGCTGTCTAGTGCAAGGCTGCAAGCACTCTTATGGGGTGATGTTATGCAAAATACTATCAACCAGTTAAGACATTGAATACCTAGAGCAAAAATTGTTTGTTTACAGTACTACGCATAATCACTACCTCCTATGTGCGTGTGCAGTCTGCAAATTCATCCAAGTTTTATAACTCTTGACATTGTGTATAAAAAATTATTTGGTTTCTGATGGGTTGCATTAGCAAATTTAAAATTCGGAAGTGCTTGTGGACATATAAGAGTTCAAAAGTGCCTAGTAAATTATGTCATGCAGCATGAGACCTAGGAGGAGTTAACCTGGATCCACCACCAGGTAAACATAATCTGGCATGAAACACATGTTGACACTTGATTTGAATTGTTCTCATTCTTGAATCTTGTATTTTGTTACCACATATGAATCAATCCAGATGGGGGTAACAATGATAAAGATGGACTCAAATGGAAACAGAACCAATGTCTTCAAACTCATGTAGAAGTCAAAGGCTAAGATCAATGTTATGGGAATAATATAAAGGAAATTTGTCATCCAAGCACTGCAAAAAGTGCAAGATTAACAAAATACCACTTAGGATGTCTGACATGTGGGATAGGCCACAGTTGTCATTGTCACGGCCAATGGTATTTTATGAATATTGCCACTTCTTGCAGTAGTATGAACCAATTTTTTTTCCAATATGAAGTTATGAACTAGAAATGAATTCAAAAAATGTTAAACTAGAAAGAAGCCTAAAACAATGCAAGCTCTGTCCTAACACCAACAGCATTGCGTCACATGGCTGATCCATATGTTTAGTATTCCAGCTATGGATTCTTACTCAATAGCTTGTTTCACTATAAGATGAAGCATATTTTGTGTGTTCTAAACTTTTAGTGGACACTTGGATCTCAGATTTCATTAATAGGTTTTGCTACAATGCATTTTTATGTTACTTTTAGCAATACAGATTTTAAGTTTTATTCAGTTAGGATAGCATTTAATGAAAAGATTGTTTGGCTCAAACAAGCTTTCAGTTACTCTAGCCCAATTTTTAGAACAGATGGGAGTGGTTTTTCATGATATCCATAATTTGAGTTTTAGTAAAAACCGATTTTTGTTATCCTGGTTTTATCAGTCCTAACCAAACAACATTTAGGTTGTTAGGCTCTAAATCTAATTTAACAAAATCTGATTTTCAATAAAACCTAAGATCCAAACAACCCCTTAGCTCACTCAATTTGCTTGTGATGGGTATTTGTGTGCACTTTTTGCAGATATCGACACAAATCGAATTGCGTTTGTTTTTTACAGGAATGGGATGTTACGTCTATATGTAAGTGTTGCAGAGAAGTTCATATCAGATGCCAAATTGCAAATGATATACAAGAACTAAACAAGAAATTGGATAGAATTAGACCGGCACTACTCCAGCTAGGACTAGTTGCAGAGGATCAAACCAGAATAGACAGTGAAGTTGCTCCACATCACAAAGAGTCCAATACTATAGGCAGAGGTGTCAGCAGTGACTGCAATGATCTCACTAATCTGCTACAAAAGGGTAACGAAGCTGATCATGTCCTTTTTGCTATAGTTGGAACTATTGGAGTTGGCAAGACTACTCTTGCACGGAAGATATACCATGAGATGAGAAGTAAGTTTAAAATCAGGTTATGGGTACACATCTCCAATGACTCCAGATACATCGCAATATGGTTCGGTGAGACGTTCAAGGGAAGAGCAGGAATGACAGAACAACGTGAGGTGTTACGCCGATATTTAAATGGTACTACCAGGAATCTGCTCCTGGTCATTGATAATGTGTGGGAAGAGAATGGCTGGAACCAGTTGCTGGGGATGGCTGCACAGCAGGACTTCCGCCGGTGTGGCAACAGAGTCCTCATAACAACACGACACGAGAATGTGGCAAGATTGATGGGGATGACCCATTTTCACCGCGTGAAGTGGTTGAATGAGGATGATGGCTGGTTGTTGCTCCAGAAAATGGCTAATCTTCGAGAGACTGAGGCCACTGGGAACATTCAGGATGTTGGAAGAGGTATTGTGCAAAAGTGCAGTGGCCTTCCAATGGCAGTAAGAACAATCGGATGCCATCTAAGGCGTATGTCCCGGGAAGACGAATGGGAGAGAATACATTCAAAAGATTTCGTTGGCATTTATCCAGAGATACGGAACACCATTGATATGAGCTACATGGAGCTAACATATCGGCTCAAGCGGTGTTTCCTTTACTGCTCCTTATACCCGGAGGGATTTGTGATCGAGCAGCAGTATATGATGCAGCAGTGGATTGCAGAGGGGTTCTTCGGGGCCAGTGAAAATTCTGAAGAACCACCACCAGAAGAGGAGGCTGGAAGATGTTACCAGGAATTAATAGAGAGGAGCCTTCTTCTGCCAGAGAATGAAGCTAACGGTGTGGTGGGAGCAAAGATGCCAAATCTATTCAGATCATTTGCACTCTATCGGTCACAAGATGAGAACTATGTGGATGATTCTCGTCATAGTAGTGGAGTTTTTAAACCATGGCGCCTGTGCGTGACAGATGAAGCAACAATAGCTGCCATCCCGGATGAAGCCACAAGCCTGAGGACACTCTTTGTGTTTACAGGTCCACTGGGGAGCAGGCGCTTGGATGTTATCTTTCAAAGGTTTCCGAACCTAAGAGTTCTAGACCTTAGAGATACACAAGTTAAGACCATTCCCAAAAAATTGGGAAGACTGTTGCAACTTAGGTATTTGAATCTTTCTAATACTGGAATAACAGCACTTCCCTTTACTATTGGGAATCTGATGATGCTGCAGTTCTTAATCCTCAAAAACTGTTCTTGCCTCACGCATGTAACCAGCCATGTTGGCCGTTTGGAAAAGTTGAGAAGTCTGGACATCTCAGGGACTCGAAAGCTAAATGATGTCCGTTTCAAACTACTCAAACTGAAAGAACTCAACTGTTTGCATGGCTTTTTCCCAACTAACCATGGCTGGAAATTTCAAGAACTACGTGCACTGTCCAACCTTACAAGCCTCCAAATACTAAAGCTAGGCAGGGAATTAAGCAGGGAAGATGCGAGCCAATCGGGACTGCAGGAATTGAACCATCTCAAAGAGCTCAAGTTATTCTGCAGTTCTGTCAACCAACCATCAGGTAGCGATGCTAAGAATATAAAAGGTGTCTTTGACGCACTCAAGCCTCCTCAAAGCCTAGCTTCTCTCAAGCTAGCTAGTTATTATGGCAATGAATTTCCATCTTGGATGTCAGCTTCTTATCTCACGCTGCTGCAACAGCTAACCCTTGATGGCTGCTTCTACTGTAGGAGTCTACCATCTCTGGGTGAAATGAAGGATCTCAAGTTCCTGGCTATAACAGGCTCCAGGGTGTTGTCTGAGATCAACTATGAGCTACGCGGGATGCCAACAAATGGTGTGGCATTTCCACGGTTGGAGCAGCTATTTGTAGGCAAAGTGGAAAACATGGTGTCATGGTCAGGCCTTGAAGAGAGAGACATGCCTTTACTTCACAATTTCCAGCTTGATGGATGTCCCAATCTGATTTCACTCCCCTTGTGGCTCCAATACTCTACGGCATTGACAAGCTTGAACATACAACATGCTAATGGGCTTCTAAAAATTGATAACCTGTTAGCACTTAAGGAACTCCAAGTTCACAATAGTGACATGCTAGAAAGGATCTCGAACCTCCGCAGGCTCGAGGATTTGAAAATTGTTCACTGCTCACGTCTGAATACTGTGCAGGATGTGCCTTTGTTGCACACTTTGCATTTGACTGAACAAACAGCCCAGCTTCCAAGATGGCTCCAGCAGAAACAACCATTCACACTCAGGAGATTGGAGATTGTTGGCACTGAGGAACTACTTGACAGATGCTCCTCAGCTGTCACCCATTATGGGCATGTCATCAAAGATGCAGCTGATCATGTTTATGCAAAACTGCATGATGGTTCCATATACTTCTCTTACACCAAAAGTACTGGCATTTTTCTTAGAAGCCAACAATGCAATGAACGTTATAATCAGTATGGTGCAACTACCATGACCGTGCCTGTTGCTACGCAGAGAATTCATGGTAATTTGGAAACATGGATGAGGTACACACTTTGCACTATCTTCCTCATTGCTTCTCAGTACTTGGTTCTCTGGGCTGTTAGATCTGGATAACTGGATGGAATTCTGGCAGGTTGAAATGCTGCTAATCCCTTTGTTGCACCTTTTGATGTACATTTTGCCGTTGGCAAGTTTCTGATGATGTAATTGAACCAAGCAGCATATATAGCACTCTAGAATCTATTCATCTCAACATTACCAATGTTTGTCAGAATCAATTTTCTTTTGTTATGGTATCAGTCCTTTTCTTAAATCTAAAGCTTTAGATACATCTATATCCACAATAGTCGAGTTGTTTAATAGTACTAGCGTCCAATAGAACAGGATCCTGAAGAAGTCTTCCACCATTCAGTATTTCTAATCTGTTGGTTTGATTATTCTGTTTTTCTAAACATATAGTTTAATCCTTCTGACTTGTCACAATTTGTTGGATATATCATTGGTGGGAGTAGCTTTTGTCAGTCATAGCAGTAGTATCAGTTCAAAATTTCAGTAAATGTACTGATGATATTTATTCAAGGAATTGTCTTAGATTTGATATTGACAAACTGGAACTAGAAAAATGACTCGTCACTCGAACAACCCGTTTATATTACTGTAAGCATACCTAGCAAGGAGAGGGCAGCCGTTCGATGGTCTCCGAGGCAGCAGCGGCGAGGTAGATCCAGCAAGATCGAGGATTCGCCGGTGGTGGCATCTCCAGATCGGCAGCGGGGACAATCGCTGCCATGGGGAGGCGTGAAGACTGAAGGCCACAACCGCCGCATTGGTCCGCCCCCATCGGCCCGCTGGAGATGGCGAGATCAGATCCTGAGAAGGAGCCGAGGCGGAGTAGGCGATGCTCGACTCTATGTAGACGGGGTGAAGCCGATTGGGGCGGCGGTGCATGGACCCAAAGGTAGGATCACGATGGAGCTAACCGGAACGCGCCTCCACAGCCGCTGCCGCCATGTGCACGGACGGCGAGAGAGCTATCGATCTCACCAAGCTCCGGCACCGTCGCCGGCGCTTCCTCTCCTGCTTTAATTCTTGATCTTAAGCCTCCAGGCCAATGCACCTGTTGTGGTCAGGCGGTGGCGCCCCCAGAAAGTAATCCCACCGATGCACGGAGACGAAGGGGATGAGGAAGAGGCCTGCGGGCTGGTAGGGACGGTGGTGAGGGTGATAGTGGGCGGCCGCCCGCGTCCGGCGAGGAGGTGAAGCGCGGGGGCGCCCGGGAGGAGGGGGGCGTATATGAGGAACGTATCACTTCGAAAATGCCCTAAACGTTGCGATTGCTGTAAAAATCGGTCTAGTTTTCAAAAAATTCTAAAAAAAATTACCAGAGGGAACTTTCAACGTCAAGCTTAATTGCATGTGCAAGATAAAAAAAACAAATACTTAGGGGGTATTTGGTTGCCAGCCACAGTTTACCACGCTTAAGGTTAGGCAAGTTTGATCAACTCAGGGAGCTGTTTGGTTACAGCCATAGTTGTGGCAAGATTCCCTTCCAGCAAACTAGGTTCTATGCGTCAATGACTCAAAAAAGTGCGGCAAGATTCTCTTAGACTTGCTAAGGTGTGGCAAAGAATTTGAGCACCTCAACTTAGGCAAGTGTGGCAATTTTTGTTGGCAAAGTGTGGCTAGCAACCAAACACCCCCTTAGTGAATAGTGATAATCACTATTTGTGTGGGCACACATCATGTGTCATTCATGGCTCTATTAAACTTTAGCCGACATGTAAGAATATGAATGTCACTCCATGTTTATCATGAGGACAATTAAATTGAATTTGAGTCAACGAAAAATAGAAATGAACAAATTGGGAAGAAGTTTCTTCCAAAAAAATTGGGGAGAAGTATCAGGATATACCGATCAAACCGATATCCGAAACGGTCTGACTGTTGTGCAGGAGTGATCAGACCAGTGCGCATGGGCGGTCTAACCGGATTCAGAGTTCTCGGGCTAAATTAGCATTGGTTGTCTGATCATCATTGGGCAAGTAGTCAGACCTGTTATATGAACTTTTGAAAAATCAAACCAAACACTATTGTAGCCTTGTTTGGGTATGCATTTCCACAAAGTGTCATTGCAAATTGAAAGTAGACTTGAATAGATAGAGTTTAATCAAAATTCCAAAAGGTGTTTTCTGGTGCAGTTAAGCGGTCAGACCGACTATGGTTTTCTAGGATGTAGTGAGCTGTGGTTTTGAGCTAAATTTTAGCAATTGGTCCTCAGAGCATAGGATGGGTGCGTATGGATTGCATTACGCATATTTTGACCAATATGGGTCAAGTTATGAATAATTTATGCCTGAAAATGTTTTGCTTAGTCTATTATTGTGCAGGTGGTTTAGAGTCAACTATAGTCAACGATGAGGAAGACTAGGACTTGATTAGGGAGAAGCAAGGTCCAGAACGGTCATGGATGCCACGTGAGATGGTTGAACTCAAACAATGTGCAAGATAGCCATGAACCACAAAAGGTAAAGTTTAAACAAAGACCCTTGAGGTAAAGAGGTACACTTTGTGTATTGTAAGCCATGGGATGGCTACATGGTTTTATTATGCTTCCAAGAGGGAAGCTTTGAATGTAAGTGTTTTTGGCTCATTAATTGTGTCAATTGATGATTTTATGTGTCATGCGGTGCTGCGTGATGGGTTTGCTTATCAGTGTTAGTTGTAGGACTTCAAAACTACGTCAAGGTATGGCGGAGGGGACCAAGAATTAGCTATGAGAGCTAAAGTCCAGAATAGTCAAGGTATCACCAAAAGATGACCAAGGCTTTTGGAGTGGTGGACATGACAGGCAACGATAAGATAGACCGAGACTAAACTCAGGAAGAAGCTGAGGTCTAAAATGGTCAGAAAAGTCAGGTGCAATCATGAGACAAGGTGGTGCATATGGTGCGTAAAGTGACTTGGGCCCGTTTGCAGGTGAGGATAGTTCGATGGGATCCGGATGCGTGAGAAGCTTAGCGGTAAGTCATTGGAGCCACGTGTAAGGTGACAAAGCATAGGCGATGCTTCAAGTAAAGGAATGAGAAAAGGTTAGTGGCGGGGCAATTTTGTACATTGTGTAATACCAGAAAAGTAGTGGTGTGCGAAACCGCGAAGGTGGCCTAAGTGGATTAGGTCAAGGATATTCCATGAAAGGAAAGGCATAACAGATTCGGGCAATTGGAGCTAAATATGAAGATGATGCTTTAAAATATGTGCATGTGTTGAGATGAAAAACCTGTTATGTTGTTGTTGTGTTTTCGAGTTTTCCCAAAAGCTTAGTAGATAGTATCCATTAAGTCGCTGGTTTTAGGGTTTCATGTGAACCTCCACTATATAAGGAGTTAGGGTTTGAGAGAGAGGAAGCCATGTATTGAGACAATAGAGAGGCTTGAGAGAGATATCAAGAGAAAGGTGAGAGCACGTGTGTGCTGCCCTAGTGCCTTCGTCCTTTGAAGGGAGTGGTTGTAAATATTCATCTCCAAGTGAAAATCAAATATATAAGTTCATTCTCCATCTCACATGCTAAGTGTTGATTTCTTGATCCGGATTGGTTTTGGTGTATCTTCCTCCCCTCTTGATCCTGCTTGGTGCCAATGACATGTAAGTAATGGAGATATCTCGTGGAAATTAGATCTCATCCATCTAGACACTTGTCATAAGTTCTTGAGTTTGCTTGGTTTTGGTGAAAGAAAGAGTGATTTTGGGAGTTTTGCTCTTGAAGGCTTTTAGGTTGGTTAGCGTCATAGCACGCAAAAGACGCCCGAGCATAGTCTTCGCAAGTCGTGGCGCGCCTCGCGCGCGGCGGTGTCGGGCCATGCCCAGCAGACCCTCCTACCGTCGGGGCGCTACGGTGTCAGACGTGACTTGGCCCGCCTCGCCATGTCGTCGTCCGCACGTGGTCATCTTGCGCGTGGTCATGCCGACCTCCTCCTTCTGTCTTCTTTGGGCGGGATGGCATCGACAGACGTACCGACTATTGACCAGGCATCCGCGTGTCAACCTCCGGGAGCCTGGTGCACGACAATAGGGTGACAATTTGTGCGACCTGACCTGCCACACAATGGAAAGCCTGGGCCGCCTCCTCGCGTGTGACCTTTGCACCGTCGGTCATCCTCTAAAACAAGGAGCGGGAATCCCTCTCAATCTCAGCACCGATGCCCACCTGCAATGAAAATATGACAGGGTGAAACCTGTAAGGGGGGTTGGTTATGGTCATAGGGGGTGTCCTCCTACACACAGTCTTGCAGTGCACCCTCCCACTGCGGCGCATACTACTCTATGAAGACATCGAGCACAAGTGCCATGCGGGTCAGCTAGTAATCTCGGTCGCACCAGCACAGCGTGGATAGGCCTTGAGGAGCGTGGACAGCCCTATAACTCCTGAAGAGAGTATGGCTTCCAACGCACATCATCCACCATGAGACGGTTGAACTGCTCCACGAACGGCTCGTACGCCTATGTCACCTGCACATGTGCGAACTGTACCTACAAGGAACACAAGCTGTTAGATATGGCGATCGGTTATATGAAGAAATTATTCACAAGACAGAGTATATACCCATCGCTGGCACCAGAGGGAGCCTATAGTCGGCTGATCCACCTCGTCCACGTGGTACATCTCGTGGCCGTAGGGAGCGCTGTCGTCCAACAGGGGCCGTCCAAGGCTGAAGTGCTCAAACGACCACAACTGCAGTAGCAGTAGACACCCCGTGAGGGTGGAGCTCGACCTCGACTTGCAGCACGTGTCACACAAGCCATGATTAAGTGGTGGCAAGTGCGGCCGAACCCCAGCTAATCTAGGGGCCCTGCCTATCGGCGATGGACCTAGCGTATGCGACGAGCCATGCGTCGACGATGTCACCATGGCCACTAGTGAATAGCACTCAACCAAATAGCCACAACAGGTAGACCTCGCGGTGGCATGACACCTGGTGCTCATCGGCGTCCGGGTCCATCCACTCGACCTGAGTACAAGCAAAAGGTTAGTATGGAAAGGAGAGCACAGCGATCCCAACGAGAAGGGCGTCGAATACATACCCAGAACTACGACAGCAATCGCAAGGGTGGGCCATGCCTCTGTGCCTCCGGGATGATGTAGTACTCAGCCACGGCCGCAGGCGGAAGGGCTTCACAAACACGGTCGAAATGTCACCGCCAAATCACTGGGACGCATGTAGGAAGGTAGCACCTCTCGTGATAGGGAGACCAAGCAACAGGGAGACGTCCCGTAGAGTAGGGGCCATCTCCCCGAATGGAAGATGGAAAGTGTGAATCTCTAGCCACCACCAGTCCACGAGAGCTATCAGTAGGGAGTGGTCGAACAGGAAGCATCGTGACCGCTCATAGGCGTCTCCATTTATTCACACCTTTTGTCATCACACTACACAATGTATACTACAATTATTGTATATGTCATGATAGTATATTATCTTTCCAAACAAAGATATTACGATATACTACAACATGGAACATCATATTTACGTGAGTTGCAAAGTCAATTATATCATTTGTACATGACACAACCAATGCAGAAGTCCAAAAAGTTGGTGTAGCCACGGTTGATCAAGCTTGCTATGTTCCCGCTACCTCCGACTCCTATGTATACACATTGCATGAAAGGAAAATGAGGAATGTTATATTCTTGCATACATGCATTTCACATTTTTCTTGACATCTCACATTTCACTCTGATGACAATTATGACAGGTGGGCCATGGTTGTAAGTGATAGGGAGAGGGGTATGAAGAGCAACACAGGAAGAGGAGGCTGGGAGGTGTACGGGCATGGTGGCAGTGCTGGTGAGGGGAGGCGTGGGAGAAGATGGCAACCAGCAAAATGGATCGGTGGGGTCCCGAGGAAACCATGGGAGGCAACGGCGCGAGCAGCAACGCACGGCGGCGACCAAGGTGGGTGCACGGCGACAGCAATGTTCCAGTAGCGAAGGCAGGAAAGCAGCGTGAGCACGGGCACAACGTGGGGTGCGTGGAGCATTGACATGTAGACATCTTGGCCGAAGAGACGGGGCAACAGTGACCAACATCGGAAATTGAGGTGGCGTTGGTGGCAGAGCTCCACGACGATGCATTGGCTGGAACGAAGTATGGCACAAGTATAGGAGGTGGAGGTGATGGTGTGGAAGTGAGGAATCGGAAAAGGTTCATTGGAGACGACGAATCGACGGCGAGAGGCGATTTTGGCCAGTTTTGGGAAAAACTCAATTCCCGTCGATTGGCTGTATGAAAATCAAATTAACTTGGAGGATGGATTATCTGGATGCTAGAACACGATGCAACACGGAAAAAACTCAAAAAAGCTAACTAGAGAGAGCGATGGCGTCATCGGGTTGACAGTCGGTGCACAATTTGCTTGCGGTGGCGTTCCCTACTCGCGGCGACCTCCAGTTGCCCTTGGCGGCGGCTCTTATGGTCAGCGTGGTGGATCTCGTCGATGTCACGGAGGGCACCGAGGCAGTCGGAAGCTAGGATGGTGGTGGGAGAGGAACGGAGGTGACCGAATCCTCACGTGTGCCCACATGATGAGCGCGCCAGCCCTTGGACGAGCTTGTCCGACAAAATCTCCTGTATCACCTCATCTAGCATACTAAGAGAACATTCCCTGTAGTTGGATGAGTCCGTCCGAGATGAATACTGCCGTCCACCTAACCAAATATATGGACACCCAAAAAACTGGATGGAATGATCCCATCCACCCTCCATCAGTCCATCCCATTAAACCAAACATACCCTTAAGAGAGGAGAGGGGGTCGAGTCTAACGTGCGGGCCATGGTTGGCAGTGACTGCGCAGGGTATGGGCGATTCGGGCATTTACACAAAAAGCTAGACAATGCATGTGGACTTAACGGCCAGGCTGAGACGGAGGGATGACGGTGATGGATAAGTTCTGCAAACCGATGGGATGGAAGGGACAAGGAGTTATCTAGGCCCTAGGGTCTGTTCTTTTTTGCTGCGACTTATGGCTTTTGGCTAAATTTTTTGAATTTTGGTTATTTATGGTACAGATTACGTAGAGACCGATACTCACTTACGATTTTGGTTGGTACAGATGTTGAGCTTTTAACGTGTACTACGTTTAACTTGTAGACCTCGTCTTGAGAAAATACGCCGTTTAAAAGTTAGGTACTGTAGCAAAAGCAAAAAGCCGCCCGACTTTTGACTTGCCGAACATGCCCCTAATAAGCTGTGGCGGTTGGTTTTTGGTTTTTAGTTTTTAACTGAAATGGTACTATAACAGCGGTTAGCTTTTTCTAAAATATTTAATTAAAAAATAAAGAAAAATAAGAAAAATGAAAATAGCTTTATATATTCACGGATAATGTAAAAGAAAAAAACAGCATTAAGAAGCCGATACACTCCAAACGGTTTTTGGTTAAATCGTGGGTTAGAGTGTTATTCAATGATATATAAGAATTTTTCTTTTTTTTTTCCAGAACGCCAATAGGGTGTTTGTTGTTTAGAAACTAGTGTCGCTACCACAACTAGAAAACAAGAATGATCATATAATCAGACAACATAAAAGTAAGTGAATAATTGATATAGAAGATGAGAGAGAGAGGGGTCAACGATCTCCTTTATTAATATAGAAAATCTATTTACAATAAGTATAGTTTTTCTATATTTGTAATCCACAATTCTTTGTGTATAAATCCATATCTTCAATTTGAAGTACATGAAAGAAACTTCACCCCATTGAGGATAAGGGCTTATTTGGCACAGCTGTGGCTTATGACTTTTAGCTGAAATTTTTGAATTTTAGCTGTTTGCGACAGAGATTACGGAGAGAAAAATACTCGCTTGTGATTTTAGTTGATACAGATATTGGGCTTTTAACATGTACTACAATTAACTTATAGACTCTGTCTTGAGAAAATACCTCGTTTGAAAGTTAGGTACTGTAGCAAAAGCCAAAATCCACTAGGTTCGGTCGAAAGGAACATGCCCTAAGTTTCGTAACATTCATCTCCTTGAGTAAAAAAATAATATTTATCTGGTAACCAACTGTACGAGCATCTTTAATAGTGTCATCTTAGCTATCTCTAAGCTATATTAAATGATTAAAATCATATGTAAAGGAGAGGAGATAAGAAGAGATAATGTGTGCATTTTATATAAGAGACAACTTGAGTTTGCAAACTAACGTAAATAGTGAGAGGGTGTAAGATGAAAAGTTAATGAAAGTAGTATAAAATAGATAGATGAATAATTTATTATTAGAGAGATTATATCTAATACTGTTTTTAGATATGATAGGAGTTTTAGAGACAACGTTAAACGTTAAGAGACAAAATGTATATACTTTAAGGCTCCGCTCATTTCGGTTTGAGATTCTGATTTCTAACTTATTTTTTATTATTTCTAAAATTTATTATTTCTGGCTTTTTAGTTTTTTTGCGGATTCTTTTTTCCTGTATTCGTTTGCGTTATCTGTGATGGGCTAACTTGTTGTTTTTTAAAAAAAATTAAATTTTGTTATATCAAATAAGTTATAACTAGCTATAATATAATTAATTATAGTATAATTTTAACTATAAATCAGGCTATTTCAGCTCAACTAAGCGGCACAGCGACCACGGCCTCTCCGCGTCTTTTGCGTTTCTCTTCCACATTTCGCGATATTCCGTACCAAGCTCTCCTCTCCCCGCTCTCCCACCAGGCCACCACCACCTCCTCTCCTCCATGTCTTGATCCCGAGCTGAGAAACTCGCGCCGATCGAGGCGGTCGCATCAGCCCTGCGACATGCTCCAGTCGACGAGGTGAGAATCCCTGCACAGCGCGGCCGATTATTTCTTGAGCCCCCTCGCGAGGTGCTCGGCGGATTGGCTTGCCTGACTATCTTGGTTGCTTGGTTGGGATGGACGCAGGTGGTTCTGGGCGCGGCACCGACGGAAGATACTGGTCTCGCTGGGCGTCGCCGGCGCCGGCTACGCTGCGTACCGGATATACGACGCGCACCGGAGGCAGCTCGTGCGGGTGGAGCAGCGCGCGCTGGAGGAGCGCGCCGCCGACGAGCTCATCAAGAATCAGTAAGGGCGCACAACCAGCTTTTAGTTGTGAGTGCTTTAGTTGGATTTGTTGGTTTGGGGTTTTCTTCTACTTCTTGCATTGCTGGGTTGTGTGGTTGTGTTCTTAATTGGTGAGTAGCAGCTGTGTGAGAGGAGGATAATAGATTCTAGAGCATATGCTTAGAAGAATCTTGATGAACCTTTTTGTTGTGTGTCTGCTGTGTTATTAACTTGTAGGAGTCCAGTGTTTTAGTTGTGTCTACCTGGCTTGAGGAGGGTTTCTTGTTCTTAAATTATTGCTTGTGAAGTTCTGTTTCCATTGGTGGGTAAAGTTGGGGCTCTCAGCTCCGTAAGAGAAGAATGCAAGGTAAAATTGGGGCTTCAAACAAGTTTGAGCTTTTTGCAGCTCCTTCGAGCTTTTTGCAGCTCCTTCGCTATAGAGGGACATGGGCAGAACCATGTTCTGCCGGCTTATTTATGTTAATTAGCCCTGAAGTGCTGTAATTGTTGCGCTTGGAGTTCATGGTAAGAATTGACTGCATGATACAGGACAATAATAATATGGTGGAAAAGATATGCTCGTGAAAAAACAACAGTTGATTCATTGGTTTTGTTATTTTAGTGGTAATATGGAGTAGTCTGTGATGTGTAGGATTAGTAAACTTTTGAGATTAAGTAGTGGCACATTTAGTAAAATAGGCTCCTTTATGATTGCTTTGCATGATTTTATTTTCTGCTAGGTTGCAAACCCACTTTGAAAACGTGCAAAGGATCTCAGATACGACCACATTGCCTTTTGCTATGCATTATCTCCGTTCACGGATAATGGAGGAGTTGGATATTTCACACTTGACCGAGAAGCTACTGCAAGGGAAGGGAGAATCCAGTGCGCTGACACCAAAGGAGAAGTACAATACCTGGGAGAAGATTAAAATCTTGAGTATGATCATCTTATCTCATCCTGTGTCATGGCTTGTTGAATTTTTCTTTATCTGACAGTGATCATAAAACATGGACTGATATTCATGTTACTTGATTGTTTTTATGGCTTTTCCATTTTCATAGGTTTCACAAGGACGGTGTCTTCAATGTGGGCAATGACATTGCTTAGCTTATATGTTAGAGTTCAGGTCACCATATTAGGCAGACATCTCTACTTAGATTTTGCCCGTGGTACAGATGGTGCACAATTACAGGTAAATGTGTGTTTCATGTTCTATTAAGCTTGGGCAATTCCCCTATATATATGAGTGCTTTGTTTTTTCTTCCAGGTATTGATCATTGCACTCTAGACAAACAATTGAAATTACCCTAGAAGGGTGACTTCACTTGAGCCCAAGCTGCTTGCTAACAGTGAAATATTCCACCTTTTTTTCAGGTGGAATCGGATACGTTTAGCAAAAATGGACACAAGGACTTTCTTGCAACTGCTGATTACCTTGCCATGTATGGTATCAGTGCATTAATCACGCAAATGGAACGCGCTGCAACAGAAATCTTGAAAGAGTAAATATTTCTTTCCCTGTCCATATGATTATAGTGTTACCAACATGCCAATTAATTATTACATTGCCAACATGATCGGCACTCAACAAATAGAGAGATAATGCAATAAAAAAATTTGCTAGGGAAATGCTTTTTCTCTGATTTGTCAAGAGTACCCAGGCTTTTGCATTCAGCTTAAATTACCTAGTAAAAAATTTGCTAGGGAAATGTTTTTTTGCTCTGATTTGTCAAGAGTATCCAGACTTTTGCATTCAGCTTAAATTTCCTAGTACTGTATAACATAGTGTTTTTTCCCATGGTGACACTGCCGTGGAAAAATATATGTAGGAAGCAGCTGAAAGACCCTATGAGCATGGACCAAGTATTGCAAACAATGTTACAAATATTGGACCAGTTCACGAGTCTTTGCGAAGATAACTCATGGATAAATTACCTTGTGCCTGAGAATGCCAATTTTTATGCACAGTTGATGGCTGTGTCCAGTAGCGGCTTTGATGAGTCATCACTTCTAAAGGATGTTAGAAAGCTTGACCAGCTAATGTCCGAGACACGGAAAGTATTGTCAAGGTAATGTAATGTAATGTATTTTGTTCTTTGCAGTTTTAGCAATACCGTAATTTGCACCACAATGCTGCTGTTTTCTCATTCGTTCGTATGGCATTATGGCCACCCATTATTTTCTTTCTTTCATCAATTATCCTCCTGAATACTTTAAATCAAATACTTTGTAATCCATGTCATTTGTCATTTGATACATAGCCAATTAGTTTATTAATTTGATCGTTTCAGGTGCTGCAGTAAATTTTCTCTTTGTCAGTGACATACACCATTATTATGAGAATATACTACTGAAGAAATAAAAGTGCACTAACTTTTTATGAGTTGAGATTTGATATATATATATATATATATATATATATATATATATATATATATATACATGTTATGGAGGAGAATGTCAAGGCCCGGATTAACAAATCCGGATTCTGTGCATTCTGGACTAGTCTAAGATCACACTAGTGCACACAATGGAAACATTGATAAAATATCGATCATGATCACGATTAACTATGAAAGAAGTAAATGTTATTAATTATCTAGAGTAGCGACCTCATGGCCAAGCTTACAAATAATAGTCTAAAGGGCTTTGTAAACTAGCAGCGGAAAACAACGATAAGCATAGTAGTTATTCAACATGTTCATAAGCAATCGACTAGGAAGCGAAAGCCTAGTCCGCAAAGTCATCGAAGAATCCTTTCTCATGTACGTCTAACTGGTATGGTTCTTCTTCAGCAACTGAGCAACAAAAGCATAAAGCTGTGAACACATACATTACTCAGGAAGTCGTTTGTGACAAGATGAAATATAATTATGCAAGACTTACCAAATAATGGTTGAGTGGTTATTTTGCAGAAACAAATACGATAATTAGATTGAAAGCACGATTTGGAAAATATTAATAATTAAGTAAAAGGAATTGAGTAACCTATAAGTAAACTAACCATTCACCTAATAAACTACCAGTGAACTAACCATTCACATAAAGAACCATCAATAAACTAACTATTCACTTCCTAACCTTAGTCGGAGAGTCTCCGCTTGCACTCCGTGGAAATGTCTAACCGATACCCACTGACATCCCAATAGCAAAACCGAAATTGAAGCATCCCAAATTAATTAGCCAGGTCCATCCCATACTGGATATATGGTTGTACGTTAAGATTCAGATCAATGACGTACAAAGTTAAATCCTTAAATGTTACTCAGGAAAGACATCCATATTCCAAAGTGCTAACCGCACTTTCCTCTTTACTGCACGATCACTCACTCAAATGAAAACATTTTGTTTATCAACACCAATGATACTATTCATGTCATGGTATACAAATTTTACAACTGTGGCTAACCACCACGATTCAATATCTTATTAAGTTAAATTTAAGTATAATTCAATATCTTATTAAGTTAAATTTAAGTATAATTCAATATCTTATTAAGTCAAAATTAAGTAATTAATCAATATGTGATGATGAGCCTAATGTACTAATACACATAGCTAAGTACACTAGGTGTACAACCCAAGAGGATACTAGTATTGCATCACTAGTTAATTGACCATCCTATGTTGACAATGGAATCATGGCATTCAAATTATTAAAGGGTGATATAATCAAATTGGTTGATAACTACCAGATACAAGGGTTTGTAATAAATTTGCAATGCATGATAATTTAAAACAAAATAATTAAATAGTAGATTTGAAAACTGGGTTCAACATAATCAAAGGACACGACTTGCCTTGGTTTTGCTTTGCTCAGTTATCACATCTTGATCTTCAGTTCTTGCTTATGATCCTTTGAAGGTGTTATCTAACGAGAAAGAACGAATGAA
The DNA here is from genome assembly GCA_036346245.1 of Bonia amplexicaulis. Lineage (NCBI taxonomy): Eukaryota > Viridiplantae > Streptophyta > Magnoliopsida > Poales > Poaceae > Bonia > Bonia amplexicaulis. The sequence continues at coordinate 9,087,894 of CM070759.1, read as the reverse complement.
CACAAATAAACCAGAATAAAAATCCCAAAACAACCAAACTATAACCAAAAGATAGAGCTCAATTTTATATAAATTTAGGAAGAAGAATCGGGTTAATCGGAGTTAGAATGGAGGAGAATAGACTATTGGAAGATTTGTCGGGAAAATAAATTCCTGGAAATTGAGAAAGGAGAATATTCTCTGGAATATTCCATTCGAAATTAAATAAAAGAAAGGAATAATAAATCTCACTGTGGGGTCTACATGTTAGTGGTTCGGTCCACAGTAGACTGGGTCCACCGAACTAGTGCATGGGTTTAGCTGACTTGGCAGGGTGACATGGCAAACACATGATCTTGGACCGGTCTGTGATGTGGCAAACCGCGGTGAGTTGAGTGGCGACTCACGGGCGTGGTCACTGTATGGGTATCTAGATGGCCGGCCGATTGGCGAACACATAAGCTGCTGGCTTGGACAGGCCTGACGGCCGAGGGTTTGCATCTCCGGCGATGGCAATCAGCAGTGTTTGGCGGGACAGCGTGATCTCCATGAGCTTCACTATGGCATGGTGAAGACATCTACCGGATTGGATTGGCCGGTGGTCGGCGATGACGAGGGCAGGAGTGCTAGTTTAGTCAATGGCGAAGTCAGACGAGGGGTGCTCGCTAGGGTCAGCGTGGTGTGTAAAGGCTTCCCGAGGGCAATGCGGTGCTTTTGGCTTTGGCGTGGGGACTAATGGTGATGTAGGGTGTCTGATCTTCACGACGTAGGATCGATAATGATAACTTGGATCCGTATAACCTGACGAACCGATGGCACCAACCGCTGTCAGAACAGCAACCTGCGACAAAAGAATTCACCCAACCACACGCTCATGATCATGTCTACCTGACCACAAAGCAAACGCGTCGCAGTTCCTGAGAATTACAAGGAATCACAAGAACAACGATGTAGAGAAACGCCCAATTTCCCTCTAAATTGCAATCAGATGGCAAACTCTAGGAAGAACAAGCGTATAACTCTCTCTTGAGAATAATAGATTTAATCGTGGTCTGCCAAAAAGTTACGTATTACAAAGCTTATATAACCCTTGTGAGGCCGCAAGGTCTCCTACACAATTCCTAAGTGTTTTAGACGCGGACTCTCACAACAAGGAAATAAAAATAAAAATCAATGATGCTTTTGAAGATAAATCCTCGTCCATTACATAGCCCTTCAAATAATCTTTCAAACGAATCCAAGATCACCTCAATCGGACCTCGTATGTGAAAGTTATTGCCTTTATACGCCATGTATACGGTCATACTATTCCGAACACCTCCAAGTCAATCGAACGGCTTCAAGCATCTCTAGCCAATCCAATGGCGGGATCGTTCGGCTCGGTCCGAACGTTACTATCAATATCGACCGTCTAAAGTTGATCAAACGACACAGAAGGGCGAACGTTCGGAGCGGTCTGAACGTCACCGTCGCTATCAACCATCCAAAACCGATCGTACGTTGCGGAATGAACGAACGTTCGGAGCGGTCCAAACGTCTCCAAGGCGATTGGGCGGTCCGTTGAAGATTGGACGATACGACTTATTTGGAGTGGCCCAAATGTTTCCAAGGGGATCGGGCGGTCTGTGGAAGATCGGACGGCGCGATCGTTCGAAGCGGTCCGAATGCCTCTGAAGCATCTGAGCGTCTAACGCTGATCGGACGGTTCGGACAATCGAAACCATTCGGACTGGTCCGAACGTTCCGAAGGTTTTGCGAGCGCCCGATGTGGATTAGACGGTCCTGAACACATTTGAGGTCGATCAGACTGATCCGAATGTAGTTTTTGTTATCATTTGAAATCGTTTGAATGTCCAGAGTATCTTTGAGTTAGATTGTTCGTGGTCGATCCGACGTGGCAATGAGGACTTGAACGTGTCTACCCTTGTTTGACTCTAAGTTTACTTCTCCATTAGCTTCTCCTCTATGGCTTCAATTCCAAAAGCTTCATATCGTTCAAACCTAAGAACGCACAATACATTGGAATGAGGTAGTATTCAGTTCTCACATAAATTATAGATAAATTCAATTAGGAGCGAATTCACCTGTTGTTTACTTTGTTTAGCTCCTGCTTGTGTAATCGGTCCAATTGGGATGTCCTCGTCATCTTGTACATTTGAAGTGATGAGCGATACACTAGTATCGATGAGATCTTCTAAACACATTTTCACTTTAGGTTTGTACAGAACGAGTATGGATCTGCATATAAATACATAACATAGTAGTAGCTCCGTATCCAAATATATTAATTAAAGACTCAATTAAATTAGAGTTCACCTGTTATTATTTAATGCGGCTCAATAATTCCTTCTAGTCAAATAATATATTTAACTGAAAAGTGTTAAGCATGTCTGTATCCGCATCAAATGGTCGTCGGAGAGGCTCTACGGCGAGGTTTAGGCAGCAGCAAGCTTCGGGTTCACGGCGGAGTGGGAGCTCCAGCGGATTATGAGCCACGGTGAGGTGTAGGGAAGGGAGATAAGAGCACGACGAAGCTCAGACAGAAATCGGCTAAGGCGGAGACTTACCTGAGCTCGAGAAATCACTCGCTGGAGTTGAAGTAGTGGCGGCAAGAAATTCCCAAATCCCGGCGACTTGGCGCGATCCCCTACAACAACTTGGCTTGGAGATGTACAGGGCGACTTGAGATACGGAAAACGATGCTCGAGCGGCCCTTTTATAGTCGGGTGAGGCGAAGTCCCATGTGGCCACGATAACGACATGTTCGGGTGGTCGAAGACGACACGAGGAAGAAGATACATAGTGCACGGCACTGTTCACCTGACAAGGGGGGCCGCGTGTTAGCGACAGCATGAAGAAGAGTGGGGCGGTGTGGGACGCACAGATGGCTGACGTGTGGCATGAGGCAGGCTGGGCTAAGCAACTAGCGCGGGAGAAGTGGACCGGATTGAAAGAAAGTGAGCCAGTGGCGTAGAATGTGGGCCGGAGGGGATTCAGCCCAAAACCCAAATCCGGAATTTCCAGGGATTTCCGAATTTCAGAAAATAGGACAATTCAAATTGTGCTCAAAGAAAAAGCAAACAAACTCCGAAAAATCTAGGAAAATACAGAAAAATTCCTTGCAACACAACGAACTCAAATACAACTAGTTTTGAATTAATTGATGTTTATTATATTCATATTAAATCTTTTTTATTTATGAAAATTCATATTAAGCTTTAATTAATTCAAGAAAAATCTAAATGGTTATTTTTATTTTAAAAATTTTAAAAAGATCTGAAAACCAGGATGTTACATAGAACAATCTCAATTATACAATGAATTGTTGTTGATACGATTCGAAGGCCATTCGCTCTTTTGCAAAATGAGAAAACAGAAATGGTAGATTGTAATAGGGAAGTTGTGTACTGTACAGAATAATTAATTCCCCGTGTTTATCAATAAGAGTTGCACCTTTATGATTTTGACTCTTTTGACAGCTGCATGTCTTTCAAATGAGACTCCATGAGTTTGTCTTTCAAAAGAAACTCCATAAGTATCTTACATAATCGTATTGGAACCTTGTGGTTGCAGCGATGATTTCAAGAATATCATGGAGAGGTCATTGAGGAAAATAGCAGACCTGGTAATTGAGGACTTGGCTGCACAGGTTGGGACTCCAGTTCCTCCATCAGTATTGCCCTTGGCAAAGCTCTTGGCTAGAGTAGCTCAATTGAGTTTACCGTTGCTTGAGGAGCCAAATAAGAACAAGCACATTCAGATTATTCGAAGTATGCCTGAAGTGGAGCTCTTCTACACATTCCTCTATGCGAACATGCCACCAGAAACATAAATTATACGTCATGTGGAAAGGAATATGTTGCTTCCAAATTTTGTCCCTAAACCTTCGAAAGATCTAGTGGCTTATGAAATGTTGAGCATTGTGCAATCTGGAAACCAATAAAGGTGGAGAGATGGCTGATTTTATGCCCTATAGGCTATATATGCTGAAGATGTTTAGTTGTTACTAACAAGGATCTAACTGAGTGCAGTTCGTTCCCTTCTTATTCTTTTCCTTACCTGATGCTTCCATTGTGTGCTTCTGGTTAGAACTCGCCCAGTCTGTTTCTGCCATTTTATTTATATTTTTGGGAGCTTACACAACGGAAATTGTACTTGATGTTTTCACTCGCCAAATGGTTTATGGAAGGCGTGATCTACGTACTACTGTTTCATCCGTTGCTTTGTGGGCCTGTTCGGCAGTAATAAGCCGGACAGTTTTTGACTTTTACTAGTATATGTTAAAAGTCTAATATCTATATCAGCTAAAATCGTAAGTGAGTATCGGTCTCTCCGTAATTTGTACCGTAAATAGTCAAAATTTAAAAATTTTAGTCAAAAGTCATAAACCGCAGTAAAAAAAACATCCCTCTAGCCCATGTTCAATTGCGCATCGAAAGGAACCGAATGTTCTGAAGATTGTGGGAGAAATCTTATCCAACACGTGGTGAAACCGCACTTTTATCAATTAGCTTTGCCGAAATGCATTGCGCACAGCTACTATATCTGTGCTAGCTGAGGAGCGGCTTCATAGTTTTTATGTATACTAGCCACGTAGGTGTGGCGCCACGCCACGCCAGTCACCGTGTGAACCGAAGTAAAAGGAGCGGAAATTCGCAGGAAAAAGAAAGTATAGGGGTTTTTCAGAAATAATCGAGGGCCTTTTCGCAATAAAAGGAGAGTAGAGGGGTTTTTCTGCAAAAAACCAAGGGTCTTTTCGGAAGGAATAAGGGCATGTTCGTAATTATGGGAAAGAGCAGGTCGCTACCTAGCAAAAAAAGTGCACAGGGGTTTTTTCGTAAGAATCTAGGGATCTTTCTGTGAGAACCAAGGATCTGTACGTAATTTCGAGAAAATACAGGAGTTTTTTCGCAAAATCGCTCCCCCGACCAGGGGCGGAGCTACAGGGTGGTCCCTGTGGGCCGTGGACCACCCTGCGCTCAGTGTATTTTAGCCTTATGTGTATTTTAGCTTTCCTTCTTTCTGCTCTTTCTTTTCGTGCCCTCCGGTTTTAATTTGCTTCTTCTTCTTCTGTTTTGACATGCTTCTCTTGTGAACCCGGTGTCTTTGTTGTTGGAAATAGATGCCCAATAGAATGTGAACTCCTCTTGATCGGAAGTAGAACATCAAGCTTGGTCTTCTTTCTTTTATTTCTTGTGTTGATCTTTGACGATTTTGCATGCGGATCAAACGGCAATATTTTCAATTGAAATTTTCTTGATTACTCTACGATTTACGCTGAATTTTTAGTATCGCATACGTTCTAGTTTTCAGAAATTAATTTTCCGAATTCTCGGGCGATTTTAAAGAGAACGACATTCACCCTCTGTCGCCATTTCGGTCCTACACTAGTCACTTTTATTGAGCGGGACATCTTCTTACAATTGAGTGAAGAAGAGATCATCAACACTTTCATGGCTATTAGAAGACGCAGGCCTGACAAGAAGAAGTAGTGACGTACTGTTCTTCAACTATTATAGGTATGTAATATTTCAATTCTATGTTAAGAAAGCTATATTCATCTATTTTATGAAGTTTGTATGTCCTTTTTACCTTAATTGCATTTCGTAATTTATATACTTGTGTACCGACATGTTAAATTTATAGCGGTTAAATAAATTTTAGACAACGGACCACCATAGCTACAAATCCTGACTACGCCACTGCCCCCGACCGTACGAAAATTCTCCCGCCACGCGCCGGGCGGAGCGGCAGCACGTGGCTGGCCTCCTCGCGCGGGGAGTCCCCCTCTCGTAATAGGGGTATGATTTCAATTGGACAATATGGCTAAAATCGATGAAGTTAATTATGAGCACATAGTCCAGGGCCACAGCACGGAAGCTGGGGGCGAGGGGCTAGCCACGGTGACGCAGTGGCTGGGGCTGACCATGGCAGCGCAGGCGAGGCGGGGTGGCCGGACGATACCAGAGAGGAAGGACCAGGTGTAGGCCAGGCTGGTTCAACCGTGCACCCGAGCCCAGAGGCGGCGGCGTGTAGACCAGAGAGGAAGGGGAGGCGTAGAGGCAGGGGAGACGACAAAGGACCTGCGGCCAGTGGCCGACGGCCTGGGGGTTGACCGCACCCCGGATCCAATCGGAGGAGAGGGGAGGATGAGGTGACTAGGGAACTGGTCGATTATGAGGGAGGCGGCCAAGACTGAGCCAGTCGGTCGGATTTGAGAGAGCCAGATGGGGTTAGGAGGAGAAATGAGAGGAGAGGAGGAGGCAGTCGGTCGAAAGAAAGAAAAGAGGAAGGGATAAGGCCGACGGTTCGGCCGAGCGAGGGAAAAAAAAAGAGAAAGGAAAAAAAAAGAAAGGAAAAAGAAAAGAAAAAAAAGGGTTTTGTGACGTGTGCGCCCATCCTCAAACCCGAGCATTTTTATGCTCGTATCGAGTCTTGCGCGTAGATTCGATGCCGTTGTAAAAACGTGTGTATCACTATAGTGTATTAAGTCGGGTTGATGTCTATACAGGTGGAGGTCTAGGTGTGGACCTGTCCACGCATCGTCCCGAAGGATAAACAGGCAAGTGTATGGTAGAGCGGTAGATGGTAATTATTGTATGTGTTGTTTATGTTATACGATGCCGCATAGTAGATGATAACAATAATGATAGAGCAGGGTAAGCAACGATGTTTACCTGCTAATGATGATAATGAAGTATATTTATGACAATGAATATACGCATCTACATCATGTGCACTCATGAGATAAGAAAGAGATCTATCGTGGGTGGATCCGTAAGACCTACTTCGGTATGCCTCCATAGGAGTGGAGAGATCCCCGTGCTACTGAGGACGGGCTCGTGATGGGGTGAATATCGATAGGTGTTTGCTCAGGCTATATCGGTATATGCAATGCGATGAGCAAATAAGTATGTAGAGTAGTTACATGGCACTAATAGAATGACAATGATGAGACGGGACAATGGTGACACGAACATGATGATGCATGTGGAGAACGACATGTCTATGTCTATAGTTATGTTGAAACATACGGGGTATAACATGGCTAGATGATTGCTTATGTGTTTGGTAGCATTTATCGTCCTATTATGTGCTTGCTAAGTCTCTGGACTCACCTTTTGTTATTTTTTAGGTGAGCTTTGAAGTTGGCATGCGTGAACGGGAGTAGCACAGACATTTTCCACGAACAAACAATAATTAACACATCACTTCAGTTAATGTATTTAGACTCTAATGTCTTACCTAAGTACCTAGTGTTAAAATAACTAGTTGCGGAAACGCGGCGTCACGCCACGCTAGTTATCATGTGGGCATGCGCTACGCTGCGCCGCAGGGTCTATACGCCAAAAACCGAAAGCAAGGACTTATATGTAATTATAGGGAAAAGGGTTTTTTGGAAAATCAAAGGACCTATCGTAATTCTAGAAAAGCGGAGGATTTTTTTCGCAAAGTCTGACGTGGCGCGGTGGCCGGCTGGGAATCCCCTGCGCTTTAATATAGATAGTATATGTTGGTTATCATGTTGTTAAGATATAAAGAGAATGGATGTTGCCTAAACCTATCAGCAATGGTTGCAAATTATAATACTATGTAATGATGATAGTATTTTAGGTTTAGAGGATGGACGTGGTGTTACACTTCTTGTGATTTTGTGAGTTATCAATTTGATTCCTTAAATAGTAAGATAAACTCACTGCCTATTAGAAATTTTCTAGCTCTGCCACAGTGACAAAGGTCCAAAATTAACTCACCGCCTATTGGAAATAAATCACTGGCCTTTCTTCTGTTTCCTCCATATGAATTATGAGCATGAGTTGCTTATAATAGCCTCTATAAATTTCATCCAATATGGGCTCATTTTGGCTGCTGCTGCTGCGGCTGCTTCAAATAGCAAGTCAGAAGCACAGAGCCGCGCACACAATTGAAAGGATAAACGTGGCATAGTTTAACCATTTCGATCAAAATTGATACAATGCATGCTATCTGAACCATTTCGATCAAAATTGATACAATGCATGCTATCTGTTAAGACAGAAATATTTGCCATCATCCCAACATTGCATCAAGTAGTGTCAGATAATCATATGACCACTAAAAATTTTAGATTACTAACTATTATTTATTCAAGAGAAACGGCATCCATGTTCAATAATGATCAAGAACCACTTTTGTCCGCAATAATACGGGATGTCCATACAATACAAGAGCCACTTTTGTCAGCAATAATGATTTAAAGCTAAGCATGTAATTTATCCACTGGAGTGCTTAGGAGATGAAACCAGGCTTTGTTTCTCCTCATCAAACTCATTGCCGTCACCATCATCATCCTGAGGTTGCTTTGGAGCTGGCTCACGCTGTGCCACTGTATTTCCTTTTGTTGTAACTGATTGCTGATAGAGTACTCCACCAGCAAGAGTGAAGAGCAAGCAAATCAAACCAAATGCGCTTGCATGCTTGTCCCAGATCATTACATTGATCGCCACAGTGAGGAACTTATTGACAACCCCGGTCACTGTGAATGCTGTGGCTGAGATTGCTTTCCTTGCCGCGAAACCAAAGAAGCTAATGAGCAATCCAAACACACATGACAAGGCCACGGCTACAAAGGCATCAAGTTGAAACCAGCTCTCGCCCCTTGATTCAATCGCTGCGAAGACTGACTTGTGCTCCCCCGTCAAAAACCAAAAGATGGGGGCCATCATCAACGAAAGGAGGTTGTTGTAGAGCACAAAACCCCATGTGTTCAGCCCCAAATTTGTCACAATGTGCTTGATGTACACCATCTCAGTTGTTATGATCACCAGATAAGCAAGTGCCCACGAGTATGCTGTGAGGGTGAATGCTGAATCTGTTATAACATAGCCAACTGCTCCTCCCAATATGATCACAAGGGACATGAATGTGAGTTTGGAAGGACATGGTTGCTTCCGGAAGGTTGTGTCAGCAATAGCAACCAAAAGCGGAGTCAAGGATCTGAAAACTATAAATGTGTCGACATTGGCATGACAGAGGAGGTTTGTGTTGGTGAATATGGCAAGGTAGAAGACAACAGCAGCTGGTGCAAATTTCTTGGCAGTCTCCAGGTTGAAGGGATCATGGCAAAGAAAACCTAGCTTTCCAAGGATCCAAACACCAGCAGCAGATGTCAAGTACTGTAGCGCAGTCAGGAGGCCAGGGTAACTGAACTTTGTGACGGCATACTTGTTAATGATTGCCAGCAAGCTCGAGCACAAAGCATAGCCTATCACAAGACTGCTTGTTGCATAGTATTGCTTTGCCATGAGACCAGATCGTTCACCTGAAATTGGTTCAATATTTACACACATGAGAAACAAAACCGATGCATATTCTAAAGAATTGCTAGATGTCCCAAGAATTCTCCAATTTATTTTGCTAGATGTCCATATTTTTACATGATTCATATATTGAAAACAGATAAGCACACACGTATGCACTTGTTGAATTACTACCTGGATACTAAATATAATCAAGATGTCACATCAACATGAAGAATTGGAATAATCAACACACACAAAATTTAAAACACTTACCGTGATTTTAGACAATGAGATTATCAACACTTTTACAATGTTCACAATAGCCCATAAAAAATATCTTAGCTGCTACTTCGGGCGTATGATTACAATTGACACCAGGTTAAACTAATGCAGTGTGTTTCACTCTCTTATGAATCGTGACAGTAGAACTACTAAAACAAAGGCACCAAAGTTGAAGCGCTGCGCTCCAAAGTCCAATCTGTTACCGGCAAAAGATTTCAGTTGAGAACATTAGTTTCAGCACTTTGTCATATTGTTTAGCTGCCACAGAGGTGAGGCCAAGCTGCCGTAGCATGAGCTCATAAGCATTTCTTGTGTAGAGTTTACATACACATGTATGTACAGTCATGCGTCTACCAATAAACCGGCTAGACATCAATTACTGCAAAAACCATACTCAAGAAGCTCTTAACATTAGATATCCTAACTTACAGAATCAATCACCAAGATGGACACAAGCGTCTTTTTTTTTGGGGGGGAATTTTCACACAATCTTTAATACTGCACAGCTGAACACTCAAATATCCAAACTTTCATGAACATTTTATCACTTCCCACCAACCACGCAACAATAAAGAAAGAAAAACAGGAGCCCATCAGCGACCAACCACCGCCGCCACACCCGACCAAAGATTTCAAGAAGCGGCAGTTGATTGGACAAGAATGGCGCTCAAATCGCACGGGCACCAGCCTAACAAGATCTACTGTAGGCGTTTCAGTTCAGCCAAGAATCTATCCACCGATAAAGAATTGGGCCCTGATTTTACCCCCATTTCCGTAGATTTCTTCGATGCACGTTAGCAAGAACAGAAAAAAAAAAAGAGAACACCTACGGATCAGAGATCCAAGAAACGGACCAAACAACGGAGCAGAGAGAGAAGGGGAGAGAGAGAGAGGCATACCGGGAGAAGAAGAGAGGCAGCTGCAGCAGCATTCCCTCTGCCTCCGGGCTCTGCAAGTCTGCGACGCAATGCGAGATGTGTTACGAAGAGGCGCAAGAGCAAGAAGAAAGGTTCAAACAAACCATAAGTTACACACAGAGGTCTCCCTCGGTGAGAGTAGACAGGGCTTTAATTACATGAAAACAATACTGCTACGGCGACTTGGGAGTATCTGTATCCTGGTTTCTTCTGAATCCCCCACACCCAAAAAATTGTCTTTGGATATTTTCTATTTTTCTGGCTCCTCTTAGCCACATGTCAGCTTATGGAATAGTCCCTCTGTCTAAGTTTAGAGGTGTATTTTCTCTTAGCATATAAAACAAAGAGATAGTGAAATGGCTAGATTATCTCTAATTATTATCTCTAAATATTTTCTATTTTTCTGGCTCTCTCTAGCCACATGTCAACTTGTGGAATACTCCCTCCATCTAAGTTTAGAAGGTGTATTTTCTCTTAGCACATAAAACAAAGAGATAGTGAAATGGCTAGATTACCTCTAATTATTATCTCTAAATAATATACTTAATGCATACATGTAAAGAATAGCAAATAAAACTGCATATTTATTAAAGGTATAAAGAGAACATCATACTAATTTTATATGAAACATAAAATACATTTTATATTTATGAATATAAGTATTTAAAAATACATCTCATAAATTTGGAGGGAGTACAAAATGAGCTACTGCATGATCGTATACTTGGCCTCGCTCGTTTCGGCTTTGGCTTCTGACTTCTTTTACTATTTATAAATTTCGACTTTTTTTATTTTTGTTTTTTTGTGAGCTTTTTTGCCGTTTCTTTTTTTATCGTATTGTTTGTATTATACGAGATGGACTAACATATTTTTTCTATTTTTAATTTTTTTTAAATTTAATTATACTAAATAAGTTACCATCAATTACAGTGTATAATAAGCCAGCTGCAGTAAAAAAACTAAAATCTAGGCTTTTTCAGCCATAATGAGATCTCGCTTAGACACGTGCGGTCATCTCCTGCATATATAAAAAAGTACGTCAAAGGGTTTAGGCTGAAGGCCGCTGGGTCACAGGACCCAGTCCTTATACTACTGTCTACTTTTACTCGTCCAGCAGCAGGATGTATTCCACGTCTTTTTTTTTATAGTTACGTATCTGTGCGTTGAAACAAAACTCATTAAATATGAAAAAAATTGTGCTATAAAAAAATTACTCTGGTCAGTTAAAAAATAAAAAATAGTGAAAAGTTAAAAAATAGAGCGGTTAAAGGAGAATGAAGTACAACCACCAACTTAATTTTTTTATAATAATAATGATGATTTGACCATGTTAATTGCACTTATCTGGTGGAGGATTCTCAACTTCATTTGTTGTTTCCAAGTCATTTTTCCTTTTCTTTTTTTTTTTGGCTCGGGTGTTTCAATTTTTTGAACACAACTTCTCCTAGGAATTTTGAACGGGTCTGAATTTCGATGGATTATTTATTATTGATGTAAGTACATCACGACTGTACGAGTTGATTGCAAGTGTACCTTACTATTGACAAATGTTAGTCCAAGCTTCGTTTTTTTTTCTCTTGATAACGATAGTCCAAGCTTTGTGGTACCTCAGCCTGTAACTACAATGTGTTTGTACCATACAGATCTATTGGATGCTTCCATACCATCTGAAGATACAGATAATTTCATACGTTTTAGTGGCCAAAATGAAAAACAAAAACTATACTCTTGCCACATGGACATTTTATAATCAGATTGACCAACCCATTCGAGACTCAACTCACAAGAGCACCTCATAAATCACGATGACTTCGCCATTTGGAGTCATCGCAAGAAAAAGACTTGAGATGCTCTCATTTCCCATGGAAACATTATGTGAACATGGCATCATAGTACCTCCTTCGCTAAACAATCTAGTAGCATCGAAGCTAACGAGCATTTTTAACATAAAAGTACAAATGCAATCTGGACAGAGAAATCGAGGATTAAGTTATACTAATCATGGCTGAGACTAGCAGCCCAAAACAAAGAAATACACTGGAACAAGTTTTTTGTTATAAGAATCATGGCTCGAAAAGCACACAAAATTGCAAATGAAATGTGGATAGTGCACTAATAAGGGTCTCATCAACACAAACGCATTCAGAAGTTCTTTGTCAGGTAGCTTGAATTAAAAACATTGTTCGTTCTCAATCAGTTCTTTTCTAGTGCTTGAAGACGATCAAAACAGCAGTGCAGTTATCCTTGCACCGCCTCTCACGAACAGCTTCCTTCACTAGGCGCCGCACTGCAAGCGAGGCTGAAGACGTCTCCTGGAATAGTTAGCATTTGAATAAAATCAACAGAAGTACAAAAAAAAGGTATAGCCAGATTTTGTGTGAAATCAACTGTGATTGAAGATGTAGTACTATGTGAACAATTGGTCGTATCAATTTCACTAAAAATGTGGTTATAGAACTAGTATTCATGGTTGTTACGGTGGAGTCGGCGACCACGGCGAGTGAGGAGCGCTTGGACACCTAGGCGAGGCCTAGGCGAAAGTACGGTGATGCAGGCGATGCAGTCTCCCCGCGATATAACTCTCCCGCGACGCTTCAGCTGCCTCCCGGCTCCCGACTCTCTCTCTCTCCCGACTCGAAGCTCCTCCACGCCGCCCCCGCCAGTACGCCGTCGTCTCCCGCCTCTCCCGACACCTCCCTCCCTCCCGTGCTGCCTCCCTCCCACAGCCACGTCCTCCCCGCGCACCTCCTCCCCGGCGCCTCCCCTGCGCCGCCTCCCGTCGCCTCCCTCCTCGGCGGCGGGAGCAAGCCGGAGAGGAAGCCGGGCGAGAGAGGAGGAAGGCGGCGGCGGGAGGGAGGCGACGAGGCCGGAGAGGAGAGGGGCGGACGGCCTAGAAGACCAAGGCGAGGCAAACTGTCGTGGCGTCCGCGCAGTCCCGCCTGGACGCCTAGGCGTCGCCGTAACATCCATGCTAGTATTAACATCACTTGATCATAATCTGATTGGCTTTGGCCGGTAGAGACAACTATTTGCAAATAGTGGACAGGAAACAGATGCATTTATATTTAGCCACAGATTACTGAAAGAAACACCTTCAATTGGTTCTGAACAAATTCAACAGCATCACTTGGTCCAAATACCTGGGTATACAGAAGAAGTCAAACTTGCCATAAATATGACTGAAACAGTCCAATAAGGCAAAAACTGATATGCTAAATAAAGGGAAAATGGACATACTCCCCATAAGCCATCGCACCCAAGAATGATGAAGCGATCTTTCTTTGTAAGTTCAAAAGAGTGGACATCTGGTGTTGCAATTAACCCAACCTGCATGATAATTGAAGGCAGATATGAATAGATAGCATTATTCTCAGTCCAGTATGGGCTTTTAGAAAGCATGTTAAAAGAGCTCAGATTAGGCATGCAGTAGACAACTCTTTTTTCTTTGTCCAACAAGTTTTGTGATTGCATTGATTATACTTATTGGGTATTTTGCCTGACACTGCTACATGACTTAGGCAGCTATGTCTGAGCAGAACTTAGATAGAGTCCTTTGACAGAAGTGGTAAAATTAGCTAAAGGTAATGTCTGAGCAATACTATGGCACCAATAACCCAATTAATCCTATTCACAATTCTAACACTCAGAAAATCTTACATAACTACATGCGGTTTGAAGATTAAAAAAAACTTGTTAATTTAACCAGATGGGGAATGAGATTTGAAGTCCCCAATCCCCATATTTCTGTGGGGACTATAATTAACACCAATAACGAAATATGGAGAATATATTATGTCTTGAAGGTTTGTAGCCTATAAAAATTTCAAGGCCTTCATGATGAAGCCCTTTAACAAGCACTGTTCTCAGTAATCAATAGCATCGATGGTCAGTTGAAACTACATTTCAAGCATACTGAGCAAAGGCCAGGTATACTTGCACTCAGAAATCTGACACTTCAATAATTGATCTACAATAAAAATACTGTGCATAACTGCAAGCATTATTATTTCTTAGCAAGCAAATACATCTTTGTAGTCGCTGATGTGCATTCCACTCCAAGAAATAGATAACCATGAGGAGAACCCACTCATTAATGATCCTGAGTTTTTCATAGATACTGCAAATCATCTCAACGAATAACACTAATGATACTTTAATAGCACAATTTTTCCAAATAAACAGATGGCACAACAGAGTTAATTTTATGAGCAAATAACTTTTCATCAGCGAACCTTCTTAAAGTGACGATCACCAAAAGCTCTAGATACTTCAATGCGTCCTTGAAGTCTTCCATTAGGACCAACAGACCCTCCAGCCTTTGTAGGAACACAATATTAAATTTATCATCAGTCAGCACACATATGCAAATCAAAATTTCATATCCAACACTAAGAAGCTCATCTAATAGTGCATTCAAACATCAAAGCCATTGAAGACGGAACAAATGAATGGAGGAAAGGGCAACCATTTCCTAAGTGACTACAAGAGAACACATTAGTTCTTATTACAAACAACTAATTCACATCACTAACAATTGGTAGAAAATAGGGTCAGCATAAGATGGAAGAATAAATGCCAATATTCTAATATTCAAGAAAAACCTTTGAACAAGTAATCAATAAGGAAAATGGATTAGACGCTGTAAGGTCTTCAATTCGCTATTTTTTAATCAGATTTAGTTGGAATAATTATGGTGTCACAACATGGACACAACATGATTATATTGGTAACTGTAGAGCAAGTAGGGAATTGATTATTTCACATAACAGTAAATAAGGCAGCTGGCATTTAGAACTTCACTAATGAAACTTAAATTGCAAAGGAAAACTGAAATAAATGTTGGAAGTATAAAACAATTTACCTTTTGGATTCGAGTGCGCTCTTGTGGAAAGATGGCTTTATGTTCTCTCGTCAAAACAATAGCCTTCAGTTCACTGTTGGTGTGATCCACCACACCTTCAGCACCAGTCATAGTGGAACGAGCTAATACTGCTTTAGCATCTCCAGCATTCGCAACTACAACCTGAATTATTTAAGGCGTTACAAGAAAAAACACTAATGAAAATATTTAAATTAAGCTTTGAGTTTTGGTAGTTCAATTTTGCAAACTACACAAGGTATGCAACTCAAATAAACACACTCAGCATTCAAGTACTAAAAAGATCAAACAACGTGATCTAGTTTCGTACTTGATATGGTGGAGATTGGGGAAGGGTAGCAACGGCAGGATCGCCCTCTACCCTTGCGGCAGAGGCTCTGACCTAGCCGAATTAGACTTGAACTATAATATGTATTGAGCCTATTCTTTTCAGTTTCGAAAAGCTGTTTTTCGGCTTTTCTATAGTAATTAGCTTTTAAACAGAGTATCTTTTCACGATAGGATCTACTAGCTAATTGTAGTACATACTGTACCGACTTCATTCATATCGGCAAAAACCACACGTGAATTTCTGTAACTCTGTAATCTCTCGCACGAACAGCCCAAAAGCCACAAGCCGCAGCCAAAAGCCATAAGCTTCAGCAAAAAGAACAAGCTCATTGCCTTCTCAATAGAGGATTCGACAGCCTTTATATATGAGGCGTCTTCCTAACAAAGCTTTGCTAAGATATCATATCTATTCCCTAAACAACTCATCTATATAATAGGTAACAAACTCTTAAAGATACCAATAACTTATCTCTAAACCGAATTGGACTCAGCCTTCCGAATTAAAGTCTGTTGCATTGTCGGTAACCTCTGTAGCCGATACTGCTTCCAGCGGCCCAGCTGCCGGTTGTGAGTTGTGACAGCGCCTGTGGTAAGTTTTACCCACAAATGCGTCCACAACATTTCCGCCTCATGCAAACGGCTCGTCCTCGAGCCGAAATCCGATAGCGTTCTCGAACTCATCTAACTTAAGCCAAGTCGCATCCGCAGCCGCACACCCTTGCCAATGCACCAATAACTCCCAAGCGAGATGGGCGCGAACAATACGGGCGGGTGTAGGAATGGTGCAGCCATGAACAAAATCTGGTAGAGCAACGATCTCCGTAGGAGGTATGCCTTCAAACTTTTTAAGAAGAGCAACATGGAAAACATCATGAATACGAGCACGGGCAGGAACCTAAAGGCGATACGCGACGGTTCCAATACGCCCCACAATCTAGAAAGGCCCATAGAAGCGCCTGGGGCAACTTGGAAGGACGCCCGGATTTGCTGGAACCTACGGTGCAATGATGGAGGCGTAGCCACACCCAGTCACCCACTGCATACACCACCTCTCGGTGTGCCTTGTCATGGTGCTGCTTCATGTACTCCTGAGCCTGCAAGAGCCGCTCACGGATCTCTTCAAGGAACTCATCCCTACCCTACAATTGCTGGTCCACTGCAGCCAAAAAGTGCAATCCCAGGCTCATACGAAATAAGCGACAGAGGGTCCCGATCGTAAACGACCTGAAAAGGTGTCGTCTTCAAAGATGTCTGATAGGATGAGTTATAGCAATACTCTGCTCATGGGAGCCATTGTAGCCATTGCTTTGGTATATCACCTACAAGACAACGTAAATACATGACAACAATGCGATTGAGCACCTCTGACTGCCTGCCACACTACGGATGAAAAGCCGAGTTGAGATGAAGTTTAATGCCTACGAGACGAAAAAGTACCACCCAAAAGTTGCTTGTGAATATTGGATCCCAACCACTGACAATGGATGAGGGAATACCATGCAAGAGGACAATGTCGTGAAAGAATGCACGAGCAATGGAGGCAGCTGTGTAAGGATGGCCGAGCGTTATGAAGTGGGTGTATTTTGAGAAGCGGTCCACCACCGTGAGAATCACTGACTTGCCCCCGACTTTTGCAAACCCTTCGACAGAGTCCATCGAGATGTCTTGCCACACAATGGAGGGCACTTCGAGTGGTTGTAGGAGTCCTGCTGGATGAAGGCGTTCGGTCTTATTGCGCTGACAAACTGCACAACTCCGCACAAATTCACGCACCATCTTGTGGGCTTGAGGGCGGTAAAACTCGCACGAAACTGGTGTAATGTTTTCTGAATGCCCTCATGGCAACTGCCATGCACCTCTGCTAAAACCTATGGCCAAAGAGCAGAGTCAGACGGCAAATAGACACAGCCCTAGTGGAGAAGCAACCCGTCCACCAATGTCCAAGCCGATTCAGGCGTGCCATTCTGCACCTTCTCCAGCACTCGCGCAAGGTCAGTGAAGAGACTTCGGCGCGCAAATCATTGAAGATGGCAAACGTGGGTGAAGAGATGGCGAAAAGAACTCCTGCCTGGTTTGCACGTCGAGATAGCGCATCAGCCGCCGCATTGTCTGCCCGGCCGAAATTCAACTCGGAAATCATATCCGAACAGTTTACTAACCCATGTATGCTTAGGAATTGTGGAGAGTCGTTGGTCCAGGAGATATTTGAGGCTGTAGTGATCCGTACGAACTGTGAAAGTACGCCCCCACAAATAAGCCCGCCAATGGCGCACCACTTTTACGAGACCGATCAATTCCCTCTCATAAGCCGCCAGCTTTGCATGATGAGGGGCGACTACTCGGCTGAAAAATGCAATGGGTCCCGCCCCTTGATGCAATACGGCGCCGAACCCCGAACCTGAAGCCACCAAGAAATTTTTCTGAAAATCCAGAAGCTGAAGTACGGGGCCAGAAGTGAGAGCCGCCTTTAATGATTGAAAAGCCACATCCGCTTCAGAAGACCACACGAATCCCTCTTTCTTATGCAGCCATGTAAGTGGGCCGGCCAGCACGCCATACCCTTTGATAAACTTGCGGTAATAGCCGGTGAGGCCAAGAAACCCTCTCAGTGCTCTGACAGTAGTTGGAGTCGGCCAGCTCTCAACGGCCTCCACTTTCGTAGGGTCCATGGCCATGCCCTTTCCAGAAATAATATGGCCCAAATAGGCCACTGATGCTTCGCCAAACTGACATTTAGAGCGCTTGAGGAACAATTGGTGCTGGCGTAACAACTGCAGAATGGCTCGAACATGTTGAAGATGCTACGCCCAAGACGAGCTATAGACCAAGATATCATCAAAGAAGACAAGCACGAAATGACGAAGATATGGTTTAAGAACCTCATTCATAAGAGCCTGAAATGTAGCAGGTGCATTTGTCAACCCGAATGGCATAACCACAAACTCATAGTGACCCTGATGCGTTCAAAACGTCTTCTCAATGTCCGGTGGGTACATGCGAACCTGGTGATAGCCACTGCGCAAATCAAGCTTTGTGAAGAAGCAAGTGCCTTTCAGCTCATCCACCACGGGAATTGAGAATTTATCCTTCATTGTTTTGTCGTTGAGGGCATGCCGAAGGTGAATATGCTGATCACCATTGTTGTCACGGCGTCGCCTAGGCGACGCCTTGGCGTCTAGGCGCCAGGAGGATCGCCGCCTTGGCAGTACAGTCCTCCTCTCCTCTCCGGCCACGCCACGGCCTCGCCGCCTCCTCCACTCCGTCTTGCCTCCTCCCTCCCGCCGCCACCTTCCTCCCTCCCGCCGGGCTTTCCTCTCCAGCTTGCTCCCGTCGCCGGGAGGGAGGCGACGGTGAGGCGGCGGCGAGGAGTCGAGAGGAGGCGCCGAGAGAGATGCGGCGAGGGGGGGCGGCGGCGGAGAGGATGCAATGGACGAGGAAGCATGGGGAGAGGAGGCGGAGAGGTCGGGAAAGGCGGAGTGACGGAGAGAGATCGGAGAGACGAGGAGGCGGGAGGCGGAGAGATGGGAGAGCGAAGAGACGGGGAGGCGAAGAGACGGGAGAGGTGGATCGACCGTATGTATGTGACGGAGTTATGGCGCCGCCATGGCGTCGCCTAGCGTCCAGCGCCTCACTCGCCGTGGTCGCCGACTCTGCCGTGACAACCATGGTGATCACACGGTCGATGGGGTGGCAGCCCTCGCGGTTCCTCAAAGATATCAGTGAACTCATCGAGGAGTGAAGTCATGAGGTCACCATGCTCCAGTAGGGCCGCGTGGGGTCGTGCGGTGCCGGTCTACAGTCCACTCAACGTCATTGTGTGATGGATGTGCCAGAAGGACATCGTCAAAAGCTCGAAGTCCCACACAATCGGGCCAAGAGTGCGTAGCCATTGTACACCAAGAACCATATCAAAACCAGCTAGTGGGCTAACATAAAAGTCAAGAGAAAAGACCTCCTCCCCGATTCGGACCTGAACTCTAGAGAGCAATCCGATGCTATCCACTTTGTCACCATTGGCCACGGCCACCTTGGTAATCTTGCTGGTAGTGGGCGGCAGTCCCAGGCGTCATATTGTGTCCTCAGTCACAAAGCTATGCGTGGACTCTGTATCCACGAGCGCGCAAAGCTCTAGACCCCTGGCTGTGATTGCCAATTGCATCGTTCTACTTGCTCGGATCCCTGTGAGAGCATGTAACGATATTTGTATGTCATCTTCAAATGTCTCCGCCAGATCCTCCCTATCATCGAGTTCTAGCAAACATATGCCTTTCATTGAACATTTACTCGCATGGTCTCTTGAAAATTTCTCCGGGCAATTGAAACACAATCCCTTCATACGTCGATCTGCCATCTCCTCCCCGGTCAAGCGACGAAACCGAGAATTTGGCACCTTGGTGTTAGGGTCGATGGCCGCCGTGGGTGATGTCTTGATCACCGGTGGACTCGCCCCTCCTGGCAGTCCCCTTCCTGTAGTACCTGTGCTGATCATGGAGTTACGGTTCACCATGGCTAGTCTGCTCGGCACTTGTGGTCGACCGCCCAGTTTAGTGTCATCTTCTTCATTGATTTCTAACCTCTTCTCGTAAGTCTGCGCCAAACTCATTGCCGTCTCTAGTGTGGAAGGATTTTGAAGTTCCACATCTATCCGTAGGGGGTTATGGAGACCACAAGTGAAAATCTGGACCTGTTGCCTTTCAGTCCTCTCGCATCGGCACAAAAGAGAGGAACTTCTCTTGATATTCGTCCACTGGGCCCATGCGCCATAACTGGATGAGCTCTCCAAGTGGATTACTTCGTGTGGGAGGCCCAAAACGAAGATTGATGTGCTCAACAAAACACGGCTAGGTCTGGACTCCTTGGCTGCACTCCAAACGACAATACCATTGTTGGGCTGCTCTCGTCATGTGATAGGATGCCAACCACACTTTCTCCTCCATCGTCTGTTGTCCTCGAAAGAACTGCCCGCATCGATTGAGCCATGGTAACGGATCCTCTTTGCTGTCATACATTGGGAAGGCATGCTTATGAAAACAAGGTACTCCTCTGCTGCCCTCACCATGCTCTGAGCCGCTGCCCTCCTTGAAGCCTTCATCCGCTTGTGAGCCTTTCTGCATCCGACGGCTACCCTAGTCCAGGCGTTTATCATTCTCATCTAGCTTCTCCTGCTACTTGGTCACCACCTGAAGCAGTTGCGCCATCTGTCTGCTGAGGTCAGCCAGCATCTTGGTGTCTTTTATGGCAGTCGATCACAGGTCGCAAGACGTGAGTCTCTGATACCAAATGATATGGTGGAGATTGGGGAAGGGTAGCAATGGCAGGATCGCCCTCTGCCCTTGCGGCAGAGGCTCTAACCTAGCCGAATTAGACTTGAACTATAATCTTTATTGCCTTCTCAAAAGAGGATTCGGCAGCCTTTATATATGAGGCGCCTTCCTAACAAAGCTTTGCTAAGATATCACATCTATTCCCTAAACAACTCATCTATATAATAGGTAACAAACCCTTAAAGATAGCAATACCTTATCTCTTAACCAAATCGGACTCAGCCTTCCGAACTGAAGTCTGTCGCATTGTCAGTAACCTCTATAGCCAAATGTTGTGGACGCATTTGTTGGTAAAACTTACCACAGATGCTGTCACAACTCATAGCCGGCAGCTGGGCCGCTGGAAACGGGATCGGCTACAGATGTTAATGTTACCGACAATGCGACAGACTTAATTTCAGAAGGCTGAGTCCGATTCAATTTAGAGATGAGTTATTGATATCTTTAAGAGTTTGTTACCTATTATATAGATGAGTTGTTTAGGGAATAGATATGATATCTTAGCAAAGCTTTGTTAGGAAGGCCCCATCAAAATTCTAAAAGTGAATATCCAAACACAATTCCAAGGTCCAAAATATATTAATGTGAATAGGTTATGAATAAACAAAGGTTGGGTTCGAAAGTGCTTTGGCTTTGGCTTTTCACTCCTACTACAGTAACTAGTTTTTAAACAGCGTGCATTTTCAAGGCAGAGTCTACATGTCGATTGTAGTAGACAATATACCGAGTTCAACTGTACCGGCTAAAATTGCATGCGATTGTTTCCATCTGCGTACTGTCTTTCGCGATCAGCCAGAATTCAAAAGCCATAGGGCTGTTCATTGCAGATAAGCCGAGCTGACTTTTCATGCCAAAGATTCTAACTTTTAAACGGAGTATTTTCTCAAGATAGGGTCTAAAAGTTAAATGTAGTACACGTTAAAAGCTTAACATCTGTACCAGCCAAAATTGCAAATGAGTATCTGCTTTTCCGTAATCAGACTGTAATGTACCAAAATTCAAAATTTCACCAAAAGCCATAAGCCATGACCAAAAGAACAGGCCCATAAGCTAAAAGCCACAGCAAAAAAAAAACCACCCAAAAGCTTCTTGGTAGTGAAAACTGACCGTTTGTCCCAAGACCCAAACACATACAGCTGTTGCACCATCTTGCCAGTTTCCTATAGATTTGATAAGAAAATGAGTACTGTTAATCTTAGGAAAGGAACCGAAAAGAAATTAATGAAATTTACATAACAGAGTTTTCTGCACACTATCATTTTTCTAGGCCTTGCATGCTGGGCATACTAAAATTTCTATTGTTATTTTTACCAAAACTAAGAGGTTTATCCTCATTGTAATTAGCACTGAGGATCACCATAATGTCATTGTGTCAATATCTAACTTTTACTCGTAGCATGAGCTAAAAAAACAAATGTCACAAACTTGCAACAAAAAGTTATTCCCACTCCCACCAGTACCAAATATATCAGCCAACCAGCCTTCATACCAGCCTTGCCATATACTCCCTCCAATCACAAAAGGAAGTTGTTTTGAACATCGACACGGTCCCAAGTTACAACTTTGACCAGTCATTTTTATTGAAATATAATAATAAAACCTAATAAAACTATAACATTACGAAAGACTTAATCTACATGTACCATTTTCATGTGTCCAATCTAAATATTCGTAAAGATATTAATAGCCAAAGTTTAGAATGTTTGACTGTACATATCCTAAAATGACTTCCTTTTGTGACTGGAGGGAGTACTAAGTTATTAACCCTATACTGGCCATAAGCACTATACAGGGTCCAAGAAGCCACTGCAAAGCAGAAGTGCAGAACTATATACTGGCCCCTATATACTAAATGCCCAGGCCAATTGGTGTCACAATTCACAGCCACTGGAAATCGAGAAGCACAAATGGGGAAAATTGAGACCATAGTTTCTTACCTTTAATGCTTTCCTGCAGTAACGAGTCATCAGTTTTACGAAAACCTGCAAAATAGACAAAGATAAATAACATACTTGGTTGGTACACAAAGAACATACCAATTACCAATTGCATGACATTAGATAAGGATAAGAAGAACAATCAAAGAGCAAAAAGCACCAAAGACATGCATGAGAAACATACATGCTACAAACTGTTTAAATGCTAATGTACAAGAAAACAAGTATACAGAGAGAAGATTTTGAGTTAAAATCATGTCCCTCTCGAAACCAGAACACCACATACAAGATGGTGATCCCCATTGCCATTTTCCAGAAACAATACACTCATTCTAGAATGCCAGCTAGAGAAATAATTGAAAGATTCTACCATAAGTTCATCATCATAGCAGCATGTAACATGCTCAATGTCAAGTCTGCCCTTCATAATGGATTGTGTTAACACAAAAGTATTGAAGAAATAGAAATATAGAATCAGGCGACATGAAAATATGTATGTTTGTACATATGTAAAATTGTAAAGTAAGATGACGAAAACAGTAGAAGGTGAATCTTCCATTTATGACTAGCCTGATCCTAGTCTAGTGTCTAGACCAGCAATGAACAAGCAGTTACAGTTCATGTACTAGATACCTTCAATGATGGCCTTTTTTGCAGCTTTAACATCCATCTGCAAAACAATTGATTAATATTAGGTAACCGGCCAGCAATAGAATCTTTCGATTTTCTTTCAAATACAAGGGCAGATGAATCTAAAAACACAACTGAAATATCTTAATCATGAAAGGTAAGATAAATAATTAATATAATTATAGAATGCTCAAATAACCAAAAGAAGGTAGGCAGTACATAATTTTGTAAAGACTAAAGTAGCACTCTGAGCGAGGAAGTCAATATCAACTTATCAAGAAACAATAATTGGTTCAGGTAATCTGGTAGAATCACCAGGCGGAAGGGAAAGTTGAAAAGTGTGTAAACATTGTAAGTTGTAATGCTTTTTTAGTGTCGATCATTTTCAAATGTAAGGCGAATGCATAAGCCTTACATTTGAAAAGGGTTGACACTAAAATAGGAAAAATCCAAAATCCGAGTCATGAACATGGTTATTAAGGCGGTAAGGCGAGGTGAGGCGACCCACCCCCCTCACACCTTTTAAGCGGTAAGGCGTAAGGCGAGGCGACGCCTTAATAAGCACCATAAGGCGAAGAAAACGGAGTTCGGAGGACTAAATCAGAAGAAATTTAAGAGGGTAAAGGATCTAATTGTAATTTCGTAAAACTCTATAGACTAAATTGTAAAAATATCAAAATAATTTAACCCTAACCCTATTCGGCCGCCGCTCTGTCCTCCGCTGCTCTGTCCTTATCTCACAGTAGCTCTCACGCTGATGATCACCGCTTCTCTCCTCTCTCCTTCCGCCGCCGCTTCCTCCCTTCCCGCCGCTTCTCTCCTCCTCCTCGCTTCCCAACTGCCGCCGCCTCCTCGCTCTCCTCCCAAGAGACGCCGCCTCCTCGCTCCCCAAAAGACGCCGCCGCCACCCCTCGCTCTCCCAAGAGACGCCACCGCCGCCGCCGCCTCCCTACTCCCAAAGATGCCGCCGCCACCCCTGCTCCCCAAGAGTCGCTGCCGCCTCCTCTGCGTCGGCGAGGCCTAGGGTTCAGTGCGCCGCCGCCGCCTCTCTGCCGCCCTAGGGTTCCAGTGCGCCGCCGCCTCCTCTCGCCGCCTAGGGTTCCAGCGCCGCCGTCTAGGGTCCGTAAGTCTTCGCATCTCATTATACTTGCTTTTTGGGGTGTTTGGGCGTCCGTCTTTGCTTTTCTCGCTTTTCTTAACCGACGCCATAGCGACGCCATGGGTTTGAGGCGACGCCATACACCCTCCTCGGCAGGCGGCCGACGCCTTGACCCATGGCCGCCTTACCGCTAAGCGTCGCTTAAGCGACGCTTAGGCGACGCCTTAATAAGCATGGTCATGAAGTTATCGTCATAGCATGTAGTTCTTGGAAAATTGTGTCGAGTATCAAACATCCGAAATCGTGCAACAGCTCGAAAAGCACAAGGTGCAGGGTCTAGGAAAGTAGAGATAAGCGAGAGCAAAATCGCCCGCGGCAACACGATAAATAGGATGTGTAAGGTGATACAAACAGAGATAATTATTAAATCAAGCCGAAGAGAGATAGAAGCATAGCAGTGCAGGTCGAAGCCCAAGACAGTGGCGGCACAGTTCACAAGAAGCGTAACGGATGCGCAGTGCAGAAGAAGCGCGGTGGCCTTAGAAGCTCCGGACAGCGGCTCAACGAGAAGTGGCGGCATCATAAAGACTTCTTCAATCTGCAGCAGCTCAAAGAGAAGAGCGACGGCTGCGACTATGCGAAAGGAAAGAGATGACCACATTCGATCCAAGAGGATGAATCGTGGCTAGCAAAGCAGTCGGCTGATTGACAAGGAATTTGTGGACTCGCATGGCATTGACAAACTGAAAAAGTGATGCTACAGACTTGGATGGACGCAAACGGAGGACTCAGAAGAAAAGACTCAAAGGCCAGATTATAGCAGCAACCACACCAACACCAAAGAGCTTGCTCCAACATGTTCTCAGCTCCACCACCACCCCAACCAAACATCCAACATCTCGTGCCATCCCCCTCCACATTTCCTCCCCTGCCCTGCGTCCTCTCCTCCCATCTCACTCCACCGAGGCGATGAAGAGGAGCCAGGAGTAGAGGTCGGCGCGGGGGCGGGCACAGGCGCACGAGGGAGACGCAGCGGCGGCGGCGATTCGACGCAGGAGGCGGATCCACGGCGGCGCGACGCAATGATCGGGAGGTGGTGCGGATCCGACGCGACGAACTCCGAGCGCGGTGGTGATGATCAAAGACGTCGTCGGCCGAGGCGACGGCCAAAGGCGAATGCACGGGTCTGCGGACGGCCTTGCAGCCATCGTGAAATGAGGCTCGGATCTGCGAGGCGGCTAGGCGGTGGGCGTCGGCCACGGATCGAGCGAGTCGGCTGGCGCGAGCACCAGCGTGGCGCGACAATGGCGCGGTGGTCGGGAAGCAGCGGATCCAGCGGATGGAGCCGGACCCGGACAGATCTGGCAGAGGTGGGCGCGACGAGTCGTCGGCGAGTGGCGACGGCGAGGATCCGGAGCGAAGACGGCCCGATACTGTCGCGAGCGTGTCTAGGCGGCGCTGTGGAGTCAAGTGGCGGCCAGAAGAGGTGGCCGCCCCCGAGAGTGATGGCGGCGGCGGTGACCGCTAGCGGCCGGAGCGAAGGCGAGATTCAAAACCTAGGCTCTGATACCATGTATGTTGTAATGATTGCTTGTGTATTGCACATTTGCACAGCCCAAAGAGACTTATATAGTTCAGACTCAACACACACAACCCTAAACCCTAGACAATAGGAAAAGACCTAAATACCCTTAACAAACATAATAGGAAACTAAGCGTGAAAAGCTTTGTGCTGATTGCCCAGAAAACTTGATAACGCAGGACTCCAAGGGGATAAAAATATTAATTGAATAAGCATAGAAGCAGAAGAAAAAACTGAGGATGCAAAAGAAAAAAAAATATCTGAGTATAGAAGGCAATGAGATCTTAGTTAATGATTAAAAAACCACCTGTATGAGCAACTAGAGGCAGAAGAAAACAGCATAATGATTAATGACAACATTGAAAAGAAGCAGACAAGGTAAACAGACCAACTCACGTGGTAATCCTGCAGCGATGACATTCTGATGTAAATGTTTCTGTGCGTATTCTGCAGCCAAGCGACCACCATGCCCATCGTATATCGCAAAATGTGCGCATCTGCATCAAGCTACACATTAAACTACATGCATTGCATCAAGTGCTTAACAGTTAACATGAACAGAAAGAGGGGCACCTCAGATTTCGTGTAGATTCCATGCTAGCATCAGGAAGCACCACCCAGGCATCTTCCATAGTATGCCTGCAACCCTTGTCTTCTGCAGCATCAGCTTCAACAGTAGTCAATATCATGTTTTGCTCACTTGAAACCTTCGAGTTGGTTGTGGCTTTCTCATCCGAAACACACGGGTCTGTCAGCACCTTGCTTTCCTTTTGGGAGCTGGCTCTCTTTTCACCATTAGTTCCAGCCTCTACATTATACTCCTTTTCAGTAGCAGTGTTAACACCTTTTGGGCGCTTTGATACACAATCTTCATCGGTGGAGCTGGCTTCACGCTTTTGATGAGCCATGATGAGTCTAAACTCTAAAGCTTCCAATAGCCTTGTATCAATTTCACCTATTTATACCACTGCTCTCAGATGAACTACAAATAAAAGCCAGGAAAAGTAGGAGCTAATAAGATACAAAGGCACTAAAAAGTAGTTGCAAAACAAAAAGAGCATTAACCGGAAATTAGCCAAAAAGAGATACGCTTTGAGAAAGTATCTAGGAGGCAACTCAAACAAGTGGGTAAGCGACAGACCACCAATCTAGTTCACAGCACAATTCAGAAATGTTACTTAGAGCATAGTACTTTTGAAATAATAACACTGTGTAGCCAAATTACCATATCAAGATATTAGCACAATTGGATACACTTCCCACACAGGAAAATGATGCTAATCACCGTCCTCCCAAAATAATCAATTTCATCCTCCCTGAAGAAACCGTACACCTCGGAATCTGCCATCCCATCAACCCACATTGCACACAACATAGCGCACTAATAACTAGATTCAACGTATACACAAACTTAGGTCATTCAAACAAGACCCCAAAGATAGTTTAATTGGTTAAGATTTGGCACAAATCGGCCAATTCGACGGGGTAACCTGAAGCTAAAACCACGTGATTTGGAAAAAAACCTTGCTTCCGGTTAGGGTTCTGAGGGGACTAAACGCATCCCTGCACTGTCCCTAGATCCCAGAATCGAAGAAGCACCTCTATCTACCTACCCATGCGAAGCAACTGCGAGCTACTATTGGTGAGAAAATTGGACAGATAAACACTAAATATCAGCAAATTTCTAACGATCTACCATCCAAGAGGACCCCAAGAAGCGCCAGTAGGAACAGAGGGAAGCGAGCAGAGTTTAGCGAGGCAGCGACGAGTTCACCAAGAACCCGGATGATGGGCTTACCCGCAGATCGCGGTGCTTACCTCTTGGGGCCGCTGCCGGGTGCCTCGGGCTCCGTGCGCTCGCTAACGGAGCGGCGGCGGGGTCGCCGGCGAGGAGCGAGGAGGTGGTGATGGTGGTGGCCGGTGGGGTTAGGTCGTTGGGGAGGCGATAAGAAATGGTCACCTTTCGGGCTGGTTTAGAGCCAACGGGCCCAGTTTAGGTGGCCCGGCTGCACCACCGTACACAGTGTGCGGCACTCGAGGATGGATGTTTTATTTGTACTTTTCCATACGACAGCGAACGGTAAAAATACCGACATAAATAGCGCACGTGGTTTTAAGTTCAGAAAGTCGTTTGAAGAATCCGCGTTAAAAGGACATCATTTTTTGACCTTTGGTTTTTTGATTTCCGAAGAAGCCAAAAGCTAAAAAGAGCCGGGCCAATTTTTTTGTGAAAAGATGAATTGACATCTAACACCATGCAAGTATAGTATGATTCAAGTAAATATTGTTCATCCCGTTGTGGACGCCCTTAACGCGCTACCACTAGTGCATTGTAGGGAATGTGCTACATCATCTACCATCACCCCTCATGCCCCGCTGCCCTCCAACTTCTCCATCATCACGGCATATCTTCATCTCCATCATCACAGGCCTATCTTCATCTCACCCGCTGCCTCGTCTTGCTGGCTTGTATCCACCATTGGCTTTCGACGTCTTCATCGTCTTCCATGCTCCCGCCACCTTGCTACACCACTTTCACTCCTTGCCCACCACTGTCGTAGCCTCACCCAATCTAACTTGCTAGTTTTGTCATCATCGTGCCACCCACCGCCCTTCTCCAAACCCACGGCCGACAGCCACACTGTGGGGCCTTTGCTGCCCACCCTTGCTAGTCAAGTTCCCTAGTAACTATTACCCTAACTTGGGAAACCCTAACCCTCATGCTGAGTGGCCGCTGGCGTGGAGAAGCGAACGCATGGGAGAAGAGCAGGCGCAAAAGGCATTCCCCGTAATAATGCATCCATTATTTATGGAAGTGTGATAAAACCTGCTAACATAAATTTTTATGAGATCCATGTAGATACTTTATATATATATACAGTTTTTAGACGACCAGTGAGCTGGTGGCAATAGGTCAAAGGTAAAAGGACAGCTGGAGTAGTAGAGAGAATCGGACAACCACGAAGTTATACTCTGATATTCCTTCTTATATGTCACAGCTCTGAATTGATCAGGTATTATTATATACGGTATGAGCATACATGATATCAGGACAAAGTAGATAAATCTCGTAGAGTGAACCAAAATAATGACAACGAAACAATCATGACAAAAGAGAAGATATTTTGCGAAGCAGACCATAAATTCCTTAAGCGTACAACCTTAAGAGTATAAGATATTATCATCCTCTCACAATCTCAAATCTTTTAGGATCATCGGATCTTTACTCTATACAAGAATCTAGTGCTAAAAATAACTTAGCATTTAATCCTTTTGTGTGCCTTTGCTTTGGATTAATTTCTTCTGCTTGGCTTTTGGATTGAGTTCTCTATGGTGACACCTTATGGTTTTTATCAGTGGTGGAGCTAGAAAAATTTTATTGGTTGTGCACAATGCGTGTGTCATACATTCTTGGATGCATCCTCAACCACCGTGCTGCGCTTCCTTGGATGCACACCCTCACCACGCCTTTACAAGCGTCGACTCGTCGTGCCACCCACACAATTTTTTTAATTGACGTCTTACAATCTATGTCATCAAATTTTCTAAAATTTAACTATTAATATGTTTTAAACTATCTAGATTTATCGCTAAAAATACTTTTGTAATATTATAATTTTATTAGCATATAAATAAGATGAAATTACAAATAGTAATAGTCAAAGTCACGTCTCGTAGACTGTAAAAAAATGAAAATATCACTTAAAAAAGAACGAATGGAGCAATAAAATATTAGCATTGGGTAAATTATGCATTATGAATATTATATTTACATGGTACTTTAACGTTACTATAAAATTAATTGGGTTTTTATCCCAATTAAGTGGCTACTTTTCATATTTAGTCGTGAAAATAATTTAATTTTACGGCATCATAACGATAATAAATACTAACATTGACAAATAAATTGCATAGATTTTTTTAGTACACTATATAACATGCATGATAGTTTGTATACTCTACCACTCAAAAAGTACGTAGGGCTTTTAGTACATCTATATTTAGTACAACAATATTGATGTGGCATATTAATGTCACATATAGCTTCAAAATTTATAAGTAAAATATCTTGGATAAGACACCCCATATTAGTTTTGAATCATTACAATAATGGTCACGATGGCTAAAACAAATAGAGAATCAAATACTCTTTTTTGAGTTAGAAACTAAAAATATTCCTAATAGCTAAATAAAATAAAGCATGAAAACCGCCTCTCGGTGACGTGGTAGAGTTGTGCATGTACGACTCAAACTATTAGAGTTCAAATCTTAGCGCTTCAGTAGGAATTTTGTAAGGCCACGGATTTATCTTGGCCTGTGTCTTCCTAGGCTTGTGCTAAGATGGCGCACTAGCTTGTGTGTGTAGTGGTGTGTGCGTGTGAGAGTCTTTCTTGTAATCAAAAAATAAAATAAAACACTTTTATACTATTCATATGGTGCCACATAAGTAGAGAAAAAATAGATCTGAGCATTTTACAAAACCTGAAAGAGGGTATAAAATACAATTTGCATATAATTTCCTCAAGCATTATTAAATTGGAATGAAGTCTAACTTCAATTAGAAAATATAGCAAGAAGGGGATATACATAGCTTTTAAAAATTTTAGGAGCGCCTGTGCATACCGGACACCCCCTTGGCTCCGCCCATGGCTTTTATATAGTCCCTGTCCCTCATTATTCTCCTCAAAAATAAGAGTAGGAATCCTTGTAGCACACTCTCTCCAAATGTTAATAGGATTGGGAGTCTCAACAAAGGAGTCGATAGCGTACCAGTCTAAAGCTCATTAGGGGAAAAATATGCGCCGAAATCGATCAGGCACACGGAGGTGGAAGATGTTCCAAGGCAACTCGTCGGATCAATAGTGGTAGCGACGTACGTTGGGTCTGTTATTTACGGTTTCTAAAAGCGATTTTTGATTTTTGCTACAATATCTAACTTTTAAATGGAATATTTTTTTTAAGACGGGATCTATAAGTTAATTGTAGTACATGTTAAAAACCTAACATCTGTATCAACCAAAATCGCAAATGAGTATCTCTTTCCGTAATCTCTATCGCAAACAATCAAAATTCAAAATTATCAACCAAAAACCATAAGCTGCAGCCAAAAAGAACAGGCTAGGCACAAGCTTGAACTGCTTCAGTTGATATATGTACACGGAGGGAGTATACACAAGGGAATGATCGCATGCAATTTGTAAAATCTGTTTAGGGGTCACGTAATTGCATGTGGAGGAGCTATGCTATACTCGATCGTCTTGGAGCTCGTGTATCAAACATGGACAAAGGTAAGATATTAGTTGGACGATTCATGGATTTCAATGCTATTACAGCGTTGCTAGGCCTGTTCTCACAAAGAACAAGCAGTACGTGCAAACGAACAAAGGAATTAGAGTTTGTCTCCTGGAACGACAAGGAGGAGGTGTCCATGCAGAAATTTTTATGGACTAACTAAATGACCTTATTTATTCTCCCGGGACGCTAGCGAGATCTAATAGTTCCATCTGCTCTTCTTAATGACCTGTACGTATTTGGGGCTGTGTTTAACCGACATGATTGTCATGCTTAGGAAAACAGGCACTTTTACATAAAAAAACATGAATGTTCCGTATCTATATATTAAACCAAAGCATGCAATCCAAGCCATCAAACAAGATGCACAAAGGCGAATCTACATATAGGACAAGCATGGGCGATCGCCCGAGGTAGACCACGCCGCTAGTACGCCCCCCTCCTCAACGCCGCCTCCATCTCCACATGGCTACATGGACCATGGCCGCCGATGGCGGTTGAGGTGTTCAAAGTTCAGGCGCTCGATGAAGAAGCACTATAGCAGAATATGGCATCACAAATTGTTCAAAAACGTCATCACAGATGATTTCGTGAGTCGTCCGAGTTTATAGGTTAGTAATAATACGAGATCATCACAAACGGCTTTCGAATCGTGTGTGATGCAGTATTTCATACATGTTTTTAGCTACAGACCGTCTGTGATATTCTATTATCACAGACAGTTTGCAGCTAAAACCGTCTGTGATATAAGACTTATCACAGATAGTTTCAACAACGAACCGTACGTAGTAAGTCTTAGGTTTGTAGTTAAAATCGTCTATGGTATTCTTTTCTATTCACAAATCTATTTTTATTAGTTGGCTAGTCTCAGGAAATGCTAGTCATGCCCTCTGAAACAAACATATCAACACAGTATATATACATCCAATTCACATTCATTCATTTTAGAAAGAAGAAATCCATTTCACAAACCAATTAACTGAAATGAAATAAATTATGCATACATGAACAAATAGATGTACACATGAATAATTAAGCTCAATCTTATCCTAGTGAAATTTTTTATACATTATGGAATTCTCCATCTTCTTTTATGACTTTAGACCACAAGAAGTACATACACTGTCCTCGAATCTCTAAGAGGTTGGGCTGTTCCAACGGAGTTTTAGCGATGGACAGAACCTGTCGGTCGAAAGATCAATGTCGCGCATACATATGTAAATTGATAAGTATGAAATAATTATCGCAAGATTAACAAATTAACCTGAGGATCAATATTGATCTTCGCGGAATCGACGAATAGTTGCATCTTGTGGCAAACATAGAATTCACAGGTGTGCCCGGCAGCTGCTAGTGGCACTTGAAAAATAGAATTTGTTAGTTCGAAAAGCATTAGTACGAAGTGTTATATAGGATTAATGTGTACAAGCGAATACCAAGAAATATAGATCGTGCCACAGGACGTCTATCCTTTTGGACTTCTGTACCTTTGCAACATACGTGGTGAACGACCTACGTGATTTCAAGAAGATAGCCTTAGTCATTGGGAAGGAAAGACTACAATAGAGTTATCCATGGAGAAAATGTGTTTACTTGTCGATTAATTGTTGGACAACTGTGAAGTCGGTTTTGGTCCTCTTTAGGGACTCAAGGTATATTAGTTTATTCTGTTTTGGTATAATTACAATTAAAGTCCAATGGAACCTACACAGGTATGTCATGATCATTAAACCTAAGTTCGTATTGCTTATATAGTACAAATCAACAAGTATAGCCACTAGTGCATCACTTACCCCTGGTTGTAAGGTATAAATATGAATTCCTTGTTGTGGTAAGCCTCCAATGTATTCGTGATGTAATTCTCGACAAATAATGCATCCTCGTTGATGGTATTTATGACGACCAAGCGTGGGTCGAGAAAACCAATCGGTGATTTTGTTACTCTGGCTTTAGTCACCATGTATCTATATATATATATATATATAGAGGCACACACATAAAAGCAATGAGTTATATATGACATTTATCGGTATTACATGAACGTAGACCATGATTGTACACACTTACAGTTTTTTCGATAGTTCTCTTCCTTTTCGGGATTTTTCGAACATTATATTCCTTAGTTTTGCACTAAAGTCTGCAAATATCCTCTCGATGTTTCTCCACTGGGCGGAATCTGAAAAGTTTCTTAGTATTTCATTATTCTTACGCTTCTCTGAGTGCCAACGCAGTAGTTTTGCCTCCTTTGGATTCGCAAAAACTCACTTCAAACGGGGAATTATAAGAAGATATCATACCACCTTTGCAGGAGGTCCTCTCTTCATCTCTATTCTCTCGTCGTTATCTGATTGATTCTTACGCTTGTATCGGGAGGCATTGCACACCGGACATGGATGCATGTTTACATACTCTTTACGGTAGAGTATACAATCGTTCAGACATAAATATATTCTTTCTACTTCCATTCCCAATGGACAAAGAACCTTTTTGGCTTTGTACGTGGTTTGGGCAACTCGTTTCCCTCTGAGAAAGCATGTTCACTAAAAGACCTAATAGTGCTGTGAAACTCTTATCGGACTAACCATTGCTTGCCTTCAATTTCAGCAGTTCAAGCACGGCTGACGACCACGTGTATTTTGACTTGCAGACGTGAACAAATGTTTCTTCGAGTCCTCCATCAAGCCCCGGATTTTAACATACTCTCTCTCATCACAATTTCCTTCCGTATCACGAAGCATCTGATCCAAAATGTCATCATTCAACCTATCCGAAGCAGAACCATAATCGACATCATCCGACGGCATATCATTGACTTCGTCAGCGATATCATTATTACTATCTTCCTGGGCCAACTGCCAAAGGCTAAGCCTGAAGTAAAGAGTAACTAAGCAAGGTCTAACTCCCAAGTGAAAAGCAACAGGCAATTAGCCAACAGAGGGCCCTAGGACGAGTAGAGGACCGAGGAGGCGAGGACGCGCAGCGGCGGACGCGCGTCCAGTGATGGCGGCGCAGGCCGAGCACAGCGGCGGCCGACAGAAGCGCGTAACATGGGACTCGGGTTGTCCGCTCCGTTCGACCTAAACTCTTATCCTAGATCTGCATGCTTCGTATTGCTCTTAGCAAAGGATACAATGTGATCTGCCACTTAATTAGTAGATGAGGAATCCTTAGCAACAAATAAATGGTGCCAATTAACGTGGTGTGAGCTTTATGGAATCTTTCATTAAATACGTTACATATACCAATTTTTATGATGGGCAGTAAAGAGGGCCGGGGCCTTGCAAATTAAAGGATTTGGTTTTGAGGAAAAGACGTGCACTGCACTAGGAAGCTAGCTATCCTCTATCTACAGGTCTATTCTTTTTAGCTGCAGCTTATGGTTTCTGGCTGTGGCTTGTAATTTTTGGGCTGTTTGTACGATAGATTATAGAGTAACAGAAACTTACGTGCGATTTTTGCCGGTATAAATGAAGTCAGTAAAATATGTACTATAATTAACTATTAGATTTTATCTTAAAAAAATACTCTATTTAAAAACTAATTACTGTAGAAAAACCGAAAAATAACTTTTAAAAGCTGAAAAGAACAGGACCCACTGCACATAATAAACACAAAACAGCCAAAGCAGCCAGCCATGCAGTTAAAACAACAAAGACTATGACGTCCATGCCTCGATTTTCACGAATATTGCGCCTGGTTCAAAGCCACTTGTTCGATCAGTAGTCAATGTAACATCGATTTTTAATTTCTATTTTTTTCTCACCTAGAAGGTACCATTCCCAATTTCTACCAAAATGATTCTAAAAAACTCTAACAAAATTGAGCATTTTTTTTGAAGGATTAGAGCACTTGGCAAATAATACCCTATTTTCCCAACTCGCAAAACATAACAATGAAAAGATGATTGTACTTCTCTCTCCGTTCCTGTTTATAATGCATATTTTCTATTAATTAATAAACTAAGAAAATAATAAAAATAGTTAGGTTACACTTAATTATTATCTCCAACAAGTATATTTAATATATGTATGTAAAGAATAGCCAATAAACTACATATTTATTAGAGATATAAAAATATCACATTAATTTTATATTAAAATATAAAATATATTTTATATTTATAGATATTATTATTTAAAAAATACGCTCTATAAACCTAAATGAAGGAAATATCAATCAGCTAGAGAGGAGCCTGCAACCCGCGTTGCATGCAGCTTCTCCCACAAAACAACAAACTGTAGTGCGCGAATCCACAATGACATTTAAGTACATTTCCTCATCTGAATAGCAACAAATTATCACGCATATCACTAGAATAGCACCAAAACCACGAAGTTACAGATAAACCCTCTCACGGGGAAAAATTGGAAGGTTTTCACTCGCGACGAAGAAGAGAAAAGGACGGTTTTAATAGCCACCACATATTTGTAATTACCATGCGTAGTCATGCTTGATTGGGTTAAAAAACTGTGCTCTATGTCTGAACTAGTTAAATGTCCGTACGTTGCAACGAAGTTCTAAAAGAAAGTGATACATATCATCAAATATAACACAAATCATACAATGAACATTAAAAAAAAAGACATCTTATCATCAAGAGTGATGTTGACATGGCCGGTCCACCGTTGCTGAGATCGTCAATCTTGATCGCCTCTCCCGACTCATCGGCTACGGTTCTTCCCGACCTCTAGCGGTGTACACCTCATCCAAGCTTCAAATTTTGGTGAGCAATGATCTTCCTGTGTGGAGGAATCTTCATTCTGCAGGACCAAGGTAGGGGAAGATCCCCTTCAAGATTAAACAAAGTAAGACGCCAAGAGCATAAGCGGGGGGAAATAATTTAAGATCTTACAAATCAAGAAACTTGACAAGAAAGTATAAACAGTAAAAATGGTTAGGCAGGGATGACTGGATGATACAATGGATAGGTACAATAGGATAAACCCTATAGAGATTATCGTTGATGTAATGATTTGTATCAGAGGTCCTAGTTTCCAATAACAGTTAGTAATTGAATGGACAACACCTGAATAAGTAGAGAGGACAAGTCTTAGGGTTCAACAACGAGGATTCCAAAACTTTATTGCTATAACTATTGTGAAGTTTGAACGCAAAAATAATTCACTTATCACCTTGAGATAAAACAGATAAACATCCAAAGGGTCACCTTGGACTATTTTGCCCATTTTGGGAAAAGTTATTGATTTTTTAAAACGAATTTCAACATGATTAAATTTGGCAAGAAAGGTTTCCCAAGATATGGGAATATCTACATGTTCAATATTCTTTTTCTTATGAAATGAATGGTTATGCTAATACATTGGCACGTGAAAAGTACACATATATATCCTGCATCAATTAAAAGTACGATGACAGTCTCATTTCAAATGAAAATTTCCAATTTTCGTGACTAAATCTGATAACACTAAATCTAAAACACTAACGTTAAAATACTAATTAACGCATGTAGTGGATTGCTTACTCGAAAAGATGATTTTCAAGACTTCCTCGTGCCATGAATTCATATACAAGCACCTTTGATCATCCTCGATACAATACCCAATCAGCTTAACAAGGTGTTTGTGATGCAATTGTCCCAGAAAGTCAACTTCGGCCTGAAAATATGAATTTCTTTGGAAGTTACAAACTAAATAAAGATATTTATGAGGCGTGCAAAATGCTTACCACCCATTCTCTATGACCTTGAAGAGCATCCGGCTTCAAACTTTTGATGGCTACATTAAGACCAAGTCTTGGGTTTTGCGGGAGTCAGTCTTGTTTGGCTCAATCCACCCTTGAAAACGTACCCAAACCCACCCTCTCCAAGAATACTTGTCGGCCTAAAGTTAACAGTGGCGATTTCAACTCTTGGAAAGTAAATTGAAGTTGCTTGGGTGGTGTTTTCTTTTCAGTTGTTGCATTAACACCATTTTCATCATCAAGGTTCGTCGAAAATGATCGAGAAGATCTCGATTGCTAGCATTTAGATATCTTGCCTCATTGCTCTGAGAGAAAAATGCTTGAGCATTTCTCCCAAAACCGGAAATTTACCAATGAAACTACTAAATAGATATAATGGCTATACCCTCCAAAATGCACTTTGAGAATACTGTTCGCATATTAAGATTGAATGTATATCATGGCTATACCCTCCAAAAATGCACTTCTAATGTGTAGACATGATGGAAATCCGCTGATAACAAGATTCTTCAATAGCAAAACGTGGTTCCTTTCCCAAAGAAACCCTAATTTCTTGAGCCCAAATCGCACAAAATCACAACCTTTCGACTAAGATTACCCACAAGAAACAAGAATAAGAAGCCCAATTCTATAAACCTAGCACTTGGGTTCTCCATTTTACGGGCAAGATTGCCCCAAACAAGAACAAGAATCCGATTACTATTATTTACTGAGCAAAAATAGAGAGGAGGCTCCTTTGGTGTACCGACCCTTGGGCCGGAGGATCTTGGCGTGGCAGCGGGCGCAGATACCGAAAGCAGGCAGGCTGGTGGCAGCGCGCCCCCCTCGGCTCGGTCGCACGGAGCCCGTCAATCGCGAGTTCACCTCGTCCACGCTTCCATCATCTCCCGTACTCCTCCGCCTCCATCATCGTCGCGGTGGCCGCCGCCGCAGTTCCGATACTCCTCCTCCTCCTCCCTCCCTCCCCGGTGTGGGAGGAGGCGAGGCGGAGGAGGAGCGAGGAGGCGGTGGTGGAGCGAAGGATATGGGGAGGAGGCGGGCGGAGCGGAGGAGGGGGGAGTGGGAGGAGGCGAGGCGGAGGCGGAGGAGGCGGGGGTGGGAGGAGGCGGCGGCGGCGGGGGGGGGAGGAGGAGGCGAGGCGGAACAGAGGCGCATGGATAACAGGGAGGAGGAGGCGTGGGAGGCGGCGCGAGAGGAGGTGAGGCGGAGCGGAGGAGGGAGGGTGGGGAGGCGAGGTGGAGCGGAGGAGGGTGGGGGGGGAGGAGGCGGCGGGGGTTGGGAGGAGGAGGCGAGGCGGGCGGGAGGCGGGGCGGATAACGGGGGGAGGAGGCGTGGGAGCAACACGAGAGGAGGAGGTGAGGCGAGGCGGAGGAGGGAGGGGGGGAGGAGGCGGCGGCGGCGTAGGGTTGGGAGGAGGAGGTGAGGCGGAGTGGCGGGAGGCCGTGCGGTTGAGGAGGGAGGAGGCGTGGGAGGCGGCAGGAGGAGAGGAGGCGTGGGTGGAGCGGAGGCGGATAATGGGGAGTTGGTGGGGTGGGGTTGGGAGATTTTGTGTGGAAAGACAAAAGAGGCCCACATATCAATTAGTAGATCTTTTTTGGTAAAGAAGGATGGTAGGAGCCGCACCAACCACTAACTCCTTCTTTTATAATAGTAAAGAAATATATTATAGCTGACTGAAATTCTACTGTAGCTAAAGGTAGCTTATCTGACGTAATTAAATTTAAAAAAATCTAAAAATAGAAAAAATATGTTAGCTCATTTCGAACAATGTAAACAAATACGAAAAAAAGAATTGGTAAAAAACTAAAAAACAAAAAAATCAGAAAAAAACTAAATTTATAAATAATAAAAAATAAACTAGAAACTGAAGCTAAACGAGCGGTGTGAAAGCAGAGTGCCTGTCCTACCTACCACACCACACTAACTCATACCCTTTTAATGCATAACGCTAGCTAATAGCAAATCAATGGATCTCACGAGATTGCCACGACCCTCCAGTGTCCGTAATTAGCAGCATCAACTGCCAAATGGCAACGCGTTTACACGACATGACGCGCCCTCCCCGTCCGCTACTGCTTTCCATTTGTCACGCGCGCCCAAACGCCACACGCGAGCCGCAGGAACGCCGCGCCTTCACTGACAAGCGGGACCATCGTACGGCGGGACCCATATGCCATGGAGGGTCCGCGGCGAAGGATTTGTTTGGATGGTACCCGAGCAGCCAAACCAAAATTTTGTCGATGGCACCACCAAAAGGTTGGTAAAGTAGACATGTTCAGATTGCAATCATACCAATAGCTACAAAGATTACTAAAATTGCAACCATATGAATAGCTACAGATATTACTAAATGGTCTGTTCTTTTTTTTCGAAGCTGACGATTTTTAGTTTACTAAAATTGCAACCATATGAATAGCTACAGAGATTACTAAATGGTCTGTTCTTTTTTTCGAAGCTGGTGATTTTTAGTTTTTGCTATAGTATCTAACTTTTAAATAGAATATTTTCTCAAGACGGGGTCTATAAATTAAACGATGTACATGTTAAAAGCCTAACATCTGTACCATCCAAAATCGCAAGTGAGTATCTCTCTCTGTAATTTATACCGTAAACAGTCAAAATTCAAAATTTTCAATCAAAAGTCATAAGCCGCAGTCGTTGCCAAACAGACCCAAAATCTCCCCAAATGTGAGTATGGCATATGGGTCCTATATGGCATCTATTTTTTCACCAAAATATAACCGATATGTACCTTGTTTTGTTAATTAAATCGGAAGAAATACAAAATGAATTACAAATCAAATAAATGATTTAAAGATACTATCATATGAAGTTTATTGATAAAAAAACCATGAGCAGTTAATGCAACCAATCAGCTGATAGCACCTTAGCATCCTGCCAAACCAAAAATTTTGGAAGCAAATTGCTCGCCCAAGAACGGCCCTTGCTTTGCATTGGTGCTGCCAATTTATTTGGGGGCACGCCAAATAATTTAGCATCAACCTAAAGCTAGCTAAATAATTAAGGTATTACCAAAACTTTAGTTTGTCACGGTAGGGCAACAATCCAAGCAGAGCCTAGATGCCCGTGCATGACCGCTGCTCGCGTACGTGGTATGGTGTCATGGGGAGATCGTCCTCGAGATGCCCACCCGACACGCGCGATGCCCTGTGATCTCACTGCCGCCGTGCCCCACGTTGCTTCGGGCCCCGCGTGTCAGTGTCGTGGTAGCCTGAGGTACCCCGGAAACTGGCCGGCGAAAAGCGTCCCGTAAATCCCGCAGCCGGGGGGTTCATCTCACTGACCGGTGGGCTCGACACCAACCAGGCGTCCCCACGCGAGGCAGTTCCGCGTGGCCACAGCCTTCGCAGGACGGGAGTGAAAAAGAAGCGAGTATTCGCAGGGCCCACATGTTAATAATTAATTAATTAGTAATAAGAGTAAATTACACTTTGCACCACGTATTATATCCCTTATTTCACTTTATATCAGGTTGAAGTAATATTTTCACTTTGTATTGCAGTAGGCTAACCAATATTGTACTTTGCATCAGATTTAAACCAGTAGCATACTCATCTTCTTTAAGAGGAGCTCAATGAGGAGCATCGTCCTGAGCCATGCACCAGCAATACCTAAGTGCCGTCGACTGCGTGTGCGCACAAGGAGCTTAACATAGCCATTCTATCAGCTTAAATTTGGTACAAATGTAACATTGGTTAGTTTAGAAATAGGACAAAGTAAAAAATATTACTTAAACCCAGTGTTAAAACTTTCGGATGAAAAAAATTTTCATACACCGGCGAAAGGAACGAATGAACGAAGTTTCGTTCAAAATTTTGGATGAAAAAAATCAATTTTTTGATAAAATTTAACCAAAATTTAAATAAAAATTGAACAAATTTCAAATAGGGTCAAATTCAGCCAAATTTTAGCCAAATAAAACCTATTTTGAATGGTACCGAAAGGGACGAAATTTCCTCCATTTCACGAAAATTCGGACAAATGTTTTAACCCTATTTAAACCTGGTACAAAATAAAACAAGGGACATAATACTTGATATAAAATATAATATATTCTAATAATAATAACAACAATAATAAAATTATCTGTGTCGCTCGCTCAGGAGGAGCACGCGGCCGCGGTGCATATATAACGCGCCACGGGCCGCGTCGTCACTTCACAGGATTGTAGTGCCAAATCTACCAACCCTCCTGTTCCTCTCTCGCTTATCATTAGGACACACCACCACCACCACCGGCGATCCGGCCATGGACGTGCTGCGGAGCGAGTTGACGGCGGACATGAGGAAGGTGGAGAAGGTGCCGAGCCTCCTGGCCTCCGCGCTCAACCCCTCCGCCATGGAGTTCGTGCCGTGGTGGCGCGTCGGCGGCGCAAGGAAGGAGCTCTCCGCGGACGCGCCGGAGTTCGTCATGACGCGGGGGATCTACCCCCGCGCCCCCACCCCCGCCGCCCTCGTCGACGTCAGTACCGTCCCCACGGGCCACTGGAGGGTAAGCAAGAGCCTACATAGATTTATGCATGCAACAAGCATGTGCTCTTGCTTCTTTCCTTGATCTGCCTTGGTTCTCTTGCTTTTGATTTCTTCTTTGCGTTTTCTCTTCGTTCTTTGCGTTTCCGTTGGGAATTTTCTTTGGGTTTTGTGCGTTCTTCTCTCGATCCGGTGGTTCTTGGATTTGCTCTCTTCGGTGCGGTTGTTGCCGTGGAGATCATGGTGCAACCCGGGACATGGTCGCAGAGGTGGTTGCTAATCTGATCATCTGGTGGTGGTATTTACTCTACGCAGTGGGGAAGAGTTGTTGCAGGCTTTGAGACTGGGTTGCTAGCTTCTTAATTAATCTTCCTTGTTTGGGCTAGCTATTTGATTCTTTCTGGAGCAAAACAAAGGAGATCATACATCTTCTAGGGTTTTTCTGAGGAGATCTACGCTTCTGTGCCCTCTGCTGATTTGATTGATGCAAGATTTCTTGAAAGAAAGTCTTCAGATGCTTGATTCATTTCATTCTTCAGGTGATCTATCAAGGGAGGGTGGCTGGAAACTGATCTTTCTCCCTTCTTTTCAGAATTTTCATTTCGTCCTAGAAAGATCGATCTGTCTCATTTAGTTCGTTTCCACTTTTGGTTCCTCTTACTCTTGCCTTTTCTGGCAGTTCCAAATCCGAATATTTCTCTCTCTTTTTTTTTTGGTTTGTATTTTGAGATGGCGAATGTAGCCAGTGCTCTCTCGCTCTTTGGATCTCTGGAAAGTTAATTCCTATCTTGCATGTTTGCTCCAAGAAGGAAGAAATTTCTTGTGCAATCCAGCATTGCATTACAATCATATGTACTATATCTTTATATTGAGATTTGTTCAAATCTTTACACTCTTAATTCCCTAGCTACTATCTGATGGTTGCATTTTTACAGAGAAGTCGGTCTCGCAACAACTCCCAAGAAGGAAGGGCTAGGTTTTCTTACAGGGTTCGAAGGAACCAGGAGCCAGAGTTTGTGAGAAGAACCATTTTTGTCACAGATATTGACCATACTGTAAGACTTATATGTCCATGCATAAATATGTATGAAGTAATGTGTCACTTTCAGATGTGATTGTTCATCCACACACTTGTTCATTTCAGGTCACTGAGGAGAGTCTGGCTTTACTGTTTGGAAGCTGTGGGAATGTATGTCTTTCTATACTCATATACTATATGCTTTTGCACCAATCGAGTTTGCTATATTTGAATGTTATATCAACTTGTTGCAAGATGTACATAATGTTCTGATCAGTCAATATGGGTAGATTGCTGACTAGTATTAACTTGTTGATTCGCAAGTGTAGGCACATTATTTTTTGTAGCGTCATGCATTTACCTTAGAAAAGAAAACGAGTTAGCAAGCTGTTTGTTTAGTTTAAAGTTTGCTATTTCATATATATGGCACTACATATATTGTTTCGAAGCATCTAGAACTTCTTTGTATAGCATAAGCAGGAGCGCAGTACTGCTTGTGCTGTGATTTGTGATGATGAGTTAGACTTAAGTAAGTAGCTAGTGGTGGTAATAGAAGTCTTTAAGCCAAAGTGTCTTTCATTTTTGGGAAGCATTATCGTGTACGAAACATAGTTTGCAAAATCGCGCGTATATTACATGGATGCTATTATACTTGAATGGTGTAATTTAGATATATACTTTTGTATATTTCAGAAGAAACTTCTATGCATGGGGACATATGTAAAGGAGGATTTGATTTTATAGTGTATGTGTTGGGATACAGGAAAATTT
Organism: Bonia amplexicaulis; assembly: GCA_036346245.1. NCBI lineage: Eukaryota > Viridiplantae > Streptophyta > Magnoliopsida > Poales > Poaceae > Bonia > Bonia amplexicaulis. Next base: position 9,044,383 of record CM070759.1, on the reverse strand, counting down.
CCTACCACATAAATCAGGAAGCCAGTGAGTAAGAGATCATAAATCATTACCACTAGATGTATAGTACAGCCGGAGTAGAGTTAAAACGTCCGGTTCAACGTAGCGTGTGTCGGTATTGTAGAAGTAGCGATCGTCCTCTTGCCATTGCCCCCTCCTCGCAATCGTACCGATCAGCGTCGTAATCACAACATCGCCTCTACGAAGTCCATCTAGGGTTGGAATGCCGTGCGTCGGTGTGTTAGCACCAACGCGCACAGCAGGGATTTTAAGAGCTGGCAGATGAGGTTTCGATGGGTGTGTCTCAGGATACACCCCTTAGGTTCGCGCCTCTTTATATATAGCCTCCAATCATATTCTTGTCCGATACGATCAGATATCATATCCAACTCGAAGAGTCTCTGACTAGATCCTTATCTAATACGAGTAAATATCGTATCCCACTCAAAGTGTCTCTGATCGGATTTTTATCCAATATGAATACAGATCATATCTCACTTGATGTCTATTATCGGAACCCTTATCGTTCCAACCCATTAAGTTGTGATCCTGCATATTCATGTATATTCAGCCATGGCCCGAAAACTCCTTTCTGGTCTATAAGTCGGTAGTGGTCCCTAGCAGAATATAACAACTCCCAAATATGTATAAAGATCATATCAGACTAACTCAAGATAAGAAACGTGCCATCTTATGATAGCTCGATCCTTAACTCGAATTTATAGTGTATTACTCAGTTTGTGATTGATTTCTCAACCATATTTAGTATGGTCATATGCTTTCTTAATCCAACTACATCAAGGGATCTAGAGATATCTCTCCTATTATATATGATGGACAATTTTCATCTTGATCATTCATATTCCTCAACATATTCATAGTAAATCCGGAAGCTACATTTATGACTACCTAGTTACGGAGTAATGTTTGATAACCCCTAAGTAAACTATTATATATGTAGAAAATTATGATGATATCATGTTTAAGGATCCTATATACACTATATATAAGCCTAACCAATGATACTTAAGAATATAATAATTTCAAAAATGTCTCATCGTAAATCAATCCAACACCATATTTTTTAACATGTGTCCACGTTATTGATTTGATATATCTATATCTATCATCCATGCATGAAACATGATTATCAATCAATACATATTCTGATCTATAAATTATAATTATCCTACATAATGATATAAGATCAGGGATAATTTGAAAATAACATCAAAACATGATCAAAGAGTTCCACGAATAACATCAAAACATGAGCAAAGATAATGTTTTGACCAAATTTGGAAGTCTATGACTCCTTTGTGTGATGGCGATGCTGTGATCACATAAATAATGTAATGGTTCCTTTGGGACTGCAAATCTGAAGTGCTATCGTTACATAAATAGTGTAATATGATTGACCTTTTGCAATGTCCCGAACACCTAAAAATTCATTGTTCTTGTACATTTGTTGCAACAGGTAGTGGACTGCCGCATCTCTGGAGACCCCACAAGTGGTCTTCGTTTCGCATTCATAGAGCTACAAGATGAGGGTAAGTTGCCTATTACTAACTCGAATCTTGTCTTTGATCAATACAAAGTGAAGTTCATGAAATAAAATCTAAAGACAATGTTGCAAACCTTTTTTCAGAGGATGCATATGCTGCACTGCATCTTGATGGAGTCATTATTGGCCTTTGCCCCCTGAAGGTCTCACCTTCTAGGACTGCAATTATGCCTGTGAACCCTTCATATCTGCCTCAGGTTAGTATAGCCGTGAAACCCTTTTTCATGTTATGTTTTTCTTAAGATGAAGCAATACCTTTTTCATTTTATGATGATGTTTAATCCTGTGCAGACTGAAGCTGAAAAGGAGATGTGTTCAAGGACAGTCTATTGTACTAACATCCATAAGAGCGTACGCAAAAACTTAATTTTCCTTCTTCGTAAGGATTCTTTCGCACATAGTTGTTTCCAAGTGTTCTTCCTTGTTACAGGTCAATCAGTGGGATCTGAAAAACTTTTGCCAGTTCTACTTTGGTGAGGTCAGAACACAGTCATCTAACAGTTTGTTTAATTTTCTTGTTTATATTGAAAGGGCACATAATTTATGTGAATTTTCTTTTCCTTTCCTTCTTTTATTATAGGTTTCTCGCATCAGGCTTCTCGGTGATGACCGTCACGCCACTCGCATTGCTTTCATTGAGTTTGCAGAGGTGATAATCTCAATATCTCAATCAAATATGCTTCTTCCTGCATTCATCAGTGTGTAGTTTGTTACCTTGTTTAGATCACATGTCCTTGTGCTCAGTTTTCATGCGCAGATATGCTAGCACATACGTGCTCCTTTTTCATTGTATAGTTCTGATTATCAACAATAGATACAAGATACAAGATTGCTCAACATGTTTAATAGTTTTTAACTGTCAGGCTTATCATTTACAAGCTATATACTAAATAGATTTTGGGTGTTGATAAACATCATCCGGATGTTTTCTTCCTAACTATCATCCAGATTTATAACCATTGGATTAGAGATCTAACGGCCATAAATTCTACCCCCACCCCCTCCAAAAAAATACCCCCCTCCTTCAAAAAAGGGGTCATTAGATCTCTAATCCAACGGTCTCAAATCTGGATGATGGTTAGGAAAAAAACATCCGGGTGATGCCTAGACACACCCATAGATTTTTATGAATCTATATATAAAAGAAAATGTTGCCACCTTTTTGTCGATCTGAAAAATCTTCATTTCTGCATGGCAAAAACCTGAATTTCTGCATGATTTAAATCTGAAATATCCATCGAACTTACATTGCAGACAATATATCCATTGCAGGCTAATGGTGCTGTTGCTGCTCTGAACTCCACCGGCATATTCGCCGCAGGCATTCCCATCAGGTTCAGTAATTAATCCTCGCTCGCTCCTGACTAAGCTTCTTATTGCATGCCATGACCAAACCTGAATCAATTCTTGCATGCCTGTCCATCCATCAGGGTCAGCCCTTCAAAGACGCCGATCAGGCCCCGCGCCGCCGCCCCGCCCTGCCACGCGAACTGACCGGCGGCGACCCCCGTCGCCTTCGCCGTCGAAGAGTGATCCCGCTGGTTGGAGATCTGCTCATCTGCGATGCATGTGGTGGCATGGCTCTAGCTTGTAGACCCTGTTGTTCAGTTTCTCCTCCGAGAACCTGCAGAGAGTTGAAGCGAGACTCTCAAGACTATAATTTCAGCTATCGTCGTGGTCGTGTTTGTGTTTGTGTGTGGTTCGCTTGCTTGGTTGTAGTGTACTCAAGAGTTGCTGCTGCCTTCCTTGGCATGCATGGCTACCTACCTAGCTTGCAGTCGTGTGCCGAACTTGGTCAGTTAATTAATCAGTTTCCTAGCATCTTTGCTGCAATCTGTGATGGTTTCAGTAGCGGCGGCTACTTGTACTTGGGGTTAACCGGGCTCTGACCTTAATTGGTTGGCTCTTCGCTGGACAGCCGGTGGCCCGGCGGTGGGTAGGTCCGGGACGGCGAGGGCAATGGCAGGCGAGGAAGAGGAGCGGTGAGGCGGTGGCTGCGCCGGCCGCTGGCTAACAAGGCGGCGGCCCGGTTCAGATCACGCCGGATGCGAGATTCGGAACTCTGCCGTTTTGGTTGAAACGGAATGGCTTTTTACTATTTGCCGGATGCTGTAACTTCACCCAGGCAAAAATTATTTGCTACATCAAATAAGATGCAACAAACTATTTACTATTTATTCACATAAAAACTAAACAGAAGCACTTTGTAAATTGCCTGGAGGCCAGGGTGTTCGGACCTGTTCTTTATGGTTTCTAAAAACGGCTTTTAGCTTTTATTACAGTACCTAACTTTTAAATAGAGTATCTTCTCAAAACAGGATCTACAAGTTAATTATATTACATGTTAAAAGCCTAACATCTGTATCAACCAAAATCACAAATAAATATCTCTCTCCGCAATCTTTATCACAAACAGCCAAAATTCAAAATTTTCAGCCAAAAGTCGCAGCCAAAAAGAACAGCCCCTTCATTTGAAATGCAATTTTGCCAGGCTTGTAGACAACGAAATTGTAGAACAAAAAGTTGCAAAAATGCAAAAAAAAAAAGCAATGTCGAAGAAGAACAGGCGCACACATAGATTTAGGATGTTTATTACGATATAAGACGAGTAATATACATGTATGAGCGTCCACCACAGCCCAACTAGGGTAATATACATCACACTCAGCACACGCCATGAAAGGATGATAAAATTTCTAAGTTTACTCCTCGACCTTTTCCATTTCAAATTTAGCCAATCAACGGTCTGAGTTCACCTCCACGGCGCGAAGATTATTACCAAACAAGAAGTTGTATCATGCAAAGCTCATGCTTCACTTGCATATAGACGGGTCCACTCTTTGGCTGCACCAATCAAGACCGACATCAGTTGAAAAAAAATAGTCAGCTATGTTTTGCAGCAGAAATGCAACAAGATTGGTCACGTCCTCACCTGTTTCTACAGCTTCTGTTTCGTTGGCCTTCCAGTGCTTTGCAACATTGTCAGCAAGCGGATCATCAGGATTTGGAGCACTGAGCAGTGCTTGAATGCTGAAAAGACAGACACAAAGTGGACAGAAAATGAGCTGTTCATCCAAGATTGATCAATCTTCAGGTCAACTCATTTGATCCTTCTGATTGTGTTTCAGCAAAAAATTTCAAGTAAACACTAGAGTTATGATGGTATTAAAGCAGGCATATCGCATAAGTGCAGTGTACTACTCTGTCTGTTCTGTGTACTCGTGCGTTGTGTTAACAGTGAGAGAAAGAGATAAAGGGCATACGCAGCATAGGAATGGAGGCATGCTGCGGATGACAGACCGGAGGCTGATGAAAACACATATTAGTTTTCCCACCAGTAGACTACTGGTGGTTGTGGCAAACACGATGCAGCAGTGGCGGCAACTGCAGCCTGCTCCGCTATAATAATGTACAATTAGTGCCATCCACATTATGGCAATCTCTCATTTCTTCTAGGATCTTTGCACAATAAATTTATGCATCTCATATGATCTGCCTGCTTTTTAATGGCCAAGGACTTCCAAAGTGCAATGTAAGCTTTTAAGGTGCGCATTTGCCACTATCCATTTCAAGAAGCTATTTTAGGAATCATATAATCTATTGGAGCTGCCATATAGTTTCTAGAAAAGTATGACTTCTTTATAAACAAAACACACCAAATACACCAGACTGACATGAATACTGAAGCAGAGCATTCACCTCAAAAGAACTGTTCGGATCTGAAGGGCAGGACTCCACTTGTCCTTCAAAATATCAAGGCATATCCTTCCAAGCTGCATAAATTTAACTATTAAGCAAAATAATAACTCCTTATACCATATAGAGGGAAACAAAACATGACCAACTTACCTTGTCAATGTTTGGATGGTAAATCTTTGTGAGAAAGCGAACCTGTTTTCAGTAATCAAATCAAAACTTCAGCAACAAAAAATGTACAAGTTTGTGAATTTTTATTCCAAACAACCACGGGCAGATCTAAGTCCGCACAACAAAAATACAAATGCTGTAATACATATTTCCCAAACTCATTGGAAATAACAAGTAATGTTTACATGGCTGACATCATTGAAAGCATCATACGAGGATCTCCATCATGTAACTGTGAAGCTGCAATTAATATTTCATTGATGGGTACATATGGGCCCCTTCTGAATCAGATGCACACAAGAACTTAGTCTACATGAAGCTTGACAAAACATCAGCAAAATTATGAACTGACAAATTCATAGTACTGAGATGCTAGTGGAAGTAAAGTAACAATGGAACACCTTTGGTGGAGCCATTGGATATTCTTCGGGCAAGAACAATTCAATCTTGAAAACTCCTCCTGACAGGTAGCCAAATGAACAGTTATCAGAGAACATACTATTTTAAATTATACAAATTAGTCAATAATATAAGATTTGTTAACCGTTTAGTACATAAGAATGCGTTAGTGGAGGTAAAGATCATGCAGAAATCATCACGAGAAAAAAATAAACCATACCCCATACCAGAAGTTTCTGCTGAGAATTTTTAGCATTAATAAAACAACACAGAGTCACAGAGCATCCAGGACATTCAAGCAGACTTGTGTACCGGGAAAAATAGTGACTTAATTGCAGCTCCTTTAGGACTCAGGAGTAAGAAAGTGATACAACTCATGGAGCCACTGGAGATAATTTTGTGAGTAAACTCCATGCACAAAGATTTGGTTCCAACTTGCAAGTGACAATAATAGAAACGACCTTTTCCATTCCCAAATATTTCAGGAATTAAAACCTCTTCCATGCATTTGGCAGAAGCCAGAAAATTGAATAAGTAAATTAGATTAATGCTGGTGGCGGGAATTCCTAGGGTACATAATAGTGCACAAAGTATATTATTATTTCCGCTAGTTGTAAGTTGTGGAACACAATAAATATGATTGTTCTGTTCCTTAATACGGCAGCACTTTGCTCTTAAGCAGATAATGACAGCTCGATTTGTTCTTAATCAGATCCTAAATATGGCTGTTCTGTTTCTTAATTATGGCAGTTTGCTCTTAAGCAGCTATTAATGGTTCGATTTGTTAATCAGATCTAACAACTACAATTCACTTGATGATGAGGCTCTGTAAGAATCTGTATATAGGGATCAATTTTTTTAGTATGGTCATTTTATGGCCCTGTTCTTTTCAGCTTCTAAAAGCTGCTTTTCGGCTTTGTTACAGTAACTAGCTTCTAAATAGAGTATTTTTTTAAGATAGAGTCTACTAGTTAATTGTAGTACATACTTTACTGATTTCATTTATATCGGTAAAAACCGCACGTGAATTTCTGTTACTCTGTAATCTCTCGTATAAACAGCCCAAAAGTCACAAGCCGCAGCCAAAAGCCATAAGCCGCAGCCAAAAAGAACAGGCCCTATTCCAGCCTATTAGCCTAAAGTACATCTAACATTTCCACAGCCAATTAGAGCATCGTATTACTATCACTATACTTAATGCCAAAGGTAATTAAAATAGAGAACAGAAGGAAAAGATTCCTCACCCTCGTATGGCGACTGCGTCGGGCCAAGGATCATGACATTGAAGTAGCGCATGTTCTCCTCGGACGGTGAGGCACTGATCCCTGGAGCTGCAAGAACACCACAAGCACAAAGCCCAGGATCCTCAGCACACCATCCAACACAACCCCCAAAAATCTAAAAGAACAGCCAACAAAGGGAGCTATCTTTGCGCAATTAGGCTAACTAATTAGGCGCTCTAGTATTGTCTTAACCAAGAAACCAAAAAAATTAGAGGCCTATTCAAGCTGATTGGAGCATACTATAACTAAAGCAGAGGAGAAAAAAAAGAACTCCTAAAATAATTTCTTCCCATGAGTAGAGGCTGTAGAGCATCTCACCTGGCTCGCTGAGCAGCCGCTGCGTCTCCTGCAGGAAGCAAACCACCAAAAATCACCAAAATTTGCATAAAAAAGAGCGAAAATACCGGAAACTGAGGAGTTGAGAACACTCCTTACCTTGATGATGCGGCGGGGGAGGTTGCTATTGGCCATGGAGGAGAGAGACGGGGGGTTAGGGCTAGGGTTTGGCGGTTCTTGGGATAGCAGCGTCGGGGGAAAAACGGAGGAGGCCGCGTTCGTGAGGAATGATCGTTGTTCTTTTTGTGCACTTTGGTCCCTGGAGTACGTGGTTTTTACAGAAGTAGAAGCTGTGGGCTGTGGAATTTTCTGGAGGCTGGTTTTGATTTGCTTAAAAAAAATTTGTTGCAGAGTTGAATTTATGTAGTATGTTAAACTATACGAAATATCACACTCTGCCCCGCTCGTTTCGACTTCAGCTTCAGACTTTTGGTTTATTTTTTTACTATTCATGAATTTCGTTTTTTCTAAACTTTTGCCTTTTTTGAGCTTTCTTGCTGGTTCTTTTTTTCCCGTATTCGTTTGCGCTGTCTGTGATGAGCTAGCATATTTTTTTATTTTTAATTTTTTTTAAATTTAATTACGCAAAATAAACTACCTTCAGCTACAGTGAAATTTTAGTCGTTACAGTGAAATTTCAGCCATAAGCCATAGCTTTTCAGTCCAACCGAGCGGACTCACATGTATTTCATAATTCTTCCAGTAACTAACCAGTTGGTTCCAATTCATATTTTGTGTAAGATACTTAGACTATTTAAGATTTTTGAGCCATACGAGGAGAACAAAGACAAGGTATAACACATTGCAATTCATATGGATTGTATGTTTGACTCTCAGCGAACCCCAACTAAAGAGACTGCAAAGCTACACCTGATCTATTAAATTGTAAGGGTATTTTTTTCCTGTACACGTGTGACAAATATGTTTGGTTATTTCTTTTCTTTTCTCTTTTTGATGTGACTCCATCTTAACTAATTTTTGGGTTTGACTGGGCGCAAATTAGAACCCTAACCAGTGACCAAACATATCTAATGGTTGCTATCACATCTAGGGTGCAAACGGGTCGGGTTAATCCCGACCGATCCGGCACCGAATCCGATTGGTACCGAATCCGATTGGTACCGAATCCGGAGAAAAAATATGGGTTAGGATATGGTAACAACAATATCCGTCCGAATCCGATACATCTTCAAGTTTGATTTCAGGTTAGTGCTACTATTTGACGTTTCATTTTCTTTTGCAATGGTAAAATAAAATCTTCCACATTAGCTATTAAGTAATAACATCAAGTTCTTGATAGTACGTCATCCTACTCCATTTGTTGTGCTGCATGCATTCCTTACAAACAAGTAGGGGTGCAAACGGCTCGGGTTAATCCCGACCGATTCGGCACCGAATCCGATTGGTACCGAATCCGGAGAAAAAATATGGATTAGGATATGATAACAACAATATCCATCCGAATCCGATCTGTTTGCACCCCTAATCACATCTGATGCTTAAGGCTATACGTTTCCAGTGAACAACTGCTAGATACAAGGTGAAAGGGCGCTTAAGGCATCCCCAATGTTTAGGACATGCAGGTTCTTCAATGCCAACACAATAATTTTTGTCTTTTGCTAACTGATATTCACATGACCGTTACAACACATATACTACATGCATTATATTCATCCATACAACAATCCATACAACTATAGTTCTAGATGTATTTATTCACATGGTTGTTGCTACAACACCCTATACAACAGTCCATACTTGCATTCATTCATACAAGGCTCATGTACATTGATGTACTCCAAAACACATCTTGTTATTCAAAACATGTAGCTCTCATTTTCAACAAATTTTCACAGAATTGCTGAACTCCTCATACCCAAGGTCAACCCATGAAATCTAAACAACCAACAACACCAGAATTTTACTCATCTCGTTTTCCCCATGAATTATCCACCCTACATTTTGGGCCCAATTTGCATCCTCGCTATTCACTCAATTTCATGCCTTATGGAGTTCAAACAAGCTATGAACAATTCCCATCCACACCAGCAAGCTATTATGGTGTTCTTTACCATGGCAGCGTGGGACAATTCGTGTAACACTCCGGCTTCTCAAAAGCCCAGAATGTCACCCATAACTAAATACACTACAAATTTAAACTATTAAGTACATCTTATGGACCACTAAACATCACAGATAATCATCATAAGAATCTTGAATGTAAATTTTAGCAACATGATAAACAATAAATTGAGTTTAAGATGTACTAAATAATCACTAAGATGAAGCAGATGGTAAACTAAACCAAGGGACTATTAAGTAGCAACCTTATGAACTATAAGAAGCTATGAACTATAAGAAGCTAAGGAGGCTATTAAGCATCTAATTATTACATAGATAAACTAAATTGTTTATGACAATAAGTAGGTGGTTCGCTAGGTGGAGTGAAGAGCTACAAAAGTGTAATTGTCTACGTTCTACTTCTACCTAATGCATAAGTAGATGGTTCGCTAGGTGTAATTGTCTATGTTCTACTTCTACCTAATGCATGAGCCTTCAATGATCACCTAAAACAACAATAAGCAAGAGTGAATCTATGACTCAACAAGTACAAAGCAAAATAATAAATAAGGTAAACATCATTTTAACATTTCATCTTAATTCACCATTTTCTCATTATCATATACTCGTTTTTACCAAGTACCATATATGCCTCTTTTTTCTAACTCTCTTTTCATGAATGCAATGCGCCATTGCCCTGTTGAGTGTTCACCCGTCGATGACACGCCATTGCCCTGTCCTTTTTCATACATGGTTGCTCTGTCTTTTTTCATATAGAATCACAACTCGGACTCTCGTCTTGTCCTTTTTCATATAGGGTCGCCCTGCCTTTTTTATACAGGGTCGATCTCACATCCACTTCCGTGGAGTGCCTATCAAGTAGGTCTTTGCAATATTGATGTTGACATAAAATGCAATAATTATCTTTTTCATTAGTTAATGGACAAACATTTATCAAATGATATAATCATCATAGTAACTATAAATATATGAGCAATTTTTAGAGCAAGTACCATCATATTAATCATCATGGTAAGTAATTGTTTAAACAAGCAACAAGATCAAATACTTGAATACCATTCTACTATAATTTTAGCCAGCTATAATATAATTTTAACTACAAACTACTATTTTTCAGCTCAACCGAGCTACACTTCCCAGTAAACCGCTTTGGTTATTTCATCAAGAAAATAATGGAACCCACGTGTCAGGCTCTAAGCTACTACTCTTCTTCCTCCATCTTCTTCTCCCTCTCCCATCCTCCCCCTTCCTATCCAGCCGAGCAGTCGCCGGCCCCGTCGGCGGTCGAGCCCTTGTCGTCGACGACCGTAGTTTTGTGCGGCTGTGTTTCAAGTGCGGGTTGATGCTTGCAGGGAGGTGGTTCGAAAATGAATCTTGCAGATTTCTTCGGACAATCCGGAGGAAATTTGCTCATGTACGAGGTAATTTTCTTCAACATTGGAATGCTACTGTTTGAACTGCTATACAGCAGTAAAGAATCCGCAAGCTTTTTGTTTTGACGAGTACCAGGACGAATCTTCGATTCCACCTAGTCGCTAGTTGTACCATACTTGCAGACTACAGAGAAGATGCAGGTAATGATGATTAATAATGTATCTATATCAATTTGGTTCTGCTCAAGCTCAACCCAGCACAGCTAGAGTGCAGCAAAAGATGATAAATAATTCTTAATGGATTTCTACCATTTACACGTGACTAATAAATTAATTAAGAATTTAAATTTGCATCAGAATGGTTTAAATGGCAGTACATCATAATCGGTACAAATTTTAATCTACCAACGATACTAAATTTATTTTTAATAAATATAAATATTTGCTAATGGTGTTTGTAATTTAATATGACTAGGGAACCTAATGCCTAATGGTAATGAAGGCTTATGACTTAGTTGGGCTAGTGGGCTGGTGGCAAGGGAGATGAGAGAGGCTGACTTGGGCTGGACAATGTTAGGCTGAAATCCCGGATATCCGATTCCGTATTATCATGATAATCCGTATTCGTATTTGTATTCGCTGGATATCAGGCCTATTATATTCGTATTTGTTTCCGACAAAAAAAAATCCGTATTTGTTTCCGATCCGAGAATTATCCGGAGAAAATCCGATCCGACACAATTCGTATTCGTTTTCATCCGGATCGATCGGAAACTATCCGATCCGTTTTCATCCCTACTGACAATGATATTTCTCAAACCAGGTTTACTTGTGTACTGACTTCAGGGCTCAAGGTGTTTTTCTTGAGGAATGTGTTTATGTGTATATCAGATGTTCCCTTTCGTCCTTCAAAAATTGAAATTTTACTACCTCACTTCAAACTTATGTTGTAAAAGTCATACATGGTATGGAAAGTTGTAAAGGTAAATATGGTAAATTTTCATTTTTTATACAGGAGAATCTGCAACATATAAAAGTAAATTCAGCTTCAATTTTTTTACTGCCACAATGCCACCTGTGGTGATGTTAGCTGTTACTGCTCTCGTGTTCTCAAGCCATGAGACTTGCATGAAGTATCTATCGTAGTATGTTTCTCATCTGCTTAAATTAAAAATATTGTTATTAGCACATAAAAATAAACTACAGGTGGTATTGGCATTGTGTTTGGTCTTACAGCTCCTCACACCAATTTCACCCCCCGACTTCGAAAGAATGTCAGATGCAACATTAGAAGCTACATCAGAAATGAGCACAGTTTTGTGACTTATCAGAAATTAGCATTGTTCCCTCTTATTTATTATACTTTGGCAAAAACGCCATTAATCCTCGCTGGGTAGGGGGGACAAAGATGCAGCTACATCCGTGAAACACAAGGCGCATAGCAAACGATCAAAGAAAAGATCCCATCAAGACATGAAAAGATGGAACTCAGGCATCTCTCCTCGTCCTAACCGGTGTTCTGCAGCCCGGCAGCGATGCCCTTCATGGTCAAGATGAGGGTGTCCTCCAGCCCTGGGGCGTACTCACTGGCCGGGTTCAGCTTCACAAGCTCTGCGGCCGGCTTGCTCCCGTCCATGACCTCCTTGGACAGGTGGGGGCGCAATGCGACGTGGTAATCTAGGTCGCGGATCCGCTTCAGTGTGTAGGCTTGGCAGACATTCAGGGTGGTTATGTACGCGTCACGGAGGCGGAGCCGCTGCTTTAGGTAGGGATCGCCTTCAAGAAGATCCCTGTGCCCAGCAACCTGAAGTCCAAATTAAATAGCCAATCTTGTTATTGTACGATGACAAGCAATCTAAAATTCAGTAATGTCAGAGCTGGAATGGCGGTTGAAGAAAGTACAGGAAATGCGTGCGTTTCAGTGGACACACCTGAAGAAGAAGCTTTTGGGTGTCTTCATAGTTGGCCCTCAGCTTGTCACACAGTGGCCGTAGCTCCTCTGAAACAAGGAGTTTGTCATACAAGGCGGCAATGCCGGGATTACCCTTGGCGAACACCATCTCAACCAGATCGATCGTGACCCTGAAAAATGGCCACTCGTTGTACATCTCCTGGAGCATGTGGAGATTCCTGATGTCCTTCTGGAGGACATGCTTGAATGCGGCACCAAAGCCCAGCCAGACCGGGAGGTGGAAACGTGTCTGCGTCCATGCAAAGATCCACGGGATTGCACGGAGCGATTCAATGCCGCCGCTTGGCTTTCTTTTGGATGGCCTGCTTCCTATGTTCATCCTGCCATACTCTGTCTCGGGTGTAGCCTGTCAACCACAAACAGCACAAAGTAAATCTTTTGACAAAATATAGGGTCTAATTGAATGGCTCTAGGAATGATTTCTAGGCTAGTACTCTAGTTTACACCTTGTGGAAATTACCTCTCTTAGAAGATAATATACCATTGGCTTTTGAGTTTGTCATACAAATTATGGCACAAAGTTAAGTGGTATGGTAATTCACTATTGTGACAATATTTGCATAATGAAGTATAAGACTGCCATGGTAATTCATTGCATGAACTTCATAATTACTATCAGGTCAAAGTTCCTGGTCTATTTCAAACATTTACTTTAGCTGTTAACATTTTTGCTAGACTGACGACGAATGAGAGCAAGGACTTACAAGGCGGAAATACTCGACGAAGCGTGGTTCTTGAAAGACAATGGACCGATATTCCTTAGTTGCTACCACAGCCATCTCATCAAGAAGAGCTCGCCACTCTGGTTTCGGTGAAATGGGTGGGTGCATGCCATGCTCAAGAGTGGCAGCTGTGAAACGCTGCAGTGTCCTGAAGCACAAGTGTTCCTCACCAAAGCTCTGCTCAATGACCTCACCCTGAACAGTGACCCGGAGTGATCCGTGGATTGTGTCCGGTGGCTGAGACAAGATGGCAAGGTGAGTGGGGCCACCACCCCTTCCAACAGTCCCACCACGTCCATGGAACATTGTCAACTTGACCCCAAATTGCTTAGCGACCTTGATGAGCTCCTCCTGAGCCTTATACAGCTGCCAAGCTGCTGAGAGACGGCCAGCATCCTTGCCTGAATCTGAATACCCAATCATGACCTCTTGCTTGCCGTTGATCCTCCCTCTGTACCAATCAATTGAGAAGAGTCTGGCCAATGCTGCGGGGGCAGCCTCAAGATCGGCCAACTTCTCAAACAACGGGACAACTCTGAGTGGTGTCTTGACATGGCACTCACGTTGGAGGAGCTCAACAGCAAGGACATCTGAAGGAGCTGTTGCCATGGAAATGATGTATGCTCCAAAGTTGTCAGCAGGGAGCTCAGCAATCACACGGAATGTGTCTAGAACATCAGCGATTTCCTCTGTCTTGGGAAGGTCTGAGCCAAACAATGGGCGCTTCCCGTTGAGTTCGGACAGCAGCCATTCTTGACGGCGTTCCTCAGACCATTCACGATAAGATCCTATCCCCAGATATGTGGTGATGGCATCAAGGACATCAGTGTGCCTATCAGATTCTTGCCTAATGTCAAGCCTCACAAGGGAGAGTCCAAAGGTAGAGACTTGACGCAAGAAATCAAGAAGGCTTCCATCAGCGATAACACGGTCACCACAAGCACACAGTGACCTGTAACATAGCTCCAAGGGCTCCAATAGCTGCAGAGAAGACTGACATATGTTACAAGACCATTGAGAAAAAAGGCACAGTTTAATTATTATTTCATGATAGCCCTTACTCAACCTGCTCAACATTTGTCAGAGCAGCTTCCTCAGGAATGTCGGAATATCCACTCGATAACAACTCACGTGATCGTTCACGGGTGTAGTAAAGTTTATCCCTCACATCACTCAGAATTACCCGATATGGCTCATTTGGAGGAACCTTCTTCCAGAACTCTACAACAGAGATGAACAAAACAATTAGAATCTTCAAACAGAATAGCCTCTTATAACAACATATCATCATAAAGCTTGCCTAAAAGCTGTCAATGATATATACCTATGTAGTGCTTTGCATCCTTCTTAGAAGAGCGGTGCAGCTCATCAGCTCGCAAGCGTAGCTCATCATTACATCGCCACATAGACAACTGCAACAATTTGAAGTTTTATCAAATTCTAATGATCAGATGTACATACACTATAATTAAAGAGTTAAAAGTAGTAAGCAATTTCTACCTCAAACATGAGATCCTCAATTTGTGAGCAATACAAGTTTGCTGCCATCATTCTGGCCAGCAAGCAGACGTCTCTGGTAACCTCTGGTGTCACTCTTGGATTTCCTGGATTTGTAAAGGCGTTAGAAGTTTAGAATGCATATCATAGGGGCTGTGGTGTGAACAGAGGGATATGGAATATGTAGCCATCTAACAGACACCAAGGTAAACAAGCTCATTGTTGCAGTAAATATCATAGATGTACACTGCTCAGAATCATGAGACACAAGACAACTACACAGAGATGTCACTTACCATCACGATCTCCTCCCATCCAAGAAGAGAACTGGATAAAAGGTGCATTATAAGGAAGACGCTCATTGATCCCAATGTTCCTCAATGCAGTATCAACACGGCGCAAGAACTTTGGAACACCCTTCCATATTGTTTCATGGAAGTAGCTCATACCAGCACGCATTTCATCTTGGGGAGTGGGCTGAGTTCTTCGGATCTCATCGGTTCTAAAGGCAGCTTGGATCTGAAAAGGAGGATTTCAGGCAAAGTATAAGAATGGATCTCACTGGTCTGATGCTGCAAAAGCTATCATGACTACATTACACTTATGCCTCAGTAACAATGGTGCCTTAGGAATAGCATGCATAAATCAACATATGGATTGCAATATGCACCTCTCTCTGGAGAGCCTCATCAAGCTCCTGCTTGTCATCTGGAGTGATATCCTTTGAGTATAGCTGAACCAAACAGTTCCGAATCCTGAAATAAAATTGTTGAAATCAAGATTAACATCTATAAACTGTATCATGTCAGCTATCAACGCACTGTTAGACTAACTAACCTCGAATGTTTCTGGAGCAGCGATCTCCTTACTGATTGCGTGGGATGTGCAGTCAAAACCAGATCAACAGTCTGACCCTTGAGGGCATCAAAGACCTCAGTAGGGGACTTCTTCATATCAACAACAAGCCTTTTAAGTGTTTCCTCGATGTCAGATTCAGTGATTGCTGAATTTTCATCAGCAAAGTCTCCCTTCTTGAGCTTGATTCTCCTCCTGTATGCGATCTGGACTTCCTCAGCCAAGTTGGCCAAATTAAGCATGTGCGCAAAAGATTTGGCAATCACAATAGAGTCGCCAGGATCCAAGCTTGTTATCATCTTCCCAAGTTCATCGAGCTTTTGCAAGTCATGCTTCGTTTCATACTCCGCAGCCACCTCATAGCATTCTTGAACCTATATAGCACACAAACTCACTTAATGTCCGTACATCAACATAAAAGATGAGCCTTCTTTCTAATCAACTCATAACTAACAAAATCCAAAGATCAACCTAAGATGGTTCAGAATTATTTATATGTCTGTTAAAAGGGTTACAATGTGACCAAGTCCATGAACTTCAATAGGTAGTCACCATTCCTGAATAGTGCTAGAACTTATCCTTGATTTGCTCACCTTAATGGAGGTTTCTTTTGATCCTAATTTATAAAGCCTCTTTAAACAATTTTTCCACTTTTGAAAAAAGTGTCAGTTCTCCATATACGAATAGGATCAATATTTATATGTCAGTTCTCCTAAAAAGTGCGTTATTCAGTCTCTAAACACTTTTAACTCAAATCAGTAAACACAAGACACAAGTATCTGCGAGTTTTATCACTTTAAAAGATCCAAGTCAGTTAATATGATTAAATAATTGATCCAAGTCACTTAATATGGTCATATACATGACAAACCAAAGGTACATACATGTTTGCACAGATGAAGTCAAGTTTGACTACACGATTTACGATTCAATTTCTTTTAACCCAATTAGACTAATCAAAACAGTATTCCAAGAACAACAGGCACCTAATTAAGAACAAAAGGGACAAAAATCTAACCGAGAAAAAAATCAAATGAGATGGTCAGTTTCCTTCCTACTCAAAACACCATCCTGTGCACAAACAGCCAAAATTCTGAGCAAAGAAAACATCAACAGAAACACAACATGATTCCTAAAGGGCTACTCCGTGAGTATCCTCCAAGATTCCAACATTTACACTAAACTCCTACTTAAAAAGCACCCAATTAAGCAGAAACTATCAAAAATTTACCCCTTAAAAGAGTGAAATCCAAAGTCAACCACACTCTCCCAACACTCAAGCTGTACTCTAAACACCCAAAGAAAAAAAAGCCATGTGTTTAGCAAAAGCGAAAAGGAATTAACGAGAGCAGCTACTAGTTTACAACTTAGGACTGAATTGAATTACTTGGATCCAATCCAAGATTGGAACTTCACTGCAAACTCCAATCAAAAGAAACACACCCACACCCACACACACACACAAAAGAGAGCAGGAGCAAGGTGATTATTTACCATCTCCCTGAGGTCGTCGCCGTGGAGGCCCTGCAGGACGTCGAGGAAGCGGTCGAGGAGGAGCGCGTCGTACTCGATGAGCTTGTCGTCCTCCGACACCTTGGCAGGCACCAGCAACCGCAGCTGCGCGTCGATCGACGACAGCCGCTCCACCTTCCCTCCCCCCATCGCCGCCGCCATCCCTCCCTCTCCCTTCCCTTCCCTCACCTCACCCCACCCAGCAGCAGCACCGGATCGATTCGATCCGACGCCAAGAAACAGAGCAGCAGCAACAGCCGGATCACCTAACCCGCCGCAAGAACCAAGAGCACGAAGCAGAGGGAGCAAGAACTACTGGGCCGGAGAGGAGGAAGACGATGGTGGTAGGAGAGGAGGAGACTGCGATTCCAGTGGGTATTTATAGGAGGAGGATAGCACGGCGTCAATTGTTCCGTCGTTTCGGGAAGAAATCTTTGGATAATTTTGGGTACGTGTCCAAGCAGGAGTGTAGGGAAACTTCGGATTTGCCTCGTTTTTGGTTTCTGCCTTTCGGTTTTGGGAAACTATTTGGATTTGGGTCCGTTCAAAACGTCTTTTGATTTCCATCTTCCAATTTTGACAAGTTGAAATTTATTTTAAAAGTGCTGATTGTTTTAACATAGTTTTTTTCTTCGTATTGCTCGTAGAGATATAGGGTATGTTTGATATGACTGCGGTTTATGGCTTTTGTCTGAAATTTTTGATTTTTTGTTGTTTATGATAGAGATTACGGAGAGATACTCACTTGCGATTTTAGTTGATACATATGTTAGGCTTTTAACGTATACTACAATTAATTTGTAAAACTTATCTTGAGAAAATACTCCGTTTGAAAGTTAGGTACTATAACAAAAATTAAAAGCCGCTTTTTAGAAGCCGTTAAAGAACAGGGCCATAACCATTTTCCTAAAGTCAAAATTACTATAATATATACTACAATTGACTAGTAGACTCTGGCTCGAAAAGACATCCCGTTTCAAAATTAGATATATAGAAAAACAGCTTTTAAAAGTCAATACAAAGTTAACAACCGCTACAACGTCTATTTTAGTAAAAAGCTAACAGTCGTAAAAAAATCACAAGCAAAAACCGTTTTAGACAGGACTTGATTAGTTTAGGGATAATGGCCAGGAGTCCACGTGGACGGCCGTGAATTTTTCTGCGGACTCATCACTCATGGGAATACTAATGAGTATGAACTGTAATACCACTGAATTGCAAAAGAGTAGTAGTGCAGTGTAGGGGGCCGTTGGACCAAAAAGCCCATAGTGCCATAACCAGCCAAGGCTAAAGGGGAAGGGCATAAAGGGCAATGCACAGTGAGAGCAATGACCAGCCAGCAAGACACATCACCTGCCTTTTTGCATCTGCCAGCTATCCCAGAGCCGTGGCAAGCTGCATGCTTGCCATGGCTCAGATGCTCCACACCGCCTCTGCCGCCAAGCACCACCCAAGACAAATATCCCAAGGCATCCACACCGTACAGAGGTAGTGAGGAAGAGGGAACCGGAGGAGAGGAGCTAGGCCACCAGAGAGCAAGGAGGAGAAAGGCAAGAAGTTAGGCGCCCCAAGGAGCTCGGAAGGTTGGGCGTGAGGACGGCGCCGACGCCATCCGGGGACGGCGACAACCACGACCATCGAACCCACGCTAAGCCAACCCATTGAGTACGTTCATCATCCCTCCACAACCCCATAGCACAGCACAATAGCATGCAAAAGTAGATGAAGAGCACATAGAGTTAGGGGGGCAAACCGTCCTGGTAGTAGTAGAGGACGGCCGGCCGGCTGCAAGCCGTGGCCGGTGAGCCGAGGGAGGCGTGGTGGCGCAGTGGAGCCGAGGACGGCGGCCGCCCCACCGCATCTCGCACGCAGGGAGGCGGATCCACTGGGCCGTACGGATCCGAAAGTGAGGAAGAAAGGGCGGCGGGGGCGGCGGAGAGCCCGAGGCGGGCGAGCCGAACCGCCTCGTCTTGCCGTCAGCCACGGGAGGAGCACCCGTAGGTGTGGCTGAGCACGCGAGAGGAAGAGGAGAAAGGGGGCGGCGGAGGAGCTATCGGCGACGCCGAGCCAGCCGCACGCCGCCCTGGGCGGAATCGGCGAGGAGGAGGAGGCCCTTTCGGCCGGTTAGAATGGGAGAGAGAGAGAAAGCCTGGGAGGGAGAGATAAGGCCATCCGCCCCGGGAAAAAAGAGAGAGAGAGAGACCGGGTAAGGAAAAAAAAGAGAAAGAAAAAGAAAAGAAAAGAGGAGAAAAATAAAAGATAAAAAAAGGGTTTTGGTACCTGCTTGATGGGTGTTTAACCCCTAGGCGTTTTATGCCAAGATCGGGTTATGTGTGTACAGTTGTCGTCGCTTGCTTAAGCATTGACTTCGATATGATGTGTTTGAGTCGGGTTGACGTTTGTACAGGTGAAGGTCCTGAGTCGACGCCGTCTGCACGTCGCTTCGCTCCACTTGGTTAACAGGAAGTGCATGGTAAAACGGTAAAGTCGGGTAGGGATTGTTGTGAGATGAATGATGGTGCATTACTTACCTTGGTACGGTAAAGTAATTATTTCCGTTCGCATGATGGGAAATGATGATTAACGATGATGAGACATGGCATGTTGATGTGCATAAATGTAGAACTTGCATTGCATGCATGCCATGAAAAAAAATAGTGTTGGTCCACTTTGTATGGACACTCCACAAGAGTGGAGATTGAGGTCCCCGTATGAAAATGACGGGCTACTGTGGTCTCCATATGAAAAAGGACGGACTTGTGATCCTCGCATGGAAACATGGCGGGCCTGGATGGACATCGACGGGTGCTCGCTCTACTATACCGGTATAGACTAAAGAGAAAAGAAAGAAGTGCATATGCATATGCATCATGATTGGTTGATGAGAATTTGAGATTAGATGGAAGCGGGTGGTAAATAAAACTGTGATAGTTCTGGACTGATTCGTAAACCTGTTATTTACTGTTTTGCTTTGTGCTTGCTGAATCTGTGGACTCACCTTTGCTTTGTTGTTTTTTTAGGTGATCGTTGAGGATGTCATGCATGGGGCGGGAGTAGCACATGAATAATCTTCACAAATCAGCAGCACTCCTTGTACCACCTTTTGTCAGTTTATTTTAATTTCTATTAGCATGCTAGAGTAAGAGCTAAAAGAAAAAACTTGTTGTACCTATTCGCTGCTACCTAAATATATTAGTGTTGACTGAATATTTCTAGTAATTGAAGGAATGGTAAGAGTTTGCAATAGTGGTAGCATTCCCGGTCTAGAGGATGGGCGTGTTGTTACATGAACAGTGTAGAAGAGTATGATACTAGGGCGAGTACAATGGTATCGGATCAAATCATAGCTTCTCAACATGATATCGACATGCATTAAATTAGATGTATAATGTGTGATCATTGCACAATTAAAAGTACATTGTTGCAAACTCTTTAAGTCTCAGCACATGAGTAGTACTAAACTATTTTTTTTATCTTCTTAGAAAAAAAGCCTGTAGTATTTTGTTTACCTCTTTGTTTGCACGCCTTATCTCTGCTCCATGGACTGAAACGTTTTAGTCAAATTGGCTAGAATTAATGTATTTTTAAGCGAAATATATTGTATGTGTACGCGCTTCGTAACTTTTTGAAAAAAAATTATTCTTTTACTTAAATTATTTTTCTTCTTTTTACGTAAAAATGAAACCATGCGCACTGGATTAAATTTATGTATCAAAACATTATTATAGGTTGATAGTGCCACATATCATGTTAACAATTATCTAAAATAACCAGCAACCAGCCATTTCTAAAAGCGAAAGGCATGAGGATTGAAAAACAATCCTACAATTTTTGTTATGCCAATGTCGTGCCAAGCACAAAAGCTTAGCCACTGAGGAGTCAGGAGGAGAAAGCATATGCAAAGGACAGAAGCGAAGTTACTACAAGTCCTTAAAATGGATCATGATTGTGGCTTTGTTTCATGAGAGAAGCTGCTCCTGTTCTTTTCGGCTTCTAAAAACTGCTTTTCGGCTTTTCTACAGTAACTAATTTTTAAACGAAGTATCTTTTTAAAATAGAGTCTACTAGTTAATTGTAGCACGTACTGTACCAACTTCATTTATATCGGTAAAAACCATACGTAAGTTTCTGCTACTCTGTAATCTCTTACACAAACAGGCCAAAAGATACAAATCACAGCTAAAAAGAACAGGGCCAGACCGATGAGTAAGAGAAGTGTGCTTAGGCCTTCAATTTATGGTTCTTTTTTCTTTTGAGAGGCTCCAATTTGCATTGTCATGTATCCTTAACTTTATTAAAGGGTTTTTTTATATATAGAGAGAAAAGGCATAATTTTGGTATGGTCATGGCTAACAGATCCAGAGAAGAAAAATAGTTCACATGGAACATGGTTTGGACATGGATTTCTCACATTCTCGCACCTTTTTCTAGAGTTATTCCATCAGAGATGGCCACTTTTTCTCGTGCTACTTTACATCGCCTTTTCTTATTTTAAACTTGATTGTAAAAAGCATGACCTGGTTTTGATGAAAAGAGCACAAGGAAGAGATCACAAATGAAAAACGATCTTATTGGCAACTTCGCAAGCGCATGAAGAAATTTGGCAGATTTCCTTTTCTCCATGACGTACTTACAGAGAAGAATAACTCGTCCCTTGCAAGGAAAAAAAAAACTGCCCTTTCTCCACGAAGTCTTCATCAATTTTCTACATGCTGATCAAATCTAGCAGCAATTTTCTAACTCCAGTCAATGTCTCCAAAGTATTTGGCGATCTTCTCCTCCCATTGCTCCCATATTCTACGACAATTATTGAAGTAAGTTATAAAATAGTGGTCAAGATGTGACGACTAACAGCACGCCTGCAGATCATGGTTGGAAACTTTAGGCTTATAACTTATGCTATAGTAACTATATTTTAAACAATATTTTTTAAAGACTAGATCTGTAAGTTAATTGTAGTACGCACTATAGCGAATTCATCTATATTGACTAAAATCACAGACACGTATCTTTCTTCATACCATTTTTTATGAATTTAAAAGTTTAAATCAAAAGTCATAAACTACAGCATAGAAAAATCTACCACCCTATATAATGATAATTTCACCACTTTTATGGGACCGCATGGGGTGGGCCCTAGTTTGACTCCCTAAGTACCAAACAAGGTGGTGAAATCTTAGCCTTTGTTTATTTGAGCTTCAACTCTTAGATTTCTAACTTCTTAATTTTGTTTTTCTAGTCTTCTTATTTTTTAGGATTTTTACCTTTTTATCTCTTATTTTTTGTATTGTTCATGATATATTTTTTCTTTTTTAAATTTAATTATGTTAAAAAAGATAACACCTGCTACACAAGTCTAGTTTACTCACCTCCCACAATACTAAATACCAGAAACCAAGGTGGAAAATTCCAGATAAATAAATTATGTAATATATAATCAGCGCAGATCGAGCTACCCAACGGCTAATAGTTTTTCAATTTAATTTGGTTTTCAAAGTATAAACGGTATAAATAAATTTCTTTAAATCTGAAGTGCCACGCTGCTTGGACTACCCAACAGCTAATAGATTTTCAACTTAATTTGGTTTTCCAAGTAGAAACGGTATAAATAATTTCTTTACATACATGTATTGCATTTGCACATATTATTAAGGTCATAGTATGGATCATCCAAGTTGGGATGGTCTGCTCCAAAAGGTTTTAGTTTTTATAATGTGTACTGTGATCGTTAAACTACTGTAGCGACTGTTAATCTTTCGTGTGTAAAAAATAAAAATTCAGAAAATTAAAAACACCATTAAATCTTTTAGGATAATACAAAAAATAGGAAATAATAAAAATAAACAAAGCCAAAAATCAGAACAGCCGAATTTTAAAAGCTAAAAAACTGAACCGTTTCGAAGGAGGCGTTAGTTCCTCTCATGCTAGATGTCTAGAAAAGACCAGAGATGGATGACAGCTTCGTTGGTCATTCGTTGCGTATTGCGCACGCTCCGTGTTTGGCCGCTTCCCTACCTTTACTATTATAAAAAAATAAATTAGTAATTTTACGTCTGTTCTTCTCCAACAGTTCTATTTTCTCTATTTCTCATCATTTTTTATCTTTTAATTGATATTAGTAACTCTCTTCTATAACAGAATTCTCTATATATTCAATGAGTTCCGTTGTAACGTACAAGTACATAACTAGTTAAAAATAAAACGCTCGCCTACACCGCTCGTTGAGCTTCTGATTTTGATTTTTAATTTACTATCTTTAATTTTGTTTTTTTATTTTCTGAATTTTAGGTTTTTTTTGTTTTTATATTTCTTTGTATTATCTGTGATGGGCTAATATATTTTTTATTTTTTAATTTAATTATATTAAATAAGTTATTATCAGTTACAGTAAAAATTAAACTAGCTATAGTAAAAAATTATAAATCATTGTCAAGATGAACACCGTTAATTTTGAGACCAATAGGGACTTGTCAGCTGGATGGAACTTTGGAAGCAGGTGACTCGTCTTTCTCCATAGGATCGTCCCTTACAGAGAGAATTTGGCATTTCTCTTGGCAAGTCTGCATCAATCCAGTCGCCCGTGAAGGCTTTTGATTTTGCATGCTTGCAAATTTCTACCGAGCAAGAGATATCAGGAGTAATTCTCTAGTTCCAATCAAAGTCTCCAAAATATTTGGACGGTCGT
This sequence comes from Bonia amplexicaulis, assembly GCA_036346245.1. Classification (NCBI taxonomy): domain Eukaryota; kingdom Viridiplantae; phylum Streptophyta; class Magnoliopsida; order Poales; family Poaceae; genus Bonia; species Bonia amplexicaulis. The sequence continues at coordinate 9,020,239 of CM070759.1, read as the reverse complement.
CCCCTTTTGCTCTTGCTTAATGGCATCTGGACTTCCAATGGAAATTCTGGACAAATCATTGATCTGCCATTGAATTTGAGATATAGCAAATTAAAAGTCCAGTTGTGACGATAGTCACGATACGGATGCAAAATATTTCCACGACAATTTATGGCAAGCTCGCTTCGGCTTCAACTTCTGACTTATTTTTTACTATTCATAAATTTTATCTTTTTCTGAATTTTTGGCTTTTTTGAGCTTTTTTACCGGTTCTTTTTTTCGTATTCGTTTGCGTTGTCTGTGATGAGCTAGCATATTTTTTCTTTCTATTTTTCTAAATTTATTTACGCTAAATAAGCCACCTTTAGCTACATGAAATTTCAGCCGCTACAGTGCAATTTCAGCTATAAGCCACAACTTTTCAGCCCAATCGAGCGGGGCATATTTGACTTTGGAGGTCCAAATTAAATGTATTTGGGGGAACTAATTGCTCATCTAAATGTCTAGCTCTCAAATTGTGAGATCATGTGGAGGTCATATCATATTGTATGATGAGTATATGATTTTGCTTATGCTTCACTGTCAAAATTTGAGTTTAATTTTGTATCTTTTGCTTTTTGGTTTTTGCTGTCAAGTAGGCAGCGGTTTGACCAGTTCTGTAGAGGTAGTTTGACCGCTGTGTTGGAGCGGTCTAACCGGTGTTCAGTGTGATTAGCCGTGAAAGCGATCTAACCGAAAATACGATGTGACCGATTTCTAGTTGACGATAGATTTATTCTAGAGAAATGATCATTATGTAGTGACTGGTCACGTAATAATGGTCCGACCGGAGGTCATCGGGCGGTCTGACCGATATGGTTGCCGCAATCATACCCATCACTTGTTGTCGGGAGGTTTGTCAGTTTGTGGCGGTCAGATCGTCCTTGGGGAAATTGAGTGGGTTGAGTTGGTTTCAGTTGCGTTACTCATGGCATGAGTTAATGCAAGTGTTAGTTATGGTAGAAGTCCATGTATTGTGGGAATCTTGACGTGGGTGTCAAGTGGTGTATGTTCACTTCACTTCTGTTGCTGAGAGTCAAGTGCATGTCACTTGAGCTCGGGACGATTGCTTATTCTTTGATGTGTAGGGCGCTTAATGATTGTTGCGGTCAACGACACCAAGACTGAGGCTTGAGGAGGTGCCCTGAGGCCATAGAGGGTTGTGTAAGCCCGAGTGGAGCATCATCTCAAGCGAAGAAGCACGAGAGAAAGACAAAGATCGTAATAAGGCAAGTGCAAACATATGGTGTGCCATTGAATTTGGGCGTTTCAAGTAGTGACGATCCTCAGAGTAGGTCTATGATTTTGGCGGTAAGTTATTGGACATCACAGATTTCGTTGCAGTGGTTGCTTAGAGAAGAAACACCATGAAGGCCGGTTGGTGACAATTGAGGAAATTATCCTATACCGGGTGAAGAGGTGGTTTGCAAAACCACAACGGTGGCCTCAGTGGTTTAGGTCACGTTTTAGAGGATGGAGAGTCTTATTAAGTTATGAGAGCCATTTGCAAGGCGCGCTTTAAAAAACATGCAAGTATGTGTGAATGTAAAATTTGTTTGTGTGTGGTTTATTGTATTTCTCTATTTATAAGTGGTTGTATCCACTAAGTGTGGGTCGATTTTTAGGGTTTGGTGGGAGGTGAGGAGGCTTCACTATATAAGCCATTGTTTGTGTTAAGAGATGGATCTCTTTGTGTGGTTGGAGAGAGAGGTTAGGGTTTTCTTGTATTGAAAACTTCATGTATGTGCTCTAGAGTTAGAGCTTTGTTCTCTATGTGGGAGTGGCTATAAAATATTCCTCTTAACGTAAAATGAATATCAAAATTTTGTCCAAGTGAGTTGTGCCATGGATTTGCTTGGTTTTCTTATATGGATTTTATCTCCTCTTGATCTCTCTCGGTACTAAGGAATTGTAAGAGGTGGAGTTATATCTTGGAGATTAAATCCCATACATCTAGACATTTTCTATGAAAAATTCTTGTAAATGCTCAGTTGTGGTCAAAAGAGAGTTGACTTGGGGTTTTGATCTTGAGGGAGTTTTAACTTGAGTTTGTGCTATGCTCTATGTTGCTATGATATGTGCGAACCCATCCAAGATCATCTAGATCATTAAGAACTCACGAGTGAGAGCAGAGTGAGGTTTCTCTCTTTTTTTATGGAAAATGTTTCTCTTTTGTCCGATTTTGGTGAAACATTTCTTGTTTTGAATAAAGATCAGGATTTTGGCATTGATCTTTACGATCCATTATTGAATAGGTTCCTGACATCCTGTAGAGGAATTGTTCCATGTTTCATCCTATTTGTATTAGTGGTTTAACAGTTAGCCTTTTTCTTGGTCTTGTGTCATGCTATCTTTTGCCTCTGTTCGGCAAGCAGTCTGACCGCCATGACCCAAGAGGTTAGAATGCCCTTAACTGGTTAGACTGGTGGAATTTGAGGTCAGACCGGTCGAGTAGTCCTACCGTCCCCTGGCTAGTGGTCAGATCGGTGAGACTGTTTGTCTCGAGTGCATTTTTGTTCTTTGGCTCTTAGCTTTGGTGTAGCTTGTGTGATTGTGTTTTCTACTGCATCATGTTGCTAATACTAGGGGGAAATTTTAAGGTGTCATCCACCTCCCTTCGAATAGCCATACCCGATCCTACAAGTAGTATCAGAGTCTGGTTAGATTTTCTTCATAGATCATAATCAATCTTTTGAGCAATGGCGTCGGAGAGATATTACAACAAGTCTCTTATCTTTGATAGGATCGACTATCCCTATTGAAAAACAAGGATGACGATGTACAACCAAGCTCGAGACTAAGCCATTCGGACCAAAGTGAGAAGTCCCTTTATTGTGTCTACCGATGACATGTTCCTCGATGATGCCATGATAGCTGAGGTTGAGGCAAATGCTAAAATATGTAACTTCTTGATCCAAGGCTTAGGGAGAAATGAATTCAATAGGGTGGCTCATCTTGTATTCACACATGAGATATGGATGACCCTCTCAGATTACCATGAGGGCGCATTGGAAATCAAGAATATGCATGGGACCCAATTCATGAAAGACTGCTAGAAGTTGGATATGGAACCTAGTGAATCCATCGATTCCTTCTTTGGCAGATTTCATAAGATCTTGAGTGATTTGAGGTCTATGGGAGTTACACATTCTGATGCCTATAATGCGGCTCATGCTCTTAGTACTCTTGACAAGAGTATGAGAAATGAAAGCCACATCCATTAGAGATAAGATGGACTTGGCAACTATGGCTATTTTTAAGATGTATTCGCGGCTTAAGACTCATCAGATGGGTGTCATAGCCAAGAAGTCCTAGATTCCGTAGACGATGGCTCTTGTGGCTGATCTCACCAAGTGTGGTTCTTCTTGTAGAATGCTTATTATGATTTTTCTTGTTCGCTTTTCAAGCCATAAGCTATGAGCAACTTGGGAGCCTTCCCAAAGATGATTTAGCCCTTATCACTAGTTGATTCACCCGTGCCTACCACAAAGCAAGATAGAGTAGGAGATATGGTCCAATCATTTGCTTGTGTATAGGGGAAGAGATGATCATGGCAAGAAGGACTACAACAAGAAGTCTCATAGATTTAATAAGCACGATGCCGCACTTAATAGGGCTACTATGGCGGTGATCTCATCCTTTGTTGTTGAGATCGTAGCGATGTTGATCCTTCAAGGGATGGTGAGGAACGAAAGAAGGAAAAGAAGAATGTAGTCGGCTTCACGGGCATGTGCTTCATGGTTACAAGCGAGGATAATCATGGTAGCAAGCATATGAGAATGATCTTTACATTGAGTATGGTGAGGTAGACCCATATTATGCACTCATGACTCGAATGATAGAGTAATGACTGATCAGTTGAAGCAAGTTGCGGGCATAAAACATGTCATGAGAAGAAATGGTAAGCTAAAATCTTAAAATGAGATCATGAATACTAGAAATTGATAGGCTTAGATCTCTCATTCCTGATAATGATTGTTGTAGCTATTGTCTTACTTTGTACGCTGAAATTAAAAAATTGAGATCTTCTAAGTCAACTTTGCTAGAATAATTAGAAAATACTAGAACTAAAATTATTGACATCAGGTCTAGATCTACCTGCTTAGAAGCTGGTGACCTCTTTAGAGCTAGTGCAGTGCCATGTCTTATTGTGATGAATGGGAAAAGAAATGTGCCATTCAAACTAAAAATTTGCTCCAATATAGTCCTGAATATTCATGGGCATATTGTGAGTTTAGAGAGAAAAAACTCAAAGAATTAACTGACAAGCTTAATTATGATAGAGCTAAATCTTATGAAAATTTCCCTAAGCTCACTATTAAAATTGAAGTTCTCACTAAAACTTTGCAAGACAAATGTGATAAAGAAAATCTTGCTTCTGTTCATGCTTCAAAGAAAGTTGATTCTATTACTCCAACAGCTTGTGCATTTTATACTGAAATTGGATAAGATTTAGATGATATGCATGAGGTTTTTAGAGTTAAGTTTGATGAAAAGTTGCGTAGAATCAAGGATGTTTCTTGTATGTCTTGTGAGGCTTTGAAGCTAAGGAAAGATATCCTAGGGCAATTAAGTGCCAATCCTGTGAGTCTTGTGACACTCTAGCTAATGAGAATAGTTATTTGAAGAAAATTCTCGAGAAGTTCTCAAGTAGGAGAAAGAACATAAATATGATTTTGGATTAATCTAAGGTTAGCAAAGAACATAGAGGTTTAGGGTTTAACCACTATAAACATGTCAAGAATCATCCTTCTAAGATTACGAGAGTAGTTGAAAGTGGTAAGATAGAGGTTGCCGCTCTTGAGCCAGCAAAAATAGTGTTCAACTTTGCTGGATTTACCCAGACCCATTTTAACGACTTAGGTGCTTCTACTTCATCAGGTACAACCCCTCAAATGGTCAAATACCATTGCATCTATTGTAGAATATGGCCATATTGTAGAGTTCTAGTTTAGGTGGGCCAAGAAACTTCGTCATGATCATAGTAGAGCTTTGAGGAGCAGCCTCGTCTAGCTAGTGCCCTTAGAGTTATATCTAGACCTATCTTTATAGATGGGTTATTTGCTTCCTTTGGTGGTGATAGAGAGCGACGTGATTCTAGCTTCTAGCAAAGTGGGTTTAGGTCCAGAGCCGCCCCTAGACAGGATTTTTGTCGTTTTGGTCACGGCGAGGATTTGAGAGGGGTTTTGGTAGCTTTATGACATATCCTGATGAAAATCACGCTAACCCATGCTTTGGAGTTTTTTCCTATCGGTCGTGTGTCTTAGTATTGGATACCTAGTTCATATTTCACTAATCCCAGTACGGAGGCACTAATCTCTTCTATTTCTTTGATGTAGGCTTTTTAGGTGAGGAGGGTCATGTGAATCCTATTAGTCTTTTTGGATCTCCTACCTCATTGTGAGCATCCAATGACCTTCACTTCTCAGGATGTAGCTTCTTTCAGTTACGACTATATGTCACCACCAAGAGGTGTGGTATGGCTAGGGCATTTTAAGTGATGACAATCCTCGAAGCAGACGTATGATTTTGGCGGCAAGTCATTAGGCATCACACACTACGCTGTAGTGGTTGCTTCGAGGAGAAGAACCTTAAAGGCCGGTGGATGGCAATTGAGGAAATTGTCCGATACTGGGTGGAAAGGTGACAAAACTGCGGCGGTGGCTTCAGTAGTTTAGGTCATGTCTTAGAGGATAGGGTGTCTTATCGGGCTATGGGAGCTATTTGGAAGACACACTTTAAAAAACGTGCAAGTGTGTGTGAATGTAAAATCAATTTATGTGTGGGTTATTATGTTTTCCTATTTATAAGTGGTTGTATCCACTAAGTGTGGGCTTATTGTTAGGGTTTGGTGGGAGGTGAGTCTCTACTATATAAGCCCTTGTATGTGTTAAAAGAGATGGGTCTCTTATGTGGTTGGATACAGTGGTTAATGTTTTCTTGTGTTGAAAACTTTGTGTGTGTGCTCTAGGTTTAGAGCTCTGTCGTCCATGTGGGAGTGACTGTAAAATATTACTCTCAAAGTGAAATGAACATCCAAATATCGTCCAAGTGAATTGTGCAATAGATTTCTCCTTATACTTTTGATTTGATTGGTTTTATTATTTGGATTTCATCTTCTTTTGATCTCTCTTGGTGGCAAGGACCTATAAGAAGTAGAGATATATCTTGGAGATTAGATTCCATTCATCGAGGTACTTTCTATGGAATGGTCTTGTGATTGCCCAGTTTTGCTCAAGAGAGGGTTGGTTTTAGGATTTTGATTCTGAGAGTGTTTTGGGTTAAGTTCGTATTGTGATCTAGCTTGCTATAATATGTAAGAATCCATCCAAAGTCATCTAGACCATCAAAGACTCACGAGCAAGAGCTATTTGTCTTGGGTGTCATTGTGTTCTTTGGCTCTTGTCTTTGGTCTAGATTGTGAATTTGTGTTTCCTTCTGCGTCATGTTGCTAACACCCGAAATAAAATTTTAAGAAGTTGTTCTCCTCCTTTAACTCTCGTAGACGATCCTACACAAATTTATGGTCTAAATACGCAAAGCAAGCGAAAGTTTTAAGAATCGACAATGGTTTCTGTTCATTCCAACTCTCGACATGACCAAACTGGCGCAATCAAACCGTCAGTTCAGAGATGAAAGAAAAAGCCCCTCACCATTGAAAATTCCAAGCCGGCTAGTCTATGCACTACGCATTCGTTTTGACCGACAGGGACCTTTGAATTGGCAGCTGCAATTTTCATCTCGGTAAAAAGGTTTTTAAGAAGGCGGTTTTCCTTGTGGCTCTCCTCGAGTCATGTCTTCGAAGTTGAACCACAAGGTTTCACAGTTGGAAGCGATTGCCGCTGTCTTTTCCGTCACGAAAAGGCACTTTCATTCGATTTGAAAGTAGACGGTTGGTAGATGCGGAATTTTGGCCATTTCTAACTCTTTGTATCATGTTAATATTAAATTTGGTCTCTAGACTATTGTAATTCTAAACGGTTCCCGACCGTACGACTTCGAGGACGTGACACGTGTTAGTCGTGCGGTCGGGGACCGCACGACTACACTGTTTATCGTAGTCGTGCGGTCGGGGACCACAGACTACACTGTTCACGATTTTTTTATACCGAAAAGCAAATAAAAAATGGTGAGCGAGTAGTCGCATCGTCCCCGACCGCACGACTACGCTAGATTTGGTATTACGGTGGCTTAGGGGTCAAATTTGGTACTAACGTAGTACATGGAGCTAGAAATGACCAAAATTCACGGATGGGAAGTAGATGTTTTCTGCGATAAATTTCAAGTTTATCACATGCTTTTATTCGAAATTGGAGCTCTGGTTTCTAAACAAACTAGATAATTTGGTTTGAAGTTACCACACTCTACGGTGGAGGGTTTGAATCCGTGGTCCAAATACCAAAAAAACTGAAGACTTGGAACTTGGACTTAATACAAATACATCGATGCAAATTTCGAGGAGAGCCACGAACGATCTGGATCCATTTAGGTGTAAAGCATCCCTTGATTCTCTAAAAAAAAGTATCCCTTGATCCAAGGCGTAGTAGTAGTAAACTAACATATGGAATAATTTGATATATATGTGTGTGCGCACACAATACAACAAGAGCCACGTATTATTTTTTAGCATAAAGCTGATCTGTAAGATGCTGGTGATAAGATAAGCTGATAAGAACATAAGCACATGGAATACATTAAGTATAATTTTGTGGAAAAGGAGATGTAAGTGTCCCTTTTCCAGACATAAATTAACAAGGATGCCCACCTTGCAACTGGTAAGATGCCACATAACGCATGGACAATAATGGACTAAGGGTCTGTTCTTTTTCTCCGAAGCTAACGGTTTTTGGCTTTTGCTACAGTACCTAATTTTCAAACGGAGTATTTTCTCAAGACGGGGTCTACAAGTTAAACAATGTGCACATTAAAAGCCTAACATATGTACCATCCAAAATCGCAAGTGAGTATCTCTCTCTTCGTAATCTGTACTGTAAAGAGCCAAAATTCAAAAATTCCAACCAAAAACCATAAGCCGCAGCCGTTGCCAAAGAGGCCCTACAAGTATGTATATATAGATCGACTTTGAAAATAATCCTTAATTTTTTACACAAATCATTTGTAGTCAAGCTTAAGACACCCAATATGCATGCTCCCATGAACTGGGTTTAGGGTCTCTTTGGAACACCGGGAAATAAAAAAGCACAAGAATGTCATGCATAGTGGAATCCTACCAGAAATGAAAATGCAGAAATGGCTCATACAAAGTGTTTGGATGCTTCATGGGAAAAATACAGGATTTTAAGCTTGATGTTTGTTGGTAAGAGAAAGGAACGAGAGAGGAAGAGAGAAAATGCATTGGAACTCTCAAATTAAGCAATTTGTTAGACCTCGTGCATGTTAGAATTTCTCCAAAACTATAGGAAAAATTCCTTCGAAGCAACCCAACAATCCAAACATGCACCCCTTATAGGAATTATTCCTTTGATTGAATTCCTCTATTTTTCCTCCAAAATTCCTTTGTTCCAAAATTCTAACTCATGCAAGTATAGGCTTGGGTACAATGCTGCAAGTGTATGCGTGCATTAATTTTTAGTCCCCATAGCATTTTGACCCTTAAAACTCTTCACAAATTGCTGCCTTAGTCTGTCTAAATTATTCATGGAAAGTGTAGGAATATTCCAAGCATTTCTCTCTTTCTTCATGTCTGGATTGTAGGCATATTTCATTTTTTTACTACTGGAGTTACTTGCATGATTCTTTCTCTCTTTCTTTAAAGATATCATGTTGAAAAAATGTGTACGGATATCCTAATTAAGGGGCTGCAATTGAATCTCTTTACTTCAGCCGCCATATTTGAAATGTTATTTTTTTTTTATCATATCACATGGCTTATCGTATCAAGTGATAGCTTATGGAGCTGTTTCAAGTCAAACTAATGTTCTTTTAGGGCCTGCTCATATAAATTTTTGGCTTTGATTTTCATCTTTGGCTTATGAATAATAGCAACTGATTGAGAATTTGTAGAGAGAGACACTCGCATTCGATTTTGACCGATATAAATGAAGTCGCTACGGTGTGTACTATAATCGACTAGTAGACTCCGCCTTGAAAAATAATCCGTTTGAAAGTTATGTATTACAAAAAATTATTTATCATAAAAAAACAGCTTTTAGAAGCTTTTCAAAGAACTAGGCAATAAACTTTTATTGGAGCCCTGCATCGATGTCTCAACCAGAGAACACTTTATTTAGACTTTGTTGTCTTGGACGGCACTTTATTTAGACTTTGTTGTCTTGGACGGCATTGTTGATGTCGACAATATGAAATGATACTTAGAAACGATTTGAAGAAAGAAAATTTGCTGAACAATTTGCCCGCAGTAAGATGCCCGGCCGCATCAAAAGGGGTAGGCCCGCTTATATAAGCACTTGGAATAAAGTGCACTTATTTTTCATGGAAAAGAAGAAACATTATCCTTTTATCATGTGCACAAAACAAAGTTTGGGCGGCTGGCATTTTTGCAATATTTCACTTCCCAACACCTTTTGTTTCTGTTCCCAAGAAGAAGCTTTAGTTTTAAAACCAAAAAAAAAAGGATTCTTAAGGAGATTATTTAACCGTGTACATGTGATCTGACCTTTCTAAGCTCTATTATATTCGTTGGAAATTTGTGCCGTGCATGTAACGCAAACCGTGCTCGAAGCGAATATCCAAAGCATATCTGCTTAACATGTACTGCTACATGTGGACTTTCTCCTCTCTTTGTCTCTTCCTTTGAAGGCACCGTGTTGGAAAAAAAAATGCTCATATATGTCCTTGGTGTTGTGTCAGTGGAGATGACTTAGGTGGTGATTATTTGGGCTTATTTTTGGTGGTTTACGGCTGAAAAGCATCAGAATCGGTGAAAAAATCATGGTGACAGAGGCTTATTTAACATAATTAAATTTTAAAAAAATTAAAAAATATAAAAAATATGTTAGCCCATCACGATAAACGCAAAACGAATACGGGAAAAAAAGAACGGGCAAAAAAGCTCAAAAAAGCCAAAGTTCAGAAAAAGACGAATTTATGAATAGTGAAAAATAAACCAGAAGCCAGAAGCTGAAGCCAAAACAATCACATCCTTAATTAGACTTACAAATACTAGTGGTTGTTGCGTTGTTGCCATTTTATTATCTCCAATAATTGAAGTGAAATATTGTTGTATGGTTGTATATATCACATGGCTTATCGTATCAAGACATGTAGCTATAAAGTTTCCAGATTTATTTACACGTAACTCAGCCCAGTGACGGAGGCGTTGCCGTCTTCGTACGTCCAGCTAGGTCAACCTGGTAGTATCTCATGTCGCGACGTTTCACTGATCTTTCTCTCACCTTGCAAAAAGAAGCTTCCATCTCTCTCTCTCTCTTAGCCTCGGTTTCCACAGAAACTGGCGAGCTGTGGTCTACTCTTTCCAAGCAAATTACACAGGATATTCTTTCCGTGCATGTAATGGCATGCAATACAATAACGATGCCCTGATAGAATATCCCAGGCACCTCTGATCATCGTGTAGACTCTTTCTCCTCTCTTTGTTGCTTCCTTTGACGACACCATGCTGAAAAAAAAACCAAAAGGCTGTGTACGTCCCTGTCATTGCGCCAGCGGAGACGACTTAGGCCCGCTCGTTTTGGCTTCAGCTTCTGGCTTCTGGCTTATTTTTTATTATTTATAAATTTTATCTTTTTATGAACTTTTAGCTTTTTTGAGCTTTTTTGTCGGTTCTTTTTTTTCTCGTATTTGTTTGTACTCGTAATGTTAAATTTTTTTAAATTTAATTATGTTAAATAAGCCTCTGTCAGCTACAGTGTTTTTTTCAGCTAGTTACAGTGCTTTTCAGCCATAAGCCACTAAAAATAAGCCCAAATGATCACCACCTTAATTAGACTTACAAGTAATCGGCTGTTGAATTACGCCCACTTTATTGGCTCCAACTATTGAGGTGAAGTGTTGCTGTAATCACATGCCACATAGCTTATCGTATCAAGAGCGAGATAGCTAGGTTATAGAGTTGGGAAATTATGCACCTTTAGCAAAGACGAAATTGCCGTCCGAAACTTCAAGTTCGAGAAAACAAATGTCGAGTTGTGTGGCTTGGATTAGTTGCCCCAAAAAGAGGTCAACGAAGAAAATGATACATAGGGACCGAGGAGGAGTGGTGCAAATGAAGCGGATATTTTTTGACTGTTCGTCCGTCCGTTTTAATTCGGGTATAATTCGGAGCAAATTTTTGGATATCCGAAGGTTTTGTCGGATACGGAAACGGAGTCGGATATGTTTTGTCGGATACGGAAACATATTCGAAAAAAGTATTATCCGACGGATACGGAGCTATCCAGGCATTTTTCCGGATAGTTACCAGATAGTTACCGGTTCGGAAACGGATAGTTACCGGATAGTTTCTCCTTTACGCTTATTCAGTAAGAAATAGAATGCTTTCTGATTGAAAATCTATGTTAAGCAATACACATACGGTTATTACTAGGACTGTGACTTGCACCGAATAAATTGAGCCTGCTGAGAAGAAGCAGAAGAAGTGTACCTCGAAGGTTTGGGACCACTATATTAAATATACGGTGACTGTTGACAAAAAAATGGTGGAAAGGAGAAACAACTTTGGGTGCAGTGCAATAAATGTCTTCACAAGCTCGATGTGAGACCATAAGGGGTATGAAGGTCTTGTGGAATCATTTGCTAAATATAATGAAGTTAAATGAACTAGTGATGTACTTGACTACTTGGCTATGGTCAATTCGTACTTTTGAACCATATGACATGTAGCTAGTTAGTTACTACTTGTTTAACTAGTCTCTATTATTTACTTGCTACTTTGCTAGCAAAAATTTACTAGTTGCTTAACTTGTCCCTGTCACCATGTGAAATTTGCTTTCGCGTATTATCTAATCAAATATTCGTGACTGAAACTAACCGTATTCGGAGCGACATGTATTTGCTCCGTATTCGTGACCGAAAATATTCACAATCATATTCGTATCTGGCACTATCCGTGTCCGAACTCCGACTCCAACAAAAAATATGAAAAATGATATGGAATGAGCAATATCTGTTCGTATCCGTTCCATTTGCACCTCTGTCGAGAAGTTAATACGGCAGAAAAGAAATCCACTCGAAAGATTGTGTTGTGGCCTTAGCCTTTGGGGTGGCTTCGTGACAAATTGATTTCTGGAAAAATTGATGCATTTGAGTATTGTTAGTTGCGAGAAAAATCTACTTATAACATGTTGCTTAGAGGCCGTAAGATTTTCCCAGCGCTCAATGTGTTGTTGGTTGTCGATTTAGTCACATATATGGAAGAAGCAAAATCTGGAAATGGACAAGCTGAGCATAGGTACATAGGTTATATTCGTATTGACTTCTAAAAACTATTTTTCTGTAGTAAATATGTTTTCTATAGTACATAGCTTTTAAACGGAGTATCTTTTTAAAGCAGAGTCTACTAGTCGATTGTAGTATACATTATAGTGACTTCATTTATATTGATCAAATCATATACGAATATCTCTACAAGATTCTCTACAAAGTGTTACTATTTATAAGCCAAAGACAAAAAGCAAAACTAAAAGCTAATATGAAAGGCCCTATAGCTCATTACATAAAACAAGTAGCAAAACATTGTTCTCTTTACTAAACAGATTCACCAGCCACCGCTGTCAAATATTGGGAAAAGGGAATAAAAAATTTGTTTTGGAGTCTATCTATTAAAGTCTGAGTATTGTGTGAGATGAGAGTCCATTTTGCAAGTTATCACAAGCTTCTTAGCAAACTCTCGAAGGAGCCAAATGGTGAGGCATTGTTTTGGTTGGAAGAGTTAGAAATCAGAAAGCACCAGCTGTTAAGGTTATCAAAACCGGTTTTGAATTTTTACCGGACTGGTAGCATCGATTTTCGAAAACTTTGGTAGTTTTTGGGGTTGAAAATTTCAAATAAAAATCGGCCAAAAATCAATATAATTCGGAGATAAATCAGAGTAAAACGAAATATTTAAGACCAGTTTATACTTTAATCAGGATTATCAAACCAGTGTAACCTTGTCTTCCCCTTCCCCTGTGTGCGCACCAGGTCTTGATAAACTATGGTTGTGGATTTTGGCTTATGGTTGAATGTTAGCTGTTTGTAAGAGACAGTACGCAGAGGAAAACAGTTATGTACCATTTTGATCGGTATAGCTGAAGTCGGTACAGTGTCTACTATAATCTACCTGTAAATCCTACCCTAGAAAGATATATCATTTAAAAACTGATTTCTAATAAAAGTGATAAGTCAAAACTAAAACCTCCTTCGGAATGGGATTTTTTCAAGGAATTGACTGGAATGCCCAATCCTCCGTCCCAATCACGATCAAGTCTCCAATCACGCGATGAAGGACTGCAAAATCGGTTCCCCAACCTGAACAGCCTCGCTGCTGCACCACCATCGGAGCTCCTCTAAGTGTGGCGGCGGCTCAAGAATCAAGGAATATGATGCACAGACATGAAGATACCCTGCTAGTCCCAAAGTTCCTCAAGTTCATTTCTATAATCAAAGGAAGGATGAAAAACACCTTCCACTTCGTATAATTATATATAAATATTGTGTCAATGAGTTACACCATGAAATGTACAATCACGTTATCTTACAATAGATACATCAGATCACACAGAGTAGCTATGTGTATAAATAAAAATGCAGAGAAAACGAAGGGCAAGGCATGCTGTGCATATATATGTGCTTCCTGATAACTTAAAATGCTAGAGCAAGCATAGTAATAGCGTTGAGCATGGTCTCGAGTTCTCGAGGCATGATGTGTTCATAAGTTTAAAGCAGGTCCTGTGTACAGGTCTCTTTTAATAACAAAGCTGTCAGGGGGCTGATATTCTTCCAGCCAAACGAATTCAGATCCCTTTGTTCGGTTCAATAAAACGCCTGGACAAACAATTAGCAAATGATACGTAAGATCCGGAAGCCGCAAAACGATTAGTAAATCAAGTGCATAGTTCTTCGTAAAGGGAAGATGCGGTACTAACCCGACGGGTCTGATTTTGGGCATCTCCGGAAGTAAGAGCAATGCCTTCCATCTTCTGATGAGTAAGGAGGTGATAAGATGTCCAAGATAGCGCAGGGAGTGATGGCTTTGAAAGCATGGATGTTCCCACCATCTGTCGGATGAAGAACCATTGCCCCGCAAGGTGCAGACATTTCACCAACTCTTACAACCTTGGCAGGTCTGACTGTAAGTACAAAAGAAGCGTGAAATCAATTGAAAGTGTGCATTGTGATATCACAACCATGTACTTTGGTAGATCGATAGAGTTGAGCACCAAGGATGTCATATAAAAAGAACCCAAGGCACCACGAAATTATACCCTGTTTCTACATTGTAACCATGTGCTTGGCTAGGCTGGGGACTCAGAAATGAATGCAATATGGAAATTTTGCTTTCATATCAAATTATAGTGCTCAATCATAGATTTGCTGGTTATTACATCTTAATGCAAAATAAGGTAAACCCAGTGGTTTCATATAAACATTCTCAAACTACAAATGAGCCAAAGATTGACAAAAATATGAATCTGTTGAGCCATAGAGACAGCAGTGAAAGGCCACAATATATCCTAAAACGTTGTTATACTTATATCAGAGGGTAAAAGACAGTTGTAGCCTCCAAAAAATGGATGAGGCAAGGAAATGATAAGATTCATTTCAGGGCCTTTTCATGTAGCTGGGCTATATCCAATGTGTCACAAGGGCAAAGAAATGGTGTACCTACTCTTAACTAAAATATGGTACAATATCAAGACCATGATACAGATATAAACAGCTAAAGATAACAACTTGAATTTGTGATTAAGATAAAACCTACCTTTCGATAAGTTAAGAGGTTCAGTTGTATCAATCCAATCATACGATTTGACATGCACTGTTCCATACAGAAGTTTGCTGAGCACAGTCATGCCAG
The DNA here is from genome assembly GCA_036346245.1 of Bonia amplexicaulis. Lineage (NCBI taxonomy): Eukaryota > Viridiplantae > Streptophyta > Magnoliopsida > Poales > Poaceae > Bonia > Bonia amplexicaulis. The sequence continues at coordinate 9,005,223 of CM070759.1, read as the reverse complement.
GATGGTTGTGGAGTGGGATGATGGATGATGCTGGTATGCAAAATATTCCAATCTGCACAGACAATGTGAAAGTACATTGGACATCAGCTCCCAGATGTGGGCAACCTCAAGGAAATTGATCAGCCTAAAAAAATTGATCTAATTTTTTAGAAGCAAGGGATGCAGGACTAACAAACATTACTGCGCTGCAAATGCAGAAAATAAGCATGAAAGTGGGGAAGTAGTTAATGGGGCTTACCGAGAAGCTTTTGCACTCATATATATGACGATATCTGATTGCTGGGCTTGAATGAAACACTGTTTTCCTATTCAGGGCTCGTGGACTTCTCCAAAAACGAACAGCTTGTGCTTCGCACTCAAGTCCAACATCAGAAGGTGTGATCATGTCTGCCAGGAAGTTTTGAACCAATTAGAGCAAAAGACCAACTGGTAGGCGCTAAACATACTACATATGTTAGACTTCATGAGAGCCCTTAAATAATACGATTAGTACGCTATCATGTTGTAGGAACAGGGAGAAGCAAGAAAGTACACCTACATACTTACACTATTATGTGCTGATCGACGGTGATGTGGTAGAGTGACAAACAGACCATAACAGAGCAATCAAAAATAGAAAAGACCCTGACTTCCCTCACATATCTGGTAGGCTTATCAGTACATATAATGGTTCATGATGAAAAAGATAAAGCAATTCATATGTGATGTGGGACTCTAAGCTGCTTCAAATAAGAGTACAAAGTTGAATGCAGTTATGATTGCAGCAACATGAAAAAAAGTGAAACTGGTGCAATATCAGAACCTCATCTGATCATAACTGCTTCAGATCTGACGCTTGTGTTTATTCAGAATAGCATAGAAACACATCGCAGAACCGCAATATAATTTAATTAATAGTAAGGCACTTAGCATCGATTGCTATCCTTGTGTCCATAGCGCTTAGTTTGGTTACTGCCAATTTTGTCCTTGAGAATTGATATTCCTATTCAAGATCAAATCACAATTCACAACCAAAAAGGGGGTTCTTACCTAATACAGCACGAACATTATCAACAGCTTCAGGAGATAATGGACCTTTTTCAGATAGTGATACTTTGCAGACCTCATAAAGCTTTTGGATTGTAGCCATAGAATCGGAAGGCATAGATAAGTTAAAAACTCCCGATAAGTTAAAAGAGAAAAAATCACTCTGACAAGATAATTTCCAAGTTACATAGAGCTATCCTTTGCAGCCTGTTTCAATAAAAAATGAAAAACTTAATGTAAAGGTATTCACAAGAATAAATCAATAAATGGACATTCGTACGTGCACACGCATACACAAATCTAATATTCCATTCGTTCTTTTTTACTTGACTTCTTAAAATCCATGCCGTCAAACTTTCTATAGGTCTAAAACCATCTAAATTGGCTATATAAAAATTATATTATTAGATTTAATGTCAAAAGTACTTTCACAACATTATAATTTTACTAGTATATCTTACTGTGAAGTTATAAAGAATAACGGTCAAAATTATATCTTGCATACCGTGAAAAGTCAAAAACTTTCTTAAAAGAAAAGGCCACCCTCCCTCCTCCCTCTCTCTAGCTTCAGGTGGCTAACAACCACTAATTTTCTATTAGTTCACATTGAACTAAAAACAAGAACACCAGTGCGTTATCAGTGTAGAACATGATATAAACACTTTAACACCATCTACAAATTCAACTTTCTACCAATTCCCAAACGGTCCAAGATACAGCTGGATGCCCACTAGTGCCCAAATTTGCACTTATCCGCGCCCCCGCGCGTTCTTTCACCCGATTCTACTTCTAATCCATCAGCGACCCTAATTATCCACTGACATGACCATACATAGAACAAAACAGATAAAAAAGAACACATCTTTGCTCCATCCAAACTACAAGGAAGAAAAATTAGACCTTCCAGGGGTCAAGAAACAGCCCAAAGAACAGGGATAAAGACCAGGGAATGGAGGCGATGGGATACCTTTGGTCTTTGGAAGGGGCGACGAGAGAGGAGGAAGAGGGTCCCCGCGGAGCTCTCCTCAGCAGCTCACGAGCTGCAGCGGTGACTTCCCATCTTTGTACTTGCATTCGCATCTCGTTGGGTTGGGTGCGTAAAAACGACAGCACCAGAAGTGATGTTGAAATTTCTCGATATTTTCCTTTCTTTTCTTGTTAAAATCTGAGTCCGGTAATGGAACTATTAAAAAAAATTTCGTTGTTTACAAGGTAAGATTAAGACTTGTTCATATTAATTTTTGCTCATAGCTTTTAGATTTAGTTTATAAATAGTAACATCTTGTATAGAATTATACAAAGAGTGAAACTCGTATACGATTTAAGTTGATATAAATAAAATCACTATAATATATACTACAATTAACTAGTAGATCTTATCTTAAAAATATCATGTTCGAGAGCTAAATACTATATAAAAGTTATTTACTATATAAAAATAATATTTAGAACCCAATATGAAGTGTAGTTCTCGTCGATAGAAACGTATTTTCATCTCAAAAGTTTATTTTTCTATTTCTCTCTCTCTTTTTTTTGCAAGGAAGAAGAAACGTTTCTCTGTGAAGGAAAGGAAATGAATCTTTTAGCATACGAAGTGGAGTAGTAGCACCATAAAGGACTCGGTTTTTTATTTTGTAGTTTATGATTTTTAACTATAATTTATTAGACTAATAAATAGTGATTTGTTAAAAGAAATTGAAACAAAAAATTGGCTGAAAAAGTCAAAAAATAACAAGACCAAAACTGTCCATTTTAATCAGATGAACAGTCGTATCTGTGTCTTGCGTAGAGAGGGCTACCGATATTTGGTCTCCCTAACTTGCGCTTTACGGAGAATGTAGTTTAAGAAATCACCGTTTTAAGCAAGCCCAAAAAAAAAGGGTTGTTCTCCATCCCTTTCATGTCTTCCTGTTTCCACGTATTTTTGATGTATTGATTAGGGAGTGCCTTTTGTGCTCTCTTTTGAAAAAAAAAAGAGTACATATTATAAGCTAAGCACAAACTTGATATTGGGCTGTTTGGCAAGTCACAAGTCGATTGGCTTTTAAATTTTGTTACAGTACCTAACTTTCAAACGGAGTATTTTCTCAAGACGGAGTCTACAAGTTAAACGTAGTACACGTTAAAAATCCAATATCTGTACCAGCCAAAATTATAAGTGAGTATCGATCTCTCTGTAATCTGTACCGTAAATAGTCAAAATTCAAAATTTTTAATAAAAATTATAAACCATAGAAAAAAGAATAGGCCAATTATAAGCTAACCATAAAAAAGTAGCCCATAAGTTCCCACACTTGGATGCGCATGTCACATGGATCTCTACGTATGAGAACTACACGTCCCTAAACTTTATAACTGAAGCAGTATGTTAAAACACTAGTTAACTGGTGAATTCAGAGATAATATGACATTTTGCTTTTATCTAAATTATCGTTTGACAACGTGATTGTCATGCGAAATCAATGGATAATTTATGTCATTGGATTTGAAGTTTCCAGCAGGCCGCTAAACTTTATAAACTGAAGCAACATGTTAAAAGACACTAGTTAACTGGTGAATTCAGAGATAATATGACATTTTGCTTTTATCTAAACGAACTGTTCGACAACGTGATTGTCATGCGAAATCATCAATGGATAGTTTATGTCTTGGGATTTGAAGTTTCCACCTCTTCGGACAAATTTTACTGACACCCATTGATCTTATTTCGCAAATGTATGATCAATTTTTAAACAAGGTCAAAGTGTCGTGATTTCAGTTATTACTAAATAAACCAGGTTCTAACACGCTTCGACCCACTTATAGGCATTTAGGAACATAAACACATGTACATAGCCAAAGTGACACAAAGTGCAATTCAACCTAAAAATAAAAAGTAGATCGAAGATTTGCGGAACCATCGTCCTTTTGTACACTTGACGAGTAGTACGTAGCAAAACCTCACTATTCTCCGGTTAGCTTCCCATTAAGCTCACCATTCATGCTACCAAACAATCAACCAGATTGTTCTTTTCCTTCAAAGCTGACGACCTTTGACTTTTGTTACAGTACATAACTTTCAAACAGAGTATTTTCTCAAGACGAGATCTACAAGTTAAACGATGTATACATTAAAATCCCAATATCTGTACCATCTAAAATCATAAGTGAGTATCTCTCCGTAATCTGTACCGTAAACATCAAAATTCAAAATTTTCACTTATGTACACTCGATGAGTAGTATGGAGCATAACCTCACTATTCTCCGGTTAGCTTCCCATTGAGCTCACCATTCATGCTACTTAACAATCAACCCAGATTATATTGTTACTCGGCAATTGAGCCACCCAGCATGCTTTGCTTGAAGTCGGCGGTTTCGAGATATAGGTGGTGATTATTTTGGCTTATTTTTGGTGGTTTATGGCTGAAAAGTACTGTAGCTGACTGAAAAAATACTGTAGTTGACAAAGGCTTATTTAACATAATTAAATTTAAAAAAATTAAAAAATATAAAAAATATGTTAGCCCATCACAAACAACGCAAACGAATACGGCAAAAAAAAAAAGAACCGACAAAAAAGCTCAAAAAAACTAAAAATTCAGAAAAAGACAAAATTATGAATAGTGAAAAATAAGCTAGAAGCCAAAAGCTTAAGCCGAAACGAACAGGGCCATAATTCAATACAGCGCACCTACTTCTATCATCTGCTTTCATATCTGCGATCTCCACCGTTATATCTGGATAGTGTCTCCACTACTTTCTTCGCTGCCGTCTAGCAACCTGTCTCCCTTCCTCATCTCTCTAATTTTTCTATGCAAATGAATGCTTTCTTCGTCTCCAGAGAGTATGGGTGAGTTTATTTTTTTTATCATGACTTATACCTTATGACCATAGTTTTAAATTCTAGTTTGTTCGTGATAAGCAGTATGTAAAGGGTATACTTGCATGCGATTTTAGCCGGTACAGTTGAACTCGTTACATTTTATACTACAATTTTTTTGTAGACTCCATCTTGAAAAAACGTACCGATTTTAAACTAGTTACTGTTCCTCCGTATAAGCCAAAAGTCAAAAGTGCAAATGAACCTGGCCTATATTTCATCTAGTGATGATCGGTTCTAACGTTGAATAAGTGCAAGCAAACATTGGCATACTGTTTATGAACATCGTAATAATCTCGCCAAAGGTAAACCTAATTGCATTGATGCTGACATGCAATATGTAAGATCGGGTATGGTGAGTCAGAGAAGGTCAATGACTCATTAAAATCTTTCATTTAGTATTAGCAACACAATGGAGTGGAAAACACAAAACACAAACTTCACTAAAGCCAAGAGCTAAAGATCATAAACTCACCTGACACTTTTAGTCTCACTGACCTGATTGCTGGCTAGAGGGTGGCCTGATCGCTTGACCAGTGTGACTAGATCACAGTGGCGATTTGGCTGCTCCTTGAACAGAGGCAAAAACAACACTACCAACGACAAAAAAGCTAACTCCTAAACCACTGATCCAAATAACGATAAAACTTAATACAAACCCTCGTTAGGATTTCAGAAACCTATTCTAATCATTAATCGTGAAGATCATAGCCAAAGTTATGACCTTTCCCAAAACAAGGAAAATTGAACAAAAACCGAGCAAACGAGAAAATTTTGATATGCACTTGCTCGTGAGTTCTCAATGATCTAGATGATTTAGATGTATTCTCGCATGTCATAGCAAGTTAGATCACAACACAAAATAGAGAAGAACCAAGAGAAACAAAGAACACCTCAAGAAAGCAAGGAAATCAAACAAGAGAATGAGGGACAAGATAAACAAGTTTAATATTCCATTACCATGAAGGGACGAAGGATTACAACCGCTCCACACCTTGGAGGATAGAACTCTCACAAGATGTCGGGACCCCAGATTTTCGAATCCGGACCCTCTGTGTATTACAGCACTAGTCCCAGATCAATGCTAGTGCACACAGTCAAACAGTGATGATTACATAACCAACAACATTTTGTTACAATAACAGAGAGTATAGACCAAAAGGCCTCTTTATTATAAATGAGGTTTCAAGACCTCATACATACACAAAGCACAGCGGAAGCAAAAGATAAATCCAGCGAAGACCCATCAATACGCCACAAGCAATTGACTGGGGAAGCGTAACCTAGTACTCCGGAAAGCCTTCGTCGAATCCATACGCGTCGTAGTCGTAATCTCCCTCTTGAGCTTCATATTCCTCTGAGTTGATTTTTAGTGCAGCATGTGAGTACAAAAAGTACTTCGCAAGTCTTGGAAAAATACAGTAGATGCAAGGCTTAACAAGGAGGGTTATATGGTTCTTTCGCACAAAGCAATATTTTATTTCAAATAGCATTAAATATTTTTGACGACATTAATTTAATAAAGTATTTGTTTTAACAGAAACTATCAATAATTTTCTAGTGAAGGTTCCAACCACCAACACTAGTTAACTGGCTCCAACCGCTAAGGTTCAAAACCACGGGTTTCATCCACCCACACTGGATCCATTCGCCAGGACACAACTCCGAGAGTTTCATCCACTCTCGGGTTCTCAAAACTTTTATTTTAAAATCAAAATCAAAGGTCTACCATGTGAATGCATTCCTTGCCCGCCCTTGACCGTGGGCACGGCTATTCGAATAGTTTTACACTCTGCAGAGGTTGTACAACTTTACCCACAAGAGATAAGTCATCTTAATGGCCAGCATGCTTCCTTAGGCATGAGACCCAGATAATTTATCACAAAGCCTTACCTTACTCTAGTCTAGCTAGACACCACCCGCTGAGGTTTCACCGCTGAAGGGTTAAATCCACCCAGTCAGAAGCCCTCTCTTGCGCTGTTTGAGTACAGTAATCCCCGTCCCTCACTGTGAATAACCAGTACACCCTGGCACCCACTTTCCACTGGTGGTACCTAAACTAAACTATCGTAAGTTAGTCAGCTAGGTCGTACCCATATAGATTTGTGGTTGTACGGTAGTGCTCAGTCTGGACAAACACAAGCGTCGACCTTTAATTGACTAGGGCGGAACATACACTTTACAAGACTCGTGCTAACCGCACCAATCCAATCCAACCATCCGCCTCGGTCTAAAACCATTTTCACATTTTATTTAGTTTTAACAGAACAGTGGCAGCACCAATCGCCACTAATCTCTGAATACAAAGAACAGTTTAATAAAACATAATTTCACATTCCAAGGTTACCAAAGTTATATAGCATGACTAAGCATTTTACTACCATTCTAACATTTATCAAAGATTTATAATAATCTCATTATTGAGACAAAGAAAATCCTAAGGTTACAAATGTACATGGCATTCAACTTCAATCGAGAATATAACAACGATTGGATTAACTAATACACTAAGACAGAAACTAGGGTTATATGTAAATAGCAATGTAAATAAATTTCAAATAAATAAAAATATTTCACAAACATAGGTTCAAAATATTCAAAGGAGACTTGCCTTCTTGCACGCTGTCTGGATCTTCTTGCTGCGGGTCGGGAAAATCCTCGGCAACGACGGGTTCTATCCGCGCAAAGACAGAACAAACAAAATAAATAAATTCACATAAATTCAAATAAAACATATAATTAAAAAAGAGTGTATATTTGAGTAGTTTATGATTTTAGAAAAATTTAGAAATTTGAACGAGTCAAATCGGGGTTAAAATGAGAAAGTTATGGCTTTCGGAAGTTTAATTAAAAGAAAAAAAGAAAGGTTTTCCGATTTATTTTTATACTGAAAAATCCTATTTATGACGTCAGAAAGTAATTTTAAAATTTGAATTTTGGACAGGTGGGCCCGGTTTACCGTGGACCGAGTCCACGCACCGCGGTAGGACTGAGGTGGTGCGCACAGCCGACGTGGTGCCACGCGGCGCACACGCGGAGGCCACGCGCGCAATGCCACCAACGTGGCCCACCGGACGGGCGGCGCGCTTGGCGGGCGTGCTTTCACGGCGGCGACGGGTTCGGGGTGGCGGAGGAAGGCGGCGGCGAGAGAGAGATGGCGGTGGTGGTGCTCGGGGCGGCGGTGCTCCGGCGGGGGGCCGTCGAGGAGTGGAGGAGGTAGAGGAGGCGGCGGCGGTTCGATTTCCCACCTGGCGTCGGGCCCGAGAGGTGGCCAAGCGGGGCGGCGAGGAGCAAGCGGCGGCGGTGGCTATAGCAGCAAGCCGGGCGGCTCTGGCTCTACCGAGGAGGGAAAAGGAGCGGCGGGAGAGGCGGTGCGAAGGAGGATGGGGGTTTATAGGAGGAGAGGAGGGGAGGCCGGCGGTTTGAGCTCGCCGGAGTTAATGCGGCCGGCGAATTAGGGGGAATTAAAAGGGAAAAACGACCGGCGGATTACGGGGAGTGATTAGGGCATTCAAATGTGCCCACAATCGGGAATTAAAGCGAAAGAAACGGCCGAATTTAGGAGCTCAGTTTTCGGCATTAATGGAGGAAGAGAGCGAGAGTTAGAGGAGGAACAAGGATATGACGGGTGGGGCCCACCCGTCGGTGAGAGAAAGAGAGAGAGAGTTAGTGAAGGGGTATGGGCCGTCGGATGGACGACATGTGGCAAGTGAATAAATCCATGCCGTTGGATTTAAATGAAGTGGAAAGTTGTGGTGGACGGCTGATATTAGATCAGGGAGGGGATGGATTTAATCCGAGCTCGACACGTAGCAGCGCGATATTAATCCGGATTTAATTTTCGGATTAACTTTTCAGAAAATACTAGAAATATTATAAATACTTAGAAAATATTAATTAATGTCTAAAAATTCTAGCAAATTCATAAAATATTCCTGGAGCTATTTTAGACTTAATAAAAATATTTTTAATTTCGGATTTGTTTTAAATAATTTTATAAAATACCTTTTAACTTTTAAAATTGATTTTTAATTCCAAAAAATTCTCAAAAATTAAATAAAAATTCAGGGAAGGTTGGGAAAAATAAAATGAACTCTTTTTGGCTTTAATAAAATATTTAAAATATATTTTCTTGTTTTAGATTTTGAAATAAAATCCAGAAAAGCATAGAAAATCCAAATAAAAACCAAATACTTTAAAATAATTCATTTGAAATAATATTTTTACAGAAGGCGAATTTTTGGGATGTTACACAAGAGCACATATATAAAGCTTCCAACACAAGAAAACCTAACCCTAACTCACTCTCTTCAAGCACAAAAGATATTTTCGCTCAACACACATAAGGGCTTATATAGTGGAGGTTACTCATCTCGCACCTAACCCTAACAACCAGTCGATAATTAATGGATACAACCACTTACAAATGGAGAAACCCGGTAACCCACACACAAACTGGTTTTACACAATACACTTGCACGACTTTTAAAGCATGACTTACACATAGCTGCAATAGCTCGATATGACGCCACATCCACCAAGATGTGACTTAATCCACCTTAGACCACCGCTGCAGTTTTGCAAACTGCCTCTCTAACCAGTATTGGACAATTTACGTAATTGTCACCTACCGGGCTTCACAATGCTTTTCGTCGAAACAAACTCCAATATGAACCCCGTGATGCTTAATGACTTGCCGTCAAGCCTATACGCCTCCGGTCTCCTCCTGGATCGTCTCCACTTGAAATGGCTCAAGTCCAATGGCACATCACATACATGCACTTGCCTCATTACGATTCTTATCTTTCTCCCGTGCTTCTCCGCTTGAGATGAAGCATCATCCAAACTTACGTGACCCTCCATAGCCTCAAGCTCCTCCCCTAGCCTTAGTCTTGTTGTTGACCGCCAACAATCTCCAAGCGCCTTAGACATCAAAGAACAAGCAATCGTCTCGAGCATAAAGTGACATGCACTTGACTCTCATCAATAAAACCGATGCAAATACACACCACTCGATATTCCTGTCAAGATTTTCTAACAAGAACTCAAAGCCCCTGGAGAGTAAACTCAATTCGAAACCAAATCAGCTCACTCATTTAAGCAAGATCTTGTTTGACCTCCAACCAATGGACAATCATGTCGCCGCAGTCAACCCTGGTCAAACCCCAATAACAGAGGACTGGTTTGACCACTAGCTCAATGTCGGTCAGACCGCTGGTGGTCTGACTGCTGACCATAGGCTCGTCTGACCACTTAGGAGCACCATAAAACATGCACACTCTCTGTAATTTTAGTTAATCTCTACTAGTTTCAGCTCAGAACTCTAATTTGAGTGGTACCCAGTACAAAGATATACCTAAATATGCCTACACAAGTATTTGGCGTCCATTTTACAAAAATCATATGGCCGGTCTTACCGCTCCATAGCCACCGGTCAGATCGCCATTGTCATGCCAGTCAGACTGGTTTAAATCCTGACAACAGATAGCAACTTTGCAAATTCAAATCAAACTCAAACTCAAACAGCGCAATAACTAGAATTACGATGTCAAATACTCATCATCAATATAAGGTTGCTACGACGTGGTCTTACACAATATTTACTTTTTTGTTGGCATGGTGTTGTGATACGTTGATCTCCTACGAGCTTTTTCTATGTAGCAAATGCAATTGAGAGGCTTGAGAGGCAGCGGGAAAGAGAATGTGGTGGGGTAAAGAATACCACCAACATTCTTCTCTCTCTTATCGACTTTGGTTGGGAGAAATATGATGTTAAAATGTCTACATTATTAGCACTTAAATTGGTGAAATTTGGTTAAGTAGCTAGGTTGCTCTAGTTGTGGTTAATGAATCAAGTATAGCACAGCAGATTGTGTCAACACTATACGTAATACATGGTTAAAAGAATTGAAGTATATATAGCAATATAGCATAATACACATATGCTCTAGTTTTCTATCACCGTAACCCCAACAATGATTTTTGATTGAACGTCTCAGCAAGCAATTCGTGCTATCCGAGTCCAAACAGAATTTCAGTCATAATACGATAAGTGATAAGTTCCGAACATGTCGTCCCTTCTTCCAAATAAATATGCTTCATCAATCACACGGTTACAGAAATACATGTATCTGCGAGATTTAATTTTTGGTTTCCATGTGCAAAAGCAAACCATTTCTATTGGAAACATTCATATAATGAATTCCTTGGGAACCTTTATAATAAATAGAATATATCGAATTGTGATCATTCAAATATTGCTAACTCGGAATTAGACCATTAGTACATGGAGATACAGGAAAATAGTTTTAACAAATTCATTGATGCATCATGAATGGGGAAGTACTTATGTCCTACCATATTTAAGAAGTTTCGACTTCTGGTCTCAACGAATGTGTTCTTTTAGACTGATGACTTATAATTTATGGCTTAAATATTTGAATTCTAACTATTGTAAGAGATAGTACGTACAGGAAAATAGTTGCATATGGTTTTGACCGATATAGCTGAACTCAGTACACTTTTTACTACAATCTTCCTGTTGACCCCGTCTTAAAAAACGCACCGTTTAAAAGCTAGTTACTGTAGACAATACGAGCATAAGCTGGCTTTAAGCCAAACCGAACCCACCCAACATTGCTCCGCATCTTTATATTCATCTAGCTATACTTTCTTAGTGTCTTCTTTCTTCACTACCTCATCCCCTCACTCGGCACAAGCTCCGTTGGCCTCACAAAGCAACTAAGCTTCTTCCATTCCTAGTGGGATAGACTAATTCCAGTCATGATCTTAAAGCAGAATATCTGGAAGGATATATATATATATTTAACAACTGTTTGCGGTCTGTCACTATATGCATTTCACTTAGATATAAAGGAGGCACTTGTTAGTGGATGCTCGAGTAATAATGTAGGCTTGCGAGGTACAGGGAAAGAACATGCAATGGAGCTAGGAGCTGCATGTTGTTGATTTGAATGGAAAAGGTCTTAAAATTTTTGCAAGTTATCAATCAGTGGCGGTGGAGCCAAGGATGCCATGTAGAGTAAGCATGGCTGCGGAGGCATGACACCTAATGAGCTCGAACGCCGGGGCAACATGGCTGGGTGTGGCGCAGGGCGAGCCCAAGGATACCACTGCCTAGCATAACTTACCAGGTTTGTACTTTGGACTCTGCTGCTCATCTATCCTGTACAGATTGTATAGGTCTTGAATCTATAGCTGGCAACATGCTCTGTTTCTATGTATGGACCAACTCCTGTCCGCTTCTTGTGATTTACAAGGCCTATATAAATATTGGATGGAAACTTGATGTGATTTTGTTAGTGTGCTCCTACCAAATTGGCCAAGAATGAAACTACCTGCATCCTTGACTTCAAATTGGCGGTTTTTGGGGGTGTAGAAATCGAGCTCAGCTTAGCAATATATTATAAGAAGTGGGTTTCTGATAATTTACACAGCCTTGAATGTAATCTGTTACTTTTTGACAACATGTACTTCTTTACTTTTGCTAGTTAGCGTTGCCGGTGAATTTGTTTTTTTGAGAGATCATTTTATACGGATATCTCCATTTTTCCCCAGGAATGCTACCAAGCAAAAGTAAAGGATTAAATTTTGTCAAAAAACTGAGAATGCAGAGATATTCTAGAAAAAAAGTACAGTTCCCCTACCATTCCCTTCTTTTATTTCTTCCATTGCGCTCCCTTATATTTACGAGAAAATTCCTTCCATGCCATCGAAAGTCAACCCGATCCTTCATCTGCCACTGAAAAAATTGTGCTTCCTCCTATGCCATGATCGATGAATAAACCAATTAACACAGCTCACTGTCGTTGCATCACACTCCTCTCCTTCTCTCAAACGCTACTGATAGCGGTCAGTTTCTCCTAGCCTAGTTTCGTCTTGGGCATTATCAGAGCTTCACTACGTGACAATGTCTGAACATATTTCTTGCTAGCTCATTGCCGTTCATGGCTTTGGGAAATGCAGAAGTCGATAGTTTATAGATTGCAGGCAACATTTCCACTTTGCATGTGCGACCATAAATTTCGGTTGAAGTTGATGCATCAAAGCATCCCGAGTACAATGCCATAGTTCCGTCCATTCAAAACGATCTTCTCCTTTCCTTATTTATGGGCCTGTTCGGCACTGCATAAGCCGGGTGACTTTTGGTAGCCGCTACAGTACCTAACTTTTAAACAGAGTATTTTCTCAAGACGGGGTCTACAAGTTAAACGTAGTACACGTTAAAAACTGAACATCTGTACCAGCCAGAATTATAAATGAGTATCTGTTTTTCCGTAATCTGTACCGTAAACAGCCAAAATTCAAAAATTTCAACCAAAAGCTATAAGCCGCAGCTAAAAAGAACAGAGGGACTCCTCAGCTTCTTCTCACCACCCTCTCCATGTCTCTACTAGGAGACTCTTCCCAAGCTCTGTCCCATGACTCTCCATTGTCACCAAGTTCGACAGCATATTGCATCTTGTTTGCGCCACAGTTTAGAAAGCAAGCTCGATTGGAACTTGGCATTGGAAGCATCGGGAAACACCATCTGATTGAGTGACGAGCGACACGGACTCGGTGGGACGTTGAAGGAGTGGAGAATGATATGTACTGGAATTCAACAGCAGAGGGGAGGTGCTGCAACGTCTTTGGTTACTAACTGATGTGGTGCACCAGACTCAAGTGATGATTTAGCACCTTCTTTGTAATTTGCTACTCAAAGACGCGACACCAGATTCTATAATGTCTGAGCTGTTGAAAGGGAGAAGCTTGTCGCCCACAGAGTCTATCTAAGCAATGGGTGACGCGAAAGAAAGCTGTCATTGGATGTAGATTAGTGTGCTCTTACATCCAATGACAGCTTTCTGAAATTTAATCTAGATTTCTGAAATTTATGCGTCACAAACATACATGCCTAAATGTTGCCTGAATTGTATTACCTTGTATCCCTCGAAATGTTATATAAACAATACATTTGTACCTTGGGCTAGGAGCACTATGACATGTAATTGTGGAAAAACAGACGATGTACTATCAGCTCCATCCAATTACATTTTTGGCTTATACATATTGAAGCCTAGCTTAACTCCTCTCCGGTCCTTGTGTTATTCGTTTAGCTCCCTCTCCCTTTTATCTCTTCTTCCTCACCTTCATCTCTGCTACCCACTGCTACCCAGCATCGTCTTCTTTTTTTTAATCTTTGTTCTGTTTCTTCCTATACTATTGCAGTTTACGCGGAACCAAAAGTTTATTTATGCCCAATACATCACGAGCAAATTTTTGAGATGGCGCAAATGTAGAGACGTGCTTCCATGAAACTTCCGCCCCATTTCAAACAGCAATAGCTTCTGGCTTGCAGAAGCCAAAAGATGTTTATAATACGTTAGCTTCTTAATGCGGATTTTCTTTTTTTTTCCTTTACATTATCTATAAAGATATAACAATGTTTTTTCTTCCAGTTTTTCTTTGTAATAAAGATATAAAAACACATGCAGCTGTACAGTATCAAGTTAGCTCTATACATCCAGCCTTCATGTTAGCTGTATTCATAGTGCTAGCAAGCTCCCAACATACACGAGATCTACCTCAGTTAGAAGTTTCCAATTAGCAAACATACAGGCCAAGTAACAAAGATATATACATGCATGTTTTGGTTCTGAAAATATATATATGCGAGCAAGCTGAGGAATTTGTTCTGATATGATAATGGTGTGCACGATCCCACTGTGTAGCTGAACAGTTTTTAGCAGCATGACTGGCCACTACGATTGCAAGTGATCTGGCGTTTGATTACACAGAAGCTAGTGTTGCAACAAGGAGAAATGGAATTTATCTTAACTAGCAGAAAATTATCCTGACATGTATGCATTAGCTCTGTAAGTAGGTTCTTAAACTACGAGTTACACAATACAAGAAATAACAAAAGGTAAAAATGAGCTATACATTAGGATTGGATTATCTACGGCCTCCTTCGTGTGCATGTATGATATGTTAGTTACATGCTCCTGCCAATTCTTCTTTCTCTAAATAAATGATCGCACGGAAATTCTGATTTTCACATCTTAATACAATTGTATTGTCCGTACTAGCATTATTAGTACGCGAGCAGCTGCCACACGCTATACAGTCGGAATCGTTTCCGACAGTAAAGCTCCTCTCCTCCTCCTCTTCTCTCTCCCTCGCCTTCACTGTCTCCCTACTCCATTACCTTCGTTACTGCACCAATCGCAACTCCTCCCCGCCTCTCTCCCCCTCACCTTTGTTGTCTTCCTCCTCCATTGTCCTCACCGCCACACAGGTCATAGCTCCGCGCACCTTCTCTATCGCCCCCGCCCCCGCCTTCCCTTGCAGCCACCGGCGAGCTCGCTGCCTCGCTGCGCCGCCAGCCACCCCATCCCTACCGGCCACCTACCCAACCTACTATTCTCTCAGCCCTAACCTCACCATCTACCGCCTCTCCAGCCTCCCTTTACATTCGAGGGGTGTGGTGAATCCATTGACGGAGACAGCACCTTAGCTCCTCTCGTTGCCACTCCTCTTCCCTAGATTCGGTAGCCCTCGCTGCTCGCCACTGGCGACCGGACCTAGCGGAAGATGACCGAATCTAGTAGCCACGGTCGGAGATGGAGAGACACGTGGTGGCCCCTGATCGGAGACAATGGATCCGACGGCATCGTGGCCAGAGACGATGGATGGAATCTACTTTCTTCTCTATATCCAGTCTCGTGCCCCCTTATTTTGTCTCACTAAGAAACTAAGCTTCTGCCTTCAATTTCATGAGGCCAAGAGGGCGTGATAATAGCTACATGTAATCAGTTATACTAATAATTCTTGCCTAGATGTCTCTAGATCATGGCGTATAGCATCGTTCTTCACATGACCTATATAGCTAAAAAGTTCATTCGCTTCATGGCCTACCATCGGCTTGGGAGACATTGGGAAAGCAAAAATGATAGAAGAAAGACCCGTAAGCACCTTTGAGTGTATTGTTCTTTGCAGTTATGCGCTTGATAAATGAAAGCTTTCTTATTTTTCTATTTATTTGACCTTTGCGGTTACGCGCTTGATAAATGAAAGCTTTCTTATTTTCCTATTTATTTGACCTTTGAATTCCTTGCAGGATAATTCTTCCTCCGTCCATAAATATAGATCGTCGTGGGTTCCATATAGTCAAACTTTTTAAGTTTTGATCATTAATATATAATAATGTATATAGATTGACTACATAAAAATAACATAATTAAATTTGTTTTGCAAAATACTTTCATAATATATATATTTTTTATTATTTTTGCTAATATATTATTGTAATAAATTATAGTTAGAATTTTGCATTGAAGACCATAAAAAAATTAAAAATAACTTATATTTATGGACGGAGAGAGAGAGAGAGTAGTACACGTGACCATTGATCTCTCGTCTGTGACCATCAACTCACAGAGCCACGTTGCACTTTGCCAATTTACGTCGTTTGGACATCGAACCGATGTCAGAGATAAGTAAGGCAGCGTCCAATATGACTTAAGTTTATGATTTTAATTTATTTTTGTATTATTTATAATTTCATTTTTTTCTGAATTTTTTATTTTTTTTGAGCTTTTTTGTCGGTTCTTTTTTTCTCGTATTCGTTTGCGTTATGCGTAATGGGCTAACATATTTTTATATTTTCAATTTTTAAATTTAATTATGTTAAATAAGCCTCTCTCAGCTACAGTGTTTTCAGCCATAAGCTTTCAGCTTTCAGCCGAACCGATCACCACCTAAGAGTCGAGATGGGTGTGCATGTATGAAACTAATTAAGGTGTATATAAGCATATGAAAAAAAAATGAATTTCCTATAAGCCGTCTTCATTTCTTTGCATTGATTTTTGTTTCCGCGAGCATCATCAGTGCTGCGAGCAGAGTGATAACCTCGTTTCACCAACAAATTAACATTAACCGGTCTACATGGAAATTACCCTCTTGCATGTGCAAAACACCATGCGCAAATTAATTACCCACTCAGTGCAGGAGTGCAAAGTACAATTTGTTAATGGAATTATGTCAAAAAATAACTCGATGAATAAACCAATTAATACAGGTCAACCAGTTTGTTCTAGCTTCTGCTGTACGGATCAATACATGCTGTAGCATGTACGGTCCTCTCCTTCTCTCTCTAGTCTCTTCTAAAAGCTATTTTTTTTTATGATAAATAGTTTTTTTTACAATATTTACCTTTTAAGTGAGATATTTTTTAGATGATGTCTACTAATTCATTGAAGTACACACTGTAGTAATTTTATTTATATCAGTCAAAATTACACGTGAGTTTTTCTCTCTCCGTACAACTTTCTATACGCTGTTATCATTTATATGCTAAAGCTAAAAAGCTATAAGCAAAAGATAAGATGAACACCCGTCCTAGCTTTGTTTCTTCTTATGCGATGTTAGAGTTCCATAGCCACTCATGGCATTGGAAAAAGTTACAAGTCCAACAGTTCTGCAAAACATACATATCACAGGCAAAGAACCGAAGAAAATTAAAGTGGGTTACATTTGAATGCATTAAAGCATCCCAGCCACCTTGTCCTTGTTCCATTCATTCCAATCAATCTCCTCTTTGTGGGCATGTTCTTTTTCTCCGAAGCTGACGGTTTTGGTTTTTGCTATAGTACCTAACTTTCAAACGTAGTATTTTCTCAAGACAGGGTCTACAAGTTAAACGATGTACACATTAAAAATCCAACATCTGTACCATCCAAAATCGCAAGTGAGTATCTCTTTCTCCGTAATCTGTACCGTAAACAGCCAAAATTCAAAAATTTCAGCTAAAAGTCATAAGTCGCAGCCGTTGCCAAACAGACGCTATATCTCTCCTCCCTTTCATCTCTATAATACAGGACTCCTCTGAAGCTCTACCCCTTACCAAGTTAGGAAAACTTCTTTCTTGCTGTGCCGATGAGAAAGCTCGCATGGAGCTTTGTTGGCTTTTGTACGACCAGAAATGTTGGCATGAGAGGCATCTGGGAAAAGCCGCACGATGAAGAGAAGCGTTAATATATGAGCTCGTAAGTTCACTTCGAGACGCTAAGGCAAAGAGGACGTCGGAGCTTACCACCAAGTCAAAACCGGCATCCCGCTGAAGCTCTAATTGTTGACATCATAGTGAGTTTTATTTTTCCACAACTAAGGGCCTGTTTGTTTCAGCTTCTGTCAGCTGTAGCTACTCCTAGAATCTGCAGCTCAAACAAAGGGCCAGTTTTTTTATCCAGATTCTAAGTAGCCAGAAGCTACAGAATCCAGAAAATGAACTAGTAGCCGAAAGTCGGGTTATTCACTTCTCCAGATTCTCCAGATTCTCCGTGTCGGATTTTGTTGAAACAAACATGCCCTAAACTAAGGTGGTGATTATTTGGGCTTATTTTTGGTGGTTTATGGCTGAAAAGCATCAGAGTGGTGAAAAAACACTGTAGCTAACAGAGACTTATTTAACATAATTAAATTTAAAAAATTAAAAAATATAAAAAAATATGTTAGCCCATCACAGACAACGCAAACGAATACGGGAAAAAAAGAACCGACAAAAAAGCTAAAAAAAAGTCAAAAGTTCAGAAAAAGACGAATTTATAAATAGTGAAAAATAAACCAGAAGCCAGAAGCTGAAGCCGAAACGATCACAGCCTAAATTTGCACCACAATGCTGTTAAATGTGGGTAATCTACTCATACTTCAATTCAACACACAATTATCCTTAATTAGATCCATCATTTTCTATTGTTTTTTTTTGCTTCCTCTTCGTCTCTCTAGCTTTTTTGTTTCCTCTTGAGTCTCTCTAGCCTCTAATCTCCACCCTGTAGTCCTGTACCACTCGCCTTGTATTTCTCCTAGTTTTGTTTCTTCTCAGACACTCTGTCAATGCCTGAGTGAACAGTTAGATTTGAGTTTGGTGTAAGTGTACGCTTTTTGAGTAGGCGCCACGGTTGTTCATGCCATTGGGTCCACAAAGTAATATAATCATCTTTTTTTTTGCATTTGCAATGAAAACTGTTCAATAATATTGTTTAATTTAGATTATAATAACGTACGAGCCAGAATGGGCAACCTCATGAACAACTTGCAGTTTGCAGTCAACTTATGTTCAAAAAAACACAAAGTTCTTCCTCCAATTTCACAAGCTGTCCAGTCAGCAATTAAATCTATGTATTAACTATATCTAAAGGCATCCACAGTGTATGAAAATAGAGGGTCTTAAGGCACCTTAAGGTCGACCTTATACATTACAAGGGTGACCTTAAGCAGGCCATAAGCAAAAAAAGCTTAAGACCAGTTCTCAAGCTAAAGACCTGACCACAAGCATTAAAATACAATTTTTCTTTATCTGCCGAGTGGGACTATCTTAAGGCCTCTTGGGTTATATACATTAAAGCATCAGCTTTAAGGTTTAGATGAGACCCATCTTAAGACCCCTTAGGTTATATACACTGTGGATGGTACAGGTGTTAACTAAACCAAGTATTAAATTAATCGAACAAGTCCAGGGGCATCGGATTGCATTTCACTACTGGTGCTTAAAAAAACATTTCAGCAAAAGTGCCTAAGCTAACCAATTACAAGAACTCTTAATTGCCATCTCTACCACTACCGAAAAGCATCTCTCCCATGTGCCTCACTGCCCTCTGATACTCTGCCTTGTGAAACTGGTCGAACCTCCAAGTGTCAGCCATCAACAGCTCCGTGTAGGAATGCAATCGAAACAGATACGAATGAATATCGCTTATCCTATATTCTATTCTTTTATAATCAACGGAGGGCGAGTGAGCCTTCCATCCTAAGTTCGAGCTTCAACGAGTCTAATCGCCGATTCATCCTTAGGCTTGAGTAGACTTAAATTTAGCTCAAATAAACTTAATTATCGTAAATAATTCAACATATACTAAGTTTAAACATACGAAACGAATAATCTCAAACTCAGCTCAAATAAGCTCGATAAGAATTAACATATAGCAATATTCAACAAGTAAGAATAAAACAATTATCACTATTCACAATATAATAGCATATATACATACTGTTGTGGTTACGTACCAAACAATGGATGATAGAGCTACGAAAAAACCACAGATAGGCTATTTGTAGCCTCAGTCATAGCAGGGAGTAGTATAAAAGGGTATGTGCCACCCTGTTGTTATTACCTGTACTCTTTTTAACCAAAATCAGACCCCCTTATGGCGCCCTATTGGTCATATTTATAGCCATAAAGAGGTTATTTACACAACTACCCTGAGGGGTTTGTAATAGTAAAAGCAAACTTGTCTTTTTTGGTATAGCCATTTGGAGCTTGTCACATAATATCTACAACAGAAAAGCCTTATAGGGACATCGTATTTATAAGTTAGAGACATGTTAAGTCATCTCTAGAGGATTGTTGAGTGTTTTGTAAAGCGTTCCAGAAGTGTCCCTCTGTGTTAAAGACTGTAGAGACGTATTGGTAGTGAAAGACACTTAAAAATACTCAAAAGAACATCTTAAGAAGCGTGTTTACATGCTACATGGTTCTCAACGTAAAGATACTCAAAAAAGCATCTAAAGAAAAATATCTCTATGAGACCATTTTGTTGTAATTACACATATTATGAGCCTCTGGCACAGTAGACTGACTGGATCATGACGGGACCACTCCCCCCAACACATACAAGTCATAGATAAATAGTAATAGCTATACAAGTGTTTTCTCAAAATCATAGATTGCAATATATATATATATATATATATATATATATATATATATATATATATATATATATATATATATGAAGCCTTTTTCTACTGGTGTAATTACTCCCTACGTCGTATCTCATAATATAAGGAGTATCTCGCGTAACGGAGGATATTTAAGATCATCTAGGTGTATGTATAATTTTTAGAGGTGGTATGTATATTTTTTAGACATACTCCTTTTTATGTGTGTATATGAAGGTATTTACAAAACACGCTAAAACCTATAGACTCCTTTGCAATTTTTTTCATGTGGTTCACATTGGAGTATCTTATAATTAGTATACGAGTATACCTAAAGTGATAAAGGAGTATTTCAAGTTTATTTAGGTAGTATATTAGATGTGGGAGTAATTACACCCGGGAGTTAAATTACCTAGTTGTTAGTAGGTCCATAACTTTATGGGGTCTAAAATAACATGATTGCCTCTTGCAGTAAACATTGACTACTGAATCTTTCAAAGGCTTTTTCAAAGCAGTCAGGGAGAGGGATATACTATGCACGGCCCTGGGAAACAAGGAGCACCCAGGTCGCATGCGAGGCCTAGGGGTTTATGTATCTTGGAGGAATGGATTCTCAAACGACTCTGAGGCATATAGGAGAGGAAGAGATCTAAGGCCGAGCGCAAGGAATGTATGAAATAGGCTTTCATGCACAACTTGAGGAGATAACTACCTCACTTCAAGGAGAGATATATTCATTAAGGGAAGAACTGAGAGAAGTCCGCAACCACTCGCAAGCTACCCGTTATTACGGAAGCCACTCCCCCTCAATGTCAAAGTAGCTACACGTCAGCTTATCTATCGATGACATCCAGATAATATACCTCTCTAGAATGCTACATAGATAGATCTGGTGGATGCCTTAGCTCATCGTATATCGTTATGTAGGAGCCCACGCCGTGCATCCTCAAAGTTAGGCTTGTTGGCTATATTCCTATTGATGTTGGGTAGGGCATGGCATATCTATGCCTGCCAGGGACGTTGGTGCACGATGCCCAGCTAGGGACTGGTTTCGTGAAGATCCAGGTGGACATAATTAATGACGTTTTCAGGGTTGTCCTACTGGAGAGGGCCCCAAACAGAGAAATCATGACACTAGAGGATACCGTCCACACATTCATCCAATGGCCTAAGAGGGATATTGCCCTAGACCCTTTCGTGCTGCGATCTCCAAGGACCATACTTGTCAAATAGAACCCTCTATGACTCCACCTTAAGCTCCACTACAGAACGCCAACGCATTGGCTCCCGTGGAGATGATGCCGAAGATGTATCACAAGTGAGATGCTAAGGCTCAACCAAAGAAGATTAAGACGCCTCTCGGACCTTGGAAGTACAAGCTTAGAGTGTCATTGGTCCCTGAGTCACAATTACCTAACCTTGGACTAGTTTATAGGACTTTGCATGCTTGGTACATGCAGTGGTTCAACAGGAATCCTAACTGGCAAACTAGATTACACGAAGGTGCATTTTCTCCATGACTCAGGCTACTTCATCATCACCTTCGAAGCCTTATTCTTACTATTCAATCTCGATGAACTCGACGCCTCACTTCTATGATACTGGACACTGTAAGTGTGCTATACAATCAAGTTCTACATTCATGTAATACAGATAAATATCATAACTCATTGCTTTATAGATCCATGATCCAACAAGTTCGGCAACAGTGAGAACTGGTGGGTTTCCTCAACCTACACTTAGTCTCTAAGTAATCCATCAACGAATACACATCATTCCTTGAAGATTACATAATGACGGGATTGCTTGCTCAGAGTGACAAGGACTATATCTTGGCACCCTTCAACCAGAGGTAAGTGCTTCACTAGTTGTCATATAAGTTTTATTTGTACTTTATACACAACATGAACTTAGGATTAATCACTATGGTGACATACATGACTAGGTCTCACTAGATTCTAATTGTGATTGTACCAAAGTGAAGCAAGGTAATACACATTGATTCCCTACTTATGAACAACCACGACTTCACCCTGTGCAACAAGAAACTGATAAGTAAACTCATTTCCTCCATACATAACTCTATTATAGTCTTTCCTTTGTTTGTAATGGCCGATGCTAACTTTTTGGAACCATGTAGGTCGTTCAGCGCTTATGTTGCCCGGGGAGGAAGACATAATGAATCCATCACCACTCTGCGACACAACGTAATTTCTTGTACCCGCTACAACACAACAATCATATATCACACTTCGTAATAATGCCTCTAGAACTGACATACCTATGTATGTAATTATATTTTTGCAGTGCCTCTAGCAGCTACAGAGCAACGTATGTGGATTCTATTTTTGCAGACATATGCAGAAAATCGTGGGCACTAAGACGAATGATCCAGAGGTTTGTCAACCTGCCAATGTTTATTTTGTGATTATCAATATATATATATATAAGGAAAAATACATTCTACACCCGGGTGTAGTTACACCCACCTCTAATATACCACATAAACAAACTTGAAATACTCCTTTATCACTTTAGGTACATTTGTATACTAATTATAAGATACTCCAATGTGAACCACACGAAAAACTTGTAAAGGACTTCATAGTTTTTAGCATATTTTGTAAAATACCCTTATATATATATATATATATATATATATATATATATATATATATATATATATATATATATATATATACATGTATATATATATATATATATATATATATATATATATGTATATATATACATGTATATATATACATATACATATATATATATATATATATATATATATATATATATATATATATATATATATATATATATATATATATATATATATATATATATATATATATATATATATATATATATATATATATATATATATATATATATATATATATATATATATATATATATATATATATATATATATATATATATATATATATATATATATATATATATATATATATATATATATATATATATATATATATATATATATATATATATATATATATATATATATATATATATATATATATATATATATATATATATATATATATATATATATATATATATATATATATATATATATATATATATATATATATATATATATATATATATATATATATATATATATATATATATATATATATATATATATATATATATATATATATATATATATATATATATATATATATATATATATATATATATATATATATATATATATATATATATACATATATATATATATATATATATATATATATATATATATATATATATATATATATATATATATATATATATATATATATATATATATATATATATATATATATATATATATATATATATATATATAACGACTTTAACACTCCCAACGACAGGGCATGGAATTCGCATCAAGTGCATTCGATCTTGACAAACTCGCCCAAGTTTGAGGAAAACTCTCTAAATTCTTGATGGGGGAGGTCATTCGCTCGACTAGAGAGTTCAACCCTAGCAATGATGATTAAATGTTCAAACATTTGATTCAATTGTAATTCACTAAGTTGTGCTTACTCAAACAATTAATTCAATTGTATTTCATTTAGTTGTTTAATTCATTTGAAAGATCTGTGTAATAATTATCGTGTGCTATATATGTGATCTGCTTGCTTGTTTTTAGAAGGCATGGCTAGCGCTTCCTGAGGCTAGCCAAAAAATAGAAAATAATTTAGCTATTCGAATAGCAATCATAGGCGGATTGTAATACCAAACTATCTGTGATATATAATCTCAAAACCGTCTGTGACATCTGACATATCATAAATGGTTTTTGGTATTAGCCGTCCATAATATGTGAGATATCACAGACGATTGTATTAAGAACTCTTTGTAATATCTGACATATTACAGGCGTTTTTAGTATTAGCTATCTGTGGTATGTCATATATCACAAATGACTATTTTTGATAACCGTCTGTGATATCTAACATATCATAGGTGGTGTTTTGAAAAACCTTATGTGTTGTAATTTGTCATAGACGGTTTGAGAGCTATCTATGATAACCACCAGTTATCACAGATACATAAATTCAAACAGTTCAGAAATCGTCTGTGATGACGGTTTTGAACCACCTGTAATGACTCTTTCTATACCAGTGGTGAACAGTTTGTTATCGTGCAAACGCACAGGAGGTACACCTAGTCATTACTATTATAAAAAAACGAGTTGGTGGTTATACGTTTATTCTCCTTCAACCGCTCTATTCTCTCAACTTCTCACCATTCTCTACTTTTCAACCGATCAGAGTAACTCTCTTTTATAGCACAATTCTCTATATATTCAATGAATTCCGTTGCAACATATGAATACATAACTAGTTATCAATAAAGGGGAAGCAAAGAGTTCTGCCTTCTTGCTGTCTCACGTCTCCCCCCTCTCCAGCCAAAGCTCGTTTCTCTCTGCCTTCTTAGCTGTTTCCCATCTACCAGCTGCTCTCTTCATGAACGCTGCCCCAACTATCCTTCTCCTATCAAAGCACATAACAGTAATCGCACAGTAAATGTCTACTGGACTTGTGTCCTCCAGTGTGGCTGTGTGGGTGATGTGTTGCGTGCCGAAATATATACTAGCAAAGTGGATGGGTTTCATACTGTTTAAAACAAGTTATGGACTAGAAATTGTTTACATCACTAGAAACTATATATAAAACTAGGAGCTCTTTGGTTATTTTTTTGTGAAGTCTAATTTCGAGGGACACAACATTAATTACTCTTCTATATATAAGTTGATCATTTGTAGAACAAAAACTACACTATAAAAAAAAAAGACTGGCAATGCTCATCTACTTTGATTTGCCCAGATTTATTCATTCAAACCAGTCTCGATCTGTTCACTTTTATAGTGGCCCATCTTTCCTTCTCTCTTCCATCTTCTGCCCCTCATGTTAACAAAAATAAACAGGAGTGGTGCGAATTGGAAATCGGATACGAACTTCTGCATACAGCACAAAATGTACAAACATTTCACAACAGATTAAAAGGTAAACACAGGCACAAAATACTCATGCTCTGACTGATGGTGCGCCTACATGGCATAAAATGATAATTTTTAACAAGTGCTTCCTTATTTCTTCTGCAGGACTATCACTGTTTTAGGGCCTGTTTGTTTCAGCTTCTGGCAACTGCAGCTACTCCTAGAATCTGCAGCTCAAACAAAGGGCCAGATTTTCATCCAGATTCTAAGTAGCCAGAAGCTACAGAATCCAGAAAATGAACTAGTAGCCAGAAGCTGGAGTTATCCAGCTTCTCCAGATTCTAACTAGCTGGATACTCACCAGCTGAAACAAACAGGCCCTTAGGCTTGAGGTGTTGGGAAATACATGGTGATCAGGTTAAAAGTGCCATGGACTTCGATTTTGGTATATGGAAATACAAAAGAGTCAATCACCACAAAAGAGTCAATCACTGGAAAGCTGGACTGAAAAAGATGGTAGTTGTACAGAATCAGACAAGAGACTAGCTAGAGATCATGCTCATATATAGGCCCGGTTCTTTTCAGCTTCTAAAAACTACTTTTCGATTTTTCTACAGTAACTAGCTTCTAAATAGAGTATTTTTTTTCAAGATAGGGTCTACTAGTTAATTGTAGTACATATTTTACTGATTTCATTTATATCAGTAAAAATTGTACGTGAATTTGTGTTACTCTGTAATCTCTCATGCAAACAGCCTAAAAGTCACAAGCCACAGCCAAAAGTCGCAAGCCGCAGCAAAAAAGAACAGGCCCATAGTGCAATTTTACTGTT
This sequence comes from Bonia amplexicaulis, assembly GCA_036346245.1. Classification (NCBI taxonomy): domain Eukaryota; kingdom Viridiplantae; phylum Streptophyta; class Magnoliopsida; order Poales; family Poaceae; genus Bonia; species Bonia amplexicaulis. Next base: position 8,978,795 of record CM070759.1, on the reverse strand, counting down.
CACCACAGATTATGTCAACTAAACTTAACACAGATCGAATCTACATAAAGTTTGCATTCATAGTTGAACAACACCATGAGATGTATAGCTAGCAATATTTATGACAACCAACCTCCGATCAGATCCCGTCCCTCTTTCCCAAGAGGCCAGAGTTCTATATATTGGTTCTTCTCTCTTTTCTCTCCTTCAGCTTCTAACATACCAGCAGCCATCTCTCATCTGTGTTTTTTTTCCTTTGTTTGTTGCTACATTAAGAAACTAATTTCTTAATACTGCAATGTGTGACACAGATATTGAAAAGTCGAAGGCAAATTTGAGTTGCTTCAGTATTTCCGTGCGTATCTTGACCTACAGCATGTACATCTAGATGACATACATGCACGCGATGATAAAACGAGCTTCCAACTTTGTTCGTTTACTTCATAAATATCAGCACATTTGGCTTGCGAGGCATTAGGAAAGGACTGGGTATTGAGTGACGCATAATTCCAACTTTTAGTGAAGGTTGTTGCAAGCTTAGTGGTCATGTAGAATTTACATGGATGTAAGCTTCCACGAGGGAGTCCTGTAGCAGTTTGTGCCAAGGTAGTAAATGGCTACTTTTCTTTTTTTTTTTTCCAGAGAAAGTAATAGCAATTGAGATGTGGATAAAATATTGCTAAAATTGTGTTTATTCTTCATTATGCAGCCTCGTATTGATCGAACACTATTCTTCTAAGATGATCTCTGTAACGGAAGATTTGTTACCTTTCCACACAAACTGTAAATTAAAACCCCACTTCTTCAAATGCATGCACTTCACGCTCTCACGCTCTCAAAATGTGCCTACAGGTTTAATTTGTAGCACAGGTATGCGCAGCTTTGATCGATTCGTTCACACACTGTCTTACTTGGCAAAACTGGACACGGCCCAGGATCTGATCGGCTACGATATGCAGCCTTGGACAATTTGCTCATTAACTGTAGTCCATCCCATATGCAATGATAAAATTTGTGTTGTCAGTCTTCAGGATCATTTGGACATGTAGGGGTGCAAACGGAGCGGATAATTTCCGTCCGTCCGACCGACCCAAGGCATACGGAATGGATACGGAAGGGGTAGATTGGTATCCGGTTCGACTCCGACTCCGAGGAAAAAATATGGAATATGATACAGGATAAGTGATATCCGTCCGTATATATCTGTATGTCAAATGATATGAAAAAGTCTATTGTGACTTCACTTAGGAACAAAATAACATATAGACAGATTGACATATCTAAACTCCTTCAACATCTCAGTAATTAGTCTCTTCATGTTCGCTCTGATTATACCATACTGTCCAATGTCTTTTGCAAAGAAGCGAATAATTTTCGTCCGACCGACCGTCCGAAAGAATATGGAACGGACACGGAATGAAGAAATAGATATCCGATATTATCCGTGTCTGACTCCGAAGAAAAAATATAGAATAGGATACAGAATAAGCAATATCTGTCTGTATCCGCTCTGATTATAACCTAAGGACATGTAATCCTTTTCGTGCTTTAGCAATATCCAAAGGTGTCATAACTGGATCTAGTTATTGCGACCAACCACTGCGCCTCTTCTTTATGTAGGTCCTTCTCTACTTCCTCACCTCCGTATGTACAGTCAGCTCTCTTCTCTCTTACTTCCTGTTGCGTCCACAGGGGGCATGTGAACAAAACAATGAGCCAATCTATCTCCATGTAACCCGGCTGAGATCGCTGCTCATTTGCATGATCTGTTGGGTGCTGCAACTCCAAAATAAAGTAATCGAGCTCATGATGATTTGATTCCTCGAAAAAGTAAAGGTTACATGATTTGATTGGTAGCCAAGAAGAAAAACATGGAAATCAACCAAGCCACGAGAAACAAGGGGAACGTGTCGCGTAATTCGGTTTAGTAATTTTAGTTGTACGGAAACAATTACTAATTTCCTCCTAACTGAATTATATTTCGGATGGTCTGCTCCTAATCCGACGACGCTCTGAGACGTGCGTGCCATTGAAACAAATTATGATATATTTGAAAATAAATTATCAAACTTTGAAAGCAAATCAAGATAAATTTGAGAGCAAAGTCAATATAAATTTGAAAGTAGGTCAGGAAACTATCCAAAGCAAATTCAGAATTATTTGGATACAATGCTGTACAAAGTAAGCAAACTGAGGATACTGGAAAGTAATTCCATACAAATTTCAAATTAGATTTGTGTAGATGTTAAGCAAATCATGATAAATTTGAAAACAAATTATCAAACATTCTTAAAAGTTCATTTTGTTTCTGCAGGATGAGCAATTTTGGGATTTGGGTAAAGAGATTTTGGGTTGAGAGGCATCGGGAAGAAACACACGGCGTAACAATGAGAAAAATGCACAGGAATTCTCGATCGGTCTACGCGAATCTCTGAACCCAGCTGGGGAACGGGAAGTAGCATAAGCCGTCAGAACCAAATGGAACAACACCACGCAAAAACGCATGTCCGCTGCGTTCTGCAGCCATGCACACATAGGTACGGATAAGCGGTGCTGCCAAATTTTACTTGACTGGATGATGAAACACTATGGGCCTGTTCTTTTTGGCTGCGGCTTATAGTTTTTGGCTGAAAGTTTTGAATTTTGGCTGTTTACGGTACAGATTACGGAGAGATCGATACTCACTTGCGATTTTGGCTGGTACAGATGTTAAGCTTTTAACGTGTACTACGTTTAACTTGTAGGTCCCGTCTTGAGAAAATACTCTGTTTAAAAGTTAGGTACTGTAACAGCTGCCAAAAACCGACCGGCTTATGCCCTGCCGAACACCCCCTATATCAGTTGATCTATGCAACGGCCACATGCATATTATTGAATGAAAAGCCCAGTTGGGATTTTAAAAATTCAGAGAAGAAAGACGAGTGCTATGCTAGGGATTAGCTGGGTAGTACATTTATGTTGCACTCGTCGATACGTGCAGATTAAATACAATCATGTACAGTCACATATAGCACAAGAAATGCAGAGGCCGATATTGGAAAAGGTGAGTGTGCTTGCCTTTGGTGATTAGAAATCTTGAAGCTAGCTAGGCTGGTATATCTAGATGGCACCAACACCATTCAGTATTTGCTTCTTCAGGACTCACGAGTGCGATCGATGTAGGATTGGGAGGTGTTGGGATGTACAAGGTAGCAGAGTAAAATGTGGCGTGGCCTTAGCTTCTTCACTTGGGAAGCACCTCTTTCAGAACATGTACAGATGATTTTTCTAACGTCCAATCATGTACCATGTTTTTCTTTAATTTCCTTTTTCTTTTTCTTTTCGTTCTTTCTTTTTTGCAAAGCAGGAGGCCCGTGCAAGCGGCCGATTCTCTTGATTCCATCGACAGAACAACAGTTTAGTACATGAAAGCCCAGCTTTTATGCTTTGAATCCTCTGTCAACTGCAAAGACTTTTGTCTCCTATAAATTGAGAAAGGCTAATAATAAAATCCCCTTAAGATTAAAGAAATAAGAAACTTGTAACAAAATCTATGAGGCTAAAATCCTAAACCCTATATCTTACCATATGATTTGAGAGTATAAAACACCATCCATAAACATTCTTCTTATATCACAATGAGGTCTCTAAAAGATTAAAATCGCAATGAGGTCCCTATAACATTAAGACTGATAATTTAAATTTCTAAGTCTAAGCATCAACAAAACCTTATCCTCTAGATCAAATCAAGAACACATAATTAAATCAATAAAGCAAAATCATGAATACTAACCCGAGCCGGAAGAAGAAGACATGATGCGGATGTAGATGTACTCGGTAGATGTAGGAGGTGGCCGACGGTGTAGAAGGGGTGGTCGGCCGGCGGCGGAGAAGAAGACGAAGACGGCGGTGGTGGAGATGGCCGGCGGCGAGGTCGTCGGCCTTCGTTCACCCGAGCGCCCGAAATAGATCGGGTAATTTTTAGGGTTAGTGGAGGCGTGAAAAACTAGTATCAAACCTCTGCTGAAACCCTCTTTTTTTATATGGCGTTGGTGACCGGGACCGTGACCAAAAGTTGGAAACCGCCTCCGATCAAGGCGCGTGATTGGAGCGGTTGCTCCCCTTAAATTTCGGTCGGCAGTTAGCCGACGCGATCAACCCAACATTCTCCCCTTTGATCGTAAGGCTAACATCATAAACCCATTCTTTGGTAAAACAGCACACCAAGGCAATGTGTTGCATAGTCAATAAAGTATCATACAACCTCAGTACCTATAGCGTACTATTTATATCTTAGAATGGTTATTCATTATTCTTAATGGGAGTTGGTTTGTTTTAGGTACTTTTATCCAGAATCAGAGGCTTTCCAGTAAACCCATGCCGGCAACATGATCACGAAAAATACTGGGTGGTAAGCCTTTCGTAAACGGATCCGTAAGCATTAACTTAGTACTAATATGCTTGATACTTATAGTTTGATCCTGAATTCTATCTTTCACAACATGATACTTAATGTCAATGTGTTTGGCAGCACCACTTGACTTATTGTTATTTGCATAAAAGACTGCGGGTTCATTATCGCAGTACAAAATAAGTGGTTTAGAGATGCTGTCTACCACTCTAAGTCCCGGGATAAAACTCTTAAGCCATACAGCCTGCCCGGTAGCCTCATAACATGCCACAAACTCAGCTTGCATTGTTGAAGATGTCGTAAGTGTTTGTTTGGAGCTTTTCCACGAAATAGCTCCTCCTGCGAGTGTGAAGATATAATCTGACGTGGATTTCTTAGTATCAACACATCTCGCATCTTACACTTCGGGATTTTCCCTTTCCAAATTGTAAACATTACTTGGTCATAAAGTGACAGAGTAGTAGGAGACAAAGCTGCAATTAATTGGCCTGTACCGTAACGACTAACTATTGCTAGGCCGATACAAGTATCCTGTTATCAGTTGTCATACTTAAATTTCTCTTACAGTTGATTCTTGAACAGCCGGTTGTCAGGGATGGCCCTATTCTTTTTAGACTATGGTTTATAGTTTTTTTGAATAAATAAATCGAATAACCTCTTCATTATTTTTTTAAAATGGTTTATCAAAACAGTTTTTTTAAAACAGCTTATTAGTTTTTCAGCATTCGATTCATTCGCATAAGCTCATATTATGATCAAACGAACAGCCCGGCAGACCGGGTGATCGAGTTGGACGATTTGCTTACATTAGGCTGGTGGTAATTAACGCCAATGGTAATTTTGTTTTAGTTGAATGCCATATTTCTTTCTTTAGTTCTTGTCCTAAGAGTAGGCTAGTAGAGTACATGGATGAAGATCGATCTGTGCTAGATTTAAGCTCCGCAGATGAATGTTGCCATACCCCTGATCAAAAGCAACTATTACACTAAAATGGCAGGAGAACGCAGCAATAGAGAGCTAAAGCAGCGTATGGTAGAGGTAGAGCTTGAGTGCTTGTTGTAACCTTAGCAAAGGGATTAATTGCTTCAGCATCTCATTAACAGCGTATGCTAGAGGTAGAGCTTGAGTGCCTCGGGACGCCTCCTGCACCTTCACGTGATGCAACTCAACACGCGAACACGATATGTTTTTCTCCCAGAGCACCAATACGTGAATTTTTTTTACAAATAATTCATTTTTTATTCAAAAATACAGAAATATACCTGTGAGAAATTTTTTTACAAAAATAAGTTCCAGTCGCCCAATGGTTAAGCGACTGGAGCCTGTCGCCCAACCCAGCAGCGACACAATACCTGTCGTCCTACCGTGGAGCGACTGTATCTAGTCGCCCTACCGTTGGGCGATTATAATGCAGTCGCCCAATAGGGCGACGACTAGATACGTCCTCCGTGAATGTTTCAAGATTTTGTCAATTTTGTAGTTTTAAACTGGTAAAAATTCTTATCAAGTTGTAATAAAAGTCTATGTTCATTGTATGTTGTAAATACGTAAATAATTTTTCAAAAAAATTTTTACGAACGATTGACCGTAAAACAATTGATATATACAACGGTAAGTGATATTTTGATGTGCACTATTCAGATGTCGTAGGTAATGAGTAAAAGTAAGTACGACACAGTACTAAAAAGTTCACATGGTAAATAAAGAACGTTAGAAGTACATGAAACAATTGTGTATAATCAGGCACCACCCTGGCCTGCCCCGTCCCCACGCCCATGTCGGCCCCGCTTGGCCGTCCTCCGGTGCAACGGGCGACGACACTCCGAGAACGTAAAACGATCAGGAGCATGTCGCACCTACCTCTCAGCTGGTGGAGTCAGCTGCACCTCTGGTTGTGTGCCCTCCGGTGCACCGGGGAGGGCACTACCGGAGAGAACCTCCGGTGCTGTCTCAGAAGGTGCAGACCCAGACGGTCGCCTGACCCACTCGGAGAAGTACTGGTCCACGTGCTCGTCCAATAGCGGATACCGCCAGTCGGAGTCACGACCATCACGAGCCATACCTACAAAAAGAGTTCAAGTTACGTTCAAGTTACTGATTTTTCTAATACGTATAAATTTTGACACTAAATTTTCTACATCTAAATTTGTAAACTAAATTTTCTATAATAACGCATCTAACATACTGAACAAAATTTTGACACTAAATTTTCTACATCTAAATTTCTACACTAAATTTTCTACAACAATACATCAAAAATACTATACAAAATTTTGACACTAAATTTTCTACATCTAAATTTCTACACAAAATTATCTACACTAATATATCAAAAATACTAAAATTTCCATACTAAATTTTCTATACTACAAATGTTCTATACTAAAAAAATATATACTACAAATACTAAAATTTCTATACTAAAAATTGTACTAAAATATCCATACTAAATTTTCTATATCTACAATTTTTACTACCACTAACATTTCATACAAAATTACGTTAACAAAATTTTCTATCCTAAAAATTGTATACTACAAATTTTTCTATACTAAAAATGTGTACTACAAATTTTCTATACCAAAAAACTATACAAAATTTCTACACTAAATTTTCTACATCTATAGTTTTAATAACACTAACAAAAATAACATACAAAAAATTACCTACTAAATCTTTTATCTTTCTCTTCTTCCTCTCTTCTTCTCCTCGCTCTCGCCTCTCGCGCTCGCCTCTCGCTCTCGCCTCTCGCGCTCGCTCGGTGCCGCTGCCTGCCTAAGAAGAAATGAAACCGGCGGCCGAGCGTGCCGCGCTTTATCCCACCCCCGGTCGCCACACGGTTGGGCGACCGACTGGATTCCAGTCGCCCAACGGTGGGGCGACTGGAATTAATCGCCCAACGGTTAGCAGATTCACCAGGTGTCGCCGCTGGGTTGGGCGACAGGCTTCAGTCGCCTAACCATTGGGCGACTGGAGCCTATTTTTGTAAAAAAAAAATTCCGCAGATATATTTCTATATTTTTGAATAAAAATAGATTATTCGTACAAAAAAATTCCCAATACGTTCCGTATTTCTCTGCCTCCTTCGATTACACCGATCACCACAACCTCTCTTTCGCTGCCTTACATGGCTACAGAATTCTACTTGGCAAGGCTAGTTACACGACTAGCAATCGAAAACTCAAAATGACTCGGTTTCTACTCTTAACTATACTTGGACTCAAACTCCATACATGTTCATATATGTTTGACTTAGATATAGACTAGTAAAAGAAAACAAGATTGCTAACTCTAACAAATAAAAAACATGAAAAGGAAAAAAAAACACAACTTATAAGCTGTAAGATCCGGACTCTAGCAACCTGTTAGGTCCAACCAGGTTTACTCCCTGGTCCCCAGGTCTTAAATAGATTACGCACCTAAGTCCATGGACTGCCCGCAAGCAAGCCTCTCAAGCAATAATCTTATAAGTGGTATTGGACCTTCACCCCCTAAAAGACTAATCAAATAGGTGGAGGCTCCCTCAAACTAGTTGTACTTTTTTCTTTCCCACAATTTGTGTGGGACTATTTCCCAACAATCCCCCTCACACATGGATTGTCTGTACGGATTGTGCACACCGCACTCCTGGGAAATGTTAGGTGTCTGGGCGATGGATTGTGCACACCACACTCTTAGGAGATGTTAGGTGCCTGGGCTCTGATACCATTGTTAGATTCGGACCCTAGCACCTCGCCAAGTCTAACCGGGTTTACTCCCTGGTCTCTAGGTATTAAATGGGCTGCGCATCCTGCGCACCTAAATAACAACCTTGTAAGTGGTATTGTGGCTTCTCCCCTAAAAAACTAGTTCAATGAGTGGAGTCTCTCTCACACTTATAAGTTGTGTTTTTTTTCCATAATCTATGTGGGAGTATTTTCCAACAATTTACTCTAACAAAATCAGTAATTTTGGTGTGCCAAGCGAAAAAAAAGATCACTAATTTTAGCTTGGGAGGCACTGGGAAAGGAATAGATATCGAGTAAAAAGCAACACGGATTCTGAACTATGAGTGAAGGGGTGTTGTTAGCTTGGATTGATCTATGTATCACTATTTTTTTTTAAGAAAGTGATGGGAAATGGAAGCTACGAAATACATTTGTTCTTTTCAACGCAGTCTCATTATCAGTAATTTATCTCAGAATGCAAATATCAAACTTTTCGCCTTGTCGCGGTACCAGAGAAAAGGCTTGAAATCCCACATGCTTTAGCAACGGTAAAAGGATCACAAGAGGCAAGAGATTAATTCGATCACCGTTGCAGTGGGAACACGAAATGCACAATTATAAGATTGCCCTACTGTGTTGTATAACTAGAATCATAGGCGCGGCGCCACGCCGCGCCAGCCACCGTACGTACCAAAATAAAAGAGACGATAATTCGTGAGGAGTTTGAAAAAAAATCGGGGGCAAAAACGTATTTTCGAAAAAAGCAAAGGGGTTATTCGCAAAAAAACGAGGACCTATTAAAAAAACCAGAGGCAAAAACGCATTTTCGAAAAAAGCAAAGGGTCTTTTTGCAAAAAACCGAGGACCTGTAAGTAAAAAAACAGGACCCGTGCGCAATTTCCGAAAACGCGGAGGGCCATCCTGCAAAACAGAGGGGCCAAAAAAATCCAAGGACCTTTTCGCGAGAACCAAGGATCAGAACGTAATTTCGGGAAAATACAGGGGCTTTTTCGCAAAATAGCTCGGCAGACCGTACGCAAATTCTCGCGCCACGCGGCGGGCGGAGCGTCGCGCGGGGCGACGTGGCCTCACGCCTGCGCAGGAACCCCGCTATAATAGAAGTAAGATTTGGTAGTTGGCGTGGTTCGTGAAATAAGTTAAGAAACAGGTCAATTAGCAAATCACCACTTCGTCCTATCTACCTCTATTTACGACGGCCAACCTTCGCTCCCCTTCGTTATATAGATGATTTTCTGCTTCCTCTCCTCCATCGCTACTGCCAATATTTCTTGTCACCTCACAAAGATACAAGGTCTCAACTCATTTCTTGCCAAGATATATAGTGCACGTCATGTAGTATGATATTACTGCCTATGGTCTACAACACAAAAAAGTATGCAAATTGCATATATTGCTGGACACAAAGGTAACACTTTCTTCTGGCATTTCTTGTCTTGGCTATCAACATATTGATATGGACTTATGCAATGGTAAATATGATTAAGTTGTGTCTACTTATTTAAGTTAGGATCCTCAAAATTTGGCTTGGGAGGCATCGGAGAATGGTGAATAACAACCTTGGTATCTCCGTCGCATACTCCAAAAACAGAACTTGACATTCACCTTCTCTCTCAAAGGGCTTGCGAGTAATTTGGCGAGATTGAATAGCTCCGCTATCACGCGACAAAATAATGTATTCTAACTTTAGTTCAATAAGAAAAGTTGGATCCCAAAAATAAAAGCCAAAGGATTGCTAGACTACGAACTTGCTTCTCAAATTTGTCTCTCTGCAGAGAAATTTATAGTTTGAACATATTGCCTTATGTGGTTTTTTTCCCTCCTCATGCAACTATATATGTTAGAAGGAGCTTCTTATAAATAAATTCTAAAACACAATGAACTAGAAAAATTACAGTAGTTAACATAAGAGTTCATTGTACAAGATGGAATTTAAGAAGACATCAGGTATCAAATGTCCGAGTATTAGACATGTCACAGGGTGGGCTTCTATTCATTTACTAAGATGCAATACTGCATTCACTAAGATGATCCATCGCGATACAAAAATTAACATCAACTGCTTTACTTTGCCCTAACCAATCTCTCGATCCGCCCTCGTTCTATAGTAGTCCATTTTATATTCTGGGACCAATCTGAAGTGATGTTTATATACAATGCCAACGTTAGTGGTGGAAACGGATTGAAGACAAATCAAATAGTGGCGAAATCACATTCATATTTGTATATTTTAAATGAATACAAATTTGAATTCTAATATGCTCGATATGAATATGAATCAAACGTCATGAAAAATATGAATTCAAATAAAATATATACTCAATTCAGTCAAATTTATATATCTTTGTAACTTATATAATGTGAAGATATTAATGACACTTTACCATCATGCAGTCACACTTGTCCACTCTAATTTATTTATTTTCACCTAAAGGAATATAAATTCATATTAATCCATTGATCTTGCATATTGCAATAAAAACATGTATATTACTTCATCGAATTCAAATACAAATAGTTCAGATAAAATAATATTTCAGATAGGAAAAGTTTTACAATATTGGTATCATGAAAAGCTTTACCATATTGGTATCCATACTTTTCGTGCAAATTCGAATACGAATGTCAATGGGGGAATTTGTTATCAAATGAAAATATCTATACCATATTCATACTCTATCAATTACAGTAATCGAATAATACGAATAAATCATATTCATTTCCCACCCCTAGCAACCTTCACTCTTCCCTTAGCTTGGTGTCTTCTCTCCTCCATCTAGCCAGTACATTTCATTAATTCTTGCCAAGAGGAGCGGAACTAATTATATAACCATACTCAACATAAAATCGGAGGCCAACTGTTGCGTACAGCACACAATGTACAAATATTATTGCGCAGCAGATCAAAATGTAAATTTGCAATGCGAGCTCTGATCGATGTTCATGTATCGCAGGAGTGTGATTGAGTTAGGAGTGGGAGGTGCTAGGAAATACAAGGTGATGGGGTTTAAAGCGCATTGGACTGTCCTTCAGCCTGGTGGAAGTCGGAAATACAACAATGGGCGTCTGCTCTCTCGCCATGGCGAATTCACCGGTTAAAAGACTACAATTTATTTATAATTCAACATTCTTCCTCACGTATAGACTCTCACAGATCTAAGAACAATTTATTTTTAATTGCGCCAACCGAGTTTGAACTCAAGACCTATTAGCTCTGATACCATGGGGTGTTCTTTTTGGCTGCGGCTTATGGCTTTTGGCTGAAATTTTTGAATTTTTGCTGTTTACGGTACAGATTACGGAGAGACCGATACTCACTTACGATTTTGGCTGGTACAGATATTGGGCTTTTAACGTGTACTACGTTTAACTTGTAGACCCCGTCTTAAGAAAATACTCCGTTTGAAAGTTAGATAATGTAGCTTTGTTGAAGGAGTCCAATCTTTTGGAGACAAATGCGTTGCATTGTGTTGTGCGTTCGGAGAACAGCGTGGGAGTTTCCCAATTTTATTTTCGGATTTAGAAGGAGAAAAGAAAGGAAAAGATAAAATGACAGTCTAAAAAAAAGATAAAATGCCTTCCATTAGTTTCTGGGTTTCATTAGAAAGTAGATCAGGAGAGACTAAGTGGTAGGATACGACAAACCTGTAAGTGGATAGAATATTCTAGATATGGATAAAAATGAAACTAAGATTACATTTTGTTCTATTTGATACAGTGCAGCCTCACTCTCACCTGAGAACAACTATAAACAGTGTACCTCCTAATGTTAATGTGCTACAATGTATATGGTATAACCAGATGTCTCTAGCCTAGTAATTAACAGCTGCATATTATCTACGAGATGGTATTGAGAGGGTCTTAAGAGTCGGATTGTTAGGAGGCTTGCCTATTATAAATGGATTGCCGGGATTACTGGCAGAAGGCAATAAAGAGTCAATTCATCTAGTTTCTGTTGGAGGATAGCAACAAGATGATTGCTGACCTCAACAGGCAGATGGCTCAGCTGCTTCAAGTCGTCTCCAAGAAACAAGAAGAGCTGGAGGAAATTGAGCAGCGTTTGGGGTCAGCAGCCTTCTCGTTAGCCATCGCGATTTCCATCCACCGACGGCAGTTTCAAGGATGGTGCAACGCCCGGCCCATCCTCTACGCCTAAAGTGCTACTATCATTGTATTACAATACCACTTTTAAACATCTGCTAATTATTTTAAACAAACTCTACTTTACTCATGAAACCCGCCATTAAGAAAAAATCAGCAACCTCGTACCGTGATCAATCACGCTCTTATACCACGATGATACGGACCAACTAAGGATTAGTTGATGCGTAAGAATGGCCCGATCTTTCCCGGTACAATCAGTGAGGTTTATTCTCCTTGGATAGAGTCTTCTCCTTGTCTTGATGCAGCAAATAATATTGATAAGAGCAATTTGCACTAGTATGCAAGGCGCACACTAGAAGCAATCCACCGAACTCCCGAAACCGTGAATTCAGCAAGAAGACACGAATTAGAAGGGATGAACCTTGTAGATTCGATGGGCAATCTCAAGAATCTATTATTCTTGCCTTGCACCAACTCGGCAAACTCCAAACGAGAAAACCTTACAATCACGCAATCTGGCCGCCAACAACCATCATGACGATTTTCTCCTTTATTTCACAAGCATAAAAACTTATCATATCATAACCTAAGTTCCAATGAGGCTAAGGTCCTGGCCTTATATTGGTGCACAATGCACAGCCTTGACTAAAACTCACGCACAACCTGGCCTAAGGCCGAAACAAACTCCAATACGAACTAAAAAGGAAATATCTAAACTGTTACCACTGGATTTTCTCTCAATTTACGATGTGACCATGAGGATTACGTGGCTGACACCTTGTCCATTGTATGAGGCTTCGAAATAGCTTTCCAACGAGTCCAAGAACGCCCAAATCAGACTCCGTTTGTGAAAGTCATGGACGTTTTAGTATCGGTCTATCCAGCTGTCCCAATCCAAGTCCGAACCGCTCGGCCACAATGCTGACAGTTCCCCATCTAGGAACACTCAGCAGCACGGTGTCCATCACCGCACTTGAAACAGATCATGCCCTGTCCTGCGACATGACGATAAGCTGGGGTCACCGATGAAGAATGAGGCACTGAAGAAGACGACCTCGAAGTCTTGGACTTAGATGATTGTAGGGGACGTTGTCCCCACTTGGATTTCTTAGGAGCAGGTCGCTGAGATGACCCACCCCCTTCGGTGAAGCTCCTCTTCTGGTCACCACCAGAAACGCTCGAACCACCAGAGGGTTGCAGCCCTTTAGTCTGAACTTCCACGGACCTAAAGTCTTGTGATGCGGTAACTTCCATATAGCGTGATCAATCCGCAGCTTGGACGGGTGTACCTGACCCGTCAAAGGCAGCGGATCGCAAAGCCAACCACTCACGAAGGCCCATTCTTGCTTTCGGTACGACCGGAACGGCAACAGGGGCAGCAACGGGTACGACCGTAGCAACGGCTGAAGGCCTCGTCGGATCGCTCACTATTGACTGCTCAGCAGAAGCAACCTGCGCCGGGTGCCTCGTGCTGAATCTCAAGCAGTGGCTCCACTTGGGCATGGCCACGGCCACGCCCGCACCCACTACCTCTCGGCTTCTCTATTCAAGACAGATAGCCAATCACACAACTAGCCCACAAACATCCATCTCAGCAACACAGATCAACAACAAAGCTAGCGAAAGTGTAAATATAATGCAAAACCCATTCCCCATCCTATGGTGTACCAGTGTGTCAAATTTTTAATTTAATTATTAAGCCTGAGTCAAATTTTTAGTTGAGTAATTAACCTAAGTTGCTAAATTTCTTTACCACGGACCTAACGCCCGCTCTGATATCAACTGTAACACCCCGCCCATCCTTTGGGCCTAGAGTGCTACCATCATTGCACTCCAAAGAGTGATTAGTTTGCACTTGAAATTGTGATCGGTTCCATCAAGTCCAGCAGTTTGCATCCCAAAAAAATCTGATCGCTATAGTGCGTGAACAGTACTGCTACACTACCATGAACAATGCTGCTACAGTTCCGTGAACAGCGCCACTACAGTACCGCGTGAAAAAAAATTCTGCACTGTGGTCGTTTCTGTTACACATATCCTTAATTTTCGTTCATCTTTGAGACTAGTCTTTGATAATTGCATTAAGGGTTTTTCTTGGTATTAATTTACAACCGCTGAAATTTACCTTTTTGTGCAAGAGAAAGCTAAATCTTAGTGCCAACTACAAGTTAAAAAAAGAGAGAGAAAGAAGGAAAGAAAGAAAGAAAGAAGGCAGCCGACAAAAAAAAGCCTCGGCCAAAAAAAAGAAAAGAAAAGAAAAAAATAAGAAAGAAAGCATTGGCCGAATTATGGTGAGTTCTTAGTCCATAAATTTAGTTCGTGTAATTTAATTTCTTGAGCAATCTTGTGCCCTTACATTTTTAATATTGCAATTGGCTAGCGTCTCTCCTAGTACTTAGTGCAAAACGAGTTATTTAATCGCAATTTCAGATCGCTTCTATTTAGCTCATTCCTTTGTTGCATCGAGTCACATTGATTTTTACGTGTGCGTTCATACACTTCACTTAAACCTTTTGGATCAGCACTTAGACAAAATATTCTAACTTGGACTACTACTTAACTTAACAACATCAAGAATTTCAGATTGCATAGGTTGATATTTTCCCTCCAAGCTCCACATATAAGCCATTGTTATAACAGTGCTTGTGCAATTGAATTCGCTTGATCTATCACCTTGTGTTGTCTACCGACACCAAAGTGCGTGCAGCTCTTCAATCCCAACAAGGACGCAAACGAACTTCGGTTGGTAAGAGAAGGCGAGGATGAGTGACTCCACATAAATTCCACATATTCTTTGCTATTTTTTTGCAATACTAACAATGGCGGGATATTTAACATTTCGTTCCTCATGGTATGACTCTCGATACTTGTATTTTTTATTCTATAGAAGTATAGATCCGGAGGAGTATCTCAAATGGGTGGGACAACTCGAATGTGACCTCAAGTTTCACAAGCTGTCCGAAGCCAAGAAAATGACACAAGCCACCATGGAGTTTGAAAATTATGCATGCACTTGGTGGAAGCGATATCCTAGGAAGCAATATGTCACTACTTGGGAAGAATTGAAGCAGGTCATGAGAAATGAGTTTGTGCCATATGAGTATGAGCTAGAGTTACTTCATCATATGAAGAGCATTCGCTAAGGACGTCTATCTGTCCAATCTTATTATGATGAGTTGGATTGTGCTGTGTATCATGCCAATATCACAGAGACATGAGCAAAGAGAGCTTACTTCAAAAGAGGTTTGAATTCTAAGATTGATGCTACTGTTCATTTGAAATATGTGGTAGTATGCAAGATCTTGTGAATTATGCTATAGAGGAGGAGAAGAGAATTAAAGAAAGACGTACACCATGGCTCAACCTAAGTCTACACTTCAGTTCGCATGCTGTTACCAATGCGTCACATGAGAAGATGACCGAGCATGGGACTTCCCCTTCGGTCAAGGCATCATATAGTGCTGCCCCGTTGCTACATGAGGAGATCGTGGTTGATGGTAATTGTGCCATTGCTGGCCCACGATCCACAAAATATGAGATGCTTCAAAACCCATGTTAGGATGAGAGTCACATAGCCAAATTGAGTGTGAGTGATAAAAAGAGTGAGTTGTGTGATTCCACCATATGTGAGGTTGAGATATTCCAAATTGAGAGTTAGAGATATACACAAAAAGTAAAAAAGAGAAGTAGATGATAGGAAAAGTGAGATTGTATGTTATACTAACGACTTACTCTCTACTTCTAGTATTGTTTCTCCCATTGTGCAGGTTAAAGAAGAAGAGAAGCTAAATGCTAAACAAACCATAGAATTTGAAGTTGAAGCTACACTACCTACATCACCTACATCATCTGAGGAGGACGTTCAATGTAACAATAAGGGTGATATATTGGTAGTTCATCAAGAAAAGGTGGGTAATTGTGAGAATTTTTGTGCCCAATTGGAAATACCATATTCTTAATTTAATATGCTTAATTTACATAATGTGGAATTGATTACTCATAAAGAAGTTCTTAGTAGAATATCTCCTGATGATTCTTTGTATTATATCATGTTCGATGATCCTAAAGAGCTATCTAGTGTGATTCTGAATGTTGCTGAAATCTCATGTTTAAAATCACTAGTTAGTACCTATGCCTACACCTATAAGTTCAATTTGATCGGAGATTATCGTGTAGATAACAAGTTCTATGTTTGTCGAATATGCATTACATGTGATAAGCTTGCTGAATTGAAATTGCATATTTTGGATAAACAATCTTTTGTACCATATCATTGTCACAATGAGATGTGTTTCAACAATAGTGTTTCATGTTTTAAAAGAATTCTGAAGCTTACTTGTTCATCCTTTAACGTACGATTATGTACAAATAATCAGAGTAGCGCAGTTGAAGCATGGAAAACACTAAAAATTTTCTTCTCCATATTTGAACAACTTGAACGGCTTTTGTCTTTTGATATCTTATCTATGTTCTTAGAAAAGTCGAGGACGACTTTTTTTCATAGGAGGGAGAATGATTTGAATGACAATATTCGAATATATATATCTTATGGCTATGGTTGTACTAAATGCTTTGTGCAAAATAATAAGAATGACACAATAATTGATTCATATATATACCATACATACGTGTTATTCTTTTTGTTGACCACACCTTCAGATGTACAAGATATGCTAAACAGAAAAAGTGTGAACGATAGATACATATACCATACATATACATTGTATTCTTTGTTTAGTACAACTTCAGACTATCAAAAGCCGACGACGGCTTTTCTTGAAGAAGGGGAGGATGACGCGAATACGCTCATGTCTTGCACTTCTCAGTTAAATATATTATTTAACTGGAAGGAATTATTGAACCACATTAAATATTATCAGGTGAACTCTAATTTAATTGGGTCTTTAATTATTATACTTAGAGATACAGAGTTACTACTATTTTATTTAATTATATACAGGCCCATATTTGATCTGTACAAGCCTAAAGTGAAGATGCGTTTAGAAGGTCTCGTCGACACTAGTGCATCGTCCATCACTTCGAGTGTACAAGATAATGAGGATATTCCAGTCAGACTGATTATGCGAGCACGAGCTAAAAATATTAATCAACAGGTGAACTCGCTCTTAATTAAATTTGGCTTTAATTTACATGAGAATTGGTTGCTACCTAATGCTAGTATTTTAACTAGTCTCATGTTTTTACATGAGAAGATGTTGAAATGCCGAAGCCAAAAGAAATCAACCGAGCAAGAAAATCATACATGCGCATGTGAATCAAGACAAAGGAAAAAAAACAAGAGAACTACTAATACATGCATGACTAAGTCATGTATCAAGAAGGAGCAAATCTACATGCATGTATGAATCACGTATCAGAGTGCAACTACACGCATGCATGCATGGCCGAGTCTTCACGGGTGCAGCGGAAAAGAAGAAAACAAATGACGTTGGCGAGGCTATTACTACTGACTCCGGTTCGCACGGCGCGGCTATTACTACCGGCTTCGGTTTTGGTCAAGACAACACGACGGACATGGCTTGGTTCTCGTGTGTGCGCGTCATGCGCGTGAGTCCGGTTTCAGTTTGTGCGTCGGTCACGTCTTCGTTGCTCTTTGGCCGATGTGAATTCTGCTCGTGCGCGTGCGTCCTGTGCGTGGGTCTTTAAAACGGTGACCTTTTTTTTTTTCTCTCTTTGGGACAGACCACCATAAATCAATCTATTATTTTTAGAGAGAACTATACGTTTATTTTTTCTAGGGTTTAACACATAGATACAACTTAGAGGGGAATCGGACGATCTTCTCCGTCGTTCTTATGATTCCTTGTGATTTGCCGGAGCGACGACACGTCTACTTGGTGGTCGGGTAGACGGGATCACGAGCGTGTGGTTGGGCGAATTCTATTGTCGCAGGTTGCTGTTCTAACAGTGGTTGGCGCCATCGATTCGTCAGGTTGCACGGATCCAAACTATCTTCATCGATCCTACGCCATGAAGATCGGGCAATCCCCTGCATCAAAAGTTCTGACCAGAAAACCTCTCAGATTTCATCACATCAGAAGCACTATCCATTGCTGTATTGCAATAAACTTTCTGAATTGTTACAAATGTGGGCAATAATTTAATTTCAAATTTTACGAAGAGACAAATATAATAAACTAATGATGCAAAGCTTACTACTAACAGCAGACTACTCATCATACTTCAGAATATACTCATGACAAATATAGTAACAAAATCGTACGCGCGCGCGAACGACTTACTTGTTAGCCTGAAGAAGAATAGAAAGCCGCGTAGGCTTGACGCAGTGCAGAACATAGATGACGCAGTGCAGTGAGCGGTCGCGCAGATGCGCTGCCCAGAAACCTTATTGGCGCCCTGTGCAGGTACTCTCTGCGGCAACGGTTCGGAGATAGCCACTCTCCCTCCTTCCAAGTGCATGCCGGGAAGAAAGGTCGACGAGATCTTCCCGGTCGACGAGCTCTAGACAGCACAGTACCACAGCACAATAGCAGAGCAAAAAGTAGTGGAAGAATGGAGGTGCAAAATCCTCTCTTTTATACCTTAGAAGTCTCCAGGTATAAATAGATATGCAAATTACTCTCTGGTAACTGCCCCATTCAACTGAAATAATTCACTGGTAACTGATAATATTTAACCAGTGATTTACTCACTGATAACTGCCTATCATCAAATATCCAATTAAGCCTCAAATTTAAACATTTGAATCTCATTCAAACAGAGAGAGTGATGTGCAGGGTTCAGCAAAAATAAAGATGGACTTGGTCTACCAAGTGGCGCGCCACATCATGGCACGGTCGTGCGTCACAAGTCATAAGTCACGCGATTTTCACGTGAAAATACGCGAATACGCGCGCGCGTGTGCGCGCGCGTGTGAGACTAGATAGAACCCTCCTCATACTATCTCTATCCATATTCAAGGAGTGGTGAGGACTCCACCTTATAAATTGGTCTTCCTCATATTTCCTTAGCAATATGATATTAAACCATACATGCCTTGAATTAAGGAAATGGACCATAAATATGGACCAATTTCTAACAATTACACCTGAAATAGCTCTAGTAAATGGGTTCTTTTGGCTTGCTACTTGTAGCTTTTAGTTTTTACTACAGTAACTAGGTTTTGCTATCGTAATTAGCTTTTAAACGGTACATCTTTTCAAGACAGAGTTTACAAGTTAATTATAGTAGACATCGTACTGGCTTTAGGTATACCGGCTAAAATCGTATACGATTGTCTCTCTTTTCGTATTCTCTTTCTCGAACAGTTAGAATTCAAAAGCTATAAAGCACGACCTAAAAGATAGATTAAGTCCTCAATCCGAGCCATATAAGCTACATGGACAGTTGTAGTGAGCTTTAGCACTTTAACATTGAATAGAGCTTTAGCACTATATATGCTCCGTATATATATCTATATATCTGTACTCTCCTTTCTCTCTTTCACCTTCACCCATATATACCAACAGCATTCTCTCCTCTTTGTTTTGTTTCTTGTTTATTAATACCTCAATGGAAAACAAAGTCGCATCTAATTTCTTTCCAAGAGGCAGTCTGTGAACTCGTGCTCCAACGGTTGATACAGATAATGAAAAGCCAAAGCTAAATCTCCTATACTGGTTGTTTAAGTATTTCTACATAAATATACTACCTGCAGCACAAGATCAGTATGATAAATCTAGCTTTAACTTCGTTCATTTACTCTATCAAGATCAGTAATTTTGGTGTGCCAAGCGAGCACACAAACCTCAAGAAAAAAGGATCACTAATTTTGGCTTGGGAGGCATTGGGAAAGGAAAAGATATCGAGTAAAAGGTGTTAGCGGAAATCACTGCGCAGTTTCTTCAGATTGTTTTGCATGCACGAGGCTAACAGCCCATTACCTTCCAGGAGCTATTCCTCTGCCATACCTCCTCTTCTTCAGCTGTATTTTCGCTTTCATTAACTGTAGCACATCATGTGCTGATGTAAACGTATATTTAACTGAATGAATACAACACACTCTGTGTGGCTCATTTTGTTCAATTCTACATGGTATCAGACTAGACTAGGTCCCCTGTTTTCCATCTTCTTGCTGATATGATTCGCCTACAGCCATGAGTGAGCTTCCTACCGGTGAGACAAACTCACCTCCCTTGCACTCTGAGAACCTTGGCACAACCGCTGCTGCAGCATCCAGTGCCACCGCCACAGCTCTTTCTCCTGGTCAGATTCTGTGTCCAGCTGCTCAGGTTCCGAACGTTCGCTCCCACATCCCCATTGTCCTCGACATGAAAGATGCCAACTATTCCAAATGCTGAACGTTCTTCACTACTGTTCTTCATCACCTCGACGGTTCCGACGCAGATCACAACGATCATCGCTGGTGCAGGAGGTGTAGGATCGAATACTGCAATCAGAGTGGTTGAATGATTGCCTCTTCTTTTGGAATCTCCTGGTGGTCGGTGAAGGTTCCGACTACTCGGTGCTTGACTGTTCGATCGACCACTCAACATTTGACTGCTCGCTCAACT
This sequence comes from Bonia amplexicaulis, assembly GCA_036346245.1. Taxonomy (NCBI): domain Eukaryota; kingdom Viridiplantae; phylum Streptophyta; class Magnoliopsida; order Poales; family Poaceae; genus Bonia; species Bonia amplexicaulis. The sequence continues at coordinate 8,958,063 of CM070759.1, read as the reverse complement.
TAGATCTTCGACCGATTTGTATGTACTCAAAATCTTCAACACCAGTAGCCGAACCACTCAAATACCTTTGCACGTCATCGTAAGCGTCAATCCAATTGCAATCACCAGCACTCTTCGAACAAATCACAAATCAGATTGATTCAAGATGATCTTTATTGCCGAATTTTTGTGGATTTACAAAGTACCCTCACAAGCACCTCTGAAAGCCCTAGCCAGAAACTAAAGTCTCTTCAATCTCTTCGCCAAAACCCTTCTAAAATCCTTGCATTAACTCTTAGCATTTTCCTGCTTTTATAGGCTAATGCCCCAAACGTGTCCTCATCAAACACGAACACAAAATCTTATCTCTTTCGAAAATTAAGGGACCAAAAACCCTTCCAAACATGGATTTTCCAAAATCTCTATACCTTCCTAGTTATGGACTCTATCCATAACTCTTTCAACTCATCACATGGTAAAGCCTATAGGACTGCACCTCCCGTAGCTTCTCCACACATCATCCACCTCATGTTGAAGCCTTCAGGACCGCACATCTCGTAGCTTTTACACACATCATCCACCTTTGATTTCCATGTGCTCCAGCGTGAGCCCGACCACCACATGACATTCTTGACCGCCTAGACCTCAGATTTCCCCAACTATTGAAGGACAAAATTGAGCTCAGTGTGACGAGATGTTGAAACAAGGAATTATTCGAGGGAGTACATCAGTATTCTCTTCGCCAATTTTGCTCATTCACAAGAAAGATGCATCAAGGCTTTACGATGAAGGCTTTGCCCAAACCGACCTCGATGAAGGCTTTACGATGTTTTCTTGGCTTGACTGGTTACTATTGTAAGTTCATCAAGGCTTATGGCGAGATGGCCGCCCTACTCACGAAAATGTTTTAAAAGGAGGCATTTGTATGGCCTGTGGATGCCGATGCTGCATTTGCATCTCTTAAAACAGCTTTGTTATCTGGCCCAGTTCTGCAACTTCCGAGAATTTGTCAAAGGATGCGCTATTTGTCAAAGAAATAAAATGGAGCACCTACACCCAGCTGGTTATTTGCAACCTTTGGCAGTCCCGAGTATTGTTTGGCCTGATATTTTCATGGATTTTATTGAAGGTCTTCCGAAAGTGGCTGGTAAATCCGTCATATTGTCCGTGGTGGATCGTTTCTCTAAATATACTCATTTCATTGTTTTGAGGCATCCCTATACTGCTAGCTCGGTTGCTCGGGTATTTTCAATGACATAGTTCACCTACACGGTATTCCATCTTCCATTGTCAATGATCGTGATCCGGTATTCACTAGCAACTTTTGGTCGGATTTGTTTCACCCGGCAAGTGTCAAATTGCAATTGAGCTCAGTGTTTCATCCTCAAAGTGACAGGCAAACGGAGGTCATCAATCGTATCATCGTAATGTTCCCTCACGCGGCAGTATCGTTCGCGCACACCTTAACTGGGGGAGTTTGGGAGTTGTTGGTTGAATGGTTAGGTTGTTTTCCTGCCGAGGCTACTTGGGAGCGTTTGGATACATTCAAGGAAGCATTCCCGCTCAAGGATGAGATGTTTCGTAAGGAAGGGGTATTGAGTTTCATGCATCAACCAGTTCAAAAAAAATTAATTGCAGTCTACTTCTATTCCACGTATTAGGTCTAAAGGAGCCTACACATCAGAAGGAGTGTTGAAGTATAAGTGAATTGCCCATCTTTCCTCATCAGCTTAAGCTTTTGGGTGAATTGGTTGGTGTATGCAACTCAATAAGGGGGAAGTGTTATAGACATATTTTTGGGCAAAACATATCACCGGCGTCCTCGACAGCACCAAAATTCTGCAGCGGCATCGACAGGACCGGCAGCAAATGCTGAACGTGCTACAGTCAACAGCAGCTGCAGCATTGCAGTTGATAGCAGAGAAGGCAGCGATATTACCAGCTATACAGCAGGCCGACTTGAAGACGGCAAGGAACAGCTATTGGAAAGGCTGCTGTATAATTGGAAAGGATACTTCTTAGTAATAGTATGATAATTATATTATGACTTCTATGTTTAGCAAGTACTTGATAATAGTTGGTATGTTAATCCGGGTCGGGTATTGAGAGGGTCTTAAGAGTCCGATTGTTAGGAGGCTTGGCTTGTTATAGAAAGATTGCCGGGATTACTGGCAGAAGGCAATAAAGAATAAATTCATCTAGAATAAATTCATCTGGTTTCGGTTGGGTCAGAGCCTCTACTGCAAGGAGCAGAGGGCGATCACACCTTTACCCTTTTCCTTCCAATTCCCAGCCATATCAATATATATGGTTCTTCGATCTTTCCTCTCATCCATGTTTCTGCATACCAGCAGCCATGTCTCTCTGTTTGTTCTCTGGTTTGAGTCAAATATTACTACTATTTGCTTCAGTGTTTCCATATATTGAACTGCAGCACATCTAGATGACATAAGCGATGATAAAAATGAACTGGAACTTTTTTCATCACTTCATAAATATTAGTAATTTCGGCTTGGAAGGCATTGGGAAAGTGCTGGACAGTGGACATTGAGTAGCACGGACTTGAAGCTTTTGGTGAAGTCTTTTGTGAACTTGGTTGTCTCATGGAATTCACCTGGAGATAAGCTGAGTCGAACAGCGGTATATGACAAGCTGGTAAAACGACTAGACTTTGTTTTCCTTCTAGACAAGGTGATTGGAATTGAGGTGTGGATAAAATAAAGCTAAAATTCGTTTGCTCTTTCTTGATTATACAGTATCATTTTGATACAACACTACTCTTCTAAGATGGTCTCTGTACAGGAAAATTCGTTGCCTTCCACACAAACTGTAAATTAGAACTCCCCTTCTTCAAATACTCCTCAAATACTCGATCGAGTCGCTCCCGCTTACATCTTACTTGTCAAAACTGGACACGACCCAAGATCTGACTAAGATAGGCAGTACTGAACAATTTGCTCATTATAAGTAGTTCATCCCAGAATGCAATTATCTAATTTGTGTTGTCACTTGACAGTCCACAGAACCAGGACTAGGAATTTGATCATTATACTTGCTTTCTGGTGTTCCTATCTCAGGTAGAAACATATCGGTACAGCAATACATATGCAGTGGAAAAAATATCATGTAAATTGTGTTCACATTTTTGGGATCATCAAATTTTGCTTTGGGAGGCACTGTGGCTAAAAGATTTTAACTTCGATGTTGCCCTGAGCTGCATACTTCTGTAGGAGAACACGTATCACTTGCTCAATCAGAGGGTTTGCTAGTTATCAGACGACACACCACGTAGAGATATTGAGCCATTCTAGTTTCAGCTCCATAAAAAAAAAGCTGGAGCCAACATATAGAAACCAAAGGATTGATTGGCAAGAATAACTTGCTTCTCTCAACTCTCGGCGAAATTTTTTTAGTTTGAATATAGTGCCTTATGCTTTATTCCTTCCTTGTGCAACTATTCGTAATAAGAAACTTCTTTCAGTTATAGAACACAATGAGGCATAAATATATTAGATAACGAAACAGTTCGATGTATAAGCTGAAATTAAAGTCAGCAGAGGAAATAACAAATATCAAAGCCCTGCCTTGACAGTTGGATCCACTCCAGGAGAGATCCAGGGCCTAACTGTTTGTTCATATTGCTGCAGCCGATAACTTTTGGCTACGGCTGATGATTTTTGATTAAAAATAAATAATAGTACCTGAAAGAAATAGTTTTAGAAGGAGAGCGTGAGTAGTGGGGAAAATGAGAGAGAGATACGTACACGAAACGGGAGCTAGAGAAGTGGAGTCGTGATACGCCCGTACCCCCGACCTTGTCCCGGAGCAAAACAGGAGCGAGAAAAGTAGGGAAACAGTTTCAAAAAGCTAAATATTTATATTGGTTTATGCCTTTTTCAAGTAAGAAGCCAAAAACAGAACCTAATATGAACAAACCTTGCCATGGAAGTATTAGATAATTTGCTCATCCCATGACACAAAAATCAAATTTATGTTGTCTAATCTTCATGACCAGACATGCAATCTATATAAATAGAATTAACCAGTGATATTCGAGACACTTTCTTCATTTTTGGGGCAAAAAAATCTCACAGTAATCTCAAAAAAGAAAAAAATACTAGAAATTCTCACATTAATCGAGAAAAAGAAAAGGATCTCCACAACTTATTTTGGTGGAACTATGTTATAACAGTGCAGATTAATCATATATAGGTATTAGAGTTATGTAACAAATACAATTGTATTTTAATTATAGAAAGTAGAGTTGTACATCAGAGATAATTATATCATAATATCTAGCCGTACAATTACATGAGTAAATCTGCTAGTTCCTGTTAACAAAGACGCATGTAACTTGATATAGTCATTGCGGCCAACCTTTTAAAAAAAAGTTAGCATAGCTCCTCGCAAAAAAAAAAAAAGTTAGCATTGCTAGATGAACAACGCGAAATCTGTCCTAACACTATTTAAGACAACCCCCTCCACCTTCCTACAAAGTTCAATATATGGGTTCTTCTCCTCTTCAACCAATACCAGCAGCCTTCTGCCTTCTCTTTTTTTACCCTGTTCTTTTAGTACCTTGTCGAGCAACAAACTCACAGCTAATTTCTTGCCAAAAGGCAGCGCGTGCATCTCATACTACAACGTTTGAGGCAGATATTGAAACGCCCAAGGTAAATCTAGAATTAGTTGCTTCAGTTTTTCCATATGAACACAGAATTAGAAGTCGAACTTGTTGATTTACTTTATCAGTATCAGTAACTTTGGCATGGAAGGCGCTGGGAAATGAAGCGATCTCGAGTAGAATCCGGCGTGGACTTGGAACGCCAAGTGAAGAGGTATGGAGTGAGCAGAACGGTCTGTGAAGTCATGGATTTCTGTTTGCATATCGCCTACTGGTAATCTCCTGGAACTCGCCTCTGTTTTCTCTCTCATTTGTTGCTTCATTAAGCATCTAATTGATTTCTTGCCAAGAGGCAGGGTGTGCATCTCATACTACAACGTGTGACACATACTGAAGAGGTGGAGGCAAATATACTACTAGCTGCTTCAGTGTTTCCATATATTGACCTGCGGGCTGCAGCACATCTAGATGACATAATCGATGATAAAATGAACTGGAACTTTGTTCATCTACTTCATAAATATCAGTAATTTCGGATCGGGAGGCATTGGGAAAGTGCTGGATACCGAGTAACTCTCTCTTGGAAGTTGAAACCATCAGTGAAGGCTGTTGTAGCGTTGTGAGCTTGGCAGTCTCGTGGAATTGACCTGCAGGAGACAAGCTTCCACATAGAGATGGCAATGGGTATCCGAAACCCGATACCCGGTGGGTTTTTACTCTATTAGGGCATGGGTCTGGGTCAATTTCCTAACCCATGGGTCTCTTAATGGGTAAAAAGCCTAACCCATCGGATCTGCCGGGTTCGTGTACGTTCCTATAGTACCCAAACCCGTAAACCCATGGGTAATATAAACCCGATCCATAGGAGTTATAAATACAGACTCCCAGCCTCCCAGGCAAACCAGCCCAGCCTATTAGTCAAGTACAAAGAGCAGTTGATGTCTCTCCTTTTGGTTTTAACTGAGTTGTGAACTGTGAACTTGTAATGATATGCTATGCCAGTGAACTATGAACTGATAATTGATGGAGTGAACTAGTGATGTGCATTGTGAATTTGTTGTTGCTTGTTTCATGCATAGTAGCATATAAATTGAACTTATTGTTGACTTGCTAAGCACTTTGCATGCTCGCAATCTGCACAGCTGTTGTTGGGCATGGGCGACCCGTGGGTACCCGTTACCCCAGTGGGTATGGGTCTGGGCAAAAATGTATACCCGTCACGGGCATGAGTTTTTTAGTGGGCACGTCCAACTTTCATGGGCACGGGTTTGGGATAGCAAAACCCAGCGGGTTTGTGCCCGTTGCCATCTCTACTTCCACAAGACAGTTGAACAGCAGCATATGTTAAATATGCCAAGCAAGCAAAATGACTAGATTTTGTTTTTCTTCTGTGGTAAAAAAAGTAATGGGAAGTGAGTTGTGTGGATAAAATAATGCTAGCTTTAGCTCCACAAGAAATGTTGGAACCCAAAAAATAGAAGCCAGACGATTGCTTGGCTATAACTTGCTTCTTGATTATTGGTGAAATATTTTAGTTTGAACATATTGCCTTATATTTTTTACCCTCCTTGTGCAACTATTTGTAATAAGAAACTTCTTTCAGTTATATAAAACAATGAAGCATAAATATTAGATAACATAAAAGTTCAATGTATAAGATAGAATTAAAGTCAGAAGGGGAAGTATCAAATATCAAAGCCCTGCCTTGACAGTTGGGTCCACTCGAGGAGAACTAAGGGCCTCCTCTAATCTAAACGGCCGATGCTTATGACTTCCGGCTATGGTTTCTAACTTTTAGCTTGCAGTCAAAATTAGAAGTAAATATATTTCAAGTGTTTTTTAACTTAAAAAAAACCGGAAACCAGAAAAAATCAAAAACTAAAACCATTTAGAGCGATAATAAACGCATCTCATAATGCAGAGATAATAAATGCATCATAAATTGACCTAGTTAATGCGACCAACATTTGCTCTCCTCCTTGCCCGGCTCACCTCACAAGTCATAACCCTATATATATGACCAACTCACCATAACCCATACCAGCAGCCTTCTGCCATCTCTGTTCTTTTGCTCCGCTTTAAGTTCGTCATTAAGCGACAAACTGAAAGCTAATTTCTTCGCAAGAGGCAGTGCGTGCATCTCGTACTACCTCGTATGATGCAGATATTGAAACGCCTAAGGATCTAGTACTGGTTGCTGCCATGTTTCTATATCTTGACCTGTAGAACACCTAGCTAGACGGAAAGCACAATTACAAAAAAAAAAACATATATAATAGTGTGATATCAGCTATTTGTAAATGATGTTTATTATATAGGAACGAAATGATGTTTAGGAGAGAGAGAGTATAAAGAATTGGATTGTCTTTCCTACAACAGTCGATTGTAATATAAGAAACAAAATATATTATATCTAAAAAGCAATCTATAATATCATCTATAGATGACCAAAAAAAATATTATACACAGTAGTTATCAATGTAATCGTATGTGCCCTAGGTCCAACTTAAAGTTTGCTCGTTTAGTTTATGAATACCAGTAGTTTATGAACACCAGTCGTCCTATGCCTCCTCGCTTGGTACTAGGGAGTCCATGCTGGCTTCTACAGTAGAGCGAGCCGATATGCCGAAGGAGTAAAGTGTCTAGCATAATTATTATTTTTTCTGAAACTGTGTCTAGCATACTTTTAAATTTTACAGAAAGTAAAGGAAATTGACGGCTAGAAGTACATTAGCTCTATTTTATATATGCAGTCTCATTTTGATGCAACACTACTCTCCTAGATGATCTCTTGTACAGTAAAATTTGCTGCCGTGCGCACAAATTGCAAATTAATGCTTCTTCAAAAACTCTCCGCTCTATCAAAATGCGCCTACATGTTTCGTAGCATAGATGTGCGTGGCTTCAATTCGTTCTCGCCACAACGGCGCACTTGGCAAAAAAAGGGGACAACCCAGGGCCTAACTAAAAGATAGGATAACATAGACAATTTGCTCATCATCAGTACTGTTCATCTCAGAATCTCAAGATCAAATTTGTGCTCTGTATCCATAACTCGACTTGTCATCCCTCGTGCTTTACCCACTCCAAGAACTTAACTTCATCTTCGGGCTATGACTTTGGCTTTTGGTTAAAATTGCACTGTATCACCTGTTAGTCTTTTCTCAATCATTCAATTAAAAGAAAAATAGAAAAAAAATAATTAAATTGTTATATAGTTACGGATAATGTAAAAGAATAAGAGAAAAAAGTAAAATAAACTAAAATTAAAAGTTGACACATTCCAAATGATTTCTATCTTAAATAAGTTGAAATCTAAAAAGCCATAAGATGAAGCCATTTAGGTCATCCGGAGTGTATGAAAATAGGGGGTCATAAGTCACCTTAAGATCGACCTTATACATTACAGGGTTGACCTTAAGCAGGCCATAAGCAAAAAAACTTAAGGCCGGTCCTCAAGCTAAAGACCTGGCCATAAATATTAAAATACAATTTTTTTTAATCCTGTTGTTCTCTCTCCTCCACCAGCCAACTATCAACAACCACATTCAACAGCAGCATTAAAATACAATTTTTTTACTGCTGAGTAGGACCCTTGTTACAGCCGAGCGGTGGTCTTAATAATTAGATGGGACCCACTTTAAGACCCATTACGATATATACACTTCTGATGTCCTTATAGGGAACGCTAGATAACATAAATGGCGTCATAAGTTGATCTAGTTACTGCCACCAACTTTTGCCCCTCCTCTTTATATAGGTCTGCATCCTCTCCACCGTTCCTGCAGCCGGCTCTCTTGTCATCTCACCGAGTCGCTGCATGTCAACTCAATTTCATGCTCAAGAGGGGCGCTGGTGCACACCTGCACATCCCATATAACCACACACGCTCCACAACAAAGAAAACATACAAATTACATGCTCTGTTAAGCGCATGCAAAAGGTAAATGTACCTGTTTCTGGTGTTCTATCTTGGCCTGCAACGAATTTGTTCATCCATATACAATGGAAAAAATATCAGACAAATTGTGTTTACTTCTTTTGGATCATCAAAACTTCGGCTTGGGAAGCATCGGGGAAGAGGTTGATAGCAGGGGGATTGCATAGACCAGATCCATGAGTGGAACCAAGCCCTCTGAATCATGGGTTGACAAGAACCTGCAAGATTTGACAGCTTTGGCTTCTATTACTCCTTGCGCAAATGCACTGTGCGTTATTTGGCCAAATTGAATTGTTTCACTAGCATGCAGGGACATTTGGAGCATTCTAGCTTGAGCTTGATAAGAAACGTTGGAGTCTAGGAGGGAGGAATTGCTTGGCTAGCTAGAACTTGCTTCTCAAATTTGGTTATCAGGAAAAATAAAATCTTGTTTTGTTTTGACATATTGTTGTATGCTCTTTTCCTCTTCATGCAGTGCTTTGCAATAAGACACTTATTTTAATTTATAAAAGCAATGAAACAGAATAGTTGCAAGAGTTGACATCACAATTCACTGTATTACATCGAATTTAAGTCTTCCTAAGTATATCAATATTGAATGTCACATAGCAGAGTATTTGACATGTCACAGGGATGGCTTCCATTCATTCACTAAGGTACAATGTACTCAGCATACAACCGTTGTAATGAAATCCGGAGGGAAAAAGTTTATTCTTGGTCCCTCTATTCTTCACATGATTTAATTTTCAACATTTATTTATAAATAATGTAAAATACATTCTCTAACTCTTAAAACCGTCTATAACACATCCTTCCCACTAGCAAATTAACTCACGGGGTAGGTTGAAACATTTGTTTTGGCACCTGAGATCTAATGTGATGTGCTACGTAAGTCAAACTTGGTCAAAACCGTTTTTGCTAGCAGGAGAGACGGATTCTAAACGGTTTAAAAAGTAAAAACACATGTTTTAACCAGTTTTACAAATAAAAGATGAAAATTAAATCCTATAAGGAGTTGAGAGACAAAAAATTGACTTTTCCCCATCCAGAGGGACCACCAAGATTTACATAGCAATGATCCGACCTCCCAAAGAGCATGCTATATCAGAAGCAATTGAATTTGGGATATCTTAATAGCAGACAGAGAACCGTGAGTAGGGATGTAAACGAATCGGATTCGAACGGATATTGATGTTACCATATCCTAACCCATATTTTTTTCGGATTCGGTACCAATCGGATTCGGTACCGGATCGGTCGGGATTAACCCGAGCCGTTTGCACCCCTACTTGTTTGTAAGGAATACATGCAGTATAACAAATGGAGTAGGAGGACGTACTGTCAAGAACTTGATGTTACTACTTAATAACTGATGTGGAAGATTTTATTTTACCATTGCAAAAGAAAATGAAACGTCAAATAGTAGCACTAACCTGAAATCAAACTTGAAAATGTATCGGATTCGGGACGGATATTGCTGTTACCATATCCTAACCTATATTTTTTTCTCCGGATTCGATACTAATCGGATTCGGTACCAATCGGATTCGGTACCAATCGGATTCGGTACCGGATCGGTCGGAATTAACCCGAGCCGTTTGCACCCCTAACCGTGAGGTCCTGTTCCCTACCCACGCATGCGTGAAAACACCCTAAGAAAAAAAATCTTAAGCCGTACAAACATCCCAAATAAGAACATTGAACTAGCAGCCCAAGGGCTCTGTGAATTCTTCATCATGCTTAACTGCATCACTGACGTCTCTTTAATTTTGCCTAATTATTTCGCTTAGGAAGCCATGCAATTTCTTAGATCATCTTTTTATTGTTTACTGGCAACTGGGCTTGGGTCAACATATCTGCCCAGCTTTCGGCCAGCAAAGTGAAGCATGGAAGAAACCGAAGCATACAGACAAGTTTGGATAGCAAAAGTTTTCTTCTACACCCTCCGACCAAGTTTTTGGAACATATTTTTTGAATAGACTTATCCATAAATATACAGTGTATTTTATGTTTTAATATAAAATTAGTATGCTGTTTTCTTTTATTGCTAATAAATATACAGCTTTATTTACCGTTATCTATATTTCAATATAGTGTTTAAAGATAATAATTAAAGATAATTTAGCTATTTTTTATTATCTTTATAATCTAAAAAAATACATCTTATAAACTTAAACTCAGAAGTACTAGCTACGTAGAAACCTGCCTGCCCTCATCTTTGGTGATGATACATGAACATTTTTATTCCATCTTTATATCATTTCTGTCAGGGAATCTACTTTCCTCGCCATTGACGTTTTCTTTTCTCTGTAAGAATCTGCTATCCCTTTGCTTTCTTTGTTTTCCTTTTTTGAACTGCTTCCTTTGCTTTCTGATATTTGACGTCACATTTATCTTTTTTCTTTGTTGGTACTTAATCAGCGCTAAATAAGTAATCAAAACTCAAAAGGGTTCTTGCTCTCCCCGTCCATAACATCTACAAGCTTTATATATGCTCTTTCAATTAAACAAGTAACCATTTGATAATTAATGTGCCTTTTCAGATTCTTTTATGTATCGACCCTTCATGGTTGTGCCAAGGATGATGCCAACGGAATGCACTAGGTTGTTTTGCCGGTTTGTGAATCAACACTTCTTGTATTATGGCAAATGGCCCTATATGTAGACGTTACAGAAATCTTTACTCATTTGGTGCCTTAGTGTTTTTTTTGCAACTTTAGCCTCCTAAGTATTTTTTTTTGCAAATCTAGCTTCTCCTTAGCGCAGAATCACCAGAGCTTGATACGTGGCAGAACCGCGCCCGGGAAGCGCGGAAACTTAGATTCCCTGGTACTATAGCGTTGAAAATACGCTGCAGCTGTGCTATAGTACCATAAAAACTGAGTTTTCGCGCTCCCTAGGTGCGGTTTTGCCACGTGTCAAGCTCCGACAATTTCATGATCGAGGGGCTAGGTTTGTATAAAAGAAATTAATCAGGGCTAAAGTTGCATAAAAAGACGAGGGGGCAAATGAGTAAAGATTTCAAACTTTTTTTTTTGGTGTATAAGTACACATTATGACTTCATGTCCTGCATGCCGTACGTACAGCGTTATCATTTGTTCCGTATGTGGTCAGCCGAATTCATATCCACTGCCATACATTAGTAACGGCAGAGGGCACATCACCGTATCACCTCTTTTTTACAATAGTAACAGTTCTTTTTAATTATAAACAAATAAAATAAACAAATAGAATAATTTCTTCATCGTTTTTTCCAAAGTATGTTATCCAGATAGCCTTTTTAAAATAATTTATTAATTTATTAATATTTAATTTATTCACACAGACATTTACTTTAGATAAAAATCACCCGTAGACATCAACTTCTCAGACATGTACCGCAGTCTGGATGCTGCATCAACTTCTTTGATGCTAGGCCTGAGCCCTCTCACGTACTTGCTCAGCCACTGGAACTCACTAATCTCTCTATTTTGTAAAAAATAAATGACGTCCTAGCTTGTGTCCAAACAAACTATTTTATCTTTGGCCCGCAATATTTCGATCGGTCATATGCAAATAATACGAGTAGATTTGTCTAAAAAAATTTCTCTCATAGTTTTATAGTTTTATTATATTTTATAAATATATTATAATAAAAATTGATGAACGAAATAGTGTTTTTGGACATTGTGTCACCGTCCAATATGTTACGGCCTCTGTACATGAATACATGATGCTTTGGACAAGACACATTCTCCAATAAGTAGCTTTCACGATCAATTTCTATAGTAATATGTTAGTTAAAAGTATAAAAAACATTACATCCAAAAATACTTCTTATAACAAATTTACAGACACTATTTTTATATAATCAATCTAAATAGTTTTGTACGTATTAGTGGTCAAATTAAGGAAGTTTCACTGCTCAAATTCTAAAATGGCATATATTTTTATACAGAGAGAGTACTTATTTGTGATTACCGGTGGCAGTAATAAGATTAAAATTCTTCTAGGCAAACAAGTTTACCAATTTGGAAACTTTTGTGTCATTTATTAGCCAAGTTTTTTGTTTCATTATTAGCTAATTATTTGTCCTTTTTTCAGGCCAAAATTTGCCCCAGGCTAAGAGGGAATTAAAAAAAATAGTTGTGGCACTTCTTGCCTATCTTTTGGTCTATGGTTGATAACTTTTGGCTTTTATGTCTTTTGAATTCTAACTGTTAGGGAGAGAGAGTACAAAGAGAGAGATAATCACATATAATTTAGATCGGTATAGTAGAAGTCGGTACAATATTTATTACAATCGACTTATAGACCTCGTTTTGATAAGAAACGCTATTTAAAAGCTAGTTACTGTAACAAAAGTTAAAAGCTACAAATAGCAAGTCTAAAAGAACCCAACCTTTAGCTCCTATACTTTCCGTTGCGCTTTTAATTTAGTTTAATTTATATTTTACTCCAATCCATACTTACATCTCGGCGTTCATAATCAATACCGTCAGGAGCGAGGACGAATCCACTCATGATCGAGAAGAACAACTCCAGGCCATTCTCAATTTCTGGCAAGCCACAAGGTTCTACATTTGTTTGTTGCAATCGAGCCTTAGACACGATGTACCTTGAGTTCCTGTATAAAATGCGAAATTTTTCTTCGATTTCTACGTAGATTGAACCATGTCCTCCGAAATTACTGCTCCAAACGGGCTACAAAAAAAGGGTTTGAAGCGGCATTAACAAACCAAATAAAAACTGCACGACCAAACAAAATCAAGATAAGGTCAGATCGTGAAAATATAAAAAAATAAAAAAAAAATACAGAGCGACAAAACCCAACATTCCTTCCTGGCTTCCCACCCACCAAAAATTACTGCGCACGAACTCCAAAGCGGCCCCCTCGTTACTCGTTAGACCCTTCTCCTCGTTGCCTTCTGAGCCGAGAGGGCATTTTCGTCAGAGAAATTCCCAACGGGCCAATTCCCTCAGCCACTCTGGTCCCTCGCCACCAAATGCTCAGGTAAAAATCCCAAATGGCACTGATAACCGCGTGTCAGCGTCACGTTAACCCTCGGACATTAACCCGATGCCTGTTAATTCCTGGATTACCTAGAGAGAGAAACTGCTGTTTCATCAAGAGAGAGAGAGAGAGAGAGAGAGAGAGAGAGGAGGAAGAGTGAGACATGAGTACAGTTTGCCCACTCATCTCGCACTCGCTCTACACCTTTTTATGGCTGCCTCTTTTGATCTTTTCCTCTTTGCCATGCCTGCCCACAGCGTTGTTTTGCCTCTTTTTCTTCTCTGGTATATCCTGCATCATTAAAGCACATTCAGCAGAGCCTCCTTTGTCTGCTTTCGTCGTCCTTGCGAATTTGCAGACCTCCATTGCGGCTACTGACATTTGTCTCCCCCCCATCTAAGGGAGGAGGGCTCTTGCATCTTTCTTGGCGTTTATTTATCGCTTTGCTCCAGGTTTTTGCAGTTCTTGGGGTCTTGCCTTTGGGTTTGGTCGATTTGTGTTGGTGAAGAATTGATTCCATCTTGCTTCTTGCCATCTTTGAGCTCTTGATAGTTGATATGCCATTGCTTGGTCTGTCAGGGTTGTTTCAGGAGCTTAGAGCTGGAATCTTGGCCTGGTACTTGATTATCTATTTGTTCAGTGTATTTTGTGTGATTAATCCCACATTTGAGAACTCAAGATCATTGCTTTTCTTCTTGCAGATTGCTGGAGGGCTTCAGGTTCACATCTTTGGGAGCTTAAGAGCATTTCTTATCTCCATTACTCTTCTGACCCATAAAGTTTCCATCTTACTCTTGCTTTACCCCTTGTTCGGAAAAAAAGTTCTTGAGCTGTCTGATGCTCTAGATCAATAAAGCTAATAAAGCTAGCATCTTTGCTGCTTTTTTTCCTTTATTAATCAACCAAGGGAAGGCAGCTTGTATCTTCCCCCTTCTTGTTCTCGATCTTTGCAACAATTTGATCATCCTGAGCAAAGAAGAGTGCGGTTAAGAAATGGCTGAGGTGAAGCCTGAGGAGATGGTCCATCATCCACCCATGGATCAGCTCCAGGGGTTTGAGTACTGCATAGACTCCAATCCTTCTTGGGGTATGTGTCACACTGCACTCAAGTGAAAATACTTTTCTTTGCTTGATCCATTTGTTTGTGTGTTGCTAATTCTGAATGTTCGTGGGTGTTGCAGGAGAGGCAATTGCTTTGGGGTTTCAGCATTACATACTGTCCCTGGGCACTGCTGTGATGATCCCCACAATGTTGGTTCCTCTTATGGGTGGAAATGATGTGAGCATTTCCTCCTTGTTTACTTGTTTAGTTGACTCATTGGTTAAGTTGGTAGAAATCAAGCTTCTGAATCTGAAAATAGAAACCACATACTCTCTGCATCAGAGAAAAATTTGTTGTCACGTTTTCCCTTCTGGCATATCGATTTTCGAATGTTATAGACGATAACTAAAATATGTGGCATTTCTTGTTTCAACTCATTTGATTCACGGTTCAGTAGTAGAATCTATTTTGACAAATAAAAATGTTGTTTGTTTTGTTGCCAAAGCATGACAAGGCCAGAGTGGTTCAAACACTGTTATTTGTGACTGGGATAAAGACACTGCTCCAGACACTGTTTGGCACTCGCCTTCCAACCATCATTGGCGGCTCGTATGCATTTGTCGTCCCAATCCTCTCCATAATCCGTGACCCCTCCCTCGCTCAAATAGCTGATGGCCATACAGTAAGTATGCAATGACCTTCCTACGTTGTTGTATCTTGCACAAAAAAAAAAAAAATCATGGCAAATCGAATAGGGCTATATCACTAGGGCCACTGTGCTGATACAAATTGTCATGTTACTTACCCGAAGTTTATCTTTTGGTCTACTTGCAGAGATTTCTGCAGACGATGAGAGCTATACAGGGGTCCTTGATAATCTCCTCAAGCATTCAGATAATCCTTGGCTACAGCCAGTTGTGGGCAATATGTTCTAGGTACATGTAACTCTCCCTTTCTGCTTTAGTTGATGTATGGTTACTTTATCTGTCCAAATTCGGTGCAAACATTTTATTTTATTGACTCCTGTCAGAATCTGACTAGCGTATTAAGATTGTCTGAGGGTTTTTCTTTCATCATATTTCTTGAACTTTAGCATGACATGTTGACATGTGTTGATATAGTGGGCCACATGGTCAATATATGAATCATTTTTTGTTGATTCTTTACAATACTAGCCTGGGCCTTTCGGCTATCCATCTAATTTATGCGTCTGTCAATTTGGATAGTGGGGATCACTTTAGAAAAAAGTGTAATATGCTAACATGTTAATCAAAGGGAGGGCAAAATACCCAAAAACTGATGAGACTCGGTTGCCACCTTCAGATCGATGACAAGAATAAGAACATAATAGTTTGATGTGCATGTTACAGGTTCTTTAGCCCACTTGGGATGGTTCCGGTGGTTGCATTGGTGGGGCTTGGCCTTTTCGGGAGAGGATTCCCAGTGGTAAATGCTCTAGTGGCCTTACTTTTGTTCTGTATACAACAATATCAGTCACTTTGATGTTTGGTGCTCATCATTCTGAAGAGTGTTCCCCCAGAAAATCTTATTTCTATCCTACCATTTTTAAATATTTTCTGAGCTCTGTTTCCTACCTTACTAGTTAGATGATATAATGGTCTATTACAATCTGATAGTTTATTTGAAGCATAGGTCTCTTATCGTTTATAAATACTCAGCAGTAAATAATTTTGACGTGATTATCATCTGTCGTATGTTGCACGTAGTACCAAAACATTTGCTTCCGATTTGGGAGATTTAAATTACTTCTGGGGGAAAATGTCACTGAAAACTCTGTTCGTGTAGTTGAGTTTGTCTATACACTTAGGGCCTGTTCGGCAAGTCAAAAGCCGGACGCCTTTTTGCTTTTGCTATAGTACCTAACTTTCAAATGGAGTATTTTCTCAAAACGGGGTCTACAAGTTAAACGTAGTACACGTTAAAAGCCCAATATATGTACCAGCCAAAATCGTAAGTGAGTATCGGTCTCTCCGTAATCTGTACCGTAAACAACCAAAATTCAAAAATTTCAGCCAAAAGCCATAAGCCACAGCCAAAAAGAACAGGAGGCATCAATATATGATAACTATAAATCAATGATATTGATTATTCATCTATACTTTGTTACTTGCATCTTGTATCTTGGAAAAACTCTAGGAACGGCATGATTTATGTTGCGCTTTACTGAGTTCCTCAGCTCATTCAGGAACAACATTTTGTCAGGTTGGGAGATGTGTGGAGATTGGTCTTCCAATGCTTATCCTATTTGTTGCCCTTTCCCAATATCTCAAGCATGTACATGTCCGGCATGTTCCAGTTTTGGAGAGGTTCTCACTGCTGATGTGCATCGCTCTTGTCTGGGTATATGCTCACATTCTCACAGCAAGTGGTGCATACAAGCACACTGCACTTCTCACGCAGGTCAATTGCCGGACAGACCGTGCCAACCTCATCTCTTCTTCACTATGGTTTGTAGACAGGCATCACTTATTCATTTTTATTTCCATAATTTACATATCTCAATTTATCTTTTCACTCCCTTAAGGATAAGCATTCCTTTCCCGTTGCAATGGGGCGCACCGACGTTCAGTGCAGACCATGCATTTGGAATGATGGCTGCAGTTGTGGTGTCACTAATAGAGGTACCATGACATACTCATCAAAAACATGTTTTCTCAAACTTTCATCAGCAATATTTTTGCTTTCTTTTTGTCTATCTGATTTGGTTGGCAATATTTGAGTGCTGCAGACAACAGGAGCGTTCAAGGCTGCTGCCCGGTTGGCAAGTGCAACACCCCCACCAGCATATGTCCTTAGTAGAGGCATTGGATGGCAGGTCAGTGATATTCTCCTAGCCTCCCAAACTTTCACAAACTGTCAGTGAACTAATTGCAGGTTCACAAACTTTTCAATAACCAAAGTTAAATCTTTGCTAAAGAGAAATGCAAATATTTAGGATGCATAATTCTGTTAACGATCAGTTGAGTAACTCTTTCTCCTTTTCTGCTCAAATATGTGAACATTCAGGGAATTGGTACCCTACTTGATGGGCTATTTGGCACTGGGACTGGCTCTACTGTTTCTGTGTGAGTGCATCTGCTTACTGATACGCTGAGTTTCATCCTAAGATTGTTCTGTAGTTCACGCCTAGCTTTATGCTGAATGTGTTGCTGCAATGCAGTGAAAATGTTGGCCTTCTTGGATCAACAAGGGTTGGTAGCAGGAGAGTGATACAGATTTCTGCTGGTTTCATGATCTTCTTCTCCATTCTAGGTAACATTTCTCCCTGGCCAGGACCACAAATTTGCTTTGGATTTTTCAGACTTCTGAACATGTCATGGTTGTAGGAAAATTCGGAGCACTTTTTGCCTCCATTCCATTTACAATATTCGCTGCCATATACTGCGTTATGTTTGGTATTGTCGGTAAGCATCCCAGCAGGCAAAGTGAACAATCGTTTTTTTGAAAACTTTCTAGATTTTGATATGTGTAGAACTAATTTTGCTCGTTTGTTGTGGTCTTCAGCTGCCGTGGGGCTCTCCTTTTTGCAGTTCACCAACATGAACTCAATGCGCAACCTATTCGTTGTTGGTGTCTCACTCTTTCTTGGCCTATCTATTCCAGAGTACTTCTCTCGGTTTACCATGAGTAGTCAACATGGCCCGGCGCACACAAAGGCTGGATGGGTTCGTAACTTCACTCTCTCGCATTTCAGTTTGAATTTGAAGTGAACATCTAAACCAAAAAAAGAAAAAAAATCTAAATTTAGCACAATACAGTAATACAAAGTTAATCGATGGCGAAAATATGTGATACAGCTCACACTACCTGGTAAATCTGAATTTAAACTGTGTTGCTGTTCTTTGCTGCAGTTCAATGATTACATCAACACCGTCTTCTCGTCCCCGCCCACCGTTGCCCTCATTGTGGCGGTTCTCCTCGACAACACACTCGATGTCAGAGACGCAGCGACGGACCGAGGAATGCCATGGTGGGCGCGTTTCCGGACCTTCCGAGGAGACAGCAGGAACGAAGAGTTCTACACTCTACCGTTCAACCTCAACAGGTTCTTCCCCCCATCTTGAGCAGAGCTCCAAAGTCCTGTTACCGCAAGCCAAGCACGGGATGAACCTAGCGTTGCTCTACAATCTGGTTTGCTTTCGATAGAGTAGAAGAACATAGGCAAAAATTGAGCTGATAAAATGGGCAGTTTCACCAGCAGGGAGGAGGAATTTTCCATTAGCTGCCGATTTGTACATAAAACAATTCGCTTTTTTTTTGTTGTGGTCAGCAGTGAGACCCAGAGTGATGGATTTTTGCTATATGCAATTTTATAATATCCTGTGGACAGTTCATATCTTATCGGTTTAGGTAATTAGGTCCATTGTTCTTTGATGATTCCAACTGTTATGAATAGCGCTTGTATTCATATGAGGCCAACGGGCCGGTATATATACACGAGTACAGGATGGTAAATATGGAAAGAATACATATAAGGAAAGAGGACATGTATGGAAAGAATCCAAACTATCCTAATACAATGCAATCATATCTAATCATATCTCTAACACCCCCCTCAAACTCATGGTGGATCAACAACACTGAGTTTGGAGAGGTAGAAGCCATGCTGTGCGCGGGTCTGGGCCTTCGTGAAGAAATCGCTATCTCAAGCTCAAGGCACATCTTGAGAGCAACCATCCGATCATGCACACAAGACCTCATGAAGGAAGCATCAACACCAATATGCTTGGTGAGTTCATGCTTCACAGGATCACGAGCGATACTGATAGCACATGTACTGTCTGACAAGAGAGGAGTCGGTGTAGTGACAGAAACACCAAAATCCTCAAGTAACCACCGTAGCTGGTAATCTCTGACAAGAGAGCCATAGCCCGCAACTCGGCCTCTGCACTCGAACGGACATCGCATCTGCTTTCTTCGCCTTCCGTGCAATAAGCGAACCACCAAGAAAACACAAGAAGCGAGATAGACCGCGATCGATGGATCATCGCCCAAGTAGCATCCGAATAAGCTCAAGTCAGAAAGAGCCGGGCGTGGAAAGAAGAGACGACGAGATAGTCCACGAAGGTATCGCGAACTCAAGAAGGTGGTCAGAGTGGACCCGAGTGGGAGCGTAAACGAATCGACTCGAATGTGAACCGGATAAGTGATATCCGGACGAGTAACAAAGAAGGTAGACAAGACTCCCAACAAGATGACGATAGCGAGTCGGATCGTAAAGAGGCTCGCCATCGAGGGTTTGAGATGAACATTGAGCTCCATGGGAGTCTCAACAAGACTGTTGATCGATGAGGGAAGCGATCAAGAAGATCCCGAATATACTTCTCTTGGGACATAAAGAAACCATCGGAGTGGACGTAACCTCAATCCCAAGGAAGTAACGAAGAGGACCAAGATCCGACATAAGGAACGCTCACTAAGACGAGCCTTGACAAAGGCAATGTACTCGAATCATCTCCGAATGATCATATCATCAACATAGAGAAGAAGAAGAGTCCACCACGAGACGAAGTGTGGACAAAGAGCGCAGGATCATGATCACTTGTCGAAAACCCAGCAGCGGTGACCACGTAAGAGAAGCGCCAAACCAAGCACGAGGGGCTTGCTTAAGGCCATAGAGAGCGCGAAGTCGATGACCATGCCCTCGTGAATGAATACCCGGTGGCGGATGCATGTAGACCTCCTCACGCAACTCGCCATTAAGAAAGGCATTCTTGACATCAAGCCGAGAATGCACTGGCGGGCGCGACGCCACCGAAAGAAGAGTGCGACACGGTGGTCATGTGAGCCACAGAGCAAAAGTCTCGTCAGAGTCACGACCATGCTCTTGCTGGAAACCACGGGCAACAAGACGCGCCTTATAGCGCTCAAGAGAACCATCAGAGCGAGTCTTAATCTTATAGACCCACTTACACGTGATGGGACGAGAGTGAGATGGAAAGGGAACAAGATCCCAAGTACCAGTACGCTCAAGAGCAGCAATCTCCTCGGCCATGGCATGCTGCCACTCGGGGTGAGTAGCGAGATCCCGGAAGAAACAGCTCACGAGTAGCTGCGCCAAAGAAAGGCAAAAGGCAGGGGTCAAGCGATCGGCGATCGCGGAGAGCGTAGCGAGGAGGAGAAGATGACCCATCAGGGGAAGATGGTGCATCAGAAGATGAATCATCAGAAGAAGATGGCTCATCCGGAAGATCCTCAACACGAGGTCGACGAGTGTAGACTAGTGTAATGGGGAGCACGAGGAGTCGCAGGAGGCGACAACGGCGGAGAGGCCACAGGAGAAATATGTGGGGACTCAGTGGGACGGGTGGACTCAGTGGGACGGGTGGACAAGGGCAAGACAGAGATAGGTGTATCCGAAAGGTCAAAAAGACAGAGACTCAACAGAGGAAGTCGAAGGAGAGGTAGGACGTGGGTAGAAGGGACGAGACTCGTCGAAAGTCACATCCCGAGAGATCCGCATCCGTCGACCAACAGGATCCCAAAGACCGATAGCCCTTGTGCTCGGCACTGTATCCCAGAAAAACACACTCAACAGACTGAGCAGTTAGTTTGGTGCGTTCCCGAGGGGCGAGAAGAACATAGCAAACGCAGCCAAATGACGAAGGCGAGTAGTCGAAGGAGACCACGAGACGCCAATGGTATTGCACCTCAAGAGCGAAGAAGGCCGGATGTTGACGAGATAGGTGGCGGTGGAAACGACCTCGGCCCAAAAGTGAGGTGGAATAGAGGCGGCAATCATCGTGGCACGAGCCGACTCAAGGAGGTGACGATGCTTGCGCCAAGAACACCATTCGAGCATGAGCACCGTGACAAGAGAACTGGCGAGAGTGCCCCGCCGACAAGGAAGCTGCAGCAGTGATGAGAGGTACTCGCCAGTGAGTCGCACGAAGACACGAATAGGAGTGGAGAACCGAAAGTAACCATAGTGGCAAACTGTTTATAGATAGACAAGGCCTCACCACGAGAAGACATGAAATATATCCAAGTGTGGCGAGAGAAATCATCTATAAATATGATATAGTATCGATGACCTCCTTCGAAACAAAGGGGCCGACCCCAAACATCGAATGAACAAGATCGAAAGGACGCCGAGACACCGACTCACTATGAGGATAAGGAAGTCAATCTGTTTGCCTAACTTACGCCCGACAATCTAAAGACACGTCTCCCGAGATGCACCCGAAGGCCACGACGAACTAGAGATGACAACCGAGATCCACACGATGGCCAAGACGATGATGCCACCGCTGGAAAGAGCCGGTGAGACGGAGTGGAAGAAGCGGAGAGACCGGCGCAACGGTGGCGGCGGAAGGAAGGTGAAGCCGTCAAGCTCCCAAAGACGTTGTGAGTCAAGACGCCGAGGGCCGAACCAATCGGGGCTCCGTGCGGCGATCCCGAACACAACAAGAGTCGAATCGAGAATGACTCGACAACCAAGATCGAATCGCCCACAGAAAAGAAGTCGCATAGTAAGGCGAGGAACATGAGCAACAGAGGGAACATGAAAGATGAGTTGCTAAGAGGTCCTCGACTGAGACAGAGAGAGGTACCATCGCAGTAAGAACACCGACGGAGAATCAAGAGGTGTAATGAAGGATAGAGTGGAAGAATCGAGAGTCATATGAAAAGATGCTCGTAATCAAGAATCCACGGGAGGTGCTCGATCGTGGAGGTGGTGGTTTCGCAGTGCTCAAGAGTCGATGTGCGTAACCGACAGAGCTCGCCGAGGAGAACCGGAAGTAGCAGCGCCGTCAAGTCGACTATCTCTCGCCGGTGAGAGAAACCGAAGGAGTCGATGTAGATGTTAATGTAGAAGCGGCAAGCAAGCGTCAAGTCCGCTATCTCTCGCCAGCGGAGAGAAACCGGAAGGAGTCGATGCAGCGTCGATGTAGAAGCACCGATCTGGGTGCTAGAACGACGTAAAGGATGCCGTTGCTTTTATAGCACCGACTCAATGTGGCCGACCTTGTCGCAGAGGAGCAATGAGGACGGCCACCACCACCGTGGCGGCTACCGGAGGTGGCGCAGTCAAGCGTGGGCGATCGGTGTAGCGGTGGACAAGCGGCGAGCACGAGGGAAGTGGTAGCGCATCAAAGACCACTCAGCGAACGAAACCATCGGTGGCGGCGAACCGAATCGCGGCGACTAAGGTAACGAGGTCTAACAGTAGCCGGACGGCGCGGTTAGATCGACGTTTTTTTTTTTTTTTTTTTTTCTTGTTGGGCCTACCGCCCAACTAACTTATAAACGACGGAGAGAGGGGAACTAGGGTTCCCCGTGAAGAGCGGCGGCCCAGCGGCGCCCAGCGGCGGCGGCGGAGACGGCCGGCGGGCGGGCGACCCGCAAGGCGCGGTCGCGGCGGCCGAGGTCGGGTGGCCGGCGCGCGGCGCGCGGCGCGGACCCCAAAGGCGGCGGCGGAGACGGCCGGCGGCGCGGGCGGCGCAAAAGCGCGGTCGCGGCGGCGAGGGACCGGAGCGGCCGGGCGGGAGCGGCCGGCCTGGAGCGCCAGGGCGGCGGGGAGCGGCCGGGCGCGGAGCGCCAGCGGCGGCGGAGCGGCCGGCGCGGGGCGGCCGGCGGCGGAGGGAGCGGCCGGGCGTGGAGCGGCCGGCGGCGGAGGGAGCGGCCGGCGGCGACGGAGCGGCCGGGCGGCGACGGAGCGGCCGGCGGCGGCGGAGTGGCAAGAAGGACCGGACGGCGGGGGAGGAGCGGCGGCGGCGCAGACGCCGGGCGGCCTTGGCACAGACGTCGGGGTGTTAGGGGAGGCCGGCGTGCGGCCAAAAGAAGAGGCCGGCGTGCGGCCAAAGGAGGAGGCCGATGTGCGGCCGACGCCGTCAGATCTGAGCGGCGGCAGCGCGGCGACGAACGGAACAAAACCAGGTTTGCTCTGATACCATGTTATGAATAGCGCTTGTATTCATATGAGGCCAACGAGCCGGTATATATACACGAGTACAGGATGGTAAATATGGAAAGAATACATATAAGGAAAGAGGACATGTATGGAAAGAATCCAAACTATCCTAATACAATGCAATCATATCTCTAACACCAACTAGCCTTATGTATGCTCATATTTTTTCTGCACTGCGGATCAATCTACTGCCCTAGGGATTAGGGTTCTTGATAGGTGAGTTTTATGATCATACAAGTCTTGACTGGTATGGACTATGGGAGGTTTTCCCTTCTGTGAGACGGCAGACTCCGGTAATCATTAGCCTAACTACCAATTTGCGTCATAGTTTGACATGAATTTGCACGGGGATTACCATCAAACTAACCACTCACTGAAGCAGCGACCACGTTTCAGTCACAAATCAAAACAGAATGGACCAGGATGTGACATACGCAGTACGAAATGGTACAATGTTTTGTAGATATATTAGATGCTTGTCAGATGGCTCGTGATAGAATCCTGCTGGATGCATGAAAGAATTGATAGGTAAATACGGGTTAGCAACACCATTAGTAGAGCTATAAATTTCGACAAAAATCACAGGCCGACCTCAGCTCAGTTGGTACAGCGGAGGACTGCAGTTCGACGCAGATGTATCCCTACGAATCCGGCAGGTCGGACAATTCTTTCCCACTTAAGCCCCTGAATTTCAAGCAGTTTCTTTTATAGTTTTTAGTTCATGCCGATTGAATTATACTTGATAAATCAAATGAAAAAGGACAAATTCAGATATGCTAGAATTTAAGCATGTCAATACTCTAAATATAACATTTGATATGTTGGATTTTTCTTACAGAAAAGGAACATTCTGGACCAAAACTTGTATTCAAATGTACATTTCAAATATCCAGGAAAGATAACAATATAATATCAACCATTTTACAAATAGGACTTGAGGTGCAGTCATGTGATCAACTTTCAGTTTACACACCAAATCAATATGAAATCCCTGAAAGATCAATAACCTTTGCTATTCATGCTTAATTTATCTTTAATAATTGAACACTTACACAATTAAACTACAGCACTGGCTTATCTTGAAGGCAATATATCTAATATGAAATGGGATTTGGGTTCCTACAAGATTCCATAAGTAGACTGAGGATTCCAGCCATCTCGATCCGAGCCACAGACGCTAGAACCAACTGCTAAAATTGTTTTTTATTCCTTAGTACTCAAATATCCATTTGCAGTAGATATATGAACGAGTGGGTTCTTTTTAGCTGTGCCTAATAGTTTTTTATTTTAAGAGAGTGTTTATACGAATGAACTGAATACAATAAATCATCTCAAAATAGAGCCTCGTTTATTTGTTCTGTGAAAATTATAAAATATAAGTTATAAGTTGAAAATGAGGGGGATTATCTAATGTAATACCACTAATTTGCAAAGGAGTAATAGTGCAGTGTAGGGCTGCCATTGGACCAAAAAGCCCTTAGTACCATAACCAGCCAAGGCTAAAGGGGAGGGCAAAAAGGGAATGCGCAGAAGAGCAGCCAGCCGCCTTTTTGCATCTGCCAGCTATCCCAAGTCGTGGCACGCTGCATGCTTGTTATGGCATGCATGTTTGCCACCCCGCCCTGCTGCCAAGCACCGCCCAAGACAAATATCCCAAGGTATCCGCACCGTGCAGAGGCTGTGTGGAAGAGGGAACCGGAGGAGAGAAGCCAGGCCACCAAAGAGCAAGGAGGAGCAAGGCAAGAGGTTAGGCGCCCCAAGGAGCTCAGAGGGCCGGGCGTGAGGACGGCGCCGACACCACCCGGGGACGGCGACAACCACGACCGCTGAGCCCACGCGTAAGCCAACCCGTGAGTGCGTTCACCACCCCTCCACAACCCCATAGCACAGCACAATA
Source organism: Bonia amplexicaulis (assembly GCA_036346245.1). Classification (NCBI taxonomy): domain Eukaryota; kingdom Viridiplantae; phylum Streptophyta; class Magnoliopsida; order Poales; family Poaceae; genus Bonia; species Bonia amplexicaulis. Next base: position 8,932,652 of record CM070759.1, on the reverse strand, counting down.
GCATGCAAAAGGTAGAGCAAATCAAAACTAGAAGTAGGTAGCAGAGAGGGGGAGACTGCCCTGATAGGGATGGCCGGCCGGCTGCAAGCCGTGGCCGGCGAGCTCGAAGCCGGGACCGAGGAAAAGAAGGGGATAAGGAGAGAGGGAGCGGCCGGGTAAGAAAAAGAGAAAAGAAGAAGAGAAAAGAAAAAAGAAAGAAAAGAAAAGAGAAAGAGAAAGAAAAGAAAAGAGGAGAAAAATAAAATAAAAGAAAACGGGATTGGTACCTGCGCGACGGGTCCTTAATCCCGGGTATTTTTGCCCGAGTCGGGTCAGGCGTGTAGAATCGTCGTTGTCCGCTTAAGTCCTGGTTTTGGTTCGATGCATTGAGTCGGGATGACGCTTGTGCAGTGAAGGTCCCGAGTCGACGTCGCTTGCACGTCGCTTCACTCCATTTGGTTAACCAGGCAAGTGCATGGTAAAACGGTAAATTCTAGTAATGTGGTTTCTGTTAGATGAATGATGGTGCATTGCTTATCATGTTATGGTAATTTAATTATTTCTGGATGCATGATGAGAAATGATGAACGATGAATGCTGCGGCATGACATGTTGATATGCATAAATGGAGAAACTGCATTGCATGCATGTCATGAAAAGAGATAGTGTTGGTCCGCTTATGTGGACACTCCACGGAGTGGAGAATGAGGTCCCGTATGAAAATTACGGCTATTGTGGTCCCCGTATGAAAAAGGACGGGCTTGAGATCCCCGCATGGAAACATGGCGGGCCTGGGTGAGCATCGACGGTGCTCGCTCTGCTATACCGGTATAGACTAAAGAGAAAAGAAAGAAGTGCATGTGCATATGCATCATGATCGGTTGATGAGAATTTGAGATTAGATGGAAACGAGTGGTGATTGAAACTATGATGGTGCTAAACTAATTCGTAAACCTGTTATTTTCTGTTTTGCTTTGTGCTTGCTGAGTCTATGGACTCACCCTTGCTTTGTTGTTTTTAGGTGACCGTTGAGGACGACATGCATGGGCGGGAGTAGCACATGAATAAACTTCACAAATCAGCAGCACTCTTTGTACCACCTTTTGTCAGTCTATGCTAGTCACTGCTAGGCTGTTAGAGTATGGGTTAAACGAAGAACTATGTTGTATCTATTCGCTGCTATCTAAATATTTTAGTGTGGATTTTCTGGTAATTGAAGGTAGAAATTTGCATTGGTGGTAGCATTCTGGCCCAGAGGATGGGCGGGGTGTTACAGCTTGGTATCGAGCGGCGTTAGGTCCGTGGTAAAGAAATTTGACAGCTTTAGGTTAATTATTCAACTAAAATTTGACTTAGGCCTAATAAAAAAAATTGACACACTGGTGCACCATAGGTTGGGAATGGGTCCTACATTGCATTTACGCTTTCGTTAGCTTTGATGTTGATTTGTGCTGCTGAAATGAATGTTCGTGGGCTAGTCGTGTGATTGGCTATCTGTCTTGAACAGAGATGCCGAGGGCAAGAGGTCGTGGGCGTGGCCGTGGAGGTCGCGGCCGTGGTCGTGCCCAAGCGGAGCCACCGCTTGAGGCTCAGCAGAGGCACCGATGCGAGGTTGCCTCACGAGCGGCCCAGAGCCCGAGACCCGGCAAGGTCTTCACCTTGTTGAGGGAATTCTTAGAGGAGGTCCGCGCCGCCATCAAGAGCCGACACCGCCGCCGCCGCCGCCGCCGCCGCTCTCTGGCCGCTCGGTCGTCTGCATCGGAGGCAAGGATGGGCCTTCGTGAGTGGTTGGCCTTGCGACTAGATAGCTTCGATGGATCGGGCACACCAGTCCAGGCTGCGGATTGGCTACGCTACATGGAGAGGCAATTCGGAGCCCTTGAGATGAGTTCTCAGCTGAAAGCTCGCTTTGTGGCTTTCCAATTGAAGGGTCAGGCTGACATCTGGTGGGAAGGGGTTCTTTCCGCCAGACCTCTCGCCTGTGGTTCCGCCACCGGAAGTCTTTGTCGAGCGCTCGAGGCGGTATTACCCAAATTCTTTGTGGAGAGTATGGAGGTCGCCTGCCGACTTTTGTGCGTGGAAAGATGATCAGAGGCGAGCACGGCGGGATTCAACAATCTGATCCGCTTGCGCCACATCGGCCGCAAGTAACGACCTTGAGAAGGCCAAAAGGTTCCGACGAGGGCTCAACTCCGAGTTCCGGCATGTCTTGGGAGCTACTGCACCGCGTGATTTTAGGTCCGTGGTGGAGCAGGCCAGAGGGATGGAGATGGAGATGCACCACTAAAGGGCCGCAACCCTCTCAGTGGTCCGAGCGCTCGGTGGTCACCAAGAGGAGCTTCACCGAAGGGGTGGGTCGCCGCAGCCGCCCGCCTCCTAAGAAGTCCAAGGGGGCCGTCCCCACAATCGCCCAAGTCCAAGACTTCGAGGCCGCTTTCTTCGCCTCGTTCTTCATCGGCGACCTCGACCTTGCGCCCTGCTCTGTGGCAAGGCATGATCCGCTTCAAATGCGGTGATGGACATCGCGCTGCTGAGTGTTCCTAGACGGGGGACTGTCGGCACTGTGGCCAAGCGGGCCACAAAATGCTGGTTTGCCGTCAGAATCCCGCTAGCATCATCAAGTGGGAGCCAGTATCTTCGTCTTGATCAAATAGTACACCTCGGGGATCAGTCCCGATGATGACGGCTGCCCCTGTGTTGCAGCCCCCTCTCTCCTGGGCTCCACCTGCCGGGTATTACTGGCATCCTGCACCGACACCTCCGCTCCAAAGATGCTACTCCGCCCAATCCTGCTGTCGCCATTAAAGAGCGCCGGGCTCGCCGCCTCGACACCTCCCGAGTCTACTCATCGCCGCCGAGTCCGCGAGTCGACCGATGTGGTGACAGTACCTTGCTAGTGGACTCATGTGAAGCCCTTGTTCTTTTGACCGTGCTACCTATTCTTTTGTGTCCCGGAGTTTGCTAGGAAGGCCAAGTCGAGTGTTCAAAGAAATTTCCCAATCGGTTGTGGTTAGTACCCCAAGGGGTATCCTTGCTAGCTCCACAGTATGCCCTGGCTGTGTGGTTGCAATAGATGGTGAGGAATTTATTGCCAACCTTATGGTTATTCAGTTGAAACCTTTCGATGTTATCCTTGGCATGGACTGGCTGCATCGCTATCAAGCCGTGATTTCGCTCGAGGGCGCATTTTGCAAGCACCTTCGTGGAAGGAGATAATCTTCGTGGAATGCACCCACGTGTTCCTCTTGGTGTTGGCCGCCTTGTTCCCGGCCGACGAACAATGAAGTCTGGGTTACTTCTAGCCCTTACGGAGAAGCCAAGTGCGTCGTTGCACGCTTGAGGATATTCCTGGTGCGTAAGTATCCCGATGTGTTTCTGAAGAGCTTCCGGCATGCCACCCAAGCGAGATGTGGAGTTCGAATTGATCTTGTTCCCGGTACAAGACCTATCTCACGCCTCCCTATCGCTTGGCACGACCCTTGCAAGAGGAGTTGAAGAAGCAATTGGATGAGTTGTTGTCCAAGGGCTTGATTCGTCGTAGTGTGTCACCTTGGGGAGCCCCGTCCTATTCATCGAGAAAAGGATGGGAGTTGGCGATGTGTATAGATTACCGTGTTTCAAATCAAGTGACCATCAAGAATAAATACCCTTTGCCTCGCATCAAGACTTGTTTGATCAACCGAAGGAGCCAAGGTGTTCTCAAAATTGATCTACATGCGGTATAATCGATCCGAAAAGGGGCAAGACATTGAGAAGACAACTTTCTCCACAAGATATGGGCACTATGAGTTTACGCTATGTCCTTTGACCGACTAATGCCCCTGCTGTTTTCATGGAAATGATGAACAAGATGCTACACAAGTACCTGGATGACTTTGTAGTGGTGTTCATCGATGATATCTTGATTTATTCCAAGACGAATGAAGAGCATGAGAAGCATCTGAGGCTCGTGCTTGAGACTCGAGGAATAATCAATTCTTTGCCAAGTCAAGAAGTGCGAGTTCGATTTCAAGTGAGCTCGGTCATGTAATTAACCAGATGGCATTTCGTAGATCCAAGCAAGATTTCCACCGTCATGGATTGGAAAAGGCCATCTAATGTTAAAGAAGTGAGGAGTTTTCTTGGCCTAGCCGGTTATTACCGCGCTTCGTGAAAGACTTCTCCATTATTGCCAAGCCAATGTCTCACCACACGGAAGAATATGAGATTCCAAAGGACCGATGAATGTGAGCACGCTTTAATACTTTGAAAGAGAAGTTAATAATCGCCTCTGTTCTCACACTTCCCGAGCTGTGGAGCGTTTCACGGTCTACTCGGATGCGCCTCAAGTGGGTCTCGGTTGTGTGCTCATGCAAGATAACAAAGTGATCGCGTATGCCTCGCGACAGCTTGAAGAAACATGAGCGTAACTACCCTACTCACGATTTAGAGCTTGCCGCAGTGGTTTTTGCTCTAAAAATTTGGAGGCATTACTTGTATGGGGAATCTTGTGACATCTTCACTGACCACAAAAGCCTCAAATACATTTTCACTCAGAAGGAGTTGAATTTGAGACAACGAAGGTGGTTGGAGCTTATTAAAGACTATGATCTCACTCTTCGCACCATCCCGCAAGGCAAATGTGGTTGTCGATGCCCTTAGTCGCAAGATGACACCCTCCGCTTTAGGTCGCCTCGCTGTCGACTTTGAGCGGATGGGAATTTCCTATTGTTTTGCCGGTACAAGACAGTCGAGATGCGCTTGTCACCGGAATCGAAATTCCAAAGCGAGTAAAGGAGGCACAACAGCGTGATCGGTTGCTTCAGCAAGTGAGGAAGCGACTTGATGAAGGAAAAACCGGGGATTTCAGCCTTGATGACTCAGGCGCTTTGCGATTTAAAGGCCGCCTTTGCGTGCCGCAAAAGGCTCAAGTCAAGGGTGATATTTTGAGAGAAGCTCATCGAACCCCGTACACGGTGCATCCCGGTGAAACCAAGATGTATCGTGATCTTAAGAAGAGCTTTTGGTGGAAGAGGATGAAAGTGGATATCGCCAAGTATGTGGCATCTTGCGGGGTTTGCCAGCAAGTAAAGGCTGAGCATAAGCGCCCACTGGCTACTGCAGCCTTTGAGGTTCTCAATGGCCATGGGATGATATCACCATGGATTTCAGAGTCGGCCTACCTCGCACTCCAGCGAGGTAAGGATGCAATTTGGGTAGTAGTGGACCGATTCAGTAAGTCCGCGCACTTCATCCCCATTCGCACAACGAACTCAGCAAGTGAGTTAGCGCCCATCTATGTGCGAAATTGTGAGATTGCATGGTGTTCCCAAGTCGATAGTTTTGACGAGACGCCAAGTTTGTCTCCAAGTTTTGGGAGAGCTTGCAAGGCGCTTTGGGCACGAAACTCCAGCTTAGTACTTGCCACCCACAGACGGATGGACATCCGAACGCACTATTCGATACATTGGAGGACATGTTGAGGTCCTGTGTTTTGTCCTGAAGGGGTAGCTGGAGGATCATTTAGCACTTGCAGAGTTTGCTTATAACAACAGCTACCACTCCAGTGTTCGAGCAGCGCCATTCGAGGTTCTTTATGGGCGAAAGTGTAGATCGCCACTGTGTTGGGATGTTGTGGGCGAGAAGTCCGTTCTAGGCCCGGATTGGGTCCAGCAAACGGTGGAACGAGTAGCGAAATTAGACAACATCTCTAGCCGCCCGTAGTAGGCGTAAGAGCTACGCAGATGTCGGGCGAGAACTAGAGTTCGGTGGGGATCATGTGCCCCGAGAGTATCTCCTACTAAAGGCATAGTGCGATTTGGTACCAAAGGGAAGCTTAGCCCAAGGTACATTGGGCCATTTCCGCCTGCACGAATTGAAAGTTGGCATATCGCTTGACCTCCCTGAGTCCATGCGAGGAGTGCATAATGTGTTCCATGTTTCGATGTTAAGGAAGTTCTTGCGAGATCCAGAGCATGAGATTGTGTTAGAACCAGTGTCCATAAAGCAAGACCTCACCTTCGAGTCCCATCCAGTTCGGATTCTAGAGGAATCAAAGAAGGTGTTGAGGCATAAATCGATAAAGTATGTTAAAGTGCTTTGGGCACATCAGTCTGAGCGAGAAGCGACATGGGAGTTGGAATCTCGCATGCGCGAGAAGTACCCGGACTTGTTCTCCACGGGTATGAGTTAATGTTATGTTATGTGTAGTTCGTTTTATTCTGTTTTTTTTGTGCGGATTGTTGAGCGCCAGAATTCGGGGTCGAATTCTGTTAAGGGGGGTAGAATGTAATACCACTAATTTGCAAAGGAGTAATAGTGCAGTGTAGGGCTGCCATTGGACCAAAAAGCCCTTAGTACCATAACCAGAAAGGCTAAAGGGTAGGGCAAAAGGAATTGTTCCAAGCCAAGAGACACGCCTTTTGCATCCTCCCCTATCCCAAGTCCAACCACATGCTTGTCATGGCATGCATGTTTGCCACCGCCACCGCCAAGCACCGCCCAAGACAAATATCCCAAGGTATCTCCTTTGCAGCTGCAGAGCTCGCAAGTGGAAGAGGGAAGTCAAGGAGAGATAGTCACACCACCAAAGAGCAAGGAGGAGCAAGAGCAAGAGGTTAGGCGCCCAAGGAGCTCGGAGGGTTGGGCGTGAGGACGGCGCCGACGCCACCCGGGACGCCGACAACCACGGCCACCGAGCCCACGCCAAGCCAACCCTTGAGTACGCTCACCACCCTCCACAACCCCATAGCAAAGCACAATAGCATGCAAAAGGTAGAGCAAATCAAAGCTAGAAGTAGGTAGCAGAGGGGAGATCGCCTCGATAGGATGGTCACGGTGAAGAGCCGTGGTCGGCGAGCTCGGCGGGACCGAGGATCCGTGGGAGGCGTGGAGGCGCAGGCCGAGCCGAGGATGGCGGCCGGCCGGCCGTGCCGACCGGGCGGCGGCCACCGCCCCACCGCCGCGCGCAGGAGGCGCGGATCCGGCCGAGCCGGCCGGATCCGAGGCGAGGAAGAAGGGGCGGCAGGAGGACGGCGGCGGTGAGCCGAGGCCGGCAAGCCGAAGCCGCCACGCGCCGTCAGCCACCCGGAGAAGCGCCTGTTGCGGTCAAGCATGGAAGAGAGAGAGTGAGGGTAGGAGAGAGAGAGGGCGGCGGCGGGAGAGCCGCCGGCGACGCCAAGACCCGCCAAGACGTCAAGCTTACTTCCAAGTGAGTAATGAGGAGGAGGCCGCTCACCGAAAGAAAAGAAGGGATAAGGAGAGGGAGCGCGGTAAGAAAAAGAGAAAAGAAGAAAAGAGAAAGCGAAAGAAAAGAAAAGAGAAAGAGAAAGAAAAGAAAAGAGGAGAAAAATAAAATAAAAGAAAACGGGATTGGTACCTGCGCGACGGGTCCTTAATCCCGGGTATTTTTGCCCGAGTCGGGTCAGGCGTGTAGAATCGTCGTTGTCCGCTTAAGTCCTGGTTTTTGGTTCGATGCATTGAGTCGGGATGACGTTTGTACAGGTGAAGGTCCTCCTCCACCTTCACCACCGCCGCCGCTGCCGCATCGGAGACGCTGTCGCCATTGCCAGCGGAGCCGGAGGCCGTCATCATGACCGTGACTGCGTCCGTGTAGGTCTCTTCCCACTTCTTACTCCCTTCTTCTTCTAGTAATTACTCCCATGTTCTACTGCTTCCAAAGGAAAGGATGTTTTTTTCAGATATTCTTACCAATGCTGTTTGGGAGGTGATTCTATACATTTTGCCAAGTAATTTGCATAACTTTTAAAGCAGAACTGAATGGTAGATAGTAGTTACTTATTCCTTTATATGTTTTGAGATTAATTTTATTCTTGTTAGAGTGGAAAGTATAGAAACACTACTCATGCTCTTTTTTTCTATCCATTTGGACGAAATATTGATAATACACATCCTACATGAATGTTGTAATACATTATTAGGAATGTTTTTTCTGCTATTAATGCAAGGAATTTTTTGTACGAATAATCTATTTTTTATTCAAAATTACAGAAATATACCTACGGAATTTTTTTTTACAAAAATAGGCTCCAGTCGCCCAATGAGGGGCGACTGGAACCTATCGCCCAACCGGGCGACGACACGTGGGGAATATGGCAATGATTGGGTGAATTATTGCTGTCTCCCGAGCGTTGGGCGACTGGAGTTTCAGTCGCTATATGGTTGGGCGACTGGAACTCTAGTCGCCCAACGCCTGGGCGATAGGGGGAGGTTAAAAAGCAGCATGCTGGGCCGCCGCCGTCTTGCTCTTCATTTTTTCACTTCACTCGCTTGGCGCCGATAAAAGAAAGAAGAGAAGAGAAAAAAGAGGAGAGGAAGGGGGAGAAAAAGAGGAGGAGAAGAGGAGAGGAAGGAGAGGAAGAAGAGAAGGAGGGGCAGAAGAGGAAGGAGGGGAGAAGAGGAGAGGAAGGAGGGGAAGAAGAGAAGGAGGGGGAGAAGCGGAGAGGGAGAGGAGAGGAAGGACGGAGTAGGAGCTATTCCATTCATTCAGATCCTCAGATTTATGTATTTTTTAGTATATTGTATTTGCAGTATTTATTTTGTACGAATGTTAGTGTTAGTAAAAATTGTAGATGTAGAAAATATAGTATAATTTTTAGTATAGAAATGCTAGTATATAAAATTTTTAGTATACATTTTTTAGTATGGAATATTTTGAGTATAGAAATTTTAGTACAATTTTTAGTTTAGAAAGTTTAGTATTGTCCAAAAATTTAGTATTTTGACATATTGCAAAATTAAAACATATATGCAGGCTGACATCAGCAATGGCAATAGCCACTACATTGAGAGTGCATTACAGTGCTGGAATCGTTCGTGAAAGTCCGAATGGTGTGGATTTGAGCGGTTTTTCGCAAGTCACTCTAGTACATCCAGATGGCGAGAATGCTCGAATAATCGCAGATGTGCTGCATTGGCTGACCCGAAGTTTTTCGTTAGACCCTGAGGTGTGCAGCGTTGTCGTGCAAGTGTTTTGGAGCCGGTCTCCCACGGACATCAGATGGGAGTTGAAGACATTGATGTGCACTGCTGTGTGGAAAGGTTTTGTGCAAGGGTGCCGACGCCGTGGATATGAATGTGTCCTACTTATGCAACCGTGCTCACTGGATAAACATTTATTCCAGCTTCTGTTGGTTATCTATTTAAGTGTTAATAATTTTGAACTCTTTGTAATTTCTTTTGTTGTTCTTATTTATTCTTCACTTCGACGATGATGTTCTATGGTAGTATCTCATATGGTTATGTGGGGTGCTACATTAGGATAGACTTGCAAATGTGCCACTTGTAAAGGTTGGAATAATTAATTCCGCATTTTGCCAAATGTGCCATTAGGATAGACTTGCAAATTCCGCATTTTGCCATTGCCCAAGAAGCCTGACCTGCAAGCATGCTTATTGGCTAGACGATGTCGACATCACATGCGTCTTACAATGGAGCCCTATTTTTCCATTTTTTTTAAAACTTAGATCCAAGTCAAGTCAACATACTTTGTTTATCTATCTGATTAAAATTTTTGTTGTGCAACCATTGGTTCACCTCCCACGTTTTAATGGCGTCCTCGCCAAGGAGCAAACCACGCTTTCCTTCTTGCCATTTCCTTGCAGGCCTTCTCGAGGTGAGTTCAACAGCTTCTCCACACTCCAGGATATGTTTTTTTTTTTTAAAAAAAAAAAACTAAACTCCAGGTTAGTTCAAGTGCAACTCTTTAGTGATCGCTTCTGCTAAGTTCAGCAACGCATGCAGGGACGAAGGGTTACGAGGGAAAAATTAAGGTTTGTAGGATGTCATGAAAGTAGTCATCGAATTTACATTTGGTTATGCAGTTTCAATCTGTTCTTAGTCGCTCTTTCACAATAAGATAGGTAATATTTATCTCGTGCTACATCAGAAAGTTCGTACTTCTCTGGGCCTCTGGCTTTGTCTCAGTCTCTCTCTCCCTCTCCCTCCCTCCCTCAAAAAAGAAAAGTTGGAAACTCAATCTGATCGTAAATCGTGACATGTCCGCTATGCAGAACACTAGTACGAGTGAGTGCAATAGATCCAGACCTTTGTTCCTTGCACTAGTATCTTGTTTCCCATCCCCGAACGAGTGCAATTGGTAGCTGGGCATACTGGAGGATGGGTCAACGTTCGAGGTTGAGATTGAATCTTTTTTTTGGGATGAATTGATGATTTGTCTCATTTTTTATTGAAATAGCAAATGATATCTCACTGGTTGAGGTTGATTCTTGTATGTTGAGAAACTTTCAGGCTACACTGACATGACTACTTCTAATCTCCAACCAGCATGCACCTGCAGTGGTATTTGTAACCCTCCCATTTCCTTCGTACAGTTTTTTCTTTTTGTTTCATCCCTATCTTAATTACCAGCAGTTCTACTACTTTTCGTGAAAAGGAAAAAAAAAAACACTACAACACAAATCATCTAGACTTTAGAGTCACCGTGAATCTTTGTGACTCCTTTCGAAACGTCACGTAAAGAAACTGACTGACACTAGGTAAAGAGTCATGAAAATCCGTTTTCATACATGAAATTCACAAGAAAATACAAATCAATGCACATGAAGTTCAGTTCTATGGTTACAAGTTCAACATGCTCCAACCTCCCAACATCTGCTTCAAAATGATAAGAATCCTGCATTGCGAACAACAAAGTAGAAGTATCTTAATCAACATGTTCATTCACATAACTCTATTTCACTACGTCACAATACCATGTCCAAAAAAGAAAGAACCAATTCAAAACTCAGCACTGTTCATCCCATTTAACATGATTTTAACAAGAACTAGTACACATAATTGAAAAATCTCATGTTTTTCCTTCTCAAATACCCGAACGAAGAACTAAGTTTGGTTAACACATTGAAACTCAAGATTAGTAGAGGGCAATACCTGAATGTTTGGGCATCTTTGCGGATCCACAACCAAGGGTCAGATCTGAAGTGAGGAAGTGGAGTAGCCGTCGCACAGGAACCAGTCGACTGCGATGCCAATCCAACGGCTTCCTAGCTTCGTCGAGGTGATAGCTCAACAAGGTGAACTCAGGGGTGGGATCGACGTGGTAAAAAGGTTGCCGATAGCGGTAGAATTCCTCAACAAAGTTCTATGGCGAGGTAATGGCTTTGGCTTCAATTCAGTGACTCCAAGGTTTGATCCAAGGTAGCGAACTAGAGCTTTTGTTGTGGCTTCTCGGGGTTGCAATTATGAGGCTCGGATGGTCCTTCTATCCACGAAAGAGGCAGAGTCCCAAGCGGAGACAATAGCGATGACATAATGGAGAGTCACAACGAGGAAGAAGAACAGTGCACTCAATATTAACCAAAAGTTCATAAACTAGGAGCGATATGATCATTTCTATGATTACCACTAGGGTATATAGCTAATAAATGTTAGAAATAATCTTGATTTAAATGTTAAATCGTGTCTGAGATACAGTAGAATCTATCTCCATATGTAACTCAAGTTGAAATTATGACCAATTTGAAGTCTGAGTACGTATGTTAGTAGGAAAGTACGAGTCCAACGCCTAACATCTCTTTAGACATCATGGTTGCCAAAATGCACAGCTAATATGTGAGGGGGAGAATATTGAGAATAATCTCATATCGATTGTGGGAAGGGAAAAAAGCACGGCTCAAAGATGTGAGGGTGACCTCACCCATTGGACTAATCTTTTGGTTGGAGAAGGCTTAATACCACTTATAAGGTTGTTCGTATAGGACTTGCATGCAGAAGTCCGTGGGTTTAGTTATGTTCAGCCCATTTGGACCTAGAACCCGGGGAGTAAACTTGATTAGACCTAGGCAAAAGGCTAGGGTCCGATCCATCAATTGATATCAGAGTGTGAGGTGAAGCACAACAAAGCACCAATTTTCTTCGATCTGAGCCTTCAATTAAAGGCAGAGACCGAACTGTCCAGTGGGCAACAATGAAAAGCAGTGTTTTGCTTCAGTCCCTCAGTTCAAGCGGAAAAGCAATGCCCAATGCTCAACAGCTGTCTACCCTAAATCCGAAGATAAGGTTCCTTTATCCAAGAGTCGTTGCAAGCAAGCTTGAGTTCTTGATCTGTGCCCAATATCATATTGCATTCTCTGGGAAGTGATGTCACTGGTAACGAGGTAACATCCAGTGTGACGGCGAAGGAGAGTTCTGCTGTCTCGCTGCATTATCCGATGCTCATGTCGAGCAATTATGCAGCCTGAGCAATTAAAATGAAGGTGTACATGAGAACTCAAGTAAGCTAGGGTAATTATGGGATGTTGAGGAGATATATTTGCCGTCCAAACTCAAGTAAGTTGAGACGAATCCGTGGCATTGAGGAGATGTGTTCGCCTTCCTAACTCAAGTCCGTGGAGATGAATCTGGGACGTTAAGAAGATGTGTTCGTCGTCCTGTGTCGAATATGAGTTGGGTAAGTCATAGTTAATACCGACTGCCTCAACGAGTTAAAGTCTTTGCATCTGGATAGATCCGTACTAATTGAGTTGAGTTCCTACATATAACTTACATGCAGAATACTTCACGTAGAGACATAGCTAGTAGTTCATAATGGATTGGAACTAAATAGGAGTATATAGAGTCAAGATTAAGGGAGAGATTGTTGAAAATAATCTTGATTTAAAGGTTAAATCGTGTTTGAGACATAGTAGAGTCTATCTTCGTGTGTAACTGAAGTTAAAGTCGTGACCAACTTGAAGTCCGAATACATATATTAGTAGGAGAGTATTAACCTATATAATAAGGAGACTTGTAACTAATTTTGTAAGAAGAAGAGTAAGGAAGAAATAAAATAGAGAAATTCAAAAATTTTTCTATATTTTCGCTATTTATTTGTAATATATGAGTTTTCTCGGGGACAAAGCCAATAATAAATAAGGATGTGTGGGAGTTAAAACTGAACCGCTGATCGGGTACAGGGTAGCTAAGCGCGCCAGACAGTCCTCTCGACAGTCCACCGATCATTATGGCCTTCTGCACGTACGATGTGGAGGACAACATCTTCATGCTGAGCTTCGTCGGCGGCGACGGCGGCCACAACTACCTCACCGAGCAATCCCTAGCGGAGCTCAAGGAGACCCTGGCGACGATTCGACGCAGCGCCACCCAGTCGAGCAAAGGCCTCGTCACAACCTGCGCGCGCGGTGGCTCGTTCTGCGACGGCATCGACTACAACTCGGCACCGGCGATGGACAAGCTGATGCGCGGCATGGCCGAGGTGCTGCACGAGTTGTTCAACATGCCGTTCCCGACGGTGGCCGCGGTCGGGGGCGACGTGAAGACGTCCCTGGGCCTGGCGCTCCTGCTGGGCCACGACGACATCACGGTGCTGCAGGGAGCCAAGATTGAGGCGAAGGAGGTGCGGGACGGCCACGACGCCATGCCGTGGTACCTGGGGGCGCTGCTGCGGGACAAGGCGTCGTATCCGCAGATGAGCTCCGACCTAGTGCTCCGGTCCGTGACCATGGACGGATCAAAGTTGAAGTATTGGTACTTAACCGATTACCCGTGCGGCAACACGCGGTTGCTGGAGGGTACAGCCATTAGCATCATTACTGACATGGCCGGTGACATCCTCAATGGCGAGGCGTACATCACCACCCGGAAGAGCTTGATCTTCCCCGAGTCGTGGAAGTCTGTATCCGAGTTCCTGGAGAATAAGCATTGATTCCGGCTGGTTAACGCTTGCTGTTATCTGATTTCTGCTATGATCAGTTCGGTTGCTAAAAACGTTTGACTATATCCCGTGGTGCTTCAATAGTTCAATGTAAGTTTCTCAAAGGAAATAAGGGTTAATTGCCAGTGTTTTCAAAATAAGTATTTTTTTTCTAAAACTTCTTGTTTTCTATATTTTGGAGATTCTTGTATCTGTCAGCGACAACAATGAAATGTTGAATAATCAGTATAATGCAACGTCAATTGGACAAGTATGTTGTATACAAGTCTTGCGACAAGTATATCATTATTACTGCAGCTTAGTTTTTGTGGACTAAACTGGAGAGAGTGAAATTGTCCGCAAAATTTACAAGCCGCTTCGCGCTTGCTCCAAATCACGGGCTAGCGTCATCTAGAGCTGAACGCAGTACTCAATTAGGAGTCTAGCAATGTACTGGTAGTATCGGGCGTTGTTAGTCACGAACAGAGTATTAATAGAGCTAATCGTTTCAGTTGCAAGCTTTTACTGGAATATATTGGTTCGTATACCGTCTGAGACGTTCAATATGTTACTCGATATTTTCCGGGAGTAATTTTTATCTGTTATACATATATGTCGCTCCCATATATGCATAAGGGAAAGTAAAGTTTTTTAGGTACTCCAAAGCTAGATTAAAACATAAAATTATTGCATACATTAAGTCATGACAAATGACGCTTTTTTATTTTAAAGTAACTTGGTAATAATGATAATTTAGTTAAGTATTTTAAAATGGTTATTATCTATTCTCTTGATATATGATACCGACACATTTATATTAGCTTTTCCGACACATTTATATTAGCTTTGAAACTATATAATAAACCTTATGTGAGTATTTTTAACGGCATGAAACTTAAATATGTACTGATGAAAACATAGTAGAGATTGGTTTGCATACAACAATTGAGCCCGTCTTAGGCCTGCATGCGCTCTTGAGCTCGAGCCTATTCCATTGTCATCAAATCTCATTAGATACAATAATTTATAAAACAAGCTGACGTGGAGCTTCCATTCAAGATCGAGCTCAGCGATTTTTATTCCACTGACCTTACGGAGACTGTTCAATGCCTGTTCCTTTCTATAGATAAAAAAAAAATCATATTAGCTAGACATTGAACATCGAGTCATCGTCAGCGGCTCCACCTACTTCGCAGCATCAACTACGCTGCTATGCTCGGCCGAGCTCCACTCTAGCCGTCATTGTATCTCTACTGTCATGCTCAGCCTACACCATGACATCGTCTTCACCCATGCCTAGTCGAATATTTGATGAAGGGGGTGATGTATCATCACCATCGCTACCACCACTACGTATTTTGTTTAAGTAGTAAATATGATATATTAAAGCTAAGCTCACTGAGCCATTGTTAGGCTGCTAACGATGTATTGACAAAGAATATACTCACGATCATGTAGGCGAATCTTAATGCAACTTCTTGACTCCGATGACAAAACATTATAGGCCTTGTTCCCATGTATACAACAGCTAATTAAAGTGTATAAACGGAGTTTGCCTTTTACATTTTTTTTGTGAGCAAGAACATAACTGCTACGCCCACTATCACTACTACAGAAAACCGTATTGCAGACGGTTCAGAAACGTCATCACAGACGGTTTTGTGAGACATCTAAATTTATGGGTCAGTAATGATACGAGGTCATCACAGACAGCTTTCGAACCGTCTGTGGTGTAAATATCACAGACGGTTTTAACTAAAAACCGTCTGTGATGTTGGCAGACATCATAGACGGTTTGTATGAATAACTGCCTGTGAATTATCACAGACGGTTATTAATAGGAACCGTCTGTGATGTATTTCACTATCACAGACAATTCGTATAAATGACCATCTGTGAAAATATCATAGACGGTTATTTGTATGAATCGTCTATGATAATTGTGTATCATAGACGTTACACTGTCACGCTTACAAAATACACTACTATAGAAAACCGTATTACAGACGGTTCAAAAACGTCATCACAGACGGTTTTCTGAACCGTCTGAATTTATGGGTCAGTGATAATCGAAGGTTATCACAGACGGTTTTTGAACCGTCTGTGGTGTAAATATCACAGAAGGTTTTTAGTTAAAAACCGTGTGCGATTATCACCTATCACAGACAGTTTTTACTTACAAACTATCTGTGATTATCAGCTATCACAGACGGTTTGTAATTAAAAACCGTCTGTGATATTCTTTTCTACCCCTAAATGTATTTCTGTTTATTGGTTGGCCTCAGGAAATGCTAGCTATGCCCTCTGAAACAAGTAGATCAACATGTACATATATACATACAATTCCCATCTCAATTCATTTCACAAACATAAAACATCCAATTCATATCACAATTTATTTCACAAACATAAAACATCCAATTCACATCGCATTTCATTTCACAAACATAAAACATCTATTTCGCAAATAAATTAATTGAAATGAAATAAAATATCCATTAACAAATACACAATTACAAAAGATCTACATTGCATTTGCACTTAGATGGTAACATTACATTTTTTATTGCTCTATCACTCCGGAATCGAAGTCTCACGAAAGGAACAGATCCATAATCAACGAACTTGTCAGGCTGCACAAGCAATACTTGGATGGTGCATGATTGCCATCCAAGTATTGCTTGTGCAGCCTAACAAGTTCGTTGCCATCCAAGTGTTGCTTGTGCAGCCTGACAAGTTCGTTGATTATGGACTGTTCCTTTTGCGAGACCTCGATTCCGGAGTGATAAGAGCAATAAGAATCATTGTACGTTGTGAAACTCTCCATCTGAGTTTATGACATTAGCAAGCAAAAAGTATGCATACTCTCCTCGAATTTGTAAAAGATCGGGCTGTTGCAATGCAGTTGACGGGATGGACGCAGCCTGTCGATAGGAATATCAATGTGCGTATATATATAACCTGATAAGTATGAAATAATTATGGGAAGATTGACAAACATTAGAATTGGTGATCCTCGAGGAATCGAGGAGTAGTTTCATATGGTGGAAAACGGAGAATCCACACGTGTTCCCGGCGACTGCTGGTGGCACTGCAAAAATGGAATGTGTTAATTCAAGAGATATTACTACCAACTGTTGCATAGAATTAATTAATGTGTAATAGCGAATACCTTAAATTTTTGAACATGTATCAGGCCTTTGGCCCCTTGCGTCGAGACACCTGCCATTGCAACGTACATCGCGAACGCCCTACGTGATTCGAAAAAGTTGGCATTAGTCATTCGGAAGTTAAGAAAGAGTACAATATAGGTATGTATGGAGAAAATGTACTTACCTATTGATTACTTGGCTGACAACTGTGTAGACCGTTTTATTCTTAGGGAATCAAGGTATATTGCCTTATTTTATTTTGGTACAATTAGTATTAAAATCCAATGAAACTCCTGATTGTAGGGCATAAGTACATATTCCTTATCGCGGTAAGCCACCAGTGCTGCTGCAATCTACCTCTTGACGAAGGGTGTATCCTCATTGATGGTATGCATGGCGACCAAGTGTGGGTCCAAAAACCAACCGATGATTTGGATGATCTAGCTTGAGTCACCATGTGTCTATATATATACACACGAAAGTAACAAATTATATATGACATTTATCGGTATGACATGATCGGAGACTGTGATTGTACACACTTACAGCGTCCAGCATCGAATGAGTGAGGCATCGAGAGCACTAAGTGTGAAAAGATCAAATAAGTTCTTAAAGGTCACCATGAAGATACAATCTTGAATATTGTGTTGTAAATGATCCGGCCTGAATTTGACAGTGATACCTGAGCGCCATTCTCCCTCTGGCATATTGGACTGTTCCATATACCAGATGTGTAATTGCAGGCAACTAATTGGTAGGGTTTGGAGGCGCGTTACCGGGTCGACTAGCGGCTCGCTAAGCACGAATTTGCGGGCAAATGGCAGGTACGGGATATCATCATCGGTCTTGTTTGCTTTGCCCTTACTACCCTTGCTGCCCTTGCTGCCTCGACTGTAGGTCGACTGTAAAGGTAGCACCGGTGGAAGTTGCTGCAATGGGAATAGCGCCCGTGAACATGACACCAGTGCAGGTAGCGGTGATGGAGATAGGTCTTGTGGAGATGGCACCAGTGCAAGTAGCTAATCTGGTTCAGATTACCCTTGTGGACCTGCCACAGGTGAAGAAGTCTCCAAGAAGATGTCGCTTTTGGGCCACTGGATGAAGGTTCCAATGGCTTGCCCTAGAGTCACGAGCTCGTCATTGGGGGGCTTCGGTAGTGGGACGACCTCAAAATTAGCATGTACACCATCCACTGCGACTTTTCCGAAGCCTGGCCCTAAACATTAACGGTGCAGCATGGCCCCTTGAGCAGACGGATATGCCAGGCCCCAAGCAGCGCACAAGGCAACGAAGGCATATCTCACTTAGAGCTTGCACTTCGTAGACTCCAGGATGTCGTCCACAGGAAATTTGTCCTCGCTTTCCGTCGTAGGATTGGACGCGTAGCTACTCGGACAGTTGGGGGGTTGGCTACCACAGGAGCGGCGGTGGCGGCTTGCTGATTTTCTTCTTTAAATCTTCACATCACATGTCTAACATAATTAACAATCTCCTCTTTAAGAGATGCCTTGATCTCCTCTCGTAGCCGTGCGTCACGCTCGGCTTTATTTCTCTTCCTACTCTGATACAATTCAGAGTTATCTGAGAAACCTTATTTCCATGGAACATAAAGCCCAAGGTCTCTCGTACGACCTGGGTGCTCCTTGTTTCCCAGTGCTGCAGAGAGTATATCTTTCTCCCTAGTTGACTAGAATGATCCATGGGAAGATTCGACACTCAGTGTATCCTGCAAGAGCCCGACATATCATTTCACTTCCTACGAAATTGTGGAGTAATTACAATATACATAGTTCGATATCTTCCCAGGCGGTGGGACACTTCACAGTCTCGGGGTTCGGAAGGAGATGTCCCCCGACATCGTGGTAGATGACCTCGCCTAATCCAATTTCGAAGCTCCATCCGGATCGTGGCAATGGCGGGGCGGTGTCCCGCAGGATTGCCTGTTCGTCCTCCCGCTGCCACTGCGGGATTTTCCTCGCATAGCCAGATGTGCCGAGTCTGTGGGGGTGTGTGATTTTTGCCTAGAGGGCCTTGTGCGTCGCACTTGCACATCTGAAAGCTTCGGTCATCTTCGTCGCCTTAAACTCTTTCCATTGTAGTTCCAAGAATGGGTACTTATCAAACGGCGTTAGATCCTTCTCCACATACTACTTGATAAGCACGCTCTTGAAGTTCTTTCATGCTTTGCACGCCTCTAGCAGGTGTTCTTCTGGGATCTCGAACGATGCAAAAATCTCTATCAGCAGCTTACGTTTCCGAGTCTCACTCACGCTCTTCTACAAATTGAATGTGATCTCAATTCGTTCTTGTGCAATTATTCTGATCGTTCTTCGAAATGCGCCCGCTGCTTGGCAAGGAAGGAGAGGGGTCCCAGATCTATCGACCTCTGTGATGGTAAATCGACCCTCAGGCTTTTTTATAGTCCTCTTTCTTTGCGTGTTGATTTTGGAGCGGACGCATCCGGCGATGATGTTGAAGAATGCGCGGATGACATGTTGGCCTTCTCATATATGAAAAGTAAGCACAATGTAGCATATATGTAAATAGTGCGGTATAAGCACATACTTAAATTTAATTCCAATATATGTATACATATATTCAAGTATACATATACATATCTATGTTCATTAGCAACATATATATACATATACATATACATATACATAACAGTAAGATTTAACAACAATAAGATTTACGAAACAACAACAATATATGTATACATATATTCAAGCATACATGTACATATCTATGTTCAACATTACTTACAGATCGATGGTTTAGGGGGACAGAGGCGACGGGCGACTGCCCTGGGCT
Organism: Bonia amplexicaulis; assembly: GCA_036346245.1. NCBI lineage: Eukaryota > Viridiplantae > Streptophyta > Magnoliopsida > Poales > Poaceae > Bonia > Bonia amplexicaulis. Next base: position 8,913,056 of record CM070759.1, on the reverse strand, counting down.
TGACTGAGGTGGCCGACGGCCCTGGGGACGGAGGCGACGGGTTCGGGGGATGGCGATGGGCTTGGGGGCTCGACGGAGGTGGCCGACGACGGGCTCGGGGGACGGCGATGGCCTCGAGGGGACGGAGGCGGCCGACGACAGGCTCTGGGGACGGCGGCGGCGACAGGCTCGATCAGGAGAGCGACTAAGTCTCTGTGCTTGGTTGGTATTGCTAATAACTGCAGTGTACACTCAAAAACCTAGCGGGGGGATATATATAAAGGCTTATTATAGATGGTTCTATTTAAGAACCGTCTGTGATAGCAATATCATAGACGGTTCTAAACTTAGAACCGTCTGCGATAATAAATATCACAGACGGTTCTAAACTGAGAACCGTCTGTGATAAGCCTTTGCCCCCCAGCTGTAGATATTAATATAACTACACCAACCAGCATTCAATAAGACCTCACAGAGTATTTCTTTACAACAGCCCAATGAACATAGAGATACATTTGTATGACTCATTCTCAAAACTCACGTATATATCATACATTTTCACATATACATAAATGCAAATTCACAAATACATCACACACATGCATTGTTGTATACATAAATGCCAATTCACATATACATCACATAAATGCATTGTTATATACATAAATGCAAATGCCTACATATATGTCGCACATTCTCATTGCACTTGCTTATTTCCTTTAAAAATTAGCCCTTCATGATGATCAATGCGTACGTAAGTAGTTTCGTCACTTTGTTCGTCGTCGACCCTTATGCTATTTCGAAAAGGAGGTAACTCTTCAAATTGATTGTATTCTTTCTCATCCACTACATTCTCTACTCCGATAATTCTCTTTTTTCCATGAAGAACTACATGGCGTTTCTTATTTGCCAGGTCGGTTACACAGTAAACTTGAACAACTTGGTTGGCGAGTACGAATGGTTCGTCTTTGTACCCGACATGTTGAAGGTCCACGGTAGTGACACCGTACTTGTCAACCTTCACCTGCGGGAGATACACCCAACGACAGCGAAATAAGGGGATCTTGAAAACCACGTAGTCGAGCTCCCAAATCTCTTCTATGAACCCATAGTACGAGTTTCTCAACCCATCGGTACTGAACACATCTATGAGGACACCGTTGTTCTAGTTAATGCTCTTTATATCCTAAGCCTGTGTATAGAATATGTACCCATTTATGTCATATCCTTGCCATGTCACAACTGTAAATGTTGGCCCTTTTGCCAACCATGTAAGCATGTCACTTGACGAGCTCCTAGCGATTTCCTCCTTCAACCATTGGTTGAACCAACTGTTGTGTTGTCTCATGATCCAAACATCCGGCCGCTCTGGATTCTGTTGCCGGCGCAGATCCTTGTGCTGCTCAACATAAGGGGCCACTTCAGTCATGTGTTGCAAGACCGTGAAATGGGCTTGAGCATACGCGTCCATATCTGGAGTGATTGCTTTCCTTCCGATAGTTCTGATACCCTTGAGCCTCCCCTCATGACGAGATTGAGGCACACCTATCGGTTGAATCTGAGCCATATAATCGACACAAAACTCAATGACATCTTCGTTTGCATAACCTTCGACGATGCTGCCCTCCGGCCGAGATCGATTCCGTACATAGGACTTGAGAATTCCCATGAACCTCTCAAACGGATACATGCTACGTAGGAATACGGGCCCGCACATTTTTGTCTCCTACACAACGTGTACAATGAGATGGGCCATGATATCGAAAAACGAAGGAGGGAAATACATCTCAAGATGACATAGAGTCATCACCACCTCGTCCTGCAGAGCATTTAGTCCTTCAGGATAGATGACCTTCTGAGCAATTGTGTTAAAGAAATAACATAGCATCATGATTGTCTCTCGGACTTTGATCCGCAACATATTTCTAATTGCAATAGGGAGCATATGTGTCATCAGCACATGACAATCATGAGATTTCATGCCATTTAACTTCAAATCTTGCATCGAAACAAGTTTCTTCACGTTGCTGGAGTAACTAGATGGAACTTTGACGCCATGCAAGCACTGGCACAGTTCAGTTTTTTTAGCCTTGAACAGAGTGTAACACGTAGGGGGAAGGTACGTTCATCCATTATCTGTTTCTGTCGGTGCTAACTTAGGCCTAATGTCCATATCAACCAAGTCAAGCCGTGTGTTGACGCCGTCCTTTGTTTTATCACGAATGTTCAGTAAGAGTCCAATCAAGCTGTCACATACATTCTTTTCTATGTGCATGATGTCGATGCAGTGTCGAACATCTAGGTACTCCCAATAAGGTAAGTCCCAAAATATTGATCTCTTCTTCCAGATGTTCTTCTCACGAGCCCTCAATTTACGTCCCTTTCCGAGGACAACATCTAAATCCTTAACCATATTATAAACCTCTTTTCTGCTTAATGCCTTGGAACTGAACCGTCCTCCTTCTCTCCGTCAAATTGTTTCTTTATCTTGCGGTATGGGTGAGCCCTCCGAAGGAACCGGCGGTGACGCATGTACACTGTTTTGCATGAGTGTAGCCACACACTCTCGGTACCATCTAAGCAGTGAGTACAAGTTTTAGCACCTTTTGTGCTATGGCCCGATAGGTTAGCAAGGGTAAGATAATTATTTATGGTGCAGGACAATAAGGAACGCAAAGTGAAGTTCTCCTGTTTGTATGCATCCCATACATGTACCCCTTCGTTCCACAGTACTTTTAGATCTTCCACCAACGGTGCTAGGTACACATCAATATCATTCCCAGGTTGCTTTGGCCATTGGATAAGTATCGGCAGCAAAATATACTTTCACTTCATACACAACTAAAGAGAAAGGTTATAGATGCACAGAGTCATGGGCCAAGTGCTTTGTCGGCTGCTCATGCTACTGAAATGATTCATTCCATGTGTACTCAATCCAAACCTTATATTCCTCGGTTCTGCACCGAAATCTGCAAAACTCCTATCGATGTTTCTCCACCGCTCGAATCGCAAGGTGTCTCAAAGATTCCATCCTTCTTGCGCTCCTCTAAGTGCCAACGCAGCAGTTTTGCCTCCTTTGGATTTGCAAAAAACCTTTTCAAACGGGGAATTATAGAAAAATATCATGCCACCTTAGCAGGAGGTCCTTTCTTCACCTCTGTTCTCTCGCCGTCATCTGATTGATTGTTACGTTTGTATCGAGATGCGTTTGCACACCAGACATACATGCATGTTTGCATACTCTTTACGGTACAGGATATAGTCGTTCGGACATGCATGTATTCTTTCTACTTCCATTCCCAACGGACAAAGAACATTCTTGGCTTTATACATGGTTTTAGGTAACTCATTTTCCTCCGGAAGCATGTCCGCTAGAAGACCTAGCAGCGCCGTGAAACTTTTGTCAGATCAACCGTTGCTTGCCTTCAATTTCAACAGCTCAAGCACGGAGACAACCTCGTGTACTTTGACCGCAAAGACGTGAACAAAGGTTTCTCCGAGTCCTCCATCAAGCCCCAGAATTTAGCATACTCTCTCTCATCATAGTTTTCTTCTACATCGCGAAGCATCTGATCCAGATTGTCATCGTGCAACCTATCCGAATCTAAATCACAATCGACATCATCCGACGGCATGTCATTCACTTCATCGACGATGTCATCCGACGGCATATCATTCACTTCACCGGCGATGTCATCCGGCGACATATGATTATTGACTTCGCCATGACTGGTCCAACACGTATAACCCTTTTGGAAACCCCTCCGAATCAAGTGCGCTTCAATTTGCCCTCGGTTCTTAAACATCTTTAAATTCTCGCAGTCAGTACATGGACAATACATATATTCCACCCCCTTATTCAACATATCCTCCTCGGCAGCTCTTGTAAAAGCAAACACGCCATTGATGTACTCTTCACTCACATGGTTTGCAGTATACATCCAGCTTCGATCCTATATTATGCACATATATAACAACTTAGTATTAAAAATTAAATTAATTAATTATTACTACATATATACCACATGCATTGAGGCTAGCTAAATCTAAATTAGCTAGATCTTCAAAGTATATATATAACAGTCACCAAAAATTAGCTAGATCTAAATTTAATTTGATGCAACGAAAAATAAATTTCATTACTAACCATATCTAGGGCAACCAAGAACTTGATGAATCTTCAAAGCTAGCTGTCCTGCCAAATAAGCCTCCTCCCACCAAATAAATGGCTCGAAGCCTTGCCGCCCAACAAAAGACCGCTAGATCTGAATCGAAATGAAGACAATACGGTTCTGACCAGCGCAATAAATACCTAGTGGAATTATCACAGACGGTTTTTATTATAAAACCGTCTGTGATACTGAAATATCACAGACGATTTATATTTAAAAACCGTCTGTGATAATCTGGAATATCACAGACAATTTTATAATAAAAACCGTCGGTGATATTCCATTATCACAGATGGTTCAACGGTAAGAATCGTCGGTGATACTCCTTTTTTCCGTCACAAATACCACAAACGACCTCCAAATTAAAACCATCTGTGATAGTGTACATCACAGACGGTTTCACAAAACTATCTGTGATTTGACGTCTAATATTAGACTTTCTGTAGTAGTGATAGTTTGTGAAAATTATAGCACAGAGAATTCCTTATGAATTATCTATGATGTAACCGTGCAGTATAGCCTCTTTTATAATAGTGGGTATTCTTTTCTTATTACTCCATCCATTTCCAAATAGCCGTCATTCCAGCTTTCAAATTTTGTTATTTAATACATGTCGTTCTACACTTTCGAGGTAAGTTTTTATCGTGTTTTCCTTTACGTACATAATCCTTTTATTCATATTTCGAAGGTCATAACTAAGGTCATAACTGCAGACTAGAGCAGACACATGTACAATACAATATCTAAGAGCAATAAGTGACCAAATAAACTTGGGCAAAAAATATCGTGGTTTGGCCTACTACATTAAATACGACTGAGCAATCCAACACACTATGTCTACTATATTAATTGTATAGGTCGTCTGACTATTTAAGTACGTTGCGGCAAAAATACTTCATCTTCTAAGTTTATAAGGTATATTTTTTTTTAGCATATAAACTAAAAAGATAATAAAAATAACTAGATTACTCTTAATTATTATTTCTAAACACTATATTTAATACATGCATATATAGAATATATAGCAAATAAAACTATATATTTATTAGAGGTATAAAAGAAATAACACACTAAATTTATATTAAAATATAAAATACACTCTATATTTATTAACAAGGCTATTTAAATAATACGTCGTATAAACTTTAACAGATGGAGTACCCGTATGACAATTACAATGAAACTCACCTATTTAATTATTTAATTGGTGGAGTACGTTCTGACCAAGACACACTTGCTAACATCTTTTTTCCATATATAAATTATCTTGTTGACCTTGGAGGCTGTAAAAAATAATAGATGAGTATACTCCTCAATTCACTGTACCTATGCTTGCTGCAGGATCCGCGGTCAGTTGAATGACCATCGGCAAGTGTTTGTCAGAATAAAATAACCAACAATAATGCACTTGGCTGTACCTGTGAGAACGTTTGGATAATTATATACATATTCACCCACTTGCTAGGAATCTTTTTTCACAGCTGTCTACATTATTTTTATTGAAGTCGTAAAAAAATTGTAGATCGTGTACTGCTCAGTTCACTCCCCTATGCTTGCCCGTTTACATATATAAAATATGTTATGCTGTTCTTCGTGGATGTGGTTTTGACTTTTAACTGAAATTTGTGAATTTTGATTATTTACAATAAAGATTATGAAAAAAGAGATACTCATATGCGATATTGGATAGTATAGATGTTGGACTTTTAACGTATACTACAATTAACTTATAGACCCTGTCTTGAAAAAATACTCCGTTTGAAAGTTAGTTACTGTAGCAAAAGCCAAAAGCCAGTTTCAAAAGCCGAAAAGAACAGGCCCCACCGCTCATTTCAGCTTCTGGCTTATTTTTCACTATTTATAAATTTCATTTTTTCAGAACTTTTGGCTATTTTTGAGCTTTTTTGCCGGTTCTTTTTTTCTCGTGTTCATTTGCGTTGTCTGTGATGAGTTAGCATATTTTTTCTTTTTTAAAATTTTTTAAATTTAATTACGCCAAATAAGTCACCTTCAGTTACAGTAAAATTTCAGCCGCTACAATGAACTTTCAGGTATAAATCATAACTTTTCAGCTCAACTAAGTGGGGCGAAAATATCTTCTTGACCTATGAAGTCCTCTGGCTCTTACCCACTGGCTAGTATATTACAAGGTTATCTAATTTTTTTGTGTCGACAGTAGAAAAATTATTCTTCCTGACTGACCAAATGTTAAGGAGATTCTTTAATTTCCCATCACTCCCACCGTTCCCAAATTAACTATCGATCCATAGCCAGCAAAGTCAGTTTTGATCAAGTAAACAAACATGAGCAGTTAACCTAATTTTCCTAGCAGTCGCATGAAAGAAAATATATTTGCTTCACCAACTGTATTATATAGACCAAATTAACTATCGATCTTGATCCTATCATACATGGGAGTTGCCACGGAATCTTGTACGAATAACTATTCCCATATATATGTTAGGAAACTGGGCTCATGGTCAAGTATTCTGACTTAGTTGGACACCCCACCGAGTCTATAAATAGAGAGCTATACCCCCTCATTATGTACATCTGACACATGAATGAAAGCAATAAAGAGGAAGACCAGGAGTTCTCTCTACTTATCTCTCTGTGTTCAATCTATTCTTCTGTGATTCTGTGATTGATCCGTTCTTGTTCTAAGCAGAGAACCCGATCGGACTAGTCGTCAGCGTCGGTTTCTCAACACGTTATCAGCACGACTTCGCTCTGGTGAACGAAGGTAATCATCGAAGCACAGATTGAATTTTTCTAGATCGCTTTGAATCTGTATTTTCTTTTCACGTTCTAGATTGATTTTCATGGTGCAAATCCGCCCAATCTACCACGAGCGACTTGAAGTCACCAAAGACAATGCCGATCGGTAGATTGTGAAAAGGGGTAGATGTTGATTGCATCATAGATTAGAAATAAAAAATTATGCATTGGTTTATCTGTTTGGTCACCGCACGTAGGGCAGCACCGCCGTCACCGCATGCGCGCCACCGCGGCCGCCGAAGCCGGCTGTGAAGCTCGAGGTGTCGCAGATGTCAGACGCGCGCCGCCCGAGGTCATCCGACTGAAGCCGCAAAGACCGACCCGGCCCCATGGTCGCTGCCGCCGCGCATGACCGCCACCGCCGTGCTCGGCCGGTGGTGGCGACGCCGCCCCGCGCTCAACACGGCTCAAGCCGCCGCGGCATGAAGTCGCCGTGGACCGCCGCCTGCCGCCCGCAGCCACGCCGCCGCCACAGCCACCACCCGCACCGCATGTGCGCCTCCGGCCGGCCGATGTCTTGGTTTCACCGCGCCGACGCGCGTCGCCGCCGTCAAGCGGCCGTGCAACTCCCCGCTGCCCATCCACCGCCGGCCGCCACGCGGTCGCCGCCCGGCCGCCGCCGAGCGGCCGCCGCATGGCGTTGCCGCCACGCTTGCTGCCGCTCGCCGCAACGGCCGCCCGCACGAGGCGCCGCCGCCGCCGCCCTCGCATGCGCCGCTCGCCGCCTCGGGTTTGCCGCGCCGCTACCGCCGCAGCAATCGCGTCCGTATGGCGCACCACCGGCGTCGGCATGTGGCGCCGCGCCATCGCAGCCTCACCGTCATGCCCGCAGCGGCCGCACGCCGACAGCCTCCACTGCGCCCGCAAGCGCATGCCGCTGTTTGACTGGCGCCACCCGTCTCGCCGTCGGCGCCGCCCCGACTGCGGCGCAGCTCGCCCGCGTTGCCGCCTCCGCCGCGCCTGTCGACGTCGCGCCGCGCCGCCCGCCCGCACACCGCGCAAGCCCGATTCGCGCCGCCACTAGTGTGAACAGGGGTAGGGGAAGCCCTACCCCTGCCCCCCCTTTGGAACCGGCCGGTGTGGGCCAAATAGGCCGGAATTTTTGCAAAAAGGCCCCAGAAGTTTCGGTAATTACCGAAAGGTCCCTAAAATTTGCATTTTGAGTCCCGGATTTTACAGAAAGGTCTCGGTAATTTCAAAAATTACCGATAGGCCCTCAAATTTACGAGTGGGTCCAGACTTTTGCAAAAAACCCCTCGGTAAATCCAAAAAGTACGCGAATTTTTCTCTGAATTGAAATTTTTCGTAAAAACCCCCAGAAATTGCAGAATTCCCTGAAAATTTATATTTTTGCATAAAAGGGCCTGGGGAATCCGAACTTTGAATTATTTTTAGCATTTGAAGCATATTTATTTCTGCCATTATTGTTTTATGTATTTTCTGTATTTATTTACTGTCTTTTGGTTAATTGTAATTGTTTAAATTGCTTTTAATCACTGAAATTAGTAGTAAATTTATAGAAAATTCACAGAAAATTCTGGAACATTACGAGAATATTTTGTACCATTTATTTACACGTAGTAAATTATTTCCGTGCATGTTTACCAGCAGTAAACTTATATACACATTTAGATGACTGGCATCACAAACTGGAAGTTCGAGGAGCTGGCCCAGCACGGCCAAAAATATCTGATGTGGTCTTCCGATGTCAAGATAGTACCTGGTGCCAAGAAGCTCTGCGCAGCTATTGATTGGCGGACCGCATGACGCCCACTTCTGCCTTACTGTCAAGAATGAGTAAATGGCAGAGAAGAGCGCGCTAGCACTCTGAACCGCACTAAAGAAGCGGTTTGAGAGGCTAAAGTACATCATTCTTGCTCAAACAGAATAAGAGTGGATTAGACTGAGGTTTGCTGACTTCAAGACGGTCGAGGAGTACAATTCCGCTTTGCACAGGATTTGTACCAATCTTCAACTCTGTGGCAAGCAGATCACAGACGAGCAGAAGATTGAGAATACCCTATCCACCTTCCACCCCAATGCAGTACAATTCGCACGCAACTATCGTCAAGACGGCTATACGATGTATGCCGAATTGATTGATATGATGCAGAGTGCGGAGGCTTAGGATGAAGTTCTCCGCAAGAACTACGTCACTCAGCCACCTGAGAGCTCTGCTGGCCATGAAGCCAACAATGGGAGCCATAAGATGTGAAATGCCTTAATAAAGAGAAGGGGAATGAAGGGTAAAACCGCAGCCCAGAAAGGCAAATCAGATGTTCCACGTGAGAATAAGGCTAGCAAGCCAAAACGGGATGGCAAAGGGCAGCATGAAGCCCACTTTGCATCGGCTGAGGGGGAAGAGTTTTGAGCAGCTGTCTGTACTGATGGAGGTTGAAACCATCACGACAGCAGCAACCCCTTTCGACCTAGAAGCAGCCAATGCCATGATTTCTCTTGAAGAGAAATCAATCCTGAGAAAATAGCAGAAGAAGTCTGATGCACAGAATGCATTTAGGCTTTAAATGTCATTTATTTTGTGTTAAAAGGACAAGTTAGAATTTGCATGGATGATACTTTAGCATTTATTTTCTCGTGATGGTTGGATGATGTTGGAATAATTCATTCATTTATTCAGTTTATGATGGCATGATATGTTCTGATATTGAAATATTTTATTTATGTGTTGATTACCTTCTCATGCATATGAATAAAATATCCTATATTAGAACATGTGTAGCGCCCTATGAAGGAAGTGTGCTTAGCTAGCAGTGGCACAACGAATACCATCTTAAGAGAGATTAAGTTTTCAGTCGATTCGTAAGAGCACTAGCAGCGTTACGACAATCGCCGGAAGCGATGAATGTATAATTGGTTCAGAAAGAGCTACAATTATACTCCCCATGGGCACAACTTTGGTCACTAAAAAAAGGCCTTATTGTACCCAGAATCGACTAGAACTCTCCTAAGTTTTAAGGATATTCGTGCAAATGGTTTCCACGATGAGACTGAAGAAGAGTACGGTAAGGAATACCTGCTCATTATGAAGCGCGAAGAGAATGGAAAAAGGGTATTAGAAAAACTTCCTTTACTAGAAAATGGGCTATATTATACCAACATCAAGGCACTCAGAGCCTCGCACCGTCTCAAGATGATTTAGAAGCTCTGAACTCTTTTGTCTCTGGCATGACAGATTAGGCCACTCAGGTCGTAGAATGATGAGAAATATAATCAACAATTTCCAAGGGCAAAATATTAATATAAAGAATTTCCCGAATCATGAAGATTTTGTGTGCCCTGCATGTGCCCCCGGCAAATTAATTACTAGACCCTCCACTCTGAAAGTGAAGGATAAAGTACCTGCAACGCATCCAGGAAGACATTTGCGGTCCCATTCAGCCCATCTCAGGGCCATTTAAGTATTTCATAGTGCTCATTGACGCTTCCTCGAAGTGGTCATATGTGAGTTTCTTGTCCACAAGAAACCACGCCTTTGGAAAATTGATCTTGCAGATCATTCGCAGCAGAAATGTGTTCCCTGATCATCACATCAAGTCCATCTGAATGGACAATGCCAGAGAATTTACTTCAGAGGCATTTGATGATTATTGCATGGCGATTGTAGTTGAGCACTTGGTACCGCATGTTCTTACCCAGAATGGTTTGGCAGAGGCTTTAATTAAGAGAATTAAATTTATTGCCCTACCCCTTGTAGAATTGGAATTTACCAACTACATGTTGGGACACGCAGTCCTACATGCAATGAATCTCATCAATTTTAGACCATCAGCCTACAATTTCCATTCGCTTATGCAACTAGCGCAAGGGTAAGCACCGAAAATTTCCCAACATTAGGGGGAGAAAATCAACCCCTTGATGAAAAATGTCGGGAAATTACGTGGCAAGCCACGGGAATACATGCACATGACCCGCGCACTAGTGAAGCAAAGAGAAGTCCAGAAGACAATAGAAGTCCAGAAGACAATGGATTTGCAAGCATTAGCAAATCAGCTGCCTGATCACTTTAGTGATTTGAAAAGTGTGACTAAGTCGCATGTGCCTGCATGCACTGCACCGGAGAGGGTTGAAATACCAAAGAAAGCAGAAGGTATCTCTAATCTCGTCCAGAGGCCTCAGAAAAATAAAATAGAGGACGAGAACTCCGGTTCCTCGAATCCTAAGTAACCGGGGACGCCTGGTGAAAAAGTATAAGAAGGAATTACCACAGCCGATCATTAAAGTCCCCCAGAACGAGAAGGGGAGCCAGTTGAGACCTGGCACAAGTATGACACCTTCAGAAAAGGGCATACCGGATCTGAATATCCCCATCGGCATGGATGTGTGCTCACACATCGGAGTCGAAAAACTAAAGGGACTTGCCACCGCAATTGGAAGAAGCGGTGTGCAAGGAGAAGCTCCAGAAGAAGCAACCGCTCCAGAAGAAGCGACTCATGAAGAAATAGCTATAAACTATGTGCTCATGGGAGAGTCCATGAACAGGACAACAGCCAATATCGATACCTACTTCACAAAGAAAATTGCCACAATCATCGATCTTGATCCCGAGCCTGCATCGCTCGCTAAATGTAAGAAAAGATCAAATTGGGAAGATTGAAAAAAAGGCAATAGCAATTGAATTGCTATCTCTGAACAAAAGAGAGGTTTTTGGGCCCGTATGCCGCACACCTCCCCATGTGCACCCCGTAGGGTACAAGTGGGTATTTGTTCGAAAGAGAAATGAAAGAAACGAAGTAGCGAGATACAAAGCAAGGCTAGTACTACAAGGTTTCACTCAACGTCCTGAAGTTGATTATGAAGAAACATACTCCCCAGTCATGAGTGGAATTACCTTTAGATATTTGATCTCAATGGCAGTGAACTTGAACATAGAAATGAAATTGATGGATGTTATGACTGCATATCTTTACGGTAACTTGGATTCGGAGATTTATATGAAATTACCTGAAGGAATACATCTCCCGAACCAAGACAGAGCAAATAGAAATCAGACAAAGGTGAAGCTCGAGAAAGTCCTCAGACGGATCAAGCAATCCGCGTATGTGGTATAATCGCTTAAGCGACTTTCTCTGTAAGAAAGGCTACACGAACAATGAAGATTGTCCGCGTGTATTTATACGACGATTCCAGAATGGATTTTGTATAATCTCGGTGCATGAAGATGATCTGAATATCATCAGGACATTTGAAGATATAAAAGAAGCAAGCTCCTACTTGGAGTCAAAGTTTGAAATGAAAGATTTGGGTAAAACCAAATATTGCTTAGGCCTGTAGCTTGAGTATGTCCCTGAAGGAATCTTGGTACATCAGTCGACCTACACCCAGAAGGTGCTTAAAATGTTAGGCTTTGAGAAGGCATTCCCATCGAAAGTACCGATGATCGGAAGATCTTTACAGTAAGAAAAAGATCATTTCCGACCTAGGGAAGAGGGGGAGGAAGTCCTGGGACCGGAATTCCCATACTTGAGTGCAGTGGTAGCACTCATGTACTTAGCAAACGGCACTAGATCGGATATTGCATTTGCCGTATACTTGTTAGCAAGGTACAGTGCAGAGCCCACCAAAAGGCATTGGCAGGGCATAAAGGACACCTCCGATACCTCCAAGGAAGCAAGAACCTTGGAGTGTTCTACAGAAAGAATCAAGACTTGAATTTGATTGGCTATGTAGATGCTGGGTACCTGTCTAACCCGCATACCGCAAGGTCACAAACATGCTATGTATTCCTGTGTGGTGGAACTGCAATTTCCTAAAAAACGTCTAAGCAAAGCCTTGCAGCTACTTCGACGAACCACTCAGAAATTATAGCTTTGTATGAAGTCGCACGAGAGTGCGCTTGGCTCTGCCAAATGGTTCACCACATCCAGCAGTCATGTGGGATAAACATTGTGCAAATCCCTATAATTATCTATGAAGATAATGTCGCTTGCGTTGCAGAAGTGCAAACGGGCTATGTGAAGAGTCATCTCACAAAGCATATGTGCTGCATGATCACAGTTGCGAGCTTACGGGGCCAGTACATAGGCACCGCAACATGACATCAGCATATGTTGCAGAGCTGGTGAGCCACCTCATCGTGGCAGAGCGGGCGAAACGAAAGGTGCTGCACCGCATGTTTGGGACGTACGAGGAGGCATACGACCTGGTCCCAAGAATGCTGCAGCAAATCACAGAATCAAACCCAGGCACGTACATTAACAGGCAGGAGAAGGTTCATCCTACGGAGGGCCCGAACTGTTATATTCTTGACAGAGTGTTCTCGGCCTTCCATCAGGCGATACAAGGCTTCAGGTCGTGCCGTCCGGTGCTAACGATAGACGGGACGTTCATATCCGCAAGTACAAGGGTACTATCCTCACCGCAGCTATCGCGGACGCAAATGACCGCCATTACTCGAAGGGCATTTGCAATTGTGGAGAATGAGAATACGAATAGCTGGCTTTGGTTCCTTGCCAATGTGAAGCAGGCCATAGTGCAAGGTCGTTCCGAAGTGTGTATCATCTCGGACGCAATGCAAGCTTGTTTGTCGTCTGCGTTGCGACGATGCGAGAATGGGACGCAGCCCCTTCCAAAGGAATGATCCAAGAACCGTTGGTGCATGAGGCATCTTGCAGCGAACTTCCACAGAAGGTTCCGTAGCAAAGACTTAATGAAGATGTTCAAGAAGCTATATGTGCGAGCCGAGCGGAAGTTTGACACCTTGTGGAGGCAACTCGATCGGAGGCTAGCAAGCATGTCCGCAGAGAGCCGGGGCCGTGGAGGAGGCTCCACAAGAGTTGGGGTGTTCACACAATGGGTTCAATCAAATGCACCTGACTTGGAGATGTGGTCTTTGTTGCACGACACCGGGGGGGCGAGGTATGGGATCATGACAACAAATATGTCGGAGGTTTACAACGGAGTCTTGAAGGGCGTCAGATCTCTACCAATCACGGCAATCGTGGACGAGAGCCGGAACCGCATCTTGTCGGGTATTTTGTCAATATAGCCATGATGGCGAAGAAGCACCTCGACGAAAACAAGCAATACTACGAGGTAATGCAGCGATATGGGGAAAAAGATGGAGAAGAGTTGTTCCCATTGCTCGCCCATTGATGGCCTAAGGAACAAGTTCGAGGTTCGCCTCGTGTGAAGCACGTCATGGGTCACAATAGAGGGATCGCAAACACGTATGCACGATTGATGACAAAGCATCTTGCACCGCAACAAGCCCCGCTTCTTCACAAACCATGCTCCCATGTGTATGCGACTGCATGGTCCGGCAACAAGCGCCGACCAAGACATCTCACAGTACTACGACATGCAGCACTTGTATGCAACCTGGAGTGCAGAGTTTCATTCATACGGGGTATACATGCACTACAGAGAATTATGGCCAGGGGAGGTAAAGTGGGTGCCCAACGATGCACTGAAGAATGTCGGTCGTGGCAGACGACAAAGCCGTCGCATCCGCAATGACATGGATGACAACCGGTGGGGATCGAGTTCGGCGGCCAAAATGTAGGCTATGCAAGACAATTGGGCACTCCTCACCAAGGCTCAAACAGTCGACATCAAGGAACCCTCCGTAGTAGCAAATACAATATTTTGTCAGACTCCTGCTGGTTCCTTCCATGTGTTGATGTGTTCTGTGCATTGCGATGCACTGCTGCCATGTGTTGCGAGGTCTCTTCCATTATTGAGGAGATGTACGATGTATTGTTGGTTCTATGTCTGTATGTCACGCACATTTTATGTTTTTGTACATTCAGTATGTTTGTTTGTGTACATTCTGTATGTGTAGATGTTGTATGGGTCATATTTGTATGCACATTTGATGTATGTGTTCGTACATTCCGCACGTTTATTGTCGTTACGCTTTGTCGTTAATTATGTTGTCATTTGTTGCACATTATATTATCAATGTAGACTCACTTGTTTTCCTTGTTTGGCGTGAGATGGCTTACGAGTTGCTTGACCTCCGGTGGGATGAGCGCACCGATGCCTATCGTGGTCGCCGGAGACGGGCCTCCGAGCTTGATCCTTAGGAGCCCCCGAGAGCACTGGCCTCTCAACCAGCGGTACATCCCACTACTGCGGTACACCGGGCTGCTGTCCATTGCCCGCATGTTGGATGTACCGCACGCGTTGCAGTTTGATGCGCCGTTGTTGTCCGCTCTCGTTGATCGCTAGAGGCCGGAGACTCACACCTTCCACTTCCGCTGGGGCGAGATGACGGTTACTCGCAGATGTGACAATGCTTACAGTCTACCCTCCGTGGTGTCTTTGAGTGCCACCGCCAAGGCCGCAGATTGAAGGTCCATCCGCTCACCGGTTCGGTCATCGATCCGGACAACGTGGTGGTGTGCCACATGGATGGCTTCGATGGTACATGACATGTCCTGCTCTCGCACATAAGGACCAAAGCGGACACACTTCGTTGCGCACTGCTATTTCGTCGGGTGGGTCTTGTTCCCTAGCACCACCGGAGAATCGGTCAGCCTAGCTACATACATCTAGCGAGTCCTTGGCGGATGGTCGGCCCGGTGAGGTGCCACAAGATAGCCGGGATCACCGTTCTTAGCGCCACATACCGAGGTTTGTGTGATGCCTCACAACAGACTACGACCAGTGAGCCGGTTCTAGCCGTGTGCTACGTTCTTCTTCGCCAGTGGTCGTGGGAACACTTCCCGCTGGCGAGCCTTACTTTGGTACTTCATGCACCTCACGAGTTCACCGCATTTGTACGGCCTTGGTAATGGAGACAACCCCATCGATGGGCCCACCATGGGTACACGTTGGACACATGCTCGGTTGCGGTGGGCCAAGGAGAGACCGAGACGTGCATGCTGAGTTCCACAACATGTTCGAGACACTCCACGAGGTAGAGATAGTCCGTGGCCATGGACTCCACCGCTCATTATGGACACGGCCCCACAGATTATCATCTCGCAAGCGGGCGGGATCACATGTACCGGTTGATGACTTGCCACTTGGTGTTCTCTCACCGCCGAGCCATACAATCCACAATGAGTCATGAGGCGCTTCGGCATGTACCAGTTGTCCCACCCCGCCAACGCCTCTTGCACCCACCACCCACTGGTATGTGATATCACGGTAACTTTAATTAATGCATTACTTTGTGCCCCTACTAATTGTGGATGTCTCAATTAACTTGCAGGCAATCGAGGAGAGGGCGAGCGAACGAAGACTGGAGAGGCGTACAATGGGGTGGATGACATGTGGCGTGACCACGCGGACACGATGGTTGTGGAGGAGACCCGCCGCACGACCTCGCACGATAGCACATACCTCGAGTGGTACGCCCACGCACCCGCAGAGGCTTATCGCGCGCCACCACGCGTCGCTTGAGATCATACACGAGGTCGCTATAGAGGCGGTCCGCAGCCGCATCGAGCGGCACGGCACGACGAGACGGTAAGAGATTAGTATGTAATTAACATGTGCAGGATTATGTTTTAACTGGTTACTTCTGTAACTGCAGTTCGACCGATTGCATCGTATCCACGACGAGGCAGCTCAGGCTCTCCATCGTGGGAGAGCAAATTCGATTGATCACCTGCTCACTTCGATGCGCAACATATATGATGACGCCAGTCCGCGACACGGACCATCGCCAGGTCACCACGAGATGACGCCATTGCACGACGTGGTCGCGACGGGCGACCACCACCACCCTCCGCGCCACCGCCGCCGGTGCCATCAAGACGTCCATCATCGCCACGCCCATCGCAGCTTAGCGATCGACCCGCCGCCGCTCGTCGTCCACGCGGTTCGGACCGGCGAGACGGCATTTGCCACCTATTTGTTCATGCACTCGCTTGCCATTTATCTCTAACCCAATCTTTTCTTGCAAAGATTTGCGGCGTGATAGCACCGCCGCAGCCATCGTCATCACGGAGGAGTACGGGGGAGCGAACAATCTCGCCTGGCCGACGGGCCCGATCTCCAGACAGCGACCCTGACTCGGCACAGCAGTCGGAGGTGCCGTTGCCCGCGTTCGCTCATGGTGGTCAGTCCAGCCTGCAGGAGCAGCACGAGTGGTTTGGCCAGACCTACCAAGATTACACGGTGCAGGAGTACGGTGGGTCATCGGCATTTCAGCCTACACATGTAAATGCCTTTTGATATTACTATGTATTACTAACAACACTGTGCATGGCGTAATTTAGATGTAACATCTCAGCAGGACATATACCCCTCGTCGACCGATTGGCTGAGCTCTATTCTCGGCCATCCGATGGACCTCCCCACGCAGTCGTACCCGGCACCACCTCGGACGCAGGCCTCGCAGTACAACCTTCGAGATGCACCGCACTCCCCTAGCAGGTTCACCTTCTCCTAGGAGCACATACGTCGTCCGAGAAGGCGACGACGAGATTCATAATGAGTTTTTGTAATTCTGATTTCGTAACGTCTCATGGTTTGCTGTAACTATTTATGAAATGTACGTATGTGTAATATATATCCATGGCATGTTTTGCAAATTATTTATGTACAGCTTGCTTCACACAAACATACATTAACCCTCCAGCACTAAGACACACGATAACAATAAACACAACAATAACCTCCAACACTACACCTTAACGATAACAATAAACACAAGAAAGAAAATAACACACAACATTAAATTAATCTTCCACTCCAGTCTATCAAAACGATGGCGATCTCGACGGGTCGCTACCCCCACGACAACTCTCTCATGCCTCGTAATGTCGGCCCCATCGCCCATTTCATCCTCCCACACCTGAATCGGCAATCACGGGGCTTCTCAAGTTCAGAGAACAATATTGTCAAACATGCTCGCACGATTTGAATGAACCCGAAACAATCGTACTCACCGAGTGAAAGGGGCACTTGTAGTAGTGCCGCCCAGGATTCGTGGCCATGTGTGAGGTCTTACGTCTAACAACTGTGTTGCATTTTGGGCAAATCACCATGGGAGCGGACGATGAGGTGCTGAGATAACTCATATCGGCGTCCAGAGGAGTGAGAAGGAATGAAAACTACACAGAATGGGAAGAACTAATTCAGGAGGTGAGGGAGAACAATGCGGGGGGCTAGGTGAGGAATGGCACCCTCTTATAGGCTCGGGGGGGGCTCATTCATAGAGTCCACACAATAAGAATGCGTGACGCAATGCCAACACGAAACAAAACATACATTGCACGTACAGACAATATGTATAGTACTACACGCAAGAAATTAAATCAAAATAACATGCTCAGCGCCACACCATCAACACAACAACGAACACAACAAATTACATACGACACATTACTAACTTAGTCACTCTCTACTCCATATGTTGGCGTTGCATCATTGGCGGAGGTCGATGTTCTCCTCATTGAGGGTCTCGATTTGCTCCTCCAACTCAAATATTCGCTGCCATAATGTGAATACATAATTGACAATATAACGCTCGTGGGGAGGGTCGATCCACCGGAGAACTCGCATTTCGCCATCTGCAGAAAGGAGGGTAAACATGCACCGCATAAGAAATAAAAAGCATCACACTAATTTTACCCGGATCGTGGGCATCGGAAGAAACGTCGCCCCCATCAAACTGGCCTTCCAGGGCCTGCACAACCGCGTCCTCATTGTGTCGGCACTTCGGCCATGCTGGTTGAGCACGCTGACTTGGTATCAAGCGGTAGTGTGGACCAAATACCTCCCTCCTTTCCAAGGGAAGGTCTTCCTTCTGATGACCCATATCCGATCGGCCCCACGACCGACATGTTATGTTTCACCACGTAAGAGAACACACTTCTTTTTTCGATTTGCACGGTTCGCTGCCTACAATATCATGGGACCCCAACCGTGCTATTTATATGAAACGAGAGAACTTACTGCAGTGACGTGACAAAAGAGGCCAGCTTTGCACAGTGACATGACAAAAGAGGCCAGCTTTGCGCAGTGACATGACAAAAGAGGCCAGCTTTGCGTAGTGACATGATAAAAGAGCCCAGCTTTGCGCAGTGACATGACAAAAGAGCCCAGCTTTGCGCAGTGACATGACAAAAGAGCCCAGCTTTGCTCAGTGACATGACAAAAGAGGCCAGCTTTGCGCAGTGACATGACAAAAGAGACCAGTTTTACTGCAGTGACATGACAAAAGAGGCCAGCTTTGCGCAGTGACATGACACAAGAGCCCAGCTTTGCTCAGTGACATGACAAAAGAGCCCAGCTTTGCTCAGTTACATGACAAAAGAGCCCAGCTTTGCGTAGTGACATGACAAAAGAGGCCAGCTTTGCGTAGTGACATGACAAAAGAGGCCAGCTTTGCGCAGTGACATGACAAAAGAGGCCAGCTTTGCGCAGTGACATGACAAAAGCTCCTAGCTTTGCGCAGTGACATGACAAAAGATCCCAACTTTGCGCAGCGGCCAAAAAAAGCACATGGCTACCCTTCATCTTATAAATTGACGTGCAATGCGTCTGCAAGAGAGCACTACACCATCTAACACTACATCATACATTCCTTCTCCACGTCGAAATGAACAACAAGAATATAAAGAGTTGGCAGGAATTCGCGGACAAGATAAATGAAACTAGACGGAAGGCTAGGGAGGAGTCCCGCAAGAAGGTAGAATGGGAGGAGACACGCAACATTGCAAGGGCTGCGGCGGCTCGCGACGAACAAGCAAGGGCTGCGGCTCGCGAGGAACAAGCAAAGGTCTGCTGCGGACTACGAGGTCGCTCCCGCAATAAGCGGCACGTAGCAACAACCCCATCCCGAACGTCCCCAACGAGCGTCGCGCAACTCCCACCGAGGGGAGACACCCCGCTTGTTGGTGCGGAGACACGTGCAAGTTCATCAAATCGAACGAATGCATCACCCTGGGTATGCGTTACTGGGGTTGCGCAAACTACTCCAGTAAATACCCCAACCGTCGTTTTGACACCTCATCCTATCGGGAACCGGTAACGAACACATGCACTATTTTTCCCAACATTTTCTCCTTCACATCACATACAAACAATCTCTCCCTCGCTTTACGCCTCGAGCCCTATGTAGCTACCGCAAATGGATCGATCTTGAGATCCACCCTGCTGACCAATAGACCCTCGACTTCGAGGAGTGGAATGTCAAGCAGGACAAGGAGTTGCTGCAGGAGGAGCGCCGCAGCCACGAGCACACCCTGCGTATACAACGCGACTCGCAAGCCCATCTCGATACGTGCACGCGGAGGGAGCGGGAGGCTCGCGAGAGGGAGCGCGAGAGAAAGAGGGAAATAGCGGCTAAGGCAAAAGAGGCCGCGGAGGAGTTCAACGTCGAGCGAGCAAGGAAGGGAAAGTGGCCCCGGTCCACACAGTAGGTCGTACGAGCAGTTGGGTAGATTAGTCGTATATCATGTTATATGTTATGCATGTAATAAAAATGTACGCGGCATGTTACTCCCAACTGTATTATGAAGTTTATTATCTCGTCTTTCGCATTCAATGATTCAGATTGCAAGTCATTTACCAATACTAATATACTGGTTCTCTCGGTACACTAATTCTCACTAAAATCAAAATATCACTTTGTAGGATCGGAAATGGCAACAGAGGGGGGGTGAATGGTGTCTTTCAAAAGAAATCGCCCCTAAAATATTCTCTAAAATCTCAGCTCTCCGATAGCTATAAAAAGCTACGAATTAGATGATTTGAGCTCTGCAGAAATCGCAAACAATTTTGACGAACGGTCGAAGAAATTTACTGAAGAGACAAAACTAGACCAAAATCGAAGCTGACTTGCGGCTGTAAGGCTTAATGTGAATAAGTCTTGTTGTGAAGGAAAGCTGCAGCTGAGAGAACTAGATAACCATTAGGCATGAACTGACCACCAAAAAGATCAATACCGAAGAAGGACTAAATGCTTGTTTGCTTCCTGGACGAGAGAAAGAAAAAGGAGTAAAGCAAAACAAAAAGGCAAAATAGAAAGACTTAAAGAAGGCAAACAAACTGAGAAGGAGTTCATACTAGCAAAAAGAGATAACTAGAAAGAGTGCACGGGAACAGCTTCTTCCCAAGTCAGAAAGGACAAAGAAATACTGCAATCTCTCAAGCAAAAACACTGCATTCCGGACGTTCGGCAAAAGGAAACTGCAACCAAAACAGGAGAAAAAAGAAATAAAGGACGCAGCCATAAAGAAAAGAAGGCAAACCGAAAGTAAGATGCGGACTGGAGATAGCAGGGACTGCCTGAAATTTGCCGACACAGAGATTCTTGAAAACTGCCGAGAAGTAGAAACATTGAAGAAAGCTAACTGATGTTCTCAGGCCAGCTGAATAGCATTTCAAACCGAATAGCCAAGAGTCCTCAGGGTGAAGTTAAAACGGAAAAGAGGAGATCAAGGTAAAAAGATGTAATGGTTGATTTTGCTCTCAAAGTTGCTGCCGCACATACTGCTAGCAAGCTTTCATTTTGATGGCAACTTGGCAAGACTCGGCAGAAAACAGAACTTGCAAAAGAGAGACCAAACTGCACATGCCGAAAGGCTCAAGAACTCAGAAAATAGTCACTGCAGCATAGAGAAAAAGAAAACGGCAAAAGAAAACAAGAACAGAACAAAGATCATTGCATAGTGAGGTGGATCTCCATATCATTTTGAGCAGAGACACTGAGACAAGAGTGATTCCATTGAGGGGTTCAATAGCCAGTACACATGCATGGACAAGCATTGTTCTTCCCAGCTACTCCTCACAACAAAAAGAAAAGAAAACATTCAAAGAAAAAGAACGAGGAACAGAAAAACTTCAGATTTCATTCCAACCAAAGATGAGTCCCTATGTGCATGGACATTAGAACAAGAGGAATGATTACAAGACTCTCAATCCATCATCTCCTTCTCAATCCTCAAAACACTAAGAGTCTCACATGCTTCTTGGAAGGAACACACACAAATTGAAGAGCAAATGCACAAAAACCCTTAAGGGGGTATGCAGCCCCCAATACCTATTTATAGCCCTTGACTAACGGGTCTCCAACCCATTACGCCGGCTAAACCCTAACGGAGCCGTCTCTCGCTTGTGCAGCCTTGCGAATTTACCGATTCGCCCCTCCTGCACCTTCCGGGAAGCTTCCGCGCTCCTTGTCGTGTACGCCTCGCAACCACATCGAATCTCCGCCGTCTTCGACACATCTGACCATTCTAACCTCGACACCGCCTGTGTCTAGTCCGGTCACCTCGTGTCTCACCACGACTCCGCCTCGACATCCTGCAGCCAACACAGACAAGAAACACATCAAACAACACCGCTCGATACATGAAAGCATAATGACCTCAAAGAAACCACATTAAGTCCAAACCTATCAAATCAACAGAATAAGCTTCCTAATCCATTTGACCAGGTTTGACCAGGTCCGACTGAGCCCGTTGCACCACGCAACGACATGGTCCGAACCAACCAACTCAAACTCGACTTCCCTAAGCCGATGTCAATTACTCATCATATACATGGGATGACCTCACATGGTCTCTCACACTTACCATTGTATGTATCGATCGTTCTACAGTCAATAGCTCTTAAAAAAATTATCTCAAAATTTTTTATGCACCTACAATATACAGTGAATATAAACTTTTATTACAACTACTCCTAATTTTTTTCCAGTTTAAAAGTACAAAATTGACAAAACTCTACAAACTCAAAGGGGACTGACTCAAGTCGCCTTCCTACAAAATTGTCAGTTCAACATATTTTTCACGGTCAGCAATCTACAAAAATCACAAATACATCAATCGTTACTTCACATCTAGTTCAACATATCTGTTTATTATGAAGTGTATTTTAATTATCAGCATAAAATCTCCTCATCCTTTTGCATTCATTTTTCCCAGCTGTTAAATATCACTTTCCTTCCTTTCGCCCAATTGTTCTTATCACAGTTGTTCTCAAAAAAATTTCATTAAATTTCCTACAATAAAACAACATACCATAATCGAAAATTGTTATTGTCAGTTCAACATTTTTTTCACGGTCAGCAATCTACAAAAATCACAAATACATCAATCATTACTTCACACATATTTCGTTCGTACTCTACCAAACAAAATTTTAAATTTTCTAAAATGCAACAAAAATCACACAAGCTATAAACTGGACTCTACATCAAATTCAAATTTTTTGAAACACCATTTCATATATCCAAATTTATTTTTATTGTAAATAACTCAATAATACATATAAATTCTTATACTAAATACATATACCAAACCCTAAACAAAAATTTAGTGCAGGCGGGGTCGTGCGGCCGGGCGGGCGGGGCAGGGCGGTCGTGCGGTCTGGGATCGCACGACCGATGAACAGTGCGGCCGTGCGGTCCGGGACCGCACGACCGGACAGGTGTCGGCGCGGCGCGATCGTGCGGTCGAGAAGGGGGCTAGTTTTGGAATTCTTTCGCACTGAGAGCCAGATTTGAAATTTTACGTTGCCACAGTGCCAGATGTGTCCAAAATTCTTTACTTTGCAAGAAGATGCACCAAGAATATGATTCAGTTACTATTTCTTCCATATAAACTAAATATATATTGCTACATCAGAAGCAGTAAACAAGGATGTATGGCCATAGAAATTTCTTGTATTCTTAAGGTCTTGAAAAGTACATCATAACCTATAACTAATTTCTTAATAAAAGTAAAATAGTAAAAAAAATCTACTGACTAAGCTATTTAGTTAGAAATTACTTTGTAAACATAATTAAATCACCGGACATCAGTTCATTGGTGGAGTACGATCAGACCAAGACAAGGAATCTTTCTTCCACAGCTGTCTACATATATAAATTATCTAGTTGTCCTTGGAAGTTGTAAAAAATAATAGATGAGTGTACTCCTCAATACACTGTACCTAGGCATGCTGTAGGATCTGCGGTCAGTTGAATGACCATCGGCTAGTGTTTATCAGAATGAAATAACCAACAATAATGCACTTGGCTGTACCCGTGAGAAAGTTTGGATAATTATATACATACTAGAGACGGGAGACGCACTACGCTTGTGTCCATCTGGCCGAGTTGAAAATAATATGATCGATACAATGTGATCGATCAATATGGTAGAAATAATGTAGTCTATTAATGTAGTCGAAATAGTATGGTCTAAACACCGTGGTTATCCAGCGTGATCAAACCAACATGGTCCAAACATAGTAGTCGACTAATATCGTCGAAACAGCGTGGTCAAACTAACATGGTCAAAACACCATGATCGAATAGCGTGATCAAAACGAACTAACATGGTCAAAACAAATGTGATCGAACAACATGGTCGCAACATCGTGGTCGCAACATCATAGTCGAATAGCATGGTCGGATCCGCATAGAAGGCAGTATAATAGCATTCATATGCAAAAAATAGGTGTAAATTTTATGTTACAGGTATATATAGATAGATCTCCATGAAGAGGTATCCAAATGTATAGATAGATCTTAAGACTTTTATATTGTAGCTATATATAGGCTACATAATAATCTAGTTGCAGCGTCGTGGTCGAAGTGGCGGTCGAAGCATCGTGGTCGAAGGGCTGTGGCCGAAGTCGAAGCTTTGCTCGAGGCGCTGTGGTCGAAGTCACAGCGTGGTCGAAGGGGGACATGGCTGAAGGGTCATGGCTGAAGGGGGCCATGGTCAAAGACAAAGCCGTGGTCAAAACTGAAGCTGTGGAAGAAGGGGGATGTGGTCGAAGGGCCATGTTCAAAGGAGGGTATGGTCGAGGGCCGTGGTCGAAGTCGGGATCGTGGTTGAAGGGTTGTGGTCAATATCGAAGGGTTGTGGTCAAAGACATAGCCATGATCAAAGGGGACCGTGGTCGAAGTCGAAGAGCCGTGGTCGTAGTCGAAGTTGTGGGCGAAGCTGGGGCACTGGTCGAAGTCCATGCCGCGGTCGAAGGGGGCAATGGTGGAACAGGGCTGTAGTCGAAGTCGAAGGGCCATGGTCGAAGTCGGGCCGTGGTCGAAGTCAAAGGGTTGTGGTTAAAGTCAACACCATGGGCAATGTTGGGGTCGTGGTCGAAGTCCAAGGCGTGGTTGAAGTCGAGGCTGTGGTCGATGTTGAAGGGCTATGGTCGATATCGGGGTCGTAGTCAAAGGGACATGGTCAACATCGAAGGGTTGCTGTGGTCGAAGGACCATGGTCGAAGTCAAGGCTGTGGTTGATGTCGAAGGGCCGTGGTAGACGTTGAAGGGCCGTGGTCGAAGACAAAGCTATGGTCGAAGTCGAGGCCGTGGTCGAAGTCCAAGTCAAGGTTGAAGTCAGAGCCATGGTTGAAGTTGGGGCCATGGTCAAAGTTGGAGTCGTGGTTAAAGTCGGGGCCGTGATCGAAGTCCAAGTCATGGTTCAAGAGGGTAGTGGTCAAAGTCGGGGTTGTGGCCGAAGGGATGTGGTCGACGTCGAAGGGCCGCGTTGGTCGAAGGACCGTGATTGATGTTGAAGGGTTGTGGTCGACGTCAAAGGGCCGTGGTCGAAGTTGGGGTCATGGTCAAAGGATCATGGTCGAAGACGAAGCCGTGGTTGATGTTGAAGGGCCGTGGTCAAAGACGAAGCCGTGGTCGATGTGGAAGGGCCATGGTCAAAGATGAAGACATCATCGAAGGGGGCAGTGGTCAAAGTCCAAGCCGTGGTCAAAGTCAGGGCCGTGGTTGAAGGATGCTGTGACCGAGGGGCCGTAGTCGAAGTCAAAGAACCGTGGTCGAAGACGAACCCGTGGTCGAAGTCAGGGCCATGGTCAAAGTCCAAGTCGTGGTCAAAGGGAGCAATGGTCGAAGTCGAAGGGCTGTGGTTGAAGTCAGGCCGTTGTCAGAGTCGAAGGGTCGCGGTCCAAGTCCAAGCCATGGTCGAAGTCAAGGTCGTGGTCAACATCGAAGGGCTATGTTCGAAGTGGTCGACATCGAAGGGCCGCGGTCGAAGACGAAGCCATGATCGAAGGGAGTAGTGGTCGAACGGGTCCATGGTCGAAGTCATGCTCGTGGTTGAAGGGTCGTGGTCGACATCGAAGGACCATGGTCGAAGGCGAAGCCATGGTTGAAGGGGGAAATGATCCAAGTCCAAGCCGTGATCAAAGTCAGGGCTATGGTCGAAGTCGAAGAGCCATGGTCGAAGTCGGGGCCGTGCTCATAGTCAAAGGGTCATGGTCCAAGTCGGGGCTATGGTCATAGTCAAAGGTTCGTGGTCCAAGTTGAGGCTATGGCCGAAGATGGGGCCTTTGTCTAGGGGCCATGGTTGAAGTTGAAGTTGTGGTCGAAGTCGAAGGCCGTGGTCAAAGTAGGGGCCATGGTCGAATCAGTGCCATGGCCGAGGGGGTCGTGGTTAATGTCGGGGCCGTGGTCGGAGGGGGCCGTGGTCGAGGGGGACCATGGTCGAAGTCAGAGTCGTGGTCAAAGTCGAGGCTGTGGTCAAAGTTGGGGGCTGTGGTCTAGGGGCTACGATTAAGGGGCCGTGGTCAAAGTCTAGTGGTCGTGGTCTAAGTTGAAGCTGTGATCAAAGTTGAAGTCATACAATGAAGCTGGTTTGTCTTCATATTTGGTTGGACAAAATGTTAGGATCAATAAGTGTGCTATCAGTTCCCACAGATAGGGTACTGATGCAAACTATGGAAAGATTTTTCAGAGTCTGACGCAAATTACATAGTATCATGTAGGATAACCTACTCGCAAGGACAACCTGAAGATCAGAAACTAATCTAAAGAAGGTAAAAAGTATGAACAGAATAGTAGCAAATATGGATGTGGACATCACATGCACATGTGATGGAATGAAATGAAAAAAAAAGATGGGTATGTTGGCTTCATTAAATAGTACAATAGTCTCAAGTATCAGCTTTCCCTTCGATGGCTTCCCCTCTCAGAGTCGATAATCTAGTTGCAACGTTGTGATCAAAGCTGTGGTTGAGGCACCATGGCCAAAGCCATGATCAAGGCGCCACGCAAGGGCGGTGGCGCTTGGATGGGATCGAGCAGGAGGCCGCCGTAAGCGAGGACCGGCAGTGAGCGTATTGCGGGGTGGAGGGTGAGATCCAACGGGCAGGGGAGCGAACAAGTGGGGCGGAGGGGAGGAAAGGGACTATGGAACTCAAAGCCATGATTGAAGCGCCGTGGCCGAGGGGCCATGGTCGAGGCCCTGTGGTCAAGGTGGCGTTCTCGGTGGAGGCCCCGTGGGCGAGGCCCTATGGTCGAGGCCGCAGTAAAAAACAAGGATCCAAGAACCCAAGCTAAAAAGCAAGGGTCGAAAGAATAGCGCTAGAATCGAAATTAGGAGAAATGGGATCGCGGACGAAGAGGACCCCACGAATGAACAAACGAATCGAGAACACAAATGAAGAACCCAACCAAAAAAGTAAGAACCCAGAAACACAGCCAAGAAAGCAAGAACCGAGTCGTAAAGATGGGAATCTTTCACTAAAAGAACCTGTGGTCGAGGTGTCGTGGTCGAGGCCGTGGTCAAGGTGCCATGGTCGAGGTACCATGGTCGGTAAACAGGGGAGGACAGCGGCAGTGGCGGCGAGGACGAGGAGGCGAGGCATCTATGGAGAAACTAAGAACCTAAAAACCCAATCAAGAAAGCAAAAACCCAAGTCGTAAAGAGAGGAATATTTCACCAAAAGAATGGGGTTGGCACAACCAAAGAGGGGAGGAAGGGGCGGTGCGAGCGCAGGGGAGGAAGGGGGCGGTGGGTGCGACACAGGCGAAGGGGAGGATGGGGCGGCCAGCATGAAAGGTAGGGAGGAGGGAGCGGTGGCGGCAGTTACACTAGGGGAGGAAGCGAGGGTGAGGACGGAGAGCCGGGGAGGAGGCATGGGATGGCAGGCGAGGGCAGCAGAGCGGAATCCTCCCACAAATAAGAGATAGTTGTGGTGTGCCACAAGGAAAGCGATGTAAAGACTCGCGAGAACACATGGAGAGGTAGCTGCGGTACGCCATAAGAAAAGCGACACGAAGATTCACGAACACACACAAAGCCAATCCAAAGGTCTTACATCACGTGGTTAGTAGGGCTGTACATTTTTCAACCGAACTGAAAAACCGACCCAAAACAACCGAATCAAACCGGTCAACTCGGTTTGACCAGTTTTTGGTATTCGGTTCGGTTTTCAAATTTTGGGTTTTTTGGTATTCAGTTTTTTCGGAAAAAACCGGCTAAAAACCGAAAAACCGAAGATACCAAAAAGCTCTGGTTTTCTCAACTTCAAGTTATAGCTCACTTTAAACAGAATAAGACTAAGAGACAGATGTTTCTAATGGACAGAGAACATCGTTAATTATTATGCTTTATTACTTTATGCATATGTCATCGAATATCCATACTCCATTAGAGTGTTTCCAAAATTATAATTCTATTGCTAGTAGTATATGTATTATCGTCTACTCGTCTCGCTAGTCGCTATATCGTTTGCAATTCGCGTCAATTTTGGTAAATATGGTATTTACCGATATCATGCCAAAATAAATTGGGATTTACCGATACCAAACCGTACTTCTAAAAATACCATATATTACCAAACTATAAACACTATATTTATCGTATATATCGTATATATCGATCCGATTAAAATCGATTGCACAGTCCTAGTGGTTTGAATAGGGAGGCACTCGGCTGCAGCGCGGTGACGCTGGTGGCCGGGCAGTACGGATTCGCTGGAGGCCTCCAATGCTCCCACGGTCAGTTAAGGAATGTTGTTATTATTCACCCACTTGCGTCCAAGAAATAATTATCGCTTGTACATTACGAAGGTTGTCTAATTTTTCGTGTCTACAGTAGAAAATTTTATTCTTTCTGACTGACCTTTTCTTATTACTAGCTCCGTTCCCGAAAACAGGTCATCCTAGCTTTTAAATTTTTATTTTAATACAAGGTGTCCTACACTTTCGAGGTAAGTTTTTATTTTTTTCCGTTGCATACCCTCATTCATATTTCAAAGGTCATTTACAACTCTAAACTAGAATACACATAATATCTAAGAGCAAAAGGTGATCAAATAAAAGAGGACAAGATGGTCATAAAATGACATCTATTCCAGGACGGAGAGAATGTAGAAGATCTGTATACGACCGAGTAATCAGACACTATATTTACCACGCACAGGAAGGAAGTATCGCGGTTTGGCCTACAACATTTGTCATCATAGATCGTCTGACCATTTGAGTTGTGGGAAAATGTATCTTGTATGACCATTACTTTGGAACTTAACTATTTACTTGGTTGAGTAAGTCCTAACCCAGACAAACGTGCTAGGAATCTTTTTCCACAGCTGTCTACATTATTTTTATTGAAGTCCTGCCCGTTTACATATACAAAATATCTTCTTGACCTAGGAAGTCCTCTTTGCTCTTACCCACTGGCTAGTATATTACGAATTTTGGTCATTTTTAGTTTTCTGTACCACGTTAATACCAAATTTGGCCCCAGACCACAGTAACTTCAAATCTAGCCCCCTTCCTGTCGGGACCCCGGATTTCCGAATCCGGACCCTCTGTGTATTACAACACTAGTCCCAGATCAAAATTAGTGCACACAGTCAAACAGTGATGATTACATAACCAACAATACTTTATTACAATAATAGAGAGTACAGACCACATGGCCTCTTTATTACAACTATGGTTTTAAGACCTCTCAAACTCACAAAACACAGCGGAAGCAAAAAAAATTATGATAAAGACCCATCAATACGTCACAGGCAATTGACTGGAGAAGCGCAACCTAGAACTCCGGAAAGCCTTCATCGTATTCACACGCAAAGTAGTCGTAATCTCCCTCTTGAGTTTCATATTCCTCTAAGATTTGTTTTGATTGCAGCATGTGAGTACATAAAGTACTCCGCAAGTCTTGGGAAAATGCAGTAGATGCAAGGCTTAACAAAGGAGGGGTTATATGGTTCTTTTGCACAAAGAAATATTTTATTTTCGAATACCATTAAATATTTTTGAAGGCATTAGTTTAATAAAGTAATTGCTTTAACAGAAACTATCAAGAATTTTATAGTGAAGGTTCTATCCACCAACACTAGTTAACTAGCTCTAACCGTCAAGGTTCAAGACTACAGGTTCCATCCACCCACACTGGCTCCATCCGCCAGGACACAACTCCGAGAGTTCCATCCACTCTTGTGTTCCCAAAATTTTTACATTAAAATTAAAACCAAAGATCTACCATATGAATGCATTCCTTACCCGCCCTTGACCGTGGGCACGGCTATTCGAATAGTTTAACACTCTGCAGAGGTTATGCAGCTTTACCCACAAGAGATAAGTCATCTCAATAGCCAACATGCTTCCTTAGGCATGAGACCCAGATAATTTATCACAAAGCCTTTACCTTACTCCGATCTAGTTAGACACCACCCGCCGAGGTTTTACCACTGAAGGGTTAAATCCACCACAGTCAGAAGCCCCCTCTTGCGCCGTATGAGTACAGTAGATCCCTGTGCCTCACTGTGAGTAAACCAGTACAACCTGGCACCCACTTACCACTGGTGATATCTGAACTAAACCTTTGCAAGTTAATCAGCTAGGTTGTACCCATATAGACTTGAGGTTATACGGTAGTGCTCAGTTTGGACAATCACAAGCGTCAGTCCTTAATTGATTAGGGCGGAACATTCACAATACAAGTTCTCGTGCTAAATCCGCACCAATTCAATCTTACCATCCGCCCAAGTCTAAAACAATTTTCACCATTTTATTTTAGTTTAAAAACAACAGCAATACTTATTGCCACTAAATTATTTAAATAAAAAGATTAAATCATACATATCAATTTTCCACCCGAAGGGTTATACTGTCCGACTAGCTTGTCTAAGCAATTACTACCGTTCTAAAATTAGCAATTACATAATAATCTCAATACTAAGACAAGAGAAACCTAGGGTGACAAAGGTACATGGTTGTCAATATCAAATAAGGGCATAACAATTATCGGTTTAACTATTATCCTTAAAACAGAAATTATCATTTTATGTAACATAGCAATGCATTTAAATTTAAAATAATAAAATGATTTTGGTAAACATAGGTTCAGGATGATCGAAGGAGACTTGCCTTCTTGCACGCTATCTGGACCTTCTTGCTACGGATCAGAAAATTCTTCGGCGACATCGAGTTCTACACGTGAAACGACAAATTATTTTTCTATTGGAAAATGGCTTATTACACTGGCAGGTGGGGTCGGTTTGTGGTGGACTGGGTTCACGGATTCGCTCGATCCATCGTGGACCGGATCCACGGCCGACGTGGCAGCGGGCTGACAAGGCCGGGACATGGCGCCAGGTGGCTGCCACGCATGCGTGTGCGCTAACTGTACACAAATTTTTTATAATTTTTTCGCGGAAAAAAACCGAGTACTCAGATTTTTTTAATTACAAATGTCGGATTGTTTTTGTCAGGATTTTTTTTGGGCCAAACATGAATAGTACTCGGTTTTTTTCCTCGAACAAAAGATAAAAAATTATTTGTGAACAATAGTCATGCGGTTTTATTTGCTTTTCGGAACAAGAAAAATCGTGAACATATATGACAATGTTTATCACTAGAATTCCAAATTTAGCCCTCAAACAACAAAAATTCCATTTCTAGCCCCCTCTCGACCACACAATATTTTCGAGGCAACACGTGTCAATCGTTGTGAAATTGTAAGGTTCCCAACCGCACGACCACTGTTCACATACTAATCGTATGGTCGGGGACTGCACGACCACTGTTTATCCATACCCGCCTAATTTTTTTTCCATTTAGTGATTTCTTAAATTTTTACATATATCAAATTAGGTCAAAAAATCAAACATTTATGTACAACCTCCCGACACAATGATCCATATGGTGTAATTGTTGGGGAATTTTATCCAAGACAAATGTTGCTAAAAAATTTATATAATTTTGATATTTTTACGAGTTTTTACATATAGTAAACGAGCTCCAAAAATTACAAAATTTTATATGAAGCCTCCTAATGAAGTAATAGTTATTATGTAATTTTTTAGGAATTATATATGATCCGATTTAGCCACATTTGTTCATATTAACGTGTGGTCTAGACAAGATCAAAGGGGCAACTTTGCTCAATGATAAGACAAAAGTGGCAGCTTTACATAGTTTGTTGTAACCAAATCTTGTGCGTCATGTTATTTTCAAGTTTATTATGAAATTTATTTTAATTCTTCGCGTGCTCCATATCACTTTCTTTTCTACTTACCAGTCGTTTCTATTCTAGTCGTTCACATAAACATTTTCATAAAATTTCTTGCACTACAAGTCTACAACAATATAACATGATTGCAAAATATTTTTGCGAATCGAACATATTTTTTACCGTTCACAATGTGCAAAAAACACAAACGGATCAACCATCACTACTACAAAAGAGGCTAAACTAGACTCTTATATTACAGTCGGTTCCTAAGAACCGTCTGTGCTACAAGTATCACATACGGTTCATATAAATAACCGTCTGTGGTATTTTCACAGACAGTTTTTAATACAAACCGTCTATGAAGTATCACAGACGGTTCTAGATAAGAACCGTCTGTGATGATGGCAGACATCACAGACGGTTCTTATCTAGAACCATCTATGATACTTCACAGACGGTTCTTACTAAAAACCGTTTGTGAAAATGAAGTTATCACAGACGGTTCATATTAAAAACCGTCTGTGATATGTTTCCCGCCTTGCAATTCCCCACAATTTCATAATTTCCCGTCTGAGTCCGAGTAAAACGGGCATACTTTTTGCATACGGTGTCCGTTTTCGACGTTCTTATACTCGTTGGAAAGCTAACGACGAGCTCGTCGCCCTCCAAGACCTCGAAAACCGGCCATCTTTGGGCCTAAACCTGCGTCACAAGTTTTTGGTTTCTGTTTTTGCCCTTTTTCTTTGTCTTCGTTTTAGAATTTGGATTTTGCTTCAACTGAAAAGTTGTAGATCTCATCGAAACCTTTCAAATGAGTATATATAAGCCATATAAAACTTTGCTATTTTATCTTTTCAGACTAGTTGTTTATATTGTATCGGTATATAAAATTTTGTGCTCTAATTCACAGACGGTTGGCCTATAGAACCGTCTGTGATATTCATTCATCACAGACAGTTCTAGTTACTAACCGTCTGTGATAATCTGACCGCTAGGCCCGTCAATCCTCCTCAACCCAATCCTAGCCAATAGAAATCCACCAATCCTCACCCCATTGATCGTAACTCTGCCTCTCTGTCCCTACGCTAAAAAATTTCGCACTCCCTCCCCTATAAATAATCACCAGAACCTAGCCTCCTTTCTGTTCTCCTTCTTGTTGTTCTCCTTCTCTTTGCTGTTCGATCTCCTCCTCCTTGCTGTTGTCCTCCTCCTCCTTGACCCATACCATAATAGCCCCACGAAGCAGACGATGCACAAGGCAGCGCTCAATCAACACCGACAATGGTGGGCGTCAAAGACCTTCAGCTCATGCGCTGCATCAGGGACGAGAAGAACTTGGCATAGAGGATCTTTGCTTTTTTATGTTCTTGTTGTGTTAGCTAGATGGGCAACATGTTTGTTGTTTTGGGATATTGTAATGGTAGGCTCTAATCTTAATAAAAATAAAATGTGTATAATGTTTCATACTATATTTGCTTGTTTTCATTTCAAGTGCGATGTGAATTGGATGTTTCATGTTTGTGAAATGAATCGAGATGTGAATTAGATGTTTTATGTTTGTGAAATGAATTGAGATGTGAATTATATGCATACATGTATATGTTGATCTGCTTGTTTCAGAAGGCATGTTTTTACCTAAGAACCGTCTGTGATATTAGACGGTTTTTACTTACAAACTGTTGTGATTATCAGCTATCACAGACGGTTTTTAATTACAAACCATCTATGATATTTACACCACGGACGGTTCGAAAATCGTCTATGATAACCTTCGATTATCACTGACCCATAAATTCAAACGGTTCAGAAAACCGTCTGTGATGACGTTTTTGAACCGTTTGTAATACGGTTTTCTGTAGTAGTGCATTACACCGCACTACAGTTTACCTATGTACGTACGAGTCATTTAGGGCTCACTTGTCCCTACAAAATTTTTCTAGAAATTAACAGTACTATAACAACGCATGGCGATCGTACCGTTGAGAACATACGAAAATCGCAAACGGACCAACCTACCTATATTGTCTGCCATTTTATTTCGAAAAAATAACAATCTAAAAAAATATTCCCTACATGTATCATCTACACTGCGTAAGGAGTTTTCAAAATATATTTCATAATATTTTGCTCCTCCTCTTCTATATTACAAAATTACTGCAGACTCCAAACAAAATAAATTACAATGAATAAGCCTAATATTTATAATTAAAAAAAATTTGCACAACCAAGTAAACTCTTATCCACACAAAAATACAATATTTAAATCTCATTACAAGCATACAAACGTACAAACACATGCAGCAGCTAATCCAAAAATATATTGTGCATTATTGTAGCGACCGCACGACTCAGATGAACAGTGGCTACATCGGACTGCATAAAATTCTCAAGAAATTACATAATAACTATTACTGTATTGGAAGGTTTCACATAAAATTTCGTAATTTTGGAGCTCGTTTGCTATATGTAAAAACTCATAAAATTATCAAAATTGTATGAATATTTGAGTGACATTCGTCATGGATAAAATTTCTCAAAAATTACACCGCATGGAACGTTGTGATGGGAGGATGTACATAAATTTACGTAATTTTTGAGCTTATTTGATATATTTAAAAATTCAACCAAACATTAAATGAAAAAAATTAGGCAGGTACGGATGAACAGTGGTCGTGCGATCCCCGACCGCACGATTAGTACATGAACAGTGGTCGTGCGGTCGGGAACCATACGATTTCGGGACGGCATGACTGCCACATGTCGTCTCGAAAAAAATTGTGCGGTCGGGAGAAGGCTAGAAATGGAATATCTGCTGTTTGGGGGTTAAATTTAGAATTCTGGTGATAAACAGTGTCATATCTGTCCAAAATTTCCCATGAGAACGTTTTGATAACTATATATATTCACCCACTTGCCTCGAAGAAATAATTATCGCTCTCACCCACTGGCTAGTATATTACGAAGGTTATCTATTTTTTGTGCCGACAGTAGAAATATTATTCTTCCTGACTGACCAAATGTTAAGGAGGATGAAATGAACTTATTCCTAAATTACACTTACAGAGGCCTTCCTTACAGCTAACAATACGAACTAGAAGGTGCTAACATGCCTCGTGGCCTTAATGCGGGTAGACTAGGGAAGTGTCCACACACATCATTACTTATACAACACCTGCCAACCAGTAGTAGCTGTTTTTTTCTTTGTTGAGAGATGCCCAACCAGCTGTCGTACTTACTAATTAATACTCCACAATTTATCCACCATGACACAAGCTCCACTGAATTTTGACGAGTGAGGTGGGAAACCAACCAGCCCAGATTAACCAAACCACTGCAGAATTAGAACAATTAGAAATGCCTTCCTTCTGTACGTGGAAGGAGCAAGGCGGCGTCTTCCATCTCATGCTCGCCGGAGACGACGACCATCACTACCTCACCAAGGAGGCACTCGACGAGCTCTGCCGCACGCTCGCCAAAATCCGCGAGCAAGCCACGGCAAAGACAGGCCGTGGCCTTATCACAACCTCATCCTCTGGCTCCTTCTGCGACGGCGTCGACTATTCCCGGGCAAGCCCAAGCCATGCGAAAGCAGCTGCTGATGGCATGGCCACTGTGATCAGGGAGCTTCTGGCGATGCCGATGCTGACGGTATGCGCTGCGACAGGCAACGCATCTTCCCTGGGGTTGGCCCTGGCGCTAGCTCATGACGATCTTGTCGTCTTGAGTGACGGGTACTACCAGCTAGGGATGGTCGAGAAAGGCGTAGCCGTGCCGCCGCATGTCGGCGCGTTGATCCGAGAGAAGACGGATCGGTGGTACACTCTTACGACGCTCAACTCGCGATGGCGAACCGGCAACTGGATGACGAAATGGTACTTCGCTGACAAAGAGGCGGGCAATCGGATGGATGTGCTTATGGAGGCCGAGAAGCTCGTTGATGCATGGACTGGCGACGGTGAGGCACACGCCGACATGAGGAGGCAGCTCTGCCGGGAGACCTGGGAGGCCGTAAATGGGGTAGATCGTGGATGAACAGGATCATTTGCCGCATGGTTGGTACATCGGTTGCCATTATTCTTCGCCAATGTATCCAAGAATTTACCTATCTTATGTCTTTCAATTTACAGTTCGCAGTCTTGTGTAATAAATGTACGGATGTGAGCGTCTGATCGACGTAGAAAAACATGCTTAGTTAATCGATTCTGTCAACTATGCTTCTCGAAGACAAATATTGTGACTCGTTTATAATTTGAAGAATTTGGGTAAATCATTGTTCATATTTGATCCATTCGGTGGAGGAAGTTGTTCTTAGCATGTACAAGCAGCACAGTAAACTAAAATATCCTAATCTTTTGTGCCATTTTAACATTGGGTTTTGACAGAATAACCCGGATGAAATCTACCCAAAATACATCCGAATTTCTGACCTTAGGATCTGTGTTGCGATTCGTGCTCGGCGTCGGCGTCATCTTATTCTCCGGCGAGCTTGTTTTCTTCTCCAGCGTGGTCAGGATTTGGTTTCACCCATGGTTGTCACAATCTACATTTTGGTCATGCATCCTACAATTCTATCACCCCGACCTTTTTCTGGAGTTAGGGTCAGGGTTCACGGGAACCCCGATCTTTAATTTTGGGTGAGCAGCGGCGAGCGGCAATGCAATAGTAGGGTTCCCAATTTTGTTTGGGAAATATCCTCGGGGGTCACCGTATTAAACGAAATTCGGTAATTTTGGAATTTATGGACAAAATTTCATTCAAATAGTTTGGACTGTTTTTAAATTTTTGCACAAAATTTGAAGAACCTCAACAAGTTTGCATAGATTGTGTTCTCGAATTGGAAGTTTGTAGTAGGGACTAGGGAGTGTTAGGAATAGTCTCACATGAATTGTGGTAAAGAAGAAAACATAACTTATAAGTGTAAGAAAGTTTTCATCCATTGGACTAGTCTTTTGAGGGAGAAAACTTAATTCCACTTATAAAATTGTTGCTTGAGGGGCTTGGTTGCGGACAGTCTATAAGATTGAGTACGTAGGATGCACAACCTATTTAAGAACTGCGGACCAGATCCCTCCACCGCCCGAGGAATTTTACCGGGCTTCCTTCTTATTGCATCCTCCAATCTCTCAATTCGGAAACGCAAACAATTTGCTCGTTGACACGACACACAATGAGTTTCTGCAACGTAAGCAACCACAATGGCATCTTCACCCTCACACTGGCCAGCGGCGACGGCCACAACTACCTTACTGCCGGGGCCATCACGGAGCTCAAAAAAGCACTCGAGAGCGTCCGCAGCTCCCCGGCGAGAGGCCTGGTGACGACCTCCCGATCCGGCTCCTTCTGCGACGGCGTAGACTACGGCAGCCAGTCGAAGGAGTCCGCGGCGCTCTTAGAGCGTCGAATGGCCGAGGTGGTGCGGCTACTGCTTGACCTGCCCGTGCCGACCGCCGCCGCCGTGTGCGGCGACGCGACGTCCCTGGGCTTCGCGTTGGCGCTCGCGCACGACCACTGCGTCGTGTATAAGGAGGCCGTGCTGGGATTCCCGGAGGCGCGGCTCCGGCGCCGGGTGCCCGATTACGCTGTGGCGCTCGTGCGCGAGAAGATAGCGAACCTGCGGCTGCGAAAGCTGCTCGTGCTCAAGTCGCAAACGTGCACCGGCGAGGAGCTCGCGGGCACGTGGTACTCGGCGCAAGGCGCTGCCGGTTATCGGGACCAGGTGGTCACCGACGCTGTCAATCTCCTCGAAGGGGTCGTCGTGGGAGACGGGGCAGATTACGCAAAGGCAAGGCGGACGGTGTACACGCACAGCTGCGCGGCGGTTAGTGTGACGACAAGCACGACAAAGCCGCCTTCCGATGAATCCTCCAGGTATGCCGGTCCATCCAATGTCTATCTCATCTATATTTTGTTTTACTCAATATCTATAACATGTTTGAACTAAGGATGCCAATTTTCGTGTTTACTTTCTCCACAAACTTAACATGCACTCTTTAAACACAAACTTTTGTGCTCAAGACGCAGAGCTACGTCCCTGGAGGCGTCCATACCCTGTACTAGTTATGTGTGGGTTAGATCTTACAAAACATATTTGAAACGCTGGAATATTCCTAATTCATACCAGAATTGAATTATTTCTGTATTGTGCTACAAATAGCCCCTAATTAATGCTATATGTGGAGGGAAAAAGTAAAATTTACCTGATCTGCTTTCATGGAAGTCCAGTTAATTTGAACTCAATACTTCAAAACTGGATATTCCGCTCTCCAAGTTTCAAAACCAGTGCAAATAACTCCCACGCTCTAAACCACCATGGCTTTAGCTGATGTGGCATCTTAATAGGGAATTAGTGTGTGCTCATGTAGCATCCCATTAAACATATTAGATGATGTGGCTATGAAGATGCCAACCGTAGCATTGTCTAGCGCTGTGGCAACCTATCTCTCTGTCTGATCACCAGAGTTCGATTCCATCAACCACAAGTTGGGTAGGTTATTTGTGGAGATTTTTCACTTTAATTATTCAGGGTTTGAACATGTGACCTATGGATTGTAAGTCATAAGACTACTAATGTTGGGGGAGAGGCCTCCACTTTCACCCAACTAGCTCACTGTGCTAAAAGGCCCATAAAAGTGTGTAACCGCAAGGCATTCCTAAAAAGGGCTATGACAGAGAAAAAAACGTATTTGCCTCTACTATTGTACACCCCAATAGGGACATTTATGTAAACAACCACTTTTTGACTATAAATATGCTCCTTAGAGCATCGTAAAGGAAGGGGGGACTCATTTCTTTAAGAGAAATGGATATGGTCAGAGATAATACACGCACCTTCTACATCCACTCTCCACTGTGAGCTCTAGGCTATGAGCAGACTCTTTGCGGCCTTTCCGTAACCCCTATTATCCATTGTTTGGTCTGTAACCACAATAGTTGATGCCAACCATGTGGAGCAACATAGAAGCTACAAGTTGACACAAGGACGTCAGGACAAGATGGTGACAAGGAAGGCGACGACGTCAACTTCCAAACAAAAAAGGGAAGTACTATGGCCAAAACTGCCCGGCGCGAGACCACAGGAGCCAGTGGTCCAAGGCCCCCCACCCCCTGGGTAGTGGGGCAACAGAGCGGCCGCATCTGTGGCAATCGCAAGTAATGAAGTAGGAAATGGAGACAACTCCTGGTAGCCACGCAAGCAATGGAACGGGAAACATCGCGAGCGGAGGACATGACTGTAGCACCCCTTAGTAGCGTCAGGGACCATATTACATGA
Organism: Bonia amplexicaulis; assembly: GCA_036346245.1. Taxonomy (NCBI): domain Eukaryota; kingdom Viridiplantae; phylum Streptophyta; class Magnoliopsida; order Poales; family Poaceae; genus Bonia; species Bonia amplexicaulis. Next base: position 8,873,733 of record CM070759.1, on the reverse strand, counting down.
GTGGTGGCCTCCGCTAACCCTGACACTGTCGCCGTGACCACGCAAAGAGCAGAGGGCGTCCTGGCTCCTACATCGGATGTGAGCGGGGGTGCCCTGGAGGCAAAATGTGGGATGTTGCAATGGGAGTTGGTGAACCTGTTGAGGGCCATGTGCGAGATGCAGGAGAGTCGAGAGTCAACAGACCCTGACCACCACAAAAATTCAGCCCAACTGAACACCACCATCTCATGCAAAGCTCACTCCAATGGCTACCGCACGAGGTGGACAAAGGGTACTGATAGGTGGGTCCTGGGCCCACCGGTCAGCAGCGCAGAGAGGAGAGGCGAGAAAGAAGACGAAACAGCGGGAATACGCTTTCGTGTGGAGAAAGCATAAAGAGGGAGGCAGCATAGACAGGATGGCCCGTGGGTCGGAGATGGGCCAGACTAGGAGATGGGCTAGGCCGAGGCTACTGTTACGTTCTACAAGGGGTTTTCAAAATTTGAATTCTTTTTTGCATTGATATAATTCGAGAAATCAAGTTTAAGCTTTGAAAAATAGCACACTTCAAAAATTATGAAAATTTTTGGAGAAGCACTTTAAATTATTAGAACTCAAATAAAGTATTTTCAGGTTTTTATCATCTTTAATTATTTTTGAAAATTCATTTTCTGTTACTCAAAATAGGAAAAACCTCAAGTATATCTTGAAAATTCACAATAGTGCAGAAAAGATGATTTAAATAAGCAAATAAAATATAATTTGAAATTTTAGGATGTTACTTGGAGATGAATATTTACAACCACTTCCATATCCTGTGGTTGGATTACAAAACCCAAAAGGGGTAACCATCTCCTCTCACTTTTCTCTCAACTACACAAGGTTCTCCATTCTTTCAATACTCGGATATGTGGGCATACCCCTACACCCCCTTACAGTGGAGGCCAAGCCATCCACACTCATATCTAACTTCAGAATCTTTATCCTAAATATGTAGGATATACCAATCAAGTGCTACACCAATATTGGATATAAAGTTACATATCATAGAATCTATTACCAACGGATTTTCGGATGAGCAAAAAGTTGGAAGTGGTGGGTATGGAAATGTTTACAAGGTAAGACTTATACCTGGAATTGTTTTAATTTTTTATTCCATCACTAACAACAGAAGTCCATATACCGTATTGATTACATATATGTAAAACAGGGAGTTTACGAGAAGAAAGAGATTGCTGTGAAGATGCTTCATCAGATGCCAGATCTTGACGAGAATCAATTTAGGAATGAACTTATGTGCCTTAAGAGCGTCCAGCATCCAAATATTGTACGGTTAGTTGGCTATTGTTATGAAATACGACATAAAGATGTTGAGCACAACGGATCTTTCGATTTTTCTAAACACATATATAGAGTTCTCTGCTTTGAATATTTGCCAGGTGGAAGCCTTGACAAACATCTTTTTGGTAAGATGTCACATTACTTTAATTCGGTCATATTATTTAGCGTGCAAAGGAAATCAATTTTGTAAATTGCGCTTTCTACCATCTCTGCAGAAGAATCTTGTGGACACGATTGGTGCACACGTTACAAAATAATAAAGGGCATTTGTCAGGGTTTAAATTACCTTCATGCACGGGAAAAACCTATTTTCCATCTAGACCTAAAACCTGGCAACGTATTGCTGGACAACAGCATGGTACCAAAAATTGCAGATTTTGGGTTATCAAGGCTTTTCGCTGGAACACTTACCCATGTAACACAAAAACGCATAGGCACACTGTAAGGGAAATTCCTCATGTGAAATCTGTACTTTTCCTGTTATTAATTAAATCGTTTTTGCTTCATACTGATCGTATCCTTAACATTACTTACACCATGCAGTGAATACATGCCACCTGAGTACAGAAATAGAGGCATAGTCTCGAATAAGTATGATGTATTCAGTTTAGGTGTTATGGTCATACAGATAATGACAGGGCCTCTGGGTTACTCCAAATTTGATGAACTGCAACCCGAAGAGTTTACTAATCTTGTAAGAAAATTTTATTCTACATCACGAACAATTTTTATTTGAACACATATTAATTGTGCATTGTACTTTTGAATACAATTTCATCGTCAATTGCATTTTAATTAAATAGGTACATACGAACTGGAGGAAAAGGATAGAGGCTCAGGCAACATCAGGGTACCCATCAGCAGAATTACATCAGGTGGAAACATGCATCAAAATAGCAATAAACTGTGTGGATACCAAACGAGAAAATAGACCCACTATAGCGTGTACTGTGGATATACTGAATCAGACAGAAACCGTTGTTCCTGAATTGTCAAAGCCATTCTATCACTAGAGAAGAAGTGATGCACTATCTCCCATGGGCCATATCATGCAGTGGGTACATGCCACCAGAATTCATAGACAATCTCAAGATCACTAAAAAGTATGACGTGTTCAGTTTGCGTGTTATAATTATACAAATAATGGCCGGACATAAGGGCTACGACAGCTGCTGTGAAATGTCTTCTTCCCAAGAGTTTGTTGAGCTTGTAATAAAACTTATTTGTCTATTCCATGAAGAGAGTGGTTTCTTCACAAATATATATTATGTTATATGTGTTAGCTTTTTTGCATTATTCATGCGTACGTTCTGTCTTTCTACTTATGTTTCAATTTCGCAGGTACATGACAACTGGAACAAAAGGCTGCAGGCAATGCCGACGTATACGCCACGCGATATAGACATCCTAGGAGTGAAGAGATGTCTTGAAATAGCATTAAGATGTGTGCAGACCGAGCCAGTGAAAAGGCCTACTATACTGGAGATTGTCGATGCACTGAGCAAACTAGATGCAGAGATTGAGCAAATGTCAATAAACGACCCAGAGTCACTTAAAGGCCAGGTACGATCATACTCATGGCATGGTAGCTGTTCTTTATACCTACGACATGATTTTTTTTATCTCTATAAACAACCATTTCTACCTTTCTTCCTATGTGGACCGAACTAATTATACGGAATTAGTAAACACTAGCAGAATTTCCTACATATCCCCTAACAGTAATCTATCTCCTGATAATCAGACCTTTTTGCAACCCCACTTTTTTTTGAGATGTTGTTACCCCACTATTGGTCCACCCTTCTTTTACAGTACGTAGCCGAAAGAAAAAATGGTAGAAAAAAGAGCACTAACCTAACAAATTCACCCCACTTAAGTTATATCCCATTTCATCTCTAGGCATATCTTTAATGACAATGGGAACATTAACACAGTCTCTATTTTTTTACTTGTCGTTTTGAATATCAATATAGTCTCTAATCCACCTCTTTGGTCTCTGCATTTTCTATGTATTTATTAGAAAAATTATTAAAAATATAGTGATATAGAAGTGCTTTTGATTACAAATATACTAGTACACTTTTCATATGATAAATGTGTCGGGACCCCGGATTTCCGAATCCGGACCCTCTGTGTATTACAACACTTATCCCAGATCAAAACTAGTGCACACAGTCAAACAGTGATGATTACATAACCAACAACACTTTATTACAACAATAGAGAGTACAGACCAAAAGACTTCTTTATTATAACTGAAGTTTCAAGACCTCACACACACACAAAACACAGCAGAAGCAAAATAAACTCTGGTGAAGACCCATCAATACGCCACAAGCAACTGAGGTTTCGCAAGTCTTGGAAAAATGCAATAGATGCAAGGCTTAACAAAGGAAGATTATATTGTTATTTTGCACAAAGCAATATTTTATTTAAAATACCACTAAATATTTTCGAAGGCATTAATTTAATAAAGTATTTATTTTAATAGAAACTATCAATAATTTTCTAGTGAAGGTTCCAACCACCAAAACTAGTTAACTGGCTCCAACCGCCAAGGTTCAAAACCACGGGTTCTATCCACCCACACTGGCTCCATCCGCCAGGACACAACTCCGAGAATTCCATCCACTCTCAAGTTTCTCAAAACTTTTACTTTAAAACCAAAACGAAAGGTCTACCATGTAAATGCATTCCTTGCCCGCCCTTGACCGTGGGCATGGCTATTCGAATAGTTTTACACTCTGCAGCGGTTGTACAACTTTACCCACAAGAGATAAGTCATCTTAATAACCAACATGCTTTCGTAGGCATGAGACCCAGATAAAATATCACCACCCGCTAGCTAGACACCACCCGCTGAGGTTTCACCACTGAAGGGTTAAACCACCCAGTCAGAAGCCCCCCTTGTGCCGTATGAGTACAGTAAACCCTGTCCCTTACTGTGAATAATCAGTACACCCTGCCACCCACTTTCCACTGGTGGTACCTAAACTAAACTATCGTAAGTTAGTCAGTTAGGTCGTACCCATATAGACTTGTGGTTGTACGGTAGTGCTCAGTCTGGACAAACACAAGCGTCGGTCCTTAATTGACTAGGGCGGAACATACACTTTACAAGTTCTCGTGCTAAATCGGCACCAATCCAAACTTACCATCCGCCCAAGTCTAAAATATCTTTCACCATTTTATTTTAGTTTAAAAACAACAGCAATACTTATTGCCACTAAATAAAAAGATGAAATCATTCATATAAATTTTCCACCCGAAGGGTTATACTGACCGACTAGCTTGTCTAAGCAATTACTACCGTTCTAAAATTAACAATTACATAGTAATCTCAATACTGAGACAAGAGAAACCTAGGGTGACAAAGGTACATGGTTGTCAAGATCAAATGAGGGCATAACAATTATCGGTTTAACTATTATCCTTAAAACAGAAATTATCATTTTATTTAACGTAGCAAATGCATTAAATTGAAAATAATAAATAAATTTTGGTAAACATAGGTACAAGATGTTCAAAGGAGACTTGCCTTCGTGTGCGATATCTTGACTTTCTTGCTGCGGGTCTGAGAATTCTTCGACAACAACGGGTTCTACACGCAAAACGATAATACAAATGAACAAATAAATATAAAAAAATTACAAAAATTATAGTATATTTTCTGGAAGAAATTTTATAACTTTATACGAATTTAGGAGAATGTTTCAACAGATTCGGGGTTCACACGAGGGATAATGAATATCTGGAAGATTGGTTGGAAAAGAAATTACTGGAGAATATTTGGACCCAGAAAAAAATAGAATGGATTTTATGGAGAATTTACAAGGTTTGAATTTGAATTTTGGAAGTGCACAGAAAATTTGGAATGGAACTGAGGCTTTGAAAATGAACTTGGTATTGATATTTGAAATTTAAATTTGAAAATACTAAATTAATTTCCAATATTCAAAAGGATGGCATAAATGGATAGTTTGGAATTTTTGATGAATTTAGAAATTTGAATGGGCTCAATCGGAGTTAGGAAGAAGGAGAACGGGCCTCGGGAAGTTTGAAATCAGAGAAAAAGGAAAAAAGGATTTTCTGGAATTATTTTTCTAAAGGAAAATGAGAATTATTGCGTCAGCCCTAGGAATTTCTTTTCGATCGAATTATTTTTCTACTGAAAAATATGGGTGAGTTGCTGACAGTGGGCCCGGGTCTATGAGGACTGGGTCCACGGACAAAGGAGATGGCCGAGCAGGCACGGGGTGAGGCGTGGCAGCCGGGCGCTTTCGTGGCTCCTTCATGGCAGCCACGCCGGCAGCCACCTCACCCTTGGCGCTGACGTGGCGAGGCGCCGGCGGGGAGGGGCTCGGGCACGGCAGCGACGGCGGTGCTCGTTGGCCGGCGGCGAGTGGCGATAGGTGGAACCGAGAGAGGAGGAGGGGAACTCATTTCACCTTGGCACGGAGTTCGGCGGCCACGGGAGGCGGCCGGTGACGAGAAGGGGTGGCGGCGGCTCGGGTCTCCCGGTGCGACGGCAGTCCGACGGCGAGGGGACTCGACCGAGGGGCGGAGGTGCTTCGCACGGATGCGGGGATGCTCATGGTGTCCTCGGTGGAGCTCGGGGACGGCCGAAGCGGCGAAGGGAGCTTGCCAGAGCTGGCGGTGAAGCTCGGAGAGAGAGGGGCCGGTGCGGGGGTGGTGTGGAGCCCGAGAGAGGCGAGCGAAAGCGGAGGGAGGTGGTGAGATGGGAAGAGGTGCTTGGGGGGCCTTTTATAGGGACGGAGGGGGATGGAGCTGGCGCGGATTCCTCACCGGAGATGGCGCGGGGCGGCGGAAATCACGGCGAGGTTAGGGTGGATGCGGTGCGGGAAGGGGGATTCGGGCGCGGGGCTTGCGAGGGAAGAAAGGAAGAAAAGGGAGGGAGCGGGGAGAGAAACCGGGCGCACGAGGGAGGCGGCGGAAATGGCGGCGGTGAAGACGCTGCCGCGCGGGAGAGAGAGGAAGTCGCGCGTGGAAGACGGAGCTGACAGGTGGGGCCCGCTGTCGACGAGAGAGAGGATAGGGAGCGGGCGGCGGGGATTGGCGATGCGTGGCGGGGAGAAAGATCGGGTGACCTGGGAGTTTAAGTGGCGGCGGACGGGTCGGGTCTGGGCCGTCCACGCATCGGCCGGAGGGAGGGGTTGGGTCTAATCCAACCGATCCATACTTCTGATCAAATAATATAAAATTAATCCAACCTTTTAGTAATCATCAATCAATTTTTAAATCATCTAAGCAATAATTTAATATTCATTAATCCGCCAACATCAATCTCTTGATAATCATCATTTTGGTGGAACCAAATTTGAATGAATTCAAGTACCTCAATTAATTCTTATCGAACAATCTCTCAATCTATCTCCCATAATAATTTAAATCCTCCAGATTATCCATTTGAACATCCTTAAATGATCTAGTTAATCCCATTAGTTCAAATCCAATTATCTAGCAATGATCTATTAAATCCACCAAATTTAAATTGACATATCAAAGTCCACTTTGCAATGATAAAACTAATCCACCAAGATATGCAAGTGTATTATCTTCTAGAATTCTACTAGTATCCACTCATCATCAATAGGTCCACCAAACTCTGATAATCAATTAACTCCACAAAATTCATCCACTCTTCATGATTCAACCAAATCACCCAAAATTGATATCATGAATTGTTTATGATAATTCAACTTCTTAATCTTTTAATCTCTTCGTTTACGGTATCAATCTCTTATTACTAATCATCCAACAATCACAAATAATCCCTTCAACAAAAATCTAGTTTTACATCCAATTGCTCCTTTCAATCCTAGATAATAAATCCAAGGCAAAGTTTAGACTTTTCCATAATCTAATTAGCTCCTCCAAGTTTAACTTTGTATTTATTCTCTAGTCAATCCAGAAAGATAACACTCTTTAGATTTATTTATAATCAATTGGTATCCACAAATATACCTTTTATCTCAATCCTGTCGAATATTATCCAATCTTGCCAATTCTACACCAAATATATCACGCTACCAATAATTCTCTAAATTACCTAAATTGACATCCACCGATTATGACAGCTTTCCCGACAAGAGTACTTTTCATAAATTTGTTGTCTTCCATATACTCTTGGTCTCCAAAAATTTTCCAAACTTGGATTACAGTGAAAGAATTGGAGCTTACACTGTTGCGGTAACTGGGGTTAGCAAAAGATAAGAGGGAAGTAGCATAATAAGAGACTAGGGGAACGACTAAACATCAGCTTGTACGAAACTTAGCTTGAAATTAAAATATTTTTTAAGGATGACTGTACTACAAGTATACAAAGACTTGGTACAGTGCATCTAGCACACAAACAAATAATATATACGCGTTCTAAAATCGTAGGACTTTACTTGGGTACTACTACTAAAGAACTAATCCTCGCTCCTTCACGATGACGCGCCACTCCAGGTGCTTCTTAGACGCAAACTCATTGCCATCTATAGAAATTACAGAGGGAAGAAAATACAATTATCATTCCAAAAAGGAGATAAACAGATAGAGAATGAAGAATACCATGACGAATGTAAGGATAGAAAGAAGAGAAAAGATGAGGACAACACATTATTAAACTTTTATTTTATAAAATAAAATTTGAAGCTCTTCTACTAACGACCATTCTAACTAGGTCACGTCCTACAGTCAAATTGGCTCTGATACCATCTCTGTCGGGACCCCGGATTTCGAATCCGGACCCTACGTATTACAAAGACTTGTCCCAGATCAAAGCTAGTGCACACAGTCAAACAGATATGATTACATAACCAACAACGCTTTATTACAATAATAGATAGTACAGACCAAAATGTCTCTTTATTACAACTGAGGTTTCAAGACCTCACACACACAAAACACAGCGGAAGAAAAATAAACTCTGGTAAAGACCCATCAATATGCCACAGGCAATTGACTGGAAAAGCGCAACCTAGTACTCCGAAAAGCCTTCGTCGAATCCACACGCGAAGTAATCGTAATCTCCTTCTTGTGCTTCATATTCCTCTGAGATTTTGTTTTAAATGTAGCATGTGAGTACATAAAGTACTCCGTAAGTCTTGCGAAAATGCAGTAGATGCAAGGCTTAACAAAGGAAGGTTATATGGTTCTTTTGCACAAAGCAATATTTTATTTCAAATACCATTAAATATTTTCGAAGGCATTAATTTAATAAAGTATTTGTTTTAACAGAAACTATCAATAATTTCTAGTGAAGGTTCCAACCACCAACACTAGTTAACTGGCTCCAACCGCCAAGGTTCAAAACCACGGGTTCCATCCACCCACACTGGCTCCATCCGCTAGGATACAACTCCGAGAGTTCCATCCACTCTCGAGTTTCTCAAAACTTTTACTTCAAAACCAAAACCAAAGGTCTACCATGTGAATACATTTCTTGCCCGCCCTTGACCGTGGGCACGGCTATTCGAATAGTTTTACACTCTGCAGAGGTTGTACAACTTTAACCACAAGAGATAAGTCATCTTAATAGCCAACATGCTTCCTTAGGCATGAGACCTAGATAAAATATCACAAAGCTTTTACCTTACTTTAATCTAGCTAGACACCACCCCGCTGAGGTTTCACCGCTGAAGGGTTAAACCACCTAGTCAGAAGCCCCCTCTTGCGTCGTATGAGTACAGTAAACCCTGTCCCTCACTGTGAATAACCAGTACACCCTGCCACCCACTTTCCACTGGTGGTACCTAAACTAAACTATCATAAGTTAGTCAGCTAGGTCGTACCCATATAGACTTGTGGTTGTACAATAGTGCTCAGTCTGGACAAACACAAGCGTCGGTCCTTAATTGACTAGGGCGGAACATACACTTTACAAGTTCTCGTGCTAAATCCAAACTTACCATCCGCCCAAGTTTAAAACATCTTTCACCATTTTATTTTAGTTTAAAAACAACAGCAATACTTATTGCCACTAAATAAAAAGATGAAATCATTCATATCAATTTTCCACCCGAAGTATTATACTGACTGACTAGCTTGTCTACTTTTCAAATCTAGCTTTCTTAAAACAAAAAATCAGGGCAAAAAATTCAAATTTCACACAAACAAAACTCTTATTTTTATTTTAAATCAAATTAATTTAATTTAATATTTTAATTTTTTTACTCCAAAAATTTGAAATAAACAGCTGGGCTGTTACAAAATGTAATTATTTTTATGTATAATTATGGTCAGAGTTTTAAAATGTTTTGTTGCACACAATCTAAAACAACTCGTAAATAAGAAAGAGTGGCGATAGTATTATTCCCTCCATTGCAAAAATAAGACTATGGATAAATGACCTAACTAAACTAGTCGTGCTTGATTTGGATTGGAAACTCAGGAGAAATTAAAGAATGCTTTGAGTGGATTGCTGCAAATAAATTAATGTCCAAAGAGATAAAAAAAAAAGTAGGGTAAGACAAGATACTCCTCCATTGAGTTTTAGTGACCCAAAAGTGATACCACTAGCTAGATTCCTATCTCACATTCCCATCCCAATTTTTTTCTTCATGAAAGCACACCAATTCTGCTGTACCAGACCGCATTAATCCCTTCTTCCTTGCAGAAAAGCTCTGACTCCAAAGATCTTGGGGTCGACCCGGCTCTTGAGCTGCGCTTCCCATTCGAGGTGAAGAGGGACATATCCTGCTGCCTGCAGCTAACCAACAGGACGGATCACTTCGTTGCATTTTACACGAAGACCAACGAAAAGAAGTACTGCGCACAGCCAAACAAAGGCACTGTGCCACCATGGTCCAAGTGCTACATTGTCGTAACGATGCGAGCACAGGAGAAGGCGCCGCCGAACATGCAGTGCGATGACATGTTCTTCGTGCAGAGTGCTAGAGTGAGCGAGGACCTCGCGTCCGACGATATCACTGGAGACTTGTTCAAAAGAACGACGGGCAAGGAGGTGGATCAGGAGAAGCTGCCGATTGTTTACGTTGCGCTGCCCCAGCCTCCACACATGGGAGCAGGCCAGAGACACTTCATCGTCTAAGGTAATTAATTCTTAGAGCACTTGCATTAGTTCACATATTAAGGAACGTGCTATATAATTCTTGTGCATGGCAAAAGAATCAACACGTACTTGCATTAATTGTTATCATACCACGTCTTCCATAACTTCAAAGTAGAAGGCATGGCCGAATAATTAACCTACATTCTGATCATTTTGCTCGATTTTTCAGGAATTTCGTGTGTTTTTGTCAATTTACTAAGTTTCCTGTGTGTAGAATTTAATTCAGATCAAACTCGGCAAACAGTAGTACCGGACATAGTAACGCGGTAGTTCCGGCGAACGTTAGTTCCGCCCGAGTCTGTGGTAGTTCCGGCAAACGGTAGTTCCGCCCGAGTCTGCGGTAGTTCCGTCCGAGTCTGCGGTAGTTCCGGCGTACGCTGGCGCAGAACAGAACACAAGATACAAGACAATGATTTTGGTTGGAACGATTTAGCTCCCCGTTTTCTCCTCATTATATAGTAGAAGCAGTACACGAAATAAGGTAATACAAATACGAGTTGTGATCAAAACGGATCACGACTTTAACTAAGAAAACGGACATGCAAAGTGAGCTGGAAACTGACTCGGACACGGCGCCTGATGCGGAATATTTAAGCATTTGCCACCCTTAAGATGTGCACTTCACGATTTGCCACTCCATGTCTCACTGACATGTGGGCCCAGGACCCATATGTCAGTGACATATGGAGTGGCAAATCCTTCAGTACACATCTTAAGGGTGGCAAAAAATCAAATCTCCCCGTCTGATGCTGCTGCCGAGTCCCCTTTTGTTGTCATCTGTAGAGTCAGGATTGGGATGCTTCAAGTTTATTTCTAACATACTCCCCCTTAATCCTGACGCGTGCCAAGATCTCGAACATCCAGCTAGTGTTCTTCTTCAGTTTATAAACCCATTTGAGCCCAATCGGTTTATGTCCAATTGACAGCTCCGTGAGTGACCAAATCTGATTTCTTTTAATGGACTCATTTTCACTGGCATCTTTCCAGACCTTCTGTCTGGTGGTTTCAAGGTAACAGGATGGCTCCTCCATCTCTGCAAGTAGAACTTCCTCTTCTGTATCTTCTTCATCAAACTGCAACCTCCGAGCATCTCTCTTAATGTCGCAGATGTAATGATACTGAACAGGTCCTTCTTCGGTGCTGCTGTTTTCGCTCGACAGCGATGCAGACCTGTCCGAATCCGGTCTAACCGGACCTCCTGCCGGCGATCTGACCGGTCTTGCTGCCGGCGGTCTGACCGGCATGGCTGAGTCCGGTCTGACCGGGCTACCTTCTGTCGTGGCCGGCCCTGCTGCTGTTGGTCCAGGGAGCATCTTCACCGGCGGACTGGTGGTGTAGACCGGTGAAGACTTATCCGTGTGCCCTACTGCTCGCGAGCTGGTTCCTGGCGTCGCCTCGTAGTCTTGCGGAGTCAACGGAGAAGTTGAATGGAGATGTGCTGTCGGGTCGTCTGCAGGCGGGATGAATTCTTCTCCCGTCTACTCTGTGCTGGTTTCTCCCTTGACGATGAAGTCCAGTGTTTCACCGCCGCCTGTGCTTGCTACCCAGCGCCACTACTGCTTCTCTTCAAACTTCACGTCACGGCTCACGTGAATTCTCCCGCGCCGTGGGTCGAACAGGCGGTGCACCTTGCAACCATCCTTGACACCAAGGTTCACCATTGCCTGGCTCCGATCATCTAGCTTCTTCAAATGCGATGTCGTTACCTTCACATATGCCGTGCAACCCATGCTCTTGAGAAGCAACCTTGCCATTGCCATCACGCTTCTATTCCTCCGCTCTACCATGCCATTTTGTTGTGGTGTGTAGGGTGCCGTAAGCTACCGTTCGATCCCGGCCTCTTCGCAGACTCAGTTGAACTCGGTTGATAAGAACTCACCTCCGCGATCAGTCCTGATCATCTTGATTCGCCGATCGCTCGAGTTCTCAACCTGCAACCGAAACTTTCTGAACACCGTAGAGGCTTGATCATTCCTCTTGATCACAAATAGCCACATCCACCTCGAGTAATCATCCATGATTAGCATGAAGTAGCTGTTTCCGGCGATACTTGAAGGAGTGATCGGTCCGCAGAGGTCCGTATGCAGCAATTCGAGAGGTTTCTCCGCCCTATATGCTGCTGCTGCTAGGAATAGCTGTCTTGACTGTTTTGCCACGAGACACCATTGGCACAGCTGGTTTGGATGTGCAAGAGATGGAACACACACTGCCATCTCCTTGTCAGCTAGCTGCTTCATGGCTTGAAAGTTGATGTGACCGAGTCTAGTGTGCCATAGCCACGCCGGGTCTTCGATGTTCGCCAGGAGACAAACTGCCTCCGCTTGGTGTAGCTCGATTTTGTAAAGACGATTTGCAGTGCGTCTCACTTGCATGAGCAACCTTGCTTCCCGCTTGTCGAACCCTTGCAAAACATCTTCATCGAGAATCACCTTATGGCCTGTTTCAGTTAACTGTCCAAGGCTCACAATGTTGCTTTGGAGCCTCGGGATGTAGTACACCTCCTGGAGCAGCCATTGGTCTCCGTTTCTACAGCCGAACAGAACTGAGCCTTTGCCCATGATTTGTACCGTCGAGTTGTCGCCGAACTTCACTCTGCCGGTGACGCTTTCGTCCAACTCGTGGAACTTCGCCTTGTCGCCGGTCATATGGTTGCTTGCCCCATTGTCCAGGTACCAGACTTGACCTGGGGCAGCCCTCGTCTCCGGCATTGTTTCCTCTTTGTTTAGCAACACGACCTCATGTCGTTTCTGCTACTTCGGCGTCAATTCTTCCGAGATCGTGAGTAGCAGCGCAGGTTCGATGTTTTCTGCGCGCGTGAGGTTGGCCTCTTCCCCCTTCTTCAGCGCTCGACACTCGGATTTGTAGTGCCCCGTCTTGTCGCAGTTGAAGCAACGAATATGGCTTTTATCACGGCCACCGCCGCTCGAGCCAATCGCGCCGTCTTTGCTTGACGTTCTGTCGTGATCGCCTCTGCCACTCCCTCTGCCGCGTCCTCGTCCACCTCTACCGCGGCTGCTATTTTCTGCAAAACCATGGTATTTGGACTTACTTGATGAAGAATCGCTGGCCTCCTTCTTCTGTCGCGCCTGCCACTCGGCCTGAGTGAGCAGAAGCTGGCTATCGCCGTTGCTACTTCCGCCAGACGTGCGTCCGCTCGTCCGTTCTTCATACGTCTTCAACCGTCCCACCGCTTTCTCGAACAACATCATCTTGATGTCGCAGAATTGCTCGATCCCGGCTATTATGCTCAGAAAGCAATCTGGCACGGTGTCGAATAACTTCTTGACCATTGCGGCATCGTCGAATGTTTCTCCGAGGTTTGCATACTTGACGGACATGGCGTTGAGTCTTCTGGCGTACTAGTCCAAACCCTCTCCCTACTGCATGCACATGGCGTTGAAGTCGCTCTTCAACGTCTGCAGCCGTGCGTTCTTGACGTGATCTGCGCCAATGAACCGGGTTTTGAGGCAATCCCAGACTTCCTTCGCCATTTTCTTCCTGGCCACCTGCATCAAGAGGTCTTCCGGGAGCGCTTGGAGAAGATGTGACCTCGCCTTCTTGTCCTTCTTCGTGTCGACGACCTCGCCGCCGGCTCGATTGCTTCCCAGACTCCTTGATCCTCCATCATTGCTTGCACCCGGATCACCCAACTGGTGTAGTTTGTTGCCATGAGCTGCGGGTAGATAAACATCCCACCGCCGCTCTCTCGCGTCGCCTCGCCGTGAACAACGATTGGCATTTGATCTGAATGTCGAACCGTAGCTCTGATACCATATTGTTGAATTTAATTCAGATCAAACTTGGCAAACAGTAGTACCGGACGTAGTAACACGGTAGTTCCGGCGAACTGTAGTTCCGTCCGAGTCTGCGGTAGTTCCGGCGTACGCTGGCGCATAATAGAACACAGGATACAAGAACACAGGATTCAAGACAATGATTTTAGTTGAGGCGATTTAGCTCTCTGTTTTCTCCTCATTATATAGTAGAAGCAGTATAGGAAATAAGGTAATACAAATACGAGTAGTGATCAAAACGGATCACAACTTTAACTAAGAAAACGGACATGCAAAGTGAGCTGGAAACTGACTCGGACACGTCGTCTGCTGCTGCTGCCGAGTCCCCTTTTGTTGTCGTCTGTAGAGTCAGGATTGGGATCCTTCAGGTTTATTTCCAACACTGTGTTTATACGGCTTGCAAAAGTGGGGTTTTTGTTTTTTTTGGCGACATAAAAAAATGTGGGAATTAATGGTTTGCGATCACTTTATTTCTTTTTGAAAATTTGATGTGCAAATATGTTTTTGACAGTAGAAGTCCGATGCTTGGTTAATCTTACAGTCGACTGAGATGGTGTTGCTATGCTCTTTGAGATTTCAGGTAAGCCATTTTCGGCCCTGCATGGTAGTGGGTGCTTTCGAGAAGAGACTTCAGTACGTCAAGAATAAATTTGACACGTTGAAATTTTGTTAGAATTTTTCTGGAACTAAGAACCATTTTATGCCACAAATTCTCATCGGTGGATCGCCACTCCGATCCTCTTGTTTTGTAATTCAGCTAGCTCGTCAATCGGAAACGGCAGTCAAACCGTATATAGGTTCCCTTAAGTTGACATGAGTGCATCGAAGGGTGCAATTTGGCCCATTTACGCAAGCTGGCATGGCTCCATGGCTTGGTAGATCATATAGGTTTGCCTATTTTCAACACAGAAACTACGTACTAATTTTCGTCTAATTTTCATCACCAGAGATTACTAACTGAGCATTTTATTCTATATGCCTGACTAGCTTATAGCTACTAGCTATATAAGCTTCTAAACGTGAAGCATCAACAGAGATTACTAAACGCAAGATCCGCTACTACAAGTGAGGATTACTGGGGAACTAATATTCGGAACAACAAAATTACAATGCTTGCAACACCTGCATGCAAACGTTTCGCAGCTGAGAGCCGCAGCATGAGCTTGCATTCATACATAAAACACACTGCCAAATCCATATGTAAGGAGGGCACGTAACACATATTATGGAATAAAAATATGTGTCCTATCTACCCTGATAATGGAACAAACTCAAGCTGCAGACCAACATTTTGCCAACAGAAAGCCATAAAATCTAGAAAAAGTAAGAAAATAGCAAAAAAAAAAAAAATGCAGAGGTAACACTTGAAAAGTGTAGCCTGGCTTTCCCTTGTCCGGCATGTAAATTCTGACAATGTAAAGTACACCAGAAATGATTAACAACAAAACCAAGCAAACACAACTGAGTCAGGTTTGGATGATGAAAACATAGTGACAAGCGATTCTAAAAGTTGCATTATATGCACATTCCAGGAGGCATGATTTTCTTTTGAAATGATGTTTTAGGAAACTCCCAACGACTTGAACTATTGAAATTACCATGAAAACAAAATTTCGAATTTGAGACATTACTATTAATATTACATAATCGAGTTTAAATAACCCGCATTGGGTAAGATTTTGTATAACGGCCGATCAGGCCAAATGCTATATTACAAGTAAATAGAAGCGGAAGCCAGAGCGATAAGCAAAAGGTGAGGCCACACCTTACCACAAGCAAGTGACTGGGTGTGAAAGATGTCATATTACTTTCCAAGAGTTTAGATAATAGATGTGCATACAATCACTATCAAAATCTGCCTAGCTGAGGTAAGGACTAAACTACTAGAAAATGATTTAGTCTCCATCGTCTTCTTCTTCATTAGGTCCCGAAGTGGCGTAATAAGCGTAGTGGTCTTGATCCAAAGGTTCTGAGTTATTGTAATAAGTGAGGGTGAGCACAAACAATCATACTCTGCGAGAAAACACATAGAATACAAAATTATAGATGCAAAGCTTAACAAAGGAAGGCATGTGTTCATTTATTTGTGAAATACCATAATTGAATTACAGTATATAGGAATTCTAAGACTTAGCATTTTTAACCAAACAATGTTTCTAAAGATCGTCTTGATCCGAAGTTGCATTATATGCACATTCCAGTAGGCATGATTTTCTTCTTAAAAAAACGTTTTAGGTAACTCCCAATAACTTGAACTATTAAAATTACCATGAAAATAACATTTCGAATTTGAGAATAACGGGACGCATGGACAAATTGCTCCACACACTACTACAGAAAGCCTAATACTAGACAGTTTTGTGAAACGTATGTGATGTACACTATCACAGACGGTTTTAATTTGGAGGCCGTCTGTGGTGTTTGTGGCAGGAAAAAGGAGCATTACAGACGGTTCTTACCGCTGAACTGTCTGTGATAATGGAATATCACAGACGGTTTTATAATAAAAACCGTCTGTGATATTCCAGATTATCACAGACGATTTTAAATACGAACCGTCTGTGATATGTCAGTATCACAGACGATTTTTATTATAAAACCGTCTGTGATAATCGAGAATATCACATACGGTTTTATAATAAAAACCATCTGTGATAATGAAGTTATCACAAACGGTCAGTATTAAAAACCGTCTGTGATATGTTTCTCGCCTTACAATTTCCCAAAATTTCATAATTTCCTGCCTGAGTCCAAATATGATTCAGTTTTGAAACACCTTCAGTAAAACGACATAACTTTTGCATACGATGTCCGTTTTCGATGTTCTTGTACTCATTGGAAAGCTAATGACGAGCCCGATCAAAAAACAATGGCTGGCCATCTTTGGACCTAAACCTGCGTCGCAAGTTTTTGGTTTCTGTTTTTGCCCTTTTTCTTGGTCTTCCTTTCAGAATTTGGATTTTGCTTCAACTGAAAAGTTGTAGATCTCATCGAAACCTTTAAAATGAGTATATATAAGCCATATAAAACTTTGCTATTTTATCTTTTCAGACTAGTTATTTATATTGCATCGGTATATAAAATTTTGTGCTCTAATTCACAGACGGTTGGCATATAGAACCGTCTGTGATATTTATTCATCACAGACGGTTCTAACTACCAACCGTCTGTAATAATCTGACCACTGGACCCGTCGATCCTCCTCAACCCAATCCTAGCTAATAGAAATCCATCAATCCTCACCTCACGGATTGTAGCTCCGCCTCTCTCTCCTATAAATAATCACCAGAACCTAGCCTCCTTTCTGTTCTCATCCTTGCTGTTCTCCTCCTCTTTGTTGTTCGATCTCCTCCTCCTTGCTGTTCTCCTCCTCCTCCTCCTTGTAGACGATGCACAAGGTAGCGCTCAATCAACGCCGACGATGGTGGGCATCAAAGACATTCAGCTTATGCGCTGCATCAGGAGCAAGAAGATCTAGGCATAGAGGATCTTTGCTTTTCTCTGTTCTTGTTGTGTTAGCTAGATAGGCAACCTGTTTGTTGTTTTGGGATATTGTAATGGTAGGCTCTAATCTTAATAAAAATAAAATATGTACTGTGTTTCATACTATATTTGCTTATTTTCATTTCAATTAATTGATTTGCGAAATGGATATTTTATGTTTGTGAAATGAAGTGCGATGTGAATTGGATGTTTTATGTTTGTGAAATGAATTGAGATGTGAATTGTATGTACACATGTACATGTTGATTTGCTTGTTTCAGAGGGTATGGCTAGCATTTCCTGAGGCTAGCCAATAAACAGAAATAGATTTAGGGATAGAAAAGAATATCACAAACGGTTTGTAACTAAAAATCGTCTGTGATTATCACATATCACAGACGGTTTTTACTTACAAATCGTCTGTGGTTATCAGCTATCACAGACGGTTGTTAGTTACAAACCGTCTGTGATATTTACACCACAGACGGTTCGAAAACCGTCTGTGGTAACCTCGATTATCACTGACTCATAAATTCAGACGGTTCAGAAAACCGTACATGATGACATTTTTGAACCGTCTGTAATACTGTTTTCTGTAGTAGTGACAATTTCTCCAGCAGACATATTGCTTTTGAAGCCCATGGTTCTAGTAGCACAGAATCTACAGCCCATCTTGCACCCTACCTATGTTATATTGTGGAGGCGAAGTCAGTACCTGTAATAAGAAAGTCACAAGCTTACCAAGGATTACATTCACAGTACACTGTTGCACATAACGTTACCAACAGGCCATCAGAACCAAGAAGCAAAACTGGCAATAAGTTTTGCCATTAGAAACAAGTTTTTCCTATCTTACTAAATCAATCATGCAGTCTTCGGCTTCACTCTTCTATAACGTACAACAAATAATTACAAATCAACAATAAATAATTACAAATCAAGATTGGTAGAAGGACTTACTTAATGGAAATATATATAGTCAAGGCAAATGAATGACATGATGCAATGAAATGAACTCACCAAGCTCAGATTGGAAGATGGTCGAGGTCAATAAGTCATGAATGGAGTTCATGCTATGTTTTGTAGAACATACAGTTCAAGTAGTTATAAAAGATAAACCTGCTGCCATGATTAGTCATTGACATGTGCAATCCCTGCATAGCCCATCTAAAAATGACACATGCAATCCCTGCACGAGCAATCCCATACGTGCAATCCCTACACCGGTCTCCAACTAGCCACTCGCCCGAGTGCCCACCATTTTAAAAAATATTTTTCTGTTTCTAATGGTAACCTATGTTACCATTCCATTATCATGTTGTCGAGTACCAGTTGGTAATGTCTGTGTTATATTTCATCTTACCACTAAAGTATTTCTAAACACACTCATAGCCTACTAAAGTTTAATCAATGGTGGAGTTATTATAATTGTAAATATCCTAAGATGACATAACAAGGGAATGTCAACATTTTATGGGTAAATAGTAGGGAACAAGTACACGGTGTAGCTAAGCGAGCAATATTTAATTTGCTACAGCATTTTATGTAAATAACCATACTCAGCATGCACTTGTAGTTGAAAACAAAATACTTGTATTTGAAAACTAGGTTCAATATGATTGATTATAAGGACTTACTATGCTAGGGCAGCTCTCCCTGTCTTGCGGTCTCCTCTTAAAGGTCATGGCGACCGGATGGGCCGGACCGGGATGGCTCCTTTTTTCTTTTCTTTTTTTTTTGAAATATTTCAGCTAGCCTGAAATATTGGACCGCACTGCACTTAGGATAGACTTGCACATGTGCCCCTTGTTAAGGTTGGAATAATTAATTCCAATGATTCCGCATTTTTCCATTGCCCAAGAAGCCTGACCTGCAAGCATGCTTATTGGCTAGACGATGTCGACATCACATGCGTCTTACAATGGAGCCCTATTTTTCCATTTTTTTTTTTTGAAAACTTAGATCCAAGTCAAGTCAACATACTTTGTTTATCTATCTGATTAAAATTTTTGTTGTGCAACCATTGGTTCACCTCCCACGTTTTAATGGCGTCCTCGCCAAGGAGCAAACCACGCTTTCCTTCTTGCCATTTCCTTGCAGGCCTTCTCGAGGTGAGTTCAACAGCTTCTCCACACTCCAGGATATGTTTTTTTTTTAAAAAAAAACTAAACTCCAGGTTAGTTCAAGTGCAACTCTTTAGTGATCGCTTCTGCTAAGTTCAGCAACGCATGCAGGGACGAAGGGTTACGAGGGAACAATTAAGGTTTGTAGGATGTCATGAAAGTAGTTCAAGTTCAATCTGTTCTTAGTTGGAAAGTCTCTCTCTCTCTCCCTCACTCCCTCAAAAAAGAAAAGTTGGAAACTCAATCTGATCGTAAATCGTGACATGTCCGCTATGCAGAACTCTAGTACTAATCTCCAACCAGCATACACCTGCAGTGGTATTTGTAACCCTCCCATTTCCTTCGTACAGTTTTTTCTTTTTGTTTCATCCCTATCTTAATTACCAGCAGTTCTACTACTTTTCGTCAAAAGGAAAAAAAAAACACTACAACACAAATCATCTAGCCTTTAGAGTCACCGTGAATCTTTGTGACTCCTTTCGAAACGTCACGTAAAGAAACTGACTGACACTAGGTAAAGAGTCATGAAAATCCGTTTTCATACATGAAATTCACAAGAAAATACAAATCAATGCACATTAAGTTCAGTTCTATGGTTACAAGTTCAACATGCTCCAACCTCCCAACATCTGCTTCAAAATGATAAGAATCCTGCATTGCGAACAACAAAGTAGAAGTATCTTAATCAACATGTTCATTCACATAACTCTATTTCACTACGTCACAATACCATGTCCAAAAAAGAAAGAACCAATTCAAAACTCAGCACTGTTCATCCCATTTAACATGATTTTAACAAGAACTAGTACACATAATTGAAAAATCTCATGTTTTTCCTTCTCAAATACCCGAACGAAGAACTAAGTTTGGTTAACGTACACAGCGAAACTCAAGATTAGTCGAGGGGATACCTGAATGTTTGGGCATCTTTGCGGATCCACAACCAAGCGTCAGATCTGAAGTGAGGAAGTGGAGTGGCCGTCGCACAGAACCAGTCGACTACGATGGACGGCGGTGCTGCAAACTGTGTGTGTGTGTGTGTGTGTGTGTGTGTGTGTGTGTGTGTGAGAGAGAGAGAGAGAGAGAGAGAGAGGAGCAACGGTAATGGCGGCTGTGCAAGGCTGTGCATTTGTGCTGATGACGAGAAAATGCCAAAAAAAGGGTTTCATGGGGTGGAGATGGGCCTAACTTGGGCTATTCGATTTTTCTTGCCTTTCCTTTTTATTTATTATTAATTAATAGACACAGATTTAATTTCCTACTACTGTTGCTAGAAACTTTTTGATGAAAATATAATTTAAGTATATTCGGTTTATATTATTCTTTTAATAAAAAATGTGCTATGATACTTGGTGTTTACTTTTTGGTGGCAACATGATCTATGCCCATTTAGTATTTTCCTTATTTTAATAGATCACATACTTATTTCCGTCTTCAGGAAGAGGAACGTCCAACGTAAGCCTGGTAGGAGACTAATAGCATGGATTTTACATTCCAGTTGATAGAAGAAATTACAAATAAATTTTCTGAGGAGCTAAAAATTGGTAGTGGTGGGTACGGAGAAGTTTACAAGGTATGATTAATACTTACATTTCCTTGTAATTCAAATGATATCACCGCCAACTGAAGCAAACGAATGTTACCATATTTATATGCGATTTTAACAGGCAGTGCATAATGGGAATGAGATTGCTGTGAAGAAACTTTTTCACTTGCAAGGACTTGATGATAAGGAATTTGAAAATGAATCTCTTAACCTTATGAGAGTCCAGCATCAAAATATTGTGAAGTTAGTTGGCTACTGCTATGAAATACGAAATAAACATGTTGAGCACAAGGGAGAGCTTGTTTTTGCTAGAACAACAGAACGAGTTCTCTGCTTGGAATATTTGCAAGGTGGAAGCCTAGCCAATTATATTTCTGGTATGATGGTGCTCTACATCAAATTCGGTCATGCCCTGTTCTTTTCAGCTTCTAAAAGCTGTTTTTTGGCTTTTCTATAGTAACTAGCTTGTAAATGGAGTATTTTTTTCAAGATAGGGTCTACTAGTTAATTGTAGTACATACTTTACTGACTTCATTTATATTGGCAAAAATCACATGTGAGTTTCTATTACTCTGTAATCTCTCATACAAACAGTCTAAAAGTCACAAGCCGCAGCAAAAAGCCATAAGCCGCAACCAAAAAGAACAGGCCTATATATCACTTATAGCATGCAAAGAAAAATGATTCCATAGATTTATGTCTCAGGAATGCGCTTTTTTTTTCCTTGTGCAGATGAATCCTGCGGCCTCGATTGGCCCGCACGTTACAAAATAATTAAGGGGACTTGCGAGGGTTTACATTATCTTCACAATGGACAGAAAGCTCATATTTACCATCTGGATTTAAAGCCGGACAATATACTGCTGGATGGGAACATGACGCCCAAAATCGCAGACTTTGGTTTGTCCAGACTCTTTAATTCGTCAAAAACCCATATAACAGAAATTATCAGAGGAACACGGTAAGTCGATGGTTCATGCGTAGCCCATTGCCTTTGATAATTCATTAATAAAATAAAGTTGTGTTTGTTTTGCGCTAACTGTATCTGTGATGCTGATGATATCATGTAGTCCGTACATGCCACCAGAATTCATAGACAATCTCAAGATCACGAAGAAGTATGACGTGTTCAGTTTGGGTGTTATAATTATACAAATAATGGCCGGACATAAGGGCTACGGCAGCTGCTGTGAAATGTCTTCTTCCCAAGAGTTTGCTGAGCTTGTAATAAAATTTATTTGTCTATTCCATGAAAAGTGTACTGGTTTTTTTCACAAATGTATATTATGTTATATGTGTTAGTTTTTTGCATTATTCATGCGTACGTTCTATCTTTCTACTTATGTTTCAGTTTCGCAGGTACATGACAACTGGAACAAAAGGCTGCAGGCAATGCCGAGGTATACGTCGCACGATATAGACATCCTAGGAGTGAAGAGATGTCTTGAAATAGCGTTGAGATGTGTGCAGACCGACCCAGTGAAAAGGCCTACTATACAGGAGATCGTCGATGAACTGAACGAACTAGATGCAGAGATTGAGAAAATGTCAATAAACGGCCCAAAGTCACTTAGAGGCCAGGTACGGTCATACTCATGGCATGGTAGCTGTTCTTTAAGTTAGAAAACCTAAGTATTTGCCGCAAGGACATGAGATTCACATGAGATTCAAACTTTGTAAAAATATATATGTGTAGTGACACAAAAGTGATACCACTAGGTTCCTATCTCACATTCCCATCCCAAATTTTTCAATGAAAGCACACCAGTTGAGCAAGTGTCATTATGACAGACGATTTTTATTACAAATCATTTGTGATAATGCCAGATTATCACAGACAGTTTTTAATACAGACCGTCTGTAATACTAAAATATCACAGACGGTTCATCGGTAACAACCGTCTGTGATAATCGTTTTCTCCGACGCCGCCTACACAGATGGTGTCCAAATTAAAGCCGTCTGTGTTAGTGTCGGTCACAGATGATTTTGTCAAACCGTCTGTGATTGGCTGTCTAGTATTAGGCTTTCTGTATTAGTGGTAGCTGTTCTTTATACCTACAACATGATTTTTTTTATCTCTAGAAACAACCATTTCCACCTTTCTTCCTATGTGGACCGAACTAATTAATTATACGGAATTAGTAAACACTAGCAGAATTATAAGACACATGAGATTCAAACTTTGTAAAAATATATATGTTTAGTGACACAAAAGTGATACCACTAGGTTCCTATCTCACATTCCCATCCCAATTTTTTTTCATGAAAGCACACCAGTTCTGGTGTCCCACTCCCTTGATCGAGCACCAGACCGCATTAATCCCTTCTTCCTTGCAGAGAAGCTCTGACTCCAAAGATCTTGGGGTCGACCCGGCTCTTGAGCTGCGCTTCCCATTCGAGGCGAAGAGGGACGTATCCTGCTGCCTGCAGCTAACCAACAGGACGGATCACTTCGTTGCATTTCACACGAAGACCAACGAAAAGAAGTACTGCGCACAGCCAAACAAAGGCACTATGCCACCATGGTCCAAGCGCTACGTTGTCGTAACGATGCGAGCACAGGAGAAGGCGCCGCCGAACATGCGGTGCCATGACATGTTCTTCGTGCAGAGTACTAGAGTGAGCGAGGACCTCGCGTCCGACGATGTCACCGGAGACCTGTTCGAAAGAACGACGGGCGGCAAGGAGGAGGTGGATGAGGAGAAGCTGCCGATCGTTTACGTTGCGCTGCCCCAGCCTCCACGCTGGCAGTTCGATTAGTTCTTCACACATGGGAGCAGGCCAGAGACACTTCATCGTCTAAGGTGATTAAGGAACGTGGTGTATAATTCTTGTGTTTTGGCAAAAGAATCAACACGTACTTGAATTGATTGTTATAATACCACGTCCTCCGTAACTTCAAAGTAGAAGGCATAGACGAATTAACCTACATTCTGATCATTTTGCTGGATTATTCAGGAATTTCGTGTGTTGTTGTCAATTTACTAAGTTTCCTGTGTTCATACGGCTTGCAAAAGTGGGGTTTTTGTTTTTCTTGGCGACAAAAAACAAATGTGGGGAATTAATGGTTTGCGATCACTTTTTTTTTTTGAAAATTTGATGTGCAAATATGTTTTTGACAGTAGAAGTCCGATGCTTGGTTAATCTTACAGTCGACTCAGATGGTGTTGCTCTGCTCTTTGAAATTTCAGGTAAGCCATTTTCGGCCCTGCATGGTATATTGGGTGCTTTCGAGAAGATACTTCAGTACATCAAGAATATATTTGACACGTTGAAATTTTGTTAGAACTTTTTTGGAACTAAGAACCTTCTTATGCCACAAATTATCATCGGTGGATCGCCACTCCGATCCTCTTGTTTTGTAATTCAGCTAGCTCGAATAAATATGTTGTACAATCGGGAACGGCAGTCAAAGGAGGTGAATGACTCCGACAAAATTTTCTCCCTAGGTATTTACAATCTTTTCACTTCTGTAGCTATGGAGAACTAAGAAGATCAATATTAAACTTGCAACAGTGAAAATTAATCATAAATGTAAAATCCAGCCAAAACCAGCAAATCCCTCAAGGGGAGTTGACTAGAGGCACACAATGGAGCTCTAACCGTTCGTGCTTCCAGCCTGAAATTTCAGCCAAACTTCAAATCCATAAATTGATCTAACTTTAGATCTACATGTCTAAATCACCTGAAATTTAGAAAGACACCTTCCTTAGGATATCATGAACTTATTCCAACCAATAAGTTCAAGAATCATCATCAAAGTTCTAACCTTTCACATTTTTAGGGAAGAGTGCACTAAAATCAGGTAAGAAAGGAAAATCTTGATATGAGCGGGCTCATGCATTCTAGATGGCTAAGATAGTCTTAAATGACAGACGGTTCAAAAACGTCATCACAGACGGTTTTGTGAACCGTCTGAATTTATGGGTCAGTGATAATCGAAGGTTATCACAGACGGTTTGTAGCTACAAACCGTCTGTGATGTTCCTTTCTACCCCTAAATCTACTTCTGTTTATTGGCTAGCCTCAGGAAATGCTAGCCATGCCCTCTGAAACAAGCAGATGAACAGGTATATGTATACATACAATTCAGATCTCAATTCATTTGACAAACATATCACACTTCATTCACATCACATTTCATTCACAAACATAAGACATCCGTTTCGCAAATGAATTAATTGAAATGATATTAATATCCATTAACAAATTCACAATTACAGTGCGCAGTGGAACTCTCCATCTGATCTGATGACTTTACTGCACAAAAACCAAGCGAACTCTCCTCGAATTTTTGCAAAGTCCGGCTGTTTCAATGCACATGTAGAGATGGGCGCAGCCTGTCGATAGGAAAATCAACGCTTACATATATAACGTGACAAGTATGAAATGAATGTGGGAAGATTGATAAACCTTAGAATTGCGATGTTCGAGAATCGAGGAGTAGTCTCATATGGTGGCACACGTAGTATCCACACGTGTTGCCCTACCTTCTGGTGGCACTGTAAAAAATAGAATGTGTTAAATCAAAAGGCATTACTGCTAAGTGTTGTATATGATTAATTAATGTGTAGCTAGTGAATACCCGAAAATTGCGAGAATGTTTCAAGGGCTTGGCCCCTGTCGTCGAGCCACGTGTTTGTTGAATGTATGCGGCGAACGACCTTCGTTATCCGAAAAAGTTAGATTAGTCATTCGGAAGGAAAAAAGAGTACAATGTACAATGTACTTACCTATCGAGTATTTCGCGATAGTGTGTACTTGGATTTGTTCTTACTTAAAGAATCAAGGTATATAGCCTTGTTCCATTTTGGTATAATTACAATTAAAATCCAATGGAAGTGCTCATTGTATGGCATAAGAACAAATTCCTTATCGCGGTGAACCAGCAGTGTTGTTGTAATATAGCTCTCGACGAAGGATGCATCCTCGTTGATGGTATCAATGGCGACCAAGCGTGGGTCCAGGAAACCAATTGGTAATTTCGATGATCTAGCTTTGGTCAGCATGAATCAATATATATACACAGAAAAGCAACAAATTGTGACATATATCGGTATGACGTGAATAGAGACTATAATTGTACAGACTTACAGCGTCCAGCATCGAACGAGTGAGGCGTTGAGAGCGTTGAGCGTGAAAAGATCAAATATATCGTCAAAGGTCACCACGAAGACACAATCCTGAACTTCGTGCTGGAAATGTTCCCACTTGAATTTGAAAGTGATACCTGAGCGCCGTTCTGCCTCTGGCCTATTGGACTGTTGCATATACCAATTGTGTAATGTTTGGCAACCAAGTCCTAGGGTTACGAGTTGCTCTTGCGGGAATATCATCGGCTCGCCTAGCACGAATTTGCGGGCCAATGGCAGGTTCGGGGTATCGTCATCATCCTTCATCTTTGATTTGCCCTTGCTACTGCATCGACTGTAGGTCGACTTTATGGTAGACGACCGTAATGGTTCAGACGATGCAAGTTGCTTTGGCGAGAATAGCACCCGTGGAGATAGCACCGCGCTAGCTCGGTTCGTCTTGCCGTTGTGGAGATAGCACCATCGCTAGCTACGGTTCGTCTTCCGTTGTGGAGATAGCACCATCGCTAGCTCTGGTTCGTGCTGCCGTTGTGGAGATAACACTAGCGCTTGTAGCTCGGTTCGTCTTGCCCTTCCGGTCCGCCACCGGTGAAGAAGCCTCGAGGAGATGTCGCATTTGGGCCATTTGGATGAATGTTCCAATGGCCTGCCCTAGAGCCACGATCTCGTCGTTGGGGGCCTTCGGTAGTGGGACGACCTCAAAATTGGCATGCACACCATCCACATTAACTTTGCGTAGCTGGCGCTAAGGTTGACCGTGCACCGGCCCCGATACGGGCCCGATATGCAGGCCCCAAGCGGCAGACAAGGAACGGAGGCACATCTCACTTGGAGCCACGCACGTGGGCTCCTACATAACGATACAAAATTAGCTACTCCAATAGGTCTATGAATGGAGCAAGCATTGGAGAGATAATAATTTTTACCTAGATGTTGTCCACAGGAAATCTGGCCACGCTTTCCGTCGGATTGGATGCGCAACTACTCGGACGGTTATGCGGGCTAGCTACCACGGGAGCGGCGGGCTGCTGACTTTCTGTTTGTTTCCACACCTCATCTCTGATTACATCAGCCAGCTCACCCATTATCTCCTCTCTAAGAGTTGCCTTGAACTCTTCTCGTAGCCGCTCCTCACGCTCGGCTTTGGTTCTCTTCCTATGCCGATACATTTCGGAGTTATCTTGGAAACCATATTTCCAAGTAACGTAAAGCCCAAGGCCTCTCGTACGGCCTGGGTGCTCCTTATTTCCCAGGGCCACGGAGAGCATATCATTCTCCCTTGTTCCATGGAATGATCCTGGTAGATTCAAAACTCAGCTCTTCCCGCAAGAGCACGGCATGTCATTTCAATTGCACGAAGTTCGGAGTAATTACAAGCTACGTGCTTGATTGATATCTTACCGTACTGGGACACTTGCCGGTGCGAGTTTCGAAGGAGACGTCCCCGATGTCATTGTAGATGACCTTGCTCTAATCCAATTTCGAGCGCGCTCATCCGAGATATTGGAAAATGGCGGGGCGATGTCCTGTTCGGCTGCCAATTCATCCTCCGTCCTCCATCGGGATTTTACCCGCATACCCACCGTGTCAAGTCCGTGGGGTGTGTGTTTTTTCTTGGAGGGCCTTATGCGCCACACTTGTACTTTTGAAATCTTCAGTTGTCTTCATCACCTTGAACTCTTCCCATTGTGGTTCCAGGAATGGGAATTTATGAATAGACGTTTCGTCCGTCTCCACGTATTTCTTGACAAGCGTGCTCTTGAAGTTCTTCCATGCTTTGCACGCCGCTAGGTAGGTTTATTGTAGCACGACGTCTTGGTGTTCTTCTGGGATCTTGAACGATGCCAAAATTTCGGTCCACAGCTCACGTTTCCGAGTCTCAGGAACGTTCTTCCACGAATTGAATGTGATCTCAATTCGCTCTCGTGCAACTATTCGATCAATGTTCGAATGCGCTTCGCTTTGTGAGGAAGGAGAGGACCCCGGATGCATCGACCGTGTGATGGTAAATCGGCCCTCGTGCTTCTTTGATAGCCCTCTTCCTTGGCGTCTTGATGTTGGAGCGGACGCCTCCGTGATGGTGTTGAAGAATGCGCGGATGACATGTTGCTCAATTGGTGGGTCTATAAGGATAAAATAAGTGATCATATTGAATTGGAAGAGAGGAGAGGAGAGGGAGGGAGGCGGCCATGAGGGCTATGAAGCAAATGGCACAAACCGATGTATCAAGTACATTGAATCCGATACAATGGGTGTACCACTTGCTTCATGCCCTTGAAGGTCTATCGGCATATATTATTACTATAATGTCTCTAAACAAAGTTCTATGTGGCCATACGGAAACACCTTGCTTTTAGTCATGAGCAAATCATAGTATCATATGAGCAAGCCATGTACTCATCAGCTAGTTGAAAAATAAGTTGAATAGGAGCACATGAACTGACATTTGCACGGGTGAGTAGTTCCTAGTGTGTTTTCTAACATTTGCAGGGATTTGGAGTTCTAACATGAAGCAAATCATAACATCACAAGGTTACCTCAGTACTTATGCGTCGGGAGGCGGCGGCCGGCGAGGGCTCGGGAGGCGGCCGGAGGCGCGGCGGGGCGTGGAGGCGAGCCGGCGGCGGTCTTCGAATGCGGACGGCTGGGGGCGCGGCCGCGAGGGCTCGGGAGGCGGGCGGCGGAGGCGCCGGGCGTGGCGAGCCGGCGTCGGTCTTCGAATCACGGAGGGCTCGGGAGGCGGTGGCGAGGGCTCGGGGTGGCGGATACGGCGCGAAAACCCTAGCCGGAGATAATTATAGGAGGATTATCGCGAGCGGTTCTACGTAGAACCGATCGTGATATCAATATCACAGACGGTTATAAATTTCAAACCGTCTGCGATATTGTACTATCACAGACGGTTATAAATTTAGAACCGTCTGTGATTGCTTTCCTTCCGATAGTTTCGATACCCTTTAGCCTCCCCTCATGACGAGTTTGAGGCACACCTATCGGTTGAGTCTGAGCCATATAATCGACACAAAACTCAATGACCTCTTTGCTTGCATAACCTTCGACAATGCTGCCCTCTGGCCGAGATCGATCCCGTACGTAGGACTTGAGAATTCCCATGAACCTCTCAAATGGGTACATGATACGTAGGAATACGGGCCCGCACATTTTTATCTCCCACACAACGTGAACAATGAGATGTACCATGATATCGAAAAACGAAGGAGGGAAATACATTTCAAGATGATATAGAGTCATCACCACCTCGTCCTGTAGAGCATCTAGTCCTTCGGGATCGATGACCTTCTGAGCAATTGTGTTAAAGAAATAACATAGCCTCATGATTGTCTCTCGTACTTTGATCGGCAAAATATTTCTAATTGCAATAGGGAGCATCTGTGTCATCGACACATGACAATCATGAGACTTCATGCCATTTAACTTCAAATCTTGCATCGAAACAAGTTTCTTCACGTTGTTGAGTAACCGAGACGGAACTTTGACACCATGCAAGCACGCACGCTCGTTCTCTCGCCTTGGACGGTCAGTAACACGTGGGGAAGGTACGTTCGTCCATTATCTCATTCTCGTCGGTGCTAACTCGGGCCCGATGTCCATATCGCCCAAGTCAAGCCGTGCGTTGACGCCGCCCTTTGTTTTGTCACGAATGTTCGAAGAGACCAATCAAGTCATCACATACATTCTTTTCTACGTGCATGACGTCGATGCGATGTCGAACATCTAGGTACTTCCAATAAGGTAAGTCCCAAAATATTGATCTCTTCTTCCAGGTGTTCTTCTCATGAGCCCTCATTTTACGTCCCTTTCTGAGGATAACATCTAAATCCTTAACCATATCATAAACCTCGTGTCCCCTTAAATGCCTTGGAGCTGAACCGTCTTCCTTCTCTTCGTCAAATTGTTTCTTCATCTTGCGGTATGGATGAGCTCTCCGAAGGAACCGGCGGTGACGCATGTAGACCGTTTTGCGTGAGTGTCTCAGCCACACACTCTCGGTATCATCTAAGCACAAGGTACAAGCTTTGGCACCTTTTGTACTCGGCCCGATAGGTTAGCAAGGCGGGATAATCGTTTATGGTGCGAGAACAATAAGGAGCGCAAAGTGAAATTCTCTCGTTTGTATGCATCCCATACCTGTACCCCTTCGTTCCACAGTACTTTTAGATTTTCTACCAACGGTGCTAGGTATACATCGATATCATTCTCTGGTTGCTTTGGCCCTTGGATAAGTATCGACAGTAAAATATACTTTCGCTTCATACACAACCAAGGAGGAAGGTTATAGATGCAGAGAGTCACGGGCCATGTACTATGTCGGCTGCTCATGCTACTAAAAGGATTCATTTCATCTGTACTCAGTCCAAACCTTATATTCCTTGGTTCTGCACCAAAGTCTGTGAAACTCCTATCGATGTTTCTCCACTGGACGGAATCAGGAATGTGTCTTAGCATTCCATCCTTCTTACGCTCCTCCGAGTGCCAACGTAGCGCTTTGCCTCCTTTGGTTTGCAAAAACCTTTTCAAGCGGGAATTATAGGAAAATACCATGCCACCTTAGCAGGAGGTCCTTTCTTCGCTCTGTTCCCTCGCCGTCATCGATTGATTGTTACGTTTGTATCGGCATCGTTGCACACGGACATACATGCATGTTTGCATACTCTTTACGGTATAGGATACAGTCGTTCGGACATGCATGTATTCTTTCTACTTCCATTCCCAACGGACAAAGAATATTTTTGGCTTTATACGTGGTTTTAGGCAGCTCATTTCCCTCCAGAAGCATGTCCGCTAAAAGACCTAGCAGCGCCGTGAAACTCTTGTCGAACCAACCGTTGCCTGCCTTCAATTTCAACAGTTCAAGCACGGCCGACAACCTCGTGTACTTGCAACAGACGTGAACAAAGGTTTCTCCGAGTCCTCTATCAAGCCCGAATTTAACATACTTTCTCGATCATAGTTCTCTTCTACATCGCAAGCATCCGATCCAGTTATCATCGTGCAACCTATCAGTATCATCATCCGGCGGCATGTCATTCACTTCACCGGCGATGTCATCCGGCGGCATATCATTCACTTCACCGGCAATGTCATCCGGCGGCATATGATCATTCACTTCGCCATGACTGGTCCAACACGTATAACCCTTTTTGAAACCCCTCTGAATCAAGTGCGCTTCAATTTGCCCTCGGTTCTTAAACATCTTTAAATTCTCGCAGTCAGCGCATGGACAGTACATATATTCCACCCCCTTATTCAACATATCCTCCTCGGCGGCTCTTGTAAGCGGACACGCCATTAATATACTCTTCACTCACACGGCTCATGGCATACATCCGACTTGGTCCTCGTTACGTACATATATAACAACTTAGTATTAAAAATTAGATTAACTAATTATTACGAAATATATACCGGCCACATGTATTATATTGAGGCTTAATTTGCTAGCTCAATTTATATTATAAACACAACATCTAAATTGTAATGCAATTAAAGAAAAAATAAATTTCCTTACTAACCATATCTAGAGCTACCAGGAAAAGTATGAATGAATCTTCAAAGCTCAATCTCTATCTCTACCCACCAAATTAAGTGGCCTGAAATCGCCTAGCTCGCCCCCTGAGCGAAGGAGTGCGCAGCAGTGGCTATAGATCTGGATCGAAATGAAGACGATGCGGCCTGAGCAGCGCATTAAATGCTTTGTGGCATTATCACAGACGGGTTTTTATTACAAACCGTCTGTGAATTATCACAGACGGTTTTCTATTAAAACCCGTCTGTGAATAGCTGGTTATCGCAGACGGTTTTTAATAAACAACCGTCTGTGAAAAGCTGGTTATCGCAGACGGTTATTTTTTAAAAACCGTCTGCGATAACCAGCTTTTCACAGACGGTTGTTTATTAAAAACCATCTGCGATAACCAGCTTTTCACAGACGGTTGTTTATTAAAAACCGTCTGCGATAACCAGCTTTTCACAGACGGTTGTTTATTAAAAACTGTCTGCGACGCCGCCAACACAGACGGTGTTCAAATTAAATCCGTCTGTGATAATGAAAAGTCAGAACATATCTCTTGTATTTCGTGTAACGTATCTCCTTCGTCATACGAAGCGTCTATTTCATTAATGTTTGGTATACGAACCGTCTGTGCTGAAGGTTAAATATGCACGCCAGGTCTTGTACATACGTACTGTACTCCTCTCATCTGTGCTGTTCTTGTGATCACATCTCCTACTGTTCTTACTACCAATATGGATTCTAGTACTGTGATCATCTCCTTTCTCTCATCTGCTCATCAAGAGTTGTTCGGCCGGAATCTTACACAGGCGGCCAGCAATTTACATCTGAAGCAACTTCTCTGGTCACGC
This sequence comes from Bonia amplexicaulis, assembly GCA_036346245.1. Lineage (NCBI taxonomy): Eukaryota > Viridiplantae > Streptophyta > Magnoliopsida > Poales > Poaceae > Bonia > Bonia amplexicaulis. Next base: position 8,840,910 of record CM070759.1, on the reverse strand, counting down.
CCTGCTCTCCTTCCCCAGCTTTCTTGCATCCGTCAGCTCGACCTGATCATCCGCCGTCGACGGAGGCGTCTCGCTGCCGCTCAAGACAGGGAAACAACTCTCACCCTGGTTCTTATATACAATGTGCACAAAGCGGAAGAAACAATTGTGGCATTGGAGAGACTAATGGATAGCAATGCCGTTCAAACAGAAACGGCAGATTCTGAGGAATCTTATAATGTTATCCTCTACGAGATTATGACGTACGCTACTGATCATTTGCCACTGCTGGAGGAGGAAGTGCTGAGGACAAGGACAATCTTAACGGCGTTCGAGAACTCAGCGGGCGCTCCTCCTAGTCCCAAAGTCGAAGAAGAAGCGTACGAAGCCCAGAAGATTAGAATCTGGGAATCTCTTTATCTCTGCGACTTTTGTAATAAATTTGCCTCGAATTGAAATTAATAAATTTGCCTTTTATTTGTGATCCCCTGTCTCTGTACGAATTTGATTGGTTGTTATTATGACAGACGGTTTTTTGTTACAAACCGTCTATGATAATTCCAGATTATCACAGACGGTTTTTAATACAGACCGTCTGTGATACTAATGTATCACAGACGGTTCATCTGTGATAATTCCAGATTATCACGAGCGATTTTATCTGACCGCATCGTGATACTAAAGTATCACGACGGTTCATCGGAACAACCGTCTGTGATACTCGTCTTCTCCGACGCCGCCTACACAGACGGTGTCCAAATTAAAACCGTCTGTGTTGAGTGTCGGTCCGCGACGGTTTTGTCAAACCGTCTGTGATTGGCCGTCTAGTATTAGGCTTTCTGTAGTAGTGGGCCCTGCATGGTATACTGGGTGCTTTCGAGAAGAGACTTCATTACATCAAGAATAAATTTGACACGTTGAAATTTTGTTAGAGCTTTTTTTGAACTAAGAACCTTTTTATGCCAGAAATTCTCATCGGTGGATCGCCACTCCGATCCTCTTGTTTTGTAATTCAGCTAGCTCGAATATATATGTTGTACAATCGGAAATGGCAGTCAAAGGAGGTGAATGCTCCGACAAAATTTTCTCTCTAGGTATTTACAATCTTTTGACTTCTGTAGCTATGGAGAGCTAAGAAGATCAATATTGAACTTGCAACAGTGAACATCAATCAAAAATGTAAAATCCAGCCAAAACCAGCAAATCCCTCAAGGGGAGTTGACTAGAGGCACACAATGGCGGTCTAACCGCTCGTGCTTCCAGCCTGAAATTTTAGCCAAACTTCAAATTCACAAATTGATCTAACTTTTGATTTGGAGGTCCAAAACACCTGAAATTTAGAAAGACACATTCCTTAGGATATCATGAACCTATTCTAACCAATAATTTTAAGAATTTTCATCAAAGTTCCAACTTTTTCACATTTTTAGGGAAGAGTGCACCAAAGCCGGGTAAGAAAGAATAATCTTGATCTGAGTAAGAAAGAAAAATCTTGATCTGATCTAAGTAAGCTCATGCATTTTAGATGGCTAAGATAGGCTTAGATGAGTTCTAAGATATCCTAGCAAGCTATACCACATCAAGGGACAAGATAGAAACCGGAGGAATCAATAAAAATCCCATATCAAACTCAAGAAGGCAAGAAAACCAAGTACAAACACAAGAGCAAAGGTAATCTTCTATTACCACTTGAGAGGAAGGATTACAGCCACTCCAATCGGAGAACAAAACCCTAAGGGCTAGTTTCAAGCACTCCTCTCAAACCCTAGGTTTTCTAAGTTGACATGAGTGCTTCGAAGGGTGCAATTTGGCCCATTTACGCAAGCTGGCATGGCTCCATGGCTTGGTAGATCAGATAGGTTTGCCTATTTTCAACACAGAGCTACATACTAATTATCACCAGAGATTTCTAACTGAGCATTTTATTCTATATGCCGGACTAGCTTATAGCTACTAGCTATATAGTGCATGTTCTTTTCAGCTTGTAAAAACTGCTTTTCGGCTTTTCTATAGTAACTAGCTTTTAAACGGAGTATCTTTTTCAAGATAGGGTTTACTAGTTAATTATAGTACATATTGTACTGATTTCATTTATATCGGCAAAAACCGCATATGAGTTTCTTTTACTCTGTAATCTCTCGTACGAACAGCTCAAAAGTTACAAACCATAATCAAAAGCCATAAGTTTTAACCAAAAAGAACATGCCCATAAGCTACTAAACGTGAAGCATCAACAGAGATTACTAAACGCAAGATCCGCTTCAATCAACAAGTTTATATAGCTACTAGCTGATAAGTGAGGATTACTGGAGAACTAATATTCGGAACAACAAAATTACAATGCTTGCAACACCTGCATGCAAATGTTTCGCAGCTGAGCGCGGCAGCATGAGCTTGCATTCATACATAAAACACACTGCCAAGTCCATATGTAAGGACACATAACACATATTATGGAATAAAAATATGTGTCCTATCTACCCTGATAAAGGAACAAACTCATGCAGCAGACTAACATTTTGCCAATAGAAAGCCATAAAATCTAGAAAAAAGTAAGAAAATAGCAACAAAAAAAAAATACAGAGGTACAATTGAAAAGTGTAGCCTGGCTTTCCCTTGTCCGGTATGTAAATTCTGACAATGTAAAGTACACCGGAAATGATTAACAACAAAACCAAGTAAACACAACCGAGTCAAGTTTGGATGATGAAAACATAGTGACAAGCGATTCTAAAAGTTGCATTATATGCACATTCCAATAGGCATGATTTTCTTCTGAAAAGATGTTTTAGGAAACTCCCAACGACTTGAACTATTGAAATTACCATGAAAACAAATTTTCGAATTTGAGAAATTATTATTAATATTACATAACCGAGTTTAAATAACCCGCATTGGTTAAGATTTTATATAACGGCCGATTGGGCCAAATTCTAAATTACAAGTAAACAGAAGTAGAAGCGGGAGCGATAAGCAAAAAGTGAGGCCACACCTTGCCATGAGTAAGTGACTGGGTGTGAAAGATGTCATTTACTTTCCAAGAGTTTGGATAATAGATCAAAGTCTACCTAGCTAAGGTAAGAACTAAACTACTAGAAAATGACCTAGTCTCCACCGTCTTCTTCTCCGTTAGGTCCCAAAGCGGCGTAATAAGTGTAGTGGTCTTGATCCGAAGGTTCTAAGTTATTGTAATAAGCGAGGGTGAGCACAAACAACCATGCTCTGTAAGAAAAACATATAGAATGCAAAATTATAGATACAAAGCTTAACAAAGGAAGGCTCAAGTTCATTTATTTGTGAAATGCCATAATTGAATTACAGTATATAGGAATCCTAAGACTTAGCATTTTTAACCAAACCACATTTCTAAAGATCGTCTTGATCCGAAGTTGCATTATATGCACATCCCAGTAGGCATGATTTTCTTCTGAAAAAAGTTTTAGGCAACTCCCAACAACTTGAACTATTAAAATTACCATGAAAATAACATTTTGAATTTGAGAATAACGGGATGCATGGACCAATTGCTCCACAATTTCTCTAGAAGACATATTGCTTTTGAAGCCCATGGTTCTAGTAGCACAGAATCTACAGCCCGTCTTGCACCCTACCTATGTTATATTGTGGAAGCAAAGTCAATACCTGTAATAAGAAAGTCACAACTTACCAAGGATTACATTCACAGTACACTGTTGCACATAAAGTTACCAACAGGCCACCAGAACCAAGAAGCAATACTGGCAATAAGTTTTGCCATTAGAAACAAGTTTTTCCTATCTTTCTAAAGCAATCATGCAGTCTTCGGCTTCACTATTCTATAACATACAACAAATAATTACAAATCAACAATAAATAATTACGAATCAAGATTGGTAGAAGGACTTAATGGAAATATAGTCAAGGCAAATGAATGACATGATGCAATGAAATGAACTCACCAAGTTCAGATTAGAAGATGATCGAGGTCAATAAGTCACGAATGGAGTTCATGCTATGTTTTGTAGAACCTACAGTTCAGGTAGTTATAAAAGATAAACCTGCTGCCATGATTAGTCATTGACACGTGTAATCCCTGCATGGCCCATCTAAGAATGATACATGCAATCCCTGCATGAGCAATCCCATACGTGCAATCCCTACACTAGTCTCCAACCAACCACTCGCCTGAGTATCCACCATTTTAAAAAATATTTTTCTATTTCTAATGGTAACCTATGTTACCATTCCATTATCATGTTGTCGAGTATCAGTTGGCAATGTGTTAGACCATGTGGCTGGGTTTAGGTTATTTTAGTGATGAATAATTGACAATGGTTAATTGATGATGAATATTTGATAATATTGATTATCGATGTTATGCGAGACATGTGGCATGTGTGGACTGAATTTGGTCAAGTTGAGATGAACTTGTGCCGGAAAAAATATTCTTTGGTCTTTGCTTGCAGCTGCATTTTCTAAAGTACAACTTTAATAATGCATTCTGTAATATTTTTAGTACTATGTACAACATTAATTAATTTAAATCCTATAATTTTTTTCACTACCTAGTCATATTAACATAATGAGCAACAATACTAATATAATCCTCCCTAGCCCTACCATTCCATATGTATGATGTCAAAGCAACGGAGAATGTACAAGTATGAAACATTTCTTTCAATTTTTAACAATAGTTGTTATAATATTTAATTAAATCTCTAGTTGTAGTTTACCTAGATACAACACTAAATCTAGGGTTATAAGCAGTCGTAATATATTTTTGAAAAGTATTAGACTCACCGAAATTTAAAGGTAAATCTTGAGAAGCAATTAATCTACAAAGGAATTCATTCGTCAGTCTTGAACTTTTTGTCGAAACCGATCTAGACTCCCAATGTAGTAGCACTTGTTCTTTTGCACCCGTGCTCTGCGTTGTGGACGCACTAGTTGAGCCAGCAGAAGATAGACCCAGTGGCGCTTCTTCTAGCTATATAGTTTATTGTGGATGTCCACCTTCCGCGAATAGATGTGCCTCTTTAAAGGATTGCATATCCTCCGTCGTAAGGCCGAATTCGCAGAGTTGGAAATTGTGGTTCTCTATTAAATCAACTGTAAATTCATATAGTAAAGTACAATTAACTTACTATTGAATCAACAAATGATAACAAAAAATTGAAATAAGGTAGCACTATTAGTCTAATACCTCTTCTACAGCTCTCCGAAAATTCTTCAAATTTTCTGAATTTTGCACGAATTTCTCACTAATTTTGCCAAATTTGCGTAAACACAACCGAATTTTTAATAGCTAAACAGGGAGATGAGAGTGAGGTTTGAGGTGTAAAAGATAGAGGCCAAATAGGAAAAAAACTTGATATTTTTTTTTGAAAATTTTTGCTATTTTTTCCAATTTTTTAGCCCCCAAAGGTCAAAAAAAGATCAAAAAACGGCTATTTTCACGGGTCGTGCCGTTCCGTGCTGTGCCGTGCCGGAACGACCTATTTACACCTATTGGAGCCCGATCGGGCGGGGTCATGCCGTGCCGGCACAGCCCGCATTTGCTAACAGGCCATGCTGCCCCTTGGCCCAGGCACGGCACCATGTCATGCCACCGTGTCATGTTGGCACGGTCCATGAGCTACACTGTTCTTATTGTGTTTGAGTCAGATCAACAGTGACGGACCACGGACTAGCACACTAAGGCCCGGCACATTGGACGGCACTAAACGGCCCTGTTGTCATGCATTCAATTCACCGAATTGCAGGTTTAATTATTTATTACTAATGACCAAGGGTCCACATGTTAGGGGAACATAGTATCCGGTTTCCATTAAATCTCTCGACTGTCAATCTAATATCAACCACTAAATCATGCGCCCACCAATGTCCACAATCTCATACATCAACGCCCATAAATTCCCTCTATTTATTTATTTATTTATTTATTTATTTATTTATTCATTCTACTCTATAATAACAAATGTGGACATGGAGGTGTTGCCTGTCTCGAAATGAGTGGTTTGAAGGGAGTGGGTGCTAGGGGATATGGAGGTGTGGCTCGAGACACCCGGTGGTGCGCGCACAGTCGCTTTCGGCGGCCGGTGTTTGGGAAGAAAAGGGCGGGGGCGACGGGAAGGAAGAGGGGCAAGACTAAGGTGAGCACTAGCATCAGGGGAGTATGGGGATATCACCGAAGCATTTGACGGAGGAGGGGAAGAGCCATGGAGGCTTGGCGACGGCGACCCATGGCAGTGAGGCAAGTTCGTCCTGGTGGCGGCCACCTGGAAGGCGGGGGCTCACATTAGAAAGTGGAGAAGTAAGAGGGTGAGGTATAGATTCTCCAGGTGAGAGGAATAGAATTGGAGCTCACCAGGTGAGAAACTGGCGATGGCGGCGGCGGCATTCGGCCAGAAACGGGGAAGATGACGGCGCGCGGTGCTCCTGTGGAGGAAGAACAAAATTGGTTGATGGTAAATGAAGAGGCTATTCGGGAACACGATGTGACGTGAGAAGAAAATGGAAATAGCGCACCGGTTTGGCCGGAACGGCGAGTGGAGCCGGCTTCCGGCTTCGGGGATGACGCCGGTGGTGCGGCTGTTTCGGGTGGCATGGTGCACAGCAGGGGAAGTGAGTGGGCTGAGGAAGTAGAGGGCGAGATGGAGGACGAGATGATGCGCTCGTCTTGGCTTAAGTAGACGGAGGCGAGGCGGAAGATGTCGGTGACGACTCGGCAGAGAGATGGGCGAGCGGCGCGAGTGGTTGGCATGCGGGGCGACGTGGGTGCAGTGCAGAGCATGGGAGAGGTGACACGAGTTGACGCAGGAGTGAGCGGGTCGTCGGTGCGGTGATCGGGCGAGGACGACGGCATGGCCATAGTGGCGCGGGCGTGCGAGCGCGGCGGTGGCGACGCGTGCGGTGGTGTGTGCACGGGCGCGGTAGGAGGAAGAAGCGCGCGCCGGTGGGCTGGGCTGGGAGAAAAAGGAAAGAAAGAAGGCGGATAGGCCAGCGTGGGCCGAAGGGGGAAGTGGAAGTATTGGCCTGGCCCAAATTTGGGTTTTTAACAATTTTCTTTTTATTTGCTTTTCAAATTTAATTTCAATTGAAGTTTTGGTTCAACAACTCAAATTAAAATTTCAGTTGAATTTGCTTTCAAATTGCATGACTTTTATCCTAGGTTTGTGGTTTACTAGTTGCTTTTGCAAAATTCAAAATTTAACAAAATTGCAATAATTCACAGAAAATCCAAATAACACCGGTGTGCATCAAAAGTTTTATAAAAAAAACTATATTTTCATTGCTCAAGAACTTGGGTGCAAAATTTGGTGTGTGACCGTCAGGCTCATGATGCTTGTAATTTTTGCTTGTTAAGTATTGTACGCTATGTATTGGCTCAGTGTGCTCAAGATATATACCATCACTGTACAATAGGTTGTCAATAGGAAAGAGGTGAGTTCTATTCCTGCAATTCAAGTTTCCGTCATGCGTTACTACATTGCACGTTTAGACAGCCTTTCAAAATATAAGTTTTTGTCCTATTGGAAGTTTCCTTTTTTTTCTTTTTACCTTGAAGATTTGTCCTTCGACATCTTTGACAATCTACACGTTTGGTGCTTTTGTTTCTCCGATGAGGTTTACAGTGCCAAGAGGCCAAAGAACTAGGAAGATTTTTCCATTTTACCTTGCATACAAGTTTACAAAGTTGCCTGCTTGCAATTGAATTGATCGACAGCTAGTGACATGGCATTAACCACTTCAATTGTTGGCTAATGAACATAGCCACAAATTAAAGTCAACTCAGAAGAAAGTTCAGCATAGCCTTTTTAAAGGCTTCAGGAGCTGGCAAAACGAACTAATCATTAGAGGAATTTTTAATGAAACAAGTGAACATATAATGCTACAGTTGGAAGAGCTTTCCCAGCAATGGATGCTGCCAAGACAGAGGTGCTAGATAAGTCACAATGATTGCGACCTTGTCGAATCCTTTCCTTCTTACCTCCAGAATTGTTATCGAAAATATTTTCTAGCCTGAAACCAACTCCTGTTGCTGCCATGAAGACTTGATGATACATGCCCTCCCTCTCGTTACGTCTCCATCGCATCGACCTGAGGCTTCGTTTCATGATTTATCTTCTGCAAGGTACTTAGTTTTTTGGTGTATTGTCTTGTCCTATTTTTTGTTGTCAGAATAGTACATACCACGGCAGCATGGCTGATCACTAATGCTATACATTGTAGCCTGATGGTAGGTGGGTGAATAATTGGGCGTGGCACACAAACCTTGGCCTTATAAGCAGCATCATATGATAGTGCAGTAAGACCACAAGAAATCAAGCAGTAAGACTTCAAGGAAAATGACATAATGTAGGCCGCAAGAACATGTATACTAGCCCTTGTTTCCATGAGAAGCACTATGTAAATTATAGGCCAAGCTTGAGAGGTATCAGGAATTTAGCAAGGTGAGTTCTCCTTGACAATGCTTGCAACCATAATTCCATGGTTCCATAATGTGTGTGCTTTTCCATCTGTGAATAGTCGCTTTACTTATTTTAGTGTTTGAAGTTTCTTTGCTACATGAAGTTCATCCCACAGTTCCACTTCCAACAATTCTGACAAGTGATTTTGCTTGTTTTATTGTCTCAATTAGCAGAATTATTACACAGTTAGCTAGGGCCGCTTGGAACGCAGTGAGAAAATGATAGATGCTGCTGGGTTGAAGACCTGGCTTACCATTGGCGCAATTTCCTGAGCTTCTGCCCTTAGTATTCTCTTTGTGGCCGTGGCCGTCGCTACTCCCACGGCCGCAGCTCAGACATGATGGACTCGGCGACGGCCACAAGGAGACGGAGGATGTCTCCTTGTGCGGTGGATGCCATGGGGAGGGAATCGAGGAGGAATTAGGATGGGAGGATGCGTCGGATGAGAAGGATTTGGATAAGATTCTCGCCGTGATCAGCCATGCCCCAGCGGGCGCCGCTAGTTATATACCTACGAAGTCCTGATAGAGCACAGACTCTAACTCATACTCTTCCTTCTTTTTTTTTCTTTTTCTCCTCTTTTCTTTTCTCTTCTTTAACTCTTCATCTTCCTAATCCATTTAATTTTTCAAAACATTTTCTAATACAAGTATATCATAATGGTACAAGAAATAATTATATATTTGACATAACTATGTTTGTGATTAAGAATTAGCTTGCCTGAGTAGAAAGTGCTGGAATCAACGGTAACTTGATATGCTACCTCGGCTTGAGTCTAGTCAATTTTTGCATTATAGGAAGACGCTCTACTATAATAAGTTATTTAATTAAGGAACTAATAGATTAGAAAGTTTTTCCCTTTCCCGTTTCAGTGGATTTCTAATCTACCTACCGGTTAAAGTCTAAACAATAACCCGCTATTCTACTACTAAAATTACCACGAAGGCCTAGGCCAAAAGGCCTTTTGGCCTAGCCCAACATTTGGCCCACGGCCACACCTGGCCCATGGCCAAGCAGCCGACAAAACCGCTTTGCCTTCTCTACTACTCGGCCAACGCTTCGCACTCCTCCACTCGGCCGACGCTTCACACTCCTCCCTTCTCGCCTTTAACACTTGTCCCCTATCGGCTGGTGGAAATGCTCCTCCTCTCCCATTCAGCTGACGCTCGGTTCTTGGCTACTGCTTTCCTCTTACTCCGCTCTCCCTTCTCTTTGTCGGTGACGCTACCTTCTCTCTTCTTTCTCGAGGCCTGAGCTTTTCCTAGCCTAACTACCCAGCTTACTCGACCTTTCAGGCTCATATCCAGATGGATCTCTCCTCCTCCGGCTATTCTCACTAGATCTAGGGGCTCCTACCGACTTCTCCCCGCCAGATCTGGTGGCTACCCACCAGATCTGGTGGCTGCTCACCGGATCTACGGCTTCTTGGCTTCCGGTGGCTCAGTGACTTCGACTGTGGTTGCTCCGACTACTACTCCGGTCACTTGGCTACTCCGACGACCACTCAGCAGCTACCTTGACCTCCTCCTCACCCTCAAGGAGGATGCTGCCAGCAGGGGTGTGCTACTGTGGGCTCGGGCTTGGTTGGTGGTTTTGGCTGAGGGCCTCGGCTTCGCCTACTCTCCGGTTCTTCCTTCCTCTTCTACCTCCATCTAAATTTATTCGCTTTGATTTTTGTTAATGTTTCCATTACATTTTCACATGTTTTACCACACCCGGTTCTGGGGAATGCTAGTGGCTATGATGACAGGACTCAAGTTTGGGGTTCTTACACCTGGGAGTGGTTCTCCAAGCCCGAGGGCTCTCACGGTGCTAGGACGTCCACTGGTTTCTATGGTAGCCATCGGTTGGGCTGGGTGGTTTCTCTCTCATTCTCAGCTACTTGGCTCAACCAAATGAGCTGAGGATAAGTAGTGCTGAGCATTTGTGTGCCTTAACAAGAACTAAAAAAGAAGGAAGAAAAACGGGAGGGAATGTGGGCCTACTTGAGTCGGGCTAAGAACGGAAAGTGCCAGATGGTTGGTAGGGGCTGCGGTAGGGTCCTCACATAGTTGTAGACGTGGACAAAGACGTGTTTGAGATACTTGTTGCGGTCGGAGGTGTCGTCTTGTGGTGGTCATCACTTTGTGGTGGTCCACCCTGTCGGCCTCCTTGTCCCATGGTCCTCGCTCTTCTTTGTCTTCCTCTACGTTTTGCCTTCCCTTCTCTAACACCCCTCTCTTCTCACTCAGTGTGCTGGGCTTTGGTAGGATTATCTCTATGGCCTTCGGCCGAGAGCAGGGATGGATGAGGAATGGGCTTCGGTTGGCTTCGGGGTGAGGGTGCTCTTGGCTGTGCTTGATTGTTCTGGGCTAAGAGGAACTTGGGCACTTTCTGTGGGCTTGTGAGCTCTCGGCTGGTTTGGTGCAGTCGGTGGTTGAAGGAACGAAATGGCGACAGAGGGGGGGTGAATGTCGACTTAAAAAAAACTTTCCCCCTCAAAGGTTCCACTTAATGAAACTCCTCAACAATAGCTACAACGAGCTATGAAGGAGTTCAAGACAACTCTCTGGAACCTAGAGAACTCAAGAAAAAGGCACAGAAAACAACGAAAAACAAATCTACCAAAAGCAACAAAACAGTACAGACTGCCAAAAAGGAGGCCGGTCAGACCGCTTCACACAAGCCGGTCAGACCGCTCACTGGTCGCCGGTCTGACCGCCATGGTGTGGCCAGTCTGACCTCTTGGGGCCGGTCTGACCTCTCGGCAAAGGCCGGTCTGACCGCCATGGATAAACCGGTCAGACCGCCAAAGGAGTCGGTCGGACCGCTCCCTGCTCGAGCAACCCGAGAGCTGAACTGAAAATTCAGACAGCACGACCCAAAATCCAAATTCCCAACGATTCTTTGATCCTTTGGCCAAAAGACTTTGCAGATATGTTAGCAATAACCACTGGACTCTGCAAGTCAAGAATCAAGCCATCTCAAAGAGGGAAACAAGATTTGGAGCAAAACCCTAGAATATGAACATGAAGAACACAAAAAAGTGATTCTTGCAAATTGATCAAATTCCTCTTGGAACTAGATGACCAAAGGGTCTAGAAATGCAATTCCATCCCTGAGCAACCCATTTTGCCACTCAATAGCAAGAATCAACAAGAAAACGAAAATCTCAAGAATCAAGCCTAGAAAGCATCGAAGCAAAAAGTGCACAAGAGAAGAAACTTCAGATTTTCATTTCAAAGAAAGGATTACAAGGAGTCCCGATATGCATGTACATTCGAACAAGAAGAAAGATTACAAGACTCTCAATCCATCCTCTCGCTCTCCATCCTCAAGAACACCAAGAACCTCACATGTTCTTGGGAGGAACACACACACACACATGAGAGAATGGCTGAATGAGGGAGACACCCTTGCTGCCCTCTTCTAGTCTCCAACCACTAAAACCTAAAGCAAAAGGCCTCTCCAAAGGCTCTTTTGACTAAAGCAAACCCTAACCCACTCTCAATTGCATGAAGGGATACGCAGCCCTTCAACAGCTATTTATAGCCCCTGGCTAACGGGTCTCCCACCCGTTACGCCGGCTAAACCCGAACGAAGCCCGCTCCCACTTGTGCAGCCTCGCGAAATGACCATTTCGCCCCTCCTGCACCTTCCGGGAAGCTTCCGCGCTCCTTGTCGTCCAAGCCTCGCAACCACATCGAATCTCCGCCGTCTTTGACACATCCGACCATTCTGACCTCAACACCGCCCGTGTCTAGTCCGGTCACCCCGTGTCTCACCACGACTCCGCCTCGACGTCCTGCAGCAAACACAGACAAGAAACACATCAAATAGCACCGCTCGATACATAAAAGCATAAATATCATCATACTTACTCATGATGAAGTCCAAACCTGTCGAATCATCAGAATATGCATCCTAATCCCATACGACCAAGTTTGACCAAGTCCGACCGAGCCCGTTGCACCCCGCAATGACATGGTTCGAACCAACCAACTCAAAATCGACTTCCCTAAGCCGATGTCAATTACTCATCATACATATGGGATGACCTCACATGGTCTCTCAATCTCCCCCTTGATGAGTATATTGACAAACACCGAAAAAGCATGAAGTTGAGTTTCAAGAATCCAACATGGTCCAAAGAGGAAAAAATGAAGCTAATGACCATGTCGACAGAAGGAGTAAAAGAAAGAACAAGTTTTCCTCAAAGCTCCTAAAATTGCTTTTTCTACTGCTATTCTCCCCCTTTTGGCAATAAACACATCAAGAATGCAAGAAGGAGAATAAGTCATGAAAACGGATGAAATGACTGAAGTTTGATTATTCTAAGCATTTAGAGCCATGAGAATTATCCAAAATGACCATTAAGGATTACACCAAGCCATAATTCAATAAAGGCTATCTAGATCATGATAAGATATGTATATGCTAGCTAAACCAAAGAGATGACAATCTGAATTATAGTGCAATTTGTAAACAAGTTAAGTCATCAATGAGCAAAGTCTAGCTAGAGACATCCAAGGATGATGCAGGCCATGTCAATAAGCTAAGAGGAAACAAGAAGCTACGATTGAGTCCAAATAGAGTGCTATATGCTCAAGAAGGAAACATTTGTTCAAGTACTTGGTTCTTTTGTAACTTAAGCAAATCGAGCACAAATGACATATTTTCTTATGAAACTTGTGGTTATTTCCAACCAATATTTTATCATGTGCTAGATCTCAAGCCTTATGCGATCATACCAAGCGAGAAGCTTAAGGAAATGATCTTGGTCATCCAAAACTCCCCCTGAGTTCATGCCTAGTGCAATGGCAAGCCGTCTCATGAGAAAGAATTGGTGAGATCAGTTTTTTCGCACAAAAGAGATCTTTTTGCTTTTGAAATGATTGTACTAACTTATGCACCATCAAGAGACTAAAACAGTTCAATCTAAGGCTCAATAGAGATTCAACGCTCAACACAGCCTATTTGACATGGCATGGATCATAAAAGGATAGCTCAAGAAAGACTAGTCTCGTATGCTAACATGATAAGTTTTTAGTTCAAATTGAGCAAGATTAATTAACTTATCATGGCAAAAGCTAGTTTACACATATGAAGACATGATAAATATAGCAAATGAGCACAAGTCATGGCAAGGTGTAAAGCTTTTGAAGCATATCATAACAGGATAATAACCAAGGCTCAATGCAGTTATATTACAATGCAGAATGACATGTAAATGCAAGAAAATCCAGCCCCCCCTCAACATGAGATGCGACTTTTAGTTCAAGTTGAGTTATATCAATATTAAGCTCCAGAAGCTCCCAAATGAACTCCCCCTGAACCAAAGCAATAAAATCGAGAAGCTGGCAAGAAAAACAAAGAAAGGCAGTCCTTAAAGCATAGATAAGATATAGAGGATACTATGGCTCAGACTGACTCTCATCTACCCCATATGACTCCAGGACTAGCAGCTGACGGGAAAACACACACTAGAGAGCAAACACGTACCACTCACCCGAGGGTGGCCCAACCCTCGCTAGAGCCTACAAGAAGTGAGTGAGCTCAACCTAGTGAGATAAGAAACAGCTAATATCTGACATCCTGAAAGCACAAGATAAGAGTAAGAAGTCTAAGCACCTCGGCAAGAGAACCACTCTAACTTATGCTGGAAAGACTAACCCCAATGCACCCAAAATGCAATACAACGAAATGAGACAGAAGCATAATCAATATAGTAAAGCGAGAAAGTCCAAGCTCCCCCTCACAACAGTCCATAAGGACAAACCACCCCAAGCTCTCCCCGCAGAGCTGAAAACCTAGAGCTATCCAAAGGCTTGGCGAAAATATCAGCCAACTGGTGCTCACTCTCCACAAACTGGAGCACGATGTCACCCTTCTCTACATGATCTCTAAGGAAGTGATAGCGAATATCAATATGCTTGGTCCGAGAATGTTGCACTGGGTTCTTAGCAATGTTGATTGCAGAAGTGTTATCACAAAGAAGTGGAACACTGTCTATAGCTAACCCAAAGTCCCGCATGGTCGACGCCATCCAAAGACACAGGCTGCAAAGAATCGGCGGCAACAACGTACTCGACCTCTGCGGTGGATCAGGCAACACCGGACCGCTTCCTAGAGGACCAGGAAACGAGAGAAGTGCCAATGAATTGGCAGGTGCCCGAAGTGCTCTTCCTATCTATCCTACAGCCAACAAAGTCCACATCCGAATAGGCTCTCAAGGAAAGACAAGAAGAGGAAGAGTACCAGATACCATAGTCAATGGTAGCTCGAAGGTACCGAAGGATGCGCTTCACCGCCTGACGGTGAGATACGCGAGGAGAAGCCTGAAACCGGGCACAAAGACACACGGAGAAGTGTATGTCCGGTCTCGAGGCAGTGAGGTACAAGAGGGAGCCGATCATACTACCATACTCCTTCTGATCAACTGGCTCGCCGTCCTCATCTGGGTCGAGTGGAACTGATGTAGCCATCGGAGTGGACACTGGCTTACCATCACTTATATCGAAGCGCTTCAGGAGGTCTCGAGTGTACTTGCCTTGATGCAAGAAGGTACCCTCCCGAGTCTGCTTAATTTGGAAGCCAAGGAAAAAGCTCAACTCGCCCATCATGCTCATCTCAAACTCCGAGCTCATGACATCGGAAAACTGGGAAACGAGAGCATGCGAGGATCCGCCAAAGATGATGTCATCAACATAAATCTGGACGAGCAGAAGATCATTGCCATGCCGGCGGATGAACAAGGTCTTGTCTACTTTACCTATTTCAAAACCATGACTCAGCAGATAGGACTTAAGCCTCTCATACCAAGCTCTAGGGGCTTGCTTAAGTCCATACAACGCTTTGGAGAGCTTGTAGACATGGTTTGTGTATTTGGGGTTTTCGAAACCAAGAGGCTGTCTCACATAGACTTCTTCCTCAATAAGACCATCGAGGAAGGCACTCTTGACGTCCATCTGGTAAAGCCTGAAACCCTTAGAAGCTGCGAAGGCAAGCAGGATTCTAATGGCCTCAAGTCTAGCTACAGGGGCAAAGGTCTCCTCGAAATCTAGACCCTCAACCTGGGAGAACCCCTGAGCTACCAGTCTAGCCTTGTTTCGAATAACCACACCATCCTCACTTTGCTTGTTCTTAAACATCCACTTAGTCCCAATGATATTGTGACCTTGTGGGGGCTCAACAAGCAACTAGACCTTGTTTCTCTCGAAATTCTCTAACTTCTCATGCATGGCATTTACCCAAGACTCGTCAGATAGAGCATGACAAATGTCCTTGGGCTCAAATGAGGCAACAGCGAGTGAAGAGGAAGAGTGACATGCCAGACTTTGAGCGTGTGAATCGCTCAAAGAGGTCTCCAATCATCTGCTCAGAAGGATGAGCTTTCTGGATATGTCTAGGAGGTCCAGGATGAGATGAAGAAGTGGCCTCTACCTCGTGAGCTGACGAGGTAGGAACAGAGCCACTAGCTCCAGAGGAGGCAGAAGGCATGGACTGATCGCCTTGAGGTGCTGTGGAAGATGGCACCTCAAGGGGTGGATGAGGGACTGGATCGGGTAGACAACCCTCGTCTCCATCGTCCTCATCATCCACAAAGATGGTCTCGGACTGCTCTAAAGAACCTGAGATATCGGGCCTAGTCCCCGGACTGGCCTCGTCGAAGGTCACCTCACAGGTCTCTACCATTTTGCTAGACTCGCAGTTCCAGACCCTATAAGCCCGCGAAGAAGTCGAGTAGCCTAGAAAGATCCTATCACAAGAACGTGACTCGAACTTATCTAGGTTTCCTGACTTCAAGATAAAGCACTTGCATCCAAACACACGAAAATGAGATACACTGGGCTTCCGCCCATATCTCAACTCTTAAGAAGTGCGATGCAAGTGTGCCCTGAGAAAAACTTGATTTGAAACATGGCACGCGGTAGCTATAGCCTCAGCCCAAAACTTCCGCGGTGTAGAGTATTCATCGAGCATCGTCCTGGTCATCTCGACCAAGGTACGATTCTTCCTCTCCACGACGCCTTTCTGCTGTGGGACGTGCGGAGAAGAGAACTGATGCTCTACACCTGTCTCACCACAGAACCTCTCGAAGTAGGAATTCTTGAACTCCGTGCCATTATCACTGCGGATCGCTCGTAAGGCACCTGGAAGCTCAACAGAAAGCCTACTGAAAAGACCTCGAAAATGTGTAAACATCTCATCGTTCGAGGCCAAGAAAAACACCCAAGAATACGTCGAGAAGTCATCGACCACGACAAGAACTGTACTCGAGCTGGTCCAACCGTATCCATATGGAGCAGCTGTCCCGGTGCATCAGTCATAGTAACTGTGACCGAAGGATGAGAAGCGGCAACCATCTTGCCGTGCCGGCATGGAGCACAAACCAGATCTTTGATCATCTTGAGTTTCGGCAGACCACGAATGAGATCGTGGCCGCTAACTCGGGTCAAATGGTCAAATCCAATATGACCAAGTCTCCTATGCTAGAAAGAAAGGTCACAGGACTCAGAAGCAACCAAACACCGGAGAGGATCACCAGAAGACGCAGAAAAATCAGCACGAAAGATCCTCCCAAAACGAGAAATCCCGCAAACCAGACTACTCGAAGAATCAAGAATTTTGCAATTGTTTTTCTTAAAGCTCACCGCAAAGTCGTCATCGGTAAGCTGAGAAACGGAAAGTAAATTATACTGCAGCTTATTAACCAAGGCAACATCTCTCAAAATAAATGAATCATTAATGCGCACTGTACCTTTGGCGATAACGCGCCCAGATGAAACATCTCCGAAGGTGATCGTCTCATCACCTGGAGCTCGGGCAAGGGAAGAAAACCAACGGGAATCTCCGGTCATGTGTCGTGAACACCCGGAGTCTACAAGCCAAACCTTTCCCTTCCCTGCCCGGGCGAACCTGAGTCAAACAGAGAGTAAAGTCTCAGTACTGGGGTAAATCAAGAGTGATTTTGGCACCCAATACTGAGTAACACGTCGAGCAGATGAAGTAGTCAAGCACGATTGACCTCTATCTACCCCACGCCTCGTCACCCAAAGAAGCAGAAGGTCTGTGTGCGCACTGAAGTCAGCATCGGGTCCGACTGCTACGGGAGAGCGAGTCGGAGCACCGGCAGCATGCTGATCACGCCGCGGGTAGCTATCTCGATGGGGGAAGCGAGATCTACCCTCAGGACGGCGGAAGTCACGACCAGGAGCAGCACGAGGACCAAAACCAGAAGACTCAGAAAAACCAAGTCCTTGATACTGTCCAAAATCATCAGAAGCAACTGAGGCAAACCTAGACCTCGTGTTGGTCTTAGGTGCACTCATGGTCTGGGGCTGACCCTGAATACACCTAAGAGCTGCAACACGGTCTCTACGCGCGATCTTGGCGCGCCTGAAGCATCGATCGATCAAATGTCCATCCTTCTGACAGAAGGTACAATGATACCGCCTCGAAGGCGGTAGCATGATGAGGCTTCGCCGAGAGGTCAAGCTGCAGTGAAATCACCTTCATCGTCGATATCCCTTGGACAAAGCCCGCTGACTGGAATTTGACCTTCTCGGTCCTGGGCTTAGTCTCGATCACACCTGGTGCTATGGGTCTGAGCATGGCAGGTGGATGCTTTCTTCTGTCCTCAAGGAAATTGTATCCTAGACCCTGATTAAATCTGCAGATTTTAGATTGGTCTAGAATAAGATTGAGCTTCTTCTTACCTCCTACAAATTTCTCGAGAGTGTTCATAAGA
This sequence comes from Bonia amplexicaulis, assembly GCA_036346245.1. NCBI lineage: Eukaryota > Viridiplantae > Streptophyta > Magnoliopsida > Poales > Poaceae > Bonia > Bonia amplexicaulis. The sequence goes on along the minus strand of CM070759.1, from coordinate 8,822,751 downwards.
TACTGACACTCCCGAAAGAGAGAGGTGCAAGAAGAGCGAGGGGAAGAAGGAACAGCAGAGGGTAAGAGAGCAAAAGAAGAACCAATAGCAGAGGAACGAGTGGCTTGTGCACGCACAGCCGACTCAGATGGGACAGTCCTACTGCTAGCCAATTGGTTCACGTCGCTAGGCGTCTGTACCAAACCCTCATGCTTCTTCCCAGCACACACATTACAAGCAGATAGTTGCTTCTCTAGTAGGTTCTTAGTTAGCTTCACACATTTTTCATCTAAAGCAATCAAGTCAGATTTTAGTTTGTTACAATGATTGCAAGGTGAACTAACAGGGTCCTTAGAAGCAAACTGAGATATTTTCTTATTGTAGTCAACCATTTCTTGAAACTGTTTTGAGATAGATTCAAGTTCAGCAGTAAGCTTAGGACAGTTCACACATGAAGCAATAGGCTCAAGAAGAAAAGCTTGTAATTCTGCAATTTTATGATCTGCCCATTTTAGGTTCATCTTCAAATTGTTACAACTTTCACAAGTCTCGGGCAGATCGAGAAGCAATGTATAAAGACCTCTAAAAGCATTATCCTTATCCTCACATGAGGTGCAAGAAATAGTCTCAACAGTAGAAGATGAAACAGGAACTACCCTACTCATCTCAAGCTCAGCAAGAAGGCTAATGTTCTCCACCTTAATCAAATCAAGCTCAGAAGACTGACTAGCATGAGAGGTCCTTAATTTCTCTATATCATCAATCAAGGCATAGCATGTATCACAGTCATCACGGGAGGGAGCAGATATAAGCGAAGTAAGCTCCTGTGATAGTCTAGCTACTTCCTTCTCCAATTCAGCACACCTAGCCCTAGACTTGGCATGAAATCTACCTAGCTTAAGGAAAGCATCATTAAGCTGGTCATAAGTAGGGCTCACCTCGTCGAGTCGCATGACAAAGACGTTGTCGCTAGTTCGCCTCGAGGGCCATGAAACACATGCCGGAGAAGTCGTCGCCGCCTTTGGGGTCTTGGTCACCCGTCCCGTCGTCGTCGCTCCATCCCTCCACCTCGCTGAGGTCGAGGTCGTCGAACGCGGAGAGGACGCGGTGGAAAAGCTTCTTGGCCTTCCCAAAGTTGCGGAACTTCTTCTTGCCTTGCGTCTGAGCTGGAGGCTTCTTGTTGCGGTTCTTGTCGGTGTAGTCGTTCTTGCCCGAACCGCCGTAGTCGTTCTTGCCCTTCTCTAGCTTGGGGCAGTTTGCCCGAATGTGGTTGGGGCCACCACACTCGTAGCAAATCACGGGTCCTCCTCTCTTTCCATCCCTCCTTCTCTTGTAAGCATGAGAAAATTTGCGAGCAAGGAGAGCCAACTGATCATCTGCAAGTCGCTCTTCGATCATCGCCACGCCACGAGAGCAGCAAGGGAGAAACCGCAAATCGAATCAGAAGAGGGGCCCGAAGAAGAAACGGGATCGGTGACCAAGGCCATCGACTGTGACTTCGACCTACGAGAGACAACGTCAATCTCGTGAGTCTTGAGGCGCGAGTACAGCGCGTCAAGAGTCAGGGTCGAGAGGTCTGTCGTGTCTTTGATGGTGGTTACTTTCATCTCCCAAACACGCAGATCGAGTGCAGTGAGCATCTGACGAGCGTTGTCCGAGTCGGGTTACATAAGACCGACCGCTCGAAGGTTGCTCTAGATCTTGTGAAAACGCGCAAAACACTCATCAAGGGACTCGCCAGCGAGCATTTCAAACTTGTTGTAATCTCGCTTGAGGTCATGTCGCACCGTCTTTATTTGGGTGGTGCCCTCATGGTAAGCATTGAGGGTCGCCCAAATATCGAAGGCGGACGGAAGATGAGATATGCGGTCAAACTCACTACGACTCAGGCCCTGGGTTATGATGTTCCTTACATTAGCGTTTGCCTCAACGTCAGCCATGTTTCCAACATTGACGTCTTCATCGGCAGGAACAGCAAACCAAACCATGACCTTTCGTCAGATGGCGTAGCCCTGAGCCTGGATGTAGGTCTCCATCCGACTCTTCCAGAAGGGATAGTCCATCCCATCGAAGATCGGGGGCTTGGTCGAGTACTTGTCCGTCGCCATGGCTCTTGAGACCGGTTAAGATCTATGAGGAAGAGCTAACCGGCTCTGATACCAATTGAAGGAACGAAATGGCGACAAAGGGGGGTGAATGTCGACTTAAAAATAACTTTTCCCCTCAAAGGTTTCACTTAATGAAACTCCTCAACAATAGCTACAACGAGCTATGAAGGAGTTTAAGACAACTCTTTGGAACCTAGAGCACTCAAGAAAAAGGCACAGAAAACAACGAAAAACAAATCTAACAAAAGCAACAAAACTGTACAGGCTGCCAAAAAGGAGGCCGGTCTGACCGCTACACACAAGCCGGTCAGACCGCTCACTGGTCACCGGTCTGACCGCCATGGTGTGGCCGGTCTGACCTCTTTTGGCCAGTCTGACCTCTCGGCAAAGGCCGGTCTGACCGCCATGGATAAACCGGTCAGACCGCCAAAAGGAGTCCGGTCAGACCGCTCCCCTGTTCCAGGCAACCCGAGAGCTGAACTGAAAATTCAGACAGCACGACCCAAAATCCAAATTCCCAACGATTCTTTGATCCTTTGGCCAAAAGACTTTGCAGATATGTTAGCAATAACCACTGGACTCTACAAGTCAAGAATCAAGCCATCTCAAAGAGGGAAATTAGATTTGGAGCAAAACACTAGAATATGAACATGAAGAACACAAAAAGTGATTCTTACAAATTGATCAAATTGCTCTTGGAACTAGATGACCAAAGGGTCTAGAAATGCAATTCCATCCCTGAGCAACCCATTTTGCCACTCAATAGCAAGAATCAACAAGAAAACGAAAATCTCAAGAATCAAGCCTAGAAAGCATCGAAGCAAAAAGTGCACAAGAGAAGAAACTTCAGATTTTCATTTCAAAGAAAGGATTACAAGGAGTCTCGATTTTCATTTCCTGCAGCCAACACAGATAAGAAACACATCAAATAGCACCGCTCGATACATGAAAGTATAAATATCATCATACTTACTCATGATGAAGTCCAAACCTGTCGAATCATCAGAATATGCATCCTAATCCCATACGACCAAGTTTGATCAAGTCCGACCGAGCCCGTTGCACCCCGCAACGACATGGTCCTAACCAACCAACTCAAACTCGACTTCCCTAAGCCGATGCCAATTACTCATCATACACATGGGATGACCTCACATGGTCTCTCAGTGGTTTTGGCAATGTAGTGGCAATGGGCGATGGATGGATTTGAGGCTTATATAGAAGGGGGTTTTGGCCTCCTCTCAATTTTGGCTGGTTCCTTGCTATGTCCAGTTGGGCAGCGTTGAGCTTATCGTCCTCTGAGTCTTAGTTTCTGTGGCTTTGGACTGAAGGATCTTAATGTGGGTTGTATACTGTTTTGGGATTCTTTGGGGGCTGAGGTAAGTTTGAAAAAATGCGGGTTTTGGATTTAAAATGTCGGATGATGAGGCCCACTAATGGCGGGAAGCTCCGATCGGCCCAGGATAGTTGGGAACCTCAATGAACGCTACTCTAATTGGCTCTAGTAACCTGAGGACTGATGGCATTTCTAATTCATTTTCTTTTTATTCTCGCTTGGATTGCTATTTGATTTGCTCTCCGACTACAAAATAAAAAGAGGGGCCGGCTAGCTTGTAATTCTAACGCTGGCTAAATGCGAGGACAGGGTACTACAAAAGCAAGCGCCACTAGACTTAGCTTTTAATTTAATACAATTGTAATTTTAGAAATTAGTTTTTCTTTATGCACCAATTTTGTAAAAAGAGTTGTAATAATTTGTTTTAATTCAATTCTTTATGATTTTGAAATTGGGAGTTGTAATTCATTCTTGTAATTAATGTGATTTAATAATTCTTATTCATTTTTAATTATTGTTGATTGTACTGCTGTGAATTGATTAAAGTTAAGGCTCTTTCAACCGACCTTTCAACCGACCATGCCTCCCGAGCCCGTGCCGCCAGCCGCCGCCACCACGCCTCCCGAAGTCCCAAGCCTGCCGCTAGCCGCCGCCGCCACGCCTCCCGAGCTCGTGCCGCCACCACGCCTCCCGAAGTCCCGAGCCCGTGCCGCCACCGCCGCCGCCACGCCTCCCGAGCCCGTGCCGCCACCGCCGCCGCCGCGCCCCGAGCCTGCAGCCCAAGCTTCCCGGCCACACCCACCGCCCGTCGCCTAGGTGAGTAGATTCCGTCGGTGGCGGCAGCTGAGGAAGACCATGTCCCAAGACTCCCAACCAGAGCAACAGCAAGGCAAGTTTTACACTTTTACTCTCCTCTGTTCCAGTGTTCTTCTTCCTTCCTTTGCTCCATTCAGACTTTAGAGATTGAGAGGTTTGTTTGATAATGTCCTGAAGGAATGCACTATGCCTCACTATTTGCTGCTATGAATGTTTTTGTATGCTAAGATATCCTTGATTATATGCTTGTATGTGCATAAAACATTGAATTCTGAGTTTTTACATATACTTTTACTAATCCGCTAAATGAGGCTATAGCCCGCTATAGCCTTTGTAACCTCTGTGGAACCCATCCGCTAAATGTCTTAGCCGGCTATTTGAAACCTTGAGTACGACGCCGTGTTCTTGGCCGCCGCCGCCGGCTGCCAAGATGTGCGTACTGAGAATTCGTGCTGTGTCTAGATGGAAGCCATTACCCATTAGGGTACCTTCCCAATTGCTCCGTTTAGCATTTGCATCTTTTGTGTGCGCGTCGCGTGTTCGTGTTACCAATTGAGATGATCTCCTCCTCCTGCATTCTGAATTTTTAGGTCAGTTCTTGGACGTCATTCTTGGGCTCTGTCCCCCTCGCATCCCGACTCCGCCCGTCCGTGTCCCGGAGTGGCCGCGGCGGTGCGGTTGATCCTCTCTGTCCATCAGGCATGGGCGCGGCGGCGGTATCATCCCAGGCTGCGATGGCTCAGCGGCCGCCTCACCATGTCTTCATCCATGCTTGCCAGATGCTAACTGCTTGCATGAACAGTTCAACTTATCCTGTTACCTAGAACTTGACCGGATGCTGCTATTGCTTTTGCAATTGCCTGTGTGTTTCTATGGAAGAAATATTTGGCGATTTCTTCAGAAAAGTAGTGTTATATGTGATACATTAGTTTCCAGGACTTCCAAAACATGCACCGTTCTACTCCTACATCTCAATTCCGGAGTGTCACAAAAAAAAGAGGTTAATGGCACACGTAGAGTATTTTTGTATGGCATCTGAAAAATCACTTAGCACTCTAGATTTCATAACAATGTTTCTATTCGAAATGAAATCATATGCCTCACATGGCATATCACAATTGTAAACTAGAGCCATCCTAACTTGCTTGATTTCTGGATGGGCTGAGAACATCCATAAGTATTCTATCATCGGCCTAATTTTTGAGTTTCTTCTTCTTTACAGGAAGTCTAGTTGCTTGGTCATATTTTCTTTCAGGGAAGGATACATTGCTTCGACGAAAATTAATTCGCTTTAATCTGCTTGCACTTTGGAACATGCGTAGCAAAATTAGGTGGCTTTGGCAAGCTTCATCTGCGCTTAAATATTGCATCTGTACGATACTTCAATAATATTGCACTTTTGTAGGATCATATGGCACAATCAGAGAGGGGTGAATTATTGTCTCCACCTTTTACCACTTGAAATCACAACACACGCAAAGAAACAAAAACAATGCAATCCATATTACTGAATGTCAGTACAATCTCAGATCGCCCCGAACGTCGCTCCGATCGCTCGGTCAATCTCAGATCGACCACCTGATTGTTTCGATGGCTCGGTACGACAATGGATCTACAGTCTGATTGTTCCGATCGCTCGGCATGACCACGACGCACGTAGTCGTGACCTCCTTCCTCCTGACATCTTCAGTTGTTCGACCACCACCTGGACGAGATGCGCTGAAAACAAAAACAGAGCACAAAAAACAGAAAGGAAGAAGCGATGCTCTGGAAGTGATCAGAGATGAAGGAACCTGATCTATTATTTCATCATCGAGATCTTGGCTACAAAGCGTCTCACGGTACCCCTAAAAACCTTCTCCACAGAAGCCCTCAAAACTCTGTACCCTAACCTACAGCTTCCCCTGCTTTTATAGGCCAGCGTACAGAGTCATATTTTATCCAAACACTTCAAACCATGTCGTGTTCCACATGGACACGAAATCTATCTCTTCCTCAAACCCAAGGACCCGAAACCCTTCTTAACACGGCTTTTAACCACCTTGTACAGATCATGGACTCCATCTACGACTCCATACTTCACACGCGACAAAGCTCCAGGATATCCCCACCTGTATCTTCATTGCACACCATCACCGCATCCTCTTGCGTGAGCCCGATCACCTCGCGTGACCACCTGACCGCCTGGACCTCAGATTACCCCCTCATAGTCCCGGTCTTCCTTGTCACCGACCGTAATCATCTCCACGCCTCCACGCAGCATCGACCTTTGACCTCTATGTGCTCTAGCATAAGCTCGACCACCTCGCGTGACATCCTGACCGTCTGGACCTCAAATTACCCCCTCCTAGTCCCGGTCTTCCTTGTCACTGACTATAGCCGCCTCCATACCTATCTGCACATGCAAAGACCAAAGAAACCAACTCCTGGCAGCACATATTAGCAAAACACACCCTTGTCTACCCCCAGAAAAGATCCAAACCTCGTACGACCATCCCCCAAGTCGTTTATGACCGCACCAGAATGATTACGACCATCGTTAACTGGAACAACCCTTCAAACCACATACTACGACCGCTATCGTAGAGTACTCGTAACCCACAAGTACTCAGCAACCACTCGCACTACTTCTAACGACTATCGAGTACCGACTACCGAGTATCGATCAGAAAACACAGCCGCAACACATACTCAAAGCCTACGAGTACAGACAAACCACCGACATCCGACCACTCATTGTGGTCGTGAAATTACTTCTACCGAGTATTGAGTCCTCTCACTACGAGTACCTCAAGCAACCACCATCCATCATCGACCACCACTCACCGACCAGTCAGCCACTAGCCCAACCCAAGTACTCGACGTACTCGACGATCTCAAGAGTGAAGCACTCATATCGACCATGGAAGTCTACGAGTACCGACCGTGAAGCCAACGACAACCAATCGCTAAGCCTCCGACTACCGCAGGTAGAACAGTAGACTATGAAGTCTACGAGTATCGACAGGACTACCAAATCAATGGCCATGAAAACAGTGTGTAAAACCAAAGACCATGAAGGCAGTCTGCAAAACCTACGACCATGGAGGTAGTCTGTAAAATCTACGACCATGAACGTAGTCTACACAACTTACGACCATTGACCATAAAGCCCTCGACTAACAACCAGTAAAGTCTACAACTATCGAGTACTGTAGATATGACCATGAAAGAGTATTGTAGCAACGAGTACCTGCCGTGGTCGTAAAACCAAAGTCGTACTGCCATGGTCGAAGCCAGACGTGGTCGTAGAATGCTGTGGTCGTAAGGTGAACGTGGTCGTTGCATGCCATGGTCGTAAGCTGAACGTGGTCGTAGCATGCCGTGGTCGTAGTCGTGTTCATGCCGTTATCGAAGCATGATGTCTAATGTCTAATGTCTGAAGTCTATGGTCATAGTCTGAAGTCTGTTGACTGAAAGCCATGCCGTGGTCATATAGAGTCTGTTGCCATGGTCGTAGAATAGCATCTGTGATCTAAACTCACCCGAAACTCTACATGACCACTCAAGGACAACGACTTCAACTGCAAACGACCAAGTCTTTCACAAACGCAAAATCCAAAGCAAACTAAATGTCAATTATTCATCATCTCTTTATTTACGACTATCCACATGGTCTAACAACTTTACTAATCTTATTTAAGCATTATTGGTCATGTTCTGTTTGATTAGTTTCCGATTTTTTTTTTCTAAATATGTTCCTCATCAGGTTATGCTTCATGTGTTCATTGTTTGGAGGAAAAAGACGTAGCTATGACAAGAAAGAAAAATACCAATATGGAATATAGTTTTTTTGTCAACAATTTTTTTTATATTTATTTAAAGCAGTTGAAATCAGGGTTAAAAAACCGGTATGAAATTTTAACCGGGAGGGGCCGGTAGGGCCGGTTTGGCCGAAAATCAGAATTTTTCGGTGAAATTCGGGCTGAAAAATTAAAATGAGATTTGAATTTCAAATTCAAACTGGTCGATTATCATAAAAAATTGGCAAATATTTGGTTGAAAATATCGGCTGAAAATTTTGAAAACAATTTCAGCAAAACATTCTTCTAAATTTGACAAAATTTATGCAAAACAAATTTTTCGGAAACGGTTTGAGATTTAACTAGAGGTCACCGGTAAAACTGGGATTATCTGATATCACAGACGGTTTTTAGTTAAAAACCGTCTGTGGTACATGATAATCACAGAGGATTTTTAATTAAAACCGCTCGATTATCGATATCACGACGCTTTTAGTTAAAAACCGTCTGTGATTATCACCATATCACAGACGGTTTTTAGTTAAAAACCGTCTGTGATTTTGAGCTATCACGACGGTTGAAAACCGCCGTGATGACCTCGTATTATCACTGACCCATAAATTCAGACGGTTCGCAAAACCATCTGTGATAACGTTTTTGAACCGTCTGTGATGACCTGTCCTGTAGTAGTGTGGTTTTTGGCCGGTAAAATGTTCCCTGGTTGAAATTTGGGACATGACCATTGGCACTATTGTATCTTATCCTTTCGGTGTAAAAGCTTTATGTTTCAAACTGATGTACACACAAAACGGTTGGCCTGAGAGCTACTTATAGGTTTATTCCATACAAACATTTTTTTATCAAGAACACAAACATATTATAGATTGAGTGTTAACACAAGATAGTGTAAGTGTTTTTGGCGACGTGGATTGCATGTGCAAGCTGACTAGTTATCGAAAATCAATGAAAATTACAAGATAGTGTAAGTGTAATTTATTTTATTAATGTGTAACATCAATGAAAATAAACCGCATGTTGAACCACCCACCAAAAAAAAATTCCACCTTGCTAATTTGGAGCGGTGGTTTGCGATTGTAAGGCCAGATGGTGCACAACCAATAAAGAACAATAGCCGATCCAGATTTTACTCAAAGAAAGGATGTCATTAATTCTTTTGAGAATTATATTTTGCGCGACTAATATTTCATTTATTTTCAAACTGATTCAGTTAATAAATATAATTTGATTTACAAGTCATTTATATAGGAATGAGCCACTTGTCAAATGTTTTGGCAATTCCTTGTGGATGGATGATGCAAGATGTTAGATCCGAAAATTAAATTCCGAATCGTATGTATTTACTGTGCTAGCCCCATATGATCAGTAACTAGCACACACATAGCACATCGTTATATCACATCCATACATGAGTAAATAAAACAGAGAAGCATATAATATTAAGTGATTTAATATAAGCCTGCATGACCAAGTTTTACACAAATAAACCTACCGGCCAAATAGTTCACATAAGGAGAGTACTTGAAGCGGAAATAAACAATAAATTAAAACAAAAGAGCCCTTGTGATATGCCATAAACATACAGGCAACCTACAGAGTTAATGCCATAGTATTGGGCATCCTCATTACCAAATCCCGAAGTGTAAAAGTAGCCAACTAATATATCTTCTTTCTCTTGTTCTAATAGTGTTCAACAAGCAATTGTGAGTATAAAAATGTACACCGCAAGACTTTAAGCAAAGATATTAATACAATAAGCTATATCAAAGGAGTGGCTGTCATATCCAAGTTATTTTGCACGAAGCGACTTTTTATTTGTGATAGATACAGTAATTTGTAAAGAGCAATTTGTAAGAATAGTTAACATATTAATATGAAATAATGAGCAGCAAATAATAATATATAAGTACATGAATCAAGTGACTTTTCTTTCCCATAATACCAACATAACCGGAAATCCTTTACCAAAACGTTCATAGCATGGGTTCTCACCATCCATACTATTCCCCAAAACCATTTTAAAACCATAAAATGTAACTAAGTGTGGTATTACCAAGTGATGTCCATGACTGAGGACACGACTATTTGAATAGATTTATACTCTACAGAGGTTATATAACTTTACCTACATGATATAGTCATCTCACTATGGTCTGCTATGACTTGCCATACAACAGTATGCGATTGAGTGACTATAACAAAGCATTTTCAATATCTTGTCCCAACAATAAATTGTCCGATGAGCTAAAACATCAAGATATGGATGTCCGTTTATCATCATCAAGAGAGCTCACACGTTGTGTAGGTAAGCCTTACAAAATAATGCAAGAGCCTCTTATTCGAGCGTAGAGATCGTTTACAAACCCGTATGACCAACAAGTAACCCTACCAACTACCACCTCTGGTATAATCCTTGAACTTCAAATATTATTCAGCGAAGTCCGTCCCATTACCATAACATGTGGTTGTACGATAGTGCTTGGGTCAATGGCACTAAATTTTGGTTCTTAATGACCTGGAAGAGGCATCCACAAACCATAATCTCGTGCAAACCACACCGGTCAGCACAAACCACTCGCCTAAGTCTATAACCATTTTGTTTTAACATTTTTAACTAAAATACTAGAGGTAACCTCTCTGTACAAATTGAGCAAAAATATTTCCCAAGGTGTCCAAAATTGAGTTATACCACACCATTATTAAACTAATCATGGATAAGCATATGACTCATATATAATTATAAAATTGTACAAATGTTACTAACCATAGTGGATGATATTCCTAGTAACGATATCAATTTTTCAAGGTGGATAAATTCAACAATTGGTGATAACTAAATAATAAACATCAACATAGCCATTTAATCAAAATAAGCATACATAATAGTTTCAACAAACAAAATACATAACATTTAAATATTGGATCACATGGTCAAAGGAGAGTACTTGTCTTGGTCGTTGAACACTTGTTCTTGCTCTAGATTGACTTTGAAGCTTTCCGGCACATTGGTATCTAAATGGAAAAAGATAAGAACACACAAATACATACCAAATAAAAATCAAATAGAGACCAAATTTTATTATTTTTATGCATAATAAAATTTCATGATTTTAAAAAAAATTAGAAATAAAAAAATTTTAAATCGGAGTTCACATGAGGAAGAAACGCTTCTATAGAAAACTAAGCCCCCACATCTTGCTAATCGTCTAATGTTGACTAGCTAAATATACTAATTCAGCGGCACTACTACTTGGAGGGTACTCCACTCCAGCATGTGCTAAACCTCGTCAACCTCAATAATATATAAAACACCATTAGCACGAGAAGCTAATAAATATGTAGGTGCTTATCACTGAATCTTCACATCCTCAGGGAAAACAAGTTTGTACGTACATAGGCTGAACGAGTTCCATGGCCAAGGAGAAACGGCATTTCAGGGACAAGAACAAGATGGCACGGAGGAAGGAGTCACCTGCATCCGGGACGACGACGCTGCACGACGTCCCCGACAAGCTCCTCGAGCTCATCCTCCTCCAGCTCGCCTCGCCTCTCTGGCTCATCCACGCCGCGGCCACGTGCAGGCGGTGGCGCCGCATCATCGTGGACGCAAACTTCCCCCATCGTTTCCGCCGCAACCATCCACCCACTGTTGCAGGCCACTACCATCCGCCCCCGCTGCGAGGTGGAAACCCTGTGTTTGTCCCCACCTCGCCGGCGATCGCCGTCGACCTTCGCCACTTCTCCCTCGACTTCCTCCCCGGCGGCAGCAAGTCTTGGAAGATCATGGACAGCGGCGGCAGCCTCCTCCTCCTCGCCAAGAAGAAGGGCGGGTGGATGCGCCGTTGCTTCCCTGACCTCATCGTCTGCGAGCCCCTGACGCGGCGCCACCATCTAATACCCCATTCGCCAGAGATGAAGCATCACCAGTGCCTCGGCGTCTTCTTGTGCAACAGTTACAGTCTTACGGGCTTTGCTGTGATCTGCGTGCTCTACGAATGTTACACAGGGGTGTCCGGCGAGGTCGGCACGGTCAGGGCCTGCACCTCCAGCCGGGGACGGCGTGGCGTTTGGCGCTGGCACGTGGGCCGGAGTGCGGCCATGGTCGGTTTTAATCTTTACCTCCAAGGCAAAGAATCCGTGCAGTTCGCAGGGCGCGCAGCCGACTCCTTTTACTGGTGGATCAAGGGCGAGAGGCCCATACTGGTTTGCTGGAGCTCGTGGTTCTCAATCGTCGTTCTTCCGGATCACATCTGGGGGTCGTGCGTCGACACATCGGCCTTCCGGGTTGTTGGCGGCGACGATGGTAAGCTGCGCATCGCCTGTTTGGAGAGCGGCAACCTCAAGGTCTTTGCCACGCAGCGGCACGGCGACGGCAGCGGCGACTGGGTGCATGAGAAGAGCTTAAACTTAACGGAGGCTACCCGCGGGCTGCCCGGACGCAAGGAGGAGTACTTTCGCGACACCGCAAAGATTGTCACGGTGAGCGCCGGGTGTGTCGTCCTGACGCCGGCGGAGGAGACGTGGCTGTTCTCCGTCGAGCTCGGGACTATGAGGGTAGAAAGCAAGAACATGAGGAGCAAGTGCCCCGCTGCGGCTTATCCGTACGAGCTGCCATGGCCACCACCCTTCAACGCTTGTTTATGTCCCTGCAGGAGAAGGCGTCAAGGGTCATGCTCCCAAATCTGTACCTGTTAATTAATTATAATTTCGGTTTTACTATTGCTAAAGCGACTGGAATTTTTTTGTCTCTCAGTCACTTGAAAGTTGCACTCTCAATCAACTAAAATTGCAGCCCCCTCCAAAAAAAACAGCCCCCTCCAAAAGTTGCACTCTCAGAACAACTGCAATTTTAGTTGATTGAGAGTGCAACTTTAAGTGACTGAGAGACAAAAAAATTTCAGTCACCTTGGCAATAGTCACTCCCACCGTGTCATGTGAACAAAACAAACGCCCAAGTGGAGAATTTGGAGTGTGTGCTGTGGCGGGGTTTTGCATATACATGGTGCCGCCGTGCATTGCTTTACCTGTACCATGCGTGATACCACTGTTGACCAGCTTAACCATGCATGTCGTAGGACTTAGCCTCCAATCACATGGTTTTGATTCTCCAAGCTGAGCTCCCTCTCATTCAAAGACATGCAAGTAAGTACACTCGCTAATTAATAACATATCCTAATACACTAGGACTTAGAGAGATATACTACAAGAGTTAATAGATGATCCTAATTAGACTAAGATTTCTATTCCTAATTGAATTAGAATTACTACTTCTCTTTGGAGGAGAACTAAGGGTATTATATAAAACCATGAGGGGTAAGTATAAGAATCTAAGTCACAAACTAACTCATCCAAAGTAAAAAAAAACATATGAGAGGATAAGATGTTAGATTACTCTCTAGCACTAAATTCTTGTATAGAACAAAGATCCAAAGGTCACAAAATGTTCTAGAGGGTTATGAGAGAGCGATAATCCCTTATACTCTTTTGAAGTCGTGCTTAAGGAATTTATAGTCAGTTTCGCCAAATCTTTCTCTCATCGTGATTGTTTCGCTGTCATTATTTCGGTTCTCTACAAGATAAATCTATTTCACTAATTATACCGTGTATGCTCATGCCTATCTCGCAACTCTAATATGATCTAACGGATGCTGAACATAACAAGGGAAATCAGAGTATAAAAAGTAGTATCAGAGCTAAGACCATATTAATCGGATTTGTGAAAAGGTCAGCAAAGCATCAGGTGGCACACATGAAGATCATGTCAATGATGTGGTGTCGGACCCAGATTTTACTAATTCGAAATCCTGTGTGATTCCACCACACTATTCCCTAGATCAGTAGGTAGTATTCACAGATACATTACTGTATACCAATTTCATGTCACGTGGAAGCATAAACAATACAATAATAACTTACACATGGGCCAGTGAGGCCGAAATCATTTTGAAGTAACAATGAACTCCACACATGTGAGACACTCAGGACACGCCTACCGGTAGCTGGCCAACTGAGGTTTGCAACCTAGTTCTTGGCCTCATTGTCTTCCATCTCTGTTGTTTTCCTCTAGATGACCGTAGGGCTTGACTTTATTTTTCTTGCAGACTGAATAATAGTAATTGAGCAAGAATGAGTACAACGGTACTCAGCAAGCTACCACACAGAAATACAATAATAATATATGCAAGCTGTCAAGGGAGGCTTGAGATTCTTTTATTTACAAAAATACCAATGTTTTGAGATACAAGTATAGGAAATTCCTAAGATCTGTTATTTTTACTAAACGATATTTCAAAGATTTGTAAGAGTGTGTAATAATAATAATTGTAGTGTAGGTTCCATTCACCTGTTACGGAGCATGGCTCCATCCACCAAATGCTAGTTTTGTTATCAGGGTTATATCCACCCATTATAATCACTGGATTACATCTACCTAGGTCAATTCAAATTTAGAGTTACTTCCACCCGACAAGTTTTATCCTACCCACATAGGTTTTGAAAATAGATACTAACTCGAGTAAGTTCTCATACCTGCCCTTGACCCAGGCACGGCTGTTCGAACAGTTTGTACTCTGCAGAGAATGTACATTTTATCCACAAGAGATAATTTACTTGTTATGTTTCATATATGTTCTTAGACATGTGAATCAAGAAGATCACCACAAGATCTTTACATTGCAATTTTTGTCAGAGGTTGTAGGAAATGCCGGAAGAAAGAAGAAAAAATAAAAAATGGTCCATTTGGGGGCAGTATATTGTTGGGATCATTGGCTAAATAGGAATGACATGGTGTTTAATAGTAAGTTTCTTTCTTCACCAGAGGTGCTAATCTACAAGATTAATTCCTTTCTTCGCCACTGGCAGATGCTGGCGCATGCGGAGATCAAGCAAGAGGTGGCTCAAGCAAGTTCAGACATCTTGGCCAAGGTCCGAGCGTTCCAGGAACTGGTTGAGTTAATAATAGATGGCTATCTCATATCTGGGATGTTATTCTGTTTTTGTGGAGAAGTCTCTGTTTAGAGTTGATGCAATATGCTGGCTTAAAATTTGTGAGTGTTATGTACTTTTGAACAAGGGCATCTTAAATTCTCTTTTTCTAGATGTGTGTTGAGTGTTGTGGTCATCGGCCATGGTTTGGAACCCCCTTACGCTCACTAGTTTTAGTTATGTCATTTTCAGTTCATGATATAGGTCACACGCCCCAGATGGCATACGGTTGCTAGTACTGTTGAAATTTAAAAGTTGAAGGTTATATAATTCATAATACAGTTCATTATACATAGCAAGCAATGACAGAACTTCTGTACATCGCCATAAAGACGACTACAAAAAGGATACCACATATAGTGGTGATGACGAAAAAAAGAAGGATACGTTCACTGGAGATGAGTATGCGGTGAACCAGGACTTGACGAGAGAGACCACATATAGTGGGCAAGAGTATCAGGACTTGACGAGAGAGACCACATCACCACCAGACCAAATAGCTCGGGGAGGGAAGAATGATAGCCAGTGAATTCAGGATAACAACATACCTTTGGTCCATCAAGATAGTAGGACTGGGAGGTACCAGGAACTCACTTGCAATAATGTTATTATTTCACTTCCGAAGACCAAAGTAAGACCTCCATCCAGATGACCGACGAGTAAGTTCTATGTGGTATTTGTTGTTTTTGGCTCTGTTATTTTGAGCTTATCGCTATAGTTTCTTCTCAATAAACAAATGAAACGATTTCTCCTTTGTTATTTCGAAACAACTTATCAATATTCGATTTATTCACACAAACGTCTTGTTAGGACCAAAAGCCGTGCTCGGCTGACCAAACTGACAGCCATGCAATTCTTCCTTCTTAATATGTCATGCTAATTGACGTGAAATGTCTCTTTAGTCTGTATTACTTGATTAAAGCGAGGATAAACAATATAAGTAGAGTGCTATATGTACATGGGCTCATTGCCCATGGGGCCTGGGCATTGAGCAAATTCTGTCCCTGGGGTGAGCGCGCTAGCGCGAAAGCCGTTGCGCATTAGCACGTGCATCCGTTTTCTTGTTCGTTGCGCGTTAGAACACGTATCCGTTTTCTTGCTGGGGTGTGTACACCCACCATGTTCTTGCATTCTCAAACTAGTCACTTAACTTTTCTCAAAAGCAGTGGCACTTATGAAACTGCTAAACTATGTGCTGCATTGTAGCTAAACTATGCATGAATACTTGACGTAGAGTTGCTCTCACAAAGAAAACTTGGACGTCAGGTGTGTCGTCGTTGCTCCGGCGGAGAAGACATGACAGTTCTCTGTTGACCTTGAGACCATGGAGGCGGCGGAATGCAAGTATAAGACGAACTGTGCACACATTAGCTTCCCAAAAGTAGACATCGGTGTGGCAGAGGAGTGTAGAGGATCTTAATGCGCACATCCATGGCTTGCGGCAGCGCCACCACCTCCTTGATCGATAGTGGCTTCCCGGCCTCCCGTGCCACCACAGCTGCAAGCACGAATCCAAGAACCAAACCGAGTAGCCCTTACATCAATTTCTGAGTTTCTTTACACAAAGATTGAATGCTCTTGCCAATGCCTAGAAATCCCCACAAATCTTTCATAGCAGCGCAGAGCGTACTCTTTTCTGTTCATTTTGGCAAGAGTAAAAATGGTATAAACAACTCTTATAACAGGGTACAATTGGAACTGCGATAATAAAGTTATCTCTAATTGCCTTTGCATTTGTGAGCATAAATACACGCCCATCAGCAGTATTGGGTGGCAAGTTCAGGCAAAAAAATGACGAAAGAAATAGCACCAGCCTATGCACGTAAACATCGCTGGCATTACTTCACTCATGTCTACAAGAATACACAATAGGGTATATTTAGCCAAGTAAATCCTGAATCTGCACAAGGAGTGTGTTACTAATGAATGATAAATCCCTAACTTGGAAGTTTGTCAGCGCCGTATAAAAAATCTCATATATAAAGACATCACCCTATTCAGACAAAATCGTCTCACCAGACTTTTCTTTAACCTTTTTCATACAAAGAAATCTTACCAGACTACTGATATCTCTACATGCAGCTTTTACTTTCATGGCATACTCGAAGGTCTTGAACCTATCTTCTCTCAAGTAGCATTGTAGAAGAGCTAACAATATTTTTAGAATAAAAGCTGGCCAGAGATAGAGGAGGCAAGATGATGCATACCCTCCAGCTTCATGGCCTAAGATCCTAGGGAAAACTGGAGTTTGCCCCTGCACAAATTCAAGCAAAATCACACAAAGTTAGCCACTGATCTATGCATGTCTGCATCACCATTTCTCAATCGGAAAACAAGAAAATTATAAGATGTGGAACGGTGTACACCTTGGCCTCCTAGAAGTAGACATCGGTGTGGCAGAGCGTAGTGTAGAGGATCTTGACGCGCAACTCCATGGCCTGCAGCTGCGGCACCTCTGCTTCCTCAATCGACAGCAACTTCCCGGCCTCCTATGCCACCACGGCTACAAGCACGGATCTAAGAACCAAACCGATTAGCCCTTATTCACATCAATTTATGAGTTTCTTTACACAAAGATTAAATTTTGAGGAACTAATTTTTACAGGTTTTTGATGAACTATTCTTAGAACAACTGGAAATATCCAAAAGATTGTTCGAAAAAAAAGATGAAGAAGAAATAGGGTTCAAGAAACTTTAGAGACAGCGAGCGAACATTTGCACTTGATGACCTTCCCGGCGGTCGCCATTCCTCTCCCACCACAAGAACAGATCGATCACTCTAGAGAACTAAAAAAAGTGACCTTTTTGTTGTCACGATCACGGTCGGTCCTGCGGATTTCCACGGTGGTGTTGAAGCGACGGCGCCGCCCCTCGTCCGTGTCCACCGACGCCTTGTAGCCCTTATGGCGGATCTCCACCCGTTCGTTCGAGCGATGAGACATCCTCGCCTTGCCTCTGCTGCCTCCCCAAACCCTAGAGAAAGGGAAGCTAGAGAAGAAGATGATGGTGGCTGCTGGATCTGGTGACGCCGCGCTTGGCGATGGCGCAGGGAATGGGAGAAGGCGTCGGAGAGCAGAGACATCGGGGAGGGAACAAGCGGCAAAGTGGTGAAGGAGTCAGATGATGGGGAGGGAATGGGGAGGAGGAGAAGTGGGGAGAGGGGGAGTAGGCGGTGGCGGTGGCGAGCAGATGCGGTGGGGAGGGCGAAGTGGGAAGATGGGAGAGGAGGCGGCGGGCGGATGTGGTGGAGGAGGTGGCGACGAGGGGATGCAGTGTGGGAGTTGAGGAGAGGATAGACAATTTGTGGGCGTAGCGGGGAGCGGTTTGGAAAACAGTTTGTGGGCGTAGCGGGGAGCGGTTTGGAAAGCAACAGTTTGAAAGCAGCCATGTATATTTGATTGGACGGCTAGGGAGAGTCAAGGCAGAATGGACGGCTGCAGAGGGCTGAACGAGAACGCACCAACGACCACCAACTCACATTTTTAAGTATTAGAGATAATCTCTTAGACCCTATAATATTGTCCTTTTTTGAAATGGGTAGGAGTGTTGCCCTATATTAATTAAATAGAACAAAAAATAGGGTACATTAATAGGTTTGCTAAAAGACGGGGAAACAAAGCCGGGCAACGGCAGAGGAAAATTCGCTTAAAGTGTTATATAGGTGTGTGAGAGTTCCGTTAGCCTCTTGGCTCCCGATAGGACCTAGGTTCCGGCCTCCTCTTTTATTGTAGCAATCAAGGACATGGGTGTAGCCGTTGTTAAACAAAAAAAATCGGGCATTCCGTTCTTTCCAGATTTCCCATATGACCAGCATTAGCAGTGTCATCAATGCTTTTCATAGTACTTCAGGTGTGAGGATAATCGACTCCCACCAGTATCGGACTGAGGCGAAGGTCCACGAGGTTGTTGGATTAATGGAGTTACATGCGGTCCATTGCACGATAGAGGTACAAATTCTTGTCATGTAGCGGCACTTGGCCAATAAGTGGATGGCGGACTCTGGCACATGTCTACACAAGGGGCAAATCAATTGGTTCGGCCACCCTCGCATGACCAGTGATTCGCTGCCCAGAGCCTATTCTGAATGACTAACCAAGCAAAGATTTTATATTTTTGAGGTGCCGAAGTTTCTCGGACTAACAGATTCATAGTGGTGGTTGTTGCTCTAAAAAACTGCACTTTGTATGCCGAGGCAGCAATGCAGACTTCGTTGGGGGTTAGCTTCTATGTGATCGTGTCCTCCAGTCCATCCTAAAGCTTCATCGCGGAGATGTGCCCCCAAATGGCAACCAACTCTTGTATGTGTTGTGGTGCTATGCCGGCAGGCCAATATAGGTCTTGTAGCCAATTACCTCTAGTCAGTGCAGCCTATAGGCTATGGTTCTTTCTCCTAGAGACTGATCTGAAGATGGTGGGTGCAATATCACGTAGTCTGTTTTCTCATGCCCAAGCTGAACTCCAAAAGGATGACTTCTTTCCATTACCCATTGTTATGGTGGTCACCGCCGCAAAGATGAGCCGATCGTGCTCATCACAAGGGGGGTTTCTATTCCTTGACAAGATTTATTTTGGTCTCTCTATTCGTGCCACAACCATCTTAGTCTTAGAGCGCTAGCGAAGCGAAGCGCTCTAGATGGAAGAGGTACATAGGTCTACATACTAGGTATTTTTGCTCTTTTCTTCTCATTTCTCTTGTGTTTTCTGTCAGCGATACAAATTTCTAATGTCACCAGTCATCACTATTTCATCCAAGAGGGGAACCATTCTGACTTCTGAAGTCTTAATGAATTCCTATAACTCCTATTTAAAAATTGAAATTAACTAATACCAACTGAACATCGAAACGTGATGGCTCTTGAGGAAAACTTGGCTGAGGAAGCAATAAAACAGGGTGGCTTTCTTTTCTCTCGGTGAACATGAGTGACGCCTTGTCCGGTGCATGCAGCTACTTGTGCAACATATCAGGACTACTTAGAAAAGGGGCTGTTCATTGTGTTGCATCACCATCCGAATCAGATGTAGTTCTAAGTGAAGAAAGCTTTGATCTGGACAACAATGATGCCTATTTCCTTCTGCTCCCTTTTTAACCTTTTTTTGTTTCAGCAAAAATTATGAGGTGGATCATATATAAGCACCGCACATTCAGGCCTTAATTTGTGGTTATTGCAAAAAAAATTAAACCAATTTGGTCAATAAAAAATATCTAAGTAAAATAATTTTTTTGTAAAATATAACATGAGAAAACTTTAGCTTTCGTTTAACGTCGATCACTAGGGTATCCTTTGGTAGGACATTAACCTGGTGTACCGCTTAGTTGAAAATCAGTTTTAATTGATGCCTCGGAGTTTTGTTAATGTGTTTTCAGTTTGATTAGTTCATGCCATCCGAAAAACTGAGGATGTGCTTGGTTTTGCTAATGGTAGTATGAGCAACTGGTTATTAATTGTTTGGAATCCAATTAGAAATTGTTGGGAAGAACTTTGTGTAGACGAGCTTAAACATAAATCTGAAGAAGGTGGATATGGTAATAAGAATCATGAACTACATCTTCCATTGCTGGAGAGGATAGATCATAGATGGAGTAACGGGGAATCGATGGAGTAATGGGCATACGTTATTGAGGAGGAAACACATCCATTGCCTTAAAATAGCGTCTACGAGTACCACGAGAGCAAGACCACGAGTCCAAAGATGATAATGGAAGAGAAATGATTAGGGATGGGAATACATCGAATACGATGGAATAGTCTCAAATATGAATATATATATATTTTTATAATAAATACGAATACGAACTCAAATGTTCTCAAATAAGAACACGGATCAAATATCGTAACGAAGATGAATTCAAATCGAATATGTACTTATTTCGGTCGAATACGAAAATCCTCCTACAACTTCTGAATATATATATACGAATATATATATATATATATTTATAATAAATACGAATATATATATATATATTTATAATAAATACGAATGCGAACTCAAATGTTCTCAAATAAGAACACGGATTAAATATCGTAACGAATATGAATTCAAATCGAATATGTATTTAATTCGATCGAATACGAATATTTTTCTACAACTTCTGTAAACAGTATGCACAAGCACTCAATTTCAGCAACGTGCAACATCAGTGCTATTCAACTGCTTGTAAACCCACCAACAAAAAAAAAACTCCACCGTGTTAATTTGGAGCTAATTTTCGTGGTTATAAGGCAAGGGAATGAGATAACACAACTAACGGAGAAGCATATGGGCCCATTTGGCAACCACTGCGGTTTATGACTTTTAGCTGAAATTTTTGAATTTTGGCTATTTAAGGTACAGATTACGGAGAGATAGATATTTACTTGCGATTTTAGATGGTACAGATGTTGGGCTTTAACGTATACATTGTTTAAGTTGTAGACTCGTCTTGAGAAAATACTCCGTTTGAAAGTTAGGTACTATAGTAAAAGTTAAAAGCCACCAATTTCGAAGGAAAAGAACAGATCCTATAGCCGACCTGGTTCGTTCTCGAAGATAATAATTAAAGCACCATGTGCTTTAATGAACCATACACTATTGGTACGGAATGTGGCCTGCATTAATTTAACTCGTATAGTAATGAAGTTTCTTACAGCAATATCTTGGAATATCTTTTTTATCAGGATAAAATTCAGTACTATATGGTTCAGCTGGTCAGTGTAACCTTTAGAGGGGTGAATAATTGTATCCGTGAAGGTAAACTTGGCCTTGAATGAAGCACATATCATTAGGCAGAAAGAGCTCAAGCCTCGACGACATAGATTATCAACGTCCATGGCAAGAGCAGCGACACACCTCTCTGTACATCGGTTATAGGCTTGGTAGGCATCGAGAAGTTAACAAGGAGATGAGTTCTTTGCAGTTCGAGATCCAGCATGCCGAACTTCTTTTACCATTTTTTGGTAACCACCTGAACTCTTTCCATGCCTACATACTTTTTTAATTACCTTAATTTTATGCATGCACATCTTTTGATGATTTATTTGCTGCTTTTTTTTTTATGTTAATGTAAGCCGGTGTGCGGGCTTATTCCCTGGCAACGGTAGAGAGGAACCCGGCGTCGCTCAGCCTCGGATCGGACCGCTCCCGTCCGATTACATGGCCTTATCATCGTACTGTGTGCAGGGACCGACCGACCCGGAGCACCGGCTTGGTGTCATGACCCAGTGAGTTGGATGGTACTGGGAATTCGCGTCTACGGGTACCATGAGACCAAAGACGAATAATGGAAGAGAGATAATTACCTTAACAAAGGCACAACCTTTCATCGATCATAGATACACAGTAGGATTAGGAGGCACCAGGAATTCGCTCACAACAGGTTGTATTGTCTTGCTAGCCACGCTGAAACAAAACCGAAAATTCAAAAATTCAAAAAGAATTTAAGTTTGAATTGGATTTGAGTTCCTTTTGCTTCCTAGCCCTAATCCGTACTAATCTTGATGCAAAACCGCAACTAATCCTTGTCATCACGCCATGGACGGAGGAGATGACCGGCGACACTGTTCACGTCCAAAAATATCGTCGCCGCCACCTCCTTTGCCACCGCCGCTCGCCTCGCGCCTTCTTCCGCGCCAGCGCGCCTTTGCCACCTCCCCTCCGCCTGCCAGCGACTGTACCTCGTCATTGATTGCCCCTGCGCTGTTGGCATCGCCGCCGGCCACCCACTGCTGCCACCTCCGCCCCTTCTCGCGATTTTCCTCTTTGGTCGAGTGGGACGTCGCCAGCGCCTCCGGACCACAGCAGGGCGACGCCTAAAGCGCCAGCTTGCTCCCCCTCTGGCAGCCGCCCAGAAGCTCCCCACGCTCTCCTGCCCACACCACGCGCCGTCACCGCCTTGAGCCACCTCCGGCGCCAACTCAAATTCTTTTGCCTATTTAAACGCCCGAGGTCTCCCAGTGGACACTTCACTGTCCAGACCCAGCCCGCCACCCCAGAGCCACCGCCGTCGTCCTTGTCACCGGCGATTGCGAAAATCCCCAATCATGAGCCCTAATCCAATGTCTCTTCTTCGGCCAACCATTTTCCAATTAAACCCGTCTGTAGCTTCCCCAACCTCCCATGAACACACCCCAACCGTCACCTTAGCTTCCCGGCCACCCCTCTTTCCCGGCGCCGAGAACCGCTTCACGGTCGAAACACCTCACCGTGGCCAGCCCAACTCCGACCTCCCTAGCCCAAACCGCCATTTCCACTAGCTTCCTCTATCCCCACAGATGCTCAAAAGCCAACCCAATTGCCTAGAGAAGCTTCCCTTCGCCCACAATATTCAAAATAGCCGCAAAAAGAAAAGGCTCGCCGCCGGCGATTCCCGCCTCCGCCAGGCCTACCACTACCCAAAATGGAACTCCCACACTCCCACGAACCCGTCCATACCCTCCAAAGCCGTCGCAAACCACCATAGCGCCGACGGCCGTCGCCGCTTCTTCCTCTGTTTTCGCGCGCGCGCGAGGCCGAGAGGAAGAAGATGAACAGTAATGGCGCGTTACTGTTCATCCGACCCGGTGCGGTTGAACCCAACCCGTTCGCCGTAACGGATCCGACCGGCCGAACCCGAGGAACAGTGCAAACCCGTTGAGCACAGTAAGCCTGGCCCGCGGTGAATAGTAACCGACCCGTTATTGTTCACCAGAACCCGAAAATGCATATTTATACCCATTTTGATTGTTTCGAGCCTGCCAACCCATTTCTCAGGCCCATTTCCTCACTTGGGCCTTCCTAAAGTCCAAGCTTGGGTTATTTGGATTTTTCGTATTTTCTTTCTTTATTTCATTTCTTTGTTCCTAGCTCAATTCTTCGGGCATGGAATTAATTTGTTTTATTTGTTTTGCGTTAGCTTCCGAAGTCGAAGAGCGCCAGGAGCAAGGAGGAGAAGCTCAAGTCCAGATCCAACCCGCCGAAGAGTACGAGTTAATTGAAATAACGGACCGGCAAGGCAAGTCGCACATATTTTGATCATGTTGAACCTATATTTCCTTTATTTATTTAATTATCAATATTTTCATTATGTTATTTACAAATTGTTATTTTATGTACAAATATTGTTTAGCATGACATGATGTTAGCTATGTCCTACCACCCGAAAAAGCCCAAATTAATTTGATGGCCATATTCACCTTGACAAGACATAATAATATTAAAAATAGTAATAATGTAATCATGATAGTGTAGAAATTCACCAATATCTTTCTACTGTTAAGAATTTTGATATTTGTCTAGAGTTTTGAAAAGATGGATCTAGGGTAAGCGAGGATCACAGAATCGGATCCGAAGACCTTATCCTAGGGTGGGGGTTTGGCTATAGATTGGTGGCAGTGCCTCAGGCACTGGATATGAGTTGTGCGTGGATGATGCCTCAGTTAAAAATGTAAGGACTAGACCCTTATGCTGAGTAAAGAACATAATAACCGCACAACCACAAGCGTTGACTTTGTAAGTAGGTTTGAGAATATTACAAGTTGGTAGTCAAGTTTAAAATCCCCTTTTTATAATGAAGTTATGCCTTTTAAGTCTTTAACTGAGTTACAACTAAAACTACATCCACATAAAATAATAACCTTTTTCCCCTTTTCATGGTATACCCTGCATGTAGCTAATGATAGTCTCCGTGTGACTTGTTGAGTATGGTAGTAATACTCATACTTGCTAAAAACATCAACAGAAATATCCTACAACGTGGAGCCAGATGAAGACGAAGTGGAGTACTACGATATAGATGACGCTTGGATTTATGGTTGTCTTTCGCTCAGGCGTCCCTATGGCGTCTTTTGCTGTAGTGTATCTAAGGGTCGTTTGCCCTGCTGTAAAACTTGGCTTTTAGCCATTATATTGTAATAAAGTTGGCTTTTGTTCTTAAGCTTGTGTTGGCAATGTTATACACTCGATTGATGTAACTCGCAGCTGAACCGTCCTAGACAGTTGCGAGGGATTCATAGTACTCCTAGAAATTGAGGTGTTACACACGCCTTGCATGGTTTCTTGAGGATTGAACCCCACTCCTGCATGGAATGCTGCATCTGGAGTTTTCACTTGTAAACACGAGCATAGATGGAGATAATTAGTTAATTACCACGTACCAGCAGATATACATACAGTGTCGTGTCGCATATGCAGGTTACGATGCTGTCCACCGGGAGGCAGAGCTACAGCCAGTGTCCTGAGCACAAGTGCTGCTCCTCGTACGTGTTGAGTACTGGAGTTTCTTCGGCAGCTATGTTCCAGGCAATGTGTGGATCGGCGTCCATATTTCTCACACATTGCCATTGCAGCCATCGTGCCACATTGAATCTCTTTTGGATTGAAGCTTGATGAAACATGTTTAAGTTTGCTGAAATTTCTTGAAACTTTTAAATTAAAATTTACTGAAACCTGTTAAAATGTGCTGGAACTTCTTGAAACTTTTTAGATGAAACTTGTTGAAACCCGACTTCCACAAATATAAAACTTGTTAAAACTTGATCTAAAAATTTTCTTGGAAACTTCTAGGACTGAACAGAACTCACTAAAACCTGAAATGTTTTTCAAATGTTTTCATGGAAGTTCCTGAAATTTAATAAAACCTATTGTTATACCATTGCAATGGTATACCGTTCTCTAGTGGCTTCATTTTTCAAAAGTCACCGTAACACCAAACGAAGCCTATGTAACTACAAGCTGACATGAAGTACGTCACTGCGGGTGTGTAGGAGACAAGCATCTTATGCTTGGAATTTAGTCTGGTGCTTGTCCAAGCTAGTAATGTAATAAAGCATCGTGTGGCCATGAGAAAAATCCTGTTTTTGCCATCTGCTCAAGTTGAGTTCGAGTTTATGAGCATTGTTGCTTTTGATCAGGCTGTGATTTTAGGTGGCACTGTCACCTTGGAGGAAGCACCGTTCTCTCTTTCATTCTTTTCTTTTTGCGAGGTAGGAAACACCTTTCTAATTTTCGGTATTTCAGAAGTCACAAAATTTAGGTGCACCATTTATATTCTTTTGTTGTTAATTATGGCCTGATCATTTCTAGTATGCACTTCTTCCAATAACAACAAATTCGTACAACGATTGTGGAGTTTGCCACTCGGTAGATCCCATCAGAAAATTGTGAAACAGAGCAAGATATAATAGTAGCATGGAGCCTTCTTCTGTAACCAGCATGCACAAGCACTCGATTTCAGCACTGGTCTTCTGATCGACCATGGCCAAGGAGAAAGATGGCAGGAATAAGAACAAGAAGGCACTGGTGACGATGGAATCACCGGTCGGCACGGCCCGTTTACGCCCGCTACCAACTGGATCGGGCTGTGCCGTGCTGATACAGCCCATGACTGTAAATGGGTCGTGCTGCCCTCTCGGCCCAGGCACGGTATGGTCCACTGGGCCGTGCCGGCATAGACCACGAGTTAAACGAGTTGTGTCATGCTTGGACCGGATCAACAGTATCGGTTCATGAGCCAACGTGATAAAACCCTACCCATTGGCCACCTCTAGAAGGAAACACCTACGGGTCTTTGTGATAGGGTGGTACGACAGCAGTGAGTGGGTTCTTGCGAAGAGCGGGTTCTTGTGAAGAGCCTCCGGTTAATTGAGGCTGCCTGCAGACTAGCAGGGTACAAGGACAAGTATTTTGGCAGCACCGCAAGGATTGTTGCGGCGGACGTCAGGTGTGTCGTCGTTGCTCCGCGGAGGAGACATGGCAGTTCTCTGTTGACCTTGAGACTATGGAGGCGGCGGAATACAAGTACGAACAAGTATGGGAGTATGGCTTATCCATGTGAGATGCCATGGCCACCTGTGTTGCCCGCCTGCGTAGTGCGTTGTACAAGAGAGCGTTGTGGAACGTGTGGTCCAATTGCGCTAAATGTCAGGCCATGATTTCCGACACAACTTATGAGACCTACCATGTATGAGATAAGCTCATATGGATGGACTGACAATAGGGTGAGGTAACTGCAAAAAGCTGCATGATGATCCCTTGAACTACATGACTAAGGAATTGTGTAGAGTTATCGGGTCGATTATCTCTTGTAGGTAAAGATGTACAGTCCCTGCAGAGTATAAACTGTTTGAACAGCTTTGCCTACAGTCAGGGGCGATCATGGGAATTTTCTCGAGTTAGTTCTATTTCAAAAATCTTGTGGGTAGGATGAAAACTTACCAAAGGATGTACTTTGACTTTGACTTTTCCTGGAGAGAAGTACTCCTGTGTCGATAATAAGGTGGATATACCCTAATGATTAAAATTTAGCATAGCTAGATGGAACCATGTAACAGGTGATGGAACATACACCGCTATAAATAATGCACAATTTCAATCTCTTTAATAAAGCATGTTTTTGTTAAAGTGCTAAGTCATAGGAAATTTTCATTGTGGTATTCACAAATATCGCTTTAAGCAAGTAAAAGAACCTGAGCCATCCTTGTTAAAGCCTTGCAATCATAAATACTTGTATTCTTTGTGTTGGCTCACGGAGCACTGTTGTATGTGCTCACTCTCGCTCTCAACCACTTTCAGAGTCCATGAACCGGAATCATTATGTCTACTGCAAGGACCAAAGAGATGAAGATGGTGAAGACGGTGGACATTAGAGTAGGATTGAGCAGTCTAGCTCTCGCTCCAAGCCTACTGACCAGGTTGACGTTTGGATTGTTCCAATATTGATCAGGCTCCTGATTAACATCGGTTGCACCTTAGTCTTTCCAGTCGCCTGCCTGCGGCGAGATGTGCCCCCTCCTTTTGGTTCCGCTATTGCTTTCTAATTTATGTAATGAACTTATTTGGCCTGACAGCCCTTTTGTAAACTTAGCTAGTTGTGAACTATTTGAACTCTGATATATTGTAATATTAATGCTTGGTATGGTTTGCAACATATATGAAATGAATTAGCAATGTATCTGTGAGCACTATCTATTGATCTAGGGAATAAAAGAGTGTTTTTACAGAGGATTCTGGATTTGCTAAATTCGGATCCGACACCCACGCAACATTTAACTCAACTAGTGCCTGACACAACAATGAGAATATTTGGTGAATTGCAGGAAGCCTACGGTACTTCTAGTTAACTGAGCGAAAAATATAGTCTGTAAAAGGTAGAGATGGAAATTGAAAGGCTATCATGTGTCCTCTGATCCAAAGTTATAAAAGCACATATACGGAGATCTTTTGCACATGAGGTGCAGCAGATGTCTCAGAGATGGTCTTCAAGTAGAGCCACAATGACACAGCATTGCACTACTAGAGGAGAGAGAGATTGTACAACAGAAACTGCATCTTGTTCGTAGTATAGTTGTTCATTGTAAGATGTTAGGCTTGGGAAGCAATGGGATTTTACTTAGCATCGGCTATGTTATATTTCTACATGTCATTCGTATCTCTCTCTCATCCCAGCGCCTCCTTTCTCCCCTTGTTTGAAAGGATTTTCATCTTTCAGACAGATTTCCACAATGTGCTTCGCTGATATTAGCTGGAAGAAACTGGTGATCATCTTTTCATGAGATAGATTTCCACGAGGTTTTCTCTTTTTATGAAAGATGTTGGCACAGCTTGGGGATCTTCTGGGATGGTTCTAATAGTTTCCATGAGAAAATCAGAGATCAAAACCATAGTGAAACGGAAAAACCTTTGATGCAACTCCTCGTTCTTTCCAACATTTGTGCCGGTACTTGTTGCGAGAATATGATACTTTGTAAAGAGCTAAAAGAGTTAAAGGTTTTTCATTGGACAGCTATTGCACTTGAAAACTCACTGTCCATGTTATTTAATTAATTTGAACTTAAAAATAACACTTGGTGCATCTGAACTATAGGGACATTTTGAACTTAAAAGCAATGTTGCCATTTGAACCATCTCAAAAGAAAATGTTGCCATTTGAACAGTCTTCAAAAAAAATTGTTGCCATTTGAACTATAGAGACATCATCTTATACAATAATGAGAGCATGGTGAATTGTTGCCATAGTGAGAGCATGGTGAATAGTAGAGAAGTTAGGCTTGGGAGGCGATAGGATTCCACTCTGCATGGTCTGCATAACTTATCGGTCGTACACTCATGCATTTTCTCCAGTAATCCAACGAGTCACAGTTTAACACATCATGTGAGTCTATCACACATTGCTATGAGTTTTTCAATCGAACCACACATTTTCTAGCGGTTTGAGTGGCTCTTTCAAGGGATTGTTTCTCATATTGGGAAAACAAGAACCTGGCATGATTAATTTCAGTCCCGTGAAAAGTTTTGATATATAAAGTGTTTGGAAAAAATAAACTTATATATATTGAGGGCTTTCAGCATGGAGCAACCGAGACTTTCATAACCATCTTTAATTAATTACAGAACATTCATTGGTACAGCATGTATGTACATAGCCTTATTAATTCGCTTCTATTTTCTTTTGGTTTTTCCTCTTTTGAGGCTTGGTATGCACCATGCTTAATCATCGAACCACATTGTGTTGCTATACCTTGTCGTCGTACTTCTCAGTGCAATATAACCACGTGCACGTTCATCAAACACATAGCCAAGACGTCAATTGGACCTAAATCCTGTCGAGTTGTGACCTCGATTCCATAAATCATATTGCTGCTGTACTCTAATAGCTAGACGTAGTTTACATACATAAATTTGTGCAACAGATGGATTAATACTTCATTCATTCCATCTTAAGAGGCATTTTTCAGCGTTGTCGCATAACTGAATAGGGATGGCAACAGACCGGGGGTAGCGGGGAAGCCTCCATGGCCCCACCCTGGTCCTCGCGGGGATTAAAAAAAACTAAATTTTTTTAAAAAATAATAGTTTGATTTTATTTATTAATTTATAATTACTTAAGCATATTTTTAAAATATATAGCTTCAAAGTATATATTCTAACATATAAATTCAAATTTTAGTCTAAATATACAAGAAAAATGTAATCTCTCATATTAAAAACTATAACCTATTATTAAAATATTTTTTTACCGTGTCCCTGTGGGACCCTACGGGGGAGAATGACCCTGTCCCCACCCTGCTAGCATAGTGGGCCCCGCCCATTCCCCGGTGGAGATCATCCCCCGCCCCCGCCTCCCATGGGGATATTCCTCACGGGGCCCCACCCCCAGGGGGAATTGCCACCTCTATAACTGAATCATGCATGTAAAGTTAATGATGTTTGTACCGATCCAAAGGAGTATTTAAATTTCTTTTGTTTTTGCCTTTTGCATTTTAATCCACTTTGGTAATTCTCTAATAATCTAATACATTATGTACAGCAGGATCCTTCCTTCCCAATGTACCGTTTTTCTTAAAAGAACAGCCACACCTTAATATAAGTAGACAGAGGACAGAGAGATTCTTGTGGTGAATTAGTCAAATATATAAATGGTGCTGGGGTTCTTCCCGTACTTTGAAGCACAAGGTTTTAATTTGGATCTTGATTTTAAAAAAAGACCGATCACTAGTGGCATGCTTCGTCGAGAGAATCTTTAGCTTTCAGTTTTCTGTGCTTCTTTGGCAACAATGGAAGAGACTAGTATTGTGGACTCATATTGGGGGCAGCATTATACTAGAAGAACAAGGCAGCAAACAACTCCATATGACGGCAGAAGCCGAGAAGTGCTGCAGAATTCAGAAGATGGTGGCAACGGCAAGAGTCTGGACGAGCTACAGCGGCTGTGAAGAGCTACAGCAGCCGACAACTAGCAGGTTTGGTTTGGGAAGTAGAGACTAATTAGGAAACTTTTGGTAGGTTATATGTTAAGAATAGGAGTCGGACTCTATTCCGATTCGGACGGGAATTCTGAGCTTCAGAGTTGCGTCCATGAGTTTAAGAATCTTCTAAAGAATGGTTGCAATAGTCCATGAGTTGTTGCCATTTGAACCAAAAAGTGCGCACTTGGTTCGATTTGAGCTCTACATAGAAGGTCTTGATATAATACGTCACGACTCACGATCTCTGACAAGTTCTAGTGAATACACTGGATTGAATGAAGAGCAGAGGATAGAATGCAGAGTTTGGTGGGAAGAACAGCGAATACAAGAGAGAGATTTGGGAGTTTTCATATATTTCATTGATTAAGAATACAAACTAATTCATTGACGCCCACACAACGTTCTAACTCAACTAGTACCTGACACAATAATGAGAGCATTTGGTGAAATGCAGGAACGCTACGGTACTTCAGTTAACTGAGCAAAAAATATACTAGCCTGTAAAACGTGGAGATGGAAATTAAAGGGCTATCATGTGTCCTCTGATCCAAAGTTATAAAAGCATATATATATAAGGAGATCTTTTGCATGAGGCGCAGCAGAAGTCTCAGAGATGGCCTTCAAGTAGAGCCACACAATGCCACAGCGTTGTACGAGACTACCAAGATAAAACTGGCACTAGAGGAGAGAGATATTGTACAACACAAACTGCATCTTGTTCGTAGTATAGTTGTTCATTGTAAGATGTTAGGCTTGGGAGGCAGTGGGATTTAGCATCGGCTATGTTACATTTCTACATGTGTGCTCATACTCCCACAAGTTATGTCACACCGAGCTGTTGGTGCCTCTGGTACCGCCGTCGGTTGCCTCCTCCTGCGCATTGGTGTCGTAGATCAGCTTCACATTGGTCAGCAGCGTTATATTGCAGATCGGTGTTGCAACTGGAGTGTCTTTCTCATCCTAGTGCCTCCTTCTTCCCCTTGTTTCGCAGGGTACCGAGGACCATCGGGTACCTCGAATCTGTTGAGAATGGGGACGGGAGGGAAGCTTGCCCGAGCTCCTTGTTCGGTCCAGGGAATAAGGGGATTTTTCCCCTACCGGGGCGGGGACATTACACTATCCTCGTAGGGAACATCTCTTTGTCATTCTATATATCGCATACTTCGAATCATGTTGTTTTATTTTGCATCTAGATCAAAAAAGAATAGACGCTATGGCCTATGGGCATGCATCGTTGAAAGGATTCTCATCTTTCAGATAGATTTCCACAATGTGCTTTGTTGACATTAGATGAAAGAAACAAGGGATCATCTTTTCAGGAGATTTTTTACGAAAGATGTCGGCACAGCTTAGGGGATCTTCTAGGATGGCTCTAATAGTTTTCATAAGAAAATCAGAGATCAAAACCTCTGTTAACATGGAGTGCTTGATGGAGATTATTATAATATAATGCTTGTCTATATTGCTAGTGAAACAGAAAAGCTTTTGATGCAGTTCCTTAATTCTTTCCAACATTTGTGCCAGTACTTTGCCAGTACTCGTGCGAGAATATGAGCTACTTTGTAAAGAGCTAAAAGAGTTGAATTTTTTTTTATGTTACTGCTTGCTTGGAGAACGTGGCTTTGTAATTTAATGTAACCTTTTCCCTTTATGATATGGGTTGTGATTCTCTTTTGTACACAGTAGAGTCGTCCTCCCTACTGTAATTCCCTTCAAAAATGGCGATGCGTAGAATATATTTCATCCTACAAACTTGACCTCTTTATTTTCCAGTCTGGTCAAAGCCTTTAGATAATGGTAGGAGTTTTCTTCCTTCTTATTTATTGAATAATAGTAATTGAATAGCATCTTATTTATTGAATAATAGTAATTGAATAGCAGCTAGCGCTATGGTACTCAACAATCCACCACTGTTGTAGGTACACACCAAACAGTAAAGAAAGGGTGTTACGGAGAGACCATGGAGAGGTTGTCCGTAGCCTTGCACACCCTGAAGATAGCAATAGAAGTCTGTGCTAGCATAATAAAAGTTCGTGATGTCTGGCTTTTGGCTAAAAAAGAGGGTTCTGCCTGTTCCCATGGTGCACTCAGGCAGTATTTATAGTCATAGGGGCTTAGTTATACAAATACCCCTTCCCTATCTTTATAGGGACACACATGTCCTTTCTCCTATTTGAAGTTACATAAATATCCCTATCTAAGTCTACTATTATAGGGGTACATATGTTATTTCTCTGACCTTGTAAGCTTCTATGAAGTTGTCGGCTGTCTTGGTGGCGTCATGTGCTGTTTGGGCCAAGGTGGGGGCTACTCCCCCAACAGTAGCCTTTCATGGTTGAGGGGCCTAGCATTTTGTGGGCCGAGACCATGCCTAGTGCCTCTTCGCCCCCTTCATCCCGTTGGCCCACCGAAAAGTGCCGGTGTGAGTCATGGCTAATTATGCTCTGAGTAAGCCATCGCACGCACACAGTGAGGTGCGAACGAGCGTGGTGACGGCTGCCGAGCACACATGGCAGCAGTTGGTTTTTTGGCTTTCGAGAGGCGAGGCGTCGCACTGGTCATAGGGTGGTGCCTCCCTGACTCATGTGGCCACCTTAGTGGTGCCGACTGGATCAGCGCGCAAGACCCTTGAGGCTCATTTGGTCACGGCGGTGGGTGCGGGTGCATGCATGGCAGCGGTTGGTTCATCGAGTTGTGCGTGACGAGGTGTCGTACTCGCCCCAGCCAGGTACGTGTCCCCTTGATTCTCGTGCCCTATCCAGGCATTAACTGCAACTGTCGCATCTCCCTTTTAAGCGTGTGTGCAATGCCCAATTTTGGCCATTTGCCTCCTGATTTGTCCATTGTTCTTCTGCCCTTCACCGTGTTACTTTGCTATTGTCACTCTCATGCTGCTGTTCTCTCTTCTCTTCCCCCATCACTACGTATTCTGCCGTTGGAATGGTGCATGCTAGTGACCACCGTGGCCGTTGCTCAACATCGGCCCCCTCCACCAGCTAGGCTGATCAGGATAACCATGCGGAGGTGGCTGCTGGGAACTAGTGGAAGGCATTGGAAAAGGCTGGTAGCATGTATGTGAACACCCTAGCGCCGTCGATTGCGTCAGAGAAGCTAGTGGAATCCCTGGTGCACGATAGAAAGATCTTGCCTCGTGACACCGTGCACCTTCCTAGCAGTAATGAGGTCAAGCCACGTCTGTAGGAGGGTGAGACCGTCATGTTCATGGCATACTTTGATGTTGGGCTCTGCATCCCAGCTGCGTGATTCATCGGTTATTTGCTGTAGCTGTACGAGCTGGAGCTCCAACAGCTGACTTCGCATGCCATCGCCCGGCTAGTTGTGTACTCCTGGGTGGCTCGCTCGGAGGGCAGCCAACTGTTGGTGATATGCCCTAGAGGCAACATGGAGATGTTGAATATATCACATACTATGTTTATGATACATTGCTTTGTTCCTTGAAATAGACATTATCATTATTGATCAATGAGTATGTGACTTATTCATGAGACTCTTAATGCCAAAATGTTGCTATTTCTAAATGATCCCTGATTATATTTCATATGAGGAACAAATATGATTCAAAGATCAGCATATGTATTGATTGATGATCATGTCTCATGGATCATGGTATGGAGATACCAAATCAATAATATGGACATGTGTTAGTGAACATATGTTGGATAGACCCGCCATGAGACACTGCAGAGATTCCATGTGTCATCGGTTGGTCTCAAGTAGTGTTTATGTGGAATCCTTAGACTTGAGATCATCATGGTTCCCAAGATGCGTAGTAGCTACTTTGGGACTACTAAACACTACTCCGTAATCGGGTAGTCATAAAAGTAGTCTTTGGGTTTGCCATGAAACATGTAGTGGGATGTGAATGATCAAGATAGAATTTGCCCTCCTTATGGGAGAGATATCTCGGCCCCTCGATGTAATGGATTATGAAAGTGCATGGCCATGCCAAGGTGATTGAGGAGTCAATCACGAGTTTATAATCCATCACGGAATCGAGAGAGTGATTGAGCTATTAAGAGGATGACACAGGTCTCGCCTTGAGCTTAATCTATATCGTGAGGCAAAGGGATTAGTACATGAGAACATTACGAGTTTCACCAATATGATCTTTACGTATACTTTGGGGTTAATATGTCTTACTAGAGGCCGCTATTAACACGGTGACCGGAAAGGTGTTTCGGTCGCGACCAAGTATACGTGAACCTGCTGTGGTCGCACACTTAACGGGTTGGAACACTAATTCGAATGTGATTCGGATATGGGCTCAATTCGGATAGAGATCCGGATAGACTCCTATTGGGCCTCGGTCCACGAGGCCCAAGTGAGGAGGTCTATATATGGAGGCGAGGGCCGAGGGAACGCACCTGATAATCCCGAGCTAATCCGTAGCCGCCACCTCCAGAGCCAAACCCTAGCCGCTCGCGAGTGCTGGTACACTCGCGATCGGCGCCCCCACCCGGACGTGTGGATACCGGTGGAGGCGCCGCTCGTTGCGGCGTTGATCGGCATCAACAACCTCTGATTGGATCCGCTCGTGGTGTGGTTGATCGCGTGGAGGAGACGATCGGTTCGGGACGATCGACTACTTCCACTACTACTTCGACGCGTGGTTGGATCGGCTTCTCCAACTCTTCTTCATCACGCTGCGTCTAGTGGTAACGATCTATGATCCTTCCTTAAGCATGATGTTCTTGTGTGCGCGGTAGAAAATTTTGTTTTCTGCTATCGTAGCCTACTCGCGATCCATTAGTGGTATCAGAGCCATCTTGCTTAGTTTGCGATCTGGATCAGTGCATATGTTGATATGCGGTTGTAATAGATTGGATCTATTACGGACTAGATCAATCGGTCATAAGGGGTTGGAATATGTATGAGTTGATAGCATCATGTGGCCAAAAAGATTAGTTCGTGCTCCTTCTTTGATGTACACGCGACTTGCCCCTACCTACCGGTAACACCATCGGGCTAATCACAAGACAATCGAGATTGAGACAACAGATCGAGGTCTTGTGTTGCGGTCTCCTCAAGCATACCAATCGCGATGATTGATGTGATTGATCTAATGAAAATTGAGACATTTTGAATGGCTCGGATTTGGGTTGATTTGATCGACCCGATGAGATTTTCATAGCGATTTCATAGATGCGATCTATGTAATTCCGTGATGGACCGCCGTTGTGTACACGCATAGATTGTTATAGAAACACATTCATGTCAGGGCGGTAGAATATGTTCTACGCTTAACTTGTTTTTGCAGGGAATGATGTGAATGGTATGGCATAGATGCATATGTGATGCATGTGTGTTTTGGCGGCCTGTGTGTCGTATTAATCACACCGGTTGAGGTCGTTCTTTAATTGTATAACGACTGCGTGTCGACTTGTGATGCTTGAGCTCCCATGTAATTCATTTGCTACCTATTAGTTGTAATAGTTTAGTTCTTTGCTATGGAGGCTTCAAGCATGATGACAAAGAGGACAAGAAGTGTGGCGAAGAGTATCACCGTGGAACCATGGCGATGGCAACCACTACGATACAAAATGCCATACCATTCACAAGATAATGTGATTATATGCATGTGATGTTTATTTCTTGTCATACTATTCTTTCATGCCATACCAACTAAGGGTTAGTTTTTCATGATAGAATAGCTTCTCTCAAGAAAAATTAAGAATTTGTTTTGATGCCCTTCCAATTCATCGCGCTATAAGAATCATGATCATTGTTTGGTAGGTCCGCCAAAGCGAGTACCATCAACTATCTTGATCTAATAGGGTGGATGTCGGACATCCACATGCATAGTATTGGTTTACTTGACAAGGCTATCAAATTAGATTTGGGCCTTGGGGCATGGTGTTGGGAGCCGGGCATTGGATGCCACCCAACAAACAAGAGTCACATAAGATGTGATTAGCAAGTGTTGCTTACCTCGTCACTAGGTTTCTAGCAAGGATGCCAAAGCTCACTAGAACTTAGATGAACATGGATCTTGACCACTATATGTCGTTAGAGGAAGACGATTACAAAACATATAGTGGGAGTATCTTTGTTAAATTGTTTAATGGAAGATCAAACATGAACATAGTGCTAAACTTTGCATATTCTTTGTTGTAGATCATGTCAACTAATGCCGCATCCAGCTTCTTTTAATTTGCGATCTATTCTTGAGAAAGAAAACTCAATGGAACGAACTTTTGGATTGGTATCGCAACCCGAGAATTGTTCTCAAGCAAGAGCGCAAGGAGCATGTCCTTGAGTCTCCTTATCCCGATGACTTGCCCGATAATGCTACCGTGGTCGCACGGAAAGCTTATGAGAAGCAAATGAATGATTACCTTGATGTGAGCTGTCTCATGCTTGCCACAATGTCCTCTCGAGCTTGAAGCAATATGAGAACACGATGCCTACAATATCATTGTGGGGTTGCGTGGTATGTTTGAGAACCAAGCAAGGGTGAGAGGTTCAACACTTCAAAGTCCTTGTTTGCGTGCAGCTTGCGTAAGGGAATCCGTCGACCCTCATGTGATTAAGATGATTGGCTACATTGAGAGTCCGAAAAGCTTGATTTTCCCTTAGCCAAGAGTTGGCAACCGATGTGATTCTTCATCGCCCCCTCGAGCTTTGAGCCATTCATTCGAACTATCACATGAACAACATGGACAAGACCTTGGCCGAGTTGCATGGGATGCTAAAATCACCGAGGAAAGCATTAAGAAAAGCAGCCATCATGTGATGATGATGCAGAAAGGCAAGGGCAAGCCCTATGTAAAGAAAGGCGCGGTCAAAGAAAGTTAGCTCCCGATGAGATCGCGAGCGGTTCTAAGGCCAAGCAAGTCAAGAAGGGTCCTGCTCGATGCGATTGCTACTATCAGAAGCAATCGTGACATTGGAAAAGGAACGCCCAAAGTACTTGGAGGATCTTGAGAAAAGAAGGAAGTACGACTTCGCTCCGGTATAAATGTTATAGAAATCAATCTTGCTACTTCATCTACCGATTCTTGGGTATTTGATACGGATCGGTTGCTCACATTTGCAAATCGCTGCGGGGCTAAGAAGAAGTAGAAGTTTGAGGAGGAGCGAAGTGGATCTTCGCTGGCAATGGAGCAAAAGTTGTCATGGTGGTGTTGGCACCATGCCATTGTCTTTACCTTCGTGATTAGTTTTGGAATTGAATAATTGTTATTGTGTTCCATCTCTTTCCAAGAACATTATTTCGCTTCATGTTTACAAGCGAAGGTTATGACTTTAGATCCGTGAACAATGGTTGTTCTCTTTATTTCAAAGATATGTTCTATTGTCATACTCCATTGGTGAATGGGTTATATGTTCTTACTCTTGAAGAGTCATCGGTCTATAACATTAATACAAAGAGGCAACGATCGAATGATTTGAATCCCACGCTTATTTGGCACTGCCGCTAGGTCACATAAATGAGAAACGCATGGAGAAGCTCCATAGAGATGGTATTCGCACTCATTTGATTTTGAATCATTTGAGACATGCGAATCTTGTTTACTTGGCAAGATGACAAAAGCACCTTTCACCGGTCAAGGTGAACGGCAAGTGACTTATTGGCACTCGTACATTCGATGTATGTGGACCAATGAGCTCAACACCGAGGTGGTTTTCAAGATTTCATAATTTTTATCGATGACTTTAGTAGATATGGATATATCTACCGATGAAGATAAGTCCGAATCCTTTGAAAAGTTCAAAGAATTCCAAAATGAAGTGCAAAATCATTTAGGCAAGACAATCAAGTTTCTACGATCCGATCGTGGAGGCGAGTATTTGAGCCATGAGTTTGGTAATCATCTCAAGGATTGTGGAATTGTTCCACAATTGACTCCGCCCGAACACCTCAATGGAATGGGGTATCTGAACGAGAAATCGCACCTTATTAGATATGGTGCGCCCATGATGAGCCACAGAATCTTCCGTTGTCTTTTGGGGTACGCTCTGAAACAAACCGCTTTCACACTAAATGAGTTCCATCAAAATCGAGAGAAAAACACCATATGAGATGTGGACAGACAACGTCCTAGCTTGTCTTTTCTTAAGATTTGGGGATGTGAGACTTATGTAAAACGTTTACAACTGATAAGCTCACCCCAACCGATAAATGCTTCTTTATCGGGTATCCTAAGGAAACAAAAGGATATTACTTCTATAATCAAGAAGAAGGCAAAGTGTTTGTCGCTCAAGCATGGTGTCTTCTTAGAGAAAGAGTTTCTCTCAAGAAGGGATAGTGGGAGCATGGTGCAACTTGAAGAAATTCGAGAAACACCGAAAACGTTTCAGCTCCTACGTAACCACAACAGATGAACAAACTGTTGAAGAACCTGCTAGGACACACCGCACCACGTGGGTCGAGAGGTCACGTCGTGCACCGAGAGGTACATGTTCTTGACTACTCAACAACGGGACATATTGTTGTTAGACAACGATGAGCCTAAGACCTATGAAGAAGCGATGATGGGACCAGACTCGAGAAATGGCTTGAAGCCATGAGATCCGAAATTGAATCCATGCACGTAATCAAGTTTGGAACTTGGTTGATCCACCGATGGTGTTAAAACCATTGAGTGCAAATGGGTTTTCAAGAAAAGATAGACATAGATGGAAATGTTCACATCTATAAAGCGCGATTGGTGGCCAAAGGTTTCAAACAAATTCAAGGTGTTGATTATGATGAAACTTTTTCGCCGTCGCAATGCTAAAGTCTATTCGGATCATTCTAGCGATTCTCGCTTATTTCGACTATGAAATATGGCAAATGGATGTCAAAACAGCTTTCCTTAATGGAAATCGAGTGAGGATGTGTACATGACACGCCCCACGTGTTTTGTCGATCCGCAATCGCCTAGAAAGATATGCAAGTCGCAAAGATCTATTTATGGATTAAAGCAGCATCTCGGAGTTGGAACATTCGCTTTGATGAAGTAATCAAAGGGTTTGGTTTCATCAAGAATGAAGAAGAGCCTTGTGTTTACAAAAGGCTAGTGGGAGCGCACTCGTGTTTCGGTCTTATATGTGGATGACATATTATTGATCGGAAATGACATTCCTATGTCGAATCATAAGTCTTCATTGAAAAGTAGTTTCTCTATGAAAGACTTAGGAGGGGCGACATATATTCTGGGCATCAAGATCTATAGAGATAGATCAAAAGGTCGATTGGATTAAGCCAAGATACGTACATTGACAAGGTGTTGAAAAGGTTCAACATGCGGATTCCAAGAAAGGCTTCCTACCTATGTCACATGGTATAAATCTTAGCAAGAATCGGTGTCCTAGTACACCGATGAGCGGATAAAATGAATGCGATTCCATATGCTTCACTATTGGATCCATTATGTATGCCATGCTTTGTACACGCCCGATGTCTCAGATGCTTTAAGTGCTACGAGTAGATACCACGATCCGTGAAAGTCATCGGATTATCGTAAAGAACATCTTGAAGTACTTGAGAAGAACTAAAGATGTGTTCCTCGTCTATGGGGTGAGGAAGAGCTCGTTGTAAATGGTTACACCGATGCTAGCTTCCAAACCGACAAAGATGATTTTAGATCGCAACTGGATTTGTGTTCTCACCGAATGGCGGTGCAAAGGAGTGGAAGAGTTCCAAGCAAGAGACGGTTGTCGATTCTACAACAGCCGAGTACATAGCGGCTTCGAAAGTCGCTAAAGAGGTCGCTTGGATCAAGAAATTTGTTTCGAGCTTGGTGTGATGGCTAGTGCCTCCACCCAATGGACCTCATCAGGACAACAAGTGGAGCCATTGCGCAAGCCAAGGAGCCTAGATCGCACTGTAAGTCCAAGCACATTCTACGGCGATTTCATCTCATCCGCGAGATTGTGGAGAGGCGATGTTAAGATATGCAAAGTACACACGGATTTGAACATTGCGATCCGCTGACAAAGCCGCTTCCCACCCAAAGCATGAGGCTCACACTAGGGCAATGGGTATTAGATACCCACATGGTTGACTCTAGTGCAAGTGGGAGATCATGGTGATATGCCCTAGAGGCAACATGGAGATGTTGAATATATCACATACTATGTTTATGATACATTGCTTTGTTCCTTGAAATAGACATTATCATTATTGATCAATGAGTATGTGACTTATTCATGAGACTCTTAATGCCAAAATGTTGCTATTTCTAAATGATCCCCGATTATATTTCATATGAGGAACAAATATGATTCAAAGATCAAGATATGTATTGATTGATGATCATGTCTCATGGATCATGGTATGGAGATACCAAATCAATAATATGGACATGTGTTAGTGAACATATGTTGGATAGACCCGCCATGAGACACCGCAGAGATTCCATGTGTCATCGCTTGGTCTCAAGTAGTGTTTATGTGGAATCCTTAGACTTGAGATCATCATGGTTCCCAAAGATACGTAGTAGCTACTTTGGGACTACTAAACACTACTCCGTGGCGGGTAGTCATAAAAGTAGTCTTTGGGTTTGCCATGAAACATGTAGTGGGATGTGAATGATCAAGATAGAATTTGCCCTCCTTATGGGAGAGATATCTCGGCCCCTCGATGTAATGGATTATGAAAGTGCATGGCCATGCCAAGGTGATTGAGGAGTCAATCACGAGTTTATAATCCATCACGGAATCGAGAGAGTGATTGAGCTATTAAGAGGATGACACAGTCTCGCCTTGAGCTTAATCTATATCGTGAGGCAAAGGGATTAGTACATGAGAACATTACGTGTTCAAATTGATATGATCTTTACGTATACTTTGGGGTTAATATGTCTTACTAGAGGCCGCTATTAACACGGTGACCGGAAAGGTGTTTCGGTCGCGACCAAGTATACGTGAACCTGCTGTGGTCGCACACTTAACGGGTTGGAACACTAATTCGAATGTGATTCGGATATGGGCTCAATTCGGATAGAGATCCGGATAGACTCCTATTGGGCCTCGGTCCACGAGGCCCAAGTGAGGAGGTCTATATATGGAGGCGAGGGTGAGGGAACGCACCGATAATCCCGAGCTAATCCGTAGCCGCCACCTCCAGAGCCAAACCCTAGCCGCTCGCGAGTGCCGGTACACTCGCGATCGGCGCCCAACCCGGACGGTGGATACCGGTGGAGGCGCCGCTGCGCGGCGTTGATCGGCATCAACAACCTCTGATTGGATCCGCTCGTGGTGTGGTTGATCGCGTGGAGGAGACGATCGGTTCGGGACGATCGACTACTTCCACTACTACTCGACGCTGCGTGGTTGGATCGGCTTCTCCAACTCTTCTTCCACTGCGCTGCGCGTCTAGTGGTAACGATCTATGATCCTTCCTTAAGCATGATGTTCTTGTGTGCGCGGTAGAAAAATTTTGTTTTCTGCTATCGTAGCCTACTCGCGATCCATTACCAACCTTGCATGGCAATCTTCGCGTTTGTTGTGGGGATGACCCCCACCAACATCCATTCGTCCTGCTAGGCCAAGAGGCCCAATAAGGCATGTAAAAGATATGTATACTCTCTAAATAGTACCCTGTGGTAGGGGCGCTATTGTAAGAAGGCATTATGGCCATGTATATATATACTTCCTTGGGTTAACAAGGGAGGCATATAGCTCATTTTCTTACACACTCTGTTAGTATCCTAACTTATTGTTTGACCCAAAGCCACAATAGTTGGCACCATCCGTGGGGGTCGATGAGTAAGATGCGAGCTTGAGAGAAGCTATGGCATCAGAGAAAGCAACATCAACAACTAAGCGAAAGATAAGCATGGTGGCAGCGACTGCTAACGCCGACGTGCGAAGGCGGATGGTCAAAGGCCCGCCAGCCCTATGACAGGGACACATGGGCGTCACGGCTAGTGAGCAGTTGGCACCGACATGAGAGGCTGGCTCTAAGGATAGTGTTGGCATGTGTCGACCATGACACCCGCATCACGGTCGTCGACCATGATGCCCACACCACGACTGTCGACCACGATGTCCGCATTATGATCGTCGATCATGACACCCGCGCCATGATTATCGACCACGATGCCCACATCACGGCCATCGACCATGACACCCGCGCCACAACGGTTGACCACGATGCCTGTGTCATGGCCGTCAACCATGATACCCGTGCTATGACTATCGACCACGATGCCCACGCCGCGATTGTCGACCATGACACCTTCGCAAGCACGGCTGTTAACTGTGATGCCCACGCAAGCACGGGTATAGACCTCAGTACTTGCACTGGTATGTCCATCGACCTGGGTGCTCGTGGTGACCCCGTCGTCAACCACCACACTTACTGCATCAACATGCCTACTGACTCCAGCGTCCAAGCCATCTACGTTAACAACCTCCTAGAGAGCACCTCCGCACCAGCAAACCCCGTTGCACGAGTGGCGGAGGGCACGCTAGTGGCAGCTCTTGGAACGCTGCTACATGAGCTGGCAGACCTCCAGAGTGCCATGTGGGAGATGCAAGAGGCTCAGAGTCAACAAATACCAACCGCCACAACGGCAGAAGTCGCGGTCGAAATGGCTGATAGCCATGAAGCCCCTACCCCCCGCTCATAGTACACTCCAGCATGTGGATTCAGTCTCCTCTGTCCATCGGCCTGTAGTGGGCTGCAAGGCTGGAGGACATCAAGATGCCCACCGTTGAGCCACTCAAGGGTGACACGGACCCCTGAGAGTTTGTACACGTCTACAAAACGGCCATCAAAGAGGCTGAAGGTGATGACTCCACAAAGACAAAGGGATTGTCGCTTGCCCTTTAAGGGATAGCGCTCTCCTGGTTCTTCACCCTCGCACCATATTCCATATACACGTGGGAGCAGATCTAGGATTGCATGTATAACAATTTTCAAGGAAACTACACCGAATGGGTGGATGCTGACTAGCTTTTTGCTGTCAAGCAGAAACTTGCGGAGAAGCTCAAAGAGTATTTCCAGCACTTCACTAAGGTCCGCTACCAAGTCAAGGACGTAAGAGAGACCATCATCACCAACACAGCAATACGAGGTCTACACCATTGGATACTAGTGCATGCTATACCGTCGAGTTCTACCTCGACAGGATATATAGTATCTTGCCATTGGATCGTGTTTCATTGGACGACCCACAACTCACCTCGACTCACCCGGGTTGTGGCACATCTAGGGTTGAAGTGACATGGTGATGGGGGATTAATTTATGGATTGGAGCATAGAGACCATATCCCAGCCAGGTAGTCTAGACACCAACCCAACCCAACCATGGACACATGAGCACAAGAACCGATAGGAATGGGGAAAGTAGCTCGTGAATCAGGGGAAAGCAGAGGCCATTGAGGCTTACCAGCCAATGCTGTCCCGGATCACCCCTCCCCCCTGGTCGCCTCATATGAGATCGAGCTCAGTAGGTGGCGAATTGTGACACGCAACCGGCTTTAGTGGACTTCACTCGCTGTGAGCAAGAGTAGGTAGGAAAGAGAGAGACTGCATGTAAAAGTGAAGGGGAAGAGACTACAGAGAGAGGGGTGCTCTGCTGTATGACAATTGACAAGTAGGGTCTTCACTAGGCTGGGTATGGATAGCCCAAACCCACACGGCCATAGACCACAGCCCAGACAAGCCTCATGGGTATCATCATGAACTTTTATGAAACCTCATAAAATCTTATGAAATTTGATAAAACCTCATGGAACACCATAAAACTTAATTATAAAACCTAGTCAACTTGTGGGTTCAAGAATGTGAACCAGTACCGTTCATGGCCATGACCTCCTGCGGCAATCAGCCTCTCTTCAAGGACGGCAAGGGATAACGGCTCTTGCTACAAGGTAGTTTTAGATTCTTAAGACCATTTTTGTTCGGCCATAGTCCATACTCCATACTAGTAGTATTTTTGTTGGCCGGCCCATTGCCCTTCCTCCATGGCTCGATGCCCCGTCCTATCACTGCACTGCCATAATGTGGTGTGGGACGGGCATGGTATGGTATGTTCGGTGGCAGTGGCACGCACACAGTTGCACTACTACTCATCACTAGTGTTAGGATGGACGATGTGCCGTCGCTTGTTCGCATCATGATATTCATATTCATGGCATTACGATGGTGTCGCCGGTCTATTGCTCCGGTCGGACGGAGACGGTGGCGATCACAGACATGAACTACTACCCCGCCACTGCAGCCCTTGCGCTGGTGGCATGCCACGAGCGTCGCTG
This sequence comes from Bonia amplexicaulis, assembly GCA_036346245.1. Taxonomy (NCBI): domain Eukaryota; kingdom Viridiplantae; phylum Streptophyta; class Magnoliopsida; order Poales; family Poaceae; genus Bonia; species Bonia amplexicaulis. The sequence continues at coordinate 8,777,816 of CM070759.1, read as the reverse complement.
CAGACCTCGTCGGCCGCGCACCACGAGCGCTGCTGTAGCCCACCGCCGCCGCGCGCTAGCCAGCTGTCGCCGCTCGCCAGGCCGCGCCAAAGAATGGAGAGAAAGAGCGAGACGCGACATGAGAAAGCTGGATAAGGCACTCTTTGAGTCGACATGGAAGAGATAACCCATTAAATAGTGATGCACTATTTCTTTTGTATTACTGCTTGTTTGGAGATCTCGGATTCGTAACGTCCTGCATTTTTTTCTTCCTTTTTTGCATTTTAATCCACTCTGGTAATTCCACCCAGAACAAGTGGGCCGTGTGTGCGCCACCATCTGGACGTTGTCTCTCCGCTCTCTCACCGTCGCTCAGCGAGGCACTCGTGCTCGTGGTCAGAGGCAGAACCAGCCTAAGCTAAGCCTTAGGCTAGACCTATTGCTTTTAGATCGACTCTTGAATTAACTCTATTTTTTTATTTTTTTTATAAATTTTACATAGATTTTAGTTGTCAGGCTACAGTCTCACCGCTTCTTCCAAATGTCCTGCTGATGGTTTGCCGTATCCAAACGTACGGCATCTATCGCCTTCTTTGTGTCTGTGCTGACTATTGCTTGTTTGCTAGTACATTTGGGCCCAGGACTTGGATTAGTCGGGTGTTGGCTGGTGAAAAGCTTGTAATAGGATAGTATAGTGTTGGAGCCAGTTTTTATTCTGTCAAACTGCTGTAGACTCAATCTACCCCTTGTACTATTTCATTGCAAACTGGTTTCCCCAGTTACACGTACTGAACTATCTGTTGGTAACGTCATTCTTCGCATTTTTCATTCACCGGTCTCTTCAGGCAGTTAACGTCATTTTCGCACTGCTCATACTAGGAGTAACTGTGAACACTCATCTTCACATGTATTTTCGTGTATTTATCATATCATATAGATCATCATTATTTATCTATTTTAATCATATTTGTTTTATTTTAATCATGTATCCGAAATAAACAGAAAAACAACACAAGTAGTCTGCAAAGATGAAAATTACAGTTCATCACCTTGTTTCTTTATATCCATGCAATCTATAAAGACAAACAAAAAGACAACTCACTATACGAGCTGTCTTTTGTGCTGTCTATAGGTGACATAGAAGAGTGCTATAGATAATAGCTGTCTATACCATTGTATATGCCCTAACTCAACTAGTACCTGACACAATAATGAGAGCATTTGGTGAATTGTAGGAATTCTACGGTACTTTAGTTAACTGAGCCTAAAATATACTCCCTCTGTTCTTTTTACTTGACTTTCTAGAATCCGTATCATCAATTTTTCTAATATTTAACCACTAATAGATATAAAACTATATATATTGGCTATATCAAAATTATATCATTAGATTTATCGTTAAAAATACTTTTATAATATTACAATTTTATTAGTATATATTATTGTAAAGTTATAAAAAATAGCGGTCAACGTTATATCTCGAATACCATAAAAAGAAAAAAATATCAAGTAAAAAAGATCGAAGTGGGTAGCCAGTAAAACGTGGAGATGGAAATTAAAAGGCTATCATGTGTCCTCTGATTCAAAGTTATAAAAGCATATACGGAGATCTTTTGCCTGAGGCGCAGATGTCTCAGAGAAGGTGTTCAAATAGAGCCACACAATGCCACAGCATTGTACGAGACTACGAAGATAAACCTGGCACTAGAGGAGAGAGATATTGTACAACAGAAACTGCATCTTGTTTGTAGTACAGTTGTTCATTGTAAGTTGTTAGGCTTGGGAGGCAGTGGGATTTTACTTAGCATCGGCTATGTTACATTTCTATTTGTCATGTGCGATCATACTCCCACAGGTCATATTGCTGCTGTACTCTCATAGCTAGATATCTCAACTTGCCTTGTCAGTACTTATATTTTTCATATTTACTCTTATTTGGTTAGAAATGAATCGGTCTCGTGTTTTAAGTATTTATTTCAGCTTCCGCTAGTTCTTTAATAAAATATTCTTAAAGTTTTAATTCAATTGTAATTTCTATTGTTGTTTTATTATTATATTCCTTACTTTAGCGATGACGTACCATAGTAGTATCTCATATGGGTATGTGAGATGCTACATAAATTAAAATATTGCATATATAAAATAAAAAATTTACACACATGAAATCAAATAAAAATCTCAATATTGCACGCATGAAATCGAAATGTTACCTACATAAAATTAAAATGTTGCATACATGAAATGAAAAAATGTTGCAACAAAAATATAGACTTAAAATATTACAAACATGAACGTAAAATATTACAAACATAGACAAAAAAATATTACAGCTAAGCGTACAGAGCTAGCGCCTAGATCGAACGTCCGCGCACTACCATCTCCCTTTCTTTTGTATTACGCTTGGTTGGAGATCTCGGATTCGTAACGTCATGCATTTTTTCCATTTTGCATTTTAATCCACTTTGTTAATTCTCCAATAATCTAATACATTATGTACAGCACTATCCTTCCAATGTACTGTTTTCCTTAAAAGAACAGCCACACACCTTAATATAAGTAGACAGAGGACAGAGAGATTCTTGTGGTGAATTAGTCAAATATATAAATGGTGCTGGGGTTCTTCCCATACTTTGAAGCACAAGGTTTTAATTTGGATCTTGATTTTTTTAAAAAAAAAAACTGGTCAATAGTAGCATGTTTCGTCGACAGAATTTTTGGCTTCAGTTTTTCTGTGCTTCTTTGACAACAATAGAAGAGACAAGGGATCATCTTTTGTTTAAATGCCCTTTTTAGTAAAACATGTTAACACATCTTAAGAATTTTCTAAAGAATGGTTGCAACAATCCATGGATTATTGCCATTTGAACCAAAAAGTGCGCACTTGGTTCGATTTGAACTCTACATAGAGGATCTCGACACAATATGTCACGACTCACGATCTGTGACAAGTTCTGGTGATACTATACAGAGTTTGGGGTGGGAGTTTTGATATATTTCATTCCTTAAACCTTCTCTGAGTAGACTGGACAGTAAGTTGGACCTATCCATTAGAGAATTTAAGCTGTGCTCAGTTGGGCATTTTTACGTGGCTTTTGGTTTTTTATTGTAGCTAGTTTATTTTACACCGTAGCAGCTGGTAGCTTTTTAGCGTAATTAAACTTAAAAAATTAAAAATAGAATAACAGGTTATTCCATTACGGACAATACAAAGAAACACTGAAAAAAAGGAAAGAGAAACAAATGCCCAAACAAAAGCTAAAAAACCAGAAAAAATAAAATTAAAGAATAACAAACTAGAAACCAAAAACCAAAAAATAAAGCTAAAAGCTGAAAACTGTAGCCGAATACAAGTCCATTCATTGACGCCCACACAACATTATAAGTGAACTAATACCTGACACAGTAATGAGAGCATACCCAACCATTGACGATCGGGAACGCATGCACGGGCGAGGCCACGTCGCCCCACAAGCCCAACCCCAGCGTGGCGCGTGGCGCCCGAAAACCGTCGGCTGTGGGAGGTAATAACCCGAGTTTTTTCGAAATTGCGTACATGTCCCTGGTTCTCGCGAAAAGGTCCCTGGATTTTTTCCCCGCTTTTGCGTGATAGCCCCTCGCTTTTACGAATTACGATAGATCCCATTTTCACGTATGTGCCCTTAGTTTTTTCAAAAGAACCCTTTACTTTTCCCGAAAATACGCTTTTGCCCCTGCTTTTTCCCCAGTCCTCACTTTTACGTACAAGCCCTTTAACTTTACCGAAAATACGATTTTGGGTTTTTTTCTCCTCACGAATTATCGCCTCTTTTTTTTTTTACGTACGGTGGTCGGCGCGACCCTTTACTTTTCCCGAAAATATGTGTTTGCCCCGGTTTTTATCGTCCTCGTTTTTACGTACAAACCCTTTAACTTCTCCGAAAATACGTGTTTGACCCGGTTTTTTTTACTCCTCACGAATTATCGCCTCTTTTATTTTTTTACGATGATGGTGGCGGCGCGCGCCGCGCCACGAGACTAGTTTGGTGAATTGCAGGAACGCTACGGTACTTCTACTTAACTGAGCAAAAATAGCCCTCCATTCTTTTTACGTATTTAAAATTTGTACCGTAAATTTTTATAAAAATTATATTATAAAATTTGAAGTTAAAAATATTTTTTATAATATTACACTTTTATTATTGTATTTTAATGTAAAGTTATAAAAAGTAGCGGCCAAATTTATATCTCGAAGATCATAAAAAATCTAAAACATCAAGTACAAAAGAATGGAGGGACTAGCCTGTAAAACGTGGAGATGGAAATTAAAAGGCTATAATTTGTCCTCTGATCCAAAGTTATAAAAGCATATATACGGAGATCTTTTTGCATGAGGCGCAGCAGAAGTCTCAGAGATGGCCTTCAAGTAGAGCCACACAATGACACAGCATTGTACGAGACTACGAAGATAAACCTGGCACTAGAGGATAGAGATATTGTACAACAGAAACTGCGTCTTGTTCGTAGTATAGTTGTTTATTGTAAGATGTTAGGCTTGGGAGGCAATGGGATTTTACTTGGCATCGGCTATGCTATATTTCTACCTGTTATATGTGTTCATACTCCCACAAGTTATGTCACACTGAGCTGTTGGTGCCTCTTCTCCCGGCGTCGGTTGCCTCCTCCTGCCGCATTGGTATCGTAGATCAGCTTCACATTGGTCGGCAGCGTCATATTGCAGATCGGCGTTGCAACAGGAGTGTCTTTCTCATCCCAGTGCCTCCATCCTCCCCGTGTTTCATAGGGTACCGGGGACCATCGGGTACCCAGAATCTGTTGGGGATGGGGATGGAAGGGAAGCTTGTCGGGTACACAGTGTTTCTCGAGTTGTGCGCGATGAGGCATCGCACTCGCCTCGGCCAGGTACATGTCCCCTTGATTCCCGTGCCCGGTCCAGGCATTAACTGCAGCTGTCGCATCTCCCTTTTAAGCATGTGTGCAATGCCCAATTTTTGCCATTTGCCTCCTGATTTGTCCCTTGTTCTTTTGCCCTTCACTGTGTTACTTTGTTGTTGTCACTCTCCTACTGTTGTTCTCTCTTCTCTTCCCCCATCGCCATGTATTCTGTCGTCGGAATGGTGCGTGCTAGTGACCACCGTGGCCGTTGCTCAACGCCGGCGCCCTCCACCAGTCAGGCTGATCAGGACAACCATGCAGAGGTGGCTGCTGGGAAATGGTGGAAGGAATTGGAAAAGGCTAGCAGCATGTACGTGAACATGCTAGGGCCGTCGATTGCGTCAAAGGAGCTAGTGGAATCCCTAGTGCACGATAGAAAGATCGTGTCCTATGACACCGTGCACCTTCCTGGCATCAATGAGGTCAAGCTACGTCTATAGGAGGGTGAGACCATCGTGTTCGCGGCATACTTTGATGTCGGGCTCTTCATCCCAGTTGCATGATTCATCGGTTATCTATTGCAGTTGTATGAGTTGGAGCTCTAATAGCTGACTTCGCATGCCATCGCCCGACTAGCTATGTACTCTTGGGCGGCCCGCTCGGTGGGTAGCCAACCTTGCATGGTGATCTTTGCGTTTGTTGTGGGGATGACCCCCATCAACATCCATTCATCCTACTGGGCCAAGAGGCCCAATAAGGCATGTAAAAGTTATGTATACTCTCTGAATAGTACCTTGTGGTAGGGGCATTATTGTAAGAAGGCATTATGGCCATGTATATATACTTCCTTGGGTTAACAAGGGAGGTATATAGCTCATTTTCTTACACACTTTGTTAGTATCCTAACTTACTGTTTGGCCCATAGCCACAATAGTTGGCACCATCTATGGGGGCGATGAGCGAGCTATGAGCTTGAGAGAAGCTATGGCACCAAAGAAAGCAATGTCGATAACTAAGCAAAAGAGAAGCATAGTGGCAGCGACTGCTGACGCCGATGTGCAAAGGTCGATGGTCAAAGGCCTGTCATCCACAAAGTGCACCATCCGGAATGGCTCGCCAACCTGGTTCTGGTCAAGAAGGCCAGCGGGGAGTGGCGCATGTGTGTCGATTTCACGAGTCTCAACAAGGCATGCCCAAAAGACACCTACCCTCTTCCACAGATCGACGAACTGGTGGACAGCACGACAAGATGCGAGTTAATGAGCTTCATAGACACATACTTTGGCTACCACCAAATTAATATGGCTTGATAAGATGAGACCAAGACAAGTTTCATCATCTCAGGAGGCGCATACTGATTTATCTGAATGCCTTTCAACCTTAAAAATGTGGGAGCCACATTCACCCATCGCCCTCACCACCTAGCTCAGGAGGAACATCAAATCCTACGTTGATGACATGGTGGCTAAAAGCAAGCGAGTCGGGCCCTAAGGCCAAGACCTCCAAGAAACTTTCAACGACCTCTAATGGGCTGACGTCAAGCTAAATCTGGACAAGTACATCTTCAGAGTGCAAGTGGGGAAGCTACTCGGATTTCTGGTGTCTGGACAAGGAATACAGGTGAAACCAAAAAAAATCAATGAAATCCTCTCCATTAAGCCGCCTAGGACAACAAGGGAGGTCCAAAGGCTCACAGGCCGGCTGACCACTCTTAGCCACTTCTTATCTAGAGCAGTCGAGTGAGGTCTTTTGTTTTTCAAAACACTCTAAGTTTGTGATGGATTCCATTGGACCGACGACTGCACGATGGCCTTCGACGAGCTCAAGAAACATCTAGCCAACCTTTCAACTATAGTCTCCCCAGCACCAGAGGCTCCGCTGTTGCTCTATCTGGCAGCCGCACCACTAGCAGTAAGTGCGGTCCTCATCTTGAAGGAGGGGTCCATCCAGCGCCTAGTGTACTTCATCTTGGAGACCATTCAGGGAGCCAAGACACGATATACTAAACTAGCAAAGCTAGTCTACGCGCTTCTCATGGCCTCACGAAAACTCCACCATTACTTCTTGGCTTACCATATCATGGTGCCGTCATCATTCCCCTTAGCTGAAATGCTGTATAACAGGGAGTCAATAGGTCATATCGGCAAATGGGCGATTGAGCTCGCACCTATCTCCCTAACCTATGCTCCCCGCATGGTGATCAAATCCCAGATCCTTATAGACTTTTTTGCAGAGTGGACCCCACCGGCCCAACCACAAATACAACCACCTGCTAAGTCGGTCTAGAGTCTCCACACCGATAGAGCTTACAGCGCCTCCAAAGCGAGGATGGGAGCAATTGTCACTACGTAGGAGGGACATCGCCTGCTCTACTCCACGTGCCTAGATGTAACAGCCCAGCTGTTATTTCAAAATTTCAGTTAAAAAATAATAATAATAAATATTAAATTAATTTAATTTAAAATAAAAATAAGTGTTCTTTGGTTGTATAAAATTTGAGAGATTATATTTGCCGTTTTTAGCCTTTTCAAAAAGGTTTTTCCCAAAAAGTAATTTCACTAAAAGCATAAAAGCTATTATCAATAAAAGATATTGGTAATTTTGTATAGAAACTACTTCAACTTAAGTATTTAAAAGCATTTGGCTTTTATTTGGATTTTCTATGATTTTCTGGGATTTATGTGGAGTTATCAGGATTTTATTTCAAAGCCTAAAAGCAAGAAAATATGTTAAATATTTTCTTAAAGCTCAAAAGAATTTATTTAGCCTTTCCTAAGCTTCCCAAAATTTTATAATATTTTATGAGATTTCTGAGTTTTCAAAATCAACTTTAAAGCTAAAGGGTATTTTTGTAAAAAGTAAAAGAGCAATTTTGAGTTGAAAATATTTTTAGAAAGTCTAAAAATGTTTTATAGAATTTTTGGGAATTTTCTGGATTTAAAAATCAATTTGTGAAGTTAAAAAGGTATTTTATAAAATATTAAAAAGGCCAAAATGATTTAAAAATATTTTTCCTAAGTATAAAATGTCTCCAGGGATTTTCTATAAATTTTCTGGAATTTTTAAACATTATTTGCTATTTTCCAAGTATTTATAAATATTCCTTCTATTTTCTGAAATTTAAATCCGAATTTAAATCCGGATTTATCTCGTGCTGACACGTGTCACGCCGAGATTTAATCTGCTCTTCCTTGATCTAATCCAAGCCGTCCGTTGCCACTTAAGTCTCCAACGGCCGAGATCCCTCCTTTTGCCACGTGTCGCCCATCCGTTCACCCACCCTTTCCCTCCCCTCCTCTCTCTCTAGCGCGCGGGTCCCGCTTGTCATCTCCTTCCCCCACCTCACCTTCTTCCCCAAGCCGCCGCCACCATTAACGCCCGCCCCCGAGCTTCAATGCGTCGCCTCCTCTTTCCGAGGGCCACCTCCTCGGCTTCCTTCCTCGCCGCCGCACCCCGCCGCCTCCTTCAATGCGCCAGCCGCCTGCTCACCCCGCCGATCCGGTTCCGATCCGGTCGCGCCCTTTCCCTATAAACCCACCCCGGCGCCTCCTTCGACCGCCTCCCCGCCGCCTATCTCCTCCTCGGTGAAGCCCCACGGACGGAGCCCCGCCACCACCGAGCACCCCCGCCGCCACCTTCTCCCCGCCGCAGCTCGCCCGGCCACCCCGCCCGCCACGGTCTTGCCTGTTCTCGCCGGCCGGCGAAGCGCCAGGCCCGGCGAGCCCGCCGCCGTGCCGCCTCCCCGTCGCCGCCCACGTGGCCGCCACGCCGCCGTCTTCGCCGCGTGGCGAACGCGTGGTCGCCACGCCGGCCGCCACGTCCGCGCCCCCGCCACCTCATCTTCCACCCCTGGTCCATAGACCCGTGCACCAGAGACCAGCCCACCCGTCGAAATTATTTCCTCCTAAAATTCAAAATCACGACGTCAAGATTGGTCATAAATCTATTTTTCTTTATAAAAATAATTCGGCCGAATTTAAAAACATCGCTGATGTCACAATTCCCTTTTTCAGTATAAAAATAATTCTCAAAAATCAGCCTTTTCCTTTTTCTCTCTTTTAAACTTCCGGAAGCCCGTATTTACTCATTTTAACTCCGATTTGAGCCGTTCAAATTTATAAATTCTTCTAAAATCATAAACTATTCAAATATGTATTTTTTTTAAATTTTTTGAAATTTATTTGAATTTTTTTGAATTTTATTTGTTTGGTTCTTCGTGTATAGATTTTGGCGATCTCGGAGAGAACGACTTCTGCGATCCGAACCCAGTCTTCAATCTCGCCAAGTACCTAGCGACCATTAGAGTGAGGGAGTGCCATTTTTTGGGCATCATTGTTAAGGTTGTTCGACGGGTGGACAATGAGGAGGCCAATGCCTTGGCCAAAGCTACCAATCAGCGAACCTAGCCACCGATGGGGGCATTCATCAAGACCCTACCTGGTGTGGCCATCCAACAGGATCGGTGCAACCTCATGTTGGTTCACCAAATTGCCACTGACAGTGACTGGAGGAAGCCCATCTATGCATTCCTCCAAAGAATGGCAGAACCAGATGACCCCCTTGAACTACGGTGGCTACAACAATGAGCCAGAACCTTCCATGTGCTTGATGGCATATTGTACAAGCGCGGGGTGTGTGCCCTACTCCTCCGATGCCTTTCGTACCATGAGGGACGGCACCTCCTATCCGAATTCGCGTTGGACTCTACCACTCCCATATTGCTCCAAGAGCCCTTGTCAGCAAGGCATTCAGGCTAGGCTTCTATTGGCCCACTGCGGCCATCGACGCTCACGACCTCGTCAGGAAGTGTCAAGGATGCCAGTGGATGGGCGGGACTATTAACAGGCCTCCTACTCACTTCTAGCATATCCCGCCAATCTGGCTGTTGGCGCAATGGGGACTCGACGTCATCGACCCTCTACCATGCGCCCTAGGGGACTTACAATTCGTCATGGTCGCATTCAAATACTTCTTCAAATGGCCTAAGGCTGCCGCCCTAGCAAAGGTCACCTCCTCTAGCAAAATGTCATTTGCCGCTTCAGGGTCCCAAGGGAGATCACCGTTGACAATGGCCTACAATTCGATTCCGTGGAGTTCAAAGCATTCTGCGAGTGCATGGGCATCAAGATTTGTTATGCCTCTGTAGGACACCAGTAGTCCAACGGGGTGGTCAAGCAAGCCAATGGCACCATCTCCGCGGGCATTAAGAAGCGCCTCGTAGGTCTCCCGAAGGGCAGATGGCCGCAAGAGCTGCCAAGCATACTCTAGTCCATCCACACCATGACGACGTGCCCTATGAGCTTCACACCGTTCAAGTTCCTCTTTGGGGATGAGGCTATCACATCGGAGGAAATCAAGGCCAGGTCGAGGAGGGTCCTCGCACCAGCTCTGACTGAAAGTGAGCTATGTATTTGGACCTCCTCGATGGGATGCAAGTCAAGGCAGCGAAGATGTCACAAAGTATATGCGCCTAACAGCACAGTCATACAACAAGAATGTGTGCAGTAGGAGATGAAGCCAGGGGACCTCGTCCTAAGAAAGCATTGCAAGCTGCAACGGTCGGCAACCTAGAGTCCAAATAGGAAGGCCCCTACATTGTAATGGTAGCCCTTCGGCCAGGGCGTATCGCTTGGCAACCCTCGAGGGGGCAGACCTCAAACATACATGGAACGTGGATCGTCTCCACCGATACTATGTATAGTAGTAGCGGGGTGTGCAGCCTAGATGTACTTCGTGCCCGTATATTTGTAACAACTCACTAGCTCAAACTGGAGGATATAAATAAAGTCCTCTTTTCAGGTTCAATTCGTTGTCATGTTATCAACGACTCCCAAGCGCGTATAGCGCGTGGACTCTATGGGGTATAATGACCGCGTGAAGCATATAGTCTCCACGCAAACTCTACGGAGTATAAATAACTACGCGGAGCCTATAGCCACCGCACGAACTCTACGAAGCATAAATAACCACGTGGAGCCTATAGCCTCCGCCTGAACTCTACGGAGTACAAATGACCACGTGGAGCCTATAGCCTCTGTGTGAACTCTACGGAGTATAAATGACCGCACGAAGCATATAGCCTCCACGTGAACTCTACGGAGTATAAATGACCACGTAGAGCCTATGGCCTCTGTGCAAACTCTACGGAGTATAAATGACCACACAGAGCCTATAGCCTCCACGTGAACTCTACGGAGTATAAATGACCGTGCGGAGCCTATAGCTTCCGTGCGAACTCTATGGAGTATAAATAACCGCTCCGTGCGGAGCCATAGCCTTCATGTGAACTCTACGGAGTGCAAATAACCGTGCGGAGCTAAGAGCCTTCGCGCAAACTATATGGATTCTAAATCAAAGAGCGGAGTCCATAGCCCATAGCTAGCTCCTACGTGCTTGCTAATCGCAGCCGAGGTGTTTTAATCATACTGCATGTATCACATAGGCAACATGAGCACTCATCAAGTAGCAAGCTACCTATTACTAGCTTCGTGCTTGTCAAAGACTTTGTACCACCGTCGACTTCATCGATGCCCAACCAAAGGGTACGGGATATATCACTTTTTTAGTCTTCGGCCCGCCGCCGACTTCGTTAACGCCATCCGAAGGGTGGGGGATGGAGTGTGCTTTTCAAAGACTTCGTCTAGCCACTAACTTCGTCAATGCCCATTCGAAGGGTGGGGAAAAGAGCATGTATTTTAGAGACTTCATGCTGCCGCCGGCTTCATCGACGCCTGTCTAAAGGGAGGGGACGGAGCGTACTTTTAGAGACTTCATCCCACCACTGACTTCATCAATGCCTATCTGAAGGGTGGGGGATGGAGTGTGCTTTTCAAAGACTTTGTCCCACCACCGACTTTGTCGATGCCCATCTGAAGGGTGGGGGATAGAGTGCGCTTTTTCGGTCTTCATCCTGCGACCGAATGTGCTGAGATCCACCCGAACGGTCCAGCGGATGCGTGAGACCTGCACGGAGTACCTATGCACAACTTCGGTTTATGAATATGTGCGAGCTGTAATACTCGTTGGTATCATCCTTGGTCATTGCCATGTGAGCTGCGATTGCCCGGGGTTCCCCTACTTCGGCATGTGCAACGACACGGTTGTCTCCATGATTGCGTCCTACTCACTAGCCCGAGGCCTCGGGAGTCGCCACAATACACAACACTTCAAACAATAGCTTTCATCAATTGTTATAATTGTACAACACTCGACACCCACAACAAGGGAGGAGGTGGGCTTCCCTCACCTACTCCCCATCTGAAGGTTCTATCTTTATGTACTCACGAATGGAGATGTCACTCCTGCAGGGCCATTTCTCCCAGAACTGAAGTGACTCCTCTGCCCATCCCCAGTGTCGCAGTCAACGTGAAACAAGGTGATTTGACATGAGAGGATGATGTTCCTCAAGTACCTACTCGCCAGGCAAACATCAACATGAGGCCATGACACAGACAAGTCCAAGCAGGGATTGGCCAAGCCGGCAGCCTCGAGGATGGTCGAACCGGAAGACACGTCCATAACAGTAGCGCTAGCTGGGCCGTGACCAGCTCTGTTGCTAGAGCCCTGTGTGCGCCCCAGGGATCGATGACCCTCTGACACCGAGGATAGTATCAGAGAGCACAGGGGGGAAGCCTCGAGAAGTTACGAGGGGAGAATGAGTTAGTCATACCTATGGCTCAACCGGGAGACGCCGGTCAGGAGGTGGCATCACTGGTGGGCTCCATGATTGGATTCATAGAGGCAGCACCACGACCAGCACTGTACCTGACTTCAGCACCACTACTGGCATCCAACCCTATTTCAGGACCACCAAGGTCCATGTCGGAGTCTGAACCCCTACTAGTGCCGTCAGCGCCACTTTGAACCCCAAGCCCGTAGATACGGGAGGAGACTCTCAACAACACTTCGTTGCTCCGACCTTCAAGGACGCCTCGCGTATGGGTGAGGACGGAATTACATCCTCTCAAGCACACTTCGTCGCTCGAGTATCTGGAGACGCCTCATGGACTAGAGTCTCCAGAGATGTCTAGCGGATGGCTGACAGTGAAGCTACGCCCTCGGGGGTGTCCAGGACCTCGCGCCCTACAGCAGGCTCTAGGCCGTCCATGTCGCTGGCCTCATCACCCGGGCCTCTGTGGGGCTCGCGACGACAACGTAACCGACGCCACCAAAGCGACGCTTTGGCGCAAGCTCAAGGTCCGAGTTTGCATAGTCGGCTGACTCTAAATCAGTACCCACGGTAGTCCCCTCGGGCTCACTTGGTTCATCCAGAGGAGGCACCGAGCGCAGCGACTGCACCACGAGGGGAGAGCAAGCTTTTTGGTGTGAGGGGCATGCCTCCCCATCGCCCTCATGGGCGTGGAACCGACCACTGCTGGGCACAGCACGCTACGACACAGGGATGCCGAGGGCTTCACATAGCTGCTTCACTTGGTCGAGGTTCGCTGTCACCGACTCCTGAAGGTTGTGATCCTGTGCTATATACAACCCTAGAAAAATGGCCACTACACGCTCTGCGTCCTTGAGGGCGAGTCCTGCCATGAATACAAAATGGAATTACAATGAGCTCCTACATAACCGAGGTAAGTGTGTTGATTATGGTGAACTGCTTACTTGGGTCAGTTGGCCTCGGCAACGAAGCAACGGTAGGGTGGAGGCCATCATCATGGGCAGGGCCGGATTGAACATGCCACAGATGCATCAGTGGAGGCACACCAAACATGCAGTACTTCTCTGCAAGATCTCGCATGCTGAATTGAAGGGCGACCCCCACAAGCCTATGCACACGATGCTCATTGTCGCAGTCGAGGGTCACTGATAGAGACATGTTGAATTCCATCAAGTGCCCTGACACCTCACGCTGCTACCACTCTCCACCCGGTGGTAGAACCACTGTCATATCTAGCTCAACTCCCACTTCGTCCTCGTCACATTCACCAAAAATAGCTTCATACACGCAGATCGAAGCAAGAAGTTGACGCTTCACAAGTTAGAGTATTTGCCCTCCATGAGCTTCTTTGGCTGGCACCGAGCATCGTACAAGGAGAACAACATCAGGCTTAGTCACACCATCTCTGCCTAGGAAGCCCAGCAATACACCGCTAACCTAACGATGGTGTTGGGGGTTAGCTGTGCCAGGTCCAACCCATACACCCTAAGGACCTCACTAACGAACATCGTCGGTGGAAATCGGAACCCAACGTCGAAGTAGGCAGCGAACACGACCATCTTTGACTCGTCAGATGGAGCTCTACCTCACTGACAGGGGGCAGATGGGCCACATCGCAGTCCGAGATCTTCCCGTCACACACCAAAGACCGAATCACCTCTTTGGTCGCTAGACTCTACCCCAGCACGTTCATGCATACATTGTTCACCTTCTTCGCCTTATTCCATCGCTTGTTGGCCGTCGATGAATCGCGTTCAATCTGCTCATACTCCACCTCAGTCGTCGATGAGCTCTTGAGGCTAGACATGCTGTCGTGGCTTGAGGAAGCACCTACGGTAGTGCAACGAGGACGCTGATCGCCACCATGGGCCATCCACTAAAAATGAAGGGCGACGGTAGTTTCCATGCTTGCAAGCGGGGCACGGGCGGCACAGTGGAAGGAGCGACGGCAGCGGGGGCAACTACTATAGGAAAAAGTGTGGGCGAGGGCACCAACCAGTGCACACAGGACGAAGAAGAACAACAATGGGGGCAGCGTTTTGCCAGGGGCGCCTGGTCTTAAAGGCAAACGCCTTTTTCAGCCATCCCTTGGGAACTCGAGCCATGAGACAACGACACACCAACTACAAGTGTACGCGTGTTCCCCACTACAGCAACTGCCCGCGACCACGGTCAACAAGACCAAACGCATAGGCCAATTCCTTACCAGGTTGAAAGGACGGAGGGGGCCAAAAGGCCTAGGCAACATGGTTTCAGTCTACTCAAGATGAAACCCTTTATTATGAGAGGCTCCTGTTGTGGGGATACACCCACCAATATCCATTTGGCTTGCTAGGCTAAGAGTCCCAATAAGGCATGTAAAAGACATTTATACCGTCTAAATAGTACCCTGTGATAGGGGCGTTATTGTAAGAAGGCCTTATGACCATATATATGTATATACTTTCTTGAGTTAACAAGGGAGGCACATAGCTCATTTTCTTACACACTCTGTTAGTCTCCTAACTTACTGTTTGGTACGTAGCCACAATAGCGTCCCTTCATGATGCCCGATGCCAACAGAAGTACATCAGTCTTGGCCAAGTTTCCAATCTGGGTAGCGATGGCCTACATCTCCACAATCCATCCTCACGGTTCTTCTCTACCAATGTACATCAGGATTCTTCCTTCCCAATGTACCGTTTTCTTTAAAAGAACAGCCACACACCTTAATATAAATAGACAGAGGACATAGAGATTCTTGTGGTGAATTAGTCAAATATATAAATGGTGCTGGGGTTCTTCCCATACTTTGAAGCACAAGGTTATTGATACAATATGTCACGACTCACGATCTGTGACAAGTTCTGGTGAATACACTGGATTAAATGAAGAGCAGAGGATAGAATACAGAGTTTGGGGTGGGAAGAACAGAGGATACCGGAGAGAGATTTCGGAGTTTTGTAGTTTTTTCATTGATTAAACCTTCTCTGAGTACACTGGACAGTAATTTGGTTTACATTCGTTGACGCCCACACTAACATTAAAGTACTATAGGTTTACATCAACTGTTTATAACCTTTGTCACTTATGATTTTAGCCTATATAAATAAAAGAGAATAAAACGAGAGATAGATTGTTTACTGTGAAATTGCCGGCTATCTCACCAGAAACGACTTCCGCTGCCATTGTGCTCCCTCTGCTCCCCAGCCGCGCGCTACCTCTGCTGTCGGCGAGATCGCGCTCCCTCCCCGCCGCGCACACGAGGTGCCTCTCGACCTCTACCTCCGACTACGACGATGACGAGGGGGCTCGCGGACGCGAACCTGGAGGCCGTGCTCTCCGCTGTCTCGCCGCCGTTCTCCGAGGCGCTCGTGCTCACAGTGCTCGACCGCTTCAAGCACGCGCATAGGCCGTCTCACCGCTTCTTCCGCTGGGCCGCCGCGTCCGGCGAGTTTGCGCACACCCCCATCACCCCATCCCTGGCAAGGGCAGGCAGTTCGAGTCGATGGCTGCGCTAGTCCAAGAAACTAGCCACGTAGGCGTGGCGCCACGTCACGCTAGTCACCGTGTGAACCAAAGTAAAAGGGGCGGAAATTCGCAGGAAAAAGAAAGCATATGGGTTTTTCAGAAAAAATCGAGGGCCTTTTCGGAATAAAAGGAGAGTGGAGGGGTTTTTCTGCAAAAAACCGAGGGACTTTTCGGAAGGAATAAGGGCTTGTTTGTAATTATGGGAAAGAACGGGTCGCTACCCAGCAAAAAAATGCGCAGGGTTTTTTTCGCAAGAATCCAGGGACCTTTCCGTGAGAACCAAGGACCTGTACATAATTTCGGAAAAACAGAGGGACATTTTCGCAAAACGGCTCTCCAGACCGTACCGAAATTCGGCGCCACGCTGCGGGCGGAGCGACCGCGCGGGGCGACGTGGGCTGCGCTCCGCGCGGTGTTTCCCCTGGGAGTATTGGCTTTAGATGGGGAAGGCGGGTGCATGGACGCCTTCAAGATCGCCATTAAGTCGTTCGCCGTGTCGTAAATCCTTCCGATCATGTTTGTTGTGGTCGTAAGTTGATTTCGACCATGTCTTGCCAGATCACGATGAAGTCGATACTCGATAGTTTTTCCTCCTCTTCTTTTTATATCTTTTTCTCATTTTTTGGCGTACTTCTGATTACATGACTCATCCCCTTTTATATCCGGATCTACGACTTTTACACGGGTTACGACTACGATTACAATTTGATTCCGACTCCGACTACAATTCGACTTCGACTTCGACTTTTGATTACGATTACAATACGACTTTGATCACAACTAAATTTTGCACACGATTTCTAAATAAGATTATTTCCAACATTCATTTATATGGGCTTTGATATTGGTATGGAAGAAAGGGCCTGTTCTTTTCGGCTGCGGTTTATGGCTTTTGGCTGAAATTTTTGAATTTTGGTACATTTTGATCTGATTACGGAGAGACATGTACTCATTTACGATTTTGGCAGGTACAGATGTTGGGCTTTTAACGTGTAGATCGTTTAACCTGTAAACCCCGTCTTGAGAAAATACTCCGTTTAAAAGTTAGGTACTGTAGCAAAAGCCAAAAGCCATCGGCTTCAGAGGAAAAGAACAGACCCAAAGATGGTCACATGTTGGGTTCGTCTCCTAACAGTTGCTACGACTTCCTTTGGCAAATATAGTACTTACTAGACAGCATGAAGTGCAAATATAGCGAACACAGTGATGTTCCATCTGTTTGGCGCAACTGCCCAAGACTTGGATTAGTCGGATGTTGGCTGATGAAAATTAAGCTTGTAATAGGATAGTATATTGTTGTAGACTCAATCTACCCCTTGTACTATTTCATTGCAAACTGGTTTCCCCAGTTATATGTACTGAACTATCTGTTGGTAACGTCATTCTTCGCATTTTTCATTCATCGGTCTGTTCACGCAGTTAACGTCATTTTCGCACTGTTCATACTAGGAGTAACTGTGAACACTCATCTTCACATGTATTTTCGTGTATTTATCGTATCATATAAATTATCATTATTTATCTATTTTAATCATATTTATTTTCTTTTAATCATGTATCCGAAATAAACGGAAAAACAACATAAGTAGTCTACAAAGATGAAATTTACAGTTCATCAACTTGTTTCTTTATATCCATGCAGGCATTAAAAGACTGTGCAATCTATAAAAATAAGCAAAAAGACAACTCACTGTACGAGTTGTCTTTCATGCTGTCTATAGGTGACATAGAAGAGTGTTATAGATAATAGCTATCTATACCATTGTATATGCCCTAATTCAACAAGTACCTAACACAATAATGAGAGCATTTGGTGAATTGCATGAATTCTAAGGTAGTTTACTTAACTGAGCAAAAAATATACTCCCTCTATTCTTTTTACTTGACTTCCTAGAATCCGTATCATCAAATTTTCTAATGTTTAACCACTAATAGATATAAAACTATATATATTGGCTATATGAAAATTATATCATTAGATTTATCGTTAAAAATACTTTTCTAATATTACAATTTTATTAGTATATATTATTGTAAAGTTATAAAAAGTAATGGTTAAAGTTATATCTCAAATACCATAAAAAGATAAAAAAACTTCAAGTAAAAAAGAACAAAGTGAGTAGCCAATAAAAGGTGGAGATGGAAATTAAAAGGCTATCATGTGTCCTCTGATTCAAAGTTATAAGAGCATATACGGAGATCTTTTGCATGAGGCGCAGATGTCTCAGAGAAGGTCTTCAAGTAGAGCCACACAATGCCACAGCATTGTACGAGACTACGAAGATAAACCTGGCACTAGAGGAGAGAGATATTGTACAACAGAAACTGCATCTTGTTTGTAGTACAGTTGTTCATTGTAAGATGTTAGGCTTGGGAGGCAGTGGGATTTTACTTAGCATCAACTATGTTACATTTCTACATAGCATTCGTGTGTCTCTCTCATCCCAGTGCCTTCTTCCTCCCCTTGTTTCGCAGAGTACTGGAGACCCATTGGGTACCCAGAATCTGTTGGGGATGGGAATGAGAGGGAAGCTTTCCTGAGCTCATTGTCGGATCCAAGGAACGTCCCGTTGTCATCCCTAAATGAGTACCATATAGAAGAAAATTTCTATATAATTCTATTTGGTGCTCTATATACACCTTTGAATCACTTTTGTTCTCTTTTTCACTTAATCAAAAAAGAATAGACGCTATGGCATATGGGCATGCCCATTATCATCCCTAAATGAGTACCGGATAGTAGTATTTTGTCTTTCAGGAAAATTTCTATATGCATCTATTTGATGCTCTACACCTCTCACTTGTAAGATTCTCCGCGTAACTTGAATCACGCTGTTTTCTTTTGCATCTTGATCAAAGAAGAATAGACGCTATGGCCTATGTGCATGTTTTGTTGAAGGGATTTACATCTTTCAGATAGATTTCCACAATGTGCTTTGTTGACATTAGATGGAAGAAACTAGGACCATCTTTTTGTGAAAGATGTTGGCACAGCTTGGGGATCTTCTGGGATGTTTTTTAATAGTTTACATGAGAAAATCAGAGATCAAAACCTCTGTTAACATGGAGTCCTTGATGGAGATTATTATTCTATAATGCTTGTCTATGTGGTTTTTACCCTTCTTACTTACTAAATAATAGTAATTAAGCAACGATGAGTACTAATATACTCAACAATTCACCACACATAATGCAATTATAATAGATGCAAGGCTGAACAAAGGGGGATTGAGATTCTTTTATTTGCAGAAAGCCATGATTGTAATATAACAAGTAGAAATCCTGAGACTTAACATTTTAACTGAACCATTATTTTAAATAATGTAAAAGTATGCAATAATAATCGTAGTGAAGGTTTCATCCACCTTTTACAGAATATAGTTCTATTCACCATATGATATTTTTATTTCTATGGTTCTATCCACCCATTATATTCACTGGGTATACCAAGCTCTCGTGCTTTATCCGCACCAGCTCAACTTATGATTCGCCTAGGTATGAAGTAAGTTTAGATTTTTAGATTCCAAAATACCATTTCTAAGTTCAACATACCAGCCATTTCTATCCAATGGCTTTCCAATACCAAGTTTTCATGTTTAAAATGATGCCAGGGCAAATTAATGCTCACATGTATCTAAGTAAGGCTAAGCATGGTATTTAGATACGGTCTTATCAACTAGCTTGTATACCAATAATTCTAGCGTGATAAGGGATTATGTCCAAAGTCAAGGGATAGAGTTTAATAGTACGACTAACATTAAAGCATTAGCTACTATCTAATGACAACATAATTTTAATCAAAGTAAGGCATGCAATTTGATAATTTAAAGTAATATAGTTTGCATTCAACAAGGTAGGTGCAATATGATCAAAATGATGACTTGCCTCGCTCAATTTACTACGGGTCTTTTTCTTGCCCAAAGTCGTGGTATTCATCTTTATCTGGATCTTGATCTCGCTCGAACTGTTGCTTCTTCGAGACTCCAAATTCTAATTACATGAAAAATAAACCAAACCCAAATAAATCCGAAGGTAGTAGAATAAATTCAAAATAATTTTATTTAATTCAAATAAATCCAATTAAATTCCATAATGATTAATTTGGTGACATGATATAGGGCTTTAGAGAGTGTGGGATACTAGCAGGGTCAAAAAGAAGTTTGACCGAAGAGGAAATAGCATGGAGGAAATATGCTAGGAAGGAAACCATGGAGCGATCAAGGGGGATGAATGAATATTCATGGGAATCATCCACTTTGGATTCGAAGGCAGTTGGACATAGCTAACCGTTAAATACTATTGCTCGAACCTAAATTAATGATTTACTTATTATTGTCTATTTAATAAGGAAGTTAGGTGAGACCTATGCATAGATATGAGGGTCTACATGGTACACTGGGAAGTATTTACTAACTATTTAAGAATTACAACGTGGGCTCTACACGCAATAGATATAATTTTAATTAATCAGATTAATCTTAGGTTTCACATTGCTAGGAATCTCATGACATATTATTATTTGAGGTTCAATTGCCAATTAATCAAATGAATAGTTCAATAATTAACTAAAATGTGGGGTCATCTATTTAATTAACTTCTATAATATCCCTATACTGGAGACACAACTAAGTGGCTAATAGTTCATACCACCAATTGATAATTAACAGCTAGCTTTAGTTAGGCCACTAATTACCCATAAACAATAGTTAATAAGTAATTAATCCTAGGGTTTTAACTTTTGATTAATCTATGCGCTAAGCAATAATCCTAATACTCCAAGCCTTGATCAAAGAAAAACCGCTCGGCAATTAATTATTAATAGCAAGCTACCGATGTGAAGGTCTATCTGTAAGTGACTACAGTCTATGGCTGAAATTACATACAGAGCTAATTAGCAACCTATAGTTAACTTGTTTCCTAGTAAATTAGAACACACTCCAAAATTCATGATTTCATTCTTGCTAGAAAGATCTTGAATTTAGATGAATTTAGAAACAAGTTTCACTCAATTGGATTTAAAATGAGTTAGAACGAGCTTTGCAAATTTTAAATTAGGAAAAATTCCAAATAAACAGAGGAGAGAGTATGTCTCTCACTGACAGCTGGGGCCTGTGAATTTAATTTCTTTCTAATTTATTTTCCAATTAGAAAAGGTGACGGAGATTGACAGGTGAGAACACAAGGGATTTTATTTTCTTTTAAATTTATTTTTCTTGAAATGCCAAGAGCGGCTGACAGGTGTGCTAGGGCCATGTGTCAACTAAAGAGGGGTGGGCCCATATATCAGTGTCTCATAACTTAATCCTAGCTTTAATTAGATTTTCTAATGATTTGGGCCTACATATCAGTGACCCGTTACTTATAAACTAATGAGTGTCATTAATCCTAATTAATTATGGCCTAATAACATTATTAATATTAATGATCGTGCTACAGTGCTCCCTTGCACATAGAGGAGGTGCTCCGGCCGAGCTTCCACTAGCGAGGTGAGTGACGTTGAACACCGTAGAAGCCCAAAATGGGTTGGCAAGACTCGACGAACCTACATGTGGTGAGAACACAGCCAATAGTGAGCAATAGTGGCGGTGCAACAGTGCATGGCGATCGCAGAGGCACGACTGCCATGGCAAACAAGCTAGTGTTGGCATTATGAGCATCCATGGGGCACGGGGAACTCACTAGAGAGGATGGCGAGGTCAGGGGAGTGTTGTGGTGTTCTTGCGATGGCGAGGTCGAGGAAATGTTGTGGTGTTCTTGTGATAGTGGCCTGAGGCGGCACGGCCATCTTCAATGGTGATTGCGAGCGGAGGTGATTGGTTGCCAGAATTGAGAGAGGGGATTGTGAGAGGATGGTAAGAAGGTGCTCTAGTTAGAAGGAATTAGACGGGAGCTCGTTGAAGATGCCGGCACCGGTGAGCTCTTGTGAAGGAAAGTTCAATTGCGTGAGGAGGGTTGAAGAGGATGGCAAGGTACTTGAATTGCCATGGCCGAGCCAGTGGGGAGCTCACCGAAGTGGCAGGGATGGTGGGGCAGTAATGGCAGCGCATGGTGGTGAGACCTTTGAGCTCGGCTCGAGCTCAGTGCAGCAATGGAGAGGTGTAGGAGGAGTGGAGGAGGGTGAGGAAGGTAAGGGAGAGCTCGACAGCTTAAATAGCCGAGCGGAGAGGGAGTTGGTGCTGCATGCGCGAGGTATGGTGCAGTGACTGAGGATGGCATTGGGAACATGGGCAATGTGCGCGGCGCAAGCTGAGCACACACGTGGCACGGCGGTGACAACGCAGCATGGGCGCGAGCGTGCAACTCGGAGCAGTGTAGGTCGAGCAGTGCGGTCGCACGGCTATGCGTGGTGCAGTTGACATGGCAACATAACGGGTGTGCGATGCGGCATGGGTGCGGGTGGCACGGTGTGGTGTGCGCATTGGGGCTAGGTCGAGGCGTGCTCTGGGAGCTGAGAGAAGAGAGAGGGAGAGAGAGAGAAGTGGGCCAAGAGGAAAAGGAAGGAGAGAGGGGAAAGGAAAATGGGTGGGCATAACTTGGGTTTTAACATTTTTCTTTTATTTAATTTTTCATTCATAATTACTTTCACATTTAGCTTTAATTAGTCTTTGTTTAAGCGATTTAAATTCAAATTTCGTTTTGTCTTGTTTTCAAACTTTTGCTTTAATTTAAATTCTCCTTGTTTGAATTATGGATCATATTTTCAAATTAGGATTTTGATTTTTAATTTGCTTTGCTAATTGCTTGGCTCTTAGTCCTAGGTTTTGATTTTATTTGTTTTTCTATTTCCAATTTTATATTGCAAATTTAAATTCAAATCTTGATTCAACCTTTTAAATCCAACTCTTTTGTTTAAATTCTATTTTCTAATTTGCGTGACATTTATCCTAGATGTACATTTTGTTATTCTTTTATCATTATCGTCTTCATTATTATTAGAAATATTTGATCATTTGCCAATTCTTTGATATGCCATTGATCATTTTAAAGTGGACCAATGCCTATGATTTTAATGTGGCCAATACCTCCTGATGAATTATTATTGCTAGGACCAATGCCTATGATTTTAAAGTGGCCACCAAGACTATGCTGAGAGGCTGTGAAACAAGATATGAGAGTCGCAAAATATACATTGTAAACCATGACAACCACCATTCGTTGCTCTTAGATGGTATGCTTGGGAGGCAACGGGAACTTGCTCATTATATGCTATAGCTCTCATATCTGGAAGGAAAGCTTATGAAGCATACTTACTCAAAGATAGGTAATCTTGTCCTTGTTAATTTGTTCTTAAAGATATTGTTTTATGTGTTTCTTCTATAATAACTATATCATGTTTGCAATTGATTCTTCACCTGAACTGTGAGTAGCTCCTTGATATGATTACACTAGTTAGGCTTTCTCAAAGCAATGCATACGAAATGAAACTTCTGATTATTTTCTTCCTTACTGCGCTTCATTTGTACTTGACTGCCTTAATTTCTATCTCCCATTATTCTTATTAGGCATCAACACACTCTGGCAGAACACCAAGCAGACCACACAGAACTCTGGCATTTTCACATTTTGTTCATGCTAGTACACTTTCTGGCCGGATGAGCTGGTGAATCTGCCTTGAAGGGTGTTTTACTACTTGACTTGTGCGGTGTTCGTATGTATGAATCGGTGTTTGGTTGGGCATAAAAGTGTTTTCAAGTTTCAGTTCCATCGAGATCAGCAGCAACTTCAAGATATCAAGAGAGTCATTTTTTCAAGATGATTTTTTTTCAGATCTGGGTAAGAAAAATACGTGCATAAGGCTAAAGAAAACGAAGTTATTACCTGGATTGAAGTCAGATAAGTGCATTTAAGCAAATAACTCCCTTCCTGTAGGTACTGATAGTGATATAACACCTCATTATAATCTTAATTAACAGCTAACTAAAGCAACTAAATAGGTGATATTTAAGGCAGTCTAATCCTAAGAAAAAAAAGAGAAAGAAATCATTCCGATCAACATCATTGGACCCTAATGAACTTTTATATCCCCACAAATCAGTTACTGTATGGATGTGTTGTGGGATGTATTTGACAAAAGTTGAGCAGAAGTGCAGTTTGTGGAGATTCATACCCTCGGCTTGGCCATGCATCAAAATGGCCCAAATAATACAAAGAGTGTTTACCATTCAATAAAAAATTCAAGGTTCACATAAAAGATTGGACAATTTGGATGCAGAATATAGCTCGAAATGGACTATGTGATTTTTCATTGGGCAGCTATTACCTGGAAAATGCACTGTCCATGTTATTTAATTAAATTGTACTTGAAAATAACACTTGGTGCATCTGAACTACAGGATTTGCAACTTAAAAGCAATGTTACCACATGAACTACAGAGACAACATATTATACAATAATGAGAGCTCGTGCCTTGTTGCAGGAAGGCAAGTCTACCTCTTTAAATGAGCAAAGCATGTGGTCTGTTCTTTTTGGCTGCGGCTTATGATTTTTGACTGAAATTTTTGAATTTTAGCTGTTTACGGTACAGATTACGGAGAGACCGATACTCATTTACGATTTTGGCTGGTACAGATGTTGGGTTTTTAACGTGTACTACGTTTAACTTATAGACCCCGTCTTGAGAAAATACTTCGTTTGAAAGTTAGGTAATGTAGCAAAAGCCAAAAGCCGACCGGCTTGTGACTTGCCAAACAGACCCACAGGGTAACACATAGTAAATTTTTTGCACCCAACACAAGAACAGTGGCCTTAAAATAGTGCGAGAGAGCATTGTGGGAGACTATGGATGAGGTTAAGCCTAAGTGTGCAGAAAAGTGAGATGCCCTGACAATTAAACTGGATCTGTTCATCATAGTCTCACTTGACTGTAATATAAAGTTTGGCTTTCACTTATAAGCAGACAAGTTATGTCCATGCAGATAAGTTAGGACTGGCAGGCAATCGGATTCCAATCTGCATAGACTGCATAACTTATCTGCCAGATCCTCGTGGATGTTCTCCGACAAGTCACTTGAACAGTCGAACACATCATTTGAGTCTTTCACACATTGCTATGAGTTTTTGTTACACACATCATGTGAGTATTTCATACATTATTGCAATGAGTTTCTGCACATCATGTGGTTCTGATTTCTGAGTGGATCTTTCTATGAATTGTTTCTCATGCTGGGAGAATAGAAGAACTTTGGGTGATTAATTTCAGTCCCATGAAAATTTTTGGTGTAAGGTGTTTGTGTAACACCCTACCCATCCTCTAAGTCCAGAGTGCTACCATCATTGCATAATATTACTATTTTTAAAACTGCTAATTGTTTTAAGCAAACATTACTTTATTCATAATATAGTGACCACTTACACCATATATACTATTTTAAGCAATTATTCTAGTATACTAGTGGAGTTTAAATATACTAACAAAAACTGATATGTGAAGTATTGTAAGTACATGAAGTTATTCATGTGCTACTCCCGCCCGTGCATGACGTCCTCAACCATCACCTAAAACAAACAAACAAAATAAGGGTGAGTCCAGAGACTCAGCAAGTACATAATAGAACGATAAACACTACCAAAATACGTAAGCAATTAACCAGTTATAACATACTCCACATATATTATCATATTCATATTATCATTTCATGCTCCAACATTGACATTTGACATATCATTAGTGCAATGTAGCACTACTCTACATGCTCATTTGCTCATCTCATTGTATATACCGGTATTGCCAAGTAAACATCTTTCGATGTTCACACAAAATCTTAGACCCGTCCATATCAGCACGGGTTTTTCGCTACTCCTGTGGAGGCCTACCGAAGTAGGTCTTGCGGGATCCACCTAGGCAGATCCCAGTTCTCATTTCATGAGTGCACATGATGCGAATGCATATACTCATTGTTATTGTCATTACCATTTTCATCAGTATTATCATTGGTAGAATGGCATCGCTACTCACCCGTTCCATTACCATTGTCATTATTAAATAAACATCATCATATTATATAAACATCGTATATTTCGTAAACTCTACGGTCTATCACTCTACCATGCATTTGCCTGTTAACCAAGTAGAGTGGAGCGACGTACGGACG
This sequence comes from Bonia amplexicaulis, assembly GCA_036346245.1. Taxonomy (NCBI): domain Eukaryota; kingdom Viridiplantae; phylum Streptophyta; class Magnoliopsida; order Poales; family Poaceae; genus Bonia; species Bonia amplexicaulis. The sequence continues at coordinate 8,751,694 of CM070759.1, read as the reverse complement.
ACGTCAATCTCAGACCCCTACTTGAACAGGCAATTAATCCCAACTTAGATAGAATATCGGTACATGCGCTTTAAATGAACCATATTGACTCTACGCGTAAACTTGATACTAGCATAAAAACACTCGGAGTTAAGGACTCGATGTGTAGTACCAAACCTCCTTTCTTTTTCTTTTTCTTTTTTTTTCTATTTTCTCTTTTCTTCTCTCTCTTCTTTTGTCTTTTGTCTTTTTTTTTCTTTTTCTTTTTCCTTTCCCTTTAGTTTCTTAGCCGGTCGAACTTCTTTTTTTTTTTTTGCCGAAAGGCCTTATCCCTTTAGCCTCTCTTCTCTATCCCCCTCATCTCTCTCCTTCCCTCCATTCGGCTCCTTGCCCTCACTCCCTCTCCACTCTCTCTTCCCAGTCCGACATCGCTTCCTTCAAATCCGGCTGGCCAGGACCAGACCTGGCCGCCCCCAAACCATCGGCCGCCTCCCCCGCTCTGCTCCTCCACTGCCTCGGGCTCGTCGGCCGTAGCTCGCAGTCGGCCAGGAGCCTGACGCGTCGCCCCCCTCCGGCTTGGCGACCTCGGCGTCGGCACCACCTCCCACATGGTGCTGCCCTCCAACTCCTCCCGGTGCCCTCTCCTTTTGGCGATTTGAAACCCGCATGGGAACTCGCGGGCACACCAGCCTAGAGCGCGCCTACCGGCCGCCGGCCAATAAAAACTCCTCTTCCCCAACGCGCCGCCGTCAGACGCCAGCACTTAGTGCCGACCCTCCTGGTCCAGGCACTCCAGCGCCGCCGCCCACGGGCTCGGGCTCGCCGGCCGACCATCGGCCACCGTGCCTAGGCACCGCCGCCTAGTTCCGACCCCTCCGGCCGAATGCCTCCACGCCGCTCTCGACGTCAACCTCCGGCCGACGCCTGACCTACACCTGCCAGCCCTCCATGGCTCCGACCGTGGCCGTCTCGGAGCACTGCCGGCTCCCATGGCCGGCCCCCCGTGAATCGGCCACCTCTCGACCACCCCAATGCTGTGCGCCACCCCTGCCCATGGCTGTGGCACCGCCTCCTCCACTCGACTCCTTCTTTTCTTCCCCCATCTACTTCTCTCTATTTCTTGATTTATTTTAGTTCAATGTTACGTGTTGAATTGATTTGGTGAGTGCATGGTGAATGCTTCTGTGAGGTCGCAGTGATTGGTGGTGTTCTTTTGAGCTTAGTTTTTCTTACCCTGTTCTTAGCTTGTGCCGGCCGAATGGTACGGTTGTGTGGCAGTTAGATCAGTGGGGAGTGAGAAGGGGAAGAGATTGAGATAGCTTTGGTGCTAGCTCTAGCGAAAAAGGCTTGGTCTCTGTGTGAGCCCTCGGCTGGGGAGTGGGGAGGAGAAATGAGAACGGGGCTTTGTGTGGGGATGGCTTGTATGGAGCTAGCTTATAAGGGCATGGTTGGACAGCCTCTGGCTTTGCATATTACCAGAACTGCCCCTCCCTTATATCTATTCCCCTCTTATGTCTTTGTGGGCTTTTTGGACTTTTTGTCCAATGGGTGGCTCAGCGCTGTTGACTCATATGGCCATGTTGGCTCACCTTGTAGGTGAGATGGTAGTTTCTATAAGGATGGAAATTTTCAGCCAGATGATGAAAACCCAAAACGCAAGATGGTGTCGATCGGCTTTAGATGGTCTAGGAACCTCTGGTAGCACTAATTTGTTCGGTATTTCTAAAGCCAATAGGCCTGACGGCAAAACTCCTCTTTTGTTCTTTATTCTCCCTTGAATTGTTTCATTTCTCATTTTTCTTCTCTTTTGCGCTCTAGTGGTATTACAGTTTGGAACAAAGAAACTTATACTTCTATTGAGGGCTTTCAACATGGAGCAACTGAGACTTTCGTATGCCATGTTCAATTAACTACATAACATTCATTATTACGGCATGCATATGCGTAGCCTTGTTAATATGTTTCTAATTTCTTTTGGTTTTTCCTCTTTTCAGGCTTGGTGTGAACGGCTTTCGTGTGATACGGCTGGCCATCTTCAGTAGGCGTGGGAAGCTCTCAATCAGAGGGGAACAAATGGAAAACCATCGGCTCAGTACGTATGAGAGTATGCATCTCGAATTTAAGTAATACCCTATATGTTTCACAGTATCAGTCCATTTTATTGGAAAATGTTGTTTAATAATGTAAATCCATTGACAAAATAAAGAGTTACCTGATGCAATTTTCTGTTTATTTTACTCTTCATAGCATCTTCTGATTGATGGGGTGATTGACTGGTTGTAAACTCAATTCCATTTCCACGAATCATATAGATGTTGTATTATTAATACGGTTTACACACATAAATCCTTTACATGGACTGATGGACCTATATTGTCGAACAGATCATCAGATGGATTAACACTCCCTTCCTTTCTTTTTTTTTTCTTCAACTTTGTTGCAAAACTGAAGCAACCTACTGATGTTTTCTCTCTTTAGTTTTTTTTCCTTTCCGCTCTGCTTTTGTGTGCTTTTTTTCTTTTTTGAATAACTAATCCGTGTGCTTGAATCCAGAAGGAAAACATTACCCTGTTAAAACAGAGTACATCATGGAGCTATCTAATTAACTACAATGTGTACAATCTTCAACTACATGCCCAATAGTAACTTGGATAGTGTTAGAATTATTCAGAGATAATGGATACACTCGAAAACGCCACAGCTTCATTCCGTGATTAGCTGACCAAATTCGTCCCAAAATAATTCAGTGTTGTTCTAAACGAGATACTACAATGTTAGCCTGGGCCAGAGCACAAATGAGCACCCGAAAACTCGCCTTCCAAACGTACTAGGCCCATAAAACCGTATGGGCTGGGAGGCTGGGCTAGCCCTACCTCAGTGCACTCAGAGTTGGGCTCCAGAGGATGCTCCGTGCACGTATACGTCGCCAATTCCAAATCAAATGCCAAATCACAAATCACAGCGAAACACGCCGCTCTGTGGATTTTCCCTTTATCCAGTTCACTGAAATTAAGATCCCATGAGAAACATCTCCCAAAAAAAATATCCCATGAGAAAAATATTGCAAAAGTTATAGATATTGAACTTCAACAGAAACTTACAGTATTGACAAAAAAATCGGCAATATACTTTTAACAATAGATGTATGTCCCTTATTCTCATATCAATAATTTTTCTTGTACTTCAAAATCTTATTCACATCAACAATATTAGTATGAATAATTGGCAGATGGTTTGTTTCACTTCACTTGCTGCCATACTATTCCAATACGTTGCATTATTGGCAGATGTCATGGGGTGTTCACCTCCCTTAGCGAGCAGTACTTCCATGCTTTCTACCCTAACAAGAATGATACTCTCAAAACACACGAAGGAATAAGTAATCACTATTTATCATTTAGATCTACTTTAAAAGTTACGCAAATCATTTTGAGAAAAGTATGGAAACACCTCCCTTAGTAGCACCTCCTTAGTTGTGACTAAACGCTTTTGGCTCAAAATAAATAGCAGTGACTGAAAGAAGTGACTTTTAGAAGGAGGAAACGAGCAGTAGGGAAACTAAAGGAGCCCTAGGAGTGCAAACGGAGCGGATAAATTCCTTCCATCCAACCAACCGAAGACTTATAGAGTAAATACGGAAAGGTAAATTGGTATCCAACACTATTCGTGTTCGACTTCAACTCCGGGTAAAAAAATACAGAATAGAATACGGAATAAGTGATATCCGTCTATATATATATATATGTATGTCAAATGATATGAGTAAGTCTATTGTGATATCCCTTAGAAATAAGTTAACAGATAGACGGATTGCCATATTTAAACAGACAAGCGATATTGGGTGCTCTTTTTTCGACATCTTGGCGATTAGTCTTTCTGTGTTCACTCTGATTGCACATTTACTGTTCAATGTCCTGTGTAGAAGTACAAAAGAAACAGATAATTTTCGTCCAATCGACCATCCGAAGACTTGTGGGACGAATATGGAATTGAGAAATGGGTATCTGGTATTATCCATGTCCGACTCTGACTTCGAGAAAAATAGAATATAAAAAATGATAAGTGATATTCATCTATATCCGCTTCGATTGCACCCCTACGAAGCCCCCTGCCTTATTTTCGAAGCGAGATAGAAATGAGAGAAGTAGAGAAGTCATTTTGAGAAACCGGTGTTTATATTGGTTTCGAATTTTTTAAGTAGAAATAAGAAGTAGAAGTTAATATAGGCAGACTCTATGTTTAACAGGGTGTACATAGTAATGCCCTTCCCAACAGAAAAGGACCCGGCAAATTGCCTGAAAATTGGGCACCGCTCAAAGAACAGGACATGAAGCATTAAGGTGGTGAAACTGCCTCCGGAATAGCAGGATACGTTACCTCTCGTCCCTTTACGCTGATGCCATCTACCAATAAATTCAGATGGTGAAATATAGCTCGTAACAGTGAAGAGGATGTATCAAATTCATAGTAAACCTCAAGCCTATCCTTTTCGTGTCGATGACATCTACTAGAAATAGAAAAAATTTGGTCATTATAAATGCTTTTGTAGGACTGCTATCAGCAATCAGAAAGGGTAAATGATTTTTGAAACTTTTTTCTTCGATGGTATTCAAAATCTTCATTCAAATGACTATAAGAGTCACCAAGTTTATATTACACCAACTAGATTTAGTAAAACAAAACTAGATACATAATCCAACAAAACCAGCAACCTCCAGCACTAGGCCGGTCAGATCGCCATGTATGGGCCAGTTTGACAACCAAGACCAATTTGACCGTAGGCACAATAGCGGTCTGATCGTCAAGGCCGGCCTGACCACAGGTCTAAGACTGGTTTGACTAGCCCTCTGTTTTCATACCTAAAAACCTCTAGGGATAAAACTCAAATATCAAGAACTTTCTCAAATCTCATCTAAACACTTCCAAATTATGTATGAGACATTGTTCAAAGTAATAGGAACCAAAACTATTCAAAAATCACAGGGTTCTAGAGCTCATATTCACTGAATTGAAGGAAATCAAATAAAAGTCACAGGAACACCAAAAAAAATCCTATAAAACAAATTACTTCTTACTCGTAGCGATTTAAGACGAAGTCTTCCATATCTACTCCCACATGTTCTAGCAAGATAATCTATGCAAAGATTCGAGGTAAAAGCAAGATAATCTACTCAAGTTTTCTCACATAGGTATGAGGAGGGACAAAAGCTACTATACAAGACTTGGTCCAAAATCACTCAACTCTAGCTCTCATCTCTCCTCCCTCGTATAACCTGCATCACTTAGTGGGTCTCAACCCACTAAGCGATTAGGGAAACATGTCAACCCTACTAAGGCCCTGTTTGTTTCAGATTCTAGGCAAGCTAGCTACTTCTAGTAGCCAAAAGCTCTCCCAAACAGTCTAGCTTTTGGGTCAGCTACTCAGAATCTGAAAATCTGGGGAAGGCACAATTGTACTGGGACTGAGAAGCTGCAAAACCCAGTTTCTCACAGATTCTGCGGACTAGTACCATTAAAGTTCAAGTTATTTACCCGCAAAATACCACTGGATAAAAATACTCCTGCGCCCCCATTCCTCCGCGCACTGGGAAGGCAAACAGTTTTATTAATTAATCCTTTCATTAACAATATTGAATCAGTAAAAGAGGAGTTAATAAGTTAGAAGAAGTAAAAAAGGATGTAAATGAGATCAACTCACCTAAGGGCATTCCAGTCAATAAATCTATCAAGATACCAGCTGCACAGCTAGAATTCAGAATGCCAAACATGCTAGCTACTCGGACACTGCTACTCGGACTAGCCACTACTCAGAATCTCCAGCTAGCTACTCAGACCAGCTAGCTACTCAGAATCTACAGCTCCCCCAAACAGGACCTAACATGGATTTTACATACACACACTTCTCAAAGCATTTACATGACTCAACTCGCTAAACTATTGGTGATTGATCCACTTAGTTATCCAGCTCTCCTTAACCTTCTCCTTTGCGTATCTCCACGCCGCGGTTCCGGTATTTGGCAAACTATAAAAATATCTTTGATGAAGCTTCTGAGCACCTTCCCTTGACCCCGTCTTCGTCTTCACCTCAAAATATCTCTGCATGCTTTAACACATAGCTCGTACTACTCAATGACTAGCCATCACGTCTTCACGTATTCGGTCTCCTATAAATTGTCTCTACGTGCATGGGCCTTATCACTTGGCGCACAACATTCACCAACTCGCTTTTTCACAATTTTTCTTTGCTCTATACTTCTGCTTGGGCCACGTAGCCTCACCTGGACTTACACGATTGCACAGACATTAGCTCCCCCACCTAGTCTCGATCCTTTGTCATTGGCCGCTAACGTTCTCTAAGTCACCTACGCATCCAAAGAACAAGTAATTATCTCAAGTATAAGTTCCATGCACTTGACTCATGTTAGTCATCATGCAACTCAATACAACCAAGCACTAGCGCCTATGCCGTGCTCACACTCAAATCAAGCCCATACACTAATCCCAACCATTAGGACCAAACCTCAAATCAAAATGCATAGTTTTGGCACCAATTCACAAAAGCTGATCTAACAGCCATTACTTAGCCGGTCAGACCACCAACACCATGTCGCATGGTCAAACCACAAGCGATCTAACCACTAGTGTTTGGCTGGTCTGACTGTTTAAGAGCACCAGAAAATACTTTTTTTTGGAATTTCAGTTAAATTCGATCTAGTTTCAACTCAGAATTTCAATTTGATTAACACTTGGTTCAAACACATCTCCAAACAGCCCTACACAAGTGTTTGATGTATAATTTCCAAAAGACCAAATGGCCAGTCTAACTACTCCATAACCACCAGTCGGACCAATTAAAGCCTGATAGAAACTCTAAACTTCTAAATTTTTTGAATTTTTTGCAAAATTCAAATTCAATTCAACAAAAGTGTTAATTATTTATCACAAATATATTCTAGATCTTCTCACATGGTCCCTCAACTTTTTTTCTATCTGTATTAATAATGCTATATAAACTACATAACTTTCTAATGAATTGAGTAGGTTCACGCACTGGCTTGTCAATGGCCAGATGATAAGTAACTAGAGAGCTAAACAATCCCATCTGCTTAACAAAATGAAGTAATCCCACATGTCAATCTACTAAGTGTCTTGTTCATGTTCTCCAAACTACTGCATAGCCGCCTGCGTGTACTTAATTGCTGCTAGATTCTTCTGCCCTGCTGTTCCTCTTCACAGAATAATAATGCTTAATCCCTCAAAAAATACTTATTGAAACACCATAGAGTAATAGTTAATTCAAAAATGCTAAACATCTGTCGCGTGATTTTAAAAAAAAGTCAATTTTTTACCTTTGGATCAGCTTGAGGATTTGTGTTCCAGCAGATGACTTCTTCTTCACTGGTGAGGTTATCGCTGCCACCACCAAACGCCTCCCTCCACCTAATGCACCTCTAACGAACACTGAAAGACCCCAAAATTTTTCCTATTTTTTTTCCTGAATTTTTGGTAAATTTTTGAAAATTTTCCCAATTTGAAAATTTCCGGCTCTTTCCGCTTTCCCTTCTCGTCTTTCCGTTTCCTCGCTACCGCTGGCGCCCTTCGCTCTTTCCGCTTTCTCCTCGCGCTGCCGCGCGCCGGGGGGCGGCTGCGCCGTGGTTCCCCGCGCCCGCCCGCCTCGACCGGTCCGAAACCAGGGGCAAATCCTCGAGCCACGCGTCGCCAGATGCCCCCTCGGGGTCCCGCCTGTCAGCCTCCCCATCCGCCTCCTCCGTCGCGCAGCGCGCTCCGCCCGGACTCCGCCCTCGCCCTCGCGCCACGCTGCCACCGGGAGCCGCTCGCCCTCGCGCCACATGCACGGTGACTCCGCGACGCCGTCACCTCAGAGCCCCACCTGCCAGTGGCCACCTCCTCCCTCTCTCCGCGCGGACGCGCCACCGCCCGCAGCGCCGCTCACCTGCTCCCGCACTCCCACTCCCCCGCAATTACTCCCCTCTGCGTCCGGTCACTTCTCTGTCGCGCGGACACGCTCTACTACCCCCACTGCAGCCCCGTACCCCGCCAACCCCCGCGCCATTCGAGCTCCCAACACCGCCGCTCTGCCCTCTCACCGCCAGCTCCACTCACACCGTCCCAGAGCCAGCCACCTCTCCAAACACTTCGCCTCACTCCCTAGTTGCTCTTCGAGCTGCCGATCGGAGCCTAACCACCTGCATTGCCGCCGATCAGCTTCTTCGTCTCCGGTGATCCCCCGAGCCTCATTTCCGCATTTCTTCTTTAAAGTTCGATCACTCTTGCTGACTTGTTCTCTTCTGCCTCCTGAGCACGCTGGTGAGCTCCTCCGATCGAATGCACCCCTCTTCTGCCCTGGCGGCGAAGCTCGTCGTCGGCCGTAAAGGGGCCACCGTGGCCAGCCCACCAGAGGGGCCCCTAGCTCAAGCTACCGCCACCATCGGGTTCCCCACTTCCCAGAGATGCTCCAGACGCTGTCAATTTGCTCAGAGCGCCGTTCATGGCCTCTGATGCCAGAAAACCGCCGCCGACTCCCCTTCGGCCGTTCATCGCCGTTGAGCCTCGGCGTCCATTCCAAACCCCCGAAATGGGTTCCCCACCTCTCAAGGACCCTCTTCCCACCTTCGGATCCCACAGAGTGGCACCGGTGGCGCCATTCCGTTTTCGCCGTTGTTCTCTGTTTCCCAGCGAGGACGACGGGCTGGAGGTAGACGACGGCGACGTGGCCACATCCCCACCCTCCTTTCCCCTCATCGCCGTTTAAAGTCGGCCGTCGGATGGCTTTCCCCCGAGACCGTCCGATCCCACTAAAGATCTGCCTCCACAACCACTCGATCCGATCCCCCTACTCACCGCCGTCCGATCACACTTAACCCAGCCGATCCGAGCCACCCGCTCCCACCCCATCTCCACCGAGCGCCGAGCCACGCGTCGGCCATCCGACCGGGAGGAGCGCGCGCGTGCGTGGTCTGCGGCCGCTCGCTCTTGGGCTGCTACCTTGGCCTTGCAAGAAGCAGCCAATGCCGAGCCGCCTCAGATGCGATCGGGCCGGCCGACATCGTTCATTGAATTTTCAGAGATTTATCAATTTCTAAAAATCCAGAAAATCCAAATAAATCCTAGAAAATCACAAAAAATCCCAAAAATTCCCAAATTTCACCACCTTGCTTATTTCAATTTCCTGAATCCACCTGTGGTCACCAATTCACAAAATTCTCCTCCAGAAAAATCTAAAAATTCAAAGAGCCCCTTTTTTATTTGGATATTTATGCAATTTATTCCTTTTTGTAGATTATTTTAATTTTTCCTCGCTTGATTAGACTCAAGCTGGACTTATGTTATTTTTGTGTGTTTGCGCTAGTGTCGGAGATTCCGGAAGCCTCAGTGCGGGACCAGGATTCGGGAGTTGCCGCCTACGAAATCGCCGAAATCGTCCAGATTCACGGCAAGTCGCAATCCTTGATCATATTGAATCCTATATTCAGTAAATTATGTCTTTATACTATTTGCACCATTATTAGTTGTAAAATGCTAGTTTGTGTAAAATAAAATGTTTAGAATGACATGCTACTTAGATAAAACCTGCCACCGATAAATGCCATGTTAAATTTGCAGCCGTTCCTTGATAACCCTAGAAATATCTACAATATTGTATAATTAATTGTAGGTTATATTCATATCATGCCAATCTTTACACTACTAAGGTTGCGGCCGTGGTCCGATAGACTTGAAAACCCCGAAGCTAGGGTAGGGTGGTATAGGACACCGTACCCTAGGTTGGTTGTGCCGGTGCGCACAAGTTTAGGGTAAAAGTGTTGTGGGAAACCGCGAGTCGGTCTTCACCCACCGTTTACCCTGAGGTTGAGGTTACGGACCTCATGAGAAAATATAAGGATTAAAACCTTACGCTGAGCACATGACATAGTGATTGCTCAACCACCGGTGTTGACGTGTCAACCCTGGTTTAGTAACTGCTCAAACCCAAGTGGAGCCCTGCATGGGAAATTGGTATGCAGGACGAAAAACCCATACGCAATAACGATGGGCCCCCATGCCTCGGGCCTGGCGTTCCGTCTTGGCCTACGGATACCCGAGGGTATGCGGATTTCGAACCCATCGGGTAGAGTATAAGCGAAGGTCTGAGCAGTGAAAAGACCCAATTTCTTAACTCAGTCATGAGGGTTAAGAATGCTTGTGGGTAAAGTTGAGCAACTCTGCAGAGTCAAATAAATGGTATTCGAATACGCCGTGCTCCCGGTTAATGGAGTTGTGTCAATTGGGTGATTTCCAGCTGCAAAGCTTAAGTAGCTTTCACAAGTATGTTTAACTTGATTAGTTGGTAAATCAAACTTTGAAAACCCCTGTGAACTTAAGGAGTAGTTTTGATTTTGACATTCCAAAAGATTTATCTAATAAAACTGCATCCACCCAAGTAATAAACCAAATATACTCCCAACCTTTGTTGATCCGTGCAAATAGTTAAGATAAGCTTCCCTTGTGGCTTGCTGAGCTGGTTAGCTCACGGCTTGTTGAACACTTCAGATGACCAAGATGCTGGTGAGGATTGTCCTGTTGAGGAAGCCCCTGAGGAGTCGCTCTTCGACGAAGATCAGTGGTTCTAGGTCTCGATTCGCTCGAGTTTCTGGAGGTTCTTTTGTAATGTAATATATTTCGGCTTGCACCCGCTTCTTTAAAAGCGGGTTGTTAAACCTTATTTGGTAATATAAGTTGGTCTTTTGCTGTAAACTTGTGATGGTATACTCTTACGCGACATTCCATAACTGTTCATGCGTGAATAGTTGCGGGATGTCGTGTCCTCGCAACACCCCTGGCAACGGGGGTGTTACAAACACACACTCTATTGAATGCCCATGTTTCTTTTCCTTATATTAAGGAGATGCATGGAGGTCGCCACTACTCGTCGTCGAAGACGACAGCAAGAAGAGGGGGTACGGGAGAGGATGCTAGAAATGGGGAAGAAGGCGATGCGGCGAGGGGAGGAGGCAGAAGGGCGGCAGATGAAGAGGAGGATGGCATCGGTGCCGATGGCGGTGTCGACAACTAAGGGGAGGTGCTCATCAATGGACTTCACCGGCATCGACGAGGAGGTGACAGTCGAGTTGGAGTCGGGAGGAGGCAGCCCAGGGTATAGAATAGGAACTGCTTCCTTGTAATATGGGTTGGAGGGTGTTAAGGAGATAGAGATAGAATTGTATTAGGAGATAGAGTTTGGATTCTATTCCATATATGCCTTATCTCTATATGGCATATCTCTTGTACACTCTCCTATATATATGGCCCTTTGGGTCTCATATCAATACACACAATATTCATAACATGGTATCAGAGCCTAGGTTGCATACCTAGTCTCCGTTAGTCTTCCGCTGTCGCTGCCCCCGAGAGAATCGATCTCTTCCGGGGGCGGCCATCTCGTTAGCGACCATCGTGCCGCTGCCGCCGCCGACGCCGTTTCACTACTGGTGGTGGCACGACACTGCTGCTGTCCTACATGGTCGTCGTCTACACGTCGAGCCGGTCCAAGCTCGTGGCGGAGCTGCGCGGCCTGCGGGACTTGGATGACGAGCTGCTGGAGTTGTACTACGCCCACGTCGGGGGGCGTGCAGGCACCGAGGCCTGCGCACCACGATCATCGAGTTCGGCCGGAGTCTGGATCAATCGGATCCGGTTTTTTCTGCCGGCGTCCACGCAGTGCATATACGTCCATGCATGCATGCATATACTCCCGGCCAACGTCCACGCTCAGCAGATGCGCTCGCCAACCACAACATCCTCAAGTCCATGCATGCATCCGTCCGCGCAGTTCGTCATCGTGCTGGGAGTCGATCACTTCGCCGAAGATTGCTGCGCCGTCGCCGTGCTGCGCTCCTGCGAGTACCTTCTACCTCTTCGTGCGCACCGCCAACACGAGATCTCTCGCCTGGCCGCTGGCCTCGACGTTCGGGTACTTCTACATGGTCTCCGCGCGTCCAGATCTTCATCTCCGCCGGTCGGCGAGGCTGCCGGTGCCAGATTCCGCGTTCGCCGGCACCTCCATCAAGACGAGCCGCGTGCGTGCATGGCCCATGCAGGATTCTACCACCCGCCTGGCTGCCGTCTCCTTGGAGATCCTCTCAAGCGGCTCTTCTGAGATCAGGCCGGGGTCGACGACGTGCGTGATCCCGCGGACTAGCACGGCCGTCTCGGCCACGTCGGTCGCCGAGCAGTGCGTCGCAGCACGCGCGACGATCGGCCAAAGAACTCGCAGAGCATGTCGTCGGCCGGCCCACCGTACTGTCGCACCACCACCACCGCAGTGCCCCATGCTCCCTGTCTCCACGGAGGCCTTGACCATCCCGAGGAGGACGTCTGGCCGAGCGTGCGCTCGTGCGCCTCGTTGATGACCCGCATGGCTCCGCCGTGCTCGCCGCCCCGGCCGGCGCCCGAGGCGCCGGCCTCTCCGCCGCCGATTCGGCCTCTCCGCGCCGCTGCACTGCGCCTCCGTTGCGCTTCCTCTGCACTGCGCCTCCGTTGCGCTTCTTGTGCCTTCTGCCGCCGCCGCCGCCTCGAGCTTCGATCTGCGCCGTCATGCTTCTATCTATTCCTCTTCGGCTTGATTTGACAGTTTATTCCAAGACTGCACGCAACGACGACATCATCAAGACTCGGATTTCGGATTTTTTGTTTCAATGCTCACTCCTTTTTCAAATGCAATGCTATTGCATACGCCTTGCATTTGAGGGGGGTGTTAAGGAGATAGAGATAGAATTGTATTAGGAGATAGAGTTTGGATTCTATTCCATATATGCCTTATCTCTATATGGCATATCTCTTGTATACTCTCCTATATATATGGTCCTTTGAGTCTCATATTAATACACACACAATATTCATAACAGAGGGAGGCAGCTGATTGGTTGAATTGAGACTAAACAGTTCAGAAATTCGACTTATTTCAGCCCAAAAAATCATGCGACTAATGTATAGTCATTCCTATTATGAGAAATCTATTACCCGGATTTGAATATAGCTCACATTGTGCCAACCTAGAGGTATCTTCCTTCAACATGATTGTTCGTGAATATATAATGTTTTGAACGGGGCCAAAGAAACAAAGCAACCGTTCTGCCATCTACTTCCAACTTGTTTTAATCCAACTTATTACGCTTGCTTTGAAAATACTAAAGGTACCTCAAAGTACACGTTACCTGTCAAATTTTCTACCAGGTTTGACCAACATCAGCTTGTACCGAATTAAATAAGAAAAGGGTGTTGATAAATTTCACACAGATGTTTTCTTCCTAATTATTATCCATATTTGTGACCATTGAATTTGAGATCTACGGTCATGAATTCTCTCCCCCACCCCCTCCAACAAAAAATCTCCTCCTCCAAAAAAAGGAGTCATTGGATCTCTACATATTAGATAGTGGTGAGGCCAAAACTTCAATTATATGGGGAACATATTTCTGTGATGTCAATTTCATTAAATTTCGTATTGTGTTATGGATTTTCTTTAACTTTCACATATATTGGGATTTTCCACAAAGAGTTGTGAGTCAATTAACCTCATAGCCTCATGCGTGGCTACATCACAGTTAGACACACACATTGAATACGTACAGCAGCCCATCAAGCTAAAATATCTTCACGCCTCTTTCACACTTATTCACATCTTCGATTACACCGACCGAAACTATATACGGTAAAAAATTTATGAGCCTAAAACATAAGCCTATAAAAGCCCCGATCCAAGAAGTTCAAATTAGAAAAATACACATATTTTCACGATGAAATCCGAAATATCTTAACATCATATCTTTTTTATACGTAAACACCTTTATCTTTGACTCATAATATCCTCACATTCTAACACAAAATAATCGGGTAAGCTCTTTTTACACCGCCACATCCGTATCCCAAATAATAATTAACTAACTAACCGTGCATATTTCTGGTCAGAGTGTGGCGGGTCGCAGCACAAGACCCGGGTGGCCATAGCCCCCGCGAGCGCATAAAACCGCCACAACCCAACGACCATCCCGCCAGCGTCGCCTCGCTCTCGCGCCCACGCCGATCCATCGTCCCCTGATTCCTCTCCTCTGCTCTGCTGCTCCTCCCCGATCAGATCAACACATCAGATTATTTAGATTAGGAGCGAGAAAGGAAGTGATTGTTATTCATTGGTTTTTTCGGTCTGAATACTACACGCCTTCCTGCTGCAGCTGCCCGATAGTCCAAGAGGAGAGGTAGCTTTCTTGGACAATTGCTCTTCCTGTCTCGTGTCATATTTCCGCCCACACTTTGGCCGTTTCTTGACTCGACTCTGCTGAGTTGTTCTGCCTCTCTCCTTGCGCTGTTTCTTTCAGGAAAGGGAAGCGTGTAAAGATTACAGAGAGGAGAAAGTGAGGTTCTTGGTTCGTTCTTGGCTGAGAGGGGTTTGGAGTAGGGGAGATTGGAAGGGAGAGGAGGAGGAGGAAGAGTGTGTGTGTGTGTGTGTGTGTGAGAGAGAGAGAGAGAGAGAGAGATGGCAGGGGGGTTCGCCGGCGGCGAGGCCGGCGCCGGGAGGGCGGAGTTATACGAGGGGAAGATCACCGGCTACTTCATCCTCGCCTGCATCGTGGGGTCGTTCGGCGGATCCCTGTTCGGCTATGATCTCGGAGTCTCCAGTGAGTACTATAAAATTTGTGACTACTCGCTCTTCCTGCTGTCGTTCTTGTTTGCTGTTGCTCTGCTCTTGTTTTTTCATTTGTTCTTGGATTTCTGTCGTGTCCATGAATGATCTGGACTGAGATGCTGCGTTGTAGTACGAGATCTTTGTCTCTGAAAAATGGTTCTTTTTAAAAAAAATTCAGTCTGTATTTTTGGCGAATGGTTCGTCCATCGATTGGGGATTAAACAATTCCTAGCATGGGGTTTTAAATTATTTGCAAATTGTAAAAGTTTCCTAGGAATATTCTGGTGCAGATTTGATTGTAGGCCTCAATCATGGTTAATGCTTTTCTTTGAAAAAAGAACATATTGTTTATACCAAAAGAGAAAAGGAATGTAGTCGTCATTATGGTGTCTATTTCAGGTCTGTTCTTTTTCGTCTTCTAAAAACTATTTTTCAGTTTTTCTACAGTAATTAGCTTTTAAATAAAGTATCTTTTCAAAATAGAGTCTACTAGTTAATTGTAGTACATATTGTACCGACTTCATTTATATCGGTAAAAACAGCACGTGAGTTTCTGTTACTCTATAATCTCTCGTACGAACAGGCTAAAAATCACAAACCGCAGTTAAAAGTCATAACCCTCAACCAAAAAGAATAGGCCCGTTTCTCTGTGGAAGGAAGCAAATATGCTCTTTACTCTGTTTTTGGGAGGCAATTATTTCTGCTGGTTGCTGCGAAACTACGTTTAGCTCAATGTGATAAACACCTGTTTCGTCTTATCACTTCCGTTGAAGCTTTGCTGAACATGGTATATGTGCTCTCATTTTCAGCAGAGATATCTTCTCTCATTTACAGCACATTTTAGATGAAGATTATGACTAGAAAAAAATGAATATCCACACTAAACCACGCAAAGTTCAAATATATGAATTTCAACAATTTCAAATATGGATTGCCACTGGTTACAGAGTAGCACACCCAAACTAAATTTTGGATACTGAAAGGAAATACTCACATTTCAGAAACAAAAACAACACGAACAAAAGAATAAGATGTGGTTTGTTTTTCCACTTCTCCAATCAACACCATGAACAAATACATTTTAATCAAAGAACAATGTAACAGAATGATTCAACTCGGTGAGAATCAGTCAATTACATAACTTGGTGTCACAAAATTCTGCAAATATTTAGCTTGCTCCTACCAGTTTTCAACTTTTCTCGTTCTGAAGCACCAGCCAAACTAATTAACCTGAAAACTAGCACAGTTGGATCACTCAAATCAGCAATCCCACTGCACCAGAAAAGAATCAAGAATGCAACACTCATTTCTAACATTGTGATCTTGAAGCTTTGCAATGGAGATGACAAATTAAGTTGTAGTAATCTCTCTTGATGATGCTGACCAACCAGGTGGTGTGACCTCCATGGACGACTTCCTGATCAAGTTCTTCCCTGACGTGTACGCGCGGAAGCACGCGCACCTGCGCGAGACGGACTACTGCAAGTACGACAACCAGCTACTGACGCTCTTCACCTCGTCGCTCTACTTCGCCGGCCTCGTCTCCACCTTCGGCGCCTCG
This sequence comes from Bonia amplexicaulis, assembly GCA_036346245.1. Lineage (NCBI taxonomy): Eukaryota > Viridiplantae > Streptophyta > Magnoliopsida > Poales > Poaceae > Bonia > Bonia amplexicaulis. Next base: position 8,735,471 of record CM070759.1, on the reverse strand, counting down.
TACGTCACCAAGAGCCGGGGCCGCCGCGCCAGCATCATGGTCGGCGCCGTCAGCTTCTTCCTCGGCGGCGCCATCAACGCCGCCGCCGCCAACATCGCCATGCTCATTGTCGGCCGCGTCCTCCTCGGCGTCGGCATCGGCTTCGGCAACCAGGCCGTCCCGCTCTACCTCTCCGAGATCGCGCCCTACAAGATCCGCGGCGCCGTCAACCAGCTCTTCCAGCTCACCACCTGCCTCGGCATCCTCGTCGCCGACGTCATCAACTACTTCACCGACCGGATCCACCCCTGGGGGTGGCGCCTCTCGCTCGGCCTCGCCATGGGCCCCGCCACCGCCATCTTCGTCGGCGCGCTCTTCCTGCCGGAGACGCCCAACAGCCTGGTCGAGCAGGGGAGGCTCGACGAGGCCCGCGCCGTGCTGGAGAAGGTGCGCGGCACGAGCAAGGTGGACGCCGAGTTCGAGGACCTCAAGGAGGCGAGCGAGGCGGCGAGGGCGGTGCGCGGCACGTTCCGGAACCTGCTCGCCGTGCGCAACCGGCCGCAGCTCATCATCGGCGCGCTCGGCATCCCGGCGTTCCAGCAGCTGTCCGGCATGAACTCCATCCTCTTCTACTCACCGGTCATCTTCCAGAGCCTCGGTTTCGGCTCCTCCGCTGCCCTCTACTCCTCCATCATCACCGGATCCATGCTCGTCGTCGGCGCCCTCGTCTCCATGGTCGTCGTCGACCGCCTCGGCCGCCGCTTCCTCTTCATCGAGGCCGGCATCCAAATGATCGCCTCCATGGTAACATCAGCAACCACACATGTTTCTTGATTCTTCGTGACAGTGACGACCATGCAAGCACGCTCTGACAGACACCGCGCGTCGTTCCTGCAGGTGGTAGTGGCGGCGATCCTAGCGCTCAAGTTCGGGCATGGCGAGGAGCTCACCAAGGGGGTAAGCACGGTGCTGGTGATCGCCATCTGCCTCTTCGTCGTCGCCTACGGCTGGTCATGGGGCCCGCTGGGGTGGCTGGTGCCGAGCGAGCTCTTCCCACTGGAGATGCGGTCGGCGGGGCAGAGCGTCGTGGTGTGCGTCAACCTCTTCTGGACGGCTGCCGTCGCGCAGTGCTTCCTCGCAGCCCTGTGCCACCTCCGGTGGGGCGTGTTCATCCTCTTCGCCGCGCTCATCGTCGTCATGTCGATCTTCGTCATCCTCCTCCTGCCGGAGACCAAGCAGGTGCCCATCGAGGAGATCTGGCTGCTCTTCGACAAGCACTGGTACTGGAAGCGCATCGTCAGGAAGGACCCCAAGTACCAGGGACACCAGCGGCAGCTGCTGACGACAGCTGCTGCCGGTGTCAAGTCCGGCCCGTCAGATGTTTAGGGTTCTTTCTCGAGATTATTGGTCTAGGTGTTGCTGATGATGAAGATGATGATGCATGTTTAAATAAGATTTTAAGGGTTGTTCTTGTGGGGGAGAGCTTAGTGCTTGGCATTGGCAGCAGCTTTGATCTTGATGCAAGCAAGAGGTGGGATTAATGCTGCTGCCTTAGATTGTGTGTTTCTGTCCATAGTGTTCTTGGGAGTTAAATTAGGCTTATTGGACAAGGCCTTTTCGGAAGGTGTTATTGGTGGCTGATTAATGAATCTTGATGCAAAGGGATACAAGGTTACGTGTGATGTTCCTCGCTGTTCTGAATATTTCAGATTGCTCTGAATTTAGACTTTTTTTTGGACTGAACTTACTGAAAGGCTCTGAAATCTTTTGGCGACATTCTGAATGTTCACATGCTCCAACTAGTGATGATTTGACAGCCATTATTTGCTTCTGAAACACATGTTGGTATTGTGTTTTAACGATGTCATGCTACCAACGTTTAGGCCTGAAATTAGCAGTTACATACATCAAGGTTATTACGTCGTTTTTCTCTAATGAACTCTTCCATGAGACCATGATCTGTATCTGATGCAATGCTGAAGCTATACATAGTCCTGAAATTAGCTGTTACCAACGTTTAGGCCTGAAATTAGCAGCTACCAACGTTTAGGCCTGAAATTAGCTGTTACCAAGGTTTAGGCCTGAATTTAGCAGTTACATACATAGTCAGCTACGGTTGCTGAGTTTCATGTTATCTGAACACCATTATAATAAAGTTTTGCAGTCACTTTCATTAGTCAAATGCTCGTGCGATGATTTTGGAGCGGTCAGACTTTGACCTTTCTAAGTCAAATGATCACATGTACGTCTCACTCATCAGTCATCACCGTAGCTTATCTCTAGAGGTCCCGCCGTACTCATTGCTTGTCCTGATAGAATTCTGAAACAATCACAATCCCCAATTCTCGCCGTTCTTTCGTCAATAAGGAAACAGCAATCAGTAATCGGTGTCGGTGTCAAACTTGTGATGAAATTGACGTGTACATAAAGGTTTTCATACTATCAGTCAATTTCAAATCTCATTTTTGAGATCACTTCAGCTGAGGAAGATGCGTTTCAATTTTGGTGCAATTCTAACTGAATATTATATGTTCGATGCCTTGCTTCAGCTAGTCACTGAACTATTCATTGCATTCGAAGTTTCTAACCCTGTAACATAAAGTTGTTTGATTAATCCCTCTCTCTTGGCAAAATATTCAAGTGATCATCTCCCTGTAGCTATCAGAATTTGACTATTCTGAGTCAGATCGCCCTTTTATATATCACTCAGTCATAGTCACATGGTTTAGGCAGTGCTACTTATCTACATGCAGGTCTTGTCATTACTTGTCCTACTACAATTCTGAAATTATCTACATGCAGGTCTTGTCATTACTTGTCCTACTACAATTCTGAAACATCAAACGGAATCCCCCCTATTTTTGCCAAGTCTTCCGTCTACAGGCTGGAAACATCGGACACTTCTTATGAGATAGACACGAAGACTTCCGTAGCAGGCATCGTTGACTTAGAGTTCCTTAGAGCTGAATACCCAGCTATTAAGCCCCGCGGGATTGCCGCGAGCCCGCTCGGCCACGTCGCCCCGGCCGTCCCCGCGCGAACGCGCGCGCGCGCGTGGCCGGCCGATTCGGTGCCACGTCGCCCGGCCGTCCCAGCGAACGCGGCGCGGGCGGCCGATTTCGACGGTCGGTCGACGGTTTTCTCCGGTTTTCGCGAAATTACGTCATGGTCTCGATTCTCGGATAGGTCCTAAATTTTTTAGCCCCTCCGTTTTGCGGATTGCCCCATGTTTTCCAAATCGCACACGGGTCCAGTTTTTCCTTCCTAGGTCCTTTTTATTTACGTACAGGCCCTTATGGGTCCCTGTCTTTTTGCGAAAAACCCCTTCGGTCCCTCCGAAATTACGTATCCGTCCTCAATTTTTTTAAAAAAACCCAGCTCACGAGTTTTCGTCTCTTTTATTTCGGTCCACACGGTGGCTAGCGCGGCGTAGCGCCGCGCTAATGTGGCTAGTAAACATTAAACACTGGACTGAAGTAAAATCGGTGAACACTAGTGCTAAGTCTGTAACTTGAACTCTAGTGAATGAGTACTCCTGAAGCTTTAGAGTCGGGCATAATCTAATGCTGTAAATTTATAAAGATCTATACCTCAACGAAGAGATTAACTAAAAACTGCTGCTCTGTGGCTTCCTGGAAGCAAGGAGGCCCGACTGATCATACATTGTTGCCTAATTATACCCTTTTACAGTCAAAAGAATAAGGGAATTTGTCTTTTCTCAAATTCAAGAACCAGAAAAGCATGTATTATATTCAAGAATAAGGGAAAACCGCGGCATTCAAATCAGAGGCTAGATTCTGATATCTTGGATGGACACTGAGTGAACTAACTGTGTACTCTTGAATATTTTTTTTACTCGGACATTGGATCTCTAGTCCAATAGTCATAAATCTGGATGATAGTTAGAAAGAAAACATCCGGATGATGCTTATCAATACCCCGGACATAATATAAAACTGCACATTCATATATATCTGCAGACCAAGCATCAAATTAACTAAAAAGTCACCATATGCTATCGCCTATTTATTCAGGTTTTGACGAGGACATTCATGCCATCTCTACGATTCCACTAAATCCAATTCCACTCAATCCTACAAGCATGAATTTCTAACAATAAGGTGGGCTCATTCTTAACTAGCTCTAGTTTGCATGTGAACAGATTGTCACCTAAAGTCGATACTTTTGATTGTAGGATCAAAGATGATGTCCAGCAGAAGGCAAGTGAGGAAGGACATCAAGAGAAGGTACTCCATACGAGCCAACAAATGGAGAAGAAGCCCATTCAGTCAATGGAAAGGGAATAAAAAAGAAAGAGAGAAGGCAAATTGGGCCCAAGACCAAGACCAAACTTCAGCATCGTGGGCCAACTCCTTCAATTCGGCCCCCAAGTCTAAACCCAAGCCTAATATGGCAATTGAAGCTGAAGGGATCACCAAGCCCACCAAGTACTTGGATAAGATTTCCAAACTTAATTCGGATCCAACTCAAACTCATCCAAATTCAAATTTGGATTCAAATCTGAAATCAATTTAGACTCAGTTCAGAATAGCCAGCACAATAGGTAAGGCCCCAGCTTGTTGTACTTGTTGGAAAGATTATTGCAAGACCTACACAATGAATAAGGCCCTAGCTTCAGAAACCTCACGAGGCGACCGTTATCTCTGAAACAAAGTGACGACCGAAAATTTAGGTTTCCTTCTCGTGTTTGTATTAGAGTCTAAGTCTTGTTAAATGTCTTAGGAGAGCTATGGACCTCTTCTTTTTAGCTTCTAAAAGCTGTTTTTAGGTTTTTCTACAGTAACTAGCTTTTAAATGGCAAGTCTTTTCAAGGCGGGGTTTACAATTTGATTGTAATATATACTGTAGCGACTTCATTTATATTGGCTAAAATCGCACGTGAATTTTTTACCCTATACTCTCTCTCACGAACAGCCAAAAGCCATAAGTTGTAGTCATAAGTCATAAACTGCAGCTCAAGAGAACAGACCCATAGCCAAGAGGTGCGTCCTATGTACCAGGGGACGAAGTTATATTAGATTTAATACAAAAAAAATGATATTTTGATCATTGAGAGTTTGCTTAGTTTCTACTTCTTGCTAAACATTATTCTTATTGATTCTTAAGATAATTGTTAGAATTGATTAGCCGTGATCAATCAATTCATGCTCTAACTATGTGCTGGTTGTATAGATTGATTTCCTTATAAAAGTTGTGATTCAGTTGCTATTATCAAGAACTTGTGCTAAACGCAAAGTTGCTGCAATTTCAAGTTGAGTTGTTGTCTTCAAGTTATCTCTGCTCTTCATTCGTTGATTGTCATCACAAGATAGGGCCACCTCGTATCAGGTTTGCAGTTAAGTTAATCTAGCTCTCATCGGTAGCTCCATTGAGAATCAGGAAACCAAACACCACATTTACAATGATGTAATATCCCAAAAAGAAAAAAATAAGGGGAGGGGGTTGAGTCAGGCCAGCCCGAGCCGGCCCATGCTAGCCTCTATATAGAGGAGAGGTGGGGAGGATGCATGCGCTTGCCCTAGCTACTGCTCCCTTCTCTCTCTTGCAGTCGCCACTTCTCCAACACGCGCTGCCCCCAGTCCACCCCAACATCGCGTCGTCTTCCCCAAGCCACTATCGCGCTTTGCCATGCACCATGCTCCTGAGCTACACCACTGTTCTCTCATTCCCCACCACCGCTTTGCGCCGTCATTCTTAATGAGCTCCACTGCTATCATCTATGTTTCCTCAAACCACCACTGCCCGTGCTCTTCTCCCCCCAAGCTGACACTGCCCTGCTTCCTCTGTTGCATCATCACGCCGCCTTCGCCTACACCGTCTCCTACTCCTATGCCTATTGCCACTAGCCCTCTACGCCCATGCCACCGTTGAGCCCTGCATGACATTGCCTGACCGCCCTCCTTTGACCGCCTCGGTGCTAGGGGAAGAGGGGGCAAGAGAGAGCAAGGGACACTGCTAAAAAGGAGAAGAAGAGTGAGTCCCGACTGAGGAATGAAGAGAAGAAGAGAAGAGAATAGGGGGTTGATTTGACACTAGATCCAGCTAAGAAAAGAAAGAAAAAGGCACATGATCTAGCTGTTTGTCGCTAGGGTAACATCTCGAATCCTTTTCCATGTTGGTTTATCATTTTGTATAGAGAATAGAGTGGGATTAGCAAGATAAATACTTTTGTAATGACTAGAACATGGTAGTAGATGGATCTCATGTGCAGGGCCTTCTATGAAGAACTTTGGGAATGTTAAGGGGATAATATGAGAATTTGATCTACTAGAAACTTGTAGCTAATTTTATAACTTTCTAAAGAGTGCAAAATGCTGAATTTGATAGAACGGTTAGGAAGATATGCTTCTGAGAAGATTGTTGTCTGGTATAGGGCAGCACAGCATTCGGGGCTAAAATCAAAAGTTTAGGTGATGTAATTTGTAAAATGTGATAACTATGATTACATGAGTAAGCTTGTGTAGATTTTAGAATTCGTATTGCTTGCTATGTTGGATTTCGAGATCAAAAGTTATAGACGTTTAATCACTGAGATAGCAGAAAGGCGTCTAGTGAAAGGAGGTTGTATGTGCCAGGTTTGCGCATAGGAATGATGTCGTTTCATATGCGTGTATTGCTATAGCATATCAAGACTAAATGATGCTTATCCAGGTGAAGGTTCAGGATTGGTGCTATCCACACATTACCCACGAGGTTAAACAGGCAAGTGCATGGTAGAACGATAGACAGTTGTTTATTCTTGCTCTTAGTTATCTAAATTTACTCACCATGCTATATTTACTTGATTATTGATAAGTATGATGTGATATGATAACGATGAGTACATGATATCGATGGTTACATGGTAATATTGTATGTGGTAAATGATTGTTGAAATGTATTACATCACTTGTATTCACATTATGAAAAATGCATATAAATCAGGTTGGTGAATAAGTCATATAACTAATCCGGACTGCATGAGCCAGATCAGTGAGAAAGTTATATGACTAGTTTAGAGTGCTCTTAAGAAAGACATACTTCGATAGACATCTCCACGAGATAGAGGTAGAGAGTGTACTTCGATGGATGTTCCCTCAACTATATTGTTATGTGCTTATAAGGTACATATAGACAGTGGCGGACCTAGGATTTTACCAAAGGGTATGCCGCACCAAAATTCTCATATACAATTCGGTAAAAACATTTGCCAATTCGGTAAATAATTGTAAAATTTGCATCGTAATTCGGTATACAGGCACTAAATAATATGATAAGTCTTAAATTCAAGGATTAAGTTGGAAACTTACACAAATTACAATATAAATAGTTCAAACACCATACTAATAGTACAAGAGGATATTACAAGAGAATATGCTATACACATATAAAGAAGTACAAAGGAATTTCTATTCTAACACAACTAATATGAAAGGAGAATAAATTGATTGCATTACCTCATAGCATTGCTTCTGATACTCATTGAAAGTTGGCTGCAATAACAGTCCAAAAAGATCCAAACTTCTCCTGAAACAGAATAGAAACGTCATGCTGGTGCCCTGATCTTGTACTGAAAAACAAATCTGGGACATCATTTTAAGCAGGGCAACCTCCAGCATTTCCTGACGAATATATGGGCGGCTCATTCGATCAAAATCCCATAGGCCTTCGTCTAGAAGCTCCTCCTGAAATTCAACGTAGGAGCAAGTCAGAAAAACTACTCTAGAGGTTTTCTCTGGCCCTTTTAGTTTGTTTAATGGATACAGAAGCTTAGTCCTCAGAAATAACTTGAACACGACATAGATATATATCAAGGGTTCTTTACTTAGCACGGCATGGTATCCTCAGTATACCAGAGTATCGCAAACTCTCTTAATATCACCAAAATCTTAATAAAAGCATCCTGGAATCACTTCCTAGCTTGCATAAACACTGAAACATCCATGAAAGAAAATGCAGATAACTCTTAAAAGTCTGAATAATGCTCTTAGCTATTTTGGGTTTGACTATTCAGTTTTCTAGAGAAATTGTGACTTGGTATTGAGTGAAATCTGACCATAGCCAATTACTAACATGTTGGATTGTTGGACATTCGGACAACTGGACAAGCATGGCCATAACATCTAACAAGAAACACTACAAATATTGTTTACTCATGAGAAAAGCAAATACAATAGCTAGCCACCACACGGTAGAGATTCTACATGTCAATTGTCAAACAAAACTATACAATTTGCAGCTTCGCTCATCAGCTCATGTATTTCAAAGTTGTGTAATAGTTGGTTCAGATTTCAACCTTACTGGGAGGGGGGGCGCAACCACGCAGGGCCGTAGGGAGGGGGACCGGACCGAGAGTGCCGGAGTGGGGCGGTGAAGGGAGGGCCGGAGGGGCGCCGGCAGGCCGGGAGGAGGCTGATGCAGCCGTGCGGCTGCAGGGAGTGAGAAAGGGCCGGAGGGCCGACCGAGAGGGAGCAGCGAGGAGGCGGCGCCATGCAGAGCCGGAGGAGGTGAGGCGAGCCGGAGGAGGTGAGGCGAGCCGGAGGAGGTGAGGCGGCGGCGGAGGCCGTGAGGAGGAGGCTGAGCCGAGGAGGCGAGGCGGCGGAGGCGCGAATCGCGAGGAGGGCGGGCGCGAGGAGGCGAGCCGAGGAGGCGGGCGGGAGCCGAGGCGGAGGAGGAGGCGAGTAGGAGGAGGCAGGCGGCGAGGCCGCGAGGAGGCGAGTCGGACGAGGCGGGCGGAGCCGAGGAGGAGGCCGCGAGGAGGAGGCGAGGCGGCGGTTGGTATCGGGATTTTGGGAGGCGGTGGGATCGGGCCCGCCCCCCACAGTGGTATGCCGTGGCCCACCCAAGATACCACAGAGATCCGCCTCGCATATAGATATTGCATTGCATTGCGTTAACGAAACGAAAAGATGAAAAGAGTTATATATAATTGTATGGTAATGTTACACAGTGATACATGGATATTGACATGGTTATGTCTATTGTTTTGTTGATATTTATCGTTTTATTACGTAGTTGCTGAGCCTTTGAACTTACCCTTGTTTTGTTGTTGCTTTTAGATCAGTGTTGAAGGCAACATGCATGGAGTGGGAGTAGCACATTCATTTCACGTATAAACAATATTTCATGTACCACTCTTAGTTGTCATTTTCAAACTTAATGGCATGCTTAGATAGTTAACATCAATAACGGTCCTTAATGGTAGAATTTAGTCATATGTAGATAAAGCTAGCATTTCATAGCTGTTGATGATCTAAGGCGGTTGTTTATCTTTATCTTGGTGCTAGTTGTCTAAGTAATGCTCCCAGACACATGGTTTTAGGTGTTCTCCAATGTGAGGCCCCGAGCGTTATCAAGCGCGTGATCATGAGCGTTCTCAAGCGCGTGGTCTCAAGTGTTCTTAGGCACAAGTGTCCTAAGTTTTACTTCGAGAGTTACTTATTCTTATTCTAGTTAGCGAGTCATATTTATCATGAAATTCTTCGTGGGGAATTTTGTTGAAAGATTTTATTAGACGGTTTAAATAACAGTATTAGAAAGTAGTAGTACTCTGGCTCGAATGTTAGGCCAGGGTATTACAATTTATCAATGATGTGACTAACAGGCAGTTGAATGTGCAAAGCTTTTATTATATGCCATCCCTTAATATAATTTATAAGCCTCAATAGACCAAATATCCTCTGGGTTGGAAAAGCAAATCTAGGAAAAGAACGGATAAAGCGATGGTGGCTAGATTATCATACAATGGTACATGCTTTACACTGCTCTACATTCTAATTTGAAGTTTTTCTGTGTCCAAGAAATTTCTTTAACATATTTCAGACAGTAAATGTAACATCTAAATCTCTCTCCATGATGTTTACTAAGACATGTTTTCCACAATTGCACGTGGTACAATCTCAGATGTAGAAATTTTTAACATGCCAAAGGATACCGACTAAATATTGTAAAGAGCACGCGATCTGATAAGGTCAAATGCGCAAATTTCAGAATTCAAAGGGAATTTCTCCACACCGCACCCAAAAAGAACCATACACCGAGGCAAATAAGAATTGCATGAAGGCAAAATGATAACTTTCTGTCAAGATAGTCCAATTCAGATTTCTGGTTGCCGCGTTCCAAACATCATTCGACTGTTCAGCCCAAATACAGGCGAGTTTTTGCTGCTAACTGTTACCAGGTTTCTTCAAGTTACATGATTCCAGTACATTCAACCAAGCGTCATTATCCTCATATGTAATACAAATGGCCACTTGGGCATGCCACATTGTTCAGGTTGTAAAACTGGCATTCAGGGTAGGGTGGGCAGAGGCAGGCCACAGAGCACCACCAAATAGACATTAAATACACCTTGGGAAATGGATGTTGTCCACATAACCTCCCGACATCGCCATTTGAACATTTCTCTGGAACTTTTGTGGGTTGTCTCGGAGGACAGCCGCAGCATCATGATTCAAGGGATCCTCATCATTAGGTTGCTGGAGATAACGTTTAAGATGGTTAGTAATTCCTAAATATGTAACTTAGTTTCAATTACTAATAAGAAAGCAAACACAGATGGTGAGTTCTATTCCCTGAAGACAGTCAGCAACTTTTACTTGTAATGTGAAACAATAAGCTGACAGGTAAAAGAGTTAAGATAAATTTACACAAAAAGCTAAGCACCAATCTGCTATATCAATAATCCTGTGTCACTTGACTTTTCAGATGGAAAATCAGCTAATGAGCAGTTAGCCTAAAACAGTACTTACTGTGAAAAGAAGATTCAAACCATATATAATGGTGTTGATATTCAAGACAGGCTTCCAGTCTTCACGCAGAATGTTCAGGCAGACATTTCCTTCCAGGTCAATATTAGGATGATAAACCTGAAAGGTCGCTACATTAGCGCCAAGAATGACAACTTTCAATGATCAAAGGAATAGGCAAGGGTTAATAGAAGCTGTGCTACCTTAGTCTTGCACTTCACCTTGGGTGGTTCGTGAGGGTAAGCAGGAGATACTTGGAAAGTGAAAACAAAGGTCCCACCTCTACGAACGAAAAAACATTCTGGATGTTAGAAGAATAGTTTTTTCAATTAAAATGAACTGAAAAGGTAACAACATCCTTATCTACACTGAAAACATACAGGTGATCCATTTTCACATTCCCGTAACTTCTATTTTTTGAGATAAATATTTCCACAATATTGTTCAATTATAAGAGTAAATAAAAATCTATGCCTTTTCTCTCCATTAAAAAAGCAATTAGTTCAGAAAAGATGGAATTCAGTGATCCAGGGAGCAAGAACAGGAAACAACTGGAAAATTAAGAAAGCAATTTAACTATGGTTATCACCAGTTTCACTTATTTCTATTTAAATATTATGGATTAATCCTTTTTCCTGCTATGTCCAGATAAATTGGCAGGTGTGTGACGTAAATGTAAATTAAAAGCTAAACATGAATCCTCTTAATCCATATTCATCAACAAAAAATTCTTCATGTACACCAAAATGGAGGATAAAAAGCTGTTAACAAGCATCCAATGCTTCCAATCCTTCCATCTATGTAGCAAATGGCAACAATGCAAAATTTTGAAGTAGTTCAAATATGCAGTCAATATTGAACTGCGTGAAATCTAAATTAACATAACATGATTTAAGGATATATTAGGATAAAACATTTCAAGAGGATGGACTTGAATATATAGACACTTACACATAGTATCCTTCGTCAGGTCGTAGGGTAACCTCAAAGTTCATTAGATCATCCTTTCCATTAGGAAAGGATATTTTAGTTGTCTTTGGGAGGTTAAGCTCAGCAATATCTGCAAGGTGAAATGTGAATGGTCAGCAAAGTCCATGTTTTGAAAACTATCAAAACAGAAAGGAATTAATATTCATGACATGCATAAATCGGGAAGACAGGAACAGATAAGCATGACTATGATGTTCATATTTAACATAGATATCTAGATTAACAGACAAGTTTGTAACAATAGAATCTATTTCTAAGCATGTCCGACTTTCAAAATGGCAGGATTTCAGATATGGATCGAGAGTACCCTAAGTAATTCTCGTGTTCAAATTTGAGGTGAAACAGTGGAATTTGGTCAGAATCAAATTTGGATGTTGGATATCTGAGGCTTGCTCCTTACTATGTAAAAACTATTAGTGTCTCTATCACGCTGCTCCAGCCAGTTATGGGGACCTGGGCGCCAGGATGCCTAGACGACAAGTATAGGCCCCAGTGGCACACATTTAGCAACAGGAAATCACTATATCCACTAAACAAAAGACCAAAACAAAGGACCCAGCACCCCATTCAAGCCCAACAGCCCATCTCTGTGCAAGCTCTTCTCTCATGCCAGTTGCCAGTGCCCACCAACCTCCTGTGTCCTACTGCCCATTACTCTGACGCAGCCTCCCCGCCTGATCCTCTCATCAACTTACCTCTCGTGCGTCCTCTCTTACCCTTTCTCAGTGGCCTCTGCTGGTTGCTCCGTCTCATCCTCAAGGGTGCTATGAGCAATGGCAGCGACAGGGATGACTACAGGCAGCGGCAGCTCCCCTACAGCCAGATCCAGCAGCAACAGGGCAAGGGGCAACAAGGTGGCCCAGATCAACGCTCAGCCACCCCAATTCCCAGGTTTCACCACTTTTCCCTCACCTCTCTCTCACTTTCCATCTCTCCAGGCTAGGCAAGGGGCCATGGCATCCCTCCTCTGGCGCCAGAACGACTAGACAGGGCCTGGGCGATGCCATGACAACTATAGCCGTTATGCAAGTCAAACTAGGCAAAAACAAGCACACCTTTATCATTGGTAGCAAGATTTCCCTACTTAGTCCCACACGTCAACCATGGTCCATACAAAGGTGAGCAATAGAACCAGTACAAGCTCAACCAATATGGTTGAAACATATACCGAGGAACCTTACATATATTGTAAGCAGTAGTCACTACTCAAATCCTCATTTAAATCTGCTTTAAATTCAAGTACTCAACCAATACGTGTTCATATTTTAGCGGAAAAAGTAAAGGAATAAAATTTTGGTTTTAGCTATTACCTCAACCAATTTCAACCAATAAGACCCATATGTACTCTTTTCAATAGTCACATCAAAGAAAAAACAAAAGGTTTAAGATGTCTGTAACTTACTCAAAACAAATGTGAAAGGTTAACAAACCCACTTAAGAACAACAGTTCACGTGTAACAAAGAAACAAAAAAATGAATCACATAGTTGTAAGGATAAAGGATGTATTGATGTAAATACATAAATTTGCGAGAAAAAGAACTTCAATTTAGTACTAATCCATATGCATTGTATAACATATTAACATATGTCAACATCTGAAAGTAAGAAACCAAATAACTCTAAGTAACATAAAAACCAAACCGAGCAGTGCTTCTATGCTTCTCTCTAATAAGAGTACACTAATCTCAAAGCAAACGAAGAGGTAAGTAATATCTATCTACCATTCATCGTGCTTTAAAAATTGTGCAAATCATTACTGAGAGAAGCGTAGAAGCACCTCCCAAACCAAATCACTTCTGCTAAAACAAACCTTTATGGAGACGTAATTCCCCTGGGCTTTGCTTCTTAGCAGGTAGCCCCCCTTTTGCATTTGCTGCCTCTTCCTTCTTCTGTCCCTTTATCTTAAAAAGGTTTATCATCTTTCTGTAAAACAAGAGACAGAAAAGCTAAGAATGAAGAAATAAAGAAAGCAGGTTTTTTGTGAGAACTTAAACAAAACTGACAAACAGAAGAAAAGCATGACTTCGAACTAAAGGATGATTATGCATTCAAACAGGTAGAAATTATGAAGCAGAAACCAAGCAGTTCAATTAGTTATTGTGCTGGTGAACTTACACCCTCACTTTCAGTTTAATTATTGCCTTCATCAATAACATTTATTTTATTGCCCACCTATTCAAACTTGAAGGTATTCAGCATCAATTTCTCTTATCCAATATATAAAATCAATAAGTGGACCGTCCCTAAATCCCTAATTCCACATGGCATGTGTTATGTATCTTGGCTCTGGACCTTAGATTATAAGGAGGAATAGGTTGGGACGGTATTGATTCTTCCCAACGAGAACCTTCTTGACTTGCCGTGACTGAATTCTGGACTGGAAGAACTTAGGGTTTGAGAGAGGAGACGTTACTTTATTTTTTGATCCCCCTTCCGCTTAAACGCAGGAAGTTATTTATAGCTTACAATCACCACCTCCCTCATAAACCTATTCCGTTTCAAACTCTTATCTAAGACCAACTCTGAGAAGACTTCCTAATACAATGACTATTAGAAGTAGATCAGGACTCCTAATCCGACTCGAAGTTGTTACTTCAGTTGGAGTTAACTGCTTGTTTGGGACGTCTGCTATAGCACTTCCCCCAATAGGAATCCATAACATTTCCCCCCTCCTGAGGAAACAGCTCGTCCTCGAGCTGAAATGTTGGGTATTGCCTCTTGAAGTCTGAAACTGGTAGCCAAGAAGCTTCAGCAGGTGATTGACCCACCCATTGCACAAGCACTTCCCAAGTATTTTTAAACAGCCGAGAACGAATAACTGTTGAAGGCATCGGCAGAACTCGACCGTGAAGCATAGCAGGTAAAGCTGGTGGTTCTGAAGGTGGAGACCCAATGAATTTTTTTAAGAAGGCCACATGGAACACATCGTGGATGCGGGCGGACGTGGGAAGCTGAAGTTTATAGGAAACCTGACCAATCCGGGCAATGATTTGATAAGGTCCATAATACTTGGGGGATAGCTTGGAAAACATGGCAGTAATACCCACAGCTTGGCGATGATGAAGCTTGAGTAAAACCCATTGGCCAACGTCAAACTCCACTTCCCGATGGTGTTTGTCATAAAAGTCTTTCATACGCTGCTGAGCTTGTAGTAATCGTTCCCGAATTTCAAGCAAAAATTCATCACGGGAGCGTAAGATCGTATCAACTGCCGAAACTCGAGCTGTTCCTTCGTTGTACGGAATAATTGTTGGAGGAGAGCGACCGTAAACAACCTGAAAAGGGGTACATCGAAGAGCGGAATGGTATGATGTATTGTAGCAGTATTCTGCCCATGGAAGCCAGTGAACCCACTGACGCGGTCGATCTCCACTAAGACAGCGGAGATACATGACAATTGTACGATTGACAATTTCACTTTGGCCATCCGATTGCGGTGAAAGGCTGAAGTCATATCGAGAGATACACCTGCCAGACTAAATAATTCTTGCCAAAAGTTGCTAGTAAAAATAGTATCTCGATCACTGACAATCGATTCGGGAAACCCATGGAGACGAACAATAGCCTCAAAGAATGCATGAGCCACAGATTGAGCTGTATAAGGGTGTGCCAACGGAACAAAATGAGCATATTTAGAGAATCTGTCCACTACAGTCAAGACTACTGATTTCCCATGTACGCGAGGAAAACCCTCGATAAAGTCCATAGCGATATGAGACCAGACCTGGGTTGGAATTGGTAGAGGTTGTAATAAGCCGGCGGGATGAAGATGATCCACCTTATTACGTTGACAAACAGCACAACCCGCAACATGATCGCGAACCAACTTTTTAAGGTGAGGAATATAGAAATCTTTGCGAATGCGGTGCAAAGATTTTTGGATTCCTTCATGACCAATAGCGTGACAAGCTGATATGATCTTTGAAATATAAACTGAAGACGCCGGAAGGAATATACGGCCATTGTATAAAAATAGGCCATCAACATAAGACCAACCTGGAGGGAGTTCGTTTGCTGCCAATTGAGATTGTAAAGTCTGAAATTCAGGCAGAGAATTGACTTCTTCTTTAAGCTGAGTGAGCAGTTGAAAATCTGGCATAGAAATGGCCGATACAGACATGTGTTCATCCCGACGGGATAACGCATCGGCGACTGTATTTGTTTTTCCTGGTTTGAATTCAATCTGAAAATCAAACCCCAAGAGTTTGCTAACCCAGTGGTGTTGAGGAATGGTGTTTAATCGCTGATCTAGGAGATATTTCAAGCTATAATGATCAGTGCGAACAATGAACGACTTCCCCCACAGATAATGGCGCCAATGCCTTACTGCCTTGACTAGACCGATAAGTTCGCGTTCATATGCAGCTAATTTGGCGTGATGAGGCGGAATTGCACGGCTGAAGAAAGCAATAGGGTGAGAGCCTTGATGGAGAACAGCACCAATCCCACTGCCAGAAGCATCACATTCTACTATAAATGGTGTTGTAAAATCTGGAAGGGCCAAGAAAGATGGTGTGGAGAGAGCTTCCTTTAATGTAGCAAATGCTGAATTTGCTTCTGAAGACCAACAGAACCCATTTTTGGTAAGCAGTTGGGTTAGGGTGCTGCAATAGATCCGAAGTTACGTATAAATTTACGATAGTAACCTGCGAGCCCCAAAAATCCTCTCAATTGGCGAGGAGAAGTCGGAATCGGCCACTGATGAATATCTTGTACTTTAGATGGATCCATGGAAACACCCTCTGCGGATATGATATGACCCAAGTAGGAAACTGACGTTGTGCCAAAGGAACACTTTGATTGCTTGAGGAAGATTTGATGCTGCTGAAGAAGAGAAAAGATTGTTCGAATATGACACAAGTGTTCAGACCATGACGGGCTGAAGATTAGGATATCATCAAAGAATACTAAAACAAATTTGCGAAGATATGGTTGCAGAATAGCATTCATAATAGCTTGAAAGGTTGCTGGAGCGTTAGATAGACCGAATGGTAATACCAAATACTCAAAATGCCCTTGGTGTGTTCGAAACGCCGTCATATGAATGTCATCAGGATGCATTCTGATTTGGTGATAGCCTGACCGTAAATCTAGCTTGGTAAAATACTTAGCATTCTTCAATTCGTCTAGCAATTCATCCACCACTGGAATAGGAAATTTATCCTTAACTGTTTGGGCGTTAAGAGCTCGATAGTCCACACATAGTCGCCAGGAACTATCTTTCTTTTTGACCAAAATTACTGGTGAACTAAAGGAAGAGGTACTTGGCCGTATGATACCTTGTGCTAACATCTCTGCACATTGTTTTTCGATCTCATCTTTATGGTGGTGTGGGTAGCGATATGGACGGACTGCCACTGGCTTGGATCCCGGATATAGATGAATACGATGGTCGTATAGCCGTTGAGGTGGTAATCCAGAAGGGTTCTGAAAAATCTCTTGGAAATCCGACAAAAGAGTTGGTAATAACACTTTAGTCGGTTCATTGATAGTGCACAGACGAGCAGATGATCGGTGAGGTATGCCCAAAAATTTAACTTGATGTCCCTGATGCCAAAAAGACATCGATAGAGTTGAAAAATCCCATAAGATTGGTCCCAAGGTGCGCAGCCATTGAACTCCCAAGATTAAGTCGAAACCTTGAAGGGATAAGGCATAGCAATTGGCGGAAAACACTTCCTGATCAATGGAGAACGGTAACGAAGGGCAAATGCCTGGGCAAGGAAGCCGTTCTCCGTTAGCCACTGCTACGTGAATGCCTGTTCGATCTTGCAGAGGAATAGCTGACAATTTAGCGGCTTCTAGACTGATGAAGTTGTGAGTAGACCCTGAATCAATCAATGCACAGAACTTGTGATGGTTAATGAGAACTGTTAATTGCATAGTATTCCCGGGAGAGATTCCAGTAAGGGCATGTAAAGAAATTTGAGGGTTGGAAACTTCTGTATTGTCCTCTGCAACATCATCTTCATCCAATATCTCAATCCAATATAATCGCTTACAGCGATGTCCTCGTATAAACTGTTCATCACAATTAAAACAAAGACCTTTTGTCGTGATCGACCATCTCGGTGGTGTGAGGCGCCAAAAGTTCGGCGAGGATGTGTTAATGGACACATTCTTTGGTGCGGGAGAGGCAGAACCTCAGGTGGTTTGGACAAAAGTGGTGTCATGCGCTGCACTGGAGAATACTTGGCTGCAGCCGGAGGTGGACTGGGTTGCGCTTGTCGAAAGAACATCCCAGAACTGTATAACAATTTGTAATGCCGCTCAGCTGCTTTGGCTAGACTTACTGCGGTATCCAAAGAAGCTGGACTTTGGAGCTCAACATCTGACTTGATGAGTTCACCCAATCCGGCTAAAAATAATCCCACTTCATGTTCTGGTGATAGATTATCGGTGCGACAGAGAACCCTATAGAACTCCTGTGCATACTCTTCGACTGAACCCGTCTGTCGAAGAAGAGCCAGTTCGGAAACTGGGTTTGATCGAAAGGGGGGGCCGAACCGCAGGCGACAAGCATTTTGAAATCTGGGCCAAGACGGAATTCCTTCGGTGTGTTCTAATTTGTAATACCACTGTTGGGCAATCCCAGTCATGTGATATGTTGCCAGCCAAACTTTTTCCTCCTCAAGTGTACGATGACCTCGAAAGAATTGATCACAGCGAGATAACCATTCTAAAGGATCAGAATTTCCATCGAAGAGAGGAAAATCAACTTTGTAGAACCGACCTATTGTTGGTGCTGCGGCTTGATCATTGGGAAGGCGTCGTGCAGAAGAATTGGCAGAATTGGTGGCCTTCGTTGGTGAGGTCACGCGACCTTCTAGATCTCGGACAGCAGCCTGAAGACTTGCATGAGCAGTTGATTGTTCTTCCTGTCGCTGCAATATCTTACCCAGGATGTCCTTTAGTTCGCGTAATTCCGTGTTAATTGCGTCGGTAGCCATGGAATCTGATACCAATCTGTTATGTATCTTGGCTCTGGACCTTAGATTATAAGGAGGAATAGGTTGGGACGGTATTGATTCTTCCCAACGAGAACCTTCTTGACTTCCGTGATCAATTCGACCGGAAGAACTTAGGGTTTGAGAGAGGAGACGTTACTTTATTTTTTGATCCCCCTTCCGCTTAAACGCAGGAAGTTATTTATAGCTTACAATCACCACCTCCCTCATAAACCTATTCCGTTTCAAACTCTTATCTAAGACCAACTCGAGAAGACTTCCTAATACAATGACTATTAGAAGTAGATCGGGACTCTAATCCGACTCAAGTTGTTACTTGGTTGGAGTTAACTGCTTGTTTGGGACGTCTGCTATAGCACTTCCCCCAATAGGAATCCATAACAGCATGAAACAAGATTGTTAAAGTTTAGAGTGCAAGTACTAAATGCTCAAACATGAACATATTTTCTTCCCTATTATTCTAATCCATTTTAATGCGTACCATACCACAATATTTTAATGCTTAAATTTACACAATCTGTATGACAATAATTAGACAGTTTCCTCTTATGGTTAAACTAATTATGCTAGGTGGAATCTCTGATGAACAGCTGTAATTTTCGCATGCAAATCACAACACTGAAACAATCCAAACACAATACCATATAAGCATAATGTTGAACATTAAATTCACAGAAACCATCATGATTGCCCTCATGGTTGAGCTGAAACTAAACTAAAGAAAACGAGAAGAAAATACACTATAACAATAATAATTTTGTACTGAACATCGACAATCTAAGCTCAAAATAGTGAAAGCCAAGCACAGATCTACTAACTTTAGCTTTAAGCAACCGGTACTATGTACTAATCACACAATCAGGAGACACATGACACTATTACAGTATGTAAAACACCCTAGTCTAAAGAGACAGTAGGAATTATCAGATTTTCCGAATCTACAAACAAAAAAAAACACTTCCTAAGCTCCAATTGCTTCCAGCTGCATCATCCTTGCTCATACGAAACAAGATAAAAAAAACTAATCCAAAAAAAGTAACAACAGACACTAACCCTAACAAGGTACTTTCAAAATAAAACCCCTATCAAGATAGTTTCCAACCACAAACAACGCAGCTGCCACAAAAAATCGTATCTTTTCCCTTGTTTCTTAATCAAGAACCAGCAGCCAATCTACAAAGGAACCGGGAAAAAGGAAGCGACTGTCCACCATGATTACAAAATTCACCAAACGATCAACATTACTACGATTTACGACATCCCCAACACTTCTTATCCCTAATGATACGACCGCATCTCCTAGTGCGCCACCGACATGCAAAACCTAGATTCTTTGCATCATCTACCAAATTACTCCAACAAGGAACAATTTTTGCAGGTCAAAGACAATTAACAAAAGCAATAGCAGATTAAACAACCCCCTCCTTTGTTTCTCCACCAAGAACGCCACCACCCAGCACACGATCGATCAGTCAACCAACCAAAAAGGAAGAAACTTTTCGCAAGAACCGTACCTAAATCAATCTCCCGGGGGCAACGAAGGGAGGAAGAATCCGCCGGAGTCGAAGGCGGCGGGTGGGCTCTGCGTCGGAGGCACGCACAAGCGAAGGGCAACAAAGGCGCCGCCTTTTTTGCTGGGTTTGGGAGGCGAGGAAGAAAACAATACAAACGGAAATACTTTTCACTCTCTTTTTTCTCTGGAATTATGTTTAGGTTTAGGCTATGTGCGATGCGACGTGACAATGTTTATAAAGGTGTGATTTAACAATTGGAGACGACGTTGAACTCATCTGAAACAGAGGCGGAGTCAGATCCGAACAGAACGCCGTAATGTCACTGTTTTTTATGATTAGTCGATGGCGGTTTTCTGATTAGTGATTGGACGTGGCCGTGGTGTACACTAATCAAGAGATGGGATGGAGTATTTTCTTCGGAGTTGTTCACTAGTCCCATGCGTCGCCTGAACGGTCCGGATCAGCGGCGGGCGTGCGCTGGGCCGAACTTTAGCGCACTAACATCCTAAAATTAATATCGATTTATATCCACATCACAGTATAAAAGTATATCGTAAATATATCATTATAAAAATTTAGATTAATTCTTCAACATAAACTATAATAAGAAAACATAGCAGAAACTAAACAATTTAGCACAGTAAAGATACAATTTAAATACCTAAATAACAAAAATTTGATCTATATCATATCCCACCATTTCATCGTTAATAGTTGGACAAGAATTAGAACATGCAATGACAACATATAGGAGTAAATCAGACAGGTGTATGAATAAATACGAAAAACTTAAAGTTTACATTCATAAGAAGCTAACTTAACAGCACAAGATAGTTATTTCTTATATGACATCATCCCTTGAAAATACTCTAAAATATTATCATTATTAATACTTACAAATATGTCTCGTTTAATATAGCATACCATATTATGATTCATCTGTAACACCCTGCTCATCCTCTGGACCTAGAGTGCTACCATCATTGCATAATAATACCATTTTTGAACAACTGCTAATCATTTTAAGCAAATTCTACTTCATTCATAAAGCAGCGACCACTTACGCTATACTATTTTTAAGCAACAATTCTAGCTTACTAGTAGAGTTAAACATACTAACAAAACCTGATATAAGAAGTGCTACAATTACGTGAGGTTATTCATGTGCTACTCATGCCCGTGCATGATGTCCTCAACGGTCACCTAAAAAACAACAAAACAATGATGGGTCCAAATACTCAGCAAGTACACAATAGAATGATAAACACTGCCCAATCATGTAAGCAATTTTACCAGTCATAACATATTCTGCATACATTATCCAGTTCATATTCTCATTTCATGTTCCTACATTGTCATATCATTAGTGCGATGCAGCACTACTTTACATGCTCATCTCATTGCATATACCGGTATTGCCGAGTAAACACCCGTCGATGTTCACCCAAAATCTTGGACCCGCCCATATCGGTATGGGGTCTCTACTCCTGTGGAGGCCTATCAAAATAGGTCTAGCGGGATCCACTCAGGCGGATCTCAGTTCTCATTTCATGAGTGCACATGATGCGAATGCAAATACCCATTGTCATTGTCATTGTCATCAGTATTATCATTGGTAGGGTGGCATCGCTGCTTACCTTGTTCCATTACCATTGTCATCATTAGATAAACATCATCATGTCATGTAAATATTGCAATTCCATATAAGCATCATCATATCATGTAAATATCGCATATTTCATAAACTCTACGGTCTACCGCTCTACCATACACTTGCCTGTTAACCAAGCGGAGCAAAGCGATGTGCGGATGGCATCGATTCAGGACCTCTACCTGAATAAGTAGTTAATCCGACTCAATTATATCGAAACCAGAGTTTAAGCGAGCAACGACGATCCTACACGCATAACACGACTCTGGCATAAAACGCACGGGGTTAAGGATCCATCGCACAAGTTCCAATCCCCCATTTTTCTTTTCTTTTTCTTTTCTTTCTCTTTTTTCCCTTCATTTTCTTCTCTCTCTCTTTTCTTTTCCTCTGACCCGGCCGCCCCTCCCATTACTCTCTCTATCTCTTCACTTTGGTTTGGCCGAATGGCCTAGCTCCTCCAGGCGTGCGATCGGGCTCATGGTGCGCTCGGGTATGTCGACCCTTCCTCGCCGTCGGCCACTCCTCCTTCTCCTCCACGGCTTTCCCTCACTCCCTCCCTCTCTCTCCTGGCGGATTGTAGCGCACATGGGCTCTCGGCGCGTTGGCCTGGAGTGCACCGCCGGTGACTCCTCCCAATCCAACCGGTCAGGGCCAGATCCAGCAGTTGCCTTGCCATCGGTTGCCTCCCCTCTGGCCACTCCGCCTCCCCCTCGCTCTTTGCCTCAGATCCGGCCAACCAGGACCGGATCCACCGCCTCCCCTAAGCGCGCGCGGCGGCGAGGTACTTGGCGCTGCCGCTCGGTCGGCATGACCTTTGGCTGTCACCCTTAGGCCTACACCACCATCCGTCACCGTCAGTTGCTACCCTGACTCGATCCCTCCCTCGGGCTTACCAGCCACGGCATGCAGCCGATCGGAAGCCCGACGCCTCCTTCACCACCGGGCGCTCCACCTCTGTTGTGACGTCACCACCTTGACGCTGACCTCTGGCCACTATGCTTCCGTCTGCCTCCACCATGAGCCCTAGGGGCGGCGCTGGTTCACTCTTTCCCCCTCTTTAATATTGTGCTTTTGATCTAGCTACTACTTTTGCTTTGCTCTAGTCGCACGGCTGGGAAGGCTCATGGTGGCTGCCGTGTCGGGACTTGGTGGAGTGCATGAGTTGGGGAGTATGCATTGCCATCCAAGGGGGCACGATGGTGCTACGAGCTCACCGCCAATGCGTTGGGGGAAGAATGGATGCTTACTTGGCGTTGGCTTGCTGCTGAGTTGACGAAGGCAAGGCCAATTCAGTGAGATAATATACCAGTGGAAAAACTATGTGTCTATCAGTATGAACCATCTTCATAGCAAGATTTTTAAGGTTAGTGCAATTTGCAAAATCTAGATTATCTCTAACATCAGTAATAAATATACCAAGTTGGTCTCTAAAAATTACACAATCATATTGGAAAAAAGTCAGTAACATACATCCTAACAAGTTATATTAATTTGTGCTCATCGAAGTTAGCAAAAGAATTCTTTGGATCAAGACAAGCAATGCAACTCAACAACTGGGTCGATCTTTCAACAAAATGATTATTTATCTCAACAATTAGCAAACCCTACCATTGTGAATGCTTTAATACTATAGTTCAGCTCTAGACTCTTTAAAGAGAAAACAACAAAAACAAAAGGCTACATATTTAGCAACACTATATTCCAACCAATTATATCTTTTGAATCATGATTGTTAAAAGCTCCTCCTCTGGTTCTCATACTCTTTGTGTGAAAATTTATGACCAATTGATTAGCATGGATCTATTTACAAATACTCTCTTCTAGCATCATCTCTGGTATCCATTTCCAAATTGTCAATTGGTTACCGAAGCACAAGATCAACAACAATGTCATTCGGACTAAGTACAACACAAGAATTATTTTGATGTGTATTACTAGCTCCTGTTTGTAGTGTTTCTAGAGCTGCAAGGGATTGGTGGGATTGCGTTTGGATTGGAAAATAAGATAACAATGTCTTAGTTCTTTTCATTTTGTATTCACTAATAACCTCTACAAATCAGATGAAAAGGTTATCACATAAAAAGACTGATATCCAATTGTAGATTTTATATAGTAAGAAAATGCTAATCCAATGATCCTACAGAAATTAATGTACACACACAACAAAAAGGCCAGTGCATCTCCAGATGTCTTACGATAGTGAAGACATTTTCTCTTCATGTGAACAACTTGATGACATAAGAAAAATAGAATGGGGCGACAGACTTTGCTAAAGGAAAATGGAAAACTAATATCTACATTTCACATTAGTTCATTGTTCCAGACGTCAAATTTAATCCTACTAATCTTAAGGAGCATGTAAAGCTATAAAATATCACACAAGCTTTTTGTGAAACAAACGTCTGAAGCTCATTCTTCAGATAAACTATGCAACATGTGTGCTCCATCAAAGAGCTGCCCATTTTAAATCAGTAGTACGATGCCCTGTCCATTTTAATTTATTTTTGCCTTTTACTTTGCCATAGGAAATTAAAAAGGTCGTGTCTCCCCAATTAACACTGTCCGAGAAGACAAAAGCAAGTATTGACACTAGATTACCTTTTTGATTGAACAAGGTTGATCTCGCTTCAACTGGAACACTGATATTTGAAGAATCTGCCGGGGTAAAGGAAACCGCAACAAACGAATGCTGATGCTAACTGTCCCCAAACGAAGCCTGAAGCTCATTCTTCAGATAAACAAAAGCTATGTCTGTAATTTCTTGTCAATTCAACACTATAAATGATAAATCTATGAGTACTTTCCATTATAACAAAAATGGTACTAATTTCAAAGCACAGAAAGGGGTAAGTAATTACTATCCACTATTTAATTTTGCTTTAAAAATTGTGCAAATCACTTTGAGAAAAATATAGAAGCATCTCCCTAAATCTATGCTATCCAACAATAGAATAGCTAAACAACATGAAGCCATGAGCAATCTAACACAAATTTAAGCTAATTAGAAACTGAACTGCATAAATGCGTAATAATAGCAACATTCAACATAGGCTTACGCTTACCAGTGAGTCAGTGACAAGAAGCAAGGAGGAAGCCGGGCGGGAGGGGGGCGGTGCGGCGTGGGAGGTGGCCGGGAGGGGCTGACGTGGCTGCGGGAACTGGAGCGATGTGGCGTGCAAGAGGGGAGTGAGACGCTTCTTTTGCATGACGCAAGGGCGAGGTAGGGTTTGGCAGCTCGGTTGGAATGCTAGAGGCTAGCTACGAGCTTTTTTTTTTCATGGGCGATTGGGCTTTCAGGAGCAGAAGCGTGTCTCTGAGTTGGAACACAAGATGCTCTCAGCCTCTCGAGAGCAATAGCGTGTCTCTGAGACGGTGAGGAGTGGACTGAAAGTCTGAAATCACCTAGGCAGGTTGGGCTAGACTAATAGATTGCTACCCTAAACTAGGTTGAAATTAATTAATTGGGCTAGATACTAGAAAGTTTTCACATCTCCGGCTAAAGCCTATGATGCCTAATTCTACCTCTGGTCTGGATCGAACTTGTTGATGAACTGCCTTTTAACTCGTCCATGAACAATTGACCATTATCAATTTGTTGTTACAGGTGTGTTGTTACAAAAGAAACATATTTGGCCCTATTTTTTGACCTACAATTCGTGGTTTTTGGCTGCGGCTGATGGCTTTTGGTTACGCTTTTCGAGACGACGACATGGATGGCGAAGACTTTGACATAGACAACACACAGTTTTGCGCTTAGAAAGGTGTTTGGATAAATGTTTTCGAGAAGCTGCTTAAAGAAGATACTCCGTTTATTTAAGTTTCTAGATAAGTCGAAACTTAAAAGTCATAAAGAAAAGTAAAAAGTAACATGACCGAAAAGTAAAGGTGCGAAAGAAGTTCCAGTGACGGAGGGGAGGGTATTCGCTGTCATCATTGCGTGCCTTATGCAAGTTCTCGGGAGAACTTTTAGAAGAAAAAAAAGGGAGTTGTTATTGGCATGGTTTATCCAATAGGTCATCCGTATTATCTTTTGGTCGCACCCAAACCTAATAATATGAGTATAAACTAGCCAAAATTCAAACAACAGCCAGTTTTTTTTTGGCAAACTTGAAATCATAATGTAGTCACAAAAATCACAAAAACGAGGCATGAAAAAATGTTTCGTGCAGATGTGCACGATTAAAGGGCGTGAGAAAAGAATATCACTGTACGAAGATACGATTCGATTCTATCTTTTCTTGGCTTTCTACAGTATGACGAAGGAAAATGATGAATCGATTGATAAAAAAAATGGAGGAAGACAAAATCATATCTGTTTGCATGCATGCGTTGCAACATGAAAATATCAAGGTAAAATATAGTCCAAAACAGTTTATCATCCGGTTCGAGTCCTTCTGCAAGATTTGACCCCACTTAACAATTACAACGTGTAATTTATGTTAACCAACTGCATCCTTTCTCCCTCTCAAAAATACCTAGATACTATCGAGAAAAATGCAAGACTAATGTGGTGTCTATTTTACCAACTTTTTGGTAGCGCATGCCTTCCCACTGCAACAATCCTATACCACCCCTACCTTCCACAACACATCCCAATTTTGAATTCCATAAAAATTGAAACTTTCAACTCAAATTTCTAAGATTACAACTCGGTAAATCTACTTTTCAACTCATGATTTGAAAAACATTCACTCAAAGGCATCGGAGGTGGAGCACATGGCCATGCTCGAGTTGCTCATTTGAGCTTTTTTTAGCTTATAACTTATTTTGTATTGTATTTGCTAGTGGTGTTTTTACGTAATTAAATTTTAAAAAAATAAAAATAAAAAATAAATTAACTTATTATGGACAATGCAAATGAATAAAAAAATAGCAAAAAATCTAAAAATAGTTAGAAAGTTAGAAAAATAAAATTAAGAAATAATGAACTAAAAATTAAAAATTAAAAGCTAAAGTGGAAATAAGACAGTATGATGGTGGCGGCATCGGGGAGTGGGATTGTCAAGATTTGAAGCCACGGGCGATGGAGAAGGTTGCATCGATAGCGCAGTGGCGACGAAGGAGACATCGGTATCAACATGGCGGGGGCACGCTCCACTCTCTGTACCTACGTCGCGTGAACACGTAGAACACGACGCGAGAAAAACGCGAGAAAAAGACTTGTCAACTAGCAGACACGAGTGGGAACGAGGATTGATGCATGTAATAGTTATGGTCAATCTAAAATGGGTTGAATAGTTGGCGAGGATGATGGTTGTGTTCTTTTGTGACTGTAACTTGTAGTTTTTAGCTGTGGTTTATAACTTTTGACTGTTTATCTGAGAGATTATAGAGTAATTAAAATTTACACATAGCTTTTGCTGATATAGGTCCCGCTTGTTTCGGCTTCAGTTTCTGGCTTCTGGCTTATTTTTTACTATTCATAATTTCGTCTTGTTCTGAACTTTTGATTTTTTTGACCTTTTTTGCTGGTTCTTTTATTTCTCGTATTCGTTTGCGTTGTCTGTGATGGGCTAACATATTTTTTAATTTTTTTAAATTTAATTATGTTCAATAAGCCTCTCATCATTCTGTGTTTTTTCACCAAATTCTGATGCTTTTCAGCCATAAGCCACCAAAAATAAGCCCAAATGATCACCACTATAAATAAAGTCTGTACAGTATGTACTACAATTAATTGTTAGACCCTATCTTAAACAGACACTTCGTTTAAAAACTATTTAATATAGAAAAGCCAAAAATTGAAGCCAAAAGTCGCTTAAGAACAATGCCAATATATACTTTTTAGCATACTAGTTAGGTACCTATATATTACAATGGAACTCATTGAATGTATATAGAATTGTGCTATAGAAAAGAGTTGTTCTGATCGGTTAGAAAGTGGAGAATAGTGAGAAGTTAAGAAAATAGAACAGTTAAAAGAGAATAGAAGTATAACTATCAATCTTTTTTTTATAATAGTAAAGATGTACTGAGTGAAGGAGGATCCTCAAGCTGAAATCCTTATTTGGCTAGAGTTCTTGCAATTTTTATTCAAACCTTTGGTTTGTACATATTGTAACTCTATTATCAATTTATTATTAAACACATCGCAGTAGGAGCCTCTCCCCGTTCTCCTTAGAAAAAAATCCACTTTTTCTTTGCAAATTTGAAATTAATTGAAATCTCTCTTACATTCTTTTAGAAAGAAAACCTCTTTACATGCATAGCACACAGACGATCCATATGCCAAGAGAAAAAAGGACACTTTTTTGAGTCGCGATACAACTGTTTTTTTTTTCTTTAGAGGATGTTGCAAACACGCAATTGAATTGAGCAGTAAGTGTTCTGTTCAGTTCATCTCGGCCTATGGAAGTATTTCCGGCCCAGGCCAGTTCTAATAATTTTTTGGAGACGTTAGTCCTAAAATTTTGTTACGGAGGGCTTCCATCGATTCGGCCCAAGACAGGCCTTTTGCGGTCGACGTTTATGAGCCATATCAGCCCGACGGCCGGAGTCCACTAGACTCCAGACTTCCATTACGTAATATCATAATTTTTTATCAAATAAAGTTAAATCTCTTTAAAATAAAAATACATAATTAAAAATATTATGACTAGATGGTATTCGAACTATGTATATACGTGTCTCGTCTGGCTCCTCTTCTTTAGAAAATAGAGTATTGAATCATGACTTGATATTGATGATCTCAATAAGAGACAAATTCTTTTTCGACGCAAATGGAGCAATAGTTATGGTGTATGTAAGCAATTCACAACACTCCTCTTCTTAGAAGTTTTTCTTTACCTCACAAATAACACTAGATGAACTAGAAATATTAAGGTTAGTACCATTAGTTTTTTTCTATATGACAGTGTTTCTTCTTCAAAGTTGAACCTTTTAGTTTTGAAACTATTAGGTAAAACTTATAATAAAACAATGTAAATGAATTACCATTGGTCCGACATGTTGTTCTTGGCATCCTGCGAGAGTAAACGAGCGTGATGTTTTTTTAGTACGAGTAAATTTCATATATTTCGGATATTATATTTTAGGCATCCTCGAACATACGGGCTCCTGTCTCTCACGGTTATTCTCATTTCTCCGTGAATCTTCAATACACTTCTGGGCTTTCTTCATCTCTACTTCGTACGCTTGAACTTGATGCCCTAAACCACCGTCCTCGAGTGCCTACAAACATCATAGATCAAAACATCAAAACGGAGCATAAAAACAATGTAAATCATTACTATTATAAAATAACGAGTTAGTGCTCGTCCGTTCCTTTTTCTCTAACCATCTTATTCTTAACTTCTCGTCACTTTCTATTTTTTAACTACTGAGAGTAGTCCTCTTCTATAGCATGATTCTTTATATATCTAATAAATTTTATTGTAACATACGAGTAAGTGACTAGTTAATTATGAATAGCTTGTACAAGGTATACACTACATGTATGCATAGACCCCATGATCAATCTCTCAAATCGGCAAACTGACCGCGCGGTTAGTGCGCACTTTTAACTGTGTCTGGCGGTGCTGAGCTGGGCCGTTGATGCCACCGAGCTGCTCGTTGGGCCAAGCCGACGCTGCTACTGCTGTCCGCTGGTGCCCAAGCCCACAAGGAAACGACTGCTGCTACTGTACGTGCTCCACACGAACTCCAACGCGCAGCGAGGAACAAGGGTGGAAACGGATCCGATATAAATTGAATAGTGATATTAACGTACTTGTATTCGAATTTTGTAAAAGAATTTAAATATTATCGAATATAAATGCAAATTGAATACTGTAACGGATACGAATATCTACTCAATTCGATCGGATTTGGATATCCTTGTAACTTATGTAGTATAAAAATATTAATGATATTTTATCTTCAAACAGTCATCCTTAATCGTTCTAATTTATTTACGAAACACAGATTCATATTAAATTAAAAAACTTGTCTAACTAATAAGTCGTATTGCAATAAAATATGTATATTGCTTCGCCGAATACGAATACGGATATAAATAGTCAGGATAAAATAACATTTCGGATAGTAAAAATTCATACCATATTTATATCCATATTTTTATGTGAATTCAAATATAAATAAGAATAGGAGAGAACTTATTAATTGAATAGAAAATTCTATATTGTATTTTTTCATATATGCCAATATAGTAATTTTTTTAAAATTTTGATCTTCATATGCCTGTTTTTGCAAATCAGTCATTCCCCAAGTTCAGCAGCCACAGCAGACAATATGTGCCTTCTGTCACACGACCGTAGCCCAGCAGGAGAACGCCAGCGTAGGAGGCTGGTCGAGCACAAGGCAAGTAGGCGCACGATGGCCGATGGGCTCCACCGGTCTGTCGAGCTGCTTTGGCTCGGCAGCTCCGTCGTGCTTCCTGGGATTGGTAGGTGGCCTCCCGCGCTGCCTGCACCACAGTGCTCTGTATGACCGATTTCCTCGAGAGCTGAATTAATCACCGCCGTGTTCCGGCGAGAATCACGAGCACTATGCTGCCCCTAGCTAGGTAGCCGAAAAATTTTGCTTGTCAGTTAAGTCGCAGTAGGTATCGATGCTGTGCCTACATATGTATACAGTGAAAAACTGCACCTTTGCACCGTGGCAACAATGCAACGTGAAGTCCCGAATGAACTCGATCAATTCGAGAAGTCTTGCATTCTAGAACGGAAGAAGAGAAAAATGTTTTGTTTAATTCCAATTTTTTGTTTCTTTCAAGATCTACCAGTACTAGTAGAGCATATGAAGCCACCTATCGAGTCCGAGAAGCTCAGTAGCTTCCATACCGAGCCAAGGCACCTCGACAGGCCTGTGGAGATTGCGATTATCGCACCTCTGCTTGCCTTGCCACACTCGTGCAGTCTGCCGTGCTACCACCTTTCTGCTGAGCTACGGTAGTATAGTAGAAGATATAGGGCCTGTTCTTTTCGGCTGCGGCTTATGGCTTTTGGTTGAAATTTTTGAATTTTTGCTGTTTACGGTACAAATTACGAAGAAACAGATACTCGTTTGTGATTTTGGTAGGTACAGATGTTGGGCTTTTAACGTGTAGATCATTTAACATATAGATCCCGTTTTGAGAAAATACTCCGTTTGAAAGTTAGGTACTGTAGCAAAAGCCAAAAGCCATCGGCTTCGGAGGAAAAGAACAGGCCCATATATCATCTACCACCTTTCATATACCATGACACGTAGAATTCTACCAAAATCCACAAAGCCGAGACAGAAAACTAGAGTTTCACCGAAGCCAAAGTCGCCCCACGGAACTCAGGGCAACGCCCACCCTAACGCCTATAGGCGCCATCGCCTCCTTCCCTCTGTTTCCCTAACGTCCCTTAATTCTTTCAAGCTGTTCACCCGCTAGGTTTTGGGGATTTTGCTATATAATCGACTACGTTTAAATCTTTGATGCTTAGATACTTGTTGCTACGATTAGTCTGCACGATATGCGTTATTTAGTTGATTGATCGATCATCAACGTGTTAGTCCAGCCAATGAAATTTGCGAACAAAAAAGTAGGGCATAGTAATTCTGGACAGACAGCACAAGAAATTGTTTCTCTGCTAGACTTGACTAGTCGTCTTCTAGTGTTTTTGTAACAAGCTATTACATCAGTACTTTCGATACAAATTCAATCAACTATCTCGTAAAATTTCATGTCTGAATTTGACCAGTACTTGGATAGCAAAAAGAGAGTTGTAGAAAAGTAAATCTTAAATATAGAAGTTCCTATTGACCAAAATCTGTAATGTTTGTTTATCTAGTCTATATGGACGAGTGATTCATTTTGATTGATTTTAAGAAAAATTTCAAAACCATTTTCAAGGAGTTTTGAGATTGAGAGCACCAAATTAAAGCACGGAAAGGGTGGGTGAGCCGGATATGCCCTCCGACTCCAATTACTTGCTCTGTAAAGTGGTATTTCCTATACCGTTCGTTAACAGTCTCCCCCGTCAAGAGCTCAAACTATAAACTTGCAAGATGAGATGAATATGTAGCAATACTGCAAAAAAAAAGAGTATGCAATCGTTGGACGTCACGATACTGCGATGTTATTTAATCATTGTGCACCGGATCAATCGAAATATAGTGAACAATTATATATTCTTAATCGAAACATGTATATTTAAATTTTGTTTAAATATAATTTATTTATCAACTTTATAATACATTATCACTACATAAAGTAATATAGCCATACTTTATGTACCACTTCATTCTTCAATAATAGCTTAGTTCTTTTTCGACTTATAACTTCTCTCAAATAAATAAATATGACGGTTTTTGCGCTACCGTTTCGAAGTGACTTATTATGACATTATTTCTGAAGTAGCTTATCTGCATTGGTTTGTTCACACAAGTGCTCGCACTAGAGCTAAAAATTATAAACCTTAGCCATAAAGCACAAATCACAACAAAAAAAAACCACCCAATATCTAAAGCACAGGTAAAGAAGGATGGAGTGAAGTGAGGGGATATGTAAAATTCATAAGGGTAATTTTGGTAAACTTGCCCAGGAATCGTAAAGCGTAAGTATTTTTGAACAAAATTTTGGTACGAACTAACAATTATTTAAGAACAGATAGTCAAAGATACCATGTACTAATATCACACATTACCTCTACTGGATGGGACACATATAGCCATTGAGGTAGGCTGTGGTGCGTGACCGTATGGAGCTAGTAAATCAGTATTGTGGATGCTATTCTTTTTGATAACCTTAGGCGTTGCTCAATGTGATTGATTAATAAAAAATCGTGCTGATCAGATTGATTCGGAATTGAGTTAATATGATTAATTCGGGCTTCCCCCGCTGGAGCTTCTTGCCGCCACTGCTGTTGCACAGTCTTTGGGATGGAAAGAACAATGTGTGTGGGGTGGGGCGGGGTGGGGGCAGGGAATGGAGAGAATAAAGACGATGATAGACGTACGGGCTCAGGCATGAGTGGATGAGAGTCATGTGGAGCGGAGGTGATAAGGATGATAGTTTGTGGGATAAGGATGATGGTCCGTGGGTCAACTATATGTGACTAATAAATGAATGATTTGTTGCCTATTTATGATTAAGCAAATGAGATTAATGTATTCAATTAGTCAAAAGCAAATGAGATTACTATTTACTCTAAAATTCTCTTGTTCTTTCTTTTCCCACCAATCAACCACCCAATCCTACAAAATTCCTATAGTTTTCGGTCCATTTTTTTCGCACATGTATGTTTATCCTATTTCTTTGTTTCTCTATTTCTATGTGTTTTTTAATATTACGAATCAAAGAGCTCCTTAGATTTTTAGTTTTGTGATCTATCTTTAGATTTTTAGTTTTGTGATCTATCTTAACCATTGGGAGACTTTTGATGACCCAGGATGCACTCTACTCTAATGATTTGTGCCAATCAACCTTTTCAAGCAAATGGGCAGTTGCATCTCAATATTTCCATTAAATATTCTTTACAGCTGTTGCTATTTTCTGTCGTCAAAATAATCAGTGGCCAGGATTGATCTATAATGCAAGGATGTCCTGCACAAAACACTTGACGAAATTTGACGCAAGAAAATACACAAATTTTCCGAGGAAGCTTCACGGAAGTTTCCTGCCCTGGTTGGTGATTGCATGCTATGTTGCCATGGAAGTCCAATCAATGTTTCTGATTGGAAATTAGGGGTGGATATCGAGCCAACTCCTCGTCTTATTGAGCTTTTTCTAAAATTGATATAGTTTGATTTAATATCATTTTACGGATAATTTGAAAGTATTTTTAGAAACGAGCTAACGAGCCGAGCCGAGCCGAGCTAGAGCGAAATTAAAATTCATTTGAAATCAACTCATTTTAATGTTTAACTAATTAACAAATATAATTGAAGCAATTTTGAACCGAGCCAACGAGCCCCACTAACGAGTTTTTTTCCACCCCTATTGGAAATACACTGTAACTTTGTTAGGTTTTTTAGCATAATTAAATTTAAAAGGTGGTACTTAATTAGACTGAATTTTGATAGTTTATAGCTGAATTTTTACTATAATTGATAGAAGCTTATTTGACATAATTAAATTTAAAAAATTTAAAAACAGAAAATAGATTAGCTCATTACGTATAATATAAATAAAAACAGAAAAAACAAAAAACTTAAAATAAATAAAAAATCAGAAAAGAACGAAATATAGAAACAATAAAAAATAAGCTTAAGAGAGTTTCGACCGAACTGCACCACCGACAGCTTGCATTATTTGCTTCCATCAATCCAAAAGTAGGGCACAGTGGTTCTAGGCAGACTGACCACGAGAAGTCGTATTTTTTTAATAATTACATCGGCACTTTCGACCGAACTGTACGACCGACAGCTTGTATTGTTTGCTTCCATCAATTCAAAACTAAATTGCTCAGTGCTCGCTTCTTGGCTTTGCTTGCTTTCTTTCCATCAGCTCCCGTGTTCTTAGTTTTCCTAGTTTCTGCATTTTTTATTTAAACTGTTTT
Organism: Bonia amplexicaulis; assembly: GCA_036346245.1. Lineage (NCBI taxonomy): Eukaryota > Viridiplantae > Streptophyta > Magnoliopsida > Poales > Poaceae > Bonia > Bonia amplexicaulis. Next base: position 8,701,153 of record CM070759.1, on the reverse strand, counting down.
TACCAGAATCATCGCTTTGAAGTTTTCATTTTACTCTCCTCTCATTATTTCAGTTGCAATTGTTGTTCTTGCAATCCTATTTGAACGAAAAGGAAAAAAAAAGCTTCATCAGCCCCTTATTCTGTGCATTCGTAACTCGATTTCATTTTGACACACTCTTCCTTGCTCTTTCGTTTCGCTGGGAGGGAAAAAAATTACGATCCCCGATCCTTTCGCACTAGTTTGGTATTGCATATTGGTTTTACTCATATTTCATCCGGCAATCCTGCATCTGCAAAAAAACCAAAAAGAGAGAAAGAAGGAAAAAAAACCTGCATCCAAGACACGTTTGAAGCAACTTTTGCCTAATTTCTTGTCAGTGAAGTGTCAAGTAAAACCTCTGCTCACATTATCATCTCCGAAATCACGGTCCTCACGAAGTCGGGGGTACTACTAAAACAGTAGGTTCTACTCGTTGCTAGCTCCATTAATTTTTTTGGTCATCAGGCATCCTCATTACATTATCCTATTTATACTTACTGACTTACTGTGCATTCATTATTTTCTTTTGAAGGAGTGCATTCTCAGACCTGGTACGAAGATCAGCCTTCCTATATACCGCGAGGAGATCGGATCTGTATTATACTCATCACTGTCAGGTCAGTATTGGGAAGGAACATAAGATCTTCTTTTGTTTGCTTTCAAAATCCCAATACAATGATCTCATACACTCAACATGGTCTATATATCCACTTTAAGGCAAAAAATTGCACTTTAGATGTGTGCCTTAAAGTTTTTTTTAAAGAACATGCGGCTTCCTCTTAGGAAATTGTATTCTCAAATCCATAAGCTTCTAAGTTTGTCATTCAAGAATTATACCTGAAAGTGTATTGAGTTTGATTGGGCAAGGTGTCGTGATATAATCAGCAGTTTGAACACAATAGTTAATAGTAGCATACAATAGTTCAAACAGTTTAGAGGTGGTAGTAGTATATATAAAATTCCTTCCTTCATTTTTTTAAGAAAAGAAATGCACTATTTTTGTTCTTGCATCTTGGATCTACTCATATTTAATATATTACGATCCTGCATCACAAAAAAAGAATAAGAAAGAAAGCTTCTCTTCCCTTTCTTTTGCTTACCCACCGAGTAGATTTTGATGTATTTTCAGGTTTTACCATTACCAATTGTGATATCAAGTTACCCACTGCAGTGGCCCTCCCCGCTTTCGTCACATTAAAGTTACGTACTCCACGGAACAAGCACAAGGTACGTGTTTGCCCTCGCACTGTATTTTACAATTCATCTCTCTATCTTGGATTTCGATCACAAGACATACTAAGAGGGAAACATATCTGTTTTGAAGGTCGTGAAGGGTTTCCTGTTTGATCATTACCTCCAATCATGGAATGTTTGAATGATCTAGTCAGCCCTATCATAACGCCTCTTTATAATCTTACATTGAGGCATGCAGTTTACCTCTTCACGGCTGGCAGAAATGTGGAGTATCTCAGGGAGGCTACCACGGATCTACTTGCAAAGCGTGAGGATGTGCAGAGGCAGATTGACAACGCCACACGACAGGGAATGTCAGCAACTAATGAAGTACGGAGGTGGCAAGAGAAGGTAGACAAAATCAAATCAGAGAAAGAGATTATTTGTAGCGAATATGATCAGAGATACAAAATCTTTGGGTGCTGCAACATTAATTTCTGGTCAAACTACAACATCAGCAAAAATGCCTCTAAGAAGGTTCTCCATATCAAAGATTGCCTGAGTTCTACACCGAGTAAGTGTGCAGTTCAGCAGATGCCACCTGCCGTCGAAGAGATGCCCTGCAGTTCTACCAAACATCAACCAACTAGAGAGATTAATCTTCAGAAGGCTCTCAAGTGCATTAAGAATAAACCAGTGGGAATGATTGGAATATGGGGCCTTGGTGGAGTGGGCAAGACTCATCTCCTGATGAACATTAACAACTCATTTGTTGGGGACACTTCTTTTAATCATGTTATCTTTGTGACAGCATCTAAAGGGTGTTCAGTGGAAAAGATCCAAGCTGGAATTGTAAAGAAGCTCAGCCTACAGAAACATGATGATGTAGAATCTCAAGCCCGCATTATTTCTGAATTCCTCCAGGACGGAAGTTTCCTGATATTATTGGATGACCTTTGGGAGCGGATTGATCTGCAAGCAGTTGGCATACCATACCCCCTTGGAAGTGCAAACCAACCCAAGAGGAAAGTGGTGCTCACAACAAGATCAAAAAAAGTATGCGGTGAAATGGAGGTGAGAAAGGAGATAAAAGTGGCTTGTTTGCGGGAGGATGAGGCATGGCAGCTATTTCAGGAAAAGGTCGGTCAGAAAACTCTTTCTTCTAGTCCTCGTATTGAACCCCTTGCAAGAGAACTTGTGAAAGAACTGCAGGGCTTGCCATTAGCTTTAATAACTATTGGAAGGGCAATGTATCCAAAAAGCGATCCGGGTGAGTGGGAATTCGCCATTCATCACATGCGGAAGTCATGCCGTGACAAGGATGATCCCCTGTCTATGGAAAGTGTTTTCGGACGGCTGAAGTTTAGTTATGATAGTTTGAGAAATGACACCTTGAGACAGTGTTTCTTGACTTGCGCACTATGGCCAGAGGATAGGTTGATTCACAAAGGTGACCTCGCACGATGCTGGATGGGCCTAGGTTTGGTGGATGAGTATGATATACAAAGTTCCTACAGAAAAGCACATAGTCTAATAGGTGACCTTAAAGCTGCTTGTTTGTTAGAGAGGTTTGAAGATTGGCTTGTTGTTGGTGTTAAAATGCACGATGTGGTTCGTGATATGGCTCTATGGATCTCTTGTGGTTGTGGTGAGAACAATGACAAATGGGTGGTTCATGCAGGAGTTGGCACATATTTTGCTAGAAACAATGTCCCTTGGAGTAAAGCTGAATGTGTCTCGCTGATGAGAAATGAAGTGGAAGAGCTTCCTCCTTTTGGTCTTGATCCTTGCCCAACGAATCTTAGGACATTACACCTTCAACATAATAATTTGGATCGTAGGGTTTTTGGAACTATTAAGAATTTCACTGCATTGACATATCTGGATTTGAGGGATAACCGACTCAAGAATATACCTGATGAATTATGTGCCTTGGTAAACTTGGAGCATCTCGATTTGTCAGGAAATCATTCGTTAGAGGAAGTGCCTAGCTGCTTTGCAAACCTTATTAAGCTCAAATTCCTGTATCTACATGGCACCAGCATACGAACAATACCCAAGAAGGTCATTTCTAGTCTTAAAGCATTGCAAGTAATTGAAATGTTGAATACAAGGGGAAAAAGGGGCCATGTGAACTATGTGCCTTCAATATTTCAAGAGTTGGGCACCCTAGCTAACTTGAAAGCCGTTGGTATTGATGTTGAAGGTGTTGCTGAGTACGAATTACTAAGTGAGGCTCACATCCCCATTCGGTCTTTATGTCTACAATTCCTGGAAGAAGCGTCTGCATTCTGCTTGTCAGGTGGTCCTTTTTCAAATGACTTAGTGCGAAGGATGTTACATTATCTGGCAATTGAGTACAGCACAATGGAGCAAATAATACTAGTAAGACATGAGGATGGAGAACCAAACTTTCATTTTGATGCTCTCGATTCGCTGAGTTTTATTTGTTTGCGAAGCCTTAGAGTGATTACTTGGAAAGGAATATCTCCAAAAGATCTATTCCCTAGGCTCACTCATTTGGTTGTTACAGAGTGCGATCAGCTAGAGCACCTCTCTTTGGCCATGTATTTGCCTTGCCTTGAAAGACTCATGCTATATGAATGTGAGAATATGAAGCAAGCCTTTCGGAGCATAGAGGACCATGGTTTAAAAATGTGCAGCGGACAAGATACATTCCCATGCCTCAATGTTCTGATTTTGCGATGTATGCGTAATTTGACCAGCATATGTAACTCTGATGTGACATTCCCATCCCTAGTGTGGTTGCAAGTTCTCCATTGTCCAAATGTAAAGGGGCTTCCTTTCCGGATGCAAAACTTGCCACGAAAGCTGCAGGATCTCTGGACTGATTCAGAATTGTGGGATAGATTGGAATGGGAAGAAGAAGGTGTCAAATCTTTCCTGCAACACCGTCGTAGAACATGATACCGTCCAGTCCATGGTTAGTCTGTCTGTCTCTCTCTCTCTCTTATATACCGTGCACGAGTGCTACGTACAACTAGCCAACTGGGTTGCTAGACGTGCTCTGCCACATCCTATAGAAAGGGCACATTAGAATTTCTTATTTGAACAAGTTGCAGCTGTGACTCATTTGAAGGTTACGTATTTATGCAGAGGGAATTGAAATGCTTATATTTTAGCAGTGGAATTGTGAGTTCAAAATAATAGCTATTACCTCCGTTCATGAATAGATTTTTAAATTGCGTGCAGTTCAACTTTTTTGAACTTTATATACTGTTCTGTACAAAAAAAAGTATTTATTTTTGTCACATGGAAACGATACGAGTAGATTCAGCATTATGCTTTTTATAAGTTTTCTAACATATCAGTAGGAAGTAATAGTCAAAAGCATTCATTAAAGGCTGCGTTGTTGTCTAAAATATAATGACAAGTAAAAGAGAATGGAATTTGTATAAAATATTCAGGTTATATAGATAGATGTTGTGCGAGGATAAGTATGTTGGTGTTTATCCAAGTCCCCTGTTATTTTGTTTGTCGAGTACACCAATAGAATGGCAAAGGCCAACGTGTAGAAACACCTAAATTAAAGTTTTGTTGCAAAATGTATTGTACATATAGATTTGATAAGGACATTCATAACCAAATGGTGTATTTCGTTTGAGCAGATAATCACAGGTTACCTGTTCAATGTCGATTGTAACAGGAATCTAATGTCGAAGGGAAGGATGAAGAAGAGAGTGGCAAATCACAGTCCTTCATCCTCGTGTCTCCACCGTGGCGGACTGCCTTGCAGAACTAACCTTCTGATTGTTGACGTCGCCTCCTCGTGACTGCCGATTAATCAGCTCAAATTTGTGCATCTCGCTTCCTGTGAAGTTCGTCTACGAGATCTGGGCAAATAAAGGTCAAGTTGCTGTACAATTAATGGTGTGATGTTGCTATCTTAATTTGGTGATAAACCGTAACTTGTTATTTGTAAAACAGGTGCGATTTGTGTTATGTGATCTCTCGAGCCATAGTTCACTTGTTGGCTAGCTGTTGTTGTATCAATCTGGTGATATAACTGCCGTGATCTCTGTAAGAACATCAATTAATTTACGAGTTTTGCTTCGGTATACCTCTTTCAGAAAGATTTACGAATTTTTATGATAAAGTAGTTAATATTAGATAGGAGCAAATATTTATAGCTAAAACAAGATTAAATCAAAAAATTTCCCTACGTAATATTTAAGTATACATCTATATCTAATCTTTAGGTTGATTTATTTTTTGTAGGTTGGTACGTCTGCCATCACCTAGTACTAATTACTTTGATTTAAGATTAGTAAACTTTTATAAAAGAAGTGTACTAAAGCAAAACCCTTAAGTCGTTAGCCACAGCTATAAATCATCAGCCGCAGCCAGAAAGATCTATGATGCGAAGTCACAAGATTGTGATATTGGTTCATGTTGCTGGTGCCTGATGTGTGCTGAGCTGTTGCAGGCACGATATATTTGGCCCTTGTGCTGATCCTTCACCCTTGCCGGAGAGAGACGAGGCCACCCGCCGAGTGTTCATGGAGGGAGGGAGGGAGGGAGGGAGATTATGCACACCCGCTGTTCGATCGATGTGCCTACCCGCGCGCTCACACGGCGGGCGGTTGTCCGTTTCCCATATTCCGCACGATGTTCTTCGCACAAGCTGTCTTCTTTGTTCTTGGTTCGTCTCAATAAACTGTGATATATACTGTGAGTACTTTGTAAAAGGAACCGGCCAACTGGGAATACGATGGCACATGAAGTCAATGCAACGAGCAGTCCTCGAGTGCTCCGACCAGATATTGATTCCATGAGTGTGTCATCCCATTTTGGTTTTGTTTGTGCTTGTGTGTAATTTTTTTTAAAATGAATTCAAACTCAATTTGCAATTCAAAGCTCCATCTCAAAATTCAACCAAAATTTAAAATTTCAAAATCTCTCTCTTGGGCCAAACCCAGCCCATCCCCTTCTTCCTTCAGCCCAGTGGCCTTGGCTCAGCCCATCTCGGCCTATGGCCTAGCCCAAGCTGGCCTAAGCCACCCCAGGCCATGTCGCCTGTGCTCAGCGCACGCGTCAACCGTGCCATGTGCCGCCCGCCATGTCTCCCCTGTTCATAGCCCGCCTCCATCGCTCCCATGCCTGGCGTCGCCTCCATAGTGCACCCCTGTTCCTTTGCAATGCTTTGCCGTAACCCGTCCCCTCTCTCTCTCACTCTTCTTCTTGTGCACTTCAACACTACGACCCGAGCCCACCGTATACTCACTGTGCTCAAGCACTCCCGCCCCGCGAGCCCATAAATCCCACGCCTTAATTCTTCCTTTTCGCGCTGCACGCTAGCCCCTCTCCTTTCTCATGTGCCACGCCGTGCGCTGACTTGCCCCTTATCAACCGTCGCAGAGGCCTTGATGGCACCAACGGTCACCTCGCCCTCCTCGCGGCTATAAAGCCCATGGACCGCTTCACCTTGCCCCCAATCACGCTGTCAGAACCTGGAGCAACAACTCCTAGATCCTCTGTGTAAATCGTACTAGTCCAGAATCAGCTAGTGCACACAGTAGAACAAAGATACATATCAAGCACAAATGACTAACTATATTAAATAAAAGAGTACGGCCTTATGGCCAAATCTTACATCAATGCTCATTGGCAACAATAATAAAGCAAATAACTGCGGAAGCAAACTAATAAAAGCGAAGCCCAAGCAGTAAGACGCGGCCTACTCGTCCAAGTCTTCATCGTAGTTGAAAACATCTTCCTCTGTATGGAGATAACAAGGTAAGTACAAACTTGTACTCCACAAATCACACGGAGAATGAAACATAATGATAAGGGCAACAAAGGAAGGCTTATAGGATTAGTTTGAGCATAAAACAACATTTAAGAAAATACAATAAATAGATTTAAATTGCTGAATTTAATACAGTAAATAAAAACAGTATTTATAAATGAAATTAATACCGTTAGTGCAGGTCCATCCCCCACACTAACCTCACCATGGGTATCCCACTCGGACCATCTTTTCCAAACTCCTCTCATTAGATTTCATCCATCCACACGTTTCCAAACACTTATGGATTCCATCCATCCACAAGCTTTCCAAAAACCCGTATGGATTCCGTACACCCACACGCTTTCAATCTCTCATGGATTCCATCCATCCACAAGGTTTTCGTAAACCATTTTTGAAAAACAAAGTCTAATACGTGAAAAACTCTTACTCAGCATGCCCATTATCATAAAGGTGACAAGCGCAAAGGATAATATGAAATCCTCAAGACATGTGAAAAGGCTATTGAAGTCTGTCAGAAAATTGAGAAACTCTGGAGTGATAGCTGTGGATTATATCCAAACAGCTAAAAATCTGCCAAATCCCTTTACAAAAGGATTATCATGGAATGTGATTGAAATTGCATCGATGGAGATGGGAATGAGACCCACCTTAGTTACACACAGTGGTAACCCAAACCTATGTGATCGGAGATCTTGTGAAATAGGCCTTGGGTAAAACAAACTGTTTGGGTAACAATAGAGTACATTCTTACTTTATACCTCACTCCATTGGAGATGCAGTACTCTAATTACTGTAAGGCAGGATGACTTTGCCTTAATGTGCTTTGAGGCTTAATAGCAAAATACTGTCCTACAGGGTATTCATGTAAGAAACACACATATATGAGCCTGACTGTTGGTTGCAGTACATAAGATGTGGGTGATCTCTAAGAAGCTCATGAAAAGACACATGAGTATGACCTATATGCTCCACCCGAGGAGTAGCCAATCAGTGGCCAAGTATCAGCAAAGGCCTTGGGTGAAACTTGTTCGCACAAAACTGCCAATTCAAGCTTAGTTCATTGTGTACTTGTTGGCAACTATAGCTTGAGATTCTAGGTGGATGTTCAACATTAACCGTCTTCACCGAAAGACTAGTATATTAACAACACTTTGGAATTATGGGCAATTTTGTGGTGCTTTTGAGATTTGGTGGGGGATTGTTAGAGTTTTTGGGCTTGGCCCATTTGATATTCCAATTAAATCCTAGAAAATCCCAAAAGCTCACTTATGCACGGTGGAAGGTCGGAAGTTTAGTATCATATTGCTAGTCTAGGTGGGAGGAGACAAATTTATACAGTGGAGTTGATCTTACCTAGTTAAAGCAGGCAAAAGAAGATCACACGCGCGCACTCACTCGCTCGCCTAGCCATGCCATGGAGTGGCAGCTTCTTTTTGTACCTCAAAACCATGTATAAAATTTAGAAATTGAAAGTTTATATTACACTATTTAAATTGGCTTTCATGGCACGCATTAATCATGATTAAAACAGTGTAATGACAATAATGATGGCAATTTTTTCTGATGAGGCAAACTCTATAAAGGGGATCTTTCCTCTCTAAATTGGGATCAACCTTCCTTCCCATTTTGTCTGTATTGTGCAGCCTTGGCTTCTCCATCCCTTCTTCGGTGTGCACCGACATGGGGAGAGTAGTGTTTCCGAAGACGGCGTCTCTCATGATCCTAGATGGGTTGGGACGAATCAGGATTTTGGAAAGTGTTCATGCGACTTCTCCCGACTTACGACTACAACTGCTACTCGACTTACGAGTACAACTACTACAGTACTCTTACGAGTACGATCTTCGACCTCTTTGGTACTCGGACGCTCCGACCGCTACGGTACTTGGATCAGACTCTACCACAAACTACGTTGGAGCGATTCTCTGTAAGTTGCAAGAATATTATTTGATTTGGCTAAGCCTTGTTTCCTAGATATCTATCCTGCGATGATGTTGATGCCTACTTTTGTTAGTAGCATTATAGGTCTAGACTTTTGTCTTGTTAGTGCATATATATGAGATAGATATATTTGCGGTTTTGCTATTGCCAAGACGACTGAAATTTTTTTATCTCGCAGTCACTTGAAGTTGCACTCTCAATCAATTAAAATTGTAGTCCCCCTAAAAAAAACTGCAACTTCAGGTGATTCAGAGTACAACTAAAGTTACACTTAGTTGCACTCTCAATCAACTAAAATTGCTGCCCCCTTCAAAAAAAATAACTGCAATTTTAGTTAATTGAGAGTGCAACTTCAAGTGACTGAGAGATAAAAAAATTTCAGTCGCCTTGACAATAGTCACTCCCATATATTTGAGGATATGATCATGTTACTATTCATAGTCACAAATATGTCTAGTATATATACTGCTGATTCAATTATTATTTTAGGAATTGTAATAATCACAAAAGTGTGCATATTCCTAACAATACCAGGGTTAAGCCGGCGGTCAGACCGGTTTGAGAGTGTCTCGGTAGATTTTGGCTCTTGGCTTTGAGTGGTTGAGAGTTTATGTTTACGCTATGTGTTGTTGTTAATACTTAGAGAAATATTTTCAAAAAAAAAATCATTCACCCCTCTAACTTGCCATATCCAATCCAGCAATCCTACAATGGCACATGTAGTGAATGCAACGAGCAATCCATGAGTCAGATCAGTAGCTGCATCTGCACCATGCCCTTGATGAATTGATAAGCTTTGATTTCTTTGTAGGAAAACTGCGATTTCGATATCAGTTCTGAGTCCTGTCATCTGTCCTGGCTCATTACAACAGGACCGCTACATATGCACAGCATACAAGCAGAAACATGCCTGAGTAGAAATGAATGGAAACAACATAAGCAGGAGAGACAGCAGCAGGCTCTGTGTTATTGATCCGTCGAGAGATTAAATCATGGATCGATCAATTTGTAAGTGCAGTGCTGTTGCTGCCCAGCAGCGCTTCCTTGGCCTTGAACTGCTTCCACTCGTCGAAGACGCCGGTGAGCTTCTCCAGCTTCGTCTGCAGGCCCATGAGGCAGTTGCCGTGGAACGTGCACACCTCGTAGAAATTTTTCCGGGGCTGGCAGAAGCCGCTCAGGTAGGCCGTGTCGACGAACTGCACCGTCACGCCGTGCCGCGCCGACAGCTCGTGCTTCACCTGGTCGAACACGAACTGCTCGTGCTTTCCCGGGTACAGCGTCCTCGCCTCGTACCAGTCCGCGAAGAAGGCGGCCGTCCGCGCGCTCGGTTTCGCGTACAGGAACCCGCCGTTGGCCATTTTGTTCAGGTCGTACGGGTTGTCGCCGTAGAACGAGTCGCACGACATGGCGATGTCCGCGCCCACCGGGATGCGCAGCATCGCGTTCCGGAACCAGACGATGTCCACGTCCGTGAAGACGAAGCTGTAGCCCAGCGCAAGGATCCGCGCCTGAAACTTGTTCCTGACCCACATCATGTCCAGGTAGTCCTTGGTCATGTACCACTTCTCCGCCATGAAGTTGGCGCCGCCACCGTCGACGGCGAGGGAGTAGCAGAGCGGGTGCACGTGCTGGCACCGCTCGAACGCCCTGGCGTCGACGGCAACGATCACTAGGTGCTTCAGCAGGGGCTCCGTCTTCACGCCTATGCGGAAGCTCTCCAGGAAGAGGTCGAGGAGCGAGCCCGGCGCCGTCCATGCCTCGTTCGTGAAGGTCATTATGATGGTCTTGTCCTCCATGGCTGCGCTCCTCAGCAGCTCAGCAAGGTTGTCTTTACGTGCGGTCGCTGCCTGCATGCAGTTCATCATACACGTAAGGTTCAGACATGCAAGCTATGCACGCACACCCAAAAGGGAAATCAAGAGACAAGGAGCAAAGACAAAAATGTCATGAGTAACGCACCATGTCGAGCTTCTTCATGCTGGGATCTGCTAATTGGGTTCCATTGCCCAAGGCAAGCTCTTCATCTGCCGGCACGACGCCGCACGGGCATGGGGGAGGCGGCAGTAATAGCACGATACAGGCCGCGGTGATCGCTGCTCCCAGAAAGAAACCCAAGAAATCTCTCATGGTGTACATCTCGAACAGAAGTTCCCAGGTCTCAATTAAGTCTCAACACGCTCGACTCTTTTTTGAGCTCTCCAGTCTTCCAAGCACACTGTCACTGTGTGGTGTATATACTAGAGACGGCCGTGAACTGCCCTCCAAACACAGACACAACTTGCAGGGGTGTTGTGCTATTTTTACAGATGCCAAGATTTGGGATCTTGTGCCAATTACTACTGATCCTACAAGTAGATTTCAAAAAAAAAATACTGATTTTACTAGTATGATTGATCTTAAATGTGCCACTAATTAAGTGCATATGGCTGCCACGTGATGCCATTAATAGGTGTACAAATACAAGGTGGTGTTTGACGTAGTATGCAAACATAATATACATGCCCTCTCTGAAACGGTCGACCACAGGAAAAAAAGGTCGAGCAAAACGATGAAATAGAAGGAGCTAGCTAGATGATTAATCGACGATCTAGATTGCTGCGAGACGCGCAATTTGGCAACCCATCCGAGACTATAATCCGGTTTTAAAAAAACTCCAATCGGTGTACTTGATGGCCTCCTATCATATATCACTGGCTTGGACTAACAATATGATTCCATGCTCAACTTTTATATAGGTGTACACGTATATAATGGAAGATATGAGTTGTTGATCGATAAAAAAGCAAGTTCATTCGTTTGTAATATACAAATAGAAGTCCTGCATTCATGCATGGATACGTATAGAGTAAGGCTGAGGTGTTTGTATGAACGGGAATCGTTTTGAAATTATAGGGGTAGTATTAAAATAGGTCCTAATTTGAAGTGGCTGAAAGAAAAGAGAAAAAATAATGTAAGCTATCCTCATGCGTTTAGAAAGTCAACATAAGCAAATTTAAAATTCGGAACTAAAAAAAGAAAGTCAACACAAGTAGTCCTACTATACAACTATTTTAGTCCACAATATGTACTCTTCTATGCTGAGATGGATGGATTCTAGATAGATGTTGTAAACTACTAGCCTCGTAAGCGCGGCGCACGCCGCGCCAGCCACCGTGTGGACCGAAGAAAAAGAGGCAAGAATCCGCGAGACGGTTCTCCCAAAAAAATCGAGGACGTACGCGTAATTTCGGAGGAACAAAATTGTTTTTTCGTAAAAAAACAGGGACCCGTAAGGATCTGTGCGTAAAAAAACGAGGATCCGTGCGCAATTTCCGAAACCGCAGGGGGCTATCCTGCAAAGTGTGGGGCTAAAAAACTATCAAGGACCTGTTTGCGAGAGAAAAAGGACCTGTACGTAATTTCGGAAAAAGGGGAGGAAAGTCCTCTCCAGACCGTACCGAAATTTCGCCCTCCACGCGGCGCGCGGGCGCTCGTGCGGGAGGACGTGGCGTCGCTCTCCGAGCCGGGAATCCGCGGCGCGTAATAGGGGTTGATTTATTTATGTAGGCCTTTATCCAAGTCTCCTGCTTTGTTTTCTTCGTGAGTACACCAATAAGATGACTAGGACCAACGTGTGGAAACTCGTAAACTCTAAAAGCCTTACTGCAAAATGTAGCGCACATGTAGATTTCCTAACGACATTTAGGCTGTGATCGTTTCGGCTTCAGCTTCTGGCTTATTTTTTATTATTCATAAATTCGTCTTTTTCTGATCTTTTGGCTTTTTTTTGAGTTTTTTTGCCCGTTCTTTTTTTCCGTATTCGTTTGTGTTGTCTGTGATGGGCTAGCATATTTTTTATATTTTTTAATTTTTTAAATTTAATTATGTTAAATAAGCCTCTGTCATTCTGATATTTTTCATCACCATGTGCTTTTCAGCCATAAGCCACCAAAAATAAGCCCAAATGATCACCCCTTAGCTCCTTTTTAAGCAGCTAAGGTTACCTATTTAATGTTGATTGTACTGGGAATCTAATGATGGAGAAGAGGACGAAAGAAAAGAGAACAGCGAAGACGTAATCACAGTGACGAAGAAGATTCTTGTAATTATCCATCATCTACGTGTCATGATGTAGAACTTGTTATTTGTAAAAACAAGTGCGATTTGTGTTGTGTAAATGCAAATTTAAGCTATAACTGACGGCCTAAGATCATTAACGAACATTTTGATTTTCCATCCAAGGCCAACACGCAACAGGACATGACTCCATGCATGTAGATTGTAAAACAGCTTTTCGTACAACATAAGCCATAGTTATTTGTAAAACAAGTGCGATCCATGTTTACATGGAGGCTGGAACTGTAACAAATCATCTAGACAAATTGAACAAGAAGAGTTCATTTTATTCTGCCCACTTTCCTCAGCAAATCCATTACTCCCCTGATTCACCGAAAACAATGGGAAAAAAAAGCATTTGGAGATAAAAAAAATGTGCCTGTGCTGAAAGTTAATTACGGATCCCCGTGATATAAATCTTACTTCTACTACTCCCGGGGGGATTCGCGGCCGCTCGCGCCATCCACGTCGCCCCCGCCGGCCGTCCGCGCGACGCGTGCGCGAGGAATCTCGGTACGGTCTGGGGAGCGATTTTGCAAAAAAACCCTTGTGTTTTCCCGAAATTAGGCGTAGGTCCTTGGTTCTCACGAAAAGGTCCCTAAAATTTTTTTTAGCCCCTCCACTTTGCAGGATGGCCCCAGCGGTTTTGGAAATGCGCACGGGTCCTGGCGGTTCGTCTGAGTCCTCGGTTTTTCGAAAAGTCCTTTACCTTTTTCAAAATGCGTTTGCCCCCGGTTTTTTTACAGGTCCTCATTTTTTTTCTCGAAAAAACCCTTTAACTTTTCCGAAAATACGTATTTGCCCGTTTTTAAAAACTACTCACAATTATCGCCTCTTTTATTTTGGTACGTCGTTGGTGGCGGCGCGGCGCCGCGCCTACGAGGCTAGTTGATTATGATCTGCAACCTTTCTGGCTTACTCCAAGAAATGATGGCAATCTGTCTGTCTGAACAAGTGAACAATAGACGGCATCCCTACGAACAATCACCACTCCTGGAGCTTTGCAGCAGCTTTAGTTATCTGTTGTGGCTACAGACCAAATAGTATATAAGGAGACTAGAAGAGTATAGAAATAAAACGACTTGTCTTTCCCTGCTCCTTAGGGGATATTTATACATGACCATAAGGTCTTATTACAATCGCACCCCCCACACTAGGATACTATTACAAGGGTATTCACGTCTTTTTATGTCCTCCACTGAACCTTTCAGCTCAACATGCCGAATGGATATGGTAGGGGGGCATCCCCACAACAGGAGCCTTCATGGTAAAGGGAAACTATGTCACGTAGGCCATTTGGCCGCTTCGTCCCTTTGGCCTGGTAGAGGACTGGCATCCAGTCCTATGGACCGCATACTTTCGGTCTTGTGGACCGCGTTTAAAATGCAGCTGACGTGACTAGGGACACGTGCTGCCCTTCGACTGGCTTCTAGCACACCTCTCCACGCCTGGGCGTGAGTTCCAAAGAGTCGCCCGAAAAAGGCATGCACCTTTAAAGCACGGCGCGTTGGGCGAAAAGACGTCTCTGCTAATCTTCTTCGTCTCGCCTCTCGCAGTGCCGTTCTTGCTGCCTCCACCATCCGCGCTGCTTTTGCCTTCGCCCACACCCCATTGTGCCGGATCCATTGCCACTGGTCCTCTGCATTGGACTAATGGCTCGTGGACATAACCCTTGCTCTCGTCGCAGCGGTCGAGGTGCGTCGTCAAGCCACAGTGGCATGTCCGGTCGCCGAGGCTCATCGGCGACGGAGGTGGAGTACGAGCTAATCGATTGGGATTCATCGACAACCAACAAGTGCTGGAATGCAGCGAAGAAGGTGCACGGTGTGTGGACCAACGTGCTAGGGCGGAGCCTGGCGACCGAAGATCTAATTCAATCTTTGGTTCATGATGGCATGATTGTGGATCGCGAGTCGGTTCGCCTACCGGCAGCCGGTAAGGTGGAGCCCAATCCCTCTAAGGTGGAGATGGTCGTGTTCACCATGTACTTCGATGTCGGTCTCTGGTTTTTGACGGCGATGTTCGTTGGCAAGGTGCTGAGGCTCTATGGGCTGAAGCTGGCTCAGCTGATGCCTAACGCCATCATCCGGTTGGCAGTATACTGCTGGGCCTTTTGGGCGGAGACTGTGTGGCCAAGCCCCCACTATTCGCGTTCCTGCATGACGCTCGCTGCCAGCCGAAGAAGCTCACGGAGGGCGAATATTCCAACTTTGGCAGCGTCAACTTCATCCTTTGATCTGCGTGCATGAAGCTTTGGCAGCGTCAACTTCATCCTTCAATCTGCGTGCATGAAGCTGTTCCCAACAAATTCGGCGAGGATGAAGTGGGAGTCGGGCTGGATGCGGTGGTGGTTCTACCACCGATGGGGGGTGGCAGTAGCCCGAGATGGTCAGGGTGACAAATGGACTTCAACATGTCCCGTTAGTGACCCTCGATCGCGATGACAAGCAGCGCGCCTGGAGGCTCATCAAGGTCGCTCTTCGATTCAACATGCAGGACCTTACGGAGGAGTTCTGCATGTATGGTGTGGCTACACTAACACATCCATCGCATGTGCAATATGGCCCAATTTGCGATGATGGTGTCCGGTCTAGCATTGCTTCGCTGCCAAGGCTAGCCGATCCAAGTAGGAACGCCTTAAGTACCACACCTACCTCCCTTGCCTATGAACGCTGTTGATGGCGCTTTTATACCCTTGGCAGGACTCACCTTAGAGGACACAGAGCACGCAGCGACCGTCTTCCTGGGCCATATACCGCGAAGGAGCATAGCCTACGGGACTCAGTAACATCCAACCTTGGCCGTGTGAACCAAATGTGCGAAGCCCTCGGTATTCCCGTGCTAGAGCACACCAAGCCTGATGGTAGTTGTTTCACGCAGCCGTGATAAAGATAGGGCAGAGGCCCCCTCTTCACCGCAGGGTATGCGATCCCCCCTTGCGGTACAACCACCGTGCTCAGAGCACCACCACAGGGGTGAGGCAGGACAGGTCAAGGAATCCGCCACGGTGACTGAGTAGGAGTCTGCTGACTATGGTGACTCGGATCTCAAGGCAGCACAAGACCGTCCTGTGGGTAGCACCGAGGCAGTCCTAGGGCTGGCAAAGTTGGTAGGCCTAAGGCTGGCATAGGAAGCGGCACCCTCGACATGGCTGGGGGTGTATCCCCGTCGTCACCCACGCGTGAGGTTGATTCGATGGCTGAATTGATGATGTGTGGTCAAGAATGTCCCACCGTTGTGACCACAAGCGTGGCCTCGCTTGTCGAGGCTTGTCCAGAAGGTCGGGTAGTGAAGTGTGCCCAAATGTGTCCCCACCCACGGCCACTTGCATGGGGTTTCGATTGGCGATGACGGCGTTCACGGATGACCCCGAGTCTGATACTGACACCACGGGCCCCAGAGTACGCTTCGGCAAGCCGAGCCATGGGATCCATGGGCGCCGATAGCCTTCGGTCGGCGTCCCCAAACCGTGTTATAGGTACAAGTAACTCGTTTTCCTCTCGTGATTTCATGAGACTTTCTCCGATCTACTCCCTAACATTGTCCCTCATGTTAGCTTGCCCTCGATCTCTCAGCTGCGCACAGGACTCCAGCAATGGAGCCGCTCGTGGCCCAGCTGGTGCTGCCGTCGTGGACGTGTTCGGGTCTGGCCCCTCCTGACGCCGCCACTTCAGAGTCACGACGACTCGTTGTGGCGGACTTCGTGCCCCGTCCAAAGGCACTAAAAGGTTTGCAAGGGGCCGCAGACTGTGCGAACATAGCCTTGGACTGGGGCGCGCTATCTTCATGCAATTCAGAGATCTTGAAGAGTGCCCTCGAGGCCACGAAGATGAAGGTACATACATGATGATAGTCTAATTGGTGTGTTCTGTTTTATTACTAAGCCTAGCTTTGCGTGTAGTCCCTCACTCTTTCTCGAGCTGTTTAAGCAATGAGGCAGTAGGAGCGGAGTTGTCTACAAGAGCGTCTAGCCATTGCGGATGCAGAAGTTGCTACCACTCAGGAATGCACCGAGGGTGCCATTGCAGTGAGCATTGCAAAAGATAAACACATCCGCTTCCTGGAGATAGAGGGTGCGAAAGCCATCTCCGACGCTTGCGTCACGGTGGCCGAGCGGTGCTCGTGCGACCACCGGAGCGGGAGGGCCTACTGGGTCAGATAGTCACTCTAGAAGAGAAGAATGGCAGGCTATCCTCGGAGGTGTCTAGGAGAGATGGCCTAGTAGGCGACGCATCCCTATCAGCCTGGAACTCCATGGAAGCTTTGGAGGGTGCTCTGATCGAGCTCGGTGTCTAAGTTCCTCCTCGGGTCTTTAGGCCGGAGGACCTGCTATGTAGCCTACGGTGGATGGGGGAGGCATTGTCACTTGTGATGAACGTCATGCGAGCATACGACAACCACTGCTCGCTCACAACTACACAAATGGTCCTCGGGCTGCTGCACTTCCGGGGCTATTTGCACGGGCGGCCGACGAACCACGGCTCGGACCTCCAATGGGCACGTAACCATGTCTGAGGCACTACATGTTGTACGCCTATCTGTCTACGCCTTCCACCAGTGGATATGGGAATACATCAGTGAAGGAGCGGTGAAGATCGCGTTGAGGCATACCTTGCACGGGGGCGGGAGCACAGACCTTGGCCGATGGCTGGGTGATGTGCCTGGCCAGAGCGAGGGCAGCGAGCCTGTAAACATTTTATGATAAGTGTTGTGTTTAACCTGTGTGATGCTAATGCTTGTCCGGTGAGCAGGTACTTGAGGAAGACCGTCCATTAATCACAGACCGACTTGTGCGGCATAGGCTACGGCATTGGGGATGTACAGAGGAGTCCCTACGATTTTGGGTGGATCGGCATGGGATGATCAACACTTTCGTTAGGGAATATGCAAAGATAGAGTCAGACTAAAGGCAGTTGCACCAGCGGTTGTACACCTGTAGCGTTGTATTGTTAATCAAAGTAGTGGCGAACCAGTGTATCATAACAACTGCTATGGCCAATGCCACAACGCAGGAGGCGTTGTGGGTGGCATCCTTCAGACATATGTTGAAGTCTGCATAGGGACAAAGCCTTCCCTTCGAACATACATCGACAAAGTCTGTATAGGGATGGAGCCTTTGGGAAAATGGGATCCATCCCCTACCCTCCGGATGTACGTCGATAAAGTCTGTGTTGGGATGTAGCCTTAGAGAGCGTGCTCCATCCCCCACCCTTCGGACATACATCGACGAAGTCTATGTAGGGACAAAGCCTCAGGTAGCGCGATTCGTCCCCCACCCTTCAGACATACATCAACAAAATCTGCATAGGGATGAAGACTTAGGGAAAACACACTCCGCCCCCACCCTTCGGACTTACATCGATGAAATATACATAGGGATGAAGCCTTAGAGAGCACGCTCCATCTCCCACCCTTCAGACGTACATCGACGAAGTCTGCATAGGGACGAAGCCTCAAGGAGTGTGCACCATCCCCCTCCCTTCAAACATATGTCTTCGAAGTCTGTGTAAGGACTAAGCCTGAGAGAGTGCGCTCTATCCCCCACCCTTCGTACGTCGACGAAGTCTGCGTAGGGACGAAGCCTTTGGGAAAGCGTACTCCGTCCCCCACCCTTCAAACGTATTGCGTAGGGATAAAGCTTAGGTAGCGCACTCCATCCCCCACCCTTCAGACATACGTTGATGTAGTCTATGTAGGGACGAAGCCTCAAGAAGCGTGCTCCATCCCCCTCCCTTCGGACGTACATCGACAAAGTCTGCGTAGGGATGAAGCCTTAGGGAGCGTGCTCTATCCCTCACCCTTCAGACGTACATCGCCGAAGTCTGCGTAGGGACGAACCCTTTGGGAAAGCGCGCTCCGTCCCCCACCCTTTGGACGTACTACATAGGGACGAAGTCTCAGGTAGCGCACTCTGTACCCCACCCTTCAGACGTACATCGACGAAGTCTGCGTAGGGATGAAGCCTCAAAGATCACGCTCCGTCCCACTCCCTAAAGACGTATGTCAACGAAGTTTGTGTAGGGATGAAGCCTTAGAGAGCATGCTCCATCCTCCACCCTTCGAACGTACGTTGATGAAGTCTGCGTAGGGACGAAGCCTGCATGGAGGCCGTGGACTTCACACACTTTATTTTGACTCCGTAGAGTACGCATGAAGGTCGTGGACTCCACGCATCTTAATTAAACTCCGTAGAGTGTGCACGGAGGCTGTGGACTCCGCTCGTCTTAATTAGACTCCAGGGAGTGCGCGCGGAGGCTGTGGACTCCGCGCGTCTTATTTAGACTCCAGAGAGTATGCGTGGAGGTCGTGGACTCTGTGCGTCTTATTTAGAATCCATAGAGTGCACGCGGAGGCCATGGATTCCGTGCATCTTATTTAGACTCCGTAGAGTCCGCGTGGAGGCTGTGGACTCGGCGCGTCTTAATTTAGATTTTGTAAAGTATGCGTGAGGGCTGTAGACTCCGCGCATCTTAATTTAGACTCTATAGAGTGCGCGGGGGGCGTGGACTTTGTGTGACTTATTTAGACTCCATAGAATGTGCGCGGGGGCCATGGACGTCGCACGTCTTATTTAGACTTCGTAGAGTACGCACGGAGGCTGTGGACTCTGCGCGCCTTATTTAGACTCCGTAGAGTGGGCGCGGAGACTACGAACTTCGCGCGTCTTATTTAGACTCCGTAGAGTGCGCGCGGAGGCTATGGACCCCGCGTGTCTTATTTTAGTCTTTGTAGAGTGCGTAGAGGCCGTGGACTCCGTGTGTCTTATTTATGACAACAACTAAGAACGCTTTGTGCGAATACAGTGCTTTATTTACATCGACCCATTTGCGTGAGTGGGCTATTATAGATGAGCGCCCATGCCGTGCAGAGAATGTACATGTTGTAGCCGTACTACGTGTAGTACCGCCTTAGTCGGTCCGCATTCCATGTGTACTTGAGTTCTTGCCTGTCCAAGGTTGCCAGGCGACATGCCCCTTGTGGGAGGGTAGCTTTTACGAGGTAAGGACCTCCCCACATGGATTCAAGCTTGTCGATCGTCGCCATGTGTAGCGCCTTGCGCAGGACAAGGTCCCCCACGTGGAAACTATGCTCCTGGATGACCTGATTGTAGGATTGGGTCGTCGCTTGCATGTACTTGGAAACATGCTCAGTTGTGCTGACGTGCACACAGTCCAGAAGGTCCAGAGAGACAGCACGCTCATCATCCAAAGCTGAAACTAGAACCCTCCTCGACCTGACTTTTATTTCCTCCGGTGTGACTGTCTCGTCTCTGAAGAGGAGCTTGAATGGCGTGAACCCCGTAGGTCATGTAGCCATGGTGCGGATAGACCACATCCTACTTGGCAACTCCAGGGGCCATTTGCCCTTGGGAAGGCTGATGAGACGCTTCTTGATGCCTATAGAGATCATGGCATTGGCTTGTTCAACAGCCCCATTGGACTACGGGTGTCTGACGGAAGCGTAGCATAGCTTGATGCCCATACGTTGGCAGAACTATCTAAAAGCAGTAGAGTCGAACTGAAGGCCATTATCGATGGTGATCTCCCTTAGGACCCCAAAGTGACAAATGACGCTATGCCAGAGGAAGCGCTGCACTGCTGCCGAGGTGATTTAGATAAGCCGGATGCCTTAGGCCACTTGGAGAAGTACTCGTGAGTGACCACGACGAACTGCAGATCCCCTGGGGCATGTGGTAGTAGACCCACTACATCGACACCCCACCGCGCCAGTGGCTAGACTGGCGGAATGGGCTGGAGAGACGTCAGTGGCTTATGAACCATCGTTGCCATCCATTGACACCCCTTGCATATTTTCATAAGGTCTTGTGCATTTGAGGTCGTCATGGGGCAATAGAAGCCTTGCCTGAACTCCTTGCCAACAAGAGCATGCAGGGCAATATGTGAGCTGCAAAGCCTGATATGAATATCAGCGAGGAACTGCTGTCCTGTGAGGCGCAAAAGGCATCGAAGGAGCGAAGCACATACTCCGCACTTGTAAAGTATGCTATCGACAATCTTGAAGGCTCGCGCCCACTACTAAATCTGGCGTAGTTGGAGCGGGTCATCCAGCTCACGCGTTCCTTGTAGTTACGCCGGATAGGCTCCCACCAATCGCTATCATCGAAAATGTGGTGAACCAGGGTGGGGGGGCGTTGTTCTTGTTGAACGGCCGCCATGGTGAGGGTCTCAAAAAATGCCCCCTCCAGTGGTTGGAGTTGCTGGCTCGCTGCCTTGGCGAGCGTGTCAGCATCCTCATTGTCCGACCTCGGGATGGCCTTTACTGTGATGCCCAAAAACTGATACTCACACGCTCAAACAGTGGCCAGATATTGGACTAGGTCAGTGTCTTTTGCTTGGTAGGACTTATCAACATGTCATGTGAGCAGCCGTGAATCGGTGTGTACCAAGACTCGTCATGCTCCAAGGGCCTTGATCTTGGCGAGGCCGAACAAGAAGGCCTTATATTCGGCCACATTGTTGGTGACAGGGAAATCCAGGCGTGTGGAATAGAGAAGCCAATGACCTTCCAGTGTAGTGATGACTGCACCAATGCCTACTCTGGAGGCACCATAGGCCCTGTTAGTGTGAAGACTCCAAACTGGCTCCGCATGTGGCTGGGCATGCGATTGAGCCGGTAGGGTCCATTCCGCTACAAAGTCCACAAGGATATGCGATTTGATGGTCGTGCGGGAGGTGTAGGTCAAGGAGAATGGTGCCAGTGCGGCCGCCCATTTGCTAATATGACCTGTAGCTTCCCGGTTTTGCAGCATCTCCGCTCCGGGGAACGATGACGGCACTGTGATGGAATGTGCTAGAAAGTAGTGCCATAGCTTGCGCGAAGCCACAAGGAGTGCATAGACTAGCTTTTCCAACTCCATGTACTGCGTCTTGGCTCCTTGGAGGGCCTATGATACAAAGTATATCGGTCGCTGAACAGACCCCTCCTGCAAAACGAGGACCGTGCTAACTGCCGCTAAAACAACTGCCAGGTAGAGTAGCAGCAGAGCATCTTGTGTTGGAGAGACTAAAGTAGGGAGCTGGGCGAGATGCTTCTTGAGGTCATGAAAGGCCGTCGCATAGTCGTCGTTCCAATGAAACCCATCACAAGCGCGAAATGTCTTGAAGAATGGAAGCGCTCGGTCGGCCGCTTTGGAGAGAAAACGGCTAAGGGCGGTGAGGTGGCCGGTGAGCCTCTAGACCTCTCGTACTATTTTGGGTGGCTCCATGGAGAGGATGGCGTCCACCTTGTTAGGGTTGGCCTGTATTTCCTGGCCAAACACTAAGAACCTGAGTAGCTTTCCAGCTTGTACTCCAAAGACATACTTTTCTGAATTGAGCTTGATGCCTGCTCGTCAGATACTATCGAAAGTTTCCTAGAGGTCTCCGGCATGGGAGCCAGCCCTCTTACTTTTGACCACCACGTCATCGACATACGCCTCCACGTTCCTGCCCAACTAGGCGGCGAGGGCGAGGGCGATGGGTGAACGTAGCTCCCATGTTTTTGAGGCCGAATGGCATCCTAACGAAGCAATACGTGCCTCCCGGGGTTATGAAGCTTGTCTTGGCCGCATCGTCCTTGGCTATGTGCGTTTTGTGATAGCCAGAGTAGGTGTCGAGGAAGCTCATCAATTAACAACCCGCTGTAGCATTCACCAGTTGATCAATTCGTGGGAGGGGGTAGTCGTCTTTTGGGCATGCCTTATTAAGGTTCATGAAGTCAACACACATGCACCAGGTGCCATTGTCCTTCTTAACCAACACTGGATTGGCGAGCCACTTTGGGTGGTGGACCTTGTGGATGACGCCGGACTGCAGCAACATTGCCACCTCGGCTTTGGCAGCTTGCTAGCGCTCAAGTGACATGTGTCTGAGCCTCTACTTGACCAGTTTAGCATCAGGGTGTACAACGAGATGGTGTTCGATGATGTGCCCGTCCACTCCCCCGATGTCATCCAGGTACCACGCAAATACATCAGCATTAGTGCGAAGGACTTCGAGAAGTGCACCCTCGGCCTCCGGGGTGAGGCCTTTACTAATAGTGACATGCCGAGAGGCATTCGAGCCGTCCAGGGGACCTTCTTAACCTCCCATCTGGCTTGGGTTTGGTGTCGACGCTGGAGAGTATGGTGATGAGGACACGGCTATTGCGGAGGTCTCACTGACGGTGTGCACCTTGCGCCGAGGGCCTCGGGCGCCAAGCTCTATCCGACGAGCGAGGTTCTGATCTCTGAACACGGTGATAATTCCTTGCGGACCCAGCAACTTCATGCACAAGAAGTTATGATGGGGAACTGCCTCGAAGGCATTGAGGGCCGATAGTCCGGGTCACATTGGCACCCAAGCCGCCCGCACCCCATGCACCCCCTACAACAGCCTACAAATGTGCATTAAACCATGAGTGATGTATTAATGGCCAGTAGTTCAAATGTTCAATATCCTAGACTTCCACTTGGCCAATCTGAACACTCCATCCCCCAACTTAGCTCTCAGCCACCATATGTGTTTAGCTACAATTCTAATCCTTTGAACCAATGCAACATCTGTTCATCATGTCATGATGAATCCACAATTATTGTTTGTAGAGATGATTTCTTTTGCTGGCGAAACAAAATGTTCAAGGGCCTGGGGCAAAATGAGAGTCTAGAAATTATTGAACCTTGACGTGTCACTTCAACACACCAAGTAGCCAACAAACCTCAAAATTAAATAGAAAAAACATATTCACGCATGAACAAAAAAATTAAATAGATGCAGAGAACCTGTGAAAGTTCTTTAACTGTAGTCTGCAACTAAACTGAAAAAAGGAGAAGAAGGTACTAGATAGAGAAATTTCTAAATTTGACTTTTCCTGGGATGAACACCAATTTGCTTTTATATCCTCGAGGTGTATCAATAATAAGCTCCTCATACAAATCACAGAATTTGGGGGCAACACAAATTGAAACATGCATATAGTACTGTTCTCAGAGTAGATGTTGTCGAGCGGAAAAAAAGAGAAAGAAGAGAAGGGAAAGAAAGAAGAAGAGAGGAGAGGGAAGAACAAGAATGGAGAGGAGAGGAGAGGAGGAGATTTCGCTACTTGTGAGGTAAAAATTTTGCTATGTTTTAGTTAATTTTTTGTATTAAGTTAATAGTTTGTTTAGTGCAAAATTAGCATCGTAGAAAATTATAGTTGTAGAAAAGAATAGTATAACTTTGGTTAGATGAATTAATCTCATTAGGTAGGAATGAATTAGTCATGTTAGAGGAAAGATCATACGGAAGACAGGAGGAGAAACGCGCGTGTATTTAATTTATTCTGTTGCAAATATTTAACTAGGAGGATCCCGTGGCATGTTAGAGTAGTGGAAAAATTTTGGTTAGTCATGTGAAAATGTAAAACATTATTAGACAACATTTATGATTAATTAGGAATGAATTTAATATCGTAAGCACATTGAAAATTCATGCTTACCGTTAAAACTGGTATATTGGCATTTAAATCAGTATGTCGCATACTTAAGTACTTAATTAATTTTACCAATGTCACATAAAATTTCACAACCTATTAGGAATTATCTACAGTAGGAGAGAGCTTGAGCAGAGAGAGAAGAGCGGCGTTGGTGTGCGTGGGAGCAGATGGGAAGTTGATGCGTAGTGGGGCAGAGGAAAAGGAACGATGTCGGTGCGAATGAGGAGGGGTTGTGCTATGAGGAAAAATTAACCGATATGAAGATGCTCGTATGTTAATCGTGGCCTCTACCTTAGGGAATGAATGACGCCTTAACCATGTGGTAGTGTTATTGTTCATGATAGGCGAACGATCATACAAATGTAAATTACAGTATAGCAGTACTTGCATAACGTGGGATGCGATTTGACTAGTTGCAATATTGAAAATATTTACAGGCAGACATCAGCAATGCCGATACCCACTATAATAAAAGTGCATTATGGTGTTGGCACCGCTCGTGAAGGTCTGTACGGTATTGACTTGAGCAGTTTTTCGCAAGCCACTCTGGCACACCCAGATGACGAGAATGCACAAATCGCAGATGTGGTGTACTGGCTCACCCGCAGCTTATCCTTGGACCCTGAGGTGTGCAGCATCGTCATACAAGGGCTTTGAAGCCAGTCTCCCATGAAGATTAGATGGGAGTTGAGAATACTGATGCGCACGGCTGTGTGGAAGGGCTTTCTGGAAGGCTGCTGGCACCGTGGATACGAGTGTGTTCTGCTTGTGCAAGCATGCCCAAAAGAAGTTGTATAGGGCACTACTGTCGGATATCATCGGGGGTGGGAGCAGCTCGAGCGCCCACCATATTGGTGAAGAAGAGGCCCTAGAGGCTGGTGTTATGAAGGGTGCAGAGGATGTTGCTCGTGATGAGGCGGACGTAGTAGATGAAGGAGAGAAAGATCGATCACCGCATGCTGAGCCTATAGGACAGGCTGATGAAGGAGAGTATAGGGAGTACATAGTGAGTCAAATGGAGAGCGATGACCAGATGGCCTGGGCTGAAGAGGAAGCTGTACAGGAGGACGATGAGGACAGCTCTGATGAGGATGAAGCTCCCATCCCACATGAATGGAATTGGTTTGACACCGAGGGTGTAGCTGCGCATGACAAGCACGAATCACCGTGAGAGTACCATGCCACAGAGGTTTGGTTGCACTCATTATTTGCTGATAAGACATCCTTATAGGATGCCATTAAGCTGTGGGCTATGTCCATGCAACGAACATTTCTGGTCATCAAATCTAGTCAGGAGCAGTACACCATGAAGTGCGAGCAGGCTGGTCATCTTTGGCGAGTGCACGCACATAGACTGCACTCCTGCATGAAGTATGAGACTCACTGGATTGTCTCAAAGGTGGAGTCGCACTCCTGCATGCTCAGCAATATTTTGCAAAGGCATCGTAACCTAACGTCCATCTTCATAGCCAATATGATGTATGGAGAGATAATGGAGAAAAAAGGTGTGGAGGCCAAGCACATCATGGTAGCTATCGAGAAAAAGTTCAAGTACAAGATTAGCTACGCAAAGGCGTGGTGTGCGAAGCAGAAGGCTTTGGAAAGACAGTTCAGGTCTTTCAAGGCAGCATATGATAACCTTCCTAGTATGCTTCAGGTGCTATAGGAAAGAAACTCGGGAATGTACACTACTTTGAAGGACAATCCATGTACAACGCTGCCAGATTTTACGGTATTGCAGAGAGCTTTCTTAGCCTTCGGTATGCTGATGAGGACATCCTGATTGGACCGTTTACATGAGCATGAGCTAAAAGGATTAATCAATAAGTGAATTCACTTCTAGAGCCAAAAGGATTAATCAACAAGTGAATTCACTTCTAGTTGAATTTGGTTTTAATTTACATGAGAATTGGATACTACCTCATACAAATGTTTTGTGCATCCTCAGGTTTGAACGTCATGAAACTTTTGGAGTAGAAATAATGGAGGAGAAGTGCATGGAGGCCAAGCAAGGTAAGACACGTCCAAGCACTCCTGGTCATGCCGGATGGTCTACAAGTACAACCAAACTCACCAATTCACTCTGGACATTTGAACAAATCCAATTGGCATCAAAAACAACTTTAGGATCAAGACAAACGACTTCGGATACAGTTGGCACCATTCGATTGTCTTCGGACCATCAGATCGCCTTGGTGATATTCGGACCACTGCTGCTTATGACCACAGAGCCTTCGACCATGGTGTCTTCAACCCCTTCATTGACTTCTACGACTTACGACCACTATGCAGTTGTGACTATGACTTCTACGACTTATGACCACTGCGCAGCTATGACCACAACTTATACGACCACATACTCAATTAGTGTTACCCCCGCCGTTCGATCAGATCTGGACTGCTCGACCTACTTTCGAAGGCTTCACTGGTGGTCAACCGTCCGATCATCCATGGATTGTCCGATCACTTCGGTGACATTAGGACCAGTTCAAACGTTCACACCATTTGATCGCTCATGGACCGCCCAATCATCTTGATGATATTCTGACCAGGCCAAACGTTCACTCGGTGTGCGCCGATCGATCGATTTTGGATGGCCGATAGCGACGGTAACATTCGGACCAATCCGAATGATCACGCCGTTGGATTGGCTGGAGACGCTTGCTGGTGCGGGGGATTCCCGATCTTCACGACGTAGGATTGATCAGTGGTGAATCCACGATGAAAATAGAGGGAGAGCTCTACTGTTGAGGTTATAGCACAATATAAATATACCAAAACTACATTTACTAGTCGTTTGCCATTGGAGTATCAAATTCATATATAAATAGGAAAAGAACAAATTGAAAATGTACGATACAATAAACTTAGTACCTTGCTAATGGATAATGTACTCCCAAATGTTCATAAATATGTGAGTACCGATTTGTAGATAAAAAATATCAAATGTAGTGATATAATATTAAATTGTGAATGTCCATAAACATTAAAAATGAAATGAAAACATACCACTAAGTCACTAAATCTGATTGCGACATAATTTCACTCTACGAGTTTTCATGTCTTGAAAGCGTTGAATGATTCTTTTGTTACCAAGGCTTCTCTATTTTGTAAATCTAAAAATAATTAAACAACAATTAGTTAATAACTGAGTAAACAAATTGACTAATCAGTACAACAATAATAAAGTAGGATTCACAATCACTCACATTCACAAATTAGAAAATCATGATCGCCGGTTCCAGTTGGTCAGTCGGTCACACCTTCACTGCGTCACGGGCTCACCTCACGCCGTGAATCATTCCGCAGCTGCGCAAATCACTAGACAAGGCTAATGATTTTAGACCATAGTCGAGGAATGTAGTATACCTTCGTGAGTACTTGATGCTCCTGATTTTTGCACTCAAATAGCATGGAGCCCTTTCTGTAGATGTCCACCATTGAGCCATCACCAAATTTTGCCTTGCCTTCCACGTGATCATCTAGCGAGGTGAACATGTTCTTGTCGCTGGTCATGTGGCTACTCACTCCCGTGTCGAGATACCACTCGTTATCGCTTGAATCGACCGGCACCACCTTCTCTTGGTTGAGATATATAGCTTGTGTTGTTTTGATGGCCACTTGAGCAAGCTCGTAATGCTTGGCCATCAACAGTGTTGGTGCGTCATCCTGCACCTACACCAGGTTTGACATTTTCTTGTGATCACGACATGGTTTACAACAGTCCTTCGAGAAGTGCCCGTAGTTGTTACAATTGTAACACTTGATCTTTGTCATATCACGGCCGCCAGCAGATGGCATAGAATCTCTGTCATGGTGGCTATCGTTGCCACACCCATGACCACATTGCTTGCCACGACATCGATCACCGCCGTTGCCTTTGTTCTTCTCACCACTAGAAGAGCCTTCGTCGTACTCCTTCTTCTGGCGCGCAAGCCACTCCTCTGTGAGGAGTAGCTACCCTCCTTGGATGTCACCTTCACCTTCCAGGTCGTAACGTTCCTCCACGACCCTAAGCCGTACCATTAGCTCTTCAATGGAGATTGCCTTGAGGTCGACAAGCATCTCGATAGAAATTGCAACCTGCGAGTACCATGAGGGAACGACACGAATGAACTTACTCACCACCCTTTCGTCATCAATCTTGTCACCGAGCAGGTTAAGGTTGTTGACAAGCCTGGTGAGCCATATCGCGAAGTCATCGACAGTCTCTTCATCCTTGAACTTCATGAACTCGAACTCTAAGCGCAACGTTTGCGCTTTGGCTTCGCACACACACTCAGCACCCATGCGCATCACCTGCACAGCATCTGATGCCTATTTCACCATGTCCTTGATAGTGAGAGTCACCAACATCTCGATCCCAGCACGGAGGATGGCCGACAACACTAGCTAGTCATCGTGGTAGTTGACATCATCTCTAGGCTCGATCAACTCCTAGAGCCCTTGTGCCTATAGGTTTACCCTCATCAAGAGGGACCAGTCGCCATAGTTTGTGCATGTCAACATGGGATAGACCACCGTGCCACCCGTCTCCTTCACCATGCGCTACACCATGATCTCGCGGCCTCCATTGCCACTGTCGTTGCCTTCTTCGAGGACACAGTCTCTGGGTGTTGATGGTGACCTCCGTGGAGACCTTGCTTCTTGCTCCAACATCGTGGTTGGATCAACCATAATGCTCGTACATACCTATATTGTACTCTTTCTTTCCTTCCGAATGACTAAGGTCAACTTTTTCCAATCACGTAGGGCGTTCGCGATGTACGTTGCAATGGCAGGTGTCTCGACGCAAGGGGCCAAAGGCCTGACACATGTTCGAAAATTTAAGGTATTTGCTATTACACATTAATTAATCCTATGCAACAGTTGGTAGTAATGTCTCTTCAATTAACACATTCCATTTTTTGTAGTGCCATCAGCAGTCGCCAGGCAACACGTGTGGATTCTACGTTTGCCACCATATGAAACTACTCCTCGATTCCTCGAGCATCACCAATTCTAAGGTTTGTCAATCTTCCCATAATTACTTCATACTTATCAGGTTATATATATACGCACATTGATATTCCTATCGACAGGTTGCGTCCATCCCGTCAACTACATCGAGTTCATGGCTGGCCTAGAACCTCCTCCTGGGTTGGCCTTGCGTACCTCGCCCAGGGTTGGCCCTAGACCCCTCTAGGGTTCGGCCTCGTGTACCTCGCCTGGGCTTGGCCTCAGACCTTTCTAGGGTCGGCTTCCTCGGACCCCTCCGAGGGTCAGCCTCATATACTTCATCCGCGGTTGGCCCTGGACCTTCTTTGGGGTTGGCCTTGCGTACCTCGCATGAGTTTGGCTCCGGACCCCTCCGGGGGTCAACTCGTGTACCTCGCCCAGGGTTGGATCCGAACCTCTACAGGGCTGGCTTGGCCCTGAACCCCTCCAAGGGTCGGCCTCACATACCTCATCTGGGGTTGGCTTGGGGGCCTAGCTCGATGTAGGCCTTCTATCGGGCACCGTTGCTTCGAAGTTGTTGTGGGCCCAAGGTAGCGTGGGGACCCTCCCCAACATACCCCATAACTTCACACATCAACAACATAACTAGCTTAAAACGTATATGCAATACTTGACCCAAAACCTATCCTATTGTGCAACAGAGTGTGTCAAGTTTAACTTAATTATTTAACCTAAGTCAAGTTTTAGTAATTTAATTGAATACTTAAGCTAAATTGTTATTTTTCCTTACCACAGACCTAACGCCAGCTCTGATACTAACTATAACACCCCGGCCCATCCTCTAGGTGTAGAGTGCTACCACCACACATTACTCATCTCAAACTTTGTGTTGCTAATAAAAAGATTACAGCAACACCTCCATTACAATAAGACTATGAGCAGGGGCAATCAATAATAAAATAACATACTACATTAAGGGTAGCTGGTTCCATTATGATACTAAACATAGCAATAATATGTGCACCAAAAACATTATAAGGTTCAACCACGTGAAGCTAATTTACCAACTGGATATACTACACCAAAGGTGATTATCTAGGGAATATGGATTGCATTAGTGTTTGCAGGTGATGTGGATGTGCTAATTCCCATTCTTGATGCATATCGCCTCCAAAGATCACCTGAAAACAACAAATAAGCAAGGGTGAGTCTGAATACTCAGCATGCACACAATAAAAACGGTAAACATTACTACATGCATAAGCCATAACCTAGTCATGTCATTTTCTACAAGTTTCAACATAATCATAATCATAAACCTAACATGTCATTCTGCACATGTCCAAGCACCACCCCTAGACCCAGCCCTAGGCCGACATCGCCCCCCTTCAGCCCAGCTACCGATGCTGAGGCTTGGCCTCTGGCCATGGTCGAGCCCCTAGCGCCGCCATCCCCAGACTTCCCCTCATTTGCTCTTGGCCATGGCTTTGGCCAAGGTAGCTCGAGCTTCGCCAGCACACCTCTACTCCACCACCTACTCGGGATGGTCCACTCTTCTTTTCCCCCCTTTACTTCACGGATTTAATTTTAGCTTCTATTTTCGCTTGCTATATTTCTAAGTACGCACGGCTTGGGAAAGCCTACGGGTGTCTCCATGATGGGACTTGGCAAGTACATGCGCTGAGAAGCATGCACCCCCGACCAAGGGTGCACGGCGATCCTTCAGGCTCGACGACGCTTGTGTCGTGGTATAAACAGAGAGGACAAGAGTTCAGGGACCTACTTGTTGTTAGTTGGAATTGGCAGTGGAGGTGTGGAGGATATTCACGATGGCCACGGTGTCGTCTGGTTGGTCCGCAATGGTCGTCCAAAGTCCATGCTCCTCTCCATCATCTTCCTCTTCTTTCTTAGCCCCTCTCCTCTGATTCTTTCTTCCTCACTCCTCTTCCTGTGGCTGGTTGGTTTGGTGGTGCTTGGCTTTAGGGTTTTGTTTTAGCCGAGCAATGTAAGGATGAAATGTTGCTTTTCCATGTTTTGGCTTGGCTCTTGACTTGCTCTCGGTTAAGGGAGGAAAATTGAAGTGGTGCTTGTGGGAAGGCTGCTGGTGTTGCCTTATGTATGAGGAGGTTTCGGCTGGAGTCTCTCTCTCTTGATGTGCAATGTCTTGGTTGCCCTCACCTTATCCATATATCTCTCTCTCAGGCTATTGTGGGCTGGGTAAAAACTTTTGGACCATTGGTCTAAAGGATGGTTTCTGCACTATTTAATGGCTTTTCTACTGTGGAAGATAAGTCGGTAAAAATGGGAGTATTGAATTTTCTACTGTCAAATGATGATACCCACATATGTGAGAGGCACCGACCGACTGTCAAACTAAAATACTGACACACATCTGCCTTGATGTTTTTTTCCATGTTTTCTCTTTTCAAAATCATTTCTAGTTTGCCTATCTAGTTTGCCTATGTAAGAAAGAATAAGAAAGAAAGCTGCTCTTCCTTTTCTTTTATTTACCCACTGAGTAGGTTTTGATGCCTTTTCAGGTTTTACCATTACCAATCGTGATATCATCATCTGCTATTCGTGTAGTTTGACTTGTTATCAAGTACACTGCAGTGGCCTTCCCCGCTTTCGTCACATTAAAGTTACGTACTCCATGGAAGAAGCACAAGGTACATGTTTGCCCTCCCACTGGATTTCGATCACAAGACACACTAAGAGGGAAACATATCTGTTTTGAAGGTCATGATTTGTGAAGGGTTCTCCTGTTTGATTATTACCTCCAATCATGGAATGTTTGAATGATCTAGTCATCCCTATCATAACGCCTGTTTATAATCTTACATTGAGGCATGCAGTATACATCTTCAAGGCTGGAAGAAATGTGGAGGATCTCAGGGAGGCTACCGAGGATCTACTTGCAAAGAGTGAGGATGTGCAGAGCCAGATTGAGATCGCCAGACGACAGGGAATGTCAGCAACTAATGAAGTGCGGAGGTGGCTAGAGAAGGTAGATAAAATCAAATCAGAGAAAGAGATTATTTGTGGCAAATATGATCAGAGAGACAAAATCTTTGGGTGCTGCAGCTTTAATTTCTAGTCAAACTACAACGTCAGCAAAAATGCCTCTGACACGGTTCTCCATGTCAAAGATTGCCTGAGTTCTACAACGAGTGAGATTGCAGTTCAGCAGATGCCACCTGCCGTCGAAGAGAGATTAATCTTCAAAAGGCTCTCAAATGCATTAACAATAATCCAGTGGGTATGATTGGAATATGGGGCCCCAGTGGAGTGGGCAAGACTCATCTCCTGATGAACATTAACAACTCATTTGTTGGGGACGCTTCCTTCGATCATGTTATCTTTGTGACAGCATCTAGAGGGTGTTCAGTGCAAAAGATCCAAGCTGGAATTGTAAAAAAGCTCAGCCTATAGAAACATGATGATGTAGATTCTCAAGCCAACATTATTTCTGAATTCCTCAAGGAAAGAAGTTTCCTGATATTATTGGATGACCTTTGGGAGTGGATTGATCTGCAAGCAGTTGGCATACCATACCCCCTTTGTAACATCCCAAATTTTGAGTTTTGAAAAAAATTTAAAATTTAAATTAATTATTTTGAAGCAATTGGCTTTTATTTGGTTTTTTCTGGGTTTTTCTGGAGTTTATTTCAAAGTTTAAATCAAGAAATGTATTTTAAATATTTTATAAAAGCCAAAACGTGTTTATTTTATTTTTCCTAACCTTCCCAGAATTTTTAAATAAATTTTGAGAATTTTACGGAATTAAAATTAATTTTAAAAGATAAAAGGATTTTATAAAATTATTAAAACAAATCTGAAAAGAAAAATATTTTATTAAGTCTAAAATGTTTCCAGGAATATTCTATAATTTTTCTGGAATTTTTAGATATTATTTATTATTTTTCCAAGCAAATATATTGTTTCTAGTATTTTCTGAAAATCTAATCCGAAAATAAAATCAATTAAATCTCAGGCCGCCACGTGTCGCTCATCCGACGGCCGATACCCCTTCGTGGATTTAATCCAAGCCATCCCCTTTCACTTAAATCCAATGGGCATGATCAATTCACTTGACACGTGTCACAAATCCGACGGCCCGTACCCCTTCACTTCTCTTTCTCTCACCGACATGTGGGCCCCACATGTCATATTCTTCTTCTACATCTCCTTCTTCCTCCTCTAGCCCTCTCTCTCCTCCTCCATTAAAGCCGAACGGGAGCTTCAAATTCGGCCGTTTCTCTCCACTTAATCTCCCGTTTGATGACTCATTAATATCCCTAATCACACCTCCCTAATAGCCTACTAGTTGATTGCTCTTTATTTCCTCAAATGTCACGGCCACACGTTAACTCCGTGAAACCGCCGCCTTTCCTCCTCCTCGCCTATAAAAGCCCCCCCGGCACCCTTTTCGGCACCCCCACTCTCCCCTCTACTCTTTCCCACATTCGGCCGCCGCCCTCAAGCATCCGAGCGCCGCCGCCGCAAGCTTCACCGCCGCCGGCTCCTTCTCACCGCCGCCGGCCATCCTCCGCCGCCTCGCCCGCCACATCACGGTGAGCTCGCCGCCTCTCTCTCTTGCCCGCGCCCACCGCCGCCCGCCCGGTCGCCGGTCGCCGCCGCCGCCGCCGCCCGGCCGGCCGCCAGACGCTGCGTGGCCGCCGCCATCATGGCGCGCGTGGGCGTCCGCGATGGCGCTGCGCGGCCGCCGCGCGTGCGCCTCGTCACCGTGTGTGCCACGTCGGCCGTGCCGTCGGTCCGTGGACTCGGTCCACGGTAGACCGGGCCCACGTGTCCGAAAATTCAAATTTTAAATATTTGCTGACGTCAGCATGACGTCATAATTAAATTTTCAGTATAAAAATAAATTGGGAAAATCGCCCTTTTCTTTTTCTTTCAATTAAATCTTCCCGAGGTCATATCTTTTTCGTTTTAACTCCGATTTGACCCGTTCAAATTTCTAAATTTTTCTAAAATCATAATCTATCTAAATATACATTCTTTTTCAATTTTTGAATTTTATTTGATTTTATGTGTATTTATTTGCTTTGTTGCCTTGTCTTTTCCTCCAGTAGAATCCGACGTCGTGAAGACTTTGCCGACCTGCAGAAGATAATCAAGAGCTCACACACGAAGGCAAGTCTCCTTTGATCATCTTGAACCTATGTTTAAGAAATGTTTTAATTATTTTAAATTAATGCATGCTATGTTACATAAAATGATAATTCTTGTTTAAGAAATGCTAGTTAATCCAACTATTGTTATACCCTCATTTGACGTTGAATGCCGTGTACCTTTGACACCTTAGGATTTCCTTTGTCTCAATAATGAGATTATTATATAACTTTGGTAAATATTGTATCGGTAGTAGAAAGCTTAGTCATGCAACATAAACTTTTGTAACCTTGGATTGGGAAAATATTATGTCTTTGATTTAGACTTTTGTGTAGAAATTTAGTGGCGATGGATGTTGCCACCGATCTTTAAAATAAAATAAAATGTGAGAGTTGGTTTAGACGGGCGGATGGTAAGATTGGTTTGGTGCGCTTAGCACGAGAACTTGTAATGTGTCCGTTCGCCCTAGTCAATTAAGGACCGACGCTTGTGTTTGTCCGGCCCGAGCACTACCGTACAACCACAAGTCTATATGGGTGCGACCTAGTGACTAACTTATGATAGTTTAGTCTAGGTGCCACCAAAGGAAAGTGGATGCCGGGTGTCTTGGTTATTCACGGTGAGGGATGAGGTTTACTTGTACTCATACGGCGCAAGAGGGGCTTCATGCTGGTGGTTTAACCCTTGGTGAAACCTCGGTGGTGGTAATCGCTAGACTAGAGTAAGGTAAAAGCTTTGTGATAATTTATCGGGTCACATGCCAAAGGAAGCGTGTTGACTATTAAGATAATTTATCTCTTGTGGGTAAAGTTGTACAACCTCTGCAGTGTAAAACTATTCGAATAGCCGTGCCTACACGGTCAAGGCGCAAGGAATGCATACACATGGTAGATCATTATTTTGGTTTTAAAATAAAAGATTTGGGAACCGGAGGTGGATGGAACTTCCGGGTAGTCCCGGCGATTATAGCGCAGTGGGTGGTGTAACCGTGGTTTTGAACTTTGGCGATTAGCCAAGATTACTTCAAGTGTTGGTGGTTGTAACCTTCACTATTTAACTTGATAGATTTTATTGAAACAAACACTTTGCTAAATTGATGCCTTTAAAGATAACTAATGGTATTTGAAATAAAATGCTACTTTGTGCAAAAGAACCATATAACCCTCCTTTGATTAAACCCTGCATCTAATGCATTTTCCCAAGACTTGCGGAGTACTTTATGTACTCACATACTACACTTAAAATAATACTCAGAAGAGTATGAAGCTCAAGATGGATCGTTCGACTACGGAGCTTATGGATTCGACGAAGGCTTTCAGGAGTACTAGGTCGCGCTTTCCCAGTCAATTGCCTGTGGCGAATTGATGGGTCTTCTCCGCTGGATTTACTTTTGCTTCCGCTGTGCTTTATCTTTTGTGTGAGTGCGAGGACTTGTAACCTCGTTGTAATAAAAGGTCTTTCGACCCATACTCTCTTTATTAATGTAATTTCGTTATTGGCAATGTAATCATCATCGCTTTAGCGTGCACTAGCTTTGATCTGGGACTAGTGCTGTAATACACAGAGGGGCTGGATTTGGAAATCCGGGTCCCGACAGAGATGGTATCAGAGCCAATTTGACTGTAGGACGTGACCTAGAATAGAATGGTAAAAACCTTAAGGACCTATATTTATTAAAAATATATGAGAAAATTTTCTATATCTCTTTACTTCTGCTCCATTCTTGATCTTATATTCACTCGTTTAAAATGTCTTTACTGATTTTCTCTATTATTTCCAAAATTGTAGATGGCCGGTTCATCCTCCGATGACTCTTTGGATTACTTCACTCATGGGAGAACATTGGAGCATTTGTTGGCCTCCTTCGTCGCCTTATGCAAGATGTCGGTATCCCCAACCGCCTATTTTCGGGGCGGAAAGTCAAGATCATGGACCGAGATTCTTGGTCGATGGAGGTATTCTGTATGCACGGAAGGAGAATTCAACTCTCCCACATACCCTATCGAACATCCTCGGACGGATCGTTCAGATGCCATCCAGGATGCAGCTCGTCTGGCACTAGCTGACTTGTGCTTGGATTCATAAGGATATCTGCGGCGAGCGCCTTCTCGCTTCTTTCCAACCACCGGCGGGCGGGTATCCGTAACCTTTCAAGATTACCATGGATGATCCCGTCGTCACATCAGTGCGGCTTACTCGGGCGATGTCGCCTACTACGCCGGCGCCTTGGAGGAGATTGGACAGCTCGGACGCTCCTCACTTCCGCCTACCAAGACTCGAGACTCTCCGTGCTCGGCTTATCCGAGCCGGGAGGCGAGTTCGAGCCGAGCGTCTTCGAGCGGCGGCCGTCTCGAAAGACTACACCGTCTTCACCTATACCACCGCCGTCCCCGACAACACAGTGCCGCCTCGACGCACAGGACCCCGTATCATAATCACAGCGCGCAAGAGTGTGCGGCGTCCTAGTCCGTTGCCCGACATCGACATCGGAGACTCCAGCAAGAGACGCAGTCTCTCTCGTTCCCGTTCCTGCTCTCCGTCGACTGCCTCCAGCAGTAGCGACCATCTCCACTCCCGAGCCTCTTGCAACCGCCCCGAGTGTGGTTGTAGGCTGCGCCACGTGGGTATCTTAGAGGAGGATCCAGAGGAGGATCCAGAGGAGGATCCAGAGGAGGACCCGGAGGAGCTTGTCTTCGAGGAGGACAAGTAGTTGCAGAGACAGTAGTACCCAAATAAATTGTTTACCTTCCTTAGAACGTTTTATATTATGTTGGTGTGCTAGATGGACTGTACCAATGCCTTGTGCACTTGTGGTACAGCCATTCTCAAAATTATATTAATTTCAAAGATAAAGTTTCTTCCAAGTTGTTGTTGTGTTCTCTCTTGTGTGTTGGTTTGGGATGTTATTTAGTTTGCCCCTTGCCTCTTATCTGTGCTACTTCCCCCTTATCTTTTGCTCTGTTCTGGTTGCCGCTTCAGATGGTGAACACAAGGAGCAATGCCGGTGATGTACTGTGGTGCCAATGCTCACCAGAGAACAATATGCCGCCACCCCGCCAAGCTCCTAGCATGGAGCAGATGATGGCCATGCAACTGCAATTGCTTCAAGCCCTAGCCCATAACCAAGTGCAAGAAGCTCATGAGCTCCCTTTCGTGCACCCCACCCAAGCTGGGAGAGTTCATGAGAACCAGACCGCCAACCTTTTCTGGTGCGGTAGATCCAATGGAAGCGATGATTGGATCAAGGATGTGGAGAGGAAGCTGATTTTAGCCCAAAGTGCAATGATAACGAGAAAGTGCTTTATGTCGCTCATCGCCTAAAAGGAATCGCAGACTACTTGGTGGGAAAATTATCACAGCCCATCGAATGTGCGAGACTATCACTTGGGCTGAATTTGAGGAAGCCTTCCGCACTGCACATGTACCCACTGGAGTAATGGAAATGAAGAGGATGGAATTTCATAAACCGCAAAGAAGGAAACCTCGGTGTTCTGAGAATACCGAATAGGTTCACTCAACTATCCGGTATGCTTCAAGATGTTGCAACAGATCGACAAAAAAACGGAGGTTCATGCGGGACTTGAACCCAATCTCAAGGTGCACCGGTATCAAATGATTTCCCACTTTCCGGATATGGTAAACAAGGCCATAATACAAGAGGAAGCTCGTCACCGGTATGAGGTCCGGAAGAGGAAGTTTCAAGCTCAGCAGGGTGCAAGCAGTTCCCGGCACCGCCCTAATCCACCTCACTTCAGCAGGCCTCCAGTGCCAAATATGCCAAGGACACCGTTCAGTGGACCTCGCCCGATTCCCCAAGCTCCTCGACCAAATAATGCAGTTCCACCTCAGCAGAACAAGACTTCAATGGCTGGAGTGCAGTGTTATAACTGCAAGAACATGGGACATTATGCCAATAATTGTCCACAGAAGCGCCACCAGTGACCCTGCTCGTTTCAATGCTGGGACTACACCACCGAGCCCCACTTGCGGGACAAGGCCGTGGAGCACCTCGGACTCAAGGACTCCTGGCGGTGAGCAGAGGGCATGTTAATCATGTCACCGCAGGCTCGAGATGCACCGGGCGTGGCTTACGGGTAAGTTTCTTGTCAACTCAGTACCTGCATCAGCATTATTTGATTCTGGAGCTTCGCATTCTTTTGTGTCAAAAGATTTTGTGGAAAGATATAATTGGGATATTCGATTGCTAAAGAATCCTATGCTAGTCCAATCACCTGGAAATGAAATGAAGACTAGTACGGTTTGCCCTAGAGCAACCATAGATATAAATGGAGTAAAATTCCTAGCGAATTTAATTATTATAGACTCCAAGAGCCTAGATGTAATACTTGGTATGGATTGGTTAACCAAGTATAAAGGGCAGATAGATTGTGCCAATCGTGCCATCACTCTTACCAATTCAAGGAATTCAAGTGAGGTACAAGTCAAAGCCATCTTCTCAGAATAATTGTGGATTGAACAGTTTGAAGGGAATAACACTGGAAAAGGTGCATATAGTAAGGGAATATCCAGATGTGTTTCGAGAAGATTTGCCAGAATGCCGCCGAGAGAGAAGTCGAATTTGTCATTAATCTGCACTGAACAGCTCCGATTTCTAAGAGACCTTCTGGATGTCCGCAAATGATTTGGTGAAGTTAAGAAGCGATTGAGGAACCGCAAGAAAGAGGTTTTATAAGACCAAGTTCTTCGCCTTTGGGTGCACCAAGACTTCTAGTGAAGAAGGATGGCGTCTTCGATGTGTGTGGATTATAGATCCACGAATGATGCAACGATTAAGAACAAGTATCCATTGCCGGGATAGATGATCTGCTTGATCGCTTAAAAGGATCATGTGTCTTCTCCAAGATTGATCTCCGGTCGGGATATCATCAAATGAAGATTAGACCGTAAGATATACCAAAGACGAGATTTTCCACTCGATATGGACCGTGTATGAGTTTACTGAATGTCTTTTGGATTGACCAATGCTCCTGCATACTTTATGAATCTGATGAATAAAGTGTTCATGGAGTATTTGGATAAGTTTGTTGTCGTATTTATTGATGACATTCTGATCTACTCCCAGAATGAGGAAGATCATGCAGAACATCTGAGGATAGTTTTGGAAAAACTCAGAGAGCATCAGCTGTATGCCAAGTTTAGCAAATGTGAGTTTTGGTTGAAGAAAGTAGCTTTCTTGGGTCATGTGATTTCTGCAGGAGGAGTGTCTGTAGATCCAGCAAAGGTAACAGATGTACTCAATTGGACGCAACCCAAGTCGATGTGAGATCGAAGTTTTACGGGTCTAGCGAGGATATTATCGCCGCTTTATAGAAGGATTTTCCAAACTTGCAAGACCTCTCACTCATTTCTTTGAAGAAGGAGAAGAAGTTCGAATGGAGTAAATCTTGTGAGGAAAGTTTTCAAGAACTGAAAAAGAGATTAACATCTGCACCAGTGTTAACACTTCCAGACATTAGAAAGGATTTTGAAGTATTCTGTGATGCTTCAAGACGTGGTTTGGGCTGTATTGATGCAAGAAGGAAAGGTCGTAGCCTATGCTTCAAGGCAATTGCGACCGCATGAGCAGAACTATCCGACTCATGATTTAGAGCTAGTCTTTGTTGTGCATGCTCTAAAAATATGGAGGCATTACTTGATCGATGTCGTTGTGAGATTTACACGGATCACAAGAGCACAAGTATATATTTACTCGGCGACCTCAATTTGAGACAGCGCAGATGGCTTGAGTTGATAAAGGATTATGATGTTGGAATCCACTATCATCCAGGAAAGGCTAATGTTGTAGCCGATGCCTTAAGCAGAAAAAGTCATTGTAATAACTTGATGATACAAGTTCAAGAATAAGCACTTCACGAAGAATTTCGACTCAATCTAGAAGTAGTGGAAGAAGGATTTCTAGCTACTTTGGAGGTTCACCAACCTTACAAGATCAAATCAAGGCGACTCAAAAGAGGATAATTATGTTAAGGATATCAAAGAAAATATGAAGAAAGGAAAAGCACCAGATTTTCGAAGATGAAGAAGGTATCCTTTGGTTTGGGAAAAGAATTCTTGTGCAGAAGAAGGAAATAAAGAGTTAATTCAAGGAAGCTCATGAATCCGGATATTCAATTCACCCTGGAAGTACAAAGATGTATCAAGATCTTAAAGAAAGATACATGTGGACCAGTATGAAGAGAGAAATTGCTGAATATGTAGCCTTGTGCGATGTATGCCAACGAGTTAAGCGAACATCGAGACTCTTTGGACTCCTGCAACCATTGCGAGATACCCGAGTGGAAATGGGAAGAAATTGGAATGGATTTTATAACTGGATTTCCAAGAACTAAATCGGTATGACTCAATTTGGGTTATTGTGGACCGATGACAAAGGTCGCACATTTTATTCGATAAAGACCACTTATTCGGAGATAGACTTGCGAGTTATATATGTCAAGAATTGTGTGCTTGCATGGAGTTCCAAAGAAGATTGTGTCGATCGAGGATCTCAATTCACCTCAAGATTACGCGAAGCTTCATGAGATTTTGGGCACTAATCTAAATTTCAATCTGACATATCATCCCAGACGGATGGTCAAGCAGAAAGAGTGAATCAAATCTTGGAAGATATGTTGAGAGCCCG
This sequence comes from Bonia amplexicaulis, assembly GCA_036346245.1. Classification (NCBI taxonomy): domain Eukaryota; kingdom Viridiplantae; phylum Streptophyta; class Magnoliopsida; order Poales; family Poaceae; genus Bonia; species Bonia amplexicaulis. Next base: position 8,659,985 of record CM070759.1, on the reverse strand, counting down.
TGCCTTGGCAAATAAATCAAGTTGGGATCAAAGTCTACCCTATGCGGAATTTTCTTATAATAATAGTTATCAATCCGGTCTTGGATGTCTCCGTTTGAAGCTTTGTATGGCGAAAAATGCAGGACAGTTGTCTTGAAAGAAAAAGCTGGGAAGGACTAGTCTTTGGACCGATGTGTTAAGACAAGCGAAGAGCAAGTCCGTCGATTCGTGATGATTAAAACAGCACAAACAAGACAGAAAAGTTATGCGGACAACCGTCAAGAGCACTCAATTTGTACCAGAGATCACGTGTATCCAAGGTTTCACCTCTCAAAGGGATGCGTCGTTTCCACGTTTACGGGAAGCTCGCTCCAAGATTCGTTGGACCGTTTCCTGTGGTAGCAAAAAGGGGAGAAGTTGCTTATCAGTTGGAACTTCCACCTCAGTTGTCAAGTGTGCACAACGTCTTCCATGTGTCCCAGTTAAGAAAGTGCCTCAGAGTGCCAGAAGAGCAAATGCCTTTAGAAGAAGTATCTTTGAAAGAGGACCTATCTTATCCAGAGTATCCAGTCAAAATTTTGGATGAAGCAGAGAGCCGTACAAGAAACAAGAGCATCAAATTCGTAAAGTGCGGTGGAGTAATCATACAGTCGAAGCAACTTGGGAGCGTGAAGAAGATCTAAGAGCGAGTTCACGATCTTTTTCCTGTTCGTCCGAATCTCGGGGTCGAGATTCATTCTAAGGGGGGTAGGTTTGTAACATCCCAAATTTTGAGTTTTGAAAAAAATTTAAAATTCAAATTAATTATTTTGAAGCAATTGGCTTTTATTTGGTTTTTTCTGGGTTTTTCTGGAGTTTATTTCAAAGTTTAAATCAAGAAATGTATTTTAAATATTTTATAAAAGCCAAAACGTGTTTATTTTATTTTTCCTAACCTTCCCAGAATTTTTAAATAAATTTTGAGAATTTTCTGGAATTAAAAATTAATTTTAAAAGATAAAAGGGATTTTATAAAATTATTAAAAACAAATCTGAAAAGAAAAATATTTTTATTAAGTCTAAAATGTTTCCAGGAATATTCTATAATTTTTCTGGAATTTTTAGATATTATTTATTATTTTTCCAAGCAAATATATTGTTTCTAGTATTTTCTGAAAATCTAATCCGAAAATAAAATCAATTAAATCTCAGGCCGCCACGTGTCGCTCATCCGACGGCCGATACCCCTTCGTGGATTTAATCCAAGCCATCCCCTTTCACTTAAATCCAATGGGCATGATCAATTCACTTGACACGTGTCACAAACCGACTGACTGCACTCTTCACTTCTTTCTCTCACCGACATGTGGGCCCCACATGTCATATTCTTCTTCTACCTCCTTCTTCCTCCTCTAGCCCTCTCTCTCCTCCTCCATTAAAGCCGAACGGAGCTTCAAATTCTAGTGCTTTCCACTTAATCTCCCGTTTGATGACTCATTAATATCCCCTAATCACACCTCCCTAATAGCCGGCCGTTGATTGCTCTTTATTTCCTCAAATCTTTGCGTAGCACGTTAACTCCGTGAAACCGCCGCCCTTTCCCTCCTCCTCGCCTATAAAGCCCCCAGCACCCTTTTCGCACCCCCACTCTCCTCTACTCTTTCCCACATTCTTGCCGCCTCACATCCGAGCCCCGCCATGAAGCTTCACCGCCGCTCCTTCTCACCGCCGGCCATCCTCCGCCGCCTCGCCCGCCACCACCACGGTGAGCTCGCCGCCTCTCCTCTTGCCCCGCCGCCACCGCCGCCGCCCGGTCGCCGGTCTTGCCGCCACGCCGCCGCCCGTGCGGGCCGCCAGACGCGCTGCGTGGCCGCCACTCACCGCTGCCGCCGTGGCGTCCCGCGATGGCGCTGCGTGGCCGGCCGCGCTGCGCCTCGTCACCCGTGTGTGCCACGTCGGTAGTGCCGGTCGGTCGTGGACTCGGTCCACGGTGGACCGCCCACGTGTCCGAAAATTCAAATTTTAAATATTTGCTGACGTCAGCATGACGTCATAATTAAATTTTCAGTATAAAATAAATTGGGAAAATCGCCCTTTTCTTTTTCTTTCAATTAAATCTTCCCGAGGTCATATCTTTTTCGTTTTAACTCCGATTTGACCCGTTCAAATTTCTAAATTTTTCTAAAATCATAATCTATCTAAATATACATTCTTTTTCAATTTTTGAATTTTATTTGATTTTATGTGTATTTATTTGCTTTGTTGCCTTGTCTTTTTCCGCGCGTAGAATCCGACGTCAAGACTTTCTTGACCTGCAACAAGATAATCAAGAGCTCACACACGAAGGCAAGTCTCCTTTGATCATCTTGAACCTATGTTTAAGAAATGTTTTAATTATTTTAAATTAATGCATGCTATGTTACATAAAATGATAATTCTTGTTTAAGAAATGCTAGTTAATCCAACTATTGTTATACCCTCATTTGACGTTGAATGCCGTGTACCTTTGACACCTTAGGATTTTCTTTGTCTCAATAATGAGATTATTATATAACTTTGGTAAATATTGTATCGGTAGTAGAAAGCTTAGTCATGCAACATAAACTTTTGTAACCTTGGATTGGGAAAATATTATGTCTTTGATTTAGACTTTTGTGTAGAAATTTAGTGGCGATGGATGTTGCCACCGATCTTTAAAATAAAATAAAATGTGAGAGTTGGTTTAGGCGGGGCGGATGGTAAGATTGGTTTGGTGCGCTTAGCACGAGAACTTGTAATGTGTCCGTTCGCCTAGTCAATTAAGGACCGACGCTTGTGTTTGTCCAGATCGAGCACTCCGGTACAACCACAAGTCTATATGGGTGCGACCTAGTGACTAACTTATGATAGTTTAGTCTAGGTGCCACCAAGGAAAGTGGATGCCGTGGTGTCTTGGTTATTCACGATGAGGGCGAGGTTTCTTGTACTCATACGGCGCAAGAGGGGCTTCATGTCTGGTGGTTTAACCCTTCACGGTGAAACCTCGGTGGTGGTAACAGCTAGACTAGAGTAAGGTAAAAGCTTTGTGATAATTTATCGGGGTCACATGCCAAAGGAAGCGTGTTGACTATTAAGATAATTTATCTCTTGTGGGTAAAGTTGTACAACCTCTGCAGAGTGTAAAACTATTCGAATAGCCGTGCCCACGGTCAAGGGCTGCAAGGAATGCATACACATGGTAGATCATTATTTTGGTTTTAAAAATAAAAGATTTGGGAACCGGAGGTGGATGGAACTTCCGGGGTAGTCCTGACAGTTATAGCCAGTGTGGGTGGTGTAACCCGTGGTTTTGAACTTTGGCAGTTAGCCAGTACTTCAAGTGTTGGTGGTTGTAACCTTCACTATTTAACTTGATAGATTTTATTGAAACAAACACTTTGCTAAATTGATGCCTTTAAAGATAACTAATGGTATTTGAAATAAAATGCTACTTTGTGCAAAAGAACCATATAACCCTCCTTTGATTAAACCCTGCATCTAATGCATTTTCCCAAGACTCATGAGTACTTTATGTACTCACATACTACACTTAAAATAATACTCAGAAGAGTATGAAGCTCAAGATGGATCGTTCGACTACGGAGCTTATGGATTCGACGAAGGCTTTCAGGAGTACTAGGTCGCGCTTCCCACCAATTGCCCGTGGCGGGTGATGGGTCTTCTCCATTGGATTTACTTTTGCTTCACTGTGCTTTATCTTTTGTGTGAGTGCGAGGACTTGTAACCTCGTTGTAATAAAAGGTCTTTCGACCCATACTCTCTTTATTAATGTAATTTCGTTATTGGCAATGTAATCATCACTGTTTAACTGTGTGCACTAGCTTTGATCTGGGACTAGTGCTGTAATACACAGAGGGGCTGGATTTGGAAATCCGGGTCCCGACAGAGATGGTATCAGAGCCAATTTGACTGTAGGACGTGACCTAGAATAGAATGGTAAAACCTTAAGGACCTATATTTATTAAAATATATGAGAAAATTTTCTATATCTCTTTACTTCTGCTCCATTCTTGATCTTATATTCACTCGTTTAAAATGTCTTTACTGATTTTCTCTATTATTTCCAAAATTGTAGATGACCGGTTCATCCTCCGATGACTCTTTGGATTACTTCACTCATGGCGAGAACATTGGAGCATTTGTTGGCCTCCTTCGCCGCCTTATGCGAGATCTCGGTATCCCCAACCGCCTATTTTCAGGGGGCGGAAAGTCAAGATCATGGACCGAGATTCTTGGTCGATGGAGGTATTCCTGTATGCACGGGAAGGAGAATTCAACCTCCCACATACCCTATCGAACATCCTCGGACGGATCGTTCGAGCGCCATCCAGATGCGGCTCGTCGGCACTAGCCGACTTGTGCTTGATTCATAAGGATATCTGCGGCGACGCCTTACGCTTCTTTCCAACCACCGAGCCGGACGAGGTATCCGTAACCTTTCAAGATTACCATGGATGATCCCGTCTGTCACATCGTGTGCGGCTTACTCGGCGATGTCGCCTACTTACGCCGGCGCTTGGAGGAGATTGGACAGCTCCGGACGCTCCTCACTTCCAGCTACCAGCACTCCGAGACTCTCCGTGCTCAGCTTATCCAGAGCCAGGAGGCAGAGTTCGAGCTGAGACGTCTTCGAGCGTGCAGTAGTCTCCGAAGACTACACGCCGTCTTCACCTATACCAGCTGTCGTCCCCGACAACACAGTGCCGCCTCGACGCACAGGACCCCGTATCATAATCACGGTAGCGCAAGAGTGTGCGGCGTCCTAGTCCGTTGCCGACATCGACATCGGAGACTCCAGTAAGAGACGCAGTCTCTCTCGTTCCCGTTCCTGCTCTCCGTCGACTGCCTCCGGTGAGCGACCATCTCCACTCCCGAGCCTCTTGCAACCGCCCCGAGTGTGGTTGTAGGCTGCGCCACGTGGGTATCTTAGAGGAGGATCCAGAGGAGGATCCAGAGGAGGACCCGGAGGAGCTTGTCTTCGAGGAGGACAAGTAGTTGCAGAGATAGTAGTACCCAAATAAATTGTTTACCTTCCTTGTTTGCGAGAGGATGAGGCATGGCAGCTATTTCAGGAAAAGGTCGGTCAGAAAACTCTTTCTTCTAGTCCTCGTATTGAAGACCTTGCAAGAGAACTTGTGAAGGAACTGAAGGGATTGCCATTAGCATTTATAAATATTGGAAGGGCAGTGTATTCAAAAAGTGATCGGGGTGAGTGGGAATCCGCCATTCATCACATGCGAAAGTCATGTCGTGACAAGGATGATCACCTGTCTATGGAAAGCGTTTTCGGACGGCTGAAATTTAGTTATGATAGTTTAAGCAATAACACCTTGAGACAGTGTTTCTTGACTTGCGCACTATGGCCAGCGGATTGGTTGATTAGCGAATATGACCTCACACAATACTGGATAGGCCTAGGTTTGGTGGATGAGCATGTGATATGCAGAGTTCCCGCAGAAAAGCACATAGTCTAATAGGTGACCTTAAAGCTGCTTGTTTGCTAGAGAGTTGTGAATATTGGGATGATCGTGTTAAAATGCATGATGTGGTTCGTGATATGGCTAATGACAAATGGGTGGTTCAGGAGTTGGCACAGATTTATCTAGAAGCACTATCCCTTGGAGCAAAGTTGAATGTGTAATAATTTGGATGAGTAATGCAATGGAAGAGCTTCCTTCTTTTAGTCTTAATCCTTGTCCAACAAAACTTCGGACATTACGCCTTCAATGTAATAATTTGGATCAAAGGATTTTCGGAACTATTAAGAATTTCACTGCATTGACATATCTGGATTTGAGGGCTAACCACCTCAAGAATATACCCGATGAATTATGTGCCTTGGTAAACCTGGAGCATCTCAATTTTGTTAGAACACAATACCAGGATCCTACACACACATTTACCCGTGGACACACACTACACGGGGGAGACGAGGAACATAGACACAGAGAGAATTTCCCAACACGAACTTAACTTGCGCCGGATTTTCTCTTCTATTCCATCGCTCTCAATTTACTCAACATAGTACCTGACTTAAATAGCTTCACCTAGCTAATAATAGACTTTCTCCACTAACCACTAACTCCATGCAGCTATTCTCATGCCACTTCTCAACGTGGCTTTGACTAGCCCCCTGCATGCACACACATGCATGCAAAATGCAATAGCAATCAAGATTAATATCCAACATTCCCCCTAATCTTGATTGCTTATTCCTTTTGCCACGGGATGGACTAAGCCATCTTATCTTGTCGATCTTCTCCTCAGCGAGACACGGAGATAGCCGCCAATGCCATCTTGTCCTGTTGGTTGTTGATGGCACGGCATCGCACCACCATCACCTTGTAGCAGCCTCACGCGCCGCCGTTGTCGTAGCGGTCTCGCACCGCCGACCGTCGTTGTCGGCATCACACCGATGCTTTCTCACAGCGGCATCACACCTCCACGAACACGGCCTCACACCATGGTTCATGGTCGTCACCACGAGTGTGCCATCACAGCATCCTCTTGCTGTCACATCTTCGTCGCTAGTGACGCAACTTGCCGGTGACTCGCTGCTTCTCCTCCGCCCGTGACACAGCTCGACGGGGACGAAGACTCGTGCCTCGACACATGAGGTATAAACTCGCGCATGGGTGAGCATGGGTAATGCAGCCACACCACGAAACTCTCCTTTACCGGTGCTCCTGACGTCGTCACGTTGACGTTCACTTTGCTGCCTTTGCTACCTCGGTGATCACACACGCACCAAGCTCTGATACTAATTGTTAGAACACAATACCAGGATCCTACACACATATTTACCCGTGGACACACACTACACGGGGGAGACGAGGAACATAGACACACAGAGAGAATTTCCCAACACGAACTTAACTTGCGCCGGATTTTCTCTTTTATTCCAGCGCTCTTAATTTACTCAACATAGTACCTGACTTAAATAGCCTCACCTAGCTAATAATAGACTTTCTTCACTAACCACTAACTCAGCTAATAATAGACTTTCTCCACTAACCACTAACTTCATGCAACTATTCTCATGCCACTTCTCAACGTGGCTTTGACTAGCCCCCTGCATGTACACACATGCATGCAAAATGCAATAGCAACCAAGATTAATATCCAACAAATTTGTCACAAAATCGTTCAATAGACGAAGTGCCTAGCCGCTTTGCAAACCTTATTAAGCTCAAATTCCTGTATCTAAATGACACCTGCGTACGAGCAATACCCAAGGAGGTCATCTCTAGTTTAAAAGCATTGCAAGCACTTGAATTATCGAGTGGAACAGAAAAAAAGGGCCATGTGAACTATATGCCTTCAATATTTCAAGAGTTGGGCACCCTGGTTAACTTGGAAGTCGTTGCTATTGATGTTGAAGGTGTTGCTGAGTACGAATTACTAAGCGAGGCTCGCATCCCCATTTCCTCTTTAGGTCTACGAAACCTGGAAGGAGTGTCTGCATTCTGCTTGTCAGGTGGTCCTTTTTCAAATGGCTTAGTGCGAAGGACATTACATTATCTGGTAATTAAGTACAGCACCATGGAGGAAATAATAATACTAGTAAGACATGAGGATGGGGAACCGAACTTTCATTTCGATGCTCTCAGTTCGCTGAGCTTTCATTGTTTGCGAAACCTTAGAGTGATTACTTGTAAAGGAATATCTCCAAAAGATCTATTCCCTAGGCAATCTGCTAGAGCACGTCTCTTTGGCCATGTATTTGCCTTGCCTTGAAAGACTCGTCGTATCTGAATGTGAGAATATGAAGCAAGCCTTTGCCTTGCCTTGAAAGACTCGTCGTATCTGAATGTGAGAATATGAAGCAAGCCTTTCGAAGCATAGAGAACCATGGTTTAGAAATGTGCAGCGGATAAGAAAGTTCAATTACATCGGCCGATACATTTCCATGCCTTAAATATCTGGTTTTAGAAGATATCAGTCATTTGATCAGCATATGTAATTCTGATGTGGCATTCCCATCCATAGTATGCTTGGAAGTTCGTTTTTGTCCAAATTTGAAGGAGCTTCCTTTCCGGATGCAAAACTTGCCACGAAAGCTGCAGGGACTATGGACTGATTCTAAATTGTGGGATAGATTGGAATGGGAAGAAGAAGGTGTCAAATCTTTCCTGCAACACCGTCTTAGAACATGATACCGTGCATAGGCAGTGCATGGTTAGTCTCTCTCTGTCTCAACTAGCCAAGTAGGTTGCTAGACGTACGTGCTCTGCCACATCCTATAGAAAGGGCACATTAGAATTTCTTTTTTGAACAAGTTGCAGCTGTAACGTGTAATCTGAACATGATACAAGATGCAACTGTAGTATCTCGTTTGAAGGTTACGTGTTTATGCTGAGGAAATTGGAAATGCTTATATTTTAGTAGTTGAATTGAAGAGTTCAAAATAATAACTATTACCTCCGCTCATGAATTTTAAACTGCTGCAGTTCGTTTTTTTGAACTTTAAACATTGTTCTGTACAAAAAAAAAGTACTTTTTTGTGACATGGAAACGATACGGGTAGATTCAGCGTTATGCTTTTTATAATTTTCCTGACATATAATTAGAAAGTAATAGTCAAAAGCATTCATAGCATGCTGCATGCGCTGTTGTCTGAAACGACAAGTAAAACAGAACGGAATTTGTGTAAAATATTCAGATTATATAAATAGATGTTGTGCAAGGATAATTATGTAGGTGTTTATCCAAGTCTCCTATTATTTTGTTTGTCGAGTCCACCGATAAGATGACAAAGACCAACGTGTAGAAACCCCTAAACCCCTAAAGTTTTGTTGTAAAATGTACTGTACATATAGATTTGATAAGGATGTTCATAACCAAATGGTGTATTTCTTTTGAGCAGATGATCAGGTTAGAGAGAATGCAAAGATGTAATCACAGTGACCAATTAAGGATATTCTTATGATTATCCTTCATAAGAACCACCTTCTGATTGTTGACGTCGCCTCCTCGTTAGACGCGGCAAGGTGTGTCCTCATGACTGCCGATTAATCAGCTCAAATTTATGCATCTCGCTTCCTGTGAAGTTCGTCTACGAGATCTGGGCAAATAAAGGTCAAGTTGATGTACAATTAATGGTGTGATGTTGCTATCTTAATTTGGTGATAAATCGTGACTTGTTATTTGTAAAAGAAGTGCGATTTGTGTTGTGTGAACTCCCGAGCCATTCACTTGTTGGCTAGCTGCTGCTGTGTCAGTCTGGTGATATAACTGTCATGATCTCTTTGTGTAAGAACATCAATTAATTTACGAGTTTTGATTGGGTGGTACACTTCTTTTAGAAAGGTTTACGAATTTTAAGGCAAAGTAGTTAATATTATGTGGGGGTTATTTTAAGACAAAAGTGCATCTCTGAAAATTAATCTTCACCCATCTAGACACCTACATAGTGATATCATGAAGAAATCCGGTTTTTGATCTTTTTGGCACCTCCGAGTAATTTCTTCATCCAGCTGTTTCTAGCTCAATTTCTTTAGTGTTCTAGCTTAGCTCAATTTCTTTAGTGTTCTAGCTTTCTATGATATGTGGGAATACATCTAAAGCTATCTTGACTATCATTCACCTATGAACAAGTCATATTCATCATTTTCGGTTTTTTGTTCAAACGGAAAAATATTAGAACTTTGGCAACAATTTTTTTGATCGTTGAATGGAATAAGTTGTTGACAACCTAGAGATGGTGTATACAAAATTTTAAGTGATTTGGTTTGAGACTTGGGTAAATTTTAGATTTTGGTCCGGTTTTATGCAACAGAGCTTCATGAACTAAAAGATCCTAATTACCTTAAGTTATTTCAAGGTTTTTAGTTGGGATAGGTGAGAGACCATGTGGAGGTGCTCCCATGTTTGTGATGAGTAATTGACGCGTGTTCTGAAAGCTTGAGTTTGATTTGAGTGGGTTGAGCGTGGGTTTTCGACCAATGCAAATGTGGATTCCATTATCCCAAGTCGGTGCATGGCGCAGTCTAGTACGGTTGGACTTGGTCGATTGCGGTCGAAGACTTTGTGCATTTTTTGTGTTGTGCATTTGATCGGTCGTAGGGGGTTTACAACCAGGTGTTGTGCTATGATACTTTTTAGTTGTACCGATTGATGGTCTACTTGTTTTGAGCGGTGCTATGTGACGGTTTGCTTGTCTGTGTGGCTGCAGGACTTCATGGTGAGGCGTGGGAGGACCGGGACTAGGCACAGGAGGTGTTGAGGTCCAGACGGTCAGAGACGCTGAAAATGATCAAGGCTAGTGAAGTGGTTGCAAGCCGAGGAGACAAGGAACCGGAGCTGGAGCTGCCTGAGTTGGACACGACGGGTAACGACGAGGTGGACCGGGACTAGGCTTAGGGAGGAGATGAGGTCCAGACGGTCAGGATGCCGGTTGCGGTCGTGTACGATGGAACGAACCGGGACTAGACTCAGGAGGAGTCGGAGGTCCAGTCGGTAGGAGTCAAGTGTGGTCGTGCGTGAGTTTTGCGATTAATGCAAATGCTGATTCCATTATCTCGAGCGGTGCTATGTGATGTGTTTTCTTGTCAGTGATGACTGCAGGACTTTGAGGCGGAGTCGTGGCGATGCACGGGATGATCGGACTAGGCACAGGTGGTGCTCAGGTCAGAACGGTCGGGATGTGCTGAAGATGGCGAGAACTCGAGGTGGCTGCGAGGCTTGGACGACAAAAAAGGAGGAAGCTTCCTGGAAGGTGCAGCAGGGGCATTGTGGTAAATGCGTAAGGCTGCAAAAGTGGAAGCGGATTCGGTTTGAGCTAATGGGTAAAGCACAAAAGTGGTTGAAGCTAATGGGTAAAGTGTGATTGTGAACCCATTAGTGGAGACTATAAAAGGAGATGGGTAGGCATAAGAGAAAAGCGGGAGTTAGGGTTTCTTTTCTCCCCATGTGTTGTGTGAGTCTGTTTTTCTTTTGGGAAGTTGGTGGGAAGGGCAAAGGTTGTACTGCCTTGTCCCCATGGTGTTGAGTTCTGATTTCCTACATGCGTATGAGGCCGTAGATTGGGATGAATTGGTTGTAGCAACTCTTGTAATCATTCATCCCTCTCAATCTATCTGAGAAATCTTGTTTTTGATATGTTTTGAGTGCTCAAGTTTGTTCTCTGTTCTTTGCAACGTTCTTGGTTTCCCTTCCTTTTTGTTGATTTCTTGATTTTCTAGCTGTTAAATGTTTATGCCTTGAACTAGGAAGTTTCTCGGGATCACTTGAGCATTCCATTTTCGAGAACAGAAGGGAGAATCAAGCATCTCTTTCCTCTCTCAAATCGTGCTCATATTTGCCCCTGTTCTTGACTTTTTAGGGTTAGAAGTCAGGGCAAACTTGCCTTCTATGATTATTTAGAGGAAACTTGAATTTGGAGTTTGGCTTATTCTTCTGAAATTATCTCCTTGCTAACTTCAAAGTTTCTTGAGCCAAGAATCTAAGAATCAGGAGAATTTTGGATTTTGATACTCTCAGGTGTGTTCTTAGTGAAAAATCCGATTTTCCTATGTTTGTTTGATCTTTGTCTGCAATTTTTTCTCCATAAGGTCAATATGTTATTTAGGATGATGTCATGTTCAAGTGACCTAAGAAGAGTAGAGTGAAAATTGATCAATTCTCAGTTTTCGGTTCTGTTGTCGCCGAATTTCTTCGTGCGGTACTACCGCTTTTTCAACGTCGGTACTACCGCTCAGCAACTGAGTTCATCGGCTACCGCTTAGCTCAACGGTACTACCGCTTGGCTCGACGGTACTACCGCTCCTCAAGGCGGTACTACAAGCATGTTGTCGATCGACCCGAATCGGTTTTACAGACTGCTTTCTCTCTGGTCTTGTTTGCTGATCTTGTTTACAGTTTTCAGTGAGCGTTTACCTTCTGTCTTCATAGCTTCTATAGCTATTGGAGAAGAAAGGTTTGTGGATACTTGGGGCGGATTTGAAGGCACCATTCACCCCCCCCTCTATTGCCATTTCGGTCCTACAATAGGTTCCTAAGGTCATAATTTAGGTTTGGGTTAAGTTTCAAGTCTTTGAATCTACAGATCAAAAGTTTCATGGATTTTTGTTTTTGAAATAGTGCTATATTTACTGTTTATGGACTAAAATTACTATAGCACAACGATTTTCAGAATTTTTGGTTCTTGATCTTCATAGTTTTTGGAGTGAAGAATTGACGAATACTTGAGAAAAATTTGAAGGCACTATTCATCTCCTCTATTGCTATATTGGTTCTATAGATTTCATGAGTTAGATCGTAGGATTGGGTACGGCGAGTCTAAATGGGTGAATGACTCTTTAAATTTTTTTGCTAAGTATCATCAATAATACACAGAAAAACACAAACTCACAAGCTCACGAAAACCAAGAGCTAAAGATTGCAAACTCACAACGGAGATTCGGCCAGACCGGTCTGATCATCGGCAAAACTCCAGTCTGACCACTTGGCAATAGGACCGCACGCGGCACTGGTCTCACAACTCGATGGTTGGACCACCTGAGGCATCACTCTAAGCGCACTCTGGTCGGACTGCTCGATTCCTTGTGGTCTGATTGCTCGCAGAGGGAAAATGCATAACAACACTGCACACGATTTAAGAAAAAAGCCAACTCTTAAACTTTTGATCCAAATACAGTGAAACTTGGCATAAACCCTTCCTAGGATGTTAAGAATCTATTCCAATCATGGATTAAGAAGATCGATATCAAAGTTTTAATCTTTATCTAAAATACGGTAGGTTGTACTAAAATCGGGTAAAGGAGGGAAACCTTAATCAACACTTGCTTGTGAGTCTTTAATGATCTAGATAGCCTTGGATGAATTCTCACATGTCATAGAAAGCTAGATCACAGAACGAACTCAAGCTAAAACTCCCCCACAAGAGCAAGATCCCAAAATCTCTTCTCTAGCACTGGAGGAAAACCGAGCAATCTCAAGATTTTCCTAGAAGTGCCTAGATAGACGGGATCTAATCTCTAAGAGATATCTTCACCTCTTACATATTCTTAGCATTAGATTAGATCAAGAAGAGATAAATTCAAATAAGAAAGCCAAGTAAATCAAAAGCACAAGAAAAAAAAATCCAGGGCACAACTTACTTGGGCAAACTTTGGATGTTCATTTTCACTCGGAGACGAATGTTTTACAACCACTTGCTTAGAATAGCAAAGCTCTAAACCTAGAGAGCGACACACAAGGCTCCACATGAAAGAAACCCTAATCTCTCCACCCTTTAATTGATACATCTCTTAACATGTATAAGGGTTTATACAGTAGAGACTCCTCACCTCCCACTTAATCCTAACAACCAGACACTCATTAGTGGATCACACCACTTATATATAGGAAAATCCGATAACTCACATATAAACGGATTTTACATTCTCACACATTTGCACGCTTTTCAAAGCATAACTTCACATGGCTCCAATAGCTCGATAAAACACTCCATCTTCAAAGACATGGCCTAAACCACTTAGGCCAACACCACGGTTTTGCAAATCACCCTCCCATCCAGGTTGGACAATATCTCAAATTACCACCCATCAGTCTTAATGAAGATGCGATGTCTGACGCCTCATAGCCAAGATCGTATGCTAGCTCTGAGACCATCACCACTTGAAATACCCGAGTCCTATGGTACACCACATCACACCATAGTCTGTAATACTCAATACTTGCCATCAAGGTCGTACGCTTGTTCCGATGAACGTCACCACTTGAAACGCATAAATCCAATTGGCACACGACATGTGCATATTCACCTTCTCACTATCTTTGTCTTTCTCACGTTCTTCTCCGTTTGAGATAATACTCCACCTGGACTTACGCGACACGCTATAGGCTTAGGTCCCCTTCCGTAACCTCGGTCTTGCTGTTGGACACAACAATCATCAAGCACCTGCACATTAAAGAATAAGTAATCGATCTAAACACACGTGAAATGCACTTACCTCTCATTAGCAAAATACATCATGCATGGACCTACGCTAAGACTCACATTTGCATGAACTCCTCATAACTAATACTTGCATGGACTACGCCATGACTCACAACCAAAACCACTTAATTCAGCACAACACAACACCAGGACTGGTCTGACCGCGATATCCATACTGGTTAGACCACCCAGCATCCACCAATCAAACTGCCATGCAATAGCTAGTCAGACCGCTCCTCTCAGGTCATAACATAATTCCAATGTCAGTACTACCGCTTTAGGTCATAAATCAAAACCTCCAAAAAGCCCTTTTTGAAAAAAATAGCTACCGTCAACTATGGGCTGGTAATACCGCATATGATCAAACCGCCTTTCTCAGCAGATCACACCACCGGCTGGTCTGACCACCAGCCAAAGCCCAGTCAGACCACTGGTAACAGAAAGCAATAGGTAAAGATACAAATAGACAAAATCAAACTCAACCAATGACAACAAAGTAAAATCAAATACTCATCACAATCATTAGATGACTTCAACATGGTCTCACACAGATCGGTTGCTGCAACTGCACCATGCCCTTGATGAATTGATAAGCTGTGATTTCTTGGCAGGAAAACTGCGATTTCGATATCAGTTCCGAGTTCTGTCATCTGTCATGGTTTATCACAACAGGACCACTACATGTGCACAGCATACAAGCAGAAACAAGCATTTGTAGAAATGAATGGAAACAACATAAGCAGGAGAGACAGCAGCAGGCTCTGTATTATTGCTAGTATAAACCGTCTGTGATAGTTTAAGCACAGACAGTTTCGTATGAATCATCTATGATGTACCCATTCAGTATAGCGTGTTTTGTAGCAGTGAGGCTTTGTGTTATTGCTCCGTCGAGAGATTACGTCATGGATCGATCAATATGTAAGTGCAGTGCTGTTGCTGCCCAGCAGCGCTTCCTTGGCCTTGAACTGCTTCCACTCGTCGAGGACGCCGGTGAGTTTCTCCAGCTTCGACCGCAGCCCGACGAGGCAGTTGCCGTGGAACGTGCACAACTCGGAGAAATTTTTCCGGGGCTGGCAGAAGCCGCTCAAGTAGGTCGTGTCGATGAACTGTACCGTCACGCCGTGCCGCGCCGATAGCTCGTGCTTCACCTGTTCGAACACGAACTGGTCGTGCTTTCTCGGGTACCGCGTCCTCGCCTCGTACCAGTCCGCGAAGAAGGCGGCCGTCCGCGCGCTCGGCTTAGCGTACACGAATCCGCCGTTGGCCATTTTGTTCAGGTCGTACGGGTTGCTGCCGTAGAACTTGTCGCACGACATGGCGATGTCCGCGCCCACCGGGATGCGCAGCAGCGCGTTCCGGAACCAGATGATGTCCACGTCCGTGAAGACGAAGCTGTAGCCAAGCGCAAGGATCCGCGCCTGGAACTTGTTCCTGACCCACATCATGTCCAGGTAGTCCTTGGTCATGTACGACTTCTCCGCCATGAAGTTGGCGCCGCCACCGTCGACGGCGAGCGAGTAGCAGAGCGGGTGCACGTGCTGGCACCGCTCAAACGCCTTGGCGTCGACGGCAACGATCACTAGGTGCTTCAGCAGGGGCTCCGTCTTCACGCCTATGCGGAAGCTCTCCAGGAAGAGGTCGAGGAGCGAGCCCGGCGCCGTCCATGCCTCGTTCGTGAAGGTCATTATGATGGTCTTGTCCTCCGTGGCTGCGCTCCTTAGCAGCTCAGCAAGGTCGTCTTTACGTGCGGTCGCAACCTGCATGCAGTTCATCATACACGTAAGGTTCAGACATGCAAGCCATGCACGCACACCCAAAAGAGAAATTAAGAGGGGAGTGGCTATTGCAAAGGCGATTGAAATTTTTTTATCTCTCAGTTATTTGAAGTTGCACTCTCAATTAACTAAAATTACAGTTGATTTTTTTGGAGGAAAGCTACAACTTCAGTTGATTGAGAGTGCAACTAAGTGTAACTTTAGTTACACTCTGAATCACCTGAAGTTGCAGCTGTTTTTTTAAGGGAGGCTGCAATTTTAGTTGATTGAGAGTGCAACTTCAAGTAAGTAAGAGATAAAAAAATTCAGTCGTCTTTGCAATAGCAAAACCGAGTTAAGAGACAAGGAACAAAGACAAAACCGAAGACGGAAGTGACTATTGCACAAGCGATTGAAATTTTTTTTATCTTTCAGTCACCTAAAGTTGTAGTTGTTTTTTTTAAGGGGCTACAACTTCAGTTGATTGAGAGTACAATTTCAAGCGACTGAGAGATAAAAAAATTACAGTCGCCTTTGCAATAGCAAAACCGAAGACAAAAATGTCATGAGTAATGTACCATGTCGAGCTTCTTCGTGCACGGGCATGGGGAAGCCGGCAGTAATATCACGATACAGCAGGCCGCGGTGATCGCTGCTCCCAGCAAGAAACCCAAGAAATTTCTCACGGTGTACATCTCGAACAGAAGTTCCCAGGTCTCAATTAAGTCTCAACACGTACGCTCGACTCTTTTTTGAGCTCTCAAGGCTTCCAAGCACACTGTCACTGTGTGGTGTATATACTAGAGACGGCCGTGAACTGCACTCCAACGCAGCCACGACTTGCAGGGGTGTTGTGCTATTTTACAGATGCCAAGATTTGGGATCTTGTGCCAATTACTACTATTGATTCTAGATGGTCAACTAATTCATGCCAAGGCAGGTACTCCTTCCATTTCTTTTTTATAAGATGTATTTTACTTAGGCACATGGATTAAAGAGCGTATAAAACCAAGAGAATGGTAGAGGGAAATGAACATCCATCTTTATATTTACTAATTGGAGGCTCCTCTGGGGCCTCACGTGAATCCTAAAAGCAAGAAATTATCATATTGACTGATCGGAGAAAAGAACCGGATTCGTTTTGAAATTATAAGCAAGAAATTAACAATGTGATTCCATAATTGCTCAACTTTCATATAGGTGTACACGTATATAATGGAAGATATGAGTTGTTGATAGATAAAAAAAGCAAGTTTATTCGTTTGTAATATACAAATAGAAGTCCTGCATTCATGCATTGATATGTAGAGTAAGGCTGAGGTGTTTGTATGAACCGGATTCGTTTTGAAATTATAGGCTGAGCCGCGCGTATAATACGAGTATGTATTCTCTTTTTTTTCAATCTACTCGGCCAGCAATGTAATCACCAAAAGCCTTCATCATTGGACCAAATAGCAAGCATGCATGTAATCACCAGACAGGTATCTTCACGTGGAAGAAGAAGACAGGTGGCAAAGATTTTTGATTACAAGTAGCAATCAACAAGATGTCCATCTTCTAAGCATGCAAACACCAAAGCATGCAAACAATCCTTTTTCTAATCACATCTGCTCGCATCCACTCAAAACCATGCCTTCTCTCGACCGGCCCTTCAGCTATTAAATACTCACATCATGGTCGCCTAACGCGGAAACGGCGCCATAATCCAAACCAACCTACAGCCGCCACTCACGACTCGGATTCTAAGGGTCTCTGCTCTCAACCTTAATACAACTTATCTAACCAGATTTATAATTTTTTTTATCTCAATCAGGCTTTCAGCCCAAAACTATTTAAGGGACCCAAAACCTTTTCTAACATGGATTTTTCAAAATTCTAACTTTTTCAACTCGTCACATGTCAAAGCTTCCAGAACCGCAACTCCCGTAGCTTCTCTACGTACCATCTACCTTTGATCTCCATGTGCTCTAGCATGAGCCCGACCACCTCGTGACATTCTCAACCGTCTAGACCTCAAATTTTCCCTTTGTAGTCTCGGTCCTCATCGTCACCAACCATGACCGTCTCCACCCTAACCTACACATGCAAAGACCAAAGAACGTTTTCCGACACAAGTTCGTCCCAACTTGACCAACATCAGTCCATGCACACGCCATACACCTCAAGTAACAGTAAGAAATATTATCAATTATTTATCACAAATTTATCATTATCAATTATTTATCATCAAAATATTCTAGACCAAATCACATAGTCTAAAAAATAATTATGAGTTAGATATTTCACACCGCAAGCATAATTAATGAAGCATCACAGTACATGAAAACTAGAATTTCTCACAGCAGGTTGCATGTTACTTGGTTGAGATGGATCTTGGGATTCCCGCATCCTCTTCACATTCCTTGATGTTATTCTCTTTACAGGAGATTCCATATGGCTAAAAATTTTGCAAGCACAGTCAACGTAAATTAGCAGCTATTTAGTTCCAGATGGGAATAACAAGGGACAAAAAAGGAACAGTGCGCAGCACATTTGGAATGAAACGCTTTGACCCTGTTTAGTTGAACTTATAACCTATTTTCCGTACAAGTTAAAGTCACTTTCGTACAAATTTAATTTACAGGGAGTGATTATTGCACATGCGATTGAAATTTTTTTGTCTTTCAGTCAACTGAAGTTGCACTTTTAATTACCTAAAGTTGCAGTTGATTTTTTTGGAGAGGGGCTACAACTTCAGTTGATTGAGAGTGGTTGCACTCTGAATCACATGAAGTTATAGTTGTTTTTTTAGGCGGGTTGCAACTTCAATTGATTGAAAATGCAATTTCAAGTGATTAGGAGATAAAAAAATTTCAATCACCTTTGCAATAGCAAAACCGTAATTTATAATCCTTAAAACCCCCCACCTTTTTAAACAGCCTAACTTTATAAATATGACGTCGCCTCCAGGTAGCTACTATTTATCCCCAAATCCGGCTGTAATATCTCATTTACGCACCATCAGTTTTTTTTTTTTTTTGGCTTGACTAACAGGAAGAACTGGTGAAGAGTTCAAGGCTATTTTGGAAAGCAAGAATTTTATAGGAAACAGAGAAAATCCCGGTAAGACCGGATGTTCTCTTTCATCAACAAATTGTTATATTAAGACCTTAAGATAGACCAAAAAGGTACCTCCAAGTTCAAAATTCTTATAATTCTGATGTAGGCATGTAGCCGGTGACGATCTACAGGCTATAGCACAGTCTAACTGGGAGGTTTCGCCTTATCCCATAACATATCCAAAACTGATAAACCATATGGTGATTGGTGCAGGTAAAAACAGTGTTGAAAAATTCAGAAGTTCCTGCGCCCATCTTCAGCAGAAATTAATTGTTGTTAATGTACGCAAAAAACTTAAAAAGAGAAGAATGGAAATGCATACCAGCAACAAGATGATCAAGCATTCCTGGGTAGGTTTGCTTCACATCACGTCTCTTACCAATCCAAAGAAATTCCCCAACGTCCCTCTCAACGTACCCATTCATATGAACACCGTAAGCCTGCCATAGATATCATTTCATTGATAAGCTGCTTAGGAATAATATAGCAATTAACAGTCTGCAAACTCGTGATATAGAAGAAAAGATTGACGGTGAGCACCATTTGAGGTGTAGAATACTTCATGGGCAACATATTGAAAAAGTAAGCACTACAAGTACAGCAAACCTTTATACCATAAGATGAGGTTACTGGATAGAGCTGTCAGATTGCAAAGTATTGTCAGACAAGGAAAATAAAGAGAAAATGTGAAACTAAGGTTAATTTGTTATGTAACAGCCTCTGAAAGAAAATATCAGAAGAAAATAAGCAAAGAGGAGCCTTAGCTTAGCAATAAAGTGCTACCTTGTAGGGGTGGCGAAGCCACCAAGCAAAGGGGCAGGAGGGTCTAGCGTGCATCGAGGCCACACCCGGAAGGGTGGAAATACCGCAAAGCCCATATAGTAGTAGGACCTTTTTAGGGGTAGCGTTGTAGTCTCATGTACCTTTGATGTAACAGTATAAATATGCCTCCTTGTTTCGGAGAGAAGGGCAGGAAAAATCAATAAAATTACAAGCATATACACCCACATGCGCTCTCCACTCTCAAGGACCTTGGGACTAATCATGGGTTAAAGTTCGGAGGTCTCTCTGTACTGTTTGGTTTGCAGCCATAACAGTATTGAAGAAGAAAAAAATAGAGGATAGAACGTTATACAATGTTCTACAACATTATTGCCACATATGAAGTTATGAGCAAGTTTCACCTTATTGAAAAGAAGCATGAACAAGTACAAAATATTTATCCTTAGAAGCGATAATAACCAATAATATTTTCGCTACCAAGGTCTTCTGCCCAGATAACGCATTGGGGATTTGCGGTGAGCCAGTGACACAAAAGGGGTTAATTTCCTATACTTGAGAAAAGAGCGTACAGCTATCTCCACCAAAAAAGTCAGACCAATCTGCTAACTTTCATCTTATGGTACCTGAACATTACACAAGTATAGTACCCTTAGCTTATCTATTTATTCACTACACTCATGAAGTCATGATGTAATCTAAATTTGACAAATCAGCAAATGTGCCATTTTAAATGAAGTTCATAAAACAGTTGAATAAAGAAATTCAATTCTAGCAAATACCTCGTTTCGAATACCTGGAATGAGTTCTCCTAGGCTTTTTATGACATTTCCAATGGCGTTTGTTCGATCTTCTGGTGTCCTAAGCAGGGCTTAAAAAATCGGCGAAAATCATCTGATTTTTGGGAAAATCTGTTCTATCGGCCTGCCCTGGTAAAGTTCGGTGACGCTCAAAAAATTCGTTTTTGAATTTTGTTGCCCAATATAAGAAAAGTTTGTAACTACCTCTACTTACATGTGAGTTTGGCCTTGGAGACCACAGGTCCAGAGTTCGAACTCTCTGGAAATTGATTTTTTTTTCTTATTTTCGTTTGAACCTCAAAAAAATTCAAATTTTAATTTAAAAGTTTCAGCCGAAATTGACCAAAAATTTCCAAAAATTGGAAATATCGGCTCTTTCGGTCTCCCCTGGTAAATTTCTGCATCCGATTTCTGCACCTTGGTCCTAAGCGATGAGTGGAGAGTCACATGCTCCACACTGTTGTTGCCATTGTTGCCCGAGACAATGGTAAAAATTAACATCATGGACACCACTAAGTTAAACATCTCGTAGGACAAATCTCATCCTACAAATGTGCATTCAATCATGAGTGATGTAGTAATGGCCAGTAGCTCAAATGTTCAATATCCTAGACTTCCACTTGCCAATCTGAACACTCCATCCCCCAACCTAGCTCTCGGCCACCATATGTGTTTAGCTACGTACAATTCTAATCCTTTAAACCAATGCAACATCTGTTCATCATGATGAATCCGCAATTATTGTTTCTAGAGATGATTTGTTTTGCTGGCGAAATAAAATGTTCAAGGGCCTGGGGCAAAATGAGAGTCTAGAAATTATTGAACCTTGACGTGTCACTTCAACACACCAAGTAGCCAACAAACCTCGAAATTAAATAGAAAAAACATATTCACGCATGAACAAAAAAACTAAATAGATGCAGAGAACCTGTGAAAGTTCTTTAACTGTAGTCTGCAACTAAACTGAAAAAAAGGAGAAGAAGGTACTAGATAGAGTAATTTCTCAATTTGACTTTTCCTAGGATGAACAACAATAATTGCTTTTATATCCTCGAGGTGTATCAATGATAAGCTCCTCATACAAATCACAGAATTTGGGGGCAACACAAATTGACACATGTATATAGTACTGTTCTCAGAATAGATGTTGCCGAGGGGAAAATAAGACAAAGAAGAGAAGGGAAAGAAAGAAGAAGAGAGGAGAGGGAAGAACAAGGAGAGGAGAGGAGGAGGAGGCTCCGCTACTTCTGTGAGGTAAAAATTTTGCTATGTTTTAGTAAATTTTTTTTGTATTAAGTAAATAGTTTGCTTAATGCAAAATTAGCATCCGTAGAAAATTATAGTTATAGAAAATAATAGTATAACTTTGGTTAGATGAATTAATCTCATTAGGTAGGAATGAATTAGTCCTGTTAGAGGAAAGATCATACGAAAGATAGGAGGAAAAAGAAAAGAAAAGGGAGGAGAAACACACATGTATTTAATTTATTTTATTACAAAAACATGATAATGTAGAATCTAAAGCCCGCATTATTTCTGAATTCCTCAAGGAAAGAAATTTCCTGATATTATTGGATGACCAGCGGATTGATCTGCAAGCAGTTGGCATACCATACCCCCTTGGAAGTGCAAACCAACCCAAGAGGAAAGTGGTGCTCACAACAACATTAAAAAATGTACGCGGTCTAATGGAGATGAGAGAGGAGATAAACGTGGCTTGTTTGGGAGAGGATGAGGCATGACAGCTATTTCAGGAAAAGGTCGGTCAGAAAACTCTTTCTTCTAATCCTCGTATTGAACCCCTTGCAAGAGAACTTGTGAAGGAACTGCAGGGCTTGCCATTAGCTTTAATATTGTGATGATGGTGTTAAAATGCATGATGTGGTTCGTGACATGGCTCTATGGATCTCTTGTGATTGTGGTGAGAACAATGAAAAATGGGTTATTCATGGAGGAGTTGGCACAGATTTATCTAGAAACACTATACCTTGAGTAAAGCTGAATGTGTCTCGCTGACGAGAAATGCAATGGAAGAGCCTCCTCCTTGTGGTCTTAATCCTTATCCAACGAAACTTAGGACATTGCACCTTCAATATAATAATTTGGATCAAAGGATTTTTGGAACTACTAAGAATTTCACTACATTGACATATCTGGATTTGAGGGGTAACCAACTCAAGAATTTACCAGATGAATTATGTGCCTTGGTAAACTTGGAGCATCTCAATTTGTCAGAAAATTGTTCAATAGACGAAGTGCCTAGCCGCTTTGCAAACCTTATTAAGCTCAAATTCCCAATGGCCGTGAACGGCTCATGTCTGGAATCGCGGATGATTTCGCAATCACGCTTATGCCCTTCTCGACCGACTCCTCATCGCCCAGAAAATCTCTATCAGTTCAGTAAGCTATCCTCTTTCTATTTCCCATTTCTATCCTAGTTTATCTACTTCGTGGTCCGGGCTCTCTGTTCTGTGCCGACAAAGAGAGATTTGCACCAGCAATCGATCCAAATTCCAAATGCTGCAGAATGCTCATATTAGTATAAGGGGAACAAGGAGTTCCAGGAATTGTTTCTTTTATAAAAAAAATAAAAAAAATCCACTGACTGGTAAGATACTGGCAGAGAAGTAACTGTCGACTGCTTGTATTTGGATGTTATCATACTTGCTAATTGTTAACATTTGTACTAGTACGAACCCTTTCAGAGTGCATAATAACGCAAATACAATAAATCAGTCTTTCTCGGTGGTCCCTGGAGTGGCTGGAAGTTTCAAAGAAAGAGGGGGATGTTGGAGTTGGACAAACACGAACAAAAATTTGACAAAAATAACACACTCTGTTAAGGTGGTATCACAGGGCAAGAACACAGAACAGTTCTGTTCTCTCTATTATTTTTCCACACCCTCAAACTGCAGTGGTACAGAAGTGTTTAAACACATAGTTGCATGCGCTAACAGCCCACTACTCCCATGATCCGGACGACTCGGCTTGCAGCGCCCACTACTCCCATGATCCGGACGACTCGGCTTGCAGCGCCCACTACTCCCATGATCTGAACTGACTCAACATGCAAACGTGCTTGCACACATGCACGTACAGACTAACTCACTCTAAACCTCAAATATGTCAAAGATTATATCTAACATTTTCCCTCCTAATCTTGACAATATTGCTTTGGCTAGTTCTAGTAACTCATATGTGCACTCATCTCCTGGCTGCCGATCAATTCACTACGCACTATCGATCTGGCCGCTTTGCCATGCTACACGCTTCAACAAATTTGAACTAAGCCTATTTACACTGACTCGGCACCATGCCATGCAATTGAATTAGACATGAAAGACATTAGGACAACAAGATTAATCTAACAATTTATTCAACCCTTAATCTTGTTGTCATTATTGGAACACTTATTCATCGGGCTTCAAAGTAGTGTCGGCTCATCGTCAGCATCCGCCATAGCAAGAAGAGCCTTTGGATCGGCACATTTCTTTTCCCAAGAGTAATGCTCATACTCTTGGCAGTTGTAGCAACGCACTTTTGCCTTGTCAAAAGTGCTCTTCTTCTTACGAGTGCCGTTGCGGTTCTTCATACGCACTAACCACTCCTCCGTGAGAAGTAGGCGGTCACTTTCACGCCCACCTTCACCACCGTTGCCATCAAGCTCGTACCGCTCTTCCACTGACTTGAGTCTTCCGGTGAGCTCCTCAACGGACAATGTCTTCAGATCGATCAGTTGCTCGATTGATATAGCCACCTGTGTGTACTCGGAGGGAACAACACGAAGAAATTTTTTTACCACTTTTTCCTTTTCTAGCGTTTCCCCAAGAGTACGGATGTTGTTGACGAGGCCCGTCAGTCGCATGGTGAAATCGTCAATGGGCTCGCTGTCACTCATGCGGATCGTCTCGAACTCCTTGCGTAGAGTCTGTGCCTTTGCCTCGCGCACGCGCTCGACACCCATGCGCATCATGCACACGGTCTCCCACGCCAGCTTGGCGGAGTCTTTCGCCGCCAGCGTCGCCAACATCTCCGATGGCACCGCTTGGAGGATGGCTGACAACGCCATCCTGTCGAGCCGGTACCCCGCATCGCCGGGCTCGATGGTCTCCCAGACTCCTTGAGCCTGCAGATTGACTCTCATCAAGAGAGCTCATTCAGTGTAGTTTGTCCGCGTGAGCATGGGATAGCGCACCGCCACCCCCGCCTCCCTCACATGCTGCACCGCCATCTCGCGGCCACCATGGTCACCGTCGGCGTCGTTGCCGCGGCGGCCCGGCGGCGTATACACACCTTCTCTTGATATGGCTCTGATACCAAATGTTGGAGTTGGACAAACACGAACAAAAATTTGACAAAAATAACACACTCTGTTAAGGTGGTATCACAGGGCAAGAACACGAGCGTTCTTTCTCTATTATTTTCCACACCCTCAAACTGCGGTGGTACGAGTGTTTAAACACATAGTTGCATGCGCTAACAGCCCACTACTCCCATGATCCGGACGACTCGGCTTGCAGCGCCCACTACTCCCATGATCTGGACTGACTCAACATGCAAACGTGCTTGCACACATGCACGTACAGACTAACTCACTCTAAACTTCAAATATGTCAAAGATTATATCTAACAGGGGATTGGGTCACTGAGAAAGTATCGACTTGCTCATCAAGGGGACTGGGAATTGTATGGTCATGAGCCATAATGTGTAAATCTTGGTGCCAATTTCCACAATCGGTCGGCAGAATGGAAGAAAATTCTTCTTGGGGTCATTTTCATCAGTGGGGCCGGCAATGACTCTCCCAACTCAAGTGATGCCCAGTTTAGTAGTAATCCACTCTTGGAGCAGTCCCATAGCTTTCGTTTGCCTATTGCCATTACAGGGAAACTCCTACATATTCTGAGCTTTCTTTGTTTGTGAAGCATTAGGGCATGTACAATGGTATAGACAACTGTTGTTTATGATATTTTCTATATCATCTATAGATGACACTAATGACAGCTCATAGAATAGGTGGTTCGTGATATGGCTCTATGGATCTCTTGTGGTTGTCGTGAGAACATGACAAATGGGTTGATCATGCAGGAGTTGGCACAAATTTATCTAGAAACAATATCCCTTAGAGTAAAGCTGAATGTGTCTTGCTGACGAGAAATGCAATGGAAGAGCTTCCTCCTTTTGGTCTTGATCCTTGTCTAACGAAACTTAGGACATTACACCTTCAATATAATAATTTGGATCATAGGATTTTTGGAACTATTAAGAATTTCACTGCATTGACATATCTAGATTTGAGGGGTAACCAGCTCAAGAATATACCAGATGAATTCATCTCGATTTGTCAGAAAATCATTCAATAGACGAAGTGCCTAGCCGCTTTGTTTGAAAATTCCTGTATCTACATTACACCTTCATACGAACAATACCCAAGGAGGTCATCTGTAGTCTTAAAGCATTGCAAGTACTTGCCGAGTGGAAGGGAAAAAAGGGGCCATATGAACTATGTGCCTTCAATATTTCAAGAGTTAGGCACCCTAGCTAACTAGAAAGCTGTTGCTATTAATGTTGAAGGTGTTGCTGAGTACGAATTATTAAGTGAGCCTCACATACCTATTTGGTCTTTAGTTCTACGAAACCTAGGAGAAGCGTCTGCATTCTGCTTCTCTGGTGGTCCTTTTTCGAATGACTTCCTGCGAAGGACGTTATATGATCTGGAAATTGCGTACAGCACCATGGAGCAAATGATAATACTAGTGAGACATGAGGATGGGGAACCGAATTTTCATTTTGATGCTCTCCATGCGCTGAGCTTTCTTTATTTGCAAAGCCTTAGAGCGATTACTTGGAAAGGAATATCTCCAAAAGATCTATTCCCTAGGCTCACTCCTTTGGATGTTATGCAGTGCAATCAGCTAGAGCACCTCTCTTTGGCCATGTATTTGCCTTGCCTTGAAAATCTTGTGGTATCTAAATGTGAGAATATGAAGCAAGCGTTTCGGAGCATAGAGAACCATGGTTTAAAAATGTGCAGCGGACAAGAAAGTTCAATGACATCGATCAATACGTTCCCATGCCTCAAATATCTGCGTTTGCAAAATATCACTCATTTGATCAGCATGTAATTCTGATGTGACATTCCTGTTGAGGGAGGGTCCCACGCTACATCGGACCCACAACAACTTCGGCGTGATGACACACATTAGGGAATCTACCCTGATCGAGATCTGCGGACCAACATAGTCGTCCAAGGTTTGTCCTAGACAGATCTAGGAAATCAAGACAGCCCACAAACCAATGTTGGCCAAGATCCTGAGTCCACCCCGGGTGATGTCCGGAGTCCCTCCAGACGGGGTCTGCACCACGCCAGACGAGGTCTGGGGGCCAACCCA
Organism: Bonia amplexicaulis; assembly: GCA_036346245.1. Taxonomy (NCBI): domain Eukaryota; kingdom Viridiplantae; phylum Streptophyta; class Magnoliopsida; order Poales; family Poaceae; genus Bonia; species Bonia amplexicaulis. The sequence goes on along the minus strand of CM070759.1, from coordinate 8,633,223 downwards.
AGACGAAGTCCTGAAACCAACCTCGAGCGGGGTTCGGAGGCAAACCTTGGCCAGAGTCCAGAGGCCAACCTCGGATGGGGTTCGTGAGCAACCACGAGCGAGGTCCGCGGACCTGCCCGGGAGTCACTCGGACACGGTGGGTCCTACCTGGCATGAATAACGAAAAAACCCTTAGAAATAAGCTAGGCCTAGAAGGCAAACATGTAACTTCACTCGTCTCATCCTCCCACTTTATAAATAGGACCCCTTGTAAGTACAGAGGATAGAGGCTATTTGTAACCCTATACACCCATATGTAATACCCTTGTCCATCCATTCATGTGTGATTCTCGTTGTGTTGAAGCATCTAGACTCATAAAAATAATTTTAGTAATTAATAACGATAATGATTAAAGGTACAACATGTTTATTAAGATGATTGAAAGGTTTAGTCCCAGATTTTGATGATGTCATGGAAATGGCATGCAAAGATGATGAAAACTTGACATGAAGAAAGACATGGCACAAAGTAAAGGTATATTGTATTCTATAAGGATCTCTTTATAGTTTTTACCGGTCTTGGTGTTTAGTTGAAAAAGACTGGTTTTGTCAGTTATCCTTGATATTATAAGTGGTATCAGAGCTTGGTCTTTCTTATTAGGCTTTATCGCCTGGAGAGCAAGGATGGCTAGTGAGAGTATCTTCCTAGGAAATGCATCTCTTTTCGATGGCTCTAATTATGCTTATTGAAAAATCAGAATGTCTATTTACTTGAAGACCTTGAGTCCGAGTATATGGAGGATTGTGAGTGATGGTTTCATCATGCCTCTTGATCCTACACATCCCACGGATCTTGAGAAGCGAAACCCACATTACAATGCTTAAGCGATGAATGCTCCCTTTGGAGCATTGAACACAGATGAGTTCAATAGAATAAGCAATTTGGAAACCACTCGTGAGATTTAGACTACACTCTCAAAAATTCATGAGGGTGCATCCATGATCAAAGAGACCAAATTGCATAGACTTAGGATCAAATATGAAACATTCACAATGTTGCCACATGAAAACATCAATGAGATGTATTCAAGACTCAACAACATTGTGAATGAGCTCAAGGACCTAGGAACTACACTAATTGATGTTGACATGATTCAAAAGATGATTAGAGCCTTACCGGAGAAGTATGAGACTTTGGTAACATTATTCCTCAACCGGCCTCTTGGGCAATTTTATCACAAATGAATTATACAAAATGGATAAGGAGGAGCCCTTGGAGCAATCCTCTTTTAAAAAGAAGATTAATGCTTTCAACACGAAAGCAGAATCAAGCGATGAGACGAAGGACAACAAAGATGACTCTGAAGAGTAGTTCGCTCTCCTTGTGAGGAAAATAAGGAAATTATTGAAGAGGCGCTCAAATCAGAGCGCTAGCTATGACAAGAGCAAGAGAGGGCAATCATCTAGCAACAAGCGTTATAACAACATTCGTTGTTATGAGTGCAATGATAAGGAGCACATTGCCTCTCATTGCCCTAGAAAAAAGGATGACAAGGCCAAATCATTCAAGGAGGAGTACAATTCAAGAAGTAACTTTTCAAAAAGCTTCATAAGAATGGCAAGGGTGAAGCCTATATTGGATAGTGGAACTCTGATGAGAAGTATTGAGTCCTCCAAGAAGAGGGGACTTGTTGGCATCGCCATCAAGGAGGCTCCATCGCTCTTCTTCTCTCCCATATGTCTTATGATGAGAGACTATGTGAGAGGTGCTCACATGGTTGTGATGTGTAATTGACTTGTTTTCTGAAAGTTTGAGTTTGATTTGAGTGGTTCGTGCGTGAGTTTATCGACTAATGCAAATGTTGATCTCATTATCTCGAGCGGTGCTATGTGATGTGTTTCTTGTTTGTGATGGCTGCAGGACGTCGAGGCGAAGTCTTGGCGAGGCACGGGATGACCGGACTAGGCGCAGGTGGTGCTGAGGTCAGAGCGGTCGGGATGTGCCAAAGACGGCGAGGACTCGAGGTGGTTGCAAGGCTTGGACGGCAAGGAATGAGGAAGCTTCCCGGAAGATACAGGAGGGGCGTTTCGGTAAAAGCACAAAGCTGCATGAGGAAGCGGATTGGGTCTTTGGTTTAGCGGGTAATGCAAGGGAGAAACCCGTTAAGCAAAGACTATAAATAGAGGAGGTGTGTCTCCTCGAGAAGGCATGGATTCTAGAAGTTGCTAGGGCTTTAGGAGTTGTTCTTTACTTTGAGCTTTTCCTTTTGTGATGTTGAGAGTTGGTGGGAGAGAGCAGAAATGTTATTTTGCTTTCTGTTTTGAGTTGGTGAGAATGACAGAGGCTATTCTGCCCCTTCTCTGCGTGTGCTCGTGCTCCCCTCTCAAGCATGTAGTGAGGAGATAGCATTTCTTTGATCCAATTGCGTATGGGGACTCCTGTGTAATCTTTCAAGTGAAATGAATCCATTTGAGTGCTTTGGACCTCTCTATTTCTCTTTGTGTTGAATTTAATTTCAGCTTTTTGCTGGTTGTTCTGTTCTTGAGTTTTAGAGGAGAAGTTCTTGTTTGATTCTTGGCTTTTGGGTTGAATCTTTGCTCAAGAAGCTGAAAATGACTTTGCCTTGAACTGGGAATCTTGTCTAAGCCCCTTGGCTAGCTCATTCCCGAGAGCAAAGATTTCTAGTGCTAGCTCTTTCCAGAATGAGTATTTGTTGCAGTTCCCCTGTTTTCAGAAATATAGGGTTTGGAGGCAGAGCTTCTTTGTTTTCTTTTGTCTCAGTGAAAAGATTGATTCAAGTCCTGTATTTTTAGTTGTGAGATCATCCCTTGCTGATTTCTACAAATCCCATGTTCAAAAGAGTAGAGATTCTCAAGCTATGTGGAACTAGGTCTCACTTTGCTCGATGCCCTGCTTCAACTTCTTGTTTTGATTTAGAGATGCAGTCAGATGTTTCCATTGCTCCTTGTCTGCATTCTTCTCCTTCTGGGGTTGATTCTCTATTTGTTTTGTAGTCGTGTGCACTTAACCTGAGAAGTACAGCAATTGGTTGATCTTTCCCTTGTTTTCTTCTCTTCCATTCAGTATTCACTGTTTCTATTTCTTTTTCGGTCAGCTGCCTCAGTCTGCTGTCCGATTTGTTCTTTTTCATCAGGCTTTGCCTTTTCAGTCTCTTTTCAGTTCAATTCAGATTCCTGCTATTTTCAGTTTTCCTTTTCAGTGATTTGCAGCTAAATCTCAGACTGTTTCTTTTTCTGCTCGGTCTGCATTTTTCTGCAGAAAACAGAATTTCGGTTTCAGGTTTTCAGGTTGCAGAATTCATGCTGTTCTAGTTTCGGTTGTGCTTTTCTTTTTCAGTTTTTGATCTGGTTTTGCTGCCTCGGTTGGACAGGCTGTACTCAGCTGCTACCTCAGTTTTGTCGGTCATTTTTCGTCAGTCTGCAAGCACTCTGTTCTCTGCGGGCTTTGGCCGAGTGTTCCTTCAGTCTTTGCGTTGTTTTTAGCCAATTCTGCTGCAGCAAAATAGTTACTGTATTGACAAATTTCAGTTACCCTGCAGAACTGTTCCTGATCAATCTACCTTCAGTTTGTGCATTTTCGGTGAGCTGATCTCTGCGGTTTTTTCTAGAACCAACTCTGTTGTCGGTCGAGCAGTTCTCAATCTGTTTTGCAGCAGCATCGTCCTCTCAGTTTTTCGGGTCTTTGTTCAATACAGAAGGTTACTGCTACAGCTGCTGTTTTCGGTTAAGGTTGATCTTTATAGTTTTCTGTCTAGTTTCCGGCTGCCTATTCACTGATCTGCTGTAAGTTTCCCTCAAGTTTTTGGGTTAGTTTTTCTTGGTGGATTTCAGTTATGTTTTCGGTCAAATCAGCAAAAGTGGTTTCATTTTTCAGTGAGCACTCAAATTTCTTGCTTCATAGCTTTTTAGCTAACGGAGAAGAGATTTCGTGTGAATACTTGGGGAGGCATTTTTTTAGAAGGCACCATTCACCCCTCCTCCTCTCTGTTGTCATTTCCGATCCCACATATAACAAAAGGAGACATAGTAAAATCAAATGATGATGATGATAAACCTTCCGACCACCTCTCCTAGGCTGCCTTCGAGATGCCCCACATCTCCATTCAACCTTGCTCGACTAGCCCTCCAGCTCTCCACGCGCGCCCTTAGCCCTTCCATTCGGCCCGACCGTCTACATTCTGGGGCTCGCCATCAGCTCTAGGACACCCCACAACTCCATTCCACCTTGCTCGACTAGCCCTCCTGCTGCTTCTCGGACTACCTCCGGATGCCTCCACGTCGTGCACCTCCTCCAGACCGCCGCGCCTCCTTACTCCCTCCGTGCCATTCCGCAACAGGCCATCTTTGCGCCAATCTTCGTGGCAAGCACTTCCACCAGACCGTCGCACCTTTGGACTTCATCAAGACGCCCCTCGCTGGGCCACCTACATGCTGCTCCCCAAACCGCCTCTAGGACTACTCCCGAACCACATCCATGTTGTCCTGGACCATCCCGGGATGCCTCTCGGACCGCGTCCATGCTGCCCCGGACCGCCCTAAGTATGCCTTCTGCGCCATCGCCTGGGCCGCCTCCGTGTTGCTTCCTAGATGGCCTCTGGATGCCTGAATGCCTCTGCGTTGTGCACCTCCTCCAGACCACCGCGGTTCCGGACCCCCTCTGCGCCATGCTATCTCCAGGCCACCTTCACGTCGAGCACTTCCTCCAGACCGCCGCACCAACGTGCCCTGTGAAGGTCTACGATGTGATGATCCCCCTCTACACACCTCTACGCCGTCGCCCGGGCCACCTCCGCGCTAGCCTTGGACTGCCTCCGGGGCTTTTCCTCTCAGGAACCCCGGACCCCCTCTGTGCCATTTCCATTCAAGTGCCCTGGACCCCCTTAATGACATCTCCACTCGGGTGCTCTTTGTTAGAGTTGAATCACACAACTCCTATCTATCTCTCTCTAGGGAATCACTCCCTCACTTGTGTTTCTCACAAACACACGCACACAGAAGTAGACACACAGAACTCTCTCTGGAACACACACGAGGAAGACGAACGTACACGAGACTTGGTGACGCCCCTAAATTGAATTGCGTCGTTTTCTTCTCCTTTTTCTCATTGACTCAACAAACTGATGCAGCTCAAATAAATACAACGGGCGAGCAAAAGCTTCGGCCCATTACTCACGCAATGCACTCACACGATGCGCCAGACTACTCGCTCCACTAGTTCACGGCTTGACTGAGTCCTGTATGCATTAGTTGATCGTGCTCCTACAACCCAGGGTGACCAAGTACTCACCTACATGCAAGCTAACAACTCATAACGATCACATGCAACAACTAATCACATAACTAGCTAATGATGCTACTAACCCATATCCTAATCAACTATTCTCCGGAAGGTGCATGCATTACTTTGCCTGCTGGATGCACTTCTCATGCAGCTAACACTTCTCGTGGCATGTCCGCTTCGCACGGCACGTCAGTATGTCCGCTTCACACGGGACCTCGTCATGCACTGTAGCTTGAGCACCGTAATTTGTATGCACATCCATTTTTCTATGCTCTTTCAGATGACTAATAAATATGCAAATAATAAACTAGACTTAATGACAAGGTTATAGCTAACACTCTGGACCCCCTCTACGCTCTCTCCACTTGGGTGCCCCTAGACCCCCCAGACTCCGCTCGCCCCAGGCCAACTCCTCCCTTGGCACCGCCCCAGACTTCGCTCACCTCAAGCCAACTCCCACTGCAATGACATCGAAGAAGATGGCGGCCTCCGCCGATCCCTCTGCTAGGAGGAGAAGGAAGCTCACTTCCCAAAAGGGCACCGCAAAGGCTAAGGCGGCGGCTAAAGGGGATAAAACCCTTGAGAAACCCTGTAGCTCCTGAAGAAGAAGGGCAAGATTGAAAGTGCTGACTTAGCCATCAGCATGCCTCGATGGCTTGGCCTCGGCAAGGCTCAACTCAGCCTCAATGGCTTTGTCTCAATCAAACTTTGCTTTGTCTCGATGGTGCCTCCTCGACTAGGAGCTCCACCTAGCTCCACGGATTCACCTCAACGAGCTCCAACACACCTCGATGGCTTGGCCTCAGTGTGGTTCAGCTCATCATCGAGCTCCAACATGCCTCGATGGATTAGCCTCGGTGTGGTTCATTCAGCTCAGCCTCGATGGCTTTGCCTCGGTCAAACTTCGCTTCACCTCGATGATGTCTCCTTGACTAGGGAAAATATTTTCAACTTAAAGTTGGCCTTTTCATTTTTTCAAAAATACTTTTTAGCTTTGAAATTAATTTTAAAATCCAGATAAAAGCTAAATACTTTAAAATAATTAATTTAAACAAGGATTTTATATAAATTCAAAATACTCTTTATTTAATAATATTTTTATGTTTTTAATTAAATTACTTTTTTAAAAAAGTTTTTTTAAATCTGAAAATAGGCAAATAAAATCTCTAAAATTCAAGCAACCAAATAATACTTGATTTTATTTTAAATTAAATTAGTTTTTAATTATTTTTTTATTTTAAAAATCTTGAAATAAAGAGTCGGTCATTACAAATTACCCCTTAAAGAATCTAGTCCCGAGATTCGCATGCGGTAACAAAGAAATAGGTTTGGATCTTACCCTATGTGGCTTGAGCGGAGATCTGGTTCAGACGTCCTTTCACAAACTTCTGTGACCTTCTGTTCGTTGTCTGGAGGTTGTTGGCAGTTGGCGCTTCAGCTTGATGCTTCCAAAGATTAGGAGAGGGGAGACTCAAGGCAAAGGGGGAAACAATGGACGTTTTGCGCAACCCAAAACAAAACACTAAACTAGCGAAACCTTTACTAAGAAAGCAACAAGCAATAGTTATGACTGCCGACAAAAGAGAAAACTGACAGCTCATAACTTCGTCTACTTTCTAGCTTAACAACTTATCCTAGAGAGGTAGGGGTTGTGTTGGTGTGATCCTTCATGGTTGTCGAGGTACGACGCATGATCCTTCAAGGTGAAGATTGATGCGGTGGCAGAATCAAAGAATTCCACGCCACGTCTCATTGGTCATGCCCATCTAGGCAAGCCAAGACTCAGCGGTAACCTCTGATAAGCCACGACGTAGTCTCAGCTTCTCCACAACCATGAAGCACTCTCGAGCCCTGTCTTGCGCATCAAGTTTCTTCAAAAGCAATATCAAGCTTTTTCTTGAGTGCCAAGTTTTTTGATGATGCTGCACACCTTGTTTAGGCTTGACGTTCACCGCACACCACCATCCTAGTTCAGACCAACTCCACCACCTCTACTACTATTTGGGCTTAACTTGGCGGGATCCACCTACGATGGTCTCGAGTGTCACCTCTACTTCAACCCTGTTGTGCATCAGGTGTGAGTCCAGGCTAAGGGCAATAGACCTAGCCACGTTGTCACCGCCTTTCCTGTCCTCTAGGATGTTGTCCCCCCTACTAGGTTCACACTGTGCCAAAGACAAGGTCTACGTCACTCCCGAGAATGTGGTTCACTATGCATGCTACCTTGCCCCTTCTAGCACGTGGATGAAGCTTTTCAAGCATCTTGAGAGCGATGGCTTGACCTCAATGTAGTTTGATTGGTCTTGATAGCATTGCCTTAGTTCAACTTTGCTTCACCTTAATTTTGTCTCCCCAACCATAGGCTCTCTCTAGCTCTACAGATAAACAAATGATAACCAAATCATCTCCTTCCATCGAAGGCGACACCTAGGTTTGTTGAGTACTCCTTGCCTCGTAGTCAATGTATTGATGAGTCTACCACTTAAGCCTCAACAAATCGACCACCTTGCGTTCAGGTGCATATCTTCTCACCTTGAAGACCATTCCTCGACGAGTCAAAAACTCCTCGCAAGGTCATGCCTCAGGCGAGTTGAGTATCCAACACTTCGGTGCACACCGACACACATCACAAGCGAGAATTGGTTAATAGGTGCTTCGGTGCATGCCTCCTTTCCTCACAAGCAACTCATCAGTCTCTAAGTACATCGCACCTCAGCGCACTCGTCTAGTTATCGGGTTAGCTCGCTTGGCAAGGAGCAACACTCTCTAATGGCTTTGCCTTCATATGATATGACTCGACATACAGGGCAATCACTCGGCAAAATGTAGCTTTGCATTGGGCATTCCTTGCTTCACAAGTCATGCTTTCGTAGGCCAAGCACGTGGTACACCTCCTAGCTTCTAGCATTGTGCCATGACAAGTAGAGCAGATAATGGTTTAGCTCATATCCCCTCACCTTGAGAGTCAAGCCTCATCAAGTTAGTCCCAGGCATGCTCACCGACATCGAATATCTCAGTGTGTTGGCGTGCATCAATGGATCACATCTCGATATGTCATCCAACAAGTGTGCACAATGGCCTATTTACATAAGAGCTCCATGCGTCTTGGTCTAACAAGTAGGGCATGATCATTTATGTGTGTTCAAGTGAGTCAACCTTATGTACCCTGGGTTCTGTCATTCTTCAACTCCAGTTTACCAACACCAATGTGAATTGAGCTTGGCACTCCTACTCATACCTACATCTCTCAAAGGCCATAAATCCAGAACTCGCTTCACGATGCACTACTTTGGGCTAGGTCCTATCTCTGTTCCTCGACATAACTTTGGCATGTAGGCAGTAGAATCTTGACTCTATAGTTGTCCATGACCCCATATCCTTTTGTGCGACTGTGAACCCCTCCATATGACCTAAAATCAGCCAAGTGGAGCAATGGCCCTTCGATGAACACCATGGGAACCCAACTTGCAAGCGCGGACATGACCTGTCGTCTAAAGTTCATGTGAAGACTAAGGTATTTTAATGTATTGTTAGAATACATCGTTGGTTACTAATTGAATCATTGACTCGAGACAGCACACTGACCCCTTTTGCAAGTTGGTGTGTCGACCTGGGCGGGCGGTTGACAACCACCTGGATCAGCGAGGGACTACTATTGAGGGAGTGTCCCCACGCTACCTCATGCCCATGATAACTTCAGCATGATGACACGAATTGGGAAATCTACCTCAGTTGAGGTCCGCAGACCAACCCCGAATGAAGTCTAGAGTTCACCCCGAGCAGGGTCTAGGAAACCATGATAGAGCTCGAAGACGAACCTTGGCCAAGATCTAAAGTCCACCCCGAATTATGTCCGAAGTCCCCCCGGACATGATCCGTGCCACCCCGGACAAGGCCCAATGGCTGACCCAGGACAAAGTCAGGAGGTCGACTCCACAGGCCAACCTCGATCGGGGTCTGGAGGCCAATCTCGAAAGGGTTCCAGGAGCAACCCCGAGTGTGGTCCATGGACTGGCCCTAGAGTCCCTCAGACGCAGAGGGTCCCATTTGGCGTGAAGGACAAAAAAACCCTTAGGAGTAAAATAGGCCCCAAGGGCAAACTTGTAACTTCACTCGCCCTCTCCTTTCACAGTATAAAATAAGACCCCTTGTAACTAGGGAAGGGGGAGGCTATTTGTAACCCTATACACCCATATACAATACCCTTATCCATTCATTCATGTGTGATTCTTGTTGTGTCCCTTCGCATCCTTGCCGATCTTCGGATCTGACCAAGGGTTTTATAAATGTGTTGTCCGATCTCGCATTCGACGACAATTCCCGTCCCTAGTATTTTTCTTATTTGTTCATGTTGCTAGCGCCTGATGTGTGTGAGTTGTTGCAGGCACGATAGATTTGGCCCTTGGTGCTGATCCTTCACCCTTGCTGGAGAGAGATGAGGTCGCCCACTGAGGGTTCATGGAGGGAGGGAGGGAGATTACTCTGTGTGCACTCCCACCGTTCAATCGATGTGCCTACCCGCACGCTCACATGGTGGACACTTGTCCGCTTCCTATTTTTTGCACGATGTTCTTCACACCAGCTTTGTCTTCTTGGTTCTTGGTTCTTCTCAATAAACTATGATATATACTATAAGTACTTTGTAGAAGGAACTGGCCAACTGGGAATATGGTGCCACATGAAATCAATGCAATGAGCAATCCTTGAGTGCTTCGACCAGATATTGATTCCATGAGTCAGATCGTATGATTGGAGTGAATGACTTTTTCAAAATCTTTTTCAAGTATCATCAGTAACACGTAGAGAAAACATAAACTTACAAGCTCACTAAAGCCAAGAGCCAAAAGATTGCAAACTCACAACGGAGTTTTTGCGAAACCAGTCTGACCACTGGTGACCCTTTGGCAGTTGGACCACACGCGGCACAGGTCTGACCGCTTGATGGTTGGACTGCTCAAGGCACCAGTCCGACCGCTCTCCGATCGTACCACTCGGTTCCTTGAAGTCTAATCGCTCGTTGAGGGAAAATGCAAAATAGCACTGCACATGATTCGAAAAGAGCCAACTCTTAAACCACTAACCCCAAATATAGTGAAACTTAGCCCAAACCCTCCCTAGAATGTCAAAAACATATTCTAATCATTGGATCGAGAAGATCAATACATTGATGATTTAGATGATCTTAGATAGGTTTTCACATATCATAGCAAGTTAGATCACAGTACGAACTCATGCTGAAACCTCCACAACAGCAAGATCCCAAAATCCCTTCTCTCTTGAGGAAAACTGCGCAAACTCAAGAACTTCCAATACAAAATATTTAGATGGATTAGATCTAATCTATAAGAAATATCGCCATCTCTTACACATCCTTGGTTGTAGAAAAGATCAAGAAGAGAGAAATCTAAACAAAAAAGCCATACAAATCAAAAGCACAAGAAAGGATCCAGAGCACAACTCACTTGGCCAAACTTTATATGTTCATTTAACCTAGAGAGCGCACACACAGGGCTCCATACAAAGAAAATCCTAATTTCTCCACTCCATACTTGTCAATATCGTTCGAGTGGCCATACCGATTTGGTTCCTAGAATGGTACGTTTCGATACAGGTCCATACCTGCGTACCATTTCGGATTTATATAATAATACGAGTATATATATTTATAAGTATATATTTATTTAATTATATGCACACCAAATGTCATTTGTAATATTATTTCAAAATATAGTAGTACTATCAAATATAACATATAGTTCAATAGATGGTATTATCAATTCCACCGGTACCGCCCGGTATTAACCGGTATTAAAACCGGTGTGGCCGATATTGACCGGTATCGAGTCGTATTGACCGAAATTGACTGGAATTGACCAGTATTTGGGCCGATATAGAATGTAGGGGTACTTTGTACCGGTTTAGGGGCCAGTACGGTATATACCGGCCCATACTGGCCGGAACGGAATGGTATTGATAATTTTGCTCTACTCTCTAATTGATACATCTCTCAACACACAAGGGCTTATATAGTGGAGACTCCTTACCTCCCACTTAACCCTAACAACCAGACACTCATTAGTGGATCACACCACTTATATATAGGAAAACTCGATAACCTACATATAAACGGATTTTACATTCTCACACATTTGCACGCTTTTCAAAGTATAACTTCACATGGCTCCAATAGTTCGACAAAACACTCCATCTTCAAAGACATGGCCTAAACCACTTAGGCCAACACCGCAGTTTTGCAAACCACTATTCCATCCAAGATTGAACAATTTATCAAATTACCACCCATCGGTCTTAACGAAGATGCGATGCCCGACGCCTCATTACCAAGATCGTTTGCTAGCTCTGAGACCATCACTGCTTGAAATATCCGAGTCCTATGGTACACCACAGTCTGTAATACTCAATACTTGCCATCAAGATCGTACGCTTGCTCCGATGAACGTCACCACTTGAAACGCACAAGTCCAATTGGCGCACGATATGCGCATATTCACCTTCTCACTATCTTTGTCTTTCTTATATGCTTTTCTGTTTGAGATAATGCTCCACCTGGACTTACGCGTCACGCCATGGCCTTAGGTCCCCTTCCATAACCTCGGTCTTGCCGCCGGCTGCAATAATCATCAAGCACCTACACATTAAAGAACAAGCAAACGATCTAAACCCAAATGAAATGCACTTGCCTCTCATTAGCAAAATACATCATGCATGGACTTACGCTAAGACTCACATTTGCATGGACTCCTCATAACTAATACTTGCATGGACTATGCCATGACTCACAACCAAAACCACTTCAATTCAGCACAACACAACACCAGGGACCGGTCTGATCGCGGTATCCATACCGGTCAGACCGCCTAGCATCCATCAGTCAAACCGCCATGCAATAGCTAGTCAGACCGCTCCTCTAAGGTCATACCACAATTCCAATGCTGGTGTTACCGCTTTAGGTCACAAATCAAAACCTCCAAAAAGACCTTTTTGACAAAAATATCTGCCATCAACTATGTACCGGTACTACCGCATACAGTGAGACCGCCTTTCTCGGCAGATCACACCACCGGCCAGTCTGACCGCTGATAACAGAAAGCAATAGGTAAAGATGCAAATACACAAAATCAAACTCAACTAATGACAACAAAGTATAAGGAAAGTCAAATACTCATCACAATCATTGGATGAGTTCAACATGGTCTCACACAGATCGGTTGCTGCATCTGCACCATGCCCTTGATGAATTGATAAGCTATGATTTCTTGGCAGGAAAACTGCGATTTCGACATCAGTTCTGAGTTCTGTCATCTGTCATGGCACATCACAACAGGACCACTACATATGCACAGCATACAAGCAGAAACATGCATTTGTAGGAATGAATGCAAACAACATAAGCAGGAGAGACAGCAGCAGCAGGATCAATTTGTAAGTGCAGTGCTGTTGCTGCCCAGCAGCGCTTCCTTGGCCTTGAACTGCTTCCACTCGTCGAGGACGCCGGTGAGTTTCTCCAGCTTCGTCCGCAGCCCGACGAGGCAGTTGCCGTGGAACGTGCACACCTGGTAGAAATTTTTCCGGGGCTCGCAGAAGCCACTCAGGTAGGTCGTGTCGACGAACTGCACCGTCACGCCGTGCCGCGCCGACAGCTCGTGCTTCACCTGGTCGAACACGAACTGGTCGTGCTGTCCCGGGTACCGCGTCCTCGCCTCGTACCAGTCCGCGAAGAAGGCGGCCGTCCGCGCGCTCGGCTTCGCGTACAGGAACCCGCCGTTGGCCGTTTTGTTCAGGTCGTACGGGTTGTCGCCGTAGAACCAGTCGCACGACATGGCGATGTCCGCGCCCACCGGGATGCGCAGCAGTGCGTTCCGGAACCAGACGATGTCCACGTCCGTGAAGACGAAGCTGTAGCCAAGCGCAAGGATCCGCGCCTGGAACTTGTTCCTGACCCACATCATGTCCAGGTAGTCCTTGGTCATGTACGACTTCTCCGCCATGAAGTTGGCGCCGCCACCGTCGACGGCGAGCGAGTAGCAGAGCGGGTGCACGTGCTGGCACCGCTCGAACGCCCTGGCGTCGACGGCAACGATCACTAGGTGCTTCAGCAGGGGCTCCGTCTTCACGCCTATGCGGAAGCTCTCCAGGAAGAGGTCGAGGAGCGAGCCCGGCGCCGTCCATGCCTCGTTCGTGAAGGTCATTATGATGGTCTTGTCCTCCATGGCTGCGCTCCTCAGCAGCTCAGCAAGGTTGTCTTTACGTGCGGTCGCAGCCTGCATGCAGTTCATCATACACGTAAGGTTCAGACATGCAAGCCATGCACGCATACCCAAAAGGGAAATTAAGAGACAAGGAACAAAGACAAAAATGTCATGAGTAACGCACCATGTCGAGCTTCTTCATGCTGGGATCTGCTAATTGGGTTCCATTGCCCAAGGCAAGCTCTTCGTCTGCTGGCACGACGCTGCACGGGCATGGGGAAGGCGGCAGTAATAGCACGATACAGGCCGCGGTGATCGCTGCTCCCAGAAAGAAACCCAAGAAATCTCTCATGGTGTACATCTCGAACAGAAGTTCCCAGCTCTCAATTAAGTCTCAACACGTACGCTCGACTCTTTTTTGAGCTCTCCAGTCTTCCAAGCACACTGTCACTGTGTGGTGTATATACACTTTTGAGACGGCCGTGAACTGCCCTCCAAACGCAGCCACAACTTGCAGGGGTGTTGTGCTATTTTACAGATGCCAAGATTTGGGATCTTGTGCCAATTACTGCTATTGATCCTACAAGTAGATTTCAAAAAAAAATACTGATTCTACTAGTATGATTGATCTTAAATGTGCCACTAATTAAGTGCATATGCCTGCCACGTGATGCCATTAATAGGTGTACAGATACAAGCTGGTGTTTGACGGTGTATGCAGTATGCACACATAATATACATGCCCTCTCTGAAACGGTCGATCGACCCCAGGAAAAAAGGGTTTGCTTCGAGCAAACCGATGAAATTAAAGGAGCTGCGAGACGTTACTGGGGCTTTGGGAGCGTATGCATGGTCAACTAATCCATGCCAAGGCAGGTACTTCTTCCGTTTCTTTTTATAAGAAGTATTTTACTTAGGCGCGCATATGGATAAAAGAGCGTATAAAACCAAGAGAATGGTAGAGGGAAATGAACATCCATCTTTATCTTTACTAACTAGAGGTCGAGGAGCCCCATGTTAAACCTAAAAACAAGAAATTATCATATTGATTGATCGGAGAAAAGAAAAAAGCTATAAATTCCCATATTAACCGGAGAAAAAGATCCTAGCTGTCCATCTATGATATGTATGGTTGAGATCTCATGTACAAGTTCGTATAAGAGAAGCTAGATATGGATTCGGTGACAAATAATTGCCGGAGTCCTTTTGTACTATGAATTAGCTTGCCGTACTTCGCCTAATCCGTGTACACATAATTTAAAGAGATGGAATCCCATCCGAGACTATAATCCGGTTTTTAAAAAACTCCAACCCGTGTACTTGATGGCCTTGGCTTGGACTAACAATGTGATTCCGTAATTGCTCAACTTTCATATATCCGTGTAATGGAAGATATGAGTTGTTGATAGATAAAAAAAATGCAAGTTCATTCATTTGTAAGAGAGAGGGAAAATTAATAAGAGCAAAAGAGAGAAAAAAATATTAAAACTACATGCATATTTTATATTTTGAAATAAGATAGTAAAAATTATAAGCCTTATATTTTTAACTGGAGGGAGTAATTAATAGAGACGCTGAGATACAAGTAGTCCTCCTATACAACTATTTTAGTTCACGAAACGTACTCTTCTATACTGAGATGGCTAGATACTAGATAGATGTTGTGCACAGATATTTATGTAGGCCTTTATCTATGTAGGCCTTCATCCAAGTCTCCTGTTTTGTTTTCTTTGTGGTTACACCAATAAGATGACAAGGACCAACGTGTGGAAACTCGTAAACTCTAAAGTCTTACTGCAAAATGTAGCGCACATGTAGATTTCATAACGACATTTAACTTCTTTTTAAGCAGCTGAGGTTACCTATTCAATGTTGATTGTACCGGGAATCCAATGATGGAGAAGAGAACGAAGAAGAGAGAACAGCGAAGACGTAATCACAGTGACGAAGAATATTCTTGTAATTATCCATCATCTACGTGTCATGATGTAGAACTTGTTATTTGTAAAACAAGTGCGATTTGTGTTGTGTGAACTCTCAAGCCATATTGGTCTTGTTGGCTAGCTTGTAAATACAAATTTAAGCTATAACTGACGGCCTAAGATCATTAACAAACATTTTGATTTTTCCATCCAAGGCCAACACGCAACAGGACATGACTCCATGCATGTAGATTGTAAAACAGTTTTTCGTACAACATAAGCCATAGTTATTTGTAAAACAAGTGCGATTCATGTTTACATGGACTGGAACTGTAACAAATCATCTAGACAAATTGAACAAGAAGAGTTCATTTTATTCTGCCCATTTTCCTCAGCAAATCCATCACTCCCCTGATTCACCGAAAACAATGCGCAAAAAAAGCATTTGGAGATAAAAAAAATGCGCCTGTGCTGAAAGTTAATTATGGATCCCCGTGATATAAATTGATTATGATCTGCAACCCTTCTGGCTTACTCCAAGAACTCACCAATTAATGACAGCAACCTGTCTTGTCTGAACAAGTGAACAGTAGACGGCAGCCCTACGAACAATCACCACTCCTCAAGCTTTGCAGAAGCTTTAGATACCCGTGATAATTTGGGTTTATATATCTGAAGGCAAGATTACCATGTCAGCATCTGAGAGAGATTTGTTCTTGAAGTTGCACTGTTTGGAGAATAAGAATATATGATGCATGTAGTACCCATGACGGAAGAGGAAGTCAATGATCACAAGGTTGCAATTTGGCTTGAAGAAATATGTCCTCCGGATAATGTTTGCAGCATGTGGCACGGGGATTAGTCTGAAGCTATCAACCTCCCCATCTGCAAGAAGTTGGCAACAAAATTGGTTAATATCCTGCCTCCCATCATGCCATTTGTGACGGGAAGACAGAAGATTAGCATGTTGTCATGTGTAAATATTTACCTTCATTATTAGGAACGAAATCTGCAGGAAGTTTAAGGTCATAGCAGAAGAGAACATCCCTTTTGTGTCTAAACCCATCGATATCCATGTAAGAAATCGCTCCAACAGAAGTAGCACTAGCGAAAAAATAATTATGAGTCAGATATTTCACACCGCAAGCATAATGAAGCATCACAATACATTAAAACTAGAACTTCTCACAGCAGTTAGCATGTTACTTGGTTGAGATGGATCTTGGGATTCCCGCTTCCTCTTCACATTCCTTGATGATATTCTCTTTACAGGAGATTCCATATGGCTAGAAATTTTCCAAGCAGTCAACGTAAATTAGCAGCGGTTTAATTCCAGATGAGAATAACAAGGGACAAAAAAAGAGCACTGCGCAGCACATTTGGAATGAAACGCTTTGAGCCTGTTTGGTTGAACTTATAACCTATTTTCCATACAAGTTAAAGTCACCTCCGTACAAATTTAATTTATAATCCCTAAAATCCCCCACCTTTTTAAGCAGTACTTTATAAATATGAGGTCACCTCCAGGTAGCTACTATTTATCCCCAAATCCACCTGTAATCTCTCATTTACGCACCAACAGATTTTTTTTTGGCTTGACTAACAGGAAGAACTGGTGAAGAGTTCAAGGCCATTTTGGAACGCAGGAATTTTGTAGGAAACAAAGAAAATCCCAGTAAGACCGGATGTTCTCTTTCATCAACAAATCCTATATTAAGACCTTAAGATAGACCAAACAGGTACCTGAAAATCCAAAATTCTTATAATTCTGATGTAGGCATGTAGCCGGTGACAATCTACAGGCTATAGCATTAAAGTCCAAAATTGTCCAAAATTCTTATAATTCTGACGTAGGCATGTAGCCGGTAACAATGTACAGGCTATAGCATAGTCTAACTGGGAGGTTTCACCATTATTTCATACCATACCCAAAACTGATAAACCATATGGTGATTGGTGCAGGTAAAAACAATGTTGAAAATTTCAGAAGTTCTTGTGCCCACCTTCAGCAGAAAATAATTGTTGTTAATTTACGCGAAAAACGTAAAAAGAGAAGAATGGAAATGCATACCAGGCCACCAGCAACAAGATGATCAAGCATTCCTGGGTAGGTTTGCTTCACATCACTTCTCTTACCAATCCAAAGAAATTTCTCACCATCCCTCTCAACATACCCATTCATATGAACACCATAAGCCTGCCATAGATATCATTTCATTGAAAAGCTACTTAGGAATATAACAATTAACAGTCTGCAAACTCGTGATATTGAAGATAAGATTGACGGTGAGAACCATTTGAGGTGTAGAATATATTGAAAAAGTAAGTGCTACATGTATAGCAAACCTTTATACCAAAGTAGGGAGCAGCAGCGCGTTCCAGAGAGAAGTACACGGGCATGCCATAAGATGAGGTTACTGGATAAAGCTGTCAGATTGCAAATATTGTCAGACAAGGAAAATAAAGAGAACATGTGAAATTAAAGTTAATTTGTTATGTAACAGCCTCTGAAAAAATATCAGAAGAAAATATACAAAGCTCCAATGACAACATGAAAAAGAACCACAACACTGCATGGGGAAATATGCAAAGAGGAGCCCTAGCTTAGCAATAAAATGCTACCCTGTGGTACACTGGTTGTCCTAGGGGTGGCCCACCAGCCCCATCGACCAGGCGAAGCCACCAAGCAAGTGTACCCCTCTTCGACCCTGTGAAGGGGCAGGAGAGGCCCTCACGTATACCCAGAGAAAGGCAAAGGCAGGACTCAGGCGTTCCGAGCCCTCGACCAAGATGAAGGGTACCAAAATACCCCTCGCACAGAATGAAGGAGGTCCAGGAAGGACGGCACAAGACGACCTCGACCACAGGGCCTGCTACCACGGCATCAACAAGGGGGGTTTGCTCCAACCCAACCTTGCATAGACCAAAGGGGATCGTGGCTACCCGTAGACCAAGCAGGAGACATGGTGGATGGAAATACCGCAAAGCCCCTACAGTTGTAGGACCTTTTCAGGGGTAGCATTGTAGTCTCATGTACCCTTGATGTAACAGTATAAATATGCCTCCTTGTTTCGGAGAGGAGGGTGGGAAAAAATCAATAAAATTACAAGTACATAGACCCACATTCGCACCGCTCTCCACTCTCAAGGACCTCGGGACTCTTACCTCCCCCATCATGGGTAAACGTCCGAAGGTCCCTCTCTCTACTGTTTGGTTTGTAAACATAACATTGGTGATGAAGAAAAATGAGGGATAGAACATCATACAATGTTCTACAACATTATTGCCACATATGAAGTTATGAGCAAGTTTCACCTTACTGAAAGAAGCATGAACAAGTACAAAATATTTATCATTACAAGTGACAATAACCAATAATATTTTCACTACCAAGGTCTTCTACCCAGATAACGCATTGGGGATTTGCGATGAGCCAGTGACACAAAGGGGTTAATTTCCTATACTTGACAAAAGAGCGTACAACTATCTCCACCAAAAAGTCAGACCAATCTGCTAACTTTCATCTTATGGTACCTGAACATTACACAAGTATAGTACCCTTAGCTTATCTATTTATTCACTACACTCATGAAGTCATGATGGAATCTAAATTTGACAAATCAGCAAATGTGCCATTTTAAATGAAGTTCATAAAACAGTTGAACAAAGAAATTCAATTCTGGTAAATACCTCATTTCGAATACCTGGAATGAGTTCTCCTAGGCTTTTTATGACATTTCCAATGGCGTTTGTTCGATCTTCTGGTGTCTTAAGCGATGAGTGGAGAGTCACATGCTCCACACTGTTGTTGCCATTGTTGCCCGAGACAATGGTAAAAACATCATGGAAGTCTCTGAGGTGTTGGCTAAAACTGAAATTGACACCACCAAGTTAAACATCTTAGGACAAATCTCATCCTACAAATGTGCATTCAATAATGAGTGATGTAGTAATGGCCAGAAGTTCAAATGTTCAATATCCTAGACTTCCACTTGGCCAATCTGAACACTCCATCCCCCAAAAAACACAAAAACTAGCTCTTGGCCACCATATGTGTTTAGCTACAATTCTAATCATTTAAACCAATGCAACATTTGTTCATCATGTCATGATGAATCCACGATTATTGTTTCTAGAGATGATTTCTTTTGCTGGCGAAACAAAATGTTCAAGGGCCTGGGGCAAAATGAGAGTCTAGAAATTATTGAACCTTGACATGTCACTTCAACACACCAAGTAGCCAACAAATCTCGAAATTAAATAGAAAAAACATATTCACGCATGAACAAAAAATTAAATAGATGCAGAGAACCTGTGGAAGCTCTTTAACTGTAATCTGCAACTAAACTGAAAAGAAAAGGAGAAGAAGGTACTATAGAGCAATTTCTCAATTTGACTTTTGCTGGGATGAACACCAATTTGCTTTTATATCCTCGAGGATCATACACCGACATGGAGTTGAGTCAATGATAAGCTCCTCATACAAATCACAGAATTTGAGGCAAGACAAATTGAAACATGCACATAGTACTGTCCTCGGAGTAGATGTTACCCTCACCCGTTGTGGATGTACCCGACGACCTGATCATCCACCAAGAACTCCACGAACTCACCCTTCTTGTCCTGTAAAATCCAAACAAATCCACAAATTTCACGCCTGAGGCATTTGCACACATAAACAAGCACTTGCGCGCACGTGAGAACGAAGAGAAGCATACCATTCCTCGGTTGCAGATTTCGACCTTCCGGAAGTACCCAGAGAGGTCGTGCTCGTCGCCGCGCCCGCCGTCGCCGGCGACGCGGAGGGCGTCGGCCCAGCCGAATCCCGCCGCGGCAGCGGGTGGCGCAAAGGAGGAGAAGGCGGCGGAGGAGAACGGGAGGCGGCGGTGGCAGCGAGTGAGGAGCTGGATTTGGGCGGGGAAGCTCCGGTGGGCGGCGGCGGAGAAGGAGGCGGCGATGGTGGCCATGGTGGATATGGCCGATGGTTGGCTCGCGGGCCTCGCGGCTTGTCCGTCGGCTCCACTTCTACAGGGGAAACTGGCTTTTGGCTTTTGCTACAGTACCTAACTTTCAAACGGAGTATTTTCTCAAGACGGGGTCTACAGGTTAAGCGATCTACACGTTAAAAGCCCAACATCTGTACTTTTCAAAATCACAAGTGAGTATCTGTCTCTCCGTAATCTGTCTGTAAGCGACCAAAATTCAAAATTTCATTAAAGCCATAAGCATGGTAGAAAAGAACAGCCCCTGGATCAAAGAGATTTCGCAGTTGGGTCGGCTACGCAGCTACACTATGCTTCTTGTCGATTATGCTTAGGGGTGGAAAACGGTAGCAGATAATTCGTTTTATCCGATAGTCGTATCTGAGAAAATACGAATATGATAAGCAGGATTCATATTTAAAAATATCCATATTCGTATTCGTATTTGAGAATATTCGTATCCGTATTTGAGAATATTCGTATTCGTATTCGAGACTATTCGATTCGTATTCGATCCGTTTCTAGAACTCATGAAAAATCCGTACAAATTTTGTGATTCAAAATTTGAATTTAGATGGTTTAAAACCGGTAACCGGTCAAAAACCGATGAAAAATCGGCAAAGCGGCTAGGAATCTGTTTTATCCGATATTTGTATCCGAGAAAATCCGCATTCGAAAATATCTGTATTCGTATTCGAGAATATTCGTATCCGTATTTGAGAATATTCGAATTCGTATTTGTATTCTTTTTAAAAATATGGATTCGTATTCGTATTTGAGACTATTCAATCGTTTCCGATCCGTTTTCACCCCTATTTATGCTGGAAATTTTTATGAATACTACATAAATAAATTTGTTTCTTGTTAAATTTCTATAAATTTTATGTAGCATTTCTGCATTCCAAATATGACTTTAATATTGAAGAGCAAAGTGTAGCATGTTGATTTCCAATATGATCAACTGCCGCTCACAATAGAGTAAATTTTACAAAGCTTTTATGTAAACAACTACTTCTAACACAAAACCACGTGTACTAGAAATCCTTGCTTGCAACCATATGCACATCTGCTTAGTAGCACTTAACCCTAGTTTTTTACCCAACCTATTGAAACATGGACACATCATCCAAATCGGCCCCACCCACAGGCTACGATGTGTATCATAAGGTGCCCAATATGACGCTTGAGTGGATGGTAGTTGCCACGTCAGAAGGGCCCATCCTCGCATTTGCCGCCGTTGTCTCCCTTGTGCACCACTCATGGAAGAACGATACAGGAGGAGATGGTTGCACCTGGAGGTAGGAGCTATGGCGCCAAAAATGAGGGCTAGAGGAGGGTGGAGGCAAGCATCCGCAACACCCCAAGAGACAAGGTAAGACCTTTGGTTTGGTGGACTTGGGGAAAAGTAGTGATTAGGGTTCAAAAAATTATGGTAGATCTTTGATTTGATATGTTTTGACTCTTATTGGTCAATAATTAGTGAAACCTAGCTAGTTTAGGGATGGAAAGTGTTTTATTTATACTCTCCAGTTGCATCGCTACCCATCTGGTGTGGAAGTGGAGTGCCTACCGAGCCATCTCATTCCTAAATGCGCCTTACGTCCCCACTCAAAATCCTCCTGACGTGTGGGTCCTTCCAACATGACAAGTACCATCCACGCGAGCGCCTTGCTAGGCATCTTGTATAATGTAACATCCCAAAATTTAAATTTGAAAATATGAAGCTTTTGAATTATTTTTGCCGTATATTCTATTTGAATTTGGATTTTTATATAGTGTTTCTTAAAACTTTGGATGAGATTTTGATAATTAAAGAAATTCATGAAAAACAAAACAAACATTAGTAATGCTATAAAAGAAAATCTGCAAATAATAGAAAACTAAAATTTTAAATGCGAATCTGAAAAGATGATCCAGCATGAAGCTAGAGAAACCTAAGTTAAAATATAAAATCTCATTATGGAAATAATCACACACAAAAATCTAGAATTTGGACATTCGAAAGTTTTTATATGCAATTTATGGCAAAAATTAAATAGAGTCGAAAATAGGGGAATATTAGATTTTGTATCTATTAAATCTAACCAAGGCTTGAGATAAAATTTCACGTATTAAAATCAACCATTTTAATTAAGAAATAGAAATTCAAATTCAAATTCCAAAATTCCCAAAGCTTCTCATCATTTTCCATTTTTCCCTCTCTTACATGTGGGCCCCACCTCTTTTCCTCTCTCCTCCTTTTTCTCTCCCTTCTTTCCTCTGTGTGGGGACCGCCCCTCCTCTGCTTCTTCCCACTCTCTTCCTCCCGTCTTGCGCCCCTTCTCCCTTCTCTTTCTTCTGCCCAGTGCGCGCCCGCCATGGTTTCTTCTCTGCTTCCACTTGGTTCCTCTGCCTCCGCCCACCGTTTTCGGCGCCTTTCCGCCCCCTTCACGTCGTGCGTCGCCTCGCCATCATTTCCCGCCTGGCACCGAAGAGACAACACGGCCGCCCGTCCGCTGCCGACTTCACCCCGCGCCTACAAAGGCCGTTGGAGCCCGCCATCGTCCTCCTTCTGCTTCCCTCATCCTCCCACCGCGGCGAATTGCCCCAAGAACCCGTACTCGCCGGAGCGGCCTTCTCTCCACAAAATCGCCGCCGCCATTACTGCCGCCTACACCTCCTCCGTCGAGCTCCTCCACCTCGCGGTGGGAGCACCTTCTCGGCCCTCGAGCCACCCCAACCGCCGCCGAGCTCCTCCCCACCCCACCGCCACACAGTGAGCACACTGCCGCCCATGGCTTCCGCCGCCATCTCACCTCAACACCTCTCCGGACTGTCAATGCTCCCGGTAAGTCCCTCGTGGGCCCTCCACTTATGCCACCAAACCCCTTCTTCTCCCCCGTGCCGCCATTACAAACCACCCCGTCCGCTCTCCACCGCCCGCCCGCCATACAGTGCCTCCTAGCCGGGCTGCCGCCTCAGAGGTTTCCTCTCTGCGGGTTTCCGTTTTGGCCGTCATGCCCTCCCTAGCCGCTCCCGCCACCGGCGCCCCCGACCGTCTTGGGCGACTTCCCTGTTTTGCCTCGGCCACTCTTGACTCGTCGTATTTTTGTTCAGTTAAGCCGGCCAGTGATGCGCCCATTTAGCTAGCCGAGTGCGCTCTCAAAATTTTCGGTAGTAGGTCTGAGTTCGATCCATGAGACCGCACCCTTTTTCATTTTTTTTGGCTTTGTTTAGTTTAATCCATTCTAATTAGGAAAATTTTAGGAAATAATCCCAGGAAGCTAGCAAAATTTAATTAGAGTATAAATAAGATTATTTGAAGGTTTAAATTTGGATTAGTCCATGTATGATTAATTAATATGGTTTGAATAATTGTCTAAAAGTCTAAATATTAATTAAAGACATTGATAAAGAAAAACAACTTTGGTTAAATGACCCAATTTAATAAAGGCGCCTCAATTAAAATTTAGATATATGCCCAATATTTAGCATGCCGCCATTAGATAAATCTTAGCGGTAAATTTTACTAAATAACAAATATTGAAATATAACTAGGTAAAACAAGCTTTGCCTAGGAAGCTACATTTAAATCAAATTAGAAATAGGACTAAGCCTAATAATAATTGAAGTGTAGATAAAATAATAATGATGTCATTAATTAAATCTTAACATTAGATTTATTAAATAGTAATGTTAGGCATGATTGAATATAGCAAGCTAGGACCTGTATAAATAGATCCTAATTCAAATTAAACTAGGCATAGTGGTAACTTCGGATACATAAAATGTCACGCTATAAAATGCTATAACTTGGGACTCTAGGATTAATTCGGTGAGCTAAAATTTGTATACATCGTGTATGTAGTATATACCCTTGAATATTAGTGTTCGACACAATAATACCTGGCTAGACTTGTACACCAACTCATTGGTCTAACCTACCTCATGGAACTTCCTCGATAAATGCAAAAATAATAAAAGAGAGTTATTAATATAAAGACCGAGTCAGTATATTATACTATCAACCTTGCCTCAACCACCATTAACTCATAACAAAGATAAAAATGAATTTATTCGGATTTTATTTGGATCTTTTGAGTTATTTGCTTTTATTCGTGTTCAGTCGTTTAGCACGAAATTAGGAATTGGAGTCCTGAAGAATCGAGAGATCAAGCGTGGCCAAGATCGAAGTGAAGATAAAGACCAGAAGCTCAGGACCTTCGAATGAGAAAGCGTTGAGGTTGAGTGAGCTCAAGACCGCGGTAAACCGCGTCAGGCGAGTCAATACTTTGATCATGTTGAACCTACATTTTCTGCAAATTACTTTTGTTTAAATTATCAAATTGCATGCTGTTATTTTATGTACAAATACATGCTTAATTCAAGATTCTAGTTATATGCCCATTGTTTGCCTTATTAATATTACACCCCCTTGTTGAATATTTGAATATATGATCCTTGTCGCCCTAGCAAAATTATGATAGTAACCTTTTGAAAATAAGTCCGTAATTATATGCCAAGCTTAGTACTGCATAGACACTCGGGGGCGCTGAAAAGCCTCAGCATCATTTTTAATCATGAGAAACTGGTTTGGGCAGTCATGGTGATAATGACTGGTATTTGTGTTGGATATGATTATTTTATGCTCCCAAAAAACCTCATCTTGCTTGAATATCCGGGCGGATGATTTGGGGTTTGGTATGTGGTGCGGTGGGAGCACAAATTGGAGGTGTGGTAGAACCGCCTGGTAATACTAAGGACCGAATCTTGTCATGATCTCCCACGTAAAAAGTGCAACCACATGTCTGTAAATTACAACTTGGCTAAGTAGCGGTATCGACACTCCCTGACTCATCTCATCGGTAGTGGATAGAAGTGGTTATGCAAGGGCAAGGAGGCCTAAAGGGACACCGAGTGGAGGGTGACGTTCACCGGTCGTACTAGCATTGAGGGAGAGGAGCCCGAATAATCTTGGTAGCCGTGGTGAACATCCGTGCAACGTATGGGACCCATCGCAGTGGGCAGTTTCCCATAGGGTGAGATGACCAGAGGAACTAGATATCCTGAACAGTCATGTGATAATCTGTTTGACCACCTGACCAAGGAATCAGGTGGGGCAATGGGTGGATTATCGCTTGTGGTGAAAGTGTACACACTGCGAGTCAAAACTATTCGAATAGCCGTGCCCACGGTCATGGGCGGACATGGGAAACTTAACCAGATATAGTTCTGTTTCAAAATGATTTGTGGGTGGGAATGGAAAAGTGAAGGGCAGTGCAAGGCCCTGGTTTGTGTTGTCCTGGGTGTCGCCCCAGTGATAAGTTAAGCGGCTATACGCGAAAGATTAAGCATATGGTGCGATGCCATGTAACGGTGGATGGAATCAATCGCTCATCGTTATTGCATTCTCATATACATTATGTTTTGTTTGAACTGCTAAGTCTCAGGAAGTTTCTATGTATTATATTTCACAAGCTAATCGATGATAAAGCTTCTTCTTTTACAAAGTAAAATAATAGGAAGAATAAATAGAGTTGTAGGAAAAGAGGATGACTGTTGTGGTAAATACATAACGATGATTGGTGGATTCATGCCGATTATAAAAAGAGAATATTAGAAAGGGGTTTAGGAGAAATAAATCGGTGGAGTCTATATGAATGGATGGGTTAGAAAGATGATTTAAATGATTTTTGGAAGATTAGAGTGTGCAAAAGTAATTGTTGGATTACGACACTAATATAAATTTTTGAGAGATGTTAGTAATAATGTGATTGATAGGATTTGATTAAAATACTGGAAGGATGAATTGAATTTTTGGGTACATCGGAGGAATAATAATAATTACCGGAGTATAATCTGGATCAATAATTTTGGAGAATTAGAAGAGTGTAAAGGCAATTGTTGGATTTAATGGGATTAACAGGAATTGATCTAGATAGATGATTTGAATTTGAGGAAATTTGGAGATATGATAATTGAAGCATAAACTAGATTAATGATATTCTTGGTGCAGAGATATTGATGAATTAGTTAGAGATGAATAATGAAAATAAGGGTGATTATGGAAAGAGCAATTTATGGTTTTGGATCATTAGCAGAAAGGATTGATTTGTTAGAAAGTTCTGATATGAATGATGTCGGTGGATTAAAAAGTAATCCTATTAGGGAATCATTGGAATTCAGAAGTAGGGAGTTGGAGAATATTGATTACAAGATTGGACTAGAATGAATTCGGAATACGTGAGGGCGTTGGTGGATTCAAAATGGATGTATATATATAAAGGGTTTGATCAGTGGATTAGTTAAATGATGCCACTCACTGTTTGGAGTCTTAGACGACATTTAGTAAGAAAATTGTGTCTTTGGGGAAATAAGTCAATTATGGCATTTGGGGGAGTGAGTCAATTTGGCAATCGCCGTGGGAAGTTTTAGGTAGCAGTAATAACACTATGGTTTAATAATAACAACGCTACCAAAAGCGATTTCTGGCAAATAAAATAACCCGAGCCCTTCCTTTGATAAGCTATGCATTCTATATATTTGCATTCTGTGTATTGGCTTGCGGAGCACGGTGGTTAGTGTGCTCACACTCGCTCTCATAACAAAATCCAGAATCAGGAATCAGATCACTACGCATCAGCAATACTTGGGTCTTGAAGGCAAAGAAGGTGAAGGCGTCAAGGGCTGGGTCGCGAACCTCCGGTTGGTACTGTGGGCATGTCTGAAGGTCCCACCTGTGCTTCGTTCTTCCGTTGCTGTAATTTTCTGATTTCGGCCTAATCGGCCCATGAGTAAGTTTACTATTTTATTTATGCTTCCGTATGGTATGTATTTGATATTCATTTTCTGTAACTGTGAGCACTATCTACTGATCCAGGGAATAGTGCATTAAATCACAGAGGATTCCAGATAGTAAAATCTGGGGTCTTACATATAACACATCATCGCATAGGGGCTGGGGCCAATTTAACTGAGGTGGCCATATTTTAGCGAGTTGTTGAAAAACTGGTGTTAAGTTTTAGGAAAAATTCCCTGTATGCCACTGGAACTTAGGATAATCCCTAATTTGCCACTCGAAAAACTTCTCTTCTATGTATGCCACTGAGTTTCCTGTTTATGCCGCTCCGTGCCATCGCCATCACATCCGTCGGTGTGGGTCATCATTAACACGTTGAGACATATCGATTTTTCAGGAAATGACAATATTGCCCCTACCTTATGACGCTATAAGATCGAGCCCACTAACCAGTCCCCTCACATTCCATCTCATTCCTCACTCGGACCCCATAGAATCCCTAAAAATTCTAGATTGGGCCCCCACCCTCATCCCGATGGATTGAGGACTCGAGGAGCAAAGTGACAGCGGTGCATGGTAGGCTCAGAGGAGCTAGATGTTGTGCCCCCAAAAATGGTGGATTAAAATCTTGGGACGATCCCTTCTTAGCTCCTAGTAAGGTATGTTTCCTCACCTTTTGTTAGAGTTCCTATGACTTTTTTAGTTTTGCCATAAGGACTCATTGTAGTGTAAACGTAGATAGGAACGTATAGTTAATAGAGTTCTTGTGTTCATCCGCAGGATGGACCCAAGATCCATATACTTGTTGAAAATCAGACTTGCCAGGAATCGCGCGAATACTAGAATAGAGTTCAATGATTATAGCTTCAATAAGGTATTAGCTTCAGACACATTGAACTACAAGGATTTCGTTGATGAGATTGGAGAGTCATACCCATGGGGGCCAAACTAAACTATCATAATTAACTACTTTGATGTCATGAGTAAAACATCCCCTTAAGTCTGTACTGACCAAGATATGGTAGCAATGTTTGACAAGTTTGTTGTTAGCAAGGCTATATCCATGTTGATTACAATTCATGATGGCACTGAAAATATTGATATTTTATTACCTACTCTTGAGTGGCCAACACCAGGGAAGAATGTGTCCCAACATGTTGTACTGCCTGTAGAGCAAAATGAGCTACCCATTGAGGGATGCAATGTTGATGTACCATGCACTCCTCTTCCAATCCCATCTCAAGTAACTCCCAATCAGCCCAACAGTAGCACTCACCCTTCTTAGGCTATTCAGCCTTCTCTGGCCAATCATGCTTCCCAGGCTAATGATTCTATTGACACATATTTAGCCAATCTCTATAAGGAGAATGAACATGTTGGTGTTGATGAGAAAGCCAAGTACTCAGATGATAGTGATAATGAAGCTGGTACTGCTACTACTGAAGCTGCTGCTCAAGGGGCAGGAAATGTCCATGATCCTAATTATGTGCCTGAGGATGGTGAGGGGATGATGAGGAGGATATTACAGAGAAAGATGATTGAGTGGCAAGAGATGCTATTCCACATTACCTTCCCAAAGTAGTTTATGATAGAGATGACCCATCAATGACAGTAGGCAACATTTATGCAAAGATTGAACAATTTAGATTGACGATTGCCCAACATGCAATTAAACATGAGTTTGAATATAACATTGAAAAGAGTGAAACAAGAAGATTCAAGGCAAGATGTGCTATTGAAGGATGCAATTGGAGGATTCATGCTTCTATGATAGAGGACAAGGTCACAATGAAGGTATTTACTAATTCCTTTTGTTTGAATTTTTTCACTTTTGTATGATACAATGCTGAAAAAGCTTTTGAATTTGTAGGTCAAAAACAACCCAGTTGACCATACATGCTCAAGTACCATAAGAAGTGATAATATAAAGCTTGCAAGCAAGGTTTGGATTTGTGACAAGGTAAAAGACTAGTTGTTGGAGGATTCTAGTCTAGAAACCTAGGAACTACAAAGAAGGATACATGGCAAGTACAAGATTCTAATAGGTTTTTCTAGCAAGGAGCTAGCACTGTCAAAATTGTATGGCATTTGGGAAGACAATTTTGACATGCTATACATTTACAAGGCTGAGATTGAGAGGTCAGCCTTGGAATTTTATTTGTCATTGATCACCATACAATGTTGGGAGTAGTTAGGTTCAAGAGATTATTCTTTGCATTGAAACCATGTATTGATGGTTTCATAGGAGGTTGTAGACCATATTTGGCCATATATAGCACTTCCTTAACATGCAAGTTCAAGGGGCAACTGGCAACTGCTCGTGGTGTAGATGGCCACAACTAGATGTATGTAGTGTCATTTGGAATAATGGACTCTAAAACAAATTAAAACTGGATATGGTTCATGGAAAGACTTAGAGATGCAATTGACACTCTAGAAGGCCTAACAATCTATACAGATGCTAGAAAGGGAGTCGATGTTGCAATTCAATAGGTATTTATGTAATGTATTTAGAGCATATTTTTGTTTTGTTTATGGCACATTACCTTCACATCAAAAACATTCTTTGCTATCAAATAGATTTTCCCTCAAATAGAACATAGGGAGTGCATGATGCACTTAGTCACCAACTTCAAGAAGAGGTTCCATGGGAAGGTTTTTTATGACCACCTCTAGCCAATAGCATATGCATGGAACCCTTACTTCTTTGAGAAACATATGGCAGCCATGCAGAAAGTGAACCTAGAGGTAATGGAATACCTGATGAGGTATCATGTCAAGTTATGGACAAGGAGCTAGTCCTCTCTTTCCAATGCGGACTATGTGATCAACAATTTGGCAAAAAGCTTCAATAACTGGATAAAAGCATTCAGATCTTTGCATTGGTTTGACTTCTTGGGATAGAATTAGGCCTAAGTTAATGGTGAAATGGTATAAGAGAAGGAGGATATCACTGAGGTTGCAAGGCTATATGTTACATACTACAAAAGAGGCTATACTTGATGAGTACATCACAGACGGTTCATACGGAACCGTCTGCGCTTAAACTATCACAGACGAATTATAATAGCAACCGTCTGTGATATTTTCACAGACGGTTCTTAATACGAACCGTCTGTGATAATCGAGACAACACAGACAGTTCGTGTTAATAATCGTCTGTGAAATTTCACAGACGGTTCTTAATACAAACCGTCTGTGGTAATTGAGACAACACAGACGGTTCGTGTTAATAACCGTATGTGGTAATCGATCGATCACATTTGTCGTATGAACTACAGAAGTTATACTAAGATGAAACAAACTGTCTGTGAACAGAATCTAGGATGTAGACAACACGAGAAATTTTCCATGGAAGTTTAAATTCAAGGCAAATTTATTACAAAAGTCCAAAAAAAAAGAGATTCTCAGATTTGAATCTTCTGGGCTTCATATGTTTCTTCTTCGACTTCTGGAGTTGGAGGATCAGCCGCTGAGTTCTCGAATGCTGTGAAGACTGTCCTTACCCTCTCCACTTCCTCCTCTAGCCTGGGCAAATCATTAGCATGGCCCATAATCTCAAAGAGGATGCCATGATAAGCTTACTCAGAATCGGCCGATTCTGCTTGATCGGCAAGGTTATCCATGTGTCTCTCCAATACCGCAAGAGATTCTTCCGCTTTGTGCATATTGTAGAGAAGAACGAGGCTGAGGGCGGTTTTACTTTCCTGAGCGGCAACGAGACACCTCCGTCGACTGCAGAGGATGAGGTCTAGCTAATGGATGGAAGCGAGTCGAGGAAGGAGAGCAGGGCGTGAGCGGAGGAGCTGCTCCAGACGTAAATTGTTGGCTGTCTGTGTAAGGTTGCGGCCGAACAACTCATGATGGATAGATGAGAGGAAGGAGATCAAAAGAATTTCAAATGCCATTATTCAGAAATGTGGTGAAGAAGATGATTAGGAAGAGGACAATTTAGAAGAGATTGATCAGTTTGTGGTAGCAAGAAATTGTACACCGCGTTCCATATAAAACCAGAATGGTGTGGAAACTTAAGGGCCGCTTCGGAATATTAACAAGCGGGAGTAGGGCGCGAACATTTAAGTGTAATCACAAACGGTTCGTATTCCAAACTGTCTCTGCTATTAATATCACAGACGATTCGTATTACGAATCGTCTCTGATATGTGACATATCACAGACGGTTCTTATTACGAACCATCTCTGATATGTGACTTATCACAGATGGTTTGTAATTCGAACCGTCTGTGATGTCTCGCCACGTCACCGATCCGCAGCATATCCCTCAGGATCTCGATCTCACCCGCCCATTCTCTCCGCATCGAATGGCAGGCATCGTTCTCCTCCCCACCTCGCCCCTTATTAACCCGCTCTCCTCTCCTACTCGAATAACCAATACCTCCAGTACTACTCCAACTCATTTGTGCGCGGCAAGGGTAGGAAGGGCTCGGCAAGAGCAAGATGGAAAGGAAGAAGGCCGGCATGGAAAGGAAGAAGGCAATGTCAATGGCAATGGCAAGATGGAAATGATGAAGTCAATGTCAATAGCAATGGCAAGATGGAAAGGAAGAAGGACGGCATGGAAAGGAAGAAGGCAATGTCAATGGCAATGGCAAGATGGAAAGGATGAAGTCAATGGCAATGGCAAGATGGAAATGAAGAATGCCGGCATAGAAGCTAAAAATAGTATTCGTTGCCCTTTTGTTTCTAATACTTGAAATTTTTCGCACCACTTATTTTACATTGTAGTTTAATGTAGTGTAAGCATTTTCTGAATTTGTAGCCATGAAGTTTATCTTTGTAAAATTGGAAGTGTCATCTTATGTATGCAGTGCTATGGGTAACCTACCCGATTTGCGAAATTGATGTTTTATGTTTGTGAAATGAATTGAGATGTGAATTGGATGTATACATATACATGTTGGTCTGCTTGTTTCAGAGGGCATGGCTAGCATTTCCTGATGCTAGCCAATAAACATAATAGATTTAGGGGTAGAAGAGAATATCACAGACGATTTTTAACTAAAAACCGTCTGTGATTACCGTCTGTGATAGTTGATAATCACAGACAGTTTTTAGTTAAAAACCGTCTGTGATATTTACACCACAGACAGTTCAAAAGTCGTCTGTGATGACCTCGTATCATTACTGACCCATAAATTCAGACGGTTCACAAAACCGTCTGTGATGACGTTTCTGAACCGTCTATAATACGATTTTCTGTAGTAGTGTTACTATATACAATTAATGAATTGAATGAGAGAAGCAGGGGATTGCACTTGGATGTGACTAGGAATGGTAACTCAGTTGCTGAAGTTGAGTGCAAGGGAGGCACTAGTTTTAGATATGTTGTCAATAGAAGACATGACATGAACTTACAGGGAGTGGAAGGTTTCAAGCAAGACATGCCTCCGTGCCATAGCATTCATCACTTCATTGAGAGGAATAAGTATTGAGTAGCATGTTGATGATTGCTATTCTATAGAAAGGTTTATAAGAGCATATAAGCAATTGATCCCTGCACTACCTAACAAGTCTTAGTAGCCAAAATCAGACCATAGATTCAAGTTTGAACCACTCATTCTAAAGAAAGCAGCAGGGAGGCCAAAGAAGAATAAGTACAAGGGATGTATTAGCAAGGGTAAGGGGGCCAATGGGAGGACTGGGAGACACAAATGCCCAATCTGTAAGGGTTATGGGCATCATTGGCACAGCTGTAGGGAAGGTGACCTAGAACAGATCAAAGCTATGCTTGCTGAAAGGTAAATATGGTTAGTCCGTTGTTGCATATCATGTTTAAGACAATTAACTTACAAATTTTCTTTTTTTTGTTTGTAAGGGACCACCAAAGAATAATAAGAGAACTATTACACCAAACTCTTAATCAAATATTATATCTACTTCTTCATATGATCCAACAATGACATATCCATAGAATGATAGCCAAAACATTCAATCCATTGGGATGAAAAGTGGAAGCAAGAGTAAAAGAGATAGCTCTAGTTTAGGTACATCAGTGAGGTCCAGATATGTGACGTGTTCTAACTAATTTAAGCCTCTAAACATAATCATAACATTGCCAATACCTGGAGAGCAAACACCACTATTTGCTAGTGAAAAAGGCAAGGACAAGGCTAAAGCCAGGGCAAAGGGAGGCAAGGGCAAAGCCACAACTACTATACCTGACAACCCAACTATGGAGACTAGGAGCAAGAGAAAGCTACTAGACTGTTTTATCCAATGAATTGTTTTAGGAATGCATTTTGGTATTGTAATGTTGTGGAGTTGTGGAATATGGATTTAACTTGGACTTGTGATGTCAACTTAGTTTGCTATTATGGTATTATAATGTTGTGAACCTATTATGTGAAATTATTGGCTGAACTTAGACTTGTAATGACAACTTATATTTTGCACCTATGATACAATATCATATAGTTCAGTGAGACAATAAGGTAGCACACAAACATATAGTACTATTGAAACATAATATTGTTCGTTACATCATTTCTTAGATACATAGATACTCACTTCTGTAGGCTAGTTAAACTACCTCGCAGTTATTGCCATACAAGAAATCAAGCCACAACGGCCTCTATACAAGCCCTAAGGGCAAAATGGTCATTTCCACTACAACTTAAAAGCCAACTCACATCTAGGTGACAAAAGTGGCACGGAGCAGTATAAATGAGAAACTTAGTGATATATAAGAAAGCGAAGTTTTTCAGTGGCAAATCAAAGATCAAACCAAGTTTCAGTGGCACACAGGGAATGTAACCTAAGTTTTACCAAGGAGATGTACATGTGGTTTAGTGCAAAGATTTTTACAGGTGACATCCCCTCGCAATAATTTGAGCATGATTATCGCGATTGTATATGACCGTGTAGAAATTCATCTGTAGCTGTAGTACTTTTTGCATAAATATGAAATCGTCTTTTAAAAAACAATCCGATCAATTCTCTTGATATGTTGATCTTTTGTCAGTTGTGTTTCTCACCGAAAAATATACGTAAAAAGCATCCTCATAAGGGAGCATTTCATAAACCCTTTTATTGGAGCTGGTAGCAACCTGATGCATGAAATAAAACCGAAAATTGAAAAATTCAAAAAGGATTTGAGTTTGAGTTGGATTTGAGTTTCTCTTGCTTCCTAGCCCTAATCCGCACTAATCTTGATGCAAAACTGCAATTAATCCTTGTCATCACGGCCTGAACGGAGGAGATGGCGCGGACACTGTTCACGTCCGAAAAATCCCGTCGCCGCCACCTCCTCTCCCACGCCGCCGCCGCACCTTCCCCGCCCGGTAGCCTTGCCTTGCTGACTCCCTCCGCTTGCCAGCGACTGTACCTCACTCTTAATTGCTCCTTCACTGGTGGCAACGCCGGCCACCCACCCACCACCACCACCTCCCGAACACGCAGGCGACGCCTGGGCGCCGACTTGCTCCCCTCTGGCAGCCGCCCAGAAGCTCCCCGTGCTCTCCTGCCCACACCACGCGTCGTCACCGCCTTGAGCCACCTCCGGTGCCAACTCAAATTCTTTCGCCTATTTAAACGTCCGAGGTCTCCCAGTGGACGCTTTCACTCCCTAGACCCAGCCCACCACCCCAGAGCCACCGCCGTCATCCCTGTCGCCGGCGATTGCGAAAATCCCCAATCGTGAGCCCTAATCCAATGTCTCTTCTCCGGCCAACCATTTTTCAATTAAACACGTCTGTAGCTTCCCCAACCTCCCAGGATCACACCCCAACCGTCACCTTAGCTTCCCGGCCACCCCTCTTCCCCGGCGCCGAGAACCGCTTCATGACCGAAACACCTCACCATGGCCAGCCCAACTCCGACCTCCCTAGCCCAAACCGCCACTTCCACTAGCTTCCCCTATCCCCACAGATGCTCAAAAGACAACCCAATTTGCCTAGAGAAGCTTCCCTTCACCCACAATATTCAAAATAGCCACAAAACGAAAAGGCTCGCCGCCGGCGATTGCCGCCTCCGCCGAGCCTACCACTACCCAAAATGGAACCCCCACACTCCCACGAACCCAACCATACCCTCAAAAGCCGTCGCAAACCACCGTAGCGCCGCCGGCCGTCGCCGCTTCTTCATCTGTTTTCGCGCGCGCGGGCGAGAGGAAGAAGATGAACAGTAACGACGCGTTACTGTTCATCCGACCCGGTGCGGTTGAGCCCAACCCGCTAGCCGAATCGGATCCGAACCCGAGGAACAGTGCAAACCCGTTAAGCACAGTAAACCCGACCCGCGATGAATAGTGCAGACCCGTGGTGAATAGTAACCGACCCGTTACTGTTCACCCGAAACCCAAAATACATATTTATACTCATTTTGACCGTTTCGAGCCCGCCAACCCATTTCTTAGGCACATTTCCTCACTTGGGCCTTCCTAAAGTCCAAACTTGGGTTATTTGGATTTTCCGTATTTTCTTTCTTTATTTCATTTCTTTATTCCTAGCTCAATTCTTCGGGCATGGAATTAATTTG
The DNA here is from genome assembly GCA_036346245.1 of Bonia amplexicaulis. NCBI lineage: Eukaryota > Viridiplantae > Streptophyta > Magnoliopsida > Poales > Poaceae > Bonia > Bonia amplexicaulis. The sequence continues at coordinate 8,597,553 of CM070759.1, read as the reverse complement.
TTTTAATTGTTTTGCGTTAGCTCCCGACGTCAAAGTTTCCCAGGAGCTGGAATGAGAAGCTCAAGTTCAAGCCCAGCCCTCCGAAGAGTTCGAGCTAGTTGAAATCGTAGACCCCGCAAGGCAAGTCGCACATATTTTGATCATGTTGAACCTAAATTTTCTTTATTTATTTATTTATCAGTACTTTCATTATGCTAATTACAAGTTGTTATTTTGTGTATAACAACTGCTTAGAATGTCATGATAGTAGTTGCATCCTACCACCCGAAAATCCCTGTTTATTTTGATAGCCATATTCACCTTGACAAGACATAGTAATATTAAAAATAGTAATATTATAATCATGATAGTGTAGGAATTCACCAATATCTTTCTACTGTTAAGAATTTTGGTAATTGTTTAGAATTTGAAAAGATGGATCTAGGGTAAGCGAGGATCGTAGAGTTGGATCCGAAGACCTTATCCTAGGGTGGGGGCTTGGATGTGGATTGGTGGCAGTGCCTCGGGCACTGAATATGGGTTTGTGCGTGGATGATACCTCAGTTAAAAATGTAAGGACTAGACCCTTATGCTGAGTAAAGAACATAGTAACCGCCTAACCACAAGTATTGACTTTGTCAAACCTGGCTTAGTAACTGCTCAACTTCAATTGAACCTTTGCAACTGGAAAGGGGGAGACAGAGGGTGAGTCGTATGGGAAGTGGTTAACCATACAACTGTATGACTGCAATGAGTCGGACGAGATCCGTGGGGTCATCCGAGCTTGTTGAGATCAAAAACCTACTGGGTAAAAGCTATATAAAAAATTGAGCAGTGAACAACCTTGTTTTCTTAACTCTGTCGTGGGAGTTAAGAGATCTTGTGGGTAAAGCAGGGCAGCTCTGCAGAGTCATGACCAATGGTATTCGAATACGCCGTACTTTCGGTAAACGAAGCTGTGTTTTATGGGTGAATCCAGTGACAAAGCATAAGTAGGTTTGAGAATGATTTGGGAATATTGCAAGTTGGTAATCAAGTTTGAAACCCCTTTTTAATATTAAAGTTACGCTTTTAAGTCTTTAACTGAGTTACAACTAAAACTGCACCCACATAAAATAATAACCTTGTTTCCCCTTTTTATGATATATCCTGCATGTAGTTAATGATAGTCTCCGTGTGACTTGTTGAGTATGGTAGTAGTACTCATACTTGCTAAAAACATCAACAGAAATAACCTGCAACATGGAGGCAGATGAAGACGAAGTGGAGTACTACGATATAGATGACGCTTGGATTTAGGGTTGTCTTTCGCTCAGGCGTGCCTGTGGCGTCTTTTGCTGTAGTGTATCTAAGGGCCGTTTGCTCTTCTGTAAAACTTGGCTTTTAGCCCTTATATTGTAATAAAGTTGGCTTCGTCTTAAGCATGTGTTGGCAATGTTATACACTCAATTGATGTAACTCGCGGCTGAACAGTTCTGGTCAGTTGTGAGGGATTCATAATACTCCCAGAAATGGGGGTGTTACAATACATATACATGTGGGTAAAACATATTGGACGAGCAAAGGCTCACAAGTGAACATTGACACATGATGAATTTGGAGTTTGATCCAGAAACATATTGGATGAGCAGAGACTCGCTTGCAAAATATGAAAAAGACATTATGAGAATGAGTTTGATCCTGAAATTCCTCTAAATGTTTTTTTTTTTGGAATTTCGAAAACTTTGAAGGCTTGGTTTTCACGGGGTTTGCAACATTTAGGTTTTCACTGTCCCCATTAACAAGAACAAAATATGTAGTCATAAGAAAAACAACACTAATCTTACTCCTGAGTCCTGGCCACCATTTCGCCACAGACAATGTGTAACACTCGCATTTCATATTCACATGAGCAATACTTGTACATGCCCCAGTGAAACGTGATGGGAGTATAACACCAACAGAGTTGAACTGAATGTATTACTGTAGTTCCATCCATTAATATTACAGATATAAAAAATGATAATATTCATATACAGCTGCATTTTTTGTGATGCAGGAATCTACATCAAGCACTGTGCAAGGCAATGCAACTCAATTAGCCGTAAAAGAATCGAATTAGCTGGTCGACTATAGCGATATACCTAGAACAATTTTGATAAGCTATATGCAAGTAGTGGAAGATGGATTTACACCAATACTGGCCCACTTATGCTAGGGACGAATAACAGAACAATCTTTTCTAATCGTGTAACTTTCTCTGTGTGACTGACCGACTAGATCTACATCGATCCCAGCTAGTAGGTACTACGTCGCATGTACAAGTGACTCCACACAGACAAATCGGCGTTGTTCAGTGTGAATTACCATTCTGCTTGGTCGAGTCAGGCGATGCATATCCATAAGGGTTCTTGCTAGCCCAGTTCCACTGGTCCCTGCACATTTCTGCGATGCTGTATTTTGCTCTGTAGAAGGAAGGTTGATATTAAATAACCAAAGGAATGTCATCAATCATAAAAACAATAAAATTTCTTTTTATATCTTACTTCCAGTTGAGTTCTCTCTCTGCTTTAGCAGTTGCTGCAAAGAGAATCTCGGCATCACCAGGGCGTTGCTGACCGATGACCAGCGGGATTTTCTAACAAAGGAAACAAGAACATATGGATAAGGAAAGAAGGCATAAGAAGGAAACAACTCATGCAAGTCTTGCTATCATTGGCATTTGGCAGGAGAGCTAACCATTAACATACAGCTTGTTGCACTTGCACATTCCAACTATCAACCACAAACAAATTTCTAGAGGCCCTCATATGATGAATTCCATAAGTTTCACCTAACTATTGGTAACGAGCATGAAGGGGTCTAAGCATCATAACACAAGCTGTTCATCAGAATAGTATTTAAAACAGGGGGTTGGTGAATGCCATGTTCTTTCTCCTTCCTCCCCCTTCTCAGAAAACGATTCACGTGTGAACCACTTCCCTCCCGTCTCAAAGCATCTGCGCCAACGGGTAGGACCAACACACAGGTGAAGTGCTCTTTGTCTCGTCCGCCTCTCTCCAGCCCCACGAGCTCCAATGGTTTCCCCTCTAAGAAAACTCGGTGCCGACTAGTGGGCCTCTTCCTCTCGTGTGATACAAAAACCGAGGAAATATTAGATCTCTGGATGCCGCCACACCACGCTTGTCACCGCCTTCCTCCCCCGATGTTGTCCCACCACACTAGCTGACGCCAACGACGACGACCTTCGCGGCCCTCATCTCACGCCACAACGCATAGCCTACCGCCTTATGGGCTGGTGCAATCCCTTCACGCTTCCTCGATTAGGCCAGCGCAAATGGTCAACCAAGCATACCGTCATGGCGGTACATGGCAGACAGTGTCCTCGCCATGCTGAAGCTAGCCAGGCTACGCAACGAATTTAGCGCTCGTAGCACTGATGGCATTGCCGAGTTCGACCTCCTTCCCTAGACATCATGAAGCTGGCCATGCTCTGTGATGTGCCACGCGCAGCTCCCACCTCCTGCTTCCTCCACTGTGGTCACCGTCTCCTGTGGAACAACCCACGGCCCTAAATCAATGCAACGACGTGCTTTTTTGCTCACTACATGCTCGTCAAAATGCCTAGCCCATTCCTGATTTGTTGTTTCTCCCTTTTTTTTAGTTGGTTCTTCATCGTATGAGGTTCTTGAATTTTCAATTTTTGGTTTTGGATTTTGATAAGTGACATAGGTGATAGGAACAAGCCGAACAAGGTTGCTTTCCAAATTGGTGCGCCATCACTGTTTCCCACAAAAAAAATGGTGCATCATCCATATGCACTTGAGCAAGGTCGACCCATTCTAAGTGGTTTGTTACATACATCTATTATTATGCTAAGATTTATTAAAATTACTGGACGTTGTTGCTAGGGATGCAAACGGATCGAATACAGACGGATAATGTCTCTACCATATTTGTTTTCATATTTTTTTCTCGGATGCGGATACGAATACGGATACCTCGGATACAAATACAAATACGAATAATATCGAATACAGATACGGAGTGAATATGAATCGAAACGAATACGGTCACGAATATTTATCGGAACATGAAAAACCCCTTAAACTATACATCCAAAATCAATGAAAACACATAAATAGTTTATCTTGTCAAAACATTCATGAAATCTAAACAAGCATAAATATTTTTATCCACAATAGTCATACCGTTGTACATATTTTAAATCTTCAAGTGGCAGTTAATTTTTCTATAATCCTAAATAATTCTTAATGGATTTCTACCATTTACATGTGACTAATAAATTAATTAAGTATTTAAATTTGCATCAAAATGATTTAAACAGGAGTACATCAATTAATCGATACAAATTTTAATCCACCGACAATATTAAATTTTTTTAATAAACATAAATATTTGCTAGTGGTGCTTGTAATTTAATATGACTAAGGAATCTAATGCCTAATGGTAATGGAGGCTTATGGCTTGGTTGGACTAGTGGGCTGGTGGCAGGGAAGATGGAAGAGGCTAACTTGGGCTGGGCAATGTTGGGCTGAAATACCGGATATCCGTTTTCGTATTATCCGGATAATCTCATTCGTACCTGTATTCGTCGGATATCAGGCCTACTGTATTCATATCCGTATCCGACAAAAAAATCCGTATTCGTATCCGATCCGAGAATTATCCGAAGAAAATCCGATCCGACACAATCCGTATCCGTTTTCATCCGGATCGGTCGGAAACTATCCGATCCGTTTTCACCCCCAGTTGTTGCTATTTGTTTTAGATATTATCAGAAAGATCCTTTCTGTTTGATGCAAATTGACGATATAGAAATCGAAGGAGAGTAACAGGTGTGGCATTGGAGCATTGTGCCATCCAACCTGGTGAGTATTTTCTGTATTTCGTTACGTTCCCTTATATCGAGGATCATGGCAATACTATTTTGGTTCAGTTCTTTTGCATTGGTTTACATGAAGCATGGATTATAATTGGTAAGTTGCGAGGTGTCATCAACAGCTCAAGGGCGTCAATGACTCAGTAGAGAGTCAAAGCAAAGTTTCAAAAGTTATGTGTACTCTTTGATTTCTCATTGTTCATGACGAAATTTTGATCTATGCTTCGAATGATCGGACCAAAAGTTAGTGATGGCGGTGGAGTGCAACCATGCCAATGTAACAACGAGAGCAGTTTTAGAAAAGGATTTGTTTTCGCGGTTCTTTCTTCAGTTAAAATTTCCATTACACCATTTTAGTCAATTCTTGAATAGTTGAGTGGATGGAAACAGGGGTGAACCCAACAGGGGGGAGCTAGGGTGGGAGAACCCCTAGTACCGGTCAAACCCTAGGTACCCCCTGTAGCACAGTCATCCATCTACCATTACAAAGGAAGTGAGGTTTAGAGGTTGAAGAAGAATAAGACTCTATAAGCACTCTTTTATTTTAATCCTAGGTCTGTCGCTGGACGAAAGATTGCACATATATGATGTGTATATCATGGACCCTGGCTGTAAATGTACAAGTGTAGTAGAATGTCTCTGAGCTTGTGTTTTGTTGAAATGGTGCTAGGTTATCCACTCACCACGATGATGGTACTGGTCTACAACTTGTACAATTGTATGATGTAGGTATTATTAACAAAGGAAATTCCCCTTAGTCAAAATTCGTTCAATAGAAACTTTTTGTGGGTGAGCAAGTATCATTTAATGTTTTCTTTTAAAAAAACTAAATAGTTTGCTTTTTTGGAAAGTTGATGTATGCAATGATTACAGGCTATTTCAATGGATATGGGATCACTATACACTCTGAGGTTAAGGTAGTCCTCCAAAGGGCTTTAGGTAGTGCTCCAAAGGTCTTATAAGCCCAAGCTTCTATCTTTTTTGCACTATAGCTGCTGTTAGCTTTTTATGCGTAATTAAATTTAAAAAAAAGTTATATCATCACAGACAATACAAAAGAATAAAGCAAAAAAAGCAAAAGCAAAAAAAAAAAGCAAAAAGCAAAAAAAGATGAAATTAAGAAACTAGAAGCCAGAAGCAAAAGTTCGTTAGAGCTAGGCCTGAAGTACATGAATGCCTAGAACGATGACAACTGTTGTACAGACACGGGTGGTGCAAGTTGAGCATGGTGGCAGAGGGGGGTGCAGGCTATAGCGGAGCTTGACTGGATGTAGCGGCAGAGCTGGAGGAGTGGTGTAGGTCGGTGATGGGGCAGAGACATGACACGGGCCAAGGTGGAGCTTGACTAGACGCTTCGATGAAGTCATGCCGTTGTGTAGGTAGAGCCCACACACGGTGGCTCGGCTAATATAATTTTTTTCCAGAGCAACGCATGGTCATTCAGCTAGTATATTAAGAAAACTGAATCTTGTCAGTAATTCTATGTATCTGCTAGTTCCTGTCTTCCTGATCTCAAGTTCTCAACTTGCTTGTGCAATTGTCAGTTGCCAATTGTCAAATAGTCTCAGCCTAAGCCTGTAAAGCCCTACATAATCTGCTGGATTAATCCAAGGATTGCTTGCATACCATTACAATTCAGCAGAGTGGAGTTGCTAATTTGTGAGATATGCTAACCAGCAAAAGATACCATGGCAAAAACACAGGGACTCACATGTCAAAAACCCCAAATATATCAAATCAGACATACCTTTCCAGAAGCCTTCTCAAATGCATTGACTATCTCCAACACTGACGTCCCCTTTCCAGTTCCAAGGTTGTATGCTTCACATCCTACAAGTAGAGTTGAATTTTAGAACAAGATTCAAGTCATTCAACTACAAAACAAACAGGTTTGAGCATCCAGTGCACTGAGAAGTAGAAGAAATTGGAGTTTGAGCGCTCAATTATTCGCATGGACCTAAGTTAAAGAATCAAATAAAATGAACATTCTTTCTCTATATTTAATGGCTTGGGAAAATGCAAAGCAAAAGAGTAGTTAGTAGTTACAATGTTACAAACATATGTCTGGAAAGTGGTATAAGCATTTGTGACAAAGTATTTCAGAGGGCAGTCAATTGTGCAAACCTATGTTAGATGAGTTTTCAAAAAGCTTCCGTAATGCAGCAATATGTCCCTCAGCAAGGTCAACCACATGAATATAATCTCGTACCTGCACATCAAGCAAAAAGTGTCCTTAGTATATGGGAATAGAATATTCAATACCATCTAAACTGCAGGTTTCACAATACTATTCCTAAAATGCCTTCGTTGGCATATGGAGCTCGCAAAAGTACTTGGGAAGGAATTGCAAGACAAACTCAGATTGGCAGGATGAAGCACATTGGTCGAAACAAATGAAACAGGAACCACTGTCATCAAACTAGGATGTGGGTTTTATTTGCTGTCCTCTTTGCGTTGATCCTTTTTCGAAACCCACGCATTAGGGGCCTAATGGTACTCCTCTGAGGAGACTAGGATTTGCTCTTTACAGTAAATTGTAATAACATCAGAAGTGCCCACATGAAAACATGTTGTACTAGGATATTATCTGGTAGCTCTGTGAACTGCCTCTGAAAGATAAAATGGTAACTAATGCATCGTTCATTAATTTATTCACAACACTGAACCAGATATGCAACACGGGTCCAAGCATTAGCCACATGCAAACTTGAGAACTTCTCAGACACACCCATAGTACAGAGATACAAAGCTGACCAAAAGCTAAGTTGCATGATCAAACAGAGACTGGGGCAAGCCTTTTCTAGCTATAGTGCTATACAACTTGTCTCAAGTCCTGTGATTATTTTTCTTCAGTTATTTGCTTGCAAGAAGTCATATTCTAATAAGCACTGCCTGATTCCATTAGTTACTACAGAAATTTCAAATTGAAGGGACCCAATCTTAAGCATCTGTCAGCTGATACTACTGTTTCTAGTGTTGATCTCTATATATTTCAGTAAGACGTCCTATAGAAAAATCTACTGCATAATATGTGGTCTTACTATCAGTAACTAAAATCTAGTAACTGATGGAACATGAACTGATTGGATCATAATTGCAATTGGTGAGGTAAAGTAACAAGTAACTGAGAATAGCATGATGGAAAAATACCCCTGTCCCATCTTTCGTTGCATAGTTATTTCCAAAGATTGTCAGTGATGGCCTCCTCCCAACAGCAACTTGCTGAACGAAGGGCATAAGGTTGTTAGGAATTCCACATGGGTCTTCACCAAGGTATCCACTGGGGTCAGCCCCGACCGGATTGAAGTACCTAAGTAAAATGATCCTCCATTCAGAATCTGTATGGTAGATATCATGGCATATCTCTTCGGCTATAAGCTGCGATTAACATGAATGATTGCAATCAGTTAAAAGACTTGGTGCAAAGATTTATGCATGGGAAAAGAAGAGTAGCATACCTTGGTTTTGCCATATGGATTGTGTGGAGTGAGAGGAAACTCCTCTGTGCAGGGTGAGTTCTTAGGTGATCCATAAACTGCAGCTGATGATGAGAACACCAACTACAACATTTGAACACATAAGAAAACAAACATGCATGTCATTATGACAGTATCAGTCTGATATGAACAATAAATAAACAACTGACTTATCCTCAAACAAACTGTCAATGGTTGACAGGATTATTGAATTTCAGTTACATGTATCAAGAAAACTATTGAATGTGGTGACAATGTCTAGTAGGTGCATTGATCAATTGTTACAATTTACAAGAGTTGGATCTAAGACCAGATAAAATGAGGTTGAGTACAAATGAATTCCACTGCAGTCTGAATGTCTGATACATCATTGGATGGGAAAGTAGAGAAACCTAGAGTTTCCTTTAAAATGAGATGTACAAACAAAAAAAAATAGAACAGAATAATTCCGATAATTAGCAATGTTGATATGTTAGAGGTTACTACTGTTCAAAGCATTAAGTACAAATTTAGAACAGAATCTAAATAATGAATTAAAAAACATCAGTTAAGAATGTTTATGCATATGAATTCAGAAAGGGAATCACGTCAAGAAAACATCCTCATGGAATACAAGGTACCCCACAGATATAGGAATGGTAAATACCTTCTTACACCCATGGGCTGCCATAACTTCCAGAAGATTTATTGTGCCAGCAACATTATGGTCGTAATAAAGCAATGGCTTCTGCACACTTTCACCCACAGCTTTCAGTCCAGCAAAGTGAACAACAGCATCAAATCTGGAGAACAGGTATTTTAAGAATATAAAGAAGTTCTCTGCCCTTACACATAACAAAACAACCAAAGCATTGAACAAGTAAAGAATGAACAGAAGTATATTGATTGCTATTATATATTGTGTTTTACCTTGTTGAAGCAAAAACCTTTTCCAGTGCATCCTTGTCACGGATGTCAACCTGCACGAGCAGAGAAGTCAATAATGTTGCATTTATGTCCCTGAAGACCTTTAACAATTACACGAGTAAGATCAAGAAGTCTAGGGTTTAAATACATAATCTAACAAAGTAACAATGACTTCCAGATCCATCTGTAGCACATGAAGCGATAGTTTTTCATTTTGCGAGGAGAAGAGAGCTTTATTAATTACTCAAGAACTGAAATACAATAAATTTGCAGAATGCTGTTGCTCATCAAGCAATAGATGTGCCTAAGAATACCATCAAATGCTTCATATAGTAAGGACAATACTGATGTAACAAATAAAAATTGGATCATGTCACGCATACTCTAGTGAGTAGTGACTTATTTCTTATCAGAGAAAAGGGTATCAACAATATATTATAGCAATATAACTGGATAAACTCATGCAAATATTTCTGAGTGGAGTTGGGAGAACACAGTTGCACAACTATGAGCTGACAAGTGAGATTGCACGTGCGTTGTCCTCCATTGCAACAACCCAATCCAACCCAACCAAAAAGAAAGATTTTTAATATTTTATCAACTTAGTACTTCGGTAATAACTGCAAGATGAAATAAAATCATCTGGTAAGTTTCCTGTGACCATTTCTAGTCAGGAACTTGATAGAAAAAGGAAGGTACATTTATCAACATGGAAAATGCTTTGCTGAGGAATCATTCACTTCATTTCTGCTTCGCATGCAAGAAAAGGTCATCCCAATCTTTTCCCAAGCAACAAGTCCCATTTATGCTAATCGTTCACCAGCATATTAGGGAGATTTATTCATTAAACCGCTTATACTTTCACAACACAAGCACATGGCATGCAGCAAATAGCAATGCTACAGTCTAACTTTTGACTTAGAATCCTAATCCTCATGTTAGTTCTTTCTTTTGACATACCGGGTCCAAAAAAAAAAGTCTTTGCTTCCACAAAAACTTACAGCCTGATATAGGTCATGTTCTGGATACTATGTAGGAAAGGACTAATTCAATACAATCACCCACCTTTATATAAAGATTTCAAATTTTGTGAAATCTCTTACGATCCTTGAGTAAGCTCAAAATCAGCACTAAGAAATAATTAGCATATTATCAGAAACCTCTATAGGCAGTACCAAACTTTTCATCTTTACAAGAGGTAACCTATATCATTCTGACAATTGCAAGCGAGAAGCCAAATCTTCAATGGATCTTGCCAAATGTCACAATTCTATCCAATTATACATCAAACAAAAGTGCATTTGGGAGATTTTCACCTAACCCATTCCTTCTATTTGGGCAATTGCCAGAGGAAGCCCAAGAAAATACTCTTTGAAGCTGCCAGTCAACACATGCCAACAATAGGAGAAGTGCTTCTTGATAGAACTCGAAGGATTGCAGAGGCTTCGGAGGAGGTAGGGATGCGGGCGTGGTGCCTGGGCCTTAGCCCCTTGGCGGCGTGTGGGAGCCGTGAGGCGAGGGCGACGATGGAACAGAGGGAACGATGCGGCTGGGAAGCCTGCAACCGGATGTTGCTCTGCTTGTTTATTCAATCCCCTGGTGAGGCTATTTATCCTCCCTAACAAACCAATCTAGATTCTAATACTTATGGAAAGAAAAGTAGTAAACCTAATGAGGGAAGGTCTTATGAGTCCAGGACTCTCCTAATAGCCGGTTTGTGCTTCTCCCGTGCGTTTCCGGCGCGCATACGGGATGCCGGTCATAACATCTCTCCCTGCCTACGCAAACAGCTCGTCCTCGAGCTGAACGTCGGGGTAGATCTCTTGAAAGTGCGGTAGTTGTTCCCAGGTGGCGTTGTCGCTGGACATCCCGCGCCACTGGACCAAGACATGCAGACTCCGCGGCGAAGCTGGGCTCGCAGGACGCGTTCCGGGGCGGGAAGAAGTCGGCCGTCGTGCGTAGGCGGCACCGGAGGCGTCGTCGACGGAGGGTCGCCGTGGAAAGGCTTAAGCAGTCCCACATGGAAGACATCATGGAGCCTGACGCCCTCCAGAAGTTGGAGACGGTAGGCCACCTCTCCGATCCGCTCCAGGATTTTGAAAGGTCCCGCGTAGCGCGGCCCGAGCTTCCCCTTGGGCCTCGGCTCCAACGTTTGTGCTGGTCGATGGAGGAGGCGCAACCACACCGAATCACCCACCGCAAATGCCAAGTCGCGGTGGTGGTCGTCGTAGTAGCGTTTGGCGTACTGTTGTGCTTGGAGGAGGCGTTCACGGACCACTGAGAGAAAGTCATCACGGTTAAGCAGTAGGGTCTCCACCGTATCCGTCCTGGCGGCTACCGTGTATGTCGATGGCGGCGGGGCGGCCGTGAGACTACAGAACGAATTGTCTTGGCGTGGTATGGAGCAGTATTGTAGCAATACTCCGCCACGTAGCGATCAACCAAGCGCGAGGCCGATCACCCGTAACACAGCGTAGGTACATGGCGATGGCCTTGTTGACGACCTCGGACTGGCCGTCCGTTTGGGGGTGAAAGGCCGTGCTCATACGGAGTTTGACGCCTGCCATCTTGAATAGGTCGCGCCACATGTGGCCGGTGAAAACCGGGTCGCGGTCACTGACGATGTAAGTGGGAAAACCGTGAAGGCGGACAATCTCGTGAAGAAGGCCACGCAGCGGATGTGGCGAGTATGGATGGCCGGCGCGATGAAGTCGCGTGCCAGAAAGCGGTCGGCGATGGTGAGGATCACAGATTTCCCGTGTACCTTCGGCAAGCCTTCGATGAAGTCCATCGAGATGTCGGCCCAGACCTGGGATGGTACGTCGAGGGGCTGCAAGAGGCCTGCTGGCTGCAGAGTTTCCGTCTTGTTGCGCTGGCAGGTGAGGCAGGAGCGCACGTAGTCCCGTACCAATGCCCTGTCGCCGGGGATGTAGAAGTCCGCTCTCAGTCGTTGGAGTGTCTTCTGGGTGCCTTCGTGGCTGGTCGCATGAGCCAGGGAGAGCACCTGGTTGCGCAAATCGTTTTGCGTTGGTACGAAGATGCGCGAGCCGTAGAGCAGGAGTCCGTCGGCTGTGCGCCAGGGCTCCCCAATGGCGCCATCCTGGAGCTGCTGACAGAGCCGGCCCGCCTCTTCGTCGGTGGCTGTCGCGGCTCGGATCTCGTCGAAAAGGTGGAATGAGGGCGCTGAGATCGCATGGAGTGCGGCTGAGTCCGAGTCGCGGCGCGAGAGGGCGTCCGTCACCGTGTTGAGGCGCCCAGGACGGTATTCAATTGTGAAATCAAAGCCGAACAGCTTGCTAATCCACTGGTGCTGCGGAATTGTCGAGAGGAGCTGGTCCAGCAGAAACTTGAGGCTGAAGTGATCGGTGCGGATGAGAAAACGGCGTCCCAGTGCGGACGCCCGGTCTTGAACGGCTGCACGAGGCCGATGAGCTCCCGCTCATCGCCGCTAACGAGATGGCGGGCGACAAGCGGTACGTGAAGAATGCGAGGGCCCCGGCATCCTGGTGGAGGACGGCACCGAAACCAGCGCCTGAGGCGTTGCAGTCGACGATGAAAAGCTGGTCAAAGACAGGCATCTGTAGGACTGGTCCCGTCGTCAGGGCGTGTTTGAGCGCCTGGAATGCTACCGCGGCATCGTCCGACCAGGTGAAAGCGTCTTTGCGCAGGAGTTTTGTCAGCGGAGCGGCGATCGTGCCGAAGTCCCGGATGAACTTCCGGTAGTAACCAGCGAGGCCCAGGAACCCGCGCAAACCCCGGGTCGGCGGGGCACCGCCATGGTGGCAATGACCACCTTATCGCCGTCCATGGCGGCGCCCTTGGCGAAGATGACATGGCCGAGGTAGGCGACCGAAGACGCCCCGAAAGAGCACTTGGAGCGCTTGAGGTGCAAGGAGTGGGCGCGGAGTGCATCGAAGACGAGGCGGACATGCTGCAAATGCTCGGACCATGACGAACTGTAGATGAGTATGTCGTCGAAGAACACGAGCACGAACCGACGGAGGAAGGGACGGAGGACGTCGTTCATAAGGGCCTGGAACGTAGCCGGCGCGTTGGACAGGCCGAAGGGCATGACGAGGAACTCGAAGTGGCCGTGGTGGGTTCGGAAAGCCGTCTTCTCGATGTCGTCCGGGTTCATGCACACCTGGTGATAGCCGGAACGGAGGTCCAGCTTGGTGAAATACCGAGCGCCATGGAGCTCGTCGAGTAGCTCGTCAACCACCGGTATTGGGAACTTGCCTTTGGAGGTCTTGTCGTTCAGCGCACGGTAGTCGATGCAGAACCGCCAGGAGTTGTCCGCCTTCTTGACCAAGAGCACCGGCGCAGAGAACGGCGAAGTGCTTGGTCGGATGATGCCTTGCTCCAACATGGCGGCACACTGACGCTCTAGCTCATCCTTCTACAGCTGAGGGTAGCGGTAGGGGCGGACGGCCACCGGTGCGGTGCCCGGCAGGAGGTGGATGCGGTGATCGTAGGGTCGTGCCGGTGGAAGGCCCTTTGGTTCCTCGAAGATCATGCTGTATTGGTGCAGAAGGTGATACAAGAGGGGTTGCGGCGGCTCCCCGGTGATGGCGTGAAGGGCCGGCTGTGGGATGTCATTGCGTGGGAAGCCAAGGCCCTTCCAAAACACTCGCCTGTCGCCCCTCCAAAACGTCATGCAGAGGTCCTCGAAATCCCAAAGAATGGGTCCCAGGGTTCGGAGAAAGGCAACACCGAGGACGAGGTCGTAGCCGCCTAGGTCGATGCCGTAGCAGCTGATGGAGAAGTCCTCGGGTCCGACACTCATGGCGACGTTGCGAGCCACGCCCTTGCAGGGGACCCGGTCGCCATTGGCCACCGCCACCCGCATATTGGCGCTGTCCGTTGTCTCCCAATGAAGTCGGCGCAGGGCTTCGGTGTTGATAAAATTGTGGGTTGAGCCGGAGTCCAGCAACGCCAGAAGCCGGTGGCCGTGGATATTGACGTGGAGGTGCATGGTGTCCTCCGTGCGAATGCCAGCGATCGCATGAAGGGATACCACCGGCAAATCAGACGCGGTCTCATCTACCGCCGCCGCCGAGTCGTTGGTCGTGTCGTCGTCCGGATAATCGGTGACCTCAATGAAAAGCAATACCGGAACTTGTGGCGCGGACGTCTTGCTCATCGCGATTATGCAGAGTCCCAGCCTGCGTCGGTCTGTCAGCTCGGCCGGGGAGAGACGGCGGAACGGTCGCGGTGCTGCCGGTGATGCTGTGACCGCAGGCGACGTCGGCGGCATGAGGGCTGGTGCGGCCGGAGTTATGGTGGCCGCCCGCTGCGATGTAGGAAGGGCCGTCGGCGGCCGCTGGAAGGGGCGGGGCGGCCGTTGCAACGACGCTAGTGGTGTCGTCTCGGCGCGGCGCTCATATGCTCTCGCGAGATGCATTGCCGTCTGCAGATCACGGGGCTCACGCAGTTCGACGTCGATCTTGATATGTTCAGGGAGGCCGCCGGTGAACAATTCCACCTTCTGGGTTGGCGTCAATTGTGGTGCGTAACATAGAAGCGCATTGAAGCGCTCTTGATAGTCTTGGACGGTGGATAAGAAAGGCAGTCGGGCGAGCTCCGCCAGGCGATTGGCGCGGATTGGCGGTCCGAAGCGGAGGTGGCATAAGTCCTTGAAGCGCTCGCATGATGGCATGCCCTCGTCCTGCTCCAGGGCATAATACCATGTCTGGGCGGCGCCCACGAGATGGTACGAGGCGAGCCAAACGCGATCTGAAGCCATGGTGCGCTGGCCACGGAAGAACTGATCGCACCGGTTGAGCCAATTGAGGGGGTCCTCCCTGCCGTCGTAGGAAGGGAAGTCGAGTTTGTGGAAGCGAGGGGCGCTCAGGCCGATGTTGACACCCCCGGATCCACTCTCCGACCCGGCCGGAAAGGACGGCCGCATAGGGAGCTGTGGTCCCGTGGGAAGCAGTGACGGCGAATGGGGAAACTGAATTTGGTGGAGGGGAATCGGCAGCGTGGTGGCGGCGGGCAGGGTGGATGTGGAACTGGCGGTGGCGGCGGCTGTGGTGGGCGCTGCCGACCGGGACTCCAAGGCCTCCATGCGCGCGGAGAGGGTCGCCATCTGCTGGGCGAGCTCGGCCAGTGCCTTGGCGATGGGCTCGGCCGGCGGCGGCGGTCCCTTCGGCTGCTTGCCGCCCTCCTCGCCTGGCATCTCTGATACCAAATTGATAGAACTCGAAGGATTGCAGAGGCTTCGGAGGAGGTAGGGATGCGGGCGTGGTGCCTGGGCCTTAGCCCCTTGGCGGCGTGGGGGCCGTGAGGCGAGGCGGCGATGGAGCAGAGGGACGATGCGGTGGGAAGCCT
Organism: Bonia amplexicaulis; assembly: GCA_036346245.1. NCBI lineage: Eukaryota > Viridiplantae > Streptophyta > Magnoliopsida > Poales > Poaceae > Bonia > Bonia amplexicaulis. Next base: position 8,581,977 of record CM070759.1, on the reverse strand, counting down.
GCAACCGGATGTTGCTCTGCTTGTTTATTCAATCCCCTGGTGAGGCTATTTATCCTCCCTAACAAACCAATCTAGATTCTAATACTTATGGAAAGAAAAGTAGTAAACCTAATGAGGGAAGGTCTTATGAGTCCAGGACTCTCCTAATAGCCGGTTTGTGCTTCTCCCGTGCGTTTCCGGCGCGCATACGGGATGCCGGTCATAACACTTCTATGCTCCCCAAAAGAAAACAGCATAGATCCTAAAGAAAACTAGCAAATTAGGAGCTGAGGAGCTAAGACCACCAAACTATTACCAACCACAAATGTTCTTGGATCTGTACAGTTTTCTTTCAGGGACCATACACAATCACTCCAAGTCTCCAACAAAAGAATAGAACATGGAAAAGCAAGATATACGCATCATGCTCCTCAGATCACCTAGGTCTGACCTTTATGAAGGGACATTGTTTTTACACAATCAATGTCCAACACAACAAATTGTCAAGAGATAAGAAGAATTTGGCAAATCTTGCAGTTGACTCAATCGACTATGTGCAGTGACTCAGAAAAATCCGGATAGAAGAAAGGACTACATATATTGTTACTCTAATTGCATAAGGCAAGTCCTCAAGAACAAGGACATGGCATTTGTTTATGAATCAATCACTTTGATTTTGTCAATTACAGTATCAGATCAATCAGAATATTGGATTCATTAGCCAACTACCCTGATTTTTTCAATGAAAATAACAGATAGATCAAATTATTGGAGCCAGCCAACTACACAATTCCGTAATAACGATGTGATTCAAGTTTATGCATTGACCAAAGAAGGCACTGGCACCGTGTAAACCTTCCCAATTGGGCAGATATAAATGCAGTCCTCAACTAACACCTTAAATACCAATTCCATTCCTTAACAACTGCAGCTCAGATTTTGCAATTAACCCAAAATCCAAATTAGAATAACCACAATGATGCTAACCAAAGGTTCCATTGCTAGTACAGAATTACCCCTGATTCACCACTTAAATGATCCAAATACCTAAGAGCATGGAAGAAAACTTTTGACAGACAAGCACGCCATCCCACTAAACTGACAAGGACCGACAACGTAGAGCAAAGAGATACCAGATACATACAAGGTCCAGTCACATTGCATAGACAAAATCCCTTAGATAGGATAAGAGAATATCCCTTTTCCCTCTTCACCATCTTCCATCTACCACGATCAAGTGAAACATCAGGCAACCAAACAAAAGTTACAGAAATCCATGATTTTACCACATAATCTGATAATCTGCAGCCCAGATCATCCAACAATGTCCCAATTAACCACGGACACCCTACGTTCACTGCACCAAACCAATTCATATTTTCATAGAGCCGTTAGCCAAAATCACTCCGATTCATAGAGTCGTTCGCCAAATAACCAAAAGAAAAGAAAAACAATCAAACTTCCTTCATCAATCCGTCATCTTTACAAACAAAATAATCAAACTTAACCATGAAACAACTACAAAAGCACAGGCGGTAGGCCCCACGACTGCAGGGAGATCGGCATAGTACCCCGAAAGCGATGTAGGCGTGGGCGAACAGCCAAACACACGTCGGCTAATTCTTAGGCCTCGTTTCAAATAGCGATAAAAGCCAAAACCATTTATAACCCGTTTGCTTTTTAACATAACTTTTTCCTTCCTTTTTTCCTTTTTTTTTCTTTTGCATATCCGTGAAGATATAACATAACGTGTTTTCCATTTTTTTTCTATTTTCCCTTCATTTTTCTTTAATTAATTACTTAAAAAACTTTCAAAAGCCACAACTAAAAATAAAAAAACAAAAGTTCTGTTTTTGAGCTAGGACTTATGACTTTTAGTTACAGTTTATTAATGTAATAAATAGTGAAATGTGGCCACAAAACCAACCGAATTGGCACTAATCCAGCACAACTGCACTTGATTAAACACACCGAAAGCAGAGGGCTCACAAACACAACGCAGAGGCCGTACGCAGCACGCCGCGCAGGGGATCTACCGGTGCCCGCATTTTAAGGAGAGCACCCGACCGGCGAGCGAGCACCGACGACAGCAGGAGGGATCAGCGCGCGCGGAACCGGCAGCGGCAGCACTACCAGTACTACAACATTGTTTGCCGGTAACCGCACGTACGTACCCTGTGGAAGGAGAGGTTGCGCGCCTGGTCCCCCGCGAGCGCGGCGACGCGGCGGACGGCGAGCTCGGAGGAGTTGCCGAGGCTGTCGACGATGACGGCGCGGAACCCGCCGCGAGCAGCTGCAGCACGGCGTGGCTGCCGATGTACCCGCCCCTCCCGTCACCAGCACCGTCCTGCTCGGCCCCGCCCCGCCGCCTCGTCCACCGCCATCCCCAACCCCTCCCTCTCTCTCTCTCTCTCTCGACTTTTGGGGCGCGGATCTACGCTGCTACGACGGAACGAGGGGAAGGGAGGAAGACGGGGAGGCGAGGAATGGGGGAGGAGAGAGAACGAGAGAAATTTGAATGCGAGGCCGGGGGTGGCTCGGTCCGCGTGCCAGTGGACAGGAGGGCACGTCGGTGGGGCCCGCGGGGCAGGGACGGGGGCGCGCGCGAGCTCCTTCCTTGCGGGCGCGCCGCGTGCCCGTGTCGGTCGCGGCGTCGCCACTTGGATCGTGAGCTCGGGTTGCTTCCGAGGCGAGGAGTCCTCTCGTCTATAAGTCGCCGCGGAATCGGAATCCATCGGGCGTCGCTTGCTACGCTACGCTAGCACCTCGGATTACTCGCCTTAGGCTTTGTTTATCGTTGCTTAGATGCCTTATACGTGTTTGTTTATTCGTAGGTTTGAAGTATTCTTGAGACCGAGTTAACGGGGGCGTTCTTTCATGCTTGGTCTATAGTTTTTTTATTTTTGGTTTTTTATAAAAAAATACGAAAAAAATAGTCGTATGTGATTTTAATTGATATTGTTGAAGTCGCTATAGTATATATTACAATTAACTTGTAGATCCCGCATTATAAGGACGCACCGTTTAAAAGTAATTACTGTAGCAAAAGTGAAAAACAATAAACAGTAAAACCCACCCAATGAATCGAGCAAGAGTGATATCTAATTTCATTAGAAATCGACTTATTTTAGTATTTTTACCGATTAATAAGTATAATTAAAATAATTATAAACTAAACCAACGCACTCTACTGATGAATGTTTTTCTACTCCGACTTGCAGTTTGTTTGTATTTTGTCACTTATCTATATATCCAGGAAATGGCAATGAATAAACCAAGTGCTGGATCAAATTCAATGACAGCTCGCATATAAGGCTCTGCGTTCCAAACATGAGCAAAGTTTTGAAATAGCAAAGAGCACAGTCGATTGTTAATTGATTCGGTTTACTTGATCAAGACTTTATGGTCATGTTTGTTTAGGCTTGGGCTTTTGGCTTCCCATTTATTTTTTACTATTTTTAAATTTCGTTTTTCTATTTTTTAGATTTTTTAAGTTTTTTTGTCGGTTCTTTTTTCGTATTCGTTTGCATTATACATGTTGGGCTAATTCGTTTTTACATTTTAATTTTTTTAAATTTAATAATATAAAATAAGCCACCATCAATTATAGTGTAATTTCAGTCGGCTACAACAAAATTTTAACCATAAACTATAAAAATTCAGCCCAACTGAGCCTAGCTACTACTCTGACTATCTACTAGTCTTTTCTTCAGTCAGATTAGTGCCGTATTGAACTAGCATAGCATGCAAATCTTGCTAATAGAATCGACCTGCCAACAGTTTTACAGCTTCAAAACGACAAGGACGGCCAAACACTAGTACTCCGTCCTGCCGGTGAATTACCAATTAATTTTAATCATTATTAATTAACTAAACTATACACCGTTAACTTTCCTTAATAACATTTAATCATACACTAATTAACACTCAGTAACACTAATTATAAATAATTATACTTATCAACACTAACCTTAAACTAATAATCATTAGATAGTACTAAAACATGCTAACTAATCATCGCTAATTATCAACCGGCATTTTTTTCTTCAACCAAGTCATCAATATATTCTCTAAAGTTGGATTAGCTCATTCAGAATGGCTTCGTCGCATCCACCCAACCAAATACTAAGGCCCCGCTCGATTGGGCTGAGAAGCTGTAGCTTATAGCTGAAATTGCACTATATCAGTTAAAATTTCACAGTATCTGAAGGTGGCTTATTTGACATAATTAAATTTAAAAAATTAAAAATAGAAAAAATATGCTAAGTCATCACGAACAACACAAACGAATACGGGAAAAAAGAACCGGCTAAAATCTCAAAACAACCAAAAATTCAGAAAAAACGAAATTTATAAATAGTAAAAAATGAGCCAGAAGCTGAAGCCGAAACGAGCGGAACCTAAGACAATCTCAAATCTTGGATGGGATCACATCTACTCTCATCCCATGAACCAAACACTAAACACTATCAAAGTACACAGACTAGTGTTATTATCACAACTCAACATTTTTAACCAGCATGTCTCGTTGGACATACCCCGTGCTATCCCGTTCTTTTTTATCTGAATCTATCTAGCCCAAGATAATCCCGGGATAAAATGCTACCATGATATTCAACATTTTCATTGGTAGGTGTCCAGTAACTATTTAAAATTACCTCTGTAACTGTTGCACCCAAGGAATAGCTCAAACAGAACGTTCACATGTCACCAAATCGGAAGGCACTTTGAGAACGACAAGACCTAATGAAGCTGCTGTACCATATGCCGACCTTTCCTTGCCACTTCCTCTTCCCTCTAGGATTATTTTAGAAACTTGACCCAAAAGAAAATAGCTCGATAGTATCTTTCAAGAAATAAACTATTTTACCCTATGAAATTTGTAAAATATCTGGTTAATCTCCTAAACTGCAAAACCGAATATCGAATCTCACGAACTTACAAAACCGAGTCAATTTACGCCTCGAGGACATTTGGAAGGATGGTTTCACTGACGTGGAGGATATTTTGCCACGTGTGCAACCTACATCACCAAATCTTGCTACAATGGCCTTTGATGATTCATTAATTCATTACGTTGAAGAGGGGATTCTTTTTATTTGCTACTGTTGACTAGGTTGCCATTGTAGCAAAATTTTGGTCGTCAGCCGTATAACGTGCTCTTCTAGTCAATAAATTGCTAGTTTGCCTTCGAAATCTTCACATCGAATAACCTCGGTACATTGACCCGCGCATAAGCTGTTAGGCAAAGACGAGCAGCCAAGCGGACCATTTGAGCGTCACCAAACCACAAAAGGCCCAAAATAAACCCTATTTCATTCGTACACCCGTGGTATCTTTGGAAGTTGACGAGACAAAACATTTGTGATAATCTGGCTAGCAGCCACCACCTCACATGGGGGACTTCCAAGGTTGGACCAGTAGGAGGATGTGGACATTCCTTACACTTCTGCATGACATCCATGCGACGCATCATAGACATTTGCAGAATATCTTCCACGTTTCTTAAACTAATCGGTCCTCACGAATAAACTAACCACAATGGCACATGACTGCATGAGTTAGCTGGAATTGGGAGATTGTTCTCTGGCAGACCAGTGTAGCATGTTGCTGCGGATTGCAGATTTTCTGCCTTGATTATTGTGAGAGATGAGAATATCTCCAGGTGTTGACCATATGCAATTTGGCATTTAATAGATGTATACATACATGGGGGCAGCTCTCTTCATCTGCTCTTTGCTTACTTGAAGGCTTATGTATGCTCCAAGTGCAGCCTGGAAATCAGATTACCAGTAGGTAGTAGCTTCTGAACTCCTGTACCTGCATAACAATACAGGTAAGTGTCAGTACAGGATTTAGGCTGTTGAGGACCAGAAGAACTCTGGACAGGAGTGGTGGCCACAATCCGTGATATGCTTACCTGACAGACATCACGTAGAAATCAAGAACCAGCAAAACCTCATGTGACGATGGTCCCAGATTGACATCATGTCAGAAATCAAATGGCATCTGGGAAGATCTCACCTGTGAGGATGGTGCATGGCACTTCTTCCTCCAGGATATTTTTCATTGTCGCATAGGGTTTTGATTGTTGAACTTCTGGTCATTCATGAACAAAAATAGCAATTTTCCTTCCAGGACAGAAGCGTATGTATCTGTTCTGATGAAAACATGCGCCTCCAAAGCAACAAAATGCTGAAAATGGTTGACAATAGCGCAACAGACGTCACTTTAATACAACAAGCCATCACTTTATCTCACATTTGGCAGAGCGTTTGGTACATTGTGCCAACAAAGAGAACTTCACATTACTGGCAGCAAACAAATACCAAGATCAATGATAGCACATAATAGAATGCCTGGAAAGTTAGTTACAAAATATATCATCCTTTCCCATGCCCATGCAGATAAACAGCTCAGAAGTGAGCTTTGTGTTCTTTATTTACAACCTTGACGTCAAATGTTACATCAGAATGTAGCATCATCTCCACTGTACTACAGAAACCAGCAATTACAAGCACCAGGTCTCCACTCGCTGTCATAACTTTGGTGAAGTCAAGCGTGATGAAAGCAGTGTATCGCTTTCCTCAAGAATCAACCCATTGCAATCCCATGAGCAGGGTTCTTTATGTACATAAGAAACAAGTGAAACAAAGCAAACATGCCGGAGCACAAGGACGTGTTCTACACAGTAAATCTTGAGCTAGTTACATCTCTTCCTGCCATCCTATCAACACGGCGGCGGCCAAAGGGCAAGCCAAATAATGATCGAACCACACCCCCAATCTCTGTCTTGCAGAGTGGGCATACTGCATTTATCTTGAGCCATTTATCGACACATTGCACATGAAAGAAGTGGGTGCAAGGAAGTTCGCGGAGCTCATCGTCGTCTCCGTACTTAGCAAGACAGATGCAGCACACCTGTATCAATATCAGTAGACTTTGACAGTTATCACTTGTGAATCATGCTAAGAGAGCAAATGCGCCCTATGTGAATGAATAATGGTAACAGCTATACTACAGTATTTGGAGAACTTGGCCTCGAGTCACTAGTGGCAAATTGCAATGAGTTGACACACTAACAAATAACAATCCAGCCAAGTAGAGTACAGAATATAACTTGGAATAACCTAAGAGGGCCCATGTCATAGAATAAAGAAATCCCAACGCATGGAAAAGGAGTTCATATATGCAAGGATAAATACATATTTTGAAGGTTCATGAGCTCCATAACAAGGCCGCATTATAATATAAAAAGTGTTCTTTACAAACCAAGAATATTTCCCTAAAGAACTTGAGATCTATATGTGTTACACATTGAGAACAAAAGTAAATTTTCATGCTTCCATGGAGAAGATGTGCAGAAACATCATCACCGACTACAAATATTCTAAAATAAGATAGAGAGAGAATATTACTACATAACACTGAATGCTTATGCTTTCACTTGTGTTGAATAGAGCCATTGTTAGTAAATTACGAAGTATATGAAAGTCGACAAAGCAAATCCCTACAGTACTTGTAGAATATCATCAGACAGGAGAATGATGTGAAATATACTCACAGCATCTTCAGCTGAAACAATCCTTTCCTTCTTAGTTCCTGGGCCCAGGATGCCACCCTCACTAAGATTCTCTGAGCTTGAAGCATGGTCAAGCCCCCAGTTTTTGCATCGTTTGGGTTTGAATTTGTAGGTTGGCAATGCATCTATTAGCTCTTGAGTAGCTCCTCTACTTTGACCCAAATCCTCTTGGCGCAAAACAGAAATTAAGCATGGAAAGCAGCAGCATATCGCTGCACACATGATAAAAGGAATGGCATACCCAACACAACTAAGTGCAAGGAATGCTAAACATAGCCTAGCAAGAGGTAGCAAAGTCAGGTGGAAGTTCAACAAATTATAAAAGAAGTTGAGGGCAATGCAAGTACCTATACATATTGGGAGCGTCCTGAGCATCTGACGAAGTGCTGCGCCCACCGAAAATCCACACATTGCCAACAACAAACCATACAGCAAAGAAACAGTCTACAGCTGTCTTGAAATGATAAGCCAATATACTAGGCCTGTAATGCATAATCACTTCAGGTAACAGCATTCATTTCAAATTTAACATACAACTAACTACTATAAGATCTCGCGTCACCCAGTTCTTCAAAAAGTTACTAGTCGAATTTGAATACTTCAGGCTACAAGTACTAAAACTATCACAAGTCCAATTCCAGTTAACCGGGACATGTTATGTTCCACATTGTTGCATGCTTCTGTCAAGCACAACAACACAGAAATGGACCATCCTCCCACCACTCTAAGGAGACATTGGAAGCAGACATGATAATATTATGCCATGAAGCTGTCATTACAAAAGTCCGTTCTACATACTTCCAAATCCCCAGGTCAATGAAATACTTTTCTATACTTCCAGAGTAAATGAGCAAACAAAAAGCAAATCAGGGTATATAATCACTGAATTTATACAATCAGCAAATAAAGCTTGGCTCAAGAACATATGAATGTGTTATCGTTTGTCGTGCCCATTATATTTTTGAACTTTGAAGTGATTGCTTGTGGCACACTAAAATTGACACCAGACATATCATTAGTGACAGATACAAGTAGATTGGTCCATGTTAACTAAACATATCAACATGATTTTTCTTACACAAGTGGATTATTCTACAAGTATTTACTGTATGCACTCAAAAGACCTATGAAGCTCTCCTTTCTAACAACACCCTTGGGAAGCCATCTAAATGTGTTTCTTTTGCCCAGTTATTAGAACTGACCATGTTAAACCAGAAAAAGAATGTATAATTGCAACTTAAGCAAAGAAAGGGAGCAGAGAAAATTCCCGCACTAAGTTAAATAAAATATTGTGGTAACTACAGACGCCGATACAATGTAAAATAGAACTGAATGTATCTCTATAAATTGAGAGTTTCATTTGCTAATTTCCAAAGTTGTGCATCTGCTGTTACGAGTTTTCTACATACTGTAACATTTTTTATAGCTACCACAAAATTTTGTGTAAATCAATCTAAGATCATTAAAAAATAAACTAATCCTAGGATGCCCTAAAGTTAGTCATTTCATTCAATTAATTATCAGTTTGTTCATTTCATCTTTCAGATTTTTGGATGACGCATATAAGATTATAAGATATACAATGCATGGGAGTAGGACTGCATAGAATGTTTCTGCAACATGTAGAAACTTAGGAAATTCAAAATGAAAAATAAATATGGAGTTACAAATTACCTTGGACAAGAAATTGTGATACATCCAAGATGCAAGACAGTACCACTGGTACGCTGATTGCGTCCTTCTGATGATTGAGAGGAAGTCAAAGTAGGATAGATTGTAGGTGGCTGTTCAGGTTCTTGCTCCGAAGGTCTGTTTCGATGGACATAGCGCCAATAAATTAGAGGAAGACTTGAAATGCAGCCAACCGTATAACCAATTATCCATGCAAATAAAGGGGCATGGGGATGTTCCTGTCTTGAAAACATGAGGATGACGATAGCAGCTATAATCTGTGCTACATATATGACAAGTTCAAACGAGATCCATAAACCAGAATTCCAAGGACTTCTTCCATGGCCATAGATACTATCTCTTCTAGGAAAGGATAAATTTCTGGAGTAATGTGCAGTTGGCGACGTTGATGCTGAAGACTGTGATGATGGGGTTTGCGTGCTTGTTGAAGGCCTATCTTCCTGATGTGGTTCATCTGAATCACTGTGCAGATCTTGATGACTGGTTGATGTGGATGCAGTTTCCCCATGTGCTACATTTATAACATGCTCATGTGTGTCATCACAGGTAGCATGCTCCATCAATAGCTTGGATTTATCAATTTCCAGCTTAGTTCTAATCACAAAAGGGCACGCACATACTCATCATGGCTAACCATATGTGATTCGCCATCTTTTTAACCAGGAGCTACCAATGACTAGCGTGTTAGTGCAAATACAGCTGACCAGAATGGCAGAATGTCGATTCTCAATATAATCTACTGAACTTTAGTTTGTGCATTAGGATAACTTCATTTGCTTCATGGAAGAGCCCAACAGAAGTAGCCTAAGCTACAAATTCCAAAACAAAGAATTTCTCATACATCCTTTTCCATAAACACAAAAAGAAATTGTAGACTTATTCATGCATATAATAGACCGCCAAATGTACAATAAAGTCAATGTGAAAGACAAAGTGGTAAACGCTCAGCATATAAGCATACTATGAGTCTGCAAACTCCAATTCTTGAAGTATACCTATCCTGTTTATTCCTTTAAGAAAAGAGCACCCATCCTATTTAGTATACCATGTGTATCGCATATCCCGTAAACCTTTCCTTACAAAAAGAAGTGCCGCATGATTTCCAATCTGCATCCTGACTAGAGTTTTGTTATGTAGCATGACACAAACCGGTGGAACTATTTACTGAATTTTGTACAACTTGTTGAATACAAGAGTAAAAAACATTCGACAATAACAATAAGGTTTTTAATTTCTGTATTATTATTTGGCATACACAAATTGTTGGGGAATTGGGGGAACTGCAAGATCCTGACTCCTGAATCCAAGACCAGCGTAATCCTATCAGAAAGTGTCTAAACAGTTCTGCTCAATACCACAATTCTCCAAGAAAAAGAACATTTGCTATGACTAAGTTTGATGCTAAACCAATGTATCTAACGGACAAGCAACAATGATTAAACCAATACAGGTGTAAGCTATTCTAGTTCCAGCAACAGAAATTCAATCCAAGAACGTCCCCGATCTGCTTTCAAGACTATCAAGTAAATAATACTCCATTTTTTGCCTTGTACTCGAAGAGTCTAAGATAAACTCCATTATACATCAACGCACATTATACATCAACGCACACGAACTTAGGCAATAACAATCACACGAGGCAGTAGGAGATATATACAGGTGACATGAATCATGAACAAAAGTGGGAAAACAAAATTTACAGTAAACCAAGAAACTCTCGCCGACACCCATTCCCGACAAAACCGCAAGAAAAATTATACAAAACCCTGCAGATCACATCCTAACAACCAAGTCCCTGACCAACGATTCCTACCACTTCAAACGACCCCCAACAAAACTAAAACTCCCAAGAATTTTCCAAAACCATCCCAAACATAACGCATCCTAGCAGAGTTCTTGACATCTCGCTACAGAAAAAAAGAAACAAGCACAAAATTGATTCAAGAGCAAAAGAATTGAACAGAGAGAAGAGCAGAGAACTCACCGAATCCTTGGATCAATTCGGCGCCGAATCGATGGGTTGTCGCGGTCTGTCTGGGGTTTGGCCACGGGGAGTGGAGGCAGAGCAGGGGTCTCTTTCGCGAAAGCGACTCAACTCATTTCCTCGCCTCATCTCATCTTCGGTAAATGGTCGATGTCCCGGCTGCATATCAGTAAGCCTGGACCATGAACCGGAGTCAGGAGAGTCGGTGGATGCTGTGGTACGATCGGTTGGATCTCGGGAGCAAAGGAGTCGGTCCATGAAGCTGGTCTATGCCGCGGGGGGAGAGTGCGGAGCTTGGCTTGGAAGAACGAAGAACGTGTCGGTCCAGTCCTTTTTCCTTTTATTTTAACCCTTTTTTCATTTAATCGTCGTAAAATCCCAGTCCTATAAATTTTTAGTGCTGGCACATGATCAGTAGGTAGCACATGTATTTAATATCGTTGCATCATATCTAACGTATAAAATTAAACAAAGTAGCACATAATAATTTGAGGTTTCAACATACACCTACATGGTTAACGTTTACACAAAAGGGCCAACCGGCTAAATAGTTCACACTAAAGAGTACTTATGGTAGAAATAAATGATAAGATATACAAAAAAAAGCCATCATGGTATGCCACAAATCCCACGAGCAACCAATTGGGTTAACATCCTAGAAATCGGTATCCTCGACACCAAATCCCGCGGCATAGAAGTGGCCGATCGAGAGATCTTCCTCCTCTTGTTCTGATAGTTGTTCAACAAATAATTCTTGAGTACAATATGTACTCTGCAAGACTTTAGTAAGGATATTAATACATACAAGTTTTGTAAGGAGTGACTATCATACTGGGTTTGTTTTGCATGAAAGCAAATTTTTATTTACAATAAACATAATAATTCATAAAGTGTAATTTGTAGAAACAATCGACATTACTGTGAAATAGTAATCAATAATAACACTGAAGCACTAGTAAGCAAATGGCAATCCTTTACCATAACATTAACAGTTGACGGTCTTTATGAAAATATTTCTAGCATGGATTCCCACTAACCACTTTAAAATTAGAAAATTTAACAAAGTGTGGTATTACCAAGCGATGTCCATGACTGGGAATACAAGTATTCAAATATATTTTACACCCTAGAAATGTTGTATAACTTTACCCACGAGAGGTAATCAATTTATAATGTCGGCCAAAACACGCTTTCATATGCGTGCGATGCCACTAAGTGATTATCATGTGGCATTTACAATGCAATATCCCAACTCGATTCTGCTGGCTAAGGTTCTACTGCTAAAGAGCTAACCACCTAGTCAAAAACCCCTCTTGTGCTATATTGGAATACATTGTCTCACTGACACCCATATTGAATCGAATGGCAAAACCAAGGTTGAAACGATACAACTTACTTGGCTAAGTCTATCCCACACTAGACTTGGGGTAGTACAGAAAATGCTTGGATTAACATCATTAAAGTTCAATCTTTATCGACCCAAGCGAAACTACCATAAACTGAGATCTTGTGCTAACCGCACCGATCTCCACAAACCACCCGCCTAACTTTAAAACCATTTTAGTTTCACATTTTTAACCAAAATATCAAAGGTAGCCACTCTGTCCAAAATGAGCTAAAACATTTCCCAAAGTGTTCAAAATTGAATTTTACCAATATCCAATATTTATATCATTATTGAACCAAGCATAGTTAAGCATATGACTCATATACTACTCTAAAATTCCACAAATACTTACTACAGTAGTGGATAATATTGTTAGGATGACAACAGTAAGTGTATCAACTTTTCAAGATAGGATAAATCAACAATTGGTGGTAACTAATTTCTAGACATAAACATAGCTATTTAATAAAATTAAGCATACATAATAGTTTGAGCCAAAAAAAGATAACGGTAAAATATGAGATCAAGATGGTCAAATAAGGGTACTTGTCTTACATGTTGAACTCTTTCTTTTGGTCTGGATCAAATTCGCACGTTTTTGGCATGTCGATATCTATATGAGAAAAGCCAAGAAACACACACACAATTAAAAAATCACATAAATTCATTATTTTTGTGAAAATAAAAGTTCATGATTTTATAAAAATTATAGACAAAAATTGCTTTAATCGGAGTTCGTATGAGGGAGAACGAGCTTCTCGAAGTTTTGCCAGGAGAGAAAATAGAGGAAAATAAGAGGAAAAACATTATGCATAGGGTTTCATATTTTCATTTTAATTTCCATTTTTCTTTCTAAAGAAAAATTGGAATTTATTACATCATTCGGTTGATAGGTGGGGTCGGATCTGCGGTGAACCAGACTCACAGACGGCACATAGGGTCCACATGTTAGCGATTCAAGTTTTAAAACTAGTTTAAATTAAAAACTAGATTAACTAATCCACCAGTCCAACATGTTAGTGACTAATTAACCTGAAATATCGTCATTAGCGCTGACCTAATCCTCTCAGTAGGGCCCGTCTGTTAGTGAGACAAAGCAGATGCGCGCGATAGCACCACATCTAAGCACGATGACGAGCTCGCCAGCGGCAAGGGAAGGGCGAATAGGCTTGGGCGAGGATGGGAGCAGAAAGAAGGGTCCACGACATGTCCAACGGTGGTAAAAGTGGCCAGAGAGGTGGACGAAGGCGGTGGTATGGTGGCGCTAGGCGGACGGTAACTCGGCCGAACGACAGTATCGACGCGGGAGCGAAAAAGAACGGCTAAGAGTTCTAGGATTGCTTCCTAGGAAGGTTACGAAGCTAAGAGTTCCATAATGGCTGGCAGATGACTGAAACTGAATGCACGACAGATGACTGAAACTGAATGCACAACGTGGTTCAATGAGGTGCGGGGAAGTTGAAAATGAGCAATGCCGAGGCTTAGAACTCACTAGAGAGGAGATTGCTATGGGATAACGGCGTCAACAAATGCTCTTCGAACAATAATTATTTTCTAAATATTTACATTGATCATGTTAAAATAATATTTTTAGATTTGTCATATGAAATACTTTCATAGTATTATACTTCTGTGATATTTTATAAATGTACTAGTCAATAGTCAAAATTTAATCTCAGATACTATAAAAAGTCAACCATGCCAACTATTTGCAAACAGAGAGGCAGTAGTTAATATGTATTGAATTGAATTGAATAATAGTAACTGTTTGTTAGGTTTGCATCTTTCCATGTGGGAGAAAGTTTTTTGTTTCATTTTTCGATTTGTGCGCAGCAAGTGCCAGTGCATTTCAACTACCAAGTTTACGTAGTTGAGCACTTACGCTAATTACTTGCTTAAAGAAGAAAAGGGGTTCATATTCCAATGTCAATAATTATGTGTAGATACCATGTGCCACGCTTACAGCTGAAGAGATATCACCTCTTAAGCATTTACTGAACTAATTAGGCTCACCACGGCATGGGCTCGACTCATGGTTTTTCGAAAACCAATCGGACCGGTTGTTCGAGCCGAAAAAACCTTAATGAACACCTTATTAATTCAAGTCTACTTCTACATTAAAGAGAAAATTTCATAAAACCACGCCACCTTTATCAAAACTATCAGAAATCACAATTTTAACCATCAGTTTTAGATAAGCACACTTTCCTTTATTGCATAATGTTTTCCAGAACCACACTTCTTAAATAAACGTTCTGTTTGCTTGTATAGAGATAATTGCTAAGGTAGATAACAGCTGACGTGTCTGCATGACCGTATGTCATAGCGGGGCTAAGCAAATGGCTTGGGGGTGTTTGGCAGGCCACAAGCTGGTCGATTTCATGCACCATTCAAGATCTAACTTTTAAACGGAGTATTTTTTTTAAGACGGAGTCTACAAGTTAAACGTAGTACATGTTAAAAGTTTAATATCTGTACCAGCCAAAATCACAAGTGAGTATCGATCTCTTCATAATATGTACTGTAAATAGTCAAAATTCAAAAATTTCAATCAAAAATCATAAGTCGCAGCTAAAAACAACAGACCCTTAGTTCCTTTCCCTGGACTGGAAGCCATCGAGGCCTCCGAGACCATTTGGTTTCCTGCAGAAGACAACTTGGTTGGCTCCACCATCCACGCAGAAAAATCTGACACGTCAAAGTCCGTCCACTGTAGTGGGTTTGTCCACATCAGAAGACGGCAACAAATGTAACATTGTTAGTCTAATGAGCTGGCCAGGATACTAGACCCGTTGGATAAGATATTGCTTGAAAGAGTGATTTTGTAAAATATTATGTAGAAGTAAATGTGATTCTTCAAAATCTGACCTTAAAAGTGCGGTTTAGTAATAATTTCTTTTCAAAGCTGGTGTCATAGTTTAAGTCTTGCTTTGAAGACCTAAAAATTCAAAAACAACTTACCTTTTAGGACAGAGCAAGTACTGTTCAACACTCGGTCAAACTCGAGCTTTGGGTGGGCCTGGATGACTTATAGGTTATGTAAGGCTCCTATTTTTGGGAATGGGGACGTCAAACCTTCGACAATAGCCTAGGAGTTCAGTTGCGAATAGAATGAGTATCATGTCTGCTCATGAATATTTAAAATGAGTTAATTTGATTAAAATATGACCTAACAGTCAACTTTAATAATAATACAGGCATACAAACCTAAAATTTAACTTACATTTAGAAAAACCGAAGAAAACTCCACAGGAACACTTGAGTGCGGTCGTAAGCCTAACACAAAAACTTTCAACATCCTTTTTTCTTCTGGTATCTGTTGTGGTGGAAATATTGCAAGACTGAGTACAATCAACCGTACTCATCAAAATCACATGAAAAAAATACTATATATCTACTTGCCAGGATTCTCAAGTGATGGAAATATAGTGGTTCTGTTATGATATGTGGATGCAGTTTTATTTGTAAACATTTTTAAACACAAAAGTATAATAACTATTTAAGGAATGTGGGTTTAAAAGCTTGATTAACAGACCTCAGCATTTTTCAAATCATTTTAAAATCTACTTATGCTTCGCTGTTGGAATCATCTACTAAACATAGCTTCTTTTATCAGAAGCACGGCGTATTCGAGATACCATTGTGATTACTCCATAGAGTTGCCTAGCTTTATCCACAAGATTCCTTAACCATCATGACTGAGTAAAGAAAATAAGGTCGTTTCACTTCTCATCTCTTTATATCAGCTCTACTTGGTAGATCTCCAACTCAAACTCGGGTATCCGCTAACTCGGCCAGATATCTTTTGCCCGTCCTAAGAGAAATCTACCATTGTTCAGTATAGTTTTACCCCTCCCATAGCAACATTTCTCACTCCTGTAGAGATTCAATCGATTTGAGTAGCTACTAGACCAGATTTGACAAGTCAAAACTTATGGTTTGACGATCACTGTGTTCTTTGCTCAGCATAAAATCATCCTTACTTTCTCCAAGCTTTACTGTCACTTCACTCTGAGACATTTTCTGCTTCTAAAACCAAATCACACTGCTCAATGGCAGCATTACCCAACCAACGCATGGTTCTCATGATAATCATTTTCCAAGAAACACTTTTGCAAAATTACCGGCAAAATGATCTGCTAAACAGTAGTATAAAATAGTTGAGTTTCCTACACTACTAGGGTTATTTTAGTAGTAGATTGAGTATTACTAACTCTTGTCAAGGTGAATTTGGCCATCAGAGTAAACATGACTTTTTTAGTGGTAGGATGTAACTAGGTATCATGTCATTCTAAACATTTATTGTACGTGAAAAATCAACATGTAAATAAAAGGTAATGAAAGTACTGGTAGGTAATTAATTAACAGAATATAGGTTCAACATGATCAAAAACATGTGACTTGCCTCCTTCTCGTTGTTCTTGGTCTTCTCTACCAGCTTCAAGCTTACTTTAATTGCCTTTGCCGCTCTTTTGTTGACCAACTCGCTTGATCCATTCACTAGCGTAGAAAGCGAAGTCAAACAAGTTCCTGCTTTGCAGAATGCAACCTGGGAATAAAATGCAATTAAATAACAAGAAAAGACATAAAAGGAAATGGGTTGGGTGGTCAGAGTTTAACAATGCTTGTATTGGTTGACAGGGTTAGAGTTGAGCAAGATATGCTTGGGACGGTCAAGAAGGTTATAAATGTGCTAGATGGATTTTGGAAGTAGATGTTTGATTTTAGAATAGTGATAGTTTAGATTGTATCAAGGCTTAATTTGACAAAACAGAGATTGGAAATGGATTCAATGGATCGAAACGGTCAAAACGAGGTATTTTTGATTTTAGGGTTTCGGATGAACATAGCGGGTTTGATATTGTTCATCGCGGGTTTTACTGTTCGTACTCGGAGAACTTTACGAGTACTCAGGTGGTTGGAGGTATTTGGTGGAGCTGAAAAATGTGGTCGTAACCAGGTTATGACTACGAAGACCGAGCACTCAGTGTGGTCCTAAACCACATCACAGTCGTAAACCGCATCATAGTCATAAATCGTAGCGTAGTCGAAAGGCACACCGTGGTCGTAAACAACATCGTGGTCATAACGACTACTGAGTAGTCATAGCAGTTCGGGTACGACTACGAAGTCGGATGGGCGGTCGAGATTCGACTTCGAGTGCAAAGTCAACAGAGATCAGATTGTGAACAAGTTACTGCGGAGATCGGACAATGTTCGAGTAGCTGTGGAGATCGGGTTGCGTCCGAGTGGCTTAAAAGGTTAGATGGCAATCGAGAGATTTATGTGCATCGGACGTCGTTCGAGTGGTTCAAGCGCATCGGACGGCGTTCATTTTTTTATGTTAAATATTTTCAAATACGAATATAATGATATTATTTTTATGTTAAATAAAATTATAACAAAAATATTTTCAAATACGA
Source organism: Bonia amplexicaulis (assembly GCA_036346245.1). Lineage (NCBI taxonomy): Eukaryota > Viridiplantae > Streptophyta > Magnoliopsida > Poales > Poaceae > Bonia > Bonia amplexicaulis. The sequence goes on along the minus strand of CM070759.1, from coordinate 8,563,930 downwards.
ATCCAATGATATTATTTTTATATTAAATAATTTATATATTATTAGACTAATTATTGGTTGAAGTTCACTTTGAATCTCGAACGTGTACTTAACTTACCTTCTAAAAATCGAAGGGAGTATCTATACAAGGGGTCCATATAGATGACGAATCGTTTCGGCATCCCCATATCGGCCAGCCGCATGCAGAACAGAGGAAAGGGAGGAGGAGAAAGAAGAGAGAAGGAGGTGGGGCCAGTGGCAGTGAGAGAAGGAAGGAGAGAAAGAAAGAAAAGGCCAGCAAAAATGGAATTCTGGGTTTTGATTGAATTTTCCATTTTCGAGTTTGGAATTTGTATTTGAATTTGAATTTGAATTCTCAGCTCAAATATTTGGATGGTTTTAATATTCCTTTACTTTTGGTTTTATTTACTTTGATTTCAAATCATGTTTTCCGATTTGAACTTTAAATTCAAACTTTGTTCAATTCGATTTCTAATTGCTTCGGTTCCTGATCCTTGATTTTTTATTTTTTATCTTTGCTATTTGAGTTTGTTTGGCAAGATCCAAATAAAAAATTCTAGGAAAATTCAAATAACACTGAAAAGCAATAAAAAGTTTTATAATTTTCTTATTTTCGACCTTTCCCAAATTTGGGGTGTTAAAGTAGCTCCTTTTGCCGAGCACCTGGAATCACTTCCATGAGTTCCATCTCCCCCTCGTCCCCACCTTCCCCCTCCATTCTGATATACTTGTGTGGCCACCGGAGCCGGAGTGTCTGTACGGCGGGTTTGTGTGGCCGTCGGCGCCGACGGGTTGTGGATGGTAGGGCTTTTGGTCGGATGGACGCGAGAGGAGCGAGGAGCTACTCAGCAGCTTGACATTTTCCTTCGCTCGTACTCAGTAGCTCGTGACAAATCTGTTGCGATTGCCTTGAGTTTGCCTAGATCTCCACATCAAGCATATGCTGGTGCGCTGGATAGCGATTCCGAGGCATATGCATGCATGGACACGGTAATTTTTGCTCCTAGATCGAGTCGTTTACGGTAATTTTTGCTGTTTCGTGTTTACCGTGCACCAACCAGTCCCTGAGCTCCTCTATTATATACGTAGCTGTGGAAGTAGGCATTGCAGGAAGGATACATGTAGCCATGTAGGGGGTGCAAGTGGACACGACCTGGCAGCGAAAGCTGCTAGCCCGCCCTACAATAACAGCCTGTTAAGCTGTCTGTTTAAGCCTACCAAGCCGCTAGCATTTTGAAGTGGTCAGGCTTGCATTGCCCATTGGGTCGAACGCGCACACCGCATGCATTTGCTCTTGCCCTTTGCTAGGTGGCGCCAAGCGCAGCCCCGATCATCCTCGCGCTGCCGCCTCCTCTGTCGTCACACCCAGTCAAGCTCCTATCACCCTCTGCCTCCTCCGTTGTCACCTCAGTCGTCGGCAGGCTGCCTTCTTTGCCGTCACCCTAATCGTCAACACAACCGTATCCTTCGCCGTGCCTAGGGATGGCAATCGGGTGTGGCAGGTACGGGTAGTGCTCGCCCATACCCGTACACGCGACCCTAATTTACACCCACGGGCATACCCGCGAAGGGCGACGGGTGAAGAACCTCGCCCATACCCGTCACCCGCGGATACCCGTCGTCCGTGGGTATACCTGTTTACCTGCGAACTGAGAGTCACCATCTGAGAGTTGAGCTAATGACAGGTACATATAAGCAGCAGTTGTTGTTAGGAAATATAATAGCTATCAAAAAAGTTTATAACAATCAATAGTAATTAGAGATATGCAAAAATTTATAACAATCAATAGCAATTAGAGATATTACTATGGTTGCACCACCTGTCAATCATATCTTGGGTAAACGGACAGGGCGGGTACGGGTGGAGCTTACACATACCATGCCCGTTTACCTGATGGGTAGAATGTTCCCCTATTTTCATACCCGTAGGTAAAGAAAATATCTCATACCTGACTCCATTAGGGTATTTACGTATGAGTATATAGATAAACAGGCACAATTACCATCCCTAGCCGTGCCCCCTGTCGTCGACACGGCCACCTTCTCTACCGTCGCCTCAATCGTTGCTTAAGGTTCTTGTCTTCTTAATCCTAGACTCGGTTGTTTCTTGGCTGCTCCCTATTCCTAACCACCAGTATTCAGTTCTAAATTTCTATTGGAATCTTGCTTGTTCGGTCGTACACATGGCAATCTTTGAAGTTTTCTTTCTTCTTCGTCTTGCTTCTATGTTTGAAGGTTTCTTCTTCATCTTGCTTCTATGTTTGCTCCTAGCCTCCTACCATATGTCAGTTATGGCCGGTCCCATCTCTGAAGTTTGTTTGTTCCCCTTTATTGGCTGAACTTCTTTTTTCTATATTTCCATACGTCATGCATATTGCCATTCATTGATTCCTAGGTGCACAGAACGACTCCATATTATAATTTACATGAAATCTGTTAGTCTAAATCATTAAGATACAGCTGATCGCCTCATTAATTCTAAGTTAGTTGAATGGTCTTAGATGTCAAAAAGAAAAAAGAACAAAGGCATATTTTTTGGGTTATGATTTATTAGCTGAGAGAACCCAAAAGTCGTCAAAAACCCAAAAAATAACAGATATTCTTCTAATGTTGATTTCTTTAGCAGGTCCAGAGATTATGTCTCCTCATAATTCTGATTGTTGTTAGTAAGGCGGCCAAGATTATCTACCACAAAAGTCTTTTATTTTACAAATAGCTACTCTACCACTTAATTTGTTAATCTTTTCCATCGGTTAACTTAATCCTACATTAGAAGTGTTAAAAATGCTTTAACCAGGTTAAGCCATAGTTCTGTTTCTCGTTTTGCTTAAAGGTAGCTTTCTCAACAAAGCAATGTCTATATTTTTACTATTATAAAAAAATAATTTGATAGTCGTGAGTTTGCCATCTACTTCTCTACCTCTTTGAGGTAGTGAGATTTTTTATGGATAAATACATGAACACATGTATATACTATCGTAAGGATCTTCTGTAGATAATTAAATTACATATACATATGGCTTATGATAAGATTCTATATGATTTGTTGATTGGATGTATATTATGTATAAAAGTAAGTTTAAAACTTATATTATATTTATTTAAAATCCGTTGTAACTCACGGACGATCGGCTAGTATCACATTAAAACCTCTAAGCTAGATGCTGTACTATTCTAAGCAGGGTTTGCCTACCACAGGAACAGGAAACTGATGGTGAACAAATCGGCGGAGGTCGGACTTCAGTGATGGAGCACTAGTTCCTCGTTCGCCAGAGTAATTCATACAATTTTTTCGGCCACATACACAAATAATTAAACGGAAAAAGTCAGCGTTGCCTCTCCCTCCTACCACGAGGGTTATAAAAATAAGTGAAAATTAGTTCTATACCCTGGTTAGAGTACAATTCTATCTTAAATATTTCATTTTACTTCGAGTTATTCTAAGTCTGATTTACACCGATTTTAGTTGATTTTTATTTGAAATTTTCGACTTAAAAATTACCAAAATTTTCTAAAATTCGGTGCTGCCGGTCCTACCGAACCCTTAGGTATAAAAATTCAAAACCGGTTTTGATAGCCTACACACAAGCGTGCATGGCAGGAGGCCACGGCAGAGCGTACGGGTACGCGGGGCCGGCGTGGTTGCTCCTCTCGTGCTCGCGCTCCAGCTCCATGGTGGCCCGGTCGACGGAGAAGAACCATCTGTCATAGATCGGCGTCAGCATGACAAACCCAACGTCTGCAGAGACAATCTCGAACCATGCGTCTAGGAAGCCAAGCTCGAATGGACGGGAAAAATACTCGTATTTGAGCCCCGGCAGCCCTGGGTATGTTAGACACTAATCTTGACTAGTATTTAGTTGCATGTTAAGTATTTACATTTAGTTGCATGTTGTCAGTTAAGCCATGAGAATCTATCTGTATTAGTTGAGCTACTGTTAGTGGTTGCATGTGCATACATGCACGTCCTGAGTTGTTGTCAAGACTCCAGGGAGTTAGTTGCATGTACGAGTGCTACACCGGCGGAGTAGTAGTTCATAGTCTACACGTGCTGCAAATAGACTAGAATTAGTCTACGGACTGTTATGGCGCTAGAACCGGTCAGGGCTGCTATGGCCATGCACAAGTGGTGTGCGTATGTATGTAATTATTTAAGTTCAGATGGTGATAAGAGTTCTTTGAGGAGTGAATAAAAGAATAGACAAAAGGAAAACGTTGCATGCTGTTGCGCAGCATAAACCTCTAGCGTCCTGTGTTCTTCCGTGTTTTTCTTCTTCCAGTGTGTATGTGTGAGTTTAATCTACCATCTTGGTGTGTTTTTGCAGGGATTTGGGGCCAACATTTGGTATCAGAGCCATGCCGAGGACAAGATCGGTGTCGCCGTCGGGTCACGCCAACGTCACTGGCGGTGGTCCGTCAAGGATACCAGGAAAAGAAAGTATCGTCTCTTTTCAATACCCTATGCTGAACAAGAGCAACTACGCCGTGTGGGCAATCAAGATGAAGGTGTTCATGAAGGCCCAAGCCGTCTGGGAAGCTGTGATGGCCAACGATGTTGATGAGCGCAAATATCAGATGGCTCTTGCGGCCATCTTCCAAGGAGTCCCGAAGGAGACCCTCCTCCTATTCGCCGAAAAGGAGACGACGAAAGCTGCGCGGGACACGCTCAAGATGATGTACGTCGGCGCCGATCGCGTCAATGAGGCGCGTGTGCAAACCCTTAAGGGTGAGTTCGAGGGTTTGCGCATGAAGGAAACGGAGTCGGTGGACGACTTCGCCGTGCGGTTGATGACTCTCATAAACCAGATTCGCAATCTTGGCGACAAGATGGAGGAAAACTACGTCGTGAAGAAGCTTCTCCACGTTGTCCCGAACAAGTACCTGCAGATTGTCTTAATCATTGAGCAATTTGGAGACTTGAAGACAATGACAGTGGAAGAAGCGATCACCTCAAGACGTTGAGGAGCGTCTACGCATTCCGGGTGGCGACAATAACGACGAACATCTTCTCCTAATGCGGGCCGAGTGGGAGACCCGATCGTCAAAGCACGAAGGCGACGGTTCCGATGGCAATGGTGGCCAAAACCGCAGGTACCGTAAATTTGACAAGGATAAAGTAAGGTGCTACAACTGCAACGACTATGTGCACTTTACTTCAGAATGCCAGAAGCCCAACAAAAGGGAGGAAGCTGAGCTGCATCTCATTGAGGTGGATGTTGACGGCGAACCAGCATTGCTTTGATGATGGGTGGAACATGGCAAATCAAGATTAGAGGGGAAAATGTTAGACACTAATCTTGATTAGTATTTAGTTGCATGTTGAGTATTGCATTTAGTTGCATGTTGTCAGTTAAGCCATGAGAATCTGTCTGCATTAGTTGAGCTACTGTTAGTGGTTGCATGTGCATACATGCTGAGTTGTTGTCAAGATTCCAGGGAGTTAGTTGCATATACGAGTGTTGCGCTAGCGAAGTAGTAGTTCATCGTCTACACGTGCTGCATATAGACTAGAATTAGTCTACGGACTGTTATGGCGCTAGAACCGGTCAGGGCTGCTATGGCCATGCACAAGTGGTGTGCGTATGTATGTAATTATTTAAGTTCAGATGGTGATAAGAGTTCTTTGAGGAGTGAATAAAAGAACAGACAAAAGAAAAACACTGCATGCTATTACGCAGCATAAATCTCCAGTGTCCTGTGTTCTTCCGTGTTCTTCTTCTTCCAGTGTATACGTGTGAGTTCAATTTACCATGTTGGTGTGTTTTTGCAGGGATTTGGGGCCAACAGGGTCGCCTCCCGCAGCGCGACGGTCTTCTCCAGCACCCACTGCCCACTGTCCGGGACCCAGCTGAAGATGTTGAGGTCTTCGCCGGTCACGCGGACGACACGCGCCGTGCGACCATCGGCGCTGCCGATGATCCGGACGCTGTATTGGCAGCATTTCCACTGCATGTTCTCCGGGAACTCGATGAGCGAGAACTCCGCGGTGCTCTCGTAAAGAACCACCATGGCGCTTCTGGCCTTGGTCCTCTCCCTGTAGACACAACCCGCAGCGCGCCCTGCCAACTTGATGCCTTCGTAGCGAAGGTTGATGTCGATGTCGGCCGTTCTCCTAGTGACGTCCCAGCCGCCGTTGCTGCCGGAGTGGAACACCAAGGCCCAGGCTTGCCATTGTCGTGGAGCACGGACGGCACCCTAAAGTTTGCTATGGCAGTGTGGCCGCCGTCGGCTCCACCGGACTCGCCGTCGAGCAGGAAGGCGCCGACGAATATCCAACTGTCGCACTTCCCTGGGGGCATGATCTTATGGTACCGCTGTGCAGGTGGCTCGCAAACCATGAGGATGGGGAAGTAGTGGCTCTGGTTCTTGCAGCTCTGATGCATGCTGTGGAGGACGACACTGCCGCGGATGTCCGCATGCTCCCACAACCGCTCGTCGGGACTCGGGAAGGGAGAATTGCAGGCCATCGTCATCGACAGTGGCCGTCGGGGTGGGGACATAGAGGATGAGGTCGTCGTGCTCATAGTCGCACGGCATGTGATCAGGGTTGATGGCGTAGTAGTGGCCGACGTGGTGGAGCGAGTGGAAGGAGCGGAAGCGGCCGAGGAAGCGTGAATCGGCGACGACGCGGCGCGGATGAGCCAGCGAGGCGAGGAGAGGCGAAGGAGGATTTCCTCGAGGACGTCGTCTGGGAGGTCGCGCCCTCTCGTCTTGATCTTGTCCCTGCGCCGTCGGTCCTTCTCCATGGATCGTGCCGGTCTTTGTGCTTAGAGTTTGTGTAGATCTCTCTGCGTTTCACCATGGAAGTATCGATATTGACCGTAATGTACTGGTGGACGGAGATTCCGACACGGAGAAGAACTCTCCTAGGTCGAGTCCTTTACGGTTAGTTTCTCGTTTCATGCTTACAGTGCATTAATTAATAATTCGGGTTGTTCCCATAAGCTGCCACTACTATAGTGTCATGTAGCTGAACTCAATATCGGCGGCCAACAACCACGGCGGCGTCAGGTTGGAGCTCCATTTGCCGGTCGGAACATCGGACGAGGGCTGGAAGGAGAAGACACGTAGGAACCGAGTGAGGGCGGGAGCCCGCAAGTAGGTAGGTACGTGCCACGACGTGAGGCATCGATATCCATGCAGAGCAAAGCCCTCGCCACGTACCCCTCCACATGTCCGGAGCCCTCCTCCCTCCCCGTCAGCTACTGCCATCGCACGCTATATATCACAGTCCATCCCTGCGTCGATTCATCGAGCATTTCATCGTATCTTGCTAGGCAAGAGAAGGCCAGGATCCGAATCTGTAGTAGCTGAGGCAGCTAGCTATCACCATGGCTGGAGAGGAAGCGTACCACCACCGGCCGGGAGTGGGGCGTGGGCATGGAGGCGGCAGCACCGTCGGGGAGCATTACATGCGGAGCCTCTACGGCGACGAGTACTTCGACGAGCAAGCGCACCGCCAGCCCGCGGCCGTGGCCGTCGCGAAGGCGGTGGCCGCGGCGGCGGCGGCGGGCTCGATGCTGGTGCTGTCGGCGCTGACGCTGACGGGCACGGTGCTGGCGCTGGTCGTGGCGACGCCGCTGCTGGTGATCTTCAGCCCAGTGCTGGTGCCGGCCGCCGTCGCGGTGGCGCTGCTGGCGGCGGGGTTCGTGTCGTCGGGGGCGTTCGGCGCGGCGGCGATGGGCGTGCTGGCGTGGATGTACCAGCACCTGTCGGCGCCGCCGGGGAAGGGTCCGGAGGGGACCGACAAGCTGGACCACGCGCGGCCGAGGCTGGACTCCAAGGCGCACGACGTCAAGGACTGGGCGCAGCACCGCCTCGACCAGGCGCGCACACCGTAGCTTCGACATGTTGCTCTGACGTGTGTGTTGTGTATGTATACATGTATGATGTGTTGTGTATGTATACATGTATGATGAACGTACGTGCGCGCGTGCTGTGCTGTGGCCTACGAATAATAAGTTGCAGCTACTACGTACTTTTAATACTATCTGAAATTCTGAACACCATTCGAAAGTAACAAAGTAGTGGCTACCAGGGAAAATTAATTCATCACGAAAAAAATTCGTTCCCCAGCGAAATAAATGAAATTCCAAAATTTTGTTTATTTTAGCCGAAATTTTCGGATGAACCATTCAAATATCATTTGAATTTTAATAAAAATTAACCAAAATTTAAATAAATTTGACTAAAATTTGATCGAATTATCTGTCTTTCTGCACCGGACGAAAGGACTGAAATAATTTCGGCCGAAATATTTAACCCTGGTGGCTACACGGTCCGTAGAGAGCGAGAAGAGAGGCAAGTGAAATTGTAGCTAGCCAATGAAACGCATCGAGAATTCCATATTTCCAACCCGAAAATGCAATGCTACCGAGTGGTTGCAACTACACCCACTGTAATGGCCATCCAATGTGCTCGTTTTTTGGGGAGAGAGAGGAGGACATACATGTGCATATATACGGCTCAAAATGATCAAAGCTGGAATATTGTTATTCCGTTATCTAAAAAATATATGGTTCAAAAAATAGTTGGCTTATTTGAGAGAATATATAGGAAATACAAGTCATGTATTATTGAGAACACACTTGCTACAATGGGCGGGTCAAAGGTCGCTTGTTACGAATCGCTAGAAATATGCAAGTGTATGTGTTATGTGTGAATAAAGTTCTCTTAAGGACTAGAGACTATGAGATAGAAGATTTTTATAAAGAGGCTAACCCAATAATGGGTCTATTCTTTTCGGTTTCTAAAAACTGTTTTTTAATTTTTTTTATAGTAACTAGTTTTAAACAGAGTATCTTTTTAAGATAGAGTCTTCTAGTTAATTATAGTATATACTGTATCGACTTTATTTATATCGGCAAAAACCACATGTGAGTTTCTGTTACTCTGTAATCTTTTGCACAAACAACCTAAAAGCCACAAGTCACAGCTAAAAGCCACAAGTCACAGTCAAAAGCCATAAGTCACAGCCAAAAACAACAACTCGTTAACAAAAGTTCTCTAAAGGGTTTAGAGACCATGACAGAGAAGATCTTTGTAAAGAAATTTGATTTTTATCCGGTTTAGCTTACTGACGTGTTTGGAAGACCTCGGCAAAACCAGTATTTAACGGATCAATTTTTTCTAGGGCCTTTCTTCATCGATGGGCTCTGATCCTTTTCTACAAATTTACAACTCTCTTTATTGGGCGAGACTTCATCTATATCTCTAAAAGTGGATTTTGGTCCCATTTTTTCTTTGAATGGCAGCTTTAACTAGGCTCCACCTTAGAGATGGTTTTCGGTTTAAATCTTGATTATATATGACAGTTATAGATTAGATCTTGAGCTCAAATTAAACCTTGCTGTCAAAAGAGGCTAACAGATCATGGATACAATGCTCCTTTGCCGGTCGGGACACACCGGAGACGCCGCACAAGAACAAGAGAAACACCGGCCAAGTGCGTCTCTCCACCGAGCACCAGGGACCTCAAACCACCACCAAGGCTAGTGGATGCCAGCGAAGAGGAGGTTCTAAAGACCAAAACCAGAGCCAAATCGGGAAGAAGAAGAAAGAATGGAATAGATAGTGCTCACATTTTTTCTATGCATCTCACGGAGAAAGTGACCTTTTATAGCCATGTGGAGGAGGGGGAAAAGGAGCACGGTGAGGTGGCCACCAACGGCCAGGACCGAAGCCCCAGGGCCACCAGCGCCACCGTATCTCTCCGAAGCCGCCGCCGCTCCTCCTCTCAGATCGGATCTGGTGAGTGACGCGCATGGGAGGAGACTCAGTCTCCTACCTTTATCTCTTTGTCAGGTTCACCTGACAGGTGGGACCAAAATTCCCTTCCTTTTTTCCTTTCAATTGAAAAATTACCGAAATGCCCCTCTGAAATTACAACAATAAGCAATGCAAGAAGAACAAGCCCTCTTTAACTCTTGGGAGTTGCTCCCTGGCGCTATATTGTCGGGGCACCCTCGATGGTATGGCCTCCCCTTCCTCCCAGCACTCCGTCTCCCTTCCCCTCCCTCTCTTCTCTACGTGCAACTCCGCATCCCTCTTCCGCCTCCCCCGCCCTCTTCTCTACCACCAGTGGACGACCCTCTTCTCCACCACCAGCGGACGGCAGAGACCTAGCTGCCTCGCCACGTCGTCATCTCCCCCTCCCCCACTATCTCCACTACACCTAAACTAATATTCAATGTGCCTCACCTCGCCGTGCCTCCCTCCGCCACCACCCACTACCCTCCGCCATCACTGGACCATTGCCTCCCAGGCCTCCCTCTATATCCATGGGGGGGCCTGTTAGTGGAGGCAGTGCATTCTTGGCTCCGGCCCGAACTCCATGCCATGTCGCTGAGCCATGCCGCACCATGCTGTAATCGGATATGAGGTCGGCATGGACAAATCCAAGGTCGGGGTCATCAAATCCAGCCAGATCCACAGTCGACGACGCCTGACCTGTTTGATCCTATTGCTGGTGATGAAAATGACGGTTAGACGCGCATCATCGGCGAAGAGGTGTTGGATGTGTGGGATCCCATGGTAGGAAACTGTCCTGTTCAATTCGAAGAAAACATTACATCTTTTGTAGTTTTTCTCTTAATTCTTTGTAGGGAAAATCTAATAGACGTTATACCATCTCAGTCCATCATGATGACATATGATCCAACCATTGCTTAAGAGCTATACGACAAACCATACGATGCGCTCCTTATCGATTCACTTAGTGTTGTTCCTATGCTCCTTCTCTCTCCGTCTCCATTACTAGTGAATTGACCCAAGTGACCAAGTGGTTGGTAAGTCACAGTTCGAATAATGCCTCGGAGGAGAATGGCCGCGCAGATGGGGCCGTGGGAAAGCTGGTCGACTACTGTAGGCTCACCTTAGAGCAGCAACAGGCCTGGTGTACTGGTGCAACGGCTATGGGCAGCTAGTAGACGAGCGAGTTGGTGCATGCGGGCGAGCAAACGTGGTGGCAACTTAAGGGCGGGATTGACGGCAACAAGCAGCCAGTAGGCTTGGTGGGTGTGGGCACAGACATAGGTGGGGTAGGTGAGCGGGCCCGATGGACGTGGGGCACGTGCTTGCCTCCAGCCCAACACCACTCATAGGAGACGGACATGGAACTATGGTGGCACACGGAGAGAGCGAGTTCGGAGTAGGGTTATGAAGATTGGCCGAAAATCGATCATACTGACACCTTCAGTTAGAGTACAAACTAGTCTTAAATATTTCATTTTATTCCGATTTCATCTGATTTACACCGATGTTCCTCCAATTTACACCAATTTACACAGATTTGGTAATTTTTATTTTTATTTGAAATTTTTGGACAAAAACTATCAAAATTTTCTGAAAACTGGTGCTACCAGTCCTACAGGACCCTCGGTAAAAATTCAAAACTGTTTTTAATAACCCTGGTTCGGAGGCCACGACGATCGTGGGTGAGTGAGCGCCGCAAGCCCACAGGTAGGGAGTTCGTGGGCAAGCAAAGCGACGGATGGCAGCTGAGCAGCTGATGCAATAGAGCACATGCATGGTGTCGGCTGGTGACTACGGGTAGAGCGTGGCCGCGGACGGTGAGCAGGCGGCTGGTCCAGCATAAATTTGTTTTTTTAAACTTGGTTGATTTTTGATATGTGACATTTAGCAAATGTGTTCTGAAACTTGGCAAAAAATTATTTGAATTTTGAAACTATTGTGAAAATTGGCTGATTTTTTTTTAAAGCTTCTCTGAAACTAACTTCTGAAACTCACGATTGAAAAGTTTTAAATAGCAGGTTTCATATATGAAACTCAGTGAAACAAAGTTTGTGTTTTGAAATTTGCTTCAATATGATATTTGAAACTTGAGGTTTTAGTTTTTGAAATCTAAAACTCATATAGAAACTCGAGGTTTTAATTTTTGAAAATTTGTGAAACCTGTTTTTCATCTGTGTTTCATGTGGGTTTTTAGAAACTTGCCAAAACATTGATAGAACCTTCTAAAACTTCTTAAAACTTTTTATGATATTTTGGTAGAACTTTCTAAAACTTCTTGAAACTTTTTACAAAAACTTCTGAAACTTCTTGAAGTGTTCTAAAACTTTGTTACGAAACGAAATGTACCTGAAACTTCAAACTCAAAAGCATGAAATCTTCCTGGATTTTTCATTCAACTGGGACGTCATAAAACTCTATGAAATCACTGTACCGTTGAAAATGCATTCCAACAATATAACATGGGATAGGAGCTCGAGCTCCTTAACGCTAGACAATCAGACCCTGCTTTCGGAATGTGTAAAGCGCGAAGTGGCATGCAGCATCTCTTGACCCGGGCCACGTCAGCCTCAACACTACTCGTATTCTTTTATCAGACAAATAATGCTACTCATATAATCATATTCTGTTACACAATGCTAACCCACTTCGAGTTCCTTACAACGAACGTTTCCGTTCCAAATCGCGTTGACTAATTGCAATTAGTATAGCAAGTACTTGGAGGGCGCGTCACGCTTTCTGATCAGCAAGGCGAACAATGGCAGAAGGTGTCAAATGGCGGCATGGCGCGCACACCAGCTTTAAAAGCACACACACGCAGATCGCTGTCACGGCCTCACAGCAGAAGGAAAAGCTACAGCTCACTACCATGGCGACGGAGAGACGCCGTCAGAGAAAGAACAAGCTCAAGAAGAGGGCGCCGAGGAAGGATGCCACGGCCGGGCCGACGACCGTGCAGGACATCCCCGACAATGTCCTCGAGCTCATCCTCCACGGCCTCGATTCTTCCGTCTGTCTCATCCGCGCCGCGGCCGCGTGCAAGCGGTGGCGCCGTGTCGTCGCGGACGCCGGCTTCCTCAGCCGATTCCGCTCGATCCACAGGCACCACATCGCCGGTCACTACCACACCGTCGACCCCTACTACGGGTTGTTGCCACCAGCCAGTGGCAACGCAGCCTTTTTCCCCTCCTCGCCGCTCGCCATCGACAGCCACCGCTTCTCCCTCGACTTCCTCCCAGACAGCGACTCCTGACAATAAAATCCTACTTACAGAATGTTGTAAATAGAGATGGCAACGGGTACATACCCGACGGGTATAGCCATTCCATACCCGTACCTGATAGATATAACTCTACCCGCTACGATACACGTACCCGCACACAGGTATAGAAACTTACCCGTACCCGCACCCACGCGGGTATTTATACCCGACGGGTAACCCATACCCGATAGACTAAATAAAATATGACAGAAGTTTTTGACTAAATCAAAAGCACATACATATTACCAAGTCTACACCAACAGCTAACACCAAAATTAAATATGGATGGTGCATTATCTGTATTGTTGCACGCTATATATTTGTATACATCATGCATACATGCATGCTTCATTGATATGGTATGCGGGTATATTTTACCCACAGGTATGCGGCATGGTAATATAATATCTGATCGTGCATTACCGCTCTACCCGATAGGTAGATATTTTTGCCTATCAATATACCCGCGGGTGAAGATGTCTTTCCATACCTACCTTCTTATCGGGTAAAATCCATCGGGTACTTGGGTTTCGGGTATCCATTGCCACCTCTAATTGTAAAGCACGCAAGTGGCATGTAGCATCTCTTGACCCGGGCCACGTCAGCCGCAACTCTACTCGTATTCTTTTATCAGACAAATAATACTACACATATAATCATATTCTGTTGCACAAAGCCAACCCACTTCGAGTTCCTTAGAACGAACGTTTCCATTCCGGAAGTGACTATTGTATATATAACAATTTTTTCTTTTATCTTTACTTATTTTTTATACTAGAATTTTAGATAACTAAAATATACAATAATAAAACCGTTCCATTCCTAATCACGTTGACTAATTGCAATTAGTATAGCAAGTACTTGGAGGGCGCGTCACGCTTTCTGATCAGCAAGGCTAGCATGGCAGGTGTCCAATGGCGGCATGGCGCGCGCACCAGCTTTAAAAGCGCGCACACGCAGATCGCTGTGCGGCCTCACAGCAGAAGCAAAAGCTACAGCTCACTACCATGGCGACGGAGAGACGCCGTCAGCGCAAGAACAAGCTCAAGAAGAGGGCGCCGAGGAAGGATGCCACGGCCGGGCCGACGACCGTGCAGGACATCCCCGACCATGTCCTCGAGCTCATACTCCACGGCCTCGATTCTTCCGTCTGCCTCATCCGCGCCGCGGCCGCGTGCAAGCGGTGGCGCTGTGTGGTCGCTGACGCCGGCTTCCTCAGCCGGTTCCGCTCGATCCACGGGCACCACATCGCCGGTCACTACCACACCGTCGTGTTGGATTGATCTCTAGGCTAACTGCCCCGAGATTTCAGGGAGACCCAGTCTCCACCCACGCACCTTGATCGGAGGTGGTTGCCAACCACTTTGGTTCACGGTCCCGGTCACCTAGCGCAATATAAATCAAGGGGGCTCGGCATCTGCGTGTTCGGTTGTTGCTCTAAGCCACGAAGCCCCAAACAAGCCCGATCTCTTACGGTGCGCTCAGGTGAACGAAGACCGGAACCCCGTCCGTCTCCGTCCACGACTACCGCGACGCCGGCTGCCCCTCCCCGTACCGGCGACCTCCTCCGACCGTCGACCTTCACCACCTCTGGCCGACCTTCACCGCCGACCGCAACCTCACGACCTCAAGATGAACTTCTCCGGTTCGGGTATGTACTTTTGATGTTTCCGCACTTATGATTATTATTAGGTGTTCATGATTTAGATCCAGGGATTAAAGACTTATGATATTTAGACTTAGAATTAACTAACATTGGTATCAGAGCGACCTCGGATCTCTCATGAACCCTAGAAATCTTTTCGGTCGGCTTAGAAATTTAGAAGGAGAGGTTTTCCCGAACCCCAAACATTGATTAGAATTAGATCGGCGAAAGAAACAAGAAACAAAAAAAAGGGGATCGGCTCGGGGCTTACTCATGTCGGCGCCGCCGCTTCTCCGCTCCATGCGGCTGCCGAGTCTGCTGCCGCTGGGCCGGCCGCCGCCCGCACCTTGCGCCCGCCACGCAGCCGCCGTCTTGCGCCTTGGCTGCCGCCTTGCTCTCGCGGGCGATGCCGCTCGCTGGGGCCCGGCAGCCGCCCGCCAGCCAGCCGCCGCCTCCGTTGCCGCCGCCTTGCGCGCTGGGAAGCCGCCGCCCTGCCGCTTTGCCGTCATACAGACGGACGCCGCAAGCCGCCGCCGCTCAGATCCGATTTTTTCGGATGGAGTGAGTGCAAAATGTTTTTAGGGTTAGGGTTTTCGGGATATTATCCCCGTGCGCGCGCATTGTCGGCCGTCCGATGAGATCGGATGGTCATCAGTTAATGGGCCGAGAGGAGTTTTTTGGGCCAAAAGATTTTTGGCCGTCGGATCATGATCCGACGGCGCGCGCGTGAGATGCGCGTTGTGGCACGATCTCGGCCGATCGTCTGCGATCCGACGGCGCATGCGTGAGGGGCATGGGGAATAGGCCGACTGCGCGTTTTTTTGGTGGGCCGCGCTATTTGTCCGGGCCCGGGTAGGATTTTTCCCCGTGGGCCGTGCGTTTTCGGTCGGCCGTGAGCTAATGGGCCTATTTTCGGGCCGATTTTCATTAAGGGGTCGAATTTTGATCCGAATTTTATTTTGGGGCCGAATTTTCAGCCCAAAATCCTTTTGAGGCTGAATTTTACAATAAAATTTCTTTTGAGGCCCAAATTTTCAGCAGAAAATTTATATTGTCCTATTTCAAGTGCATTTTCTTTCGTTTTACTTTTTGCACTGTTATAATTTTAATTTTCAGTGCATTTAATTATGTTTTTAGTATATGTTTATGCACTGTTTTAATTAATTTTTCAGAGGCCCAAATTATGATGAATAATTACGTTATTGTTATGAATAATCTCAAATTTAAATTGAGCCAACGGAAGATATTTAATTTTGAGATTTTATGATTAATTTTGGCATTATGTATTCATATGATTATATTCTGACCAACGTTGTTTATAATCATATGTCGCCAATTAAATATTTTAATTTAAAGTTTTTATGATTAAATTTTGGCATTATGTATACATATGGTTATATTCTGACCAACGTCGTTTATAATCATATGTCGCCAACAGGATTTTTTAATTTTGACAATTTATGCTTAGTTTTTGGCATTATGTATACATATGGTTATATTCTGACCAACGTTGTTTATAATCATATGTCGCCAATTAAATATTTTAAATTTTGTAATTTTATGTTCAAACTTTGGCATGATGTATGCATATGGTTATATTCTGACCAACGTTGTTTATAATCATATGTTGCCAACGATACTTTATGATTAATTTTGGCATTATGTATTCATACGATTATATTCTGACCAACGTTGTTTATAATCGTATGTCGCCATAGTTATTCAGTTCTTTTTCATTTTCTGCCCAACGGTGACATGAATTAGAACTGTAAATTTATGCATGTTATTAATCAGACCAACGTAGGGTTAATTACATGCAATATATATTTATGATGCTTCTATTTTTGCCCTGTATATTGAAATTCAGCACTTAATGTTTCAAAACTTTGCCGCCACAATTAATAATATTGAGCAGCTCACGGGGAGTAATTTTTCCTCGCAAAGAGAAAGAATTTATGTTGTCCTTGCCGTTTTGGACCTTGATTATGCCTTAAGAATAGACGTTCCCGTTCCCCCCACCGAAGGTGAGGAGAACTTTGCTGAGAAAAAGACTTATGATGACAATGCTGAACAATGGGAAGGATCTAACAGATTATCACTTATGATTATGAAAACCTCAATTTCAGTCATGATTAGGGGAGCAATTCCCAATTCTGAAAAAGCTAAAAATTACATGGCTTCAATTGAGGAGAAATTCAAAGGTTCAACTAAAGTTTATGCCAGTACCTTAATTCAGAGGCTCTTAACCTCTAAATATGATGGGTCTGGCAGTATTAGAGAGCATATCATGATGATGACTGATATGGCAGAAAAACTCAAAGGCATATGGACATGGCAATTTCTGATAGTTTTCTAGTTCTTTTCATTATGACATCACTCCCTTCTGAGTACACAGCCTTTTTAAATTTAATTATGACACTCAGAAAGAAAAATGGAACATGAGCGATTTGATCGCCATGTGTGTCCAGGAGGAAGAGAAAATAAGAACAGAAAAGAAGGATTTTGCTTTTAATATCGGTGGCTCTCATAAAAGGAAGTTCCAAGGGAACATCAAATCTAAGAAGAAGCGCATTTCTCCTCTAACTCGGATAAATCGGGCCTAGAGTGCACAATGCACCAAAGCCTCATATTGCTTCATTGCAACATCTAAAGATAAGGAGAATGCCATACGCAAACAACTAGGGCATTTTTTAGAAAAACTGTGTAAACTTTCTTAGTTTTAATGTATTTCTATAGACAATAAATGTATTAATTTTAATGGTGATGGTCTTGACAAGAAAAGCTATATATGCTTCCTCTTAATTACTTCCCTGTATCTTTAGACTAATGATGAGACTTCTTCGAAATTAGGCACTGTCGTTTAGTCCACATTTCGAGGGGGAGAATGTAGCGTCTCATTAAAGAATAAATTCTCCACTTTTAGATTTCTTTGACTCGCACCACCGCACCGATTGCATTAAAGGAAAATAAAACAAATATAGAAGGAACTACTCACAAGAGGACTCTTAGAATTAATTCACAGTGGATGGTTTGATTCTTTCATCACATTCACCGATGATATTGATATTTGTGGTCCTTTTCCGTGACATCGATGGATGTTTTTGATTCTTTCATCACATTCGCTAATGTTTTCTCCCGTTATGTTTTTTATTTTTCCCCATTAAGATCGCATTGAATCACTCGACAAATTCAAGATATTTAAGGCTGAAGTTGAAAATCAGCACAATTTAAGAATTTAAGATATTTAAGGATGAACTAAAGTCTATAAGCACTAATGATGTATGAGAATTAGTAGAAATTCCTGACGGAGTCAAAACAGTAGGCTGTAATGGGTCTATAAAATAAAACATGACTCTTAGGGAAATATCGAAAGATTCAAAGCAAGGCTTATAGGAAAAGGCTTCTCACAAAGAGAGGGAAGTACTATAATGACATCTTTTCTTCCGTCTTAACTAAAGATTCATTCAGAATTGTTATGGCACTTGTAGCTCATTATGATTTAGAGCTGCATCAGATGGATGTTAAAACAGCATTTCTTAATGGCGACTTGCAAGAAAATGTTTACATGGCCCAACCGGAAGGTTTTGTCGTGGAAGGCAAGGAGCATATGAGATGTCGACTTAAGAAATCCATTTATGGCTTAAAATAAGTGTCGAGGCAGTGGTATCTCAAATTTTGATAAAATCATAAGAAGTTTCGATTTTATGGAAAATAAAGTTGATAACTGCATGTATATTAAGTTCAAGGGGAGTAAATTCACCATCTTAGTACTTTATATGGATGATATCTTATTGGCTAGCGGCGATAAGGATATCTTGTTTCGCATCAAGAAATTTCTTTCATCCAATTTTGATCTCGGTGATGCCTCTTATGTTCTTGGCATTGAAATTCACCGAGATAGGTCTAAAGGAATATTATGTTTATCTCAGAATGCATATGTTGACAGTACTAAAGAAATACAATATGAATAAGTGCTCGCTCTTTGCTCCTATTGTTAAGGGTGATAAGTCCGGGACATTTCAATGTCCATGGAACCAATTTGAAACCGATCGATGAAGTCGGTTCCTTATGCTTCACCGTTGTCGGAAGCATCATGTATGCTCAAGTTAGTACACGCCGATTTTGTTTTCGAACCGGATGCTTGGCGATATTAGTCAAATCCGAACTAGACCACTTTGGAAAGCCGTTGAGAAAGCTTTGCGTTTATGCAAGCTACTAAGTATTTCATGCACACATATAAGTTTTCGATAGCCTTGATGTTATTGGTTATCGACTTTGCGAGATGTGTTGATACTAAGAAATCCACGTCATGTTACATCTTCACACTCATTGGAGGAGCTTTTTCGTGGAAAAGCTCTAAACAAACCTACGGCATCTTCAACGATGCAAACCGAGTTTTGTGGCATGTTATGAGGCTACCGGGCAGTCAGTATGTCTTAAGAATTATATCCGAGACTTAGAGTGGTAGACAACATCTCTAAACCACTCACGTTATCTTCGCGATAATTAACCCGCAGCTTTTATGTAAATAACAACAAGTCAAGTGGTGTTGCCAAACACATTGACATTAAGTATCATGTTGTGAAAGATAGAATCCGAGGATCAAACCATAAGTATCAAGCATATTAGTACTAAGTTAATGCTTGCGGATCCGCTTACTAAAGGCTTACCACCCAGTATTTTTCGTGATTATGTTGCCGCATGGGTTTCTTGGAAAGCCTCGATTACGGATAAAAGGACCTAAAATGAACCAACTCCCATTAAGAATAATGAATATCCATTCTAAGATAAAATTAGTATACTATAGGTACTGAGGTTGTATGGTACTTTATTGATCATGCAACGCATTGCCTTGGTGTGCTGTTTTATCAAAGGATGAGCTTATGATGTTAGCCTTACGATCAAAGGGGAGAATGTTGGATTGATCTCTAGGCTAACTGCCCCGAGATTTCAGGGAGACCCAGTCTCCACCCACGCACCTTGATCGGAGGTGGTTGCCAACCACTTTGGTTCACGGTCCCGGTCACCTAGCGCAATATAAATCAAGGGGGCTCGGCATCTGCGTGTTCGGTTGTTGCTCTAAGCCACGAAGCCCCAAACAAGCCCGATCTCTTACGGTGCGCTCGGTGAACGAAGACCGAACCCGTCCGTCTCCGTCCACGACTACCGCGACGCCGGCTGCCTCCCGCATCGGCGACCTCCTCCGACCGTCGACCTTCACCACCTCTGGCCGACCTTCACCGCCGACCGCAACCTCACGACCTCAAGATGAACTTCTCCGGTTCGGGTATGTACTTTTGATGTTTCCGCACTTATGATTATTATTAGGTGTTCATGATTTAGATCCAGGGATTAAAGACTTATGATATTTAGACTTAGAATTAACTAACACGTCGACCCCTATTACGGGTTGTTGCCACCAAACAGTGGCAACGCAGTCTTTGTTCCCTCCTCACCGCTCGCCATCGACAGCCGCCACTTCTCCCTCGACTTCCTCCCGGACAGCGACTCCTGGGAGCTCGCCGACTGCCGCGGCAGCCTACTCCTCCTCTCCAAGAAGACGACCGGCTGGGCAGCACGTCGCCGCTACTTCCCTGACCTCGTCGTCTGCGAGCCGCTGACGCGACGCTACAAGGGGATCGTTCGACCGGCCGGCCTGGACCGCCACCGATGCCTCGGCGTGTTCCTGCTCGACGGCGCCGACGGGGATAGGACGACCGGCCGCATCGGCATGTCTAACTTCAAGGTCATGTGCTCTCTCTACGAAACCGACATGCGGCACTACAACAGTGGCGCGCCGCTGGCCTGCGTGTTCTCCTCGGGCAGCGACGGTGGCTGGCGCATAGTGCAGAGCGCGGCCCCGGGCGACGTCGACCTTCTAGGAACGTTCGACTCCATGAACTTCGTAGGGCGCGCCAATGGTTCTCTCTATTGGGGGATTGAAGAAGACGGCTCCATGCTGGTTCTTGACGAGACCACCGCGGAGTTCTCAACCGTCCTGTTCCCGGAGAACATCCGGGGATCGTACGACAAATGGACCTTCCGGGTCATCAGCGCCGAGGACGGTGCGCTGCGTGTTGTCCGCTCGATAAGCAGCGACCTCAAGGTCTTTGCGCGGCTTCCCGGCAGTGGCGAGTGGGTTCTGGAGAAGCTCGTGAGGTTGCCGGAGGTCACACGTGGCCTGCCGGGTCGCAAGGAGACGTACTTTCAGCGCGTACCTTTCATTGTCGCGGCCGATGCGAGATACATCCTCGTAACACCACAGGAGAAGAGATGGCTGTTCTCCGTCGAGCTCGACACGGTGGAGGTGGAAAGGGATCACCAGAGGAACAGGCACTACTACAGAAAGCCTAATACTAGACGCTAAATCACAGACGATTTTGTGAAACCGTCTGTGATGTATACTATTATAGACGGTTTTAATTTGGAGGCCGTCTGTGGTATTTGTGGCGGGAAAAAGGAGTATCATAGACGGTTCTTACCGCTGAACGGTCTATGATGCTGGAATATCACAGACGGTTTTATAATATAAACCGTGCGTGATATTCAGATATCACGAGACGGTTTTATTATAAAACCGTCGTGATCTCGAATATCGCGCACGGTTTTATTATAAAACCGTCTGTGATATTCTAGTATCACAGACGGTTTTATAATAAAAATCGTCTGTGATATGTTTCCCGCCTTGCAATTCCTCAAAATTTCATATTTTCCCGCTTAAGTCCGAGTATGATTCAGTTTTGAGACACCTTCAGTAAAACGGGCGTAACTTTTGCATACGGTGTCCGTTTTCGACGTTCTTGTACTCGTTGGAAAGCTAACAACAAGCCCGATCCAAAAATAACGACCCGCTTGCGCCAGTCGCCCTCCAAGACCCCCAAAATCGGCCATCTTTGGACCTAAACCTGCGTTGCAAGTTTTTGGTGTCTGTTTTGCCTTTTTCTTGGTCTTCCTTTAGGAATTTGGATTTTGCTTCAACTGAAAAGTTGTAGATCTCGTCGAAACCTTTCAAATGAGTATATATAAGCCATATAAAACTTTGCTGTTTTATCTTTTCAGAATAGTTGTTTATATTGCATCGGTATATAAAATTTTGTGCTCTAATTCACGACGGTTCTATATATCGAACCGTCGTGATATTCATTCATCACGACGGTTCTATATATAGAACCGTCAGTGATAATCAGGCCCGTCGATCCTACTCGACCCAATCATAGCCAATAGAAATCGACCAATCCTCACCCCACGGATCGTAGCTCGCCTCTCCTCCCTCCCTATAAATATAACCAAAACCCACCTCCTTGCTGGTCTTCTCTTCCTTCTCGTCCTCCTCCTTCTTTTCTCCCCTCCTTGCTGGTCTCCTCTTCCTCCTTGTTGTTCTCTTCCTCCTTGCTATTCTCCTCCTCTTTGCTTCCTCCTCCTTGCGCAGGCACGATAAGTCTACGGGAGGCAAGACATCGCAAGCAACTAGCTCGTACAACCGTGCCGGCTCATGCGTTGCATCGAGGCGAAGGCATAGAGGATCTTTGCTTTTTCTCTATTCTTGTTGTGTAACCTGCTCGTTGTTTTGAGATATTGTAATGTTTTGAGATATTGTAATGGTAGGCTCTAATCTTAATAAAATGGATGTTTTATGTTTGTGAAAGGAATTGAGATGTGAATTGGATGTATACATGTATATGTTGATCTGCTTATTTCAGAAGGCATGGCTAGCATTTTCTGAGGCTAGCCAATAAGCGTAAATAGGTTTAGGAGAGAATATCACGACGGTTCGTAACTAAAACCGCTCGTGATAGTTATAATCACAGACGGTTTTTAATTAAGAACCATCTGTGATTTATAAATATCACAGACGGTTTTTAGTTAAGAACCGTCTGTGATATGTATTTTAATCAAAATTACAGAAAAATATTCGTGAATTTTTTTTTATAAAAATAGGCTCCAGTCACCCTTCCATTAGGCGAGGGAAGCATTTCGCCCAACCCAACGGCGACATCTGGTGAATCTGCCAACCGTTAGGCGATTATTGCAATCGTCCCACCGTTAGACGACTTGAGTCCAGTCGCCCAACTGTGTGGTGACTAGGGGTGGATTAAAAGCGCGGCGCTCTCGGCCGCCGCCGAGGCACTGCTTTCATTCCGATCTACCGAGTGAGCACGAGAGAAGAAGAGAAGAGAAAGGAGATGATAAGAGGAGAGGAAGAAGGAGAAGAAGAGGAGGGGGAGAAGAGGAGAGGGAGAGGAGAAGAAGAGGAGAGGGGGGATTTAGATCCAAGTAATTTTTTGTATATTAGTTTTGTTAGTGTTAGTAAAAACTATAGAAAATTTAGTGTAGAAATTTTGTATAGTATTTTTGGTAAAGACATTTTAGTGCAGAAAAATTTAGTATAGACGTTTTAGTGTAGAAAAAATTAGTATAGACATTTTAGTATGAAAAAAATTAGTATAGACATTTTAGTATAGAAAAAATTAGTATAGACATTTTAGTATGGAAAAAATTAATATAGACATTTTAGTATGGAAAAATTTAGTATAGACATTTTAGTGTAGAAAAATTTAGTATAGCCATTTTAGTATAGAAAAACTTAGTATAGCCATTTTAGTATAGAAAAACTTAGTATAGACATGTTTGTATAGAAAAATTTAGTATAGACATTTTAGTGTAGAAAAATTTAGTATAGACATTTTAGTATGGAAAAATTTAGTGTAGACATTTTAGTATAGTCATTTTAGTGTAGAAAAATTTAGTATAGCCATTTTAGTATAGAAAAAATTAGTATAGACATTTTAGTATAGAAAAATTTAGTATAGACATTTTAGTGAAGAAAAATTTAGTATAGACATTATAGTATGGAAAAATGTAGTATAAACATTTTAGTATAGAAAAATGTAGTATAGACATTTTAGTGTAGAAAAATTTAGTATGGTCATTTTAGAATAGAAAAAAAAATTAGTATAGACATTTTAGTATACAAAAATTTAGTATAGACATTTTAGTGTAGAAAAATTTAGTATAGACATTTTGTGACCGTAATGTACAAATTAATCGTACGGTGATATTTGTACGTATTAGAAAAATCAGTAAATATTGAAGATACAAATTAATCGTGCGTGTTTATTGCAGTGGGTTACGACGCGTTTATTTTGGTTCCTTATAAGTGCTAACTTGAACTCTTTTTGCAGGTATGGCTCGTGATGGTCGTGACTCCGATTGGCGGTACCCGCTGTTGGACGAGCACGTGGACCACATGCACCGCGCTTCCCGTCGTGTGCCACCACCGAAGAGCATGGACGAGCCGGATGAGCTGGGAGTGGTTCGGACACGCACACCTAGCGTGGCCTGGAGACTCGACCCCCGTTGGACAGTCAGGTTTGCACTCTGCCAGTGTTTTAGTGCTGCTGTAAGAACGTTCTGTGCTGACATTCACTTTGTTTGTAGGCTGCGGGATGCAGGGCTACTCCCTCTTGCCCGGATGGTGCAGGCCACGGAGGAGGATGGACCCGCCTTAGCCGCGGGCGGGGACAAGGCCGTGGAGCGATCACGACGCTTCCCGTTCGACCGTTCCCTGCTGACGGTTTTGGTGGACCGTTGGCGGCCCGAAACGCTCACTTTCCACCTCCCATTCGGGGAGATGACGCTGACCTTGTAGAATGTGTCACTGCTTCTTGGCCTTCCGATCCCGGGAGGCGCTGCCTTCCTACCGGAGGCCCCGGCCGAGTGGCGCGCTAACCTGCTCGGCAGATTCGAGGGGGCCCTTACACCAGGTACCGCCGATGACCACCACATCTTCCTAGCGAGTCAGACCCACGAGCCGTTGCTGAGGTGGCTCGCACAGTACCGGGTACATGGTCTTTACAATCGATCGTGTCTGCGAAGCTCTTATTTGCGCTATTACATACTAATAACATCTTGTTTGCATTCAGGTGGAGCGCATGGATCTAGAGACGAACGATTACCAGGTCTTGCGCCACTTGGAGGCATACGTGTTGTGGCTGTTTGGTTGGGTTCTCTTCACCACCAGCCACGCCAACACCGTGGATGCACGCCTCATCCCTCATGCGAGGGCGATCGCGAACGGCGAGGCCCCCCAGGACAGCTGGGGATCGGCCGCACTTGTCATGACGTACCGCGGCCTATGCGATGCGTGCTCGAGGACTAAGGCGAACTCGGTCTTCGCGGGTTGTCCCCTATTGCTGAAGTTGTGGTCGTTCGAGCGCTTCAGCCTCGGACGACCTTTGCTAGACGACATGGGTCCGTACGGGCCCAAGATGTATCCGGGGGGAGACGTCGACCGGCCGACGATGGGTTCTATTTGGTGTCGTTGACGGGTAAGTATTATCACAGTCAACTATTTTTTTCTTATTAACGATGGTCATACTTAACAATTTGTCTTTTTGCGAGTGCGGTTCGGCGCGACGTACAGTCACGCGGCGTACGCGCCTTTGTGGAGAAGTTCGACCGCCTCACAGCCGACAACGTGTGCTGGGAGCCTTACGCAGATACGGCACTGCAGGCTCGTGCTCCTGATGGGCTGTCCACACTGTGCTGGCGTGACCGGGCTTTCTGGTTCACGTGCCAGAAGCTCATGTACGATATCTTCGCGGAGGACTACGCACCCCAGCGAGTCGTGCGGCAGTTTGGCCTACGTCAGGCACTTCCTGTACCAGTCGGACCACCGCTTCCGTGAAACGTGCATGTATGAGTGACCGCCTTTCATAAATATGTACGTACTTGCTACTGTGTTAGCAAGTACTTACCTAATGGTCCTATATGCAGGTACTCCAGAAAGGGAGTTAAACGAGGCACGAACTGGATGATGAAGATGCAGCCTGGGATTGCGTAGTAGGAGGGTGCGCTCGACGACCACGCGGAGGAGAAGCGCCCATACGACAGTAGGGACTACGTGGAGTACCTGTGTTGGTACCAGGCGCGGACACGTACCAGGCTCGTACATGTCGTAGACCCGCCCACCACATACGTCGCCGCTCCGACAGACACATACCCCGCGCACCTCGCGCGCGATGCTCACCTCGCGGTACGTTACATGTAATTTCAAATATTCCCAAATGGCCATGTCGTTTCGATGATTTACCATTTTATGTCTTTTTCTCCAAGCTGACGTCGGTAGTTCGCTGCGGACCGAGTCCGTCACTATACTGGAGAGGATCGCCACAGGTGTGAAGTTGACCCATGAGGAGAATATGAACTTTTTGCGCCGGGTGGAGGCCGGGTGTAGACGTATCGTAGGCCTGCTGTCCTGCACAAGGCTATCAGCGGTCTCCACACCTACGCCCAGCGCACAGACGGGTCATCCACCAGTGCCACCCCGACCAGCATGGCACTACTCCGGAGGTAGTACGTGGACACGTCCTACACCAACACACCCAGAGCAGCCAGGGGCTCTGCCTGGGGACGGCCTCCTGCACCACCTCAGCAGCTCTTCACGTCTCCTCTGCACATCCCTGGCTTCCACACACAGGGGGTGTACTCTGAGCCGTATGCCCCTCATCCTAGCATGATGGCGCCAACTGTGGGTACGCATCGTCGGATCTCATTTTTATCCCAAGGCGATATGTAACTAACTAACAATATTACTACTGCAGGTTTTCACCTCCTCCAACACGCCCATGGCGACTCTGCAGCCCAGAACGATGTAGACCAGTTTTTTTTGGACTGGCCCGGGCCGTCCTCCGACGCAGATTTTTGGGGCACACCACCAGAGATTCTTTCTGGTAGTGCCCTCCCCGGTGCACCGGAGTGCACACATCCAGAGGTGCAGCTGACTCCACCAGCCCAGAGGCGGGTACGACACGCTCCTGATCGTTTTACGTTCTCAGAGCGTCGTCACCCGTTGCACCGGAGGACGGCCAAGCGGGGCCATATGGGAGGACGCGGGCGCGGTGACGAGGCAGACCAGGGTGGCGATTGAGGGGTGGTGCTGATGCTATATGTTATTTATTTAACGAAAAAGGACGCAGCATGTTACTTCCAACTGTATTATGAAGTTTATTTAAATTTAAACAAGCATGTTATCTCCTCTTTTCACATTCAATCATACACATATCAAGTCATCTAACAAATATTAACATATCGGTTTTCTCCGCACACGAATTCTCAGCGTATGTCATTTACCAGCATATGTACCGATCGTTCTACGGTCAATCATTCGTAAAAAAAAATTTCTAAAATTTTCTACGCACCTACAATATACAATGAACATAAACTTTTATTAAAACTCTAGCACATTTTGTACCAGTTTAGAACTACAAAATTTACAAAATTTAAAACATTCACGGGGGACTGAGTGCAGTCGCCCAATAGGAGGGTGACTGCATGAAAGTCGCCTAATGAGGGGTGACTGCATGAGAGTCGCTGAATGGGCGGGCAACTGGGTGCAGTTGCATGAGGAACTCTGTCAGTCGCTGATTGGGCAAAAGGCTCCAGTCGCTCAATGGTTGTGTGACTTAAGTTTATTTTTGTAAATAAAATTTCTGCGAGTATTTTTCTGTAATTACGATTAAAAAATAGATTATTCGTACAAAAAATTCACGCCGCTGATGTATTAAAATTTGTAACAGGTTGCTGCAATGGATGGGTCTGCTAGTCCTGAAGATAAATCAGAAAAACTTGCTTGGATTGACCAGAACATGTCAACATCGAACTCTGCTCGAACATGTCAATAAAGGCTATTTACATGATGTCTCCCTTTACCTTTTATAAATAAACTAGCAGGGTGGCTCATGCAAAAGCACACATGGATTGGTTCCAAAGTTGCCATTTCGTTGTTCTTTTATTCTAAATTAGTATTATTCAGTAATTCAGGGATTTCAGTTTAGAAATTATATTAAAATTAAGTTGATTCTTTCATATATTTTTTTTTTGCATTTTACCTGGCATGGACTTTTTATTTGAATATAAACACTTATATTTTGAACACACCACGATGGATGGTGTAGATTTTGTTTTTACTTTATAACATTGTATATTGTAATTAAAATTTTTTGTATAAAGGAATGTGAGATAGTAGACAAACTACATGTAGAGGAAATATAATCTTATTTTAAGATTTGTTTTGGAAAATAACAATTGTTTAAATATAAAACACATGAGAGAAATACGCTTTTAGGACAAAGCAAGCCGATGCATTTTTCTACTGCATGGTGTCATTTCGTTCTAGCCTTATCCAATAGGTAGCTTGTTCCCCATTTACTTTCTTCCATCTTGGCACCATTTGGGAACTATGATTGGGTTCGTCCGAATCTGGGAGCAATAAAATTGCTTTGCTTCTCTTTGCTTTACCTTTGCTCACATGTTGTGGTGTCACAACCTTCTTCCCCCTGCCCATGGATGCCAAGTAGACCTACGGCAATGACCCAGCAAGTAGGTACTAAGCAACAGCAAGGCGACTGCCTCTGTGGTCGAGGCGCGTTGAGGCGCTGTGGTCGAAGTGCGGTGGTCGTGGCGCCATGGTTGAGGCATCGTGGTCGAAGCGCCGTTGTCGAAGCACTGTGGTTGTGGCGCCGTGGTCGAAGCACCGTTGTTGAAGTGTTGTGGTCGAGGCGCTGTTGTTTCAAGACAAAAGGGAGATTCTTACCCTGTCATTTGTAGGGCACTTGTAGTACTCTTTTTCTTGATTCTTTGAGCTCTCGGACATGGCCCAGATAACCTTCGCGTGGCACTTTGGGCGTGGCACGATAGGCACCCCATCGCTAGGCACTATCACTGTCGATGACCACTTGGAGTGCACCTCCGCGTGATCCTTCTTCTTGTCCATGGTGCGGCAACACGAGGGGGAATAGACGCCCTAACCCTAGACTCAATTTGGGGCGGTGGAGCAGAGGCCATAACCGTACACTCAATTTGGGGGAGGGGAGCTCTGGTGGAGCGAGGCAGATGCTCACGGATTGCAAGGGGCGAAGATGAGGCGCTCAAGGGCTAGAGGAGCGAGGAGTGGCACTGCCACGCTCGCCAATATGGTAGCTTGTCAAAATGGAAAGATGGAAATAGAGAAAAGGAATGGATGGAAGCATCAAAAGATGGAAGTGCTACGGATGGAAGATTTGTGCTCTCCTTGTAGTACTATATGGAGTTGAGAAAAAACTATGATATTAATTGGTACAGGCCTCAATTCAGTGCTATAGATGGAATTTTCTCTTGTTGGAACTAATATTGTTGTTGATAGTGGTCGGTGTCGAGTACTCGTGAGTTCGAGTACTGTGTAGTCGTGTGTCGAGTACTCGTGAGTTCGAGTATAGCGTAGTCATGTGTCAAGTACTCATGTGTTCAAGTATTGTGTAGTCCTGTGTCGAGTACTCATGTGTTCGAGTACTACGTAGTTGTGTGTTGAGTATTCATGTGTTCAAATGCTGTGTAGTCGTTTGTAAAGTATTCGTGTGTTCAAGTACGTGTAGAAGATGGAGATCCCGGAGTTGGAGACTTCGGAGTATTGTAGCAGTCGGAGACCCTCTGGAGTACTGTAGTGGTCGGTAGTCGTAATCTATAGTACATGGTCAGTAGCGGTAAGCTACAGTACCCTGTCGATAGTCCGAACTAGAGTATCCGGTCGGTAATCATAAGCTACAGTACCTGGTCGGTAGTCGTAAGCTACAATAACCGGTCAATATTCAGAAGCTACAGTGCCCAGTTGGTAGTCGGAGCGTCCGAGTATTGTAGCGATCAAAACGCCCGAGTACCATAGCGGTCGGAGCATCCTGTGTTTATTCGTTCTCCACTCATGTGTGTTTAATCTCTGGGTTGTGCCAATAGAGGTCCACACCAACATGAGTGCCCTCTCTTTCATCCTCGACAAAGGCGTGTTTTTTTTTAAAGCCAGCAGAAGCTAGATGATATATTAGAGAGAAAAAAATAGATTTGGTCAATTTTCAGGTAGCTCAAGTGGCACTTGGACAACGACGTTTTGGGCCTGCAAGTGCACCACAGCGGATGCTGGGTCACCGCGCGCTCAGAGCCGGGCATAGCTACTGTAAATGCCACTGAATGGCAAGTCAGTTGTTGCACTTTGTTCGAAGACTTGACATGACCAATGATCATTTTAGTTTTAACTTTGGTATTTTGCAAAAACGTTTCTTTAGTGTTTGCATATGCAAGTGGGTGTGGAGATGGTCATGGTCGGTGTTAAGGAGCACCGGGACTAGGATGGGGAAGTCTGAGGTCTAGGCTGTCTAGGATGTCACGCGAGGTGATTAGGCTCACACTGGAGAACGTGGATACCAAAGGTGGTGTTTCGTCGAGAAGCTACGAGTGGTGCGGTCTAGGAGACTTCGACACAGAAGGTGATTGTGCGTGATAAAGATACAAGAGGTGCTGTCATAGAGGCTTCGTCATGTGGTGAATTAGGAGTTGCGGATGGCGTCCATAACTGAGAAGACTAAGAGTTTGAATAAAACTCTTATTCGGAATGGTTTTGGGTCCCTGGTTTTCGGAAGAGATAAAATGTTGTGTTCATGTTTGAGTCAGATACGGTTTGGGACGTTAGCCTATGAAAGTAGGGAGAGACTAAGGGCTGACGTGCGGCTTTGGTGAGGCTTTTAGTGTAGCATTTGAGAAGGTTTAGGTTAGTGCTTTTAAGGGTGCTTGTGAGGACACGTTGTAAATCCACGGAGATCCTGCAATAAAGATAGTCTTGAATCAATCTTGTTCTTAATTTGCTTGAAGAGCGCTGGTAATTGCAGGTGGTTTGGATCTTACGACAACAAGGAAAGCGATCAAGCGAGCAGTCGAACAGAGCGGTCAATCCAACGACCGGTCGAGCAGAGCAATCGATCAAGCGGTCGTATGCTGAGCAATTGAATAGGCAATTGATCACGAGTGGTTGAAACCATCACTGACCGTCAGGAGATGTCAAAAAGTGGTGACAATCATTCACCCTCTCTGATTGCAGTATTCGATTCTACAAGTGGTATTGGAGTATGTAGCGATGGAATCAAAGAGGTATGTGAATCGTCTCTCCATGCTAGATGGTACTAATTTTGCCTTTTGGAAGTGTCGTATGCAAGCTTATATTGAGGCTCAATATAGTGATGTTTGAAAAAAGTTTCTCAACTTTATGCGGTTTCTGCTGTGTTACTACAAAAAATAAAACATATGTTGATTTAAATGCCCGTGTTCGTAAATTGCTTTTTCAAAAGATTTCTCGCAAAGAATTTAATTGTGTAGCTCATAGTGCTTCTACCCACTTAATATGAAAAACTCTTTGCGGTTATCATGAAGAAATGATTAAGATTACGAAAGTGCGTAAGAAACTTTATCAAAAAGAGTATTCGGATTTTGCTATTAAACCTGGTGAATCTATATATGATCTTGTTGCTCGTTTTGAGAAGGTTTTGAGTAACTTGTGCGGAGTTAGTGTTATACCTACTGATGGAGATAATGCAATTAAAATTTTGAGTTCTTTAGGTTCAGAGTGGTTGATGGTCATCATGACTATTTATCAAACCATCGATCTACATATTCTAACCATGGATGATTTGTACTTTAGATTGAAAACTTATGAGATGAAAGCTTTGCCATCTAAGACTGATAAATCTTCATCTTTAATACTTGTTACTAACCCCATGTAGGCTACTTCGTCAAGTACTTTATCTTGTGTTTCCTTGTTTGCTTTATCCTCTTTTTTAGAAGATCAGTTCGAGCATCTCCCTAAAAAGTATTTGGCCTTAATCTCCTCATAAGTATACAAGGCTCTCAACAATATGAGGATGAGAAAGTGAGGTGGTGCTCCAGGTCCGATCAAGTGCTTTGAATATGGCGAGATAGGCCACATTAAGATGAATTGCCCCAAGCTCAATGCAAAAGTGAACAAAGATAGGAATTATCATCGTCGACCATCCAAGAATAATACCAAGGGTGGATCTTTTTATCGCAAAGTTGCTGAAAATGTTTTATCAACTATCGAGCACCTTGATCTGAGTGATGGTGATTTTGAGAGCTGCGATGACAATGACCACGACGAAGATGATGTCATAGGCAAGAAGAAGAACACTGAGGACTTCACAGGCATGTGCTTCATGGCAAGTAACAGCAACAACAATGACTATAGTGATCTCGATGAGGTAAGATTGTTATATAATGAGCTTGAAGATGGTCTAGTTAAACATACTTTTGAATTGAAAAATACTAAAAAGAAAGTGAAATATAACAAGTTTGCAGTCAAAAGCTTGAATCCTAAGATTAATAAACTTAGAACATCTATTCCTGAAGATGGTTCTTGTGATGCTTGTTAAGTCTTACATTTTGAGTTGGAAACTGCTAGTTTAGTTAATGCAACTAACCTGGTTCAACTTAGAAATGCAACTGATAGATTTGATCAACTAAGAACGTTACATAATTCTTGTAATGGAAAACTTAAACTTGCTAATGATAAAATTGAAAAGCTTAAGTCTAATTCTTCTAGAGCGTGTTCTAAGTGTGATTTGCTACAAGATAAACTTAACTCATCTCAAAAATCAATTCAATAAATGCTTTATCATGAGACTCTATCTTGCTCTAACTACATTCAGCTTAACGCTAAATTGAAACATTGACTAGACAACTTAATGACTTTGCTAAAAATGAGAGATTTACTTAGCCTAGTGCTTCTACAGATCTTTCTAATAAATCTGTTAAGTGCTTGTCGTGTTCCTCACTATCTAAGAAAAATGAGTACCTTAAGAACACTTTAGAAAGGTTTTCTTTTGGTAAGAAGAATTTGAATATGATCCTAGACAAGTTAAAAACTAGTGTAAAACATCATGGTATAGGATTTAATTTTGTTGAGCATGCTAAAGATAATCCTCTTGAGGTAGTTAACCTTCTTGAATCTGGAAAAATTAAAGTAAAATCTGAACCAAAATAAATTATGTTTAATTCTACTGGTATAGCAAAAGACCCCTCTACCAAGGTAGGCGTTGTGAAGTCAATAGATACGACTTTTCACCAAGTCAAGTATCAATGCACTCATTGCGGTAGAGATGGTCATTTGGTTCAATTTTGCTTTAGAAGAGCAAAGAAAGAGAAAAAGGATAGGATGCGCAAGCATTTTCGACCAGCTGTCTCCCGTGGTTGAACCAGCGTAGCTAGACAAGACTATTGACCAGGTGTTACCCATGGTTAGACCATAGTGGTTAAACAGATTTTTCAACCGGTAGTTTCCTATGGTCGGGCCAACTTCTCAAGAGACTTTTGACCAGTTTCTTCTACTCGTTTGGACCAATACGTGGTCAGACATTTTTTACATAGTCGGTCAGATCACTTTCAACTAGCGTCATCCATGCGATCCGACCGATCGGCGGCCAGACCAGCTCTATTGAGAAGGTTAGACCACCTAGTGGTCGAACCAGCTGTTCAACGATCGACTGGTCGAAATATGTCAAATGCTAATGCTTCACTTAAATCTTTATCAGTGCATGCTTTTGCTCCTGTTTGCCAAGTATCTTAGTACTGGATACCTAAATCTTTATTGTCTAACCCTAGTATTAAGATACCGACAATTGTTTGTGCTCTGTAGGCTCGTCGCAAGAGGAAGGAGAACATATGGTTCATTAGCTCCGGTTGCGCTCACCACATGACCGGAGACTCACAATGGTTCTTCTTCCTCACTCGTTCCCCGATGATCAGATAATCGCTTTTGGGGACAACTCTCAAGGACGAATTCTTGCTAAGGACACCATGCGCGTCAATGACAAGTTCATCTTAAAGGACATCGCTCTCGCTAGTAAGTTGAGCTATAACTTACTTTTAGTTTCATAGCTGGTAGACGATAATCTTGAGGTCTTAAAAAGCATTCATGCTGTATTTTGGATTCATATGGTGATCTTGTACGCAAAATTAGTCAAGTTCGTCGCTTGTTTAAGGGTGACTTTTCGTATTCAGCTTCTTCGAATCTTAAGTTTCTTATTTCTTCAGACTCTAAAGATTTATTCTTTTGGCGTCGTAGATTTTGTCATATTGGCTTTAATCATCTTTCTCGACTTAGAAGTAAGAATCTGGTTAGAGGAATTTCTAGTCTTAAGATTGAAAAGTTAATAAATCTAATTTGTTCTCCCTGTCGACATGGTAAGATGGTCTCATTGTCTCATCCTCCACTCACTCTTGTCATGACTGATTCTCTAGGTCAATTGTTGCATATGGACACAGTAGGTCCTTCTAGGGTTTAGTCGATTGGAGGAAAATGGCATGTTCTTGTTATTATTAACGATTACTCCAGATACTCTTGAGTACTTTTTATTTCCTCTAAGGACAAAACTTTCGATCACTTTCGAGAGCTAGGCCTTAGACTTGCTAATGAACTTTTAGGAACACTTAGAGTAGTTATAAGTGATAATGGAACTGAATTTCAAGAACACATCATTTGCTTTTTTGCGCTGAAAAGGGTTTAGGCCAACAATTTTCGTCAGCTCGAGTGCCTCAACAGAACGGTGTGGTCGAATGTAGGAATAGAACTTTGGTCGAGATAGCTAGAACAATGTTAAATAAACACGCTACTCCTAGGAAGTATTGGGCTGATGCTGTTTTTACTGCCTGTTACATTTCGAATGGAGTATTCTTGTGAGCTAAACTGCATAAAACCTCTTATGAGCTTCGGTTTGATTATTCTCCTAATGTTTCTCACTTAAAGGTGTTTGGATGTTGATGCTTCATACTTAAACATGACAATCTTGATAAAAGTTGAATCTAGATCCTCAGATGACATCTTTTTTGGTTATACAGTTCACACTCGAGGCTATCGTGTACTCAACTTAGAAACTAACAAGATCATTGAGACATGCGAGGTCACTTTTGATGAGGCTAGTCCTAGTAATAAACCTAACAATGCAGGTATACAAGTCCCTGACACACTTGAGGACATCTTCTATGACTCTGACGACGACAATAGGGAGCTCCTGAGTCACACTACGACACCTACGACCACTTCTACGACTACTCCTATGACCACTCCTACGACTACTCATGAGGTAGAGTCTACTACGACCACTATGACATCTTCGATCACATCTACGACCACTCCTACAACCACATCACTGGCTCCTTGACATATTCAACAAGATCAACCCCCTGAACAAATGATTGGTGAGTTAAATGAGAGAGTTCTTTGCAGCAGAGATAATTCCAATGCCTCATATGTTCATTCTGCTTTTGTCTCCTCTTTTGAACCCTAATATGTAAGTCACGCTTTATCTGATGAGTCTTGGATTAATGCCATGCGTGAGGAATTAGAAAACTTTGAGCGTAATAAAGTCTAGTCTTTCGTTTCATCTCCTCATGGTCATAATGTTATTGGAATTAAATGGGTCTTTAAGAACAAAAAAAAGTGAAGATGGTGTTATTGTTTGAAATAAGGCTAGACTTGTGGCTTAAGGATTCACCCAGGTAGACGGTCTTGACTTTGGTGAAACATTTACTCCTGTTGCTCGATTAGAAGCCATTAGAATTCTATCAACATTTGCTGCATCAAAGAGTTTTAGACTATACCAAATGGACGTGAAAAGTGTTTTTCTTAATGGCTTTATTGAGGAGGAAATTTATGTTAGACAACCACCTGGCTTTAAGAATGCTAAGTTTTCTGGTCGTGTCTACAAATTGTCCAAAGCTTTATATGGTCTAAAACAAACACCCAGAACATAGTATGATAGGCTTAAATCATATTTGCTAAAAAGTGACTTTCAAATAGGCAATGTAGATAAGACTTTGTTTAATCATAAGCATAGCAATGATCGTTTACTCATTCAGATTTATGTAGATGATATCATTTTTGGTAGTTCCTCTCATGTTTTTGTTTCCACGTTTTCAGATACTATAGCAGAGAATTCGAGATGAGCATGATGGGAGAGCTCACATTCTTGTTAGGCTTTCAGATCAAGCAATCAAAGTTAGGTATTTTTGTTCATCAAATTAAGTACACCAAGGATCTACTTTATTGCTTTGATATGGGGCCAGTTAAACCAATTTCCACACCCATGGGATCTATGGCTGTGTTAGATCTTGACGAAGATGAAGAGTATATTGATCAAAAGGAATACAAAAGTATAATTGGCTCTCTTTTGTATTTCATTGCTTCAGGACCAAACATTTACTTTGTTGTGTGTTCGTGCGCTTGCTTTCAAGTTTCCCCACGTGCTTCACATCGTCAAAAGGTTAAGCAAATTTTTAGGTGTCTTCAGTAAAATTTGGAATTTGGCTTATAGTATTCTTCTTCCTCACGTCTTACCCTTAGAGCTTATTCAGTTGTGGCTTTTCGGGGTTGTCGAATTAATAGGAAGAGTACTTCTAACATATGTCACTTTTTAGGCACATCTCTTGTTTCATGGGCTTCTAGGAAACAGGTGTCTGTTGCACTTTCCACTGCTGAGGCTAAATATGTAGCTGCTGCTTCTTGTTGCTCTCACTTGTTTTAGATGACATCTACTCTTAGGGATTTTGGCTTAGAATTGAATCATGTTCTACTTTTCTATGATAACACTAGTGCGATTAGTATTGCTAAAAATCCTGTGTAACATTCAAGAACCAAACGTATTGATATGCGCTATCATTTTCCTAGAGACCATATGGAAAAAGGGGATGTCCTGCATTTCATTGATTCCGATTCTCAAGCTGCTGATACTTTCAGCAAACTGCATGATTCTTCTCTTTTTGCTCTACTGTAAGTGAGTTAGGTGTGTTGTATCCTATGAGATTATTCTGAGGGGGAGCTTGATGTGTAAATGTTTCGAAATCTTTGTTTATTATACTTATCAAATAATGCATCAGGTCTAAGTCTCTGAAATCAAATGATTTGTAGTACTCATTTACTTTGTAGTCATAGTCGTAACCCGGAAATATCGGTATGAAATCGGTGGTACTTCCGCAACATGAAAGTTCCACTAAAATGAGCATTACATTTTTTTTCCAGAGGGCACCCGTGGAATCATTTTGTTTCTCTTGAAAACGGAAGTAACAGAGTTTGAACGGCGGAACTACCGCAGAGCAGAAGGACCGTACCTCCTAAGCGGTACTACCGCATCTTGGAAGTTACAAAAAATCGGACGTTACATTTTTCAGAGAGCGCCAACTTTGGGCTCTGAGACAAACAAAAGTACTGCGCTAGTTTTTCAGAACTACCGATGATCAGAATTACCGCAAATTCAATGGCGGTAGTACCTCGCCGACTTTCAACGGCTAGTTCTAACGCTTTGATATAGTTGTACTGTAGCTACGGTACATGTGCGGTGCTTCTGTAATTTGTACAGTGGTACTGCCACTCGTCCTGATTTTTTAGGATTGTTTTATACAACGGCTATATTTGGTTGGTGGGGGTATAATGCTTCTACACCATCTCAAGGACATATGTTAGAGACTCTATCAAATATCCTTGAGCATTGAGCATTTACTGCACACCTCAATTTCACATTGTGCATTCATTTGATGAAGTTGAGCCAAATCAAGTGCATTTTATCTCTAGATTGATCCTTCACACTTGATCGCTGTCAAGCGAAGCTGTGATTCTTTACTATAGGTGTTTACCGGTACCTAAACGGATTGGCGGAAGATTGCGAGGTGACCTCTTTAAGAAAATTGTGAAGAGGCCTGGCGTCGACTTGTGAGTGGTTTGGTGTCCACCATCTCCAGAGCGGAGGAAGAACAACCACTAGTGTATTGAAGAGCTAAGACTTAATTCGTGGAGCCGGTCTAAGTTAGTTGGGCTTTCCTCAACTTGTCATATTTACTTGTGCTAGAGATATACTTGTAGAAACTTGTAATTATGGTGTCTTGGACATACTAGTATTGTGTAGATTTGAATTGCTTTAAGATCTTGCTAGACTATAAATTGTTGTAATTGTCTTAGAAGGCAAGTTTTTTACAATTTTCTATTCACCTCATTTTAGTCGGTTATTTTTGATCCTACAACATGCAGCATCTGTCAGCCTCCACTCTACTCGTATTCTTTATGAGACAAATAATGCTGCTCATGTAATCATATTCTATTACACAAAGCTACCCCACTTCGAGTTTCCGTTCCAAATCGCTCGTTGACTGATTACAATTAGTGTAGCAATTACTTGGAGGGCGCGTCACGCTTACTGATCAGCAAGGTGCGAGACTAACATGGCAGAAGGTGTAAAATGGCGGCATGGCGCGCACACCAGTTTTAAAAGCACACACACGCAGATCGCTGTCACGGCCTCACAGCAGAAGGAAAAGCTACAGCTCACTACCATGGCGACGGAGAGACGCTGTCAGCGCAAGAACAAGCTCAAGAAGAGGGCGCCGAGGAAGGATGCCACGGCCGGGCCGACGACCGTGCAGGACATCCCCTCAGCCGGCTTCCTCAGCCGGTTCCGCTCGATCCACGGGCACCACATCGCCGGTCACTACCACACCGCCGACCCCTACTACGGGTTGTTGCCACCGGCCAGTGGCAACGCAGCCTTTGTCCCCTCCTCGCCGCTCGCCATCGACAGCCGCCGCTTCTCCCTCGACTTCCTCCCGGACAGCGACTCCTGGGAGCTCGCCGACTGCCGCGGCTGCCTCGCCCTCCTCTCCAAGAAGAGGACCGGCCGGGCAGCATGGCGCTGCTACTTCCCTGACCTCGTCGTCTGCGAGCCGCTGACGCGGCGCTACCAGGGGATCGTTCGACCAGCCGTCCTGAACGGCCACCGATGCCTCGGCGTGTTCCTGCTCGACGGCGCCGACGCCGACGGGACGGGCGGCCGCATCGGCATGTCTAACTTCAAGGTCATGTGCGCTCTCTACGAAACCGACATGCGGCACTACGACAGTGGCACGCCGCTGGCCTGCGTGTTCTCCTCGGGCAGCGACGGTGGCTGGCGGGTAGTGCAGAGCTCGGCCCCGGGCGACGTCGCCCTTCTAGGAACGTTCGTCTCCATAAACTTCGTAGGGCGCGCCAATGGTTCTCTCTATTGGGGAATTGAAGAAGACGGCTCCGTGCTGGTTCTTGACGAGACCACCGCGGAGTTCTCAACCGTCCTGTTCCCGGAAAACATCCGGGGATCGTACGACAAATGGACGTTCCGGGTCATCGGCGGCGAGGACGGTGCGCTGCGTGTTGTCCGCTCGATAAGCAGCGACCTCAAGGTCTTTGCGCGGCTTCCCGGCAGTGGCGAGTGGGTTCTGGAGAAGCTCGTGAGGTTGCCGGAGGTCACCCGTGGCCTGCCGGGGCGCGAGGAGACGTACTTTCAGCGCGTACCTTTCATTGTCGCGGCGGATGCGAGATACATCCTCGTAACACCACAGGAGAAGTGGTGGGTGTTCTCCGTCGAGCTCGACACGGTGGAGGTGGAACGGAATCACCAGAGGAACAGGTATGCCGGGGCGGCGTACCCGTATGAGCTGCCGTGGCCGCCGGCCTTGAAGACCTGTGCTGATCACTGTAGGAGGAGGAGGCGATGCCGCTGATGTATTAAACTTTGTAATACATGTTGCTGCAATGGATGGGTGTGCTAGTCCTGAAGATAAATCAGAAAAACTTGCTTGGACTGACCAGAAAATGTCAACATCGAACTCTGCTCGAACATGTCAATATAATATGCAGTTCTTTCGTTTCAAAAAAAAAGAAATTAAATTACGTTAATAAATAAACAACTTCTTTCTGTCAGAATTGGCCATTCTGGTGTATCTGATGCTAATATGCTATATGTATTATGTTTAAGATGCTGCTACAAAAAGCTTAATATTGAACAGTACATCATAAACGATTCTCTAAAATCATCAGTGTTAAACATAGAGACCATCTGTATTGCCACCAGCGCTAAAAACCGTCTATAAAGAGATAATATCACAGACGCTTCATGGTGAGAACCTTCTGTAAAGTATCATAGATGGTTCCAAGAACCGTCTGTGATGTTGCCAAATATCACAGACGATTTTTAATACAAACTGTTTGTAATAATGAAGTTATCACAAACAGTTTGTATTAAAGACCGTATGTGATAATTACACTATATTAATTACGCGCAGACATGTCAACCTTCTATCTTAAATTTCAGATCTAACTGCTACTTTGAGCTGGAGGCAGGGGCTTTGAGGCAGCAATTTAGTGAAAGGAGACTATTTGATAAGAGTGATTGTAGATCCATTCATTTCTTGACTACCTATAGTTAGTAATTTGTTCGTAATTGCATTATAATTTAGATTTATAACTTTTTGTTTAAGAAGAATTGAATATGGTTTAAATCAAGCTAGCTTAATTGATCTAGAAAGAAGTTTATTTTCATCTAGAGAGAAGTTTAATTATTAACCATATGTAGTTTATTAATCATAGATTTAAATCTAGAGAGAAGTTTATTTACATCTAGCACGATTTAGCATTTAGTCAATTCATAGTTTATTTATACTTAATTTAATTTAATTAATTGTTCTTGCTAAATTATTAATTATATACGTGCCAATTCCATAGTAGCGATCCGCACCATAGCTACATGCACCGGTGCTAAGTCCATTAGGGCTATCCGCACCAGAGCTACCTGCACAGACGCAGCAAAGGCGCCGTGCATCTACATCTCATGCCCGGTTGACTACTGTGAAATCGACCTACAACCGAGGCGACAAGGGCAAACTAAAGAAGACCGATGATGAGATGCCCTACTTGTCGTTGACCTAAAAACTCGTGCTAGGCGAGCCATTGGTTGTCCCGAAAAAGTGCCTCCTAACCCAAGGACTAATTTGCCAGAGATTGCATGCATGGTACATGGAACAGGCCAACAAAACGGAGGAACAACGGCGATCGGGTTTCACCGTTAAGTTCACGTCGGACCATTTTCAGCACAATATTAATGACTGTGTCTTCACGGTGACTTTCGAGAACTTATTCGATCTCTGCACACTCAACGCCCTCAATGCCTCACTCATTCGATGCTGGACACTGTAAGTGTTTACAATCACAGTCTTCGTTCATGTAATAATGCTAAATGTCATATATAACTCATTGATTTTTTTTGTGTGTATATATACATAGTGACTAAAGTCAGAGTAACGAAATCACCGATTGGTTTTCTCGACCCACGCTTGGTCGCCATGGATATCATCAACAAGAATGCATCATTCGTCGAGAATTACATCACGAATGCATTAGAGGCTTACCACAACAATGAATTCATACTTATACCCTACAACCATGGGTAAGTGCTACACTAATGGCTATATTTGTTGATTTGTACTTTATAAGCAACACGAACTTAGGTTTATTAACCATGACATACCTGTGTAGGTTCCACTGGATTTTAATTGAAATTATACCAAAACAGAACAAGGTAATATACCTTGATTTTCTAAAGAGGACCAAAACCGACTTCACAATTGTCCAATAATCAATCGACATGTAAACACATTTCGTCCATGGATAACTTTATTGCAGTCTTTCATTCCCAATGACTAAGACTATCTTTTTAGCATCACGTAGGTCGTTTGCCACGTACGTTGCAAAGGTACAGAAATCCAAAAGGATGGACACCCTGCGACACGATCTATATTTCTCGGTATTTGCTTGTACACATTAATCCTATATAATAGTTGGTAGTAATGCCTATTGAACTAACAAATTCTATTTTTGCAGTACCACCAGCAGCTACCGGGTAACACCTGTGGATTCTATGTTTGCCACAACATGCAACTACCCGTCGATTCCACGAAGATCAATATTGATCCTTAGGTTAATTTATCAATCTTGCGACAATTATTTCATACCTATCAATTTACATATGTATGAACGACAATGATCTTTCTACTGACAGGTTCTGTCCATCGCTACAACTTCGTTAGAACAGCCCGACCTCTCAGAGATTCGAGGACAGTGTGTACTTCTTGTGGTCTAAAGTCATAAAAGAAGATGGAGAATTTCACAATGTATAATAAATTTTACTGGGATAAGATTGAGCTAAATTATTCATGTGTACATGTATTTGCTCATGGATGGACAATTTATTTTATTTCAGTTAATTGATTTGTGAAATGGATTTCTTCTTTCTAAAATGAATGAATGTGAATTGGATGTATATATATACCTTGTTGATATGTTTGTTTCAGAGGGCATGGTTAGCATTTTCTGAGGCTAGCCAACTAATAGAAATAGATTTCTGAATAGAAAAGAATATCACAGACGATTTCAACAAAATACACAGACGGTTTGTAGTTGAAACCTTCTGCGATAGGTCTTATATCACAGACGGTTTCAACTACAAACCGCCTGTGATAGTCGATTATCACAAACGGTTTGTAACAGAAACTGTCTGTGAAATAATGTATCACAGACGGTTCAAAAGTCGTCTGTAATGATATCATATTATTACTAACCCATAAACTCAGACGGCTCACAAAACCGTCTGTGATGACGTTTTTGAACCGTCTGTGATTATATATTCTGCAGTAGTGAGATGACAACTAACCGACGAACTGAAAACATTACTCTTGAGTTTGTGATCCAAATTTGTTTTAATTTTGTTTCTGTTTTTAATATGAAGTTCTACTCCTACGTGAAGTTTCTCTTTATCCCTTATAAATAAATTCTAGTAGACCGCAGGATAAGAAAAGAGCCTTGTTGTAAACATCCCTACATGCACTCTTCTCATATAGTGATATCTATCTTCGTGCATCCATGGTTTTTTCTAGAAGAGTGTTCCACGTTAAAAGCATATCTCGTTTCTCTTCCGATCATCTATTATCTGCCATGAGTTTTATAACAATTACTTTCAGCCTTTCAGGTAAATAGAAACGGATGTGCTAATTTTCAGTCGCCTGAAAAGTTAGCTATACTCCTTATTACTGTTTGGATCTCCTAAAAAATCCGTCCTCCGGGGTGCGTCTCCCTCTTCTCCGGCTACGGTGCCTTCACTGGCGGCCGAGATCATCTTGGTGCAATTAATAGCAACTGACACTACAGTAAGATTGCTACAATATCACCCATGCAGACAGCATCAAGTAGTTTAAGCTGAACAGACTGAATTCTCAGCAACACGTACACGTGTATAAGCAGAATTTTGCACAGTTTCCATTCAAATATAAAAATGATTTTGTGACAAAACCTGCG
Organism: Bonia amplexicaulis; assembly: GCA_036346245.1. NCBI lineage: Eukaryota > Viridiplantae > Streptophyta > Magnoliopsida > Poales > Poaceae > Bonia > Bonia amplexicaulis. The sequence continues at coordinate 8,521,258 of CM070759.1, read as the reverse complement.
CCAATTGAATTGAAGTACATATCGTTGAGAAACTTCAGTTTCCTCTTTCAAGCAGGCTCAAATTCCTCCTTGGGAGTTAGAAATTGTTCCTGCAAAAAATATCAGCGCCGTCCCATCTGCAACAGCGCTCTACACATGCATGCAAGGGCGGTGGCCGCGGCAGCTCGTATGTGTAAGCCGCACCTGCGTGCTTGGTGCTCCTGTGGTCGCGTTCTTCCACCATGGTCTCGAGATCGACGGAGAACAACCACGTCTCCTCCGGCAGCTGCGGCAATCGTCGCACCGTTGCCAGAGTAGCTCTCCTTGGCCCCTGGCAAGCCGCGGATAGCTGCCATCAATCCGACGCTATGACTGATCATGAATAATGTTGTTGGAACCTCGGACTGGTTGTGGTTGGAGAAGTTTCGATTAGTGTGACCGGTTGTGAGTTATGTGAACTGGTCGGAGCTATGATTAGGATTATCTTCGTGTCTGTAATGTTGTCACCGACCTCGAAGCCATGGAGGTCAAATACTATCAGGAAAATTTAGGTCTTATTCTGCTCTGTTTGCTGATCAATTCATTTTCTACATTTAAAAATACAATTCTCTACAGTCAAGACACTCTTACTCTCCAAGAATAAAGTTGACGTACTGAAAATTTTCCTACAATTTCGGACACATGTTGAATGTATATATGCTTGGCAAAAGAATCCTATCAATGCAAACTGGCTAGGGTGGCGAGTATCATGAACTAACTCCTTTTCTGGCATATTGGCATTTCTCATAGAGTGTCGTGTCCTTACACGCACCAACAGAACGGTGCTGTTGAGAGAAAGCACCGGCACATGGTAGAAACTAGCTTTGCTTTGTGTAGGATCAGATATAGTTGGCAGAGGGAGGGATGAATGACTCCATCCAAATTTTTCCTCCAAATATTCAAGATTTTTTTTACTCCAATAGCTATGTAGAGGTAAGAAGATCAACATCATACCCTACACTGTGGAAAAACACAAAAACTAAATGAGACTTGACTTGCGTCAGTCTGATCATGCACAAGATGAACTGTGGTTCATTCGGTGGCTAGTCGGATCGCTACCATGAGACAGCACAAAAATAGCACTCTTGCGAATACGAAAATCCACATAACTATTAATTCAACCGATCAAATGATGTGAAACTTGGAGAAGGCCTTTCCTAGGATACCAAAAACCTATTTCACTCGATGATCACAAATATCATAACCAAAATACTGAGCTTTATCCTTCTTAGGGAGAGGAGGAACAAAACCAGCCAAAGGACAAAAAACTTCATCTAAGCCTACTCGTGGGTATCCAGTGACCAAGATGGGTTTAGGTTGATTCTAAGACATCCTAGCAACCTTTCCCAAGGCTCAAATCACAGCACAACTCAATGGATCAAGAAAATCACAAAGACAACTCAAGAAACCAAAGAAACACAAGCAAGAACACATGAGAGAGTAAAAGAACGAATTATAGCTTTGATTACTGATGAGGATTAAACAATCTATTAAATACGACATTAAATACTCATAAGGCCTCAAACCAATGTGGTCATGAACTACCAAATACTACATTACCCGAGTACCCCTGATCGGAGGATCACTGTTCATTTACCCGACCAGCCAGCACTCAGAGGTCTTACGAACCGATATGTGGGCCCGCTTCCAAATAACTCCTCCCACACGATAGGATAAAGCACATGCTTTATCTTCTTCTTAACCGCACAATGACTTGGCCTGACATCTCTGACTACAATTGCCTTACAGATATCCCCATGATTCTCTCCCAATGACATAACTGAAGAACAATTATTGTTAGGTCTCTTTCACTGACAGCAACCGTTCACTCGACGGGGTAGCCGTGACTTCGCTGTTGTCTTGTAGGTACCGCCTCGGCAGGGCAGCCCTACCTCGATGGCTCCACTTCTACGTGCCCCCATCTCGGAGACATGGTCCCAATAGGATGGCTGCAACTATGCCGCCTGCCTGCTAGGCATCACCTCGATAGGGCAGCCCTTCCTTGATGGCTACGCTTCTACGCGCCCCTGTCACGGAGGCATGGCCTTGACGGGGTGGTCGTGACTTTGCCTCCTGCCTAGTAAGCATCGCCTCGAAAGGGCGGCCCTATCTCGATGGCTTCGCTTCTACGCACCCCCTGTTGCAGAGGCACAGCCTCGACAAGGCAACTGCGACTTTGTCGCCTGCCTAGTAAGCATCGCCTTGGCAATGTGGTCCTACCTCGATGGCTCCGCTTCTACATACCCTCGTCTAGGAGGCACGGCCTCCACAGGGCGGCCACAACTTTGCCGCTGGCCTGGTAAGCATCGCCTCGGTTGGCGGCCCTACATTGATAGCCCTGCCTCTACACACTGCAGGCTTCGTAGATGGGTTGAACTTCGCTAATGGAAGTGGACTCATTCCTAGAGATTTGTGGCATCTTGGCCCCCACGGGGGCTAGGATGTTTGGGGTATCTAGGCCCCAAGGGGTTAGGGCAATTAATTGTGTCAGCTTGTCCCCTAAACCTCAGAGCTTGCTGTCGAGGGAGTACTATTTTTGGAGTGCCCAACCCCTCAGGCCGTCAGGATTAGCTAGTGGACCTTAGAGCAAGTCCAATAACATAGTGTTGTGTTTGTCTAAAGGAATATACCGATATACCTTTACCCTTTGCAATTATTGACGAACAAGATAGAAAATTTCCATCATACCATATTCATGTATATAAACCCCCAAAAGGCATGAGGCAAGGGGACTCACTCATTTTTACTCACTAGCTCTCTCTCTCTCCCCTACTACCAGCAATCTCTAACTCTCTTGATTCCATATCCGCAAAGGAGAAAGGGTAGAACCTACCTAATGCTGTGGCACACTAGTAATCTTTGGCTGATCATCCTCCTACGAGTCCAGATGACAATTGAAGATCGTGGAATGCAAGGTGAATCTCATTGATTCTCTAGTCATTATCAAGCCCTCCGGATGGTCAGAAACAATCCTTTGATAGAAAAAATTGCTCCATCTCTTCGACTCGATCAAGTAGGTTCCTATCGTAGTAGAACCTACTATCAATAACTGCAAAATTAGTCGAATTCTAGTTAATGGAAGTAGTTCTCTCAGCATTTAATTTGCAGGAGCCATTGAAAAAATGTAAGTTCCCAAGTCTAAAATAAAACTTGTAAAGTATACCTTCCATGGCATAGTTCTAGGATCTTCGGCCAAACCGATCAGGCAAGTGTCCCTACTTATTACGTTTGGAAGTTCTAAATAACTTTCAAACCGAAATAATCTCATTCGATATAGTAGATTTCAAAACTGCATACAATAGGATCATTGGCCGATTGACTTTAGCCAAGTTTCTGGTTGCCACGCACTACGGTTATTAGAGCCTCTAAATATTGGTGCCAAAAGGGGTCATAATAGTTCGAGGCGGTAGAAAAATTGCTTATGTCTATGATCGCAAATCTCTCAAACTGGTCAACGAATTATCGATCAGGAATGTTAACTCCCCTTCAACACAGGTAAAGCAATTAAGGCCGAAGATGGCTCCAAAACCCTTCGACCATGTCAAGGATGTACCCCTCGATAAGGATAAGCATTCGGGAACCGTCAAAGTCAGGACATGACTCAATCCTAAATAGGAAGAGTCACTCATCTCCTTCATCTGAGTTTTCTTAGATGTTTTCGTGTGGCAAACATCCAACATGCCTGATGTCCTCGAGGAGGTGATCGAGCATAGGCTTGTACTCTAGCTGGACAAAAAATCGGTCAAGCAAAAGCTACGGTGTTTTGTACCTGATTAGAAGGAGGCAATCCAGTCGGAGATCGACAAGCTTCTCAAGGCTGGGTTCATTCGTGAAGTTAACCACTCCGAGTGGCTCGCCAACCCTGTAATGGTTAGAAAAGGTAATAGGAAATTGCGAATGTATGTAGACTTTATAGATCTTAGTAAAACTTGCCCAAACGATGATTTTTTTTCTTCCACGCATCAATAAGCTTGTTGATACTACATCCGGTAGTGAGTTATTAGGGTTCTTAGATGCATATTCTAGATACCATCAGAATAGAATGAGTAAAGAAGATAAAGAGAAAACTTTCTTCATCACAACATACGAAATTTCTATTACGCCTACGGGAGTGTTATGAAATCTACATCGTAAGAGGGTGTGGCTGGTCTAGGTGGGCACTGGCAGTTCCTTTCTTCTTCTCTAAGAAGGAGATGTAGGTGCACACTAAAAGATTCTACACTATAAATATAGAAAAAAGACTCCCTATTATGTACACATAAGATTATTAAATAAAAAGGCCGCTGGACTCCTCTCTAAATCTTATGTCCACTTGTTTATCTACTTTTATATTATTTAATTATGTAATTGTTCTTGTTTATACTCCCACGTCCTACAATATAAATTTTCATTCTTGAAAAACGTTGTTTCACAATATATGTCCATTACGAATATAAAAGATATAGTTATTGTAATATATTCACCATATACCCTTTATTTAATACCGAAAAGATAGATGAGTAGTTATAACATACCATTTAATAGGGGTATGTATGATCCAATAATATTAAATTTTTTTAGATTTAATATTTTTTTGATTTATACGTATAGTGGGCTATGGATTTATATTGCAGGACTGAGGTAAGTAGTTACGTTGATTGATTGCATAGATTAGTTGATGACATTTACCTAGGCCTGACGCGCCGGTGTCTGGTTGCCCATGATCCCCATCATTCCCCAAGCCCCAACACATCATCACGTCTTTGACCTACGTAGGTGGCACCACGTTTCTATTCCTAGCCATGCCTTAACTATTTATATAAATAGAACTGTAAAGATTTTTTTCTTCAAATTTAGCTTCTGCATATCTGTTTTTACAAATTTAACTTTCTTTTTAGGCTCGGTAATAGAAGCTCGTCAACACCTGCTAAGCCACAGTTGCTTATCAGCAAGGTGCTGCCGAGCCCCCAAAAGCTGCTTGTGTTAGGTTTCATGATTAACACTAATTAAAATGATTAGTATTAATTAATGCAATTAGTACTAATTAAAATTGTTAGATAGTCGACGTCTTGCCGAGATAGAGGAGCTCAGTAGGTACCTATTGAGCTCAAAAAAGAAACTATATTGTACCTGCTGAGCTCAAAAAAGAAACTATATTTATTAAAATAGATATTTATAGGCCAAACTTTTTAAAAAATAATTATAGTGTCACCTATATAAACAGATCCAAAGAAACCCATCACCTGGCCATGACAAAGCTCCTTTACCCCTTCAATCTAAAGAGGTCGTCAGCACACTTATTACTATGGTAAAAAAGGCTGCTGTTCTTTACAACACACCCCTGCATGGACCGCTTCCACGATGGACCACAGGGACGGCTACATGACGCCTCACACACCTGCAGACCACCGGGGTTGCCATGGCTCCTTCATGCACCGCATATGGGAAACGTGATGTTAAGCTCAGCCGATACCCACTTACGCTAAAAGAGCTCGATAGATCACCTGCCGTATTTAGTGTACATGCTTAATTAAAAATAAATATATTTAATTAGTATTAATTATATTTAATTAGTGTTAATCATGAGCTATTAATTTGCTACCGCTTGGGGCTCAATAGCTTCTGCTACCGAGTAATTGTAGTTCGGCAGGATCCTATACCAGGTGACACGTGTCGTGTCACCGCGGCTAATTGAGTTGGAAATGGTGGCTATATTCGTAAAAATAAGTATATAGAGGCTATTTTTAAGATAAAATTACTACATTGCCATTGTGAACAGTTGCCCATGCTTCACGCCGGCTCGGACACGTAAACGAAAGGCGACGCGACGCGCGGGGCCGGTCCACCTGTCCGCCTCCCGCCGCTGACTCGAAGCCCCACGCCACCTGAATCACCCCGAAACCGACACAAGACCCGGCGGCTTCGCCAGCTTCAACGCCGCGCGCCACCCTGATCGCGACGCCCACCAACCGCTCTGCGGTGCGGTGTGTCGCCACGTGTACCCTGCGGCCTGACGTGTGGAAGACTAGCAGCGGAACGAGGCAAAAAAGTTCGTACCTCGCTGGGGCCCACGTGATGGGAGTTTTATCGTTCGAGCCCTCGATCGAGCGGCATGTATTTAGTGGTTGAATACGGGAGCACATTGCTATCACTAGAATCTTTTGTAATTATTAAGATGAAAAGAGGAGGAATTTGATCACCGGAGGTAAATTTGATACGAGAAGACTATCAGAAAAGTATAAAAAATAAGATCGATGGTAAGCATTATGGTATATTCTAAGGTATAGCTAGAAGCAAAATAAGTCCGAACCTTAGTTGCATCAATTTGGAAAGTTGATAAATTTATTACATGAGATATGAAGAATAATATTCATGTTGAACCCTTTCTTTTCGATTTATAGCTTATGGGCAACTCTTTTCAGCTTCTAAAAGTGTTTTTCGATTTTTTTCTATAGTACTGAGCTTTCAAATGAAGTGTCTTTTCAAGATGAGGTATACAAATTAATTGTAATATACACTGTAGTGACTTTATTTATATCGGCTAAAACCACATGCGAGTTTTTGTAACTCCTCACTCTCCCACAAATAGTCCAAAAACCATAAGTTAAAGCCAAAATGAACTGTCCCTACGACTTATGCTACAGAAACTAACTTTCAAACGAAGTGTCTTTTTAAAACAGGTATCTACAAGTTGATTGTTATTGACACTATACTGACTTCAGCTATACAGGTTAAAATCGTACGTGATTTTCTCTCTCCGTACTCTCTCTCGAACAACCATAATTCAAATGTCATAAGTTATAAGTTATAGCCGAAAAAACAAGCCCAACATTATCTTGTTAATGGCTATAATCTCTGTAGCCCATGGTAGGACAACTGATTTGTACATTTAGTAATACACTAGGTGGGCGCCGTTGGTTTCTTTCTTCTTCTCTAATGAGATGTATAGATGTATATCAAAAGAACTCTACATAATAAATAGAGGGAAGACTATCTATTATGTGGATTATTGAATAAAGAGGATTGTTAGACTGCCGTGTCTAAATTTTGTGTCCTTTTATGTTCAACTATTTTTATATTGTTCAATGATGCGCTTGCTTATAGCCACGTTGATTGGTTGTGCATATTGGTTGACGACGTTGGCCATATAGCAGCACCCACCTTGGCCTTCCGTGCCGGTCTCTGGCTGCCTATGATCCCTCCCCCATCATTCCCCAAGTCCCAACTCATCAGCGCGCCTTTTGCCCCGCGCCGGTTCAATGCACCTAGGTATGGCAATTAGAGGTGTAAATAGAGTAAATAATTTCTATCTATTTATCTGTCTGATTGATCGAAGATATATGAAACGAATACGGAAAGAGTATATGGGTATTCGACACTATCTATGTGTCTGACTCTGACTTTGTAGAAAAAAATATAGAATGAAATACGAAATAAATGATATTCGTTTGTATATATATATATGTATATTAAATGATACGAAGGGGTCTATTGTGACTTGTGAGCCCTCGATGGAGTGGCATGTATTGCGTGGCTGATTGTCGGGAAAACCCGGAAGGCAAAGGCACAGGAAACGCCAAGTCCAGACGAGACACGAGTAGTGCTCTCCCCTCGGAGGCATGGAAGAACACGACGCCACTCTCGGCGACGACCGATGGGATCGCGGCACGCGGCGTAACTTTCCTCCAAGCTAGACCAGCGGACTAGTATTATTGATTAGACAAATTTGAAAAGTCGGTAGTAGTAAAAGATCGGAGACTCCGTTTCATCTGAACGGTAACACGTCGCACTTCTCGACGGCAGTGGGGCCCCGCCGGATGGCCACGATCGCGTGCGTCGCTTGCAAACACGGCACGGCGGTGGGGGAGGTCCAATGGCTGGTCGCCGCCGCCGAGCAGTCGCTGCGAGATCATTCGCTCGTACGGTGATTAGATTAGATCTAGATTAGACTTTGATTAGGTTAGACCTTGATTAGATTAGACATGGTGTTATCGGGGGGCTCTCGTCACGTGTCGCGGTGGGGCGCGAGGGCACGTGTCGGGCAGCTGCGCGCAGTGGGGAACTCGTGGACGGCCCAGATGCGGTGGGGCCACCATCTGTCGCGTCTGCCTCCGAGATCGCGACGCCCACCACCCTACGCCGCGGGCTTTAAAAGGCGCCACCGCGCGGGGAAGTCTTTTATTCCTCTCTCTCTTGCGTGTGTTGTAGTAGCCAGCGGCGGCGGCCATTGAGAGGGGGAGCTGGGTAGGTGGTGTGGGGCGGGGCTGTTTCATGTCGATGGCGCAGGTGTGCTGTGACTCGGCCGCGGCGGCGGCGGCTGTTGGGGCGGAGGCCGTGGAGAGGGCGAGGGCGCGCGCAGGGAGCCGCCGCCGCGCCGGGGAGGCCGGGAGGTGGAAGGTCGCGGATGTGCCGGCTGCCGGCGCGGAGGGGCGGGTGATGGTGGCGCAGCGGCACGGGGTGGCGTTGGTCGCCGGGCGGAGGAGGGAGATGGAGGACGCTGTGTCCGTGCGGGAGGCGTTCGCCGCGCCGGCGGTGGGTCAGCTTGGCGCCGGGCGCGACTTCTACGGGGTGTTCGACGGGCACGGCTGCTCGCACGTCGCTGAGGCGTGCCGGGAGAGGATGCACGAGCTCGTCGCCGAGGAGCTGGCCGGCGCCGACGGCCCGGCGTGCTGGACTGGCGCGATGGAGCGGAGCTTCGCGAGGATGGACGCCGAGGTGATGGCCGCTGGGCGCGGCGACAGCAGCAGCTGCCGGTGCGAGGCGCACAAGTGCGACCACGTGGGGTCCACCGCCGTCGTGGCCGTCGTGGAGGAGCGACGCGTCGTCGTGGCCAACTGCGGCGACTCCCGCGCCGTGCTCTGCCGCGACGGCGCGCCCGTCCCCCTCTCCTCCGACCACAAGGTGCTTGTCGAAACTACTCCAAACAAGAACCCATTTCTTGGCTCCTTCCAATGACTTGTGCTTAATTCCCATCTCTTCTCCTGCAGCCTGACAGGCCGGACGAGCTGGAGAGGATCGAGGAGGCCGGCGGCAGCGTCATATTCTGGGATGGCGCCAGGGTGCTGGGCGTGCTGTCCATGTCGCGCGCTATCGGGGACGGCTACCTGAAGCCGTTCGTGTCGGCGGTGCCGGAGGTGACGGTGACCGACAGGACGGACGGCGACGAGTGTCTGATCCTGGCCAGCGACGGGCTGTGGGACGTCGTGAGCAACAAGGCCGCGTGCGAGGTGGCGCGGGCCTGCCTCCGGAGGGGCAGGGAGAGGTGGTGCGCCAAGGCGGCGGCCTTGCTCACCAAGTTGGCCCTCGCGAAGCACAGCTCGGACAACATCTCCGTTGTCGTCGTCGATCTCCGGCGAGGGAATCCATCGTAGGGAGGGTCGCTGTTGTGACTGTCCATAGCACCATGGTAGTACTGTAGGATGGTGCAAAAAGATTGCGGTTGGTAGTAACTAGCTAGTGATTCTACTGTTTGTTTTTCTTTTTCTCTTCTTAAAATCTTTTTCTTTTGGGGCTATACTTCTCCCTGAATCAAGCTCAGTGGAGTACATAGGTTATTGTGGGCGGTGTGAAAAGAACTGGTGTGACCAGAATTCAATCCGGATGCCATTAAAAATGAAATCAAATCCTTCTTACATGTCTTCTTACAGCCAGCTTTCTTGAATTCCTGACTCCTGAGTAGATATTTTAGTCGATTCAGATGGGAAGGATGATATCTCAAATCTTTGCTGTGTGAATCACGGAAATTGTTAGGATCTCCAGCCAATCTGGCTAGTTGGCTCTCATGTCTGACCTCATGATTTTTTTTTTTGCCAGATTTCTCATTCATTCAAGCTCACCGAAGCGCACAGATTAATATCGGGGAGAGAAATGGGTTTGGTGTAACCAGAATACTGAAGTCTAAAGGACCAATCTGGATGACATTTAAAATGAAGTCAATTGTCAAATCAAGATACATTAATCAGAAAAGCAGCAACCACTTCAATTATTCAATTCCAGAGAAATTTCGTCTGTGTTAATAGTGTGAAAGAGAAGACGCAGAAACTCCCGATGAAACTTAGCCTGAGATATTTCTACGATTCTTCTTCAATTCCAGAAAAATTCTGTCTGTGTTAATAGTGTGAAAGAGAAGACGCAGAAACTCCCGATGAAACTTGGCATGAGATATTTCTACGATATCATCTGGAAGGATGATACCTGCCTGCCAATTGTGTGAGGACACGAATAGTACTGTGGTCCAACCGCGATCTGGCCAGCTGGGCTCTCATACCTAGCAAGATTCTCAGCAGCAGATCTCAGCAAATGCACAGCTCGACGATTCTCAAGGATCTCTTCCTCTCTCTCTCTCTCCCTCTCCCCTTTTCTGAGAGAGTGGTTGTCACTGATTCAAGTGATTACACCTGAAAGACGTTGCAAAATTTGATTAGAACTGAAAGACGTTGCAAAATCGCCCACTCCAAACAATCTCTCGTGCCGTGGTTCGAGAGGCGAGTTTTGCTTCCGACAGCCAGCGAGTCACCAAACCATCTCGTCACTAAATGAAAGATAGTGGAGCAAGGTGCAAGGGAACATCGATTGGTTTGGTGGGATTTGCTCTCCTTCCAGGTGTCTTGTCTCCGGCTCATTCTCTTGCTGGGATGATAGCCAGAACGTGAGACGCAGCGGCAGAATCAACAGTTCAGCACGCATGGTGTATCCAGAAGATCGAGCAGTTTTCGGCTGAGCATAAGTCGGACGGCTTTTAATTTTTGTTATAGCATCTAACTTTTAAATAAAATATTTTCTCAAGACAAAATCTATAAATTAAACGTAGTACATATTAAAAGCCTAACATTTGTACCAGCCAAAATCGTAAGTGAGCATCGATCTCTCCGTAATCTATACCGTAAACTGTCAAAATTCAAAAATTTCAACCAAAAATTATAAGCCGCTGCCAAAAAAGAACACCCCCAAAGGTGTGTATGGTAGGAGCGGCTTTCAAATGCAATCGGCAAGCAAATCACAAAAAATCTCATCTTCCGCCTTGGCTATATCTCTTTTGCTTGTTGCCGAATTCAGATTTTTTTTTCTTGTTGCTGCATCGATCGTGGAAGTTTCAGCCTTTTACATAGAAAAAAGGCCTGAAAAGGCCAGATAGATGAGACTAGGTTGGAACTGGGGAGCTCTAGTGCGTGATGACCAACTACACCACCCGGACGTCTTGATAATCTACTTGGAATTAGACGTGATTAGTACATTAGCGTAAGGTCAAGATATGTTTTTTTTTAAGAAATGTGAAGATACACTATTCGTCAAGTGAATTCATCACTGGATTTCATACAATCGCACGACGTGATGGTACAAGGTTTTTGCCGATAGCTTTAAGTTGCAACCGTTAGTTTTTAGTTAAAATAGGCACCGTAGTAGCTGTTATTTTCTAGCTAAGGTATTTAATTAAAGAAAAAAAGAAAAATTTAAAAATGTTATGTCTCCATAGATAATATAAAGAAAAAAGAGAAAAAATCGTGTTAAAAAGTTAACGCGTTCAAAACGGATTCCGGTTTCTAGAAGCTAGATGTAGGGGTGCAATCGGAGCGGAAACGGACGGATATAGCTTATCATGTATCATATTCTATATTTTTTTTTCTCGGAGTCGGAGTCGGAGTCGGACACGGATAATATCGGATATCTATTTCTCCATTCCGTATCCGTTCCATAATCTTTCGGACGGTCGGTCGAACGGAAATTATCCGCTTCTTTGCACAGGACATTGGACAATATGGTACAATCAGAGCGAACATGGAGTGACTAATTACTGAGATGTTGAAGGAAGAACACTTAGTACTTCCGTTTGTTTAGATGTGACAATATGCCTATATGTTATTTTGTTCCTAGTGAAGTCACAACAAACTTTCTCATATCATTTGACATATGGATATCACCTATCACGTATCCTATTCCATATTTTTTCCTCGGAGTCGGAGTTGGATACGGATAGTGCTGGATACCCATCTACCCCTTCTGTATCCATTTCGCATACCTTCGGTCGATCGGACGGACAGAAATTATCTGCTCCGTTTACACCCCTAGCTAGATGTCATAATTCAAAAACTGTTTTGAACATGCCTTAGTATGCTTTGTGTACTTCCATCTCAGTAGAGCTGGGACTTGGGCCGTGCTTTTGGGTCACCAAAGCACGGTAGGCACGCCTGACGGCCCAAGCACGCTCGGCCGGGCACGTGGCGGGCGTCGCCCGGCCCGATGCGAACGGTGGGACGGGCGGGCCCGACCATCCAAGACGGTGGGCGGCGCGGCGGCGCGGCGACACGACGGGCGGGCGGGCACGGCGGCGGCGCGGCACGGCAAGACGACGGGACTCGGGAAGATGAAGGGAAGATGAACATGGCAAGATCACACAAGACACAAGCACACATACAAGATACAACTATACAAATACAAGCATACACACTAGCACACCACCGTCGGGATTCGGAACTCGGCATCAGGCCGTCGGTGCTGTATTGTCGTCACCTCGGCGGATCCGGTTGGAGGTCGTCACCTCGGCGGCGGGAGGTGGAGGCGGCGGCGGGCCGGGAGGTGGGGACGAGGCGGCGGCGGCGGAGCCCGGAGAGAGGGGGGGAGGCGGCGGGGCGGGGAGGTGGGGAGGAGGCGGCGGGCCGGGAGGTGGGGAGGAGGCGGTGGCGCGGGAGGTGGGGAGAAGGGGCGCGGGGAGGTGGGGAGGAGGAGGAGGCCGGGAGGTGGGGAGGAGGCGGAGCGGAGGGACCGAGGCGAGGCGAGGCGGCGGGGGGGGAGGTGGGGGAGGAGGAGGCGCCGGGAGGTGGGAAGCCGGGAGGAGGGAGGGGGTGGTGGAGGGTGGCAGGGAAGGAAGGGGCGGAAGGAGGCGGAGGCGGCAGGGGAGGCTCGGAGGAGGGGGGGGTGTGGGAGGACCGTAGGGAGGGGGCGACGGGGAGCCGTGCGCAGGGAGGGAGCCAAGGAGGAGGCGGAGAGTCGGAGGAGGCGCGTCCGCAGAGACAACGAGGCGTGGGTGCGGTCATCAGGCGGGAAGAAAAAGGTGGAGGCGGCGGCGGCGACTTGATGGCGGGAGGACGAGGACGAGACGTGGCGGCGTAGGAGAGGTTGGACGGTGGAAAAAAAAGTGAGGAGGAGGCAGCCGGACGGGTAAAAATGAGAGAATTGGACGGGGAAAAGCTGAAAAATTTGAATGTTGCGATTCCATGTTTACAACGTATGGCAGTGTAACGTTCACATAACGTATGAAGCAACGTTCCAATTTAATGTTTATAAATTCGCTTCCTCCGCTCTGCAGTTTCTTCACAGACAGATTTACAGAGCCTTAGTTTCTTCACAGAATAACGTTTCACTCCGCTCCAAGCCTCCAGTGCTCCACCATTTTTCACAGAATCACATCGTCATTCATTCACATTTCTTCATAGAACATTCTCCTTTCCTTCTCATTTCTTCATTTATTACAGCTGTACTCTTTATTTATTTATTTGTATTTTACAAGCATATTTATTGTATTTGTTACTTCTTATTTTACAAGTATATTTATTGTATTTGTACTTCTTATTTATTAACTAATCATCATGTTACCAAGAAGTCACAGTACCAGGGAACACTCAAGCAGTATGCAGAGGAATCGAAGCTCGAAAAGGACAGCGGGACGACTTGATGATTTTAAGATAGATAATAAAATTGCTTCTATAACTCTTGATAACGCATCGGTAAACACAACGGCTATGAATATTCTCACCTCACAATTACAAACATATATTGGTGGTTATGTTCTCCACCAGAGATATGTATGCCACATCTTGAATCTTGTTGTTCAAGATGGTATGCAAGTAATTGGTCCATATCTGCACAGTATCCGTGATGTTATTCGTTACCTCACAAGTTCTCCACAAGTGATAGCTAGGTTCTCGGAGTACTGTGCAGCTAATGGTAAAGAGCTAAGAAAATTTGGTCTTAACATGAAGGTGAGGTGGAACTCAACATATATTATGTTAAAAAAGTTACAAGGTTACGAAAATGTTATATCCGTTTTTGTCAATGTTAACTCTCAAAATAATGAATTGGTAGTTACTAATACAGATTGGCAGATTGCTAGTCGTTTTCGAGAGTTTTTAAAACCTTTTTATAAAGCAACAAATGTTTTATCTGGTATTTATTATCATACCTCTTGCTTAGTTATGGAGTTTGTTTGGTTAATTGCAGATAGAATTGCTAAATCTAGGGACGATGCTCTTTTAAGCCAAGCCGTCGTTGCAATGGAAGAAAAATTTGTTAAATATTTTGGTTCTCTTTTACACTTATATTGTTTTGCTATTATTTTTGATCCTACAAAAAAGTTGGCAGGTTTACAGATAGGTATGGAGGGGATAGGTGAATGTCTTGGCCTAGATTATTCAGAAACTTTCGCACATGTGAAAGATGAGCTTTTTCGTGTTTTTCGTTTGTACCATGATAAGTTTGGTAGTAGCGCAAGATCGGAGCCTTCACAACAGACGCAACATGGAAAGACAAGCATGGCATCACACTTGTGGAAGAAGCTAAAGAGCAACTCTACTTCTTCGTCCTCTCGGTCTCAGCGCCTCAAGTGGAATTGCCTCTGGAGTTGAACCACTATTTGGAGCATGATTTTGCAAATATTGATCCTGATCTTTCTGATGGAGGTAAGATAGACTTGCTCGAGTGGTGGAAGAACAACAAGCGAATCTTTCCTGTGCTGTCACATTTCACACGAGATGTTCTCTTGGTGCCGTGTCCACCGCCTCTTGAGCGACATTCAATGCGGTAGGAGAATAATAGAAGAGAAGATCATCCTTACGCCCGTAATGGTGGAGGCAATCACATGTGCCAAAGACTGGGAATTAGCCAAAGAGCGGGAACAACACCAACTGGAGGATCCCGAAATTGTACAGGCGTATGCTGACCTAGACATTGCCGAGTAGATATTATCTACGCATGTTGTAATAGTTAGTATATAAATATGTTGTTACTGTACTATTTTCCTTACTCGGGAAACCTCACTCTGGGGCGTAAGGTTTTTAACGAGGCAGTAACATCGTATTTCTAAAATATCAAAGAAATTTCACTTTTCCCGAAATATTTATGTCATTACGTGCCCATGTTTTTATGCAATTAATTCAATTATTTTAACTAGTTTTAAACGAGGCGGGTACGAGAGAAAGGAAGATGACGACCGTCGTCGCCGCCTTCGCGTATAGTAATTTCGGGCTGGGCTTAGGCTGGCACGGCACAAACGCTGGCACGGTGGACTTTGGGCCGTGCTTAGGCCTGACCGGAGACGATGCGGGCCGGCACGGTACGACACGGTGATATGACTAGACCGAACCGACACGACACGAAACGGCACGAAGCACGATGAGCTTAGGCCGTACCGGCACGGCACGACCCTAAGTCCCAGCTCTACATCTCAGCATTAGGAGCTGCTGCTTATTTGCCGACATCTCGTCCTAAGAAACTTACACCGAGCTTGACCGGCTCTGACATGGCCCAAATAAAGCATTTGGATGTAGATCTTAACCAAGGCCAAGACTAAAGTCTGTTACGGGGTGTTTGTGGTTTGAGCGATAGATCGGTTTGGGTAATCTGGTCTGAACTTTGAATTAGTAATCTGGTCTGAACTTTGAATTATGTGGTTTGAGAAATGGTATAAGTTGATCCAGAGAAATTATCCCATGATAAATCAATCGATCCTAGACTAGACGAGATAGATCCTGTTCTTTTCGATTTCTAAAATCTGTTTTTTTATTTTTCTACAGTAACTAGTTTTTAAACGGAGTATCTCTTTAAAATAGAGTCTACTAGTTAATTGTAGTATATACTGTACCGACTTCATTTACATCGGTAAAAATCACTCGTGAGTTTTTATTACTCTATAATCTCTCACATGAATAGCTCAAAAATCACAAACCACAACCAAAATCTATAAACCGTAGCCAAAAAAATATATCCTATTAATTCCTCCAAACAGACGCCGTATTGTTGGGCACTGTACTAAAATGCTGCGCATGCCGTAGGGTATATCTCGTTTTTTTCCCCCTCCAAATTCTAACTTAGGTATCGGTGGTGTTATCCAAATTGCAACTTGAAATGCCGGTGTTGGCTGCACCCACGTCCCATGATCCTTGATGCCAACGGAAGTCTCTCTTTCTCTTCAGAATCAGTTCAATCAAATTGCAACTTAAAACAAATTTTGCAGATTTTTCTTCAGAATCAGTTCAATCAACGAGAGTCCTTAAATAGAAAAAGCTATTCCATTAACGAGATTAAAGGCATGTTCTTTTGTGGCTACGGCTTATGGTTTTTGGCTATGGTTTGTGGCTTTTGGCTGTTTGTCTGAGAGATTACATAGTAGCTGAATTTCACGTGCGGCTTTTGCCGATATAAATGAAGTTGGTATAGTATGTACTACAATTAACTAGTAGACCCTATCTTAAAAAGACACTCCGTTTAAAAACTAGTTACTGTAGAAATCAAAAACCACAAAGGAACATGTCCTAATTGCCAGAAGCCCAAAGTCAGGCCCGCAGGTACAGAATCACCTGGACGGCTGGGCCTGTTGGCCAACCCCAGCCGATCACGGACGTGCCTCGTGCTCATGTCATGTGCACCCATCGCCACCATGACCTCGAGGCCGACCCCTTCCCAGATCAATGGATGTGCCGGGCGCCAATCTCGAGTCGCTGTAGGATTCTGATGGTTTCAGCGACGCGAATCTTGGCGGATAGTTTGATCTTTGGGGTGCAACATATCGTGTAGTTTATGATCCAAGAGGAAATTGCTACTTTGGTAAGTAGACTGGAGTGGTGTGGGGCGCATTTTGTCCGAAGCCGAAACCATTGGAAATGGCTCGTGTATTTGTGTATCTAAATTTGTTACAAACCTTTTAGTATAAAAATTTACAATTTAGTATATATATATATAACCTCTTTTCTACTCCTAGGTGTAATTATACCCTATGTCGTATCTTACAACATAGAAAACATCTTACGTAACGGAGGGTATGTACGTCGTATTTAAGACCATCTAGGTGATATGAACAATTTTTCAGAGGTGGTATGTATGTTTTTTTAGACATGTTTCTTTTTATGTGTGTATGAAGGTATTTACAAAATATGTTAAAAACTATGGTCTTCCTTATAATTTTTTCATGTGGTTCATATTGGAGTATCTTATAATTAGTACACGAGTATACCTAAAGTGATAAAATAGTATGTTAAATTTATTTAGGTGGTATATTAAGGGTGGGAGTAATTACACCCGGATGTAAAAGCTATTTTCATATATATATATATATATAGTAATTTTACTATAAGACTATGGTACCAAGGAGCACTCGTTATTTTTACTATATATATATATATATATATATATATATATATATATATATAGGAAAAATACCTTTACACCGGTGTAATTACACCTACCTCTAAAATACCACCTAAATAAACTTAAAATACTTCTTTATCACTTTAGGTATACTCATATACTAATTATAAGATATTCCAATGTGAACCACACGAAAAACTTATAATGGAGTTCATAATTTTTTGCGTATTTTGTAAATACCCTTATGTACGCACATAAAAAGGAGTATATCGAAAAAAATGTACATACCACCTCTGAAAAATTATTCATACCACCTAGATGGTCTTAAATACTCGTATACTACAAGTACATACCCTCCATTACGCGAGATACTATCTACATTGTGAGATATGATATAGGTGTAATTACACCCGGAGTAGAAAAGATATATATATATATATATATATATATATATATATATATATATATATATATATATATATGTGTGTGTGTGTGTGTGTGTGTGTGTGTGTGTGTGTGTGTGTGTGTGTGTGTGTGTGTGTGTGTGTGTGTGTGTGATATTATACATGTTCAATATCGCTTTTCTTCCATGTCAATCGCTCCTCTTCTTCGATATTAGCCACCTTAACATTATCACTTTCTCACTAACCATAGTGACTATGCATCTTCGCTAATGCCAGCATATCTGCTTTAGTCGTTGTCTAATGATATGGAGAATCTTCTCACCATCATCAGTGACGCTTCTAGCTACCTGATGGCTTCATATCGTTATAGATCATCTTTAGTGCAAAGTTTCATCCCCTCTTTGCCGAAGTTTTTCCATTATTGAGCTTATTTAGACATTGACTTCTTCTATAATGCAAACGCGGACCACTCATCATCGTGGTCCATGGCTCCTTTGACTCTGGCATTTATCTTCAACGACTTTGGTGAGTAAAATGATATTTTCCTTATAGAATGGCTAAGGTGGGTAGGACGATATTATCCTCATCTCAATTTGCTAATTTTATTTCTTTTTCGCATTTCAATTTTATTTAATTTTTTTCTGAATTATATTTATTTAGGTATTTGACTTAGAAATTCATATGGAAACCAAATTACTAATTTTATTTAATTTATTCTGAATTTTAATTATTTAAATATTTTACTTTGAAATTGTATTATATTAAATTGCAAATCTTCGTTTTTATCTATTTGAAATTTCAATTTTTTGGTTGAAATTCATATTCAATTCCAATTGCTAAGTTTTGTTTACTTTTATTCTAATTTATAATTAGTTAGATATTTTACTTTTGAAATCATATTTAAATCAAATTACTAATTTTATTTTATTTTATTTTTTTATTCCAAAATTTCAGCTATTTTTGTTGGAATTCGTATACAATTCCAATTAATAATTTTAAATTTTTATTCTGAATTATTTTATTTAGGTATTTTACTTAAGAATTTGTATATAAATCAAATTACACTTTTTTATTTTTTATTCCAAATTTCAGTTATCATTTAGATTGTACTTGATGTGAACTCTTTTTTTTTTAATCTAGATCCATTATGATCAACGGTATGGATCTTTATCTTTTTTCTTCGATTAAGTGAGAATTTCTATCATTTGAGAACGAACGTGGTGACTCCTGTTCCCATAATAATAATAATAATAATAATAATAATAATAATAATAATAATAATAATAATAATAATAATAATAATAATAATAATAATAATAATAATAATAATAGATTTAGTGTGCTACCAGAGGCTGGAAATGATCGGCAAAGATGCACTGCTTTGATGGCATAAGATTAAATTCGTCAACGCCATTGAATTGAATAGCTACTACTCTGCTGAGTATAAATTTACTTTTGTCAAGTAAATTTGTCACGTTCAACATTCTCCATGCCTTCTGCAGCACCTCCCTTGTGGTTGTCCCTTTGAGATAGGCAAGCTTTTAAATCCATCCTTAATATCAGCGAGGTTGAGGACATATTAGATGTTCCTCAAGGCTACAGTCTCCACACCAGCTAGACATGTGAGAATTCAGGAAGACAAGCATTCATCATTTCTGCATACTTTTTTGCAGGATGAGAACAGGAGGTCCCAAAGAGAGAATTTCTGGGGCAGGACAGAAGTTCATAGTTCACTGCTTCGATCATGACGAAAAAAGACCAGAAGCACATTTGGCTCGGACCGCTGGCATTTTGATTTATGCCGCTTCAGTTGTATACCAGCGCCTGCAATTTGAAGATAAGACGTTGCCACTTCGGAATTATGAGGGGATATGAATAGGCATGCTAAGTTGCTAATTTCTCGTAAGCGTCTCATGAAACTTCTATTTGTGGTTGTTGTGGTTTTTGGAGCAATGCATCTTGTGTTGAGTTCATCTTATCAATTACAATGCGTATATATAGGGGGAAAAGAACCAATATGATAAAAATCTTTGTTGTGGTAATAGCCCTAACCATAAGGTTCTAGTAGAGGTGGCCAAGGGGCCATGCTAGCTGGGTCGACCCAAAGCACGGCACCATTGGCTCGGCTCGGATATGGCATGGCCCACCACCTAAATGGGTAGTGCCAACCCGGCCCGACAACTCATGCCGTGCTTAGATTGAGACTTCGGCCCAGTGGCGAAGCCCAGCACAGGACAAATAGTATCGGGCCTAGGCACGGCTTAGCCCGACACAGCCATTAGGCCCGTTCTTTTTAAATATTTATATGATTTTATTTCTATTTTTTTAATTCTACACGATTTGTGTTTTTATTTATGTGATTTTATTTTTTTAGTTTTTGAATGTTATATAGTTCGTTTTATAAGTATATATAATTTATTTTGCATTTAAAAATTTTATATATTTTCTAGGATTTTTTGTATTTTTAAAATTTTATACCAGATGAGGCTAAATAGGCCGAAACTAGCCCAACAGGCTAACCATGTTGAGCTAGTCTAGCACGGTCTGTGAGGTTATCGGATTGTGCTTGAGTCGATACCTTAGCCCATAGACTGACACAGCATGGTCTTGCTAAGCAACGATCCAAATGGGTTTGTGCCCAAATGGATCATGCCTATATGGGCCCATTCCGCCGTGTCGGATTGTCCATTCGGCCACCTCTAGGTATTAGCAACTACTAGTACTAAATAGAGGCAATATCAAGGTACCAGTGGAACAAATTGCAGAGAAATAACACAGGATGCATCAACCATTTACATACCAAATATAGATAATAGATTGCAACTTGCAACACTGAGTATTTTCATTTTTTTTTCTTTTTGGAAATGAGAGGAACGTCGCTAGCATTTAGGTGGTGTGTAAGTGTAATAATATTCTTTTTAGTTTTTTAGCGGTTTTTAGCATCCCTTAACAATCACTATTTATTAGACTAATAAGCCAGCTAAAAGCTATAAGCTGGAGCCCAAAAGAACAGGCTGCAAGAATGGTTTCCTTAGGAGTTTGGACTGTATCAGAACAACGTTTTTTGTTTGTATGGCCCAGCTAGGTTCAGAAGTTTGCTATTTCAGTGTCACATGGAAAATATAGCAAAGAATGGAACATGACCACTTTGTCAATTGTCAAACGTTGGCATGACCTTGCAGGACCGCATTCAAAAAAAAAAAAAGGATGAGCAAAAGGGAAAAAGGCATTGCTTCTCTGAGTCCTCGATACAAGCAGTACGTGCTCCAACTGTTGCTTTTCTTCTCAGTTATACAACCTGTTAGAGATATGTTAGAGATATATACAGATTGCATTGTATTAGGATAGTTTGGTTTCTTTCCATACATGTACTCTTTCCTTATATGTATTCTTTCTATATTTGCCATCCTGTACTCGTGTATATATACCGGCCCTTTGGCCTCATATGAATACAAGCGCTATTCATAATATGGTATCAGAGCAAAACTTACCTAGGGTTTGCCCGTCGCCGCCGCTTGTCTAGGGTTTCATCCCGTTGCCGCCGCGCCGGCCTCCTCTTCTGTGCCGCTCGTCGGCCTCCTCCCACGTGCGCCCTCACCGTCGACTCCGTCGCCAGCCGCCCGTTGCCGCCGCCGAGAGTTGCTCCAGGCAGCAGCCGCCAGCTTGCGGCCGCCGCTTTTCCGCCGCCATCGTCTTCACCGCGGCCGCGGCCGCGCCCGACCGCCTGCTCGCCCTCCGCACCGACGCCTCGCTTCGCGCCGTCTGCACCTCTGGCGCCGCCGCCGTCGTCTTTGCCGCGGCCGTGGCCGCCGCCTAACCGCTCCTTCCGGACCCGCCTCACCTCCGGACTCCTCCTCCTCCGCCCTTCGCGCGCCTCCACCCGGCCGTCGCGCCTCCCGGCCGCCACAAGACGCGCCACCTCCCTGGCCTCCACCTCCGCCGCATCCCCGTCGCGCCTCCCGGCCGCCCGCAAGACCGCGCTAGGGGCGGCTCTGCGCGCCACCTCGCCGCCGCCGCCTTCACCATGTCCCCGTCGTGGCCTCCTCCGTGGCCGCCTCGTCGCCGCCATCTTGCTCCAAGTCGCCGCCGCCATTGCTACAACAGCCTCCTCATTCATTGCAGATGGCGGGGAACCTAGTTCCCGTGCTTTTGGGCGAACGGTGCTTGGTTGTTCTTTAAAGAGAGCCGGCCCAAAATCTAAAAAAAAACGTCGATCTAACCGCCGCGCCGTCCAGCGCCGCCTGTTAGACTTCGTTGCCTTGGTCGCCGCGCCGTCCCCGCCGCCACCGATGGCTTCCGTTCGACTGAGTGGTGCTTGGTCTCATCGCCACTTCCTCTCGTGCTCGCGGCTCGTCCACCTGCTACACCGACTGCTCCACGCTTGACACCGCCACCTCCAGCGGTTGCCACAGGTGGTGGTGGCCGCCCTCCATCTGGAGGTGGCCATCATCACTGTTCCTACTGCGACAAGGTCGGCCACATTGAGTCCCAGTGCTATAAGAAGCAGCGGCATCTTTTACGTCGTTCTTCTACTAGCACCGACACTGGTGCTTCTACATCGACGTCGCATCAACTCCTTCAGCAGCTTCTCTCCGACGGCGAGAGATAGCCAGACTTCGACGCTTGCTTGCCGCTTCGGGTTCTCCCTCGACAGGTTCTGCAGTTCCTACATTGACGTCTGCATCGACTCCTTCAGCAGTTTCTCTCACTGAGCAGGAGATAGCCAGACTTCGACGCCTGCTTGCTACTTCAGGTTCTCCTTCGACAGGTTCTGTCGGTTCTGCTACTGACTCTTCGGGCACTGCGAAACCACCACCTCCACAGTCAGGCACCTTCCCATGGATTCTTGATTCTGGAGCATCTTTTCACATGACTCCCGATTCTTCTACTATATCCTTCATTACACCCCTTGATTCTCCCGCCGGTGTTCTTCTGCGATGGTACCTCTCTTTCTGTCTCTGGTCGAGGACCTCTTAGCAACTCATCTTTTCATGTTCCCTTTGTTGCTCATGTTCCTCGCCTTACCATGCAGCTTCTTTCTGCTGGGCAGATTACTGATCTTGGTTGTCGAGTCATTCTCGACTCTGACTCTTGTTGTGTTCAGGACCGCCACACGGGAGCTCTGGTTGGATCCGGCCCTCGGCGCCTTGACTCACAGCGTCTTTGGGAGCTTGACTGGCTTCACCTTCCTTCCGCTGCCACCATCGCTGCCAGTCTCTCCGCTTCTGCCACTCCGTCTACCGGCTCTTTCCAGCAGTGGCATCACCGTCTTGGCCATCTGTGTGGATCTCGTCTGTCTTCTCTAGTTCGTCGTGGTCTTCTGGGATCTGTCTTAGGAGACGTGTCTTTAGATTGTCAAGGCTGTAAGTTAGGCAAACAGATTCAGCTTCCCTATCCTCATAGTGAGTCAGTGTCTCAGCGTCCTTTCGATCTTGTTCATTCTGATGTTTGGGGTCCGGCCCCCTTTGTTTCGAAAGGAGGTCATCGATACTATATCATATTTATAGATGATTTCTCTCGCCACACTTGGATATATTTCATGTCTTCTCGTGGTGAGGCCTTGTCTATCTGCAAATAGTTTGCCACTATGGTTCGCACTCGCCTCCACCCTATTCGTGTCTTTTGTCGACTCTGTGGCGAGTACCTCTCTCATCACCGCGAGCTTCCTTGCCGAGCGGGGCACTCGCCTTCGCTCAGTTTTCTTGTCCTGGTGCTCATGCTCAGAATGGTGTTGCTGAGCTCAAGCATCGTCACCTCCTTGAGTCGGCTCGTACCGATGATTGCCGCCTATTCCACCTCACTTTTGGGCCGAGGTCGTTTCCACCGCCACCTATCTCGTCAACATCCGGCCTTCTTACGCTCTTGTATGCAGTCCACATTGAGCGTCTTTGTGGTCTCCTTCCTGACTACTCTGCCCTTCGTCTATTTGGCTGCGTTTGCTACGTTCTTCTCGCCCCTCTGGAACGCACCAAATTGACTGCTCAGTCTGTTGAGTGTGTTTTTCGGGATACGGTCTGCGAGCACAAGGGCTATCGGTCTTTGGGATCCTGTTGGTCGACGGATGCGGATCTCTCGGGATGTGACTTTCGACGAGTCTCGTCCCTTCTACCCACGCCCCTGCTCCTTGGCTTCCTCTGTGGAGTCTCTGTCTTTTTGACCTTTCCAGATACACCTATCTCTGTCTTGCCCTCGTTCACCCGTCCCACTGAGTCTCCTCATATTCCTTCCATGGCCTCTCCGCCGTTGTCGCCGCCAGCTTCGTCTCCTGCGGCTCCTCAGGCTCCCTCCACTACACTCATCTACACTCGTCGACCTCGTATTGTGGACCTTCCAGATGAGCCATCTTCTTCTGATGATTCATCTTCTGATGCACCATCTTCACCTGATGGGTCATCTTCTCCTCGCTTCGCCTCCGCGATCGCCACCGCTTGACCCCTGCCGTTTTCCTTTGTTGGTGCGACTACTGTGAGCCTGTCTCTTACCGAGATGCTGCTACTCACCCCGAGTGGCAGCATGCCATGGCCGAGGAGATTGCTGCCCTTGAGCCTTCGCCGCTCTCTCTATGGCCTTAAGCAAGCCCCTCGTGCTTGGTTTGAGCGCTTCTCCTCTGTGGTCACTGCTGCTGGTTTTTCAGCGAGTGATCATGATCCTGCGCTTTTTTGTCCACACTTCGTCTCGTGGTCGGACTCTTCTTCTTCTGCATGTTGATGATATGATCATTACCGGAGATGATTCTGAGTACATTGCCTTTGTCAAGGCTCGTCTTAGTGAGCAGTTCCTTATGTCGGATCTTGGTCCTCTTCGTTACTTCCTTGGGATTGAGGTTACTTCCACTCCAGATGGTTTCTTTATGTCCCAAGAGAAGTATATTCAGGATCTCCTTGATCGCGCCTCTCTCACTGATCAGCGTACTGTTGACTCCCATGGAGCTCAATGTTCACCTCCGACCCTCTGATGGCGAGCCTCTTTCTGATCCGACTCGCTATCGTCACCTTGTTGGGAGTCTTGTCTACCTTGCTGTTACTCGTCCGGATATCACTTATCCAGTTCACATTCTGAGTCGGTTCGTTTCGCTCCCACTCGGGTCCACTCTGACCACCTACTTGAGTTCTGCGATACCTTCGTGGACTATCTCTCGTCGTCTCTTCTTTCCACGCTCCACTCTCGTTCGACTTGAGCTTATTCCGATGCTACTTGGGCCAGCGATCACTCTGATCGTCGGTCTATCTCTGCTTACTGCGTTTTTCTTGGTGGTTCTCTCATTGCCTGGAAGACGAAGAAAGCAGTGCAGATGTCCGTTCGAGTGCGAGGCCGAGTTGCGAGCTATGGCTTTTTGACGAGAGATTACTTGGCTACGGTGGTTACTTGAGGATTTTGGTATTTCTGTCACTACACCGACTCCTCTCTTGTCGACAAGACAGTGCTATCGGATTGCGAGATCCCGTGAAGCATGAGCTCACCAAGCATATTGGTGTTGATGCTTCCTTCATGAGATCTTGTGTGCATGATCAGATGATTGCTCTTCAGTATGTGCCTTCGGAGCTCCAGATAGCGGATTTCTTCACGAAGGCCCAGACCCGAGCACAACACGGCTTCTACCTCTTCAAACTCAGTGTTGTTGATCCACCATGAGTTTGAGGGGGGTGTTAGAGATATGTTAGAGATATATACAGATTGCATTGTATTAGGATAGTTTGGTTTCTTTCCATACATGTACTCTTTCCTTGTATGTATTCTTTTCATATTTGTCATCCTGTACTCGTGTATATATACCGGCCATTTGGCCTCATATGAATACAAGCGCTATTCATAACACAACCCTACATCTCAAATCATATGCTGCTTTTCTTCTGCTGCCTTCTCTTTGTTTCGTTTTGTGTTGGCTTTGGCCATCATGGGGGGTGGCGGCAATGACAGTATTCCGCCGGCACTCGCATCCCATTGGCTGCTGAGGAGACCAAAGTGGCAGCCTCCAAGAACCCTAGTGGTGTAGAGGTGTCTTTTGTCAAAGAAGAGATTCGTGGAGCTCACAAGCATGCAGTTCTATAATTTTCATCATGAGGGGCTCCATGACTGTCATCTCAATGGGTCCATGGCTCCGCGCAGATCATGCATTAAGATTCCTAATGTTAAAGTTTACGGGACGTTTTCTCCTGCCTAAAATTTGCACTTCACATCACTTTGCTGCTCAAAGAGAGAGATTGAAGAGCACAGTGGAGCTAATAATGTATTTTATACATGATGAAAAAAATCAGTTCCATCTGTACACTCCATTTGTATGAATCATAAATGTATGACCATGGGCTGATAGACCACTGGGCTACTCAGATGTCCTATCGTCCTATGTTTTGCTGAACATAGGCTTCAAAACTGCAGATCTGCATTCCAATCAAGTCCTTTGCCGCTGATAAAATGTGTACAGGTTACTTGTCCTTGCAACCTCCATGCACCTGATAAAAGAACAGCATATTCTCAAGCATCCAGAAGGTAAAAAAAGAGTTGGCAAAACAGTGTTAGTAGCACAACCAATGATTTATGAGCTGCAAAAGCAGATGAAAAGGCTGCTTCTTTAAGATCCACATAAGGCAGGCAAGAGAATACAGAGGCAGTGCTGTGTGCAGCTTCTGTTTCTACTGTAGCAGCCATGGAAATTGGAGACTGAGTGTGAAATAGTGCAGTGTCTGCTTACCAGGTTAAAGGGGGCAAGAAAAAGCAACCACCAAAAGAAGAAATGCAGACAAGGGTGTCACAGGTGCCTTTTTCTTTAACAAGGTTGCATTTTTTTTTCTAAAGCATCTGTACACAACACTGAAGCTGATGAGAATTCATTAATTCAATCATTGATTGGTACTTGAGCTATTGTAGCATAATTTAGATAGGACTTAAAACGGCAGAAGGTGGATAGCCAAATGTCAAGTAATATGCTCACTAAGAATAGTAGCAATTCCATAAGATGTTCCAAAGTATCTTACCGGCACCACATGGAAAGGTTGGAAAAAAAAATAACAAGCGCACCTTTCAGGGTCAGAAAGTAGGCACAAAAAGGATGCAACTAGTCCCCACAAAAGCACTAGCCACTCATGAACATGAAATCTTTGTCACAGATAGATTGACACAGCAACTGGCACATTTCATTCATTCAGAGCAAAAGTCACTACAGTTCCAAGCTTTCGAGTTCACCAAACTGCTAAAGGTTCAGAGCTAGCTAGCTGCTAACAGGAGTTCACTCCTTAGGATCGAATATAATTCCCAATGGTTTTAAGTACATGATCCAAGAAGAGCACATACTATTATAATTATAATTATTTATGATTCTTTAGAAGGTTTTGCCCCAAATCAGATGGCAGGGGGCGCCTCCTTCCTCGCCTTGGGCTTGTTCTCTCCCTTGACCTCGAGCAGCATCTTCACCACAGACCTCATCGGTGGGCGGTTGATTGGGAGGATGTCGATGCATAGCAGGGCGATGTTCAGAACCTTACACATCTCATCCTTAAACTGGTTGGCGAGCTGCTGGTCGAGCACGGATTCTGCCCCGTTCTGCTCAACATTGGCACACACCCACACCACCAGGTCCTTGTCGCCAATCTCCGGTGCCATGGGCCTCTTACCAGTGACAAGCTCCAGAATGACCACGCCAAAGCTGTATATGTCACTCTTCTCGGTTACATGGAGAGTGTAGGCATACTCTGCAATGCAAAACAAATAGATCGCACATGAGAACCAATACAGGTGAAATCTGCCAAGTTGTTAGCTATAGCCATAATGCAGAAGTAAAAGAAATTGCAAGATCATACTGAGCATGTCTAAGGTCTTTGGACAAAACAACAAACTGAAGCTAGGAACTGTCCTCAGTGTTCTTCCCAGTCCATCCCAACAACAACCTTTAATGCGCCATAGCAGTTATAACAATGGTAGCATGTTACATTTAGGAGTACTTCTTACTTAGAAACAAATTAGGCATCAGGAACCCACCAGGAGCAATGTATCCACAGGAGCCAGCAACAACCGACATGGTGGCCGGCCCATCCCCAATAGTCTTTGCAAGACCAAAATCTGCAACCTTCGCGCCAAACTCTGCATCAAGCAAAATGTTGTTTGACTTCACATCTCGATGGACAATCGAGGGCACACAGTCATGGTGCAAGTAGCAGAGGCCCTCGGCGGCATTGACCGCGATCTTGTACCTCGTTGGCCAATCCAAGACGCTACCTTTGGCGCTGTGGAGCAACTCCCCCAGGCTGCCATTTGGCATGTACTCGTAGACAAGCAACCGGCAGTCTTTGTTCGTAACACAACAGAAGAGCTTGACAATGTTCTTGTGCCTTACTCTGCTCAATGTTGCTACCTCAGCCTCAAAGGTGTCGATCTTCTTGGTTGCCACACTGCTTGCCCAGAGCTTCTTGACAGCCATGGCCTCACTCCTGGACCCGACAACAGACTTGTATACCTTTCCTGCTGCACCCTTGCCAATGACATTGTTCTCATCGAGGCTATTTACTATGTCCCTCTCATTGAACTCCACCTTGTGGAAGGATGTGAGCGTCCACCTTGACTTTTCACCGTCGAGTTCAGCGGCGCGCTTCTTGTAGCTCCTATACCTGACAGTGAACCATGCGAAACCAAGGAGCAGGATGACAGCAGATGCAACGAGGATGGAGACGACCAACTCAATACGGGCTCGCCGGTTGGCATTGGGATCGCCATTACTAGGACGTATCCCATAGCACAGGCCAGGGTTACCCAAGAAGCTCTCTCGGTAAGCGAAGCCATTGAAGAAAAGAGGCACAGACCCAGTTAGCTTGTTGTAGGATAGGTTGAAATCAGTGAGCTTAAGACCCTGCAATTGCACGGGCACCTCACCAGAAAGCTCATTGTTCGACAAATCCAGCGCGTTCATCCCGTGGATATCCCCAATCTCTGGAGGGATAATCCCAGTGAGGTGGTTATGTGAAAGGACCAGCTGCGTCAGCTTCTTCAATCGTCCAATGCCTCGTGGGATCTCTCCAGATAGGGAATTGTTGCTCAAATCAAGTCGGTAAAGTTCAGAAAGCTCGACAAGAGACGGGGGCACCGGCCCGGAGAAGTTGTTATTTGAAGCCAACACCTCTTGCAGTTCGGTCAAATTCCCCAGCTCGGCAGGCAGAACACCAGCGAATCGGTTGTCCTGTATGAGCAGCTTGGATAGGTTCTTGCTACAAACAATGGCAGGGTCAACCGTCCCGGATAGAGCATTGCCCCGTAGCTCGAGCAGGTCGACACCCGGCAAGCCCCAGAATTCCGGCGGCACGGGGCCGGACAGCCGGTTGTTCTGCAGCCGGATCCTCACCAGCGTCCGGCATTTCCCCAACTCCACCGGAATGGAGCCCTCGAACTCGTTGTCCAGCAGCATGAGCTGCCTCAGCTTCCGGGAAGCGCACAGCGTCGCCGGAATCGGACCGGACATCCGGTTGTCCGACATGTCCAAGAACCCGAGCGGGCAATTCTTCCCAAATTCCGGCGGGAACGGGCCCTCAATCTGGTTCCTGAAAATCCTCAGGTCGGCCAGCGCCGGCGCCGTCCCCAGCGTCGCCGGCAAGTGCCCGGTCAGGTTGTTCTCGTACAGGTGCACGCTCTCCAGGCTCGGCGCGGCGAACACGTCCTCTGGTATCTCCCCGGTGAGCCGGTTCATGGAGATGTCCAAGAACCGGAGCTTCTTGAGTCCCCCAATCCCCTCCGGTATACTTCCGGAGAGCTGGTTCGTGAAGAGCTCCATCTGGACCAGAGAACTCAAATTCCCAATGCTTCTTGGTATCTCGCCGGAGAGACTGTTCGACGAGAGGTCCAGATTGACGAGATTGTTTAGCTTTCCGATGGAAGAAGGGATGTTACCGTTCAGGGAGCAGTTGGCGAGAAACAGCACGCGGAGGCCGGCGAGGTCGCCGAGCCTCTCCGGCAATGGCGAGGGCGAGAACTCGTTGTAGGCGAGGAGGAGCTCCTGGAGGGCGGTGAGGTTAGCCAAGAACCCCGGGAACTCGCCGGAGATGCAGTTCTGGATCAGGTTGAGCACGGCAAGCGACCGGAAGCCGTCTCCGTAGGCCGCCGGGAGCTCGCCGGAGAAGTTGTTCCCGGCGAGGTTGAGGCGCGCTAGCGCTGGGAGCGCGGCGAGGCAGGCGGGTAGCGAGCCCACGAGGTTGTTTGCGGAGAGGTCGAGGTACTCCAAGGACCTCAGCGAGCAGAGCACGGCCGGGAAGCCTCCGGCGAGGGAGAGGTTGCCGAGGTTGAGCACGGCAACGGCGGTGGTGGAGTTCCGGGCGCACGACACGTGCGGCCAGCGGCAGAGGGAGCGGCTGGAGCGGGACTCCCAGCCGGAGAGGGCGCCAGCGGGGTCGGAGAGCTCGGACTTGGCGGCGAGGAGGTGACCGGCATCGGAGGAGGCGACGGTGTGGAGAGGGAGTAGGAGGAGAGCGAAGAGGAGGAGGAGGTGGCGGCGGCGGTGGAGGGCAGCCATGGTGGAGGGCGTTGGCCTTGTGGTGGCAGAATTGGAAAGCTCCTGGTTTTGTCTCTTCTTAGAGTGGGAGCACGTCGATAGTGAGAATGGAGAGGGAGTGTGGATCTTGGCTAGGGGAACCAAGGGAGATACCCAGAAGGGTCTTCGAGAGCGGCAAAGACATCTCTTTTGAGACCGTACAAGTGACGTGGTTAGCGCAGAAATGTTAGATATAGCACTAGCAAAAACAATAAAGTTCACATAGAAAATTCAGAATGTATCGTTCTAGGGTTGAGTAACGTATAATGAATATGATAATATTATTGGTTGCCACCTAACCTCTCAGGTCAATATATTTAGTTAGTGCATTTGGAACGTACCTAAATAAGGAGTTGCGTTTAAATGCCAGTTACGATAAAAAGTGTCAGCACAAGCAATTAATTAGATATATCTGCGTTGACAATATGACGGCTGCTTTGGATTTTTACAAATAACCAAGGATTTGATTGCTTGAAATTAAAATAGTTGTTGGCAAAATATCTAACGTTGAAAAATACTTTTTGCGAATACATGTCAAAATGACAATAATGGGCTAATTTGCATGGATAGTTGCTTTAATGACGGTGTTACATTTCTACTATCTCACAAAAGATCTAACTTTTTTTATATAATTTCAAGATAGCACAAAATAAATTTTTTGAAAGCAATACCTCATCAGTTGGCCTTCAAAAAAATGTAATGGAAAATATTACAATATTTTAGTTCGAAATCATCCCTTTGCTTTTTTCCAAACATGGTAACAACTTTTCTTAGTAAATCATCCTGGTAAGGGGAAGCTATCCTTCTGTTTTGGAATAAAGCTTTTCGTTTATTTGCATGGCAAGTGACAAACTATTTGGGTGCTTTGCTCAGCAAAATCTCTTTTGGTTCATAGACCTGTGTGGCCGAAGCATTTTGCGGTAGCCCAAATCAGTTTTGAGCCCGAGAAACGAGGTAAGCGTCGTTGCGAGCCGCTCCGCAGCGCCTGTTTCTTCCAGTGCAGCATTTCCCACGCTGGAGTCTGCTCCTGCCGTCACCACGGCTCTCTTTCGCTATAGCTGATTGACTTATATAGCTATAATTAATATCTTTTGATTCTATATAAATATTTATATAAATAAACTGAATATTAATAAATTAATAAATTATTTTTAAAATGCTATCTCGATAGACCGTTTCAAAAAGACGAAAGAGAAATCGTCATATTTATTTATTTAGAAGAAGTTATAAACCATAAAAATATGTACAATAGTATGATGTCAACTGTCTATAAGTATTACTACGTAGAACATAAAATAACATGGAAGAGAGAAAGGAGGATAGAGAATAGGACTATCTCTTATGCAACAGTCGATTCTAATACGAGAAACAAGTTATATTATATCATAAAAAACTATTTATAAGAGCATTGTAAAAAAATAATATATTATAATATAGATATCTATGTTATTATATATATCCTAAGCTGGAAAGAAAGAGGCACTGCTCCTCCCAACGTCCTGATCCATCCGTCGCAGTGTGCACGAGGAACGAAGGGGCCTCACGAGTTAAACCTTTTTTTTGTCCAGGTGTCACCTGCTCTGACGGTCCCAATGAGCATGTATGTATTCATCGCGACCAGGAATGTAGATCATGCATGCTGAGGGCATCTCTAATGGTCTGAGTCAGTTAGCTATATGCATGTATACATCAGCATATATCCTATGTGGAGGAAAAAGAGTATGCAAAAAAAATCGAGCCAGCTCTTCCTTAAACACTAGTCTATAACGTCAAACGAGGCAGCATCTATAAATTCTGTGTGTGCATGTAAGCATCAAATAGATATCCTTATAGATAGTTCTTTAGAATGCTAGTTTTAGTGTGTATTATATGAATAATATAAAAGTCTTATAGGTAGTTGCTAGCTATAACTATTGGAGATGCCTTGAGCGTTTCCACTTTCGAGTTCCAATTTGTTTTTTTGTGCTGTGCTTTTTTTGTCTTGCTTCGTCGGTGACGAAGCCTTATCTCTGAATCTGATGAGCCCTTTTCTGCGGTGTTCTCGTGAGGAGCGGTGGGGTGGTGTGCAGTGCAGTGCAGAAGAGAGAGCAGTAGGGTGTGAAGCGGTAGCGTAAGCCTTTCTTGCTTTCTTGCCAGGTTTTGAATGGTTCTTGACACTTGAGTAGTGCATGCACGCTAGGAAGAGGGGCGTGTCCGCTTGGTTTTCTCATTTCTCTTGTTATAGGATAAGAAAGAGGGTTATAAATGTAGTATGTACTCTTGTTTCTATCTTCGTACCTATCACTTTTTTTCATTGTTTATCGATTTTTTTAAAAAAATATTTCTTCCAATTATTACTTACTTATTTTTAGCTAATATGCACAGGCCTCCACTCAAAACCAGAGACGGTTGGCGTAGGAGAGTGAGTGTTGTTATAGGATAAAACAGAGGGTCATAAATATAGTATGTACTCACATTTCTGTCTTCGTATTTATCACTTACTTTTTTCACTGCTTATTAATTTTTTTTAAAAAAATACTTCTTTTAATTATTACTTACTTATTTTTAGCTAATATGCACAGGCCTCCGTTCGAAACAAGAGGCGGCTGACGTAGGGGAGTGCGTGTTTGGCATGCAAGCCAAGTGACCGGTTCATTGTGTACTTGTGTACTTTTGGGTTTATGTACTTGTAAACTTTTGGGTGGGTTCGTTGTGTGATGCTTTTTGGCACATAGTAGGAGGGTGCTTCCTTCCTGGCCAAGTGCGTGGACCTTGAGTTACCAAAATATCTGAATTCCGTTTAGTGAAAGACTTGGTCATTTACAGTCGAAGACTTTGCCTTTGAGTAGTTTTGCTCAGTTACGAGTGATTTCAGACCGCAGACTTTAGACTACAACCATGGTATGACCAAGCGACCACAAACTTTAGACTTAGACCACAATATGGCCAAACGACCACAGACTTCAGACTTCGACCACGGCATGAACACGACTACGATTATGGCAGACTTCGACCATAGCATGAATATGACTACGGCTACGACTGGCTTAAGACCACGGCAGTTTTCGACCACGTCCAGCTTTCGATCATATCTGGCTTCGACCACAGCAAGTACGACTTCGACCTTACGACCACGACAGCTTTTGACCACGTCTGGCTACGACCACGGCAGTACGACTTCAACCTTTCGACGACGGTAGCACGACTTTGATCTTACGACAACGACAGATAATCATAGCTACAGTACTCTTTAATGGTCGTAGCTACAATGCTCGATAGGCGTGGACTTTACTGGTCATACTCGATAGTCGAAGGGTTTACTGGTCGACAGTCAAGGGCTTTACGGTTGCGCTGCTCACAGGTGGATGATACGGATGCTGTGGCGGGAGAGGAGGAGTTTAAACAGTGGAGAATTGAGGTGAATAGGAGGAAGAACCAATTGAAATCAAAATCTAAAGTAATTCAAATCTTTTTTGAAATTTTGATGTCGTTTCAGGGAAAGGGCTAGCTAGTACTGCTGCCTTGAAGTCTACATATATCTACTGTATGTAGGTAAAAGAGTAGGATGTGACTGTGCAATCTGACGTGGACAACAAGATGGATCGGGAGTTCCTTTCCATAGATTTTGTTACCGCACAACGGGTTATTGGACTGCCCGATGAACCAAAACGAGTATGGTTTCAGTTGCGATTCCTCCCAGCGCCTTCTAAGATTCTCGACCAGAAGGGAACACACTGAAGACAGCAAGCCAAAGATCACTAACAGGTGGCTCAAGGCCGTACTTGTCATTCTCACACACCAGATGGTAAAATTTTCCGACTAAAAAGTTCCAGCTTTACCACCCAGTGACCCACCTCCGACATCGTACCTGACGATCGCCACCTCCTATACGCCATGATGCGCCACCTCCCTACCGTATGGCATCTTCACCACCGCCCCATAGCCAGTTCTGCTACTTGCCTCGTCGCCGCCCAAGGCCTTCCTCTAATCCGACGGTTCATGGCGCCATCGTCGCCTTTCCAAATAAGGCGCTTTTGATTCTTTAAACAGCTTACTGAACCTAAAATATAGGCAAAAGCCATTAATTGTAGAAAAAAAATAGGACCAAACTTTAATAGGAACCATGTGGTGGAGTACACAACTTGCATAAGAAAGTCTTAGAAAAAATTGCACAAAAAAATAGCACGTTAGCCACTTATGCAAATTTTGGACAATAGTATCTGATACTAGTATGTATTAGGTAAGCATCCTCTCAAAATTGGGAAAATTTTATTCATGCACTCAAAATATGTGCAATATCGTTTCTGCCATCGAAAATCTGCTCATTTCATTTTTGTCATCCTTCCGTTAGTGTACATTTCTTTTTTGGCACTCCATCTATTTTTTTGTCAAGTCAACAAGGTTTGACCATTAAGAAATATGCAAAAATATCATAAAAAGAAAAAAAATACTAGAAGATATACAAAAATTAAGGGACCACTTCTAAACAAAAGTTTTTTAAAATTTCACAAAATTTTTACATCAAGAAAATGTTAGCAATGTTCCATAAAAGTTGAGAAAGATTAACATATTTTCCTCCATGTAAAATTTTTTTTGAGAAACTTTCCTAGTGTAAACTAAAAAAAGTTGTCCAAAGTTATCCGTAAAATTTTCTATATTTTTTGAATATTTGTCTTGAATTTTTTCTGATTTTTCTATGATTTTCTATCTTTAGTAATTTTTATATTTTTTAACGGTCAAACATGTTGACTCAACGAAAAAGTGGGCAAAGCGGTAGAACCGAAATAAACACTAACAGAAAGATGGCAAAAACAAAATGAATAAATTTTCGATAGCATAAACGATATTGCACATATTTTAAGTGGTTTGAACGAAATTTTCCCCTCGAAATTAGCCACATAGCTTAAAGATAAGTAACTCGTGATTACCAGATATACGAGTTCAATGTTATTTTCGGCTATGCCTGAATCATAGATACACGCTCCAAGTCACACAGTGCGTAAATGAAAATTCTTTTTAGGTCTACTCTCCTAGGAAATTAAAAGCCGAAATGACATAGGAGTGGGCTGTGTTACGATGCGGGACAGGAGTAAGATCAGTGTGAGCCGAAGGAGGAGCAGTGTGCAGTGATGGGCTACGGCCCAAAAGATGAGTAGTTGCTGGCTAGAGCTTTTCCTACTTTCTCTCTTTGCCCACAAAAAGTTGTTTTTTATGGGTGTGGGTAATGCCTTTTAGCTGTATTTGATGCCTTTCGTTTGTGTTTTTTGAACTCATAATTTTAAGTTCTAAAAGCTGTTTGAAAAATCTGATCCAATAAATCGAATGTTTATTTTGACTTTTGGAGAAACCAAAAGTCCAAAAGAACGATGCTTTTAGCTAGAGCTTTTTCCCTCTCTCTCCCTCTCTTTTCTGTCTTTTATTATTCTCTATTCTTTTTTAGAATACTATTACTCTTTATTTTTTTTTAAAAAAAAACTCTTCTCTCCTCGGAAGAATGTGGCATGTTCATGTGTGTCGTGAACCAGTGTACGTAGTCGGCATTAGGTAAGCATAACGGTTTCTTGTCGATCCAAAGGGGAGGTGTTGTTCGATTGTAAAATCTATAATAAACAAAAGATTATATACAAATCAAATTATACTCTCAACAACCAGACGTTGGAGAATTCTATGTCTTAGTCCCATTCATATTGGTTTGAGTTTTTAGCTTATTTTTAATCGTTCTTAAATTTCGTTTTTTTAGCTTTTTCACGAGCTTTTTTGCGGGTTCTTTTTTCCGTATTCATTTACATTGTCCATAATGGGCTAATCTGTTTCTTTAATTTTTTTAAATTTAGTTATACCAAATAAGACATCATCGATTCTGATTAGGGGTGAAGCGAGCCGAGCCGAGCCGGCTCGAGCCAAGCTTCGTTCGGCTCGTGTGAACAAGAGGCTCGGCTTGGCTCGGCTCGTTTAGAAATGAGCTACGGCGAGGCTCGGCTTGGCTCGAAAATAGGCTCGGCCGGCTCATGAGCCGCGGCCGTAAGCGCTTTTACAGAGCCGGCGCAGAGGTGGAGCAGGAGTGGAGGGTGGAGCACCCAGATCTGGCAGAGCGGAGGGCTGGCAAGGCATCGAGCGTAGAGCGGAGCGGATGGCCGGAGCAGACGCCCAGATCTGGCGGAGCGGAGGTCGACCGGAGCGGATCGGGAGGGCAGCGGAGGCGGAGTGGGAGCAAAGGGCGGCGCACGCATGGAGCGGAGCTGGGAGGGCCGCCAGCGGACCGGGCGGAGGGTCGGCAACGCAAAAGACAGGGAAGCAAAGGGAGGTTGTAGCACAGTCGAGTGGAAGGGGTGGAGGTGCGATACGAAGCAGTGAATTGAAGTACCTCGGCGCCTCGCGATTGGGTGGAGAAATGCGAGCCAAAATAAGCTCGCGAGCCGGCTCGAGCTCGATTTGAATTTTTTACGAGCTGTGAAAGAGGCTCGACTCGGCTCGAAAATTTACAAGCTCGAGCCAAGCCGGCTCGGCTCGTAACCATGAGCCTTGAGCTATTTTTTCATCTTAGTTATAGTGTAATTTCAATTATAAATTAACTTATTTCAGTCCAACCGAACGGCATCTTAGTTTTCACACGAGGAATACATCTGTTTCCAGATTTCTCAACCAAACGCTGTACTGAGTACCGTACAGCTAGAGCAAAAAACAAAGCGAACCGTAAGCAGTGCCATGCGAAACGCTTGTTGGACTTGGCTTTGAGGATTTATGTCCATTGAGAAATGACGGACTGATTGCTCTAATCCCATCGTGCTCTTGAGTGCAAGCCAACGCCTCTCTTCGATCCACTCGTCTCCGGATTCTCCATGCGGGCTAACGGGTTCGCGACCCGTTCTAAAATTTTGACGTCTCCATCCTGCTGGAATTGCTGTGAACTAGACACGTGTTGAAAGTTTTCTTTTTTTGGGTATATGAGACATCTCCCTGTCGATTGCAACAATGGTTCTACCGCGACCTCGTCCTTAATTTGAATTAAACGAATTGCAGCTCAGTTGGAAGTAACAAATTCGGATTCCGGAACAACGAAGTTAAAGATCACCCAATAACCCGGTAGGAATATATATCTCCCATTCCCGGCATTTCTTTGAAGCAACATCGTAAGTATTGCTTCTTGTCAATTCTCATCTCCTGCGACCAAAAATAATAAATAACTTTCTTTGGAAACCCACAAGCAACTATCAACTGGGAGGAGAGTTGAAAACGATCACCCATTACATTGCATTGCATTGCATTACCTGGCAAGTAATTAACACAAATCCAAGCAATGGCGAGTACAACTGTACAATCCGTCGTCGTAGAAAGATAGATAAGCCCCTGGTTGCAAGATAGTTTGTAAGGAGAGGACCAGAGGCAATGTACAAAGGTTGGTAGGTTGAGAGGCAGAGACGACGACGACGATGCTTGACAAGAGCTCCATGGACTTGGTGCTGGTCCCTTGTGGGATGGTGATCATGCTCGGCTACCACCTCCTCCTCCTCTACCGGATTCTCCGGCATCCGCACACCACCGTGATCGGCTACGAGAACCACAACAAGCTCGCCTGGGTCCAGCGCATGATGCAGGTAAAGGATAACCTCTTGTTGAGATTAGCTCATTTCTCTCATCGATCGATGTCGAGATCGAAGAATTCGCCATGGTCATCAAGGCTGGTTCTTGGAATTGATGGCAATGTGTGCAGTCGACGCCGGAGGAGACGGGGCTGGCGCTGAGCGTGATCTCGGACAGCATCTCGGCGTCGACGACGCTGGCGTCGCTGTGCATCGCGCTGGGCTCGCTGATCGGCGCGTGGGTGAGCAGCAGCGCGTCCAGGGCGCTCATGGTCGGAGTCCTCTACGGCGACGCCAGCGAGGCGACGGCGACGGTCAAGTTCACCGCACTCCTCGTCTGCTTCCTCGCCTCCTTCACCTGCTTCATCCAGTCCGCGAGGCACTACGTGCACGCGAGCTTCCTGATGAGCACGCTGGGCTCCGACGTGCCGGTGAGCTACGTGCAGCGCGCGGTGATCCGGGGCGGCAACTTCTGGGCGGGGGGGCTCCGGGCGCTCTACTTCGCCACCACGCTGCTCGTGTGGGTCTTCGGGCCCGTGCCGATGCTCGCCTGCTCCGTGCTCACGGTGGTCGTGCTCCACCTGCTCGACACCAACTCCGTGCCGCTGCACCACCACCGGTTCACGGCGAGAAACAAGGGGCAGCAGGAGGGAGGAGCGGTGCTGCTGCAACCTGTGCCTGCCGCGAGACCAACCGTTGCAAGGCGAGCCAGCCCTCCGAATCCGGCGATCAGCACCGCCGTGTTCTCGCCGGTTTCGTATTTCAATTGATGGTGGGAAAGATTTGTCATGACTCATGCCATGCATGATCTTGAAGATTTTTTTTTTCTGTAGCTGGAAATTGAGTGTGGAGCTGAATGTGGTTTCTGAATTTCCAAAAAAATGGCTACATTTTTCGGCATCATAAGAAGAAAAAATTCTTGGTCGACCGATGTGATTTAACTGACGGAATCATCCAATGCTCGGTGGTTTTGCTATGCATCGTAGTGAACTAGTGATAGTTGATGTCAAGATCATCTATCACTTCAGAATAGCTGATAATCTGACATGTCCATTTTGTGTCCTATTTTGCTTAAATCAGAGAAAATTCAAAGGGCATTCAAAGAGTGGAACTTGGTTACTGGCAACCTCAGTAAGATCACGGCGCAAAGCATGCACAGCAAGAATGAACAGCAAGAATTCATTCTTGGTTTGTTGAAACAATGCAGTTAGGTTGGTCATGCTGTACTCATTGTAATGCATAGGTCCAAATTTTGACAATAACACACACACCCCTCATCAACCGTATTCCACCAAGTCACACTGACTTGAACCAGTGCTACTATCTTTTTGATTATATTAGCAGTACAGAAGAAAGCATTGAACAGTAAGCCGCAAACAATCACACATACAGAAGTAATGCTAGGGGTGACAGCAAAACACATGAAAGGGGATTAGCTTACGAGGTAGCATGGTGAATACAAATAGGCTTCAAAATACTGTCAGAAGAAACATAAACCTTTAACGCAAATTTTGCACATCTGTGGGAAGTACACAATATAACCGTCTAAAACTCTTGCTGGCTACCAGTTACAGATGACATTTACCGAGTAGAACATACCCCCCCGGCTATATAAAAGATATGATACCACCTTTGAAGGTTATAGCAAGGAAGCATCCTTTTGTCAGGCAAAATACCAAGAACACTACTGATGATAGCTCCAATTACAACATTTTATCGGCTTACGTTGCGTAGTGAAATGTGGAGAGGATCCTTGTGTCAATTGGTGACGAACAATAATACATCAATCAAGAAACCATAAAAGAAAACCATGAACATCACTGATATTCCAAAGTTAGTGTTTCCCCCCAAACAGGGGTTAAAATCTTGACCTCTAAATGAATTTCTCGGTGTACCAATATAATCTCACAAACAACCAGGTTAGGCGGCAAAAGGAAGTCATATTTTCAGTTACCCATCATATAATCAGGTGAGCATACGGTTCCTTTTCATGGTCATAAGGAATTTAGGATGAACAGCACCCTGACTTCTTCACAGCAGAGACATCATCCTTGCCACCAACGTTGATAGTTTGGCCTCTCGGTGGAGCAGCAGGGTCATCGCCAATGTCAAGGGCCTTCTTGCTGACCACGCGATAGATCTGAGTTAGAACCTCAGTGAAGGCGCTCTCAACGTTCATGGACTCCAGCGCAGATGTTTCCATAAAGAAGGTGCTTTCCCTCTCGGAGAAGCCCTTGGCATCCTCCACTGATACGGCCCTAAGGTGGCGCAGATCAGCCTTGTTGCCAACAAGCATGATGACAATGTTTGCATCTGTGTGGTCCCTGAGCTCCTTCAACCATCTCTCCACGTTCTCAAAGGTCACATGGCGTGTCACATCGTACACGACAAGTGCGCCAACAGCCCCTCGATAGTATGCACTTGTAATTGCCCGATACCTATAGAGGGAAACAGAACAAACTTTAGGCCCATGGTGAGCACTGAAACATTGCAAATTGCTGTAGAAAATGTGCTAGTGAGACTAGCGATACAATTGAGAGCTGATCGAGTAAGACATATTGGAGCACGTTATTGTTAACCATAACAATTATACAGAACATTCTCAGTAAAATTCCAACATCAGGATATATTTAAAAGGAAAAGGCAAATACATGCCAAACACAAGTGGCCCTTTGTGCCACATCAAGTGCAACTATTCGTCTGGAAATGATACAAGAATAATGATGTAAACATCAACAGATCAAACTATACATGAATAAAGGAATATTCCTAGCAACACAATGCTATTTGGACAATTAGGGGATTCTACTATTTGAAGACAGCTGGTCGACTGCCAAGTACAGTTTAATTTAGAGCCAGCCTTGCAAACATAAGGTGTTTACATGTCTCTAGAGGTTGCAATAGAAGAGTTTTTTAAAACAATGCCAGAAGGATAGTAGGATTTAAAATCTGCGTACATATCCATACATCATTATCAAATATGACAACAACAAAACATCACTTATGCCAAGAATGATATTGCATAAAATCGGTTGACAGCGATGGTGGGAAATAAAATTAGAATCCTCATCAGGATAATGTCTTACAAGGCTTTTTCTATAGACACACAAAATAACCCCATGGTTAGCATTCAAGATAAGTACAGAACAACATGCCTAAGAAAGGTCATCATTTCCCTGCTTCTAC
Source organism: Bonia amplexicaulis (assembly GCA_036346245.1). NCBI lineage: Eukaryota > Viridiplantae > Streptophyta > Magnoliopsida > Poales > Poaceae > Bonia > Bonia amplexicaulis. Next base: position 8,480,252 of record CM070759.1, on the reverse strand, counting down.
GCAATGTGATCAAAACTAGGACAATGTTGCATGCAGAAAAATGAATTACTATTAGTCTCGATCCAATAAAATAACGCCTACTAATCGTGAATCACGCAGAAGGGATAATAGCAGGATCAACTAACCAACCTACAATGGATCAAGAGAAGAGCCACAATGCGAGCGTTTCCAATACACTAAGAAGAATCCCCGCAATTTTTACTCAAACAAACCCCACCGCCCGAGTCCTACCGAAACAGATAATTAGGCAGATGATCCAAATCAGCCACCAACACGACTATGGTAGAAGGAAAGGAGAAAGGATTAGATTCACGGAGAGGTCACCTCTCCTGCCCGGCGGTGTCCCAGATCTGGGCCTTGACGACCTTGTCGTCGACCCTGATGCTCCGGGTGGCGAACTCGACCCCGATGGTGGACTTGGTCTCGAGGCTGAACTCGTTGCGGGTGAACCGGGTCAGCAGGTTGGATTTCCCGACGCCCGAGTCGCCGATGAGCACGACCTTGAAGAGGTAGTCGTAGTCGTCGTCCGCCCTGTACGCCATCGCCCCGACCGACGGCAACCCCCTTCCTTCCTTCCTGGCGGTGGCGGGTAGGGAGGGGAGACGGGGCCCGCAGAGCTTCTCGGGGCTGCGGCTGCGACGGCGAGGAGAGGAGAGGGGAAGGATGGGGTGACGTATAAGAGGAGGAAGAAGAAGAGGCGGGGAGAACGTTGAGGGGAGGAAAATAGAAAACGGGCAGACGGACGCGCGCCGCGCTGTCTGCCAGGAGGTTCGCCTCGGTGGCTGACGGGCGTTTTCTCTGGTTTTTTCTTGTAACCAACACATGCGGCGACGTAGGCCGCGCATGATGGTGACCGATACCGGCACAACATGTTCAGGTTAAGCATACCTCCACATGAAGAGGCATCAAAATGATGTCCTGTTCTTTACGACTTCTAAAAGTGATTTTTAGCTTTTGCTATAGTACCTAACTTTCAAACGAAGTATTTTCTTAAAACAGGATCTACAAGTTAATTATAGTACACGTTAAAAGCTCAACAACTGTATTAGCCAAAATCGCAAGCGAATATCTCTCTCCGTAATATCTGTCACAAACAACTAAAATTTAAAAATTTCAGTCAAAATATATAAGCCGCAGCTATATCAAACAGGTGGCTTTTGTTAGACAATTTCATGTATGGCACTTGGAAGTGCCTGTGGTGTGACCTGTGTGGCTGTGTCCTCTGCTCATCACGTTCTACGGAGTTTTGACAATCTCATGCATATTTTTGCCTGAAGAACACTTGCACATAGAACCCAACATGAAAAACCCAACCTTTTTCTGTCTCTATGAACCATGAAACAGAACTTTGTTTTTCAGGTCATGTGCAGCTAATTGTCAGAATTAAAGGCTAGGTGGAGGAAAACTGTAATTTTGGCATGTTACTGGCAGTCTGGACAGGATGGTACTCCATTATCAAAGCGTGCGTGCACGTTTCTGTTTTCTGTGGCTAAGCATTTTGGGACACAGTTATCTAAATAAGATTTTGAAACTTGAGAGAGTTTTATTTAACCTCAAAGTGCCAACACTTGCATCTTTAGGTTTTCCATCTAAATTTCAGACAATTTATATGTATTAATCAACTGATTTGATAAAGCACTATAAAGAAATAAAACTTACATTACTAGAGATATGCGCAGATTCAGAAGACGCATCCACTAGACTGCTGAACAAAATCTTCAGCTTGACAACACACACTCAACCACCCTGCTTCTCGCCAGTTGTCTCACTGGTAACAATTCAATCAGATACAAGATATGTTTCAGATCATATCTTCTTGCAGCTTGATGGCGGCACCTGATTGAAAGTGCAAAGTGTAGCCGAATCAATAAAGAATCTTTACAAGAGCACCAACTGTTCTTGTAAGGCCATGAAACACACCAATTTTTCCGCCATTGTTATTTTGACAGAACTGGCATGACAAAATATCTCCACAGATGCTATCTTCAGCAAGGTTTGGCAACAACAGGTATATGTGAGCTCGACAGAGGATACGCCAATAAAATTAATTCATCATCCTCTTGAATATTCCAATTCCATGCCTGATAACAGGAAAATAAATTACTTACAAACCTTATACTTCTTCATTTGTCACAAAGTACAAACTAAAACAATTATGATCGTAGCTTTTCAGTACTTCTCACCTAAACTGATATCTTAAGCTGTTGACAAGTTATTAGGGATCATACCTTGCTGTCCAAAGTTCTTCCAACTGAACATGCCTAGCAAACTTGTCCACAGACTGTTGAGCACAAGCTACCATCACATGACATAAGAACTATGCCTATGTAAAATTATTTTTGGTCACAAACCAGTGACTGACAAGCCTGAGATGTGGCAAATCACCAACTCACATCATCTTTTTGGATCAGTAATTAAGTAGTAGGTCGAGTGGCTGACATGGCCAGATTTAGTCATCCTAATGCCTACTAATTTTTGTCTGTAGCCTGCATTGCACAATCATTGTTTTGTTGTCAACTACAGTTCCGTCAGGAATTCTTTGCACTACATATCTACTCAGCAATCACCAGTAATCGCCACATGAACAAGAACCATCTCTAAAGTGGTGAAAGCGGTTAGAATCCCGCAATATGATCAGCCTGCCCTCAATTGCAGAGATATACTTGAAAGCATTGTGACAGTCTCCACATACTCTAAGGTTTTTTATCACTCGGATAGGCCTCCCAAGAGGAATATTTAGAATACCATAAGCAACAGCAAGCTTCTCGCTATGATACTTGAGCATGTGCTCCTTCTCTTCCTCCTCCACATCATGCAAAACCATATCTGTAGCCGATACATACCCAGCTTTTTTCATCCTCATATCAAGGTCTTCCAGGAAAGCATATATCTTTTCCTTCTCAGGGTGCACACAATCACCAACTGAGAAACTGTGGAGTTTGTTTTGTACTTCAATCCAACTGAATCCAGGCACCTTCTTCACACCTCGTTCCTCCATCATAACTCTCATCTTCCCCACATCACGCCACTTGCCAGAAGATGCATATATATTTGAAAGCAAGACATACATGCCAGCATTTTCAGGCTCCAACTCAAATATTTTCTCAGCTGCACTCCTGCCTAGTTCGGGGTTGCGGTGGATCCTACTTGCACCGAGCAATGCACCCCACATGGTAGAGTCTGGCTTAAATGGCATGTCCTTCATAAGATCCTGTGCTTCATCCAATCGTCCAGCCCGTCCAAGAAGGTCTATCATACAAGTGTAGTGTTCAGGTTTTGCTGCCACACCAAAATCACGGTGCATTGAGTAAAAGTATGAGATGCCTTTCTCAACCAAGCCAGAATGACTACATGCGGCAAGTACTCCAACCTGAAAGTCAAAATAAACAGAAAAGCATAAGCAGAGCACAAGAGAACAAGTGTCTTGTTTATTACTTTTACTAAAATATGGCAACTCACAGTTGGCTTTTCTTGATAATGCTTTATCAAAATCAAGGTGAACTTGATACAGATCTAATCCATGATAAACTAAGAAGAGAAATCTATAGGATTTAAGCTGAAATGTCATTATATACCAATTCGTGTGTTGCTAGCACAAATTGCACATAGTGCAACTTTTCCTATCAAAAGACTTAAACAACATCGTTCCAGGAAGGACATTCTTACTAGAGTAATATCATCTGGTTTGGTGGATGTCGTCCTCATCATATCAAAAACCTCGAGTGCTTCCTTGCCAAAACCGTGTCGTGCATAACCCGCAATCATAGTATTCCATGAAACTACATCCCTCTCCTCCATCTCTTCAAATGAATTGCGAGCGTCCTCCATGTTCCCACATTTGAAGTACATAGCTAGGAGTGCATTGCCAACAAAGCAACCCACCCCATACCCAGCCTTAATCAACCTACCATGCAGCTGCATTCCACATTCAAGTGCAGCAATATCAGCACATGTGCTCAACACACAAGCAAATGCTGACCTATTCACCCACTCACCATATCGCCCCATTTCTATGAACAACTGCAGGGTTTCCTCACTGAAACCACCTTGTGAGTATGCAGCCAGCATTGCAGCCCATGAGACTGCATCCTTCTGTGGCATCATGTCAAAAACTGCCCTTGCCTCGCCCAACATCCCTGCCTGAGCATACCCTGTCAACATTGTGTTCCACGACGCCACATTCCTGCAGGGCATCGCATCAAACAGCTCCTTTGCCTCCTCCATCATCCTCCGCTGGACATATGCTGCCACCATTGCATTCCACGAAACTGCGTTCCTCTCTGGCATGGCATCAAATACCCTCCTGGTCTCGTCCAGCATCCCATTCTGTGCATACCCAGACACGACTGCTGTCCACGTAAATACGTCTCTCACTGGAGCTGCATCAAACAACCTTCTCGCCTCTATCATATCCCCTGCCCTTGCATAACCCGATACCATAGTATTCCAGGAAACAGCATCCCTCCCTGGCATCCTATCAAACATCTCCCGTGCTTCTCCCATCTGACCCCACTGCACATACCCAGCCATCAACGCGTTCCAAGAAATGGCATCCCACTCTGTCCATGAATCGAACAACCCCCTAGCTTCTTGAATCCGTCCGTTCCTTACATATGCGGCAAGCATGCCGTTCCATGAGACAGCGTCCTTCTGCGGGGCAAGATCAAAGTAGTGCTTTGCGAGCGAGACAAGGCCATGGTTGGCATGCGACGAGATCATGACGTTGTAGGACACCGAGTCCTTCACGGGCATTTCGTCGAACAGGCTGCGCGCGTCGGCGAGGGACGAGGAGACCGCCAGCGCGTGCAGGAGGGTGTTGTAGGAGAAGGTATCGGGGCCGGGGATACAACGGAAGAGGGATACCGCCAGCGGGAGGCGGCCGTTGGAGGCGTAGCCGGCGAGCATGGCGTTGTAGGTGGAGGTGGAGCGGCGGGGCATGGCGGCGAAGAGTCGCTCGGCCTCGCCGACGCGGCCGGCGCGCATGTGGGCCGTGATGGCCTTGTTGCGCCGGATCACGTCCGCATCGGGCTTGCCTGAGCAGGCTCTCCTGGTGGCCGGGGGCCGGGGGCTCCTCTGCCGCGCGGCGGCGCGGAGATGGCGGGAAGGGAGCATGAGTGTCTTCAAACTGTGGTCGTGTGTTTGAGAAAGGGTTTAGGGCTACTGAAATTGGTGGTTCTTTTCGCCGAATAGCTTCGAGCTACTTTCAAATAAATAAACTTGATATTTTCCCGGTTATTTAAAAATATTTTATTTACATTCGATTCATTATAAACTAGAGAGAGATGATGAACACGGAGAAGAGCTAGGGAGGTCAAAAGAGAGGAGACGGAAGTGAGGAGAGTGCGTTGAAGGTTCTCTCTCCTTTTAATAATTTTCTACCAAAGATAAATTAGATATCTTGCATCGCTTCTCTCCTCCAAACTTCAATATAATATTATTTTAATTGGTATGCTACATTATGGCAAATGGGCACAGTGCAAGAGAAAAACACCATACTTTTACACTATAACCAAATTATGCCAAATTAGAATGCAGCGACAAATGACTTGGATGGAGCCCTTTTAAAGTGTCGGGCAGGATTTGATGGAGAATATACCACGATAATGACGTCAAAAAGCATCTGCCACATGCGAAATATGCTAAGCATCTGTGTGTTATTTAGATTTTTGAGATACGTCAAATAAAACTTGTGGATGTATATGTATGCCTAAACGACAAGCCCAAGTACGTGACAAAAAAATCTCTTTGCTGTGCCCTCGTGGCCCAAAAGGCCCAAACTCACATCAGGATCTCTTCTGACACGAGCGGCGAGGCGGCGGGAAGCGCTTCGACGGAGATGGGTGGCGCCGCCGTGGCCTTGCTCGCCGCCACTCGCCGGCGCCATACCCCGCTCGCCTCCTTGCTCTCTCGCGCTGCGTGCCGTCTCCACGAGGCTACAGCGGCGGCAGAGGAGGAGAAGGCGAAGGCGCGGAGGAGCAGCAGCAGCCGCTGCCTTCTTGGATCGGACTTCCCTGACACCTGGGACCCGCTGCCGCTCTCCACGGCGCGGCCGCCTCCTCCGCGAGGCGCCGGAGGTGAGCGGGGCATACGATCTTGCTAATCTCTGGTTAAAAAAGGTGTGGTCTTGATAGGCGTGCGCTTCTTGGATCAGTGATTTCGCGAGGATGTGCTGTAGAAAGTTTTTACTTTCTAAGTGTTGTTGGGATTAGGCATATAAATTGTGAGAGCGCGCTTCAGGTTCTTTGATGCAGTGATATCGTTTGCGGTCAGTTCGTGTAATTGGTGCAGACTGCGGACTGCAGAACCCATTTTCAGATCCTGTAGTAGTTTAGTGTCGAAAGCCATGCTATTGCTAATGATTGGGAAAAGTTTGGAGCTCAGGCCTCTGAAAGAGGAAGCATTAGCAGATCGAAATGTAAATTCAAATGAAACGATAGTGGATGTTCTTTATTAGTTGTCCTGTACTATTTTAGTGTTATTAGATGCTTCTACTTGGTTGGTGTAGCTTATAAGCACCAGAACAATGGATAAGCACCAAAACAATGGGGCAGATTCAGTGGGGATAAAACATCTTAGATTTATCTGAGGCAAGCTGAAGCCATGCTGTAGATTAGTGCTGTTTGGCGGCTGCAGTATTCCTGTGTTTGGTCGATGCAAGGTATTAGGTGGATTTCTAGGTTCGACACCTTTCATGGTAGGGGACTAGCTTTCATTTCCATGAAAAGAATTTGAGGTTTCAGTTCATGGAAATTCATGGCTCATAGCAGCTAACTTGCCTCATTGTTGTCTAGCATCTTGAGCTAATGATTTAATGCTGTGAACTTGTACTTTTGTCTTTCTCGTAGTTGATTATCAGCCCACCACCACCATTATTGATGGCAAGTCCATTGCGGAGGACATAAGGTTACAGATTGCTGAAGAAGTTAGTCAAATGAAAAATGCAGTTGGACATGTGCCTGGCCTAGCTGTCGTATTGGTAGGCGATAGAAGGGACTCTCAATCCTATGTGCGATACAAAATAAAGGGTTGTGAGGAAGTCGGAATAAAATCTTTGTTGGCAGAGTTGCCTGGGAACTGTACAGAAGATGAAGTGGTGGATTCAGTATCAAGATTCAATAAAGATCCATCTGTTCATGGCATCCTTGTGCAGCTACCCCTACCACAGGTAATCTATTTTACTGTTCTAGTGTTACTCTCAAAAAACATGATCTTTGGTTCAGTTCTTACGTTCATATCATGAAAACATTTTCATTTGCACCTACTAGAGAACTGTTTTGTTCAATGATTAATACAAACTACTTTAGTTCTCATGGTAATTGACAGGCTACTTCAGTTGTCTTTCATTTTAGTTTCCATTTTCAGTATTTGTTGGTGAAGATTCAGCTTACTTTATATCGAAGTTTCGCCATATTATGTTCAACATTCATCACAATGCATCATCAAGCTCTGTATTCTATGTGCAAATTTTGTATAAATCAGCATATGGACGAGGAAAGGATTCTGAGTGCCATTAGCCTAGAGAAGGATGTTGATGGTTTCCATCCCTTGAACGTTGGTAATCTTGCCCTCAGAAGCCGGAAACCTTTGTTTGTGCCCTGTGCTGCAAAGGCTTGCCTTGAGTTATTGCTCCAATCTGGGATTGAACTCATGGGAAAGCATGTTACTGTGATTGGGAGAAGCAAAGTTGTTGGATTGCCCACTTCCTTACTTTTACAGGTAAAGCTGTCAAAATTTAGTCATATCAATGATTAGCCTGCAGTTTTTACTGCATTATTATATGAGCCAGAGGGCAGTACTTAACATCATGCTTTTTTCCAGAGACATCATGCCACTGTGAGTGTTATCCATGCCTTCACAACAAATCCAGAGGAGATTACTCGTGAATCTGACATTGTGATCTCAGCTGCCGGAGTGGCCAATCTTGTAAGAGGAAGCTGGTTAAAGCAAGGTGCAGTTGTAATCGATGTTGGGACAAATCCGATCGAGGTAAAGGCAATATTGTTTACTGTACTTTTGCTTGGGAAGCTTGATTTACAACGGCTGCAGTATCGCTGGTGTTGTTTGTTCATCATATCCATTTTTGTTTCCGAGGTAATATTATCTAAATGGATAATGGGCTTCTTGCATAGAATTGTAGTGTACGGTTGAAGTTATTCCTTGGTGCAAAAACATGATAAATTCCACATCTTAATTCACTCACGGAATGTTCAAATGGTTGCACGCTTTAAACTATTAGAACATCACTTTTCGTAGTACATCTACCATAGTGCGCTTGTGTTTCACTGAAGGTGATTCAAAGATTGATCAGGTTAGACCTTCAGTATGCATCAGTAATGCACCACCATTTAGCAAATATAAGTCTTCATTTTGAACATTTATCCTTTTCCTTGCCATAATTCCACCTAGTTGCACGCTTTAAACTATTAGAGCATCACCTTTAGAGCTACATAGGTAATAATGTCTACCTAGTTCTCGCAAATGGGCATGCGGGTACCCATGGGCACCAACTAATCCCTTCTTTGTAGAACTTATTTCTTCGCACTTAGCCATAACCAGTTCTGTTATTTTTTTTTCAGGATCCAACCAGTGATTACGGCTATCAATTAACTGGAGATGTCTGCTTTGAAGAAGCAGTGAGGGTTGCCTCTGCTATAACTCCAGTTCCTGGCGGAGTGGGACCGGTCACCATTGCAATGCTTCTTGCCAATACACTTGACTCGGCAAAACGAGTTTATGGCTTGAGAGACTGAACCCCCTGAACTGTAATCCTCGCATGCTTCTCCCTTGTAAATTAGTTGTCTTCTGTTTTTCTCTGCCCATTGCTCTCAATTTAGCTATATGAGAGCTGGGATCTAATATATTTTTTGCTCCTTAGCGATTTCCACGCTTTCAATAAATATCTTCTGTGTGGGATCATATGATAGCCCAGTTGCTAGCCTACTACTACGAACCAACACTCAGAAAGACACGCAGTTATCTGATTTTCTGATGTGATATGGGCTTAATAACATCATCAATTTGTATGCCTTCGTTAATTGGCCATTGATCATGAAGCAGGCGTAAAAACATGATTTTGCACAGTGCTGCACCACTAAACCTAAGAACTGTAAGCAAGTGTTTGTTAGGCAATAATACAGGTTCATGAACGCTGAGATGGGCATCCATAAAAACTCAACACTTCATAACCTGTTCCTCCACCTAAAAAAGAGCTGCAGTTTGTGCAGAATATATTCTAGAGATTAAGATACATAAACAAAATGCTAATTCCATTTCATTGAACGTAGTCTTTTACAGCTCCAATTGTACATCTTGCAAGACGTGCGCTCAGAAGAGCTTACAAGGCAGATGACAAACCAAAAAGGAAAAGGAGAACTGAATAATTTATTTATCTATTAAGTATTAACACAAAACACTTAGGATGCACATCTAATGCGATGGCATAAGTTGAAGGAAATACATTGGGGGAGTGACATTTGTATTTCACATTGCCAGAAAGATAAAACAGGATTCCTTTCATCTGAAAAAAAAACAGGGCTCCTTTTACAACACATTTGCTGCATTCTATTGTTTTGCTCCATTTAGCTTCAGATTAGTTCAATTTTCTGCTCTGCCACCCAAGATTGTTTCGGCTCCAGTTGTACTGTTTCAATCTATATGTGCAATTGATCATATCATCAGTCAAAATTATGCAATTATGAATTGTACCTCTTCATGATTTCATTCGGGAAATGGAAGCATATAAATGTTCATAGAAGCTTCAGTGCATTTATTTACTTATGTTAGTTGCCATACCTTTGCATTTTCGACACAGACAAAATCTTTGTAACATGCCTCCATCTGCAAGTGAGGATTCCACAACACTGCATCTGACCAACTGCATTTCGAAAATTAACCATAATTTAATCATGTGATATTTACAATGTTGAAATGAGATGCCTTGTTTCACACATCAATTCAACCTACTTTGCATTTGAGATGACAAGTTTGTCACCCAGTCCATTGTCCAGGGTGAGCTCACTCGGTGCACCAAGGTAAATGCAGTCGACAAATCCTGGAAAAGTCACCTCTTCCCTGTATGGTATCAAGTGGCTCAAAAGCATGTTAGGTATTTACTTTATGTTCAGCAGCTTGCACTATGATATATTGCTACAATGAGTGCATATTTGTTTCCAAGATCAATAACCAAAGCAATTCAATAGATTAAAAAAATATAAGGTAATGCAAACAGCACCAAGCAGTGCACACCGTATACAAGTGACACTAAATGCTAATAGTGTTTTGTGCTTCGGAGCTTCCACATAAACAAGCACATCCAATGATACAAGGAAGGAACAAGAGTCTAACTCTTATTTTGCACAAATGAGGTGAACATTTTTGGAAAATTATTGGAGAAATGTGGGAACAAGGAGTTTCAAATATTGTATTGTATAGGAGGGTGAGATATTATCATAATTAAAACTGGATTAATTGACAAGAATACACACTGACCTCTCTTCTTTGCCCTCCAGAGGATTTTTAGGGTCAGGATCCTTATTGAGAGTCTTACAACCTTTGAGACCTTTCACTGAAACACCAGATATGGAAGCCTAGACAATTAAATGGATGTGAGAGTTAAAACTATATAGTGTTTGGCAAACACAAAAACTTGGCTTCCTTCACAAAGCTGTGGCTTACACGAAAATAACTGTGGAGGGCTGAGTTGAACAAGAAAGGCTTATTGTCTGTATTTGTTATTTTCAAGGTTGTTGACAGCCTTGTAGAGTGCAGTGCAACCTACAAAACAATTAAACAAAACCAAATTCATATGCTGCACAAGGGCAAGATTGGAATTTTAATTGCGAATAGTGATGATACACTTATAATTGTGGAGATAAGAGTGTATCAAGGCACATAGCACTATAGCAGGGTTTAACCTTGTATAATGCTTGGAAGCTAAAATCCCACATAGAACGGCTGTAAGCGTCATCTTTTAGTTCCAAAGTTACAGCTGGATCTCCTTCTGTGACTTCTGAATCAGTGATAGACCAACTCATGTTCCTTGCAAACCCATGCTGTCAAAATAGTGAAATTAGCCTTGATTACTGCAAGAAGAATATGCTGCACAAATGTTTCATTCTTTTGCAGTTGATGGTGAATGTGCATAAACATTATAGCACTTGCGGCTTGCCCACACCATACTATAGCTATTAGCTAAAGCTACATAAAAATGACTAGTGATATCTCATCCTGCATAGAAGTAAAGGAATGTATGATGTCTACAGGAGTGCGGGTAATTTATTTCATCAGGCTAACTTGGGATCCATTACTTGTTTGTTAGCAGATGTATTTCATATTTAAATGCAAAACCAACACCAAAGTTGCTACTGTTCACTCGGTGGGACCAAAGACTGTGATGCCTTAAGTTGTAATGACAAATACTAGTTTCTTTTCTCATCTGCATATGCTACAATAGAAAATTGGTTTCACAAACCTGCTGCATGGGGCCAGGACCAAACTGGGGGAAACAATGTGGAATTCCACCACTGCTTTCAGAAAAGGAGATGGTTAGCATGCTATTAGTTGATCTCCTGATGTTCTATGCCAATTGGCTTCGAAACCAACCTGATGGGTTTCTGGCCATTGAACACAGCATCTGGTCGGACAAAGAGCAGGTCCTTTCCATTGGGGACTTTCCAAGATGTGACACATGCTCCAAATAGATAAATCTCAGCCTCACTTCATGCATAAAATGATCACACAATTAGGCGTTGCAAAAAGTAAAAAAGAAATTATGATAGCAATTTTTGCTGCAGTAGTAAAAAAACTCCAGGAATAACCTAACTTCAAATTTACAAAAGGCTTGCTAGGATGTAGGAAGATCCTACTGCAGGAATAATAAATCTTGCAAATACGTGTTGGATTTTTATGTGGTTTTCAATATTTATTGTGGTTGTTGTCTGTTTAATTCAAAGCGGAATTATTTATATTATTGATGTAAGTGGTAGGGAATAATTTGATACGGAATTTAACTCGACGAATTAATACTCGAGGTGCCAAGGACGGCTGTGCTAGAATATGGTAGACACATTTATTGAGATCGAGTCTACTGAAATTTAATATGCATATATATGTTTAACCTAGATACAGCACAGGGCGGAATAGCTGGGACTTGTTTTGCATAATCAGCTCTGCAGGCTGTTGACTCATATGATCATATTGGAATTAGTCTCGTAAACAATCTGATCATGGCGTATAACTCACACATGTGTGCTAGGGACTAATATATTTTAGACTTATAAAACTGGCATATCTAATCGTAGTTGGTGACATGGTTCAGAGGTCTCACGGTGTATCGAAAATAGGTGAGTCGCTTTGTAAAACCTGGAAATGGAGTCTATAAATAGGTCCCTACCCTCTAGCCTCAGAATGTAATTGTGAGTGGCACCATGAAAAAGACAGAGGAATAGAGGATAGACCGGAAATCTTCCACAAAATTAATCTAGAGTTTGAGAAAACCCAACAATACGGACTAGTCACTAACATCTTAGTAAATCATTGAGCAGTATGCAAAATTATCCATGGTTCGTAGAACCATTTTGTCCTAGTGTACGAATCAGAAGGCACTACAGAAAATTACGCGAATGATTGAATTTATCGTTAAGAGATAACAAGCTGTATAATAACTTCTTATGCACTCGGTATATTTTTAAGCTTTCAGTACCATGACAGCAGTATGATTGTTTAATTTAATGCACTATTCTTTCTACCGTAGTTCCAAATTCTGAATAATGAATCCCCAGTTGGATGCCCAACTGTTCACCACGCCATATCATTTCTTTTCCATCTCTTCATTGCAGATATGGACACAAACAAATAATTCTACGGTACATACTTTTCCCAATCGAGTATCGTTACTCTTGCTGCATTGTCCAGCTGAATGCAATCCAATATTCCCCTCATTTTGCCTACAGAAACCAGCCAAACTCCCACCTTTACCACATCATCTCCTAACCAACCCAAACTACACAAGACCTCCAAGAACCACACATAATACAAGTCATACACCAAGGAAAGTCACCTAAAATCCCCAAATCAGCCAAAATCAGAATTACCTCCCATGCGGGGATTTGAGGTCGATCTTTGGTAGCCCGCCATTGCCCTCGGAGACCGCCACACCGGGCGCGTACACCTTCTGCCCCACGCTGGCCATGGCCACCACTCCAAAGCGCCTGAACTCAAGAACACCCCCCAAAACCAAACGACGCACCAGGGATCAATCCTTGCACGCACGAATCGATCCAAACCAGTGCAGATTAGTAGTGCTTGTGGTACTAGTACCTGAGTCGGCGAGGCGAATTGGAGGAGGAGGAGGAGTAGGAGGAGGAGGAGGAGGAGACGGCGAACGGAGAGGAGATTGTGAGCGTGCAAGAAGCCGCCATTTCTGTTTGGCCCCTCAAGAGTAGCTGAGGCTTCGGTGGTGCTCTGCCTATTAGAGTGGCGAGTGTTTGGGATCTTCTACGGGGAATGCTCTGTGTTGAACTGTGTGTTTGGACGGAGTCCTCAGTGGTTGGTGTTTTGCACATTTGCAGTATGGAAAATTTTGCACTCAACCTAGGGTGAGCTGCAGCCTGCAGCACTTTCCTCGACCGCTCGCCATCCCTCGAGATTTGTGCAGGCAATCAATCTTTAACACACATTCCTGATGATTATGCTAATCAACCCGACTAATCAATCTATATATACAGAAATAACTCTAGGGGTGTAACTGCTATTCGATTTGCATATGGCACAAATTGCTATTAAATAATTTAGGAAATCTCGCTCCTCCCCATGCACTGTTTTAGCCTGACAACATATTGTTGCATTGCATGGATCTTTCGTATCATTTACCTAATACTAAAATAAGCTATAACGAGAAGATTATTTTTAATCAGATATGCACTATTTTACAAAAAAAAAGCATCTATAATTAAGGTCTATTTGGAATGCGAGATTTTTTTTTCAATTCCTATGGAATTTCAACTGTTTTCTTCAAAAATTATATGAAATTTCATGTGTTCCAAACGGTTTTCAACACAGAACAATAAGGAGAACAAAAAATGAGCGTAGTCCGTTACACAAAGGATCCTTGATGCTTCGCCTGTGGTGCTGTGAGGCCTCTAGGGAGGTACGAAATGCAATTGTCCCTTGCGAACAAATTTTATTCTGGAATATGCCTCTTGAACGACTGAAAGGCATCGGCTGGAGGATATCTCGGTGTATATTTTTCTTTTGATTCCCTCGCCATTTGTCCTCTTCCGTATTCTCCTGGCGGCAAATTTAGCATGGACCAAGTAGAGAACTAGAGTCACGGTTGAAATGGTTTGAGTTTCTAATTTATTTTAGCTTTAGATTATTTAAGTTAGAAGTTATTTACGTCTGCTCATTTTGATTCGAACTTCTGGCTTATTTTTACTATTCATAAATTTTATCTTTTTCTGAACTTTTGACTTTTTTTTGAGCTTTTTTGCCGGTTCTTTTTTCCCGTATTCATTTACGTTGTCCGTAATGAGCTAACATATTTTTTCTATTTTAATTTTTTTTAAATTTAATTACGCCAAATAAGATACCTTCAGCTACAATGTAATTTCAGCCAGCTACAATGTAATTTCAGTCGTAAGTCTCTATTTTTCAGCCCAACCGAGTGGGGCTTAAACTACGTCGATTTCTAATTTTGATTTTTTTTTGTTTTTTGACTTTTTTATTTTTTATTTCTTTGTATTGTTCATGACGATATAACATTTTTTTCTATTTTCTTTTTAAAAAAACTAACTGTCGCTATAGTTTAATTTTAACTATAAACTAAAAGCCACAGCTAGAAGTTTAAGCTATGAGCCAGTTGGAGACGGAGCCTAAACTACATATTGGAGCACAGGAGGTTAAACTACCGATTACATGTTTGTTCTTCAATCCATACGTCAGTTAATTTTCAAGGTATTGCCCTCGTTGAGGTGAGATTAGCATCATGTGATTCATGAATAGCAATGTACAAACAATTTTAGATACAAACTTGGCAGCATTTGACAATGTGAAACAGCTACCTTGGCGTTCTGATCTGCGACCAGCAACCAGCAAATTACTGCAGTAGAGCATCAGAAAACATGTCACGTCACGTATCATTTCGAATCACACAAGATTACCATTACAATTTGCAACCCGTATGCTATTTCCATGCACTTCTCAACTTCTCGACCTCTATTTCCCGCCTTCCTCCGCATTCATACCACTACCACCACCACCATTGCTCGCCGTCGCTGCCGGCGCATGGTCTGTAACGCACTGGAACCGGCAGGCGCTCGGCCTCGGCCTCGGCTTCGGCGGCGCCTCGGTGTCGCTCTCCATCATCAACGCGCGCAGGCACCGCCTCGTCCTCGCCGGCCTGGCCGTCGCACCGACACCGCCACTCGCTGCCTCGGTCTTCTCTTCTTGCGGCGGCACAGCAAGCGGCGGCCTTCTCACCGGCTCCTTCGGCTTCTCCTCCTGCCTCGGCGCCACCACCACCGGCTCCTCGTGCGCGTTCTTGATGTCCACGTGCACGCCGGGGTCGCCGGCGTTGCACGTGCTCGCCTCCATGGCCGAATTGTTCACGCTCTGCACGTTGCTGTTCACGTTCGAAGCCACCGCCGGCGCCTCCGGCTCGGCGGCTCTTGGCAATAGCGCGTCCCGGGAGCCGCTGCCGAGAACCATGCTCGCGCCGACGTTGTGGCCGGCCAGCGTTATGACGCGGTACCCCTGGCCGCTGTCCGGCCTCGCCGGCGCTGGCGTTTCGCGGCCGGCGAGGCTCTTGAGGCTGTCCTCGATCTCCCGCCGGTACGGCGCGCGCGCGCCGTCGAAGAGACGCGACCTCGGGAAGCCGGAGATGGAGATCTTGGTGTCGTTGCCGCGGTTGTCGTCCCTGCTCGAGCTCTGTTCTTGGCCCGTGGGCGGTGACCTCGAGAGCGTCAGCTCCAGGTCAGCCATGGACGGCCTGGCTCCTCGCAGTTGCAACGAGTCTAAGGCTTGGACAGGAATCGTGTCCGATTCATCGGATGAGTCGGCTTGGATAGGGATATCTTCCTCCACGCCGCGTGCCGGAGACACTCGCGGTGTAGGTCCCGCCGGAGTTGGTGGTGGCGGCGGAGGTGGCTGAGGTCGAGCTGAGGCCGGCATTGACCGTGACGGTGGCCGTGGCTGTTGGCGCGACGACGCCACATTGCTTCTGTAAGGAAGCCAGAAACGGAACGGCTGTGGCTGCGGCGGCATCGACGACGGCGGCGGCGGCGGTTGGCCGGACATGGCTGCCTTTGGGTCGATGGGCTCGATGGAAGGCAAAGGTTGTAGGTGTTTGCATTGAACATGAAGCTATGTAGTGTTTAGCTTCATATGTTTTCTTAGCTTGCTGATTTCTTGCAACCTTGAGCGCCACGGAAGGCAAGGAATAGGAGGCTTTTCTTGGCTTGCAGCTTTGGAGAAAAGATGAACCGGTTGTTCATCAACCGACCTTGAGTTTGTGTCAGGTTCAGTAATTGGCATCTGTTCAGCTAAGCAGCTTCAGTTTTCACCAAACTTCAATTCACACGCTAACACGCTCTCACACAACTACATTAGTTCTACAAAAACACAATAGCATTGTAATAGGCATGCCAAACATGCAGATCAGACGTGCAGTTCAAGCAATTTCAGTTCTCCAGGGAGTTCAGAATAAACTGAAAATCAAACAGAAGCAACGGAGGGATAGCTTCCGACTGAAGTGGAATGTTATTCATTAACAATTATACACTGTAGAACAGCCATCTTACTACATGATCATGAAAGAATCCGGTGTCAAATAAATGATAGAATCAGACACAGGATATTATTAGCCATCTTAGGCTTGTCATCATCAATAATCCAAAATTCAGTGAATACTACAACAACAACAAAATAGTTGTAACATTAGGATACACTAACTTGGTCGTAACATGGAGCCCATCCTAAGATAATCAGTTCTTTTACAGTTAATCTTACAACAGTTGTCTTGTTGATCTAAGAGAATTTCCATGTCGTCCAATTTTTTCTTCTCTGCCGCCATCTTTCCTTAACATCGTCACCCTCTTTTGTTAGAAGATCTTTATTAATATCAAAATTTTCCTCAATGTATTGCTTGTCATCCGCATTGTTTTCCATGCCTCGCAGCCGAGCAGTTTCCACTATCAGGTCATTGACCAGCATCTCGGTTGTCCTTGTCGTAATCCCTCTCAAATACAATGAAATGGGCGGTGGGGGTAAAAGAGCAGGCTCCATAAGCTGATCCAAGGTAATGGAAGATCTAACTCTTCCTCTGCCAGCAGTACACGAATCATATTCTTCCAATGTACATGGATCAAGAGGAAGGCATACTTCCTTGTCAACAAACAGGGGCTCTATTTTCCAGCAACCCTCCTCGAACTTCTTCATAAAACCTGTTCGTCCTTGTTTTACTCGCAAAAAAGTATTTAACATGAAGCCACAGATCGTGTCGTTGGTGTAAACCGCCGTGTGGTGCAAAAGAGGGTCTTAATGTGGTGGACGTAGTCTCACTATGATGAAACCTTAGCGGGTATAACTTACACTAGATGATGTATGTAAAGGCCTTATGGTGATCTTTTTAATTCACATGTCCAAGAAATGTATGAGACATAATAAGTTGATTATCTCTTGTAGGTAAAGTGTACAATATCTACATAGTGTAAATCGTTCGAGCAGCTGTGCCCATAGTCAAGGGCGGACATGAGAACTTACTCAAGTTAGTATCTATTTTTAAAACCTTGTGAGTGGGATGAAAATTTTTTGGGTGGATGTAACCCTGATTTTGGCTTGCCCTAGGTGGATATAAACCAGTAATGATAATGGACATATGTAACCATAGTGACAAAAGTAAACATATGGTAGATGGAACCATGTAACAGGTAGATAGAACCTGCATCGTTATAAATATTACATATTCTTACTCTCTTTAATAAAAAAACATGGTTTAGTTAGAATGCTAAGTCATAGGATGTTCTACTTATTGTAGTTTTCAAATAATGTCTTTAGCAAATAAAAGAACCTGGGCCTACTTTTGGTGAACTTTACATGTATATTATTGCATTTTGCGTGTTGACTCATGGAGCACTACTGTTTATACTCATCCTCGCTCACACAATCCCTCATAACCTGTGGATCAAGGACATTACACGTACTACGACACCCTAGGAGATGATGATGAAGAAGACAGATGAGTTTATGATAATCTCTAGTAGTCTAACTAAGTTGGTGTTTGCATGCACCAATATTATCTAGATCCCTGGTTAATATTGATCATACATGTTCTATCCTAATCGCTTACCTATGGCGATTTATTCCCTCCCTTTTTGTTTCCGCTTCCACTTTCGCTTTATGTAATATATCCATTTGGTCTTATCGGTTTTACTGTAAACTTGACCCGATGTGATCTATTTAAACTCCGATTCTATAATATTAATGTATGGTATGGTTTACGTTATATATAAAATAATTCAGTGATATATCTATAAATACTATCTACTAATCAAAAGAATAAGTACATCAATTTCACAGAGAATTTTGGGTTAACTAAGGCCTGACATTCCCCAATGCTATCCTCCCCCAAGTTCCCTTCCTCTTGATTCCCAGTCCCCTTCTTCTATCCTCCGAGTCCAACTGCTCTTCCTAGTCCTTGCATCCTGTCTCCTCACAATTGTAGCATCAGGCGCTTGTATCCTAAGTTGGTATTGGCGATCTAGCACTCATATTTGCTGTTGATTCGTGTTCATCAGAGTGGATCGTGACAGCTTCTCTAATTTTTATTTTGAAAATGTGCTTTTCAGCTCTTTTCCTAGAACAAATTTGTTTATGGAAATCGCTGACAACCATGGAAACCAAGCTGAGAAGGCAAACCACGGTGTTGAGAGCGGACCATGACAAATCCACATAATTAACACCTTAAGGAGCTCTCCGTTTAAATCGACAACTCTGCTTCTCTCACATGTAATATCTTTTAATAAGCATCCACTCCAACTAATACACATGAACTCCAACTAATTTCATTCAGTGTGATTCTATCCCTTAATAAGCTCCATAAGTAATATCTTCAGTTGGTTTGTTGTACGACAGACCCTTGGTATCGCATCCTACATTGAACTGATATAGTCCATTACAGTCAGTTGTATGGCTGTCATCGCTGCCTCTTGCAGTAGCCGCTTCATGCAGATGTACCGGTGTGTCCGATGAGGATACATTATCTACAGTAATCAGCCCATCTTTTATCAACCCATGAGGCTCTTGGCATTTTTCCTCCGACTGAAAACCTAACAAGAACTCACACGTAGACAAAACAAAATGAAGTTAACTAGTTAACCAGTATGGGTTCTGAATTTACCAAACACGTACAGATATATCCTAATTATCTTAGTTCTTCCTCATTTTCCCATAGTAGAATCTTGCTCTAATCTCTAATATTATACTTTGCCCGGTCAAAAATCTTTCAATTTTATATCTTTGTCGATCAAATTTGCCTAAATTTAACAACTTTGTATTCATAGGAATCAAAATTGGTCACAAGGAAATTATATGAACATGTTTGCCATACAAAGTACTTCCGTAATATATACCTAAAATTTTGACAAATGCATTATAACAATCAGCCAAAGTTGTATCTCGAAGACGGTGAAAGTAAAAAATGGCATTTTTTTAACCAGAGGGAGCATGTATTCCTTGCTCGTTATGGTATTTTTGGAATAAAGAAGTTGAACCTCTCATTCAGATGTCATAATTAGGAGCAAAATTGTTTAGAGTATCATACCTGTTGTCTCTCCATTAGACACTGGATTCTCAATCATTGAGATGTCTGAAGAGGAGACGGATGCAAATGGTGCATTTGAGCTTGATGCAAAGGAAGAAAAATGAGACGAAGACAATGGGAACCGGTGTCCTGGAATCAGTTGTACTGTACCTCCAGTTGCATTTGGCTACAACGAGAAATAAGGACATTGGAAGTAATTAGCATGACATTATGATATTTTTTGGGAAAATAAATCTAGATGATAAGGAGTGTCCAATTTGAATTTATAACATGTAGACCTTTACAAATTTCCTCTAGCCTCTTTAGATATCTAATGAAAACAGATTGTGATGTGTGTTCTGTTGAGGTGATTCCTTCAATAAACAAACTGGGTTCGTTTTAGCTTATTTGTGGTTTATGCTTGTACTGTCTATAGTAACTAACCTTTAAACGGTGTATTTTTTTAAGACGGGATTAATAGAAAAATTGTAGCAAAAAGTGTACTGAGTTTAGCTGTACCGGTTAAAATCGCATACGACTATTTCCCTCTACGTACTGTCTCTTGAAAACAGCCAGAATTCAAATATTTAAGCCATAAGCCATCAGTCCAAAAAAAGCAATTTTCAATTTGAGTACAACTACACAAAGGATTTTTAATTGCTAGTGACACTAATGGTTCAAAATTGCATAAGAATTTTCTAGATCATCAGGAACTCGACCTAGCAAAACTAAAACAAGTGTTGCATTAAGACATATATTTAAAGGAAATATCAGATAATTGTTATTTTTTACTCTAGAAAGCATACAGGACAAGTTTACCTTAGTTATAACTTCAGGCACTTCACTTTTATCTTCATCTAAGTTGGAAAAGGAGGTCAATTTTTGCTTTGGATTATTCCTTGGATATTCAACTTCAGCAATTTCAAAAACAGTTGCTCCTCCTCTCAGATCTCTAATCGCAGGCTCCTCAGGAGTGATCTCTGAGATATCACTACTTCTTGATCTGACTTGCTCAGCTTGCTCTGAGCGGTGATGAGATTGGAAACTTGCAGAGCTTGTACAACAGAGTTGTACTATACGATCCTGGCACCCAGAAACCTCAAGAAACTCTAAACTACTAATCAGCTTGTCAAAGCATGGTGGCAAATGTTCAAGCCTAGGGCAGTTTGAGAGATTCAAAAACTGAAGAGAAGTAAGGCATTCAAAGGATTCAATAAGTTTAAGATCAGGACAAAATGAAAGATTTAGGCCTTTCAAATATGCAAGCTGGCCAAATGATTGGGGGAGTGCCTCAAGTTTAGAACATTTTGACAGATTCAAATATTGAAGTGAACAAATGTTGCCAAAAAAGTCAGGCAGCATTTGGAACTCAAAACCACTTAAGTTTAGATCCACGAGAGAACAAAGGCTAGCAAATGATTGCAATAATCCGTTAGGTAATGCTGGAAGCTTAGAACACTCTGAAAGGTTCAAGAAACGAAGTTTTGTGAGATTTTCAAGAGATTCAGGGAAGCTTCTAACTTCAGGACAGCATGACAAGTTTAGGTAATGTAAATCATGCAGCAAATCAAGGTTATTCAATTGTTGAAGTTTCTGGCAACCTTGGAGATTCAAATAATTCAGCCCCTTTAAGTTGCTGATGAAGGGTGGCAACTCTGTAAGTTCAGTTTCTGAAAGATCCAATGTTTGTAGCTTATGAAAGCTACTAATTTGGGGAGGGAGTGCTGTAATGGACAAAGTTGAAGCATCAAGGTACCTCAGTTGTTTCAGCTGAAAAATAGGAGCAGGTATCTCCTTAACAGAGCATCCACTGAGATCCAAAGCACGCAAGTACTTATTCACTGAAAGAACTTGGCTGACATGCTCCAATTCTGGACCACTAGTCTTGAAAATTAGTGACCTTGCCTTGGAAGGCCAAGCCTTGCTATCTATTGACTGTAAGCTAGAAGCAGACACTTGTGCATAACGATAATCACAATATCTAGTATTGCGCTCATTCTCAGCATCTAAAATCACAAGGATATCTTCACCAGCAACTGACCTAGCAAGATCATGTGCCAAGTTATGCATGCGGAGCATTTCCTCTGAAGCATTGGATCTTTCTGCAGTTATCTGTGGATGAGGTTAATTAGCTTACTTACTCAAACTAGACCATAGAAAAACTTATCATGCAATTCATAGAGTGAAATATAATTTTCTGGGTATAGGCTAGTCATGCCCTGGTGCAATTACATTTTAGTTGATCTTAGGGAAGGATAAATAATCAACTACCTCAACAAACAGGAGTGCGCAATTTCTTTTAGGAGTTTATTCGAATATATTAATACCATGGCAGTTTGATGCAAATTATTAAACCCTAAGTGCATAATATAATGTGTGTGTGTCATCACATTTTTCATTTTGAGAAACTATATTGAGTGGAGTTTAAGAAATACACCAGATGAGTCAATGTACCAACCTGAGTCCTAAATACATTAGATAGTACAATTTAGGTGTGTTTTCTATATGAGTTCAGAGCTAAAGTGAAATGATACTTTTTGGTGCATAATACGAGGCATGGATATTTTTCCCAATCAACTCTTGTTGCGTCTATATTATCGGGAGATTCATTCTAATATGTAAATAAACTTTATCTATGTGATGTTCTTTTGTCATGTTTTAGCTGCACAGATATGTGCGTACTAATAGATATTTACCTTGTGGCTCCAAAAGTCTATTGCTTTCGATAGCATGATATATATGTACCTTCACATTGCTGGTTTGACATGTTGTCCACAGTAATTACTCTTATTAATACTGCAAATTCCATATCGATTATCATTACTCATAACAAGATGTTCCTATGTGAGCTTTCTTCCACTGTAAATATTGTTACCCAAAGCTTATTGACAAGCTATAAATAGAAAAAATGATACAGGCTACTCTGATCCTTGTGAATTATTTGATTTCTGGAATGCCAGAGAATATTTACTATGCACATGCTAGTCAGATTCACCAGTCAGGACATGTATAAGACAAAACAAGTAATAAATAGGTATCGATCAAAGTACTTACTTGATGCCTTTCTAGGAAATAAATTGCTTTAAGTTCATCAATGTACTTCTCAGCGGTTACATCAAGTGGCAAGGTTCCATGTTTGGACTCAATCATGTCAAGTGCAATCCATTGCTGAATAAGTTTTTTCTTATCTATGACAGATCCTTTAGGGAAGATTGAACAATATACAAAGCATAATCTTAGCACATGGGGCATATTATAATATATTATCTTGAATGTTGGAAATAGTGGTGAAATTTTGTCTTCAGGATAATCTTCCTCTATCTTCCACATTTCTTTATCCTTCGCAGCTTGCCAAATCTCACGCCTCTGTCGTTGAGCATTCACCACAGATCCAAGAAAGTTAGCTACCAAGGGTATGCCTTCACACCTTCTAACAATTTCTTCTCCATATTCCCTGAACAGTGGGTCACCATGACCTGTCATTGCCCTTTGAGAAAATATACTTAAACAATCGTCTTCAGATAAAGCGGACAACTTGTACAGTGGAGCAGTAGACATCAACTCAGCAACTTTATCACTGTGAGTGGTCACTATGATCTTGCTTTCTGTCTGTCTACCTGTTAGCAACATCTGCTTCAGCTCATTCACTTCTTCATCTTTACCCCACAAGCTATCTAATACTATTAAGCAGCTATACTTATTAAGTAAGGCTTGAACAGCATTCTTAATTGACTGCAACTGCATGTTTCCCTCAATCCTTTCGGTAGCTTGTGAAACTATATCTCTCCCAATTTTTTCAAGGTTGACATTGCCCATGGAAACATGAACCCATATTCTGAAGCTGAATGCCGCCTCTGTTCTGGCATCGTTGAAAACTAGCTGCGCAAGGCTCGTCTTCCCAAGACCCACGGGCCCAACTATGGGAATAATCGAAAGCTCTTCTACATTTTTCTGCATTAACATGTCAATGAGATGTTCCAAGTCTTTATCTCTCCCTACAATTGTAATATCATTATTTCTGTATGATGTTGTTTGCTTCTCATCAAAATTCACCACCGAGTTAATATGTGAAATGAAATGATATTGGGTAGGTAAGTGTTGCCTTGTCTGTAATAACTCTCTCTTGGATTTCATCTTATAAACCATGCTTACTTTAGAAAGCATTGGATTGGACAGCGAGCAGAATAATGACCCCTGAAAATTTACCAACATATTTACTCAGAAATTAATATTTTTCAGTAATATGAAAAGCTGTAAGATTGTGATCACAGTGTGGGCAGCAAAAACAGCTGAAGAAGTGCTGGTGCAATTATAGGCCATGACTCAAAAATTGCAGTTGCATGATAATTTGTTGCTTCTTATATCAGGAGCAGAAGCAACACAATCCTTGGTACATATTTTACCATGTACTACACAGGAAATTTTTTCTCATTTCCTCTCAATGGTTCATCCTTTACTATTTGATCTCCTACAAACAAATTTTCTTGATCCACCCCTGCTTATATGCTAAAAATTTTGGCAATCTATATGTTGAGTGCTCAACATTCCACAAAAAATACAAAATTATCAATTTATTTGGAAAAGGAGAAGGTAACAACAACATTTTATATCTTTGTCTAGTAGAAGCATGTATCGAAAACACTTTAATATAATTGTGATAATTCTAAAGTACTTCAGTTGCTCTAAACATTTACCAAGCAACTGTTGACAAAGAAAAGATATATATTAATCTTGTTTGCTAATATAAGCTGCAAACACAAATATCAACGTTGTCGATTGTTAGCTATCGACTTTCAAGCAATTTTTTTGTGGAGCCAACAGAAGTTTGCCAGGCCAAATTTATTAAGATTGGGGAGAAAGGAGTACTTGAAGCCTTGTTCGGACAAATGGAGAAACAACTACAAAAACGTAAAAGGTGCCCTTATCACTGCTCAACATGATGCATCTTTAGTCGCAACACTTTCAGGCAATTTTGTTAGTGCATCTCGCCGCTGAGCCGAAGATCATTGAGACGTATTGTTACACTTTGATACCCCTCGGATTGGATCAGAATTTGTGAGATACGGCATGAACATGCACGGTATCAAGAACGAAGAAGATGGATCTCGTGGATAGAACCAAAATAATGACGCTGAAGCAACCACGACGAGAGAGAAAAGATTTGGCGAAACTAATCGCAAATTCTTTAAGCATAATCTCAAAAGAGTACAAGGTATTGCCGCTCACTCACAACTCTCTCGAATCTTTTAGGACCCTCGAATCTTTAACATATACAAGAATCTAGTGCTAAAGAATATCCTAGCATCTAATCCTCTCATGCGCCCTCTGCTTTAGATGAATAGGCTTGATTGCTTGGTTGCTTTTTCTTACTTCTCTATAGGCACTCCTCATGGTTTATATAGTCCCTCCTACCCCTTCTCCAAATTGAAGTAGGAATCCTAATCCAAATAAGAGTAGGAGTCCTAATCCTACTAAGATTCACCTAAGATTCTTTCTAAGATTCTTATAGTACATATTTTCAAATTATAAAATACAAGGATATGAGTCACACCCTAACTTAACAAGTACTAAGTAATACATCTTGAAAATTTAGATCCAAACATCAACTATATCGAACATGTATAACTAAAGGATAGGACGCTAAATATATTTCCCATGCTGATTCCTAGCATTAAATTGAAACTATAGTAGAAATTCTTTAATTAGGACAAGATTAGAGCAAAGCCGTTCACCTTCTGAGCATAGCTGCTCCCTTCAAACTGCTCCTTGGAAGAGTAGTATCCATCGACGATGTCTTCGATGTCGTAAGCCAGGGACTTGATCTGGCCGAGCCAGTGCCGTAAGTTCGCCCTGTCGCTTCCGAAGGAGCTGTTCTCTGCGTTTTTCAGCAGGGTTTCAAGGTACACCAGGGTGTCCTTTATGCTATCGAGGTCGTCGCTGAAATTGCAGCACAGCTTCACCTCACCCTGCGCGACGGCGACGATTTCGCTGATCTTACGAGCAACCTGGCTCACCGCCGCGGTCACAAGCATCTCGGCGCCAACCATGGTTGGGAGGGGGAGGGGGACGACTGAGGAGCAAGAGCGCAATCATGCAAGACAGCAGGATGGATCCGAAAGGATGCGGCAAAGGAGGTTTTCAGCGGTTGGCATCTTGACCTGGACTGTTCAAAGTCTCGTAAAAACTCGAGCTTTCTTAATAAAATAAATAAAAATCACATTAGAATATAACAGCCACCTACCCCTTAAATTAAATGGGAGGTCTAACACCCCGACCCTCCACAGGGCCCAAGATGCTACCACCACACCCTTACCAATTTATCAGTGTTGCTAATTCAATTTTTAGCATCACCATCTGTTCTTTTTATATCACTACCTACAGGAAGCAAATCCCAAATAACAGTAGGATAATTGCAAAAACAACTAACTTCATATTTCACAAGTTATAACATAAACAGAACCCCTGGCTCGCAAGCAAGTTAAACCAAACAACGAGCCATCAAGACTAAACATAAAGCCTCAACGTGCGACTAAACTGTTATTTACATGTGCAGTGTCAAAAGTTCTATCCCATCCCATGCATGTCGTCATCCTTCACCTAAAAACAACGACAAAGCAAGGGTGAGTCCGGAGACTCAGCAAGCACACGATAAAACAGTAACATCACTTTAACAATTCAATCAATATCACAAACGGTGGTCGTGAGTTAAGTCTCAGAATCGTATCTTCAGAATCTATCCTATGTCTAAGAATAAATTCAATTCTATGTCGTAAGCGTAAATTGTAAATCAATGTCAGAATCAGAATAAATCACAACCGTCAGAATCGTCACTTTCTCATCACTTCCATGCAATGCAATATCATGCAATGCATCAGATGCTCAGAATCAGAATCACAATCATCAGAAGAATCAGATCACTTTCTCTGTCATTTTCATGCAATGCAATACCATGCAATGCATCTGTATGCATGTATGTCGTAGCTTATACTGGGTATAGCGGAGTGTCCACCGTCGATGGACAACTCATTTGCCTACCTCAGGGTCTTATTCGAGCACTCCGGACTAGTCATTTGACTTTCTCACCGACCTGGCTCTTATTCAAGAGCACTCCGGACTAGTCATGACTTTCTCACCGACCTGGCTCTTATGCATTTTGCATGATGCAATATGCTCCAAATATGAATGTCTAATCAGAAACGATACCCATCAAGGTATGATTAGCACAATTCATATACATCATCTCATAAACACTGTAATTCATGGCATGGAAACATGAATAATAAACATTCACCACAATTTTCTGTTCTACCATGCACTTGCCTGTTAACCTAGCGGACGGTGCGTGGACGGCACCAGACTCGAACCACCACCTGAACAAGCATTAACTATTTCAATTCATCACTCAAGCAATACATTCAAGTACGAGCAAACGACATCGCCTTAACGTCCAACCCGATATAATCAAACCCTGTCCCACCGGGCAACCTCTCATTGACCCGAGGTTTAATTAATTTGAACATTTAGCGATTTCAACATTTATACTCGCCGAACAAAATCTACACACTTAATCTCACTTTAATCGATCACACTATTGAACCTCAATTTATTCCCCTCCCCTCTCTCCTGCCATGGATCCTCCAGATCAATAGTGGCAGCACCGATTTCGTCGTTCAGGCATTTATATTAATAACGACAATTAAGTAATCACATGCATCAATTCTAATTATCGATATATTAACTTATGCCCGACTCGGAAAATAAGCATGGAGAAGGGATTTTGAGGCGTTACCCTGGCCCCGAACGACTGGATCGAGGCACTATTTCCTTTTCCTTAGCCGGATCTGGCGGATCTAGCGGCGGTCACACTTCCTTTTCCTCTCTTCTTTTCCTTTCTCCTTTCTTTCTTTCTTTTCCCTTTTCCTTTTTTCCTAGCGGCGCTGGCCGGCCCTTTTTCCTCTTTCTTTCCCTTGGGGCTCTTCCCTTTTTCTTCGCGTCGGCCTTCTTTTCTTCTTTTTTTCCTCACGCCGTCGCTCCTTCTTTTCCTCTCTCGCTCGTGACGGCTCTGCGCCTCCTCTTCTTCCTCCTCACGGCCGCCCCCTCTCCTCTTCTCCCCACCGGATCCGGCCTTCCCCTGCTCCTTGCCTTGCCGGGCGGGGAGCGAGGCGGCGGCGGCGGCGTTGAGGCGGTGGCGCGCAGCGGCAAGAGCGGCGGCGGCGATGTGCGCTCGGGGAAGGCGGCGGCTGGGAGAGTAGCGACGGCGTTGGTGCTAGCGGCGGCGGCGCCGACGGCGTCGTGTGGCGGCGACAAAGAAATATGAGGAGCGGCGCAGGAGCAGGTGAGCACGGGGAGGAAGTGAAGTTGGTTTTGCTTCTTCCTCCCGGATATTTCTCTTATAAGGGCATGCCATGGGTTGGGCTAGGTGGGTGGCCTGTATTACATTCTACCCCTTAATGTAATTCGACCCCAATTTCGCAACTCGATAATCTATACAAAACTAACTGAGTCAAATAGAAATCAACTGTAACTCGTACCCGTGGAGAACAACTCCGGGTACATCTCGCGCATGCGAGATTCCAATTCCCACGTCGCTTCTCGCTCAGTTTGATGCGACCATAGGACTTTAACATACTTCAACGTTCTGTGCCTCAACACTCTCTCCGATTCCTCCAGAATCCGAACTGGACGGGACTCGAAGGTGAGGTCTTGCTTAAGGGGCAATGGTTCTAGAACAATCTCATGTTCCGGATCCCTTAAGTACTTTCTCAATATAGAAACATGAAACACATTATGAACTCCTCGCATAGACTCGGGAAGATCCAAACGATATGCCGACTTTCCAATTCGTGCCAGAATCGAAAATGGCCCAATGTATCGCGGGCTAAGCTTCCCTTTGATCCTAAATCTCACAATTCCTTTAGTGGGAGACACTCTCAAAAGCACATGATCCCCCACTTCGAACTCTAAGTCTCGCCTTCTCACATCTGCATAGCTCTTCTGCCTACTCGGACAACTAGCGTGTTCGTCTAATCTCGCCACTGTTCCACCGTCTGCTTGGACCCAATCGGACCCAAAGCGCCTTTCCACCTACGGCATCCCAACAAAGTGGCGATCTACATTTCCGCCCATACAGAACCTCAAATGGCGCGGCCCGAACACTGCAATGGTAGCTGTTGTTGTAGGCAAACTCCACGAGTGCCAATTAATCCTCCCAGCTACCTTTCCACGACAAAACACAGGACCTCAACATGTCCTCTAGTGTTTGAATGGTGCGTTCGGATTGCCCATCTGTCTGTGGGTGGAAAGCGGTACTAAACTGGAGTTTTGTGCCCAAAGCGCTTTGCAAGCTCTCCCAAAACTTGGAGACAAACTTAGCATCCCTGTCCGAAACTATCGTTTTGGGCACACCATGCAATCTCACTATCTCACGCACATAGACAAAAGCAAATCACTCATCGAATTCGTCGATGCGAATAGGGATAAAGTCGCGGACTTCTCAATCGGTCCACCACTACCCAAATCGCATCCTTACCTCGCTGGCTACGAGGCAAGCCGACTACAAAATCCATGGTAACATCATCCCATGGCCACTGTGGAACATCTAAAGGTCGCATTAGTCCAATGGACGCTTATGCTCACCTTTACTTGTTGGCAAATCCGCAGGGCGCCACATCTTGCGCAACATCCACTTTCATTCTCTTCCACCAAAAGCACTTTTTCAAATCCCGATACATCTTGGTCTCGCCAGGATGTACCGTGTACGGGGTACGATGAGCCTCTCTCAAAATATCATCCTTGACCTGAGCCTTTTGTGGCACGCAAAGACGGCCCCTAAACCGCAATGTGCCCGACTCATCAAGGCTGAAGTCTCCCGATTTTCCTTCATCGAGACGCTTCCTCACTTTTTGAAGCAATCTATCGTGTTGTTGTGCTTCTTTCACCGCTTTGGAATTGCCGATTCCAAGAACAACTCGTGTCTCTACCGTGTTTGTCTCAAGATAGCAATAGGAAATCCCCATCCGTTCAAAGTCAGCAACGAGACAACCTACGGTGGAGGGTGTCGTCTTGCGACTAAGGGCATCAGCAACCACATTTGCTTTACCTGGATGGTACTGGAGAGTGAGATCATAGTCTTTGATCAGTTCCAACCACCTTCTTTGCCTCAAATTCAACTCTTTCTGAGTGAAGATGTACTTGAGGCTCTTATGGTCAGTGAAAATATCACATGATTCTCTATACAAATAATGCCTCCAAATCTTTAGAGCGAAAACCACTGCGGCCAGCTCTAAATCATGAGTAGGGTAATTCTGCTCATGTTTCTTTAATTGTCGCGAAGCATACGCGATCACTTTGCTATCTTGCATGAGCACACAACCCAAACCCACTCGCGATGCATCCGAGTAGACCGTGAAGCGCTTCCCTGGCTCAGGAAGAGTGAGGACAGGAGCAGTTACCAACTTCTCTTTCAGAACATTGAAACTGCGCTCACATTCACCGGTCCACTGGAATTTCACGCCCTTCCGCGTGAGTTGAGACATTGGCTTAGCAATAATGGAGAAATCTTTCACAAAACGCCGGTAATACCCAGCTAAGCCAAGAAAACTTCTCACCTCCTTAACATTGGATGGTCTCTTCCAGTCTACAACTGTTGAAATCTTGGGTTGGATCTACTGAAATGCCCTCCTGGTTAATCACATGACCTAGGAAGCCCACTTCAGAAATCCAAAACTCGCACTTTTTCAACTTGGCAAAGAATTGATTTTTCCTCAGAGTCTCAAGCACAAGCCTCAGATGTTTCTTATGCTCTTCCTCCGTCTTGGAATAAATCAAAATATCATCAATGAACACAACCACAAAATCATCCAAATATTTGTGTAACATGTTGTTCATTGTCTCCATAAAGATAGCAGGGGCATTTGTTAGTCCAAAGGACATAACTTTATACTCATAGTGCCCATACCTCGTGGAGAAAGCTGTCTTTTCAATATCTTGCTCCCTCACTCGAATCTGATTATACCCCGATTGTAGATCAATTTTGGAAAACACCTTAGCTCCCTTCAATTGATCAAACAAGTCCTCAATACGAGGCAACGGGTATTTATTCTTGATGGTCACCCGATTAAGAGCACGGTAATCTATGCACATGCGCCAACTCCCATCCTTCTTCTCAAGAATAGGACGGGGCTCCCAAGGTGACACATCTGCGACGGATCAATCCTTTAGACAACAACCCATCCAATTGCTTCTTCAACTCTTCTTGGAGTGGTCGTGCTAACCTAAGATGCGGTAACATAGAGATAGGTCGAGTGCCAGGAACAAGTTCAATCCTAAACTCCACATCTCTTGCGGTGGCATTCCGGAAGCTCTTCAGAAATATGTCGGGTACTCACATACCATCGAATATCCTCAATGCGCATAGACGCACTTGATTTTCCACAAGTGATAGAAGTAACCCACACTTAAACATTCGTCGGCCAGGGAACAAGCTGGCCAACACAAAAAGAGAACCCAGAGGTGCATTCCCCTCGAAGATTATCTCCTCCCCTGAAGGAGCTTGCAAAGTGATTGTTCTCGAAACAGAAATCACCGCCTTAAACGATGCAACCATCCATACCGAGGATAACATCAAAATTCTCTATCGAATAACCATAAGGTTAGCCACAAAATCCTCGCCATCTATGGAGACTATGCATCCGGATGCACCATAGAGCTAACAATAATACCCCGGAGAATTGATCAGAATCGACCGTGAAATCATTGCATACTCAATTTTGCTTTTCTAGCAAACTCACTAGAAACAAAGGAATAAGTGGCACCGGAGTAAAAAATAACGAGAGCACTGTATGAATCCACTAACAGAGTACCTGTCACAACGTCCGGACGACTCGCAGACTCAGTGGCAGGCAATGTGTATACTCCGAGCGGCACTGGGGCAGCAAGAGCCCCGATGCTCTGATGTGACGGCATTGGAAAAGGAGGCGGTGCAGCATACTGAAGTGGAGTAACTGGAGTAGTAGGCCAGTAATATCCGGCAGGCGGTGCCCATTCTTGGCTCCGTTGCGACAGGAACGACATTCGAACGATGGCGGTGCAGTACAGCAGCGGCACCGCAGCGCTTGTCGTAACGCACGGACCTCCTCTATGAACTCCCTCAACAAGGTCAAGACCTTGCTCGAACCCCGCCATCGACTTGCTCGCAGAGACCCAACTTCCACGTCGGTGCCTCCTGCTGAACCTCTAGCGATGGCTCCGCTTGGGTACGGCCACGACCACGGCCTCCACGGCCTCGGCTCGTACCGCGACCATGACCTCTACCTCTCGGCATCTCTGTCACAACAGAGAAGCAATCACACAATCAACTCACAATCAACAACTGTAACAATACCGATCCACAACACGATTAGGGTAAACGCATATGCAATGCAAATCCCAAGCCCAAACCTACTGTGCAAAAAAGTGTGTCAAATTTAATCCAATTACTTGGCCTAAGTCAAGTTTTAATTGATTAAGGTCGCCTAGGTTACCAAATTATCCAAAGACGGACCTAACGACCGCCTCGATACCAATCTGTAACACCCGACCCTCCACAGGCCCAAGATGCTACCACCACACCCTTACCAATTTATCGGTGTTGCTAATTCAATTTTAGCATCACCTCCTCTGCTTCTTTTTATATCACTACCCACGGAAGCAAATCCCAAATAACAATGAGGATAATTGCAAAAACAACTAACTTCATATTTCACAAGTTATAACATAAACAGAACCCCTAGCTCGCAAGCAAGTTAAACCAAACAACGAGCCATCAAGACTAAACATAAAGCCTCAGCGTGCGACTAAACTGTTATTTACATGTGCAGTGCCAAAATTTCTATCCCATCCCATGCATGTCGTCATCCTTCACCTAAAAACAACGACAAAGCAAGGGTGAGTCCGGAGACTCAGCAAGCACACGATAAAACAGTAACATCACTTTAACAATTCAATCAATATCACAAACTGTAAGCTGTGAGTTAAGTCTCAGAATCAGTATCAGTAAATCTATCCTATGTCGTAGCGTAAATTCAATTCTATGTCGTAAGCGTAATCAGAAATCAATGTCAGAATCAGAAATCAGAATCACAATCGCTCAGAATCAGATCACTTTCTCTGTCACTTCCATGCAATGCAATATCATGCAATGCATCTGTATGCTCAGAATCAGAATCACAACTGGCTCAGAATCAGTATCACTTTCTCTGTCACTTTCATGCAATGCAATACCATGCAATGCATCTGTATGCATGAATCGTAGCTTATACTCAGATAGCGGAGTGTCCACCCGTCGATGGACAACTCATTTGCCTACCTCTGTAGGTCTTATTCCAGAGCACTCCGGACTAGTCATTTGACTTTCTCACCGACTGCTCTTATTCAAGAGCACTCCGGACTAGTCATGACTTTCTCACCGACTTGGCTCTTATGCATTTTGCATGATGCAATATGCTCCAAATATGAATGTCTAATCAGAAACGATACACATCAAGGTATGATTAGCACAATTCATATACATCATCTCATAAACACTGTAATTCATGGCATGGAAACATGAATAATAAACATTCACCATAATTTTCTGTTCTACCATGCACTTGCCTGTTAACCTGACGGACGGTGCGTGGACGGCACCAGACTCGAACCGCCACCTGAACAAGCATTAACTATTTCAATTCATCACTCAAGCAATACATTCAAGTACGAGCAAACGACATCGCCTTAACGTCCAACCCGATATAATCAAACCCTGTCCCACCGGGCAACCTCTCATTGACCCGAGGTTTAATTAATTTGAACATTTAGCGATTTCAACATTTATACTCGCCGAACAAAATCTACACACTTAATCCCACTTTAATCGATCACACTATTGAACCTCAATTTATTCCCCTCCCCTCTCTCCTGCCACGGATCCTCCAGATCAATAGTGGCAGCACCGATTTCGTCGTTCAGACATTTATATTAATAACGACAATTAAGTAATCACATGCATCAATTCTAATTATCGATATATTAACTTATGCCCGACTCGGAAAATAAGCATGGAGAAGGGATTTTGAGGCGTTACCCTGGCCCCGAACGACTGGATCGAGGCACTATTTCCTTTTCCTTAGCCGGATCTGGCGGATCTAGCGGCGGGTCACACTTCCCTTTTCCTCTCTTCTTTTTCCTTTCTCCCTTTCTTTCTTTTTCTTTCCCCTTTTTCCTTTTTTTCCTAGCGGCTACCGGCCCTTTTTTTCCTCTTTCTTTCCTTGGTACGGCTCTTCCTTTTTCTTCTTCGTCGGCCTTCTTTTCTAATTTTTTCCTCACGCCCGGCCCTTCTTTTCCTCTCGCTCGCCGGCGGCTCTTGCGCCTCCTCTTCTTCCTCCTCACGGCCGGCCAGCCCTCTCCTCTTCCCCCATCGGATCCGGCCTTCCCTTGCTCCCTTGCCCCGGCCGGGCGAGGAGCGGCGACAGCGGCGGCAAGTTGAGGCGGTGGCGCGGCAGCAAGCGGCGGCGACGATGCGCGCTCGGGGAAAGGCGGCGGCGGCGGAGAGTAGCAAGCGAGCGTTGAATGGCGGCGGCGGCGGCGACGGCGACGTCACGTGCAAGACAAGAAGCGGAGGAGCAAAGAGGGAGCCAAAGTGAGCACGGGGAGGAAGTGAAGTTGGTTTTGCTTCTTCCTCCCGGATATTTCTCTTATAAGGGCATGCCATGGTCAATGGTTGGGTTGGGCTAGTGGTGGCCTGTATTACAGAGGTGTGTCTATATATTGAATTAGGCATGCACAACAGTAAGTAGTTTATAAAATTATCAGCACAAGCTAGAGACAACTCAAAATACAACATTTACAATGCACATATATTAGCATTTAACCTAAAGTTTTTATGTATAATGTTAGTTACAATTGAGCTCACATGATATTAGTTACATGATTGATTGTTTTTGGTTGTGTTTTTTGAGATGATGACGAACAATAAAAATACTGGTGTGGATGGCGTACATACCGATAGGTTTAGAAAAGTCTTTTGAAGAAATAGTTTTAAAAAATTACTTAAAGATGTTTTTCTATTTATTTAGACTTTTTAAAGAAAGCCAAACCTAAAAACCCAAAAGACAGTCTCCTTGTCATCTTCCTCTCTCTCTCCTATCCTTCTATCTTCCCGGTGCTTTCGTGCTTTTTCCTCCCCAGCACTACTGATGCTCCACATTGCTCCTCCACCTGGACCACCTCCCTTCCCCACTAGGGCTGTGCAATTTTATACCGTACTGAACAAATCGTACCGAAAAAATCGAACCGAACCGGTCAACTCGGTTTTCGGTTCGGTAACTAAAAAAGTGGTATTTGTACTCTTGCTTGCTGTCATCGAGTTTTCCCCACCATATTCCCTCTGTCGACGAGCTTGCTGTCATCGACTGCCATCTCTCCTTGCGCCTCGACCGACTAGGGAACGCCGGATTCGAGGGACACGACTCAAATTTAGGTCCCGCTCATTTCGGCTTCAGCTTCTAACTTTTAACTTATTTTTCAATATTTATAAATTTTGTCTTTTTTCTGAATTTTTGGTTTTTTAAGCTTTTTTGCCGGTTCTTTTTTCTCGTATTTGTTTGCGTTGTCTGTGATAAGCTAGCATATTTTTTCTATTTTAATTTTTTTAAAATTTAATTATACCAAATAAATCACCTTCAGCTACAATAAAATTTCAACCGTTACAGTGCAATTTCAGCTATAAACCAGACTAACCGAGCGGGGCCTAAGTAGGATCCATGCCGTGGCACCCGGATCTAGCCAGATCTATGCCGTGCCTCCCAGACCTGGTGACCTTGATATTGATGTTCACTCGAAATCTTCACTGTTCATTCCTGACCCAAGGGCTAAAGATCACTGTATGCTTACTGTTCACTCAATTCCCACAATTTGCTATTGCTTTTGGACTTTAGAGAAGCAACTTGGCCCCGGGGAGATAATGACATAAATTAACATTCTTATCACTATCAGGCAGAGCAATTATCACTATCATAATGGCTTAAAATTCAAAGCCACGGCCCACAAGTGTGCAGGAAGCCAGTAACTACCACTTTGCACAAAATTTAGTAAACGTCTACATCTGGGCTGCTCTTGGGCCCAGCCATCATGAGTGTGTCTAAATTTTCTGTCGTAAATATCAAATTGAAGGTGCCTACAGTGGAGTCGGTCTTCTTCTTCGTCTTCTTCACCTCCTCTGTATCCCCTCAATACCAAAATCGCCAGGCCATATGGGCATATGGCCACCGCCGGCGCCGCCGTGGACCGGCTCTTACGCCGGTTGGCCTCCGATGCTGGCCGTTTGGAGCTGCCCTCGAAAATAGATGAGGATGTGGCGCATGTGAGGCGAAATCTGGCGAGGTTGCAAGATGTGCTGGTGAGTGTGGAGAGTCAATACTTTAAGATGTGTATGGAGGTGCAGGATTGGATGAGGGAGATCAAGCAGATCGCCTATGACACGGAAGATTTATTGGATGAATTTGAACACCGTAGTAGCATCAGATCTGAAAGGAGCGTCTCCTTGATGGCAAAGGTTCGGCACAAACATTTACAGAAAAAAAGAGACGCCTTGCCATTTTTTATTCTTTTTTGCATTATCAATCATTTTTTGTATAACTGCCTGTGCAAATTACTAGAACTTCTATGCTAGTTTTGAGTTGACGGTGCATCATTAGGTTACTTCATCCTTTGTCTAAAAAAGAAAAACATTACATTATTCC
Organism: Bonia amplexicaulis; assembly: GCA_036346245.1. Taxonomy (NCBI): domain Eukaryota; kingdom Viridiplantae; phylum Streptophyta; class Magnoliopsida; order Poales; family Poaceae; genus Bonia; species Bonia amplexicaulis. The sequence goes on along the minus strand of CM070759.1, from coordinate 8,443,700 downwards.
AGTGTTACGCTTGCTCCTGCCGCATGTCTAGTTTAAAAACTGTCTATATATTGATGCCTTATTTATTATGAATTACATCCTTTTATTCTATGACTATGCATTATTAACTTAGAGCTACTGCAATAGTGCTGTAATATTATCCTTAGATGCCATAATTTTGGCAATTCTGTGAAATTTATATAATAAATATAAACAACCGGTGGGATTAAAGGTATCTTCCTCACTTCGAGGCTAGAAATTCCCTCACTAATCCTAGAAAAACTGTAGAAACTCTCCCATTAATCAAAAGGAAAAAAAGAAAAATCTACACTTTATGTTGGTAGGCTTAGATTATAAGGGTGTAGTTTAATTAGGTATATATAGATATTACAACCGTTACAGATGTATAATTAATATAACTAAACTTTGGTTCACAGTATTAGAGCTGTATAACAAATATAACTGTATTTCCAAATATAAACATATGTATTATAGTATGTGTAGCCACACAATTGCGCAGGCAATTCAGGTAGTTAAAGTAAATGTAAAATAATGTCTTCAAGTGATAATTTCAAAGTAAAACTTGCAGGCAACATCATTCTGTTCGTCAAGTACATTTATCTTGCATATTAGTAGAGCACAAAGAATGAAGACAATCAGAAGAAAGTTAGATCAATCAACAAAGGATTCTGTCGTATTCAGTTTAATGCAGCACGGTCTATCCGATCTTAAGCAATCTAATGAACAAAAGTCGTTTGATGGTACTGAAGTTATTGGAAGGGATAATGACAAAGCAATTATAAAAGGTCTGCTTTTGCAAAATGATGCAGACAAATTATCCATCATTCCCATAGTTGGCCTTTCAGGGTTAGGGAAAACAGCTCTAGCAAGATCAATTTTTAATGACCAGGGAGAAGGGTGGAACTTCGATCTACGTGTATGGGTCCATTTGGATACGAAGTTGGAGCTTAGTAAAATTGCTAATGATATAATCTCACAAGCTAGTCAAATGGAAGAACGTATTTCGGAGGCTGCCATGAATGATCAATTTCAAAACAACTTTCAGTTTGTAAAGAATCGTCTTCGAGAAGTACTTCAAGACAAAAGCTGTCTGATAGTCTTGGATGGCTTGGTTAGCACAGATACAAAACAGTTAGACGAATTGAAAGAAATGTTGAGGGGTACGAAGAAGTGCACCAAGATCATCATGACCACTTCCAGTGAAATATCTGCAGAGCTAATGCACACTGTTCAACCATACAAGTTGGGTCCTTTATCTGAAGGTGACTGTTGGACAATATTTTCTCAAAGAGCATTTGATAATGGAGATGGAAGCACACGCCTCACTGAAATTGGGAAGCAAATTGTGAAAAGGTGTGAAGGCATACCAATGGTAGCATATTCTCTTGGTTCAATGGTGCGTAACAAGGATGAGGATGTCTGGTTATGGGCAAGGGATAAGGAAATATGGGAATTAGAGACAATAATCTCTACTGGGGTTGAAGTACTTGCATCATTCAGTGAAACGTATTACAATATGCCCTCGGCGTTAAAATCATGCTTTGCATATTTGTCAATCTTCCCTAGAGGATCTAGAATTGCTAAGGAGAAACTCATTCAACAGTGGATTGCACTTGACATGCTTGGGTCGAAGCATGGGACTTTACCTTGTTATGTGCGTGGAGAGATGTACATTCGGGAACTTCTATCAATATCCTTCCTTCAAGTAGAAGCGATGCCCTCGGTAAGTCATTAAAAATTTGTTAAGCTGAGTCTTGTCTATCTTTTGTGAAGTACATGTTTACTGACACTAATGTACGTAAATGTATATGGATATATAGCAATAATTGACCCTCTTTGGGTGTTTAGTTATGTTTTTACTCTTTGTTTGACTTTATTTTCTTGTATTAGTATGAAACAATGCCTATATTCTCCTAAAAGACAAAGAAAACTACATTGACCCTAAGATGGTGTGCTAAGAGCTGAGAGTTTACCTGCATGCAACCATATGCTCTACAAATATATTAAACGAAAGCATGCAAAGCATGAATGCACTCCTAGTACAATTATCATGGTACACAAAGGATGACATAATTTATAATGTTGATTTTTTTTAAAAATAAAGGCATATTTTGAGTGTAGGTCATGGGAATTTTGCAAGAAATAGTGCATGTCCTCCAAAATTCCTACCCAATTCCCATGTCCATATGTTGTCTATGAATGAAGGACCAAATTTAAATCCTTTTGATAGGAGGAACAACACATAGGACTAACTGTACGTAGCAACAGATTTGTCATGCGGACTAACTGAACGTAGCAACAGATTTCTCATCCATTGATCAGTTCATCATTACCTACCATGTGCAAAAATTTTGAAAAAAATAAAACATGATGAGGGATGATCTACAGGCCATTGTGTTGGACCCCGACTTTTCAATCCGGAATCCTCTGTGAACTGTGATTTCACCGTACTATTCTCTTTATCAGTAGATAGTGCTCACAAATACATTACTGAACATCAAATACATATCTTACGGAAGTATAACTAATACAATAGTAGACTTACATATGAGCCGAACAGGAAACGGAAATATCATATAGGTGGGACCCTCAAAATATGCTCATAGGCAATCAACTGGGGTTGTGACCTAATTCTTGTTCTTTTCATTTTCCAATGCCTTTAGATGATCACATGTCTTTTCTTTCTCTTTCTTCCTTACTAATAATAAAGAAAAGGGCTGATCGGTCGAAGAAGAAAGAAAAGAAGAGAAGGAAGAAAAGGAAAGAAAGGGAAGAAGGAAAAGAAGAGGAAAAAAGGAAGAAAAAGAGGAAAAGGAGAAGAAGGGGGGACTAATCCGGCGCCAGATCCAATCAAGACAAGGAAGAAGGAGCTCCGATCTAGTTATTCGGAGCTAGGGAAATGCCTCGATTCCTTCTCCTTGCTTGATTATTGAGTTATGTAGAGATTGAATTGTTGAATAGCAAGACATATGTATACAATTGTTAGAACACGACTAGTCATTGGATTTCATGTGCAGTGTGGTGGTGTTGTGGTCTTGTGTGTGTAGAGCTAGTGAAGTGCGCTGGCCGTGTGGTGTGGTGTTGGTGCATGCGTGACCAACTAGTGTTCAGTGATTGATTAGTGAGTCGGCAAGTAGTAGTAGGTACTCTAGCCGAGTGCATGAGAACCATGAGATGAGTGAATGATTAGTATGGATTAAGTAGTATTGATTAATTAGTGTAGACTAATTAACATAGGCTCTTGCTAGAGCCCTGTAGAAGGCTGGAACACCGAGTACGATGGTATAGTTTGGGAGATATGTCTTTGAGACGACCGCATCAGTATGGGATAACACAGCCGTCGGGATTGAAAACAATGGTTTAACTAATGTAGCCTATAGACTGTAACAATTAGGCCTACGAGAGTAAGTCGGGTAGACTACCGAACACATAATATTTGCTATGTTATGTTTCAGGTTTGAAAGACAAGGTCGTTCGAGCACTCGAAATAGCAGGACGATATCTAGTGAAAGAGTGTGGTATATGTTGGTTTTGCATGTAGGAATGGCACCGTTCGTATGTGCATGTATTGCTATGATGTGTTAAGGTGCGTTGATGCTTGTTCAGGTGGAGGCTCAGATTTGGCGCCATCCATGCATCGCTTACAAGGATAAATATACAAGTGCATGGTAGAACGGTAGGCTATAAATGTTATGAAATATGTGATGTTTAATGATATAATGATGCTTATATGATGATGGCAATGATGATGAAATGGGGCGAGCAATGAGGCTACCTTGCAAATGATGACAATGATGGAACATATTAATGACAATGGACATATGTATTTGCATCATGTGCACTTATATGATGAGAAAAATATCCACCGTGAGTGGATATGTAAGATCTACCTCGGTAGGCCTCCATGGGAGTAGTGAGATCCCCGTGCCGATAAGGACGAGTCTATGATAGGGTGAACATCGACAGGTGTTTACCTAGGCTATACTGATATATGTAATGAGATGAACAAATAAGTATGTAGAGTAGTGTTGCATTGCACTAATAGATGGCAATGATGAGACATGAGAATAATGATATGAACATGATGATGCATGTGGAGAACAACATGTTTAACTCTATGGTTACGTTGAAACATGCGGAGTATGATATGGCTAAATGATTACTTGTGTTTGATAGCATTTATCATCCTATTATGTGCTTGTTGAGTCCTTGGACTCACCCTTGTTTTGTTGACTTCTTTTAGGTGAACCTGATTGATGACATGTATGGGCGGAAATAGCCCTCTTATCTCAGTGCAAACAGTAATTCACAGGTCACCTTTAGTTGACATAATCAGACTTTAATAGCATGCTTTGGTAGTTAGCATTAAAATCGTGTCTTTTTAGAAATGCCTAGTATGGTGTGGATTGTGCCTCTCTTTTGATAGTTGGTAATCGGGAACAGTTGCCTCAACGCTCACCGGTAAGCATGTGTGCTTATCGTGTCGTTGAGTGTAACAGAGGAGTTGCTGCCGGATTCTAGTAGCAATAGATGTAAATGGTAAATGTTAGGGTGTGGTAGCATTCCGTGGTTAGGGGTTGGGTCGGGGTGTTACATTTTCAGTTTTTATGAGTTGAATCTTGGTTTTCAATTTAAATTTTGAATTCAAATTTGAACTTTCATTTAAATTCTTGTCTCAATTATTTAAATGCGAATTTAATATCCTTTTGCTTTCCTTTTTCTTTGTAGGGTCAAAATATTTATTTTTATTTGCTTTCAAGATTTAACAACATTTTAGATCCTCTTTGAATTTCAAATCTTATTTTGAACTATTTTCACAGTAAATTTCCCATGTTTAATTTAGGGACCATCTTTTTAGATTCGAGTTTCATTTAAACTTTAATTTCCTAGTTGTGTATCCATAATTTTTTGTTTTTATTTATTTCGATTAATTAATTTGGTTGACATAAAATCAAACCAAAATTCTTGAATGAAAATGCAGAAAATTCAAATAACACCAAATGCATCAAAAGTTTTTAAATTTTCATATTTTCCAGCATTCCCAATTTTGGGATGTTACACTTTGTAACATGTAAGATGTAACTATGAGGAAGTCATGTTACTTAACTCCGTTCATATGTAGAAACCAAGTTTGTATTAGAAATGATATGAACATGCAGAATTTCCATAGCTTTCCTTCTTAGGGCCGTTTGGAAGAGCGTAGGAATTTCACAGGAAATAGTTTATTTCCTCAAGAATTTGCGAAAATTCCCATGTTCCAGATGGGGCCTTAATGTTGAATCACTCACATGATAAACTTGATAGCATTTTATGTTTTTGTTACTCCTATGTTTCAATGTGAAATTGCAAACTTGTGCATGTGTGTTAAAAAACAAAATCTTGTGCACTTATTTCTTCATTAGCTAGAAGCATTGCGTGGGTGTTTAAGCTAATGATTCTTGTAGGTAGAGGCACTGGAAGCAGAGCAGAAGGTCAGAAAGAGATAGCAAGGAAGATTTATTCGATTGTTATCCTCACCAATTACAAGCACTAGTCCTTATATCACGGACAAATCTAGAACAACCACAACTCAACTCCTAGACCGAACTAAACACAAACTCCTCATACCATATCAATCGGATTCAGTTACCAAGTCGGTACTGTAGCCCGTCAGCTGGATTGTCGCTGGAGACAGGATTGCCGCCTGATGGAGTATTCTTCGGTCTGCGCCTGGAGTTGTAATGCCCCACATGACAATGGTAGTCTGTACACTATGCATATCACCTATCGGTGCAATATGTGCTGGGTCCTGCTTAGCTTGCGCTTGCAACAACTGAGAAGAATATATTGTTCCAGCTTTCTCCATCCATTAAGTTCTCGTTTCATATTTGAAATAGAAGTTCTTGTATAGAAGTCTCTTAGACTCATTGCTAATGGCTTATAGTTAATTCTTTTTTGAGAAGACTTGTAGTTAATTCTATTAGAGTACTTTGTGTATGCATTCCTATTAGTAGCTTGTATATGATCTTTTCTGCATAAACCTAATTGCATATCAAATCTTAAGTCAAAAAGGTGGTTGGTTTGAAGAAATTATGTGATTAAGGTTTAGCTTGTTTTTCAGGCTACTGGAATTAACAGCACCAATGGTCCTATGGTACTCCATGTGCATAACTTGGTACATGATTTTGCAAGATATGTTGCTGGTGATGACTTGATAATTTTGGATGGTGGAGACCTGCGAACTGGCCGTGCAGAAAAGACCACTTTCTGCAATGTGGTGGTGACCACTGATACTGGACAATTGACACTTCAGAAAAGTTTGTTCACCAGGGCAAGAGCAGTATCTTTCAAGAATTGTGGGGCAACAAAGCTTCTTACAGATGCATTCTCAATTCTGAATCACTTGCGTGTATTGGATCTTAGTGGTTGTTGCATTGTGGAATTACCTACTTCCATTGGCCACTTGAAGCCTCTGAGACACCTTGATGCTTCTGGCTTAAGGATTCGAGCATTACCAAACCAAATGAGTAGCTTGCAAAATCTTGTGGCAATGGATCTCTCAGAAACGTCTCTGGAGGTTTTACCCTCATTTATTGGTTCTTTTCGTGGGCTAACATATTTGAACCTAAGGGGATGTGACAAACTTCGAGGCTTGCCTCCAACTCTTTGTGAGCTCAAGAAGTTACAACATCTCAACATGTCAAGCTGTTCTGGAGTTGACGGGCTACTTAAATCTCTTTGTGGACTTTGTGATCTTGAACTTCGGCTTTTGGATCTATCAAGTTGCACCGAGATTCAACAGTTACCTCATTCGTTTGGTAGCTTAATATTCATGGAGGATCTAAATCTGTCAAGGTGCACCAGACTCGAACAGTTACCAGAATCTTTTGGTGAGCTTCATTATCTTCGGTTCTTGAACCTATCAAATTGCTCTGAGCTACAAGAATTGCCCTACTCATTTGATAAGTTGACAAATTTAGAGGATCTAAATATGTCAAGTTGTTCAAGACTCAAGCAGCTACCGGGATCCTTCAGTGATCATTGTCTTCTTCGGTTCTTGAATGTATCAAGGTGTTCTGAGCTTCAGGAATTGCCAGCATCCCTTTGTGACTTGTCAAATTTAGAGTATCTGAACTTGTCGCACACCACCCTTGAGTTACCGGAGTCTCTCAGCAAGCTGGAGAAGCTCCACACATTGGACCTCACTGGTTATGGTCTACCAAAATCAATGAACATGTCTCCAACATTGTCGAGCATTACAAGGAAGATTCCTAATCTCAAGTTTTTGTTGACAGATGACTTTGAGGTTGCATTGTCTATGCCCCAACACATCAAGATGGGCACTGACAAGCAAGCCTGTTCATCTCACAATGAGCTTGTCAGGAACCTCACAGGAAGATGCAAGAACTCAGATAGTGTCGATAGAGAAGATCTCCAGCAAGCTCAAGAGCATCAGTCTTTACGCACTTCTCAGGAAGTAAACAGTTGTGGAGAAATTGGAGGGCCCAAGCGACACTGGATAAGTCAGCAAGCTGACTGTTCCACAGATATTACAAAGGTAATATGGTCGGAAGTGGGTCTTTTTGTTCCCTTCATTTGGTAAAATTACATATTATCACGACTTGAATTTGGAAAAATATTGAAAGATGATACATAAACTTCAATTTTGTTTGTTTTGTTTTCTCAACTCAAACTGTGTTGTACATTTCACCTTCCTGTCTATCTCTCTACCCACTATGCATCTAAAAGTTTGCTAGTTAACAAACCAGCAGACATTGTTGCACTAGTTCAATCTAAATGTTATTGTAGTGCTTGAAATTTTTCTGATGAAATAATTAATGGTCAATACATCCCATGTCCATAACTATAATTAAACTCTTCAATTTCTTGCAACTTATATATTCCCTTTCTGTATATATTTGGTTAAAATGTTTAATTACTGTGTTGCAGCATTTTCCTTAACACTAGAATGATGGTGTGTATTGGAGTTTAATATGTACCCTTGTAAGGGTATATTCGCAACCTTACCTGTACCTCTATAAACCACATGGGACAATTTCTCAAAGTAGTGCTGGTGCAACATGGAATATAATAAGTACATAATTTTGTTGAAGAAGCTATGTCAGTTATTCAAAATTTGTACAATGCCCTCCATCAAATTCTTGCTCCTGCCTCCCATTAGTACATTTATGCCTAAAATTACCTCCGAATCCCTCAACCAGACCATGCCCTCTGCTAGTTTGCCTCCATCAAGCTGCTAATAGCCCCCCTTTTTTCCCAATTTACTACATCATGTCCCGTTCTTTACTACACATCAAGATTCTGATTAATACAATTTAATGAGGTATTACATATGAAACACAGTTTCACAATAATATTTAAAACCAGCAGAAAAAGGTAAATATAACCATGGTTGTCACGGCGAGGTCGGCGACCACGGCGAGCGAGGGGCGCCTGGACGCCGCGGCGACGCCTAGGCGACGTCGCGGCGACGCCTAGGCGAACGCCATATTGAACCATGTCCGCATCGATCTCCGCCTCCGCTTTTTAGCCTCTCCCGTCCCAGTATAAAAGTCTCGCGTCTCCGTCTTCTCGTCTTCCGCCTCGAATCTCTCGCGATCCTCTCTCACGCCGACTCCTCTCCGCCGCTTCCCTCCGCCGCCTCCTCTCTCCGCCGCCGCCTCCCGTCCGACGCATCCTCTCCCGGCGCCTTCTCCTCGCCTCCTCCACCGCCTCCGGCTCCCATGGGATCTGCTAACCCTAGCCGCCACCAGGTCCCGCCGCCCCGTCCGCCGATCTTCCTCCCGAGCTCTCCCCGCCTCCTCCGCGCCGAGCTCTCCCGCCGCCTCCCTCCGCGCCCGAGCTCTCCCGCCGCCTCCCGCCTGAAGCTCTCCCCCGCTCCCCCCACCTGCTGAGATCGACGCCGGCGGCGGGAGCAGGCCAAAGATCGGCATCAACAGCGGGACAAGGCGAGGCGACCAGCCTCGGCGTCCCCCTCCGGCCGCCGGGACGACTTGGCGTCGCCTAGGCGACGCCTAGGCGACGCCTAGGCGACGCCGTGACAACCATGAATATAACATTCATGCAAATTTCATTAAAACATTCCAATATTTCCAAAGTCAAATACTTGGAAGTTTGAACCAATATAAAAAAGTTGCGATATTTTCTTACCACCTCCTCAGCATTCACCATAGCCTGGACAATGTCAGAGCTGGTAACCTCTGTGAGGCTTGGTTCTTGGTGTGTTGGTGGAGATAAGCATTGATGGGATACTTTCCTTCCGTGGATTCGGCTTTGGGGTGGTGGTCGTCAGGTGGTAAGGTACATATTCTTCATAGGGTGATGCATATAGTAAGAGGTTTTTCTCTTTTTCCCTATCATATGCTACCTCATTTTGCCAGAAATCTTGTACTTCTCCAATTGTCCTGTTTGCTTTGATATTTGTGTTCTGAGCCCCTCTAGGATGAGAGGGGAAGAAGGGCATGAATATCAAAGATTGTATAGATATCATTGTATCAACTTGCAATCTAAATCTAATGAACTGACAACACACAGGTAATGAGCTGTTTTCCTATCTTTCACAAGAAGAGATCGACGGGCAAGCAACAAATCACTCACTGTAAAGAAGGCCTCAAAAGATACAGCTATAAGGACCTAGTAAGGGCAACACAAAATTTTGGCCGATCCAATAAGATCGGAGAGGGATGTGTGGGATCTGTTTACAAGGGACATCTTAATGATGCTACAATTGTTGCTGTCAAGGTGTTACATTTAGAGTCATCAAGACAAGGAGTGAGGGAGTTTCTGAACGAACTCATAGCATTTTCTGACATTTCACATGAGAATCTTGTCAAACTCTATGGGTATTGTGTAGAAGGAAATCAAAGGATCCTTGTTTACAGTTACGCTGAGTGTAGCCTTGCGCAAGCACTTCTAGGTTCTGGCCACAGCAACATCCGGTTTGATTGGAGAACTCGAGTAAACATTTGCCTTGGTATTGCCCGGGGACTAGCATACCTCCATGATGGTGTCAGGCCCCCCATTATTCACCGGAACATCAAAGCAAGCAATATACTTCTTGATAAGGATCTTACCCCAAAAATTTCTGATTTCGCTTTAGCAAGGCTTCCACCTCCGAGTGCATCGCATGTTAGCACAAGGGCTGCAGGATCACTGTAAGTGAACTTTACTATGTGGAACTCCATATATAACGTGTTACCAGCTGTGGGTTGTGTTTCCCAATTTCTTGTTTTATCTTGGTACCTTCAGAAGCTAGTTGTTCATCATTTTTTTTAACTTAGTTGGGTGACCCATCTTAAATGACATCCTGAAAATATTCTTTTTCATGAGTTTGTTGGAGAAGCTATGCCAATTAAAATTACAAGTGTGTAGTTATTCATAAATGATATTTGTAGCTTTCCTTACTCGAGTTTTACTTGACAGAGGCTACATGGCTCCTGAGTATGCCGTTCGAGGACAAGTGACACGCAACTCAGATGTTTATAGTTTTGGTGTACTGCTTCTAGAAATCATTAGTGGGAGATCCAACATCGATACAAGTTTACCCAATAAAGATCATATACTTCTTGAAAAGGTTAGAGGAAATGCAAGATTACATTCAACGTCCTTGCTTTTATTGTTCCTTGCATGGTAGAAGTTGCTATTTTTGACCATCATTAATGGCTTGTTTTTTTGGCTGAAGTTCGCTGCAAAATGAGTTCAATGCTTGATATATAATTTTGGAGTGAGAGGGCTCGTGTAGACATATCATATATGCAGTACTTGCTTTTCAGTGTCCTAGTCATGACATGCCCGTTGCTCCCATCCTCAGATTTAGTGCAATGTAAAAGAAAAATTACCATTATCATGCACTTAAAGTTTTAGTGGTCGATTTTCGGTCAAAAAATTTTTAGTAGTCCATTGCCAAGCGCATTAGTCCCGTGATTATGTGAAAATTGTCCCATGATAGCTAGGGAGCAAATCTTCTAAATGGGGTGCTTTTGTTCTTTACTGCTATGGTTCCCAGAGTTCACCAATTGGTTCTACTCTTGCAGATATGGACGTATTATGAGGATGGAAATTTGGAGGAAATCATAGACAGCTCTCTGCACGATAAATTGGATTTTGCACAAGCATGCACATTCCTGAAAGTTGGGCTTTTGTGTACACAGGATGACATGAGACGTCGACCAAGTATGTCAGCAGTTGTCGGCATGCTAACAGGCGAAACGAATCCTGACTCGAAGAAGATCAGCAAGCCCTCTATTGTAAAAGACTACTATGTGACTCCACGACAATACTCCGCACAAGGAAAGGGGCCTGTTCTTTTGGGAAAAGACGTAGCTACATCCCCCAGCATGGCACAGTCTTCTCCTTTGTTATCAGAAGAGACGACAGGTGCCTTCATGCCAATGCTCGCGAGCTTGAGTGACCTGGGGCTGGATGCAAATGTGGAGCCCAGGTAGAGAAAAAGTAGCATAGGCGTACGTTTTCCAATATTTTTCATAGTGGTTTGAATTTTAGGTATAGTTTTACTTCATTTTTAGCCTGAACAACATTGTTTGTCAAAGAAAATATCAAATACTGCGTCTGGAATGTGTCAGGAATGAGACTGATGACACATTTTTCATTGTACACGCATATCCTGTCTGCTGCCTGTGGTTGGTGGTAAAATAAAATGCGCAACACCTTGTGAAAAATTTGAAGTCCTTGCTCTCGAAAGTAGTTTGAAGTCTTATACATAAGCGTGGATGTACCAATCCAGACGAAATGATTGTCTACTTGACCTGAAACTGGAATAGTCTTGCCCTGTATCGCTCCTTGAGGTCTCTTATTACATAACGCATTATGGGCCTGTTCTTTTTGGCTGCGGCTTGTGACTTTTGAGCTGCTTGTACGAGAGATTATAGAGTAATAGAAATTCACATGCGGTTTTTGTCAATATAAATGAAGTCAATAAAGTATGTACTATAATTAACTAGTAGATCCTATCTTGAAAAAATATTTCGTTTAAAAACTATTTACTGTAGAAAAGCCGAAAAACAGCTTTTAGAAGCTGAAAAGAACATGACCTATTTTCCCTGTTAGTGTAATGTAATTGATGCAACGCACATCTTGTGATTTAAACCGTAGAGGTGCACACTTGGTTCTTGCGGGATCAGCGGCGCTTGGTTCACTCCGCTGGAGATTTGGACACAGCAATCGCCGGACACCAAGCCAGACCACGCGACGACGTTGCTGCGGAAGCTGGAGGCGCTGCCGCGGACGAAGGCGAGGTTGACGGGGAGCAGAGGATGGCTGTCCCGTGATTGAGTTCTGATTTGTCCCAGTGTAGACCGTAGGTTCAGGAAACAAACAGCAAGGGCGATAAGAAGCAATGCCGAGACAAGGCGTCTATGATATGGGTATGGGTAGGAATCCGGACGGATATTTCCCATGTGATCTGGAGCCGAATTCGCAAAGCTCGTTAACTATCCGGTCAGATCCGAGACCGGATTTGAAACAGTGTCTACTATCCATTGGATACAGATTTTTTTCTCATATTTCTCCGAATACTGGATTATCCAGGTGGATCGGTTATTTCCCGTATTTCTCCGGATACTTCCCCACCCACGCTGCTCTGTCCACTTTGAGAAATTGCAGCAATATACGTCCGCTAGGCCCATTTCACTCATGTCTCTACAAAAGGCATAAGCAGCTTCAGTGACAATGATTTACGCACACGTGTAGAGAATCTCCTTTTTTAATCTTTTTATCACTATTTTACCGTGGGATTACTGAATATCAAGGTATACTGTATACTATAAAGACAATTTATGCAGTGCCTGGATGGCACGTCGTGTCACTTGAAAGTGTTACACCAACGAGTTTTTAAAAACATGACAATTGTACATTACCTCCCCCGTCTGAACGACTGCACCAAGTTTGGCATCACAAATGATGTTGCAGAAAGAAGCATCAGCGTTGCACTTCAACAAGCTTTGCTTCGGGCTCTCCCAGCTTGTCTCTTCAGCTTCCTTCGCATCTTGTAGTATCCAGCTAATCATACTTTCTTGATTTCAGTAACAACTCTGATAAAACAAGGCAATATGATCCTAAATGAACAGTTGAACACTACTGGTAAAGACTACAAAGTTCCTATATCAGCTTTCGCATCAACCTTTATCTTCAATAATCTGTCACTACTCACCTTTAACATAGAATCGAGCACTATCAGGACAAAAAAAAAAGGACATAAACTTAAGATACAAATGTATTCTTTTACAGTCTAGTAACAATGAACAACCAATCTGATGGCACTTCTCTGCACTATAAAGATTTAGCTGAACACTGAGCTTATGAGTAACTGAAACATGCAGTGAAAATGGATAACAAACAAGGACATCTTATCAGTCCAATGTCCAAGTATCAACCAAGCACACGTATGAAGTGCATGTGCTAAAAAGCAACATATTTCTTTACGGAACAAATTCTATGAAAACTGTTACCTAAATGTTCTGAAATAGGAAATGGAAATAATTGTAGGTGAAAATTTTTGCCCAAGAAATCAACTGGGCTTCAATCATTACAGGTCAAATTCATATATCTCATCTTACTGAAGCATGACGATCAAATGTGAATGATCACGGAGTAAACAAATCAATTATTGGGATATGGGTAAGCTATACTAGTGCAGATTAAAAATTTTTACTGTGTAAACCAGGAAGCCAAGCGAGTAAGAGATTATGGATCGTTACCACTAGACACACAGTGCAGCGGAAGTAGGGTTAAAGTAGCCAATTCAACAAAGAGCGCATCGGTGTAGTGGTAGTAGTCGATCGTCCTACGCCCAACCGTCTCCTCCTCGCGATCGTCCCAATCAGCGTCGCGGTCGCAGCAGCGTCTCTACTGAGGTCCACACGTCCCGGGATGGAGCACCGTGCGTCGGTATGCTTGCACCAGCGCACACGGCAGGGGATATGAGAGGTGGCGGCTAGGGTTTCGACGGACGTGTTTTCAGGATACCTCTCATAGCCCCGCACCTCTCTTTATATAGCCTCCAATCGAATCCTTATCTGATACAAGCAGAGATCAAATCCCACTCGGAAATTACTGTTTGGCCGCTTATCGTTCCAGCCTATTAAGTGTGTGACCTTGTAGGTTCTTGTATATTTGTTCATGGGACGAAAACTCATTTTCGGTCCATAAGTCGGTAGCGGTCACTAGCAGGACATAATGACTCCCAAACATACATAAAGATCATATCAGACGAACCTATATAGTGCTTATGTATCGATCCTTTTGCCTCATGATACCAAATCGAACTCAAGGCAAGAAGCGTGCCATCCTATAATAGTTTGATGCTTCACTCGAACCTGTAGTGGATTACTCAGTTGTGATTAACTCTTCAACCATATTCGGCATAGCCACACACTTTCTTAACCCAACCACATCAAGGGGCCTAGAGATATCTCTCCTGTTATATATGAGGGGCAAATTCCATCTTGATCGCTTATAAACCCAAAAGATACCTTTATTACCACCCAGTCACGGAGTAGTGTTTGATAACTCCTAAGTAAACTATTATATATGTAGGAAACAATGATGATATCAGGTCTTAGAATCCTATATACACTATGTATGAGACCAATTGATGACACTTCAAAATATAACAATTTCCACAATGTCTCATGATGGGTCAATCCAACATCATGTTCTCTAATACATGTACAAATTATTAATTTGATATCTCATATCTATGATCTGTGAAACATGATTATCAATCAATACATGTGCTGATCTGTAAATCATAATTGTCCCACATAATGATATAAGATCAGGGATAATTTAGAATAACATCAAAATATGAATAAAGAGTTTCACGAATAAGTCACATACTTGTTGATCAATATGAAGGATATTTATTCAAGGGACAAAACAACATTTTATTCAAACGATCATAAACATAGAAGTGATATAATCATTTTCATGATTGCCTCTAGGGCATATCACTAACAATCTCCCACATGCACTGAATCAATCATCCATAGCTTTTGTATGCGCTTCATGCTTTGGCTGTGAAAGAGGCTTTGTCAACAGATTAGCAATATTTAAATTTATGTGCACCTTGCATATCAAACATCACATTTATCAAGAATCTCGCGAATGAGGTGAAAACGCCTAAGTATGTACTTGGATTTTTGATGCAATCTAGGCTACTTGGCTTGCACAATGGCTCTACTTTTATCACAATAGAGATTCATTAGACTAAGAGCACTAAAGACCACACCTAGCTCAGAGATGAACTTCTTTATCCAAACAGTCTCTTCTTTATCCAAACAGTCTCCTTTGCAGCTTCGAAAGCTGTAATGTACCCAGCCTCCATTATAGAATCGGCAATCGTCTCTTGCTTGGAACTTTTTCAACTCACTACTCCTCCATTAAGACAAAATACAAACCCAGACTGCGATTAAAAATCATCTTTATTGGTTTGGAAGCTAGCATCAGTGTAACTATTTACGACTAGCTCTTCATCACCTCCATAAACAAGGAACGCATCCCTAGTCATTCTTAAGTATTTCAGGATATTCTTTATAGCTATCTAGTGACTTTCTGTCAGAACCCAGAGTGACAACTCCTGGATCCTCTGTGTAAATCGCACTAGTCGAGGAACAGCTAGTGCACACAGTAAAACAAAGATACATATTGAGCACAAATGAGCAACCATATATTAAATAAAAGAGTACGACCTTATGGCCAAGTCTTACATCAATGCTCATTGGCAACAATAATAAGGCAAATAACTGCGGAAGCAAACTGATAAGAAGCGAAGCCCAAGTCTACCCACAAGCAAACGACAGTAAAACGTGTCTTACTCATCCAGGTCTTCACCGTAGTCGAAGTCATCTTCCTCTGTGTGAAGATAGCAAGGTGAGTACAAACTTGTACTCCGCAAATTACACGGAGAAATGCATCATAATGATAAAGGCATCAATGAAAGAATTATAGGTTAGTTTGAGCATAAACAGCATTTTGAAGAAATAGATTGAAATTGCTGAATTTAATACTGTAAGTAAAAACAAATCCTTACACGGTCGTCTCTAAAATTATATACAAGTCCTCATTTAGTTACGTGCAAATCCTTACAGGTCCTATTTTTTTTGTGGAAAAGGCCTTCGATTTTTCCAAAATTATGTATATATCCTCGATTTTTTTAAAAAACCTTCCCACGAATTATCGTCTCTTTTATTTAGATTCACATGGTAGCTAGCACGGCGTGTCACCGTGCTTACGCTGCTAGTTAATGTAATGCAATGTCCGTGCAGCCGCACGATATTCAATAAAACATATTATTCTTTTTTTACAAAGAGAAAATTCCCTCATCCTCCATTTTCGTCTTCTTGCTCCCAACACCGGCTGCCGCCCCACCCCTCCCGGCTCTTGCCGGCAGCCCCAACACCAGCCGCCGAATCCGTCGCTGCTCCTCTTCCACATCCTCCCCTGATGCCACGCAGCTCATGTTCCACACCGCCCCATGTCCAGATCCAAGGCTTGGAGACAAGGCGGAGCTCCGTAGTGGAGATGGCGGACCTCAGGGACAAGGCGGTCGGTCTTCCACCGCCGGCAGCATCCCACCTCTGGCCGACACCCCCCGGCATGCCCTCATACCATGGGGGAGACCGGGAGATGGTCTGATGGTGCCATGGCTCAAGCTGATTTGCCACTCCTCCCTCTTTTTTTTCTATTTCTCTACTGCAATTGTGATGCAATTTCTTCATGACAGTATGATCTACAAGTGTGTTGCTTGATTAAGGAAAATGGTGTTCCAATGGTGCTGGAAATTTCTGGATTTCTCAACTATTTGTTTGGATCAGGAGACGTTGGCGTTGATATTTTTTTGTTCCAGATCAGCAGACCAATGTTGTAGTGGGTGTCCCTAATTTTTTCCTGTAGCAACACCATGTGCCTTCACTACCGGTGCTTCCTCGCTGCCGTTGACAAGAGGCGCCATGGCAACCTCCAGTCCGATGATACTATTGAATAGCCTTAAATACAAATGTAAATCTATATTTTTTAAAAATAAATATAAATACGAATTCAAATATTTTTAAATATAAATATAATATTATAACAGATACGAATTCAAATCGAATATGTACTTAATTCGGTTGGATACGAATATCCTCCTATAACTTTTGTAACAAATCTTGGTAGAATAAATTTCTAGCGGTTTTGCCAGTTTTATACCAGTTACCGGAACTTTCAATCTGTCCAAATTCAAATTTTGAATCACAAAATTTGTCCGAGTTTTTGCCGGGATTTTTGAAAACCGGATTTGTTACAGATAGAATAGGAAATGGGTCTAATACGAATCGAATAGTCTCGAATAAGAATATGAATATTCTCAAATACGGATACAAATATTCTCGAATACAAATATGAACATTCTCGAATACAGATTTTGCTTACTACATTCACATTTTCTCAGATACAAATATCGGATAAAATAGATTATTCGTTACCGTTTCCTATCCCTACGTCCCGCTGTCTCTCTGTCCCCCTTGGTACTCTTAGTTGTGGCTGACCAGTGGGCCATTGTGAGGGCAATATGGTCGTTGTGCAAAAAACTGGTCTAATGGTAGCTGGAGCTAACGGTGTTGACGGCGGTGGCATGGGAAGGTAAGGATTCAGAAAGTGATGGCACAGAGGAAAGAGAATTTTTCGATGCTAGATCAGGGATAAGTGATGGTTTGAGTGGTTCGAGTCAAGTCGTTGCGCGCTGCAGTCGGTTCCGATCGGATCTGGTCGAACTAGGTCGAACATGCTTAAGTTGTTTATTTTTTGTTTCGATCGGTTTGGGCTTTAGGTATTTCTTATGATGTTATTGTATGGTTGCAAATATTTCGAGCGGTGCTATGTGATTTGTTTCTTGTCTGTGTTGGCTGCAGGACATCGAGGCGGAGTCGTGGCGAGACACGGATGACTGGACTAGGCACGGGTGGTGCTGAGGTCAGAACGGTCGAGGTGTGCCGAAGACGGCGAGGGCTCGATGTGGTTGCGAGGCTTGGACGACAACGAATGAGGAAGCTTCCTGGAAGGTGCAGGAGGGACGTTTTGGTAAAAGCGCAAAGCTGCACAAAAGGAAGCGGGTTTGGATAAAGCATTGAGTTGGTGGAGGCTTAATGGGTAAAGCATGGTGTGAACCCATTATAGAGGCTATAAATAAAGAGGTGCTCTCTAGTGCTGATATGAAAGAGTGGGTGTGAGAGTTTTATGTTTAGTTCTCTCCATGTATGCATGAGATGAGAAAGTTGTAGGCAGCAGTAGCATTTGAGTTTCTTTGCGTGTGTTAATCTCTGTGAGAGATGGAGTGATCTGGATGTAAGCTCTTTCTCATATTAATCGCGTATGTCTCTGTAGTGATTTCAAGAATTCATATGTTGAATTTTTTTACTCTTAAGTTTCCCTGTGCGTTCTTTGTTCTAGTTCTCTTCCATTCTTTTTGGCAAAGATCTTTGATACCTTTTCTGTTGGGAATTGTTGAAGAGTTCTTCTCTCTGCAGCAAGTTGTCTCCTAGCTCAAATTCCTTTTTTCGGTTTTAGTCTTCCTGCCGTATTTGTTAACCGGTACTCAGCTGCAATTTCAGTTTTGTTGGTAGCCATTTCTTTAGTCGGCAGCTGTAGTTTTTCACCCGGTTGCCAGTTTGAGGTTGGCCAAGTTAATTGATTTACTGCATGCAGTCCGGCTGCACTGCAGTTCTCTGTATGTGATAAGTTATGGCCTAAGTCTCCTTTATCAACAAAAGAAAACAAAAAAAGGGATACACCTGCAGTCCAAAGAGCAGCAAATCCAAAGAGCAGTGTTGGTTGTCTGTTTTTGGAGCTGATTCCTGTCGCTTGCTGCCCTTCTTTCCAGCTGGTTTGCTTTGAGCTTTTGGTAATGTGGTTTCAGTAAAGTCAGCAGTGCTCCTGTTTGCTTTTTCGTTTTCGGTTTTTTGCTTTATTTTTTGGCTGCATGCTTTTCTTTTTGTTCGGTAGGAACAGGCCTTAGTGCTTCAAGAAATGCTCGGTTCAGTCCAGATCATAGTCTGTCATCTTTGTGCCTTTAGGAAAATTTGCTTTTGCTTTTTATTTTCGGCAACAGGATTAATTCTTCCAAATTCTCTTCTTAGTAATTTTGAGTTATTATCTCGAGTTGGCTTAGATCTTCAGTGATAATAGATTATCCTTTTT
The DNA here is from genome assembly GCA_036346245.1 of Bonia amplexicaulis. NCBI lineage: Eukaryota > Viridiplantae > Streptophyta > Magnoliopsida > Poales > Poaceae > Bonia > Bonia amplexicaulis. Next base: position 8,424,509 of record CM070759.1, on the reverse strand, counting down.
CATAGCTTACATAGCTATCGAGGAATCGAAAAATCGTACGAATACTCAGGACAATTTTTAAAAGGGCTTCATTCACCCCCGCCGTTTTCGATCCAACATAGACGATTACAAAAATCTGTGATATGCAAGTACTAATTGTACTGTGCCTAAAACAACGGTCAGTGGTTAGCCTGTTGCTTTTGCATCTTAACTTGGAATCACATGTATTCATGTATACAGCTACATATTTATCAACAATGTGAAGTAATGTTGCTAAACTAAGCTACTGCCCTTTAGATCAAAAGACATTAACCTACTAAACTAAACTTCTGACCTCTTATTTGTCAACATAGAAAAGACATTGACCTACTAACGTGTCCTTTAAAATAGATCAAAAAGTGTATTGTGTAAAATACGGATAAGGAATACCACTGCTAAACTAAACTGCTGCGTACTGCTAGAGTATAAAAGGAACCATAACTTCCAGGAGAAAGTAAAACAAAAGTGTCATGTCGGACCTGGATTTAGCCAATACAGAATCCTATGTGAAACAATTGTAATATTCCCTGGATTAGTAGATAGTGCTCATAGATACATTACTAAATCATTTCACACAAGACGTAAATTGTATCATACATTAATATTACAACATAAGAGTTTAAATAGACCATCTCGAGTCAAGTTTATAATAAGATCGATCATGCCAAATGGACTCATACATATTTTGTAGAAGCAGAAAAGGAAGACGCATCTCGCCACATGTAAGTGACTGAAGAAGGTTTATGTGCGACCGATAGTAACCAAATACTTAAATAATATTGATGCACACAAACATCACATTAGTTAGTTAGACTGGATTGAGACCTAATCTACTAGAGACTAAGTTAAACTCCGCCATCTTCATCACTATCAGCTCCTTGAATGTTGTAGTATGTGTACTGTCTTTGGTCCATAGGTTCTGGGGATTTTTGTGAGCAATGGTGAGCACAAGCAATAGTGCTCCGCGAGCCAATACACATAATGCAATATTTGTATATGCAAGGTCTAACAAAGAGGGCTTGGGTTCTTTTATTTGCTAAACCCAACATTTTAAAACTATGAATAATTAGAAATTCCTATGACTTAGCATTTTAACTAAAACAAATTTTCTAAAGTGCGTGAATGATTGCAATAATAATAGTAGTACAGATTTCATTCACTATTACATAACTACCTACACCATATGCTAGTTTTTCAATATTACATCCGATCATTATTATCATTGGGACCAACCGCCCAGGGCAACACAATCCAGGGCATTATCTGCTCGAACTTTTCATTTCACCTACAAAGTTTTTACAAATACACACTAACTCGAGTAAGTTCACATGCCTGCTTATGACCGTGGGCACAGCTGTTCAAATAGTTTTTACTCTGTAGAGGTCATATACTTTACCCACAAGAGACAATCAACTTATTTTATTCTTCATATTTTCTTAAATATGCAGGTGAAGAAGGTCGCCACAACACCTTTATAATGCATATTTCCAGTGAAGCCACATTCGCTAAAGTTTCCACCACTGTGGGGTACGTCCACCCTTTCGAACCTCCCTCTTGTGCCGTCACATCAAAGACCACTCTTCGGCTCACTTGCACGTGTTCACACCGATGACGTAACCCACACTAGTGTAAGATCGAGAAGGCCGACTAGAGGGGAGTGAATAGGTAGTTTAAAAAATATCTTTCCAATTATTATCAATTAAAGATCTTTTCTATTTGTCTAAAACAAGTATACAATTCAGGAGTTTAAATCAAAGTAATGCAATTATCTATAAGGAATTAACTATGAATTAATGCGAATATACTTTGCATAATAAAGTAAAGCATGTAATTTGATATTTTCAATTAAAATAACTTGCATTCAAAATGTATGCGCAATATGATCAAAGTATTGACTCACCAAGCTCACAGATAGGGTGGTCTTGAAATTCTTGAGCTTGCTCAAGCTGTGACTCCTCGGCGTCCTCGTACTCTATTCGGGCGAACGTAGTGAAAAGCAAATAAACATGCGAGTAACTCAAATAAATTCAAAAGAAAATTCAAATGAACTTCAAATAGAGCAAAACCACTTCCATTAGATAGATCTTGAATTTAGAAATAAATTTCATTAAATTTGGAGTTAAAATGAGTGAGAACGAGTCCTTCGAAGTTTAAATCAAAATTTATTTCAAGAAAAGAAAAATAAAATCACTGTTCAATGACAGAGGTGGACACTGGGGAAGTTGCAGGCAGATGGGAGGAAAGGCAGTGATGAGCAGACGATGTTGCTAGGAGTTGAAGGGAGGACAGAGGATTTGACGGCGACACTATCAGCAACAGTAGTCGAGGGAGGTGGGCGGAATTAAGAAAATGAGATGTGCCCATGTGTCGGTGCGAATCTTTTGTGAGGAAGAGGAAGAAAGCACTAGCAAGTACCAACTCATTCTTTTAATAATAAAAATATAGAAGTAGGTTCATCATATATAATATTAGTACACCTTACAAAGAAAAGCAAAATATATAGATCCAGAAAAAGGACTTGTCACCCTAGTTCAATGCCAAAACAAAATGATAGCATATATACACTTATTTTATCTACTTGGTTAATAAGCGCCAAACTAGCTCTTAGGCAGCGTTCAATATGGTTTAAGCTTATGGCTACACTGTTTTCAGCCATAAGCTTTCAGCTTTCAGCCGAACCGATCACCACCTTAGTCAAACCAATGCATCTCAGTCTTCAAGCCATAGTGTTCAGTAGATGGATCAACATTGACTCGGAGGGCCATGAAGTTGGAATTCAAGCAAATAAAAGTGCTCAGCAGCCGAGTCAATATTGAATGGGATGATCTTTTGTGCAACCGTGTAATGGTGTAAGATCAACAAACAATAAGACGGCTTGAAAGAAAAGTAAACAAACAATTATCTCTCCTGGACCGAAGCATGAGCTCCCCGTGCAATCATTTGCCTTTAGACACACACATACACACTTGCAAGCTATCACTACTACAGAAAAAGTTATCACAGACGGTTCAAAAACGTCATCATATACGGTTTTGTGAACCATCTGAATTTATGGATCAGTGATAATCGAAGGTTATCACAGACGGTTATCGAACCGTCTGTGATACATCAATATCACAGACGGTTTATAACGGAACACCGTCTATAATATTGATATATCACAGACGGTTTTTAGTTACAAACCATCTGTGATATTGATACATCACAGACGGTTTTTAGGTACAAACCGTCTGTGATATATCAATATCACAGACGGTTTGTACCTAAAAACCGTCCGTGATGTATCAATATCACAGACGGTTTTTAGTTACAAGCCGTCTGTGGTATTGATGTATCACAGACAGATTGTAACTAAAAACCGTCTGTGATGTTCTTTTCTATCCCAAAATCTATTTCTGTTTATTGGCTAGCCTCAGGAAATGCTAGCCATGCCCTCTGAAACAAGCAGATGAACAATATATGTATACATACAATTCAGATCTCAATTCATTTGACAAACATAAAACATCCAATTCACATCACATTTCATTCACAAACATAAGGCATCCATTTCGCAAATGAATTAATTGAAATAAAATGAAATAAAATATTCATTAACAAATTCACAATTACAGTGTGATAAGAGCAATAAAAAATTATTGTGCGCAGTGGAACTCTCCATCTGATCTGACGACTTTAGTCCACAAAAACCAAGCGAACTCTCCTCGAATTTTTGCAAAGTTCGGCTGTTTCAAAGCAGATGTAGAGATGAGCGCAACCTGTCGATAGGAATATCAACGCGCTTACATATATAACCTGACAAGTATGAAATAAATGTGGAAAGATTGGCAAACCTTAGAATTGCTGATCTTTGAGGAATCGAGGAGTAGTCTCATATGGTGGCACACATAGTATCCACACGCAATTAATATACTCTTCACTCACACGGCTCGCGACATACATCCAGCTTCGGTCCTACGTTACGTACATATATAACAACTCAGTATTAAAAATTAGATTAACTAATTATTACTACATATATACCGGCCACATGTATTATATTGAGGCTTAATTTGCTAGCTCAATTCATATTATAAATACAACAGCTATTATATAACCAACAATTTTGCAAATTAACCATATTCAATAACTCTCACCAATTACTTAGATCTAAATTGTAATGCAATTAAAGAAAAAATAAATTTCCTTACTAACCATATCTAGCGAGCTAGCTACTAGGAAAGTATGAGATCTTCAAAGCTCAATTTCTGCCTCTTCCCACCAAAATAACTGGCCTGAAATCGCCTAGCTTACCTCCTGAGCGAAAGAGTGCGCAACAGTGGCTAGATCTGGATCGAAATGAAGATGAGATGCGATGCGGCGGCGCGATAAATGCTTAGTGGTATTATCACAGACGGTTTTTTATTAAAAACCGTCTACGATAACCGGCTTATCACAGACGGTTGTTTATTAAAAACCGTCTGAGACGCTGCCAACACAGACGGTGTTCAAATTAAAACCGTCTGTGATAATGTAGAGTCAGAACGTATCTCTTCTGTTTCGTGTAACGTATCTCGATCGTTATACGAAGTGTCTATATCATTAATGTTTGGTATACGAACCATCTATATCATTAATGTTTGGTATACGAATCGTCTGTGCTAAAGGTTAAATATACGCGTCTAATCCAGATCTTCTACATACATACGTACTGTATGTCCTCTAGCTACTCATCTTCTTCTCCAGAATTCTCAACGTACGTACAATATGGATTCTACTGTTCTTGTGATCATCTCCTTCCTCTCATCTGTTCATCAAGAGTTGTTCGACCGGAATCTTACACAGGCGGCCAGCAATTTACATCTGGAGCAGCTTCTCCGGACACGCCCTGCTCTCCTTCCCCGACTTTCTTGCATCTGTCAGCTCGACCTGATCATCCACCATCGACGGAGGCGTCTCGCTGCCGCTCAAGAAAGGGAAACATCCCTCACCCTGGTTCTTATACACAATGTGCACAAAGCGGAAGAAGCAATTGTGGCATTGGAGAGACTGATGGATAGCATTGCCGATCAAGCAGAAATGACAGATTCTGAGGAATCTTATAATGCTATCCTCTACGAGATTATGAGCTATGCTACTGATCATTTGCCCATGCTGGAGGAGGAAGTGCTGAGGACAAGGACAATCTTAACGGCGTTCGAGAACTCAGCGGCTCCTCCAAGTCCCAAAGTCGAAGAAGAAGCGTACGAAGCTCAGAAGATTAGAATATGGGAATCCCTTTATCTCTGCGACTTTTGTAATAAAGTTGCCTCGAATTGAAATTAATAAATTTGCCTTTTATTTGTGATCTCTTGTCTCTGTAGTTATGTTATTATCATTATCACAGACGGTTTTTTATTACAAACCGTCTGTGATAATGCCAGATTATCACATACGGTTTTTAATATAGATCATCTGTGATACTAAAGTATCACAGACGGTTCATAGGTAATAACCGTCTGTGATACTCGTTTTCTCCGACGCCGCCTACACAGACGGTGTCCAAATTAAAATCGTCTGTGTTAGTGTCTGTCACAGACGGTTTGATAAAATTGTCTGTGATTGACCGTCTAGTATTAGGCTTTCTGTAGTAGTGTATGCTTGTAAAATTTTCTACGACACAGAGCACTAATAACTAATCTATGTCGCAACATTAGTAGCGTATTCCGCTTCAAATTACTACTTCCAATAGGAACCAAACTCTAAAAAGAACAGGAAAGCCACAGCAGCAAAACATCGAACTACTTGAAATCACACCCTAGTTACGGAGTCGGAATCGCAGCCGAATCAGAAGTGCATATTAAGCTAGGCACCTCATGATCTGAGTCACGATTAATCTACTGCGCGCTCGGGAATGTAAGCAGAACAACGAGGAAGTGGGAGGTGAGCACCTTGCCGCTCCCCGGCGGTTCCGACGACGTGGTTCCGGCGCCGATGCGGAGCTCGGGATTCGGTGTGCACGGCCGCGGGGCACCGGGAGGCGGGGAGCCCTGGGCGAGCAGCTAGCCGAATCACGCGGCGACACCGTTGCGAGAGCAGGATGGTGGTGGGTTTGTTTACCAAGGCCTTCACAATATTTAATCTTAATCTAATTCCGCCCACTAAAATTTTACCATTGAATGAGATAAATCCCCTCAAGTGAGAAGCCCCCTGATATCCACTAACATTTCAACGACGAAATCAAAGTTGAAATATCACAAATTAGTTAGCCAGAGGCATCTCACATGTGGTTGCACAATAAAGCTGAGATCAATAACGCACAAGTTAATTCCTTAAATATAACTCAAACAAGACATCCATATACAAATATGCTACTATACCCTTTTACCGCATAACCACTTGTCTAAGTGAAAACTATTTTGTATAATCAATACTAAACACACACATATGTCATGTACATAAATTTTATAGCTGTAGTTACTGCTATAATTCAATATCTTCTTAAGTTAAAATTAATTAATTAATCAATATGTGATAATGAGTTCAACGTACTATAAACATGGCTAAGCAAATTAAACGTACAACCTAAGTGGATACTAGTATTGCATCACTAAATAGTTAACCATCTTATGGTGACAATAGAATCATGACAATCAATTTATCAAATAAGGCATTAATCAATTTGGCTGATAACAACTAGTATAAGTGTTTTGTAATAAATTAGTAATACATGATAATTCAAAACAAAGTAATAATAAATAGATTTAAAACAATAAGTTCAATATGATCAAAGGTCACGACTTGCCTTGGTCTTACTCAGTTACCAACTTTTGAACTTCAGGTCCTGATTTTGCTTCTTCGAATATGTTATCTAACGAAAGAGAGAGCGAAAAAAATATAAATAAATTCAAATAAAATCCAAAAATAACCAAAGGATAGAGATTAATTTTAGACGATGGAGAACGAGCGATCGAAAGATCGGTTGAAAAAATTCTCAATATTCCATAGTGTCTTCTTTTTGCTGGATTTTTGGGGAGATAACAGAGGGAAAACAATTGCATTTGGGAGGGTTTGAACCAAATACCTAGGGTCCCTTAGCCATAGACCTCACCACTAGGCCGTGCTCTCACATGTGCCTTAGACTCAAAGCAAAATAGATGAAGGCATCAATAGAGAGCAACTCTGTAGAGGTTGAAGAATACACACAGGCTTTCATGGTGTTTCCTCTAAATATCGTGCTTGCCGGTGAGGGAAGAAAAGGGAGACACAGTAAACAGGTAAAACGGAACCGTGGGGTTCCGAGGAAGGTAGAGGAGGTGGCAAACCGGCGACCGGTGACCGACATGGTGGCAGATGCGTGTGGAACGGCTAGTGGCGTAGGCTGCAGGGCCAGCAGTGTTCCGGCAGCAAACATGGGGGAAAGAATGTGAGCACCAGCTAGAACGTGGCATGGTAAAGCTAGGAAAGAGGTCGGCTAAGCTGGAAACTCACCAGAGATGACACAATAAACGATTGAACGATGACAGTAGGGAAAAAGGAAAAACTTTGGATCTCGATGCTAGGTGAAGGAAAACCAAGTTTACTTAAAGGATAGTTTTATGGGAAGGTAGAAGTACACATTTTTTGACACAGAAGGAAGAAAATCTTAGCAGGTAGATGGGAACATGAGGTCTAAGGCGGTCATGACTAGGTGTCAGAGGCGACAAATTTGTGGTGGGTTTCTTAGGGAAGTGAGGGAAGCACCATGTCGGACGCGACAAGACAAATTTTACAGTGGTGATGGCATAGGCTAAATCTCACTAGAGGCGACGAATCAACAACAGGGGATGATGTAAATTGGTTTTGGGAAAAACTCAATGCTAGGTAATAGTCTTTTTTATATAAACATTGCATCAGTATAACCATTATTTCGTTTGATTATGCACGTTTTTGGAGGTCGCCAAGCTAAAATTTCCCAGCTCCCTTCTACGAAGCAACAACCTATCATGTACTTGCCTAGATAAACCCAATTCTTTAATTGTTACTCCAAACTGAAATTAAATTATCAGCATTGCCATCCATAACATAACATAGCCTATCTGTGTTATCTCTCTAGCTGACGACCAAAGTTCACTTCCATCAACCACATGTTGACTTGTGGGTTGTGACTTTTAAGATAACTGAACTAGCCAAATGTTTCCACCGTCTCTCAAAAAGAGAAATTAACATCACGAGTCTCCATGCAGCTGCAATGGTAAAAGGCAATATGCGCACATACAACTAAGGGTAGAAATGCATTTCCGTAATTTCGTATGCTCTAAAACAATGCATGCCACTCTGAAAACTTTGTTGTAAATGCTTCAGTACCGTTCAGAAATATTTCCAGACATTATTCTCCTACGAAAAGGATTACTAACCCAAAGACTGGTTTGGCCTCAAGCCGCACAGCTGCACACCAAATTATTTCGAAGAAAGAATTACACCGCAAGCTAAACAACCACCGTCGCCTCTCGGCTTGCCTCTACGTCCCCATGCATTTTCGTTGCGCACAGCTCGCCGATCATCTCCTCCATTGCCTTCCAAGATGATCCTCCCTCGGCCACGGCCTCCTTAGCCAGCGCCGACAGCTCCGTCACGTTCTTCGCCGCCTCCGCCCCCGCCTCGCCCAGCATCAGCTCCCTCACCACCTTCGAGACCTCCTCGCTTGTGACCAAACCCCGCATCGTCCTATCACTCGTCCAAACTCTGACCGCGATCTTCAGCTCATCGACTAAGAACTTCGCGTTGAAAGGTTGCTCGGCGTGCATAGGCCACACCGCCAGCGGCACGCCGGCGGTGACACTCTCCAGCACCGAGTTCCACCCGCAGTGACTCAGGAATCCTCGCACGCTTTTATGCTGTAAAATTGCCAATTGATCCACCCATTCTCTTACCACTAAGCCCCTGTCATTGGTACGCTCCTCGAACCCTGGGCCGAGGTCAATGTTCTCGGGCCTCACAGCCCATATGAAATCCACCTCGGCCCGCTCCAGCCCGTCTGCAACTTCCTTGAGTTGGACCTCCGGGATCGCGGCCAGCGTCCCGAGCGCGATGTAGAGCACGCCCCGGCCGGCGGCGGCCTTCTCGTCCAGCCACTCCATCCATGAGGGCCGGCGGGCGTTGCCTTGCGCGGACGTTGGCTGGGCGAGGCAGAGTGGGCCGACCGGCCAGGCCCTCGGCCCGACGTGGTCGTTCCAAAACTCGACGTACGGACGCTCTAGGCCGTGGAAAGTGTTCACGATCAGACCATGGCCTTCCTCGACGGCCTTTCCCAGCTTGCCGTCCAGCTCCAGCATCGGCCCGATCGACGATGGGTCGCCGAACGGCGCCATGAAGTCTTCGAACGTGAGCTTGATGTGCGGGAACTCCGGCACCGTGAACGTGGCCGGATTGCCATCGCCGTCGACGTCGCCGTGCTGCAGTACGGCGCACGGGTCGTGGCGGTTGCGCAGCTCCCGCATGACATGCGCGAACGCGGACATCCCGAAGAACGACACCTTCGGGACGCCGAGCCTGGCCGCCGACGCGTTCGTCCAGTACAGGAACGCGTCGGCGACGAGGAGGCTGGCCGGGGGCTGCATGGCGGCCAGGGACTCCTCGAACCGCGGCTGGAGCAGTGACACGGCCTCGGTGAAGACGACGAAGGAGGCCATGGACGTGAGGCCCTCGGCGCTCTCGACGCCCGGCGGGATGCCAGGGACGTCGGCAGGGAAGGCGAGCTCGACGACGGCTGCGTCGGCGTCAGACAGCCCTTCGCGGACGAAGGCGGCGTTGCCAGGGGTGGTGAAGAAGGTGACGGTGGCGAGGTTGTGGCGACGGAGGTAGTGGACGAGCTGGATGAGCGGGATGGTGTGGCCTTTCGCCATGAACGGGAAGATGGCTAGGTGAGGGAGGGCATGGGATTCTGAAGACAAAGAAGCAAGAGCCATTGCAATGGAGTGGAACGCGAGTCAGAAAGTTTTTCTGTGCGACTGTGATTGATGGCAAGTAGCACGCCTAATTTATAGCTGCTGCAGATCGATGATGTTACAGGTGATACCTGGGAAATTTTTATCGGTCGAGCACCAGCGGAAAACCGGTTTTATCGGTAACTATGGTAAAATTTTAAAGAGAAATACTATAGAACATTCGACTGTTTTTGAAGGAAAAAACAGTCAGATGGTTTAGGGGCGTTTGATCTCTATCCAACGGATCCACTCATACAAGCATCCCCTCCAAAAAAAATTGAATATAAGCACCCCCTCCAAAAAAAAATCTGGAGCGTTGGATCACCATCCAACGTTCTAAAATCTGACTGTTTTTACCTCAAAAAACAGTCAAATGTTGTATAGACACTCCCAATTTTAAATCATATCACATATCGGTTTTACCGGTTTTATCGGAAAAAAAATGTAAAATCATATCCATGCAACTTACAAGCAGAAACAGAAAAGAAACCAAAAAAAAAAAACCTATCACGTTCAGCATGTTAAAATCCAGCAGGTCATACATAATTAATAGGTGTAGCCATCAAGGGTAGGCATTCCACGAAGCTGCAAACACAAATCTTTTATACAACAGTCGCACCTCCTGTCCCTTTCGAATAGCTGTGAAATTGTTAATTTATAGAGTGGTTATGACTTATGAGCTACCCCAAATTATTGACCTAGAAAATTACAGCGTGCTACAAAATAATACCTCCTTAATAAATTATCTTCTTAGTCAGAACAACTTGATAACTGATTGCGAAATGTCTACGTAAGTGCACAAAAAAAATTATTTTAGAATGCTACAAAATATCAACCGCAAAATAATGAATGTTAATTTTCTTAACTAAAAGAATTATTACCCAAATAGTGCTTCATGTTCTCCAAAAACTAAAATTGCACAAATTTCGAAAAGCAGTTCTGGTGATATGTTATCGAATCTAGTTATGGGAATCAAAAATAATCCCAATAAGATGGTATTGTGTTATGTCTCCAAAAAAGATGTTTTTAACTAATTGTCATATTAAAATATATAAAAAAACGAAAGCACGACACGACTAAACAGAGCTTAAGGCACCTCCCTCTCATATATAGAAATGATTTCTGGCAAAAAAAAAACAAAAAAGATCCGCCAGAACTAAGTAATAGAAATATGTAGAGGTTGCAATGTTTTTTTTTTTTAAAAAATCTCCCCTACTTTCTGTACACGGTGCATCAAAGGGGGCCGCATGTAAGCACTTTCAGCTGATATGTCACCATACATGCATTTAGGAGCCAAAATGTTTTTTTGAAGATCTAGCTGACATATAGTTAAGATTTAGGGAGCTTAATGATCATTTTTTTCTCGAAGTAAAATTCTACACTCTAAGTAAAATAATAATGTCACATAATAAAATATAATAATTGGTCTAGACTTTTTCACTAACCATTACTTGCACATATACTTTGCTAGATCATATATCTGTAAATAGTCGTAGGACCTGTAATGGTCTGTATCTTTACTATTATAAAAGAAAGAGTTAGTGGTTGGTCCGTCCTCACTCTCTCTTCTCAACCATCCGATTTGATCTGGACCATTCGTCTCTCTCCTCCCCTCTCTCTTAGGATACAACCATCCACCCCCTCCACTTTTCCCATCTCCTCGCGCATTCTGGCCACCCTTCTCTCTCTGTCGCTTACTCTCCAATATTTGATGTGTGAAGTTGACCAGACAATAAGTTTCATCTTATTATTTTTATGACTTTGTTGCAACGCACGGGTCTCTAACTAGTATGTGTAGAATTAAAAGCGAGGAATGGTTGGAGCTAGCATATCAGAGAGCATGTGTTATTCCGGAAGAACCTTTTGCGCATCATTAGGACCTAGCGTAAAAACAAGGTCTTGTTATAAACTTATAATGTTTTGAAAGGGATGCTAGGTGTAGTAGCACCAACCAGCAACCATGTGCTCCCGTATATAGTATAGTTGCTCAATCAAGATCATATTGTGAACAAACATAAGAAAACAACACTTGCAAATTGTTATGACAGACATAAGAGACTCGGTTTAAGTAGAGCCCATAAGCGAGTAGCAATTTTAATGTGTTTGCAAAGAAACTCGACCCTATTATCGTGGAATTGCATTTGTTTTGTTACAAACGTACGTTGACTTTTATTTCTGTCCGCTCTCCCATTAAACCCCATCACCGTGGAATTGCATTTTTGTTTACAAACGTTGACTGCACCGTTGTTCTCATGTGTCCAGTAAGCATAAGACCTCCCTTATGACCGGGGGAGTCCCGGCCCCCTCACGCGTCCACGTCCCCCCGCGCGAGCTCGCCCGCCGCGTGGCGGGGGAATTTTAGTACGGTCAGAGGAGGTGAATTCCTCGTATTTTTCTAAAATTACGTACAGATCTTTGGTTCTCGCAAAAAGGTCCCTGAAATTTTTTTTAGCCCCTCCACTTTGCAGGATGGCCCCCGTGGTTTCGAAAATTACGCACGGGTCCCATTTTTTACGTACAGCTCCTCGGTTCTTACAAAAAGACCCTTTGCTTTTCCAAAAATTCGTTTTTGCCCCTGGTTTTTTCTAACAGGTCCTCTTTTTTTCAAATGACCCCTTTGCCTTCTCTGAAATTACGTTTTTGCCCCCGTTTTTTTAAAAAAACTCCTCACGAATTATCGTCTCTTTTATTTTTTTACGTACGGTGGCTCTTTCTTTCGAATGACCCCTTTGCCTTCTCTGAAATTACGTTTTTGCCTCCGTTTTTTTTTAAAAAAACTCCTCACGAATTATCGTCTCTTTTATTTTTGTACGTACGGTGGCTGGCGCGGCGTGGCGCCGCGCCTATGCTCCTAGTTGAACATACACGCTGCAGTATCGCAGCGCACAGCTACACCCAGACAATTGTGAGAACATGCAGTACGTAGTGCAGAAATGATCAGTAGAGTTCGTACATTGTTTTGCTACCTTTCACATGGTACGAGCTAAGAACACTACTATAAAAAAACCGTATATTAGATATCACATCACAGACGGATCATCAAAACCGTTTGTATTAAATACAATCACAGACGATTTTAGTTTAGAGACTATTTGTGTTACCGCCAGACCTAAAAACCCTATGTGAAAATGAAATATCACAAATAGTTTTTAATACAAATCATCTGTGAAGTATCACAGACAGTTCAATTAAAAAACCATATGTAATATTTTCAAATATCATAAACGATTTTGTACTAGAACCGGCTATGATACTTCACAGATGATTTGTATTAAAAACCATCTGCGATAATCCGGTTATCACAGACAGTTTATACAAAAAACCGTCTGTAATAATTCCACCATATTTATTGCGTACAGAACTATCAACCCTCTATCTTAAATTCCAAATCTACACTGTTGTTTTGTGATAGAGGCAGGGCTTTAAGGCGATTTGATGAAAAGAGACTATTTATTAAGAGTAATTCTGTATCCACTAAGTTTTTGATTACCTATGGTTAGTAATTAGCTTCTAGTTGCATTACAATTTACATTTATAGCTTTTGTTGAAAGGAGAATTGAAGATGGTTGATCTAGCTAGTTTGATGTAGCGAGAAGATTATTTTACATCTAGTATGGTTTAGGGTTTAGTCAATTCATATTCTATTTCTACTTCGTTCAATTTAATTAATTATTGTTGCTATATATAGCTACTTAATGTAGATCATACATATATAGTATAGTAAATAATTTATTGAATATGTTATACTAAATTGTTATATGCAAAACATAGGATCGAACCTGGATGTACATTGGGAACCGTGTGAGTGAAGGGTACATTAATAGCGTTTTTGCTTTTACAAGAGCTACCCGGGAGGATATGTTGAATAAAGGTGTGGAATATATGTATTGTCCATGCATTGACTGTGAGAATCTTAAAATGTTTAAGAACCGAACGCAGATTGAAGCATACTTGATTCGAAGGGGTTTCAAAAAGGGGTATGCATGTTGGACCAGTCATAGTGAAGAGCAGATTACACAGAAAGGTAGTAATAATGACATCGCCGATGAAGTCAATGATACGCCGCCAGATGATGTCGATTATGGTTCTGATTTAGATACGCTACATGGTGACAATCTGGATCAGATACTTTGCAATACATAAGGGAATTATGATGAGAGAGTATGTTAAATTCCAGGGCTTGAAGTCACTTTGTTCACGTGTTGCAAGTCAAAATATACGAGGTTGTCAGCCGTGCTTGAACTCATGAAATTGAAGGCAAGCAACGGTTGGTCCAACAAGAGTTTCACGGTACTGTTAGGTCTTTTAGCGAACATGCTTCCGGAAAGAAACGAGTTGTCCAAAACTACCTACAAAGCCAAGAAGGTTCTTTGTCCGTTGGTAATAGAAATAGAAAGAATACATGCATGTCCGAACAACTGTATCCTCTACCGTAAAGAGTATGCAAACATGCATGTATGTCCGGTATGCAATGCATCCAAATACAAGTGTAAGAATCAATCAGATGACGAAGAGGGAATAGAGGTGAAGAAATGACCTCCTGCTGAGGTGGCATGGTATCTTCCTGTAATTTCCCATTTGAAGCGATTTTTTGTGAACCCAAAGTAGGCAAAACTGCTGCGCTGGCACTTAGAGGAGCGTAAGAATGATGAAATGCTAAGACACCTTACTGATTCTACCTAGTGGAGAAACATCGACAAAAGGTTTGCAGATTTTGGTTCAAAACCAAGGAATATAAGGTTTGGATTGAATACAGATGAAATGAATTCTTTCGGTAACATGAGCAGCTGACATAGCACTTGGCCCGTGACTCTCTGTATCTACAACCTTCCTCCTTGGTTGTGTATGAAGCGGAAGTATATTTTGCTGTCTATTTTGTTGTCGATACCTATCAAAAAGCCAAAGCAACCTGACAATGATATTGATGTGTATTTAACACTGTTAGTGGAAGATCTGAAAACACTGTAAATCGAAGGGGTACAGGTATGGGATGCGTACAAATGAGAGAATTTCACTTTACGCTCCTTATTATTCTGAACCATAAATGATTATCCTGCTCTTGCAAACCTGTCGAGCCAGAGTATAAAAAGGGCCAAGCCTATACTCACTACGTAGACGATACCAAGAGTGTGTGGCTGGAGCACTCGTGCAAAACCATATACATGCATCACAGTAGGTTCCTTCGGAGGGCTCATCCATACTATAAAATAAAGAAACAATCAATGGAAAGAAGGAGGACAGTTCAGCTCCAAGGTATTTAAGCAAACAAGAGGTCAATGATATGGTTAAGGATTTAAATGTTGTGCTTGGAAAGGGACACAAATCGACGACCCACAAGAAGAACGTCTGGAAGAAGAGATCAATATTTTGGGACCTATTGGGAACCTAGAAGTTCACCACTGCATCGACGTCATACACATAGAGAAGAATGTATGTGACAGCTTGATTGGTCTCTTACTGAACATTCATGATAAAACAAGAGATGGTGTCAATGCACGGCTTAACTTGGTTGATATGAATATTAGGCCTGAGTTAGCACCAATAAAGTCCGATAAAGAACGAACTTACTTTCCCCCTACTTGTTACATTTTGTCCAAGGCCGAGAGAACTAAATAGTGCCAATGCTTGAATGATGTGAAAGTTCCGTCTGGTTACTCCACCAACATGAGAAAACTTGTTTTAATGGAAGATTTGAAATTAATTGGTATGAAGTCTTATGATTGTCATGTGTTGATGACACAGATACTCCCTATTACAATTAGAAATATTCTGTTGATCAAGGTCTAAGAGACAATCATGAAACTATGTTATTTCTTTAACACAATTACTCAGAAGGTCATCGATCCCGAAGGACTAGATGCTCTGTAGGACGAGGTGGTGACGACTCTATGTTATCTTGAGATGTATTTCCCTCCGTTTTTTTTCTCTATCATGGTCCATCTCAATGTTCACATTGTGTGGGAGATAAAAATATGTGGGCCCATGTTCCTCTGTAGCATGTACACGTTCGAGAGGTTCATGTGAATTCTCAAGTCATATGTACGAAATCGATCTTGGCTAGAGGGCAGTATCATCGAAGGTTATGTAACTGAAGAGGTCATTGAGTTCTGTGTAGATTACATGGTTCAGGTCGAACCGATATGTGTGCCTCGAGATTTCACATCACTCCATATATGGATATGTATGCTCAAGCACATTTCATGGTCTTACAACACATGACTGAAGTATTTTCGTATATCGACCAGCACAAGGACATGCTTTTGACAACAAATTTCGGAGCGGCTGGATGTTTGGATCACGAGACAACAAAACAGTCGGTTCAATCAATGGTTAAAGGAGCGACTTGTTACGAGCTCCCCAAGTGATATGCTAACATGGTTATCAAAAGGGCCAGCATTTACAGTGGTGACATGGCAAGGATATGACATAAATGGGTACACATTCTATATGCAGGCTCAGGATGCAAAGAGCACTAACCAGAAAAAGGTGTCTGCATAGATGCATTCAGTACCGATGGATTGAGGAACTCCTACTATGGGTTTATAGAGAATATTTGGAAGCTCGACTACGCGCTTTTCAAGATCCCCTTATTTTGGTGCCGTTGGGTCCATCTCCCACAGGTGAAGGTTGATAAGTACGGTGTCACTATCGTTGACCTCAAATGTGTCAGATACAAAGACGAACTATTCATATTGGCTAACCAAGTTATTCAAGTTTTCTATGTAACCGATTAGGCAAATAAGAACCGCCATGAGTTCTTCATAAAAAAAAGGAGGATTGTCGAAGTTGACAATGTAGTGGACGAGGAAGAATACAATCAATTTGACGAGTTGCCTCCGTTCTAAAATGGCTTAAGGGTCGAGGAAGAACAACATAACGAAACTAGCTATACACGCGTCGATCATTATGAAGGACTATTTTGAAAGGAAATAATCAAGTGGAATGATAAATGAAATATTTTTATCATATGTTCTGTATTTGCATTTATACATGTGTATGCGAATGTGTGATGTATATGTGAATTTGCATTTATGTACATAAGAATGTGTGATATATATATATATATATATATATATATATATATATATATACATATACATACATATACATATATATATATATATACATATACATATATATATATATATATATATATATATATATATATATATATATACACACACACACACACACACACACACACATATATATATATATATATATATATATATATATATATATATATATATATATATATATATATATATATATATATATATATATATATAATTTGTATTTATGTATATGAGAATGAGTCATATTCATGTGAATTTGCATTTATGTATGTGAGAATGTGTGAAGATCATCACAGATGGTTTTAAACTAAAACCGTGTGTGATATTTATAATCATAGACGATTCTAAATTAAAACCGTCTGTGATGTATTATTATTATAGATGATTTTTTATAACCATATGTGATTATAAATATCACAGACGATTCTTAAATAGAACCGTCTATGATTATTCCCCTATATATAATGCTCTAGGGTTTTCCCCCACTGTACTATTGGTACACCTCAGTCCCCACTTAACACCGCCGCCTTCCTCGAGCTCGTCGTTGTCTCCCCGACTACGGCGACCCTCCTCCCCCGAGCCCGCCGTTGCCTCCCCCAAGCCCGTCTGCCCTCCTCCCCCATGCCCGGCGCTCTCCTCCTCCCCCGAGCACACGCTCAAACTAACAAATTTAAGAAATTACATGGTGACTGAAGCCAGATTAAAGAAATTACCGGTTGGTTCCTTCGACCCACGCTTGGTCTCCATGGATACCGTCAACAAGGATGCATCCTTCGTCCAGCATTACATGACGACGACATTGCTGGCTCACCGCAACAAGGAATTCATACTTATGCCCTACTACTAGGAGTAAGTGCTGCACTAGTGACTATATTTGTTTATTTGTACTTTATAAGCAACACAAACTTAGGTTTAATGACCACGACAACATATCTGTGTAGGTTCCACTGAATTCTAATTGTAATTGTTCCAAAATAGAACAATGTAATATATTGTATTTCCCTAAGGAAGAACAAAATCGATTACATAGTTATCCAACGATTAATCGACAGGTAAACACATTTCCTCTATAAATAACTCCATTGTAGTCTTTCCTTCCTTCCTAATGACTAAAGCTAACTTTTGGAATCACGTAGGGCGTTCACCACGTACATTGTAGAGGTACGGAAATCCAAGAGAGGGATCAACGCCCTGCGACATGATCTAGATTTCCCGGTATTTGCTAGTACACATTAATCCTATATAATACTTCATAGTAATGTATCTCAAACTAACAAATTCTATTTTTGTAGTTCCACCAGCAGCCGACAGGAAACACCCATAGATTTTATATTTGTCACAACATGTAACTACTCGTCGATTCCGAGAAGAACTTTGATACTCATGTTTATCAATCTTACGATAATTATTTTATACTTTTTAGTTTACATATATATGCATGACATTGATCTTCCTACCGACAGATTGCGTCTATCCCTACAACTCCTTTGGAATAGGCTGACCTCAAACATATTCAAGGATAGTGTGCGTACTTCTTGATGCCTAAGGTTATAAAAGAAGATGGGGAGTTCCACAATAATGTAGAATGAATTTAACTGGCATAAGATTGAGCTTAATTTAACTGGGATATCCATTTATTTAATTTTTGTTAATTGATTTATGAAATGGATGTTCTTGTTTCTGAAATGAATGAATGTGAGATGTATATATATATTGTGTTGATCTGAAATGGATGTTTCCGTTTCTGAAATGAATGAATGCGAGATGTATATATATACTATGTTGATCTGTTTATTTCAGAGTGTATGGCTAGTATTTTCTGAGGCTAGCTAATAAACAGAAATAGGTTTAGGAATAAAAATATCACCGACGGTTATTAACTCGTAACCGTCTGTGATAGTTGAGTAACACAGACGGTACAAACTATCCGTGATATATTAATATCACAGAGGGTTTTTAGTTGAAACCGTCTATGATAAACCGTATATCACATATAGTTTCTACTAAAAACCATCTGTGTTACTCATGGTTTTTAATAAAAAATCATCTGCGAAAATCTGCATCACAGACGGTTCGAAAGCTGTCTGTGATGACCTCGTATTACTATTGACCCATAAACCTAAATGGCTCATAAAACCGTCTGTGATGATCTTTTATGTAGTAGTGGAAGTGACTAGCTTTTAATTTGTCCATGGTTGATTCTACACTACATGTACGTTCATGGCTGAATAAAGAAACCGCACAACTTGTGAATGCAGACACACGATTATGGGCGTGTTCTTTTCAGCTGCGGCTTATGGTTTTTGGCTGAAAATTTTGAATTTTGGCTATTTACGGTACATATTACAGAGAGACGGATACTCACTTGCGATTTTGGCTGGTACAGATATTGGGTTTTTAACGTGTAAATCGTTTAACTAGTAGACGTACGGGGCGAACACCTACTGAAATGTGTGCGGCCTGGCGAGCGCCATGGCTGCCGGCCGGTCGGTGAGGCAGGGCGCGTGGCTGTAGCTGTGGCTGCACGAACAGGACGTCGTTTGCTACGATCGGTGACGTGCGGATGTGAGGTCGTCGTCATGGACAGCGGTACGTACGACTCGTGGGCATGGCAGCCAGGGCTCTAGGGATGGAAAATGGTAACGAATAATTTGTTTTATCCGATATTCGTATCCGAGAAAACGTGAATGTGGTAAGCAAAATCTGTATTCGAAAATGTTCGTATTCGTGAATATTCGTATCCGTAGTTGAGAATATTCGTATTCGCATTCGTATTCGAGAATATTCATATCCATATTCGTATTCGAGACTATTCGATTCGTATTCGATCCGTTTATAGAACCCATGAAAATCCATACAAATTTTGTGATTCAAAATTTGAATTTATGCGGTTTAAAACCGGTAACCGGTCAAAAACCTGTGAAAAATCGGCAAAACCGCTAGGAACCCGTTTTATGTGATATTCATATCCGAGAAAATCCGTATTCGAAAATATCCGTATTCGTATTCGAGAATATTCGTATTCATATTTGAGAATATTCAAATTTATATTCACATTCGTTTTAAAAATATAGATTTATTTTTGTATTTAAGACTATTCGATGTATTCCATCCTTTTCCACGGGGCCCAGGGGCGTAGCCACCGGGGAGGCTTGGTGAGGCTTGAGCCTCACCTCCCCCGGTGATAATTTTGTATATAGTAAAAATATAAAAATAGAGAGAAAAAAAGAGAGAGATTAACAAACCCAAAGAGAAGCTAACTCTATTTGATGGGAAGATTAACAACAAGTATGAAATTAAAGAAGAGGAGGAGGAGAAGAAGTGAAAATCATAAAATTAAGAAGTGAAATCATAAAATTAAAAAAGAGCTAATCAATCAATCAAAGAAAGAAAGAAAGTGAAATAATATATGTAAATAATAAAATTAAAGAAGAAGAGGAGGAGGAAGAGTAGTGAAAATCATAAAATTAAAGAAGAGATAATCACTCAAAGAAAAAGAAGAAGAAAGAAAGTGAAATATACATGAATCTTCTTGAGTCCGGAGGTGACGATGGAGAGATCGATGAACCTCTAGTTGATCTTCTTCCTCCGCCGTCGCTCCGTGATGATGTGGTCCTGCAAGTGAAGAGCTCGATGAACCTCTAGTTGATCTTCTCCCTCCGCCGTCACTCCGTGATGATGTGGTCCTACACGTGCCCCGAAGGCACTCCGCCGTCACTCCGTGATGATGTGGTCCTACACGTGCCCCGAAGGCATCGCCGCCACCGAGCCCCCCACCGTGAAAATGATAAAAACATTGAATAGAGTGTGAAAAAGATGTTACATTTTGTTTCTATTGTTTCGTGATTTAAATTAGCTTAATTCTGGTATGTTTCATATGATCTAAATTTTTATTGTCATTTATAATTTTTTTATTATATTACTAATTTTGATATGTTTATACATAAGTGATTTATCGCTACTCTGCACTCATGGCACTTTCTATTATCGAGGTATCTACTTTCTATTTCTCTATTTTTTATTGTTTGTCTCCATCCAATTTATAATTTCTATATGAATTTGAAATTATATAAGAGTAAAAGACTAATTTTGTGTCAACTTAGTTTAGATCTGTAAATAGTTCAACTCACCCTCAATTTTATTCCTGGCTCCGCCACTGACGGGGCCGGAACTCCAGTCGGGTTCGCGCGATGGATGATCGCTTCGGCAGGGTTGCGAATTCTCTGCCGAATTGGCATCTGGCACGCTCCGTCCCGTGCTTCAGCGCCTCATTGGCCGAAACGGGAGCAAAGGCTCGAGTGGGCTGCAGGCTGCTTATTATTTGATGTGTACGGGATGTCATTGTCACCTTAAACATCAAAATGTCAGGACCTCTAAAAAAATCAAACTGACAGGAAAGATATGAACAGTTTGTAGACAAAAGAGGAAGACATGTACCGCGACATCTTAAAGAATAAGTAGTGGGAAACAGCTTTTAACAAAAAACATTATATGTGCAACGTCCTATAACACGCGTTCATACGAGACGCACAATTCCTCCATCAGCCTTGTTCGGCTACCAGGGGAAACTTTCCCAGGGAGGGACATCCCGGACGGGATTTATTGGTCACATGGGCAGGGGCGAGAGAAGGGGGCTGGCAGTGGCCTGCCCGTGTGGTCGTGCTACTTCTACTTAAAATAGTATACTCTCTTTCTAAATTTATAAAACATTTTTTGGCACATAGATCAAGAAATAGTGAAAATAGCTAGATTATTCTTAATTATTATCTCTAAACCTATATTCAATATATGCATGTAAATATTAGCAAATAAAGATATATATTTATTAGCGTATAGGAAACATCACACTAATTTTATATTAAACATAAAATATATCCTATATTTATAAACAAGGCCAATAAAAAATATATGTCCTATAAAATTGTACATTGGAGTAACAAATTGCTCCATAATGATATGGACAGGACACTCATTCAATTATGTAATCAATGCATTCGCTTATCAGTTAATATTTATCAGTATTTAATTCTTGATAATTGTTAATGGTGTGAAGTGATGCGGGCATATATTAATCCAGTGCAAATTTGCTTTTCTACTCAACATATCTAATTTATACACGGGGTTTGTATTGTCATTAATGACTTGAATTATGAGTTCGTTGCCACCTTTTTCAGCTGCTATGTGATACATAACGTTATATTATACTATATATAGCTGAGACATTGATATTTGGGATTAGATCGCTCCTACTACCTAAAAAAACAGTAGATGTGAGTCTTTCGGGCCTTTCGTGACTATTCAATTAGCCTTTAAATGAATTAGAGAGAGGCGGATGGGCCACACAAGAAAACCTTAGCTTTTCTTGTGTCCAATTCGTGACTACTCAATTAGCCTTTGTATATCGAATTAGCGCATCAGTCGATATACAAAATTTTAGCTTTTCAAATCCCTCCATGTCCAATTCGTGGCTACTCAATTAGCCTTTGTATATCGAATTAACGCATCATTCGATATACAAAATTTTAGCTTTTCAAATCCCCCATGCCCAATTCGTGGCTCGGTCCCTTCACATGGGATCCCGTCAGAATACAATCCCTCGGGAGGATATTTCCCGTGATCATTTGGGAGAGAAGGGGATAAAAAGGTCCTCCGATCTAAGATATCCAAAAAAATGAAAACTTCAGGCAAATTTGAAAATATCAGGAAAATGACAGAAAAATAGAGATAAAACAAAAGCAAAGGAGTCATGTGTGGGCGGCACCTACCACCGAGTGAAGAATATCGATATCTCAAATTCCGGCAAAAAGATATAACAATCTTTGAAAAAAGAATGCCCAATTCTCTCTTTAGATATGGCTGTGCCAAATCAACGAGGAAGAACAAGTGTGAACGTTAGTACATGTAATTTAGCAATCTAAAAATATTATTAAAATGGTCTGAATTACATGAGGTGCGTACAAAATAAATAGGGATGCAACCCTTGCATGTCTCGACCAAAACAACCGACTAAAACTCCTATTCGGATCCCTCTGCTAGGCTCGACCAACAACCCAAAGAAACTATCACTCAAACTTTCCTAAAACAAGATAACAATACAACCAATTGGTTTCCTCGTGGATCTCTGAAAAACCAACTCCGGTTTTCTTAAGAAACTCCAGAAAGTCATCTTGATTCAGACCAGAGAGCACACGAGACATCCTCTTGATCTCCAAATCAATCAGCACCATACTCGGTTTGCCCTTCAATTTCCTTATCTCCACGTGCACAGCCCCTCCTAATTAACCTTCCTTTCCAAGTTGCATGCGGATTCAACTCAAAAATCTTATCCAACCAACAGCAAAACGCATGAATCTCGGACTCCCCTTCTTTCCTTGTTTTCCACACGCAAACCTTTCTTCCTGTCCTTCTACTCACGCATGCACCTTTCTTTTCTTCTCAGGCTGTTTGGCGCGGCTGCAGTTTATGACTTTTGGCTGAAATTTTTGAATTTTAGCTATTTACGACAGAGATTACGGAGAGGTAGATACTCGCTTGCGATTTTGGTTAATACAGATGTTAGGTTTTTAACGTGTACTACAATTAACTTGTAGACCCCGTCTTGAAAAAATACTCCGTTTGAAAGTTAGGTACTGTAGTAAACGCCAAAAGCCATTAGCTTCGGAAAAAAAGAGTAGCCCACTCCGCCCCGCTGGACGCCAAGTTATCTGATTAATACTTGTACTCCAGTAGCAATACTATAATCATGCGTAAATGCATCAGGTAGTATCAATGTCCTTATATTAAAACAGCACGAACTAAGAAACGGATTCACCTTAGCATTACTAAAATCAATAGGTGCAGCTGGACACGTGTATGCGTGTATAACCGTAGGAATGCCCACATCAGCAGCACCACCAGATCTGAAGCTGACTAGCTCGGTGTTGACCCTGGCGCTGTCAATTCCTTGGACACAACAGCGGTGGCGACAAGTGGGAGGAGAAGGAGAGCTAGAAGAGTTGGATCGGGAAGGCGGAGTCGCACTTGCGTGTGGGGAAAATATGCTGACGTCGAGAAGAGTGTTTTCCTGTCCCGGGGATTTGGTTGGACCGGAATTTTTCCCTAACCCTTCTTATCCAAACAGCCACGTGTGTGTGTGTTTGGGGGGTGTCCCGGGATCCTAATAGCGAATGGGCTTGAGCTATTAGTGATATGTTCAAGAGGCAATCATGAAGATGATTGTATCACTTTTATATTTATGAATATTTGAATAAAATGTTATTTTGTCCATTGAATAAATATCTTTTATATTGATCAATAAGTATGTGACTTGTTCGTGGAACTCTTTATTCGTGTTTTGATGTTATTCTCTAAATTATCTCTGATCTTATATCATTATGTGGGACGATTATGATTTATAGATCAGCACATGTATTGGTTGATGATCATGTTTCACGGATCATGGATATGAGATATCAAATCAATAATGTGGACTTATGTTAGAGAACATGATGTTGGATTGACCCATCATGAGATACTGCGAGAATTGTTATATTCTTAAGTGTCATCAGTTGATCTCATATATAGTGTATGTAGGATCTTTAGACCTGAGGTCGTCATTATTTCCTACATGTGTAATAAGGTTACTAAACACTACTCCGTAACTGGGTGGTAATAAAGGTAGCTTTCGGGTTTACTATGAAATATGCGCAAGAATATGAGTGATCAAGATGGAATTTGTCCCTCCTATATAACAGGAGAGATATCTCTGGGCCCCTCGATGTGGTTAGATTAAGAAAGTGCATGGCCATGCCAAATGTGGTTGAAGAGTCAATCACAACTGAGTAATCCACTACAGGTTCGAGTGAAGGATCGAGCTATCATAGGATGACACGTTTCTCGTCTTGAGTTCGATCTGATATCATGAGGCAAAGAGATTGGTACATAAGCACTATATAGGTTCGTCCGATATAATCTTTATGTGTGTTTGGGAGTCATTATGTCCTGCTAGGGACCGCTACTGACTTATGGGGTCGAAAAGGAGTTTTCGGCCCATGGTCAAATACACATGAACCTATAGGGTCACACACTTAATGGGCTGGATCGATAAGGGGTCGGATGATAGTTTCTAAGTAGGATTTGATCTATACTCGTATCGGATATGGATCCGATTGGAGGCTATATAAGGAGATGTGCGGGGGCTGAGGGAGGTATCCCAAAACACACCCGTCGAAACCCTAGCCGCCACCTCTCGTATCCCCTGTCGTGCGCACTGGTGCTAGCACATCAACGCACGGTGCTCCATCCCTGGGTGTGTGGACTTCGGTAGAGGCGCCGCTGCGATTGCGGCACTGATCGGGACGATCACGAGGAGGAGATGGTTGGACGGAGGACGTTCGACTACTACCGCAACACCGACACGCTCTTCGTTGAATCGGCTGCTTCAACTCTACTTCCGCTGCACTGCGCGTCTAGTGATAACGATCTATGATCTCTTATTCGCATGGCTTCCTGATTTATATAGTAAAAAAGTTTTAATCTACGCTAGTGTAGTCTATCCGTATCACAACATGAGCCTCCTAAACAAGACCTCAATGTTAGGTAATCCTATAATACTAAACAGGTAATCCCCACTCACTGTTGTTAATGCTGTTTTCTCTCTTCCCCGCACCATCACAAATTCTGATAGACGTTGGATCAAAATTTAGTGGCATCGATTTGCCTCAAAACAGCCCAGTCCAACTTCCTTCGTTCGTGGCCATTGGATTCAGCTTCCGTGTCCCAAATTTGGACCATACCAGCCCATCTTCCTCTTCCCTGTCGATCCCCACCCATCTCCCACATCAAACACGACGCCAACTATCTCGGCCCTCACTGTCATCACCAGCAACAATCACTTCTGATTGATCGTTTTGTCTTATCTATATGATTTTTTTTATTTCATACGACTGCCTCAATTTTCCCTGCTTTGCCTGTACGGTTCACGCCAAATCATACCTGGTACGGTGTCCTTATCACGGACTCCCACCGTTTTCGATCACTTGGTATTTTCGACCAAACATTCATATTTAGACAACCATTTTTCTTATATTATAATAAAAATGTCCCAAAAAACTAACTATTCTGATAAACAGTAACCGCAAGAAGTAGTAAAACTATATATTTTTGCTATCTGTGCAAGTACACGAACAAAAATTTACATTGGGAATAGCAAAGTGCCAATTATTTGTGAAAAAAAAATTTGGTAAAAAATGCCAAGTAAATGGAAACGGAAGGAGTACTTATCCATTCTGCTTCCTGTCCACTGGTTCTATCTACCATTTTATAACCTTTTGAATCCCCTGTGTTCTTAGTCAATTGGCTTGGTAACCTATTGCACGTCTACCGTCGACAGTATGTATGTCCAAATCATTTTTTCAGTTATCGATTCAATTTCTCTACAAATTCCCGCTGCAATGTGTGGGGTATTCTTCTAGTTCCACTATAACACAAGTAGCTTTCTACAATGGCACCTTATGAAAGTTCTACGCAAATTCTATCGCATACCTAGATACGCCTTAAGAATAACGCACACCTAGTCGTGGAGCCAACGGATGGCGACGAACGGATCAGGCATTCGTGCGTGCATCCACTTGCTGAGATCACTGTATCTGCAAACACTTTGATAAGGCTGCCTTGCTACTGAGTTATACCTGCGCATGTCATGAGTGCAGCTTTGTTGATATGACCGGCTACCAATTCCATGCTACTGAAGTCACCCCACCGGCCATGAAACATGCCTTTCCATCTCATCTTTATGACATCTATGTCATTCAAAGCGCCATGCCTGTCAACAAGACCGATAAGGTTCTACATTCATAGCCAAGTACAAAATCAGCTGGATGTACTCCACTGGTAACTACCCTCAAGCCGATGGAATGGCTGAAGCATTTAGTGAAACTCTTGGCAAGATACTTAAGAAGGAGAAGAAGGGATTGGCATGATCATCTCTTTGAAGCTCTATGGGCGTATTGTGTCACTGTCCGTACCCCAACACAATATACCCCATATTCTTTGGTTTATGGGAGGGAAACTATTTGGCTACTTGAAATACAAGTCCCCTCATCACAGATGGCTATCTATGATGAACTTACATAAGATGAGCAGGTCCAGATACGATTCTAGGAGCTCCATGCTCTAGAAGAGGAATGTCTTTATGCTATCCAGCAAAGCAAGTGTTGTGATTTCTCTGATCTTCGGGGTGGTTTGCTTCGACAAACTCATTGAGGTCTTGGCGATTTCATGCTGGCAAGGCTCTGTTGATTCTCGAAAGTGTGGTCGATCTACTGAGATAGTTCGCCAGTGGTCATTTAGCTGAGATTGCTTTTTGATAGCTCTCGACCTGTCGTGGTCGTTCGGCAGTGGTCATTCAACCGAGATTATTTTTTGACCGCCGCTCGACCTATCCTGGTCATTCTGTAACAGACGTTTAGCCGAGATTGTTTTTGGCCACGTTCAACCATCATGTTTGTTCTATCATGATCATTCGGTTGAGTTCATTTTTGGCATGCTCAACCAAGCTATGGTCAACCTACTGTGGTCATTCTGCCATAGTCGTGCAACATGGTCATTTTTTTCATGCTTGACGTGTTGGGGACCAATCCACCGTGCTTGACCTGTCGTGGTCGCTTTGCTATGGACAATCTACTGTCATCAACTGTAAGCAGCCGTGGTTGTAAACTCTCAGTTACTTCATTCGATGAGGATTGTGTTGGCCTTGTACGATTTGATGAGTACTGACTTGTGAAGTGGGGCATTGTACATGTCTCCGTTAACCTCTCTAGCAATTTCTGCGTGTACGCTGATGATTGGTTTTCTGGGACAAGGTTTCTGCAACATGCCTTATTCTGACGGCCGGCTTGGTGGCTTAAAGTGCCATCGCTTCAATGCACACGTTCCATGCATATGCTTTCAATCTGGTATTCACTCCACAATTCACATGGTGAAACAATGGCTTGATTTGGATGAACAACTTAATCAGCGCCGAGTCCATGCGACGAGCGCCCTTGCCATGCAATGAGGCCGCAAATGCGCTAGAGCCATCCGCCGACTGCAACAAACATCGCTGGTGTGGTGTTGTCAGTATGCATACTACTAGCCAACCAAGCTATCATGTTCCTAATCGGAGTCATCATGTCGGTTGTGGAGACACTGCAATCATTATTGACCCTCTGTTAGACATGCATGCAAGGATATAGCAGTATGCATGTATATGAATACATGTGTATGCATTCATCTGCCATGCCCTACCCTTTCTGATGCTATCCTGCATGACGGTGCTTACAACAAAACACTACAAAATGTTTCTGGCGCCATCTGTTGCACACGGTGTTTAAGATCTTCCTCATCTATGGTGCCAATACACAGCCGCGCCACTACTAGTTCGTGATGCCAAGCTCCTCTCCATCAGGGGACCTATGTGGTGCCACTATTCACGACACACTAGAGGTCGCCAACCATGCTCATGAAGTTGTGGATTTGGCGGGCCATTGCAGTCTGAATTGAAGGTTGCACACCTATTGTGTTGAGCTAATGAAGTCCATCCTAGGATGCCTATCAATAAAGTTGTTGGAGCTATTATGGTCATCGTAAGCCCGATGTCCATGAGTGCCTTGCTCGTGAAGCTATGAGTATACTGCTAGCCGAGCCGGACATCAAGAAGTTATGGCACCTTAAGCATGCACATGTTTCTTTTTTGTAAAAAATAAAAATAAAAAATATTCCTTTAAAAATGGCTTTCCTACATTACGTTAGGTTGATGACTGAGGATTTTATTGCCTTATGACTCATGGCAAACTGTACCTTACACCCATTGTATGACACGCATGTCAAGTAGTTGTTGCTGGGGGGCAGGGAGAAAGCTCACTCGAATCACTCTCGAGTAACGAGGTTGACATGTCCATTATTTTTCCAACGTGTCTCAGATTTACGGGGACATCAAGCCCCATGGAAGACTATAGGAGAAGAACATGAAAGGGCTACTTAGCCAACACAAGTTCGATTTAGTGTGCAGCCGCTTGCCACCCTGTGAGGCGTATCAACAGGTGATGAAAAACTCTAGCCTGCGAGGATTGTTTTGTCCATAAAGGTGAATGGATATTCTATAAATTCCTAATAAGGTGTACCCTCAAGAAAGCAATGCAAGTTGGGGATCTTTAGAAGTAGTGAATTCAAGTTTCAATGTTAAGGAATTGCAAAAAAAATGAAAAAAGAGGAAGAAAAATTCATCCTCACAAGTGAAAAGGAATAAAAAAATCCCATTTCAAAGGTTCAAAGTTCTCCAACAATCGAAGGAGAGAACCCTCTCAAATTGAAGCAATCAGAAGGAGGAGGGCGGTTATTCACAATTCTCAGCAAAAGTAATTGCAAATATTTCTAAGCCATTTTCTCAAAACCATTCTTCCCGTTTAAACCCTCCTAAGTCTTTTGGTTTGATGAGATAAAGTGTTGGGATGTTCACTATCACCTGGTAACACTGCCTCCCCAAAACACGAACACTTAAAAAAGTTAGGTTGTTGAGTTGTGATTGTCATGGCTTTTTGACATCCAACAACTAAGTTCTTCGATAGCCTTATCCGAGGTCACACCTATACCTGATGCTCGATGGAAAACCCACATGCAAAAAAATCAAATTTTTTTACATTAAACAAGTTGCATATTCTTTCGCATGCACGCCTAGTGTAGCAATTGCTACTATCCAGGCGCACTGTGTGAAACCTACTCTTCTTGCAAGAAGACCGACATGGAACATGGCTATGAAGGCTTCGCCTTTCATTGGCGGTTTTGAGGGCATTAGGGACAGCATCACCTATGCGTCCATCAAACACCGACTGCATTCCGGTGCATCCCATATTAGTTGAGCGTGAATCAGTCATCGATGGCATCGCAGTACCTCATCTTCTACAGCAACAATGCTAGTGGTAGCACCGACTCCTCCTGATATGCATCGCTGACATTGTTATTCCAGCATGTCACTTTTGAATACCGATATACAACAACTCATGATGACATCTTGGCACCTCATCTTCTACATCAATGGCACTAGGATAGTACCCACCTCCTTGCCTGTAAACATCATTGATAGCTTCTAGGCACATCATCTGCTAGATGGAAGTATATCAATTGTCGATGTCATTCTGACACTTTACATTATGTATTAATATATGTTTGATATCGAGGGCTTTTTTGACACCTCGTTAACCATAGACATCACCGAGGGCCTTCTGGTGTCTCATCATCAACTTTAAATTACTTCAGTGTTGATGGTATCCTGACACCTTATCTTTTATGATGAGAACATCACTTTCATGTATACAACCAATAGATCTGAACCTATGCACTTGCAAGGTCCAATCACAAGAGCTTGCGCACGTCAATTGAACTATCAGGTAACTTCATTTCTAGGAATGCATTTTGTTTCTAATAAAAATATGCTGCTTCCTAATGCATGTGATGTTCTTTTAATCACGAACTTAGGAGCTGGTCATGAAGAAAAATATGTGCAATTCAATTCGGCCTCCGGAGACAACACCGACTTTAAAAGAGCATAACTTTCATAAATGAACTCTGTTTGAGCTCCACAAGTACTTGATTGAAAGTTTATCTCATTATAACATCCTAATTTTTAGAGTCTTTTTGAAGCTTTTAAAATAAAACTCACCAGTTGGATTTTTCTAGAATTAATTAAAAGCTTAAGTTGAACTTTATTTAATTAAAAGGATTTAATATGACTAAATTAAACAATAACATTTGCTATAAATATTTTATTTGGGTTCCTTGTATTTCAAGGAATTTTCTGTGATTTTTTTGGATTTGTTTACTATTTTCTAGAGCTTAGAGTAATTTAGTTAAATTTCTAAAAATAGAAAATCTCTTGAAACCCTTGTGGGCCTAAACCCAAACCTTCTGGCCCAATCTCCCTCTGGCCAGCCCGCCTTTCCCTTTTGGCCTATTCATTCTCAGCCATCCGATCTCCAGTTGTGCCATGTGGCGACCATCCGAAAGCCACGTCACTGTTCAATAGTGCGGTCTAACCCTAGCCATCCGATTCTTCTCTCTAGCACGTGTCGCCCATTGGTGCATGCGCGCACTGTTCATCATCTTCCTCGGGACTCCTTTGTCTCCGAGTCTGTTTCATCACCACCGTCATCTCCATGTTCATCTTGACGTCCGTGTCGGCTCCGCCATGGACTCCGAGCCTTGCCTGAGTTGGCCATCCTCAGGGTTCACGGTATATAAAGCTGTGCCGCCCCTCTCGGTTCTCTCGTCCCGCTACTCCTCGCTCCACCTCTCTCGACGTCCGTTGTTGGAGTCGTCGCCTTCGTCTTTGGTCGTTGTCGTTGCCGTGTTCCGAGCTACCGTCTACGTTCTCATCTTCAACCTCGCCGCTCTATCGTTTGCCACTCATCGGTGAGCACCCCGCCCATTGTTCTAATTCCACCGACCGCTCCACCACCGTCTCTTTCCCTCTGTCAGTCGACACTGATAGCTCACCCATCTACCTCGGTCCACGTGCCACTATGTAACACCCCGCCCATCCTCTAGGCCTGGAATGCTACCACCATTACATACTCATACCATTCCATCACCAACTGGAAGAATTTAAGCCAACACTAATTTATTTATGTTGCTGCGACCAGATACATTATAACATTTTTAATGATTACTCAAGCATACTAGCGGAGTCTAAAATATTCTGACAAAAGTGGTACAAGGAGTGTTGCTGGTTTGTGAAATTATTCCTGTGCTACTCTCGCCCGTGCATGACGTCCTCAACAGTCACATAAAAAAACAACAACAAAGCAAGGGTGAGTCCAAGACTCAGCAAGCACACAATAAAACAGTGGCATTAACACACTACTTTAATAACTCCCATTTCTGTGAATTGTACAACACCACCTCCGAATCTATTTGACTGTTATCGCTTCCCATTTCTGTGAGCTGTTCCTCACTATCTTTGCACTATTCTACTGTTATCGCTTCCCATTTCTGTGAGATGTTTCTCACTATCTCTGCACTATTTTACTGTTATCACTTCCCATTTCTATGATCTGTTCTTCACTATCTCTGTAACTATTTTACTGTTATCATTTTAAGCAATACAATGCACCTGTAACTGTATCACTGTTCTGTTCTTGTTTCATGCAATGCAATGTGTCTGTAACTATAGCTTATACTGGTATAGTGGAGTGTTCACCCGTCGATGAACCACTCAACCCCATCCTCTTTTATACGGGGATCCAAACTCCACTCCCGTGGAGTACCTACCAAAGTAGGTCCTCTTGTCTGTGTATGAGTGCAATGCATGATGCAACATGCTTTCACTGTTGGCAATTAATAATAAGAAACACTCGTCAAAGTATGATTAGCACGTAATCATAAGTACTGTAGAACATGACACAAAGACATAAAATACCAATCATTCACCACAATCCACCGTTCTACCATGCACTTGCCTCGTTAGTCTCAGGGATGATGTGTGGACGGCTCCGACCCGAGACCTCCACCTGTACAAACGTTTACCCGACTTAACGCGTCAGATCATAACCAGACCTTAAGCGAGCGACAATAACTCTACGCGCATAACTCGACTCGAGCGTAAAACACCTGGGTTAAGGATCCGCCGCGCAGGTACCAACCCCATTTTTCTTTTCTTTTCACCTCTTTTCTTTTCTTTCTTCCCCTTTTCTTTCTTTTTTTCCTCCTCTCCTTTACTCGGTTCGGCCGAACGGCCACCTCTTCCTCCACCCACTTCTTGCTCTCTCTCTCTCTCTCTCGCGTGCGTGACTGCGCCCAGGCGCTCCTCCAGCGGCGCGGCGGCACGTGGCCAGGCTCGGCGTCGCCGGCCCCTCGTCGCCCCCCACCTTCTTCTCCTCTCCCACTCTCTCTATCCCCAGGCGAAGTGCAGCGCCTTGCGGCCGCCCTGGGCTTGCTGGCCACTTAGCCCACCGCAGCCACCAGCTTGACGTTGGAAACCTCATCCGTCGCCTCCTGCAAGATCCTCCTACATCCTCCCCGGATTCGGCCGATCCGGGCGGATCTACCACTGCCCTACTGTCGGTCGCCTCCTCCCGCACGCACTTAGTTCCGGCCCTGACCGGCGTCGCTAGACGTCGGCGCCTGCCACCCTGGGCACTCTTTGGTCTGGGCCTTCTCCGGCCTCCTGGCTGTTGGCCGTACGCCCGACCCCTCACTTTGTTCCCCTCGGCTTGGCTCCCAGTTGCACCGCCGGCCACTGATGTGGCACCGGAGGGCACCGTGCCGGCTCCACTTAGCCCCTACTCATGCACCTGGCTGGCTCCTACATCGGTGCCATGAGTCGGTCGGCTTCGATCGCTCCCTACGGGTTGAGCTTGCCAGCCACGGCTTGCAGCCGGCCAGCCAGCCCTGCTACCAGGACGATTTTCCCTCATCCCCTTTCTATATGTACTCTTCATCTACTATTGTGTGCTATTGTGTTGTGCCATGGGGTTGTGGAGGGAAGGTGGACATACTCAATGGTTGGCTTGGCGTGGGTTCAGCGGTCGTCGACGTCCACTGTTATCATCGGCGTCGTCCTCACGTCCTGGCCTTCTGAGCTCCTTGGGGCCCCCTCTCCTCCTTGTTCACTCTTCTTCTTGATTGTCTTGCTCTCGGTTGAGGGAGGAAAAGTGGAATGGGTGCTTTGGTTGTGGCCGAGGTTTCGGGAGTGGTTTGCTCCCTCTGGCTTTGCTCTTACCTTAGCTAAGAGAGGATGAGGTGAGAAATGTAGGCTTGCTGGCTAGCTTAAGAGGGGAATGGCCGTGTCTCTCTTGGCTTTGAGTAAAGACCAGGCTGCCCCCCCTTTATCCTCATTTCTTTTCTCATTTGGTTGTCTACCCCATGGGCATTTTGGTCCAAAGGGCTCTACACTGAACTTTAGGGGTTTTTAACTGCAGCAGGTAAGTCGGTAAAAAGGTAAGAATAGAATTTACTGTCGAATGACGAAAACCCATAACGCGAGACGGTGCCGACCGCCCCTAGATGGTCTGGGAACCTCTGTGAGCGTTACTGATTCGGCATTCTAAAAGCCGATAGATCTGATAGCAAAACCCTTCTTTCGTTCCCTTATTCTCTCTAGGATTGCTTTCATTATTAGCATTACTTCCCTTTGCATTTTAGTGGTATTACACACTTCCTCAGTTCGTGAGGCCACTACGTCATCTTGCACCCGCGCGCCCCTTCATCGCCTCCATGGATGTGGTCCGCTGTGAGCCATGAATTTGACGCATGGGTCCTGCATGTTAGAACGCCTATTTCGTAGACCCATAGACCAAGCCAAGTCAGCGGCCACCTCACCTGTCACATCAGCCCTAGGCACACATGTCGGACATGAGTCTGTCCACGTGGTAGCCACATCAGCAAGCCATGCACAGTGCACTACTTCATGAACCGAGTTCACCGTAGACCGCCTATCCCGTGAGCCGAGTCCACAACATAGTAGCTTTTCCAATTTTCAATCTTTTTCTTTAGACTAGATTTTGCAAGAGCCCGTTCTTCTCTATCATAGCTCTGATTGTGTAGGGACTCGAATATGGAAATCCGTATTGTCCTATGTATTCTGCACCAGTCCAAGATCATGCTAGTGCACACAGTATAAACAAAGATGAAATATCGACCATATCACGATTTACTAAGAAAAAGAACTCAAATATTATTAATAATTATCAGAGTTGCGACCTTGTGACCAAGCTTACAATTAATAGCCTAAAAGGCTTAAAGAAACTAGCAGCGAAAAACAAAAATAAGCGCGGTAGCCATTCGACATGTCCACAGGCAATCGACTGGGAAGCGAAGTCCTAGTCCGTGAAGTGTCGAAGTATCCTCCTTCTAGTAGCTCCTGCTGATCTGGTCCTTCTTCCTCAACTGAGCAAATATGGATGAAGCCGTGAGTACATAGAGTACTCAGCAAGTCGTCTGTAACAAAGAATGCAATATAGTAGCAAGGTTTACCAATGGATGGCTGAAAGGTTGATTTTGTAGACAGCGATAATTTGAAGTAAATACAAATAATAGATTGAAAAGCGAACTTTGAAAATGATAATAAATAGGTAATCTAAGGAATTGAGACTAACCCTAAGTGAACTGACTATTCACTCCAATGAACCACCCATGAATCAAGATTCACAAAATGAACCACTAGTGAACTAACCATTAACTCCCCAACTTAACCCAACTAGGTTTTTATGAAAACTCTACCCCTCGTGTGAAATCACCAAGCATTGTCCATGATCGAGGACACGGCTATTCAAATAGTTTTACACTCTGCAGAGGTTGTACAACTTTACCCACACGATGTTATCATCTTGTAATGTCACCGGTATAACATGCTTCCTTTGGCATGTCGACCAAGAAGATCACAACAAGACCTTTACAATATTCAATCTCAACTCAATTCCGCCCGCTAGGGTTTCACCTCACACCCCCTTGCGCCTCATAGAAATTAGTAACCATGTTCATCACAATGGCGGAATTGAAATTGAAATATCACAAATTAGTCAGCCAGATCTATCCCATACTAGACATGTGGTTGTACGGTAAAGCTCAGATCAATAGCACACAAAGTTAAGTCCTTAAGTATTACCCAGGCGAAACATCCATATCCCAATGTGCAAATTGCACCCCCTTTACTGCACGATCATTCGCCCAGGTAAAAACCAATTTTGTATAACCAACACAAAGGACACCTCCCACGTCATGGTACCCAAATTTTATAATGGAGGCTGACCACCACATTCCAGTATATCATTAAGTCAAGATGAATGATTTAATCACATGCGATGATAACCCAACGTACTAGTAATAAGCATGACTAAGCAAATTAAACGTACAACTCACGTGACAACTAATATTACATCACTAGATAATTACCCATCCTATGGTGACAATGGAATCATGACACTCAAATTATCAAGGAAGAATTAACAAATTTGGACAATAGCTACCAGGTACAAAGGTTTTATAATAAAGTAGCGATGCATGGTACTTTTAAAAAAATAATAAATAATAGATTTGAAAACTAGGTATGAAAATTCATATGAAAGATAGAGCTCAATTTTATATGAATTTACGAAAATGAAACGAAACACAAAACAAAACAAATTCAAATAAAATTCAAATGAACTCCAAAAACTTAAAAACTAAAACCAAAAGATAGAGCTCAATTTTATATGAATTTACGAAAAATAATTGGGTTAATCGGAGTTCGGACGGAGGTGAACGGGCTCTTGCAAACTCTAATCTAAAGAAAAAGGCTGAAAATCAGAAAATGTACTTTGCTGTAGACTCGACTCACGAAATAGGCGTTTTACGGTGAACCCGGTGCATGGAACAGTGCATGTCGGTAGCTTCTTGATGAGGTCGCTAACTGGGCTCTAGGGTCGCGTGGCTGGCGACTCGGTGGGCGGCTTATGGGTCTCTGAGTAGGACCTGTTGGCCCAGTGGGTCCGGGATGTCAGTGGGCCCGAGTTATCTAGGAGTTTGGTTTTTATGTTTTCTGACATGGCAAACTTCTCAGATATGAATAAATGGGAAGCTTGGAATCAGAAAGAACTAAAGTAGGTGCTGAGTGCACAAGAAACGTACCCAACACCATATCGGGTGCCGTGGTGGTATCCTTAGATGTCGTGTGGTTGAGGCGACCAAGCCTAAAACTTGAACTGGCTTGGGGGCTTGCTATCCTCCTTGACCTCGAGCAGGGCCTTGAGGATGGGACTGGATATTTTGGGGTTGATGACGAGGTACGAAAGACTTCTTCTGTATGCAAGCACTTACATAGTGCCACGCTCATTACAACTGAAACAATTGATGACAGCAGCCCTATTTTGCCCTCTGAACTGTTGTCCTCCATTGTTATATGGCCGAACTGTGACTTGTTGTGTGCGAAGGGCTTGCCCTTGTTTCTTTGGAGGTGGTGGTGCTGAAGAATGAACGATTGATGGCTACCAATTATGCGGTTTCTATGAGCTGCCGTGTGCTGGCAACTCTCCACAACCACTATAGTGATATCCCCCACTTGAATTGCCTTGTCTATCAAGGTCTAAACTCAGGGATGTCGTGAGCAGAGAGAGACCACTTCATCTCTTCATTAAGGCGCTCTCAGAAGAGAGCAACCTTCCTCTTCTTATTCGGTATCTTAGTAGCAGCATACCGAGCAAGGTAGTTGAAGCGATGGAGGAATTCCATTAGGGGCAGGTTCCCTTGTCAAATATCATAGAATTCCCGCTTCTTGATCTCCATGAGACCCATTGGGACATGAGCATTGTGGAAGGCCTCCTTGAGGGCGTCCCAAGTGATGACATGGCCTTCGAGAAACATGTCTTGGTAATTTTTCCACCAAGCCGATGTTGCACCTTGGAGCTGATGCGGTACATCCCACTACTGCCGGACGCTAGGCTCCTGCCCATTGCCCGCATGTTGGACCTACCACATGTATTTTAGCTCGACGCGACACTACCATCTACGCTCGTGGACTGTTGGCGACTAGAGATTCACACGTTCCACTTTTGGTGGGGGGAGATGATCGTTACTCTCGAGGACATCACTATGCTCACAGGTCTACTGCTGCAGGGTCCTATGGTAGTGCCACCTCCCAGGCGAGAAAATTGGAAGAAGATATCCCACTCCCATCATCACCACTCCTAGAGGAATTGGTCGATCGGACCAGATCAGAATGGCCAAATGCCTCTGCAAGCCTGTGCTTCCGACCGTTAAACCTAGTGACAGGAGTGCAATGCCACGATCCGAGGGTCAAGGTACTCTCAATACAGTCATGAGTGACCACTATTCACTAATTGCTCCTACATATTCCGGGAGCCGACTGACACCTGGGCGTTGTGTCGATGAAGTTACTATTGTAGCATTGGCATAACAGTGGGTACATGGTACCCCTTTCCCCCTTGGGGGATATGGAACAAAGGGAGCCA
Source organism: Bonia amplexicaulis (assembly GCA_036346245.1). NCBI lineage: Eukaryota > Viridiplantae > Streptophyta > Magnoliopsida > Poales > Poaceae > Bonia > Bonia amplexicaulis. The sequence goes on along the minus strand of CM070759.1, from coordinate 8,386,535 downwards.
GAGAACCACAGAGAGAGAGAGAGAGCTGGTAAGTAAATGAGTGGACCTAGTCCCTCCACACCCCCTTTGGGGGTTTATATACATGATGCATATAGGGTGTAGTTTCCTATCCTGCCCCTCAATAATTATAACTAGTAAGGGTACACTGGTACATTCTTTCATACACATATCTCTACACTATTGGGCCTGTTGCAAGGACTAATAAATAAACCTAACAACCATGGGGGCTGGGCACCCCGACAACAGTTACCTTGGGTAGAAAGTCGAGGTGAAGATGATGACGTTCAACATCTAATCGGCAATCCGCCAGATTAGGCTAAGTCCACCACAAAACACACCAAAGGCAGTAATTTCCAATTTCTCCCCATCATGAAGGCTTCTAGCCAAAGTAGTGGAAGATTCTCTCTTAGTTTTGACGGGAGCTTGTCGAGAGATTCTTGTTAGTGGCACGAAGTGAACGTAATAAGTGATACCGATTGAGATGCCACGCATGATTGTTCACGACAGGGCCTGCCAAGACCCACTGGTCAAAATGGTGCAAATGCTCCTATGTCACCCCGAGACAACAGAGACAACAGAACTAGTGGACATTGATCAGCTAATCTACCTGTTTCTACCCCACCGCACCTGACGGGTCGAATGGGACATGCCGGGGCCTTGGAGAGGAACTCGAGCCATCGCACCCCCTTCGCTAAGGCCTTCGGTAACTATTCAGAACTTGCAACGAGTCCATGATATTTTAAACATCCAGGATCCTGCTCTAGCAGAACTTCTGAGATATACTCAGGTTGCAAGTCAAGTGTCAGAAATCCTCCAGTAGACCATACGGTGCACAGAGATGTACAGAAAACAAAGGAACTCGTAAAGACATACTCAACTTCATCCAAGCATCCTCCCTTAGCAGAAACCAACATGGTCACATTGGAAATAGTCTAACGGCTGGCGCACAACCGCTGTGGCTCCTCGCTCGACCACCTCCACCATGTCCTTGCCGCCGTGGTCATGCAACCACGTGGTTCCCACCCACCATGAAGGTGGGAATGGTAGTACAGGTCGACACCGAACCCATGTGAGCCAACTAGAGCCTCCCAGGCAGGCATTGGTCCACTACTAATTGTTGTTCCTGTAGGCGTAATTGTACCGTTGGTTCGCGCTAATAGTAATGAATTAATTTATTTCTAAGCGGTTTTTAGTTTCCTAGCTTTTTAATTATAGATTGAAAACTTCCATCTAGACTACTTTACGTTCGATAATTTTCAACTATTTCAACTTTCTGCTAGACAGCTTTTAACCAGATAACTTCATTATTTAGTAGTTTATTTACTCGAACAAACGCAAACACTAAGGCGGGAAAAAAACACTACGGCAGAAAAAAATATCGCGTCACGTGGAGTCACCCGGTTGACCGACCAGACACACCAACAAGTAGGGCCCCTTCACCGCGTCTCGACAAGGGAAAACATTCTCGCGATAAATCTAAAATTCAAATTTTTTTAAAAATTAGAAATTTTCAAAAATAATTGTTCAAAAATTTTAATTTAAAATCTATTTTTTAGGGAAATAAAAACAAAAAATGTGCCGGTTTTGGGATTCAAACAACCTGGTGTTCACCTATCACTGTCCCCCACCACTAGACTAGTTAAGGGTTTCTTTCAAAGTATTAGTAATGCAATCTATTTAAACCTAAATTTTTGAATGAAAATACACCGCTTTGACCAATTTTTGGACCCGGTTGAGAAAACCGGAATTCGCAAAATTTCGGTCGAAAATGATTTTGCTTGCCCGACGACTTTCCGAAAGCGCGCGTTGGAACGCGCCTCCATTAATCAGTATATAACGGAGTAGGGTTGATCTCTGGAGACTCGAATAGCTTTTATATACATCGAGAATCAAACCTTTCCATCTTGAACCTCTTGCTCGAGAAAAATTATTACTACAGTGCGACAACGGCGGTTTCCTATAGCAGCTGGTGGTGGTGATGGAGCCGATGACACCGAGCTACCACAGAAACCCATCACCCCAGTGGTGGGTGAGGTCGCGATGTCTTCCCTATCCCCGTGGGCCCCTCACTGCTAATGGCTTCGAGCAGTGGGGATTGCGAGGCGCCCAGTGGCGGTGGCACCACAGGTCGTCGTTGACGTGCCCGACGGAGACACCTTCGACGTGAACGACGTTTACAGCCTCCATGACATCATCTCCTATATCTCTTTCATGTACCATCAACTCCTGTGGTGAAACATCTAGGATCGCACCTTTTATAGCTTTTTCACATACCATCACGTGCTCTAGCGTGAGTCCGATCACCTCATATGACATCTCGACCACCTGAATCTTAAATTACCCCCTCCTAGTCCCGGTCCTTCTCGTCACCGACCGTAACCGTCTCCACGCTTCCACGCACTATCCACCTTCAATCTTCACGTCCTCCAGCATGAGCCCGATCATCTCACGTGACATCTTAACAACTTAGATCTCATATTACTCCCTCCTAGTCCCAGTCCTTCTCATCATTAACCATGATCGTCTTCATGCCTACCTGCATATGCAAAGACCAAAGAAACATTTTCCCAGCACAAATTCTCCAACTTGATCATCATCAACACACACGCAAAACACACCCTCGTCTATCCACAGACAAGAACCAAACCATCCACAACCACCAACCAGGTCGTCCACGACCACTCATTCTACCACTATGCAAAACACTAACTTCATACCACTCAAAACAACCGCTAACTTACCGAGTACTTGAAAACAACAAGTACTCAGGAAATACCATTGCTCAAAAAGTCAGAAAAACCATCGCTGCCGACTAGAAACATCAATTACTGACTACCGAGTATCGATCATATCCCAGACCACAATCATGCAAACCACGACTACCAAGTTCCACCATCCTTCGTGTACTGTTCACCGATCACCGACAGCCAGTCCTACTGCTGGTCCAACACGGGTACTCGACGTACTCGAAGATCACAAGAATGAAGCACTCTTACCGACTATGAAGCTTACGAGTACCGACTATGAAGCCTATGGCAACCGATCGTAAAGCCTTTGACTACCGAAGACAATGACAGTAGACCGAAAAGTCTACGAGTATCAAGAAGACTACGGAATTTATGACTATGAGAGCAGTTCACAAAATCTACTACCATCGACCGTAAAACTTCCGACTATCGACTAGTAAAATCTATGAGTATCGAGTACGATCAGTAAAGTCTATGACTATCGATCATAAAGTCTACGACTATCAAATACTATAGCTACAATTACCTGCCGTGGTCGTATGGTAGAAGTTGTACTATAGTGGTCGAAGCCGGATATGGTCGAAGTCAGCCGTGGTCAAAAGCTAGATATGGTCGAAGTCGTTTAGTTGTGGTCGTAGCATTGTGGGCGAAACCTGGACGTGGTTGTAGTTGAAACCAGGCATGGTCGAAAAGCTGTGGTCATAGTGTCATCGAATCTTCTGTTGTTGCTCAAAAGTCATCCAATACCACTTGAATCTGATCGGACTAGTCCAAAACGACTCGGAGGCTGATACAAAACACTCGGACTGGTCCGAAAGTACCCAGAGCCGATCAAAACACTCGGAGAAGACCAAAAACCACTCGGAGCTGACTGAAACTACTCAAAGCAGAGCAAAACCGCTTGGACCTGAACAAAATCACTCGAAAACGAAATGTTCGACTGCGATCAGCCGAACCTTTCACAAACACAAAATCCAAAGTAATCCAAATGTCAATTATTTATCATCACTTTATTTACGACCATCCACATGGTCTAATAGGCCGATATTTTGAACCAATTTTCGGTCGATTTTCACCATTTCCTGCATAATTTTTTGAAATTCAAATTTTGTTTGAAATTTTTGGGCCAAAAATCACCGAAAATTTAATATGATCAGGATTATCATTTGTATCGGCCCTTCCGGTAATAAAAATAGCTCGGTATTGAAAACCCTGATCTGGATTGAGGAGGAGGATGACGGAGGCCAAAGGACTTAGGGTCCCCCGAAATCTCGGCTGCCATGTTGCTTGCGAAGAGTAGAGAGAAGCACCCTACGCGATTACGTCCTCCAAGAAAACGCGGGTAAGAGCGGCTTCGTGGGGCCTTTTAGTTGAGAGCTGATTGAGATGAAGTGAGTTTGTTAAGATGCCTTTAGTAGAAATGACAAGTTTTGTTGAGATTAGATGAGTTCGCTCACAGCAATATGATTTTGTTCGGAGTTTGTCCGGTTTATTCGGTACGTTTTTTAGGGGAGGTGGAGAGATCTAGGGCTGTGCAGTTTCAAACCGAACCGAAAAAACTGAACAGAACCGGTCAACTCGGTTTGACCGGTATTCGGTTCGGTAGTTAGAAAAGTGGCATTTGTCTGATTCGGTTTTTCCGGTAGCAACCGAGGGAAAACCGAATTTCCCGAGAAAACCGAACAACCCGTTAACTTGGCGACGCCGTATCTCCGTTCTCGGGCTCTCGGCCCACCAGCACTACGCAGGCACACACCGATGGCCCAGCCCGACGCATGCGCCGCAGAGTCGCAGACGGCTAATCCAACCCTAGCCGTAGCGCAGAGCGCACTCAGCGCAGACGGCCAGACCGACGCCCCTCGCCTCTCCTCGCCAGATCCGCAGAGCTTCCTCTGGAGTCTCGACCAATTCACCGCCGGCCGAGCACGGGGCCGGGGTAGCACGGCAGCGGTCGGCGACCACAGGCGCGGCGGATCAGCCACTCGGGCTCCGGTGTTCCGCGTGTCCGCCTCCTTCGGTGCTCGGCCTCGGCTACTCGCAGTCGCAGACTCGTCGCCTCGTCGGGGCTCCCTCTCCCAAGACGCCGGGCGCGGCGGCGCCAAGCCCCCGCGTGGAGCCACCGACAACGCCGTCGAGTCGTCGACTACAAGCCACCAGGTCTTCTCCTCTCCATTATCTAGATCTAAAATTTTAAATGCTCTAGAGTAATCCGAGTATCTGACCTCCGGTGCGTTGCGCCCCCACTCCCAGGCTCGGCTGGCGGCCGCTTCCTGCTCGGGCTTCGGTGCTCCGCCTCCGTCGGTGCTCTCCCCGACTCCACTCCAGTCTGAGACGGTGAGACCCAGCCTCCTAGGCCCGGACGCCAGCCTCCTCCCTCTCCCAAGACGCCAGAATTACGGAGTCAATAGGATCTTGCGAAGTAAGTCCTTTCTCTCTGTTTCATTTGGCAAATATTAATTGGTAGATTGCTAGTCTATTGTGAAGTAGGATCTTGCGAATGCGAAGTAAGTCCTACTGCCTATGCCAGTATGCCTAGTCTGTTGTGAATATGCACTCAATGATGTTGTTGCATACTGATACTTGCATTGGTTAATGGTTATTGCATTGGTTAATGATTAATTGGTTATCTATCTTTACATTTTTGGATTATTAGATGTCTGAGTCAGATGATATTGCAAATATTGATGTTGCTGCTGCTGGGTCAGTGGGTATGGGTATGAATGTGAATGTGGGCAACGATGAAGTTGTTGGTCCCAATGAAGCTCAAGATGGAAAGAAACAAATGAATCCCAGATCAGAGATATGGAACCATTACACACGACTACCAAATGACCGTAATAAGGCTAAATGCAAGTATTGTTCTCGGATCCTTGCCTGTGATTCACAAAAAAATGGTACCTCCTCACTAGTCTCTCATGCAAAATGTTGTAAGAAGCATCCTGCCAAGATCAACAGTTAAACTAAATTAAGCTTCCAACGTAGTGTAGATGGCCAAAGTAGTTCTATAGTACCTTGGCAATACAATGCAAAAGAGGTTAGGGCATCATTTACTCGCATGATAATAGTTGATGAGTTACCTTTTATCTTCTCAGAACATGAAGGTTTTAGGGACTTTATGTCGAAGATCCTGAGAAGATGAACAACTTAATTTTTATTGCTGCAATTCTTGATCCTAGGTACAAGTAATTCTTAATCTGAGTCAATGTATGGATGTTTTTATTAACCAATGATCACTCACTTTGTTTTTTTTAATGTTTGTGCAAGGACTAAGCAATCTGATTTCTTCAAGTACACGATTACCTTGGCTTATGGGCATATTAAAGGTGCAAAGATCTGGGATAAAGTAAATAGGGTATTGTTAGATCTTTTTGAAGAATTCAAGAAGATGCACTCTCCGGATGAAAACCAAGGTGATATACAAGTAACATTAGATACACAAAATACTAGTGGCACTGAGCATTCAAGTGCATCTACAAATTTTATGAGGTCTTTATATAATAAGAGAATGAAAGTTTCTAGTGGAGGTGATGGCAAATCTGAATTAGATGATCATGGCTTTAATATTCTCTCTTGGTGGAAGTACAACTCACCTCGTTTTCCAATCCTCTCACGGATGGCCCGTGATATATTAGCAATCCCTATATCAACTATTGCTTCTGAATCAGCTTTTAGTACTAGTGGTCGTGTTCTTGATGATTTTAGAAGCTCCTTGACTCCATTCACACTCCAATGCTTGATATGTGCACAAGATTGGTTGCGTTCTTCAAAGCGCATCAATGTGGAAGCCGATTTAGCGGATTTGTCTAAATTTGAAGAATGTACTATAATATATGCAATATATTTCTAATTATAAGTGATAGCAAATTGGCAATTGACAGCTGCTTCAACTAATTAGCTTATTTTTCATTTCATGAAGGCATTGAAATGTCAGGCCTAGATCCAACTCCAACAGCTAGTGTCTACTCCTCGGATCGAGTTTGATGTTTTAAAGTTTAAACTGAAGGTATGTTGCCATGTTGGGGCTTTTGTTATTATTTCAAAAATAGACTGCCTAATGCCTATTTTGTTATTGTTGCGTTGTTGGAATTCTGGTCACTACTGTTGGACACAAAATACTAGTGATCATACGCTGGTGCTCGCTGCTTGGGCGATGGGCTCTTGGAGCTGAGTCTTGGTTACGGATAGTGGATCGCCACTCGCCAAACTTGATACTGATGAAGTGATGAGTATTGTATTTAGTAGTGAACTAGTGATGAACTATGCCAGTATGCTTTAAACTTTGTTCCAAATATTGTGGTTCTGCACTTCTGCTTGTAACTTTGTAAGGACTAAGTTCTGCTTGGCTGCTTGTGGTTCACTGGAGAACTCTGAAAGTTTGGAACTCTGTTCTGCACTTCTGTTGCCGTTTTGGACTTCTTCTGGACTGGAAGACTTGTTTATTGTTTCAATCGTTTGTGACTGTGTGTGTGGTGTGTACTGGTTATGTGACTTTGTGTGTAGCCTGTTGATCCATTCACATCGCATTACGGTCACTTCGGTGTGCGGCCGGCGGTGTGTGCTCTTGGCGATGCAGCTGTGATGGCCACCTCAGTCCTTGCCAATCTGCTTTCTGCTGCTGCTGCATCTCTGCTTTAGATTCAGACCTTCAGTCTTTAGACCCACTGCTTCTGGAATGGAGAATTGCAGTTGGAGATGAGATTATCGTTTACTAATTCGCGTAAACTTTGGTAAAATTGATATTTACCGATATCGAACCGAAATAAAATGGTATTTACCGGTACCGTACCGTATTTTATTAAGTCCCGTATTTCTCGAATAACTAACACCGTATTTACCGAACAAACCGTATTTACCGAACCGTATAAACCAAAAAAACCGAATGAACAGTCCTAGAGAGATCATTACGATTTTTCACGGAGCTGGGGGGACGCTGGACGGAAGATGGTGCAATGCGATGGGGGTTTTTGGTTAGGAAACCTGGTGTGTGCTAGAAGCTTTGGACTATGATGGATACCTCATCAGTAGATTATAAATAGGAAGTACTATTGTCAAATTTGTATAGACAATCAGAAAGAAAATAATAAAAAAGAACAGAAGTTCTCTCTACCTCTCTGTGTTTTAATTTACTATTCCTGTCTTCTGTGATTGATCTTGTTTTGCATAAGCAAAGAAATCGATCGGACTGATCGTCAGCGACGATTTTTCAACATTTTTAAAGAGATGTCAACTTTCTCTTTAAGCAGTAGAGATAATTTAATTATTTAGTAGTTTATTTATCGAACAAACCCCGAACACTAAGGCGAAAAAAATCAGATCACGTCGCGTGGACTCGCCCGGTTGACCCACCAGACGCACCACTCGCGTCCCGGCGTCGTCTTTCCGAAAGCGCGCGTTCCAACGCGCATCCGTTAATTAGTATATAATAACGGACTAGGTTGGCCTCTACATCGAGAATCAAACATTTCCATCTTGAACCTCTTGCTCGAGAAAAAACTATTCCTACTTCAGTGCGACCACGGAGGTTTCCTATAGCAGTTGATGCGTGCGACGGAGGGCGTGACGTGGGAATGAGGAAGGACAGCGCGACGTTGTGGATGAGAAAGAATGGTGGCCAGACGGATAGGACGGTTGTACAAAATAAACACTTCTAGAAGGGTGAGATGAACGGTTGAATGCTATACCGTTCAATAAAAAAAAAGGATCGCGTCGTATGGACTCACCTGGTTGACCGACCCGTCGCACCACGAAGCAGACTCATCTTCGGGAAGCGCGCGTTAGAACGCGCCTCCTTTAATTAGTATATAACGGAGTAGGTTGGTCTGTGGAGACTCGAACAGCTTTTATATGCATGGAGAACCAAACATTTCCATCTTGAACCACTTGCTCGAGAAAAATTGTTCCTACAGTGCGACCACGGAGGTTTCTTATAAAAGCTGGTGGTGGTGATGGAGCCGATGAACACCGAGCTATACCACAGAACCCCATCACCCCCCGTGGGTGAGGTCGCGATGTCTTCCCTATCCTCGTGGGCCATGCAACCCTCGCTGCTCATGGCTTCGAGCAGTGGGGATTGCGAGGCGCTAAAGATTCTTCTGAGCTGGGGAGATTCACCGGTGCGCCCAGCGGCGGTGCCACCACAGGTCGTCGTTGACGTGCCCGACGGAGAAACCTTTGACGCGAACGACGTCCCGAATGGAAGCTTGGCCTCCCAGGGAGGCACGGATCAGCCAGCTGGCAATACTACTTATGCTGGTACTGATCAGCTTGGCAACAACGCCGACGGGAGCTCAGACATGCAGCAAACTCCTCCTGAAGCAGTACAGCAGGGTGTTGATCAACATGCTGTACCCCCTTCAGAGTCGATCCTGGGTGGAACGACACCGCAGGGAGACACCGCCCTCCATGTCGTAGCAAAATCCGGTACGCATAGACTGCTTACACATATAGCGAGCACAGTAGTCAGTCAGTCAATCACAGCATGAATTGGTCCCAACAAACATCGTGCTTCTTGTGCAGGATCCTCGGGGGATAACTTCCTAGATAGCGTGTATGTGATCTACAACAAAGCCAAACACCTCATGGGTGCGACCAACAAGATGGGCGACACGCCGCTGCACTGTGCTGCTCGGACCGGGAATTACGGAATGGTGTCTTATCTTGTATATTTGGCGAAATGTGAGGCAGATGGCAGTGAGAAGTTGAAGACATTACTTAGAAAGCAGAACAAGCGTGGGGAGACACTGTTGCATGAGGCAATCCGTAGTGCAAATGAGGATATAGTCAGCTTGCTACTGACAGAGGATTCAGAATTGGCCCGTGTCCCAAGTGTAGGCACTTCACCATTGTACCTAGCCATCCTGCTACGAGAGTACTCGACTGCACTGAAATTGTATGAGAAAGGCAACCAACCATCATACTCTGGACCAGACGGACAAAATGCGTTACATGCCGTTGTCATTCGGGACATAGGTAACTACTGTACTACCATACATTAGTTTTGTTTGTCATTTCCACTAACCAAAACTAGCATGACCTTAAAATCAATCTGTCATGGCCTAAAACAAGGAACAAGATACAGGACATTATACCTACAATCCGAACATTTGTCAGAACAATAGAAAACGGTACCAACACGGAATTTCTCTATCTTCTTTGTTCCCTTTCCTCTTCTCCCTAGCTAGTCTCCTTCTTCTTCCTCCCTCTTCTTCCTTGTCCTTTGGCCGACGCCTTCCTCCTCTTCTCCCTGATGACTAGCTACCTCCTTCAGCCAGCAGTAGCCACGACCGATGTGGCAGATGGCGCGCTGGCGTGGCAGGGATACAGCGGCGTGCGGCAGGGCGTGGTAGGGGTACAACGATGTGCAGTAGGGCGTAGCAAGCACACGGTAGGGGCAACAATAGCACGGATGGGAGTAGCGGCTAGGGTTTTGAGGTGACTTCCTCCCACCCCTTCTCTCTCCTCAAAAGGCCTAACCTACCCCAATCATGACTGATTCGGTCAAGAGATCGAACTGAATTCCCCCCTTTTTTCTCATCCAATACCGTTTTCCTTTAATCCTCTCCCATTTTAACTATTAGGCTCTTAGAGAGGCTAGTTTCAGAATATTACATACCTATTACTGTTTTTGAAAATTATATTTCAATCTAATAATTGTATTCATAAGTCAAATTAGCTATCTACAAAACAAGCTAGGATAGCCAATCTTTGGTACTAAGTGTTGCATTTACATATTGTATTTTATGTGCACAACTTATTGAGTACTCAATATGCTCACTCTTGCTATATAAAAACGTTGCTCAATTATTGAAGATGCCTGTTATACTTCACTATTCAAGGAAGACTGCTACATCAAGGATCGAGAAAAATTAGGTCGCGCCGCCCTAGTCAATTGCCTATGAGCATATGGATGGGCTATACTTGAAGATTATTTTATTCCTTCTGTTGCAGTTTAACTGAGTTGTTTAACTATTGAGACTTTTAATTGCAAACTTTGACCTTAAGGTCGCTACTTTGATAATAAAGGTACTTGTTTATTTCTTAGTTATTCATATGTATAGAATGGTATTTCGTTAATGTGTGCCACTGTGTGTAGTAGTGTGATCCTAAACTAGTATGGTATATATAGAGGGTCCAGATTTATATATTTATGTCCTGACAGAGAAAGAGCTGGTAGGTGGGCCTCCACTTGGTAGCAAGAGAGTGCGGGAGATCGCGATGTGGGTCAAGCAAGGAGAAATGGGCCAGGCGGTCTACCAATGCAGGGAAAAAAGAAACGGACTGTAGGATGGGTTGAGGAAAGAAATTTGGCCCGAGAGGGGTTGGAATTTAAATTCATTTTTTTTATTTTAGACAATAGTAGAAAATCCAAATAGGCTTACAAAATAGCAAACAAGGCTAAATTTTTTTTTCGAAAATTCACATAAATTCCTTAAGACATTTTGAGCTTACGAAAAATATTTACAACTTAAAGTTGGTTTTTATTTTTGCACAAAAATTACTTTTAATTTTGGGAGAAAGAAAACCCTTTTTAAAATAAAGAAATTGGGGGAAATAATTTTTAAAAATTTAGGAAATTCAAGTAAATAATATTTTAAATTCTTATTTTAGTTAATTTTTTCAGAAATAAAAATCTGGGTTGTGACAGATAGCGACAACGAGAGTAGTGACATGTAGGGGTGCAAACGGATCGGATTCGGACGGATATTGTTGTTACCATATCCTAACCCATATTTTTTCTTTGGATTCGGTACCAATCGGATTCGGTGCCGGATCGGTCGGGATTAACCCGAGCCGTTTGCACATCTACTTGTTTGTAAGGAATGCATGCAGTACAACAAATGGAGTAGGATGACGTACTGTCAAGAACTTGATGTTACTACTTAATAGCTGATGTGGAAGATTTTATTTTACCATTGCAAAAGAAAATGAAACGTCAAATAGTAGCACTAACCTGAAATCAAACTTGAAGACGTATCGGATTCGGGACGGATATTGCTGTTACCATATCCTAACCCATATTTTTTCTCCGAATTTGGTACCAATCGGATTCGGTACCAATCGGATTCGATGCCGGATCGGTCGGGATTAACCCGACCTGTTTGCATCCCTAGTGATATGCGTAGCCATGGTGGTGACAAGGCAACTAGTGATAGCATGAAAAAACTAGCTAGCACACTAGCTTATGGAGGCTTCTAGGACCTCACCACGGCGATCAAGGGCAATGGAGGCAGGCCGAAATAGTGGGACAATGATGAACAACGATGGCAACTAGGAGGCTAACAGCGATAGCTTCCCACAGCTATGCGCAACTGGGAAGGATGTGCACAAAGCTTAAGTGATGAACAAAGGTGGTTTAAAAATGAAGAATTGGCAAGAAGCTCACCGAGGAAGGAACCACCATGAAATCGAGTGAGGTATTCTAAAATTGTAACCCTGGAACGCAATGTGATGGGAGAGAAAAGGGGTGGGGCTCACTAGAATAGTGGGAACATGGTGGCTACGAATGGCGTGTACGCCAAAGAGAGAAGATGATGAGGTTTGAGCTTTCCACAGATCCAACTATGGGTCTGTTCTTTTCGACTGCGGTTTATGGCTTTTAGCTGAAATTTTTGAATTTTGGTACATTTACAGATCTGATTACGGAGAGAGATACTCATTTGCAATTTTGGCAGGTACAGATGTTGGGCTTTTAACGTGTAGATCGTTTAATCTGTAGACCCCGTCTTGAGAAAATACTCCGTTTGAAAGTTAAGTACTGTAGCAAAAGCTAAAAGCCGTCGGCTTCAGAGGAAAAGAACATGCCCTATAGAGGCAAGCACAAAGGTGACATCAGTGAAGCTTCAGACGAGAGGTGTAACACCCCGCCCATCCTCTGGGCCAGAATGCTACCACCCATGCAAGTTTCTACCTTCAATTACCAGAAAATCCACACTAAAGTATTTAGATAGCAGCGAAAAGATACAACATAGTTCTTTGTTTAGCCCATACTCTAGCAGCCTAGAAGAGACTAGCATAGTCTGACAAAAGGTGGTACAAAAAGTGAGTTGGTTCGTGAAGAACATTCATGTGCTACTCCCGCCCATGCATGTCGTCCTCAACGGTCACCTAAAAACAACAGCAAAGCAAGGGTGAGTCAAAAGACTCAGCAAGCACAAGCAAAACAGAAAATAACAGGTTTACGAGTCAGACTAGCACCATCACAGTTTCATTACCACTCATTTCCATCTAATCTCAAATTCTCATCAACCAATCGTGATGCATATGCACATGCACTTCTTTCTTTTCCCTTTAGTCTATACCGGTATAGCGGAGCGAGCACCCGTCGATGCTCACCCAGGCCCGTCATGTTTCCATGCGGGGACCTCAAGCCCGTCCTTTTCATACGGGGACCACAGTAGCCCGTCATTTTCATGCGGGGACCTTAATCTCCACTCCCGTGGAGTGTCCACACAAAGCGGACCAGCACTAACTCTTTTCATGGCATGCATGCAATGCAGTTTCTCCATTTATGTATATCAACATGTCATGCCCCAGCATTCATCGTCCATCATTTCTCATCATGCATCCAAAAGTAATTAACTTACCATAACATGATAAACTATGCACCATCATTCATCTAACAGAAACCACATTACCCGAATTCTGGTTTTACCATGCACTTGCAGGTTAGCCAAATGGAGCGAAGCGACGTCGAACGACGTCGACTCGGGACCTTCACCGGACAAGCAATTTTAATCCGACTTAACGATCATAACGAAACCGGATATAAAATAGGCGACGGCGATACTACACGCGCATCTCGATTCGGCGTAAAATCATACGGTTTCGAGGACATGTCGCATGGTACCAAATCCCCCTTTTTTTTTCTTTTTCTTTTCCTCTTTTCTTTTTCTTTTCCTTTCTTCCTTCTCTTTCTTTCCCTTTCTTTTCTTTCTTTCTTTCCTTTCTTTCTCTTTTCTCTTTTTCTTACCCGACCGGCCTTAGCCTTATCCCCTCCTCCTTCTCCTCATTTCTCTCTCTCACCACACTATTCGGCCGGATGGCCTCCTCCTCCTCCGCTCGGGGCGGCGCGGCGGCGCACGGCCGGCCCGACGTGGCCGACGGCCCTCCCCTCCGCCCCCTGCCTTCTCCTCTCCGACCTCTCTCTCTCTCGTCCGACCGCACCTAGGCGCAACTCCGGGAGGCGCGACGGCGCACGGGCGAGCCCGGCTTGCCGGTCCTCGGGCTCACCGCCGACCGCCGCCGCCCCTTCCTCTCCACCTCGGATCCGGCCGGCCCATACCGGATCCGAGCCTCCCCGGCGCGCGACGGTGGGGCGCAGGTCTTGCCGCCCGGTCGGCCGCGGCCGCCGCCGTCTGCTCTGCCCGCCAAGACCTCTCGATCCACGGACGCCTGCGCCACCATGCTTCCCTCGGCTCCCCGGCCCCGGCCTCGAGCTCGCCGGCCACGGCTTGCAGCCGGCCGGCTGCTCCTATCAGGGCAGTACACCCCCTCCCCTTCTTCTACTTTTACATGCTAATGTGCCGTGCTATGGGGTTGAGGAGGGGACGGTGGACGAACTCACGGGTTGGCTTGGCGTTGATTCGATGGTCGTCGATGTCCTCCAGATGGCGTCAGCGCCGTCCTCACGCCCAGCCTTTCGAGCTCTTGGGGCCTTCCTCTCCTCCTCACCCTTCTGCTCCTTGCTCTTTGCTTGCTATCTTTCTCTCGGCTGGGGCTGGGGGAGGAAAAGTGAGATGGAGCTAGGCTTGGCTCTGGCTATGGCAGAGAAGTGGAGCAGGAAAAGGGCTGTGTGATGTCTTGGGTGGTGCTGGCAGCAGGGTAGGGGTGGCAAGCATGCAGTGTGCCACGGCTTGGGGTAGCTGGCAGACGGAAAGAAACAGCAAGCTGGCTGGCTGCCCACTGCTCTCACCACGAAATTCCCTTTATGCCCTTCCCCTTTAGCCTTGGCTGGTTATGCCCCTGAGGGCTATTTGGTCCAACTACACTGAACTACTACTCTTTGCAATTCAGTGGCATTACAAGAGGTGACCTATACTTCGAGCAAGGAAGCTCACCAGATCAGCAATGGCATAGTGGCATGCTCACTGGTGCCATGGAAGGCAACGCGCTGTCCCTAGCAAACCACAAGACCAAAAGCTCTGGTCCTTAAAGAAAATTCTGGAAATGGCAAGCTAAGGAAGATGAAGTTTTGCTTATAAGGCCAAGATAAAGCAAGAGAAAACACGAGATGGCATGGCATGGTGAGACAGACGCATGACGGAGCAGCTTTCATGCTGATTGGGTGGCGTCAGAGCGGAGTGAAGGTGGTTTGAGGAACGGGGCAAGTCGGTGCATCGGGCAGAGAGCTTGAGGCGGGGCGAGGACGTCTCTGTGGGGTCAAACGGTCGGCGTGGTGTGTAGGTGAGGTAGCGAACAACACGGCGTGGTGTGTGTCAAACGGAATATTTTAATCATCTCGCAAGCTGCTTTTTTCTTGCGAGGAATCTAGCAAGCTTCTTTGCCTTTTCGGGGTAAATTTTAATTTAGTTTGTTGAAGCGAGTGCATTTTTCTCTTTTTGATTTGACATAAAGGGCCCTATTACAGGTATGATAAAATTGTTGTTAGAATGGAACATGGATCTCACAAAGCAAAGCGACAAATATGGAAGCACCCCTCTTCACTTTTCTGTTTCTTGGGGGAGAGCAGGAACTAATCTACTACTGGAAGCTAATCCATCTTCGGCGTATCAGCCAGACATAACTGGTTCATTCCCCATACACACTGCTGCATCGCAAGGTTGGCTCAAGACAGTCATTAGTTTGCTTGAAAAGTGCCCTAATTGCGCAAACTTATGCGATCTTCGGGGAAGAACCTTCCTTCATGTCGCTGTTGAGAACAAAAGGAATAACATAGTTGCATATGCTTGCCGACAACCAAGGTTTGCGCCTATCTTGAATATGCAGGACATTGATGGGAACACTGCAATCCACCTAGCTGTCCAGGCGGGGAATCTGCGGATCTTTTGTTCTCTACTAGGTAACCGGCAAACCGGGTTAAATATACCAAATTACGATGGACAAACTGCTCTCCATTTGTCATACATTACGATTCCTCCAGGGTTCATTTATATGAGGGTAAGATATGGTGTACTATTTGTATTTCCAACACTGCTCCCTTATAGTGAAGAAACTAGTAGTGATTTACATTGCTTGTTGTTCCTGTTTGCTTTTGCAGAACCTAAGGAATCTGATACATCTTTCATTACACAACGTTCACAGTTGGCATGGAAATTATCGAGCAGATCACCTTGAACAACAGCACAAGCATAAAAAAAGTGATGAAGCCAAAGAGTCCGATAAATTGAAAGATTCAACACAAACTTTGGCCATTGGTTCAGTGTTAGTTGTGACGGTCACATTTGGTTCAACTTTTGCCTTGCCTGGTGGTTACAAAGCGGACGACCACATTAATGGCGGCGCACCGACATTTGCCGGAAGGTCCGCTTTTAATGGATTTATGGTGGCCAACACGCTTGCATTCATTTGCTCCGCTTTATCTACCATTAGTCTCATGTACTCCGGAATGGCTATGGTTGACTTGCCAGTCCGCCGCAGGCACTTCATGTCATCTGTACTTTTACTGCGCTGTTCACTCACAAGCATGGCTGCTGCCTTTGTGTTGGGTGTATATACGGTGCTGGCTCCAGTTGCTCGCTTCACTGCCATTACGATTTGTGTGATGGTGTGTGCTATCGTGCTCTACTTCGGATATGCAGAACTTTTGGATATCATAATTATAGCAAGAGCCTTCCGTAGTAGAATTGGGAATCGGGCAGTGCTTAAGGTCTGTAGATTTTATAAACTCTACTTCATTTTGGCGGCAATTTCAACAATAATACAACGTAAACGACTTGAAGAGCAGGCATTTTAGATGTAATAGATGATGAATTGACTTAAATAAGCGGGTGATGTATGTTGTGGTCACACATCAAACAGTAAAAGAAGAGGGTTACAACGAGGCCATGGAAGGATTGTCTCTAACCCTACACACCCTGGAGACAACAATAGAAGTCTGTGCTAATGTCTTGGAA
The DNA here is from genome assembly GCA_036346245.1 of Bonia amplexicaulis. Taxonomy (NCBI): domain Eukaryota; kingdom Viridiplantae; phylum Streptophyta; class Magnoliopsida; order Poales; family Poaceae; genus Bonia; species Bonia amplexicaulis. Next base: position 8,369,716 of record CM070759.1, on the reverse strand, counting down.
GTTGACCATGTCTGATTCTTCACTAAAAAAGAGTGCTTTGGTTTTTCCCATGACGCACTTAGACGTGTATAGTCATGGATATCTTTATGTGCTTACCTTAAAGTTTCATTTCTCCTACTTAAAGTTACATAAATACACATATCATTTCTCCTACTTAAAGTTACATAAATATCCATATCTAAGTTTATTCTTCTAAGAGCATATATGCTTTTCCCTAGCCTTGTGGGCTTCCATGATGCTGTTGACCTGTCCTGCTAGCGCCATGGGCTGTTTGAGGCAATGTAGGGCCACTTCCCCCAACAATTTACTATTCCTCGGCATTATACTTTTTCATAACAATTTCTGAAAATTTCCGTTGTGTCATCTTCAGCGCTCATATAATACTATGTAAACAATCTTATTGTATTTGCCTAAAACTACATTATATTATCTAGTGGATGTGTATCATTTACGAAGAACTTGTCGAAATAATGTGAACTTAATTTGCATGGTATCGTCTTTTCTTTGGTTATGGAGAAAAAATTCTATAGGAGTGGGCCTTGATTAAGCATTATATCAGTTAAGGCTGGAAGAATTGACCTCTGGTGAACATGTCATGCATGGATGAAGATTCCTATGACCATTGCATTGGAGTAGAGAATGTGAGATCCTTGCAGAATTATATTCAAGGATTCCTTGGTATCCTTGTTTTAGTTCTATCAAAAGAGTGTTGCAATGGTACAGCCACATGAATAATAGAAAAGAAACAGAGCTGTAAAACTGTAATGGTACAGTTTTAGAGCTGCTAAGAGGGTAAGAGTTGTGAAATATAAATTTCATTCAAACAAATTCGTGACAAAAGGAGCATGTTTCCTGATATCTCCTGGAACTAGGGTATGGATGGTTCAACCTTTTAATACATACTCTCCTATTTTTCATACATGGCGCACATTGGACCATCTGCTAAGCATCTACTACCATGGTTGTAAAATGTCCCGTTTGTCCCAGTTCGAGTTCTGACTTATGAGCAGTGTTTGGCAGAGCTTAAATAGCAAGTTATGTTAAGATGCTATTTTTGTCTTATCAATTGTGAGAGGAAAATCATTCCTAATCATATGAAATAAGATCTCTCCTAACCATTTTTATAGGTTAGAGATTTATGGTTAGGATTTAGGAGTTCAATATTTTAAGACATGTACTCTCCTATTTTTCATACGTGAAATACTAGAGAACAGTATACCGTCTTAGGCAAACCAACACGCTTCCCATATGTGTTGTGATGTACGTAGACCTAGAAGTTGGATTGTGCCATACCGGCATGGCATGTGCTCGGTGAGCTTGGGCTGCATTGGGCTATGCTAGCCTGGCATGGCCACCCTGCTGCTGGCCGTTTCGTGCCGTGCCAGCCCGACTCACCTCCGGAGAGGTCCAGGCACGGCCCAGGGCACGACAGGCCGCCGCCATGCTGTGCCGGCCTAGGCTCTGCCTTGTTGGACATGCGGAGCTGTGGACGTCGCCGCCGTTGGCCTATCACCGTGGATGAAACCATGGACAAGGAGTGGACGCCGGCAAGGATTCGGTAGAGCAAAGACGAACCACATGAGGGGGGGTGAATGGTGCCTTGAAATTTTTCCTTAAATATTAACAATTATTTACTACGATAGCTACAAAGCTATGAAGATTAGGATATGAAGTTTTCTTAAAAAATAGAGAAGCACAGAGCTATGCATGACTAGTTCAGAATACTACGTGGTCGGATTACCACCATTGGTCGAAAATCAACGTGGTCGGTTATGACTATCAGATGGAGTCAACATAGTTGGAGTTCGACTATCGGATGAAAATCACTGTGGTTAGAGATCGACTGCCAGTCGGCTACCAACTTAGTCAGAAATCGACTCTAGCACTCAACGATCAGAGAGTGGTCGAAAATCAACGTAGTCGATAACCAACATTGTCGAAATTCGACTTGAGTGGTCAGCAACCAGAGAGCAGTCAAAAACCAATGTTGTCGAAAATGAACGTAGTCAAAACCAACATGATCGAAGGCTAACAAGTGGTCTAAAACCAACGTGGTCGAATCTGGTCAAAATACGACCAGTAAGGTCAACAACTAGTGAGAGTTCAAGCGTCCAACATGGTTGTAAGCCAATGAGTGGTTTGAGACCGATGTGGTCAAAGCAGGTCTAAATACGACCAGTGTGGTCAACGACCAGTGAGTGGTCAAAAACCCAATGTGGTTGAAAGCCACCAAGTGGTCTGAGACCGACGTGGTCGAATCAGTTCAAAAATCAACCAGTGAGATCGACAACCAGTGAGCGGTCGAAAACCCAACGTGGTCAAGAAGATGCAGAGCGGTCGGAGGCCTAAATGCGGTCAAAAAAGAAGAGGTGCAGTCTAAAACTTGACCGTGGTCAGAACCAACGTGGTCGAAAATAGAGAAGCAGCGAAGAACAGAAGGTCTGACAACACAGTTTCAAAACAAAAATGGATGCAACTTTTGATCCATAGATCCAAGATATAAAATTTGCAGAGATCTTTTCTAGGGTATTATGAACATATTTTAACAAATGATCATGAAAATCATGGCCAAAATTGAGACCTTTTTCAGTTTGTTAGAAGATTCAACCAAAACCGAGTCAAAATAGAAATTAGTGAATACAACTTGTTCATGGGTGTATGATGACCAAGATGGGGCTAGATGTATTTCCACGTGTCATAGCAAGTCAGAACACCAAAGAAATCGACTCAGATATCCTTTGATCAAGAATTACACTTTTAGCCCAAAACAAGCAAAACCGAGTTTTATTGATAAATTTGCTATCAAAGTGCCTAAATGGGTGGAGATAGATTCCTAGAGGTAGTCTCCATATCTTATACGTTATTGGCACAACAAGATCAAGAAAAGAAAAGAGGAGAGAATAAACCAACCAAATCAAGAGTAAATCAATCAAGCTAGGATGAATCCATGAAGATGCATAAAGATTGATATATTGCTTACTTGAGATAGATGGTTTTACAACCACTCCACCTTGGAGAACAAAGAGCACACCAAGTGCTCCACTCTTAAACCCTAAATCTAGACAAGAAGGCACATAAGAGATGAGTTGGATGGTTAACCCAACATGTCTCCATCCCAACCCCTTTTATAAGTGGGCAACCAGCTACCAAGTGAGATAGATGGTTTTACAACCACTCCACCTTGGAGAACAAAGAGCACACCAAGTGCTCCACTCTTAAACCCTAAATCTAGACAAGAAGGCACATAAGAGATGAGTTGGATGGTTAACCCAACGTGTCATAGCAAGTCAGAACACCAAAGAAATCGACTCAGATATCCTTTGATCAAGAATTACACTTTTAGCCCAAAACAAGCAAAACCGAGTTTTATTGATAAATTTGCTATCAAAGTGCCTACATGGGTGGAGATAGATTCCTAGAGGTAGTCTCCATATCTTATACGTTATTGGCACAACAAGATCAAGAAAAGAAAAGAGGAGAGAATAAACCAACCAAATCAAGAGTAAATCAATCAAGCTAGGATGAATCCATGAAGATGCATAAAGATTGATATATTGCTTACTTGAGATAGATGGTTTTACAACCACTCCACCTTGGAGAACAAAGATCACACCAAGTGCTCCACTCTTAAACCCTAAATCTAGACAAGAAGTGTCAGACCCGGATTTTTCAATCCAGAATCTTCTGTGATTACGGCATTATTCCCTGGATCAGTAGATAATGCCCACAGGTACATTGCTGTATCATGTCATACATCGCTTAAACAATAATATTACAGACCATGGTTCCAAATTAAGCCACGTCGGGCAATAGTTTACAAAAGGGGGGGCACTTCGGCCGAATATCATCATTACAAGTGAACAGCGGAAGAGAAAGCAAAAGTAGGGCCATAACCTCAGGCAAGCGACTGGGGGGTAATGTGTGCAGTGTATATTACCTAGGATAGATAATATACGTGCACACAATGCCTTAGGTCTAACTTGTCTAAGCTCAGAAAAATACGCGAGACGACCTAATTCCCATCGTCCTTCCTTCCTTCTGTGACCGGGGCATCTTCATATTCATAATGGTCCTGTGTCCCTGTCTCTGTTTTGATAATGCGAGTGTGAGCACACTAACCACCGTGCTCAGCGAATCATCACACAGAATGCAGTAATAGAATGTTGGCTGATCAAGAGAAGGCTCTAGGTTTATTTTATTTTGCCAGAAACTGCCTTTTCAATACAGTAATTAGAAATCTCTATGACCTAGCAGTTTATGAAGGACACCATTTTCTGGAAATAATTATATTAATAGTGCACAGAGTCCATCCACCATTACATGGCCTCTGCACTTTACAGCACCTTTTAGCATTATAGCTGCCTATCTTACCACTGGGACGACACCCAGGACAAATCCAAACTAGGGCCTTTCCTGCCCTATGTTTTTCCAATTCACCCACAAAATTATTTCTGAAACAGAACTATATCTAGTTAAGTCCCCATGTCTGCCCATGACCGTGGGCACGGCTATTCGAATAGTTTTGACTCTGCGAGTTTGTACACATTCCCCACAAGAGACATCAACTCGTTGCCCACACGATTCCTTAGTCATATGGTTGAGCAGACCGTCACCGTAACCTTTCAAGATATCTAGCCTCTTTCGTCATCTCACCCTATGGGCTTATCCCACTTGCGGTGGGTCCCATACGTTGCACGGGATGTTTTCCACAGTCACTAACGCAGCCGGGCTCCACTTCCCGCAACGCTTAGGACAGCTGGAAAACTTCACCCTCCCCTTGGTGTCCCTTTAGGCCTTCCTCGCCCTTGCAAATCCACGCCTATCCACTACCAGTGAGATGAGTCCGGGGGTTTCGATAAATCTACTTAGCCAGGTTGTAATTTACAGACTTGTGGTTGTACTGTTTTACAGGCTAACATGACAAGATTCGGTCCTTATGGTTATCTCGAGTGGTTCTACCACATCCCAAACTCTTTGTGCTTCCCCCGCACCACATACCACCCCCACATCATCCACTCGGATACTAAGCAAGTTTGAGGCTTTTGGAAGCATAAAATAACAGTTCCAAATTTTCTCCAGTCATTCCCACCATGACTGCCCAAATTACTATCACATTTGCAAATGAAATACTTTGGGATAACTATCATCCCCGGTTATCTAGCAATACTAAGCAGTACGACATATCATAACTTTATTTGTGAAAACTACGTTACGCTAGTTTTACTAAGGCGACAAGGTTCACATATCCCAAAGGTTGCACAGGTACTACTAACAAACGTAGTAATAGGTCTATATCTAACATCTAATAAATTTGAACATACTTTAGCACATAAAATAATAGCATGCACTTGGATAGTGTAAAGAAAAGTAATTTGCATAAACAAGGGTTCAATATGATCAAGTGATAACTCGCCTTGGTCAAAGTGCTCAGAGGGTTGGGTGTTGGGATCTGCAGCTGCTGCCTCGGCCTCTTCTTCTTGAGTCTCGTAAGCTATGTAATCCGTACGCGAACATTTGCAATTGAAATAAAGCAACAAATCAATCCAAATAACACCAGAAATTCATATAAAATCTAAAAATTATGATTTCAGTTCCTTTGGATAGATTTCGAATTTAGACGAATTTAGAAATTTGTCTCACCCGATTTGGAGTTAAAATGAAGAAGTTATGCTATTTTAAAGATCTCGGTTTCAATATTAACGTGGTCGAAAACAGCCACGTGGTCGGTATCGACCACGTTATATCTGATCGGATTCGACCACGTTACGGTGGTCGGTATCGACCACGGTATCTGTGATCGGTTTCGACCACGGTATCTGTGATCGGTTTCGACCACGGTATCTGTGATCGGCGTTCGACCACGGTATCTGTGATCGGCGTTCGACCACGGTATCGCCGATCGGCGCCGACAGTGGGGCCCACTTGTCGGTGTGCGAAGAAAAACAAAGAATGGCTCAACCCGGCCGCGGAGCCGGGGCTCGAACGCAGGGGAGCCAAAGGGGAAAGGAGAGCTGCGATAACCAAGTGGGCGGGGAGGCTTTGCCTACCCCTTAAGGATGCTATATCCTTTTGAGGTAGCTCGGGGAGGCGGCTGGGTAGCTGAGGCAGAGGCCGGAGTCGGTGATGGCGCCGGGCGGGGAGGGCCGAGAGGTTCGGGCGGCGTGATATGTAAACTTGGCGTCGAGGTGAAGCTCGTGGTGGTGGCGGCGAGGGCCTGGAGGTGCCGGAGTTAGGTCGGCAGCGGCGACAGCGGCGGTGCGGGGAGCTCTCACGGTGCCGGCGGTGTACGGTGGCCGGGAGCTTCGGGGGAGGCCGGAAATGAGCTGGTGCGGCTCTGGAGGTGGTGTAGGAGCGGGGAATTGAGCTCGGGTGGACGGGGTCGGCGGCGAGGGTGTCGCCGGAGTTGGGGAAGAAATGAGGTCGGCGGCGATTCTAGGGGTTTTTGCGGCAATTGCGCAGAGGGAGAGGGAGAGGGGAGTGCGGCGATACTTCGGAGAGGTCGCACGGCTTTTATAGGCTACCGAGGAGGGCCGGCAACGGAGGGCTCGACCCATCACGTCGGAGTAGGCGGGCGTCAGCGACAGGCAGCAGCGAGGCCACAGGAACTTGGCGAGAGGGTGACCACACGGTGCTTGCCTCCATGACTTTTCGCCACAAGACGCTGGTTGGCGGCCTTCGCACCACATGACCGGCGATGCGACCGAGCGAGGTCCTTAGGCGGGCGCCGCACTCGTGGTGGGCGGGTGAAACCGGGCGGTGGCGGGGCTGCATGGCTGCCACGGAGGGTGAGTTCTTGGGCGCGGGGGGGAGCGGGCGCGGGAAAAAGGCGCGGTCGGAGGCGATGGCAACGCCCTCGGTCGAACAGGACCGTGTCCGGCGGGACATAGATCCGCCGTCCGAGCAGCGGGTGCCGAGGCAAGCTGGGCCGCGCGGCGAAGGCGAGCAGGGGCGCGGCCGGGTGAGGCGCGAGCGAAGAGAGAGAGAGAAGAAGAAGAAGAACAGGCGGCGAGAGAAGCGGGTGGGCGGGTTCGTAGGCCGGCCGATGCCCCCAAAAGAAAATCTTTTCTTTTCTTTTTCCTGGTTTTAACTAATTCCTTTCTTTTCCTATGCATTTACATTAATACATATATATATATATATATTTAATCCTTATTTTATGGGGAATTATTTGCATCTATTACTTCATAAAAACCCTTTTTCTCAAATGCAAATATTTACTTTCACAAATATATACCTTTCCATCACATTTTCCTCTCCCAAAACTTTTGTAAAAGTTTTAACCCTAGAAATAATCCATTACTTAGGTTCAACTACTTTCTTTTTGACACTGGATCATCTTTTCAGATTCTCCCTTTATTATTTTATGTTCTATTATTTCATTTCTTTTGCTCATTGAAAATCATCAGCTCTTTAATTAAGAAATGTTCTAAGAAAATCAATTTCAAATCACAGCAAATAAATGCAAGAAAATTTTATAATTCAAAATTTAACTTTTCAGGATGTTACAAGAAGGCACATAAGAGATGAGTTGGATGGTTAACCCAACATGTCTCCATCCCAACCCCTTTTATAAGTGGGAAACCAGCTACCTACACCCCTTAATGGACCCTATCCACTATTACAATGGGAAAACTCGTTAACCCCACACACAGGTTTTAGTCACTTCAGTTCACTTATGCACGCTTTTCAATGTGTATAAGTGTGCATCCGTTAAATCCTTAGCCTTGATACGCGTTGATCAAACCAGCTCCACCTTGACCTAAACCGCTTTCCAACGCATCACCCATGCACTGTTGTTTTGATCCAAGATGGTTTCTGGTATTTTAGTCAAAATACCAAAATACCCCTTGTTGACCTGGTCATCACCAATCTTTGCAAGCAATCGCTATGCTTGCTATGTGTAGGTGCACCACTAGATTTTGACACATCGCTAAGTCTCTCCTATCCCGGTTCCATCGAACCATGGCTCACTTGGCCCATGCAAGCCACATGGCGTCATCTAACCGTTCGAACTTGGCTTCAACATTTCCCGCCTTTCTCGTGCTATGCTTGAGCTCACCATCTCACCTGGCATTCTGGATTGTTCTGAGCCTCAACTCCTCCATGAGCCTAACCCCGATCACCGCCGTTGACCACAGTTGACTCCAAGCGACCTTGCACATCTGAAGACAAAGAAATCGTTTCCACTCACAAGTTCTTCATAATTTGATCTACATTAGCCAAGACATGCATCATGCAACCTTAATCCAATGACCCAGATCAACCAAACTAAATCCATGACTCACATCCCAAAGTCATCAAATTCTGCCCAAAACCAGTCCACACAAAATACAATCTTAGCCAATTCATTCCCAGGATAACATCTATCCCTTTCATTTCTAGCAACAACAGGTCAAGAAGTGGGATTCTACTCCTTGGATTTCTATACTCAAATCACTACACTCAAAAAGTGGGATTCCATCCTACTCCTGGTTATTTGAAAAGCATAATGCTTTTGCAAAGAAACAAATGGCAGCTGATTTCTTGAAAAAAATCCATGGAAAGAAATGAATGCATTGCTTTGTGGTCAAATAAAACCAATGAAGGCTTCAATGGAATTAGGAACATACTAACAATGATGTTAGTTGCTCCGGCTGTATCCTTGGTTGAAATGTGGTTCACCCTTCCTTGAAATATTGGCCTTGACATGCCTCTGCCTCTTCCAGCTGGGACTCCTGATGATGATACTACTGGCATTCCCACTGTGATTCCTATTGGTTTTGGTGCAGGGGTCATGCTTACAGAACTCCTCCTTAAGGTGCTAGTACAGTAGCAACTAGCCTAACAACTGATTGTTGAGCTCTGGTTTGAATTTTTGCCACTTCAAAAGACAATCCTCTTTTAGGGCATTGGTCTTTGAAATGACCAAGTTGATCACAATGAAAACATACATCGCCTTCTGTGGGCAATTGCATTGATAGTAGTCCCCTCTGCACGTGTGGCATCGTACCATCATAGGTTGAGAAACATTGTACTAGGGTCTTGGTGCAGCTACCATCTGTCAGATTTATTGGTATCATTTTGTGGCGATACCAGTATTTGTCCTCTTGGTGCAGCTGATGACGATTGAGAGACCATGTGAGAGGTGCTCCCATGTTTGTGATGAGTAATTGATACGTGTTCTGAAAATTCTGGTTCTACTGTCACCAGATTTCTTCTTGCGGTACTACCGCGCCTCGAAGCGGTACTACCGTTTGTGCGCAGACCAGTGCTGTGACTTCCGTTAAGCGCATAAAGTTTGTGAGAGACCATGTGAGAGGTGCTCCCATGTTTGTGATGAGTAATTGACACGTGTACTGGAAAATCTGGAAAATGGAATCTTTGTTCTTTGTTTCGAAATTCACCGTATGAACTACTGCGAGCTTAACGGCGGTACTACAGCGATGTAACAGCGGTACTACGGCGTGTCTAAGCGTAACGATGAGGGCATAAAGTTTGAGTTGGGGCTTGGATGGTTTGGTGTTTAGGGCATGTGATTAATTCATGTTATCGAGCGGTGCTATTTGATGTGTTTCTTGTTTGTGTTGGCTGCAGGACATCGAGGCGGAGTTGTGGTGAGACACGAGGTGACCGGACTAGGCGCAGGTGGGTTGAGGTCAGAACGGTCGGGATGTGTCGAAGACGGCGGAGACTCGAGGTGGTTGCGAGGCTTGGACGACAAGGAGCGCGGAAGCTTCCCGGAAGGTGCAGGAGGGGTGAAATGGTCATTACGCGAGGCTGCACAAGTGGGAGCGGGTTCTGTTAGGGTTTAACCGGCGTAACGGGTTAGAGACCCGTTAGCCAAGGGCTATAAATAGAGGTGTGGGGCTGCATGCCTCCTCATGGCTTTGGGAGAGAGTTAGGGTTTGCTAGAGTCAAAAAAACCTTTGGAGAGGTTGTTTTGCTTTAGACTTTAGTGGGTGAAGAGTGGTTGGAGAGGGCAGAGTATGTCTCCCTTCTCTCTGTGTGTTCCTCCCAAGAACTATGGAGAGTTCTTGGTGATCTTGAGGATTGAGAGAGTGGAGATGAGTTGAGAGTCTTGTAATCCTTCTTGTTGTTCGAATGTCCATGCGTATCGGGACTCCTGTGTACTCTTCTCTTTATTAGGAATGAAAATCTGAAGTTTTTCTCCCGTGCTCTCTTTTTCCTTCGATACCCTCTGTTCTTGATTTATGAGATTTTCGATTTCTTGTTGTTTCTTGCCCATGAGGTGTAAAATGGGTTGCTCTATGATGGAATAGTGCCTCAAGGTCATTTGATCGAGTTTTCCCAAGAGCAAATCAAGTTTAATCTCATATTTGGTGTTTTGGGCTCTCTCTGTATATTTCTAGGGTTCTTGTAAGAATCACGTTTCCTTCTCTGTGCTGGCTTGAATCTTGGATTGTAGAGTTCAGTGACTATTGCTAAGATATCTGCAAAGCCTCTTGGCTAAAGGATCAGAGTTAGAATGGAATTTTGGATTTTTGAAGAACCCTCTGTACTTTTTAAGTTTTTATCTCCTCTTTTGATTCCCTAGAGGAATCTTGAAATTAGTTCTTGGCTAAGTCTTCTAGGAGTGTTTCCTAGTTATCCTCAAAGTTTCCCAAGCCAAGAACCCAAGAATCTCACGAATTTCGGGTTTTTCAGAGTTTCTGCGCCTGCTGTTCTTCGTGCGGTACTACCTCTCCTCGAAAGGTACTACCGCCCAAAGGTACTACCGTAGCTTACACAGCGGTACTACCGCTCAAAGGTACTACTGCAGTTTACACAGAGGTACTACCGCTCAGAGGTACTACCGCTCGTATCTGCGGTACTACCGCTTGCTGGCAGAACAGCCCAGAATTTATTTTTCTCTCTGGATTTGATTTATTTTCTTAATCTGTGATTTTCAGTGAGTTCTTTTCTGCTGTGTGAGTACTTGAGGGGAGGATTTTAAATTTTTAAAGGCACCATTCACCCCCTCTGTTGCCACTTCGGTCCTACAGTTTGAGTTTGATTTGTGTGGTTCGTGCATGAGTTTGTGACTAGTACAAATGTTAATTCCATTATCTCGAGCGGTGCTGTGTGATGTGTTTTCTTATCTGTGATGACTGCAGGACATCGAGGAGGAGTCGTGGCGAGGCACGGGATGACCGTACTAGGCACAGGTGGTGCTGAGGTCGGAGCGGTCGGGATGTGCTGAAGACGGCGCGGACTCAAAGTGGTTGCGAGGCGTGCACAGCAAGGAACGAGGAAGCTTCCTAAAAGGTGCAGCAGGGGCATTTTGGGAAAAGCAGAAGACTGTAAAAGCGGAAGCGGATTCGGTTCGAGTTAGTGGATAAAGCAAAAGAGTTGTTGGCACTAATGGGTAAAGTGTGTTTGTGAACCCATTAGTGGAGACTATAAAAGGAGAGGGAGAGGCATGGGAGGAAAGTGAGAGTTAGGGTTTCTTTTCTCTCCATGTATTGTGTGAGCATTTTTTTTTCTTTTGGGTTGTTGGTGAGTTGGTGGGAGAGCAGGCAGAGGTTGTTTCTCTGTCCCCCATGTATGAGAGAGTGTGTTCTTGAGTGGGTTCTAGATTTCTTGATTTCCTACATGCGTATGGGGATGTATTGCGAGATGAACGGGTTGTAGCAACTCTTGTAATCTTTCTTGCATCTATTTCAATCTGAGAAATCAAGTTTCTGAGATGTTTTGATGATTCTGTTCGTTCTCTGTCTTCCTACGTTTTTGCTTTTTCTTGCAAGTTCTTGTTGATTTCTTGATTTTTCTAGTTGTTGTTTGTTGATGCTATGAACTAGGGAGATTTTCAAGATCACCTGAGCATCCCATTTTCGAGATCAAGTGGAAGAATCAAGAAAGAACTTTTTGTTTTAAATCCGGCGCATGGTCGTGCTGTGTTCTAGGGCTAAAAGCCAAGGGATGTATGCCCCCCGTGATTTTCCAGAGGAACCTTGAAATTGATTCTTGGCTTATTCTTCTGAGATTATTTCTTAGCTATCCTCAAAGTTTCTTGAGCCAAGAATCCAAGAATCATGAGTATTTTGGATTTTGGTCAGTTTCTACGCCTGCTGTTCTTCAGTCTGTAGCTTGCGGTACTACCGTTCGACTCAACGGTACTACGCTCAGCGACTGAGTTCGCAGCCGGTACTACCGTTTGGCTTAGAGGTAGTACCGCGTACCGCTCGTCATAGCGGTACTACCGCTTGTGCGCAGAATCAGCTTTGAATATGTTTTTCCTGACTGTTTATCTCTGGACCTATTTTGTTCTGTTTTCTGTGATTTCCAGTGAGTGCTCATCTGCTGTGTGGATACTTGAGGGGAGGATTTTATTTTTGAAGGCACCATTCACCCCCCTCTGTTGCCATTTCGGTCCTACAATGATGATCTCTACATTGCTTTCCTCTTACTTGTGTCCTCCAATTCATTTCTAGCTTCTTCATATATGATCAATTTATTCACCATGGCAGACAAATCTTTAAAGTCCATGGTTGAGATATGGTACTTCAAGGATTTTTGCAGTCCTTCTTTAAATATCTCCATCTTTTTAGCTTCGGTCTTGACATCATCAAGGCATAACGGGCAAGTTGATTGAACTGCCCATGAAGCTGCCCAGGACTGTTCAATTGCAGTGTCCAGTACATGAGTGAGCACCAAACCAACACATTCTTAAAACAAAAGAACAAAACTTTATTATAGAAGTATGACTTAACAGCCAAGTTTGCACATAGCGAGCGTGCAAGTCCAAAGTTATAATACAACACAAACGAAATACCCCACATGCGTACTTAAACAAGGCTAAGACCTAAAGACACTAATCGTTGATGAAGTAGGGCTCTTCCAGATCCTCATCAATAGCTTGTTCATCGTTGTCCCATGGCTCTTCTGTTTATTGTTTAGCAAGTAATAAGTACAATCGTGCTCAACATGTCACAAGGGTCAATCCTAATTTATCTATTTGCCATGATTGTCAATGGATGAGAATATACTGGTTTATTAATGGGATTGGGGATGCAATTTTATATGTAAACATTTTTAAACATGAAATAACAAAACAATAACTTCTTAAGGATATGGGGGTTTCAACAATTGATTACTCAGATTAAAATGTAAAGAAATATACTTACGCCTTGCTGTTGGAATCACCCATTAAATATAGCTTCATTTACTAGAAGTGCGACGTATTCGAAAACCATTAAATACACTCTGCAAAGTGATCTCCATCTCTTATACATCCTTGGCACATTAAGATTAAGAAATGGTGAGAGGAGAGGAAAAATCAACCAAATCAAGAGCAAATCAACCAAGAAAGGAGATAGTCATGAAGATAATTAAATATTAATTCTATTGCTACTTGAGGAGGAAAATTTTATAGCCACCGCAACTTAGAGGACAGAAAACACACCAAGCACTCAACTCTCAAACCCTAACTCTAACAAGGGAGCACAAGAGAGGTAGGTTAAATGGTTAACCACAAGTCTCCACCCAAACTATTTAAATAGATGGGTTAGCCAGCCACATCTAACCTTTAGTGAAAACTATCCACTTAGATGGGCTAGCCACGCATCGGCAAGTATCTCCTGTTCTGGTTCTACTGGACCACGGCTCACTTAGACCGACTAAGCCACATGGTGTAATCCCGCCGTTCGAATTCGCCTTCATTATTTCTCGCCTTTCTCATGTCATGGTTGAGCTCACTGCCTCATCCGGCATCCTCGATTGCTCTGGGCGTCGGCTCCTCTATAAGTGTAACCCTGATCCGCACTGTTGATCATGATTGACTCCAAGTGACCATGCACATACAAAAACAAAGAAATCGTTTTCAGACATAAATTCTTTACAACTTAACTTATGTTAGTTAAAATATGCTTTATGCAACATATAACCACTGACCTTAATAACTAAAACCCATTCTGCAAATCGAAAACCTAAATACAAAAATCCTGACCGAAACAATGTATTGCACCAGGTGACCGATCTACCCGGTCCGTCAGACCGATCCATCCAACCGGTTTGACTGGACTGACGAAGCGGTCGGACTGTTGCATGCATTCGTTAGCTTACTCACTGCCGGGTACTGGTCTCATGCAACATCCAAGGCAAATCAGTGTATGGCATTATGCACGGCAAAGCCATTTAGCAATCCGAACCAGCCCAACAGTAGTAGCCTCGTTAAAGCTCATCCATGCATGACGCATGGTTAGTACACACAAGTAGCAGATGGCTCACCCCATACATTCATGTTCACGTCAAATCAAACTAAGTATCCATGGCATGTAGCACCGTATTAATTCAATTAACTTCATCCATAGCTAAATAATTTGCATATCAAATTTTCAACTCTTCCAAATTGCAATAGTTCATCACAATATAATCTAGGATATTCTCATATGGTCCTTCAACCAGAAAAAACTTACTATCAAAGTGTTTAGTTGGGTGGAGACTGATTTCCAAAGGCTATCTCCATCTCTTACATGTTCTTAGCATGACAACATCAAGAAGAGGAAAGAGGTGAGGGAAAACCAACCAAGTCAAATACAAATCAATCAACATGTGAATAAAGATTGATGTATTGCTACCTAAGGAGGAAAGTTTTACAACCATTCCATTTTGAATGACAGAGAGCACACCACAGTATTCTTCTTTTAAACTTTAACTCTAACACTTGTGTGACCCCTTGACTCAATAGAGAAAGGTTGGATGATTAACTTAAAGGACGATGGCTCCAATATATGGTTTAGTTAGCATGCCATAATTATTAATTAATCTATGCCACGCCGAGACAAACCCGTCGGCGGCCTGACCATCTGGAACAAGGCGATGGCTCCAAGGTTTAGTTAGCATGCCATAATTAACAATTGACACAAACAAAAAACACTTACGTTAACTATATGCCATAACAAAGGACAGATCGATTTGTTATTACCCTTAATTTGGGTACTTTTATCGACATGATTAAGGTAAAAAAAACGATGAGAAAGCTCCGTTCATACCTTTTTATAATATGCCCGCAGGTCTCAAAGTAATGCTAAATAATCTCCTTGCACTAGCTCTAAGCTGCCATTGATATAACTTGTTAGAATCTGCTCATGTTTGTTACTTCCAACAAGAAGAGATTATTGGAGAATCTCTCTCTCTGCGAGCGTCATGCAGTCGAGGGGCTGACGTACGTCGTGCAGGCCGGCCGGCTGCTTGCGAGCGAGGTGTAGGTGCCAACGACACTGCCGGCCGTGTTGACGTGGACATCATGATGCGCGCGAAGATGACGAGGGAACCCGTGGGCCGTACGAGGCCAAGTTGCCGGCCAGGAACAGCCGGCCGCACCAAGCCACCAAGAGCGACACGCCCTTCACTGCATGCATGGAAACGAATCAACAAAAAATGTCAGATACAAACATGAATGCACGAAAATGAGATTCCCCATGAACGCATGCTTCAGGATAGGTTTCCAATGTTGCATCAGTACACTTCAGAGCACTTACATGAGTTCATGCTCTCGTTGACGCTATGGTTAATCGCCTAGCCGACGATGACAGGCAGGATGATGCGTATGATCAGGATTGAGGAGGATGACGGAGGCCACAGGACTTAGGGTCTCCCATGTTGAAAATAATTTTGTTTAGAAGTCATGTGCAAAATTTAGTCGTGATCGAAGTTGAATTGTAATCGTAATCGAATATCGAAAGTTGTAGTCAAAATGTAGTCAGAGTCGGAGTCGAGATGTACTCGTAGTCGGAACCCGAGCAAAAGTCGTAGAGCCGGGTATAAAAAGGGAGGAGTCATGTAATCAGAAGTATGCCAAAAGAGGAAAAGAGATAAAGAGAAGATAAGGAAAAACTATCGAGTATCAACTTCATCGTGATTTGGCAAGATGTGGTTGAAATCAACTTACGACCACAACAAACGTGGTCGGAAGGATTTACGACCACGGCAAACCAGAAGGAGACGTGGTCGAAGGGCGATACGACCACGGCAGAAGTGATCGAACGTGGTCGGGAGGTGATACGACCATGGTAGAGGTGATCGAATGTGGTCGGAAGGAGTTACGACCGCGTTGTAAAGAATTGAACGTGGTCGGAAGGCGTTCGACCACGGCAAAGGAAGTTTGAACGTGGTTGGAAGGTTTCGACCACGTTGTGAAGTTGAACGTGGTCGAGAGAGGTTTCAACCACGCTGTGAAGATGCTGAATGTGGTCGGTAAAGGCTTTGGCCACATTGTGAGGACTCGGTAGGAGCTTCGACTACGCTGTGAAGTTCTGACTACGCTGTGAAGCTTTGAACATGGTCGGAAGAGACTCGACCACGTTGTAAGGAAGTGAACGTGGTCGAAATGGTGTTTCGACCATGGTGAATAGTGATCGGTAGAATCACTGCGTGATCGTAGAGAGCTGCAATTACGGTAATTCGAGCGAGGTCGAAGGAAGGCTAGCGCAGCGGCAGAGAACTAGTCGAAACTTCAGCAGACGTTTACGACTGCGAAGTCGGAGCGATCGAAAGAGATCGGAGGGGCTATTACGTGGTCGTAGCGCAGCGGGAAACGGTCATAAGAGATCGTAAGTGGTCATAATCAGTCGAAAAGATCCTGGACGAAGTCGTAAGGCTTTTAACACCCTAGAATTTCGGATGCCATGTTGCTTGCAGAGAGTACAGAAAAGCACCCTACCGAGGGATTGGAAGGAGGAGATGGCTTGCACCCAATGAGACTAATGGCTTTGGCGACATAATTGAAGCTGGTGACTGCGTCGTCCAAGAAAACGCAGGTAAGAAGCGGCTTCGTGGGATGAGGTGAGTTTGTTAAGATGCCTTAGTAGAAAAGAGTTTTGTTGAGATTAGATGAGTTCGTTCACAGCAATATGATTTTTTTCGGAGTTTATCCCGTTTATTCGGTACGTTTTTTTAGGGGAGACGGTGAGTTCGGTACGGTTTTTCAGGGAGCTGAAGGGAGTTAGGACGGAGGACGGTGCAATGCGATGGGGTGGAGGGATAAATTTTTAAACAAGATGTTAACTTTTTTTTCTTTTAAGTAGCAAAGATAATTTAATTATTTAGTAGTTTATTTATTATGAACAAACATCAAACACTAAGGCAAAAAAAAACATTACGGCAGAAAAAAAAAGATCACGCCGCGTGGACTCACCCGGTTGGCCGACCAGATGCACCACCAAGCAGGCAGGGCCCCTCGACGGCATCCCGACAACGTCTTTCCGAAAGCGCGTGTTCCAACGCGCCTCCATGAGACTCGAATAGCGTTTATATATGGGAGGTGCTTTAATTCTATATATTTTTAAAAATAATTTATATAATTTTTAAAGTAGAATTAAATTATAGATAGTAATTACTTATCTCATTGTATACTTTAAAATTAACGTCATTTTTACAAGAGTGCAAAGCATACAAACACAACACTTTATATATATATATATATATATATATATATATATATATATATATATATATATATATATATATATATATATATATATAGGAAAATTACACAGGCACACAGGTGCCTAGGCACCCACATCAAGAACCGTCCGATACACGTGTATGATTGATAATTTTTTGAGTTTGGGTATGAAAATATTTTATACCTTTGATATATTTATGGTAAGTAAGTTTTGAACTCAGTTCAAACTAGTTTGAACTACTTTTGAATTCAGTCATGACTACAAAGAGTATATACCATAAAATAGCTCAAACTAATTAAACTGAAGTTGAATTTAATTTTTTCGAGTTTGACATCTCAAATATATTTTTATGGGTATATAAAGATACCCACATCAAACGCTATGAATCTCAAAGCAAATCAACGGGTATTGATATGGGTGCCTAGGCACTGGGTGCATGAAACACTCGTCCTATATATATATATATATATATATATATATATATATATATATATATATATATATATATATATATATATATATATATATATATATATATATATATATATATATATATATATCACACATTCCATCTTGAGCCTCTTTGTACTTCAGCGCGACAACGGAGGTTTTCTATAGCAGCTGTTGGTGATGGAGCCGATGAACACCGAGCTACCACAGAACCCCATCACCCCTGTGGGTGAGGTCGCGATGTCTTCCCTATCCCCGTGGGTCATGGAACCCTCGCTGCTAATGGCTTCGAGCAGTGGGGATTGCGAGGCGCTAAAGATTCTTCTGAGCTGGGGAGATTCACCGGTGCGCTCAGCGGCGGTGGCACCACAGGTCGTCGTTGAAGTGCCCGACGGAGACACCTTCGACGTGAACGATGTCCCGAATGGAAACTTGGCTGTGCAGCCAACTTCTACTGATGCAGTCGAAGAAGGCCCAGATCATCAGCCTAACGACACCTCCAATGGAAGCTTGGCTTCCCAGGAAGTCACGGATCAGCCAGCTGGCAATGTTACCGATGGAATCTTGACCCTGCAGCAGGCTTCTACTGCTGATGCTGGTACTGATCAGCTTGGCAACAACACCGACGGGAGCTCAGACATGCAGCAAACTCCTCCTGAAGCAGTACAGCAGGGTGTTGATCAACCTGCTGTACCCCCTTCAGAGTCGATCCTGAGTGGAACGACACCGCAGGGAGACACCGCCCTCCATATCGTAGCAAAATCTGGTACGCACAGACTGCTTTAATTACACACATAGCGCACACAGTAGTCAGTCAGTCACAACATTAATAGGTCCCAACAAACATCGTGCTTCTGGCAGGATCCTCGGGGGATAACTTTCTAGATAGCGTTTATGTGATCTACAACAAAGCCAAACACCTCTTGGATGCGACCAACGAGATGGGCGACACGCCGCTGCACTGTGCTGCTTGGATCGGGAATTACGGAATGGTGTCTTATCTTGTAGATTTGGCGAAAAGTGAGGCAGATGGCAGTGAGAAGTTGAAGACATTACTTAGAAAGCAGAACAAGCGTGGGGAGACAGTGTTGCATGAGGCAATCCGTAGGGGAGAGTATGATATAGTCATCTTGCTATTGACAGAGGATTCAGAATTGGCCCGTGTCCCAAGTGTAGGCACTTCACCATTGTACCTAGCCATCCTGCTAGAAGATTACTCCACTGCACTGAAATTGTATGAGGAAGACAACCAACTATCATACTCTGGACCAGACGGACAAAATGCGTTACATGCCGCTGTCACTCGGAGCATAGGTAACTACTGTACTACCATACATTAGTTAGTTTTGTTTGTCTATTTTGGGGGCATGTTTTGTTAGAAATTGACCCATTTTATAGCCTATTTTCTTAATTTCAAAGCATGCATGGTTTAGTACCATATTACTAAAGAAAGATAAGGAAGATCAATTTATAAGGTGGAGTTCTTACCACTCCTTTAATATGGATAGAGATGATATGAGGAGGATTCTGTCTAGTCACACACTTCGCGTGAAAATCGCGTGACTTGTGACTTGCGACGCGCGACCGTGCCGTGACATGACGCGCCACTTGGCAGACCAAGTTCATCTTTATTTTTGCTGAACCCTGCATCTCACTCTCTCTGTTTGAATGAGATTCAAACGTTTGAATTTGAGGCTTAATTGGGTTTTTGATGACAGACAGTTATCAGTGTATAAACCACTGGTTAAATGTTATCAGTTACCAATGAATAATTGAGCAGTTACCAGTGAATTATTTCAGTTGAATGGGGGCAGTTACTAGAGACTAATTTGCATCTTTGTGTTGGCCAAAGTCACAAGTACAAAGGATAATATGAAATCCTCTAGACATGTGAAGCGTATGTTTAAATCTGTCAGAAAACTGAGAAACTCTGGAGTGATTACGGTGAACTATATTCACACTGAGAAAAATCTGGCAGACCCTTTTACAAAGGGGTAACGCATGGAAAGCGATTTCTGTGGTATCTATGGACATGGGAATAAGGCTCATTTAAGTTACATCACAATGGTAACCCATACCTTCTTGATCGGAGATCCCGTGACTTAGGCAATGGGAAAAACAAATTAATGTTGTAACAAGAGAGTACATATTTATTGTACCCATGTCTTAATAAACAATGTACTTTCGACTGTTTAGAAGGTTGGCATAAAGCCTTAATGTATTCTGTTGTCCAAATGAGAAAAATGTATTAGCCTGCAGGATACCTAGAAAGAATACACCTACTTGATCTTAACTGTATGGTCGCAGTTCATGAGAACGGGGCATTCTCTAGAAAGCTTATGAACATATAAGGGAGCATGACCATATAACGCTCCGTTTAGGCGTGGTTCATTGGCAGCCTAGTACTAGCTGAGATTTCAAGTGAAATTTGATCACGAAAAGCTGTGAATTCAAGGCATAATCCATTTATCAGCTGTGAGAAGATGAATCTTGTCATTCTATGTGCAAGTTCAACCCGTACGGGACTTACACTAAAAGACTAGTATATTAATAGTACTTCAGCACAATATCTTTGTCATCTGTTTACTTCTTGCTTTGGAATTGGTGGGGGTTTGTTAGAAATTAGCCCATTTTCTTAATTCCAAAGCATGCATGGTTTAGTACCATATTGCTAAGAAAATGTGAGGAAGACCAATTTATAAAGTGGAGTCCTCACCACTCCTTGAATATGGATAGAGATGGTATGAGGAGGATCCTGTCTAGTCACACACTTCGCGTGAAAATCGCGTGACTTGTGACTTGCGACGCGCGACCGTGCCATGACGTGGCGCGCCACTTGGCAGACCAAGTCCATCTTTATTTTTGCTGAACCCTGCATCTCACTCTCTCTGTTTGAATGAGATTCAAACGTTTGAATTTGAGGCTTAATTGGGTTTTTGATGACAAGAAGTTATCAGTGTATATATCACTGGTTAAATGTTATCAGTTACCAGTGAATAATTGAGCAGTTACCAGTGAATTATTTCAGTTGAATGGGGCAGTTACTAGAGAGTAATTTGCATCTCTATATATACCTGGAGACGTCCAAGGTATAATAGTTAGAGATTTTTGCAGCTCCATTCTTTCTCTACTTTCTGCTCTGCTATTGTGTTGTGGTGCTGTGCCGTCTGAACATCGTCGACCTTTCTTGCCGGCGTGCACCTGGAAGGGGGGAGAGCGGTTATCTCCGAACCGTTGCCGCAGAGAGTACCTGCACGGGGTGGAAATAAGGTTTCTGGGCAGCGCATCTGCGCGACCGCTCCTGCATCAAGTCATCTACGTTACGCTCGCGTCAAGCTGCTCGCGCGCTTCTCGCTCTTCTTCAGGTTATCAAGTAAGTCGTTCGTGCGCATGTTCGACTTTGTTTCAATATTTTTATTGAGTATATTCTGAAGTATGCTAAGTAGCCTGCTGTTAGTTGTGAGTTTTGCATCACTAGTTTATTGTATTTGTCTTCTACTAAAACTTGGAATTAAAATATTGCCCACATTTGTAACATATTTATCCATACATTAGATTTATTTGTCTATTTGTGGGCATGTTT
Source organism: Bonia amplexicaulis (assembly GCA_036346245.1). Lineage (NCBI taxonomy): Eukaryota > Viridiplantae > Streptophyta > Magnoliopsida > Poales > Poaceae > Bonia > Bonia amplexicaulis. Next base: position 8,348,299 of record CM070759.1, on the reverse strand, counting down.
ATGGACAATTGACAGGTACGGTACGTTTTAGAATTTCGATTCTTAAGTTAATCAAAATTGGAGCTCTGAGCCAGTTTCCTTTAACCCTAGGTGACTACATAAGAATATTTACTTCGTTTGATAAACTATTATATGTCATATATTTTAAGACAGATGGAGTACCATATTGGATTGTATTTAGAGATCTTTTAGGGTACACCATCTTACCCTCTTAGAGGTAAGAGAGACACTAAATCCTGGCCGTCTATTCGTGAAGACTTCTTTTGATCTGATGCATCTGCGACCAGCTACACTGATCAGGTTACTAGGTCGTAACAAATTCACCATATATGATACGTTACCTAGTGACCTTTCAATCAATCAGCACGTCTAAATTAATCCAAGCGGCAAACACTCCAGCTCCCCATTTCATCATCTTCCGTTACATGATAAAAAGGAAGCTACGTGCATGCATACGGTCATCAAATTAGGCCTGTTCTTTTTGGCTTACAGCTTATAGCTTCCTATAAACAAGTAAATAGAATAGTTTTTCCACTATTTTTTTGAAGTGGTTTATCGAAACAGCCTTTTTAGAGTAGTTTATATATCCGTATTCGGTTCGTTCGCATAATCGTTTGCGGTAGGACCAAAAGCCATTAGCCGTATTCATAAGTTGCAATCGAAAAGAATGCACCCTTAATTAGCTTCCTTGTATGTATACGTATACCCTTGTGTACAGGTGCTACACGCATACATCTTTAGGCTAGCCACAAGGACATTTTTTTAAAAAAAACGAGTAGGAGCTCTATCATTTATCTTGAGGAGAAATAAATTGGCTCTGAAGAAGGCTACACCAAAGAAGCCAAGTGTGGTGACGCCAACACCGGAAAAAGTCCAAAGCACCAACAACTATGGTGTCTAGTTAAGCACGTGAAATAGGCACTATGGTGTCTAGGCACCAGGACTTCTTATCTTTGGATTACTTTTAATATGTGTAAGTGTAATAGTATATAATATATTAGGCAAACATGTTAGCATTTATTAATTCGGAAAGGCGTCGATTTGGAAAGAAAGTCATTGATTTGGTATATCAAATGTATCATTGATGGAAGGTCTCAATCATGGATAGGAGGTTGATCATTATTCATATATACTCTAAAACTGATATTTTTAAAAAATATACCCAAATTTGGGTTGAAATCGCACATTTGAAATCAAGGTGCCCGAGCACCCTGGTGCCCAATTTTAGCGTCCTATAGTAAAAATAATGAGTGCTCCTTGGTGCCTGGACACCATAAGTCTAAAATAGGTATGTATATATATATATAGACACACACACACACACTAGCTGAATGCCCGTGCGTTGCTACGGATTTTAAAATTTTATTATACTACATGTTCTAAAACTAACGGGTGGTAAAATTTGTTGGAACATACATACAAATATGTTCTATTTTTTTAAATCCGTAGCAACGCACGGGTATTCAGCTAGTAATAGAACCCAAATTTGTGTGTCTCTGCTCTCATCAAAGATAAGTCACCAACTACTCTCATCAAAGATAAGTCACCAACTGCTCTCATCAAAGATAAGTCACCAATCTGCTCATTAATTTGTCAACAGAGTTAGTTCTTATGTCCATATAAACAAAGACTAAAATAGTAAAATGACTAAAATATAACAACCAAAAGGGTGTAATTTCCAGTAATCCAACTGCATTTTTCAATTAGACCACTAATGCAAATTACCAAGAATAAGCATGCAGTATTGCTTTAGCATCTTTATTTCAGAAAATAAGTCAAATCTTTATTTCAGAAAATAAGTCAAGTTTGTTATTTCTTAGTTCTATCTATCAAGCAATAAGACACTATATGGGTGTTGGCAAGGCCAAAATATGTTCTTGAATATACCCATCTTGACTCTTGAGGCAAGCACAGAGATGCAGCCAATCAAACAACTGAAACTTGGAGAATGACGAAGCAGATGAATGGTAAAAATTATTAACCAAAATAGAAAGATAAACACAAATCTTGCATGTACAATATACAGGTCATAAGGCTATACCATTTTGAGACTGCAGGCACTATTCACAAGAAAAGAAATCTAGAAGATGTGAAACCCAAATTGAGTTTCTTGGGTACATTTATGGCAAATCAAATAATAACAGAATCCTAGAAAGACGACTTACACCATACAAAGAAGCTCCAGCCTTGAATGTATCTCGGAATGCAAGTAAAGCTAACGTAGTGTGTCCACCTGCTGATCTCCCAGTTATACAAAGGCGTTGGTCATCTACTTTCCCATTCCCCACCTTAATAATGAATTAAGGTGCATTGTTATCATTGCTAAAAATTCTACTATAATATTACAACCACTGCTGATAGGATGTACCAGGAATCTTGCAAAGCTGCAACAATCATCAACATCAACAATACCCCATTTCTCCAGTAGTCTCTCTCGTTACTCTCTCCCATAACCTTCGGTTCATGTTACAATACATTTTAACATATAGTAATAAGAATTAATGATTTAAATGACCTAGAGCCTTAGTCACAATCAAATACAGCCCATAACTAAGAAACAGAGAGTTTTCAACATTTTACATAAAGGGTGTAACCTAAACAGTGGAAGTTAGAGGACAAACCGGTGCTTCCACCATAGTTAACATCAAGAAATGCCCACCCTCGAATTGTCCAATACTGGACACTAAGGTCCAGAATTGCACGTGTTTTAGTTGTAGGTCCTCCTGAAATTTGTGGGGAGTATCTAAGTGCTATGGTTTTGTCATCATGGAAAAGAAAGAATCCAATAACCTAGTTAACAAACCCAATTCCTTTTTAATCGAATAAATGAAGAAAAACACATGCTGAACTTGAGTGTAAATACTGAATAGAACTCATAACAAGTAATCCCAAAGAACTACATTATTGTTGTTTGATGTCAAAGTGCATAAATATTTCGAGATACCAAAAGGCTTCAATAATTCACATACCATGTGTTTGACAAGCAATGGAGGTTTTTCATCTGGCAAACGTTGAAAATTGGGATTTGAAGGTGGGTAGAAATAGGCATAAGCCTTCTGGCTAGGGCTGGATGTAGGGAACTCAACAAATTCTGGTGTGCTGAAGAAAGGTTTATATTGCACAACATCTGGTGAGGAGGACCAAACTATTGAGAAACTAACTACTTTTGTTTTATTCTAATCCAAAGTCACCTAGAAGAAACAGAATATATATGCTTCATTAGTGGATACACACATCAGCAATACAAAACCGAAAATGTGGAATTGACATCCTAGAAACCTTTGCAATTGACATTGGAACAATTGCAGAGGCACCTTCGATATAGAAGTAATCATTTCCAGCAGCCTGCCAGATGACAGTAGAGGTTATCATGACCACCAGTGTGGAATTTAAGTAGCAAGCCAAGACAAATACATGAAACAAGAAACAAGAATATATACTTAAATTTTCGAATAGAGGCAATGAAGATTATGATCATCTGATGCTTACCACATTGGATAAATCGGTGAAGGGGATGTCAAGAAATGAAATAGAACCTAAATCACAATCCAAACACCAAGATACGACCTTCCAAGCTGCCTTTGTGAGGTATTGGGATGGTATTTAAAGATGTTTCATGAACAAAAGTGACAAAGGAACAAACAACTTTTCAGTATTATCAAAACCTGTAACTGAAAACGATGTGATTACTCTTTCCAAGAAAATCGTAAGAGCTGATGTAGAGGAAGTTGTTGACGGCGTTGGCGGAGCTGGTGAAGGGCCTGTGCATGACCTTGAACATGAAGATGACCATGTTGACGGAGAGGCCGTAGTAGGCCATGCGCTCGGCCATCTCGTTCCCAAAGATGAAAAGGGCGGCGATCCATCCGTCGGTCTTGGAGAGGTCGGCCTTGGCATGGGCTTGCCCTTGATGTTCACGGGCATCATCCCAACCTAAGAGGCCGGCTCGTAGTCCCCGCCGACGGTGGTAGTGGAGAAGCGGGGCGGGGAGGAGGAGGAACGGGTGATGAGGAGGCGGTGAGAGGAGCGAGGAGGAGGCAAGGGTGGAGCAGAGGATGGGAGGAGGAGGCGAGGCGGCGGAGGAATGGGGAGGAGGCGGCGGCGGGCGGAGAAGCGGGGAGCGGGGAGGAGGCGGTGGCGGAGTGGAGGAACGGGGAGGAGGTGGCGGTGGAGCGGAGAAGTGGGGAGGAGGAGACGCAGCGGCGGGGTGGGGAGGAGTAGGCGAGGTGGAGCGGTGGATGAGGGAGGGAGGAGGCGAGGTGGAGGAGGGTGGGAGGAGGCGTGGAGAACAGGGTGACGCGGAGAACGTGGGGAGACGGGGAGAAGGTAGGAGGAGCAGCACGGTTTTGTGAGGCGGTGTGGAGGGGCCACATGTTAGTCGCAGATCTTTTTGTGAGAAGGGGTGGAAGAGGACGGACCAACCACGAACTCCTTCCTTTTATGAGTATATATATATATATATATATATATATATATATATATATATATATATATATATATATATATATATATATAGAAAGAGAGATTTTCTATCCATGATTAAAACTTTTCATCCATAATTGATTTAGCATGCTAAATCAATGACTTTCTTTTAAAATCGATGTTTTTTTAATTAATGAATGTTAATGGGTTTGCGTGATATATTATTGCACTTGTACGCATCTAAAAGCAATGCAAAGGCGAACATCGCTATGCACAGTCCTATCACGCACGGTTTGAATCGTCATCACAGGCGGTTCCTGAACCGCCGCTGTTTATCTGTCGATGATAATAGGTGGTTATCACAGGCGGCTCCCAAGCCGTATATGATAACTCACATTACGACGGTTTGTATACAAACCGCTCGTGATATTATATATCACGCACGGTTTGGAATAAAAAACCATCTGTGATATTCGCAATATCACAGACGGTGTCTGTATATAACCGTCTGTGATATGAATTATATCACAGACGATTTTTTATACAAACCGTCGTGATATACACAATATCACAGACGGTGTTTGTATACAACCGTCTGTGATATAATTCATATCACAGACGGTTATATACAGACACCGTATGTGATATTGTGTATATCACAGACGGTGTTTGTATACAACCGTCTGTGATATGAATTTTTATCACAGATGGTTCTAAATAAAACCGCTCGTGATATTGTGTATATCACGACGGTTAATACAAAGGCCGTCTTTGAAACCGTCAGGATATATATCACGACGGTTTGTAACAACGAACCGTCTGTGATAGCCGTTGCAATAACCGCTTTATTTGATATTTTTGGCTAGCCTCGGGATATGCTAGCCATGCCCTCTGAAAGCAAGCAAGCGATTACAGAGAAATGACAGATAAGCACAAATCGTTACATATATAGAATGAAAATCGTTACACGATCTTACAAATGAATGTGACAAAGTGCCGTAACACATCACATACTACAGATCTTACAAATGAATACAATGTTTCAACATCTAATTATCACCATTGCCGGGGTAGAACTCTCCACCTTATTTATGACATCGCTACTAAGAATTCGAGAGGGTTCCACAATTTCGATGAGATTGTCAAGATCATATGCACTTTTGTCGAAATCCACCACCGTCGCTAGGAGCAATGTTAAGTCATTAATTAGCATGTGTTACATATATATAATTAGAAAATAATAATTATTGTAAGGACACGGTACCTCGGATCATTGATCTTAGTATCCATGATTTCCTTCATGTGGCGGCAAACGAGAATCCACATACGTTGCCTTGTAGCTGCGTGGCAACCTTGCAAAATAGAATTACATACCGCATGGTTATTTCTAGAGACATTATAACAAAGTGTGATATATGATTTTTGTGTTGTAGCGGGTACCGAAAATCGCGTGTTGTGTCGCAGTGTGTCATCGATTTCTTGTGTTTTCCTCCTAGGGCAACATAAGCGGTAAACGACCTCACGTGATTCAAAAAGTTAGCCCGGCCGTTGCAAACGAAGGAAATATTACAATAGAGTTATGTATGAAGGAAATGAGTTTACTCATTAATTACTTCTTGCACACGATCAAGTCGTGGTTGCTCTTAAGTAGGGAATCAAGGTATATTACCTTGCTCCACTTTGGTACAATCACAATCAAAATCCAATGATGCCTAGTCATGTGTGTCGTCATAGTGATTAATCCTATGTTCATGCTACATGTAAAGTAAAATGAAACATGTGTGGCAACTAGTGAAGCACTTACCCTTGGTTGAAGGGTACCATGACATACTCCTTGTCGATGTGAGCAATCAATCCCTCGTTATGTAACCTTCCACGAAGGAGGCATTTTCATTGATAGATTGCTCGGAGACCAAGTGAGGTCAAGGAAACCCACCGGTTGTCGCGATCGCTTTACTTGTTGGATCATGTATCTATACATAAGGAAAGAGTAATGACATTTATCGGTATAACGTGAATGTAGAACTTCATTCTATAGTACACTTACAATGTCCAAAGATCGTAGAAGTGAGGCGTCGAGTTCGTCGAGATTGAATAGTAAGAATAAGTCTTGAATGTCACGACGATGTAGCCCGAGTCGTGGAGGAAATGCGCCTCAGATATCTCGAGTGAATGCACTCATCGGTTTGGCTTCATGTTGGACTTCATCATGTACCGCCTATGCAATGTATTGCAAACCAAACCAAGCCGGGTAATTGTGACTCGGGGACCAACGACACTCCTAGAATGAACTTCCATGGCCCGGACGCGCTTTAATTTTCTTGGCTTGGGTCTTACAACCTCGCTTATGATACGTTTTGGTGGCGTCACGGAGCCGATGCAACAGCTTGAACCGGAGTCGGAGGTGGAGCCACCGAGCCGATGTGACAGTCCATGGCGATGTCCTCTTGGGCCATCGGATGTGGAGATCGTGGCACGGACAAGTCGAGGGCGATGTCCTCTTGGGCCACCGAATGAATGTGTGACGGCATCCCTAATGTCTTAATCTCTTCGTTTGGGGCTTCAAGAGGAACGGTCTTAAAAACATCGATAATCATGTCCACCGAACCTTTATAAAACCGTTCTCTATTTGTACACCGTGCACCAACATCCCTGATAGCAATGGATATGCCATCCCTCGTCCAGCGTCAACGGGAATAGAGCCTACAAGCCTGACTCTGAGGGTGCAAGGCATGGGCTCCTACATAATGACACAAGATGAGTTAAGGCGTCCACTAGAGAGATCTATGTAGCATTCTAAAGAGGTACAATACCGAATATCATCGATAGGTAAATGGGCGTCGCTATGTTCAAGATTTGGTGTGGGCGCACGCTCTCGCGACGTTGAGGGGACCGGTATCGCAGTAGTAGGGATGGGTTGCGATTGGTTGGGAACTTGTCTCGCTTCTTCCCTCAATGAATCTATCTCTCCTCGAAGTGAGGCGATGCGCTCTTGAAGTGAGGCGATAGTTGTTCCTCAAGTTGAGCACGAAGCTCATGTTTCATTTGTTCATTGCAGATGCCTTGGATCTCTTCCTACTCCTATATGTCTCGAGTAATCAAAAATCCGTGCCTCCAAGATACGTAAACCCCAAGCCTCGTAAGCGACTGGTGCTCCTTGTTTCCCAAGGCTGTGATAGTAAATCTCTCTCCTGTATTCTTGAAAGGAGCCACGAGAAGATTCGAGAGTCAATGATTGCTGCAAGAGACAATTAATCATGTTATTTTTGAACCCATGAAGCTCAAGATGTGTTAACAACTATTTAGTTTAACATAATCTTACCAGCGTTGGACACTTCCTCATCTGCGGGGTTTTGAAAGAGACACCAAGATGTGGTTGATGACCTCGCTCTTAACCGCCGAGCGCTCGTTTGCGATCCCGCAAATGGCGGGAGGCCTCCATTCGGATTGCGACCTCGCCCGCATCCTCCATCGCGGATTTTACTGCGTGCCAGTGTGCCGAGTCCGTGAGGGTGAGTATTTTGTGACCGAATTGCCTTGTGCGCCACACTTTGTTGTTCAAATTCGTCGTTGTCTTCATCTCGCACAAAGGTCTCCCATGTTTCGGCGACACGAAAGGATACCTCGTGAAGGGCGTGAGATCCTTGGCCACGTCTTCGCGTCACAAGAGTGCTCTTAAAATTCTTCCATGCTTTTCCCATTGCGAGTAGCGCGTGCCTTTGCACGAGTTCCCGTATTACCGGGATCTCGAACAATTTGTAATTTCCTCCCATAGCTGATTTTGTGATCCTTTGCCAAATCTTTCCACTTGCTATGGTGATGGGGACCGTTGCCTTCCAATTATCCCGCAGTAGTCCGAAATGATGTCTTGCTTTCTTCGGTTTCAGAGGGACCCCAACCGGAGAGACCTCCGTGATTGTCATTCGGCCCTCTGGCCTTTTCGATACTCCTCGGCCACGCTTAGCTATTCCAATCTTGGGAGCGTGAGACCCAGATGACAACGACGACTGTGTGGACACCATCTCTCTTCTAAGAAAAAGCTATTGCGGTATAAGCATATTTTCTATTTTAATTCCAATAATTATGATAATAGTAATCACCCAAACATGGCATATGAATGACTTAAACAACATATTGATATAAGAATCAATTAAGTCATTGCAAAGAATGTATGTACTCAACATGAACATCATATATGACATATTTAACATTAGCATGTCATTCAGAACATTAATGTATTTACATGCTAATCCTTTTGTAAACTTAACATATATGATCAACACATGTATAGAAACAGATTTAAAGAAGGAACATGACTACAATCAGTATTTCAAGAACATAACATGTTGATAATGATTTTAATTTGCTCTCAGATATAGGGTTGCAACAAAACTTTATTATTGAGCTCTAGAATCAAATTAATGTAGAAAACCTATCAACCCACTGTCGGGAGAGGGAGCGGCGTTGGAGAGGGAGCGGCGTCGAGAGGGAGCGGCGTCGGGAGAGGGAGCGACGTCGGGAGGGAGCGGCGTCGGGAGGGAGCGGCGTCGGGAGGAGCGCGTCGGAGAGGAGCGGCGTCGGGAGAGGGAGCGGCGTCGGGAGAGGGAGCGGAGTCGGAGAGGGAGCGGCGTCGGGTCGGAGCGGAGTCGGGAGAGGGAGCGGAGTCGGAGAGGGAGCGGCGTCGGGTCGGAGCTGCGTCGGGAGAGGGAGCGGCGTCGCAGGGAGCAAAACCTAGTTAGCAGGGGGCATTGGAGAGTGCGTTAGCGCGGACTAGAACTAGCTGCTCGGTATTAAAAGGAAAACTATCACATGCGGTTATATAAATGGAACCGTCTGTGATATCAATATCACAGACGGTTCTATAAATGAAACCGTCTGTGATAATAAACTATCACAGACGGTTATATTTATAGAACCGTCTGTGATATTGATATCACAGACGGTTCCATTTATATAACCGCCTGTGATAGTTTACTAACACTTAGTTCCTATAGTATGTGCCTGTACATTGTACGCTTACAATGGAATCTGATTACATTTAGGAAAACGCAAGCATAATCATAAATAGAGGAATTTCTAGTTCTTGAGTCATTTTACAACTACAATGGAATATATATAGTTATATGTATTACACTTGGCTATTTCATTTTAAATAAAGCCCTTCACGATGATCGACACGCATATAGCTTGCTTCATCTCCTTGTTCTTCCTCGAGCCTGATGCTGTCTCCGAATGGAGGTAAATCATCAAATTGATTGTACTCTTCCTCATCCACAACATTCTCAACTCCGACAATCCTTCTTTTTCCCTGAAGAACTACATGGCGCTTCTTATTTGCCGGGTTGGTTACATAAAATACTTGAACAACCTGCCTCGCGAGTACAAATGGTTCATCTTTGTATCCTACACATTCGAGATCCACGGTAGTGACGCCGTACTTGTCGACCTTTACACCCCGTGGGAGTTGGACCCAACGACACCGAAATAGAGGAATCTTGAATATTACGTAGTCAAGCTCCCAAATCTCCTCTACAAGCCCATAGTACAAGCTTGGGCCAGCGGTACTGATATGCGCATCATAGGCATCTATGCGGACACCTGAGTTCTGCACTGTGCTCTTTCTATCCTGATCTGTTGTATAAAATGTATAGCCATTAATTACGTATCCTTGCCATTTCACAATTGTAAATTTTGGCTCTTTTGCCAACCATTATAGTGTTTCACTTGACGACCTCCTAGTCAATTGCGCCTTCAACCATTCGTTGAACTGACGGTTGTGTTGTCTCGTGATCCAAACTTCTGACTGGCCTGCATTCTCTTGACGTAGCATGTCCTTGTGCTCTTCAATATATGGGGTCACTTCAGTCATGTGTTGTAAAACCGTGAAATGGGCTTGAGCATACGTATTTTGATCCGGAGTTATTGCTTTCCTTCCGATAGTCCCGATACCCTCTAGCCTCCCCTCGTGACGAGATAGAGGTACACCTATCGGCTCGACCTGAGCCATGTAGTCAATGTAGAATTCAATGACCTCTTCTGTTGTATAACTCTCGATGATGCTACCCTCCGGTCGAGATCGATTGCGTACATAGGACTTGATAATTCCCATGTACCTCTCGAAAGGGTACATATGACGTAGAAACACGGGCGCATATTTTATCTCTTTCACAAGGTGGACAATGAGATGGACCATGATATCAAAAAATGATGGAGGGAAATACATCTCTAGATGACAAAGAGTTGTCACCACCTCGGTTTGCAGAGCATCTAGTCCATCGGGATCAATGACCTTCTGAGCAATTGCGTTAAAGAAATAACATAGCCTTATGATTGTCACTCGAACCTTGTTCGGCAAAATACTTCTAATTGCAACATGTAGCATTTGTATCATTAGCACATGACAGTCGTGAGACTTCATGCCAATTAATTTCAAATGTTCCATGGAAACAAGTTTCTTCATCCTGGTGGAGTGACCGGATGGAACTTTCACACCACGTAAGGACCGACACGCTTCGCCTCTCGGACTTAGATAGAGTGTAGCAAACTGGGGGAAGGTACGTCCGGCCTTTAGCGGTCTCAATCGGTGCTAACTCGGTCCTGATGTTCATAGCGACCAAGTCACGCCTTGCGTTAACACCATCCTTTGTTTTATCAGGAATATTCAGTAAAAGACCAATCAAACTATCACATACATTCTTCTCTACGTGCATAACATCGATGCAATTGCGAATTTCTAAGTGCTCCCAATAAGGCAAGTCACAAAATATCGACCTCTTTTTCCATATGTTCTTCCTCAATTTACGTCACTTTCCAAGCACAACGTTTATATCCTTGACCATATCATACATCTCTTTCCCGCTGAAAGGTCTTGGTACTGAGTCATCCTCTTTTTTTCCATCAAATTATTTCTTCATCTTGCGGTATGGGTGATACTTTGGAAGGAACCTACGGTGACGCATGTACACAGTTTTACGAGAGTTGTTCAACCAAATACTCTCGGTATAATCTAAGCAGTGCGGACACGCTTTGGCTCCTTTTGTACTCAACCCTGACAGGTTACCAAGGGCAGGAAAATCATTAATGGTGCAGAACAACATGGCGCGTAAAGTGAAGTTCTCTTGTTTGTCTGCATCCCATACATGTACACCTTTCGTTCCACAGTATTGTAAGATCTTCCACCAATGGTGCTAGGAACACATCAATATCATTGCCAGGTTGCTTCGGCCTTGGATAAGTAGTGACATCAAAATATACTTCCGCTTCATACACAGCCAAGGAGGAAGGTTGTACATGCACGAGTCACGGGCGGTGCTATGTCGGTACGCTCATGTTACCAAAAGGATTCATTCCATCATACTCAACCCAAACCTTATATTTCTCGGTTCCACACCGAAATCTACAAATATCCTATCGACGTTCCTCCACTGGGCAGAATCAGCAACATGTCTTCTCATTCCGTCTTTCTTACGCTGCTCCCAGTGCCAACGCTCAATCTTGCATCCTTGCGGTTTGCAAATAAACGCTTCAAACGGGGGATTACAGGAAGATACCACAACACCTTAGCAGGAGGTCCTTGCTTCACCTCAATGTCCTTCCCATCATCAGAGTCATTTTTACGCTTGTATCGGGATGCTTTGCACACCGGACAAACATGTAAGCTAGCATATTCTTTACGGTACAGGAGACAATCATTCGGACATGCATGTATTCTTTCTACTTCCATTCCTAATGGACAAAGAATCTTCTTGGCTTGGTAGGTGGTTCTTGGCAACACATTTCAATTGGAAGCATGTCCGCTAGAGACCTAACAATCTTGTGAAACTCTTGTCGGACCAACCATTGCTTGCCTTCAATTTCAGCAGTTCTAGAACCGATGACAACCTCGTATATGCGGCTTGCACACGAGAATAAAGGTTTCTCCGAGTCCTCTATCAAGCCCTCGAATTTACCAAACTCTCTCTCACTATAGATCCCTTCTGCATCACGTAACATCTGATCCAGATTGTCATCCTGCGACTTATCCTCATGATCGAAAGAACAGTCCACAAATGACATATCGTTGTTGTCTCCCTCAACTATATCATTACTACTTTCTTGTGTACTCTTCTCTTCACCGTGACTAGTCCAACATTTGTACCCTTTTCTGAAACCCCTTCGAATCAAGTGAGCTTCAATCTGCGCTGAGTTGCTAAACATCTTGAGATTATCACAATCAATGCATGGACAGTACATATATGCTATCCCCTTCTTCAACATATCCACTCGTAGCTCTTCTAAATGCGAGACACGCCAGCGATGTACTCTTCACTCACACGGTTCTCAATGTACATCCAGTTTTGGTCCATCTACGCTACACAAGTAACAAATTAAAAGAATGTTAGCCAGTACGTACTTACCCATTCTGAAATCGAGCAAACTAACAACATCTTTCTAAACCTAGCTAGCTAGATTTAAGCTAAACAAAACCTCGATATATATATCATCTTCAATTACAAAAACATGCATGCTTATAAGTTCTTAAATTAATTGAGTACTAACCTCTGATCAGATCACTAAGAAGACGGCGATATGTTTTCACCCCGAACTCCCTAAAGCCGGCCGCCTTGCTCCACCGATGCAACGCAATAATGACGACAGAACTGTGTTGACGCCCAGTAATTAATATGGTGCAGAATATCAAAGACGGTTCCATCCACAAACGGTCTGTGAAATCAATATATCACAGACGGTTCGTATTAATAACCGTCTGCGAATTATCACCGACGGTTCTATATATGACCCGTCTGTGATGTCAACAATATCACAGACGGTTCGTAATACCAACCGTCTGTGATTTTACCGTATCACAGACGGTTCTATATATGAACCGTCTGTGATAGTCGTAAATTTTCACAGACGGTTCTTAATACGAACCGTCTATGCTGATGCGTATCACAGACGGTTCATATTTCCAACCGTCTGTGATAGTTCACTCTATATTTCCGCACGCCCCGCCTCCCTGAGATATCTCAAAGGGTATTATTATCCTTATAGGGTAAGCAACACCGAGTGAACCCCCTGGCTATCAGCGCGATCTCTTCCCCCCTGCTCCCTCGGCGCGTGTTCGAGCCCCCGCTCACGCAGCGCCTAAGGTCGAGCTATTTCTATTAAATCCGTCGCTGACATGTGGGTCCCACTGCCGCCGATCGCACTAACGTGCGACCACCGACAATGGGCCCCGCTTGTCGAGAGATGAAGGGGAGGGCGTGAGCCGATCCGTCTGTGTTGATCGTACCTACGACGGTTCATATTTCCAACCGTCTCGTGATAGTTCACTCTATATTTCCTCACGCCCGCCTCCCTGAGATATCTCAAAGGGTATTATTACCCTTATAGGGTAAGCAACACCGAGTGAACCCCCTGGCTATCAGCGATCTCTTTCCCCCCTGCTCCCTCGGCGCACGTTCGAGCCCCCGGTCACGCAGTGCCTGAGGTCCAGCTATTTCTATTAATTCCGTCGCTGACATGTAGGTCCCACATGCGGCGATCGCACTAACGCTGCGACCGGCGACACCGGGCCCCGCTTGTCGAGAGATGAAGGGGAGGGCGTGATCGATCCAGTGCCGTCTAGGTGAAACTCCACGACGGTTCTTAAAACGAACCGTCTGTTGTCTAGATTTAGCCTCTTTGTAGTAGTTTGTATCACGACGGTTTTACTACGAACCGCCTCGTGTTAATGCGAGTCGAACGTATCTCTCGTGTTTCCTTTAATGTATCTCGATCGTGATACGAAGCGTTTATATCATTAATGTTTGGTATACGAACCGTCTGTGCTAAAGGTTAAATATGCGCGCTAATCCGGTTCTTCTACGTGCGTCATCGTCCTCTAGCTACTCATCTTCTTCTAGAATTCTCAACGTCGCATAATATGGATTCTAGTATTGTTCTTCTCATCTCCTTCCTCTCATCTATCCATCATGAGTTGTTCGCCGTAATCTTACAGTGCGCCAATAATTCACGTCTAGAGCAGCTCCTCCGCTCACGCCCTGCTCTCCTCCCTCGACTCCCTTCCATCCGTCAGCTGGACCTCATCATCCGCCATCGACGGAGGTGTTTTCTTGCCGCTCAGGAAAGGGAAACCGCCCTTAACCTCGTTCTTCTCTACAATGTGCACAAAGTGGAGAAAGCATTTGTGGCAATGGAGAGATTGATGGATAGCATTGCCGCTCAGCGAAACGCGGCATTCGAGGAATCTTATCATGCTATCCTCTACGAGCTTATGACGACGCTCATCGATTATTTGCCAATGCTGGAGGAGGAAGTGCTGAGGACAAGGACAATCTTAACGGCGTTCGAGAACTCAGCGGGCGCTCCTCCATGTCCCAAAGTCGAAGAAGAAGCGTATGAAGCCCAGAAGATTAGAATCTGGCAATCTCTTTATCTCTGCGACTTTTGTAATAAATTTGACTCGAATTGAAATTAATAAATTTGCCTTTTATTTGTGATCCCCTGTCTCTGCATTTAATTTGATTGGTTGTTATTATGACAGACGGTTTTTTATTACAAACCGTCTATGATAATTCCAGATTATCACAGACGGTTTATGTCTGCACCGTCTGTAACTAAAGTATCACGACGGTTCATCGGTAACAACCGCTCGTGATACTCGTCTTCTCTGACGCCGCCTACACAGACGGTGTCCAAATTTTTTTGTTACACGCCCTTTGAAAACAAGCAAATGCACACGAAAACACAACAACACACATTCAGATCTATTACAGGATAACAAGCTAACAAACCCTTCATGACACGACGGTATCATGAAAAGACACACTTACGACACTTACGGCGGCAAGAGTGTGTTGTCCGGTGACCGCCGTGTCAGCGACGGAGGCGCTAGCTCACAGCGGAGGGAGAAGCAAATTTTTTGTTACGGATAACAAGCTAACGAACCCTTCATGGCACGACGGTAAGGTGGACAAGACACACTTACGACACTTACGGCAAGAGTGTGTTGTCCACCTCCCGCCGTCTTGACGGAGGCGCTAGCTCACAGCGGAGGGGAGATGCATGAAGGAAAGCTAGCTAATGGATGAACTCACCCGTGACTAGTACCGGTGGAAATGTAGATGGAGAGTTATTAATAAGGGGCGAGCAGTGGGAGGAACTGGCCTGGTGCCTGTCATTCGATGTGGAGAGAATGGACGGGTGAGATCGAAATCCAGGGTATACACCAATTATCGGTTATCGATCGATTACCACAGACGGTTATTAAAATTAACCGTATGTGTTGTCTCGCTTATCACAGACGGTTCGTTTTAAGAACCGTATGTGAAATTTCACAGACGGTTCTTAAAACGAACCGTCTCATTGTCTCGCTTATCACGCATTTCGTTTAAGAACCGTCAGCGAAATTTCCTGACGGTTCTTAAAGCGAACCGTCAGTGTTGTCTAGATTTTCACGAGCGGTTTCTAATATAAACCGTCAGTGAAAATATCACGACATTTCTATTATAAACCGTCTGTGATGATTTAAGCACAGACGGTTCCGTATGAACCGTCTGTGATGTAGCCGTCCAGTTTAGCCCCTTTTGTAGTAGTGAGAGACATTTGGTGCCCAAACACCATTGTGCCCATTTCAGCGTCCTTTATACATACCATTGTGTCTTGGGCACTATGATTTCAAATGCACGAATTCAATCTAAATTCGGATATATTTTTTGAAAATATCAGTTTTAGGGTGTATATATATATATATCTATAACATTTTAAATGAAATATACTCAAATGAAATATTTTGAACGAATATACTTGTCTACAAGTGCACGTTTGCATGCAACTTTGATTTTTTTATTTCAAGTCCATGACAATTGAATTAAAACTTTAATAGTAGATGAAGTTACATTATCTTACTTGGATTAAATAAAATTCGAAATTCAAAAAATAAAATTTTCCAGGGAATTTGAAATTCGAAGGATGAAAATTTTAGCTTTTCATGCTAGATTTATTTCAAACATTTTTATGTGCTATGCTTGAACCAAAATAACATGTGGTATGATCACCGTTTAATGTATGGCATCAATGACTCTAGTGACTTATTTCCATCTAAGCATTGATTCTTCCCATATTTTGATAGTTTTTAATTAACATCAATTAACAAAGATAATAATCACAAGGTGATTGTGGGGACACCAGGTTTCAAATGGTATCCCACATTCCTATGACTATCCAGAATTTCAACCACAGACAGATTGATACAAGTGTACCTTTTTTGCTTTCAATTACAATACTCAAATGAAATATTTTGAACGAATATACTTGTCTACAAGTGCACGTTTACATGCAACTTTGTTTTTTTTTATTTCAAGTCCATGACAATTTAATTAAAACTTTAATAGTAGATAAAGTCACATTATCTTACTTGGATTAAATAAAAATTTGAAATTAGAAAAATAAATTTTCAAGGAAATTTGAAATTCAAAGGATGAAAGTTTTAGCTTTTCATGCTAGATTTATTTCAAACATTTTTTTGTGCTATGCTTGAACCAAAATACCATGTGTTATGATCACCGTTTAATGTATGGCATCAATGACTCTAGTGACTTATTTCCATCTAAGCATTGATTCTTCCCATATTTTGATAGTTTTTAATTAACATCAATTAATAAAAATAATCATTACAAGGTGATTGTGGGGACACTAGGTTTCAAATGGTATCCCGCATTCCTACGACTATCCAGAATTTCAACCACAGACAGATTAATACAAATGTACCTGCTTTCAATTATAATACCATGGAACTTTTACGCAAAGTACACATATCTATCGGATACAAGGTTTTATGGGCCTCTAAGCCAAATTTATTTATATTATAGGCAAAGGACTCACAAATGGCAACAACCATAGGCTACACGTGAGTGTAGATGTGACCTAGAAAGCGTGATATTCACCATTGTAGTATTCATCTTCGACTGGTGCATCCTTTTCGTAACTTTTATTGTCTAAACCAAATTATGCAAGAATAAGTACATTTGTGCTTAACAAATCACACGATAGTAAACATTTATATATGCAAGGAATTTCAATAGATGTCTGACAAGGAGGGTTGAATTGGACCTGTTGTCCTTAGTACTTATATTGACTATTTGACAAACATTTTGTCTTAAAATAGTAAAACATTTATAAACAATTTTCAATAGTGAGAGTAATGATTCAACATCATCACCAATTGCCACATTTTAACCGGTTAAAGCTACTTATGTCATGAGCTTAGGTATCACCCTACAATATAGTTCCATTGACTAGAAACACAACCCATAGGATACCCACCAACTTGCAATCATTGGGGATAATAGAACAACTCTAGAGTCCCACAGACATTAGTTTTTGCACCGATGAACTATACATACATCCTAGCAGTCAAGAATAAGTTAGGCCATGGCAAGACTATTGGTCAACTGCTTACATGGGTTCCACTATTGTGTGAATGTGGCTAGTGATAGCCAAGGGTTTACTCTAAAATTAGTTCATTTACTATTTTTAATCTACTGATTACTACTTGTTGCAAAAACATGTTAAATTTACCACGCAACAGTGTTATAAAATTCATATACCACAATTTACTAATCAGATCAACATGAATAAAAATATTATAGAAAGCTATTAAAATCTTCTACAATTTTCTCGTAAATTAAATCCCATAGTATACCCATACACTATCTATAAAAATAGTACAACAATACAGCAGAACAAAACCGATCTACTACTCGATTTCCCTAATAAAATTGCTAATGTCATCTCTAAACTCGTTTTCTAATCTCTACTTCAAATAAAAATAGGTGAAAAACAAGATCGTTACCCCACAAGGTGAAACCCCAGATCACAAATCCCTTGTCAGTTTTTTCCTTCTCTGCAAAGCCAGCTGCCGCCAAGGCAACGCCATGCATCACGTGCTTGTGTGCTGGCGGGCAGCCACATTGGCTCGGTGTGCACTCGCGCGATACTGGCGAACGACACACACGGCAGTTGGCCGAGCGCACCAACGCGCGACACAAGGCGTTGGGTGGGAACACGCGAATGTGCTGGCGAGTGGCGGATGGTCGGCTGGCACGTGGCGCTGGAAGTGGCCGGCGCTAGCGAGGACCACCTGCATCGCGTGGCGTTCGACGGCATAGGTGATGCGAGGGTGACGACGCGTGTTGCGATGGAAGCCAGCAAAGGATTTTTCCTCGGCGGGTGGAGCGGCCTTGTGGTGGGAATTTTTTCCTCTGGCTACGCGTAGTGAGAACAAACGGAAAAGCGACCAGGTTTTTCTAAATTCTGGTTTTGGCTTATCTCTCCTCCACGCAGCCTTTTTATCTAGACACAAGATATTAATCTGACTCCATCTCCCCCTACGACTAGTTCCGAAAAACTAACTCACCTCTAAAAATTTCATAACATCCTATTTTTCATGTAATTTTTCCACTATTTCGCACAATTCTTTGAAAGGGTATTTTTAGAATATTACATTCTACCCCTTAATAGAATTTGACCCCGAATTCTATATCTCATGACTCTAACCGATAAACAGAACGGAACTAGAAAACTAAACCACACACATACCTGAAGCGACCAACTCTGAATACTCCTCACGTATGTGAGACTCCAATTCCCAAGTTGCTTTCTGTTTCGTCTGATGAATCCAAAGCATTTTGACACTCATCAACATCTCATGTCAACACCAGTTTTGACTTCCTTAGAAACCGCACTGGTTGGGACTCGTAGGTGAAAGTCTTACTCAAAAGTCAATGACTCTAGGAGTATCTCATGCTCTAGATCTCTTAGATATTTTTCAACAAGGAGACATGAAATACATTGTGCATGCCTTGCATGGACTCAGTAAGATCCAAGTGATAAGCCAAC
Source organism: Bonia amplexicaulis (assembly GCA_036346245.1). Classification (NCBI taxonomy): domain Eukaryota; kingdom Viridiplantae; phylum Streptophyta; class Magnoliopsida; order Poales; family Poaceae; genus Bonia; species Bonia amplexicaulis. Next base: position 8,328,994 of record CM070759.1, on the reverse strand, counting down.
TTCCTAATTCGTGCCATGATCCGAAATGGCCCAATGTACCTCGAGCTAAACTTTCCTTTGGTATCAAATTGCATAATGTCCTTGGTGGAAGATACTCTCAAGAGTTCTTAGACACCCACCTCGAACTCCAACCCTCACCCTCTGACCTCTTCAATGTCTCCTGAGCATGAAATTCCCCTTTTCTTTCCTTATTAGACATAGATATCTAATCTTCATGCATCCACAAAGTTTTGTCCTAAACTCCGAATTGGGTTAGATTTAACTTGAAGAGCTCTATGCATCTATGGTATCGTACTTCCAAACTAAGCTACATCTTATAAATTCACCTCTCAACTTCAAATTCAATTACGCTTTGGAGTAATACACTCTCTTCTTAAGGATTTGCTCCCCTATTCCGCGTCAACCCATTCTACTCACAATAACTACAACTTGCTAAATAAATTTCTTGGGCACAAATCCACCTCAGGAAATAAGAAATCCGGACCACATTTTGAAAAAACCAAAACCCCAATCTCTCAATAACACTAGGAGATCTGCATTTATCATTCATATGATCCCTTCACTTTGTGAGAGGCATCCCTTTGCTACAAAGAAAAACATACCATACTCCTTAAACCAACTCTCTTTTAAAGTAATCAACTCTAAAAATCAAAACGAATTAACTAAGAATCACTCGACTTACAAATAAGCAATATGCATTCAGGACCCACATAAACCAAAAGATGGGATCACTCCAAAGCTAAAAAAACAACTTTTTTTTCAAAGAAAAGGACTATCCATAACACCATTAAACCACTTTTCTTTATGAACAACATGGCACAAAACACAAATAGTAAACAAGAACCAGAAATGTATATCACTACCCTAGAAATAGGTATTTTCCTCGAATTTAAGGTATAATTTCTATTGAGCCATAAATTTTGGAAACATCACATCTCACACATACACATTCTTTTAAATTGGCAACTTTCAAGTTAAAATCCAACCTTGCTGCATTAATGCAATAAATCTGGACAAACTTTAGTACACAAGTCATTGAAAGCATTACCAAGGCTCCTTCACAAAGGTTATGTTATTTATTTTTGTTTTTCTTTGTTGCAATTACACCTATATAAAGATTCCCCCATTGAATCCCATCAACTTAGTTCTTTTAAAAGACAATTACCTTTAGAATTCAAACTCACACAGTTATTACGACCAACCAAGTTCTATCAAAGATTAACACAAGTCCAACTTCTTTTATTACCGACGAATCGAATCAAAATCGAATTAAAATTATAACTATGAAACCCGAATAAATAAAAATATTACATGCCACAATAATCGTTTCTTCATTACTTCTAGTCAAAGAGAGATATCAAGCAACATCACTTCATAATTACAATTTCAAATACTCCTACAACAAAATTTTTAGCTATAAATGATAGAAAACTCTAACAAGTACACTTAATTTCCACCAACTACATTTAAAAGATAGCAAATACTCAAAAAGGTCTTTCACCAAGGAATAATCCATAAATCATGACATTTGTTCAACAATCCTCACCATTCAATTTACTACCTCATTGATTAGGTTAGTACATTTTTTCATCATTAGATGACATGATCAAATTTCATCTAGACAAAACTGGCAATGTACACAACGGTAATAATCTAAGTAATATATCAAATTTTATACTTTTGTTAAATTCAGCAATCCATAAACATGTATAATGAAAGGACAATAAAACAACAGCACACATGAATATTTTAACACTAGCAATGAGTTCACTTACAAGACAATTAATAACATCACTACAGCAGTAGTATATGAGTATATAAGACCATCTAGATGGTATGTATATTTTTTAGACATACTCCTTTTTATGTGTATATAAAGGTAATTACAAAATACGCTAAAAACTATAGACTCCCTCGTAATTTTTTCATGTGGTTCACATTGGAATATCTTACACTTAGTATATGAGTACACTCAAAGTGATAAAGGAGTATGTCAAGTTCATTTACATGGCATATCGTGGATGGGGTAACTACATACAGTATAATGTATTTTTCTATATATATATATATATATATATATATATATATATATATATATCATTTTATTTTTCTTTTATTATCGTTATATATATTTATCTAATACCGCTACCATTTAAGCCAATGAACCCGAGATGAATTATGAATACAAGCTCCAACATTCCACTAAATTATTCCTGATGTTCAACCCATTATTTATTTATTTATTTCTGAAAAGTTTAACAACACCCTCAAATGCACTTACCCACGATTATGCAAGTATGACTTTAACAAACTCTTAACAAGAATTAGCAAAGACAACTATTCCATCATAAAACTTTCCAAAATCACATTAAATTGCTTCAGAATATTTTATTATACCATCCACAATTTTAAAACTCACACAACACCAAAAGATTACCGCAACAACCATAATATTCTAGCAAAATTCTAAGGACAATCTATCACTCGACAATCTCAGATAATACTCAAATATAAAATATTTATTAAATGTCACCCATTCAACTCCTAGTGATGCTCAACACCAATCATATCGCACATAAGTTGCGCTCTAGTGATTTTTATTAATGATCGATGATTATCTTGATTATAATATATATTTGTTGTCCTACTTTTAGATGCAGTCACATAAACATTTATAAACACCAATTCAACATTCCCATCTTATCTTCAAAACTTAGAGCAACCTGCTATCAAAACATCAATATTAGAACCTCTAGTAAACAAGATTTCACACGATAATACAACAATATTCATCCATTCATTTAAACACATTAGGTCAATTTGGCATGGTAAGACAGATATACATCAAGTATCTATGTATGTTCAACAAGTATCCTTAGAATAGATTAGTTTGGGAGTACTTTTTACCAAAGACAAAATCTCACATATCTTTAGTGTAACCATAAAAAACAATTAGAATAATTTATTAGGACCAAATAACTAATTCATCAAATACAGTTTGAGAATTCTTAACATTCTAGTTGTATAACCAATTCAACCATGCTCTATGATTCTCTATAACCATAACAATTCAAGTTATAATAAACATAGACCTACTCACGATTTATCATGATGCTACAGTAGGACACTATCACATTTAATCAGCTTCACTCACAAAGATGTTACTTAAAATTATTTATGCACTACTTTTTTCACCAACTTCACATTCCATACCTTACCAATATTATTTTACTTCTCTTATTCCAATCGAACAAGTCATCACAATAAGAGCTCTAGTACTTTTCCTTCACAAAACCATACATGAAACTTCAACACACAAGTTACTCTAAAAATACATGAGTTCAAACTTCCACATAAATACACTTCCAAGAGATACTCTCCTTGATCCCCAAAAGAAAATATCGAGCCAAGAAATAAATCACAACCTTCAACAAAAAAGAAGATAAAACCACCACGAAAGGATAACTCAACAATTGAGCAACTTTCATAAGTAACAGGAATAGCTCAATAATCGGAGAGAAACTATAATTCCTTCATGTTACAAGATAGCCAATGAGAAATCATCATCAATATCGAAATCAAATAACCCATCAAAACACATAGAGAAACAATAACTCCTCCATAGACAAAAATATGCAATAGAAGCTCATCCCATACCATTCGTAACTACGGTTATCAAAGAGAAACTATTCGCTAGTCATGTATCATGCTCGGTGGCAAAGTCTAGTCATGCCCACGACCACAACCATGACTTCTATCTCTCAGTAACGTTATCTATCTCAATTAACCAACCATCCAACACAAACATAGGCAACAACCAACATTCATTAATAATCATATAACTAATAGGAGCATAAATATAATGCATGACCCAGTGCCATCCTACCGTGCACTAGTGTGTCAAATTTCTATTTTATGTGACTTAATTATCCTAAGTCAAATTTTAACAATAAACAATCTTATGTCAAATTTTAGCATTAAGTTTTCCTAAGTCATGTTGTTGTTATGGTTACTAGTTTCATCAATTTACCAAACTGATGTTAAATGTTAATTGATTAAATAAGTAAGTTATTAGTTTATTCACCATACACCTAAAGCCCACTCTGATACCAACTGTACCACCCCAACTTACCAAAAGCTCAAGATGTCACCTACAACTACTATTGCTACCAATTTCAACTAATAACCAGGGATTACTAGCAACTAGATATCAAGAACAAACATTCAACATGATAGTAAACATAAATTTAAGCAACACTATAAATCATAAACTAACCTTGATTCAAACCAATAAATTCCAAGATGAAACATAATCAAGTATAAATTGAGTAAAGCATCAAACGACCACATTATGAACAATAAAGACCAAGCGAAACCATAAATTATTTAATTAATGATATGGAAACTACTAAATTGTTCATGTCCATAAGTGATGAGTTGCTAGGTGGAGTGAAGAGCTACAAGTGTGCAATAAACCATATTCTACATCTATCCATGCATGTCGCCTTCAACGCTTACCTAAAAATAATAAATAAGTAAGGGTGAGTCCATGACTTAGCAAGTACAAAGCTGAACAATAAATGAATCCACATTATTTTAACAAATATTAACCATTTACCATTAACTCAACTTTCACATCTCTTTCTCATCAATTCTCAACCATATGTCTCAATATCTCATATCAATTTTCTTATTCTAATGCAATGCACATGTCTCCTCTATAGCTCATATCGGTATAGCGGAGAGCATACCCGTCAATGTCACCCTTTACCTCCTTCCCATAGAGGTGCCTATTGAAGTAGGCCTTTTCCTCAATCCCACAGAGATGCCTACTGAGGGAGGTCTTTCTCAAGAGTACGACGGAATAGTCAAATAGTTTTACTCATAGCTATGACTTTCTCAGCGCCCTTACTCGTAATTCATATAGCATGTCATGAATGCCATTTTCCTTCATTTTACCACATAACAAAATTATCATTAAATTAATATGATACTAAATAAAATATAATCAAAATTATTACATGACATGAATAATTAAATAATATTGAGTAATTATTAATTATCATCTATCATTCTACCAAGCACTTGCCTCTCTAGTTGCGACGATTGAAATAATTTGAAGGTGACAATAATCCCGATGTTACTCCTCCTATTGTAAATACTCATTCTCAATACAAGCTATAACAATACAATATAACGTTTAGTCGACAACAGTCCTATATACTCCCTAAATCCACAACTTCCCTCTTTACAGGACAATCAACCCCGCTGTCCCAGCACTAAAATGATAATAACATTCAACTCCCATATCAAAATATAGCAAATCATACTAGTTCTGGAATCTATACAAAACTCTATACATTTTCTTAGGAAATTATCTACCACTTTTTAGTTATTCCTAAAAATTAATTCTGCCACTAACCTAGTCGAATTAATGTTTTTCCACGACTGTGTCCAGTAGCAACCCAGTACTGGACAGCAGCATCCCAAAATTCATAACTTCTATTCTACTTATATAAAAATTGTGTTCTTAGATTTTTTGGAAACCTTAGGAAATTACCTAAAATATTCGTGTTGACCAATTTCCAAAATTAGTTCATGTACTATTTTTAATCTATTGATTATTACTTGCTGCCAAAACATGTTAAATTTACCGAACAACAGTATTATAAAATTCATATATCACAATATACTTATCCGATCGACATGAATAAAGATTTTGCAGAAAGCTACTGAAATCCTCTACAACTTTCCAGTATATTAAATCCTTATATTATGCCTATACACTACCCGTAAAAATAGTATAACAATACAACAGATTAAACCGATCTTCTACTCGATTTTCCTGACTAGAAAATTGATAATTCCCTCTCTAATCTCGTTTTCTAATCTCTATTTAAAATAAATAATATGAGAAAAACTAGATCATTACCCACAAAATGAAACCCCAGATCACAAATCCCTCCCACTTTTTTCCTTCCCCCTTCCTCTAGACTTTTCTGCTGCCGATCTCTTTTTTTCGTCCCGCTTCTTCCTCCTAACCAACGCTGCAAAGCCAGCTGCTGCCGAAGCAAAGGCCACGCTCGGCCAACTGCCGAGTGCACGCCGAGTCTATGTGGTTGCCTGCCAGCACACACGCTCGACACAAGGCGCTGGGCAAGAACACACGAACGTGCTGGCGAGTGGCGGATGGCCGGTTGGCATGTGGCGTTAATGCAAGGGCGACAATATGTGTGGAGATGGAAGCCAGCGAAAGATTTTTGCTCGGCGCGTGGAGCGGCCTGGCCGTGGCTATTTTTTCTCTGGCGGCGCACGGGGAGAACAAAAGGAAAATCGACTAGGGTTTTCTAATTTTTAGTTTTAGCTTATTTCTCTTCCCACACTCCCTTTTTTTTTTATCTAGGCACAGGATCCTAATCCTAATCCGAGTCCAACTCCCCCACAACTAGTTCTGGGAAACTAACTCACCTCTTAAAATTCCACAACATCCCATTTCACGTACTTCTTTTTTACTATTTACACACAAGTCCTCAAGAGGGTATTTCTGTAATATTATATTCTACCTCTTAACAAAATTCGAATCCGAATTTTAGGCCTCATGACTCTAATGGATACATAGAACGGATCTGGAAAACTAAACCACACACCTACCTGAAGCAAACAATTTTGAATACTTCTCACGTATCCCAAGTTGTTTCCTACTAGGTTTGATGCGTCTAGAGCACCTTGACACTCATCAATATCTCTTGTCTCAATACCAATTCTGACTCCCCAAGAAACCGCATTGGCTGGGAGTCGAAGTTGAAAGTCTTGTTCAATGGTCAATGGCCCTAGCAGTATCTCATGCTCTGGACCTGTCAGGTATTTTCTCAACAAGGAGACATGAAATACATTGTGCATGCCTCACATGGACTAAGAAAGATCCAAACAATAAGCTAACTTTCATATTTGTGCCACGATCAGGAATGACCCAATGTACCTTGGACTAAAGTTCCCTTTAGTATCAAATCGCACAATGTCCTTAGTGGAACATACTCTCCGGAGTACTTAGATACCCACCTCGAACTCCAACCCTCGCCTTGTCACCTCGTCAATGTTCTACCGAGCATTCAATCCCCTTTTCTTTCTTATTAGACATATATGTCTAATATTTACGTATCCGCAAAATCTTGTCCCAAACTCCGAATTGGGTAGAATAAACTTGAGGAGCTCTACACATCTATGGTCTCATACTCCCAAACAATGCTGCAAATTTTAACTTTACCACTCAATTTCAGATTCAATTAAGGTTTAGGGTAATATGCTCTTTTTTTAAGGATTCGCTCCCCTATTCCGCATCAACCCAATCTACTCACAATAACTACAACTCGCTAAATAAATTTCTTGCGCACAAACCCACCTCAGGAAAAAAGAAATCTGAAGCACATTTTGAAAAACCAAAAGGTCATGTTTGCTTTCCATAGCATAAATACCCCAATATCTCAATAACACTAGGAGATCTACCTTTATCTCTTATATGATCCCCCTCACTTTGTGAGACACATCCCTTTGCAACAAGGAAAAACATATTATACTCCTTAAATCAACTCTCTTTCAAAAGAATCAACTTTGAAAATCACAAAGAATTCACTAAGAACTACTCGATTTTCAAATAAGCAATATGCATTCAAGACCCACATAAACCTAATGATGGAATCACTCCAAAGTGAAAACAAATAACTATTTCCAAAGAAGAGGACCACCCATAACACCATTGAATCACTTTTCTTTACGAACAACATTGGACAAAACACATATAGTAAAGAAGACAAGGAATGTATCTCACTGCCCCAGAAATAGGTACTTTCTTTGAATTTAAGGTATAATTTCTATTAAGCCATAAATTTCCAAAACATTGGATCTCACACATACACATTCTTTTAAATTAGCAACTTCTAAGTTAAAACCCAACCTTATTGCATTAAAGCAATAAATCTATAGAGACTCTAGTACACAAGTCATTGAAAGCATTAGTGTTGTAAGGGTGGCCCAACCCCTCGGGACTGGACCTTGCAACTGTCCCAATATGTAATAGACTCAATAGTATAGAGGAATGTACCAATGTACCCTCATCCTTTGTAAGTACTAAGGGGTAGGATGAAAATTTCCCATCCTATCCTACCCCACTTATGTATATAAACCCCTAAGAGAGGCAGGAGGAGGTGGATCCCTCATGACTATTCACCTACCTTCCTCATCCAATCTCTAGGTTGACTCTCCTCTTCTCCTACTAGTCCTCTTCTTTACTGTTTGACATGTAGTCACAACAATTAGCATGGCTCCTTCAAGAAGGTAATATCATTTATTTTGTTTTTCTTTATTCCAACTACACCTATATAAAGATTCCCCATTGAATCCCAACAGCTTAGTTCTTTGAAAAGACAATTACCTTTAGAATTCTAACTCATACAGTTATCACGACCAACCAACTTCTATCAAAGATTAACACAAGTCCAACTTTTTTATTACCGACGAATCGAAGCAAAATCAAATTAATATTATAACTATGAAACCTGGATAAATAAAACTATTAAGTGCGATAACAATCGTTTCCTTCATTACTTCTAGTCGAAGAGAGATACCAAACAACATCACTTCATGATTATAATTTCAAATACTCGTACAATAAAATTTTTAGCTGTAAATGATAGAGAAACAATAACAAGTACATCAAATCTCCACCAACTACCTTTAAAAGGTGTCCAACCTCCCGAAAGGTCATTCACCAAGCAACAATCCGTATATCATGATATTGGTTCAGCATTCCTCACCATTCAATTTACTACCTCATTGATTAGGTTATTACATTTTTTTCATCATTAGATTACATGATCAAATTTCATTTAGAAAAATCTAGCAATGTTCGAAATGGTAATAATCTAAATAATGTATCAAGTTTCTATACTTTTGATAAATTCAATAATCCATAAACATGTATAATGAAAGGACAATAAAACGACGGCACACATGAATGCTTTCACACTAGCAATGAGTGCGCTAACAAGACAATTAATAACATCGCTACAACATTTTATTATCATTTTATTTTTTTCTTTTATTATCATTATATCTATTTATTTAATACCGCTACCATGTAAGCCAATGAACCCGAAATGAATTATGAGTACAAAGCTCCAAACATTCCACTAAAATATTCCCGATGTTCAACCCATTATTTATTTTTTTTTCCTAAAAAGTATAACTCCACCCTCAAATGCACTTACCCACGATATGCATGTACCTATTTAACAAACTCTTAACAAGATTTATCAAAGACAACTATTCCATCATAAAACATTCCAAAATCATACTAAATTGCTTTAGAATATTTTATCATCCCATCCTCAGTTTTAGAACTCACATAGCATCACAAGAGTACCGCAACAACCATAATATTCTAGGAAAATTCTAAGGACAAACCATCACCTCACAATCTCAGACAATACTCAGATATAATGTATGTGGTGGCGTGCTGGTTAGTTGATGAGTGGTTCATTTGATAAATGGTTAGTTGATTGGTGGTTCATGGGGTGAATTGTTAGTTCACTTATGGTTTACTCAATTCTTTTGATTACTTATTTAATAATCATTTACAGAGTTCACTTTCAATCTATTTACTGTATTTACTTTAAATAATACTTTCTGCAAAATAACCACTTAGCTATTATTTGGTAAGCCTTGCATAATTATATTGCATACTTGTTACAACGACTAGCTGAGTACTCTATGTACTCATAGCTATATCAACATTTGATCAGTTGAAGAAGAAGAACCAAGTCAACCAAAGATACCTAAAGGAGGATACATCGATGACTTCTCAGAGTAGGGTCTCGCTTCCTAGTCGATTGCCTGTAGGCATGTCGAATGGCCGCTTCATTTTGTTGTGTTTCCGCTGCTAGTTCTGTTAAGCCCTTCCAGCTGTTAAAGTGTAAAGTTGGCTATAAGGTCGCAACTCTGATAAATAATAATATTTGAGTCTTTTTCCATAGTTAATTTGAATATGGTTGATATTCCATCTATGTTTCTACTGTGTGCATAATCATGATCTTGGACTAGTGTAGTATACATTGAGAGTCTAGATTTGCATATTTGGGTCTCAATAGAGGTTATATCAGAGCCATACCAACTGTAGGATGAAGCCTTAGATAGAATAGAGAAGACTTAAGGATCTAAACAACTCATAAAACCAAACACTCATGAAGATAATAATACTGGATCTTAAGCTTCTTTGCTTCTTTCTTCTCTCCCTTAGTCTCTTGCTCTCCTCTCTATCTAAATTATCAAACTGTTGCTAAGCCTCTCCCTGCCCTAAAATTTTGTAGACGATGTTTTCTAATTCGTATGCCAGTGATGAAGGTGGTTTTTTGTGAGGAGTTGTGGCTCATGCTTCAGGACTTGGGTTACACTCCTTGCCCTCAGTTACACAGATTCACTACCACTAGGAATGGTAGGAAGGTTTGGAGGGTCAGGATCACCATGTTCTCCGAGAGCGGACGAGACAGTAGCCCTTATTGCTTCACTATGGATCACGAGACTTTCAAGTTGGGATGCCAAGATGCTGCTCGAGTAGCCCTTGCTCACATGAGTTTCACACACTGTTGTCCCTTAGCAGGCACTCCTTTTCATTACTTTCCCTATCACAAGAAGGGGGAAGTCTTCAACACGTTTAGGAGTTCAGAAGGTGAAGCCGATCCCATGGTTGTCCGCATGGCTTTTCCCATAAAGGTGCAAGATGATGCCTACAACCACTTGGACTTGGAGGTGGAGAGTACCTATGCGAAGCTAAGAGAGGCACAGTTGGAGTTGGCACAACTAAAGGAGCTGCACCAGGACATGCAACAACTTCAAAAGCTACAACAATAGTTGGTGCATCAACAGGAGCTTGAGCACGAGAAAGAGCACCGACCTTGGACGCCATAGGAAAAGCAGGCTTTGTACTCCCCCATGGAGCTGCCACCCTGAGGGTCCATGCTGGAAGTATCTCTAGTCCATCATCAACATTTGAAGCTCAGGACCACCGCACACAAGAAGGTCTCACGCCCTTGTCAATTGGACATCTTTGTGCCTATGAGGGAGTATCACGTGATACACCCGATAGGGCCTCTTGCCAGGGGAGTGGGATGGCTTAGCAAAGCAGAAGAATCAGAAGAAGAGGACCCTACGGAGTGCGAATTTGATGAGGATGCCCAAGAGGATGAAGAGTAGAGGAGTAATATTAGAACAATAATAATATTAAGAGTCTGTAGCTATCCAAATAAAGAGTGCGAATATAACATTTTGGGTTTTTATTTGTAGTTGCTTGTGACATGAGCTGCAGTTTTGCCTCATGTGTTATATTGCAGTCATGTCAAGAATCTTTATTGGAGTAATTTAATGCTTCTTTTGTTAGCCTTCTGGCTAAGTATTTGTTTAGTTTAGGTTGCCATTAATATTCCCCTTGGACAAGTTTAAAACTTATCTATGTTTTTCCCTCTCATCTTTTAGACCTGTGGAGCCAGTCCTTTAGCATTCATCACCTTCAGAGCAGTGAAAAGATGGTTGACACCTGTAACTCAGCTAGTCGCAATTAGATGAATCAAGAACTGGGCAGCAGCATTGCAGATCCACTAACTCAAGGGCCACAGGCAACACCTTTGGGACTAGACCCAATTCTAAGCATTTTATGGCAGCATAGACCTAGTTGATGAACACAATGATGCAGAACATGAATACCATGATGAACCGGCAGAATCAGGAAGCTTTTACACCTCACCTAGTATGACAGTAGTCGAAGTTTGCAGAATTCATGAGAACAAGGCCACCTACATACTCTCATTCCTTTGAACCTTTGAAAGCAGATGATTAGCTTCATTCCATAGAGAAAAAACTGAATTTTGCCCAATGCACATACTGAGAGAAGGTTCTCTACGCTACTCACCACTTGGAAGGAGCCGCTGCAAAGTGGTGGGAGAACTATTATGCTGCCCATGAGGACCAAGATAGTATCATTTCGGCTAAGTTCACAGTAGTATTTCACCATACCCATATCTTAGAAGGGTGATAAAAATGAAGAAAGAGGAGTTTCACGAACTGTAGCAGAAGAACATGTCGATAAGTGAGTATCTCAACATGTTCACTCAGTTAGCATACTATGCACTTGAGAATGTTTCCATGGATGATGCTCGCCAGAAAAGATTCAAGAAGGGATTGAATCCTAGATTGAAGGTTCAAGTTGTGGGCAACGATTATACCAATTTTCAAAATATGGTGGATAAAACAATACTCATTAAAGAAAGTTGACGTGAGTTGGAAGTCTCGTAAGTGAAGGATAATGTAGCAAGGAGCCTATATGCATCAGTCCCAAAAAGCTCGCTTCAATACTTATCAACTAGCACGTGTATCTCAATAGTCAGGATTTAGGACTCTAGCACCAGTGCCTCATCATAATATGTTGGGACCATGCCCTATCAGTGCAAGTAACCAACTGTAGAGGAATGCCAATCCTGCAGCTGCAATCACCTATTTTCAAGTGTCATGAGCTGGGTCACTATGCCAACAAGTGTCCACAAAAGCAAGCCCCAATGCCAGTTTGTTTCAATTTGGGAGCTACGCTAGATAGAACCCCTGCTTTAGGATCAGGTCGTGGAGCGCCCCAAGTCTCAGGCCAAGCTAATCGAGCGTTGTAGTCTGTTGTACAAGGACAAGTGAATCATGTCACCATAGAAGAGGCTCAAGCAGCGTCAGATGTCGTGATGAGTAAATTTCTAGTAAATTCAATACCTACTATAATTTTGTTTGATTCTAAAGCTTCGCATTCATTTGTTTCTCAAAGTTTTGCTGTTAAGCAACGGTTGAAAACTGTTGTCTTGAATTTGTTCTTTTAGTTCAACCCCAATCTTTGAGTTGAGAATGAACTAAGGATGTTCTGGAGTTAAGATAACCATTCAAAGAGTGGAATTTCTTGCTGATCCTGTCATGTTGGATATCCAATCTTTGGATGTAATCCTAAAAATGGATTGTCTTAAGAAACACCAGGTAGTGTTGGATTGTGAAATAGAGCCATTACAATAGTCAATCCAGATGGAAGCAATGTGAAATTTGAAGCTAGCATGAATCAGCCAGAAAAGGTTATGGTTTGCCCAAGTAAAGGGATTATGTTATAGGGTGTGTCTGTCATCAAAGAATCTCTCGATGTGTTTCCAGATGATCTCCTAGGAATGCCACCTGACAGAGAAGTGGAATTTTCAATTGAGCTAGTACCTGGTACTTCTCCTATATCCAAGAGACCGTATCGGGTGCTTTCTAATGAGTTGGCAGAATTGAAGAAGCAAATTTAGGAGTTGCTAGACAAAGACTACATCAGACCTAGTTCATCCTCGTGCGGAGCGCTAGTATTGTTTGTCAAGAAGAAGGATAGTAGTCAGTGTATGTGTGTAGATTACTGGGCACTCAACGAGGTTACTATCAAGAATAGGTATCCTTTGCCTAGAATTGATGATTTGTTTGATTAGCTTAAAGGAGCTAGAGTGTTTTCTAAGATTGATATGAGATTGAGATATCATCAATTGAAGATTTGTTAAGCGGATATACCCAAGATAATGTTCTCAACTTGTTATGGTCTATATGAGTCCACAATAATGTCTTTTGGTTTGACCAATACCCCAGCTTATTTCATGTATTTGGTGAATAATGTGTTCATGGAATATCTGGACAACTTTGTTGTTGTGTTCATCGATGACATTCTGATTTATTCCAAGAATGAAAAAGAGCATGAGGAGCATTTGCGGTTAGTGTGAAAAAGCTAAGGGAGCATAAGTTGTATGCTAAGTTCAGCAAATGTGAATTCTGGATGAAGAAAGTTGCTTTTCTAGGCCATGTCATGTCGGCAGGAGATGTCGCAATCGATCCTGATATGTTAAGGATACTTAATTGGAAGTTACCTACTTTAGTGATGCTAGTCAAGAGTTTTCTTGGTATGGCAGGTTATTATCATCATTTCATTGAAGGATTTTTCAGTGTAACAAGGCCACTTACACAGCTATTAAAGGAGGAAAAGAAGTTTGTATGAATACCAGAATATAAGAAGAGCTTTCAGAAATTGAAGGAATATTTGACTACCGCACCAGTATTAGTGTTGCCAGACATCAACAAGGATTTTCAAATCTATTGTGATGCTTCCTATAAATGTTTGGGATGTGTGTTGATGTAGGACAGAAAAGTAGTAGCTTATGATTCATGTCAGTTAAGGCTACATGAGGAAAATTAATATACACATCATTTGGAATTAGCCACTGTGGTGCATGAGATATTGAATTGTGGTGATCAACCATAGTTATAAAATTTGAGTGCCATGACATGCATAGTGTCATTGGTGTTGGTTATACAAAACTGGTTTTCACTTGGGCGAATGATCGTGCAGTAAAGGAGGAAGGTGTGGTTAGCAGTTTCTTAGTATGTGGATGCCTCGTATGGGTAATATCTAAGGACTTAACTTTGCGCGTCATTGATCTGAGCCTTACCATACAACCACATGTCTAGTATGGGATAGACTTGGCTGATTAATTTGTGATATTTTAATTTCAATTTCACCATTGAGATGAAAGTATGTGTTGGTTAGACATTTCCACTAGATGCAAGAGGGGGCTCTTCGACTAGGTGGTTAGCCTACTTGGTCGCAAGACCTTAGCAGGCAGAATTGAATTGAGGTTGAGCATTGTAAAAGCCTCATTGTGATTTCCTTTTACGTAGAGATGATCATATTGTGTGGGTAAAGTTGTGCAACCTCTGCAGAGTGTAAAACTATTTAAATAGTTGTGTCATTAGTTATGGACAATGCTTAGTGATTTCACATGAAGAGTAGATATTTTATAAAACATAGTTGGGTTGAGTTTGGGGAGTAAAGGGTTAGTTTACTAATGGTTCATTTTATGAATAGTTAGTTCACGGGTGGTTCATGGGGTGAATGGTCAGTTCACTTATGGTTTACTCAATTCCTTTATTTATTTATTTATTTAATAATCATTTGTAGAGTTCGATTTCAATTTATTTACTGTATTTACTTTAAACTAGTACTTCTGCAAAATAACCACTTTGCTATCATTTGGTGTGGTTTACATAATTATATTGCATACTTATTACAAACGACTTGTTGAGTACTCTATGTACTCACGGTTATATCTACATTTGCTTAGTTGAAGATGAAAAACCATATCGACCGGAGGTACCTGAAGGAGGATACTTCGACGACTTCTTAGAGTAGGGTCTCGCTTCCTAGTCGATTACCTGTGGGCGTGTCGAATGGCTATTTTGTTTTGCTGTGTTTCCGCTGCTAGTTCTATTAAGCCTTTTCGGTTGTTAAAGTGTAAACTTGGCTATGAAGTTGTAACTCTCATAAATAATACTTGAGTCTTTTTCTTAGTTAATCTGAATATGGTTGATATTCCATCTATGCTTCTATTGTATGCACTAGCGTGATCCTGAACTAATGCAGTATACACAGAGAGTCCGGAATTCCATATTCAGGTCTCGACACCAAGAAGATGGGTTGGGATGCAGGCCGATAGCCAAAGAGAGACATGGGAGGCAGGCTGAAGGGAAGGTGATGGGCTGGGCTGGTTAAGGAAGAAATAAATTGCGGATGGCCTTATTGGAGATTTTGATATTTTTAGGGTTTTAGAAATAGCAAAAAGGGGGTTTTCAAAGAGAGAAAGACAAAGAAACTTGAGGGAAAATGTAGGAAATCTTAGAAAAATCCGAGGAACACTTTAAGATTCAATTTAAGATTTCGGCAAAAAAAATTTATGCGAATTTTGGAAAATTTTTGTATGTCACAGTGATTGGTAACCTATTACCCCATTACAGGTAATAGGCCAACCCATTAATAAATAAGGTAATCAACGGCTCACATCAGTTGTGGTGTACCTTAAAAAACAATCCTTGTATTTAAGTCTTTTCCAAGAAAATCCGTGCCATTTACATTCTAGTTGTTCTTGCTCTATATTACTTTCCGGCATGGCATGGAACATCTTTCTTGAAAGCTTGAGTGCAACATTTGTTTAACATAAAGCGTCCAACTGCAGAAATGACGAAAATTCTATTGGATTGGAACAAGGAACTTATTATACAGCCAGACCATAAAGGGAGTACGCCTCTTCACTACGCTGTTTCTTGGTGGGGCATCATTAGGGGCATCAGCGCCGTGTTACTACTACTAGAAGCCAACCCATCTGCAGCTTACCAACCAGACAAAAGTGGGTCATTCCCCATTCACACTTCTGCCGCGGAAGGCATTCTCGAGGCCGTCGTCAGTTTGCTTAAAAAGTGCCCGGAATGCGTCAATTTGTGTGATACCCAGGGAAGGACTTTTTTCCATGTTGCTGTGGAGATGGAGCGTTATAATATAGTCTCATATGCTTGCAGAGCACCATTGGTAGCATCAATTTTGAATGCGCAGGACAACGATGGGAACACCCCGTTACATCTAGCTGTCTTGACTGGGAATCTAAGGATATTTTGTTCACTCATGGGAAACCGGCAAGTACGACTTAATTTACCAAATTATATTGGGCTAACTCCACGAGGTCTATCACGGTGCATGCTTCCCCGTGGTTTGTCTTATTATTGGGTAATCCACTTTCTGTTTTCTGTTCACCCTGGCTTGTCTATCCTCTTTTAATCAAATGAAAATAATACTGATTTGTTTAGTTCGTGTCTCCTGGTTGTATTTTTTTTCACAGAATCCACAAGCATTGATACATCTTTCGTTACGGCATGCCGGCGCCGGACATGGTTGTTATTCATGGGGTTTCCTAAACGAACATCGTAGGCCCCAACTAGTCGATGACAAAGAGCAAGAAAAAATTAAGGATTCTACACAAGTTCTGGGCATTGGCTCAGCGCTTATTGCAACGGTGGCATTTGGTGCAACTTTTGCCCTGCCCGGTGGTTATAGAGCCGATGACCACCCTAACGGTGGCACACCAACGCTCGCCGGGAGGTATACTTTTGATGCATTCGTGATGGCAAACACATTAGCATTCGTTTGTGCCTCCGTGGCTACCATCGGTCTAATGTTCTCTGGCATGGCAATGGTTGATTTGTCCGTCCGTGGAAAGCATTTCCGTATGTCTGTGTTCTTTGCGTCTAGTTCTGTCACAAGCTTGGGAGCTGCTTTTGCATTGGGTCTTTATATGGTGCTTGCTCCCGTCGCTCATAACACCGCCGTTGCAGTCACTGTGATTACTTTCCTTGTAATGCTCATCGGAATTATAGAACCTTTGCAAAAGCTTGAGGTTGCAAGAGCGCTGCGCGCTAGATTGGGTACTCGGATATGCTGGATAATAATACATCTTATTTTTGAGCTAATGTTCTTTGCATTGTGGCCCTTCATAATAATATTCGGCTGGGCAGCAATTTCAACCAAGTGTCAACACAACTGACTTGATGAAAAGGTAATCAGAGAGGTGGTGAAGATGGATGCCGGATTGGGTCAGCTGATCCAGTTGGTGCCTTACAAGAGTCTTCACCATTAATTTTACCGTATGTATTTTATCAGAACAATATTCGCGAGTTTCAGCATACTTTGCTGTGCTAATAACTATGTAAGCATTTGTTACCGCATTTCCCTGCAACTTTTATCATGTTGTCAAATGGAGAATATATGCACACACACTTCACAAAACTTGCAGAAGGTATACGCCGTTAACGTTATGTTACTGCTCTCCAATTACAATCACCAGATACACGCAGAACGCACTCCGGCAGCAGCGTTCTGACCGTCGGCGAATTACTTGCTGGTCACTTGAGGTTGCGGGACCCGATCGAACGTTTGGGAGCTGCGTGACGAGCATTACATGTATGACGAGCACGGAAGTTTCGACGCCCTCATTCGCCGCGTGGAGCAGACGGGACGGAGAACGCACGACGATGCTCGATCTCGACGGTGCCATCACCCTCAGCTACAGCTGATCCGTATCCTGTATTACGTAATGGTCACTGCGGCTGCTCGTTTCCATGTTAATTTGTGCACAAAGTGTTTGTTCACAGAAGCTACCCCTGCGTTTGTTCTCGGTCCGCTCACGCTCTGTTTTTGCGATCTGTCTCATGTACTCTGCAATGGCTTCAGTACACCCGTCAAAGGGGAAGAAAATTACATAGGACCCCGGTCCTTTACTCATCAAAAATTTCAAATACTGTACTTTTTCAAAAAATTTCTATAAAAATCTGTTGATTTCATCCATGTATCTAGACATAATAATTTGTACAAAGTAATATTTCTATATCCGAAATCATCTATAATAAATTTCAGAAAATTTCATAAAATTTTTATGGTGTGAACATGAATTATAAATTTTAAATACTGAGTTTTTTCAAAAGTTTTCTATAAAAACCCGTTGGTCCTATTTTTGTGTCTGGGCCTAAAAAATACACAAAGTAGCGTCTCTACATACCAAATCATTTATAGTAAATTTCAAGTAATTTCATAAAAATTTTATGGTGTGAATGTGGGTTAGAACTTCTAAATACCAAACTTTGTCAAAAGTTTCCTATAAATGCACTTGCACTTGCATGTAGTAGATGTAATACCACTGAATTGCAAAGGAGTAGTAGTGCAGTGTAATTGGACCAAAAAGCCCTTAGAGCCTTATCCAGCCAAGGCTAAAGGGGAAGGGCATAAAGGGAAGTGCACAGTGAGAGCAGTGGACAGCCAGCAAGCCTGCTTTTTTGCATCTGCCAGCTATCCCAAGCCGTGGCATGCTGCATGCCTGCCACCCCTGCCCTGCTGCCAAGCACCACCCAAGAAAAATATCCCAAGGCAGTCGCACCGCACAGATAAGGAAGAGGGAGCCGAGAGGAAAAGAGCAAGCAAGAGCAAGGGAGAAGAGGAAGACGAAGGCAAGGAGTGAGGGGCGTGAACGACATCCCTGTGCTAATCACGACAGCAAGATCACCGTCGACAGCAACCAGGGGGGACTATCCACGACCACCGAGAACCCCAACCTCATCCTCGCCCGGAGCCGCCCGACCGAGCGGCCGAGAGGAATGGGGAGCGTCGCCCGAACGAGAGGAAGGGAGAGAAGAAGGCGGAGGCGAGCGGGGGTCGGCCGGTGGTGAGCCCGAGGCCGGCGAGCCGAGCTCACCCGCGCGCCATCGCGCCGCCCAGAGAAGCACTCGGGTGCGGTCGCGCGCGTGAGAGAGAGAGAGAGAAAGGGCGAAGTGGCTGAGGCCGGCTCGACCGTAGGAAGTGAAGGGGAAAAGAAAGAAAAGAAAAAGGAAAGAGAGGAGAAAAGAAAAAAATATAGAGAAAGAAAAGAAAAAAGAGAGAGAAGGAGAAGGGAAAAGAAGAGAAAAATAAAAGAAAAGAAAATGGGATTGGTACCTGCGCGACGGGTTCTTAATCCCGGGTGTTTTGCCCGAGTCGGGTCAGGCACGTAGAATCGTCGCTGTTCGCTTAAGTCCTGGTTTTTGATTCGATGCATTGAGTCGGGTTGACGTTTGTACAGGTGAAGGTCCTGAGCCGACGCCGTCTGCACGTCTCTTCGCTCCTTTTGGTTAACAGGCAAGTGCATGATAAAGCAGTAAATTTGGGTAGTGGTTACTGTTAGATGAATGATGGTGCATTGCTTATCATGTTGTGGTAAGTTAATTATTTTTGGATGCATGTTGAGAAATGATGAATAACGATTGTTGAAATATGACATGTTGATATGCATAAATGGAGAGCTTGCATTGCATGCATGTCATGAAAAAGAGATAGTGTTGTGGTATCATGGGTCCACTTTGTGTGGACACTCCACGGGAGTGGAGATTGAGGTCCCCGTATGAAAATGACGGGCTACTGTGGTCCCCGTATGAAAAAGGACGGGCTTGAGATCCCCGCATGGAAACATGGCGGGCCTGGGTGAGCATCGACGGGTACTCGCTCTGCTATACCGGTATAGGCTAAAGAGAAAGGAAAGAAGTGCATGTGCATATGCATCATGATTAGTTGATGATCATTTTGAGATTAGATGGAAACGAGTGGGGAATGAAACTGTGATGGTGCTAGACTAATTCGTAAACCTGTTATTTTCTGTTTTGCTTTGTGCTTACTGAGTCAGTGGACTTACCCTTGTTTTATTGTTTTTAGGTGATCGTTGATGTCGGCATGCTCGGGCGGGAGTAGCACATAAATAATCTTCACAAATCAGCAGCACTCCTTGTACCACCTTTTGTCAGTGTATGCTAGCCTCTACTAGGCTGCTAGAGTATGGGCTAAAAAAAACTTTGTTGTTTCTAATCGCTGCTACCTAAATATGTTTAGTATGGATCTTCTGGTAATTGGAGGTAAGAATTTGCATTAGTGGTAGCATTCTGGGCCCAGAGGAGGGGCGGGGTGTTACAGTAGATCAGTAAAAAATGGGTTGACAATAGGTTTGAAAATGGGTTTCAACTTGTTTCAACCATTTGGGTTGGGTTGGGTTCGGTTCGGTGAAAATTGGTGCCTTTTGGGTTGTATTGGGTGGGTTTTGAGCTTCTTTAAGTGAGGATTATGTTTTTTTAAAAAAAAATCGGTAAGAAAACTATCCGATATGTTGATAAGCAGTAGAAAAAAACAAAAAAGGAACATAATAGTCACCCTATTGGAAAACTCCACCGGCAAGTAGCCACTAGCATCATGCCATACAACTCTCATACACAGTATATCATGTAGCTAAGGAAAGAACAACAGATCCAACCTATCTATACACTAAAGCTTATAAGCGAATTTTAAGCTAGATACAGAGGACCATAGTTACGGAGCTCAGTTAGAAGCGTGGGTGCTGCTTTTGCATTGGAGGCACATCTGGTTCAGTGATGCTTGTCCGGGTCGCACGCAAGACTGCTATTACCGGTTGTGTTTTCACCTCTGCTGCGCTAGCTACTCTACGGAAATAAAGAGGTTCGTAAGCTAGACTGCCCTGAAATGAGAGTAATGGGCCGCGCCAAGTGCGCTCGCTTCTAGGCACATCCATCCAAGAGAGGTGGCTGATGCCCCGAACCGTTCGGGAGCACGACCTGCTGCAGGCGAAGCAGGGCCGACAGTGCGTGGGGTGGGGGTTGCACTGCAAGCCCGCACAAACTGAGTCGTGTGGTGGGTGTCGCCACGGCGAAATAACGGGAGTGATACAGTGAGTAGCTACAGTGTAGTAACACGATTTAACATGAATGCTACCAGATGTAAATTGAAATAGGCATATCCCCTGCAACGGTTGCACGAGTTGATCACTCCAACCACCAGTCCAAATTACTTCTCATTTTCCTTTGTAAAATCACTTTCATTTTTATCTTAGAGAGCGCATACCAATGCGGTGATAATTCATCCCTCCCAGCAACATAATGCAAACCACACTTGTACTACTGTTTGAAATGCATCCTGCATTCCAAACGGAACCTTGGGGAAGAAATTTGCTTTTGTTGCTCTCAAAACAACGAAGACATTTTAGAAAGATATTTTTTGAGAATATTATTTTAGGATGGTATTACGTACAAAGTATGGGCCTGTTTGGCAACGACTGCGGCTTATGACTTTTTGCTGAAATTTTTGAATTTTGGTTGTTTACGATACAGATTACGGAGAGAGATACTCACTTGCGATTTTGAATAGTACAGATATTGGACTTTTAATGTGTATATCGTTTAACTTGTATACCCTGTTTTGAGAAAATACTCCGTTTGAAAATTAGGTACTGTAGCAAAAGTCAAAAACTACCAGCTCGGAGGAAAAGAACAGGCCCTATAACAAATGACAAGTAGCAACACACCAGCACTAATTTGGATATTTTTTTTTGTAACTTATGGCTTATTTTGCACTATAACTGTTGGTGGCTTTTTGGTATAATTAAGTTTTAAAGATTTAAAAATAGAAAAAAGGCTAGCCTATCACAGACAATGCAAATGAATACGGGAAAAAAAAAGAAAAAGACAAAAAAGCCCTAAAATAAAAAAACCTGAAAAAAAAAACAAAATTAAAGAATAGTGAAATGAAGCCAAAAACCAGATGAAACCAAACGAGCAGGGTAGATAGTATTTTCGTTACATGAAACAAAAATCACATTTAAACTTTTCTGATAAGAAAAGGATAATCTAAAACAAGTACAATCCATAAGAGAGGGGAATTCGCTGAAATGGTTTATCCATTTCGCCACTACCTTTGGTGCCTCCACTTCAGATATGCTGGCCAACCAAAGATAATTACGTAGGACCAAAACGGCTTAAAAAATTCCAGAAAGATCCACCCGCCTAATGTCAAGCACGCCCGAAATCCCACCCTTGCACGTAATATTAGTACCTTGAGAAGCATACGCTCAACATGTGCATGACCATAGAGCAATGCAGCAAAACATATCACGCAGACAAGAATGGCAGTCTTGTGAGCAACTGGGGCAAGCACCATGTATAAACCAAATGCAAAGGCAGCAACGAAGCTTCTGATTGAACTCCACACCAAGCGCTGAGATGAATTGAGGTACTTCAAGCGGACCTCGTAGTCAACTTTAGCCATCCCTGAGTACGTGAGAGAAAAGGTAGCGAGCAAGGCGCAAATGAATGCCAACGTGAGTGCCACAATGAAAACGTCAAAAGTGTAAGTCCCGGCAAGTGTTGGTGTGCCTCCGTTAGCTTGCCCATAGGCGTTGTAACCTCCAGGCAAGTTGAAAGCTGCTGCAAATGTAGCCGTCGCAATAAGTACGGAGCAAATGCCCAGAACTTGTGTCGCCTCTGTCAGGGTCTTTGAATCCTCTTGTTCATCACCCTTCTGGTCGTCATTTTTTGATTGTGAATCTTCTTCTTTCTCACCAACCATTTTGCAGATGCACTTTTCCTTTCTGTGGTCTTGATGAGAGTATCCGGGCTGTGCATTAACAAGGCTTAATGATTGAAGCATCCAAATTCGTTGGTTCTGCAAGAACATTAGGAAGTGTGAACGAGACAAGCCGCTATGATGTTCTTATACCCGTTTGGGATCAATTTGGAAGAAAAAAAGGAGAAAATCAAAAGAGTTTATTACCAATCCATGGTGAAGACGTTTGGGTCTTCGTCTCAATGAAATGTCTAGAGGAGTTAGTCCCTCATTATTCAAACAATTAATTTCTACTTTCGGGTTCATCAATAGTAGGAAAAAAGCCCACATATTCCCAGCCTGTACAGCCAGGTGTAATGCGGTGTTCCCATCATTGTCCTGCATATTCATAAAACCAGACGCCGAAAGTGATCTTAGACGCGCAAATCGGATGATATAAGGCCTATTCCTCTCGACAGCCACATGAAGGAAGGTCCTTCCTCGAGCATTGAGCAAATTGGCGCACTCGGGACTCTTTTTGAGCAAAATGTTGAGTACATGGAACCTGCCAGTTGAGGCAGCAACATGGATGGGGAAAACTCCCTTGTTGTCCGGCTGATATGCCGACGATTTGTTGGCACCCATTAGCATTGCAGTTAGTCCATTCATGTTCCCTATCAGTGAAGTTAGTCCATCCACGTTCCCGAATAAGTAGCGAAACCGAATAAAAAAACGAGCAAAGAATATTTTCACAATTGGATTATTTGGAGTTTCCAGTGACGCAGCAAAATGAAGAGGCGTCCGGCCATGTTTGTCACCCTTTTCGGCAAGGCCCTTGTTCCATCCCAACAGCATTCTCGTTGTCTCTGCAAATGTGAAGTGTTCTTTTTACCAAAAACGAACTGATTAAACCCAATACATTGTAAAGACAAAACCGACTGCAGAATCGCAATCCAAAGGGTATGCTTGGAATTTGTTCTTGAAATTCGAAATACATGATTAATATGGCAAACATATATGCAAAAAAGCTATGGCGTTAGCTCGTTCTATGTTCTCTGTGTATAGAGCTAAACCGATATCGAAGTCGGGCTAGAGGAGATATATATATATATATATATATATATATATATATATATATAAACAATTTTAAACTGCATTTTATAAAATACAACAGTATGTGAGAGAAAATGCAACAGTATAGTTGAAATTAAAATGCCACCATAAACTTGTGCAATAATACTGGAATATCCTTTTAAGATCCAGGATATATATATATATATATATATATATATATATATATATATATATATATATATATATATATTTTAAGGTTTGAATAGAAACCGTAATGGGAATAGTTACAGATATGCCCCTGCAAGAAATAAGTGCCCAATCTACCGTTGTTCCTACATAAGTCTCGAAGGCAAATAATTAATAAGGATCTAAGAATTGATGTGTGCACATAGAATCCAATCCCGGAAACACATTATCCAAAATCGAGCATCATAGATATATGTGTGGTATCAAAATGGTACTTACCTTCACTTCGAAGAACTGCAGCATGCAAGGCATTTTGTCCGTTTGGCCCAGAGTAGGACAGCTCCTTATCATTTTCATACAGCGATCGTGCAACGTCGACATGGCCTAACAAGATGGCCAGATACAACGGCGAAGTGTCGTCGTTCGGAACTCGAGCTAACTCAGGATCTGCCAGCATCAGCTTGCTGATCAGATACTTGTCGGCAAGGCGGACCGCCTCATGCAAGGCCGTCTCATGGCGATTGTTTTGTTTCTCCAGAAGCTTCTTGACCTTCTGTTTTGTCTCATGGCCATCATCATCTCCAACTAACCTGATGAGATGAGAGACCATCGTAACACTCCCGGCCCTGGAGGCGCAGTGCAGGGGCGTGTCGCCATTGTTGTTTTGCGCTTCCAGGAGGTGTTCGGCCTTGCTGTAGATCAGGCTTGCGCTCTCTAAGAACATGCCGTCGTCTCCACTGGCCGCTGCCACATGGAGGGCGGAGTCTCCCTGAAAAGTGGCTCCCTCCAGGAGCGACGTCGCTGCAGTAGAGGACGCAGGCCGATCAACTTCAACGACGATTTGAGTGGCCGCCGCAGTTGGCGCTGCTGGCCCATCTCCGCCGTTCCCCTCCAGGAGCGACGTCGCTGCAGTGAAGGACGCAGACCGATCAACTTCAACGACGATTTGAGTGGCCGTCACAGTTGGCGCTGCTGGCCCATCTCCGCCGTTCCCCTCCAGGAGCGACGTCGCTGCAGTGAAGGACGCAGACCGATCAACTTCAACGACGATTTGAGTGGCCGCCGCAGTTGGCGCTGCTGGCCCATCTCCGCCGTTCCCCTCCAGGAGCGACGTCGCCGCAGTAGAGGACGCAGACCGATCAACTTCAACCACGACTTGAGTGGCCGCCGCAGTTGGCGCTGCTGGCCCATCTCTGCCGTTCAGAAGCTCGTGTAGCCGCTGGAGATCGCCGCCACGTGCGGCCAGTAGCAGCTCGGGGTCCATGACCACCGCAGGCTTGCACTCGCAGCCAGTCTCTTCTGTCGGCGGCTGAGGACGTGTGACCTGCGCGGTGGCAGCAGGGACGTCCTCAGTTGCCGCGGCCGCCGGATGCGGCGCTTTATCTTCCTTGTTCGACGCCATCCTCCCGTCCCGCGTGCTGCAATGCACGCCGTCCCTCGTTGGAAACTTGGGTATGCTCTGTGTAGTGAAGCTACTCCCTAAATAATTGTACGTTCAACTGATGAGATTTATGCTCTCTCCACCTTCTTTTCTTTATTTAATTCTATTCTTTCCCCTTTGGACTTTATAGTGACGGATAAACTCTCTTTTTTTATAATATGTACGGCATATTAGAATTCCCACCTATGTCCTACTAGCTTGAAATTTCTCTGTTTATGAGTTTCTGATTTGTTTATTTCAATGCCTTTTATCTTGTATATACTTCATTTATGTATAAAAAAGGATAAAGTAAAAATAAAAAACTCGAACGAAATTTTTTTAATTAAATCATCTTAAAGTATCTTATAAATTAGTATTTATGTATATTAAAACGATAAATAAATATAATACAATTGTTTACATGGTATATTATAAATGGAAGTATGTACCCTAGCTGCCCATCTCCGTTGTTCCCTGCTGCTGCTCAGTCTGTGGGAGCCCGTATCCACTGGAAGCTTGTATCCGACGAACCAATCACATCAAGCCGCCATCATGCTCAGTCTGCGTCGTGCCTCCATTGTCGTGCTCGGCGACCTCAGTCTATGTGGGCCATATCGTCGTCGGTCGAAACATGCAGCAGGCCTTCCTTGTGCGCGTAGAAGAGAGTGAGCCCATGCCCCATGGTGCAGTTCACCTACCGCGGTGACGACTAATATATATCTGCACAACGTGGGTGGCGAGCAGCCGGCCGCCGCGGCCATGAACAGCCCTTATGGCCTTCCGAATCGTACATCTCCTCCGCATACCTCTTTTTCGTAAAGAGCCCGATGGCACCCACGCCGAGACGAACCCGCCTGAGGCCTGACCATGTGGAACAAGGCGATGGCTCCAAGGTTTAGTTAGCATGCCATAATTAATCTATGACACAAACAAAAAACACTTATGTTAACTATATGCCATAACAAAGATAGATCGATATGTTATTACTCTTAATTTGGGCACTTTTATCGAGATGATGAAGTTAAAAAAACATGAGAAAGCTCCGTTCATATCTTTTTAGAATCTGCCCCCAGACCTCAAAGTAATGCTAATCTCCTTGCACTCTAAGCTGCCATGCATGTATAACTTATTGTTAGAATCTGCTCCGGTTTGTTACTTGCGAGTTGCGACAAAAAGAGATTATTGGAGAACTCTGTCTCATCTAGTCCAAGTGACGATGGTGGAGGCGGACATCATGCTAATCGTGGGGCAGACGTATGTCGTGCAGGGCGGCTGCTTGTAAGCGAAGTTTAGTGCCAACGACACTGACCGGCCGTGTTGACGTGGACATCATGATGCACGAAGATGACGACGAAACTCGTGGGCTGTACGGGACCAAGTTGACGGCCAGGAAACGCTTGCTGCACCAAGAGCGACAGCGACACGCCTGTCATCAGGGGCGAAACCGAGGGAGAGACTTAGTAAGATTTAAACATCATCTTCCCTCGACGGCAGAACCCCCCGGCGGACCCTCCTCCTCCGACGAGAGCAGCCGGCCGACGGCGACAATCACAGCTTAATCCTCGGCGACGGCTTTAAGCCCAACAAACAACAAAAAAACTAAAACTTCAAGTGGCAGCCCGTAAAGAGACCCAGCAAATTATTTTATTAGCCCACCAAAACATCCACTTCCCAGACGGCGACAGATCTAGAGCCCAGAGGAGACACAAAGCACACAAAGCACACAACAAAGCACACAAAGCACACAAAGTCAGATATGGTATCAGAGCAACTCAATAAAGTATAAGTGAATTGTCCATCTTTCCTCATCAGCTTAAACTTTTGGATGTATTGGTTGATGTATGCAACTCAATAATGAGAAGCTCCGTACATGTGAGTCCCCTTAACGCTGCATGCATCAAAATGTGTCCTGCACACTTGTGATCACTTCCCTGCACTCGATTGGGTTGTCATACACAAGAACTCGTCACGTCGCTGTCTTCCTTCCCTGTGACAGATTATTATAGATATTACGGTATAAGCATATTTTTAGATTTAATTTCAACCAAATTTAATATATATTCAATATATTTTCAACAAAATATGAATGACATAAATTGCATAAAACTACATAATTCTATATTGTCATTCATACCCATGTAAATATTCAAAGAATATAAACACCAATGTGCTGAAAACAACATGACAATCTGTCCTCTAAACAAACAAACAATTAAATCTAGCATATAACCAATTAATTGTTTTAACATTGCTCTCAGAACAGAGTTGCACAAGTTGATTAAACTCGGCCTTCTCATGTCAATGTCAATCTCTTCACAAATGATCTGATAACTAAAATCAGAGTTTGAGCTCTAGATACTTTCCTACTGACAGAACGAGCATACACATGTATTTCAGTTTAGATGTTCACATGCAAGAATATAACAGACCACATTCTCTCAGTTTTTTAGATCATAAGCAGCAGTCAATAGCAGTTCACAGCAATAACCTGAATTGAATCAGAACTGAACAAAGAAATTGCTGTGCATAAATAATCTGGACTAAACAGAACCGAACAGAGACTACTGCATAATCAGCAAATTCAGTTGCATATTAACAAATATTCTCAACAAATATACAACAGGCTACGACACAGTAAGTGGAACCAAACTACTAGACCTCAAATCTGATTCTTTTATCAAGATCACAATCAGTGTTCGACTTGTTCATCACAGAGCAAGAACCGATCCCACACGACATATAGCATTTCAAGTATTTGAGCTTTAAGACAGAAATTAAAGAACAAATACAACTGCAGCTAGATGAAGATGAACCAAATACTCACGGTGCAGACGGCACTCAAAGCCGTCCAGACGAGTACCAAATCGGTGAAGAACACAAGAACAGGGCAAGGCGTACTGAAGAGTACTGTCCCAGAAAACCTATCACTCCTCTGTGCCGATGAAGAAGAGAAGTGTGGTTGACGAAGATACAGAGCCCTCTCCAACCTCGGATGCCCGACGCCGGAGTCGAAGGTT
Source organism: Bonia amplexicaulis (assembly GCA_036346245.1). NCBI lineage: Eukaryota > Viridiplantae > Streptophyta > Magnoliopsida > Poales > Poaceae > Bonia > Bonia amplexicaulis. The sequence goes on along the minus strand of CM070759.1, from coordinate 8,300,481 downwards.
AGGGTAGCGTCGCACAAGACCTCAATGAACGCACTGGCCGAGTGCGTTCAAGAACAGCAGAGAGCCGTCACCCCCTTCGTCCCTCTCCTCGGATTAGTCTTCAGCCTCCCGATTCCACTCACCCCACAGAGGCGGTTGAAACCAGAAGCAAAGGACCCCAATCGGAGATGGTGCCGAAGCCTCCAACCTCCACACCACACCCCCCAAACCATCCGCCCAGATACTTAAGTAAGTTGGGGTTTTTGGGAACATAAAATATCTATGTCAAAATATACCAATCATTTTCATCATAACTTCCTAAATCAGTTTCTCATGATTTAAATGTAATGTTTTGGAGCATTTTTGGTGCCCCCGAATATCTAAGAAATACTAAGCATGGCGAATAGTTGTAGACTTATTTTCGAAAGTTCTAACATTATAGTTTTCACTAAGGTGACAAGGCTCAGATATTCAAGGGTTTCAAATGACAGTAATATTAACAAGTGCACTAATATTAATGGGTGTATAACTAGCAACTTGAAATCGAACATAAATTGACACATAAAATAACAGCATGCAATTTGATAATTTAAAACGGAAATAAATTTGCATAAATGTAGGTTTAACATGATCAAAGTATTGACTTGCCTTGATCATAGTGGTCCTGGTCGTGATCATCGAGGGTTGATTCGGCTTCGGCTTCTTCTTCCTAGGCCTCATACGCTATTTTTACATTGCACAAAAATTTGAATAAAAATTAGCAAACCAAACAAATTCTCACCAAAAAACCAAATGAGCTTCAAAAGTTATTGTTTCGGTTCCACTGGATAGAGGTTGAATATAGATGAATTTAGAAATTTATTTCACTCAATTTAGAGTTAAATTGAATAAGTTATGCCCTTTTAAAGTTCTCAGTTTAAATAAATCCTGAGAGACCATGTGGTGGTCATCCCGTGTGTATGATGAGTAATTGACATCGGCTTAGGGAAGTCGAGTTTGAGTTGGTTGGTTCGGACCATGTCGTTGCGCGGTGCAACGGGCTAGGTCGAACTTGGTCAAACCTAGTTGTTTGGGTTTAGGTTGCATATTCTGATGACTCGACAGGTTGATCTCTATTTACGCTTTCATGTATCGAACGGTGCTATTTGATGCATTTCTTGTCTGTGTGTCTGCAGGACGTCGAGACGGAGTCGTGGCGAGACACGAGGTGACCGGACTAGGCGCAGGTGGCGCTGAGGTCAGAACGGTCGTGATGTGTCGAAGACGACGTGGACTCGAGGTGGTTGCGGGCGTGCGAGGCAAGGGCGCGAAGCTTCCGGAAGGTGCGGGGAGGCGAAACGGGAATTTCGCAAAACTGCAAAAACGGGAGCGGGCTCCGTTGGATTTAGCGGGCGTAACGGGGCGGAGACCCGTTAGCCAAGGCTATAAATAGGATTGGAGGGGCTGCATACCCCTCAACCCACTTGAGAGAAGATTAGGGTTTATACTAGTCAAAAGAGGCTTTGGGAAGGTTGTTTTCCTTTAGCTCTTTAGTTGGTGTGAGTTGTTGGAGGCAGAGGTGTGCTCCCTGCTTGTCCCCTCTCGATGGTTTCCTGAGGGAGTCCTGTTCTTGGTTGTCTCCCTGCGTGTGTGTTTGTGAGATGAGTTCTTGAGTTCTTGTTGTATGGAGATGGTTGCAATCCCTGTGTAATCATTCCTCTGAAAGCAAGTATTTGTGGGGTTGAATCAATTTGAGAAGGGATGTGCTTGAGCATTTGCCTCTTTGTGCCTTTCTGTTCGTTGTTTGTTTTTCTGCTCATTTTGTTTTGAGATGATTTCTTGAGAAGATAGCTACTGATTCTTTGCTCTATGAGGGGAATAAGTCTCAAGATCTTTTGGTCAATTAATACCCAAGAGAAAAATGGTAGAATCAGAGAATCTCCCATTTCGCACTCATGAGCATCATTTCCTCTGTTTTTCACTGTTCTAGGGTTTTGAGACAGGGGTAGTTTGATTCTCTTGATTTCCTTTCAAAAGATGGCTTGAGGTTTGGAGTTAGAAGTCCTGAGATCATTGCTAAGTTGAATGCAAAAGTTCATAAGCAAAATATTCAAGATTTGTGAGCAATTTGGAAATCTGTCCATACTCAACTCTCTTTTCAGTTTATTACACAAATCTTGATTCCCTGCTCTTTCTAATCATTTCCCCTGAATCCTAAAGTCTCTATGCTATTTAGAATGAAGTCCAAATTAATTATCATGAGAAGAGCAGTGTTTGGTTAATCATCATCTTTGTTTTGTGGTTTCTGTAGTATTCAGTGTATGTGCTGTTTTCGGGGTGCTGCTGCAGATTTCGGTTAAAATCTTCAGTTTCAGGTTCAAGTTTTTGCTGCAGCAGGCAGTGTTTTCTGTGTCGGCTTGCTTCAGTATTTCTCCTCTGCTACTTACTGCAGTTTTAGTTCTTCAGGCTCTGAGTTATTTCCTGCTGTTTTGCTGCAGTTTTCAGTCCAGTTTTCAGCCACTTCTTGCTGCAGTTTTTCAGTCAAATCTGCTGCTGTTTTCAGCCCTTTTTGCTGCTGTTTTGCTGCTGAAAATAGTCTGTTTTCAGTCCAGTTTTCAGCCTCTTCTTGCTGCAGTTTTCAGTCCAGATTTCAGTGAAATTCTTCTCAGTTTTCAGTGACTGCAGCATGCAGAATTCAGTTTCTAATTTCAGTTTTCAGTGAGCTGCAGAATTCAGATTTCGGTTTCCTTTTTCTCTGGTTCTTTCGGCAGCAGCAGTATAGGTTCAGTCTTCGGCAGTTTTCCCTGCGCAAATACTTCTTCTCCTGCTGCAGTCAGTCAGTAGCAATTCATTTTTCCGGTAGATGCTACAGTGATTGCTGGTTTCAGTTATTCTCTGTTCAGATTATTCAGTTGCTCTATCTCCTCTCGGCTGGTTATTTCCTTGACAGTTTCTCAGTATTCTTTGACTATCCGTTTTGCTGCACTTTGCTAGCTGATCTTGGTGAACAGCAGCCAGCTGCAATCTTGGCAATACTTGCTGATTCGACAATATGCAGTTATTCACACTTTCAGTTTTGTCTCTATGCTGTCTCCTTGATTCTTGTTCTAAAAATCAGATTTCTTGCCTAAGTTCATATTAGTATCTTAGCTTCACCTTTTTGGCTGCTATATTCTCTCTTCATCTACTGTAGTTTTCAGTAGCTTCAAATATTTGCTATCAGAGAAGATCACTTTAATTGAATACTTTGGGGGCAAATTTTTGAAGGCATCATTCACCCCCCCTCTGTTGCCATATCCGATCCTACAATTGGTATCAGAGCCGGTTAGCTCTTCTTCATAGATCTTAACCGGTCTCAAAGAGCCATGGCAACAGACAAGTATTCCACCAAGCCGCCCATTTTCGATGGCCTGGATTACCCCTTCTGGAAGAGCCGAATGGAAACATATATCCAGGCTCAGGGGTATGCCATTTGGCGGACGGTGAAAGTACAATTTGTTGTTCCTACCGATGAGAACATCAATGCCGGGAATATGGCTGATGTTGAGGCAAACGCAAAGGCGAGGAACATCATCATACAGGGACTGAGCAGAAGCGAGTTTGATCGCATCTCTCACCTGCCGTCCGCTCACGACATCTGGGTGACCCTCGATGCATACCATGAGGGCACCTCCCAGATCAAGACGGTTCGACAGACCGGTTCAAGCGAATACTGACAAATTTGAGATGCTTGTCGGTGAATCCTCGACGAGTGCTTTTCTCGGTTTCACAAGATCTTGAGCAACCTCCGGCCGTCGGTCTCACATACTCCGACTCGGATAACGCTCGTCAGATGCTTTCTGCACTCGATCTTATGGTTTGGGAAATGAAGGTGACCACCATCAAGGACACCACGGACCTCTTGACCCTGACTCTTGATGCGCTTTACTCGCGCCTCAAGACTCACGAGATTGACATAGTCTCTCGTCGGTCGAAGTCTCAGTCGATGGCTCTAATCACTGATCCCACTGCTGCTTCTGGTTCTTCTGCTGACTCTCTTGGCGGATTCTCCCTATCTGCTCTCTGTGATGTAACTGATGATCAGTTAGAGCAGTTAGAGGATGAACAACTGGCCCTCCTAGCTCGGAAGTTCTCCCATGCTTACAAGAGAAGGAGGGACGGAAAAAGAAGAGGACCAGTGATTTGCTTTGAGTGTGGTGGCCCCAACCACATTCGAGCAAGCGCCCCAAGCGGGGAAGGGCAAAAGCGACTACTGGCTCGGGCAAAACGACGACATCAACAAGAACCGCAACACAAAGCCCCGGCTCGGGCGCAAGGCAAGAAGAAGTTCGCAACCGGAAGGCCAAGAAGCTCTTCCACCGCGTCCTCACCGCCTTGACGACCTCGACCTCGGTGAGGTAGAGGGATGGAGCGACGACGACGGACGGGGACCTAGAGCCCAAGGATGGCGGCAACGACTTCTCGGCATGTGCTTCATGGCCCTTGAGGCGAGATCGTGACAATGAGCTCTACTCCGACTCGGACGGTATGTCCCACCTACGATCAGCTCAATCATGCTTTTCTTAAGCTAGGTGGTTTCATGCTAGAGCTAAGTCTAGGTGTACCGAGTTAGAAGGAAGTAGATAGACATCACGGAGCTTACTTCACTTATATCTGTTCCTCCGTGACGATGTGATACATGCATTGCCTTGCTTGGAGATATGGAGAAACTAAGGATCTCGCATGATAGTGTGTCCTCCGAGCTTGATATTGTTAAGGTGGAGAATGTTAGTCTGCTTGCTGAATTAGAATTGAGTAGGATGGCTGTTACCCTACTTACTACTGATGAGACTATTTCTCCCACCTCATGTGAGGATAAGGACACTGCTGCTAGAGGACCTTATACCATGCTACTTGATTTGCCCGAATCTTGCGAAACTTGCAATAATCTGAAGATGAACTTAAAACGGGCAGACCATAAAATTGCTGAATTGCGTGCTTCCTGTTAGAGCCTATTGTTTCTTGCACAAACCGTCCTAAGTTAGCTCTTGAACTTGAATCGTCTCAAAAGCAGTTTCAAGAAATGATTGACTACAATAAGAAAATGGCTCAGTATGCTTCTAAGGCTCCTGTTAGCTCACCATGCAAAGATTGTGATAAACTAAAATCTGATTTGATTGCTTTAGATGAAAAATGTGTGAAGCTAACTAAGGACCTTCTAGAAAAATCACATCCTCCTTGTGCTTTACGTCTTTGAGGTGTTGCAAAAGGATAAGGACATGGTAGAGACGTTTAGGAAGAGTTACGAGAACCAAATGGCTAGGATTAGGGCTGCACCACTGTGTCCTCTGAAGCCCTCAAGGTTGAGGTGGCCGTGCATAAGGAAAAATACGCACGTGCTATTCGCTTTTCTTCTGTTGGTTCTTCTTCCTCTCCTCCTGTTGTTCTTTCTTCTTCTACCTGCTCCTCTTGCACCTCTCTCTTTCGGGAGTGTCAGTACCTTATGAACACTCTCGAGAAATTTGTAGGAGGCAAGAAGAATCTCAATCTTATTCTAGACCAATCAAAGATTTGCAAGTTCAAACAGGGTCTAGGATATGATCTCCGTGAGGATGTAAGGAAACATCCCCCTGTCGTGCTCAAATCTGTAGCCGCAGGTGTGATTGAGGTCAAGCCCAAGAACAAGAAAGTTCAATTTAAATCAGCGGGCTTTGTCCAAGGGATTTGACGACAAGGTGATTTCACTGCGACTTCGCCCCTCGGAATGGCAGTATCATTGCACCTTCATCGGAAGGATGTGCATTTGTTTGACCATTGCTTCAAGCGCGCCAAGATCGCGCGAAGAGACCATGTTGAGTCTCTTAGGCGTATTCAGGGTCAGCCCCAGACCTTGAGTGCACCTAAGACCAACAAGAGGTCTAGGTTTGCTACTGTTGGTAGCTTTGGGCAGCACCAAGGACTTGGTTTTTCTGAGTCTTCTGTTTTTCGTCCTCGTGCTCCCTCTGGTCGTGACTTCCGCCGTCCTGAGGATAGATCTCGTTTTCCCCGTCGAGATGCCTACCCGCGGCGTGATCAGTCTGTTGCCGGTGCACCGACTCGCTCGTCCGTGCACTCGGACCCGGCAAGAATGCTTCAGTGCTGCTCACGGACCTTCGCTTCTTTGAGCGACGGAGGCGTGGGGTAGTTAGAGGTCGATGGTGTGCGACTACTTCTTACGCTCGACGTGTGACTCAGTATTGGGTTCCAAAATCTATCTTGATTTATCCCAGTACTGAGACTTTGCTCTCTTGTTGACTCAGGTTCGCCGGGCAGGGAAGGGAAAGGTTTGGTTTGTAGACTCCGGGTGTTCACGACACATGACCGGAGATTCACGTTGGTTTTCTTCCTAGCCCGAGCTTGGTGATGAGACTATCACCTTTGGAGACTCTTCGTGCGGACGAGTCATCGCCAAAGGTCTTGTCTTGCGTTAATGACTCATTTGTTTTAAAAGATGTTGCCTTGGTGAGTAAACTGCATTACAATTTGCTTTCGGTTTCTCAGCTTACTGATGACGGTTTCGAGGTAAGTTTTAAGAAAAACGCCTGCAAAATTGTTGATTCTTCGGGTAGTCTGGTTTGCGGGATTTCTCGTTATGGGAGGATCTTTCGTGCTGATTTTATTGAGTCTTCTGGTGATCCTCTCCTGTTTGGTTGCTTCTGAGTCCCGCGACCTTTCCTTCTGGCATAGGAGACTTGGTCATATTGGCTTTGATCATTTGACCCGAGTTAGCGGTCACGATCTCATTCGTGGTCTGCGAAACTCAAGATGGTCAAAGATCTTGTTTGCGCTCTATGCTTGACACGGCAAGGTGGTTGCCGCTTCTCATCCTCCGGTCCACGATTACTATGACCGATGCACCGGGACAGCTGCTCCATATGGATACAGTTGGACCAGCTCGAGTGCAGTCAGCAGGAAGGAAGTGGTATATTCTTGTCGTAGTCGATGACTTCTCAAGGTATTCTTGGGTGTTTTTCTTGGCCTCGAAGGATGAGACGTTTACACATTTCCGAGGTCTTTTCAGTAAGCTTTCTGTTGAGCTTCCAGGTGCCTTACGAGCGATCCGCAGTGACAATGGCACGGAGTTCAAAATTCCTACTTTGAGAGTTTACGTGGTGAGGCAGTGTAGAGCACCGGTTCTCTTCTCCATCGTCCCTCGGCAGAATGGCGTTGTAGAGAGGAAGAATCGTACCTTGGTCGAGATGGCGGGGCGATGCTTGATGAGTACTCTACACGCGGAAGTTTTGGGTGAAGCTATAGCCACCGCGTGCCATGTTTGACGAGTTTTCTTGGGCACATTTGCACCGCACTTCTTATGAGTTGAGATACGGGCGAAAGCCCAGTGTTTCCCATTTTCGTGTGTTTGGTTGCAAGTGTTTTATTCTTAAGTCTGGGAACCTAGATAAGTTCGAGTCACGATCTTGTGATGGACTCTTTCTAGGCTACTCGACTTCTTGGCGAACCTATAGGGTGCAGGCTGAGTCTAGCAAAATAGTAGAAACACGTGAAGTGACTTTCGATGAGGCGGTCCGGACTAGGCCCGATATCTCGAGTTCACTAGAGCGATCGAGACCATCTTTGTGGATGATGAGGATGATGGAGATGAGGGTTGTCTACGATCCGGTCCCTCTTCCACCTCTTGAGGTGCCTTCTTCCACCACACCTCGAGGTGATCGGCCCTTACCTTCGCTTCTTACGGGCTAGTGGCTCTGTTCCTACCCGTCGGTAACGAGGTAGAGGCCACTTCTTCATCTCATCCAGACCTCCCGGACATATCCAAAATCTCATCCTTGAGCGGATCATTGGAGACCTTTTGAGCGAGTTACTCGCTCAAAATCTGCATGTCACTCTTTTGTCTCCATTCGCCTTTGTTGCCTCCTTGAGCCCAAAGACATTTGTCATGCTCTATCGGCGAGTCATGGGTCAATGCCATGCATGAGGAGCTAGAGAGTTTCGAGAGAAACAAGGTCTGGACGCTTGTTGAGCCTCCTCGAGATCACAATATCATTGGAACCAAATGGGTGTTCAAGAACAAGCAAAGTGAGGATGGGGTAGTCATTGAAACAAGGCTAGGCTGGTTGCAGGGGGTACTTTCGCGGTTGAGGGTGCGGATTTCGAGGAGACCTTTGCCCACGTAGCTCGTCTTGAGGCCATTAGAATTCGCTTGCCTTTGCGGCTTCTAAAGGTTTCAAGCTTTACCGATGGACGTCAAGAGTGCCTTTCTCAATGGCTTCATTGAGGAAGAAGTCTATGTCGAACTGACCTCCGTGTTTCGAGAACCCTAAATACCCTAGTCATGTCTTCAAGCTTTCCAAAGCGTTGTATGGACTTAAGCAAGCCCCTAGAGCTTGGTATGAGAGGCTTAAGTCCTATCTATTGAGACATGATTTTGAGATGGGTAAAGATGACAAGACCTTGTTCATTCGTCGGCTTGCAATGACTTTACGCTCGCCCAAATCTATGTCGATGACATCATCTTTGGCGGCTCTTCTCATGCTCTAGTTTCACGGTTCTCGGATGTCATGAGCACCGAGTTTGAGATGAGCATGATGGGTGAGTTGACTTTCTTCCTTGGCTTCCGGATCAAGAAGACTCGGGAGGTACCTTCTTGCATCAAGGCAAGTACACCGTGACCTCTGAGACGTTTCGACATGAGTGATGGAAAGGTGTCAACTCCGATGGCTTCTACGGCCACACTTGACCCGATGAGGACGGCGAGCAGTTGATCAAAAAGAGTTCAGAAGTATGATTGGCTCTCTCTTGTACCTCACTGCCTCGAGACCGGACATACACTTCTCTGTGTGTCTTTGTGCGGTTTGAGCTTCTCTCGCGTATCTCACCGCCGCGGTGAAGCACATCTTCGGTACCTTGAGCTACCATTGACTATGGTATACGGTACTCTTCCTCATCCTGTCTATCCCTTAGAGCCTATTCGGATGCAGACTTTGCCGGCTGTAGGATAGATAGGAAGAGCACTTCGGGCACCTGCCAGTTCATTGGCACTTCTCTCGTTTCTTGGTCTTGAGGAAGCGGTGTTACCACGATCCACCGCAGAGGCCGAGTGCGTTCTTTGTAGCCGATTCTTTGTAGCCAAGTGCTTTGGATGGTCTCGACTCTACGGGACTTTGGGTTAGCTATCGATCGTGTTCCGCTCTTTTGCGATAACACATCTGCGATTAGCATTGCTAAGAACCCAGTGCAGCACTCTCGGACCAAGCACATCGATATCAGATATCACTTTCTTCGAGACCATGTAGAGAAGGGTGACATGGTGCTCCAGTTTGTGGAGAGTGACCACCAGTTGGCTGATATCTTCACCAAGCCATTAGATAGCTCTCGGTTTTCAGCTTTGCGGGGAGAGCTTGGGGTGTTTGTCCTTATGGACTGTTGTGAGGGGGAGCTTGTGCTTTACTGCTTTACTATATTTATTATGCTCTTACTCCTTTCTGATTGCATTGCATATGGGTGCATTGGGTTTAGTCCTTCCAGCATAGGTTAGAGTGGTTCTTTTGTCTAGTTGCTTAGACTTCTTACTCTTATCTTATGCTTTCAGGATGCTCTATTAGCTGTTTCTTATCTCATTAGATTGAGCTCACTCACTTCTTGCGATCTAGCGGTCGGGCCACCTTCTGGGTGAGCAGGTGCGTGTTTGCTCTCTAGTGTGTGTTTTACGGTCGACTATTAGTCACAGAGTCATATGGGGTAGATGAGAGTCGATCGAGCCATAGTATCCTCTATATCTTATCTATGCTTTAAGGAATGCCTGTTTTCTTTACCGACTTCGCGTTTTATTGCTTTGGTTCAAGGGAGTTCATTTGGGAGCTTCGGAATGTAATATTGACTTAACTCAACTTGAACTAAAAGTTGCATCACATGTTGAGGGGGAGCTGGATTTTTCTGCATGTTATTCTACATTGTAATATAAATACATTGAGCCTTGATTATTATCCGGTTATGACATGCTTACGATGCTTTACATCTTGCCATGATTTATGCTTATTTGCTAGATTTATCATGACTTCATATGTGTAGACTAGCTTATGCCATGATGAGTTAATTAAACTTCCTCAATTTACACTAAAACTTGTCATGATTAGCACTCGAGTTTAGTCTTTCTTGAGCTATCCTTTTATGATTCATGCCATGTCAAATAGGTGAGTTGAGCGTTGAATCTCTTTTGAGCCTTAGATTGAGTGTCTTAAACTCTTGATGTAACATGAGTTAGTACAACTTGTCAAAAAGCAAAAAGATCTCTTTTGTGCGAAAAAACTGATCTCACCAATTCTTTCTCATGAGACGGCTTGCCATTGCACTAGGCATGAACTCAGGGGGAGTTTTGGATGACCTAGACTATCTTCTTAAGCTTCTTGCTTGGAGTAGTCGCAGAATGGCTTGAGATCTAGCACATGATAAAAATATTGGTTGAAAACAACCATAAGTTCCAAAAGAAAAATGTCATTTGTGCTCAATTTGCTTGAGCTATCAAAAGAATCAAGTACTTGAACCATTGTTTCACTCTTGAGTATATAACACTCTATTTGGACTCGATATTAGATTCTTGATTCCGCTTAGCTTGATTGACATGGCTTGCATCATCCTTGGATATCTCTAGCTGGACTTTGCTTATTGATGACTTGACATGTTCATGAAATGCACTAAAATTCATATTGTCATCTAGTTGCTTCTAGCTGTCTTATATATATTTTGTCATGATCTAGATAGCTTTTCATTAAGTTATGGCTTGGTGTAATACATTATGGTCATTTTGGATAATTCTCATGGCTCTAAATGCTAAGAATAAACAAACTTCAGCCATTTCATCCATCATAATGACTTATTCTCTCTTTTGCATTCTTGATGTGTTTATTGCCAAAAGGGGGAGAATAGATTAGAGAAAAAGTCTTTTGGGAATCTAGAGCTTGGAGATCAATTTACTCTTTTTTTGAGTTGCTCTAATGATTCCTTCTGTCGACTTGGTCATGAGTTTCATTTCTTTCTTTGGACCATGTTAGACTCTTCAAACTCAACTTTATGCTTTTTCGTGTTTGTCAATATACTCATCAAGGGGGAGATTGAAAGACCATGTGGTGGTCATCCCGTGTGTATGATGAGTAATTGACATCGGCTTAGGGAAGTCGAGTTTGAGTTGGTTGGTTCGGACCATATCGTTCTTGCGATGCAGCGGGCTAGGTCGAACTTGGTCAAACCTAGTTGTTTGGGTTTAGGTTGCATATTCGATGACTCGGCTGTGTTTGATCTCTATTTACGCTTTCATGTATCGAGCGGTGCTATTTGATGCATTTCTTGTCGTGTGTGTCGGGGCGTCGAGACGGAGTCGTGGCGAGACACGAGGTGACTGGACTAGGCGCATGTGGCGCTGAGGACAGAACGGTCGTGATGTGTCGAAGACGACGTGGACTCGAGGTGGTTGCGAGGCGTGTGAGGCAAGGGCGCGAAGCTTCCGGAAGGTGCGGGGCGCGGCAGAATTTCGCAAAACGCAAAAGCGGGAGCGGGCTCCGTTGGATTTAGCGGGCGTAACAGGCGGAGACCCGTTAGCCAAGGCTATAAATAGGATTGGAGGGCTGCATACCCTCAACCCACTTGAGAGAAGATTAGGGTTTATACTAGTCAAAGAGGCTTTGGGAAGGTTGTTTTCCTTTAGCTCTTTAGTTGGTGTGAGTTGTTGGAGGCAGAGGTGTGCTCCCTGCTTGTCCCCTCTCGATGGTTTCCTGAGGGAGTCCTGTTCTTGGTTGTCTCCCTGCGTGTGTGTTTGTGAGATGAGTTCTTGAGTTCTTGTTGTATGGAGATGGTTGCAATCCCTGTGTAATCATTCCTCTGAAAGCAAGTATTTGTGGGGTTGAATCAATTTGAGAAGGGATGTGCTTGAGCATTTGCCTCTTTGTGCCTTTCTGTTCGTTGTTTGTTTTTCTGCTCATTTTGTTTTGAGATGATTTCTTGAGAAGATAGCTACGATTCTTTGCTCTATGAGGGAATAAGTCTCAAGATCTTTTGGTCAATTAATACCCAAGAGAAAATGGTAGAATCGAGAGAATCTCCCATTTCGCACTCATGAGCATCATTTCCTCTGTTTTTCACTGTTCTAGGGTTTTGAGAGGGGGTAGTTTGATTCTCTTGATTTCCTTTCAAAAGATGGCTTGAGGTTTGGAGTTAGAAGTCCTGAGATCATTGCTAAGTTGAATGCAAAAGTTCATAAGCAAAATATTCAAGATTTGTGAGCAATTTGGAAATCTGTCCATACTCAACTCTCTTTTCAGTTTATTACACAAATCTTGATTCCCTGCTCTTTCTAATCATTTCCCCTGAATCCTAAAGTCTCTATGCTATTTAGAATGAAGTCCAAATTAATTATCATGAGAAGAGCAGTGTTTGGTTAATCATCATCTTTGTTTTGTGGTTTCTGTAGTATTCAGTGTATGTGCTGTTTTCGGGGTGCTGCTGCAGATTTCGGTTAAAATCTTCAGTTTCAGGTTCAAGTTTTTGCTGCAGCAGGCAGTGTTTTCTGTGTCGGCTTGCTTCAGTATGTCTCCTCTGCTACTTACTGCAGTTTTAGTTCTTCAGGCTCTGAGTTATTTCCTGCTGTTTTGCTGCAGTTTTCAGTCCAGTTTTCAGCCACTTCTTGCTGCAGTTTTTCAGTCAAATCTGCTGCTGTTTTCAGCCCTTTTTGCTGCTGTTTTGCTGCTGAAAATAGTCTGTTTTCAGTCCAGTTTTCAGCCTCTTCTTGCTGCAGTTTTCAGTCCAGATTTCAGTGAAATTCTTCTCGGTTTTCGATGATTGCAGCATGCAGAATTCAGTTTCTAATTTCAGTTTTCAGTGAGCTGCAGAATTCAGATTTCGGTTTCCTTTTTCTCTGGTTCTTTCGGCAGCAGAAGTATAGGTTCAGTCTTCGGCAGTTTTCCCTGCGCAAAATACTTCTTCTCCTGCTGCAGTCAGTCAGTAGCAATTCATTTTTCCGGTAGATGCTACAGTGATTGCTGGTTTCAGTTATTCTCTGTTCAGATTATTCAGTTGCTCTATCTCCTCTCGGCTGGTTATTTCCTTGACAGTTTCTCAGTATTCTTTGACTATCCGTTTTGCTGCACTTTGCTAGCTGATCTTGGTGAACAATGACCGGTACGCAATCTTGGCAATACTTGCTGATTCGACAATATGCAGTTATTCACACTTTCAGTTTTGTCTCTATGCTGTCTCCTTGATTCTTGTTCTAAAAATCAGATTTCTTGCCTAAGTTCATATTAGTATCTTAGCTTCACCTTTTTGGCTGCTATATTCTCTCTTCATCTACTGTAGTTTTCAGTAGCTTCAAATATTTGCTATCAGAGAAGATCACTTTAATTGAATACTTTGGGGGCAAATTTTTGAAGGCACCATTCACCCCCCCTCTGTTGCCATATCCGATCCTACAAATCCGAAAAATAATTAAACTCTGACAGGTGGGGCCGGTTGAAGTCGGGAACAGAAGTGAGTGGTCGGAAATGGCGAGGTCTACTGAGTGGTTGAAAGTGGCTTAGACGGCGTGGAGTGGTCGAAGACTTCCTAGCGTAGAGTAGTCGAACTCGGAAGGCGCTGAGTGGTCGTAAACCTCAACGTGGTTGTAGACGACTATATAGTGGTCGTAAACGACTACATAGTCGAAAGCCCAACAACATGGTCGTAAACGACTATGTGTGGTCATAACAACTATGTGTTGTCGTAAACGACTTACGACCACAGCAAGTGTATGATCTCAGACGTGATCATAAAGCATTATGATCACGGCCACTCAGTAGGAAGGTGTGGTCGTAAATTGCTATGACCACGACCGTAAAGAAGTGAGCGTGATCGTAGGTGTTACGACCACAGCGGTGAAGAAGTGAACGTGGTCGTAAAGGGGTTATGACCACGGTAGTGAAGAGGTGGACGTGGTCATAAAGGTCCTGGAGAAGTCGTAAAGATTGCAACATCGGTGAGCTCGCCCCTGGTGGAGGAAGCGGCGGCCAGATGTGAGCATCCCTAAATTGGGTTGCTCACACCCGCACCTATCCGTAAGCGAGGTCTCACCGGCCAATTTGGCCGGGCGTTGGTCGGCGACGACCGTGGGCAGCGGCGGAACAGGGGAAAGACGGCCACGGCGGCGCATAGCACTGAAGCTTAATTAATTTCTAAGAGAGCATCTAGGTGAGCGTGGAAAGCTACCTCGGGGGTCGGTTCGGCTCGGGAGAGATGGTGGCGAGCTGGCAGTGTGCGACGGCCACTGGAGGAGGAGGCGCCTTAGCTCGGGTGAAGAGAGGTTCGGCCGAGGAGGGGGACGGCGTTGTGGTGCTTTAAGGATGCTCCGGTTGGGAGGAATTGGACCACGACGACGCTAAGCGGCGGATTGCTCACTGACCAGAATTGGGAAAGAAGGCACGCTGGCGAGCTACAGTGCATGGGAGACCAATTCGTAGAGGTGGAAGAAAGAGGGGAGTGGCACGGTACGAATGGAGGTTCGTACGAGGTTTTATAGCTAGCAGAACGGGGCCAGCGACAGACGAGCGTCGCCACTATAGCTCTTGTGACCAGGCGTGACTGCACACGGCAGTGATAGCGGCCTGGCGTCACTCTGATCGAGGCAGACGCGACGAGGTGGGGAACAGTGGGCGGCGGTGCAAATACTGTGGGCAGTGGTGGTGGAGCCATGGGCGACGACTGTTTTCCTGGTGCGCTGGTCGAGGTGACGTGACAGTACGGAGAAGTTGTGGGCGGGGCGGTGGAGACTATGGGCGATGACGACCGGGGATTTCGCGGGCGTGGCGAGGGGGCAGACAGCATCGGAGCGGCGAGACGAAGCTTCGGGATTCCAAAGGAACACCATTAAAATCCAAATATCGAGAAAATATATTTCAAAATAATTCGAGGGCTACATGATTCCAAATTCAAAATTTTTGGGATGTTACAGTACTCTAATAATGATTATAAGATACTCTAAAATAAGTTTGATGAAAAATATCATCGAAGTTCATTTTTTATAGTATAATTTGTTTATATACTTCATTTATATAAGGAAAAGGATAAAGCAAAAATAAAGAACTCGAATGAAAAATTTTCAACCAAATCGTCTTAAAGTATCTTATAAGTTCGTATTTAAGTATACTAGTAGTGATAAATAACTATAACATATTTATTTAAGTAGTATATTACAAGTGGAAATATGTACCCTAGCTGGCCATGTTAGTTGTTCCCTGCAGCTGCTCGGTCTGTGGGAGCCCGTATCCGACGAACCAATCACATCAAGCCGCCATCATGCCCAATCTATAAGAGCTTGTATCCGACGAACCAATCACATCAAGCCGCCATCATGCCCAGTCTGTGGGAGCTTGTATCCGACGAACCAATCACATCAAGCCGCCATCATGCCCAGTCCGTGGGAGCCCATATCCGACGAACCAATCACATCAGGCCGCCATCATGCCCAGTCTGTGGGAGCTTGTATCCGACGAACCGATCACATCAAGCCGCCATCATGCGCAGTCTGTGGGAGCTTGTATCCGACGAACCGATCACATCAAGCCGCCATCATGCCTAGTCTGTGGGATCTTGTATCCGACGAACCGATCACATCAAGCCGCCATCATGCCCAGTCTGTGGGAGCTTGTATCCGACGAACCATCACATCAAGCTGCCATCATGCCCAGTCTATGAAAGTTTGTATCCGACGAACCAATCACATCAAGCCACCATCATGCTCAGTCTGCGTCGTGCCTCCATTGTCGTGCTCGGCGACCCCTGTCTATCTGGGCCATATCGTCGACGGTCGAAACATGCAGCAGGCCAACCTTGTGCGCGTAGAAGAGAGTGAGCCCATGCCCCATGGTGCAGTTCACCTACCGCGGTGACGACTTGTAACAGCCCAGCTGTTTATTCCAAATTTTCAGAAAAAAAATTAATTTAAAATATAAAATAAAATTAATTTAGTTTAAAATAAAAATAAGAGTTTTGTTTGTGTGAAATTTGAATTTTGTTTGCCCGATTTTCCGCTTTTAGAAAATTTGGATTTGAAAAGTAATTTAAAGTAAAAACTTAAAAAACATTATTAAATAAAATGATATTTTGATTTTCTATAAAAATCCTAATTCAAATAAATTATTTGGATTTAGTTGTCCTATATTTGGTGTTCTGAGTTTTTCTAGAGTTTTAAAATCTATTTTGAAAATAAAAAGTATTTGAAATATGAAAATTAAAATACCAACAGTAGTTGGATTTGAGCTAATGGGATTAACTAGATTATTTAAGGATGTTCAAATGGATAATCTGGAGGATTTAAATTATGGGAGATAGATTGAGAGATTATCTGGTAAGAATTAATTGAGGTATTTGGATTCATTCAAATTTGGTGGAACCAAAATGAGGATTTTCAAGAGATCG
Source organism: Bonia amplexicaulis (assembly GCA_036346245.1). Lineage (NCBI taxonomy): Eukaryota > Viridiplantae > Streptophyta > Magnoliopsida > Poales > Poaceae > Bonia > Bonia amplexicaulis. The sequence continues at coordinate 8,284,107 of CM070759.1, read as the reverse complement.
ATGTTGGTGGATTATTGAGTATTAAATTGATTAGATGATCTTGAAATTTATTGATGATTACTACAAGGTTGGATTATTTGATCAGAGTTATGGATCTAATGGATTGAATAATGATCATAAAGTAATTGGTGGATATCATAAATTACAATGTTGTTGGATTCTTGTTAGAAAAATTGTGTGGTTTGTTGTCGATTCAAATTAGAGCAAAGAATAAAAGTTATTGGATTATTTGTGAAATCAATAAGGTGCATTTGTGGTATATGATATTGGAATCAAGCATCTTTGGAAAGTTGAGATAATTATGTCTTTCTGGATGAGCCCTTGCGGAAGTTAAACCCTTTTGGTGGAATTCAATTAATCGATAGGATAAGGGCGGTTGAAGTTAACTCGAGCTTGCGGTGACTAAAGATGTACCACTCGATTTGTTGTTGTCTTCCATATTTCTCGATTAAAGGAATACTTCATTGTCTTAGAAGGACAAGTTATAATCATGAAGGAAGCTGAACAAGATACAAGAAGCAAGACCATAAAGTTCCACAAAGTGCAGTAGAACAACCATTCGAAGTCAAGCAACTTGGGAGCATGAAGAGGACCTAAGAGCCGAGTTTCTCTCTCCTTTCTTTTTCCTAGTCCGTCCGAATCTCGGGGACGAGATTCTTTCTAAGGGGGGTAGTTTGTAATGACCAAATTGTTTATTCAAATTTTCAGAAAAAAATTAATTTAAAATATAAAATAAAATTAATTTAGTTTAAAATAAAAATAAGAGTTTTGTTTGTGTGAAATTTGAATTTTGTTTGCCACGATTTTACGCTTTTAGAAAATTGGATTTGAAAAGTAATTTAAAGTAAAAACTTAAAAAACATTATTAAATAAAATGATATTTTGATTTTTATTTTGATTTTCTATAAAAATCCTAATTCAAATAAATTATTTGGATTTAGTTGTCCTTTATTTGGTGTTACGAGTTTTCTAGAGTTTTAAAATCTATTTTGAAAATAAAAGTATTTGAAATATGAAAATTAAAATACCAACAGTAGTTGAAAATATTTTTATTAAGTCCAAAATGTCTCCAGGAAGTTCTTTGAATTTTCTGGAATTTTGGATGTAATTTCATATTTTTCTGATCTTTATTGAATTTTCTGGTGTTTTCTGAAAATCTAAATCAAATTTAATTCTCCGCTGCCCGATCTAATCTCGTGCACCCATCTTCACCTATACCTCTTCGCTCTCCATCCGACGGTCCCGATTTCTTCCTTGCGTCGCATCGCTCACCCGACCGTCCGCTCTTTCCTCTCTCTCTCTTTTCTCTCTCGCTGATAAAACCGGTCAGTGAATAAAATTATTTTTCTTTACAAAAATAATTTGGTCAGAAAATTAAAATCCTTGATGGCGTCATAAATTCCTTTTCCTTAGAAAAATAATTCCTTTGAAAATCATTTCCTTGATGACGTCATAATTTGATTTTTCACTCAAAAATAATTTCGAAAATCGGTTTATTCTTTTCTCTCTTTTCAAACTTCCAAGAGTCCGTTCTTTTTCATTTTAACTCCGTTTGAGCCCATTTAAATTTATAAATTCATATAAAATTTTAATATATCCATTTATACCCTATTTTCAAATTTTTGAAATTTTTGAATTTATTTGGTTTAAACTAAATCTTAATTAGAATTTTTATTTAATAAAATAAAGTTAAATATTAATATTTGTTAAAAATATTTTATTTTAGTTCTTTGAGCCTCAAGAAAGTTTCAAAATTTTTTTTAGAATTTTCGGAGTTTGTTTGAGCTCAATTTCAAAATCTCAAACAAAAATACAAAAAAAAAGGGGAGAGAGAGTGAACAGTGCCCACGGGCACTGTTCATCTTCCCAACCGTTCCAGCAGAGCCCGAAGGCACGTCGCCGCCATGGCTGAGGAATTTTCAAACTTCCATAACTTTTGATTTTCTCAACCGTTTTTCGCGAAATTAAGTGCGTTAACTTCCTCTCATCAAGAGCATTCCATTCCTAACCGTTTCCCCACTCCTTTATGTGCATTTTCACGAGAAAACGAACCGCCACCGAAAGACATTCGTTCGTTGATCTCTCTCTCCGGTCCACCTCCGCCCCAATGAAAGGGAGCACCGTGTGCCCCTTCTAATCCTCATCCATCCCCGAAAATTTCAAGTCCCCACTCCCTTTCTTCTCTCCACAATCTCCATTTTACTTTTGTGAACCGAAAGGTGTTCGTCGACCTTTTGCGACGCCTACAGTGGAGCCCGGTCACTTTTCACCACACCGTTGGTTTTGTCTTCTCGCGTTCTACGCGGTGCTCCCCTCGCCTTCACCGGAGCATCACCGGAGCATCGTCGGACCACCGTGGCCAAACCGCGCCGTCGTTTCTCTCCTTGCTACCGACCGTGGTGTTCCATCAAAAACGAGGTGAGCATTGTATTCCCGACGTTCTCCTCTTCGTTTCGCCGCAAACCTCACCCTCTAACTCCTCTCCGTTTGCCCGTAATGCCGATGCCAACCCGCCGGTCGCCGAATGTCTTCTCCGTCGTGTTTCGCCACCATCCGATGTCCGTTGGCCGAGCCGTCTATACCGTTGAGTTCGCCTCGACACGTTCTACACCATGCTTCCATCGCCATCACTCGAAGATTCCCCGAGTCCCTGTCGACCTGGTCGAGCCAGACGCTGAAACTGTACCTTCGCGCGTACACCACTTTTTGGTAAGCGCTTTGATTTTTATTTACGTCATATCATGTCCTAGCCTCCGAGCAATTTATCTATCATTTTTAATTAATTTTTCGTGGAGCCAATTGCCCGAAATTGAACTGTCCGCGAAAATGACCATTTTTGACTCCCGAGGTCGATTCGTCGTCTCTGTTGAGCTTCACCCTGTGCCGTAATTTTTCTTAGACTTGCCTCACCGCGTTCTATGCCGTGCTTCCTTCCGTTTCCCCAAAAAGCCTCCACAAATTTTTGCCTCCGACACCTCGCCATAGCCGCCAATGGCATCTCGTGTCTCCGTCCATCCGTTGGTGTTTTCCCCAATCCGTTCGCGTCATATCGTGCCAAACCATCCCAGGTAGCTACCTTTCAAATGGTTTTGGATTCGCTTCACCGAGCACGAAGATATCAAGTTTTTCCTTTTTCTCTACCGTCGTCGTTCAAACGTCGATTGTATCGTCTCCGATGAAGTTTCAGCCTAGCCAATAATTTTCCTAGCTTCATCATACCATTTTCTACCCCATGCTCACTTTATATATGCATATTCCATACCCGGTACTATCTCTCCAATCTGCCGTTGTCGCAACTTCGTCGTCACTGTCGTTTTTCCCTCACCGTCAGTGATTGCCGCCGTTCCTCGATACCGTACCCATGTCACCACCTTCGCCTCGTCGCTGGGATTCCATATTGTCCATTCGCCGCCACCTCGCAACCAATCGGCACCGTACTGTTCAAAAAGGAATTCTCAGATTTTGTTATCATTTCATGTGATATCTAAAACTTCCAATTACTCGTTCTCCCTCATTCGAACTCCGAATCCGTTGATTCTTTCTCCTAAATTCATCTAAAATCTTAACCTTTCCTCCAATATATATTTTATATTTTTGTGATTTTATTTGTATTTATTTATTCTTTTGTATTCGTCGTTTCGCGCGTAGAATCCGACATCACCGAAGAATTTGTCGACCCGCACCAAGAAAGTCAAGACACCGCACACAAAGGCAAGTCTCCTTTGATCATCTTGAGCCTATGTTTGAGAAATGTTTTTAAATTATTTTAAAAGTTAATGCATTGTTATGTTACATAAAATGATAATTTCTGTTGTAGAAGTAGTAGTTAAACCGATGATTGTTATGCCCTCATTTGACATTGACAACCATGTACCTTTGACACCCTAGGAATTCCCTTGTCTCATTATTGAGATTATTATGAATCTTTGATAATTGTTGTATCGGTAGTAATATGCTTAGACAAGCTATATAACTTTAGTAACTTTGGATTGGGAATTATATTTCAATGAACTAGATTTTTGATCAGAATTTAGTGGCAGATGGTGTTGCCACTGTTTTGTGAAACAAAATAAAATGAGCAAATTGTTTTTTAGACCAGGGCGGATGGTTGGTTTGGATTGGTGCGGTTAGCACGAGATCTTGAAAAGTGTATGTTCCGCCCTAGTCAATTAAGGACCGACGCTTGTGTTTGTCCAGTCTGAGCACTATCGTACAACCACATGTCTATATGGGTACGACCTAGCTGATTAACTTATAATAGACTAGTTTAGGTACCACCGATGGAAAGTGGATACCGGGTTTCTTGGTTATTCACGATGAGGGACAGTTCTTGTACTCATACGGCGCAAAAGGGAGCTTACATGCGGGTGGTTAACCCTTCACGGTGAAACCTCGGTGGGTGGTGTCTAGCTAGACTAGAGTAAGATAAAGGCTTTGTGATGAATTATCTGGGTCTCATGCCTAAGGAAGCATGCTGACTATTAAGATAACTTGTCTCTTGTGGGTAAAGTGTACAACCTCTGCAGAGTGTAAAACTATTCGAATAGCCGTGTCCACGGTCAAAGGCGGGCAAGGAATGCTTTCACATGGTAGATCTTTATTTTTGGTTTTAAAATAAAAGTTTGGGAAGCTGGAAGTGGTTGGAACTCCCGGAGTTGTCCTGGCGAGTGTAGCCAGTGTGGGTGGTGTAACCTGTTTTCTTGAACTTTGGCGGTTAGCCAGTTGTATAGTTTGGGTGGTTTAACCCGTGGTTTTGAACTTTGGCGGTTAGCCAGTTGTTTAGTGTTGGTGGTTGAAACCTTCACTATAAAGTTGTCAATAGTTTCTGTTAAAGCAATTACTTTATTAAACTGATGCCTTCGAAAATATTTAATGGTATTTGAAATAAAATGTTGCTTTGTGCAAAAGAACCATAAAACCTTCCTTTGTTAAGCCCTGCATCTATTGCATTTTCGCAAGACTTGCGGAGTACTTTATGTACTCACATGCTACACTTAAAACAAAATCTCAAAGGATTATGAAGTTCAAGAAGGAGATTATGACTACTTCGCGTGTGGATTCGATGAAGGCTTTCCGGAGTACTAGGTTGCGCTTCCCCAGTCAATTGCCTGTGGCGTATTGATGGGTCTTCCGCTGGATTTATCTTTTGCTTCCGCTGTGCTTTATCTTTTGTGAGTTTGCGAGGTCTTGAAACCTCAGTTGTAATAAAGATGCCTTTTTTGATCTGTACTCTCTATTATTGTAATAAAGCGTTGTTGGTTATGTAATCATCACTGTTTGACTGTGTGCACTAGCTTTGATCTGGGACTAGTGCAATAATACATAGAGAGACCGGATTTGGAAATTCGGGTCCCGACACGACTAATATATATCTGCACAACGTGGGTGGCGAGCAGCCGGCCGCCGCGGCCATGAACAGCCCTTATGGCCTTCCGAATCGTACATCTCCGCATACCTCTTTTTCGTAAAGAGCCCGATGGCACCCACGCCGAGACGAACCCGCCTGAGGCCTGACCATGTGGAACAAGGCGATGGCTCCAAGGTTTAGTTAGCATGCCATAATTAATCTATGACACAAACAAAAAACACTTATGTTAACTATATGCCATAACAAAGATAGATCGATATGTTATTACTCTTAATTTGGGCACTTTTATCGAGATGATGAAGTTAAAAAAACATGAGAAAGCTCCGTTCATATCTTTTTAGAATCTGCCCCCAGACCTCAAAGTAATGCTAATCTCCTTGCACTCTAAGCTGCCATGCATGTATAACTTATTGTTAGAATCTGCTCCGGTTTGTTACTTGCGAGTTGCGACAAAAAGAGATTATTGGAGAACTCTGTCTCATCTAGTCCAAGTGACGATGGTGGAGGCGGACATCATGCTAATCGTGGGGCAGACGTATGTCGTGCAGGGCGGCTGCTTGTAAGCGAAGTTTAGATGCCAACGACACTGACCGGCCGTGTTGACGTGGACATCATGATGCACGAAGATGACGACGAAACTCGTGGGCTGTACGGGACCAAGTTGACGGCCAGGAAACGCTTGCTGCACCAAGAGCGACAGCGACACGCCTGTCATCAGGGGCGAAGCCAAGGGAGAGACTTAGTAAGATTTAAACATCATCTTCCTCGACGGCATAACCCCTCCCCTGGTGGACCCCTCCTCCGACGAGAGCAGCCGGCCGACGGCGACAATCACAGCTCAATCCTCGGCGACGGCTTTAAGCCCAACAAGCAACAAAAAAACTAAAACTTCAAGTGACAGCCCGTAAAGAGACCCAGCAAATTATCTTATTAGCCCACCAAAACATCCACTCCCCAGACGGCGACAGATCTAGAGCCCAGAGGAGACACAAAGCCACAAAGCACACAAAGTCAGATCTGGCGACTGGCGGCGCCGCGGCGACCCGACGGGAGGAGTCAGAGCGGAACGACGAGGGGGCCGAACCGGGGTAGGGGGAGCCAGATCGGGGCGGCGAGGGTCGAGGCGCCGCCGACGAGTCTGGGACGGCGGACTCCGAGTGAGGCGAGGAGCGGAGGAACCGAGGAGCGAGGAGAGGCGGTGACTCGAGTGAGGCGAGGTGCGGAGGAGCCGAGGAGAGGAGCAAAGCGAGGTGGCGGCCGGCGAGCGACATCTTCTTGGCTGGCACTAAGAGAGTTGAGAGAGGGAGGGAGTTGAGGAGTCGCGGAGGAGGAGCCGAATAAAAGAGCGAAGTGTGCTGCGGGGTGTGGGCAAATCGAAGAAAAGGGGGAACCTACCGACAGCGCGAGTGCGGCCGATCGGGGCGTCGGGCGCGCGGACGAATTGATATCCGATTTGTGTCCACTGTGTACAGTGTGCTGTGAAATGAATAGAGAATTGAGTATTTGAGGATAGGGGTAGCCGACAGTTTCATTGCTTCAGGGTAATTTTTTTGTACTTTTTTTATCAATTTAGTAATTTAGAGTTTAGATTTTAGACTAATAATTTATTTATAGATTTTGTTATAATGGAGAAAGAACTTTGTGCAACTATTTCGCAAGTAAATCAAGTGGTTCTCGTCCAACCGATGAGTGTACAACTCAACCAAAGAAGCTTCGACTAGAATTTAATCCAAATGAAATAATTGCCGATCCAGCGCTGCGCATGCCAATTGAAGATTATGCTAACGAAATTAGAGATCAAGTGAAAAGGGCATATTTATTGAATGGTCGAACCCGAGTAATTGGATATCCATTTCCACAGACATTGGATGGCAAACAGTCGCGGTCATTTCAAGAATCATGGTATAATAAATTTGATTGGTTGGAATATAGTGTGGAAAAGGATGCCGCCTTTTGTTTATATTGTTTTCTTTTCAAGAAACCGGCACAACCCAATACATTTGGAAGTGATATATTTACGAAAGTTGGGGTCTCTCGTTGGAAGATTGCTTTACAAGCTTTCAATAAACATGTTGGTAGTACAAATAGTCCCCACAATATTGCAAGGGGTCTTATTCCCACAATAAACATATGAGATTGATGTGCCAAATATGGAAGATCCTATTAGAGTTATGGGTAAATCAGTACGTCGGAAGCATAAAGTGATTCAACATCATTATTACAAAGTTGAAATTTTTAATGTTGCTATTGATGCAGTTATGAATGAGATGAATCATCGATTCAATAAAGTTTCCTCGGAGTTATTGGTATGCATGTCTTGTCTTGATCCAAGCGACTCCTTCTCTAAGTTTGATGGTTCAAACAAGGAAAGATAAAACCTTGCCGTTGGTATATCGCCTCATCGAGTTGACATTGATACTTCCAGTGGCAACGGCATCTGTTGAGAGAATATTTTCAACAATGAATATTATCAAAACAAATTTGCGCAATAATGTAACGGATGAGTGGCTCAATGACTTGATGGTGTGCTACACTGAGCGAGAGATCTTTAAAACCATTGATGATGATAAAATCATAAACCGTTTTCAAGGCATGAAGTCGTGTAGAATGCATTTGCCCTATGATTCAAATTTGTCTCGTGGTTCAAATTAGCTTATTTATGGTATGTTGCATAATTCATATAATCTAAATTTTCATTATTATTCACAATTTTCTATTATATAACTAATTTTCATATGTTTCATACACAAGTGATTTATTTCTACTCCGTACTCATAGCAGAATAATTATATATTATTGGGTATGCGCTTTCTATTGTCGAGGTACGTACTTTGTATTTCTCAGTTTTTCGTTGTTTGTCTCCAAGACTCCAACTGTCTAATTTCTGTATGAATTTGAAATTCTTTAAGAGTATAAGACTATATTTGTGTCAACTTAGTTTAGTCCGACAAATACTTCAGCCCACCCTCAATTTTAATTCTGGCTTCGCCACTACCCGTCACTACATGCATGGAAACGAATAAACAAAATATGTCATAGATAGAAACGTGCAACACCCCATTTTGTGGCATTTTGAATTTTTGGAATAAATTTGACTTCTGAGCATAATTCAACTTTTGGCAAAACAAAATTAAAATTTTAATTCAAATTCAAAAATAAAATAAAATTGAAATTCAAACTCAAATCTAAAAGGAAATATGAATATAAAAATCAGAAAATTAATTTCAGGCTAGCACAATTCATTTCCTTTTCCCTGGCCCACCTGCTTTCGGCCCATCTTACCTGTCGGCTTGTTTTCTTTTCCCTCTCCTTTCCTTCTTCCCGACCAAGCGCCACCGGCCCACTGGCCACTTTCTTTCCCTTTCTTTTCCTCATCCCCCCCCCACGACGCAGCCGAGTGCCCAACCTGCTTCCCCTACCGTCCTTCCTCACTCTCTCTCACTTGCATTGTTTCCAGGCCATGTTAGCTCGCTACAGCTTTTGTTGGCTGCGTTGCCCCGCTTCGAGTGCCTTGCTAATGTAAGTGCCATCACATCACCGCCTATTTCCTTAACTCACCCCGTGACACCATGCACCGCACTGGCAAGACCCTGCCACGCTGTCGCATCACGTTGAACGGCCACGTCGACGATTGGCCATGAGAGCATCTCCGTCGCGACTGCTGCACGCCCTATCCCTCCACCTCGTCTCACGCACTTCATCCCATCACACCGCTGAGCCCACACTGCCATGATGACAATTGCCACAGCTCCCCGCTTCATCCACTATGGATGCTTGCGATGCCCATTCTGCCCTAATGCTTTCGCCAGCTATAAAACCTCCCGAAGGCCATTCTTGCCTCTTCATCCCTTGTCCAGCCTTTCCCATTGATGCTCCTCTTCTTTCCCTTCCTTTCTGAGCCAAGCCAAGCTCAGCCACTCAATGCGCCTGCACTGGCTCCACCTTCACCTCACCATTCGGTCAATTCTAGTGAGTCCCCTTAGTGCTGCATGCATCAAAATGTGTCCTGCACACTTGTGATCACTTCCCTGCACCCGATTGGGTTGTCATCCACAAGAACTCGTCACGTCGTTGTCTTCCTTCCCTCTGACAGATAACCACCATTGTCATCGTCATTCCCTCTCTTGTGCGCTCCCATCCGATTCCTTTTGGCTAGAGCATCCTCTCGTCTCCCCTTACAATCCCCACTACCAATTTAGGTTCACATAGATGGAAAAACAGAATCTAGATACAACAGATGGAAGAAGAGAAATACCTTTCGCTACCTGTGCACATGACAGCCATCGCCGGCTGTGGCGAAGCTAGGATTAAAATTAAGGGTGAGCTGAAGTATTTATCGGACTAAACTAAGTTGACATAAATATAGTCTTATACACTTATAAAATTTCAAATTCATATAGAAATTATACAGTTGGAGTCTTGAAGACAAACAACGAAAAACAGAGAAATACAAAGTACATACATCGATAATAGAAAATGCATACCTAATAATATATGATTTTTCTGCTATGAGTACGGAGTAGAAATAAATCACCTGTGTATGAAACATATTAAAATTAGGTATCTAATAGAAAATTGTGAATAATAATAAAAATTTAGATCATATATTGATGCTTTCTTTGCAAAGCAAGTGATAGCTCATTTGTAATGCTCAACATGGTTATTAAGAAATGCATGATGAATACAAATTCAAAACATTCCATCTTTTTTAGCAAACCTGCTGCTCCACCATGACTTGAGTTTTGACAAGCATCTTCACTTACAAACTCAAACACATCCACTACTGCTTCCCACATTTGGTATATGCGAAGCAATATATGCGAAGCAAAGTTTTGAGATGTGAGCCCCACCGAGTATCTCCAGGTCTAGCAAGTCCAGCTTCCTGATACAATCCTGTCCCAGCTGAAACCAAACCACTCTCTAGCTTCTCCAATAAGACCTCATGATGCTTTTTAATCAAGGCATCTTTTTTTTTTACAAGATGAACTCACAGCAGTCACTATCAGGGAAACATAGTTAAAGAAATCTGTAATAGCTCTACTACAACTTGCCACAGTGATAACTACCAATCAGAATCGGTGGGCGAAGCAATGAACATAAAAAGCATTTGGATTATCATCCCGAATAAGTTTTTGCAATCCATTAAATTCATCTCTCATATTTGAAGCTCCGTCGTAGCCCTGCCCACGCAGCTTTGAAATAGGCAAACCATGTCGAGTAAGCAATCCAACCAAAGCTTCTTTCAATGCCGCAGATGTACAATTTGTGATATGTTCAATGGCAAGAAATCTTTCCATCACTTTCCCTTGATCATTCACAAATCTGCATAAATGATATGATTATAAAATGTAAACTTTAAAGGTAGAACAAAACAACAAAGCATAAATGATGTGGAACTATAACTAACCTCACAATTACCGCCATTTGCTCCTTTATTGATACATCGTTGGACTGATCAATAAGGACTGCAAAATTTCTATCTCCAATCTCATCTTTAATCACTTATGTGACCTCTTGTGCACAACATTTACAAAGCTCTTTTTGAATATCTGGAGAAATCATAACTGTATGCCCTGGAGCTGTATCAAATGCCACCTTCACTTCCTCCTTTTTATCTTTATATCAATCCAATAACTCTTTGAAATTCCCCTTGTTGATGGAAGTAGAGGATTCATTATGTCCTCGAAAAGCTTCACCTTGAGCTATAAGATATCTTGCACAATCTAAAGATGCAGTTAAACGAATTTTGTATGCAATTTCGGCCTCCTTGCTATAAGTATTGATTTTGCAAGACACACTTGACCTTTGATTTTTGAAGTCGTCGCAAAGACCCATTGCAATATTGTGGGAACTATTTGTACTACCAATATGTTTATTGAAAGCTTGTAAAGCAATCTTCCAATGAGAGAACTCAGCCTTTGTAAATACATCACTTCCAAATGTATTGGGTTGTGCCGGTTTCTTGAAAAGAAAACAATAGAAACAAAAGGCGACATTCTTTTCCACACTATATTCCAACCAATCAAATTTATTATACCATGATTCTTGAAAGGACCGCGACTGTTTGCCATCCAATGTCTGTGGAAATGAATATCCAATTACTCAGGTAGGGTCATTCAATAAATATGCCCTTCTCACTGATCTCTAATTTCGTTAGCCTAATCTTCAATTGGTATACGCAGCGCCGGATCAGCAATTATTTCATTTGGATTAAATTCTAGTCGAAACTTCTTTGGTTGAATTGTACTCTCATCGGTTGGACGAGAACCACTTGAATTACTTGCGAAATAGTTGCACAAAGTTCGTTTCTCCATTATAGCAAAATCTATAAATAAATTATTAGTCTAAAATCTAAACTCTAAAATGCTAAATTGATAACAAAAAAGGTTAAAAAATTTACTGAAGGCGAAGCCGTCGACCGACCTATCCTCTGTCCTTTGTCACTGTTCACATTGGAGGACACTCGTCGGCAATCAAGGCCATCAGCGGCATGCTGCGCTGCGCTCGCCTCTCCGCCTCCCCCTTACGTCTTCGATTCGCCCGCAGGCCGCAGCAGTGCAGCTCCTCCGCTCTCAGTCTCTCTCTCTCGCTTCTCAAATCTCTCGGCGGTCGGCTGAAAGCATCTAGGCCCCTAAAAATGATTTTGGTAATTAATGAATTTATATGAATATGGGACTAACCGTTTAATGAGTGTTTAAAGGTTAAGTCCAGGTTATTGTTGACAAATGGAAGCCAAAGAATAAGAATGAGGATCAAACATGGTTCAAGATGGAGGTAATTTTAGAATAGGATCCCCTTTTCAATTTTACCGGTCTTAGGAGAATGGTGGAAGACCGGATTATAGGATAAATAATCGTACCATAAAGAGGGATCATGGCAAGTAGCTTGATAGCAATTCTTAAGTGTCCATGGATCAACTAGGATCATGCATTCTTGAAAAATCTGTTTTAAAAGCCAAAACTGTGCTCTGTCTGGATGTGCGGTAGTTCCGCAGTTTTTAACGTCGGTACTACCGTCGAGCGGTAGTACCGCTAGAGAAATCGGAACTACCGGCGATCGGAAGTTCCGAACCTCAAGCGGACCCATTTTTCCAGAGAGCACCTTCCGGACTCATTTCTAAATCTGAGGAACCGGTAGTTCATTGTCGAGCGGTACTACCGCCCGTGTAGTTCCCGAGGTGGATCGGACCCTTTCTCCGAGAGCACCTCCGGATGCCCCCGAGTTTTAGGAGAGCGGTAGTTCCGCTGTCATAGCGGTACTACCGGCCACAGGTAGTTCCGGACGGGAATCGGAGCCTTTTCTCCAGAGAGTGACTTTTGGAATTCGGTTCAAGCGGTAGTACCGCGCCGACTTTGCGGTACTACCGGTGAACGGTAGTACCGGATTTTACAACGTCGGTAGTACCGCGCCGACGGACCAACGGTCACTGCAGAAGCTCTGACATAGCCGTTCTAATGCGTCAGACAGGGAGCGGTACTACCGGGCTCAGACCGGCGGTAGTTCCGCTCGCCCTGATTTTTCTGGAATTTGTTCCAAACGGCTAGTTTTGGTAGGTGGAAGGTATAAATACCCGTACCACTGCTCATAGACAGATGCTAGAGACTCTATTGATCATTCTTGAGCATTGGGCATTCACTCCACACCTACTTTCACTCTTGAGCATTCATTTGAGGTGTTTGAGCAAAAAGTGCATAGCATTCATTAGTTTGATCTTTGGCACTAGTTTGCAATCAAGCGAAGCTTGTGGTTTGTTACTCTTGGTGCTTGCCGGCACCTGGACGATTGGGAGAAGCTTGTTCGGTGATCTTCTCAAAGAAGCTTGTGAGAAGATCCGGCTTTCGTGTGAAGGTTGGAGCTCACCTACCCGGAGCGGGGAAGAGCTACCCCTAGTGATCGAGGTGTTTCGGCTCAATTCGTGGAGCCGGTTCGATTTGTTCGAGCTAACCTCAACGTGGACTAGTGGGAACCAAGCAAGTTTCGATACCACGGTAAAACATCAAGTGTGTACATCTCTCTTGCTTCTAATTAGATCTTAGTTTACATGCTTAGTACTTTGTTTAGCCCTTGTTGGTACTAGAATTCTCATTTGCTTGACTAGCATTGTGTAGGCTCAAAATTGTCTTTCACTCTTGTTCTTACTTTTAGAGAATTTTAGCCTAGTTGAAAATAAAATTTAAAAACCGCCTATTCACCCCCCTCTAGTCGGTATCCTTGATCCTACAAGTGGTATCAGAGCTTGGTCTCTCATTTTTAGACTTAACCGTCTAGAGAGAAAAGGATGGCTAGTGAGGGATTTGCTATAGGCAAGGCACCTTTCTTTGATGGATCAAATTATGCTTATTGGAAAATTAGAATGTCAATTTATTTAAAGGCCATGAGTCCTAGCGTTTGGAAAATTGTAAATGAGGGTTACGTCATGGCGCTTGATCCATTGAATCCAACGGATCAAGACGGGCGAAATGCTCATTTAGATGCCCAAGCAATGAATGCTATTTTTGGGGCTTTAAACGCGGATGAGTTCAATAGGGTGAGTAATCTTGAGACGGCTCACGCTATTTGGACAACCCTTTCCGAAATCCATGAAGGGACATCCACGGTTAAAGAAGCAAAATTGCATCGGCTTAGGATTAAATATGAGACATTCACAATGTTGCCTCATGAGGACATCAATGAAATGTACACACGACTCAACAACATTGTGAATGAGCTCAAAGGCCTTGGTACTAACCTTTCCGATCTTGACATTGTGAGAAAGATGCTTAGGGCTTTGCCGGAGAAATACGAAATGTTGGTGACACTCTTCCTCAACTCACCGGAGTTAGCAAGAATGACTCCAACACAACTATTGGGCAACCTCATCACTAATGAGCTATACAAGAAGGATAAGGAGGAGCTCTTGGAGCAATCCTCATCAAAAGGGAAAAAGATCACCGCCTTCAAAGCCAAAGCGGTGGTAAGTGAAGAATCCGAAGATGATGAGGAAAATTCTGAAGAAGAACTTGCTCTTCTAGTAAGAAGAATGAACAAGTTCATGAGAAGGCGTTCAAACCGAAGCGCAAACTACGACAAGACAAAGAAGGGGCACTTCTACTCCAACAAGCGATATAGCAACATTCGTTGCTATGAATGTGATGAGAAAGGTCACATTTCCTCAAATTGCCCCAACAAGAAAGATGACAAAGAGAAGTCATCAAACAAGAAGAGTTACAATGGCAAGAAGAAGCTTTTTAAGAAGCTTCACAAAGATGGCAAGAATGAAGCCCACATTGGAGTGGGATTCAAGAGGAGTATTCCAACTCCGACTCAAGTGAAGATGAATCCTCCAAGAAAAAGGGACTTGTCGGAATTGCAATCAAGGAAGCTCCATCACTATTCTCCACTCCAACTTGCCTCATGGCAAAAGGAGATAAGGTAAAATTCTTTGATGATGATGAGCCTTCATATGATGATCTTATGGATATGCTTGTTGAACTTAATGAATTTCTTGGAAAAGAGAAATCAAAGTTTAAGATCTTGAAGAGGGAACATACAACTCTACAAGAATCTTATAAGGAGCTAAAGGAAGCTCATGATTTGCTCATCCATGAAAAATCTTGCACTAGCATTGGAATTACTTGCGATATTATAAATGAGATGCCTAGTGTAAAAGTATCTAAATCTAGCATATCTACATCATGTGATGAACTCCTTGCCATGCCATGCTCTTCTAATATTGATTCTAGAAATGCTATATCTTTTGTCCATGATGATTTACTTGTTCATGAAAACAAAGATTTAAAGGAACAAGTGCTAAAATTGAACAAAAGCTTGGAAAGAGCATACAAAGGAAAGACTACACTTGATAAACTATTAAGTGATCAAAGATGTTCATTCAACAAAGAAGGACTTGGGTACGTTCCCAAGAAAGGTAAGAAACCGGTATACAAGCCCCAAGGTTTGTAAAGAAAATGGTAAGTATTGTACAAAATGCGGGACTTGGGACATGAGTCTCAAAATTGTTCTAAGGGTAAGATTCAATCCATTGGTTTATATGACTCATGTTATATGCTTAGAAAAACTGAAAATGGAAATCTTCTTGCTCACTTCATTGGCACCTCGATTTTGGGTGCTAAAAGGAAATCCATTTGGGTGCCCAAAACCTTGGTTACTAACCTCCAAGGACCCAAACAAATTTGGGTACCTAAAAGAACTTGATTTTCTTTTGTAGGTGAACTACAAAACCGGTGGAAGGCATTGGGTGTTGGATAGTGGATGCACCCAACACATGACCGGAGACCGGAAAATGTTCACCACCTTTGAGAGTGGGAGCAATGAGAAAATCACCTTTGGAGACAATAGCAAAGGAAAGGTACTTGGTTTGGGTAAAATTGCTATCTCCAATGACCTTTCCATTTCAATGTATCTTTAGTAGAAACTTTAAATTTTAATTTGCTATCCGTTGCTCAATTATGTGATTTAGGCTTAACTTGTTCTTTCTCTAAAGAAAATGTCATTATTTCAAAAGAAAACGAAAAGGAAATTGTTTTCAAAGGTTTTAGATTTGGAAATCTTTATCTAGTGGATTTCACTTCAAATGAATCTTGCTTAAAACATGTTTAATTGTAAAACTTCTTTGGGTTGGTTATGGCATAGAAGGTTAGGTCATGTGGGTATGATTCAACTTAAAAAACTTTTCAAACATGACTTAGTTGTTGGCTTGAAAGATGTGAAGTTTGAGAAGAATAGACTTTGTAGCGCTTGCCAAGCCGGAAGCAAGTGGCAAACTCTCATCCTTCCAAAAGTATCATGTCAACATCTAGGCCATTGGAACTCTTACATATGGATTTGTTTGGGCCAACAACCTATAAGAGTATCGGAGGCAATAGTTATTGTTTAGTCATTGTAGATGATCACTCTAGATATACATGGGTGTTCTTCTTAAATGACAAAGGCGAAACCTCCGGAATTTTCAAAAGTTTCTCAAAAGAGCCCAAAATGAATTTGATTTTAAAATAAAGAAAATTAGAAGTGATAACGGTTCCGAGTTCAAAAACACTAAAATTGAAGATTTTTGTGATGAACTTGGAATAAAGCATGAACTTTCCACAACCTACACTCCGGAACAAAATGGAGTTGTAGAAAGGAAAAATCGAACATTGATTGAAATGGCTAGGACAATGCTTGATGAATATAATACTTCCGATAGATTTTGGGCGGAAGCTATTAACACCGCTTGTCATGCCATAAATCGTCTTTATTTGCATCGTCTTTTGAAAAAGACTTCCTATGAACTTCTCATTGGGAGAAAACCGAACATTTCCTACTTTAGAGTATTTGGATGCAAATGCTATATCTTAAGAAAGGGTGTTCGGCTCTCTAAATTTCAAAGTCGATGTGATGAAGGATTTTTATTAGGATACTCTTCAAATAGCAAAGCTTATAGAGTCTTCAATAAAAATTCGGGCTTGGTTGAAGAATCTTGTGATGTACAATTTGATGAAACTAACGGCTCTCAAGAAGAGCAAGATAATTTGGATGATGTAGGAGAAGAAGGATTACGCAAAGCCATGGAAAACATGCAAATTGGAGACATCAAGCCAAAGAAAGATACTACATCACCCACCTCATCAAGACAAGTTGAACCACCTACCTCTTCAACTTCAAACGATGTACAAGAAATAGACGATGAAGCAAAAGATCAACAACAACCCTTCAAGATTCATAATGCAACTGCAAAAGATCATCCAATAGACCAAATATTGGGTGATGTAAGTAAGGGTGTTCAAACTCGCTCTAGAGTAGCTTCATTTTGTGAACATTATTCGTTTGTATCTTCTCTTGAGCCAAAGTTTGTAGAAGAAGCTCTAGATGATCCGGATTGGATAAATGCCATGCATGAAGAGCTAAACAACTTCTCCAAAAATGATGTATGGACATTGGTGGAAAGGCCCAAGGAGCAAAATGTGATTGGTACAAAATGGGTCTTTCGAAACAAGCAAGATGAAAACGGACTTGTGGTAAGAAACAAAGCAAGGTTGGTTGCTCAAGGCTACACTCAAGTAGAGGGTTTAGATTATGATGAAACGTTTGCACCCGTAGCTAGACTTGAGTCAATTAGAATCTTGTTAGCTTTTGCATCTAGCTTTGATATTAAATTATTTCAAATGGATGTTAAAAGTGCCTTCTTAAATGGAACTATCTCCGAACTTGTTTATGTTGAACAACCTCCGGGGTTCGAAGACTTGAAATATCCTAATCACGTATACAAGCTCTCTAAGGCGCTATATGGTTTAAAGCAAGCTCCTAGAGCATGGTATGAGCGCCTTCGAGATTTTCTTGTTTCAAAAGGATTTAAAATTGGTAAAGTAGATACCACTCTATTCACAAAAATCATCAATAATGATTTCTTTGTTTGTCAAATATATGTTGATGATATTATATTTGGTTCTACTAATCAAGACTTTTGCAAAGAGTTTGGTGATATGATGTCTAGGGAATTCGAGATGTCAATGATTGGTGAACTAAGTTTTTTTCTTGGACTACAAATCAAGCAATTCAAGGATGGGACTTTCATAAGCCAAACAAAGTATGTGAAAGACTTATTCAAGAAGTTTGGGATGGAAGATGCGAAACCTATCAAAACACCAATGGCAACAAATGGGCATTTAGACCTCGACGAAGGAGGTAAATCGGTAGATACTAAGCTTTATAGATCTATGATTGGTAGTTTGCTCTATCTTACCGCATCTAGGCCCGATATCATGTTTAGTGTGTGTATGTGTGCTAGGTTTCAAGCTTCTCCAAAAGAATGTCATTTAAAGGCCGTAAAAAGGATTTTGAGATATTTAAAACATTCCTATAACATAGGGCTTTGGTATCCTAAAGGTGCTAAGTTTGAATTAATTGGATATTCGGATTCCGATTATGCGGGTTGCAAAGTGGATAGAAAAAGCACCTCGGGATGTTGTCAATTCTTAGGAAGATCCTTAGTTTCTTGGTCTTCAAAGAAACAAAACTCCGTAGCACTTTCAACCGCCGAGGCCGAATATGTTTCCGCTGGAAGTTGTTGTGCTCAATTATTGTGGATGAGGCAAACCTTGATGGACTATGGAATCAATTTTGATAAAGTGCCCTTATTGTGTGATAATGATAGTGCTGTCAAAATCTCAAATAATCCAGTCCAACACTCAAGAACCAAGCATATAGATATCCGCCATCATTTCTTGAGAGATCATGTTGGCAAGGGAGATATTTGCATTAGCCACATCCGGACCGAAAACCAATTAGCGGACATTTTCACCAAGCCTTTAGATGAAAGCCATTTTTGCAAACTTAGGAGTGAGTTAAATGTCTTAGACTATTCCAACATTGCATGATTTTATGGCTCACTTAAATGAATACTTCTTTGGAGTGGCTTGGACAATGTTGTGAAAAAGATTCTTGTGAAAAAAAAAGTCTTTAAAATTTGATTAAATGCAAAAATTATTTAAAATTATTATTTTAATACATTTAATGCATAATGATCCTTAAAGATGTTAGTTGAGTGCAAAAACTAGGGGTCATTTGCATACTATACCCTTCTTCTCAAAATTCTGCAACTCCCGGAAAATCGGTACTATCATGACCTCAAGCGGTACTACTGTTGAGCGGAACTACTGCCGACAGCGGAACTACCGGATATGACTTAAAAATTCGGGGGGAATTCAAACCCTAGTTCCTTGCGGCTTCCTCTCTCTCTCTCTCTCTCCCCGCGCCGCACGGTTATTCCGCTCTCTTCAGCCGCCTCTCATCTCTCTCTTTCTCTCTCTCAAAACTCCACAAAAACCGAACTTGAATCTTCAAATCTGCTCGGTTTTTCCTCGGATTTTTGAGCCTTGCGTCTTCCCAAGGACTCACCTCCTCCATTCCTCAAGGTATTTTGGATCATCCCCATCTTTTATTGTCTCTTTGAACCCTAGATTGATTTTTAGGGTTTTTCAAAATGAGGATGATCTCTTGCGGTTTAAACTAGGGTAAATGTTGTATTTTGGTATCTAGAGGTGTTTACACACCCATTCCATGGATTCAATCCAAGAAAAATACCAAAATCTCAAATCATTGCTTAACCCTAGAATCGGTCAGGCAAGCGGTACTACCGCCCGACTGGAGCGGTACTACCGTTGAGCGGTACTACCGGCCCCAGAACGGCGGTACTACCGATTGCCCTGATTAAACAGCAGTCTCTTTCAACTCTTTCAATTCCCTTTCAATTCTATTTGATCCATCCTAGTAAGGCTCTAATACTGTATCTTCTTCCTTTTAGATGCCTGTTACTAGGAGAGCGACGAGGAGACTTTACTCCTCTGTTGGACAGTCCGGAGAGTCCTCCGCCGCTCCTGCCACTTCTGAGGCCTCTCAGAAGGCAGCCCAGGACCGTGGCAAGGGTCCAGCTGAGCCTTCAGAGTCTGAGGGAGAGCCAGAGCCACAGCAGCCACAGTATAGCTCCCCCATGGAAGATTCTGAGGAGGATCTCACCGAGAGGGAAGATCCTCAAATTGACTTAAGGAAGATTTCTGCAGAAGATTATATCAGACTTCGTCGCAGAAATCAGTATGAGTTACCTTCCAACTCCATCAACCCCAAGTTTCACACCAAATTTCAGGAGCAAATTTTTGATCAGCTGTATGGAGAGAGTCGACAGTTCGCTGATCATAAGTGGGTGGATTGGGAGCACTTGTCCTCCATTGACAAGTATGATGGCACTCTCAGGCTTTTTCAGCGATGTGGACTGCATCAGCTGGCGACACTGCAGTCGGACTATAATGAGGAGATCATTCGCCAGTTCTATGCTACAGTGCACATTTCTCCAGATTTTCAGCACATGACTTGGATGACAGTGTGCACACAGCTAGAGGCGACCAAGCATGAGTTCGAGCATGCCTTGAGAGCTGAGTTGAGTGGGCATGAGAAGGTATATGATAAGCCAGCTCTTGAGATCTCCGCATTTTCTGCCTTCTACAACCTCAATGAGAGGTCTGTCCCCGGCACCTTGGTTGGTCTTCTCCCCATTCCTAGCATCATCAATAGGATTATCAACCATACTATTCTTCCCAAGAGTGGGAATTTTGATGCCATAAGAGGACATGTTTGGAATCTCATAGATTACATTATGAGGGGACATAAGTTTGATGTGGTAGACTTGATCATCAGGGAGATAGCTTCCTCCAAAAATGACAGGATCAAGCGCATCAACTATGGACCCTACATCTTTGCTTTGATTGAGACCAAGTTCAGATTTAGAGGCAGCTACAACAAGAGACATAAGGCATATAAGCCTAGGCCTGAGCCTCCCATTCCCACTGCCGCCAGAGCCCGACAGTCAGATCCAGCAGCAGGAGGATCCTCGAAGAAGCACCAGCAGCCTCCTGCCCAGGCAAGCAGAGAGTCGGCGCCTCAGGTGATGTGGCATCTTTATCTCAGATCTATGCCACCCTGCTTCAGATGAGGGACTCTCAGGCCGAGGGGTTTGCCTCCCTCTCTTCTCGCATGGACTCCCTGGATGGGCGTGTTGCAGCCATCGGCGGTCCTCAGCTCACCTCCTTCGCCCATGCGCTATACTCGTCGCCGCCGTCATGATCCTTCTCCTCCGGTCCCCGGGAGTAGCTTCTTTTGGTATTTGATGCCAAAGGGGAGAAGAACGGAAGGATTATTAGGGCTATCTATCTCTATTTATGTTTTATGAATGATTGTAATGAACTTGATTATCTATCCTTTTGATGTATTCTGGATGTAATGACTATTGTTTACTTCTATGTTCACTTCTATGAAATTTGCTTCTATTATTTGTCTCATGTTATGATCTCAATTATGCATCTTGTCAAAATTGTGATAAAAATGAGATTTTCTCTATTGTTGTAAAATTTCATGCACAAATTTAGGGGGAGTATCACCCCTCCTTGACTTTAAAAAGGAAAATTCATATTCTTGCCAAAATGAAAATCATTGCGAATTTTCTCTTTTCAAAAAGTCACAAAAGAATATACAACTAATTGTCAAAATAAGTGGTATATTCAAACATTACATTTCCATATAAAATGTGTTGTCATCAATTACCAAAAAGGGGGAGATTGAAAGCATCTAGGCCCCTAAAAATGATTTTGGTAATTAATGAATTTATATGAATATGGGACTAACCGTTTAATGAGTGTTTAAAGGTTAAGTCCAGGTTATTGTTGACAAATGGAAGCCAAAGAATAAGAATGAGGATCAAACATGGTTCAAGATGGAGGTAATTTTAGAATAGGATCCCCTTTTCAATTTTACCGGTCTTAGGAGAATGGTGGAAGACCGGATTATAGGATAAATAATCGTACCATAAAGAGCGATCATGGCAAGTAGCTTGATAGCAATTCTTAAGTGTCCATGGATCAACTAGGATCATGCATTCTTGAAAAATCTGTTTTAAAAGCCAAAACTGTGCTCTGTCTGGATGTGCGGTAGTTCCGCAGTTTTTAACGTCGGTACTACCGTCGAGCGGTAGTACCGCTAGAGAAATCGAACTACCGCGATCGGAAGTTCCGAACCTCAAGCGGACCCATTTTTCCAGAGCACCTTCCGGACTCATTTCTAACCGAGGAACCGTAGTTCATTGTCGAGCGGTACTACCGCCACAGTAGTTCCGAGGTGGATCGGACCCTTTTCTCCGAGAGCACCCTCCGGATGCCCCCGAGTTTTAGGAGAGCGGTAGTTCATTGTCATAGCGGTACTACCGCCACGTGTAGTTCGGACGGAATCGAGCCTTTCTCCGAGAGTGACTTTTGGAATTCGGTTCAAGCGGTAGTACCGCGCCGACTTTGCGGTACTACCGGTGAACGGTAGTACCGGATTTTACAACGTCGGTAGTACCGCGCCCGACGGACCAACGATCACTGCGAAGCTCGACATAGCCGTTCTAATGCGTCGGACGTGAGCGGTACTACAGGCTCGGGCCGCCGGTAGTTCCGCTCGCCGATTTTTCCGGAATTTGTTCCAAACGGCTAGTTTTGGTAGGTGGAAGGTATAAATACCGTACCAACGCTCATAGACAGATGCTAGAGACTCTATTGATCATTCTTAAGCATTGGGCATTCACTCCACACCTACTTTCACTCTTGAGCATTCATTTGAGGTGTTTGAGCAAAAAGTGCATAGCATTCATTAGTTTGATCTTTGGCACTAGTTTGCAATCAAGCGAAGCTTGTGGTTTGTTACTCTTGGTGCTTGCCGGCACCTGGACGATTGGGAGAAGCTTGTTCGGTGATCTTCTCAAAGAAGCTTGTGAGAAGACCCGGCTTTCGTGTGAAGGTTGGAGCTCACCTACCGGAGCGGGAAGAGCTACCCTAGTGATCGAGGTGTTTCGGCTCAATTCGTGGAGCCGGTTCGATTTGTTCGAGCTAACCTCAACGTGGACTAGTGGGAACCGGCAAGTTTCCGATACCACGGTAAAAACATCGAAGTGTGTACATCTCTCTATTGCTTCTAATTAGATCTTAGTTTACATGCTTAGTACTTTGTTTAGCCCTTGTTGGTACTAGAATTCTCATTTGCTTGACTAGCATTGTGTAGGCTCAAAATTGTCTTTCACTCTTGTTCTTACTTTTAGAGAATTTTAGCCTAGTTGAAAATAAAATTTAAAAACCGCCTATTCACCCCCCTCTAGTCGGTATCCTTGATCCTACAAGTGGTATCGAGCTTGGTCTCTCATTTTAGACTTAACCGTCTAGAGAGAAAAGGATGGCTAGTGAGGGATTTGCTATAGGCAAGGCACCTTTCTTTGATGGATCAAATTATGCTTATTGGAAAATTAGAATGTCAATTTATTTAAAGGCCATGAGTCCTAGCGTTTGGAAAATTGTAAATGAGGGTTACGTCATGGCGCTTGATCCATTGAATCCAACGGATCAAGACGGGCGAAATGCTCATTTAGATGCCCAAGCAATGAATGCTATTTTTGGGGCTTTAAACGGATGAGTTCAATAGGGTGAGTAATCTTGAGGCGGCTCACGCTATTTGGACAACCCTTCCGAAATCCATGAAGGGACATCCACGGTTAAAGAAGCAAAATTGCATCGGCTTAGGATTAAATATGAGACATTCACAATGTTGCCTCATGAGGACATCAATGAAATGTACACACGACTCAACAACATTGTGAATGAGCTCAAAGGCCTTGGTACTAACCTTTCCGATCTTGACATTGTGAGAAAGATGCTTAGGACTTTGCCGGAGAAATACGAAATGTTGGTGACACTCTTCCTCAACTCACGGAGTTAGCAAGAATGACTCCAACACAACTATTGGGCAACCTCATCACTAATGAGCTATACAAGAAGGATAAGGAGGAGCTCTTGGAGCAATCCTCATCAAAAGGGAAAAAGATCACCGCCTTCAAAGCCAAAGCGGTGGTAAGTGAAGAATCCGAAGATGATGAGGAAAATTCTGAAGAAGAACTTGCTCTTCTAGTAAGAAGAATGAACAAGTTCATGAGAAGGCGTTCAAACCGAAGCGCAAACTACGACAAGACAAAGAAGGGGCACTTCTACTCCAACAAGCGATATAGCAACATTCGTTGCTATGAATGTGATGAGAAAGGTCACATTTCCTCAAATTGCCCCAACAAGAAAGATGACAAAGAGAAGTCATCAAACAAGAAGAGTTACAATGGCAAGAAGAAGCTTTTTAAGAAGCTTCACAAAGATGGCAAGAATGAAGCCCACATTGGAGAGTGGGATTCCGAAGAGGAGTATTCCAACTCCGACTCAAGTGAAGATGAATCCTCCAAGAAAAAGGGACTTGTCGGAATTGCAATCAAGGAAGCTCCATCACTATTCTCCACTCCAACTTGCCTCATGGCAAAAGGAGATAAGGTAAAATTCTTTGATGATGATGAGCCTTCATATGATGATCTTATGGATATGCTTGTTGAACTTAATGAATTTCTTGGAAAAGAGAAATCAAAGTTTAAGATCTTGAAGAGGGAACATACAACTCTACAAGAATCTTATAAGGAGCTAAAGGAAGCTCATGATTTGCTCATCCATGAAAAATCTTGCACTAGCATTGGAATTACTTGCGATATTATAAATGATTCGCTCGGAGAGTCGGAGTCCGCCTCGCCTCGCTCCGTCCCAGACTTGCCGGCTCCGACTCCTCCCGTCGGGTCTCCGCGGCGCCGCGCCGCCACCAGATCTGGCCTGGGAGGCTGGGAAGTGGGAAGTGCCAAAGTGGATCTGTGCTCCTCTGGGTCTGCCGCCGCCTGTGAATAGTGATTGTGTGTTTTCGTGGGCTGCTGGGCCGGTTGCTTTTTTGTTGTTTGTTACTTATTGTTGTTAGGCTTAAACCTTGAAGCCTCCGCCTGTGAATGATTTCTCTGCATGAGTGCTCCAGCTGCTCTTTGTTGTCGGCCAGCTGCCGTGGACGCTCGCTGGGATGGGGCGCCGGGGGGATGTTCGTCGCCGAGGGAAGATGAGACTCGAGCCTTACTAAACTTTCCCCTGGCTTCACCCCTGATCGCCGGAGCAGATTCCTTGCGCAACACCGCCGCACCACCGGAAAAATGCCACGCCTGATCTAGTCTGCAGACTACGCCGCAAGCTGGAGTATCCACCAGTGGAACTCACGAACACAGCAGCTCGGCGCTAGAGATAGCACCGCTGGTGGAGACCTATCTGTGCCAAACAACCCGATGAGAAGAAGGCCTGGCCTTATCTATCCCCAAATCTTGGAGACGGACAACAAATTTTATCGATGGGACTGTCTATTGCACAGTCACTATTTTTTGGGTTGAAATTAGTTAGATTTTTTCATGTACATAACATTTTTGTCCATGTTTACAATATTTTTTGGTCATGTATACAACATTTCTTAGCAAAAAATATTGCATCAATGCCAAAAATGTTGCATACGTGGGAAAATATTTCATACATTGGTAAAAAATATTACATACATAGGAAAAAATCTGATTAGTTTCAACCCAAAAAATAGTCGACAGTTCATTAGCACTTCCATTTATTGATTAGCAACGACGCGTTGACACAAATTCTAAATGGATCTTCGCAACGATACCCGATAGTCCGTCGCCCGTGCGAGGCGAGGCCGTAATGGAACCAGGAGTATGTACTCCCGGTGGCACTGAATGAATTTCATATATATGTATATATATGTATATATATATGTATGTATATATATATATGTATATATATACATATACATATTGTAATATTCTGATCGTTGATTCGGCGTAGGTTTCTAAAATAATCGTGAAGTTTTCAGATTTTTCGGTAAATCGCGGGAGGTGAAAATTAAATGGCAGAATTATCCAAAATTAAAAAAAATTAAATTAAAACAATTAATTTGGATATTTTGAGCCGTCCGGAGGGGTGGGCCAGCCGCTTTGGGCCAGCCAACCCAATGGGGGCCCGTACCCCCTTCCAAACCCTAACACCCCTTTATAAACCCCCTCTCTCCTTTTTTCCCCACCTGGCCGCCACCCCCACCTCCCCTGCGCCTCCACCTCTCCCCCATTGCTGTCCCTTGTGCTAAGAGAAAGCGAGAAGGAAGGAAGAAGAAGGGAGGGAAGGAGAAGAAAGGAAGGAGGAAGAAGACGGGTGAACCCAAGGGGATCCCTTAGGTAACTCTCCCTCATCTCAAATCCCTCTGATCTTTCTGTAATTAGGGTTCTTAGCACAAGAATTGGTTGGGATTAGCAATTAGATTCCCCGATTAGGGAATTCCTGCTATCTGTATGTAGATTAATCCGCGCAGCGCGACTGTTTGCGCAGTTTAGACCTACGAAACGATTTTTCTTGTAGGCTTCCCAAAAGAAAAATTGTAGAGAACGTCGAGACCCATCTACTGTAATGTTTTTAGAATTTTTTGACGCGGGATTTGCGCGTAGGAGGGTCCGGAACCTCGCTGTCTGTAAGGGGTGCAGATTGGGGCAGATTGCTGTTCAACTGTGATTTAGTGGTAGTAGATGATTTTTATGTTTTTGGTCGCAATTGATAAAAATATAGGGAATTCAGTAATATAAATTTTGTATAAAAATTATAATTTTTAAAGGCTTACACTGTGGTTGGGACGCGTTAGAATCCGGCTGCCCAGATTGCCAGAACAGAGAACGTCCTCTGTTTTGCGCGTTAAGTTTCACCTTGCTAGAATCAAAATGAAAATATGTGATCTATATGAAAAGTGAAGGTATTTAAGTGAGAAATCCAGAAATATATCATTTGCTATAAATGGCTTAATATTGTTAAAGATACATAAATATTAAGCAGCACTGCAACAGTGGGTAGATTGAAGAATCGTTAAGCGGAGAGGATTATGTGTGGGTTCGGGGTTCTAGCGATATATTTACTTCTTAAGACGCATTTTCTTTGCTGTTGTATTGTGCTGAGAGGTACTTTTGGACAGACAGTTTTGCTCCTGAATGCTCGTGATTGCTTCGCTTCGCCGGTAGAGGCAAGTAAACGTAGCGGATGTGCTACCGTTTAACTCGTTATTCTTACTACTTGCAATTTACATGATTCTCGTAATTTGATATGTTATGCCATGGTTGCATGTTTTTCTAAATGAGGTTTGGTAGTAATTATTGATCAATTGACATGCTTTGAATTAATTGCTCGTGGTCATGTGGTAATCTGTCTAATGTGTTAAACATGGAGTCTGAAAATAAATACGTGGTGGATATGTGGTTGTGGATATGTTGATGAGCATGTTGATGCTCCTTGAGGTCGGAATTCATGTGGTTTATGATCATCATATCATTCATAATATGTCATGATATTTGCATTGTGGATGTCGCCGCTTATAACCGCGACCGTACCGGTACAACATCGTACATTGCCGTAGTACGATGCACACTCTTATCCTGTTGGGAAAGGGTGCAATGGAGCATAGCATGATAGCATTCATATGCATTTAATTGTGGATGGAATAATTGCATTCATATGCCAACTGATTAAAAACTTATGAGGTATGACTCGTGGGAGTCTGTGGTGGTTAAATGCTTGTGGACATGAATGGCGGTTGTGGTTGTATAGAATCATAAATGATGATGTATAATTGATTGTAGTTTGAATAGCCTGTTAAACAATTTGCTTGCTGAGATTTTTATCTCACCCTTGTTTCCCCCCACAGGTGGTCTTTAAGCATGCATGGGAAGGGTAGAGCGGCACCACATTGATGCACTTGGATCATAGTTTTATGCCATAATAAAGACGAAGGGATTCTAGTCTTTTGCTTAGCTATCTCGTCAATGATTACTTCAACTTAATAATGTTAAATTTGTGAACTGTTCTTTTGGTTAATATGTTGGAGGTTGATTTTAATTATTGAATTGTTATCACTATCTTGTTTTCCCATAATTGATTATGCTTCCGCTTATCCTATCTTGTTTATGAATTGTTGTCAGTTTATTTTATCTTATAATTTGGCTAGTTGTGGAGTGGTTTTAGTGGCATCCCAGGGTAATATGGGTCCTGAGGTGTTACACATATACATGTATATAT
The DNA here is from genome assembly GCA_036346245.1 of Bonia amplexicaulis. Classification (NCBI taxonomy): domain Eukaryota; kingdom Viridiplantae; phylum Streptophyta; class Magnoliopsida; order Poales; family Poaceae; genus Bonia; species Bonia amplexicaulis. The sequence goes on along the minus strand of CM070759.1, from coordinate 8,256,234 downwards.
ATACATATACATATACATTCATACATATATATACATACATACATACATATATATATATATATATATATATATATATATATATATATATATATATATATATGTATGTATGTATGTATGTATATATATGTATATATATAGGAAGCCGATTTGGGGCTCTATGGAGCATGGGCACCATACCTCTGACCTTTGGATCGCATTAAGATTTGTATGATTGTATTAGTTACGAGAAATAACAGGTAAACCCATTAACGAGTACGGATATAGAAAGTGGATAGACTTGAATATCTTCCGCCAATACGGTAAGGTGCATAGAGAAAATTTAGCGTTCGATTGATTTGTGATATAGTAAATCATTAATCATTGATGCGCAGCACTTTCAACGAGGGGGGACAGCATAGCAACACTGACAAATGTGGAGACGAGAGAGCGCGCGAGGCGGGATGACATAAGCAGAGTGATAATTGTGCGAAGCACATAGTGCAAAAGAAAAGATAGCAGCAATGGATCAACATATGTGCGAAGAACAGATGTCACCACTTCAAAAGAGACCTGAATTAAAATGAAACGATGGCAGCAACGAGCCGATAATTACGATAAAATTAACCTGAATAAATATAGAAAATATGTACAACATAAAATTTGCAAAACATTACACAATAACTACTACTATATCAGTAGGCTTCACATAAAATTTTGTAATTTTTGGAGCTCGTTTGCTATATGTGAAAACTCGTAAAAGTATTAAAATTGTATGAATTTTTTAGCAACATTCGCAACTGATAAAATTACCAAAAACTTACATAATAAAGTACGTTGTGTTAGGGGGATGTACAAATTTTTTTGTAATTTTTTGAGCTAATTTATTATATTTAAAAATTTATATAAACACTAAACAAAAAAATAATTAGGTAAGGTAATTAAGCCCGCAGCTGGACAGCAGGCAAGCCTTGCCATCCCGCCCCCGGGCGGCAGCGCCGCGTGTCGCCTCGCGCACGCTGGCTCCCGCGCATCGGACAATAGAAACATTATTTTTGTCAATACGCTTCGCATACTGCTATTTCTATAAATACGGTGCGAAACAGTATCAAAAATGGCTTTGCCTCTGATAATGACATGACGGCCGTATCTGGCATCTCCAATTCATCTTCCCATACTTTCGTGTCGATGTTGCTCCCTATCTAGTCCCCATTCGGTTGGGCTGAAAATCTGTGGTTTATGGCTGAAATTACATGTAGTTGAAGGTGACTTATTTGACATAATTAAATTTAAAAAATTTAAAAATAGAAAGATATGTTAGCTCACCACGAATAATGTGAACGAATATGAAAAAAGAACCGGCAAAAAGCTCAAAAAACCAAAAATTTAGAAAAAACAAAATTTATGAATAAAGAAAAATAAATTAGAAATTCTCAGGCTGAAATAAGCGGGACGCTAATCTCCTCCAAGTTGATTTGGGACAATGGCTGCGGCGTGCAGTCAGCGTGGTGCCATGGTCGCGTTTGATCCTGGGGATGGTAATGAATAGAGATGGATGGCAGTGTCTCGGTCCTCCTTCTCGGTTCTATAAACCTTCCCCACATCTCATCTATGCTACGGATCTGCTTCAACGCCGCACCCCGGTAACAAACCTTCCATGGCCGCCGAACTGTCGCCTCCACCATCACTAGGGTAGCGGCAGCCTCCTCTGGTAATTGCTGCTCTGCATTTGGGTTGTAGGGGTGATGCAGAGATTTACATTTTTTCCCATAGGGGAGGTGCTGGGCTTATAATCTAATCCTCTATTTACATTTACAGGGTATACTGGAGATGAAGTTGATGGTTTGTCCATTGAGGCAAAGATTTACAATTTCCCCAGAAGGGAGGTGCTGAACTTGTAACTAATCCTCTATTTACATTTACAGGAAATACTGGACTTGCAACAAGCATTCGGGTCAATTACATCTCATGTGATAAAATTGCACCGTTGGTTGGCACAATGGTGTTGCAGGTTTGTGCGATCTACATGCACATGATGCTCGTTGAAATGCCTCATAGAGAGCGTTATTTCTATTTCTATTTCATTTGATTGTTTTTTTAATGTTTTTTCCCTCAAATTCTCAACAAACCATCTTGGATGATGTACTTATATTAGTTATGATTCAGATCTTCCATATTTATGTTTACACGACGAAAAGGAAGACTGAAATTTGTAGAAGTAGTTTTGGTGTGCTTCTCTTTTGTCCTTACGAGATTAAGACGTTTTTGATAGAAGATTGTGCTTTTATTTTGCAACATTCATTCCTAGAGTTGTACCAAATTTCATATATGCCTGCTACAAGAACGATAACTTTGACAGAGTAATAGAGAACCTTATACTTTCATTACTTTCTGTTCTATGTTGTTTCTAATTAAGTTAACCATTTTTAGTTCATTTTGCCAAGCTCGCCTACCACGCATGCTGCTCGACAAAATGCTCTAACCACCGATCAATCACTGGTTCCATTCAGCAGCATTGGTCACCGCGCAGCGGCAGAAGTCCTGGAGCGGCCGCGCGGCTGCCACGGCGATTAGCACTTCAGCGCAAGAAGCTTGCTATTACCGGTTGTGTTTTCACCTCTACTCTGCTATTACCTGAAAGCTTTCCGAAGTAGAATGAAATGAGAGTAATGGGCGGAGCCAAGTGCGCTCGCTGCTAGGCACATCCATCCAGGAGCACGAGCTGCGGGAGGCGAAGCTGGGCCAACGGTGCGTGGGGTGGGCGTTGCACTGCAAGCCCGCACAAATTGAGTCGTGTCATGTCGGCACGGCGAAATAACATGAGTAATACAGTGTGTAGCTACGCTGTAGTCACCCGATTTAACATGAATGCTATCAGATATTCAGATGTAAATTGAAATGGGCATAGCCCCTGCAAATTTTCATTTCCATTATAAAATCACTCATAATTTGCATTCCAAACGGAACCTTGAGGAAGAAATTCGCATTTGTTGCTCTCAAAGCAACGAAGACATTTTAGGAAGATATTTTTCGAGAACAATATTTTACGAAGGTATTACGTAAAAAGTATAACAGATGACAAGTAGCAACACACCAGCACTTGCTTAAACAACAAATAATTTGAACTGGGGCATAAGACAGTATTTTTGTTACGATGGAACAAAAATCACATTTAAACTTTTATGATAAGAAAAGGATATTCTAAAACAAGTACGATCCATAACAGAGTGGAGTTCACTGAAATGGCTTATCCATTTCGCCACTACCTTTGGTGCCTCCACTTGAGATACGCTGGCCAACCAAAGATAATCACGTAGGACCAAAACGGCTGCAAAATGTCAACAAAGATCTCCCCGCCCAATGTCAACCACACCCGAAATCCCACCCTTGCATGTAATATCAGTGCGCTGAGAAGCAGACGCTGAAGATGTATATCATCGTAGAGCAGCGCAGCAGAACAGCATATCACGCAGACAAGAATGGCGGTCTTGTGAGCAACCGGGGCAAGCGCCACGTATAAACCAAACGCAAAGGCAGCAACGAAGCTTCTGATTGAACTCCACACCAAGTTCTGAGATAAATTGAGGTACCTCAAGCGGACCTCGTAGTCAACTTTGGCCATCCCTGAGTACGTGAGGCAAAAGGTAGCGAGCAAGGCGCAAATGAAAGCCAACGTGAGTGCCACAATGAATACGTCGAAAGTGTAAGTCCCGGCGAGCGTCGGTGTGCCTGCGTTAGCTTGCCCATAGTTGTTGTAGCCTCCAGGCAAGGTGAAAGCTGCTGAAAATGTCGCCGTTGCAATGAGCACAGAGCAAATGCCCAGAACTTGTGTCGCCTCTGTCAGGGTCTTTGAATCCTCTTGCTCACCACCCTTCTTATCGTCATTTTTTGATTCTGAATCTTCTTCTTTCTCGCTGTGGTCTTGATGAGAGTATCCGGGCTGAGCGTTGGCAAGCCTTAACGATTGAAGTATCCAAATTCGTTTGTTCTGCAAGAACATTAGGAGGTATGAACGAGACAAGCCGCTATGAAGTTCTTATCCCCGTTTGGGGTCAATTTGAAAGACAAAAACAAAAAAAAAGAAGACAAAATCAAAAGAGTTTATTACCGATCTATGGTGAAGACCTTTGGGTTGTCGTCTCAATGAGATGTCTAGAAGAGTTAGACCCTTATTATTCAAATAATTAATTTCTACTTTTGGGTTCATCAATAGTAGGAAGAAAGCCCGCATATTCCCAGCCTGAACAGCCAGGTGTAATGCGGTGTTCCCATCATCGTCCTGCATATTCATAACACCAGACGCCAACAGCGATCTTCGAAGCGCAAATGGGATGATGTTGTACCTATTCTTCTCGACAGCCACATGCAGGAAGGTCCTTCCTCGAGCATTGAGCAAATTGGCGCACTCGGGACTCTTGTTGAGCAAAATGTTGAGTACATGGAGCCTGCCAGTTGAGGCAGCAACATGGATGGGGAAAACTCCCTTGTTGTCCGGCCGATACGCCGAGGATTTGTTGGCGTCCATTAGCATTGCGGTTAGTCCATCCATGTTCCCTAGCACTGCGGTTAGTCCATCCATGTTCCCGAAGAAGTAGCGAAACACGATGAAATAATCAGAAAGGAATATCTTCGCAATTGGACTCTTTGGAGTTTCCAGTGACGCAGCGAAATGAAGAGGCGTCCGGCCATGTTTGTCACCCTTCTCGGCAAGGCCCTTGTTCCATTCCAACAGCATTCTCGTTGTCTCTGCAAATGTGGATTGTTCTTTTTACCAAAAACAAACTGATGAAACCCTGTGAAGACTTTATGCTGGCGAAAGGAACGAATGAACGAACTTCATTCAAAATTTCGGACGAAAGAAATCAAATTTTTGATGAAATTTAACCAAAGTTTGGATGAAATTTGAACAAATTTCAAATAGAACCAAATTCGGCTAAAATTTAGCCGAATCAATTTTTTTTCGAAGGATACCGAAAGGGGGTAAAATTTCCGAAATTTCACCCCATTTCAGACGAAATTGGTAACCCTGCTGCAGAATCGCAATTCAAAGGGTACCCTTGTAATTTGTTCTTGAAATTCCAAAATACATGATTAAAAGGGCAAACATATATATGCAAAAAAACTATGATATGAGCTCGTTCTATGCTCTGTGTGTACAAAGCTAAACCGATATCTAAGTCGGGCTAGAGGATAGTAAATAAACAAGTTTAAACTGCATTTTATAAAATACAACAATATGTGAGAAAATGCAACTGTATGGTTGAAATTAAAATGCAACCATAAAAGTGTGCAATAATACTGGAATATCCTTTTAAGATCTAGGATATATAAATTTTAAAACTTGCATAGAAACCGTTATGGGAATAGTTACAGGTATGGCCCTGCAAGAAATAAGTGTTCAATCTACCGTCGTTCCTACATAAATCTCGAAGGCAAATAATGAGGATGTAAGAATTGATGTGTGCACATAGAATCCAATCCCAGAAACACATTATCCAAAATCTAGCATCATAGATGTATGTCTAGTGTGAAAATGGTACTTACCTTCACTTCGAAGAACTGCAGCATGCAAGGCATTTTGTCCGTTTGGCCCAGAGTAGGACAGCTCCTTATCATTTTCATACAGCAATTTTGCAACGCTGGTATGGCCTAACAAGATGGCCAGATACAACGGCGAAGTGTCGTCCTTCGGAACTCGAGCTAACTCAGGATCTGCCAGCATCAGCTTGCTGATCAGATCCTTGTCGGGAAGGCGGACCGCCTCATGCAAGGCCGTCTCATGCCGATTGTTTTGTTTCTCCAGAAGCTTCTTGACCTTCTGTGCATGGCCATCATCATCTCCAACTAACTTGATGAGATGAGAGACCATCTTAACACTCCCGGCCCTGGAAGCGCAGTGCAGGGGCGTGTCGCCATTGTTGTTTGGCGCTTCCAGGAGGTGTTTGGCCTTGCTGTAGATCAGGCTTGCGCTCTTTAAGAACTTGTCGTCGTCTCCACTGGTCGCTGTCACATGGAGGGCGGAGTCTCCCTGAAAAGTGGCTCCCTCCAGGAGCGACGTCGCCGCAGCAGAGGACGCAGAGCCATCAACTTCAACGACGACTTGAGTGGCCGCCGCAGTTGGCGCTGCTGGCCCATCTCCGCCGTTCAGAAGCTTGTGTAGCCGCTGGAGATCGCCGCCACGTGCGGCCAGTAGCAGCTCCGGGTCCATGACCACCGCAGGCTTGCACTCGCAGCCAGTCTCTTCTGTCGGCGGCTGAGGACGTGTGACCTGCGCGGTGGCAGCAGGGACGTCCTCAGTTGCCGCAGCCATCCTCCCGCGTGCTGCAATGCACGCCGTCCCTCGTTGGAAACTTGGGTATGCTCTGTGTAGCTACTCCCTAAATAACTGTATGTTCTACTGATCAGATTTATGGCCTGCTCACATCTAAACAGATCAGGTTCGACTCTCCTCTCTCTCTTTCCGCCTTTGTTTCTTTATCTAACTCTATTTTTGCCCCTTTGAACTTTCTCATATTTATTACTATGTCTTTCGTAATTCACGTGATCTGGATGGCTTTATTCTGCGCCAGTGACGGATCCAGAGAATTTAATAAGCCTGGGCGAAGAACAAAGTCTAAATAACAAGCGCTCTGAAATATAGATCATAATACAAGCAAAATATGACAAACCGCGGGCACGAGGACAACGTGGTGGCAACGTTCCTCGCCGACGAGCTCGCCGGGCTCCCCAGTGACGACGCCTGCCGCGGCGCCATCCACCGTATGCTGATGCAGATGCCGCATGAACAAACAGTATGGACACACTATTCATTTCGTGGCATTTCCTATGCATGAGAATGAGATTGCTACTAGTATCATGGTAGAGAAAGCTGGATGTTTGTACGGCTAATGGCTCATTAGTTTAACCAATGAGACGACGAGTGGGAATCCATCGTGTCTCGTGACATCGATCGTGCCTGAGCTCACTGCCCTTCTCTTTCATTCTTGATTTGCACCAGCGAGCCCAAGGCGCTTCTGATGGCGTGCAAGAAAAAGGAGGCGGTGGGCGAGCGAACAAGACGAGGCGCGCGAGCCCGGGCAGGGGCCCAGGCCCTGGGTCCGCCCCTGTTCTGCGCAAGCTTCAAGCAAACTTTTTTTTACTAGTACCGTGCTTGTATTTTACAACGATCTTATAAAAACGATACCATAAATTCTAAACTTCGTGATCATGGGTGTGTGCGATGAGTTAAGGTAGTTGTGTTGTCACGTGGTTCTATGTGAGAGTTTTTTTTCATGGTTTTTTAAGGTTTTTTAGCCGGTTTTTTAAGGTGGGGTTGGGATGATGGATAAACTCTGCTTTTGTAACATCTTAAATTCTAGGGCATATAAAAATAAAAATTTAAACTTTTTGAATGTATTTTGTTTTCTTGGCTCTTTATTAGAGTTTCTTTGGAAAACTTGATTTTTTTTAAAAAGACAAAAGTGCATTTAATGCAATTCAAAACAAATTGACCTCAAGTTATAAAAACTAAAAAGATGATTAAAATTTGCATGAGAAGATGTATGGTGGAAATCATTTAAAAAATCACAAATATAATTATGGCACTATAAATAAATTTTTTAATATTTTTGAATTTATTTAAATCAAATAGTGCTCTTTAATTAAAACTGCGACCTTCGAAGAGTTTTTGAAGAAAAGTCAGAGCAGATAAAATTCTGAAAATTTTACCCTATAATTTTATCTACGTCAGGAGCATCCATAGAAATTTTTATAATTTTTAGAGCTTATCTGATATATCCAATAATTACCCAAACTTCTCAGCTCACCTCACCTCACTCCCTCTCACTACCATGTGGACCCACTTGCAGTACCTTTCTTCCACCTCTAGCTAGTAGCCTGAGAAACCTTGAGCACAAGTCATTTGTTTTTGATGCCATGCTTATCATTTTCATGCCATGTCCATCGTTTCTCCTCTTTGCTGACAACCCGTACTTTGTGCTCCTGCCTTGTCATGTCTCCACTGCGAATTCCGCCGGCCGTGCCTCACTTTGCTGCCGCGCCACCCAGCTGGCCCATGCACGACGTGCCATGCCACACACCCATCCCACCACTGTGCCGCAATGACGTGGCCATGCCCTACGTCGCACCTTTCCTCTATACATCCTGGCTTTGTGCCCAACTTTGCATCATGATAGCCCCGAACCATCTCAGTGTTGTCCCGTCACGCCTGCCATCAACCCTTAAACTCAGTGCTTGTGATGACACCTCTCCGTCACTCCCCTTCGCCCCGCATCAAAACCTCCACTGATGCCTCTCTCGGCCGGCTCAATGCCATCATGGCCTTATGGCACCAGAGCCCCTCGCCACCCCTATAAAGCCATGCACCCATCTCTTGGCACCACCACATAGCTACCATCACCACCAAGCCAAGTTGAGCTAAGCCACACGCTAGTTCGATTGGCCTTAATTAGAGCTCCGTGCGAACCTCCTGAGTGCGACCTTGACCTCGCCATCGCCTCCTTCCCTCACCAGCGAGCTCCCACAGTGCGCACCTCATCGCCATTCGGCTGCATCGACGCCAGGCCATCCCACCCATTCCCCAGGCCTAGCCTCCGCTTTCGGTGAGTCTGTATCTACCCCTAGATGCTCATCTTGCGGTGAATCAGATTCTAATGCTTTATAGAGCTCTATTTCTATATGCCCTCTTCCTGCCACCACAAAGCACCACCTATGGCACCATTTGAGCTTCATGGTGCTACACTCTAATTCCCTGCAACCGGCGCTCTGCTCGAGGTCCAGAACCTGTCCCAACCACCACCTCCTGCTCCCTTCCACGCTGGTGAGCTCTCCATGGCAGCCTCCCACGCCGAACCAGGCGCATACCGTCGGCTTGCTCTGGCAACTCCCCAGCCACACCGACGACATCGATAAGTTCCCTATGGTCCACTGGTGCTCATTTCTCCTCCATTTTGTCTCCCCATCCCCTCCGGCGCTGCACACCACAGTGCTGCCCCTGTAACACCCTGAAATCCTAAAGAATATAAAAATGAGGGCAATTTAAAATTTATGCATGCATTTATTCTGCCTTGGCTTTTATTGCAATTTCTTTAGAAAATTTGATTTTCAAAAATCAGAAGTGCATGTAACGCAATTTAAAATTTGAGTTGAAGTTTTAAAAACTAAAAAGAAGATCAAATGTTTGCATGAGAGAAAGTATGGTGGAAACCATCCCGAAAACGCACAAATATAATCATGGCACTAGAAATAAACATTTGAGTAATGTTTGAACATCAACTAAGAATGTAATTAAATTATAAATTGACTTCATGTGGGAGAGAAGCCTTCCTAGAATTTGTGAGAATATTTAGAGTGAATAAAATTTACAAAATATTACACTATAATTTACTCTATATTAGGAGCATTCATAAAAAAATTTATAATTTTTTGAGCTCATCTAATATGCCAGACATTTCCCCAAACCTCTCAGCTCACCTTACCTCACTCCCTCTCACTGCTGTGTGGGGCCCAATCGCAGAGTTTGTCTTCCACCTCCACTGGACTGTGCTAGCTTCGCCATGGTTGTGCTACCCCCGGTTTTTGACATTACGCCAATAGTTCCTCTCTGTTGTTGCCAACCCCCCGCCTACCTATCGCCTCGGCGCGATGCACCTCTTCCCTTTTGTTTTCTTCCGCACCTAGTGTTCCACGGCGAGAAATTGAGCACGCTGTTTGGTTGCGTTCGTAAGAACTCGTGCTCTACCCTCAGCCATTCCGTACCTACAAAGCTTGCCTCCTCAGTCTCCTGCGTGTGTTTCTTAAGCACCTTGCTCACTGAAGCACCAAGAAGCCGAAGTTGTACGCGACACAAGTGAGCATGCCACCATGTTCTAGCAACTTCAGTAAGCTCGTCTCCTCCCCAACTCTGTCAGAATGCGTCTTACCTCTCCCTTAAGCACCCTACTCATTTGATTAACCTTTCGTGCAGTGGATCACTTGGGCTAGGCTTTCTTCTTCATCTCCAGTGAGTTGTACCTTGATTCCATTTGCCCATACCTCTGCATGCATGCAAGCAAGCTCATGCACACCCATTTGTAGCTCCACTATTGCCAAAATTCACTGTCGTCATGGGCCTCCTCTTCGCCGCCAACAGGGTCTCTGACACCAGCCTCCTCCACTCCTTCTTGAGTGATGTCCTCATCTTTGGTGAGTTCCTCCTCCCTCATGGAAGCTCCCTTAGCACCGAATCGAGTCTTAGTAGCTCATAACCCCGTAGTGCCTTTCCCTACCTCCGTCACCGTAGGACCTCGCCGCCAACCGCCCTACCCTCCAAGTTGGGCCTCGATACTTCACCTAGGTGTGCAGGCTGAGGTCTCGGCTTCGTTTTAGCTCACGCCCTATCCGCAGAGGAGTCCCTCGCCGGCGATGAGCTATGGTTCTCTCAGGAGGAAGAAGAGTTGTAGTGGTCAGAGTAAATAAGAGTTGAAGCGATCGAAGTCAAAAAGAGTATCATAGCAATTGAAGTCATAAAGAGTATCGTAGCGGTCGAAGTCAAAAAGAGTATCATAGTGGTTGAAGTCGAAACGAGTACTGTAGTGGTCAAAGTCGTAAATAGCATTGTAGCGGCTGAAGATTATTAGAAGTCGTAAATAGCACTGTTGCGGCCCAAGAGTGTTAGAAGTCGTAAATAGCACTGTAGCGGTCCAGAGTATTAGAAATTGTAGATAATATAGTAGCGGCCGAAGAGTTTTGGAAGTAATAAATAACATTGTAGCGGCCGAAGAGAGTTAGAGGTCGTAAAGTTATCAATCAAGTTTGCATATATCCCCGTTTGAAACTCTTTATGGAAGAAAATGCATAACACCCTTATATTGGACCAAAACAGGAGAAGGGAAAATATTTGGGCTGAATGTTTTGAAGGAAGCTAAAGATCAAGTTAGGTCAACTCAGGAAAAACTGAGGATAGCACAGACTAGGCAAAAAAGTTATGTTGACAATTGTCACATAGACTTAGCTTTTGCACCTGGAGATCATGTGAATTTGAAGGTTTCACCTCTCAAGGGAATGTGTTATTTCAGAGTAAGCGAGAAACTTGCACCAAGATATATTAGATCTTTTCCAATACTAGTTAGAAGAGGAGAAGTTGCCTATCAATTGGAGCTACCACCTCTGTTGGTATATGTTCATGCTGTCTTCCATGGGTCTCAATTAAAAAAGTGTTAGCGAGTGCCAAAGGAGCAAGTGCCATTGGAAGCCATAGATTTGCTGGAAGATCTCACTTACAAAGAGCAAGATTATTCATTTTTGCAAAGTTCAATGGAGCAATCACATTAAAGAGGAAGCCACTTGGGAGTGTGAGGAGGACCTAAAGATCGAGTTTCCGCACCTATTCTCTAGCCAACCCGAATCTCGGGGTCGAGATTCCCTTTAAGGGGGTAGGCTTGTAACATACCAAAAATTTGCTTTCCTTTAAAATTTAATTTCAAACTAATTATTTAAATTTTTTGGGGTTTTAATTGGAATTTATTTGGATTATTTGTAGTACTGGAAGAAAATATCTAAATTTCAGAGCCTAGTCATCACCTTCTTTCCCTTTCTTCTTCCTTCGCTGTCCACCATTGATGTTCCTCTTGAGCTTTAAACTCGGCCATTACTTTCTGAAGCAAATATTGCCATTGAAAGCCCTCATCATTCCCACTTCCTCTGATGGTTTTCCCCGCTTTAAACCTCATCATCAACCGCATTCTTGTGCCACTTCACTGAGCATAAATCTAGTGAGTTGCATATCGGCCATTCCTCTCCCCAAAGCCCTATAAATACCTCCTTGAGCATCTCTTGTTCACACTTTTCCGCCCCTCAATTCTTGCTTTGAGTTCCTGAGACTTTGTGCACCAAGTTTCTCCTCTCCCAGCCTTAAGTTGAGCTCCGGAGAGCAATTTCGGAAAGCCTAGGACTCTTCGCGCTTCGTCACCACTACCTCTGTCTTCACCAAGCTACACGATCATCCATCGCCCCTTTCACCGATCCAGTCTGCTGTCGAAACTCCTTCCCCGTCAATGGCCAAGCCACTTCTACCATTTCTTCCTCATCACCGGCCGATTTCTGACTCTTTGCAGTCCATGCTGAGGTGCTCAACTTCTCTCTCTATATCTTTTTACTGCTACAGTCTTTTTTGATTATGGTAGCTTTCGACCACATTCGCTTATGACTGCAATCACTCACGACCTCAGTCGCTTACGACCGTAGTCAGTTTCGACCACATTCGCTTACGACCGCAGTCACTTATGACCTTAGTCTCTCACGACTGCAATTGGTTATGACCACATTCGCTGTGACTGCAGTAGCTTTCGACCACTGTAGCTTTTGATCGCTCTTGTTTCCGACCACTTTTGCCATCTGACCATTGTAGAGCATCCAACTGCATATATCTTTCAACCACCTATAGCCCTCGACCACGTTTGGGCCACTATAACTACTCTAACCACGTTATAGCTTTCGACTACTCCAAATGCCTTCTCTTGCCGATTGAACTACTTAGAATGTCTTCTCTTGCTGATCGGACTACTACGAACATCTTCTCTTGCCAATCAGACCGCTCTGAACATCTTCTCCTACCAATTTCAACCACAAACCACTCTCTATAGATCCAATCACTTTGACCACGGCAAATACTTTCCGAAGCCCATATTTCTTCATATTAACTCCGTTTGCACCCGTTCAAATTTCTAAAATCATCTAAAATCATAAATTTATTTCCAGTATATATATATTCTAAATTTTGTGATTTTATTTGTTTTTATTTATTTGTTTGTTTGTTCTTCTCATTTCGCGCATGTAGAATCTGACATTGTCAACGCCAGTTTGGACCAACAGGACGCGTTAAACTCCAACCTCAACGAAGGCAAATCATAGACCTTTTACCATTTTAAACCTATTTTATAAAATTATATTGTTTTAAATTAATATGCATTGCTAGTTTTATATTAAATATTTACGGGACTAGTTAAATACCTACTTGATTGTGTGTTACCTTAAATAATTGTGAATGACATATATTCTTGAACACCATATGATGGGTAATTTTAGTTGGACATAATTTTATACTAACATGGGAATCGAAGTTATTCTTAGTCATGCGAGGGGTTAGTTCACCATGTTTATCATGAAAATTTGACTTAACCATATGTGGAATTGTGGCGGGTAGCCACTGTTAATAAAATTTATTGTGTCATGGTAGGGGATGCCATTGAGCTTAGTTAAACCAAAATTGATTTCATACTCAGGGGAATGATCATCCAATAAAGGGTGTGTGGGAAGCATATTTTGGATGAGGTTGTTTTGCCTGATTAGCCATTAATGACTTAATCTTGTGCGCCATTGATCTGGGCCCTATCGTACAACCACATGTCCAGTATGAGATGGACCTGGCTAATTAATTAGTAATGTTTTGATTTAGTTTTGTTTGGGTTGAAGTGTGAATTTTGGGTTGGACATTCACACTAGGAGCAGGAGGGGGTTGGATGGATGCGAAACCTTAGCGAACAGAACTAGGTCAAAATAGAGCTTTGTAAAACCTTTGTAATAATCATTTTCATCGCACGCCTTCGGAAGTGTGTCTTGGCTGACATTATAAGTTGATTATGTCTTGTGGGTCAAGCTGTACAACCTCTGTAGAGTGTTAAAAGCTATTCAAATAGCTGTATCCCTGGTCATGGACAATGCCTGATGATTTCACATGGGAGATAGATTTTATCTTAAAAAAATTGTGGTTGGTGGAATGGTTGAGAAGTGAATGGGTAGTTCACTAGTTGTTTCAAAGTACTTGTTTACATACGTTTGTAATCTTTTCAATGGTGCTTTTCAATTTGTTTGTTGTATTTACTGTCAATACTACTTTTTGCAAAATAGCCATAAAGTTATTCTTGTTCAAGCCTTGCATGAATAGTATTTGCATACATTTCCCTGCAACTTGCTGAATACTTTATGTACTCACGGCTTTGCACCATTTGTTGATCAGTCATCGAAACTTTATGTACTCACGGCTTTGCACCATTTGTTGATCAGTCATCGAAGAAGAACTAGGGAACACCAAGTTCTATGAGGAGTACTTTGAGAACTATATAAACTAGGGTGCACTCTCCACTCGATCGCTAGTGGGCATATCAGATGGCCACCACAAGAGTTTCTTCCGCTGCAAGTTTAATTTTCTTTCATTAAGCCCTGCGTGGCAATAGTTGTAAAACCTTGACCATAAAGTCCATTGTTACTATTTAATAAAATTTGGCTTCTTCTTAGCTGTTTCATTATATGGATATGATTTCATCAATGTTAATACTGTGTGAACTAGCTACTGATCTTGGGACTACTTCAGAATACATAGAGGGTCCGGATTTGCAGATTCAGATCCCGACAATAATTGATCATCTCATGTGGGTAAAGTTATACAACATCTATAGAGTGTTAAAAAATATTTAAATAGCCGTGCTCATGGTCATGAGCATGCTTGGATGCAACCACAATGGGTGTAGTTTTTATTTTCAAAATTGTTTCATTGAACAAGGTGAGGTTGCATATACGCGTCTTCTATGTGACATGCCCATGGGTGGGACTTGTGGGATGTTCACAGCCGAGGAAGGCTGCAAATGGATGTGATTTACTGTTATCAAAGTTATATAGATGTTATTTCATTATATGTCAAATGCACTTTACAATTCCGCTTGCAAATTACTACTTATTGATATTGCAAAATAAAATTTGCTTCATTACTAAAAATAACTTAGTATAGAGCCTCATCCTTTGTCAGCCTTACATTTATATACAATGTTGCAATACACTATGAGTTTTGCTAAGTACACAATGTACTCAACCTTTCCTAAATTATTGTTGATCGGAGAATGAAGAAGGATACGTGCCCGACGACATGTACTTCGCCCCCTGCTCTAGGGAAATTCGACGATGAGTTTTTCTAGGCCCTAATCCCTAGTCGGTTACCTGTGGGCTACGGTGGCATAGAACTAGATGCTTCTACTTATTTATTTGTCTTTCGCTGCAATTTACTCTTGACTCTGGTATTTACTTGCCCGGTCGGCCATATGCTATAAACCTTATTATGCATCACTTATGTATTCACCCATTTGTCATAAATTAAATATATGTGATGTGTATGGATTCAGTCTCAATGTTGTGAATGTGTGTGCTAGCCACTAATTATGGGACTAGTACAAAACTGGTGCAGAGACCCATGCAAATTCTTTAAGTCTAAGCAGCGCCTCAGCCTGGGCATACGTTATTGGGGTTGTGCGAACTACTCCTTTGACTATCCTGACCGCCGTTTCAACACGATCAGCTATCGGCAACCGGTAAGGACTTCTTGGGCCTGTTCTTTTTGGCTGTGGCTTGTGGCTTTTGGCTGCGACTTGTGACTTTTGGGCTGTTCGTGCGAGAGATTACAGAGTAACAGAAACACACGTGTGGGTTTTGTCAATATAAATGAAGTCGGTACAGTATGTACTACAATTAACTAGTAGATACTATCTTAAAAAATACTCTGTTTAAAAGCTAGTTACTGTAGAAAAGCCAAAAAGCAGCTTTTAGAAGCTGAAAAGAACAGGGCCCTTATAATGTGTTTCCCCACAATTTCTAACTAACAGTACGTAATGACACACTCTCTCGTCTGCCCACTGTCCCCGGAGCCGCTATGTGCCTACAGCAAATGGATCGACCTAGAGATCCACCCACATGACTAGTGGACTCTGGACTTTGAGGAGTGAAACGACAAAACGAGACGCGAGATCCGCGAGGAGGAGCATTGCCAAGACGAGCAAATCCAGCGTATACATCAGGAGACAGCAGCTCATCTCGAGGCGTGCACGCGTAGGCAGCGCGAGGCTCGCGAGAGGGAGCGCGAGAGAAAAAGAGAAATGGCGGCCAAGGCCAAAGACGAATCTTATGATTTCAACGCCGAGATTGCAAGGAAGGGAAAATGGCCCCGGTCTACGCAGTAGGTTGGGCCATTCCGCACTACTCGCCTTAATGTCCAATTTATTTCCATTCCAAGAAGGTGCACATTTATCGTACGGCTACTTCAGTTTGTTGTAACCAAATCCTGTGCGTCCTGTTATTTCCAAGTTTATTATGAAGTCTATTTTAACTACCAACATAAAATGTCGTCGTCGTTTTGCATTCAACTCTTCGCGTGCTCCATATCACTTTCCTTCGTACTGACCAGTTGTTCCTATCCTAGTCGTGCACATAAAAGTTTTCATGAAATTTCTTGCAGTACAACAAGGCACCATGATCGTAAAATGTTTTTGCGAATCGAACATATTTTTACCGTTCACAATGTGCAAAAAACACAAACCGATCAATCATTACACCGCAATATAATTAACCTCTTTACGTACGCGTTATTTAGGGCTCAATCGTCACTACAAAATTCTTCCGAAAATTAACCGCACTATAATAAGGCACGGTGATAGTACCGTTAAGAACATACGAAAATATTTCAAAAAATATTAATCTAAAACAATATTTCCTATACGTATCATGTACAATGCATAACGAATTGTCAAATTATATTTCATAATTTTTTGCATCTCCTGTTTAAATTATGAATTTGCTGCGGACTCCAAACAAAATAAATTACATGTAAATATGCGTAATATATATAAATTAAAAAAAATTTGCGCGAGTAAAATACAGTCTTATCAAAACAAAAACACAAAACTTATACCTCGTTTTTTTGCAAACAGCAGCTAAACCCTAACCCTAAACAGTACGGACAGGTCATGCGGTCGTGCACAGCACGACCTGATGAACAGTAGCAGTCGTACAGTCCCCGACCGCACGACCCAGGCGGCTACAGTGGTCGTGCGGTCAGTGACCGCACGATCTGTGTGGTGTGGTGCGGTCCCCGACCGCACGATTGCCAGCTGTCGTCCTGAAAAATTCGTGCGGTCGGGAGAGGGCTAGAAATGAAATTCCTGCTGTTTATGGGTTAAATTTGAAATTCTGATGGTAAACAATGCTATATATGTCCAAAATTCGTGACTATTCACACTTTTAGAGTGGCGTTACGAAGCAAAATCATTAGTGGCATTTCACGTAAGCGTACCTTTTTAGACGGCTTGTCATAAAATTTGCCATTCGATTTGTACTGGGAAATGGAAAAGCTCCAAGAGACGAGGGGGTTGCAGCAGCGTACGGAAGACGAGTGTTCCGTACGGGAAAAAGTAGTTAAGCAGACAGCAAAAAATCGACTACTATACCATCCGAAAGGGCAAAAAAAAAAGAAAGAATAGTATGACCAAAGAGGGCAACAACGCGAGGCATGGAGCATCTTAAAAAAAACGAGGCATGGAGCATCCATAAAACGAGGTCGGTCGAGCGAGGACTACAAAAGCTAAAGGAAGATACGCGGGACACAATCAAATAAGCATCCATGACAAAGCGGGTGTGAGCCCGGAAACAATGCACCTGGTGGTTGCCTCCGCGCATGCGCGCATGATCCCCTCCCCCACTCGCGCGGACCATGACCATGACCATGACCATGAAAACAAGGGGTCTGTTTTTTCTGGCTGTGGTTTATTTTATAGCTTTCATCTAAAAATTTTAAATTTTGACTGTTTACGGTACAGATTACGGAGAGACAGATACTCATTTACGATTTTAGCTGGTACAGATGTTGAACTTTTAACGTGTAGATCGTTTAATTTGTAGACCCCGTCTTGAAAAATACTCCGTTTGAAAGTTAGGTACTGTAGCAAAAGCCAAAAGCCGCCGGCTTGTGAGGTAAAGAACATGCCCTTAGCATCCATGACAACTGCTCTTTTCTTTGTTTGCTTCATTTGACGCTTTGTCAACATGATCATGGGTTCCTTCATTACTTCTCTTAGATCATGTGTGGCTTTTGCATCTTCTTTCTTTTCTTTTCAAAAAACAAACTTATTTTCATGATTTTTCTGTGTTTGTCAATATACTCATCAACGGGCAGATTGTGAGACTATGTGGAGGTCACCCTATGGTTGTGATGAGTAATTGACTCTTGATCTAGTGAGATTGAGTTTGGTTTTTTAGATTTGAGAAGAGAATGGTTCTCTCTGTAAGGTCTTAAGTCTCAGCGACTTGCTCGGTAGTGGCATCTAAGACCACTATATTTGACCGCTGCTGTGTATGGTCGGCAGTGCCTCTTCCGTTGAATAGTCGGCAGTCGATCTCGCAGTCTACGACTTTGTAGTCGTAGCCAGTGCTACGACTTGATGGTCGTAGGTGATCCTTCGACTTGAGGATGTCGTTCTTGGGGTCTACGACTTTTTAGTCGAAGGGGATCGACTTGGTGGTCATAAAAACCCCCACATTTGGTAATCGTAGGTGCTTTTCAACTTGGTGGTCGGCCCTACGACTTGGTAGTCGTAGGTGCCTTTCGACTTGGTGGTCGGCACTACAACTTGGTAGTCGTAGGTGGCTTACGACTTGGTGATCAACTGAGGTCTTATGACTTGGTAGTCATAAGTTATAGCAACCAGGCTTGGTAATGGTAGCGATCTGTGTAGTGGTCACATTGCTCTGTCCGAGTGATCGATAGTCGTAGCTTGTGCTGCGTGGTCATAACAAGCTACGTGGTGGTCGTAGCAGCCTTGTGTGTGGTCATAGGCTACTAGCACTTCATGTCTTGTGCATTCGAGTGGTCGTAAGTGGTTTATGACCAGCTAGGTTCAGCTTCGAGTACATTCTTCTGATGCAGATTTATGATCTCAGTGTTTTGTGTGGTGCTATGTGATGGTTTTCTTGTCTGTGTGGTTGCAGGACTACGGAGCTAGGTCATGGTGAGACGTAGGAGGATCGGGACTAGGCATAGGAGGTGTTGAGGTCCAGACGGTCAGGAGACGCCGAAGATGATCGAGGCTAGTGAGGTGGTTGCAACCTGAGACGACGAGGAACCAGAGTTGGAGTTGCCGGAGGTGAACATGACGGGCAACGACGAGGTGGACCGGGACTAGGCTTAGGGAGGAGTCGAGGTCCAAACGGTGAGGATGCCGAGTGCGGTCATGTGCAACGAATGGACTGGGACTAGGCTCAAGGAGGAGTCGAGGTCCAGTTGGTCGGAAGCAAGGTGCGGTCGTGCGACAACAAGAAGCTTCCAGGATGGTGCTTGAGAGGCAATTCGGTGAATTGACTCCGGACCTGCAAAATGGGAGCTGGTCTGTTAAAGCAGCTGTGTTTTGTCGGTGTTTATGGGTTGTCATGAGTGTGCGCATGTGTAAAACCCGGTGTTTGATGGGGTTTACAGTTATCCCTAGTGTGGACTAATGGTTGGATCTATTAGGTCTAGGTTCGCGTGTGAGCCTATAAAAGGGAGAGGGGAGGCAAGTGTTAGACTGTAGAGAGTTGGTCGGTTGAGCCTTGGCGGCTGCCGCCTCTCCCTCCCATGGGAGTATATCTGTGTGTGTGTGTGTGTGTGTTAGCTCTAGGGTTAGAGCTTGTCCTCCCGAGGGGAGTGGCTGTTGAGAGTGTGTGTTGGCTTTAGGGATTAGAGCCTGGTCCTCCCGAGGGGAGTGTCTGTGAAATCATTCATCTGAGCAATATATCTATCTTAGGCTATGTGTCTTGTGTATTTCTTCTATTTGAGTTTGCTCAGCTTGATTTGATTTCTTCTCTGTTCTTCCTTTCTCTGTGTTCTTGGCTATTTCTTGATCGCGGTGACATGTGGGTTGTACTCCAAGATATCTTGGCTACCCTAGACCGACGAGCGGTTTTGTTATTCTCTCGGATTTGATTTTGGGCGCTCTCGGTGAAATCTAGTCGAGCTCTCATTTTGGTTGCTAAGTTTTCAATTAAAGATCAGAGCAACCTCCTTAGGTCCTAACCATGTCATTTGCAAAGTGTCATGGCCAGTTGAACTCTTTATCAAACGTTATTTGAATTCTGGCTCATGCGGTCGTGCGCTTCGCTGGCCTCCTCTGTTCTGCCGAGAAGTTTACGACCACGTTCTATTTGACTGCTTCTCTTTCGACCGGTCAAGACTCAGATCATTTGTTTTCATTTGCATTGGTTTTCAATTGTTTGATGGTCGTAGATCTCGTGGTCGTGTGCCCCCACTGTTTCACAAGTTGTTTTACGACTGCAGTTGGTTACAGGTGATAGTCGGTCTTCGACCACGATGATCGTTCGACCATGCCATTGGCTTACGACCACGTCGGTTCTAACCACACTCATCTTTTGATCTCATTTGTCTTGATATTGGTGGTTATCGACTACAGTGACTACTGTTTGATAGTCGATTTCCAACTAAGTTGTTCTTTGGTCTGGTGGTCAAATTTCTGACCACTGTGCAAGCTATCGACCACGTTGTCGGGCTTACGAATAGTATAAGCTTCAATCACGTTGTCGTTATTGATTTGAATTCTTCAATGCTATTGCTTGCTGTGACATATGGGATAATGCTCAAAGTCATTTTCTCTACTCTCTTCCCACGAGCAAAGATCGTGCATCGTTCTTGTTTTCAGTTCCGATAGTCGTGTGCCTCCTCTGGTACTTCTAGTCATTTTCGACCACACTTATATCACTCAATGATTCTAAGTCGTGTGGTCGCTCGACTTCTCTGTAACCTTTTGTCGTTGGCAATTGCACATTGTTTAGATTGCTGAATGGTCGTAGATCTCTCAGTCACGATCTGATCTGTTACGACCATGTGCTGATTCGCAATTGCACGGTCATCGACTATCGTGGTGTCGACCACACAATGGTCTTTGACCACGTAGTCTGAGAGCACGTCGGTCTTCGACAACGCTAGCGTTTCGACCACGTTAGTTACGACCATTGGCTCGACCACGTTGGCTTCGACCATGTTGGTTTGACCATGTTGTTCTCGACCACGTTGGCTTCGACCACGTTGGTTCGACCACATTGGCTTCGACCACGTTAGCTTCGACCACGTTGGTTCGACTACGTTGATTTTGACCACGGTGGTTTTAACCACGTTGGTTTCGATTTCGACCACGTAGTCTATTTCGACTTTCGACCACGTTGTCGGTTTCGAACTTGTTGTCGGTTTCGACCACATAGTCTGTTTCGAGCATATTGTCTGTTTCGACCACATTGTCGGTTTTGACCATGTTATCGGTTTTGACAACGTAGTCGGTTTCGACCACGTTGTCGGTTTCGACCACGTTGTCGGTTTCGACCACGTTGTCTGTCCCGACCACCTTGTATTTCTGCTGAGTGGTCGTATTTGACCACGTTACGTTTCTGCCGAGTGGTCGTAATTAGACCACACAGTGCTCTGATCTGGTCGTACAATGTTCTGTATTCCTCTGTTTTTCAGTAGACCTCATATTATAATCTTCATAGCTTTATAACTATTGGAGAAAAAGGAATATATGAATATTTAGGAAAAAAATCTTTAGGCACCATTCACCCCCTCTATTGTCTGTCCAGTCCTACATCTTCTTCTTCCCTGGTCGTTGGCACCACGACCATCCTCCCTGCGGGCTCGCTAGGTCGCAATTGCTAAGGTAAGCGTCATCGCCTCCACCCACTGCCTGCTCGACAAAAAGTACCTCCTGGCCTCTTCATTCCCCCTCGTATTTGATGGTGGTGCAGCACGAAGGGCTTGTTGTCCGTGCTCATTTTTTTGCATATTTTATGCATCAACATTATAACATCCCAAATATTTAAATTTTAATTTAAATCATGTTTAAACCTCATTTCTACATTTTTTGTGATTTTTTCAAAAAAAATGAGCATTTAATAATGGTTTCCCTAATTTCAACAACTAAAAATGAATTTTTTTAAAGCAATAATGCCGCCTTTCGTTTCCCGTTTTCTCCGTGCTAAAGTGTATTTTGTTGATACACCATCTCTCTCCTTCCTTCGTCACTACCACTGACACATGAGACCCTGTAGGATCAAATACAGAAATCAAAAGGGGGCGAATGATTGACTCCGCGTCTTGATACCTAAAACCAAAACTCAAACCAGAAGAAAAGCAATCTAAACAAAATAGCAACAAACCTCTAGACCAAAAACTTCTGACCGGTCAAACCACAATGGTGAGAATGGTTTGACCTCTAGCATTTCTACCGTGGTCGACGTGTCGTGGTCGTTCTGCCGTGGTCGACGTTTGCCAATTGGACCATCGACTACCAATCGTGGTCGAAGCCAGCCGGTCAAACCGCGCAATATAAGGCGATCAGACCGCTTACCCTGAATATTTCTACAATTCAAGTTTTCTAAAAGAGCACCGATCGAAACTTTTACAAACGCAAAATTCAATACAACTTAAATATCAATTATTCATCATCACTAAATCTATGACCTTTCATATGATCTAACACATCTGCTCGCCAGGACCCTTCGCCCGCCTCGATCGGCCGCCGTTGGAGCTAAGCTACACATTAGCCGCACGCACGCCTCCAAAAGCCGGCCCACTTGCCCCTCCTCGTGCATCCTGCACGAAGCATCGAGCCGCTGCCGTCGCTACCGCCACTGTTCGGTCTCCACCGCCTCCGTTCCTTTGCATATGATTCTCTATCAGTCATCTTTCTTTCTTTTGAAATGAACAATTGGATGCTATTCCAGTTTTTTTTTTTTTTGAAGATGGACAAGGGGCTTACCTTCTATTAATTCACAAGAAGAGTTAAACAAAAAACAAGACGGGAGGAGAGTCCCCGGGAGGGAAGGAGAGGTAGTTGGCCTAAAGGAAACGAAAATAAACTTAGTTTGTTACAGGGATTATTGAAAAGCCTGCAAGCTTGTTGGTACCCGCTATTCCAGGTTTTAGTCATGTTTTCATGTGGTGAATAATATCCTGCAATCACAAAGGAACCGAACCCGCTGCTTCCATTTGTTTGCAGAGTTTCTCAGTGAGATGGATTCCCTGCCCAATCAAAGGGGAAGTATGTGAAAGACTGACTGAAAGTTTCTGTCGGTCAAGTCGAGCACTCCTTGCTTGACGGAGTCTGGCATGGTAAAGATTGGTAACAGAATCAATTATATGCTCCAGAGGTTTATCCTTCAAACCTTGGAAGAAGGTTCCCTCATGCACTAAACAAGATCTTTAGAATATTTATCACATGGCATCTGGATGTACCAATGTGTGACTGAAACTTTAACAATTCAGATTTTAGCAAACAAGAGGACTTTGTTATCATAATTAGCAATTCAATTCACAGTCATTGTTCGGCGATTCGTAGATCAGCAGTTGAATTGTGAACTGAAAAAAAACACACAAAAAGAGATCTTTGTGTGAGCGAATGGCTCGTGAGGGAAATAAAGCCGTGCCATTTTCGGCTGTGGGCTGGCTGTAGAGTTTCCTTAAATTCCCTAATGGCCTGCAAGCTGCAGGGCCTTAATGGGCTGTACTGAGGCGTCGTCTTCCCGGCTAAAACAAAGTTCAAATTAATTAATGATGGTAAAAGTCATCTGCTTCTTTAGTCTAGACTCCATCGGATACACATGTATCCTTTCATCGATTGGGTACTCCTCATCTTCTGCATTTCTTCGTGCGCTCAACCTTCCACTCAAATCCCTTTTCCTCATAAGGGAGCTCGCCTGCCACGCAATGTAAGGGAAAATAGGAAACGTGTGGAGCTAGCATCACAACGAGTCTCACTATGGACAGCTCGCCCGTCTCTTTGCATCAGCCATACCTAATTTTGGGGGAGCATTTTTTTACTACAGTTTATAACTTTTAGTTGCAACTTATTAATCACATACATAGTGATTGATGAAAAAAACAAAGCAAAAAACTAGCTGAAAAAACAAAAAGAACAAGAATGACCTTACTCCTTTACATTTAAACTGCTTAAATCTCCTGTTTCCCAAGAAAGTGTAGGCTACGGCGAGCAACACTGTAACATCAATGTACAGAACCTAAACGAGTCTACGTGACGACTGTGGTCCATATCCATGTCCACCAATTACCCATATGCCGTACCCATTTGAAGGCAAATTACTCACACCTAATAAAACCAGGTCATACCCAATGGGTTTCGGTACCCTTTGGGTAAAAGAGGGGGAGTGCGTGAGATAGCACCCCAACTTGCTGGCGATGACGACGGTCGGTGATGGAAGTAGTTGGTGGCGTGAGAGCTCGGTGATGTGAGCTGGGCGGGCTGTATCTGAGATCGAGGAGCTTAGGGAGGTCGAAGCGCGTGTCGATGGCTACAAACATGACGGCAGGGCAGACCTAGTGCAGTGGAGCAGCAGTTGAACGGTGGAGGTGTTGAGTAGGAGACAGGGGAGGTACATTAAGGAGACGGAGGAAGTACATTAGCATGGTGGCGATAGCAACTAGGGTAGCGGAGTAGTAGATCTGGGCGATTGACAAGGAGATCAGTGCCGTGACAACGCAAGGAAGTGGCTGAGGGCTAGTCGCCAACGGTGGCGATAGGAGGAGAGAGTGCTCGCCGGCGACTGCGGCGAGGAGAAGAGATAGAGAGGATGGTGATTGTTTTTTTGTTGATCTCGATAGGTATGGGTATTGACACATAAACATGTATTACCCTATCCATACCGGAATCTCAATGGGTATTACCTATCTTACCTATACCTTACCCAATAACGAGGTATGGGTTTGGGTAATGGGTATGGATACCCAGTGGCAGCCCGAATATATGCAGGCCGATTGGTTGGAATATATCATATATGTACTATGGATCTATTCTTTTTCTCTGAAGCTGATGGCTTTTGGCTTTTGCTACTGTATCTAATATTCAAACGGAGTATTTTCTCAAAACGGGGTCTACAAGTTAAACGATGTACACGTTAAAAGCCTAAGATCTGCACCATCCAAAATCACAAGTGAGTATCTCTCTCCGTAATCTGTACCATAAACAGCTAAAGTTCAAAAATTCCAGCCAAAAGGCATAAGTTACAGCTAGAGATGGCATCGGCGGCGGGGCACGGGTAGTGCTCGCCCATACCCGCACTCCGTGACCCGATTCGCCCGCGGCATACCATGAAGGACCATGGGTAAAAAACTTCGCCCATACCCGTCGCCCGTGGGCATACCCATTTACCCGTGATCAATAGATTCATAAAGTATGTCTACAGATGTAGAAAAACAAGGCAACAATATGAACAAATCAACTTTATGCTTTCAGTTTGGAAGTCTCTGCTAAATAGAAGTGGTAGTACAAAACCAGAACATCGTAGATCAATAATCAATTTTGTTTGTCATGAAGAGGCATGCTAGAAACATAAAATCAGAGATAATGAAGGCACACACATCAGCCAAACAAGCACATCTAAGGGTCAACCTAAACCTTACTGATAAGACAAATATTGGTGCTACGGAAAATCAAACTTGTGCATGTCAAAGACCTTATTTTGAGTTCACTAGCCCGCTTAGTGCAATAAGCTACCCAAGAATCTTGAATACATGTCAGTTCTTACATATGAGATGGGAGAGACTACAGTTGTATAGTAATGACCGTCCAAATTATATTCATTGTTTTAAGCTCGAGCCTCGACATAACTAAAATTGCCATCCAAACATCAAACATACGAAGGTGCAAAGCAAAATATTTTGCTTACATATCGATGTCTTGCATCAAGATTGTCGCTTTGCTCTGCAGGATGGCGATGAATCGAAAGGAACAAAAGAGGATAATAACAAATCGGGCTTTACTCCTGCAGATAGTAGATGGACATACCCCAACAAGGAATTCCCATTTTTCATCCGTAGCGATGTCGCTCAACATCACCATCATCATACACAATCTGTTGGCAAAACAAAAAAACAAAGGAATCCAACAATGAAGTCAACAAATCAGAAGCATCGGCACCTAACCCTAAAAATCGCAGCAGCAGTCCATCAGATCTCCAAATCGCAACCGCCACGACCACCAATCAACGCCCAAATTCCCCCAAAAAAACCTCCCGAAATGGAACACACAAAAACGAATCGCTCGTTCACCTGCGTGTGGCGGATGGGGATGCGGCGACGGCAGCGGGGGCAGTGAGGTGAGTTCGAGGAGGAGGTCATCCTCGGCGGCGACGTCGATGAGCGACAGCGCCTCCATGGGGAGGATGGCAGCGTTAGCGTCGGAGTCGGGGATCAAAACCTAGATCGCCGCAGCGTAGACGGGGGAGGAGGAGGCGAGCCAGAGAGAGGCGAGGGCGTCGGGGTTGGGGTACTCGCGGAGGGGCTGGCGGCGGCTGGGAAGTTGAGTACAAGGCCGAGGATGAGGACGTCGAGGAGAAAAGGGCACAGGCGGAGGAGACGAGGGCGAGGAATGAGTGAGTCTTGTGGTCGGGAGCGACCGAGTGCGAATCAGTATGGTCGTATGGAGTCGGGACTCGGAGCGGCGTGGTATGGAGCTAGGGTTAGGGTTTCTATGTTATTTATTGGATTGGTCCACTTGTTAGTTCGCGGGTAAATGGGCGAGACGGGTACGGGTAGAGCTCATCCATACCTATACCCGTTTACCCGATGGGTAAAGAGTTCCCCCCATTTTCATACACGTGGGCAAAGAATACATCCCATACCCGGCTCCATTAGGGTATTTACCCACGGGTACACGGGTAAACGGGCACAATTGCCATCCCTAGTTACAGCCGTTACCAAACAGGCCCTATATTATCAACGCTAATGTGTAAGTGGTGCTTTAGATCGATGCTAACTCCAACTGGAAGGTCATTGCCTGACTCCAGTGTTATGTTGTTCTGGTATTTGCTTGTTGGTTTTGTGTGAAACGCATGTCAATTCGAGGATCAGCTAGCTCCGCACTACACCATGATATAGTATTAACGGCAATAATCTTCTAGGCAATAATCCACCGATAAAACCTAACTACTAGGAAAATTTTCTCCTGTCAGTGAAAACAAGACTCTAGGGCTGCCGGTGATCCAAATATCTACGGGGAAACACGAGCAAAACCAACTAATTGGGCTAGTGTCACAGGACATTGGGTGCAAAATTTTGTTTAGTAGAGATTAGCACCTTCAGTTCATGTGTAAACCCCCTAGCCTAAATTCAGTGCAACCAGTTCTTTTTTTGAAACCCAATGAATGGAGCACTAATGGCCCAAATTTCTAGTAGCTAGTAGTAGTCTACGAGAAGCATCTGCTTCCTCCTCCCATAAGGCAACTATAGTAGGTTAAGCTAGCCCTTGAAACAGTCTAAGAGGGGGACCGCAACAGGATTTTTCACATCGATATATTACAGGAATAAACAATTCTTGTTCTACAGGAACGGCATGTCGGTCAAGAGTTCACTTATTGCCCCCGCGAGGATCTCCCGGGGGATGTAAGCGACTTCTTTGCGGAGGACCAGACAGAGGTCCTTTCCGCGTTGTAGCTCAGCAGTGCTCCAGTTCTCACGCAACCACAAGTGCAATCGACCCCGAGGCGTTGGGAGCACGGGTCACCAGGCCTTTTGAACCGCCTTACCCTGTTGGGGCGCCGACACCCTATGTTGAGGAAGCCCAAACGGGGCCATATAGGCGGCCACGGATGGTTGTGGGACATGACGACGACGAAGTACGTGCTACGGGTGGTGTAGCTAGTAGCGATTAGTGGATCTTCCTCCTGCTATGTGTATTTTTTTGGTTGTATACGTATTTTTCTTTGTGTCCCTCCGTATACAAATTATCTATTGTATCGTAATATCATTTACCTTCCTACATATGAATTGTTGCTATCTCAATCGTCTTCATAAAGTTTTTCAGAAATTTCTCGTACTACAATAACGTACGATGATTGCAAAATGTTATTGCGAGTCTAGCAGATTTCGTAACATTCATAATCTACAAAAATCACAAAAGGATTAACCGATATTGTTTGCCATTTTATTTAAAAAACCGTGAACAAAAATTGCCATTTACTCTCCCACAATTATTTTCATCCAATTAATATAATAATTATATTATTATTTAAAATCGTCTAATCGTTGGGTGACTAGGAGCAAAGTCGTCCAATCGTTGGACAACTGGGCTACATGTCGCCCAACGCTTGGGCGACTAGTCGAAGTCACGTAACCGTACGATGATATGCGGTCAACACTTCAAAAAAAATTCATAGATTTAATTTTGTAATTCTAAAGGAAAAATGATTATTTTAAAAATATTCATCAAGATGATGTATTTACACATTTCAATTTGTGTTATGACGATGATGCATGGCCACATGGACACAACTACCGGCAGGTTGTAAATGTCATTATCAGATAGTATCATAGTAGTAGGTGGCTGTGCCGGTCAGGTGTCAACAAGAAAGATGGTACTACAATTAATGGAGTGGAGAAAACAAGTTCAACATATTGTCAAAATTTTCACAAGTGAAGTGTTCAGTCAATTCTAGATGTGACATGATATATCAGGCCGAACAATATTCCTTTGCTTTTCATACTGGTACTTGTTGATTACATAAACAATAGTATCCCTTGAAATTACTAGCTAAGACGAGTAGTACTCCCTCCGGTAACAAAAAGCCAGCCCTAGAATGTGTAGTTAAATAGTATAAATTTTGATTAAAGATATTGTTTAATTGTATGATTCTGATATATAAAAATTATACAGTGAATTTGTCATAAAAATACTTTCACACTATTGCACTTTTACAATTTTTACAAATATATAATAAGAGAATTTAGTCATCAAAGAGAATCTTATTGACTTTAAAAAAAATACAAAATGTCACTCTTTTAACGTCAGAGAGAATACTATTAGTAATGCTAATAACCCGTGGTGTGCTTTGAAATTTACAGACTTTTCTGACCCGTGGTTTTGGAAGGGTGGGGACATATGGTGGTCGTGCGGAGGTGTCTCTACTGTATGTGACCGTGTGGCACCGGGTACATATGTTTTGTTGATAAGTCTCGTGTATGGTGGAGGTTCTATTTTCACTATTTCTATACGACGGCTATTATTCTTGCAACAATCAGTTGAAAAAGCACCAATACAATGAAAAACTTCTGATTCAGGTATATACAATACATAGCAGCCCAGCTCAAGCCACTCTACATAAATCCATTCCCCAATGTATGGTGGCTTGGGCTGTGTTTTAGAAGTCGTATTTCAGCTCGTTGATTTTTTAATCAGCCCCTTTCATTATATTTTTCACTATTTTACAATAAAAACCCTACAAAAAAACGAATAATACAGACCCACCCTCGGTCCACCCAGCTACCCCTATATCTTACCCCCCTCACACACCTTCCTCACACCCTCACTCTCACCTTCCCACCGCCACCGGTGCATTCTCACCACTAAGGGTGCAAATGGATCGGATTCGAATGGATATTGTTGTTACCATATCATAACCCATATTTTTCTCTGGATTCGGTACTAATCGGATTCGGTGCCGGATCGATCGGGATTAACCTGAGCCGTTTGCACCTCTACTTGTTTGTAAGGAATACATGCAGTACAACAAATGGAGTAGGATAATGTACTGTCAAGAACTTGATGTTACTACTTAATAGCTGATGTGAAATATTTTATTTTACCATTGCAAAAGAAAATGAAACGTCAAATAGTAGCACTAACTTGAAATCAAACTTGAAGACATATCGAATTCGAACGGATATTGCTGTTACCATATCCTAACCTATATTTTTTCTCCAGCTTCAATACCAATCAAATTCGATGCTACATCGATCAGAATTAACCCGACCCATTTACACCCAACTCACCACCACCGCCACGATTTACCTGTCGAGTCTGGTTGCCACCTTCCAGATCCAACTCCCGACCCGAGCTCCATCCCCTCACACAACGTCCACTCCGTCGTCACCATGTAAATCCCGTCGCCTCTCACCGACCCTGCCCACCCCGCCATCCTCCACGTCCTCGAATCCAACTGCCCCCAGCATCCTCCACGCCCTCCTCCATCCATCCTGCATGCCAACGCCGCTCTCCTCGCCCTCGGATCCGTCCATTGCTGACCTCGCCTCACTGGATCTAGCCGTTGTCGCCAACGCCTCGCCCCGACCCGGCTCGCAGGATCCAGTCTCCTCACACTCGCCTCCAGATCTCGCTGCTGCCGCCCGGTCGAGCTCGTCGTCTTCATCCGCGCTTATCATCGTCAACGCGAGGGTGCATGACGTTGGAGCTCTCAACTACCGGCAAGGTGTTCACTCTCTGTCTCTCTCCACCTTTCTCCACATGACTGCAGTTTCTCTCTTCTCAGGTACCCATAGCTTCTGTGCTCTGACACCTATGAACTACTCAGCTAGCCTCTACGGTGGGGGTTTTATTTTTTATGGTGGTGCCACTTTTAGGGGTTTCATTTTTTATGGTGGTGCGATTGGACAAAGGAGCAAAGCTATGAGCTGGGGCTTTTTTTGGCAGGGGACATTGGGAAGTGGAGAACGACCCATTGATCCCGACGCTCTGTTTTTTTAATACACTATTTTTTAAGTTTTAAGGTGGGGAATTTTTTGAGTTGAAAGTTATCTACTTAAGCTTAAAAGAAAAGAAATTTGTTTAGTGAAAAGATGTCTAGTTAAAAGTTTTATAGTTGAAACCTGTCTGGTTAAAACTTGTGTAGTTAAAAGTTGTCTAGTTGAAACATGTCCGGTTGAAAGTTGTTTGGTTGTTAAAATATATTGAAGTTTGGTTTTGTTCTAAAGATATCGTTGTAAGAAACACATGGATCTCGAATCGGATTCCTTTTGTGCAAACTCCTTTTCTTTGAACCCACCGCGTGCGGACCCATGGCCGCCGGGTCACGGGTGTTCACACCATGCATTTTTTTTGTCGTGTTTCCTTTTAGTCTACTAGGTGCCAGTTAGGCTAAAATAAACTGATGTATGACTAAAATTATATTGTAATTGATCGAAATTATATCTGATAGTGGCTTATTTAACGTAACTAAATTTTAAAAATTTATAAATAAAAAACAAGTTAGCATAAAGGAAAAAAGAACCGGTAAAAAAAGCTTAAAAAAGTTAAAAGCCAAAAGAAGACAAAATTGAGAAATAATGAAAAATAAGATAAAAATCAGAAGCTCAGATCGAAATAAGTGAGATCTAGATACACAACAATACCATTACTATTGTTGTTGCTGTCAGTGTAATTGTATGTTCGTGCCAATGATAATAAATTAATTTATTTCCAAGCGATTTTTCAGTTTCCTAGCTTTTTAATTACAGACCACTAGATTACTTTACTTTCGACACTTTTTAGTTATTTCAACTTTTCGCTAGATAACTTTCAACTAGATAACTTAATTATTTAGTAGTTTATTTACTCGAACAAAAACCAAACACTAAGGCGAAAAAAACACTACGGAAAAAAAAAACGCGTTGCGTGGACTCACCCGGTTGACCGACCACGTCTTTCCAAAAGCGCGCGTTAAAACGCGCCACCATTGATTAGTATATAATATCAGTGTGGGTTGGTCTCAGGAGACTCGAATAGCTGGGGAAAAATTATTCCTACTTGAGTGCGCAACCAAGGTTTCCTATAGCAGCTGCTGGTGGCGATGGAGCCGATTAACACCGAGCAACCACAGAACCCCATCGCCCCAGTGGGTGAGATCGCGAGGTCTTCCCTGTCCCCGTCGGTCATGCAACCCTCGCTGCTAATGGCTTCGAGCAGTGGGGATTGCGAGGCGCTAAAGATTCTTCTGAGCTGGGGAGATTCACCGGTGCGCCCAGCGCCGGTGGCACCACAGGTCGTCGTTGACGTGCCCGACGGAGACACCTTCGATATGAACGATGTCCCGGATGGAGGCTTGGCTGTGCAGCCAACTTCTACTGATGCAGTCGAAGAAGGCCCAGATCAGCCTAACGACGCCTCCAATGGAAGCTTGGCTTCCCAGGAAGTCACGGATCAGCCAGCTGATGGAATCTTGACCCCGCAGCAAGCTTCTACTACTGATGCCGGTACTGATCAGCTTGGCAACAACACCGATGGGAGCTCAGACATGCAGCAAACTCCCCCTGAAGCAGTACAGCAGGGTGTTGATCAACCTGCTGTGCCCCCTTCAGAGTCGATCCTCGGTGGAACGACACCACAGGGAGACACCGCCCTCCATGTCGTAGCAAAATCTGGTACGCATAGACTGCTTACACATATAGCGCACACAGTAGTCAGTCACAGCATGAATTGGTCCCAAAAAAACATCGTGCTTCTTGTGGCAGGATCCTTGGAGGTAAACTTCCTATATAGCGTTTATGTGATCTACAGCAAAGCCAAGCACCTCTTGGATGCGACCAAC
This sequence comes from Bonia amplexicaulis, assembly GCA_036346245.1. Taxonomy (NCBI): domain Eukaryota; kingdom Viridiplantae; phylum Streptophyta; class Magnoliopsida; order Poales; family Poaceae; genus Bonia; species Bonia amplexicaulis. The sequence goes on along the minus strand of CM070759.1, from coordinate 8,224,116 downwards.
AAGATGGGCGACACGCCGCTGCACTGTGCTGCTCGGACAGGGAATTACGGAATGGTGTCTTATCTTGTATATTTGGCGAAATGTGAGGCAGATGGCAGTGAGAAGTTGAAGACATTACTTAGAAAGCAGAACAAGCGTGGGGAGACAGTGTTGCATGAGGCAATCCGTAGTGGAAATGAGGATATGGTCAGCTTTCTATTGACAGAGGATTCAGAATTGGCCCGTGTCCCAAGTGTAGGCACTTCACCATTGTACCTAGCCATCCTGCTAGGGAAGTACTACACTGCAAAGAAATTGTACGAGAAAGACAACCAACTATCATACTCTGGACCAGACGGACAAAATGCGTTACATGCCGCTGCTTCTCGGAGCAAAGGTAACTACTGTACTACCATACATTTGTTTTGTTTGTCTATTTTGTGGGCATGTTTATCCATACATTAGTTTGTTTGTCTATTTGTGGGCATGTTTATCAACAATTGACTGGTACGGTACGTTTTAAGAATTTTGATTCTTAAGTTAATAAAAATTGGAGCTCTGAGCCAGTTTCCTTTAACCCTAGGTGAACACGTAAGCTTTATTTGCTTCGTTTGATAAAAAAACTATTATATGTCATATAGGAGTACCATATTGGATTGCATTTGGAGATCTGTTATGGTACACCATGTGACCCTGTTAGAGGTAACAGAGACACTAAATCCTGGCCGTCCATTCGTGAAGACTTCTTAGGTCGTAACGGATTCGTCGGATTTGGTACTTTAACTAATGACCTTCCAATAATTCAGCATGTCTAAATTAATCCAAGCGGCAAACACTCCAGCTTCCCATTTCATCATGTTCAAAGGAATGCTACGTCCATGCGTACGGTCATCAAATTAATTAGCTTCCTTGTACGTATACGTATACACTTGTGTACAAGTGCTAGACGCATACATCTTTAGGCTAGCCACAAGGACATTTTTTTAAACGGGCAGGAGCCCTGCTATTTATTTCAAAGACAAGAAAAATACACTGGCCTTGAAAGGGCTGTACCAAAGAAGGGTCTATTCTTTTTTACTGTGACTTTTAACTTTTAGTTATGCCTTATAGCTTTTAGATTGTTCGTGAGAGAGAGTACGAAGTAAGAGAAACTCGTATACAATTTTACCTGATATAAATAAAGCCGCTATAATATGTATTATAATTAACTTATAAATCCTATTTTAAAAAAGATACCCTGTTTAAAAATTAATTACTGTAGAAAAAATCAAAATTAGCTTTTAGAAATCGAAATGAAAAGATCCGATACCAAAACGGGGTGACACCAGTAACTAGCCACAAGGACATAACATGTACTTATATGTATACACGTGCACCTCATGATGTAAGGGCAGCATGTTTTTAAATGCGTCAATTCAACCTAAATTTGGGTATTATTTCAAAAAATTTAGTTTTAGTGTATATACCCCATTTGTAACATTCAAATGAAATGTATACCTTTAAAAAAATAAACACGGATTCAAAGATTTTGAATAAATTTACATAACATACTTTGCTGATTTTTATATATAATCAGCACATACCTATAATCAAACTATCATCTAAAAAGGCAATTGCAATTTAAATTTTAGTTCAAACTTGTTTAAACTAGTTAGTAAACTAGTTAAACTTGAAATCCAAAAAATTGCAAACTTTTTTTGCACATGATACATAGCGAAAAATACTTATTTTAGATTATGTTACTCTGACACTATGGCGTCCCGGTTAATTGTACCCCGTCTCTCTCTATACACACTCTCTTGTCTACAAGTGCAATTTTGCATGCAACTTTGATTTTTTATTTCAAGTTCATAACAATTGAATTAAAACTTTGACAGTAGATAAAGTTATAATATCTTACTTGGATTAAATAAAATTAGAAATTAGAAAACTATTGCGAGTAAATTTCAAATACAAATGATCAAAATTTTAGCATTTCATGCTAGATTTATTTCAAACATATTTTTATGTTATGCTTAAACCAGAATACCACGTACGCAAGATCACCCTTTAACGTACGGCATCAACGACTCTAGTGACTTCTTTCCATCTAAGCATTGATTCTTCCCATATTTTGATCATTTTTAATTAACATTAATTAATAAAGATAATTATTACAAGGCGATTGTGGGAAACCTCGGTTTCAAATGGTACCTCGCATTTATGTGACTGTCCAGGTTTCAACCACAGAAAGATTGATAAGTGTACCTGCTTTTCATTTCAATACCATTTAATTCTTACACCGGGTGCAAGGTTTTACAGGCCTCTAGGCCAAGTTTATTTATATCACAGACAAAGGACCAGTACTACAGAAAATATCATCACAAACGGTTCAAAAACATCATCACAGACGGTTTTGTGAACCGTCTGAAATTATGGGTCAGTGATAATCGAAAGTTATCACAGACGGTTGTCGAACCGTCTATGATATATCCATATCACAGACGGTTTGTAACGAAAAACCGTCTGTGATATATCAATAGTTACAAACCGTTGCTTGCCTTCAATTTCAACAGTTCAAGCACGTCCGACAACCTCGTGTACTTGCAGCACGTGAACAAAGGTTTCTCCGAGTCCTCCATCAAGCCCCGAAATTTAACATACTCTCTCTGATCATAGTTCTCTTCTACATCGCGAAGCATCTGATCCAGATTATCATCGTGCAACCTATCCGTATCCGAACCACAATCGACATCATCCGACGGCATGTCATTCACTTCACCGGCGATGTCATCCGGCGGCATATCATTTACTTCACCGGCGATGTCATCCGGTGGCATATGATCATTCACTTCGCCATGACTGGTCCAACACGTATAACCCTTTTTGAAACCCCTCCGAATCAAGTGCGCTTCAATTTGTCCTCGGTTCTTAAACATCTTTAAATTCTCGCAGTCAGCGCATGGACAGTACATATATTCCACCATCTTATTCAACATATCCTCCTCGGCGGCTCTTGTAAAAGCAGACACGCCATTAATATACTCTTCACTCACACGGCTCACAGCATACATCTAGCTTCGGTCCTACTTTACGTACATATATAACAACTCAGTATTAAAAATTAGATTAACTAATTATTACTAAATATATACCGGCCACATGTATTATATTGAGGCTTAATTTGCTAGCTCAATTCATATTATAAACACAACAGCTATTATATAACCAACAATTTTGCAAATTAACCATCTTCAATAACACTCACCAATTACTTAGATCTAAATTGTAATGCAATTAAAGAAAAAAACAAATTTCCTTACTAACCATATCTAGAGCTACCAGGAAAAGTATGAATGAATCTTCAAAGCTCAATCTCTGTCTCTTCCCACCAAATTCACTGGCCTGAAATCGCCTAGCTCGCTTCCTGAGCGAAAGAGTGCGCAGCAGTGGCTAGATCTGGATCGAAATGAAGATGATGCGATCCGAAAGCGCATTAAATGCTTAGTGGCATTATCACGACGGGTTTTATTACAAACCGTCAGGAATTATTACGACGGTTTTTATTAAAACTCGTCTGCAATAAAGCTTATCACAGACGGTTGTTTATTAAAAACTGTCTGCAATAAAGCTTATCACAGACGGTTGTTTATTAAAAACCGTCTGCGACGCCGCCAACACAGACGGTCTTCAAATTAAAACCGTCTGTGATAATGCAAAGTCAGAACGTATCTCTTATGTTTCGTGTAACGTATCTCCATCGTTATACGAAGCGTCTATTTCATTAATGTTTGGTATACGAACCATCTATATCATTAATGTTTGGTATACGAACCGTCTATGCTGAAGGTTAAATATGCGCGCCTAATCCAGGTCTTCTACATACGTACTGTCCTGTCAGACCCGGATTTTTCAATCCGAAATCCTCTGTGATTTAATGCACTATTCCCTGGATCAGTAGATAGTGCTCACAGTTACAGAAAATGAATATCAAATACATACCATGCGGATGCATAAATAGAATAGTGAACTTACACATGGGCCGTTTAGGCCGAAATCAGCAAATTGCAGCAGCGGAAGAACGAAGCACACAGGTGGGACCTTCAGGACATGCCCACAGGCAGCCAACTGGAGGTTAGCGACCTAGCCCTTGACGCCTTCACCTTCTTTGCCTTCAAGACCCAAGTATTGCTGATGCGTAGTGATCTGATTCCTGATTCTGGATTTTGTTATGAGAGCGAGTGTGAGCACACTAACCACCGTGCTCCGCGAGCCATTACACAGAATGCAAATATATAGTATGCATGGCTTATCAAAGGAAAGGCTCGGGTTATTTTGTTTGCCAGAAATTGCTTTTGGTAGCATTGCTATTATTAAACCATAGTGTTATTACTGCTACCTAAAACTTCCCACGGCGATTGCCAAATTGACTCACTCCCCCAAAAGCCATAATTGACTTATTTCTCCAAAGACACAATTTTCTTACTAAATGTCGTCTAAGACTCCAAACAATGAGTGGCATCATTTAGCTAATCCACCGATCAACCCTTATATATATACATTCATTTGAATCCACCAATGTCTTCACGTATTCCGAATTCATACTAGTCCAATCTTGTAATCAATATTCACCAACTCCCTACTTCTGAATTCCAATGATTCTCTAATAGGATTACTTTTTTTTTTATCCACCGACATCATTCATATCAGAACTTTCTAACAAATCAATCCTTTCTGCTAATGATCCAAAACCATAAATTGCTCTCTTCATAATCACCCTTATTTTCATTATTTATCTCTAACTAATTCATCAATACCTCGCACCAAGAATATCATTAATCTAGTTTATGCTTCAATTATCATATCTCCAAATTTCCTCAAATTCAAATCATCTATCTAGATCAATTCCTGTTAATCCCATTAAATCCAACAATTGCCTTTACACTCTTCTAATTCTCCAAAATCATTGATCCAGTTATACTCCTAATTATTATTCCTCCGATGTACCCAAAATTCAATTCATCCTTCCAGTATTTTAATCAAATCCTATCCATCACATTATTACTAACATCTCTCAAGAATTTATATTAGTGTTGTAATCCAACAATTTCTTTTGCACATTCTAATCTTCCAAAAATCATTTAAATCATCCTTCTAACCCATCCATTCATATAGACTCCACCGATTTATTTCTCCTAAACCCCTCTCTAATATTCTCTTTTTATAATCGACAGGAACCCACCAACATCGTTATGTATTTACCACAACAGTCATCCACTCTTCCTACGACTCTATTTATCTTCCTATCACTTTACCTTGTAAAAGCAGAAGCTTTATCATCGTTTAGCTTTTGAAATATAATACATAGAAACCTCCTGAGACTTAGCAGTTTAAACCAAACATAATGTATATGAGAATGCAATAACAATGCGATTGATTCCATCCACCGTTACATGGCATCTCGCACCATATGCTTAATCCTTCAAATTATAGCCGCTTAACTTACCACGGGACGACACCCAGACAACACAAACCGGGCATTGCATCGCCTTCACTTTTCCATTCCCACCCACAAATCATTTTTGAAATGAACTATATCCTGTTAAGTTTCCCATGTCCGCCCATGACCGTGGGCACGGCTATTCGAATAGTTTTGACTCTGCGAGTTTGTACACTTTCACCACAAGAGACAATCAACTCTTTGCCCCACACGATTCCTTAGTCATGTGGTTGAGCGCACCATCACAAAGGATTGCTCAAAGTATCTAGTTCCTTTGTCATCTCACCTTATGGGCTTCTCCCACTTGCGGTGGGTCCCATCTATGCACGGATGTTCTCCACGATTACTAACGCAATGGGCTCCACTTCCCGCAACGCTTAGAACAGTGGAAAACTTCACCTCCCTTGGTGTCCCTTTAGGCCTCCCTTGCCCTTGCTTATCCACTTCAATCCACTACCGGTGAGATGAGTCCAGAGTTTCGATACAACTACTTAGCCAAGTTGTACTTTACGACTTGTGGTTGCACCGCTGTTTACGTGGAGATCATGACAAGATTCGGTCCTTAGCGGTATCTGGGCGATTCTACCACAATCCACTTTGTGCCTCCACTGCACCTTTCACACACACACCAACGAACCATTCGCCCAGATATTCAAGCAAGTTGGGATTTTTGGGAGCATAAAATAATAGTTCCAAATATTTCTCCAGTCATACCCACCATGACTGCCCAACCAAATTTTCTCATGATTAAAAGCGATGCTTGGGCGTTTTCACGCCCATGAATATCTATGCAACACTACGCATGGCGTAATAAATTACGGACTTATTTTCAAAAGGTTACTATCATAATTTCGCTAGGGCGACAAGGATCACATATTCAAATATTCAACAAGGGGGTGTAATATTAATCAAGGCAAACAATGGGCGTATAACTAGAATCTTGAACTAAGCATGTATTTGTACATAAAATAACAGCATGCAATTTGATAATTTAAACAAAAGTAATTTGCATAAAATGTAGGTTCAATATGATCAAAGTATTGACTCGCCTGGCGCGGTTTACCGCGGTCTTGAGCTCACACAATGCTTTCTCTTGGGCTTCCGGTCTTTATCTTCACTTCGCTTCTGATTACGCTTGATCTCTTGATTCTTCAGGACTCCAATTGCTAATTACGTGCTAAACGACTGAACACGAATAAAAGCAATTAACTCAAAAGACCCAAGTAAATCCGAATAAATTGATTTTGATCTTTGCTATGAGTTAATGGTGATTTGGGTAATTCGAGGCAAGGCTGGTGGTAGTATACGATGACTCGGTCTTTTTATTAATAATCTCTTTTTATTATTTTACATTTATTTAGGAAGTTCCATGAGGTAGGTTAGACTCATGAGTTGGTGTCTTTTGTCGGGTGCTAATGTTCAGGGCATGTGTTATATACTTATATATATATATACATATATACATATATATATACACATATATATACATAAGTAATGTTTGCAAATGTTAGCTTATCGAGTTAGTCCCATAGTTTATGTTTTTAGCATTTTAAGGTGTGATATTTTATGTGCACTTAGCTGTCACTAGACATAATTTATTCTGAATTAGGATCCATTGGTTCTAGTTCTAACTTGCTACATCTAATCATGCTCAACATTATTATTTACTACATCTGACATTATGATTTACTCACTGGCACTATTATCATTTGGTCTATACTTCGTTTATTATTGGCTTTAGAGGTTAACTTAAAATTTGTTTATCCGGGCAAAGCTTGCTTTACAGGGTCGCATTTCAATATTTGTTATTTAGCAAAATTTACCACTAAGGTTTATTTCGTATGGCCTAACAAATGTTAGGGTATATATGTATGCATGTATATTATAATTATAGGTAATATTTACTGGATGTGGATATTTAACTAAAATCACTATATTTCATTACCTAGTTTTGACCTTTTTAATTGATGTTGTTCTGAGAATCAACTGACATTCTTATTTCATTATTTAACTTAACATCTGACACAAGTTAATACTATCTGAGTCCTTGTTCTTATAACTTTATTTTACTACCCTTGTTGACTATATATACCGTTGAGATTTATTTACTAGCAAGACTTTAGTTACTATTAGGGGTATTCTTTCATTTAAAGCTTTACTTTTATAACTGAACATGGCATCTACTATCGTTATGAAATTTTGGATAACTACTAAAAGACATCTTAGTTATTCATACATGATATTAATTAATCCCTGATTATGCATTTATTAAGCTCATTTATATCCTAAAATGTTTTGTACTTTTTATGAATTTATTGTTGGTTTTCCTGATTTTTTCTGGTTGGATTGGGTTAATAAAAATCAACAAAAGAAAAGGTGCGCCGTGATGAATCGAACAGGGACCTCGGCCCGTGGTTGTTAGCGTGCTCGGTCTAGCCGGGAGGAGGAGTTCCGACCCACGAAGAGTGGCATCATATTAGAAGAGGTGAGGTGGCGGGGACCAAAAGCAGGAGGGCGGCCACGGCGTGGGGAGGGCCGAGATAGGAGGGGCACGAGTTGGAGGGAGGAGTGGTGAACCTTCTGCAGCTTGGCGGGCCGGAGGAGTGCCGAGATGAGCCGGCGGCGGAAGCCATGGGCGGCACAGGTGGTGCTCATGGTGCCGACGAGCTGGGGGTGGGGAGGAGCCCCGGCGGCAGTTGGGGAGGTTCGGGGTCTTGAGGATGGTTCACCCGAGAGGAATTGGGGAGAGTGACCGGGAGGTGGCGGCGGAGGAAGCGGTGGTGGCGGCGTTGCGTATGGCGGAGGAGGAAATGGAGGTGGGAAGAAGAGGGGAGAGCGGGGCTATGGGAAGGTCGAATGCTTCTTATGGTCGCACTGGCGGGGAGGCGCGAGGACCCAAGGCGACGCCGGAGGACCATCAGCAACGACCGCCGGGGCTCGGCAGCGGAGGCAGAGGCGGCGTGCGGCGGCGGACAGGCGTAAGTGACCAAGCAACGCAGCGCTATCCGGGAGGGATCAGGGCGTGATTTCGCTTGCGGTCCGAGCCGCCTTGCACAAGACGCGAGAGAAGAGGGTGACGCGAGGCGTGTAGCGCATGCAGCGGAGACAATGAAAGGAGGAGAAGATGGAAAGAAAAGAAAGAAGGAAGCGAAGGCGGAAGAGGGCCCAGTGAGGAGGAGAGAAAAGAGAGAGAGGGAGGAAAAGAGAGAAAAGGATAGGGCCCACTTGGCATAGAGAGGAGGGAGGAAAAGAGAAAAACTTAGAACTTGGATTTTACACTTCTATATTTTATTTTTATCTTTACTATTTTTAGTTTACTCATCTATCTAATTACTTGTTTATTATATATGTGTGTATATATTTATATATACATTTTCCTTTAGGTATATTCTTGTGTATATATCTTATGGGTTGCTCTAAGTTCTTTGTATACATATATGTATATGTATATATATCTGTTTGCGTCTTATTTATTTTTATTGCCTTCTGTTCTTTTCTCTTTTTTTTTTATACTGTTTTCAAAATGAAACTTGATTTTAATTTAAGCCTCTCCTTCTTATGATAGATCATCTTTTCAGATTTAAAATTATAGGTTACTCTTATTTCCATATTTTCTCTATAGTTTATTAACATTGTTTTTATTTTCATAGATTTCCAGCTACAGGAACATCAACCAAAATTTACAGAATCACCATCAAAATCCAAATTCTAATAAAATATATTGTAAAATAATTCAAAAGCTTCGTATTTTCAAATTTAAGATTTTCAGGATGTTACAAACCTACCCCCCTTAAAAAGAATCTCGACCCCGAGATTCCGGTAGAATAGAAGGAAAAAGGAGGTGGGGTTACATCGGCTAGCAATAGGTTTCTGGGTGTTACTCGACGTATAGTCCTTCAGCTTCACAGCGAGGTGAAAATCTGCACAACAGGGGTTAGCACTTGGAGAAGTCAAAAGGGAAGAAAGAAACATTATTCTCCTAGATAGGTCGTAAACTTCTAGATACTCGCTCTTTGACATTGTTGTCTTCACGTCATCATAGAATGAAGTAGTTGCATCGTCTAGTGGACATACGGTTGCAGAGTTTTACATTGACAGGTGGGTAGCAATGGTCTGCGCCCTAGGGGGTAGAGGGCCTTAGGAATGCAGAGGTGACGATGGACATATCTACATGGCGGTCTTTTACTTCTGCTGGGAATCTCGCTCTTACTTTTCGGTTTTGACAAGTTGGTGATTTTAGCTATAGGTACACCTTGTACCCCGCATCTTCAGAAGATTTTTGGCCTTGCGGATCTCCGTGTACTGGTCTGGTTAGGTCTAATACAATTTGTTACACCTCCTAGGTAATCATACATCTCATCAATCCTTCCAAAAGTAGTTATACATCATGGTAGCTTTATGACATCTGGTTTACTCGGGCTACCCCCCTTAAAATAAAAGATTACTAGCATTAGCTATCTTTTCTGGCTTCAGGCTTGACAAGTCCTATAGCGACTTGGAGACTCGTCCGTTGTATCTCAGCTGTCTTGGTTAGCAACAGGCTCATGGAGCAGTCCTTGGGGCAGTGGTCTTGCCCTTCGCAGAGAAAACATGTGATCTTGCTTGTTGGGCATACTCCTGGCGGGTGGTCTCCTTCAGCTTGGGGCGCTAGTCAGACATTGACTTTTCTCATGTCCCTTTTCTCCACAACGCCTACATGCTACTAGATTGATGAGGCAGTCGTCGGGGTAATGATGTTTCTTGCAGTATAAGCAGCAGGAGACGGGGCAATTGTAGCAAATATGTCCGGTTTGCCCACAAGTGAAACAGGCTCCTTGTCCAATTGGTCGTAGTGGAGGGCAGTGTTGGGCGACATGTCCTTCTTTACCACACTCACTGCATATACTATGTAGTGTAGCTTCCTGGTCTAGTGACAAAACTTTTGCATCTTGTTCTTCTTCGTCGGAGTTGAGGCTGATGGTGACGGCATCCATTATTCGCTTGTCTTTCCTCTTGATGGGGCAATTCTTCACATAATGTCCCTGGTCGCCGCATCTGAAACACTTGTCTTTCTGCTTCTGAGTGCCTTTACTTAGTGTAGGGTTGCTGTTATTCCCATGATGATGGCCTCTCTTTGACTTTTCTCGTAGAGTGAATTCTTGTGATGGCTGGTACACATGGTTGGGGCTATTGCGAGCATCAATTATTACTCTTCCCTTCTTACTTTTGACTGTGGCAGTGGTCCCGCTTCTATCCATTGGGCCTGATAGTATTTTCCAGAAAAGGTGAGAGGGAACAGCATGAGACGAGTGTCACATCGTAGAGATAAGATTTCCTAACCCATTAAAATTTTAAGAGAGTATACCCCGGAAGCTGGGGTGATACGGAACCACGCAAATTTTTGAAAGCAAGCTTTTCCTGTGACTGCGAAATAGGACGCCCGAGGGCAAGAAGGCAGTGCACAGGGCCAAAGTGAAATCTGGCGACAATACAACGTCTATTCGGGGAAGCACGCAAAAGAGAGTACATGGTTCATCTACATAGCCTATTTAAAATAGGACCACCTTATCTTCATGATCTTCGTCAGCGTTCCTAACCTTAAATTTTGGAATAAGGATACGAGAAGATGAACAAAATTTTCTTTTTCAATTTAATAGTAGGACAAGGGAAGTATTTGGGGGCAATTTAATTGATATCAGCACTCACTCTTGTGTTACTATTATTATTGTTTTCATAAGAAAAGGAGTGTTTTCCTAGGAATGAATCCAAACATGAAGAATACTATTTATTATTAATTAAACCTTGTGGCAAAACGGATTTTTTTTTTCAGGGGTGATGAAACCATAAATGGAAAAATATATCTCTTTCAGGAATAATACCCAAAGTTATCCTTTAGGATTTATTTTTGAAAAACATGGTCCTTGTTGGGAAAATTTTTCGAGAAATAACATGGTTTTGGGGCCATTTGAAAACCAAAGTGAATTTTATGAATATGTTTTTGGTATGCCGTTGAACTTAGGAAAATTTTTCCTCAGAAGATTAAGTTTGTCGAAATGAGTTTGAAAATGAATTTCGTAAACATTTTGATAATCGGTCCTCCAAGGATAAATAATTTTTTTGAATTAAAGATTTAAATTCAAGCATCATGACTTTTGGCCCAAAATAGGTTTTCAAAGAGGGTTTACAAAAGGAGTACTGGATTTTCATCATTTTGGATTTGGGGTAAGAGAGCATTAGAGGGAAAAAGGGTTAAGGCAGCATATAGATGAGAGGGAATCATCTAAGAGAGGTAAGAATTAGCAATGCTACTTATTTTTCTGGAAATAGAATTTTTTTAAGAAATAATTCTAGTCATAATACTATCGGCCAGTCTAACTAGGTCACGACCTGCAGTCGATATGCTCTGATACCATCCTGTCAGACCCGGATTTTTCAATCCGAAATCCTCTGTGATTTAATGCACTATTCCCGGATCGATGAGATAGTGCTCACGCTACGTAAAATGAATATCAAATACATACCATGCGGATGCATAAATAGAATAGTGAACTTACACATGGGCCGTTTAGGCCGAAATCAGCAAATTGCAGCAGCGGAAGAACGAAGCACACAGGTGGGACCTTCAGACATGCCCACAGCGACCAACGGAGGTTAGCGACCTAGCCCTTGACGCCTTCACCTTCTTTGCCTTCAAGACCCAAGTATTGCTGATGCGTAGTGATCTGATTCCTGATTCTGGATTTTGTTATGAGAGCGAGTGTGAGCACACTAACCACCGTGCTCCGCGAGCCATTACACAGAATGCAAATATATAGTATGCATGGCTTATCAAAGGAAAGGCTCGGGTTATTTTGTTTGCCAGAAATTGCTTTTGGTAGCATTGCTATTATTAAACCATAGTGTTATTACTGCTACCTAAAACTTCCCACGGCGATTGCCAAATTGACTCACTCCCCCAAAAGCCATAATTGACTTATTTCTCCAAAGACACAATTTTCTTACTAAATGTCGTCTAAGACTCCAAACAATGAGTGGCATCATTTAGCTAATCCACCGATCAACCCTTATATATATACATTCATTTGAATCCACCAATGTCTTCACGTATTCCGAATTCATACTAGTCCAATCTTGTAATCAATATTCACCAACTCCCTACTTCTGAATTCCAATGATTCTCTAATATGATTACTTTTTTTTTTATCCACCGACATCATTCATATCAGAACTTTCTAACAAATCAATCCTTTCTGCTAATGATCCAAAACCATAAATTGCTCTCTTCATAATCACCCTTATTTTCATTATTTATCTCTAACTAATTCATCAATACCTCTGCACCAAGAATATCATTAATCTAGTTTATGCTTCAATTATCATATCTCCAAATTTCCTCAAATTCAAATCATCTATCTAGATCAATTCCTGTTAATCCCATTAAATCCAACAATTGCCTTTACACTCTTCTAATTCTCCAAAATCATTGATCCAGATTATACTCCGGTAATTATTATTCCTCCGATGTACCCAAAAATTCAATTCATCCTTCCAGTATTTTAATCAAATCCTATCCATCACATTATTACTAACATCTCTCAAGAATTTATATTAGTGTTGTAATCCAACAATTTCTTTTGCACATTCTAATCTTCCAAAAATCATTTAAATCATCCTTCTAACCCATCCATTCATATAGACTCCACCGATTTATTTCTCCTAAACCCCTCTCTAATATTCTCTTTTTATAATCGACAGGAACCCACCAACATCGTTATGTATTTACCACAACAGTCATCCACTCTTCCTACGACTCTATTTATCTTCCTATCACTTTACCTTGTAAAAGCAGAAGCTTTATCATCGTTTAGCTTTTGAAATATAATACATAGAAACCTCCTGAGACTTAGCAGTTTAAACCAAACATAATGTATATGAGAATGCAATAACAGTAGCGATTCAGATTCCATCCACCGTTACATGGCATCTGCACCATATGCTTAATCCTTCAGCGTTATAGCCGCTTAACTTACCACTGGGACGACACCCAGGACAACACAAACCAGGGCATTGCACTGCCCTTCACTTTTCCATTCCCACCCACAAATCATTTTTGAAACAGAACTATATCCGGTTAAGTTTCCCATGTCCGCCCATGACCGTGGGCACGGCTATTCGAATAGTTTTGACTCTGCAGAGTTTGTACACTTTCACCACAAGAGACAATCAACTCTTTGCCCCACACGATTCCTTAGTCATGTGGTTGAGCGCACCATCACAAAGGATTGCTTCAAAGTATCTAGTTCCTTTGTCATCTCACCTTATGGGCTTCTCCCACTTGCGGTGGGTCCCATCTATGCACGGATGTTCTCCACGCATTACTAACGCAGCCTGGGCTCCACTTCCTAGCAACGCTTAGAACAGTGGAAAACTTCACCTCCCTTGGTGTCCCTTTAGGCCTCCCTTGCCCTTGCTTATCCACTTCAATCCACTACCAGTGAGATGAGTCCAGGAGTTTCGATACAACTACTTAGCCAAGTTGTACTTTACAGACTTGTGGTTGCACTGTTTTACGTGGGAGATCATGACAAGATTCAGTCCTTAGCGGTATCTGGGCGATTCTACCACAATCCACTTTGTGCCTCCACTGCACCTTTCACACACACACCAACGAACCATTCGCCCAGATATTCAAGCAAGTTGGGATTTTTGGGAGCATAAAATAATAGTTCCAAATATTTCTCCAGTCATACCCACCATGACTGCCCAACCAAATTTTCTCATGATTAAAAGCGATGCTTGGGCGTTTTCACGCCCATGAATATCTATGCAACACTACGCATGGCGTAATAAATTACGGACTTATTTTCAAAAGGTTACTATCATAATTTCGCTAGGGCGACAAGGATCACATATTCAAATATTCAACAAGGGGGTGTAATATTAATCAAGGCAAACAATGGGCGATAACTAGAATCTTGAACTAAGCATGTATTTGTACATAAAATAACAAATGCAATTTGATAATTTAAACAAAAGTAATTTGCATAAAATGTAGGTTCAATATGATCAAAGTATTGACTACTTTGGCGCGGTTTACCGTGGTCTTGAGCTCACACAATGCTTTCTCTTGGGCTTCCGGTCTTTATCTTCACTTCGCTTCTGATTACGCTTGATCTCTTGATTCTTCAGGACTCCAATTGCTAATTACGTGCTAAACGACTGAACACGAATAAAAGCAATTAACTCAAAAGACCCAAGTAAATCCGAATAAATTGATTTTGATCTTTGCTATGAGTTAATGGTGATTTGGGTAATTCGAGGCAAGGCTGGTGGTAGTATACGATGACTCGGTCTTTTATTAATAATCTCTTTTATTATTTTACATTTATTTAGGAAGTTCCATGAGGTAGGTTAGACTCATGAGTTGGTGTCTTTGTCGGTGCTAATGTTCGGGGCATGTGTTATATACTTATATATATATATATATATACATATATATATACACATATATACATAAGTAATGTTTGCAAATGTTAGCTTATCGAGTTAGTCCCATAGTTTATGTTTTTAGCATTTTAAGGTGTGATATTTTATGTGCACTTAGCTGTCACTAGACATAATTTATTCTGAATTAGGATCCATTGGTTCTAGTTCTAACTTGCTACATCTAATCATGCTCAACATTATTATTTACTACATCTGACATTATGATTTACTCACTGGCACTATTATCATTTGGTCTATACTTCGTTTATTATTGGCTTTAGAGGTTAACTTAAAATTTGTTTATCCGGGCAAAGCTTGCTTTACAGGGTCGCATTTCAATATTTGTTATTTAGCAAAATTTACCACTAAGGTTTATTTCGTGGCGGCCTAACAAATGTTAGGGTATATATGTATGCATGTATATTATAATTATAGGTAATATTTACTGGATGTGGATATTTAACTAAAATCACTATATTTCATTACCTAGTTTTGACCTTTTTAATTGATGTTGTTCTGAGAATCAACTGACATTCTTATTTCATTATTTAACTTAACATCTGACACAAGTTAATACTATCTGAGTCCTTGTTCTTATAACTTTATTTTACTACCCTTGTTGACTATATATACCGTTGAGATTTATTTACTAGCAGCACTTTAGTTACTATTAGGGGTATTCTTTCATTTAAAGCTTTACTTTTATAACTGAACATGGCATCTACTATCGTTATGAAATTTTGGATAACTACTAAAAGACATCTTAGTTATTCATACATGATATTAATTAATCCCTGATTATGCATTTATTAAGCTCATTTATATCCTAAAATGTTTTGTACTTTTTATGAATTTATTGTTGGTTTTCCTGATTTTTTTCTCGGTTGGATTGGGTTAATAAAAATCAACAAAAGAAAAGGTGCGCCGGCGGAATCGAACAGGGGACCTCGGTCTGTGGTTGTTAGCGTGCTCGGTCTAGCCAGGAGGGAGGGAGTTCCAGACTGACAGAAGAGTGGCATCATATTAGAAGAGGTGAGGGTGGCCAGGGACCAAAACAGGGGAGGCGGCCGGCGCCGGCGTGGGGGAGGGGCCGAGATAGGAGGGGCACGAGTTGGAGGAGGAGGTGAACCTTCTGCAGCTTGGCGGGCCGGAGGAGTGCCGAGATGAGCCGGGCGGAAGCCATGGGCGGCACAGGGTGCTCATGGTGCCGACGAGTGGGGTGGGGAGGAGCCCGGCGGCAGTTGGGGAGGTTCGGGGGGTCTTCGAGGATGGTTCACCCGAGAGGAATTGGGGGGAGAGTGACCGGGGAGGTGGCGGCGGAGGAAACGGTGGTGGCGGCGTTGCGTATGGCGGAGGAGGAAATGGAGGTGGGGAAGAAGAGGGGGAGAGCGCGGGGCTATGGGGAAGGTCGGAATGCTTCTTATGGTCGCAGCTGGGCGGGGGAGGCGCGGAGGACCGGGCGACGTCGGAGGACCACTGGGCAACGACCGGCGCGGGGCTCGGCGCGGCGGAGGCAGACGGCGTAGCAGGCGGCGGTGACAGGGCGTAAGTGACCAAGCAACGCAGCGCTATCCGGGGGAGGGGACTGGGCGTGATTTCGCTTGGCAGTCGAGCCGCCTTGCGCTGCGCACGCGAGAGAAGAGGGTGACGCGGAGGGCGTGTAGCCGCACAGAGCGGAGACAATGAAAGGAGGGAGAAGATGGAAAGAAAAAGAAAGAAGGAAGCGAAGGCAGGAAGAGGGCCCAGCGGCAGGGAGGGAGAAAAGAGAGAGAGGGAGGAAAAGAGAGAAAAGGATAGGGCCCACTTGGCATAGAGAGGAGGGAGGAAAAGAGAAAAACTTAGAACTTGGATTTTACACTTCTATATTTTATTTTTATCTTTACTATTTTTAGTTTACTCATCTATCTAATTACTTGTTTATTATATATGTGTGTGTATATATTTATATATACATTTTTCCTTTAGGTATATTCTTGTGTATATATCTTATGGGTTGCTCTAAGTTCTTTGTATACATATATGTATATGTATATATATCTGTTTGCGTCTTATTTATTTTTATTGCCTTCTGTTCTTTTCTCTTTTTTTTTTATACTGTTTTCAAAATGAAACTTCAGATTTTAATTTAAGCCTCTCCCTTCTTATGACAGATCATCTTTTCAGATTTAAAATTATAGGTTACTCTTATTTCCATATTTTCTCTATAGTTTATTAACATTGTTTTTATTTTCATAGATTTCCAGCTACAGGAACATCAACCAAAATTTACAGAATCACCATCAAAATCCAAATTCTAATAAAATATATTGTAAAATAATTCAAAAGCTTCGTATTTTCAAATTTAAGATTTTCAGGATGTTACATGTCCTCTCATCCGTGTTGTTCTTGTGATCATCTCCTACTGTTCTATTGTTCTTGTTCTACTGTTCTTGTGATCATCTCCTTCCTCTCATCTGTTCATCAAGAGTTGTTCGGCCGGAATCTTACGTACAATATGGATTATACTGTTCTTGTGATCATCTCCTTCCTCTCATCTGTTCATCAAGAGTTGTTCTAGGAATCTTACACAGTGCCGACAATTTACATCTGGAGCAGCTTCTCCGGTCATGCCCTGCTCTCCTTCCCTGACTTTCTTGCATCCGTCAGCTCGACCTGAACATCCGCCATCGATAGAGGCGTCTCGCTGCCGCTCAAGACAGGGAAACAGCCCTCACCCTGGTTCTTATACACAATGTGCACAAAGCGGACGAAGCAATTGTGGCATTGGAGAGACTGATGGATAGCATTGCCGTTCAAGCAGAAACGGCAGATTCTGAGGAATCTTATAATGCTATCCTCTACGAGATTATGAGCTATGCTACTGATCATTTCCCATGCTGGAGGAGGAAGTGCTGAGGACAAGGACAATCTTAACGGCGTTCGAGAACTCAGCGGGCGCTCCTCCAAGTCCCAAAGTCGAAGAAGAAGCGTACGAAGCCCAGAAGATTAGAATCTGGGAATCTCTATATCTCTGCGACTTTTGTAATAAATTTGCCTCGAATTGAAATTAATAAATTTGCCTTTTATTTGTGATCTCCTGTCTCTGTAGTTGAGTGATTGTCATTATGACAGACGGTTTTTTATTACAAATCGTCTGTGATAATGCCAGATTATCACAGACGGTTTTTAATACAGACGGTTCATCGGTAACAACTGTATGTGATACTCGTTTTCTCCGACGCCGTCTACACAGACGGTGTCCAAATTAAAACCGTCTGTGTTAGTGTCGATCACAGACGGTTTTGTCAAACCGTCTGTGATTGGCCGTCTAGTATTAGGCTTTCTGTAGTAGTGGACTCACAGAAGGCAACCACCGGCTACCTATGTGTAGGTGTGACCGAGAAACTGTGATCTTCACCATCATAGTATTCATCTTCAACTGGTGCATCCTCTTTATAATACTCATTGTCTGAACTAAATTATGCAAGAATGACTATATTTGTGCTCAACAAGCCACGATGGTAAACATTTAAATATGCAAGGAATTCCAATACAATTAAGTAAAACCTTAAGTTTCAATGAATCAATAAAACTAGTGCAAACTCCAACCCGACACCAACTTAAACACAGGCTTCAACACGAGGCTCCAATCTAAATTTTCTCATATAGATTCCATCCATCCATAAAATCATTTTTAAAAACATTTTAAAAACCAAAATCTAATCCACGAAAAGCATTACTTGGCATACCCATGACCGTAGGCTTGACTATTCGAATAGTTTTATACTCTGCAGAGATGGTATAACATTACGCACAAGATATGATCAACTTGTACTATCCACACACACTCAACATGTTTCATAACCAAAATTGGAGATTACCAAGACTGTGTTCAGCAATAACTAAACTATGGACAACAGCCAACCCGAGGCAATAACTTCTAAACCACTTAACCAAATCCCATGCTCTTGCATTCTATGAAAACCTTAAACAATTTTATACAACTTTCATATGATGTCAAAGTTATGAAATAGGATATAGCTATCCCAAAACTCGCCCACAAGACAGAACAACAAACCGTAACGAACAACGGCACCCAAAACTCATCTCTAGCACCTCTCTTCCTCCCTAACCAGAACTAGCATGACCTTAAAACTAATCTACTATGGCCTAAAAAAGGGAACAAGGTCCAGGACGTTATACCTATAACACAAAGATTCGTCAAAACAATGGAAATTGGTACTGACACGGAACTCCTCTTCCTTCTTCTTTCCTTTTCCTCTGCTCTTCCCTGGCTGCCCCCTTCTTCTTCCTCCCTCTTATTCCTTCTCCTCTGGCCAACACCTTCCTCCTCTTTTCCCTGCTAGCCACCTCCTTTCCATTCCTTCAGCCAGTAGCAGCCACAGCCGATGCGACAGACGGTACACTGGCATGCCAGGCGGGGCGGTGTGCAGCCAAGGCAGTGGTTGCATGGGTGGGAGTGGCAGGTTTTGGGGTGACTTCCACCCCTTCTCTCCCCTTAAAAGGCCTAGCTCACCCCAACCGTGACTGACTCAGCCAAGAGATCGAACCGAATTTATCCCCTTTTTCCTGTCCTAATTTTATTTTCTTTTAACCCTTTCCCATTTTCACAATTAGGCACTTAGGGGGGCTAGTTTTAGAATATTAAATACCTATTACTATTTTAAAAACTATATTGTATTCATAATTCAAATCGTCTTTCTGCAAAACAATCCAAGATAGCCAATCCTTTGTACTAAGTGTTGCATCTATATATTGCACTATATGTGCACAACTTATTGAGTACTTCATGTGCTCATCCTTGCTATATAAAAATGATGCTCGATCAATTATTAAAGACGCCAGTTATCGTTTGTATTTCAAGGAAGAATGACATGTTAAGGATCGAGAAGAACTAGGTCGCACTATCCCAGTCAATTTCATGTGAGTATATGGATAGGCTACACTTGATGATCATTTTATTCCTTTTACTGTAGTTTAATTGAGTTGTTTAACTATTGAGGCTATTAATTACAAGTTTTGAACCTAAGGTCTCTACTCTGATAATAAAGGTATCTAATTATTTTTTTAGTTAGTAGTGTGCATGGAATGGTATTTCATCATTGCTGTTATTGTGAGCACTTGCATGATTCTGAACTAGTGTGGTATACACAAAGGGTTCGAATTTGCATATTCGAATGCTAACAGAGATAGAGCTAATAGGCGGGCCCCATTTGGCAGCAAGAGAGCGTAGGGAGATCACAGTGTGGGTTGGGCAAGGAAAAATGGGCTGGGTGGCCTGCCGATGCGAGGGAAAAAAAGATATAGACACGTAGGCTGGGAAAAGAAGAGAAAGGATGGGCCAAGGAAAGGAATTTGGCCTGAGAGGGGTTTGGAAATTTAAATTCATTTTTTATTTTAGATAATAGTAGAAAATATAAATCGGCTAAAAAAATAGCAAATAAGGCTAAAATTTTTTAGGAAACTTCACATAAATTCCTTAAGACATTTTGAGCTTAGGAAAATAGTTCCAACTTAAAGTTTGTATTTATTTTGGTACAAAAATCAATTTTTAATTTTGGGAGAAAAATAAAATTTTAAAAAATTAAGAAATTAGGGAAGATAATTTAAAAATTCAAGAAATTCAAGTAAATAATATTTTTAGTTAATTGTCTTTTCAAAAATGAAAACCTGGGTTGTGACAGATACGGCGAGAGGCAGCGCCACGCGCAGCCATGGTGGCGACAAGGCAACTAGTGATAGGATGCAAAACTGGCTAGCGCACTAGCTTAAGGAGGCTTCCAGGAGCTCACCACGGCAATCGAGGGTGACGGAGATGGGCTGATGTAGCGGGGCAATGACAAACAACAATGGCGATTAGGAGGTTCACGGCAACAGCTTCTCACAGCTATGCGCAACTGGGAAGGATTTGCAGAAAAGCTTAGGTGATGAACAAAGATGGTTCAGAAACGAGGAATCGTCAAGAAGCTCACCTAGGAAGGAGTAATGGCGGTAGCGACGAAGTTGGGCTAGAGCGCAGCTAGATGGCCCGGATCCGGAGATTCACTTAAACCACCATGAAATCGATTGAGGGGTTCTGAAATTGTATCCCCAGAATGCAATATGACGGGAGAGAAAGGGGGTGGGGCTCACCAGAACAGCGGGAACATGGTGGGTACGAATGGTGTGTCCAGTGAAGAGGAAGAAGATGATGAAGTTTGAGCTTTCCACGGCTCCAAATGAAGAGGCAAGCAGAGGGGTGACATCAGAGAAGCTTCAAGCGAGAAGTGACGTGTACTTCGAGCAATGAAGCTTACTAGATCAGCAATGGCACAATGGCATGCTCGCTAGTGCCGTGGAAGACAACGCCGTGCCCAGCAAACCACAAGACCAAAAGCTTCGGTCCGTGGGGAAAACGCTGGAAATGGCGAGCTAAGGAAGATGACGCGGGAAGTTTTGCTTATAGGGCCGAGATGAAGCAGGAGAAAACACGAGATGGCATGGCGCGGTGAGACGGACTAACGGTGGAGCAACTTTCATGCTGATTGGGAGGTGACAGAGCGGAGTGAAGGCGGTTTGAGCGATGGGACAAGTCGGTTAACGGTCGGTGTGGTGCGCAGGCGAGGTGGACGAAGGGTCCCGACAGGTGGGCCCCGTGCCCACCGGCTAGCGACAGAGAGAGAAGGCGTAATAGGTTGAAAATGTGCTTTTGCGCAAGGAAAGCAGGAGAGGGAGGGGGAGAACATATGGGCATATGGGCTAGTGCTGGGCCAAAATAGAAAATGGGCTTGACCGAAGCTAGTTGTACGACCTGCTAGCGATTTCGAATTTTAATGCTTGTTTAAAATGATTGAATTCTGGTAATTAAGTTTAGGCTTGAAAAATCTGCAAACTAACTTCACAAATTCTAAAATTTTTTGGAGAAACACTTTAAATTATTGAGAACTTAAATAATATGTGTCCAGATTTTTATCGAGTTTCTTTGTTTTCAAATTTTCATTTTCACTGCTAAAAATTAGGCAAAAACCTTTATTAAATTCTAACCTTTTGTAAATTCCAAAATGCAGAAATGATTATTGAAACATAACTTAAATTGGAATTTGAAATTTTGGGATGTTAGATGCTTTCCCTTGTTGATCTTTATTTAATTTTTCTAATATAAATGTAAGTTACCTGACAACTTAACAAAGCCTCTTTAATTTTTAGGTGGTATTTTTTTCATAGTGCATTCCATTACAGCGGTACATTTATAATTTTTCTCTATCTACCTATGTTTATATCAATTAGAGGCTTTTTAGGAGCCCTCACGTTAATCTTATGAAGTTAAAAAGCTATAAATTACCATGTTAATCGGATAAAAGAAAAAAGCTAAAAATTCTCACATTAATCAGAGAAAAAGAAAAGATCTAACACGTTGGTTTGCTCTATCTATATCATCCAAGGCTTGGGATTTAACCTAGCTCCAAATATACGTAGCGTAGGGATGTATAGCATATGATTATATAAAGAGCAAGCCATACGTGTGGAATAGGAAGAGTTCTATTCAAATACTCCACTACTGCTACCTCAGGCATGGAAGTTCATTTGGACTATATAAAGGTTCATGACTCCTCTCCGGTTAATGAACCTGCAGCAAACAATATCTATTTACATCTCCATGGCTATCCAGTTAGCGTCACTTAGTTAGTTGAGATGCAAATCGGATTGTGACATATATGTGGCTGTGGGCAGGCATCCGGTCTCCAACTCCAAGGCAGGTCAAAGTACGAGCACTAATAGATCAGGTTCTACAAAGATTTCAAGGGAATTCATGTGCATGCGTGCTGTAAATTGCTACATTGAAATATACGTAAATTTTAGATAAAGCATTTAAATAATTTTGGTACCTAAATATATAAATATGGAATTAAAGATTTAAAAAACTAACTATAATCCTACACAACTACGCGTCTAGACACTAAAATACTTCTTTTTAATACAACTATAATACGCAGAGTTAAAATTTAAAAATATATGTCTACCTTACAAAGCTAAAATTTTAAATATAAATATTTAAAATTCAAAGCTAAGAAGCCAAAAACTAAAGTATTGCAATCCGAATATGAAAATTTCAATTAAATTTCTAGTTAGTATTAACAAGGAAAAAGACGTTATTACTTGATCTAAGTAGCCCGTGCAGATGCACGTACGAGTTGATGACTAGAAATTACCATATTAATTGGAGAAAAAGAAAATACCTATAAATTCTCACATTAATAAAAAAACATATTGATCATCTATTTTTCTTTACCTAGACAATCTACGGTTAAGCTTAAGTATCAATATAGCGATTTTATATCTTCTAACATCCTACGTCACAAATAAATGTTTGCATACAAGTAAAAAACTATCAAACATGACAACAATTCTTTTAGCCACATCAGACGTAAGAAAAAAATTGTCCCAGCCAGACATGTAGAATCGGAGTTGTTAGGAAAGAACTTATGCCCAGAGACCATCAATACTTACGAACCATGCTACCCAAAAAATAAAACGTACGGAGATAGGGCCGGATTCAAGTGCAGGTTTGCTCATTTGGGTTTAGTCTTCTGGCTTTTAGCTTATTATTTACTATTTCTAAATTTCGTCTTTTTTTATTTTTCGGCTTATTTTGAGCTTTTGCCGGTTTTTTTCTGTATTCGTTTGTATTATACGTGATGGGCTAACCTATTTTTTCTATTTTAATTTTTTTTAAATTTAATTATGCCAAATAAGCCACCATCAGTTACAGTGTAATTTCAGCCAGCTACGGTGAAAATTTAGCCATAAGCCACCAAAATTTAGCCCAATTGAGCACTAATCATGAAAACCAAAAAGATAGCACATATTGGGGAAAAAGGGAATTATCATGCATATTCACCCAATTTTTCGAAGTGTAGGATCGTCGATGGCAATCAGAGGGGTGAATGATTGCAATACGCAGTGAAAATCTTTTTTAAAATCTACTATTTTTTTCTGCTAAGCA
Organism: Bonia amplexicaulis; assembly: GCA_036346245.1. NCBI lineage: Eukaryota > Viridiplantae > Streptophyta > Magnoliopsida > Poales > Poaceae > Bonia > Bonia amplexicaulis. The sequence continues at coordinate 8,200,210 of CM070759.1, read as the reverse complement.
TAGAAAGTACAAAAAAAAAAACAGCTAGAAAAATAAGAAAAAGAAATATTAATTTTTACCTTTTGCTGTTGGTGGCTGTCTTGTTTTGTCTCTTTCTTCTAATCCCTTTTTCCTCTCTCCTCTAATCTTCTTTTCCTCACGTGACGCTAGCTCTTCTCTTTTGGTCTCTAATGTCATGCTTCCGGCTAGTATTCACACACGATGCAAAGGACAATATTCATCAACCCTTTTTCTTGACGTGTTGGTCAGCACGTTTGCTCCCGAGTGACCGGCCGAGAACCTTGCGCCACGCGTGAAGGCAGTAGATCTGCTCCTCCGTGGAACCCGATGACTGCTGTTGATGGGCTCCTCACCAGAGCTAAGAAGCACCGATCTGTTCACGCGCAGGTGCCAAGGATGAAGACGTCCGTGCGCCGGACCAAAACCGAGATGAGAAAATTCCGTGAAGATGAATTCGGCGATGACGCACCACACCGGAAAATTTTCTTTCGGAATAGATCTTAACTTTCTTTCTAAATTATGGTGGCTACAAAGTATCTTCCTGGCACCTCTAAACTCTAGCACGAAATTAGTCTCTTCAAAAGTCACAATACCGATCACAATTTCTGTCCCTTTTTATGCAGCCTCCTACGAATCCTATTCAATTTCTACTTCAAATCATAATCCAACTTATCCAACTAGACATAAATCTTTTTACCTTAAGTAGGCTTTTGGCCCACTAATTTCCAAAGGACCCGAAACCCTTCTTAACACGGATTTTTCACACTCCTGACTTTTCTAATATGTCACGTGTCGAAGCCTCTAGGACCGCACCTCCTGTAGCTTCTCCACGCATCATCCATCACGTGTCGTAGCCTCCGAACCGCACCTCTATAGCTCCAACACGTACCATCCATCTCTGATCTCTATGCACCCCAAACAAGAGCCCGACCATCTCGTATGACATCCTCGACCGTCTGGACCTGAGATCTCCCCATCCTAGTCCCGGTCCTCCTCGTCACCGACCATGATCGCCTCCATGCTTAACCTGCACATGTAAAGACCAAAGAATATTCTTCCGGCATAAGTTCATCTAAACTTGACCAACATCAGTCCATACACACACGTCTCACATAACATCGATAAACAATATTATCAAATTTTTATTATTATAAATTAACTGTTGTTAATTATTTATCACCAAAATAACCTAGATCTAACCACATGATCTAACACTAAGGTCATGTTTGTTTCCACTTAAGATTATTATAATCTAGCTTATAAATCATAAGCGGAAACAAACAGTCCAAATTATAAGGTAGCTTATTATAATCTAATAGCCCAGATTATTGTAATCTAATAAGCTCAAAAAAGGAGCTTATTTCAGCTTATAGATCACCTTTTATCTAAATGACCATAAAACTTCAGAAAAATTACCCACATTTACCATTCATTAACTCCCCAATCTTTAAACATTATAAGCTCAAGGGCATTGTAGTCTTTAAACATTCGAATACAACAATTCATAACTCTGATAATCCAGGCTGCCAAACACCTGACAGCTTATTTTCCACCAGCTTATTATAAGCTAGCTTATATAATCTGCACCTATAAGCTAGATTATAATAATCTTAAGTGGAAACAAACAGGGCCTAAGTGATACATCCTACAGCTTATATTGTACAATTCAAAGAAAGAGTTTAACTGATCGGAATTGGAGGCATGCCCGGCAATAAGCTAATAATTGACCATGCATGTCCTATTCAAATTACAAAAGCCATGCACATATACTGGAATTCGAGGCTCCTCTAGAAGTTTCCATCTTACTCCTAGGCGGAGAAAAAAGCTATAAATTACAACATTAATCGTAACAAAAATAATGCAAAAAACCCCACATTAATCGAAAAAAGGAAAAAAAAATCTTATCAGTATATTCGGCCAACCCTTCAAACCAATGCATATGTTCCGGCTAGGACCATATATATATGGCTGAGGTTAAGGAGTTCTAATCACATGCATCGTACAACATCCAAGGAACGAGGAAGGTTATACAAATTTCATTGCCGGCCAAAAAAGAGTATGAAAATTTTCAAAGTTCTATAGCTTCTTGGAATTAAAAAAATCCACTAACATGTAATGCTCATTATATTTTACAAAAGAAAATATACACTTATTTAAAACATGCTAGCCTATACAGCTGCACGGGTTGATGACCAGTATATATAAGGTTTCCACTTTTGCATGGAGTGCTCATTGGTTTGGCTTGCACCTGCTCCTTGTGCCAGCAGAAAAATCTACCAAATTTCATTTCCCTTTATATAATATCATTGGTACAGTTTGGGTTACATCAACGCATGAGGAATTGACACTCAAAACTGTACATAACTGGAATATTTTAATCATCTCGCAAGCTGCCTTTTTTTGCGTGGAATCTAGCGAGATTCTTTGCCTTTTTGGAGTCAATTTTAATTTAACTTGTTGAAGCAAGTGTATTTTTGTCTTTTTGATTTGGGTCCTATTACAGATATGACAAATTTGTTGTTACAATGGAACAAGGATCTCACAAATCAAAGGGACAAAAATGGAAGCACCCCTCTTCACTTTTCTGTTTCTTGGGGGATATCAAGAACTATTTCACTATTACTGGAAGCTAATCCATCTTCCGCATATCAGCCAGACATAAATGGTTCATTCCCCATACACACTGCTGCATGGCGACGTCAGCTCAACGCAGTCATTAGTTTGCTTGAAAAGTGCCCTGATTGCGCAAATTTGTGCGATCTTCGGGGAAGGACCTTCCTTCATGTCGCTGTTGAGAAGGAAAGGAACAACATAGTTGCATATGCTTGCCGACAACCAAGGTTTGCGTCTATATTGAATATGCAGGACTTGGATGGGAACACTGCAATTCACCTAGCTGTCCAGGCAGGGAATCTGCGGATCTTTTGTTCTCTACTAGGTAACCGGCAAACCGGGTTAAATATACCAAATTACAATGGGCAAACTGCTCGCCATCTGTCACACAGTATGATTCCTCGAGGGTTCTTTTATGCGAGGGTAATATATGTTGTACTATTTGTTTTTCCAACAATGCTCCCTTGCAGTGAAGAAACTAGTAGTGATTTACATTGCTTGTTGTTCCTGTTTGCTTTTGCAGAACCGAAGGAAACTGATACATCGTTCATTAACTTACGCTCACAGTTGGTATGGAAATTATCGAGCAGATCACTTTATCCAACAGTACGAGCATCAAAAACGTGATGAAGCCAAAGAGTCCGATAAATTGAAAGATTCAACACAAACTTTGGCAATTGGTTCAGTGTTAATTGCGACGGTCACATTTGGTGCAACTTTTGCCTTGCCTGGAGGTTACAAAGCCGACGACCACATTAATGGGGGCACACCGACCCTTGCCGGGAGGTTCACTTTTAATGCATTTATGGTGGCCAACACGCTTGCATTCATTTGCTCCGTTTTATCGACCATGAGTCTCATGTACTCCGGAATGGCTATGGTTGACTTGCCAGTCCGCCGCTGGCACTTCAATGCATCTCTATTTTTAGTGTCCGGTTCACTCACGAGCATGGCTGCTGCCTTTGCATTGGGTGTGTATACGGTGCTGGCTCCAGTTGCTCACATCACTGCCATTACAATATGTGTGATGGTGTGTGCTATGACGCTCTACTTCAGACAGGTAGAAATTTTGGATACCATAATTATAGAAAGAGCCTTACGTAGAAGAATTGGGAATCGGACAGTGCTGAGGTCTTCAACTTTTATATTTACCAGAGTGTTAGCAGCTCTTTGGCCCTTGATACCTGTCTTCGTTTTGGCGGCAATTTCAACAAAAGTACAACGTAAATGACTTGAGGTAATGAAGGTTGATGATGAATTGAATTAAATAAGCTGGTGATGTACTATTCCTCGGCATTTATATTTCTTCATAACAATTCCTGAAAATTTCCGTTGTGCCATCTTCTGCGCTCATATAATACCATGTAAACATTCTTATTGTATTTGCCTAAAACTATATTATATTATCTAGTGGATGTGTATCATTTACGAAGAACTTGTTGAAATAATGTGAACTTAATTTGCATGGTATCGTCTTTGGTTATGGGGAAAATTCTATAGGAGTGGACCTTGATTAAGGATGAGTTCTTTTAGACTGTGACTTATGACTTAAATTTTTGAATTTTGGTTATTTGTGAGAGACAGTACACACATGAAAACAGTCCCATGTGATTTTGGATGATATAGATGAACTCAATATATTTTTATTATAATCTTTCTGTTGATCTTATCTTAAAAAAATACACCGTTTGAAAAATAGTTACTGTAATATAAGCTATAAGCCACGAGCCATAATCAGAAGAAACAAACCCTCCCCAACTGACCTCTGGTGAACATGTCATGGTGAAGATTCCTATGACCATTGCATTGGAGTAGAGAATGTGAAATCCTTGCAGAATTCAAGGGTTCCTTAGTATCTTAGTTTAAATTCTATGAAAAGAGATTGTTGCAATTGTACAGCCACATGAATAATAGGAAAGAAACAGAGCTGTAAAACCGTAATGGTACAGTTTTAGAGCTGCTAAGAGGGCTCCCCTGGCCGAGGTAACGCGGCATCGGCTTTCCAGCGGCCAGAGACGAGACGTCTGTTTTTCTTCGATAACCTTCTGCAGCCGATCCACCCCTGTCAGGGGCCACGTCATACTTTTACCTCTGGCAGACGAAAGACGTGAGGGGGGGACTCATTTAGGGCCTGCTTGGCAACTTCCGAACACTAAACAACCGAATTAGAAAACGCTTGCAATTCCCTGTGCACTAGGTATCCTTCAATTACCCTGTATATATTTTCACTAGTAATTTGTTGTTTGGATTACGGTGATAGGTCCAAACAGCACTGCCTCATGTTGTGCAAACTTGCAATAAACTTCATGGTGAATAAAAAGCAAAATTGAGCACCAAATCAAATCCGATATAGAAAAGATCAACATAACACAATCATGTTGGTGTTCCCCTTCGCTGCTTCTGCTGGAGATGGATTTCGAGGTTGTCGTCGTCTTCCCCGGCATTACAGTAGCAGGGGAACACCGAGAACTTAAGGATCAGAGGACGAGGAGCTCGCGATCATACACGCCTTGATGCCATGGATGCTCATGGCTGACGCCTGACTAGACGAGATCCTCGCCGAGCACATGCTCCTGGTCGATTACGACGAACCTCATGTTATGCGGAGCACACATGGACAACGAACCGGCAAGCGATCTCTACAGCGAAGGTCAGACCGTGCTGCAACTGCTCAGGGAGGGCGGAGAGAGAGAGTAGGACATGAAGGTGGTGGAGAGGAGGCGGCCGCAGCCACGCCGATTTCTAAACTAAAATCCCTAAATAACTAAATAATAGTAATTTTTAATAAAAACAATGGAATAGTAACTTGGAACCAATCTAGCCGCACTTTTGCGTGGGCCACTCTGCTAGTTATTATACTAAAAGGAAAACTTTGTATATTGATTAATGCCTTGCAACGACCATGTCCATTAAGAAACTTCCGCGAATAAGCCACGTACTTCAATACAAAAGATATTTATTTAAAAAACAAAATAATATATTATTAAAAAATATAAACATATAAGTGATATAATTATCTTTATGATTCTCTGTAGGGTATATCATGAATAGAAGCTAGATAGCTCTTGGTCATGTACTCCTTTCCTTGAGACTTCTTGCCCTTAACTCATTTCCTCATTGTCCCAGTCGAAGTCTGGATTTATTTCCTATTAGGTTTACCTAATCCTACTCTTAGACATAGTTGTCATCTATAGAAATGTCTGTGATCTATGTTGTTTATCGTGTGGACTATTCCTGATAAAAGGAGGGGAAAAAAGGAAAAGTGGAACTGTGGAAATACCGAGAACATTCTCAACATATATAAATAAAACAAAACAAAGAGAGAGAGAAAAGAAACAATGTGTTTATGCACCTCTGTTGTGTTGGCCTTCGGGCATGTAAATGTTCTGCAAACCCTTACTCTTGCTAGAGCTTCACATGCTAGAAAGGGGTGTCGGTTGTCGGGAATGTTATTAGGAAGGATAATTCTCCAGCTGGCGGCTGCGTATTGGTCCTACATACTAATATTTGGGATGCCAGCATATCTGAAATCAACGCGTCGGATTGGTGGACATGGATCATAAAATGGGATAGAAAACCAAGTTGATTATTTGTCATTCTCCAACTTCGTAGTGATTCTTTGAAACGATTGTGTAACTCTGTTTGGAACTTTTAGCATAGCATTTCTTTGTTGTTGAACAGTTCAAGTTGTTCTGTTTATAAAAAAGAAATGAAAAGATACATGTTGTTATGTGTTTATTTATACATTAATGTGTTGTCTGATACTCTGATGAGCACCTACGATTGTACTGCTCTGTTTGGCAAAACCTGTCATCTGAGAACGAATTCTTGTTTGTATAAACTTGTCCTCATGAATGTTCTAAAAACAGTCAAGCTTCCATCAACATGCCAGAAACTTCAAATTTCGTTCCATTCTCCCGTCAAACTCCATTCGGCTCTGAACCAATATATGTCCAGTAAGCACTGAGCATGCACTACGGGCCAAAACAACGCGTAGACAAGACAAACCAATTGATGAATGCTGAATATGCAAGACAGTGAACCGATCACTGCAGCCTGTGCATTGCCTTGGTAGGCGGTAGGCCTCACATATATAGTAGGAAGTGAGAACCATTTTTATGTGTCGATTCCGCGCTTCACGTGCAGTACAGCCGAAAAAGAAAGGCGCAAGTAAACTTGAGTGGCGCCAGTGGTGCACGTGCGCAAGCACGCGGCTACCCGGTGGACGGGCCGAATACCTACTGAAACGCGGCGGACGGTGCGGGCGCGGCGGGGGCTGCTGTGTCGTTGGCGGACGGCTGCACGAACAAGTCGTTTGCTATGATCGGTGATGTGCGGACGAATGGTCGTCGTCACCAACAGCTGCGCGTACGAGCCATGAGCGTGGGGTCACTCCCCTTCGAGTCGGCCTCCGCCTTGGATGGTTGGCTGGATCTGCGGTGTGCGAATTTGCTGCGGAATTGGCTGCCATCCGGCACGCTCGTGTCGTGCCGTCGCGCGGTCACTGCACTGGGCCCGGATGACATGCTTGAGTGGGAGGATGTAGGGTCTGTTCTTTTTGGCTGCGGCTTATGGCTTTTGGTTGAAATTTTTGAATTTTGGATGTTTACGGTACAGATTACGGAGAGACAGATACTCACTTGCGATTTTGGCAGGTACAAATATTGGACTTTTAACATATAGATCATTTAACCTGTAGACCTCATCTTAAAAAAATACTCCGTTTAAAAGTTAGGTACTATAACAAAAGTCAAAAGCCACCGATTTCAGAGGAAAAGAACATGCCCGTACCATGCTCGTTGGCCGACTGGCCGAAGCGTGAGCAACGGTTCAAGAGGGCTATCAGAAGTACGGGCTAACAGGCTGCAGAAATTGAGGGCTAGCCCAGGGCCATAATCTGAGTTAGCATTTTTCCTAACTAGCTGGATTTCCCGTGGCTAGATAGGATGTGTCTAGATATTATTTGAATATTTTTTTAATAATTATCTAGATTTAGAACCGTTAGATTAGAGATTTAATGACCCTTATTTTAGAGAGGAGATTTTTTTTGGAGAACAGAGAGATTTTTTTAGGGGAGAGAATTTATGACCGTTGGATGTCTAATTCAATAATCACAAATCTAGATGATAATTAAAAAGAAAATATTCGGATGATGTTTATCAACACTCTATTAGAGTGTCTATTAAAATACTAAAATCGCTATTTTAAGGAAGACCATCACTTCTCCATCTCATGGACGCAACAGGATCCTGGCCTCCCAATCGGTTTTTTTTTCGTGTAGCAAGTGTTCGTGAGTTCATTGCCCCTTCTTCTATGCCTACATGTGCCTGTCTCATTCCCCTTCACCTTCTTCCTCCCGAGCGCGCATACCCTACCATCGCCACTCAAGTGAAGCAGAGGTGGTCCCTTATTTCCCTCCTCCTTGCCGATGCACTAACATCGATGCCGCCACTGCCACTTCTCGCCGTTGCTTGAGGGGGGAGCAGCTGGATTTGTACAGCCCAACGCTCCTTTTCCCCTTCTGTTTCCCCGCCAAACACGAGCAGCGCCCTTCCCCGTGATGTTCGCACCGCCACGACTCGATCGATGCTCGACATCACAACCACTCACCGTTGCTGCCTCAACTCATGGCCCGCCAATGACCATGCACCACCGCACGCTGCTAGATCCACCGCCACCTTTGAACGTGAAGGGTTTTTTTCGAATCGTTTTTTTTTGTCGGCTGGAATTTTTTTGGGGAATGATTTTTCATAATGTTTAATCTATTTTTTCTGAAATGGTCTTTATTCATTTTTTCGCACATTTTTGCTTTTTTGTCAGCCAAAATTTTTTCGGAAGCTTTTTCACATTTTTCAGTTTTTCTCAAATGATTTTTTGAATCGATTTTTTTTGTCAGAATCAGTTGTGAAAATTTTCAGATTTTTTTTGGATCGATTTTTTTTACGCATCCTTTCACGCACTGAGCTGGAGCGCCCGTCATTTATTAATCACGGACGCCGTCAAGTTAGATGAACCCCTAAAATATATATGTTTGTGTCTGAAAATAGATTTGTAATGGTTATACAGCTGTTATACTTATGATTGAAAATATAATTATATTTATTATATTAGAAAATAGTTGTATCTTCTTACGCAACCATGACAATTATTGTGTAAACTAGCATGTTGGTCCACACACCTGCGTGGGCATAATTTTTAAAGTATATTTAATTGGTTTAGCACTATATATGTGATGATAATAAAGAAACTACATCCAGAAAATAAATGGTTGCAAATCACATGAAAGAATTAAAATAGTAGAATTTTAGAGTTTTATCAATTCGATTCAATTTTCATATTTGTACAATTGGTTTCATTTATGATATTAATGTATACTAGTATATATTAAAACAAAGGATACATATTATATTTTTAGGAGGAATACTTGTTCTTAATAATTTTTAATCGGTATCTCCAATACTAGAAACAATAGTTTGTATTCATATTAATACAATTAAAAGAATGTAAATTATAATGGATATTATAGACAAGTTTGTTCCTGTATATGGATCACTTAAGTTCAATTCTATCGTTAGCATCTCACGTCTTAATTCCATACCAGGGTTTTCCAACTATACATGCATGCATGTCATAATGTAAATCAGTTCCATGCACACTTTCATAGATCAAGAAAAATTATTGGTTATAATTTGTTAATCATAAGAAGGGTCTACCAAATTAAGAGTTAGATACCATTTTTTAGAATTTCTAGCAATTATTCTTATGTGTTAGGTAACATTCATTGGTTATAGATTGCTACACATAATTAGGGTACACCAAATTAAAGGCAAGATATTTCTTTTTATTTTTGGAAGAATTTCTATAATTTTTCTCTTCTTCAGTCAGCTGATGTAATCAACTATCATATGCTTTTATTGTATGATAGATAATATATAACGGTCGATATAGTTTAAGTTGAATTATAATCTACCACATCGATGGTGATTCTAGAAAAAAAATCAAAGTTGTGAAACACACATTGTTGGTAAGTATGCAGTAGAATACATCTTGTCTTTTTTTATTTCTCTTTTTGTTCTTGCCGAGTGCCACTTTGTTCTTATGCAATACTTTTACTCATTTATTTTGTATGTTAATATCTTTTTTCCTCTCATACGTGAATTTTAGTGTGGGTCATCTAGGATTATTTTTATTTACTAGGTTCATCTAGAATCTATAGTGGGTAGTCTTGTCTTATAAGTTTTCTTGTTTTATCTAGGACATCCATTGTTGTTTATTTACTCACCATAATAAAGGTCCACTAAATCGAGGAATGGATGTTTTTTTGATTATTTCTAGTTTATTTCTCCTTTTTAGCAAATGTAAAACTCATGTAATCGATTTTTAGTATATAATAAATATATTTTGTTTTTTGGGGATTTACTTTAGAATTCATATAGAAATCAAATGCCAGTTTTTGTTTTCTCCCTTGAATTTTAGTTATTTTGGATTATACTTGATATGGGCTTTTTTTTAATTTTCTAATTTTATTATTCTTAGACAAGATTTATTCTAAATATACACTTACAAACAATGTGTTTCACAACTTTGATTTTTTTTTTCTAGAATCATGTAATTAACCATCTTTGCACACACATATATTCCAACCAGTTGGACCATATCAAATGCACAATTTAGTAGGGATCACTGCTGCATTGTGATGAATACCAAAATATCGTATCAAAGCTTGCAACATCAACATGAAACAACAACTAAAGAAATGTCAATGCTCTGGGCAACATGGACCTGGCTGAAGTTCATGCAGCCCACAGCCGGCCCAGATGCAGTCCACATCCGCACGCAATGCATCTCACGGTAAAAGCATGCGCCGCCGCGCCCATCCAGGGAAAGGGGTCAGGCGGGGCTTGCATTTGCGTGGGGCGGTGATTGTGGTTGTGTTTGAATTGTATATGAACTCTTTTTTTTTAATCTGAGCTGTTATAACTTAGGTCTACTAAATTAATGGGTAGATGTTTTGTTTTTTGTGAATATTTTTAGCATATTTCTCTTTTTTTCTTAGCAACTCTAAAAGACATGTCATCGACTTTTAGTAATAAATAGATACAATTAATCTACATCTTATAATATGAACCCACCAAAATAAGTTTGTAAATCTTTTTTTCCTTTTCCTCTAATTATTGAGGGAATTTTATCACCTTGGAGTGGAGGCGGAAACTCATTTTGACCTTATTTTAATGGAGGCGTGGGATGGGTAAGTAGGCGTGCAGCTCCGCACGCTACAGCACAACGCAGCGCTCTCACGGTGCATTGTTTTCTTTCATGGGCCAGACAACATGTGCATGTATTCTTCCTGGCTCAAATTACATGTGGATGCCCTTGCAATATAATATTTCCCTTAATCTGATTACCGCTAACACATTACCAGTAATCTAAGATTCTAATATTTGGTTAGTTTGGAAGAAACTACAAAATAGTCTTTATAATAGTTTAAATATTTCATAACTCAAACCAACAAGTCCACAAATTTAAATTACAAGATTTGAAATTTCAAATCTTGAAGGTTAACATTTATAAATTTTATATTGGAAACAAAACTTTCAATTTTACAATTTAAATTCTCTCAATTTAAAATTGGAACATTCAACAATTAAATTATTATGATTCAAGATAGATATCCTTTTCTACAGGAAAGTGATTCCTGAAAATCATTGATGATATTCTCATTTACTCCAAGAATAAGAAAGAGCATGAGAACCACCTCAGAATAATCCTAGAAAGACTCAGAGAGCACTAACTTTATACCAAGTTCAGCAAATATAAATTTTGGCTAAAAGAGATAGCTTTTCTTAGGCGCATTGTGACATCTAAAGGCATTGCAATAGATCCCTCTAAGGTTGAAGCAGTAATAGACTGGAATCAACCCACATCAGTAACTAAAATCAAGAGTTTCCTTGGACTTGCCAGTTACTATCGACACTTCATGGTATGATTCTTTGAGATAGCCAAGCCCATGATTCAAGTTCTAAAGAAGGAGAAGAAATTTGAATGGACGAAAGTTTATGAGCAGAGTTTCCAGGCCCTCAAGAAGAAGTTAGTGTCAACCCCAGTGCTCGTTTTGCTGGATATTCGCAAGGATTTTGAGGTATTCTATGATGCCTCCCAGCAAGAACTTGGTTGTATTCTGATGCAAGAAGGTAAGGTGATAGCCTGTGGATTATGCCAGTTGAGGCCTCATGAGTGCAACTATCCCACTCATGAATTGGAATTAGTCGCAGTGGTTCATACCTTGAAAATCTGGTGGCACCATTTTATTGGTAACCGTTGTGGAGTTTATACGGACCATAAGAGCTCGAAGTACATTTTCACTCAGGCAGAGCTCAACCTAAGGCAGCGAAGATGGTTAGAGCAGATCAAGGATTATAATCTTAGGATTTACTACCATCCAGGCAAGACCAACATTGTAGTAGATGCATTGAGCAGAAAGACCTATCTAAACTGCACTTTGGTATAAAAGGTTCAGACACAACTTCGGGAGCGAGTTGCCTATCTTAGCTTCAATCTGGTAGACCAGAGTACTGTTGCAACTCTAGAAATTCAGTCCACCATACTAGATCAGATCAAGGAAGCTCAAAAAGTAGATGAGGATATCTAAGAGATAAAGAATAATCATATATGTGTGCCCAATAACAAATAGATTAAGGACATGATTCTACAAACAGCCCATGACACCCCTTACTCTATCCACCCAGATTGTACGAAAATGTATCAGGACCTTAGAGAAAGATATTGATGGGTTAGCATGAGGAGAGAAATTGCTGAGTACATTGATGCTTGTGACACCTGTCAAAAGGTCAAAGCCGATCATTAGAGATCCGCTAGACTTTTGCAGCTTTTGCCAATCCCAGATTGGAAGTGGGAAGAGATTGGCATGGTCTTCATCACGGACTTCCTAGAACTCAGTCTGGCTATGATTTCATCAAGGTGGTGATAGATCGTCTAATTAAGGTAGCTCATTTCATACCTGTCAAGACTAACTACTCTGTAGGCAAATTAGCAGAGCTATACATGTCCAGAATTGTATGCATGCATGGAGTCCCTAAGAAGATCGTGTCAGATTGAGGAAGCTAGTTTACCTCTCGGTTCTAGTAGAAAGCTTCATGAAGAGTTAGGGAGGAAGCTCAATTTCGTCGCCGCTTACCACCCTTAGATCGATGGTCAAACTGAGCGAGTCAACCAAGTGTTGGAGGACATATTGAGAGCTTGTACACCGAATTTTGGGGACAGTTACATGTGACACAATCTCACAATCTCCCTGAAAAACAAGTAAGCTACACGTGACACATCGTCGCTCTTATAATAGGGAATAAAATATGCCATCTTAGAAAATCTATCCATAACAAAAACAGAATTCCTCCCCCTCTTAGTCTAGGCAATTCTAACATAAAATCCATACTAATATCTTTCCAAGGTGCGCTAGAAACTAAAAGTGGAGTACACAAACCATGTGGATTAAGTTTCAACATCACTTTTATGGCATGTGATGCATCTTTGAACAAACCTCTCAATGTATCGCCTCCTTTTTGGCCAATAGAAGTGATTGGCTAACATCATGTACATCTTTTCTCTTCCAAAATATCCCATGAGTCCATCTACATGAGACTTCTGCAATAGTAGCAAATGCACGGAAGAATCTGGAACACATAGCTTGTTCATGCAAAAGAGAAAACCATCATGAGTATGAAACTTTTTCCACCCTTTCTCATCTTTGCAATTAGAATATGGTACTGAAAATTCATGATCGGAATCATACAAATTTCTCAAACTTTTCAACCCTGGTACCTTTACATCCAATTGAGTCAAAAGTACATATTTTCTAGACAATGCATCAGTTACCACATTCTCTTTGCCTTTCTTATATTTGACAATGTATGGAAATGTCTCAATGTGTTCTACCCATTTAGCATGTCTACGATTCAATTTCGCTTGGCCCTTTAAGTATTTCAAAGCTTCATGATCAGAATGTATGACAAATTCATTAGGCTAAAGATAATGTTGCCAAGTTTCCAACACACCCACAAGAGCATACAATTCTTTATCATAAACAGGATAGTTCAATTGTGCACCATGAAGTTTGTCACTAAAATATGCAATGGGCTTTCTTTCTTACATCAAAACACCACCAATACCTATTCCACTAGCATCATATTCTATCTCAAAGGTTTTAGTGAAATAAGGTAAAACAAGCAATGCTGCTTCAGTCAAATATTTTTTTAATTCAGCAAAATCTTCATCTTATTCTCCCCACTAAAAAGTGACTCCCTTTTTGGTTAATTCATTTAATGGAGTAGCAATGGTACTAAAGCCTTTCACAAATTGTCGATAAAAGTTAGCAAGTCCATGGAAGCAACGAATTAGACTAACATTCATAGGAGTAAACCAATTTCGAATAGCTTCAATTTTAGACTCATTCACTTCAATTCCATGTGCGAAAACAACATAAACTAGAAACACAACCTTACTAGTGCAAAAAGTACACTTCTCAAGATTTGCATACAAGTGTTCCTGCCTAAACACTTCTAGCACTTGTGTAATGTGTTCAACATGATCATCCAAAGAGCGGCTATACATTAGGATATCATCAAAATAAATTACCACAAATTTTCCAATAAAGTATCTTAACACATAGTTCATCAAGCGTATGAAAGTACTAGGAGCATTAGACAAACCAAAAGGCATCACTAACCATTCATACAAGCCAAATTTCATTTTGAAAGCAGTTTTCCATTCATCTCTATGTTTCATTCTTATTTGATGGTAGCCACTACGCAAGTCTATCTTAGAGAAGATAGTAGAACTACTTCACTCATCAAGCATAACATCTATCCTAGGAATAAGATGACGATAGCGAACAGTTGTGTTGTTGATGGTTCTACAGTCTACGCACATTCTCCAAGTACCATCTTTCTTAGAAACAAGAATAACAGGAACGACATAGGGACTAAGACTCTCACGTATGTACCATTTGTCCAAAAGTGCTTGCACTTGCCACTGAATTTCCTTTGTCTCCTTTAGGTTGGTGTGGTATGACAGCCGGTTTGGAAGAGGGGCTCCTGGAACCAAGTCAATCTGATGCTCAATACCTTGAATGGGTGGTAGACCAATGGGTACCTTCTCCGGAAACACATCATCATAAGCCTATAAAACTTGGGAGACAACACTAGGAAGAGAGGTTAAGTCATTAGTAGTCATCAAAGCATCTTTGTATAGCAACACAAAGTGATACATAGTGGGATCATATCTCATCTCTCTCAAGTTAGATTTTGTGGCCATCATCATTAACTTTTTCTCTTCCTCATTCCTGGCCATCCCACACAATTTCAATTTTTCTGGCCTTCCCACACAAAACTTATATTGATTTGTTCTATCATCATAAATCACAGATCTATAATATTGCCATGGCCTCCCTAAAAGTAAATGACATACACCCATAGAAACCACATCACACTCCACAGTATCTCGATAATTACCAATATGAAAACTAACATCAACAGTGTACCCAACATTCATAGAACCATCATTATTAAATCATTGAATTTGATATGGATGTAGATGTTTCTTGTATTTCAACCCAAGTTTAGTGCAAAGTTCTTTACTGGCCAAATTATGATAGCTACCACCATCAATAATAACCTTGCAACACTTTCCATCTTTGCTTACCTGAGCTCTTGTTTGGAAGAGGTTGTAGCATTGCTCATGGTTGGATTTGGCTTAAACACTCAATACCGAAGGGTTGCACACAAGGATAGGGCCAAACTCGGGGTCACAATACCCATCCTCATGTGTCTCCTCACCTCTTTCTCCCCCATGGCTATCCTCATTCACCTCGAAATCAGCAAGGTACTCGCCATCTTCATCACTAGCAGAGTCATACTCTTCATTCTCAATTATCAACATTACCTTGTTATTTGAACAATCCTTTTGCATATGTCCACGACCAATACACTTGAAGCATTGGATGGAGCTACTCTTGGCTGTAGAACCAACAGAAGATGATGAAGAAGGGGTTGGTCCTCTATTTGAAATGGAAGGAGTGGCATTCTTCACACTTGGGGCCGCACGTGTACTAGGAGCAAACCTTCTACTAGATGGATTAGTTTTAAATAAATTGAAATAGGAGGTGGATTTACATTCTGTAGGTGTTGTACGGGGAGTGTAAGAAGATGATTTTGAAGCCCTCATGTCTTGTTGCACTCGCCTCTCAGCCTTGGTGGCTTGATGCACCAACTCTACCATGTTGTTGTAGGGTTGAAACTCAACAATTTGCTTGATGGGAGGGTGCAAACCAGCAAGGAAGCAAGCCATGGTCTACTCTTCTTGTTCATAAACATTCACCCTAATCATGGCGATTTTCATCTCTTTGTAGTATTCCTCAACCGCGAAACCCCCTTGCTTCAATTGCTACAATTTATTAAAGAGATCATGTTTGTAATATGTAGAAATGAACCTTACCCTCATGTGCTACTTCATCTCCTCCCATGTAGTAATGGGTCGCTCATTGTTCTCCCTCCTTTGATTTTACACTTGTTCCCACCAAATCAATACATAATCATTGAATTCAAGTCCCACCATGTGAATTTTCTTCTCTTCAGAATAATTATGCAAGCGGAACACCTTGTCTACCTTGAGCTCCCAAGTGAGGTATTCTTCGGACTCATGTGTACCAGAAAATGATAGCATTGTAAATTTAAGCTTACCAAATTTCACCTCGTTTCGTTGTTCTTTGCCGTAATGATTACGGCGGTGGTAGCCATCATCGTAGTGTAGAAAGTCATCGTCATCAAAGTGTGGTGCTCCCCACCATGGCCTCTATGTCCATGGCCACTCCCCGGACCATGGAAGCCACCCCCTTCACCTCTCCTAGGTGGGGGTGGACGAATGGCAATTGCCACCATGCAGTCTCATCTTTGTTGAGTTTCTTGCCCACCTCGAGCAGCAGCTGCTCTCTCATCTCGTGGAGGGATGGCACCCCCACGATGAACACTTCCTTCCTCTTGTTGAGGCTGAAGCGTGCACACAACGTGTTCATAATGTTTGTACGTAGTACATTCATTTGCTGGTTCATCTCAATGCGCATATCTTGCGCATAATTATTGATCTCTGCCTTGAGTTGCTCTTTCAAGGTAGAAGTAGTGGCGACGAACTCATTGCGCAAATGATGAGGACATCATGACTGGACCGATTACACGAGCACGAGCTAAAAAGATTAATCAACAGGTGAACTCACTCTTAATTAAATTTGGCTTTAATTTACATGAAAATTGGCTACTACCTAATATAAGTATTTTAATTGGTCTCAGCTTTCTGCATAAGGAGATGTTAGAATATCAAAGCCAGAAGAAATTGCATGCTAAAGCAATGGAAGAATTATCTAGTCGCCTCTATGCATGCATGTCTCGCGAAGAAGGCAATCACGTGAGGAAAAGCCAAGGCATCAGGCATGGAGTCAAATAATAATGCATGCAGAACGTCACGTCCAAGCGGTGCTTAGTCGGATCATTAGGCAATCATTAGTTTTTATTATTATTTCTTTTGTTGCGTGTGAGACGTGGTTTCAGATGAGTTGTTGACAGGAGTCGGTGTACGTTTCTTATTTTTTTCCTTCGAGTCCGAATATGACGGGATCTGTTAACTGAGTACGACTCGGTTTTTCTCGTCCGCCTGGTGAAGCCAGCCGGGGTGCGTGAAATAAAAGCCGAGCAGGCTGTTTTGTAATGGAGACTACCATGAATCAATCTATTATTTTTAAAAAGAGCTATACGCTTATTCTTTTTAGGATTTGACACATACATACAATCTAGAGGGGAATCGGTCGTTCTTTCCTGTTGTTCTTGTGTTTCCTTGTGATTTGCAGGAGCGACGACACGTCTACTTGGTGGTCGGGTAGACGGGATCACGAGCGTGTGATTGGGCGAATATTCTACTACAGAAAGGCTAATACTAGACGGCAAATCACAGACGGTTTTATAAAACCGTCTGCGACAGATAGTAATATAGACGGTTTTAATTTGAACACCGCATGTGTTGGTGGCGTCGGCGAAAAAAAGTATCACAGACGGTCCGTATTAAGAACCGTCTGTGATAATCCCAAATTATCACAGACGGTTTGTTACTAAAAACCGTCTGTGATTATCTGATAATCACAGACGATTTTTAGTTAAAACCGCTCGATTATCGATATCACGACGGTTTTAGTTAAAACCGCTCGTGATTATCACCATATCACAGACGGTTTTTAGTTAAAAACCGTCTGTGATGACCTCGTATTATCACTGACCCATAAATTCAGACGGTTCGCAAAACCGTCTGTGATGTCGTTTTTGAACCGTCTATGATGACCTGTCATGTAGTAGTGAATCCTTTTGTCGCAGGTTGCTGTTCTAACAGTGGTTGGCGCCATCAATTCGTCAGGTTGCACGGATCCAATTTATCTTCATCGATCCTACGCCATGAAGATCGGGCAATCCCCCGCATCATCTTGGTATCAGAGCGCAGTTGACACGATAGGATCAATTTACCCGTAGTTAGATTTATTTTTTCCCTATACACAAAAGCCAAAAAAAAATCTAAACCCTAGTTTTTGCATCTGTTAATTTTCGTGAGTTTTGTTAAGTTTTAATCCATTAAAATGTTGTTTAGGTGCTGATCATTGATCATTGTGTTCTTTTGCGTCGCTTAATCGTTGTGTCCACATAAAACCTAAAAAAAATTTGCTAGTTGAATTCCTCAATTAGAATCAAAAAAAATTTGCATCTAGTCTTTGATCCTGAGTTCTTTGCGTTTCGGCCAAACATACTTGCGCCGACTTGAAATCAAACGAGAATATCTCTGTGAATCTGCTGTGCGGCTGCAATTCCTAGCGAGTTCTATTCGGTAGCGATTTCAAGCTAATCAAGAGTTCGTATCATCTAGCTGCTGGCCGAAAGCCTTGATTGCTATTAATCCATCCGAACGGTTGGCTGTGGCTTGACCGAAATCCATTCAGGAAGTTAGTCTTCATATTTACTTCCACAGTTCAGAAATTGTTGTTGCTGGTTTTGTTTGTTGCGTCATCAGGTCAAACCAAGCAAGCCATCAAACCTGTCAAGTGCATTTCTGAATACCCCTCTCATTTCACTTGGAAAGCTTTGTGTCCAAAACTAATTCTCCAAAATCAAATCCGAAGGCTTGTGCTGAATTTTGCTTGCTGGTAGCTTTGCGCCAAATTAAGCTAGCGGAGCACTTGATAAGTTTTGAGCTTCATCCATATTTTATTTCATCTCGGAGACTAGCTGTTGAATATTGCATTAAGGGCTGCTCTTGAATATTTTTACACCTTACTGAATATTTGTGACTTGTGCAATTCAAGAAACAACGAAACTCTAGTTTGGCATTTGAGTCAAAAAAAAAAAGAGGAAGCGACAAAAAAGGCAGCCAAAAAAAAGAAGCCACGGCTTGAGCAAAATAAAAAAAGAAGAAAAATATTGACCGAATTTGGGTGAGTTCTTAGTCCATAAATTCAGATTGTGTATTTAATTCTTTGAGCAATCTTGTGCCCTTACATTCATATTATTACAATTGGCTAGCGTCTCTCTTACTACTTGGTGCAAAACGAGCTATTTAATTCTCAATTTCAGATCACTTCTATTTAGCTCATTCTTTTGTTGCATCGAGTCACATTGATCTTTGCGTGTGCGTTCATATTTTTCACTTAAATCTTTTGGATCAGCACTTAGGCAAAATATTCTAGCTTGGATTATTACTTAACTTAACAATATCAAGAATTTCAGATTGCATAGGTTAATATTTTCTCTCCAAGCTCCACACATAAGCCATTGTTATAACAATGCTTGTGCAATTGAATTCGCTTGATCTATCACCTTGTGTTGTCTACCAACACCAAAGTACGTGCAGCTCTTCAATTCCATCAAGGACGCATAAGAACTTCGGTTGGTAAGAGAAGGTGATGTTGAGTGAACTCCACAAATAAAATTTTCACATCCACATACATAGCCTTTCTTTTGTTTGCACTAACCATGGCAGGGAAAGAAGGAGAACAAGCATATGTGACCCAGGCGGACCTTGAGAAGCTCACAAATGATTTCAACAGTCAGTTGAATGATAACATGAGCGTCTTGAAGAGGGAGATACTAGAGGAGCTTCGAAGAGAACGGGGCCCAATTGGCGTCCATGAAGGAGGTGTTGAGCTTGACGAGACCGACGAGGAGAGGGCTGCACGGCTCGCTAGAGAAGCTCAAGCCGATCGAGCCGCTGCCAATGTAGTTCGACAACCCTTTCCCGGGCGTGGGGGGGTATTTTCAACGCTGACCATGGCCAAGGGAGAGGCCGTGGCCGTGGGCGCGGCGTTGCCGCCCACGTTGAGGACTTCGACGACGACGCTTGGCTACACCGCAATGACAACTACCAACGCCATGGCCGTCGTCATGATGAC
Source organism: Bonia amplexicaulis (assembly GCA_036346245.1). Taxonomy (NCBI): domain Eukaryota; kingdom Viridiplantae; phylum Streptophyta; class Magnoliopsida; order Poales; family Poaceae; genus Bonia; species Bonia amplexicaulis. The sequence continues at coordinate 8,180,112 of CM070759.1, read as the reverse complement.
CCGCGCGTGGAGGAGAAATTTGGGAAACTCAAATTCACTATTCCCAAATTTGAAGGTGCTTCCGATCCAGATGCCTACCTCACATGGGAGCTCAAGGGAGACAAAATCTTTCAGATGCACAATTATTCGGAGGAGAAGAAGCTACACATGGCATCACTTGAGTTTGATGGGTATGCATTGATTTGGTGGGAGCAAGTGTTGAACCAAAGAGAAGAGAATGGAGAACCTCCAATTGCATCATGGGCTGAAATGGAGTTAAGAGCACGTTTTGTTCCTAACACTTATAAACGTGATCTTTTTGATAAACTGCAGAATTTGAAACAGGGAGGTTGCTCGGTGGAGGAATACTACAAGGATATGGAGCAAGCTATGATTAGGGCACATGTGCATAAAGATGAAGAGCAAACACTTGCACGTTTTCTGTTTGGTCTAAACAAAAACATTAAATGCATTGTGCAATATCAGCCCTACAATACTGTTGTTGACTTGGTGCATCAAGCGACCAAGGCGGAGAAGCAGTTGTTAGAAGATTTAAAACCAGCACCAAGGACAACATCTTTCAACTTGAAAGCTCCATCATCATCATCCTCTAATACCACCAAATCACGTTTCAATTTGGGACGAGGTACAATTTCAGCTAGTACTTCTTCAAATACTAATGCTCGTTCTTCCTTAATTGCAAAAACAGCACCTACCTTAAGTGAAAAAAGGCCACTCCATCCCCTATATCCTCAATTGGGGCTACAACAAAGGGTAGAGAAATTCAATGCTTCAAATGTTTGGGGCGTGGACATATTTCTAGAGAGTGTCCCAACAACCGAGTTATGCTTGTGACGGAAGATGGAGAATATGAATCCGCAAGCGAAGATGAGATTGAGCTTAGTCATGAAAAGGAGAGATATGAGGATGCATCAGATGACAATGAAGAGGTTGATGTGTTGAATTATGAAACAGGAGAGGCATTAGTTGTCACCAAAAATTTGAGTATGCTTGCACAAGAAGGAGATGCACATCCGCAGCGATTCAACTTGTTTCAAACACAAGCCAAGGTAAACAACAAGGTAATCAAGCTTATCATTGACGGTGGTAGTTGTCATAACTTGGCTAGTGTTGAATTATGTCAAAAGCTTGGTTTAAAGATGATGAAACATCCACGTCCATATCATGTGCAATGGTTTAGCGAATGTGGGGATGTGAAGGTTCAATTTGTGGTGCATGTTACCTTCAAGATTGGTGATTATGAGGACACCGTTGAGTGTGATGTGGTGCCCATGACAGTATGCCATTTGCTGTTGGGAAGGCCATGGCAATATGATAGAAGTGTGCAACATGATGGCCGTTCCAATAGATATGCATTTAAGTGGAAGGGAAAGACAAAGGAGCTTAATCCAATGACTCCTAGTCAAATACAAGCTGAATTTCAGCAAAGGAAGCTTGCTGAAAATGAGGGTAAAAAGAAAGAAAAGAGAGAATTTCACACCTCGGTGAGTGAGAGCCACAAGCCAAATATGAGAGGAAAAAGTAAGAGTGAGGGAGTGATGGTTATGTTAGCCACAAAATCAGATTTGAGAGATGTGAGCAATGACCCATCAAAGGTGCACTTTGTGCTTGTGTACAAAGATGCAACTGTTTTGTTTTCAACTAATGACTTAACCTCTCTTCCTAGTGGTGTTTCCTCTCTTTTGCAGGCATTTGAGGACGTGTTTCCGGAGGAGATACCAGCGGGACTTCCACCATTGCGCGGAATAGAGCATCAAATTGATCTAGTTCCCGGCGCGTCACTTACAAACCGTCCACCATACCGTACCAATCCGGAGGAAACCAAAGAAATTCAACGCCAAGTGCAAGAGCTACTTGAGAAAGGGTATGTACGCGAAAACCTTAGTCCTTACGCTGTACCTGTAATTCTTGTTCCTAAGAAAGATGGTACATGGAGAATGTGTGTTGATTGTCGTGCCATTAACAACATCACTGTTAGATATCGTCATCCTATTCCTAGGTTAGATGATATGCTAGATGAACTTAGTGGTGCTGTTATTTTCACTAAAATTGATTTGAGAAGTGGATATCATCAAATTAGGATGAAACTTGGTGATGAATGGAAGACTGCTTTTAAAACGAAATTTGGATTGTACGAGTGGTTAGTAATGCCTTTTGGTTTAACTAATGCACCTAGTACATTCATGCGATTGATGAATCATGTTTTAAGAGCATTCATTGGCAAATTTGTTGTGGTATACTTTGATGATATATTGATCTATAGCAAAACGATGGATGAACACATTGATCATATTAGACAAGTACTAGAAGTGCTTAGAAGTGAGAAATTATATGCTAATTTGGACAAATGCACTTTTTGTACCGATAAAGTTGTGTTCTTAGGCTATGTTGTTTCTGGACAAGGCATTGAGGTAGATGAATCTAAAACTGAAGCAATTAAGAATTGGCCTACACCTGTGAATGTTAGTCAAATCAGAAGTTTTCATGGACTTGCTAGCTTTTATTGTCGTTTTGTTAAAGATTTCAGCACCATTGCTGCCCCATTAAATGAGTTAACTAAAAAGGCGTTGTGTTTGAATGGGGAACATCACATGAAAATACTTTCCAAGAGCTAAAGAAACGATTAATTGAAGCACCATTGCTCGCTTTGCCTGATTTCACTAAGACTTTTGAAATTGAATGTGATGCTAGTGGAATAGGTATTGGTGGTGTTTTAATGCAAGAAGAAAAACCCATAGCATACTTTAGTGAGAAACTAGGAAGTGCTCAATTGAACTATTCTGTGTATGATAAAGAATTGTATGATTTGGTGCGTGTGCTTGAAACTTGGCAGCATTATCTTTGGCCTAAAGAATTTGTTATTTACTCTGATCATGAAGCTTTGAAATATTTGAAGAGCCAAGCTAAACTGAATCGTAGACATGCTAAGTGGGTAGAATTCATTGAAACGTTCCCATATGTTGTTAAGTACAAGAAAGGAAAAGAGAATGTGGTAGCTGATGCTTTATCTAGGAAGAATGTGCTTTTAAATCAATTGGAAGTGAAGGTACCTGGATTAGAGAGCTTGAAAGATTTATATGTTTTCGACCATGAATTTTCAGAACCATATTCTAAATGAAAAGATGGGAAAGGATGGGACAAGTTCCATGTTCATGATGTGTTCTTATTTCGTGCTAACAAATTGTGTGTTCCAGATTCGTCCATACGTTTGCTTTTATTGCAGGAATCTCATGCAGGTGGATTGATGTGACACTTTGGGAGAAAAAAAATCTTCATGATGTTGAGCGATCATTTTTATTGGCCTAAGATGAGGCGTGATGTCGAAAGGCTTGTACAGCGATGTGTGACATGTCACAAAGCGAAATCTAAACTTAATCCACATGGTTTATATACCCCACTTCCTGTTCCTAGTGCACCTTGGGAGGATATTAGTATGGACTTTGTTTTAGAATTACCTAGGACTAAGAGGGGGAGAGATTCAGTTTTTGTTGTTGTGGATAGATTCTCTAAAATGACACATTTTATTCCCTGTCACAAAAGCGACGATGCGTCGCATGTAGCTGACTTGTTTTTCAGGGAAATTGTGAGATTGCATGGCATGCCAAGGACAATTGTTTCAGATCACGATGTCAAATTCATGAGCTATTTTTGGAAGACTTTGTGGGCCAAGCTCGGGACAAAGTTGTTATTCTCAACAACTTGTCACGCACAAACGGATGGACAAACGGAGGTGGTGAATAGAACACTTTCAATGCTACTACGAACGATGATCAAGAAGAATATCAAAGAGTGGGAAGATTGTTTGCCGCATGTGGAGTTTGCGTACAATAGGGCGGTACATTCTACTACTCAATTGTGCCCGTTCGAGGTGGTGTATGGTTTTAAACCAATCACACCACTTGATTTGTTGCCACTTCCACTACATGAACAAGTTAATATGGAGGCATCAAAACGTGCTGAATATGTGAAGAAAATTCATGTCAAGACAAAAGAAGAAATTGAAAAGAAGGCACGTTACTATGCTGATAAGGCGAACAAGTAAAGAAAGAAGATGTTATTTGAACCAGGTGATTTGGTTTGGGTGCATCTACGCAAAGAACGCTTTCCAGACAAGCGTAAGTCAAAGTTGATGCCGCGAGGAGATGGTCCATTCAAAGTACTTGAGAAGATCAACGACAATGCATATAAAATCGAGCTTCCGAGTGATAATTATGCTGTGAGTTCTACATTTAATGTTACTGATTTGTCACCGTTCTTTGGACAGGAAAAATCAGAATCAAGGACGACTCCTTCTCAAGAGGGGGAGGATGATGAGGAATCATGACTGGACCGATTACACGAGCATGAGCTAAAAAGATTAATCAACAGGTGAACTCATTCTTAATTAAATTTGACTTTAATTTACATAAGAATTGGTTACTATCTAATGCTAGTATTTTAATTGGTCTCAGCTTTCTGCATGAGATGTTAGAATATCAAAGCCAGAAGAAATTGCATGCTAAAGCAATGGAAGAATTATCTAGTCGCCACTATGCATGCATGTCTCGCGAAGAAGGCAATCACGTGAGGAAAAGCCAAGGCATCAGGCATGGAGTCAAATAATAATGCATGCAGAACGTCACGTCCAAGCGGTGCTTAGTCGGATCATTAGGCAATCATTAGTTTTTATTATTATTTCTTTTGTTGCGTGCGACACGTGGTTTCAGATGAGTTGTTGACAGGAGTCGGTCACACGTTTCTTTTTTTTTGTTCCTTCGAGTCCGAATATGACGGGATCTGTTAACTGAGTACGACTCGGTTTTTCTCGTCCGCCTGGTGAAGCCAGCCGGGGTGCGTGAAATAAAAGCCGAGCAGGCTGTTTTGTAATGAAGACCAGCATGAATTAATCTATTATTTTTAGAGAGAGCTATACGCTTATTCTTTTTAGGATTTAACACATAGATGCAACCTAGAGGGGAATCGGTCGTTCTTTCCTGTTGTTCTTGTGTTTCTTTGTGATTTGCAGGAGCGACGACACATCTACTTGGTGGTCGGGTAGACGGGATCACGAGCGTGTGGTTGGGCGAATTCTTTTGTCGCATGTTGCTGTTCTAACTAGAGATGGCAATGGGTACCCGAAACCCAAGTACCCGATGGGTTTTACCCGATAAGGAGTGGGTATGGAAAGATGTCTTCACCCGCGGGTATACTGATGGGCAAAAATCTCTACCCATCGGGTATGCGGGTACGGGTACGGCTGTATATTACCCGTACCCGCATACCTGTGGGTAAAATATACCCGTATACCATATTAATGAAGTATACATGCATGCATGATATCAGGGGCGGACCCACAGGGTATGCTGGGTGGGCCATGTCATACCCAGGGGCAGAGGCGAAGCCCCGATCTCAGCCGCCTCCCCAAATTCCCGATCTCCCTCGCCTCCCCAAATCCCCGATCCCAGCCGCCTCCCTCGCCTCCTCCTCGCGGCGGCGCGGCCTCTGGGCCTCCGGCGCTGCCCTCGCATCCTCCTCGCGGCCTCCTCCTCCGGCTCCACCCTCGCCTCCTCCGCTCCGCCTCCTCCTCGCGGCTCGCCGCCCGCCTCCTCCACCGGCCTCCTCCTCCGCCCTCGCCTCCTCCGGCTCCGACTCTCTCGCGCCTCCTCCTCCTCCTCGCCTCCGCCCGCCTCACCTCCTCCGGCTCAGCCTCCTCCTCCACCTCGCCTCCAAGCCCTCGCCTCCTCCTCACGGCCTCCTCCTTCGGCTCCGCCTCACCTCCTCCGGCCCGGCTCCGCCTCCTCCTCCTCTCGCCTCCGCCGCCCTCACCTCCTCCTCGGCCTCCTCCTCCACCCTCGCCTTGCCTGCCTCGCCTCCTCCTCGGCCTCCTCCTTGCTCCGCCCGCCTCCTCCGGCCCCGGCCCGCCTCCTCCTCCTCTCGCGGCCTCCGCCTCCTCCTCGCCGCTCGCGGCTTCCCCCGCCACCCTCGCCTCCTCCGGCTCAGCCTCCTCCTTCGGTGGCCGCGAAACTGTCAATTGCAAGAAAAAAATTAATTTAGAAAAAGACAAGTATTAATTTCCCACGAAACTGGGATGAATTCCTTTTTAATATCCTTTATGTGTTGCTTTGAGTTGTTCAGGACATTGCTTGGCTCCCTCATTGGCTTCAGCCGCATCGGCAGCCGACGGTTGGCGAATACCGAAAAGACAGTGCTGCATTTTCATCGCCGTCTTGTGAGGTGCTCTTCTTATCTTATTTGTGCATTCGATCAATTTTGGATTCAGTATGCCATTTTCATGTTGCTTTCTGCTTATTTCTTCATTTCAAAATGCGCTTGTGATTTTTAATTAGCTTCTAAACTTTGATCACATGTTGATTGATTGTCAATCACCTTGACGGATTGCATTATGAGTGATGAAGTTAGTGTAATAGCGAATTTTGGCTTGTGAGCTTGTGATAGCCAAAGTATATTGGCTCTTTCTTTGCAGCACAGACAAAAATAGCTGTCCTATTTTATTTAGTCTATCGGGTATGGGTTACCCGTCGGGTATAAATACCCGCGCGGGTGCGGGTACGGGTAAGTTTTTATACCCGTGTGCGGGTACGGGTATCGTAGCGGGTAGAGTTATACCTATCGGGTACGGGTATGGAATGGGTATACCCGTCGGGTATATACCCGTTGCCATCTCTAGTTCTAACAGTGGTTGGCGCCATCAATTCGTCAGGTTGCACGGATCCAATTTATCTTCATCGATCCTACGCCGTGAAAATCAGGCAATCCCCCCGCATCAGCAAAGTTCCCCTTAAAGCCTGGAATTGGAATCGAGTCACCGGAGTGTTCAGATCATGCTCCTCACACATATTGTCGTCTCCACCTGACATGGTTAGTTGCACAAAAGAAAGTACAAGTAACACAAATATATGTTTGATATATGAATTTCTCTCAAACTCACTTTTTCCTCTCCCATGTAAAGTTCTTACCTTTTTGAAGTGAATTAAGACTAAAAGTAACTTACACTTGGTGGTGACTACAATAGTAAGTGATATTCAAGTGGATTTAAGAGTGAGGCACAATTGGACAACACTGATTATTTAGCGGAACTTGGTATAGAAGTGTTTATCCTACACAATCTGAATTTCATGATGTCGTAAGATTAAGTAATAATGCAAACTAGAAACTTCGTATAAGTGCTAATCCAAATGATTTAAGTGAAGTGTATGAACGCACACGCAAAGATCAATGTAACTCAATGCAAATAATGGAATGAGCTAAATGGAAGCAATCTGAATTTGATGAGTAAATAGCTCGTTTTCACCAAGTGCTAGGAGAGACGCTAGCCAATTGCAAGAATATAAATAGAAGACACAAGATTGCTCAAGAATTAAATACCCAAACAGAATTTATGGACTAGAACCACTCACCCAATTCGGCTCCTCTTTTTTTCACTTCTCTCCTTTTTTTTGCTCTCACTCTTTTTTTTGTTAACCTGCACCTGACTCAAATCTCTTCATATCGCTCTTCTGAGTCTAGGGAGGTATATGGGTCACAAACTTTTCTGCAGAAGGCAGGGGTATAAAGGTAATTAAAAGATACTTTCTCTCTCTAAACTTTGATTTTTTTATCAACCGAATGAATGATGCCAATGTCAACAAATGTTCAATTGAGAGTGACTAATTCAAGAGTAACCCACAATGTAATATCAATGACTAGTCTCAAGTGTTCAAAGGATTTAAGTGAAGCTCTAATTTCAAGCCTTGTTTTTGGTTGGGTCAAAGAGGATGAAAACTCACCCTACCAAGGCTCAGGCCATAGCCCACAAGAACTTCGGCTCTCCCCTTCCCTTGCTAGGTTTCTTACACTGAGAGACCATGTGGAGATGCTCCTATGTTTGTGATGAGTAATTGACATGTGTTCGAGAAAGTTTGAGTTTGGTTTGGTCGGTTCGCGTCAAGTCGGTCTATGGCGCGGTTTTGGTTCTGGTTGGACATGGTTGAACGCGATCGAAGGTGTTTAGGACGGTTGTTATTTTTCTCGATCGGTCGTTTGGGCTTGTTCGTGTTTGTGTGTATCGACTAATGCATATGTTGATTCCATTATCTCGAGCGGTGCTGTGTGATGTGTTTTCTTGTCTGTGATGGCTGCAGGACATCGAGACGGAGTCGTGGCGAGGCATGGATGACCGGACTAGGCACAGGCGGTGCTGAGGTCGGAGCGGTCGGGATGTGCCGAAGACGGCGCGAAGTCGAAGTGGTTGCGAGGCGTGCACAGCAAGGAACGAGGAAGCTTCCCGGAAGGTGTAGCAGGGGCGTTTGGGAAAAACACAGGACTGCAAAAGCGGAAGCGGATTCGGTTCGAGTTAGTGGATAAAGCAATAGGGTTGTTGGCACTAATGGGTAAATTATTGATGTGAACCCATTAGTGGTCACTATAAAAGGAGAGAGAGAGCCATGTGGAGAGGTTGATAGTTAGGGTTTCTTTTCTCTCCATAAGGGTTTTGTGTAAGGGCTCTCCATGTATGAGTGTGTCTCCTGCGTGCAGGCCCGGCCCTGGGGGGCGAGCGGGGCGGCCGCCCTGGGCCCCCAAAACCCAGGGGCCCCCATTTCTCGTAGAAGACCTTGGATCATCGCGCAGCTGGAGTAATTTCCATGGCGTAATGCGAAGACCCCAGAAGATAGACGAAGACTCTTCTAGGCCGTCCTGAGTCCCACATCTTGACCAAATTCGGACCGGATCCTCGCAGTTAGTTCGCACACCTGCGGAGATCAAGGCCCAGTAGCATGTAGGAGCGTTTTACGAGGAGGAACATCATGTAGTCGGACGGCGTCCCGATCGCGATCACTGCTGCGCTTCCGCGCATCTCCGCCATGTCGGCGACATCGGACTTGCAGAGGTAGATATCAGTGGCGATGTGCCATGTGAGGATGCCCTCTTGAGTTCTTCACCAAGGCTCCATCGAAAGCGTCGATAATTCCCTCCTACGCAGCGCCATCGACCCCATTTCGTCTGCGCATCGGCCATCGGTCTCGGCATGTGTCCGCCTCTACACCCTCTTTCTCTTTGCACTCTCGATTGCATCCCTTAGCTGAACCAGCTTTTCCAATATATGTCCGAATACTTCCTCCTTGACATCCTCTCGGATCACAATGGTGTTCTCTGCCGAGCTACGGCCTTGATCCCCACTTCTTTCTCTCGCCATTCTCGCCGTTGCTCACGGTGCGAATCGCAAGAAGTTAAGCCGCCTAACGTGGCTCGACCACCACGGTGGCTTTCCACCTTGGCAAGCCGGCCAACAGATGCAACCACACGACGATTCATCTGATGTTGAGTTAAATGATCTAATTTCTGAGTTAAGTGTTATGCAATTGACTTTATCGATAAACCAATGTCTCGCTATGGAGATCTTTGAGTTTGTCGAGAAGCGGATTGTTATCCTAATATTTCTATTGCTTATCGGATTTTATTTACTATGCCTCGTGGATCGTGGCATCACCGAAAGAAGCTTTTCAAAGTTGAAATTGTTGAAGAATCATTTAAGGTCAACAATGTCTCAAGAGAGGTTAAACGGTTTGGCAACTTTATGTATTGAGAAGAAATTATTGGATGAGATTGATATCAATAACATCATCAATGACTTCGCATCTAGAAATGTCAGAAGAAAATTCTAAGGTAATATCTATAAACTGTTTGATATGAATTTTTCTTTAATACATAACGTATTTTAAGTGTTTGTTGGTAAAATTAGATATATATATATATATATGTGTGTGTGTGTGTGTGTATGTAGATTTATATTTAGATATATATACTAGGGCCTCTATTCCTAGTTTCGCCCCGGGCCCCTAAAATCCCAGGACTGGCCCTGCCTGCGTGAGTTGTTGGGGAGTAGTAGTTGGCTGTTTAGTGTGTGTGTTCTTGAGTTTATCACATGTGTATGGGGATGTAGGGTTTGATTTGTGAGATATGAGCTGTAGAACAACTCTTTACAATCATTCATGTCTCGGTATCATTTGAGTTCTCTTGAGTTTGAGTTGCTATGATCTCTTGTTCTTTCTTTGTGATGTTTTGATTTGAGTGTCTGCATATCCTTTTGCTCTCTTTTGTGAATCCTCATCAAAGCCTTTTTGCTAGTTAACTCATGAGAGCCATCTTTTAATCGCAGCAGTAGTTTGTTTTTTTTTAGTTCTTCGTTTACTCTCTGTTTGTTTCATGCCTTGATGCTTTCTGCTGCAGCAACAAGATTATTTTTAACTCTATTAGGCTGCAGCATCAAAGTGTCCCTCAAATTCTATTCGGCCAAAATAGAACTGCATGCAGTCGGTTGTAACTTCTATGATCATGAGTGTTCGCCCAGCAGTATGTGCTCACAGTCTTTGATTTTTTCGGCAGCACACTAGCTCACACCCAGCAATTCTTCTTGGGAAGATGTTTTCAATCAATCTCGTTTCTTTTGGCTAGTGCTTTTCGGCAGTGCAGGAGGCTGTCTCTCGGCAGTTTTTGTTACCTTTGCCTTTCAGTCTCTTTTGGTCTTGCAGCAGTTTTTGTTTGTCTTCTTGATTCGGCTACCCTTCTCTTTTTAGCTTTTGAGTTTATGTTGTGCTGTTCGGCCAGCAAGTCTGCAGTCTTCTGCTTTTTAGTTTCGGCACTTCTGGCTGAGTATTGTTTGTATTAAGTCTAGACTGCAGTTTCTTGCTTTCAAGTCTTGGGCCGAACAGCCTTTTTGATTTCTTGTGACTTTCGGTTGTGCAGCTTAAGCCAAACTGAGAAACAAAGTAATTGGCAACTTGCTGTTTTAATTGAAATCCCAATCAGATTAAATCAGGGAAGGGGGTTTTTCATTTGACCACTTTACTTTTTGGCTGCAGCTTCTAGCATTTATTGTCTCTTTCATTCTCAGTCTCTAGTTCTGTTTCGGCAGTTTTCTGCTAGACAGCTCGGCTGTTTCTTCAGTGCAGAACTCTTGTTCTTATCATTCAGACTGCAGTCTGTTCGGCTGCATTTCTTTGCTCTTTTGTTCGGCTGTTGTTTGATTGTCCTCTCGGTTGCAGTTTTCAGTGTCTCGGTTGATTGGTTTTTCTCCTGTGCAGTCCACAACTGCTTTTGCTGACAGATTGGAATGCAAAAAGAATAACTTATTTTCAATCTGCTGTTTACTTTGTTTTCTTGCTTGCAGTTTCTACAGTAAAGAGCAGTCTTTTGTGCAGATTTGGACAGCAAGTTCACACAGCTGTTTGCTTTGCCGTATGGTATTTTTACTGTGTCTTTGCTCTGTCGGACAGCAGGTTTTTCAGTAAGTCTTCACCAGGGTTTTTGCTGCTGCTGCGATCTTTGTTTGCTTTCCTACCGTGACAGCAATTTCCCTACTATTTGCGTTGCCGTGGTAGCATTTCTCTGTCGTGACAAAGAATTTCGTCTGGCAAGATTTCCGCTAGTATTCTCTGCCGTGGTAAGATTTTGTGTTGTTTTCTTGCCGTAACTATGTCTCTTGCCGTGACAGTATTTGAACCGAGTTTCTTTGCCGTGGATGTTTTTCTATCCGATTTCTTGCTCTCGGCAATGTGAGTTTTAGCTTCTTGCCTCATAGCTTTTACATAGCTATCAAAGAAGAAGATGGTGTGAATACTTTGAGGCGGTTTTTAAAGGGCACCATTCACCCCATCTGTTGCCATTTCTGATCCTACATACACAAAGATGGCGGCTAGGGTTTTGTTTGGCCAAACCAACAAAAGAAAAGGACATCAAATTATGTTTTAGTTATGAACTGCCAAACACGCGCAAGAGATTGGTGTGAGGCAGCAAGCAAAAGAGTTCAAAAAGTAAATTGAATCTACTCTTTTTGGAGCTAATTGAGGCAGCTAGCAGATTTTCAAGGGTTTAATATAACAAAGATCAAGCAATGCAAAGGACACTAAGATTAGCACTAAAACCAATTTTCTATTGGACTAAAACCTAATCAAACTCATGTGAAATAGTAGATTAAACTAGGGGTTCAGATTTTCTATTTTTGTGAAGCAAATTTTTAGCTATAATAGACTATAGGACAGCAAGTAATGAATAGAAAATTAAAGGGATAAAATCTTACTAAGTAAACTACGCTCTGATACCAAGATGATACGGGGTCGGCCGATCTTCTTGACATAGGATTGGAAACATGCGGGAGTCTTGATGAATTGTAGTGATCCTCCAATGCTAGTGCAAGGGACGAACACTCTTTAATCCACCAAAACACACTCACGTCGATTTCACCGATCACCAAGCGAAGATCTATCATGCACCCGATTTTCAGCGAAAAGGTTGAACGATCTTGATTGAGGAACACTCCCAATTCTCCTTGGAATTTTACCAACCAGGAAGAACACGAACAAGAACTTTAGTAGATTGACTTTTATGAAAAGGTGGTCTGCCTTCCAAAGGGTGGCGGCTGCCCTTTTAAAGGGGTGCACGCCCCCTTGCGCAACACACTCGGGCCCCACGCCCCTACAGATGGGCTTTAGGGTTCCCACACGCACACACTAGGCCTAAGGCCTTATTCAGCTTATTTGGCCCAATCGTTTACATGTTGGTCTAAATTAAAAACATGGGTTCTCAAAAGTATAAAAATTTACATTTATCTCATATTAGCTATGGGCTGGCCGTACCAAGTTTGGGCTTGTTTCTCCCTTGGATGTACTTGGCTTGTGTGGGTTGGTGCAAGCTGAATGGACCTTCTTCTCCTAGACTTTGGCCACATGGATCTCCTTCCTTGTGGTCACATGGGCCTCCTCCCTCGTGGCCGCATGGCCCTCTTTCCCCTTGGGCTTGATGGGTTGGTCCTTCTCTCCTTACTCTTCCATTGCTTCAAATATGAGAACGCATATGTATTTGCATAAGGTAGAATACCATTCTCATCTAAAGGAAACTATTTAAGAAATAAAATCACCTGTTATTGGAGTAGCTTAGCTCTTGCTCTTGTCATAGGAAGATGAATGTGTAGTAGAGATGCCCTCATCAGCAGCTACCAAGCTAGTCTTCAGATGGTGCCTTTTGAAGCACTTTACGAAAGGAAGTGAGGAATGTCGTTGTTGTGGGATCAACTAGAAGAATCTCAAGACCCCAAACCCAATCTGCTCCAAGACTCTAAAGAGAAAGTTAGAAAGATCAAGGACATACTAAAGATAGCCCAATCCTGGCAAAAGAGCTATGCTGACAATCGTTGTCGAGACTTAACCTTTGAAGTAGGTGACTTTGTTTACCTTACGATATCCCCACTTAGAGGAATCAAGAGGTTTCAAACTAAGGGAAAACTTGCACCGAGGTTCGTGAGACCATTCAAAATTTTGAGCCGTAAAGGAGAAGTCACGTACCAATTGGAGTTTCCACCAACCATGATTAGAGTACATGACGTCTTCCATGTATCCCAATTAAAGAACTATCTTCGAGTACCTTCAGAGCAAGCAGCACTCAAGACCCTTGATCATCAAAAAGACCTCACCTATAGGGAACATCCAATCAATAACTTTGAGATAGTAGAACATCAGACTAGGAGGAAGACCATCTGATTCTGCAAGGTTCAGTAGAGCAATCATTCCATGGATGAAGCCACTTGGAAACGAGAGGACGATCTGAAGGCCGACCATCTCCGCCTCTTTGCTAACCCGTCCAAATCTCAAGGTTGAGATTTTTCTTAGGGGGGTAGGTTTGTGATATCCCAAAATTTTAGAATTATTTTAATTGGTTCTAATTTGAATTTTCTAGATTTTCTCTCCTTCCTTTTTATTTTAGCCCAGAGAGATATCTATTAAAACTTGTGTTTATTTGTAGCCAAATTAAGTTGATTTTATTTTTGTTGAGTTCCTTATGAGTTGTAGAATTTTTGAGAATTTGTTTGGAATTTTTAGGGTTTTTTTTTGCTATTTTCTAAGCCCTTTTCTATTTATCTAGGTAATTCTTTAAAAAGGAGATGAAATCCGCAATGGCCACCGCTTGTCGCCATTTCATGCAGGCGGTTAGCCACTGTGCGCTGTCACCCGTCCCTATAAATACCCCCTCGAGCTTCACTCCACCTCTCCCCACCTCAAATTTCTTCTCCTAAGCCTTGAGCCACCCTAGTGACATCTCCTTATTTTTGCACTGGCGAGCTTCTTTAGTGAGCAATTTTAGTAGCTTTACCAAATAAAAGAACCAGAGCCCTCCTTGGTAAACCTTGCATGTATACTTAATGCGTTCTGTGTTGGCTCGCGAAGCACTGTTGCTTGTGCTCACACTCTCTTACAAAATCATCATAACCTGTGGACCAAGGGCAGTACACCTATTATGATGATCAAGGAGTTGACGGTGATGAAGATGGTGGAGCCTAGCTTAGTATGTAGTAGCTGAGGTCTTCCCCCCAGTCTAGTTAAGGTGGTGTTTGTGTACATCTATATTCGCCAGGTCCTTGGTTAACATTGGTTGTACATAAATCTTCTCCAGTTGCTTGTCTGTGGCAGGATTGCCTTCCCCTTCGATTCCACTGCATTTTTGCATGTTATGTAATATTTGGCCTAGTTGACTTATTGTAAAACTTGACCCAATGTGGTCTATGGAACTCTGCTATGTAATATTATCATTTGTTTTTTTTTGTGATCTGTGATCTATATGAAATGGTTCAACTATGTATCTATGAGCACTATCTATTGATCTAGAGAATAGTATAGTTGTTTTATAGAAGATTCTTGATTAGCTAAATCTAGAGACGACACCCTAGAAAGCCCAATTATATCTTGGTTACTGGTATGGGTTTTTGCCAGGCCTAATATGGCAGTAACGTCGGTAGGCCTGAAATAACCACGAAACACCTGCGGTCCTGCCAACAAATTCGGTGTTATCTGGTTAGGACGGGCAAGTGGCCTAGTGAAAAAGTAAAGCATTTGTTCCTTGAGTGCTCAATTGCGAAGCATTTGTTCTTTAAGTGCTCAATTGCTAAAGTGATTTGGGTTTGCTGAAGTGATTTGGGGAATTGTGGGCGTTTGTCTTGATTCTAGATGCGTGTAAGCGAGTTGAGTTCGAGTGAGTCTAGTCTCCTAAACTCGAGTTCGGTAGAAGTTTAAGTTGAGCTTGAGCAAATCTGAGTTGAGGTCTAAGTCTGGACCTAGGCACAAGTTCGGCTCGAATAAGCACGATATCATTTAAAATAATTTAATATGTATTAATTTTTAACAATAAGAAAAGCTCAAGCTGGGTTAAAGTAAGTCCGATAATAGTAAAAAACAATTCAACATATATTAATTTTTAATAATAGAAAAGCTCGAACTTGAATTCGGATCGAGTAAGCTCGGTAAAAGTTAGTTTGTATCAATATTAAAGCTTGAATCGAGGCACAACAAGCTATTCGAGTTTGATTTGTTGAAGCTTGTGAACTCAGAATCAAGCTCGAGCTCAACGTGTTTAGAGTTCAAACTAAACTTAAATCAAACCTAAAACGAGCCGAACTTAAATAGCTCGCAAACCTCGAGCTTTTTTTTACAATCCTATCTGTAATGTTGCTCAGTTTCTCACCTGGGTAAGCCCAGAGTGGAACAATTCCGTTCAGCTGCCATATGTTAGGCGATATTGAAGGCTTCTAACAAAGCTTATTTTGAGAAAAAAAAATTGAACAGGACTCCAGCTGTTGTGGTCTTCCATGCTTGTTCTTTACTGACTTACTGGGCCGGATTAAAAAAAAGGAGTTCATGGAGGCCTTGAAGGTGGGAGCGGAGCAGCTTCTCAGAGTGGTGACGCAGGTGATGGAGCAGCAAGCAACTGGGGTTCCCCGCACTATCCCTCCACCCGATGAATCTCTGCTTTATGATGAAGCTTCTGGTGCTGGTCAGTTGTCAGGTTGAAGAAAAGGAGGAATACTCTGGACTAGTTGTCCCCTCCCTGTGGCTGATTATCTCCTTCTCAGAGTGTGTTCTGTATGATACTCTGCTGTGGTTCTGGTAATCCTGTAACGTTCTCTGCTTGTTGAAGGTATTGACTAAAACTCTCTTTTCCTATCACCTCTGAATTTCTCCTTCCGTAAAACTGCATGTTCCGTCTTGCAAATGAAATGGAAAAAGGGGCTTGGTGATGAGAATAGGGATATTTGTTCCCATCCGCACGAGTTCCAACTTTATGTTGATACCATATGCCTTATTATTTAATTAGCACACACGCCTGAGTAGAGATAAAAACGGATTGGATACGATCAAATAGTCTCAAATACGAATATGAATTCATATTTTTAAAATAAATATGAATTTAAATATTTTTAAATACGAATACGAATCAAATATCGTAACAGATACAAATTCGAATTGAATATGTACTTAATTCGGTCGAATATGAATATCCTTCTACAACTTCTGTAACAAATCTCGGTGGAATAAATTTCTAGCGGTTTTGTCAGTTTTTCACCGGTTTGTGACCGGTTACTGACAATAAGCATAGGAAATGAATCGAATACGAATCAAATAGTCTCGAATACGAATACGAATATTCTCAAATACGGATACGAATAATCTCGAATATAAACATTTTTGAATACAAATTTTGCTTATCACATTTATGTTTTCTTAAATATGAATACCAGATAAAACGAATTATCTATTCTAGTTTCCCACCCCTACGATGAGCATTGTTAAGTGCGCAAGCGTGTCTTACAACCTCAGAGATTCACTAGCATATGTAGGGTGTGTATACTTAAAAATAATCGGCGTTCTTTGGTAGTAATAACTGCATGCATTCCGCAGCATGTGGGAATTTCTTGTCCTTGATCTTGCCATCGGTGTTCCACCGTAAAAATAAGAGCTCTTTTACTGTACACACATCCAATATAAGCCTTCTATTTTTTTCTTAATCTAATGGATCAGATTGTTACGATTTAGTTATTCTTCTCTCAGTAGTATGGATAGTAGAATATTAACAGAGGTAAAAATATAAAGGGATATATGAGAGAGAAACTGCCGCGCTCTGAGAGTTAGAAGCGACCGCTAAATGGCCCGGTCGTTATGGGCCTTGAGGCCTTTAGGCCTTAGCTGCCAGCCCATCTTGTGATCATTTCTCTAGACAGATTTTCGTCTGTCTTCCATGGTCGCCGCTGCCGACCATTTCTTCTCCACCGTCGAGTGGCCGTCCAACCTCGCCCTATTTGTGGGTCCACCCCACGGCGTCTCAATTCCACCTCCTTCCTCGACGGTAGCGTGGCGTGCCACACAGGCCGCGTACAGACAAGGCGTCGGCACGAGGAAATCTCGTGCGAGGTGGCGGCGTAGCGAATTGATCACGTAGGAGAATGTTCTGCGGTTGGGTTAAGATTAGGTTTAGGAAAAAGTCAATAATACCCTTTGAAAAAATTAGCTGTACAGAAAAACGTCTATAATGCCCTTAAGAAATTAATTATTAGATTTAATTTCTACTGTCACAATTTAGTAATTAAAATGTACTGTAAGAATTTTAAAAAATAAAGCTACAACATACAAATCCAGGCGAAATTCCTTCTGTACGAGAAGGGGAAACAAAGAGAAGAATAGGTGGGACTGGGAGCTTATGCTCTCTCTTCAAATCGTACCAAAATTCGATTTGTCTGAAAAAGGGTAAGCACAGAAACACTAAACTAAAGAACAAAAAGAGCAGCTGTTCGAGGTGAACCCAGTTAATTGTTTATCTCCAGTTAATTTTTGCTTAGCTTCCTATAGGCTACGCATTCATAAATTGAATGCACAGGAAGCGCAAAACTTCAGATGTACAAGGTGATCGAGTCATTTATCTCATACAGTACAGCAATCCTATCATGTCATTCCAAAAGGATGGTAATGGGAACTGGGAAGGAGACTGGAATAAAGAGAACGACAAAATCATCTCCGGGTTAAAGATTACCTATCATGTCAGTGCAGAAAAACTTTGTCTCAGGAGAGCTGGTGGACAAGGGATGTCCATCGATCACCTGGCAGCAACCTGATGATAATTCTTGTACAAGATTGGTTGTGCACATTGACAGAATATATATGGTTTTAGGTTCAACATCTTGAGAAAAATCAAAAACTGTTCCCAAATTAAATGTCAGATTTCATGTTTGGATCCTTGTTTTAGACGTTTAACTTGGAACACAGAGTTCTTCAGTTTGTTTTTTCAAGGCCTCTCAAGTCGATCTCAAGCTACAAATCATGTTCATACAGCTGGAGCTTCTAGTACGTAGCGCCTTGTAGTTCACAAAATCTTTAAAAAGACCATGGCGATATGGAACTACTTATTGTGTCCAAAAATACTGGACTGCTTTTATGCTCATCTTCGTACCCAAGGACGCCGCCTTTAAAGGCGCATCCGACAATTAAACAACTGTAATATCTTAACAAATGTGAATCATGGCATCCAAAATATTGACTAGTTCCTAACACAATTAGGACATCTTCGGTGATGTATCTAAATTTGTATGTAAAACTTTTTACATCATCTGGATATAACTCTAAATACAACTCCCCCAAGTGCATTATACTCCCTCCGTATCTGTATTTGAGAATATTCGAATTCGTATCGTTTTACACCATCTGGATAATATTAGTATCCGTATGTAAAACTAAATTTGTATGTAAAACTTTTTACATCATCGGATAATATTCGTATCCGTATTTGAGAATATTCGAATTCGTATTCGTTTTAAATATATAGATTCGTATTCGTATTTAAGACTATTCGATGGTATCCGATCCATTCCCACCCCTAATCATGACTATTTGACCACTGGTCTTTATTAGTACTCTCTGCTAGCTTCAGCTGGATTTCTGTCGAGCCAATTCATCGGTTGAGCTCTTAAGCCTCAAAATTCCCTCCGTATTAGGCTCAGAGTACATGCCGCACACTTAAAATAATCACCCAAAAAGACCTTTCTCAACTTGGTGACGGAGCGGAAGAACAAACACGACTGATGCCATATACATATACGTTTCAGGACAACCTAAGAGAGAGAGAGAGAGAGAGAGAGAGAGAGAGAGAGAGAGAGAGAGAGAGAGAGAGAGAGAGAGAGAGAGAGAGAGAGAGAGCGAGCGAGCGAGCGCTTTTTAATTGAATACGCTCCAAGTCTGTAAGAATGCTTTGCATGAAGTGCAAGGCAGAGTTAGCAATATAAGTACGAGTTGTTAGAATCTGTTGGAACCGGAGGTAGCCCACCACGAGGAGGAACGCAAAGAATAAAAGCGCACAAGTTGGAACCGGATGTAGCCCACCACGAGGAGGATGATCACGCAAAGAATAAAAGCACATAAAAGACAAGATGTTTTATTTACAATAACTAAATCGCGGTGGGTCTGTCCGTATGAGAAATCTCTTTTCTTTTTTATAATTAAGATTACAAAAGGTTAATAGTATAGTTTATACCTAAGTTATATGGTCCAACTAGTACTCCTAGTCCGTACCACCAGGACTTACCGCCCTACACCTCCAACCCACAGTAGTCCGTAACCCATACAATGTTGTGCTCCTTCGGACATAGCTCATTCTTTTTATCTTGCCATGTATAAACTATACACAACAGATTCATATACATATGTAATTTGAAAAATAATGTCATATGATATTTGTTGTATGTTTAACTAAAAAAACCTATATTTACAATCGTGTAATATAACCTATATCTCATTCGGACAAAGTGAACCAAGTGTACATATACATGATGATGATGATGATGATGATATCTCTATTCTTTTAGGCTACGTGGATAGTTTTTATCTATGTGTTTTGAGATAACAGCGGACGGTGCAGACACCGATACGAACGGTGCACACGGTTTTGGACTTGGAAAGCTATTTAGATAATCCACTTAAAAAAATCGCCTCATTAATTTGTTTTGACATTCGGAGAAGTCAAAAACCAAAAGTCCAAAAGAACGAAGCCATAAGGACTTTGCCAGCATAATTGAGCTGAGCATGAATCCACACAAATAATTATTATACATTTAGCATCCAACATACATTGAAGTTTGCTCACTGCAGCAAACTCCCACACCCTCGGCTCCAGAGGCTCCCGGTGGTGACCATGGACGCAAAGTTGATGATGGTGGTGGTGATGTCGCCCAGTAACCAGCAGGCCGCCGCGACGCCTACCCCGGCGTCCATGAATCCCCTGCTGCTAGCATCAGCATGCTTTGGCTCTTGGCGGGCTTTGAACTTTCTTCTCGATAGGAAAGATGCGCCCGGGCAGTCAGATGCGGTGCCAACCCAAGCATTTCTTGAATTGCTCGAGGGTGAAACCTTGAGCAACAACGCCAACGTAACCTTGCTGATGCAGCAAGCTTATGATGTAGAAGAAGGCGCTGATCAGAGTCAGACTGCATGCCCTGCAGCATCACTTCTGGAGGGTGTCACCGCTAAGGGGGACACCGCATTACATGTGGTGGCCACCTACGGAGACGGTTAGAACTTCTTGAGGAGCGCCGATGTCATCTATACTCCGTAGAGTTACTCGGGACGCCTAAGTTCCCGACACTTTATTCTCCGTAGAGTACACTGGAGCACAAGGTCACTGTACGATTTATTTTATACTCTGTAGAGTTTCTCAGGATGGCTAAGTTCCCGGCGCTTTATACTTTGTAGAGTACGCCGGGGCGCGAGGTCACCATGTGATTTATTATACTCTGTAGAGTTACCTGGGATGGATAAGTTTCCAACGCTTTATACTCCGTAGAGTGTGCCGGGGCACGAGGCCACTGTGCATTTTTTATACTCCGTAGAGTTACCCGGGATGACTAAGTTCTCAATGCTTGACTCTGGTGACTTGGAAAAGGTTGAGAGATGGGCTACGATCATGAAGAGGTCGACGCAAGGCACACAACTAGATCATGTTCATAGAAAGGTCATACGATCATAGAGTGGTCATGGCACAACCGATAATCCTGTTGTGTTCCTACAAAAGCTTATGGTCATGCAGTGGTCGTGGCAATGCACAGGACCATAGCATGTTCGTAGAAGGGGCCTATGACCACAAAGGGCACGTGGCGAGGTCCACGACCATATCATGGGCACAGAAAGGGACCACGATCACGAAGGAGTCATGGCAAGGCTCACAACCCTGTCGTGTTCGTAGAAAGGGCCATGGGCACAGTGCATGCCATGCCATGGCATGCAATGGCCGGCACTGACGAGGTCCAGCGAAGGCAATGTTCGCACGGAATCTGGCGGAGGTTGTGCGAAGTCCTACCAAGACCGCGTGAAGTCCAGCATAGGCAACATCCACGCGGAGTCCAGCAGAGATCATGCGAACTCTGGCGAAGACCGTGCGAAGTCCAACGAAGATCGTGCGAAGTTCGGCGAAGACCGCGCGAAGTCCGGCGAAGAACGTGCGAAGTCTGACGGAGATCATACGAAGTCTTGCCAAGACCGCGCGAAGTCCAACGTAGGTGACATCCACTCGGAGTCCGGTGTAGGCGACACCTGCACAGAGTCTAGCGAGGTCGTGTGAAGTCCGACGAAGACCATGCAAAGTCCAGTGGAGATCGTGCGAAGTCCTGCCAAGACCACACGAAGTTCGACAGAGGCGACATCCACGCGGAGATCGGGCAGAGATCGTGCGAAGTCCAGCAAAGACTGCGTGAAGTTCGGCGGAGGCAACATCCGCGCGGAGACTGGTGGAGATCGTGCGAAGTCTAGCAGAGGTGACATCCATGCGGAGTAAGGGCAAGGCCGGGCTTCACGCTACCCCGTAGCCCCGTAGTGTGCCATACTTAGAAATAGCTCACCCCCTTGTTGGATGGTGAGATCCAACAGTCGAAGCCGTTCTACGTCTTGCACGGAGGCTGACTCCCTGGTGTCGTGATGACGGCGACGAGAAGTGCTGCCCCAACTCTGCAGGTGCGATAGGGCAGCCGTCGGCAGCCTCCTTTTTTTTGAAAGCCAGCAGAAGCTGGGTACTATACTAGAAAACAAAATAGATCTGGTCATAAACGCGCATCCAATCCTATACCGAGGAAATCAAGTCAGTCTTACGGCAAGATGAACTTATCTAGGGTGCTCGTGACATGAGCGCTCTAGTGGTAGCCTTCTCTAGCACATTCCCTTGCATAGCTTCTTGCGGGGTCCCCATGGACAACACCAACTGTTGTGATATAAGCACAATAGTGGGCACAGGGTACCCCTTTTCCCCTTGGGGGATATGGAACTAAGGGAACTAGTGTAAAATGAGTGAATCTTGGCCCTCTCATACCCCTCTTGAGGGTTTATTTATATGAATGGAATAGGACGAAAAATTATCATCTTACCCTTTAATAATTACAAAAGGTGATGGTATATTGGTACATTCTTCTATACTATTGGGCCTATTGTATATTGGGCCAATTGCAAGACCTAGTTACGGGGGACTGGGCTACCCCCACAATAAAGTATGAGTAGTTAAAATCTATTGGAACCGGAGGCAACCCACTAGAGGAGGATGAAAGCACACAAAACACGTGAGTGTTTTTTTTACAAGATTCGACAATACTTATGTCCCAGGAGTTGAATCATAGCGGATCTGTCTGTACGAGGAATTTCTTTTCTTTTCACAATTAGAGGTACAAGAAATCAAGTTATAATTTATACCCAAGTTACACGGTCGAACTCGGACTCCTAGTCTATACCGCGGGGGTCCCTAGCCCATAATATTCTGTAACCCCGCACAATATTGTGCTACTGCTTTTTTGACATAACCCATTCCTTTTATCTTGCCATACATAAACTATACACAACAAAATCATATACATATGGTATTTGCTGTATATTGAACTAAAAAACCTATATGTACCATCGTATAACATAACCTATATCTCATCCGGACAAAGTGAACCAAGTGTATGTTTACATGATAATGATATCTCTATTCTTTTAGGTTGCAGATAATAGTTTTTGGTTGGAGCTGATGATTTTTATCTACGGTTTTTGAAACAGCAGTGGACGGTGAAGATGCCGATGTGGACGGCGAACATGATTTTAGATTCAAGAAGTTATTTAGAGAATCTACTTCAAAAAAACCGTCCACCCTGTTTTATTCAACTTTTAAATAAGCCAAAAGCCTTAAAAAAATGGAGCCAGAAGGACTTGGTAAGTATAATTGAGCCGAGCATGCATCCGCACAAATAACTATCATACATTTAGCATCAACATACATTGGAGGAAGTTTGCACACCGCAGCTGAGGCTCGATAGGCAGCTGGAGGGGCTGATGGACAGCGCAGAGCAAATTCCCACGCCCCTGGCTCCAGATGCTCCGGTGGTGGTGTACAAAAATATTTACCGGAACTACGCGCAGGCTCAATTCTAGTTGGTGTTCCGGAAGACATCTTATTAGTACTCTGCTAGCTTCAGCTGGATTTCTGTCCAGCCGGTTCATCGGGCGAGCTCTTAAGCCTCAAAATTCCCTCCGTGTTAGAATTCGCTCCAAGTCTGTAAGAATGCTTTACGTGAAGTCCAAGGCAGAATTAGCAATATAAGTACGGGTAGCTGGAATCAGTTGGTGGTGATGGCGTCCAGTAACCAGCAGGCCACCGCGACGCCTACCCCAGCGTCCATCAATCCCCTGCTGCTAGCATCAGCATGCTTTGGCTCTTGGCGCGCTTTGAGCTTTCTTCTCAGCAGAGAAGACGCGCCCGGGCGGTCAGATGCGGTGCCAACCCAAGCATTTCTTGAATTGCTCGAGGGTGGAACCTTGAGCGACAGCGCCAATGTAACCTTGCCGATGCAGCAAGCTTATGATGTAGAAGAAGGCGCTGATCAGAGTCAGACTACATGGCCCGCAGCATCGCTTCTGGAGGGCGTCACCGCCGAGGGGGACACCGCATTACATGTGGTGGCCACCTGCGGAGACGGCGAGAACTTCCTGAGGAGCGCCGACGTCGTCTATCACAAGGCCGAACACCTCCTGGTCACACAAAACAATAAGGGCGACACGCCCCTGCATTGCGCTGCTAGGGCTGGGAAATCCCAAATGGTCTCTCATCTGATTGTTCTAGCTAGCGGTGAGGACAGCAGTGGAGAGAGGCTGAAGGAACTCGTGAGAAAGGAGAATGGGCGTAGGGAGACGGCCTTGCATGAGGCTGTCCGCCTTGGTAACAAACATATAGTCAAGCTTCTAATGGCGGCTGATCCAGAATTGGCTAGTTTCCCTAAAGACGGCACGTCGCCGTTGTACCTAGCCATCTTGCTAGAACAGGTCGATATTGCGCAGTCACTGTATGATGAGAGTGGCGGGAATCTTTCGTATTGTGGACCAAATGGACAAAATGCATTGCATGCTGCCGCTCTTCGAGGCCCAGGTACAAAAATATCCATGCATTAATTCTTCGCTATGTATACTTGTTCCACTGGTAACTGCAACTCTTCTTCTTTCTCCATCTCTCTCTGCTTCTACTCCGACTGCACTACCGCGCTGCTTAATCCGATGATGGATTACTCTTTTAATGTATGCCAACACAAATTGAGTTTGAACTTCAAATTTTAAAAGGATGCTTGCAAAATTATGACCTACCTTCAATTTTTTTCATGTTGAGTTAGTACTCATGCTAAAATGGTTACCAAGTTTTCACCATATGTGATCCCCTCGTCCATAACACACGCTACTAGGACTGGCAACCTTGGCAAGGGTATTACAGACCATAGATTCTCTTCGTGTACAGAAATACGATATTTTTGCCTTACGTATAAAATTAAGGAATACAATGGGATTACTCCTCCAACCACTTTAAATTAGTCTTTCATGTTACCGTTGAACTTGATTAACAAATTAGGTGGCGGTGGATTAGGGCATGGTGTTATTTTGATCCAAATGATCAATGTCTTTGTATAACAGTGCATTAAAAATGCTTGTGAAAATTTGAGAAGTTACAAAAAAATTACCTCCAAATTGTACATAGTTATTCTTCTAATTTGATAAAAAGAAGTTTTTTTCCAAAATAAGCGTCACTCTTTTAGATATGGGAGTATGGAAATATTCAGTAACGCTCGTCTGAAGTATGAAAATATTCAGTAATACTCGTCTAAAGCTACCAGTGAATCTTCTATGCTCAGAATTCAAAGTGCAAACAATTTTCCAGTTGATGGAGGAACTTTGGTATGACATTTGGAATTATTGTAATATCATTTTATCATAGTTTGCTTGGTTACATACTTACAACACTAAAATGCTTGATTTTTTTAATGAGACTAAGACTTGTTACTTTTCTTCAAGTTAGCTAACATAAAGTGTTGTTTGCAGTGATGACAGACATGCTATTGAGATGGAACATTGGCCTCACTACACAAAGGGATCAAAATGGGAGTACGCCCCTTCACTTTGCTACATCAGTGCTACACCCAAGAGGTGTACACTTCTGGATCTATCGCCCATTGTATCCTTGGAATCATCCTGTTTGGCATTCAAGCATTCCATTCAAGCAAGTGCTGGAAGCTAACATAGCTCCAATGTATCAGTCAGATGATATGGGGTTATTACCTATACACGTTGCTGCCTCCACAGGTGTGAACAAGGCCGTCGTCAAATTTCTAGAGAAGTGCCCCAATATCGCTGCTTTGCGAGACATTAAGGGAAGAACTTTCCTTCATGTTGCTACTGAAAAGAAGCAATGGAATATAGTCGCTTATGCTTGCCGAACCCCGTCGTTATCATGGATTTTGAATTTGCAAGACAACGATGGAAACACTGCACTACACCTAGCTGTAAAAGTTGGGGATCAGGCTATATTTTGTTTACTCTTGGAGAATCTAGAAGTGCGATTAAATCTAACTAATAACAATGGGGAAACTCCTCTGGATCTATCGGAGAGTAAGATTCGTGCTGGGTCTTTTTGTTCGTGGGTATGTGCTTCCTTCTTCTGGTTTCAGGCCTACTTCTATCAAAGGCAGACAAAACAACAGCAATCCATACGACTGAAATTAAACCTCATGTTTCCTTTTGCAGAACCCCAGATTTTTGATGAACGCCGCATTAAAGTATTGCCACGCTAAGCATGGCAATCGTCGGTTGGATCACTTCGAAGAGCAGTACATTCAACCGGAGGACGAAGAGAAAGAATCAGAGAAACTGACAAGCTCAACGCAAACTCTGGGCCTTGGCTCAGTGCTAATGGCAACTGTGGCGTTTGGTGCAGCTTTCACTCTACCTGGGGGTTACAAAGGCGATGGCACACCAGCGCTTTCTGGGAGGTATGTTTTCGATGCATTCATCGCGGCCAACGCATTAGCATTCGGTTGCGCTGGTTTGGCTACCATCAATCTCATGTACTCTGGAACAGCTATTGTTGACGT
Organism: Bonia amplexicaulis; assembly: GCA_036346245.1. Lineage (NCBI taxonomy): Eukaryota > Viridiplantae > Streptophyta > Magnoliopsida > Poales > Poaceae > Bonia > Bonia amplexicaulis. The sequence continues at coordinate 8,153,903 of CM070759.1, read as the reverse complement.
GCCACTGCGCAGTTGGCACTTCGACATAGCTATGTTCTTCGCGTTTGGTTCAGTCACAAGCTTGGCTACGGCCTTCGTGTTAGGCTTATACTTGGTGCTGGCTCCCGTTGCTCATATGACTGCAAGTGCAGCCTGTGCGGTGGCATCGATCGTATCTCTGTGTGGATACATGGACCCTATGCGGGGCCGTGCTGTAGCAGGAGCATTACATAGTAGAATGGGGAATCGGGCATTGGTGGTGTTTGCGCAAATTCTGATCCTCCGAACATCGATGGTGTTTTGGCCCTTGGTAACAAGCTTCATTTGGGCGGAGATTTCGACTAAATACCATCACAAATGACTTGAAGAGGTGGTGGCATAAGAGAGGGTGACGAAGCTATGAAATGGATCGATAACGTTCGTATTGTTTGTGAAAGTTTCGGTGCCTCGTCGATCAAATATATATGTGCTCATTTTTACTGTATTTGCCCAAAACTACACAAGTATGTAAAGGAAATTTATGATTTTGTGAAGAACCTGTGCAGAAATTATGTTATTTTGTGCAACGTTTACATTTGGGCCACAATACTTACCAATTTACGTGGTGATTTTTGCAAAGTGCGGGGGGTTTATGTGATTTAACAAAAGGAAATCATGTGTATTTTGCATGGTTTTGTCCAGTGTATGCACACCTGACACCTCTGACCAGTGACCACACAGGGCCGTCTCAAGGTCGTTGTCCGAATTCCCAGAGCTTCGCCTTTAGCAAGGGCGGGCACGGCCGGCAAGGCTGCACCAACGGATGAGAATTAGGGCCTTTTTATATTGGGTACGTCTGATGGTGTTTGATTACGGTAGATGGTTTTTGTTTGAAAATAAAAATAATAGTGATGGCTAAAAAAATAGTTTTTAAAAGAACGAGGCGAGTGGTAGAGAAAATGAGAGAGATGCGTGTATAAGACGGCTGCGAGAAGAGTGAGGCGCATGATGCGTCCGTAACCCTCTACCTTGTCCCGAAACGAGAAAAGTGAAAACGGCGCTTTGAAAAACCAAATATTTATATTGGTTTCTGACTTTTTTAAACAGAAACTAGAAAATAGAAGTCACCTTTATACTACCTGCATGTTGCACATTTGCGGTTGTCATTTGTTAATGCTTGAACAGTCGGACTTGATAATGTTTAGGCAGACCAATCGCTTATGACTGCTGGTGTTCAGATTAGGAGCTAGACGTACATTGGGCCTAGCATGTTAGCGGATCGAACTACAGGACTATTTCCTCTGATTTTGGCATACGAGTTTAGGCTTGAAACAAACCGGGCCTTTTCTGAGTTCAGCCTGGCCTGCTTTTGTTCAGGTCTATATAGGAGTTCCTAAATACGAAAGAGCAGAGCCCAAACTGGGATGGGTTCAGATTAGTCCAATTATACCTTTGTTAGTGGTACGGGCTTTTGCAGTTCATGGAGGCTTTGAAGGTGGCAGCGGAGCATCTTCTCAGAGTGGCGATGGAGCAGCAAGCAACTGGAGTTCCCCAGCGCGATCCCTCCACCTGATGGATCTCTGCTTGATGAGGAAGCTTCTGGTGTTAGTCAGTTGGCAGGTTGAGGAAAAGGAGGAACACTCCGTACTAGCTGTCCCCTCCCCGTGGCTGATTCCTGTGTGTCCTGTATGATACTCTGTTCTGGTTCTGGTAATCCTGTAACATTCTCTGATTGGCTAAAACTTCCTATCTTTCCTTATCACCTCTCTGTATTTCTCCTTCCGTAAAACTGCACATTCCGTTTTGCAAATGAAATGGAAAGAGAGCTACACCCCATGTTCGACAAAAAAAAAAGTGGCTTGGCGATGAGAGTAGGGATATTCGTTTCCATCCGTCCGAGCTCCCGCGCCCCGTGAGACCCTACAAATCTGATATATTCACTAGCATATGTTTTGTAGCCTAAGTAGAATGCATGTTGTGTGTGGTATCCTTGTACTTCAAAATAATCGGCGTTCTTTGGTGGTAATAACTGCATGCATTTTGCGGCATTTGAGAATTTCTTGTCCTTGACCTTGCCATCAGTGTTCCACTGTAAAAATAAGAGCTCTTTTACTTGCACACCATCCAATATGAGCCCTCTATTTTTCTTGATCTAATAGATCAGATTAGTTATGATTTAGTTATACTTCCCTCGGTAGTATTGACAGTACAATCTTAAAAAGGGTAAAAATGTAAAGGGATGTATGGCACTAGTAATTTCTGCAACTATAGCGAGCTTAAATTTTGGTATGCACTTGGATTGAGCCGCGCTTGAGAGTTAGAATCGACTGGGCCTGTAGGCCTTTAGGCTTTAGTTTTGCCAATCCAAGCCAACCCATCTCGTCATACACAACCCAAATAGCGCAATACCCAATCATCTTCCTGTCGACAGCTTCTCGTCTATATTCCATGGCAGCGGCTTCCGATCATTTCTTCTCCATCGTCGAGTGGCGGTCCAACCTCGCCCTATTTGTGGGTCCATCCCACGGTGCCTCAAATCCAACTCCTTCCTCGACGCGCGGCGTAGCGAATTGATCACGTAGGGGAATGTTCTGCAGTTGGGTTAAGATTAGGTTTGGGAAAAGTCGATAATACACTTTGAAAAAATTAGCTCTGCTGCAAAAAGTCTATAACGCCTTTAAAAAATTAATAATCAGATTTAATTTTTACAGTCACTCTTTACTTAGTAGTAGAATGCACTGTAAAATTTTTAAAAAATAATGCTACAACATACACATCCATGGGAAATTCCTTCTGTACGAGAAGGGGAACAAAGAGAAGAATGGGTGGGAGCTTATGCTATCTCTTCAAATCGTACCACAATTCGATTTGTCTGAAAAGGGGGAAGCACAAAAACACTAAAGAACAAAAAGAGCAGCTGTTCGAGGCGAACCCAGTTAATTTTTGCGTAGCTTACTATAGGCTACGTACGCATTCATAAATTATATGCCCCGGAAGCGCAAAACTTCAGATGTACAAGGTGATCGAGTCATTTATCTCATACAGTAGAGTACAGTAATCCTATCTTGTCATTCCAAAAGGATGGTAATGGGAAGGAGACTGGAATAAAGAGAACGACAAAATCATCTCCGGGTTAAAGATTACCTATCATGTCAGTGCAAAAAAACTTTGTCTCAGGAGAGCTGGTGGACAAGGGATGTCCATCGATCACCTGGCAGCAACCTGATGATAATTCTTGTACAAGATTGGTTGTGCACATTGACAGAATATAAACGGTTTTAGGTTCAACATCTTGAGAAAAATAAAAAACTGTTCCCAAATTAAATGTCAGATTTCATGTTTGGATCCTTGTTTTAGACGTTTAACTTGGAACACAGAATTCTTCAGTTTGTTTTTTCAAGGCCTCTCAAGTCGATCTCAAGCTACATATCATGTTCATACAGCTGGAGCTTCTAGCTAGTACGTAGCGCCTTGTAGTTCACAAAATCTTTAAAAAGACCACGGCGATATGGAACTACTTATTGTGTCCAAAAATACTGAACTGCTTTTATGCTCATCTTCGTACCCAGAGGCAAATTAAATAACGTACTGCATGTGTACTGGGCAACTAATAAATAAGAAACTGCAGTGACAGCAATGGAGAGTACCTAAGCTGGTTTGCAATGGCAGCACGCAACCCACCCGCCATGCATCCTAAGCTGCTCATGGCCGCTCGCCGCGGCGATACCCAGCGGCTAAAGGATCTTCTTGACGAGGAAAGCGCGGCGGCGCGGCCCGATTTCGTCGTTCGAGTTGAAAGGTCAGCACCTCCTGCAGCACTGCTCCTGGAGGGAGTCACCGTCGAGGGGGACTCCGCGCTCCATGTAGTAGCAGCATGTGGAGATGGCGAGGAGTTCTTGGAGTCGGCAAAGGCGATCCACGGCAAGGCCAAACACCTCTTGTATGCGCCCAGCAAGAAGGGTGACACGCCATTGCACTACGCTGCTAGGGCTGGGAATGCTAGAATGGTTTCTCAGCTGGTTGATTTGGCTAAAGTTGATGGCCATGGCCACGCCGCAGAGAGAGCGAAGCAGCTGCTGCGCGCGGAGAACAAGCTCGGGGAGACAGCTTTGCATGATGCAGTCCGCACTGGAAATGAGGGCATTGTCGCTCGGCTAATGGAAGAGGATTCTGAATTGGCCAGTTTCCCGAGAGATGGTACCTCGCCATTGTACGTTGCCATCTTGTTGGAGGAGGTCGATATTGCACGGTCACTGCATGATCGGAGTGGCGGGAATCTTTCGTATTCTGGACCCAGTGGGCAGAACGCGTTACATGCGGCGGTTCTCCGGGGCAAAGGTACCTCTTAATTAGTGCGTTTGTTCCTTTAAATTTTAGGAGTTGTCTATTTATAATTAATGTCACGTTTTTCCCTTAAGTGCGTTTGTTACTTCTATCCATTGTTTTTTTTCTTAAGTCGCATTTTTTTATCCATTGTTTTTTGGAACTTTTTCCATGTGAAAAATCAATTCTCGAGTTGAAAGTTGGATTTTTTTTAGTTCAAAACTTTTGGATTTTCGAGCTGAAATTTATTTTCTCGAGATTTGAAATGTCCAATCAAGAGTTTGAATTTTCTTAAGTCGAAAGGCAGGGCACCCGCGGCAGAGTGGACAACAACTGGGTGGGGGGCGGCAGAGTGTCACCCGTTGGAAAAGTTAGAATCATCCCTTGTCTAAAACTTCTGAGTTGATTCTAAAAAAGAATATCATCCTTAAGCATACAAACACTTAGTGATATACTTGATTAAACTGTATTATTATTTATTTATGATTATATATTTACATGTATTTCTAACGTTCCCTTCCAACCCTTAGCGGGGACACACCTAGTAATCCTGCGTCCCATTTCCATCTCCAATGCTACAAGAGTTTACTTGCATCAATTCATGGTAGTGTGTATAGACCTATGGTGCGAAAGATTTCAATGTATCAGCTTTTCTGGATTTGACTTAAGAACTAAATTGCACAATGCAAAAAAAAAAAAAAACAGTATGGTTAGTAGCAGAGTAGTGCGCGGTTGAAGATTAGATACCCAATTCTATTTTGAAAGTTGCGCCTTTAATCCTTGGGAGAATATTTAAATTTTTTTTGCTGCACAAGACTACACAAACGTACATAATAAGGTCCTTAATTAGATGAAAGCATTGATCAAATCTGTGCGTAATACTACCGAAGAATTTTATAAGATTTAGAATTCAAATTTAAGAAGTGAAGCCACAAAATTCAATCTAGGAGTGGGTATACTTTCGTCGTAGTGTACTGGACCGGGCCTGTTCAGATGTTAAGTCTTTAACGTATACTATGTTTAATTTATAGGTCCCGTCTTGAGAAAATACTCCGTTTAAAAGTTAGGTATTGTAGCAGCTGTCAAAAGCCGACCGGCTTGTGCCCTGCCAAACACCCCCTACATTTAAGCTTGTGATCTTGGATTGCAATAGAGATTAGTAGGATAGTTGTGCACTTTTGCAATTATTTGGGCACCTTTCTAGCATAATCTTTCTTTGGGTCCATTTGAAAGCAGTGGTGACAGAGATGCTACTGGATTGGAACAAGGGACTTACGGAACAACGGGACCATGATGGGTGTACGCCTCTTCACTTCGCCACATCACAAGTAGCAGGCCGAAACCGCCGGATCTCCCGTCACTCTAAGTTCCCTTGGATTCGTCTTACGACATCGACGACGACGAACATCCCACTCTTGTTACTACAAGCTAACCCTTCTTCAGCATATCAGCCGGACGACAGTGGATCATTCCCTATACATGTTGCTGCTGCCGTTGGTGCGAACAAGACAGTCTCAGCCTTTCTTGAAATGTCCCCTGACAGCGCTGCTCAGCGCGATGCTAAGGGAAGGTCTTTCCTTCATGTCGCCGTTCAGAAGAAGAGATACAGTGTTGTTGAACATGCTTGCCGAGCTCCATCGTCAAGATGTATTCTGAATATGCAGGACAATGATGGGAACACTGCACTTCACCTAGCGGTGCAGGTTGGGGATACTGGGACGTTCTTCCCTCTATTCAGGAACCGGCAAGTACGCATAAATTTAACAAATAATGATGGGCAAACTCCTAGAGATCTGTCACTGTGTGATATTCCCCCGGGGCTGTCTTATAAATGGGTAATTGATTGATTTACTCCCTCCTTTTATTTGCAGGGAGATTAATTGTCCCTTTGGAGCGAATGAAAACAATACTAATTTGCACGGTTTATTTCTCCTGTTTGATTTTGCAGAACCCCAAGCAGATGATACATCGCGCACTAACACGTGCAAGCGCGAACCATGGTATCTTTCGCTGGGATCAGTTCGAGGAAGAGCACATTCTGCAACCAAAGCGAGAAGACGAGGAGAAGGAATCAGAGAAACTGAATAACTCAACGCAAACTTTGGGCATCAGCTCGGTGCTCATAGCAACAGTGACGTTTGGTGCAGCTTTCGCCATGCCTGGAGGCTACAAAGCCGACGACCATGCTAACGGCGGCACACCGACGCTTGCTGGGAGGTACACCTTCGACGCATTCGTCATGGCCAACACGTTGGCATTCATCTGCTCCTCGTTAGGCACCGTCGGTCTTATGTACTCCGGCATTACTACGGTCGACTTGCCCATCCGTCAGAAGCACTTTCTAAGGTCACTGTTTTTCGTGTCAAGTTCACTGACATCCCTTGTCGCTGCCTTCGCGTTGGGTACGTACACGGTGCTGGCCCCGGTTGCTCACAAGACCGCCGTTGCAATCTGTGTGATCAGTCCTGTTGTGGTGGTCTACAGAAGTGTAGGACGTTTTCAGAGAATGTATGCTCTTGCAGGGCCGTTATATATTAGGGCCGGGCTTTGGCCATTGGTCATGTTAGCCAAAGACGTCTTTACAAGAATGTTAAGGTTATATTGGCCCTTCGTAGTGATATTTAGTTGGGCCGCGTATGCAAGGAACTATAGGCATGAAAATATCAAGAAGGTCACTTGGTGAACATTGCTATCTTATTTGAAAGTGTTGATTCTGTTTCTCTTGTGATTGTAAGTTTCTTTTATGAGACTATTGTTCTTTTGCCGTTGTTCTCATATATTGTCCAATGTATATATGCACGGGAAAAACTTTTAAAGAATGTGTTCCTTTTCACGTATAATCTGTATATATGCACGGGAAAAACTTTTAAAGAATGTGTTCATTTTCACGTATAATCAATACAAAGTTAGTACACATATTTTCTTTTTTGAGGCTTATTTGCTGATATTTTGGAGTTTAATTTAGCAGTCTCTTGTGTTGGTAAAATCTTAAGTCAGTTGCAATGATAGGCGATTCATGGAAAACAAGTAGCTGAAATGAGGCGCAGTAGCGTGATCTAGTTGGTACCAATTGCTTACTGGTGCCCGTTTCAATTTACTAGGGTCCAGCCTAGTTAACATTCGCTGCCCAGTAGAGGTCCATTTCCCTTTCTATTGATATATTTGCAATTGAGCTAAACTGTTTGAGCTGAATTTCCTGGATCAGTGGTAGCACTAAAGGTCTATGAGAGACCATGTGGAGGTGACCACATGTTTGTGATGAGTAATTGACTCTTATTTTGGAAAGTTTGAGTTTAATTTGAGTGTTTTTTTGCTATGTCGTACGTTCTTACGAGCGGTCGGAAGCTCTTACGACCACGTCGTCGGCAGCTTGAGGTCGGCTGAAAGCTTTATGACCACATTGTGATGATTCTGCAATATCACAAGTCTTATCGAATGGTCGGAGACTTCAGTGGCCATGGTTGGAGGTCACAGACGGGTTTACGACCACCATGTCGGTGGTCAGAGGTCACCAGACGGACTTACGACCTCACTGGCCGTGGTCGGAAGGTAGCAGAAGCTTTTACGACCATGTTGGCCACGGACGGATGCTAGTAGAAGATTTTACGACCACACTATCAGCGGTCGGAAGCCGGAAATTGAATTTACGACCATTCTGTCGGAAATCGGAAACCGGCCGGACTGTTTACGACCACTGTAGAGGAATTTGAACGTGGTCGGAAGGGTTTTACAACCACGTTAAGTCTCGGCTGGCCGTGGTCGGAAGTTAGGGTCTACGACCATGTTGGCCGTGGTCGAAAGCGTTTACGACTACGTTGGACGTGGTCGGAAACCAGCCGAAGGGTGTACGACCACATTGGCTGTGGTCAGAAGCCAGCAGACAATTTTACGACCACTCTGCTGAAAGTCGGAAGTCGGCTGGACCATTTACGACCGCTCTGTCGGAAGTTAGGGGAGCTGGCTGGCCGTGGTCAGAAGTCGAGTCTTCGACCACGTTGTAGCATGCTGTGATGGGTAGTCGAAGTCGGGTATTCGACCACGTTGGGTAATCAGTGGTCCTGTTGTTGTGGTCTACAGAAGTGTAGGACGTTTTCAGAGAATGTATGCTCTTGCAGGGCCGTTATATATTAGAGCCGGGCTTTGGCCATTGGTCATGTTAGCCAAAGACGTCTTTACAAGAATGTTAAGGTTATATTGGCCCTTCGTAGTGATATTAGTTGGGCCGCGTGTGCAAGAAACTATAGGCACGAAAATATCAAGGTCACTTGGTGAACATTGCTATCTTATTTGAAAGTGTTGATTCTGTTTCTCTTCTGCTTGTAACTTTCTTTTTTGAGACTCTTGTTCTTTTCCCGTTGTTCTCGTATATTGTCCAATGTATATATGCACTGGAAAAACTTTTAAAGAATGTGTTCATTTTCACGTGTAATCAATACAAAGTTAGTACAAATATTTTCTTTTTTGAGGGTTATTTGCTGATATTTTGGAGTTTAATTCAGCAGTCTCTTGTGTTGGTAAAATCTTAAGTCAGTTGCAATGAGAGGCGATTCGTGGAAAACAAGTAGTTGAAATGAGGCGCAGTAGCATGATCTAGTTGGTAGCAATTGCTTACTGGTGCCCGTTTCAATTTACTAGGGTCCATCCTAGTTAACATTCGCTGCCCAGTAGAGGTCCATTTCCCTTTCTATTGATATATTTGCAATTGAGCTAAACTGTTTGAGCTGAATTTCCTGGTCCCTAATATATCAGTGTGACATGCGTCATATTTGCATATATTTAGCCATCATTTTACCCTCATATTTTTCACATTTTGGAACCATTTATCATCATTTACACGCTTTTCCTATATTTAATTGCTCGAAATGGACAATTTTACATTTTTCTCAGTATTTTTGCAGTAGTAGCGATCTAGGCGCATAAACGACGAATTTGGCATTCCGGGACTGCTCTGTACAATTATACGCGTCATCACGGACGTGTAGGATCTTTTCGTGAAGAAATCAGAGTTCCCGAGGGCCAAAACAGAAGAAAACACTAATGGGGAAGGACCTCTTTGTAAATTCCGGAATTCAGGAGGGCTAAAACGCAAAAATGCCAAAAATCCCCGATGCTTAACCCTAGCAGCCGCCGCAATTTTCCTTCGGGCCTGGCATTGCTTTTCTCTTTTTTTTTCCCCATTTTTGCTCTCTTCTCCGGTTCTCCACCACTTCCGGCCGGCGGCGAGGCCAGGCCAACTCGCCACCGCGCCAACTCTCGCTGCTGCCCCACGCCACCGCTCCACCCCCTGCATCGCCTTCATCCACCGGCCGCCGCTTCTTCTCTCGTCTCCACCCAACTCCACCGCCTGCTCTCCCTCTGGCGCACCACCAAGCGCCTCTCGTCTCCACCTATCTCCGCCTGCCGCTCTCCATTGCGCCACCCCTTCCTCTTCTATTCCACCACCGCAGCACCTCTCTCGGCCGCTTCTCTTCGTCGCCTCCCAGTGCTTCTCCTCCTCCCACTATTCCAGCCGCCTACCTTCTCCGCCTTCGGTCGCCGCCTGCATCCTTTTCTTCCTTAGCCTCCCTTTGCTTCTCCTCTCTTCTCCCACCATCCTTCTCCATCTCCGGCTTCCTATCCTCTACCGAATCGCCGCCTCTCCAGATCCACGGCCGCCATCCAAATCCCGTGCGCCGCCGCTCCATCCGCATCACCTTTTCCGCGACTGAAGCACCGCCGACCACCTCTGCAGCACCGACACCGACGGTGACCTCTCCACTGCTTCCCCTTCAGCGCTACCGCCAGCCGCCACCACTTCATCGTCGTCACCGGCGACCGTGACCCCGTCTTCTTCCACATCGCTGGTGCTGCTCCCCTGCTGCATCCACTTCACCGAGATCTCTCCGGCTTCTTCTTCATCTCGGTTGATTCCTTCTCCCAAATCTTCTATTCTTATTTCCTATTGATGTTACTGAGACTATTAGCTTTGTTCATTCTTGTTTTGTGAACTGTGAATGTTTTGATAGCATGGTGATCTATGTTTGTGAGATGTGAACTCTGATGTATGCACTGTGCTATGCGAATGTGATAAGTGGATTTCTTCGGTTTAAGTGTAGCTCTGTTGTTCAGTAGTGGGATGTGAATGCGATCAGTGGAAATATTCTTGAGCCCTGTTAATCTGAGTTCTGTTATTGTGATATATGCTCTGTGATAATTTTGCAATTTGTGTTCTGTTCGTAGTTTAGTAGTATTTTCAGTAATACCAATTGTTATATGTGTTGGTAGAGATTGTTATGTTAGCTTGTGAGATGTGCTTGTGTTCATCTATTTGTTAGTCCAGCTTCTGTAGTTGTCTGTGTGTGTGTTGCATGATCTAGCTAGCCGGCGACCATCTTCCTACCTTTGCTGTCTAGACCCCCCTCCTTGCTTCTAGACTTCCTCTTTTCTTCTTTCTGTGGTCTGTCGATAGTTAGGTCGAGCGATCGTAGTTGTAGTTTGTTACTTTGTCGTGTGCCGTCGTCGTTTAGTTAGCTGTGGACCGCTCTCTCCCTCGTTCTCTCCCGACTTCCTCCGTGCTTCTAGACTCCCCCAGTGCTTCTCGACTTTCTCCTGCTGTCTCGCGGTCGGTAGTTAGTTGTATCGTCGATCGGTAGTCGTTGTAGTTCGTGTCTTGTTTGTGTTGTCGTTGTGTAGTTTGTTCGGTCGTACGACGTCCATTCGTGTGGTCGTTCGTTCCGTCGTCTTTCAATTGTCTAGTTTATTTTGTCGTTTAGTCAGTGCTATTTAGAGTCGTTTTAGGTTTAGTCCTCCCCCGTTTTGTTTGACCTAGCTTTAGCTGAGCACCAGTAGCCTTAGTCTAGTCCCTGTGGAGAACACGACACTCGCTACTATTTCAGTGGCAACCCGTTCACTTGCGGGTGTGCAGTTTTGCACGATCAAGAAATTGGCGCCGTTGCCGGGGACTAGCTTTGAGCGACAGTGTTAGGCTATAGACTAGGTCGTTGTTTGCTTTCTTTTACGTGTTTTGTGTTTGTGCTGACTTGTCTTTTATTTCGTCATTGTCCATATTTGTGATATATTGTTAACCTCCTAACCCGTTCCCTAGTTTTTTTCTTTCTCTTGTGTCTTTTAGTATCCATTCTCGCAGGTTGATTGATATAGGTACTTATTGAGGCTATGGCTTATTGTTATGATTCTCGTGGTTTTATGAGCACTCCTACTTATGATACTCTTCAAGAACAGGTAAATTTGTTGTCTCGTCAGTTAGAATGCTATGCTTTAGAGCGAGGAATTGTGTTAGAGAGCGGGCACGACCAGTACGGTTCTTTATTAGACACCCGCTCTCCAGTTGTTCCTATATGCCAGACTTGTGGTTTTCAGGGCCATTCACCCGCTGAGTGCCAGCGTGGTTATTTGTCCACTCCAGAGTGTTACGGGATGAGCTTTGCTCAGCTGAGTGGGCCATACCCTGACACTTATTACCCTGGATGGCCTGAGCACTCGAGTTTGTCATATGGAAACAACAACCCTGATATCTCATCATTTTCTTCTAGTATACCATTGCAGGGTTTTAGATATGGAGATCAGGATATTTCTTATTGGTCACACCAAGACTATCCTCAGCCTCAAAGATCCGCCTCCTACCCCTCAATCTGATCATATGTCCAAGTTGGAGGCAATGTTAGCATCATATATTACTAGGGTGGACACTCAGTTTAGTGACATAAAAAGCCAGTTGAGTGCAGTGAGTACATTGATATCACTCCAGTCATTGAGTAGTTGCTTGGACAATCATGCCACATCACAATCGTCATTTAGTGCCATTGAGACGCTCCCGATCCCCTTAGAGGTGCCTTGCTTTGATGATAATCCTTCTATTGACGGACCCGAGCTAGAGTTAGTCACTTTTGATGCCATGGACTCACCATATATGGACCCTGATACTTGTATTGATGACCCCGAGCTTGAGACTCAGAGATTTGATGTGGTAGACTCTCACTGCTTTGACATTTATCATGTACTTCTTGAGCTTGATGTGGAGAGATTCACCTTTGAGGATGTGGGTCACTTAGATGATTCTTTGATCTTTGAGCCTGAGATAGAGATATTCATTCTTGATGATGAGGGGGCTGCTTCCGATGTTGAGGAGGAACACATTTCTATTGATCCACCACCTGCTTCTTCTTTCGTCGACATCGCCCCTCTGGAGGTTTCTGCTACCGTACATTCTACTTCACCTACACTTCAGGTAGTTTGGAAACTTTTCCCCGATCAGCTCAGGTTTGATTTCCTTCGCTCAGACGAGACATACTCTATTACTGATTGTGCTCATCTCACTTACAGTCCTCATGATGTACTTTATCGATATACCTATATGATTGGATATTCTATTGATGACTTAGAGGGTGTCAACCCTATCACACATACCTGCCATATCTTTGAGTTTGCTTGTAGGCTTACACTTTTGTACCATCGACTACGAGCGGACATGGTTCGAGTCGATATTCCTTGGGATCCGGGTGGATTTCGAGGCATGCTGCTTCATGAGGAGGGCGGACATGTGCCTTTTCCATGTCCCGTCCTTGGCCCTCCTCCCGCTACATCCAAACGAGCACATCTCTTTATCTTTTTATTTCCATACCTTTTGTTAGTTTTTGTTGGTTTCTCCTCTTTTCTTTCTTTTTATTTCAGGTCCCGTGCTAGATCTTCATCCTTGTATGTGCGAGAAGCCACGGGATGATTTGCCTACTTCCACTACATCATATATGCCCGGTGAGCTGTTTCTTACCCTTTCAAGTTCATTCCTAATTTGTTGCTCAATTTAAGCTTGGGGGAGGACTTGTATGTGTATGGATGATGTTCTAGCATGTTTGTATTATATTTGTGAGCATTTGAGCTTATTGTCGTGTAATTGATGATATATGGTCATTCTTGTGCTTATGTTGATGATATATGACCTTTACTATTGCTCTCATGATTCCTTGATTGTATATCTTTGCCATGTGAGCCCACGTCATGATTAATCAAGAAAGGTCATGTCGAAATTTTCTTAATTGAGCCATATTGTCACTAGTTCCTTGTATGTTTTAAGTCACTTGGCATCGTATTAAAACTTGAGTATTGTTTATTATCCTTGATGTGCTTAGAAACCTTGTGATCCTATAGCATTTGATTCATTGCGAGTTACGCATGTGTTTTAACCATTTACGGATTGAATTGGTTCTAGTCATAGCCTCTTGAATGATTATATCTTAGATTCATGCTTTAGCATATGTTATTTTAGATATTGATACTTTGCTTGAATGTACAATTTGTGAAAGGGGTAGTCCTATCTTGAGCCAATAACATGGTTGATTTATCTAGGTATCCATGTCTCGGGACATGTGTTACTTAGCATTAATGAAGACCGGTTAAAGATGCTTAATCAAAACAAAAAAAAATATAATAAAAAGCAAAAGAAAAAAAAAATTGGATGCAATGTGTGAGTGTGTGAAATAAGTGACTATGTCACATTGGTTTGAAAATGTGTGAATAAGCGGCAAAGTTTGCCCAATGGTTTGAATAAGTGGCACAAGTGCCCAATGTGTGTTCTAATTTTACTAAAAAAAATCAACAAAAATTAGGCATCATGGCTCAAGTGTGGACTTTTTCATAAATATCATGCAAGTATTAGTCTCTTTGTCTCAAATAGCAAATGCCTTAGCATGATCCTTTGCTATGCTCATTTTTGATGTTATACCTAGTTCCGATGCCTTACAATTTTGGTTAGATTCATGTAATCACTTAGTGCATTTCGACACTTGTGTATGTAACTCGATTTGGTCAAATGTTGTAGTTATCATTTGGCATCTTTTGCTTGAATATTCATTCTCATCTTGGATGATTCTCAAAACTCAAGTTAGATAATCATATTTTACATTGTTGTATGCCTTTTGATTTATTACATGCATGAAACTAGTCTTTTATCATAATGACTTGTTGTCCGGGTTCGATAATATCATGCCATTTACTTGAGGACAAGTAAAAGTTTTAAGCTTGGGGGTATGACATGCGTCATATTTGCATATATTTAGCCATCATTTTACCCTCATATTTTTCACATTTTGGAACCATTTATCATCATTTACACGCTTTTCCTATATTTAATTGCTCGAAATGGACAATTTTACATTTTTCTGTATTTTTCTGCAGGCCGGCGCGATCTAGGCGCATAAACGACGAATTTGGCATTCCGGGACTGCTCTGTACAATTATACGCGTCATCACGGACGTGTAGGATCTTTTCGTGAAGAAATCAGAGTTCCCGAGGGCCAAAACAGAAGAAAACACTAATGGGGAAGGACCTCTTTGTAAATTCCGGAATTCAGGAGGGCTAAAACGCAAAAATGCCAAAAATCCCCGATGCTTAACCCTAGCAGCCGCCGCAATTTTCCTTCGGGCCTGGCATTGCTTTTCTCTTTTTTTTCCCCATTTTTGCTCTCTTCTCCGGTTCTCCACCACTTCCCACGGCGGCGGGCTGAACCAACTCGCCACCGCGCCAACTCTCGCCGCCCCACGCCACCGCTCCACCCCGCATCGCCTTCATCCACCGGCCGCTTCTTCTCTCGTCTCCACCCAACTCCACTTTGCTCTCCTCGGCGCACCACCAAGCGCCTCGTCTCCACCTATCTCCGCCGCTCTCCATTGCGCCACCCTTCCTCTTCTATTCCACCACCGCAGCACCTCTCTCGGCCGCTTCTCTTCGTCGCCTCCCAGTGCTTCTCCTCCTCCCACTATTCCAGCCGCCTACCTTCTCCGCCTTCGGTCGCCGCCTGCATCCTTTTCTTCCTTAGCCTCCCTTTGCTTCTCCTCTCTTCTCCCACCATCCTTCTCCATCTCCGGCTTCCTATCCTCTACCGAATCGCCGCCTCTCGGATCCACGGCCGCCATCCAAATCCGTGCGCCGCCGCTCCATCCGCATCACCTTTTCCGCGATCAAGCACCGCCGACCACCTCTGCAGACCGACACCGACGGTGACCTCTCCATCGCTTCCCTTCAGCGCTACCGCCACCGCCACCACTTCATCGTCGTCACCGGCGACCGTGACCCCGTCTTCTTCCACATCGCTGGTGCTGCTCCCCTGCTGCATCCACTTCACCGAGATCTCTCCGGCTTCTTCTTCATCTCGGTTGATTCCTTCTCCCAAATCTTCTATTCTTATTTCCTATTGATGTTACTGAGACTATTAGCCTGTTCATTACTGTTTTGTGAACTGTGAATGTTTTGATAGCATGGTGATCTATGTTTGTGAGATGTGAACTCTGATGTATGCACTGTGCTATGCGAATGTGATAAGTGGATTTCTTCGGTTTAAGTGTAGCTCTGTTGTTCAGTAGTGGGATGTGAATGCGATCAGTGGAAATATTCTTGAGCCTGTTAACGAGTTCATTATTGTGATATATGCTCGTGATAATTTTGCAATTTGTGTTCGCTCGTAGTTTAGTAGTATTTTCAGTAATACCAATTGTTATATGTGTTGGTAGAGATTGTTATGTTAGCTTGTGAGATGTGCTTGTGTTCATCTATTTGTTAGTCCAGCTTCTGTAGTTGTCTGTGTGTGTGTTGCATGATCTAGCTAGCCGGCGACCATCTTCCTACCTTTGCTGTCTAGACCCCCCTCCTTGCTTCTAGACTTCCTCTTTTCTTCTTTCTGTGGTCTGTCGATAGTTAGGTCGAGCGATCGTAGTTGTAGTTTGTTACTTTGTCGTGTGCCGTCGTCGTTTAGTTAGCTGTGGACCGCTCTCTCCCTCGTTCTCTCCCGACTTCCTCCGTGCTTCTAGACTCCCCCAGTGCTTCTCGACTTTCTCCTGCTGTCTCGCGGTCGGTAGTTAGTTGTATCGTCGATCGGTAGTCGTTGTAGTTCGTGTCTTGTTTGTGTTGTCGTTGTGTAGTTTGTTCGGTCGTACGACGTCCATTCGTGTGGTCGTTCGTTCCGTCGTCTTTCGATTGTCTAGTTTATTTTGTCGTTTAGTCAGTGCTATTTAGAGTCGTTTTAGGTTTAGTCCTCCCCCGTTTTGTTTGACCTAGCTTTAGCTGAGCACCAGTAGCCTTAGTCTAGTCCCTGTGGAGAACACGACACTCGCTACTATTTCAGTGGCAACCCATTCACTTGCGGGTGTGCAGTTTTGCACGATCACAGTGGTAGCACTAAAGGTCTACGCTAAAACTCCA
The DNA here is from genome assembly GCA_036346245.1 of Bonia amplexicaulis. Lineage (NCBI taxonomy): Eukaryota > Viridiplantae > Streptophyta > Magnoliopsida > Poales > Poaceae > Bonia > Bonia amplexicaulis. The sequence goes on along the minus strand of CM070759.1, from coordinate 8,137,432 downwards.
ACGACTGGTACACAAGCAATATGCTAATGGGAGGTGCTTCTATAGTTTTCTCAAGTGATTTGCATAACTTTTAAAGCAGAGTTGAATAGTGAATAGTGATTACTTACCCTTTCATGTACTTTAACATTAGTATCATTCTATGCTAACGCATTGTACGTAACGCCATAGGGTCCAAACCGGCTCAGGCCCAACCCTATTCTGGATAGGTCACGCACACGTAGCAACCCGCTTGCACTTTCGTCCTCACTTCGAGTAAAACGGTTAACCAGAGGTTGCTGCCATTGGAAGCCCTAGGCTTATATGTTAGTGCTTCTCAAGTTAAACTAGCAAGATCGGACTAATCTACACTCTTATGTGCACACACATATGGGCCATCATGGGCCTAATTCTAGAGGGGGCAAGGTGTCACATACACCAGCCTCAAAGGACCCGACGTCTTCGTCGGCCCAACATACCCATATTGGGGCAAATGATCAGAATCTCCCCTCTTAGCAATATCCGTGTGTTCAGTGCCAGCACATATGCCATGCCGTGTGTCCACTCCGGGCGCACACGCACCATGTGCCATATGCTGCACCCCTGACCCGCACGCGCTTATGTAACCGCGATGGTCAGCTCTGATACCATTTGTAATGCCCTAAGGTCCAAACCGGCTCAGGCATGACCCCATTCTAGATGGGCCACGCACACATAGCAACTCGTTTGCACTTTCGTCCTCGCTTCGAGCAAAACGGTTAACCGGAGGTTGCTATCATTGGAAGTCATAGGCTTATATGTTAGTGCTTCTCAGGTTAAACTAGCAAGGTGGGACTAATCCACATTCTCATGTGCACAAACACATATTGGTATGTGAGGTGTTACAGTTGGTATGAGAGCCCAAGCTGTAGTTTTTGGAAAAAAAAATTTTGCACGTACACAGGGCTTCAAGTTAAGTCATTCATGCATGCATATCCAGTCACTGGTATATTATCATGAATTCATATCTAACCACCGACTCTTTTATTCCATTGCTATTTTGTGATCTTGTTCCAATTCTATGATTCCTTGAACCCTGTTGCATTCTTTCGCTTGGGCTACTTTAGAAGCACAAGGCCTAGTTGGCACTGCAAATCAGCTTACCTTTTCACCTTCACCCGTTGGCAATTAGAACGCAGCTCCAGTTCCTGCTCCAATTGCCACCGCACCAAGTGTACTAATGGGTGTCTCTACGTATTACTGACTCAGGAGTGGTGTAGTTGTTACCACACCTTACCTGTCTTTGCTAAACTAAAGAAATGTGCTTTCTGGCCTTCGTTTGTCAGTTTTCTTATCCATGTCATCAGCGGCAAAGGCTTTCTATGGATTATTCTAACATTGTTGCAGTGGTGGACTAGCCGAGATCCAGCAACGTGGTAGAGACCCGTAGTTCTTGTTTCCAAGCCATTGACTAAGTTGACTCCAAAGGGTGAGCAGTTTCTTTGGACGAAGGAGCGTGAGTCCAGCTTTCAGACCTTGAGGGAGCACATTTTTCTGCTTCCATTCCTTCTTTACCCTCTCGATCTGGCATCATTATCTCTACGAAGAGTAGTGCAACATATTCTCTAATCATAGGAGCTTGACATACCTTCTCACTCAGAAATAATTGAAATTGAGGCATGCTACCTGTTAGAGTTAATCAAGGACTACAACCTCACTATCCATTACCATCTGGGCAAAGCTATTGTGGTGGCTGACGCCCTTAGTAGGAATCAAAGTGATGATGTTCCTATCCCAACATTAGACCAAGAGGGCTTAAGGATCTCCAAATTACCATTTGTTCTTGTTCTCAGCGCTAACTTTGGGAAAAATTGGAAACTTCCACCCCTTTGTTTTGATGCTTTCTAGAGGAAGGGTCACGTGGGTTAAACCTCATGGGCCTGACTTGTCGGTTGATGGTGAAGGGATGTTCATTTTCGTGACCGCATTTGGGCGTCATCCAATTCGCAATTGAGGAGACATATTCTTTGTGAAGCTCATAAAACTTCTTATTCTATTCATCCTAGCAAGACTAAGTCATTCAAGGACCTTCAGCGGCAGTTTTGGTGCTTGAAAATAAAGAAGTACATAGCTAAGTTTGTATCTCACTGTGCACTGTGTCAGCTAGTGAAAGCAGAGCACCATAGTCCTGCCGGACTTTTGTAGCCATTGGGGGATTTCCAGTGGTAATGAGAAGTTATTGCTATAGACTTCTTTGTTGGATTTCCTATATCACCCTAGTGTATGGACTATAGTGGGTCCTGATCGACCATCTCACCAAGACGGCTCACTTTAGTCCGGTCAAAACCACCTACTCAGCCAGTGATCTTACTAATATCTATGTCAAGGAAATTGTTCGTCCCTATGACATTCCTGAAACCTTTATCTCGGATGGTGATACTAAGTGTTTCCCATTTCTGGAAGAGCTTACATCAGAATCTAGGTACAAAACTCAATTTCAGCACGACATTTCATCCTCAAACTGATGGCCAATCCGAGAGGACCATTCGCATATTGGAGGACATGTTGCATTTTGTATCCTCGTCTGGAAGGACAGCTAGGAGAACCGCTATCTCTTGTAGAGTTCTCTTATAATAACAATTTTTCACTCTAGTATTGGCATGGCTCCTTCCGAGGCACTATATAGTAGGCTTCGCTGTTCTCCCCTTCATTAGGATGGGGAAGGGGAGAAAGAGTTATTTGGGCCTCAACAAGTCAGTGATTGGAAGGAGCAAAAGAGAGCATATCAGGAACAATTTGCTTTCAACTGGAGTCGCCAAAAAGGTTTTGCTGACCATTCTCGTCATCCATTGGAATTCGAAGTGGGTGATCAGGTTTCCTTGAGAGTCTCTTCGACCAAAGGTGTGGTTTGATTTGGGGGCAAAAGGAAAGTTGAACCCTCGTTATGTTGAACCATCCCCTATCACGGAGTGAATAAGGAAGCTTGCTTATCGTCTGGAGTTGCTTGCTTCCCTAGCTAGCGTCCATAACGCCTTTCATATCTTTATACTGAGGAAGTATCTTTATGACCTTGATCAAGTTCTGCAGTTGTCCAACTTCGAGGCCTCGGAGGTCCTACCCGTTGTGGCATGGTGTTGTGGTCCCATCAGATGGAATGTGAAGCCACCTGAGAATTGGAGTCCCATATGTGCAAGAAATATCTTGACCTTTTGCCTTAGGCTTCCTTCTTAGGATTCCCTGCATCTAATTAAGCTACTCAAATTTTGGTTGTCCTACCTTCTTGAGCTAGTCGATTCAAGTCCAAATCTTTTGTAAGGGGGGAGAGCTGTAGCACCCAAAAAAACAATCTATCTGTAACTCTCTCTCTCGTGTATCTCTGTTCTGTTATATCTCTCTACTCAACTATACTCTCCCGTGAAAATCTCTCTCTCATGTCTTTAATCTCTCTCACATCTCTAATCTCTCTCCCTGAGCGACGACGGCCGAGTGGCGCGGGCGGTGGTGCAAGGGAGGCGGCGGCCGACTGGTGTGGGCGGCAGTGCAAGGGCATGCGGCAGCGGAGAGGCGCTTGGTGCATGGCGACAGCGTCACGATGGCAATGGTGGTGGTCGCCCGAGGCGGCAAGCAGCGGCAATTGGCCGGAGCTGATTTGGCGACGCGGTCGGGTGGTGCAGGCGACATGGCTTGCGTGGCGATGGCCGATGGTGGCGGCGGCATCCGGCCGGCTGGCCGACAGCCGCGGTGGTGGCTGAAGCGACCGGGTTGGCGGGAGCTTGACCAAAAGCAGGTTCGCATGGAAGGTTTCGCTGATTCGCATAGCGGGATGCCGTTCACTTGGCCGAACGTGGTTAGCTCGGTCGAATGACATTTCGCACGGCGTAATCCAGCGAACATGTTTCCTTCTGGTTGGCACGGGGCTTTGGAGGGAACGTTCGGGCAGTTTTGAGCTTCGGATCCCTCGTGCAGCGTGTCTGGCAAACATGCTCAAGGCAAGTACCTCGTGGCTGTGACTTTTCTGTTTCGCATATCATGTGTTTTCAGATTACTTGTCATCTTGTCATTGAGTATAATTATCACATCACTCATGCTTACCTATCTAATATCATATTATTAAAGTTACTTGTCTGATATCATATCATTGAAGTTATCTGACTAATATCGTACCATTAAAGTTACCTGACTGATACCATATCACTGAAGTTACCTGACTAATATCATATCACTAAAGTTACCTGTCCATTATCATATCACTAAAGTTACCTATCCATTATCATATCACTAAAGCTTATCTAGTCATTATCGTAACTAATGCTTGTCTGATTATTATCATATCACTCATGTTTGTCTAGTTATAGACTTTTAATATTGTATTCATACCATGATGTGATATGATTTAGTTCATGATACCATGATCTATTAACTAGTTGGTGTTGTATGTGGGCCATGACGGATTTATATGTGTGTGATAAATATTAATCTAACTAATAATCACTTAACACATAATAAAACTCGGATGAATGACAACCCTTGTGTGAACTATATTTTAATATTCCTTTTAGATTAATTCCTAGATCTCTACCACCTTGTTATCATTTCATACCGCCCTCATATCGGGAGTTATGCTTTTCGTTTCTAGTCTCAACAACCCCTTCCACTTATCATAGTATTATCCTCGCTATCTCTTAGTTTCCTTAAATTCATATTATATAATCTGTCTATAATGTATTAGTTACCTTATCACCGTATTATCATCTCCTATCATCCTCATTTCAGGAATTATGTTTCTCCATTTCTAACCTTAGTAATTCCTATCATTTCTCCTAATATTATCTTAGCCTTCTCTTAGTTCGCTTAAAAATTCACACCATATAACATCTTAATAATATAACGGTTACCTAGCCTAGGATTATCCACATATAGGGGAGATCTCCACCCACCTGGTAACGTACAGGGGGCCGTACACTCTCGTTACTTAGGATATTACACCCCGTCTATGGTTATACAGTCGAGGACAGTGTTGTGCTTAACTATTCTCGTATAACCGGGTATGTAGGGAGTAATTGCCAGCGCCTTTGCCATAACGTGCTAAATAATATTTATCTTTAATACCACTGTTTCTGCGATCTCCATCTCTGATCTATATTAGTGTTTCTAGTAACCTAGTTTCATTGCACTTAACATATGTCAATTGCTTGCTTATTTGTCCTTTCACTTTCTGATGCACCCTATCACGACGGTTTGAATCGTCATCACGACGGTTCTGAACCGCCGCTGTTTATCTGTTAGTGATAATAGGTGGTTATCACAGACGACTCCCAAGCCGTCTATGATAACTCATATTACAGACGGTTTGTATACAAACCGTCTGTGATATTCTGTATATCACAGACGGTTTGGAATAAAAAACCATCTGTGATATTCAAAATATCACAGACGGTGTCTGTATATAACCGTCTGTGATATGAATTCTATCACGGATGATTTTTTATACAAACCGTCTGTGATATACACAATATCACAGACGGTGTTTGTATACAACCGTCTGTGATAGAATTTATATCACAGACGGTTATATACAAACACCGCTCGTGATATTGTGTATATCCCCGCCTCTGCATTTAATTTGATTGGTTGTTACTATGACGGACGGTTTGTAATAAAAATCGTCGTGATAATTCCGATTATCACGACGCGTTTTAATACTGAACCGTCTGTGATACTTTAGTATCACAGACGGTTCATCAGTAACAATCGTCTGTGATACTCGTATTCTCCGACGCCGTCTACACAGACGGTGTCCAAATTTTTTTGTTACATGCCCTTTGAAAACAAGCAAATGCACACGGAAACACAACAACACACATTCAAATCTATTACAGGATAACAAGCCAACGAACCCTTCATGACACAACGGTGCGGTGAAAAAGACACACTTACGACACTTACGACCGGCAAGAGTGTGTTGTCCAATGACCGCCGTGTCGCGACGGAGGCGCTAGCTCACGGCGGAGGGAGAAGCAAATTTTTGTTACAGATAACAAGCTAACGAACCCTTCATGGCACGACGGTAAGGTGAACAAGACACACTTACGACACTTACGGCAAGAGTGTGTTGTCCACCTCCGCCGTCTCACGACGGAGGCGCTAGCTCACAGCGGAGGAGATGCATGCGAAAGCTAGCTAGTGGATGAACTCACCCGTGACTAGTACCGGTGGAAATGTAGATGGGGAGTTATTAATAAGGGCCGGCGGTGGGAGGCGGTGCCCGTCATTCGATGTGGAGAGAATGGACGGTGAGATCGAAATCCGGGTATACACCAATTATCGGTTATCGATCGATTACCACGCACGGTTATTAAAATTAACCGTCGTGTTGTCTCTCTTATCACGCACGGTTCGTTTAAGAACCGTCAGAATTTCACGACGGTTATTAAAACAAACCGTCTCTGTTGTCTCGCTTACCACGCATTTCGTTCGTTTACCAACCGTCAGCGAAATTCATAGACGGTTCTTAAAGCGAACCGTCGTGTTGTGTAGATTTTCACGCACGGTTTCTATTATAAACCGTCAGGAAAATATCACGACGGTTTCTATTATAAACCGTCTGTGATAGTTTAAGCACAGACGGTTCCGTATAAACCGTCTGTGATGTAGCCGTCCAGTTTAGCCTCTTTTGTAGTAGTGTTTATTCGTCGTGTTGCGACCGTTGTTGGGTACTTGCTGAGATTTCCAAATCTCACACTTGCTCTTTTCATTCTCAGGTAAAAGGCCAGTGGAGTGATAGCATCATGTATGGGTGGGAGCACTAGAGTTTTCAGTACTGTGGCTTGCCACTATTTGTTGCTTCATTTGTTCTTTATTTGGTTAGAAGTGGACCAGTCCCATGTTTCAAATATTTATTTCAGTCTCTATTGATTCTTTAGTAAATTATCTTTAAAGTTTATTTACTCGTGATTTCTATTATTGCTTTTATTATTCATTCTTCATTTTGGCGATGACATTCTATAGTAGTATCTCATATCGGTATGTGGGGTGCAACAGGCATTCACTTAGATGTTTCGCTATGTATCTTCTCGCTATATCATTTCATTGCCTCGAATGTTGAGTCGCAACATTCACCGGAAAGGAGACTCGGCCGCAAAAGAGAAGAATTGGTTCTGAAGCTCCTACCTAAAATTGAACCAACAAAGAGCAAAAGGAGCAGCAATGATGCGTGCGTGGTGTAGGGAGAGAAAGGATTTTCAGCAACCAAATGTAGTCGCTTTTAAGGTGAACCTTCAGACATTGTCTACATGTCAGAATTGTTGCCTATTGTGCCCATCACCATATCCGCAATTTCCCCATCGCCACCAAACAGTAGGCATGGAACTCAGGCTTTAAGAATAATCCTCTCATGTGACCTTGAAATGTGCGGTGGGTGCAACAGTTATATATATCGGCGTAAAAGATTACCCAGTGCGGCAATACAGACTTCAGTAACCGGAGGTTGGTGGAAAAGAGTCAAAAGACACATCCCCTGAACGCTGCCCTTCAGACGTACGCCGAGGATTCATGGACACCATCAGTGTTCAGTGTTCAATGTTCAAAATTTAAAGTTTACGCTGAAATAACTTTCAAAAAGAAAAAGTTCAAGCTGCATGTTGAAGCTCGAAAGAAGTTCGATTTATTCGAATAAGGAGAGCGCACAAGAATCGGACCACCAGCAAAGAACAAAGCTTAAGGTGCACGATGCAATGATACGTCCATCCCTCTGATGCTTCCCAACCAAATTAAATGTAGCTGTTTTGGGGTTACCCTTCTTTACTTCTATCTGCAAATAGCTAGCACGAATGTAGGGTCCAAGCAACATTTTCCACATCTCGAGAAAATTGGATGCATGCATAGTCTGAATAGGACAGTACGTTGGATGCATGCATAGTCTGAACAGGACAGTACGTTGCTGTACCCAGATTTATGAAAAGAAGTTGTTACCCTAGGACATCATGACCACGTGATATCTTTCTCGAACTTAGCTTGAATTCTCGCATGTTTCATCTATTCCACATCTCCACTGCATCAAAGTTTCCGTACCCTTGTAGCATGCGCCTTCTGATTCACACATGGAATATTTTTTTTCCTGCTCCTCTAGTCGCCTGCGTGCGTCGTGTAGGGTGGGAATGGATTCCCAGCGACCAAATGTAGCTGCTTTTAAGGTGAACCTTCTGTACATTGTCTACATGTAAATTGTTGCCTATTTTTCCCATCAGCTTGATAGCTGCAATTTTCCCACCAGCAGGTAGGCGTGGAACTCAGGCTTTAAGAATAATTCTCCCATGTGCCCTTGAAATGTGCGGTGCGTGCAAGAGTTATATATATCGGCGTAAAAGACTACCCAGTGCGGCAATACAGACTTCAGTAACCGGAGGTTGATGGAAAAGAGTCAAAAGACACATCCCTGAACGCTGCCCGGCAGCCGGCGAGAATTCATGGACACGATCTGTGTTCAATGTTCAAAGTTTACGCTGAAATAACTTTCAAAAAGAAAAAACGGACAAGAATCGATCGGACCACCAGCAAAAAACAAAGTTTAAGCTGCATGTCACACTAATGGATTCCCAACCAAAATAAATGTAGCTGTTTTGTGGTGACCCTTCTTTACGTCTAAAATGAACCAAATTTTTTTGAAATTTATTAGATTTTTGGCTTAATTTGAATTCTTGCCTAATTTGAAAAGTCTTCAAGCCATTCCGCTTTCCCTTTAGGTTTTTCTGCCTTCTCCCTGCGTTGGCGCCCTCTAGCCAGCCGCCTTCTCCCTTGTGCCATGCCGCCACATGGCTTCTCACCATTCGCCGCTGCTGCCAACTCCCCGAACCACCTCGTCTCGGTTGGTCACCAATGCCGTGCGGTGCACCACCACCTTGCTGACCGCACTGTGAAGACTCGTCTTTTCACTGCCATTGACCACGTCACCATTCAGTGTGAGCGTCGCTCGGTTGAAGCGCACGACGCACCCATACCGTGCTTCGCCAGCATGCTTGTCCTGCCAATGAGGCGCAGCACACCCAATGCTTTAGCACCGAAGGCTCCCTCATCCACACGCTGCCACCATCGAAGCCGTGCCCCTGCTCCAACCGCCTTTGTGCATGATATAAAGCTTCGTCGACCTGCTAGCTAGCCTCACTTAGCTTCCAATCGCACTCTCGAGCCTCTCCTTCCCTAGCTCTAGCCACCAATCGTCATCGCCATCGTGCCGTGCGCCGGTGAGACTCCAAACCCAATCCTCTGCCATAGTCGGCCAAAAGCCAATTCCTTGTAGCCTAAGCACCTCCTGGGCACCACGAACCTGAATCCGATCTCTCCCTCGGCTTCTGGACCGCTAGCGTCATGCACCTCACCATCCGAACCGTGCCATCATGAATGGCTTCGCTTTGACCAAACCAAACCCAGCCGCTACTGCTCTTAGCTTCTTAGCTCACCGTAGATGCTCAAAACACATAGAACCTCGCTAGAACTCCCCCAGAACTCCACCCATGTAGTGGAATTATTCCGGTGAACTCCTCCTGCCACTAGCCAACTCCAGTGATCCTTAGCCCTTGCACAACCAACAAATGGAATTCTTGTGCTTCCCTAATCCTAACAACACCATCGACGCGCATTTAAGCTCGCTGCTGTGATCCCCTGCTCGGGCGCCATGGCTATGGATCAAGCTGAGCTGAAGCAGGCTTAGGCCTAGCATACTGTTTGATTAGGATGGCCAAATCGCACAAGGTAATAAACTAACCCAGCCAGTTAATTGGGCCAAGCCCAACAAAGAGACTCATTACTGTTTAGTCCAGCCCAACACTGTTTAGACCCGAGCCATTACTATTTAGCCTAAACAAGCAGCCAAAACCCATTACTGTTCAGGAAAACTAACCCATTTGGAATAGTGTCAACTTGTTACTATTTATCTGAAACCTATTTAGCATATTTATACCCATTTCGATCATTTCAAGCCCGTTAGACCCATTTTCAACTCTGTTTGACCAAACAAAGCTTAGTTTAAACCCTATCCACCTAAACCCACTTTATTTTATATCCATTTCTGGATATTTTATTACATTTTGTTCCCAGCTTGTATTATGCAAAACAGAAACTTATTTGTATTCGTTCTTGTGCGCTAGCATCCATGTTCGACTAGTTGACCAACAGAGAAGCAATTGGAGTAATTAATGTAGATGGTGTAAACCTAAAGCTTACAAAGAAATAATCAAAGACTCTAAATAAAAGGTAAGTCACATATTTTTTTATCATGTTGTTCTTACAATATTATTTAAATAGCAATATTTTCATTATTATTGTTTGTACACTGTTATTTATTTAAAATAATAATTAAGAATGACATGATAATTAGTTATGCCCTACCATCGAAAAAGCCATGTTTATTTGAAGGTAATATTCACCTTAACAACCTTGATACTAATGAATTACTATATAAATAATCATTTTTAGATTAAACAATCAAAAGTTTTACATTACTAAGTTGTTTCGGCGTCTTGCCAATAGATTTCAAAATGGTATTAGAGTTAAGAATGACTCGTGCAAGGCCACTAGGTGGTTATAGTCTATGACCTTATATTAGGGTTTAGGCTTTGGCATAAATTGGTGATAGTGCCGTAACACATTAGGTTTATGATTGGTTGCCTCACTTGCGAAAAGCAAGGACTAGAAATACGAGTTGGACCATATAACTTGGGTATAAACTATATTACCGACTTCTTGTAATCCTAATTGTGAAAAAGAAAAGCCTGAACTCCTACTCTCAACCCACAATATTTGGTAACCCAATACAATATTGTGCTCCTGCTCTTCGGATATAGCTCATTCCTTTTATCTCGCCATATATGAACTACACAACAGAATCATATACATATGGAACTCAAAAAATAATGTCATATTTGTTGTATGTTGAACTAAAAAAATCCTATATGTACCATGGTATAACATAACCTATATCCCGTCCAGACAAACTGAACCAAAGTGTACATGTCTATGATGATGATATCTCTATTCTTTTAGGTTACGACTGATGATTTTTATTTATATTTTTTGAAATGATAGCGGATGATAGAAATAACAATGTGGACGATGCACATAATTTTTGGCTTGGGAAGCTATTTAGATAATTCACTTTAAGAAATCACCTCATTTGTTTTGACTTTTGGAGAAGCCAAAAGCCAAAAAGTCCAAAAAAAAAAACGGAGCTATAAGGACTTTGCCAGCATAATTGAGCCGAGCATGCATCCACACAAATAATTATTATACATTTAGCATCCAACATACATTGGAGGAAGTTTGCTCACTACAGCAAACTCCCACGCCCCGAGCTCCAGATGCTCCGGTGGTGGCCGTGGAAGCAAAGTTGATGATGGTCGCGGTGATGGCGTCCAGTAATCAGCTGGCCACCCCGACGCCTACACCGGCGTCCATGAATCCCCTGTTGCTAGCATCAGCATGCTTTGGCTCTTGGCGGGCTTTGAGCTTTCTTCTCAATAGGGAAGATGCGCTCGGGCGGTCTGATGCGGTGCCAACCCAAGCATTTATTGAATTGCTCGAGGGTGGAACCTTGAGCAACAGTGCCAACGTAACCTGGCCGATGCAGCATGCTTATGATGTAGAAGAAGGCGCTGATCAGAGTCAGACTGCATGCCCTGCAGCATCGCTTCTGGAGGGCGTCACCGCTGAGGGGGACACCGCATTACATATGGTGGCCACCTGCGGAGACGGCGAGAACTTCTTGAGGAGCGCCGATGTCGTCTATCACAAGGCCAGACACCTCCTGGTCACACAAAACAATAATGGCGACACGCCCCTGCATTGCGCTGCTAGGGCTGGGAAATCCCAAATGGTCTCTCATCTGATTGCTCTAGCTAGCGGTGAGGACAACAGTGGAGAGAGGCTGAAGGAACTCGTGAGAAAGGAGAATGGGCGTAAGGAGACGGCCTTGCATGAGGCTGTCCGCCTTGGTAACAAACATATAGTCGAGCTTCTAATGGCGGCTGATTCAGAGTTGGCTAGTTTCCCTAAAGACAGCACGTCGCCGTTGTACCTAGCCATCTTGCTAGAACAGGTCGACATTGCGCAGTCACTGTATGATAAGAGTGGCGGGAACCTTTCGTATTCTGGACCAAATGGACAAAACGCATTGCATGCTGCCGCTCTTCGATGCCCAGGTACAAAAATATCCATGCATTAATTCTTCGATATTTATACTTGTTCCACTGGTAAATACAACTTAACTCTTCTTCTTTCTCCATCTCTCTTTGCTCCTCCTCCGTGTCGACTCCGGATTTAGCCAATCCAGAATCTCCTGTAAATACCACTGCACTATTCACTAAAATAATAGATAGCGCTCACAGATACATCGCTGAACTATTTTATACAGATCGCAAAACGTACTATACGATAATATTACATATGAGAGTTCAAATAGACCGCAATAGGTTCCATAGCGGTCGTGTGGAAATAGTGTCCGTACCTCATCCCCATGAATTACCCCCAACCCTGTCCCCATAGAGTATAAACTATATAAACTGCCCTAGACACACCCTCAATGGGGAAATCCCCATGGGCTTGCCACCAAGTGGGAATTGTCAACGATAGTTCTGATTCATCTATTTCTAGTTGTTTTCAACTCTCTGGATATTAGGAATAATTGGACTATAACTCGATACTTCTCATGTATTTTGAATTCGTTCCGGATGATTTCACGGTCAAAATGCCGGTAAGGAGTACAAATGTAGCGATGTTCACAATATTGCCAAGCTGAGATTTGTGTAATTAGATCATTACTACACACCCATTTTATAGCCTCATTAGTTGAATGATAATACATTCAACATCGATCACACTATGCTAGAGACCAAATTGAAATTGTTAGTTAATGTGTGCACGATTGAAGTTTCAACTCAAAATTTAAGATCTCTAGTCGCAGACCTATTCTAGATAACCTCCCAGTTTCACAATATTTTTTTTGAGTCTATTGGTAATTACTGTTTCACAATATTGCCTATAGAGGGAATCAATAGTGCACTTAAGTATTGCAGTTTTCCCATCAGATAACCCATCTATATATCGTTAAATGATTGAAATATGTCATTTAATAGGGGTTGGTAATGTCCAATTCTAACTATTGTGTATATTTTGTACCCCATTGGTCTATGTATTGCACATGGTAGTAGGACCAATATTTTGAAACAGAAGATAAAAGTGAGATGGATAAATCCAATTAATCTGCTTCTGTTTCCACCAAAATCCATCTATGACCCAATTTTTTCAGGTTGAGTCCATACACGAATCAAACAATTTTAGTTTAACAACCAAATCAACCTGAAAATAATCCCCAAAAGTTGAGGAGATAGTGTAATTATTGCATCACTCTTCAAAATTTCGAATTTAAATTCAAAATGAGTTATGAGAAACAAAAAGACACATATACTATGAATATTAACTTTTATCCTTTTCTTTTCACTGATAGTTTTCCATGGACTTCTCTTTTAATGTATGGCAATACAAATTGAGTTTGAACTTAAAATTTTAAATGGATGCCTGCAAAATTATGACCTACCTTCAATTTTTCATGTTGAGTTAGTACTCATGCTAAAATGGTTGGCAAGTTTTCACCACATGTGATCCTCTCGTCCATAACACAAGCTACTAGGACTGGCAAACTTGGCAAGGGTATTACAGATAGCATACATTCTCTTCATGTACGGAAATACGATATTTTTGCCTTACGTATAAAATTAAGGAATACAATGGGATTACTCTAACCACTTTAAATTAATCTTTCATGTTACCATTGAACTTGATTAACAAATTAGGTGGTGGTGGATTAGGGCATGGTGTTATTTTGATCCAAATGATTAATGTCTCTGTATAACAGAGTGTGCATTAAAAATGCTTGTCGAAATTTAAGAAGTTACAAACATAATTTACCTTCAAATTGTACATAGTTATTCTTCTAATTTTGATAAAAGAAGTTTTTTCCCAAATAAGCGTCACTCTTTTAGATATGGGAATACGAAAATATATATTCAGTAATACTCGTCTAAAGCTACCAGTGAATCTTTTATACTCAGAATTCGAAGTACAAACAATTTTCCAGTTGATAGAGGAGCGTTTGGTATGACATTTGGAATTATTGTAACGTCATTTTACCATAGTTTGCTTGGTTACATACTTACAACACTAAAATGCTTGATTTTTTAATGAGATTAAGACTGTTACTTTTCTTCCAGTTAGCTTAGTTAACATAAAGTATTGTTTGCAGTGATGACAGAAATGCTATTGAGATGGAACATTGGCCTTACTACACAAGGGGATCAAAATGGGAGCACGCCCCTTCACTTCGCTACATCAGTGCTACACCCAAGAGCTGTACACTTCTGGATCTATAGCCCATTGTATCCTTGGAATCATCCTGTTTGGCATTCAAGCATTCCATTCAAGCAAGTGCTGCAAGCTAACCTGGCTCCAATGTATCAGTCAGATGATATGGGGTTATTCCCTATACACATTGCTGCCTCCACAGGTGTGAAGAAGGCCGTCGTCAAATTTCTAGAGAAGTGCCCCAATATCGCTACTTTGCGAGACATTAAGGGAAGAACTTTCCTTCATGTTGCTATCGAAAAGAAGAAATGGAATATAGTCGCTTATGCTTGCCGAACTCTGTCATTATCATGGATTTTGAATATGCAAGACAATGATGGAAACACTGCACTACACCTAGCTGTAAAACTTGGGGATCAGGGCATATTTTGTTTACTCTTGGAGAATCTGGAAGTGCGCTTAAATCTAACTAATAACAATGGGGAAACTCCTCTAGATCTATCGGAGAGTAAGATTCGTGCTGGGTGCTTTTTTTCGTGGGTATGTACTTCTTTTGGTTTCAGGCCTACTTCTGTCAAAGGCAAACAAGACAACAGCAATCCATACGACTGAAATTAAACCTCATGTTTTCTTTTGCAGAACCCCAGATTTTTGATAAATGCCGCATTAAGGCATTGTCACGCTAAGCATGGCAATCGTCGGTTGGATCACTTTGAAGGACAGTACATTCAATCGGAGGATGAAGAGAAAGAAGCAGAGAAACTGACAAATTCAACACAAACTCTGGGCCTTGGCTCAGTGCTAATGGCAACTGTGGCGTTTGGTGCAGCTTTCACTCTACCTGGGGGTTACAAAGGCGATGGCACACCGGCATTTTCTGGGAGGTATGTTTTTGATGCTTTCATCACGGCTAACTCATTAGCGTTCTGTTGCGCTGGTTTGGCTACTGTCAATCTCATGTACTCTGGAGCAGCTATTGTTGACGTGCCATTGCGCAGTTGGCACTTCGACATAGCTATGTTCTTCGCGTTTGGTTCAGTCACAAGCTTGGCTACGGCCTTTGTGTTAGGCTTGTATTTGGTGCTGGCTCCCGTTGCTCATATGACTGCAACTGCAGCCTGCGTGGTGGCATCGATTGTATCTCTGTGTGGATACGTGGACCCTGTGCGAGGCTATGATGTATTAATAGCATTATATCGTAGAATGGGGAATCGGGTATTGGTGCTACTTGCCCAAGTTCTGATCCTCCGGACATCGATGGTATTTTGGCCCATGGTAACAAGCTTCATTTGGGCAGAGATTTTGACTAAATATCATCACAAATGACTTGAAGAGGTGGTGGCGTAAGGGAGGTGACGAAGCTATGAAATGGATCAATAACGTTCATATTGTTTGTGAAAGTTTAGATGCCTCGTCGATCAAATATGTGCGCATTGTTACTGCATTTGCCCAAGACTACACAACTATGCAAAAGATGTTTATGATTTGTGAAGAACCTGTGCAGAAATTATGTGATTTTGTGCAACGTTTACATTCGGGCCACAATGCTTACCAATTTACGTGGTGATTTTTGCAACTTGTTAGACAGTGTGGGGGGTTTATGTAATTTAACAAAAGGAAATCATGTGTATTTTGCATGGTTTTGCATAGTTCTGTTGAGGAAGCTTCTGGTGCTGGTCAGTTGTCAGGTTGAAGAAAAGGAGGAATACTCTGGACTAGTTGTCCCCTCCCTGTGGCTGATTCCTTTGTGTCCTGTATGATACTCTGCTCTGGTTCCGGTAATCCTGTAACTCTGCTCTGATTCCTGTGTGTTCTGTATGATACTCTGCTCTGTGTGGACTAGTTGTTGAGGCCTTGAGGGTATTGGCTAAAACTTTTTATCCTTCCCTGTCACCTCTCTGTACTTCTCCTTCCGTAGAACTGCACATTCCGTTTTTCGAAAAAACGTGTAGCGGAGCGATGAGAGTAGGGTTATTCGAAAAAAAGTGGCTTGGCGATACCTTATAACCTTAGATATTCACTAGCATATGTAGAGAAACGTGTCTCCGCGCTCCGTGTGATACCTCATAACCTTAGATATTCACTAGCATATGTAGCAAGCGTGTAGCCTAAGTAGGGTGTGTGTCGTCCTTGTACTTAAAAATAATCAGTGTTCTTTGCTAGTAATAACTGCTTGCATGTCGTGGTATTTGGGAATTTCTTGTCCTTCACCTTGCCATTACTGTTCCACTGTAAAAATAAGGGCTCTTTTACTGTATACACCATCCAATTTTACTGTAAAAATAAGAGCTTCCTATTTTTCTTGATTTAATGGATCAGATTAATTATAATTTAGTTATACTTTCTTCAGTAGTATGGACAGTAGAATTCTAAGAGGGTAAAAATATAGAGACAAAGCTGGATTTAGCACTGTTTCGTACCGTATTTACAAAACTAGCTATATGCGCAACGTATTTGCAAAAATATCACTTTTACCGTCCAGTGAGCGGGCAGCAGCGCCCGCGAGACGACACGTGCCGACGCCATCACCCCGCTAGTAGACAACGGTAGCCTCCCGCCCAGTGGGGGATGGCAGGCCTACCTGCCGTCCGGTGAGGCGGTGGTAGGTGATTAAGTCGGCTGATTAACCAGCTTAATTACCTACCTAATTTTTTTATTTAGTATTTATTTAAAATTTTAAATATATCAAATGAGCTCTAAAAATTACAAAAAATTATGTACAGTCTCCAAACACAACGTACTTCATAATGTAATTTCTAGGTAATTTTATCCATTGTGAATTTTGCTCAATAATTCATACAATTTTTATATTTGTATGAGTTTTTACATATAGCAAACGAGCTCCAAAAATTATGAAATTTTATACAAAGCCTCCCAACACACTCATAGTTATTGTGTAATTTTTTACAAATTTTATGTGCCTTGAATTTGCCATGTTAATTCATAATAATTTTATCATAATTAGCGATATACGATGCTTAGGCATCTTTTGAAGTGCGTAACTTCTGTCCTTCGCATATATGTCAGCCCGTTGCTGCTATATTTTCTTTTCCACTACATGCTTCACACAATTGTCACTCTGCCCGTGTCATCCCACCTCGCACGCTCCCTCGTTCACACTGATGTCGTTATGTTCGTGCCATCCACCCTCGCTCGCTCCATCGTCTCCATATTTATCAGTGTTACCATACTGTCCCCCTCGCCCAAAGTGCTACACATCGATAAGGAGTACTTAATTTGCGGGATGAGTGCACCGGGTTCCCTTTGCGCTCAGCTATAATACGAACCTCTCGTAGTTGGTCATCGGTCATCTCAGTTGCTCATCGCAAACGCTCATTCTCGCGGTTGTTACTCAAAATTAAGAGTGTGTAGCTAATTATTTTGAGAAGCAAGTGCATAGCTTGTTAAGGACGTGGTAGGAGTGCTCGGTAGTGTTGATTGCTTCTTCCGAAAGACGGGTAATTTTTTTTGAATTTGTAGTCAAATTGTTGGTAATTAATGAACTATTTATGTGTGCTTACACGCATGTAATCATTTTTGTTGTAATGCTTATTGTAGATCCGGTTATTGTGGCTTTAGGTAATCGCAGACATGGAAGACTTGACAATGTTCTACGACGATGGTCTCGTACGGGCTGGACCCAATGGGTTGGACCTATCAACATGCCAACACAAGGTGCTCCAGGCCGAGAGACTCGGCGTCATGAATATTCATGAGCTACGAAGCTACATCCAAAGGGACTTCGCCACATAGGCAATGGCAATGGAACTTGCCATCGAGGGGATCACCTACACCAATGGCGTGTGGGAGCTCGTGAAGGTGAATGGCACTACAACATGGAGGCAGTACATGCAAATTGCCTCCCAGGCCGAGGCGACCATTTATGGGAGGCCGATGGTGTACCTAAGTTTCGCGCGTCGGGAGTCCAAAAACATTGATGAGCCTAGCCCCTCAACACCCGGGGAACCACAAGCGAAGCTTCAAGATGATACCACTAAATGTGTTGTATCAGAGGGTAGACTCGCCCATGATTTCGTGCGGAATGAGGGAAAGCATGTGGTGGTCAGCTTGAATTGACTGCCTTGAGTATCTACCAAACCAGCCGCTTGGGTTGGAGTCCAACGAGGACACTAGCCCAGGCTCCGATGATAGTAAGGACGACGCACAGCAGACAGCTAGTCCACCTGGGGAAATTGTGTCGTCGGAGGTGTCCTATGTGTCCTCTAGGCTCGATGATGTTGTGGTACATTCTCTCGTACTGCCGCAAGAAGAAGGGTCAAAGTGGGGGTTTCAAGCTGATACCCTTCTAGTTGGGCAGCGCTTCCCTAACAAGGTAGCTATGCAACAAACTATTGCACAGTGCGCATTGTCTATCAACCGTGTGTACCAAGTGCACTGGTCCAACCCAGTCAATTACACTGTGAAATGTGTAATGGAAGGATGCTTTGCAAAGGTCAGCGCTCAACGAGCCAAGATTTTTGGCTCGGCCTTCTCGATGAAGACGATGATCGACCACGCTTGCGTACTCAGCGAGCCCCTACGCCATCATCGGAACGTGATTTCAGCATGTGTGGCAAGCATCATTAGCCACCTTGTTGCGGTGGATGTTTTCATCTCCCTGATGATGCTCATGTCAGAAGTCGCCAATGTGGTTGGCTATTTAGTCAGTTACAGTAAGGTCCGATGAGGCAAGCACAAGGTCATCGAGTCCATGTACGGGACGTACGAAGAGACATACAACCTTTCACCATGATTGCTTCACCAGATAGTCGAATCAAACACTAGCACGTATGTAAACAAGTGTAACACCCTGCCCATCCTCTGGGCCTAGAGTGCTACCATCATTGCATTACAATAATACTTTTAGAACACCTGCTAAACAATTTAAGCAAACTCTACTTTTTTATGAAGCAGCGACCACTTACACCATACCATTTTAAGCAACTATTCTAACTTACTGGTGGAGTTAGACATACTAATAAAAGCTGGGTAAGTGACGTGTTGCAAGAACGTGAAGATGTTCATGTGCTACACCCGCCCACACAAGATGTCCTCAACAGTCACCTAAAAAAACAACAAAACAACGGTGAGTCCAAGAACTCAGCAAGTACATAATAGGATGATAAACACTACCAAAATAGGTAAGCAACTTAACCAACCATAACATACTCTGCATGCATTGTCATGCTCATATCATCATTCTCATGGTTCCACATTAACCATAACATACTCCTCATGCAATTTCGTATTCCAACATTGCCATATCATCAATGCAATGCAACACTGCTCTACATGCACATTTGCTCATCACATTGCAAATACCGGTATTGCCAAGTGAACACCCATCGATGTTCACCCATAATCTTGGGCCCGCCCATATCGGCACGGGGGTCTCTCCACTCCCGTGGAGGCCTACCGAACTAGGTCTTACTCAAGAGCACTCCGAATTAGTCCGCTAGCTGTACTCGTAGTTAGGGACTTTCTCACTGCCCTCACTCTTGAGTGCACATGATGCAAATGCATATGTCCATTATCATAATCATGCTCATCATTAACATCATTAGCAGGTAGGCATCATTGCCCACCCTACCCCAACATCATTACCATCATTTACCATGCAACATCATGTCATGTAAGCATGACATTTCCACATAAACATCATCACATCATGTAAGCATCATATTTCCGCATAAACATCATCATATCATGTAAGCAGCACAAATTTTCATAAACTTTTCGATCTACCGCTCTATCATGCACTTGCCTGTTAACCAAACAGAGCCAAGCGACGTGCGAATGACGTCGACTCAAGACCTCCACCTGCACAAGCAATTACTTCGACTTAACACATCATAACGAAACCAGAGATTAAATAGGCGAGGCGATACTACACGTATATCTCGATTCTGGCGTAAAAATGCATGGGTTTCAGGGACCTGTCGCGCAAGTACCAAAACCCCCATTTCTTTTTCTCCTCTTTAGTTTTCTTTCCTCTTTTTCTTTCTTCCTTTTCTTTCTTTCTTCCCTTTTTTCCTTACCCGGTCGACTCCTTCTTTTTCCTTCCTCAACTGCCCCTCTCTCTCTCCTCACTTCCATCCGGCAAAACCGGCCTCATCCCCTCGTCTCCCTCTCGGTCGAGCGTCTCCAGGCGGTGTGGTGTCGGCGCGGCCAGGATCGGCGGCGCCGGCGGCTCCTCCGCCGCCACCCTCCGCATTCCTCTCCTCTCTCCCTCTCTCTTCACCCCTCATGTGTGTGACCGTACCTAGGGGCTGCTCCAGCGGTGGCGGCTCGGCTCGCAGGCCTTGGGCTCACCGCCGTCGGCCTTCCCCCTGCCCGCCCCCCATCACTCTACTCGAATCCGGCCAGCCAATCCCGGATCTATCGCTTCCTTTTGCGCGCACGGCGGCGGTGGAGCGCTGGGTGCCGCCGTCCTGGGCTCCGGCCCTGGCCCCCTGCGCCTTCGCCCTCGGTTGCCTGCGCCACCACCCGTAACGAATAGAATTTCCTGCCGAATGATGAAAACCCATAACGCTAGACGGTGCCGATCGCCCCTGGACGGTCTGGGAACCTCTGAAAGCGCTACTTTTATGCAGCTTTCTAGATGGCGCCGACCGTTCCTAGGGGGTATGGGAACCTCTGCGAGCATTACTTATTCGACATTCTAAAAGCCGATGGGTCTGACGGCAAAAATCGCCCTTTCCTTCATTAATTCTCTCTTTTGCAATTCATACATTCTACCCCCCTTAACAGAATTCGACCCCGAATTCTGGCGTTCAACAATCCGTATGGAAGAACAAAATAAATCTAACTGCACATAGCATAACATTAACTTGTACCCATGGAGAACAACTCTGGGTACTTCTCGCGCATGCGAGACTCCAACTCCCATGCCGCTTCTCGCTCGGACTGATGCAACCAAAGCACTTTGACTTACTTTATCGCTTTATTCCTCAACACCTTCTTTGATTCCTCCAGAATCCATACTGGATGGGACTCAAAGATGAGGTCTTGCTTGAAGGACACCGGTTCTAACACAATCTCATGTTCTGGATCTCGCAAGAACTTTCTTAACATCGATACATGGAACACATTATGCACTCCTCGCATGGAGTCAGAGAGATCCAAACGATATGCCAACTTTCCAATCCGTGCCAGAATTGGAAATTGCCCAATGTACCTCGGGCTAAGTTCTCCTTTGGTACCAAATCGCACTATGCCTTTAGTGGGAGATACTCTCAGAAGCACTTGATCACCCACTTCAAACTCTAGTTCTCGCCTCCGGACATCTGCGTAGCTCTTCTGCCTACTCTGGGCAGCTAGCAAATTCTGCCTCATTCCGCCACTCGTTCCACTGTTTGCTAGACCCAATCCGGGCCTAGAACAGACCTCTCACCCACGGCATCCCAACAAAGTGGCGATCTACACTTCCTCCCATACAGAACCTCGAATGACGCTGCTCGAATACTGGAGTGGTAACTGTTAAGCAAACTCTGCAAGTGCCAAATGATCCTCCTAGCTACCCCTCCAGGACAAAACACATGACCTCAACATGTCCTCCAGTGTCTGAATGGTGCGTTCGGACCGTCCATTTGTTTGCAGGTGGAAAGCAGTACTAAACTAGAGTTTCGTGCCCAGAGCGCCCTGCAAGCTCTCCCAAAACTTAGAGACAAACTTGGCGTCTTTGTCCGAAACTATCGACTTGGGAACACCATGCAATCTCATAATTTCTCGCACAAAGATGGGCACCAACTCACTTGCTGAGTTCGTTGTGCGAATGGGGATGAAGTGCGTGGACTTACTGAATCGGTCCACCACTACCCAAATCGCATCCTTACCTCGCTGGGTACGAGGTAAACCGACTACGAAATCCATGGTAATATCATCCCATAGCCACTGAGGAACTTCCAAAGGCCGCAATAACCCAGCGGGGCGCTTGTGGTTACCCTTCACTTGCTGGCAAACCCCACAAGATGCCACATTCTGGCGTAAAAATGCATGGGTTTAGGGACCTGTCGCGCAAGTACCAAAACCCCCATTTCTTTTTCTCCTCTTTTCTTTTCTTTCCTCTTTTTCTTTCTTCCTTTTCTTTCTTTCTTCCCTTTTTTTCTTACCCGGTCGCTCCTTTTTCCTTCCTCAACTGCCCCTCTCTCTCTCACCTCACTTCCATCCGACCGAACCAGCCTCATCCCCTTGTTTCCCTCTCGGTCGAGCGGTTCCAGGCGGTGCAGCGTCGGCGCAGCCAGGCTCGGCGGCGCCGATGGCTCCTCCGCCGCCCCCTCCCGCCTTCCTCTCCTCTTTTCCTCTCTTCCCACCCCTCGTGTGCATGACCGCACCTAGGGGCTGCTCCAACGGCGGCGGGCGTCTCGGCTCGCCGGCCTTCCCCGCCGCCCCTTCACTCTCCTCGATCCAAGCCAAGCCCGGATCCGCTTCCTTTTGCGCCGCGCGGTGGGGGGCTGGTACCGCCGCCCGGTCGGCACGACCACCGCCACCGCCCTCGGCTCGGCCTCGGCCCCTGCGCCCCGCCGCCTCGGTCGCCTGCGCCACTACCCGTCACCGTCAACCGTCGCCCCCAATGGTGCCGCCGGTCACCAGTGCGGCGCAGGCGCATTATGGCTCGCTTCTTCTACTCAGGGCAGTGCACCCCCTTTCCCTATTTTCTACATGATTGTGCTTGTGAGACCGTGTTGGATAAACATGGGGGGATGGGCAACCTACTAGTTTTGTGGGACTAGAAATGGAAGTGGTTGTTGATGAAGGTTGGGGTTCCCGGTGGTCGTGGACTTCCCCGGGTTGTTGTCGACGGTGACGTCTTGCTGTCGCCGTCTCTGCTCCCCTTCTTCGAGCCCTTCTCGTTCCTTCCTCTTGTGGCCTGGCTCCTCTCCTCTGGTTCCCTCTTCCTCACTACTTGGATAGGGCTGAGGCTTACGCTTCTGGCTGTGCTCTCGGCTGGGGAAGGAAAAATGAAATGGTGCTTGGCCTGGTTTTGTGGTTGTGGCAGAAAAGTGGAGTAGGTAAAGTGGTTGTGTGTTGTCTTGTCTACTTAAGAGGCATGGCTATCACTCTCACCGTGAAATGACGCTTTTGCCCTTCCCCTTTTTGCCTTGGCTGGTTATGGCACTATAGACTTTTTGGTCCAATGACAGCCCTATACTATGGTGCTCTTCTACTGCGGTAGGTAAATCGGTAAAAGGTAAGAATAGAATTTCCTACCGAATGATGAAAACCCATAACACGAAATGGTGCCGATCACCCCTGGGCGGTCTGGGAACCTCTGAGAGCGCTACTTTTATGCGGCTTTCTAGATGGCGCCAACCGTTCCTGGGGGGTATGGGAACCTCTGCGAGCGTTACTTATTCGACATTCTAAAAGCTGATTGGTCTGACGGCAAAAACCGCCCTTTCCTTCCTTAATTCTCTCTTTTGCAATTCAGTGGTATTACAACAAGCTTGAGCATCCAGATGCTGACGGGGGGTCCAACTGCTTCATATTGGACTGGCTATCTAGGCTTTCACCTAGGCCATTGAGGGTTTCATGTTTTGTTGTCCTCTGCTTATGATGGATGTCACTTTCCTCACAGGGTGTTACAAGGGAACCATTTTCACCGTGGTGGCAGCCGACGCGAATGACCAACTTCTCCTAGTGGCATTTGCCATTGTGGAAAGCGAGAACACGTCCAGTTGGCTCTGGTTCCTAGTGAATGTGACGCAAGCGGTGGTTGGCGACTGACCTAACGTTTTATTGTCACGGATCACAATGTTGGGTTGATGGCCGAGCTGAACATCATGCAACACGGGACCAAACCCCCTCACCAGTGAAACCACGTGCGAACCCCATGGTGCATAAGGCATCTTGCATCTAACTTATTCACATGGTTCTGCAGCCAGGAAGTTATGAAGATGTTTAAGGCATTGTGTTTGCAAAATCAGAGGTGGAAGTTCGAATCCATCGGGACAGAGCTACAAAGGCGAACTAGGAGGGAGAGCAACCCCGCGGCACCATAAGTTTCTCTGAGTAGATTCATCGGCACGTTCCTAAATTACAAAAATGGTCCTTTCTCTATGACATGGATGGTGCGAGGTATGGGATTATGACGACCAATATGTCCAAAGTGTACAACAGCATCCTGAAAGGCATGCGATGCTTCCCTATCACCGCAATTGTGGAGGAGACATAGACTCGCACTGCAGGTTATTTCGTCAATAGAGTCACTGCAGCTAGGCATCAAATAGACGAAAGCAAGAAATAGTCTGAGAACATGCAGAGGCATATGGAGCTGAAGATGGAGAAAGCCCGATGTACGACATCCAGGTAAACGATGGCCTTCGGAGGAAGTACGAGATCAGGCTTCCGCAAAAATATGTTAACAGTCACGCCAGGGGTGAAATGAAGGCATGCATAACATAACTATGAGTGTGTCGGGAGGCATCATATAAAATTTCATAATATTTGGAGCTCGTTTGCTATATATGAAATCACGTACAAATATCAAAATTGTATGAATGTTTTAGCAACATTCACAATGGATAAAATTACCAGAAAATTACAATGTGAAGTACGTTGTGTCAGAAGACTGTACATAATTTTTTGTAATTTTTGGAGTGCATTTGATATATTTAAAAATTCAAACAAATACTAAATGAAAAAATTAGGGCAGGTAATTAAGTAGGCTAATCAGCCGGCTTAATCACCTGCCGCCCCCTACTAGACGGTAGGCAGGCCTGCCGTCCCCTCATCGGACGACAGCCTACCTGCCGTCTGCTGGCGGGGCCTCAGGCGCCTGCCGCTGGCGGCGTCGTCACATGTCATCTCGCGGACGCTGCTGCCCGCTCACCAGACGACAGAAGTGATATTTTTGTAAATATATTGTGCATACGGCTAGTTTTATAAATACAGTACGAAAACAGAGCTAAATCCGACTTTGTCTATAAAAATATAAAGTGATTTGTGGTATAAGCTAGAGTAATTTCTGTAGGTACGCACTTGGATTGAGCGGTGCACGAGTTAGAAGCGACCGGGCCATAGGTCGTTATAGGCTTCTAGGCCTTTAGGCTTTAGTTGCCAACCCAAATAGCACAGTACGCAATCATCTTCCTCTCGACAGATTTTCGTCTGTCTTCCATGGTCGCCGCTGCCGATCATTTCTTCTCCATCGTCGAGTGGCCGTCCAACCTCGCCCTATTTGTGGGTCCACCCCACGGCGTCTCGATGGCGTGGCGTGGCGTGCCAGACAGGCCGCGTACAGACGAGGCGGCGGCACAAGGGAGTCGCGTACGAGGTGGCGGCGCAGCGAATTGATCAGCTTGAAGAATGTTCTGGAGTTGGGTAAAGATTAGATTTAGGGAAAAATGGATAATACCATTTGAAAAAAAATTAGCTACAAGCAAAAAATCTATAATACCCTTAAAAAATTAATAACCAGATTTAATTTCTACTGTCATTTTTTACCTAGTAGTAGAATGTACTATAACAAATTTTAAAAATAAAGCTACAACATACACATCCATGCGAAATTCCTTCTGTACGAGAGGGGGAAACAAAGAGAAGAATAGGTGGTAGCTTATGCTAACTCTTCAAATCGTACCAAAATTCGATTTGTCTGAAAAAGGGGAAGCACAAAAACGCTTAACTAAAGAACAAAAAGGGCAGCTGTTCGAGGTGAACCCAGTTAATCGTTTGTCTCCAGTTATTTTTTGCTTAGCTTACTATAGGCTACCCATTCATAAACCAAATGCCCAGGAAAAGCAAAACTTCAGATATGTACAAGCCTACAAAGTGATCGAGTCATTTATCTCATACATTACAGTACAGTAATCCTATCATGTCATTCCAAAAGGATGGTAATGGGAAGGAGACTGGAAAAAAGAGAAGGAGAAAATCATCTCCGGGTTAAAGATTACCTGTCATGTCAGTGAAAAAAACTTGGTCTCAGGAGAGCTGGTGGACAAGGGTTGTCCATCGATCACCTGACTGCAACCAGATGATCACATGATTCTTCAGTTAACTTGGATCCTTGTTTGAGACGTTTAACATGGAACACAGAATTCTTCAGTTTGTTTTTTCAAGACCTCTCAAGTCGATCTCAAGCTGCATATCATGTTCATACAGCTGGAGCTTCTAGCTAGTTCGTAGTGCCTTGTAGTTCACACAATCTTTAGAAAGCCCATGGCGATATGGAGCTACTTATTGTGTCCAAAAATACTGAACTGCTTTTATGCTCATCTTCGTACCCAGAGGCAAATTAAATAACGTACTGCATGTGTACTGGACAACAAATAAATAAGAAACTGCAGTGACAGAAATGGAGAGTAAGTACCTAAGCTGGTTTGCAATGGCAGCTAGCAACCCACCCGCCATGCATCCTAAGCTGCTCATGGCCGCTCGCCGCGGCGATACCCAGCGGCTAAAGGATCTTCTGGACGAGGAAAGCGCGGCGGCGCGGCCCGATTTCGTCGTTCGAGTTGAAAGGTCAGCACCTTCTCCAGCACTGCTCCTGGAGGGAGTCACCGTCGAGGGGGACTATGCGCTCTGCGCTCCATGTAGTCAAGTCATGGGCGGATCTGGCATTGTTCAAGGTTATTTAGCTGAACGTCTAATTTTTTTTATAAAATACCAAATATATAATAGATATATTAGATATATATACTATTAGTTATGTTAAAACTATATTTTATGTCTGCAAATAAATTCAGTCCATACTCCTCATATCTCGTGCGCAGCCTATGTAATACATTAGCCCCATTTTTCTTTCCACCTTAACCCTTCTCATGCCCAAAGAAGTAAAGATATAAACAAAATCCTAACGTTTATTCTATTTCTTATCTTGTGGCTGTCTGTGTGGGAGACAGTTTCGGCCTTCGAGTGGTGAGCGGGCGGAGGTGCAGACTAGAGGCGAGTGACGACCGGCGGACGTGGAAGTGGTGCCATGATGTGACGACAATCATAAGTGAGGCAGCGCGTGGTGCAAGGTGAGCGTGTGGCAGCGCGAGCGAGCAGAGAGATGTCGCGGGCAAGCGGGCAATGGCACAATGAACACGGAGGTAGGGAGCGGGCGACAGGAAGGGAGTAGCGCGGTAGCCGGGAGGGAGCATAGCATTAGGAAGTGAGTAGCACCTCACTTATTATCATCGTCCTCTCTTCAGATCTAAGTATGCTCTACCCCACTCTACTTATTTTTTTTTTGGTCTGTTTTGCTCCATGGAAGGAATAAAAAAGGCAAAATCAACAAGATATACAACTCTCATTTATCTCTATAATTTATTGTTTAATTCATATAATTATGCTCGTCTTATGTCGCACATTTCTTCATAAGAAAACATTAATTTCTGTAATTTATGTATATTTATTATATCTACATACATGTATCGTTGTATCGGTGTTTTTAAGGGGGGACGGTGCGCTGCGGTATCAACGTATTTAAACAATCCAAAATCTGAACACATATTCTAAAAATTCTGGATCCGCCGTCAAGTTCATTTGCATCCCTTGCCCATCCGTCAGAAGCACTTTCTAAGGTCACTGTTTTTCGTGTTGTCAAGTTCATTCGCATCCCTTGTTACTGCCTTCGCATTGGGTACGTACACGGTGCTGGCCCCGGTTGCTCATAAGACTGCCGTTGCAATGTAACTTTCTTATTTGAAAGTGTTGATTCTGTTTCTCTTGTGCCTGTAACTTTCTTTTTTGAGACTTATTCTTTTGCCTCTGTTCTCGTATGTTGTCCAATGTATATATGCACTTTATGGAAAAACTTATAAAGAATGTGTTCATTTTCACGTATAATCAGGCCCGGCCCTGGGGGGGCGAGCGGGCCGGCCGCCCTGGGCCCCCAAAACCCAGGGGCCCCCTATACTGTATATGCATGCGTATACGTAGCACGCGCCGATGCCCAGTCGCCCAGGACACAGCTCGTGCGGAGAGCAGCCGCATGCGGGGGCGCGTCCGTGCGGGTGAAAGATCAAGCTCCGGTTAAGTTGGTTTTGGTGTTAATGACAAATATGATTAATGTGATCTTAATGATAACATCATATATCATTATGTTGTTTTGGTGATATTGACTAATGCATATATGAGACTAATATGTTTGTTTAAGTCCATTTTTGTTTAGTCTCATTTGGATGGAAAGGTGAAATCAAAGAGGTATGCATTTGATGTCAATGACAAAAATCATAATGTGATTCTAATGATAATATCATATACCATTATGTTGTTTTGGTGATATTGACTAATGCATATATGAGACTAACATGTTTGTTTAAGTCTATTTATGTTTAGTCTCATTTGGATGGAAAGATGAAATCAAAAAGGTATGCATTCGAAATCATTCTCTCATATATTAGTGCATTCCTTAGATCCAAAATATAGATAGAACTCCACTAATTGTTCAAAATAAATATGTGCATATGTATTCAATATACTCTTTTGTATGCACACATTTAGGGGGAGCTCTCTATATTGTTTAGAGTTTCATGAGTAATGATCTATGCTTGTCTCAATATGCATATTTGGGATCTTTACTTTGAAATATATTGTTGGGTATATTTATAGCTTGTGTAGTTAATATATATACCCATGTGAGATCGGGTTGTCAACTAACTCCACCATTATGTGTTAATGGTTGAATAGTAAATGACAACCGGATAAGTAAGTCTTGTGCTTATCTTAGAGTATACAATTTGTTGTGTACAAGGTGTATACTTGCAAATCAACTTTTAATATCTCATGATTTATTGAGATTGTCATGAATTACCAAAAAGGGAAGATTGTTGAATCTTGTCCCTCCACTTTGTGTTATTGGTAAAGTTTGGTAATTGATGACAATTGTTTTGTGGACTAACGGTTTCCATGAGTTGGATGATAGGTTAGGTTCCACAAACAAAGATGACTTGGGATGACTTCATGTGTTGAAGGTCATCAAATCAAGATGCGAAGAAGATAGCTTCATGTGTTGAAGACTATCAAGATGAAGATGGCTTCAGGTGTTGAAGGCCGTCATGAAGAAGATGCTTCATGAGTTGATGCATGAAGGTGATCATGTGTTGATCAAGTAAAGACCATCATGTGTTGATGGAGTTGATGAGAAGAATGCATTATGTGTTAATGCTTATCGAGATGATGACCCAAGGCAAAGGTATGACTAGCTAGGGCTAAGGATGTGTTCCTAGTCTTTTACCGGTCTTGGTGTTTGGTTGGAAGACCGGATTACTAGTATATGTTGCCGTACTATTAAGAGGGGTCATGTCTAGTAGTTTGAGTCTCATCATGTGTTGATAGCTCAACCTCACCTCGTCTAGCTCATTGCGACATGAGGCTTACATTTGCGAATGTGTTTTGCAAATGGTTGAAGCTCATGTGTTGATTCTTTGTGACATAGGACTATGCATTGCAAATGTGTTTTGCAAGTGCTTGAAGTCCATGTTTCTATTCTTTGTAATATGAGGCTTAGATTTGCAAATGTGTTTTGCAAATGGTTGTGGCTCATATTTAATCTTTGCGTCATGATTTCAAAAGTATGCAAATGTGTTTTGCAACTTGTTGGAAATCATGTGTGATCCTTGTGTGCATGATATCGTAGTTTGCGAATGTGTTTTGCAAAATCTGTTGAGATATCTGCATTGCTCAGAACATCGAAAGTACCGGCTTTATGGAAGCGGTACTACCGGCGAGCGGAAGTACCGGCATGCGTTGTGCGGTACTACCGGCTCCCGGAAGTTCCGAGTCCCGAGCGGAACCTTTTTTCCAGAGAGCGCCAAGTTTGGGCTCGACTTGAGCGGAAGTACCGCGCCGACTTTGCGGTACTACCGGCGAGCGGTACTACCGGCAAAATGAACGGCGGTACTACCGCGCCGACTGTGTAACGGCTAGTTCAGAAGCTCTGACATAGCCGTTACAGCCGTCAGAAGTTTTGGGAGCGGTACTACCGGCCGTTGGCGGCGGTGAGTCCGCTCGTCTCCGAATTTTTCAGACTTTGCTCCAACGGCTAGTTTTATGGTGTGGGGTATTTATACCCCCTTGAGGCCGGTTGGAGATGTTGCTGGAGTATTCATTTGTGAACCCTTGAGCTAGTTTGAGGTTCTCCACTCTATTGTGCATGTGTTGCACTTTGTGAGAAGGGAGAAGAGGACTAGAGTGCATGTGTTGCCTCTAGGTGAGGACTTTGTGTCCAGCGAGCTTGTGCATCCGTTGCACGTGGTGAGAGTCAAGCGAAGAACTTGGCTTATTACTCTTGGAGTTTACCGACTCCTAGACGGCGCTGGAGGCGTCGTGCGCGGTGATCTTCTCAACGAAGGTTGTGAGAAGGCCCGGCAAAGTTGTGAAGGTTGGAGCTCACCTACCCGGAGCGGGAAAGAGCTACCACTAGTGGATTGAGGTGTTTCGGCTTAATGTGTGGAGCCGGTCCGATTTGTTCGGGCTAACCTCAACGTGGATTAGGGGAGAGCGGTAACTCTCCGAACACCACGGTAAAAAGAGACCGTGTCAAATTGTGGTTTGTTTCCTTATTCCTTATTTACATTCAAGCAATTTATATTCATAGAATTAAACTGATTGCTTGTATACCTAGGATTGCAAACCATTGACCTATGCTAGAATTATTAGTGCACTTAGGCGAATTCTCTTGTTGTATTGGCTATTTGAGCGAAACCATTTGATTTACTCTTCCGCATTATATACTTGGTTTAGGCAAATAGAAAATGTCTTGAATTGCTAGTATCATTTTGTAGAGAATTTTTAAGACCGCCTATTCACCCCCCTCTAGTCGGCCACCTCGATCTTACAAGTGGTATCAGAGTTTGGTCTCTCATATATTAGACTTAACCGTCTAGAGAGTAAAGGATGGCGACTAATGGGTTTGTGCACCTAGATGAACCACCTCACTTTAATGGCCAAAATTATGAAAATTGGAAAATCCGCATGATTTGTTATTTTAAGGCCATGAGCCTAAATATATGGCGGATTGTAGATGTGAGCTTTTCTCCTCCAAAGGATTCTCATGTTCCAACAATTGAGGATGAGAAATGCTCACATCTCAACGCTCAAGCAACTAACGCTTTATTTAGTGCCTTGAGTGTAGAGGTGTTCAACAAAGTATGCAATCTCGAAAATGCTCATGATATGTGGATGAAAATTCAAGAAGAATATGAAGCATCCACCTCATCCGATGAGGATTGCATACAAGAGTGGATGTCGGGAGAAGAATGTTCAACCTCTAGCTCCGACGATGAAGAATCCACCGTTCCCTCCACATCAACTCAATGCTTCATGGCAAAAGGTAACAAAAAGGTAAAATTTGATGACAATGATGACGCACCTTCTTATGATGAGTTGATGGACATGTTAGAAGAATTAAATGAATTCCTTGGGAAAGAAAGAGCTAGATTTAAAACTTTGAAGAATAATTATGTTTCTCTTCAAATTGATTATAACAAGCTAAAGGAAGAACATGAAATTCTCCTTCTCAAGGAATATTCTAAGCCTAGTGTGGATATAGGTATAACTTGTGATTTAATAGATGATTTGCCTTGTATAAGTTGTACTTCTTGCAACTCATCTAAAATTGATATATCCACCTCATGTGAGGATTTACTAGATGATGTGCCCGTTATAGCTCCTAGCTCTAGCAAGTCATCTAAAATTAATGTATCTACCTCATGTGAAGATTTGCTAGAAATTCCTTGTTGCTCAAAAATAGATGCTACTAACTCCTCTATGCATATTGAGACTAATCTTGTAGAGGAAAACAATGAGCTCAAGGCCCAAGTCACAATGTTGAGAAAAGACTTGGAAAAGAGTTATAAAGGAAAGGCCTCTCTTGACAAAATTTTAGGAAGTCAAAAAGTGTCAAATGACAAGAGAGGTATAGGTTTCATCTCCAAGAAGGAAAATAGCAAAACAAGGCACAATGCAAGACACACGAAGAAAGTCAAGTGCCATTGTTGCAATGAGATGGGTCACTTCGCCTCTAAGTGCCCCAACAAGGTGGAAAACAAGATAAATCCATCAAAGAAGAGGCAAACCGGCAATAAGCAAGACAAGAAGATTATAAGGGCGAATAATTGCCGTACTTGCTACAATTGCCGGGAAAAGGGACATCTTAGTAAGGATTGTCCCAAAGGTATCATTCCTAAGCCATATTTATTCAATGAACATTATTTGCTTAGGAAAGATAAGAATAGCAATGTGGTTGCTAAGAATGTTAGTTCACAAAAATTAAATGTTAGGGCCATTTGGGTGCCCAAATCTCTTGTAACTAACATTCATGGACCCAACCAAGTTTTGGGTACCAAAATGTGCTTAAAAGCTTAATAGGTACTTGGAGAGGCATTGGAGGCTTGGCTCATTCATGAAGAGGTGAATTCCACCATATGCACAATGAAAGCCAAGCTTGAGGATGATCATAGCACATTATAAACCAATGCCATCTCGGTAACAAGTATTTACATTTGATGTATTTAGCCCCTAGCCTTGTGTAGGTTGCATTTCATGAAAATCATTTAAAAAGGGGTGTTCTTGCTCTTGTGCTTAAATTTCTTTATTGCAAAACTTGAGCAAGATGTAGTGGCACATTAAGGGGGAGTGCTAAATCATATCCATGTATACCACATCCCTAAGTGTGCCCATATTAATTAAGTGCTAGTAATTGCTTTTTAAAATTGAGCCATTTAGCCAAAAGTCAAAATCTTGAAATAATAAATATATCTTTGAAAAACTAGTTGAAATATATATATATATAAATGCATTTCAAAGGTTTTATAAAGGTTTGGCTTTAGAAAAACTTATTTCAAGTAAAATTGAGTTTGCAACCCAAAACTATCAATCCAGTATCTTGTTTTGGCTTTAAACTCAAAAATTTGCTAAAATCAATTCTAAAAGGAATTTAAAAATGTGTTCAATACCAAAAACCTAGAGTTGGCTATTTCAAACATTATTGGTATTCAAAAGTTTTCCAAAAAGCCAACTAATCAAAAGTTATTTGGTTTTGAAACTCATCCAAAATATTGAGTTGACCTATGTGGTCACAATCTAGCACTTAAGTGAGTTTTGCCATTTGAGCTTAATCTATTGACATATATTAGCTCACAAGGGTATTTACAACTCATACATGAAATTGAATGTTTACAAATACCCCCCAATGCTCATTTTTGCTTTCTTGTGAAAATTATTGAAAATGAGTTTGTTTTAAAAAATTGAAAGCCTAATTTGTAAAAACTAAATTGAAAAAGTTTTTAATCTTGGTAAATAGTTGGAAATGCTCCACAAGTAGTTTTCTTGTCTCTGTGTGAAAGACTTTGGAGCAATGTACAACAAAATATTTTTTCAATCCCTGAAAAATCTTCCTTCTTCTGGCTGCTCCCAGAAATATCGGAACTTCCGTTCCCGGCTGCGGAACTTCCGTCGGCCGGAACTTCCGCTCGACCGAGCGGAACTTCCGCTTGAGTCTGGAGCTTCGGAAGTCCGCCCGACCCGTGGGGCCTCTTTTCTCTCTCTCTCTCTCTCCGAGCGGAAGCTCCGTCCTCTCCCTCCGCTCGTGCCCGTGCTCGGCTCCCTCCTGTGTCTCTCTCTCTCCCCTATCAAAAATCCTCCAAAAACCGCCCCTCCGTTCTCCAAATCCTTCGCGCTTTTCTTCAATCTTTCGTGCTTTTAT
The DNA here is from genome assembly GCA_036346245.1 of Bonia amplexicaulis. NCBI lineage: Eukaryota > Viridiplantae > Streptophyta > Magnoliopsida > Poales > Poaceae > Bonia > Bonia amplexicaulis. Next base: position 8,103,492 of record CM070759.1, on the reverse strand, counting down.
CCTTGCAAAGGGATCAACTCCTCCATTCCTCCAGGTAATCCGGATCGAATCCCTCCTCTTCCTCTCATTTTTGAACCGTAGGTCATTTCGGTTAAATCTCAAATCCGAATGATTTCTTGCGGTAGATTTGGGGGTAAATGGTTATTTTTGGTGTCTTGTGATGTTTACACATCCATTCTATGGAATCAATCCAAGAAAAACACCGAAAATCTGCACGCATTGCCAAACCCTAAATCGGCCAGGGAGAGCGGAACTACCGCTCGACAGAGCGGAACTACCGCTCGGCGGTACTCCCGGATGTTGTGCGGCGGTACTTCTGCTCCTCTGGTAAAAACAGTAAGTTTTATTCAAGTTCAAATATTCTTTGATCTATTCTTCCTTGACTCCTATTGTTCCTCCTTGTTCTTAGATGGCTAGAACAAGGATTGGCGGGAGAAGGGCGCACTCCCCTCCTTCTAATACCTCCGAAGGTGCTTCTGAAGCAAGGGATGACAGAGGCAAGGGCATTGCTTCAGGGTCAGACACCGAAACTGAGCAGCAAGTCAGTTCTCCTATGGAAGAATCTGATGAGGATTTGGGTGAAAGGGAGGAAGCACAAGTTGATCTAAAGAAAATCCCTGCAGATGAATATGCCAGGATAAGGCATAGAAGTCAGTTCTTGCTGCCATGCAGCTCCACCAATCCCAGATTCCACACTCAGTTTCAGGAGCAGGTCTATGAGCAGCTATACAAGACTAGATCATTTGCTGATCACAAGTTTGTGGATTGGGATCATCTGGGCTCTATTGCCAAATATGATGGAGCATATGGCATGTTTCGGAGAGCTGGTTTGCACCATTTGGTGGCTCTGAGGACAGACTATAATGAGGACATCATTAGGCAGTTCTATGCCACTGTCTACATCTCGCCGAACTTTCAAAGATATAGCTCGGATGATGTGGAATCACCAGCCAGGCTACCGTGCATGATTTTGAGTTGGCTTTGGGGACTGAGTCTAGTGCCTATGAGAGAGTGTATGACAGGCTTGCACTTGAGCTTTCGCTATTTCTCAAGATATGATCGTGGCTCAAGATTCATTCCAGGTAAGCTAGTTGGCTCGAGTCCCTTCCCACCGATCAATGAATCATCAACCACACCATTCTTCCCAAGAGTGGGAATTATGATGCTATTCGCGCCATGCATGGAACCTTATTGAGTATGTTATGGAAGGTCGCAAATTTGATGTGGTGGATCCGATTATCGTGAGATAGTCGCTTCTAAGAATGACAGATCGAGCGGATTAACTATGCACCTTTCATTATGGCATTGATCCCGAGGAAGACCGAGTACGAGGAGGCATGGACACTGCTCACGGGCATATAAGCCTGCACTGATCCTCCTATCCCTGCTGCAGCTCGCTCTCAGTCTTCACGTCCAGCAGCTCCTTCAGCGGCTCCAGCAGCTCCTTCTTCTTCAGTTCCTGCAGCTCCTTCCTCTCCAGCTCCAGCAGCTCCTCCGGCAGTTGATGAGCAGTTCTCCCTCGCCAGGATCTACTCTGCCATTCTTCAGGTCCGAGACTCACAGATTGAGGGGTTTGCCTCCCTTTCCTCTCGCATGGACTCTATTGACGGGAGACTAGCCTCTTTGGATGGATGAGTTGCAGCCATCGAGCAGACTTTCACTCAGCCTCCTTCGCCTCTTCACTACTCTCGCCGCCGCCGTCGTGTTCCCTCTCCTTCGGCGCCTCAGGAGTAGCCTCTTTTAGCATTTGTTGCTAAAGGCGAAGAAATTGAGTAGATGGGCTAAAAGTCTTATTATTTTATATATCTTTTGGATGTAATGAACTCTATCTTGCTTTTGGATTGAATGGATGTAATGACTTATGTTGAATGCTATGTTTGGCCTATGCTTAGATAAATCTAAATTGCTTGCATATTGTGTCAAAATTTGCTTCCTCATAAGTTTGTAATGCATTGAGCTGATTTGTGATTTTCACATCTTTAAATGTGCTCATAATCTGAGGTAGATGCAATTATGACTTTTGATCCTCAGACATGAAGCTATACTGACAAATTTTCTCAGATTTATTAGATATTTGTAAGTCAGTTTTTCAGGAAGCTTTTGAAGGCCACTTGGAATGCAAAATCAGGAAATGATCCATATTTTACAAGTGCCTTTCATATACATGGTATCAAGCTCCTCATGCTCTAAATTGATATTAAATCCCTCCAAATGTAATAATCAATGCTATTTGTGTTTAATTAACTCTTTTTGGTGGTTAATGCCAAATGGGGGAGAAATTTGAGATAATAGCTTTATTAATAAAGGGGGAGATCAAGTACATGGGGAAGATCAAGTTAATATTGTTATAATGCCAAATAGGTAAGAAATAATAGAAATGCTATTTGCTAACAGGGGAATTATAATAATGTGTTTTATCAAGGTGAAGTTACTTGAATTTAAAATTTTAATGATTATATGTTGATTAATGCTTTCACCTTCTCTCACGTGCTTATTTCATATCATTTGGTCATATTCACCAATGTGCTATTATCATAAATGAATTTGTCATCAATCACCAAAAAGGGGGAGATTGAAAGATCAAGCTCCGGTTAAGTGTGTTTTGGTGTTAATGACAAATATGATTAATGTGATCTTAATGATAATATCATATACCATTATGTTGTTTTGGTGATATTGACTAATGCATATATGAGACTAATATGTTTGTTTAAGTCCATTTATGTTTAGTCTCATTTGGATGGAAAGGTGAAATCAAAGAGGTATGCATTTGATGTCAATGACAAAAATCATAATGTGATTCTAATGATAATATCATATACCATTATGTTGTTTTGGTGATATTGACTAATGCATATATGAGACTAACATGTTTGTTTAAGTCTATTTATGTTTAGTCTCATTTGGATGGAAAGATGAAATCAAAAAGGTATGCATTCGAAATCATTCTCTCATATATTAGTGCATTCCTTAGATCCAAAATATAGATAGAACTCCACTAATTGTTCAAAATAAATATGTGCATATGTATTCAATATACTCTTTTGTATGCACACATTTAGGGGGAGCTCTCTATATTGTTTAGAGTTTCATGAGTAATGATCTATGCTTGTCTCAATATGCATATTTGGGATCTTTACTTTGAAATATATTGTTGGGTATATTTATAGCTTGTGTAGTTAATATATATACCCTTGTGAGATCGGGTTGTCAACTAACTCCACCATTATGTGTTAATGGTTGAATAGTAAATGACAACCGGATAAGTAAGCCTTGTGCTTATCTTAGAGTATACAATTTGTTGTGTACAAGGTGTATACTTGCAAATCAACTTTTAATATCTCATGATTTATTGAGATTGTCATGAATTACCAAAAAGGGAAGATTGTTGAATCTTGTCCCTCCACTTTGTGTTATTGGTAAAGTTTGGTAATTGATGATAATTATTTTGTGGACTAACGGTTTTCATGAGTTGGATGATAGGTTAGGTTCCACAAACAAAGATGACTTGGGATGACTTCATGTGTTGAAGGTCATCAAATCAAGATGCGAAGAAGATAGCTTCATGTGTTGAAGGCTATCAAGATGAAGATGGCTTCAGGTGTTGAAGGCCGTCATGAAGAAGATGCTTCATGAGTTGATGCATGAAGGTGATCATGTGTTGATCAAGTAAAGACCATCATGTGTTGATGGAGTTGATGAGAAGAATGCATTATGTGTTAATGCTTATCGAGATGATGACCCAAGGCAAAGGTATGACTAGCTAGGGCTAAGGATGTGTTCCTAGTCTTTTACCGGTCTTGGTGTTTGGTTGGAAGACCGGATTGCTAGTATATGTTGCCGTACTATTAAGAGGGGTCATGTCTAGTAGTTTGAGTCTCATCATGTGTTGATAGCTCAACCTCACCTCGTCTAGCTCATTGCGACATAAGGCTTGCATTTGCGAATGTGTTTTGCAAATGGTTGAAGCTCATGTGTTGATTCTTTGTGACATAGGACTATGCATTGCAAATGTATTTTGCAAGTGCTTGAAGTCCATGTTTCTATTCTTTGTAATATGAGGCTTAGATTTGCAAATGTGTTTTGCAAATGGTTGTGGCTCATATTTAATCTTTGCGTCATGATTTCAAAAGTATGCAAATGTGTTTTGCAACTTGTTGGAAATCATGTGTGATCCTTGTGTGCATGATATCGTAGTTTGCGAATGTGTTTTGCAAAATCTGTTGAGATATCTGCATTGCTCAGAACATCGGAAGGACCGGCTTTATGGAAGCGGTACTACCGGCGAGCGGAAGTACCGGCATGCGTTGTGCGGTACTACCGGCTCCCGGAAGTTCCGAGTCCCGAGCGGAACCTTTTTTCCAGAGAGCGCCAAGTTTGGGCTCGACTTGAGCGGAAGTACCGCGCCGACTTTGCGGTACTACCGGCGAGCGGTACTACCGGCAAAATGAACGGCGGTACTACCGCGCCGACTGTGTAACGGCTAGTTCAGAAGCTCTGACATAGCCGTTACAGCGCGTCAGAAGTGGAGCGGTACTACCGGCCGTTGGCCGGCGGTAGTTCCGCTCGTCCTGAATTTTTCAGGACTTTGCTCCAACGGCTAGTTTTTTGGTGTGGGGTATTTATACCCCCTTGAGGCCGGTTGGAGATGTTGCTGGAGCATTCATTTGTGAACCCTTGAGCTAGTTTGAGGTTCTCTACTCTATTGTGCATGTGTTGCACTTTGTGAGAAGGGAGAAGAGGACTAGAGTGCATGTGTTGCCTCTAGGTGAGGACTTTGTGTCCAGCGAGCTTGTGCATCTGTTGCACGTGGTGAGAGTCAAGCGAAGGACTTGGCTTATTACTCTTGGAGTTTACTGACCCCTAGACGGCGCTGGAGGCGTCGTGCGCGGTGATCTTCTCAACGAAGGTTGTGAGAAGGCCCGGCAAAGTTGTGAAGGTTGGAGCTCACCTACCCGCAGCGGGAAAGAGCTACCACTAGTGGATTGAGGTGTTTCGGCTTAATGTGTGGAGCCGGTCCGATTTGTTCGGGCTAACCTCAACGTGGATTAGGGGAGAGCGGTAACTCTCCGAACACCACGGTAAAAAGAGACCGTGTCAAATTGTGGTTTGTTTCCTTGTTCCTTATTTACATTCAAGCAATTTATATTCATAGAATTAAACTGATTGCTTGTATACCTAGGATTGCAAACCATTGACCTATGCTAGAATTATTAGTGCACTTAGGCGAATTCTCTTGTTGTATTGGCTATTTGAGCTAAACCATTTGATTTACTCTTCCGCATTATATACTTGGTTTAGGCAAATAGAAAATGTCTTGAATTGCTAGTATCATTTTGTAGAGAATTTTTAAGACCGCCTATTCACCCCCCTCTAGTCGGCCACCTCGATCTTACAAGTGGTATCAGAGCTTGGTCACTCATATATTAGACTTAACCGTCTAGAGAGTAAAGGATGGCGACTAATGGGTTTGTGCACCTAGATGAACCACCTCACTTTAATGGCCAAAATTATGAAAATTGGAAAATCCGCATGATTTGTTATTTTAAGGCCATGAGCCTAAATATATGGCGGATTGTAGATGTGAGCTTTTCTCCTCCAAAGGATTCTCATGTTCCAACAATTGAGGATGAGAAATGCTCACATCTCAACGCTCAAGCAACTAACGCTTTATTTAGTGCCTTGAGTGTAGAGGTGTTCAACAAAGTATGCAATCTCGAAAATGCTCATGATATGTGGATGAAAATTCAAGAAGAATATGAAGCATCCACCTCATCCGATGAGGATTGCATACAAGAGTGGATGTCGGGAGAAGAATGTTCAACCTCTAGCTCCGACGATGAAGAATCCACCGTTCCCTCCACATCAACTCAATGCTTCATGGCAAAAGGTAACAAAAAGGTAAAATTTGATGACAATGATGACGCACCTTCTTATGATGAGTTGATGGACATGTTAGAAGAATTAAATGAATTCCTTGGGAAAGAAAGAGCTAGATTTAAAACTTTGAAGAATAATTATGTTTCTCTTCAAATTGATTATAACAAGCTAAAGGAAGAACATGAAATTCTCCTTCTCAAGGAATATTCTAAGCCTAGTGTGGATATAGGTATAACTTGTGATTTAATAGATGATTTGCCTTGTATAAGTTGTACTTCTTGCAACTCATCTAAAATTGATATATCCACCTCATGTGAGGATTTACTAGATGATGTGCCCGTTATAGCTCCTAGCTCTAGCAAGTCATCTAAAATTAATGTATCTACCTCATGTGAAGATTTGCTAGAAATTCCTTGTTGCTCAAAAATAGATGCTACTAACTCCTCTATGCATATTGAGACTAATCTTGTAGAGGAAAACAATGAGCTCAAGGCCCAAGTCACAATGTTGAGAAAAGACTTGGAAAAGAGTTATAAAGGAAAGGCCTCTCTTGACAAAATTTTAGGAAGTCAAAAAGTGTCAAATGACAAGAGAGGTATAGGTTTCATCTCCAAGAAGGAAAATAGCAAAACAAGGCACAATGCAAGACACACGAAGAAAGTCAAGTGCCATTGTTGCAATGAGATGGGTCACTTCGCCTCTAAGTGCCCCAACAAGGTGGAAAACAAGATAAATCCATCAAAGAAGAGGCAAACCGGCAATAAGCAAGACAAGAAGATTATAAGGGCGAATAATTGCCGTACTTGCTACAATTGTCGGAAAAGGGACATCTTAGTAAGGATTGTCCCAAAGGTATCATTCCTAAGCCATATTTATTCAATGAACATTATTTGCTTAGGAAAGATAAGAATAGCAATGTGGTTGCTAAGAATGTTAGTTCACAAAAATTAAATGTTAGGGCCATTTGGGTGCCCAAATCTCTTGTAACTAACATTCATGGACCCAACCAAGTTTTGGGTACCAAAATGTGCTTAAAAGCTTAATAGGTACTTGGAGAGGCATTGGAGGCTTGGCTCATTCATGAAGAGGTGAATTCCACCATATGCACATTAGAAGCCAAGCTTGAGGATGACCATAGCACATTATGAACCAATGCCGTCTCAGTAACAAGTATCTACATTTGATGTATTTAGCCCTTAGCCTTATGTAGGTTGCATTTCATGAAAATCATTTAAAAGGGGTGTCCTTGCTCTTTTGTGTTTAAAGTTCTTTATTGTAAATTATGAGCAAGATGTAGTGGCACATCATATTCATGTATATCACATCCCTAAGTGTGCCCATATTAATTAAGTGCTAGTATTCCTTTTCAAAATTGAGTCATTTAGCCAAAAGTCAAATTTTGAAATAATAAATATATCTTTGAAAAACTAGTTGAAATATATATATATATAAATGCATTTCAAAGGTTTTATAAAGGTTTGGCTTTAGAAAACTTATTTCAAGTAAAATTGAGTTTGCAACCCAAAACTATCAATCCAAGATCTTGTTTTGGCTTTAAACTCAAAAATTTGCTAAAATCAATTCTAAAAGAAATTTAAAAATGTGTTCAATACCAAAAACCTAGAGTTGGCTATTTCAAACATTATTGGTATTCAAAAGTTTTCCAAAAAGCCAACCAATCAAAAGTTGTTTGGTTTTGAAACTCATCCAAAATATTGAGTTGACCTAAATGGTCACAATCTAGCACTTAAGTGAGTTTTGCCATTTGAGCTTAATCTATTGACATATATTAGCTCACAAGGGTATTTACAACTCATACATGAAATTGAATGTTTACAAATACCCCCCAATGCTCATTTTTGCTTTCTTGTGAAAATTATTGAAAATGAGTTTGTTTTAAAAAATTGAAAGCCTAATTTGTAAAAACTAAATTGAAAAAGTTTTTAATCTTGGTAAATAGTTGGAAATGCTCCACAAGTAGTTTTCTTGTCTCTGTGTGAAAGACTTTGGAGCAATGTACAACAAAATATTTTTTCAATCCCTGAAAAATCTTCCTTCTTGTGGCTCCCGAAATATCGGAACTTCCGTTCCTACCGCGAACTTCCGTCGTAGGAACTTCCGCTCGACCGAGCGGAACTTCCGCTTGAGTCTGGAGCTTCGGAAGTCCGCCCGACCCGTGGGGCCTCTTTTCTCTCTCTCTCTCTCCGAGCGGAAGCTCCGTCCTCTCCCTCCGCTCGTGCCCGTGCTCGGCTCCCTCCTGTGTCTCTCTCTCTCCCCTATCAAAAATCCTCCAAAAACCGCCCCTCCGTTCTCCAAATCCTTCGCGCTTTTCTTCAATCTTTCGTGCTTTTATCCTTGCAAAGGGATCAACTCCTCCATTCCTCCAGGTAATCCGGATCGAATCCCTCCTCTTCCTCTCATTTTTGAACCGTAGGTCATTTCGGTTAAATCTCAAATCCGAATGATTTCTTGCGGTAGATTTGGGGGTAAATGGTTATTTTTGGTGTCTTGTGATGTTTACACATCCATTCTATGGAATCAATCCAAGAAAAACACCGAAAATCTGCACGCATTGCCAAACCCTAAATCGGCCGGGGAGGCGGAACTACTGCGCTCGACAGAAGGAACTACCGCTCGGCGGTACTCCCGGATGTTGTGCGGCGGTACTTCTGCTCCTCTGGTAAAAACAGTAAGTTTTATTCAAGTTCAAATATTCTTTGATCTATTCTTCCTTGACTCCTATTGTTCCTCCTTGTTCTTAGATGGCTAGAACAAGGATTGGCGGGAGAAGGGCGCACTCCCCTCCTTCTAATACCTCCGAAGGTGCTTCTGAAGCAAGGGATGACAGAGGATTAGGGGAGAGCGGTAACTCTCCGAACACCACGGTAAAAAGAGACCATGTCAAATTGTGGTTTGTTTCCTTGTTCCTTATTTACATTCAAGCAATTTATATTCATAGAATTAAACTGATTGCTTGTATACCTAGGATTGCAAACCATTGACCTATGCTAGAATTATTAGTGCACTTAGGCGAATTCTCTTGTTGTATTGGCTATTTGAGCTAAACCATTTGATTTACTCTTCCACATTATATACTTGGTTTAGGCAAATAGAAAAGGTCTTGAATTGCTAGTATCATTTTGTAGAGAATTTTTAAGACCGCCTATTCACCCCCCTCTAGTCGGCCACCTCGATCTTACAGCGGGGTAGGGGCGCCGAAGACGCAGATCGCTTACACTTTCCGTCCGCGAATTGAACGTTTTGCGTCCCGCGGCACCACATCGCACGGCCGTGCGAGTGAGAAATTTTATAGCGTCACGGTTGCGAAACATGATTTCTGTAACAACCTAACTAAGCATGATTTTTGTAACTACCTAACCAATCACTTCCAGTATAAAGTACAAGGACCCATCACTTCTGAGAGAGTCTCACAAGCGAATTGAAAAGCAGCACGTGACAAAAAACTGTAGCAGCACTGTAGATTGTACAAAAAACTAATTTTTAATATGTGCTACAGCGCCCCGTTGTACGAAAAATAATTTTTAATAATTACTTACTGACCGTAAGCCATGGTCATATACTGACTTGCAACCACGGTTTACGACCATAGCTTATGACCAGTAAACAACTATTAAAAATTATTTCACAAGCCGTGTCATGTGTTGCTTTCTGATTCGCTCGTGACACTCTCAGGAGTGGTGGGCCTTTCGTTTTACACGTGTCAATGATTGGTTAGGTCATTATACAAATCAGTTTAGTTAACATGCGAGTCCATGCATGGTTCTGGGTATCAGAGTTGCTTGTCACTGCAGACATTATTTCTCATTGTTATAGAGAAATAATGTTGAGCATGTTCTGAGCATTATGCTATTTACTATGCCTGTGACTGTGGCATCAGCTGAAAGAAGCTTTTCAAAGTTGAAATTGTTGAAGAATCATTTAAGGTCAACAATGTCTCAAGAGAGGTTAAACGGTTTGGCAACTTTATGTATTGAGAAGAAATTATTGGATGAGATTGATATCAATACCATCATCAATGACTTCGCATCTAGAAATGTCAGAAGAAATTTTTAAGGTAATATCTATAAACTCTATAATATGAATTTTTCTTTAATACATAACGTATTTTAAGTGTTTGTTGGTAAAATTAGATATATATATATATATATATATATATATATATATATATATATATATATATATATATATATATATATATATATATGTGTGTGTGTGTGTGTGTGTAGATTTATATTTAGATATTTATATTAGGGTCTCTATTCCTAGTTTCGCCCCGGGCCTCTAAAATCCCAGGGCCGGCCCTGCGTATAATCAATGCAAAAAATGCCTGCTGACCTAAGAGTTAGTACACATTTTCTGGACTAGACTTAGCGTTCAATTCCCACATACTACTTATTGGGAGGGTTATTTGCTGATTTTGTTTGGAGTATGATTCCGCAGTCTCTTGTGTTGGTAAAAACTTAAGTTAGTTGCAATGATAAGCGATTCATGGAAAACAAGTAGTTGAAATGAGGCGCAGTAGCGTGATGTAGTTGGCAGCATTTTCTTACTGGTGCCCGTTGTTAATGTTAGAGCAGCAATGGAATATAAGGATGTTCAAATTGTATTGCACAACCCTAAGGGGGGCAATATATATAGAGAATATATGAAAACCTTAGAACAACAGGGGAAATGACACTAACACCCTTAATACCCATCTCAAATACAAAGCATATGAAATAGCATTACATTTAGAAGGATTTACATTAAAATAGGGAAAAATCCAAAGTCCGAATCTTCAAGATGTCGCTATAGCGTGCAACTCTTAAAAAATTATGTTGAATACCAACCATCCGGAATCATGCAACAGCACAAAAAGCACAAAGTGTTAGGGCTGAGAATGTAGAGGTAAGCAGGAGCAAAATCGACCGTGGCAACACAATAAAGAGGATATGAAAGATGATACAAAGAGAGAGAGAGCTGTCAAATTAAGCCGAGAGCTGTCAAATTAAGCCGAAGAGAGAGATAAAAGCATAGCGGCACAGATCGAAGCCTAAAATGGCAACAGCGCAGAAGAGAAGCACGACGGCCTTAGAAACTCGGGGCGGCGGCTCAAAGAGAAGCGACGGTATCATAAAGACTTCTACGATCTGTAGTGGCTCAAAGAGAAGAGCGGTGGCTGCAGCTATACGAAAGAAAAGAGATAACCACGCTCATCCAATAGGATGGATCATGGCTAGCAAAGTAGTCGGTTGACTAACAAAAAATTTATGGAGGCTTTGACAAACTGAAAAAGAGATGCTACGGACTTAGATGGATGTAACAAAAGACTCAAAAATAACAGATTCTAGCAGCATATCACCAACACCAAAAAAATCTAGCACTCCACATTTCCAACCAGCACCTTAACAGTCCTTTGCCCCGGCAGTGAGAGGGTGTACAAGAACTTGAGCAACGGATCCATCTCTGTTCCTCCACACCACTCCCTTATCTATCCGAAACACAGGAGCCTTTTCCTTCTCTCCCCAAGCTATGGCAACCATAGAGGGAGTCGTCGTTCCTCGGTCGACGGCGAGCGAATGAGGAGACTGGTGACAGCCTGACAGGGGGATGAGGGGAAGGGAAGGAGGACCACGAGGGGGCCCATTAGACGGCAACAACAAGGGGAACGCGTGGGGAATCATGAGGGGAAGGCTTCGAGGGGCGAGACTGGTGACCAGGATACGATGATGGCAGGATCTGATGGTGGCCGGCTAGGATCCGACGAGGCCAGCGAGGAGGTCAAGTCGGTGGCTCCATGGGAGGAAGAGTAGGATGAAGCGAAGGAAAGCTAGGCCTAACAACACGAGGGGAGGGCTCAGGAAGACCTAGTGCTGACAACACGGTGAGGTCAGCGAGGTCGACGGATTCGATGGCGGTGGTCAAATCTAGGGCGGTGGTGGTCGGATCTGAGGCGACGCCAAGGAGGTAGCTGGATCTGGGTGGCTAAGGAGGCAGGCTGGATCCAGGTGACGGTGGTCGAATTTGATGCACGTCGAGGGAGGCGGTGGAGAAGGCCGGAAGGAAGCCTGACAGTGCGCATGGGCAGAGCGGGTGTAGACCCAAGCGCGAGTGGGTGGGCGAGGAGGCATGGGCAACGCAGCGGCCAGATCCAAGACGACAACACCTGGATTCGAGGAGGTGGCCGCCCTCAGGAGTGGAGACGCTCCTCCCAAGGGCAGCACAGCATAATAATGACCGGAGCTATGTATGAACCTAATGCTCTGATACCATGTTAATGTTAGGGTAGAAACGGAATGAAAGAATGTTCAATTGTATTGGACAGCTCTAAGAGGCAATATATAGAGAATATATGGCAACCCTATGGCAATAGGAAATGGCACCAATATCCTTGACACCTGTTTCAGTTTAGTAGGGTCCAGCCTAGTTAATACTCGCAGCCCAGTAGAGGCCCATTTTCCTTTCTATTGACATATTTGCAATTGATCTAATCTGTTTGAACTCAATTTCCTGGTCGCTAATATATCAATCGTAGCAATAAAAATATACACTAAAACTCCAACCACTGGTACACACGCAATACGCTAACACATGCACTTAGATGTTTCGCTATGTATCTTCTGCTATATACTGAGCTCGCTGCCTCGAATGCTTGAGCTGCAACATTCAGCTGGAAAGGAGACTCGGCCTGCGAAAAGAGAAGAATTGGATCTGAACCAACAAAGAGCAAAAGGAGCTGCAATGATGCGTGCGTCGTGTAGGGAGGGAATGGATTCCCAGCAACCAAATGTAGCTGCTTTTAAGGTGAGCCTTCTGTACATTGTGTACATGCTGTAAATTGTTGCCTATTTTGCCAATCAGCTTGTTAGCTGCAATTTCCCCATCATCAGGTAGGCATGGAACTCAGGCTTTAGGAATAATTATCTTATGTGCCCTTGAAATGTGCAGTGCCTGCAAGGCTGCAACGGTTAGGCCTTGCCAGGAAATTTGAGCTCGCCTTATATATATCGGCGTAAAAGATCACCCAGCGCGGCAATACAGACTTCAGTAACTGGAGGTCGATGGAAAAGAGTCAAAAGACACATCCCCTGAACGCTGCCCGGCAGCCGGCGAGAATTCGTGGACACGATTAGTGTTCAGTGTTCAATGGTCGAAGTTTAAATTTTACGCTGAAATAACTTTTAAAAAGAAAAGTTCAATCTGCATGATGCAGCTCGAAAGAAATTCGATTTATCCGAATAAGGAGAACGGACAAGAATCGGACCATCGGACCAACAGCAAAGAACAAAGTTTAAGCTGCATGATGCAATGATACGTGCGTGTCACTCTAATGGATTCCCAACCAAATTAAATGTAGCTGTTTTGTGGTGCCCTTCTTTACGTCTGAAATGAACGAAAATTTGAAAATTTATTTAATTTTTGGCTGAATTTGAATTCTTGCCAAATTCAGACAGTCTCCAAGCTATTCCGCTTTCCCTTTTGGTTTTTCCGTGTTCTCCTTGCGTTGGCACCAACTAGACAGCTGCCATCTCCCCTGTGCCATGCCGCCACCCGGCTTCTCGCCGTCCGCCACCACAGCCAACTCCCTTCGTCACGTTGCCGCGGCCGGTCATCAACATCGCATAGTGCACCGCCACCTCACCGACCGTGCCATTAAGGCTTGTCCCTTTGTTGCTCAGCCACATGTCGTGCCCTGCCACCATTGACCGTGCAACCGTCTAGTGCGAGTGCCCTCGGTTAGCGCGCACCACACCCATACCGTGTCTCATTAGCATGCCCATCGTGCCAGTGAGGCGTAGCACGCCCAATGCACTAGCGACATGCTAGCTCACTGACGCGTGTGCTATAAAGCTTCACCGACTAATCGTCACTATCAAGCCTCCCTTAGCTCCCAATTGCACTGTCGAGCCTCTCCTTCCCCAGCTCTAGCCACTAATCATCACTACCATCATGCCCTACATTGGTGAGACTCCAAACCCAATACTCTACCATAGCTAGCGAAAAGCCAATTCCTTGTAGCCTAAGCACCTCCTGGCCACCACAAACTAGAACCCGACCTCGCCGACCTCTTCCTCAGCTTTTGGTCCACTGGCGCTGTGTTTCGTCGTTGTCCAAACCGAGTCCCCATGGACAGCTCCACTCCAGCCAAACCAAACCCAATCACTTCTGCTCTTAGCTTCCTAGCTTGTCGTAGATGTTCAAAACACATAGCGCCTCATTGGAAGTCCACCCCGAGCTTCGCCGTGCCATGGAATTACTATGGTGAGCTCCTCTCACCGATAGCCAACTTTGGTGACCCTTAGCCCTTGCACAACCCAAAAATGGAATCCCTACACTTCCTTGGTACTAACCACACCGCCGCTCACCGTTGGCAATTACCGCCGAAAGCACATTTAAGCTCGTGTGCCGTGATCACCTGCTCAGCTGCCATGGTGCCAGATCAAGCCGAGCCAAAGCAAACTTAGGCCTGCTAGACCATTTGACTAGGCTGACCAAGTCAGCCCAAGGCCATAAACCAACCCAACCAGTCAATTGGGCGAAGCCCAATAGTGGTGGCCCATTATTGTTTCAGTCCAGCCCAACATTGTTTAGACCTAAGCCCATTATTGTTCAGCCTAAATAGTTAGTCTAGACCCATTACTGTTCATAAAATCTGACTCGTTAAGAATTGTACCAACCTATTACTATTCATCCAAAACTCGTATAGCATATTTATACCTATTTCGATCGTTTCCTGACTGACCCATTTTAACTCCATTCGACCCAACCAAGCTTAGTTTAAACTCTATCTACCTAAACTCACCTTCTTTTATATCTATTTATGGATGGCTTAGCCTCCTTATGGTTCACTTTGGCCTCGACGGCTTTTGCCTTAGCCGAAAGTTGCGTCACCTCGATGGCTTGGCCTCTGCATTGTCGATGATATCCTCCAACGAGATTGAGCTAATTCTTCTTCCCTGCCGAGGTTGAGCTAATTCTCCTTCCCCTTAGAGTTCGAGCTTGTAATGGTTGGATCGCTTAACATCTTGCCAAGCAAACAAATGCTCATGAGCTTCGTCCTAGCGCCAAGTTTTTTTGATAGGAGATGGTGACGTTCTTGCCTCTCCAAAGCAAAGTACCACTCGTGAGCTTCATCGTGAGCTCCGAGTTAATGTTCTCGCCTCCCTGAAGTGAACTTCTGCTCGTGAGCTCCCTCTTGAGCACCAAGTTTTTTTCGATAGGAGATGACGACATTCTTGCCTCCACAAAGCGAAGTGCCGCTCGTGTGTTTCATCACAAACACCAAGTTTTATTATAGGAGATGGCGACGTTGTTGCCTCTCCAAAGTGAAGTGCCACTTATGAGCTTTATCCTGAGTGCCAAGTTTTTTCTG
The DNA here is from genome assembly GCA_036346245.1 of Bonia amplexicaulis. Taxonomy (NCBI): domain Eukaryota; kingdom Viridiplantae; phylum Streptophyta; class Magnoliopsida; order Poales; family Poaceae; genus Bonia; species Bonia amplexicaulis. The sequence goes on along the minus strand of CM070759.1, from coordinate 8,088,239 downwards.
ATGGGAGATGACGATGTTCTTGCCTCCGCAAAGCAAAGTGCTGCTCATGAGTTTCATCCCAAGCACCAAGTTTTTTCCCATGGGAAATGGCGATGTTCTCGCTTCCCCAAAGCAAAGTGCCCAAGCACAAAGTTTTTTTGATGGGAGACATTGATGTTCTCTCCTCCCCAAGTGAAGTGCCGCTCTTGAGCTTCATCGTGAGTGCCAAGTTTTTTCTGATGGGAGACAGCGACATTCTCACCTCCCCAAAGCAAAGTGCCACTCATGAACTTCATCCTGAGTGCCAAATATTTTCGATGGGAGACAATGATGTTCTTGCCTTCCAAGTGGTGTGCCACTCATGAGCTTCATTCCAAGCACCAAGTTTTCTCCAATAGGGGATGGGGTAACATGATACCCCTAGTAAGAAGCTGTGGATAAGCTTTGTCTCAACATTAGGTAGGCAACAACAGTGCAAGCTTGTAAATGATAAGCAATCATAGTCCCTTAGCACCTTTGCTGAAGAACACCGTGCAGTCACTAGATGAAGCAAAGGTGCCTCGATGCCAAGCCACCTTGGTTAGTGTCTGAGCTATCATTCCTCATTCAAAAATGAGTCTCGAGTGCCAAGTTTTTAATGATAGAGGACACGTGCAGTCATCAAGGCTTGATGTCCACTATGCACCACAATCCCGACTCAGGTCGACTCCACCGCCGCTACTACTATTGGGCTTGACCAAGTAGGATCCACTCGCAACGGTCTTAGGCACCGCCTCAACTTCGACCCCACCAGGCATTGGGTGCAAGTCCAGGCTAGGGACAGTAGATCTAGCCACAATGTCATCGCATTCCCCATCCTCTAGGACGCCACTCCCCAGACCAAGTCCGTGCTTCACCAAAGACAAGGTCAGCATTCTCCTGAGAAGTTGGTTTGTTGTGCCCACTACCTCGGCCCTTCCAGAATGTCAGCAAAGTTTTTCAAGTGACTTGAGAGCAATGGCTTTACCCTGACATGGTTTGATCAGTCTTGATGGTTTCTCCTCAATCGAACTTCCTTAACTGTGGACTCTCTCTAGATCTACAGATAACCAAATCACCTCCTTCTATCGAGGGCCACACCCCGACTTGTGGAGGACCCCATGCCTCATAGTCAATACCTCGATGAGTTAGCTACTCAGGCTTTGATGAATCAGTCACCTTGCATTCGGGTGCATATATCCTTACCTCAAAGGCTGGCCCTTAGTGAGTCAAGAACTCACGAGGTCATACCTAAGGTGAGTTGAGTATTCGGTACTTCTGTGCACACCCACTTGTGCCATGGGCGACCCTTAGGGAGTTGGTTAGTAGGCACTTCGGCGTACATCACCTTGCTTCATAGGCAACTCGTCAATCCCTAGTACTTCGTGCCCCAGTGCACCCCTAGTCGTCGGGGTCATCCACTTAGCAAGGAGCAACACTCCATAATGGCTTCACTTCCGTATGATACAATTCGACATAATAGGCATTTCCTCAACCAAGCCCAGCCCAATCTATCGGCATCTCCTCGGTTATGTGCGGCCGGTGGATTGATTGCTTTACAGCAACAAGCGCTAGCACACCCCTCAATGTGGTGTGATTAGCCTTGAGGGCCCTCCCTCGACAGAGCATGGATTTGCGGTGGGCACTTCTTGCTTCATGGGCCACGCCTTTATAAGCTGAGTGCGTGGCACACCTCCAATTTCTAGCACCGTGCCTCACTGGGTCAAGTAGGCAACGGCCTAGCACATATGCCTTAACCTTTAAGGATGGTCTTCATCAGGCTAATCTTGAGTATGCTCACCGACCCCAAACATTTTGGTGTGTTAGCATGCATCGATCGATCACATCTCGAGATGTCATCTAACTTAGCATCACCAACCAAGCTTGCACATAGGGATGTGTATGCCCTAGTAGGATTCATGCACCTTAAAGCTCCATCACACCTCAGACTGAAGGTATATCCACACCCATCCCAATGAGTTCACATAATGACTCGATTACCCAAGGACTCCGCGCATCTTGAACCGGCAAGTTAGGCACTTATTTCTAGCATGTTCACATGGGTCAACCTTTTGCACCCCTGGGTTCTATCATCCTTCGGTGGCCATGTCTAAGCAAGTGTTGCTTGGCACTCTCGAACACCATGGGTCAAGGACTGACTTCATGAGGCACTTCTTTGGGCTAAGTCCCAACCCCGCGCCTCCAAGTGACTTTGACATCTAGGCAGTCGCGCTTGACTCCATAACTATTCATGACCCCGTGTCCTTCTATACAACAGTGAACTCCCTAATACAACTCAAAATAGACCGAGTAGAGCAATGACCCTTTGACGAACACTAAGCGAACCCAACTTGGAGGCATGGGCACAACCTATCCTTTAAGGTTTGCACAAGGACTAAGATATTTTAACATGTTGTTAGAATGCATTGTAGGCTATTAGTGGGATCATCAACCTAAGGCAGCGCGCTGAGCCCTTTTTGCATGTTGGTGTGTTGGCCTAGGCGGGTGGTTAACGACCACCCGGATCAGTGATGAGCTACTGTTGTGGGAGGGTCCTGCGCTACCTCAGGGCCACAACCATGTGGAAGCGATGGCACTCGTTGGAGGATCTATGCTGAGCTAAGTCCCCATGTCAACCCCAGGTGCCGACCCTAGAAGGGTCCAGGGCCAATCCTAGGTGAGGTACGTGAGCCCAACCCTGGAGGGGTCCAGGGCCAATCCTGGGCGTGGTACGCGAGGTCGACCTTGGAAGGTCGAGGGGCCAATCCGAGAGGGGTCTGGGCGCCAACCCCGAGCGAGGTACGCAAGACTGACCCTAGAGGAGTCCGAGCCAACCCCGGGAGACATACGCGAGGCCGACCCCAGAGGGGTCTGGGGCCAACTCCAGGCGAGGTCCACAAGGTCGACCCTGGAAGGGTCTAGGCCTAACCCTGGGCGAGGTATATAAGGCCGACCTTGGAAGGGTCCGGGGACAACCTTGGAAGGGTCCTCGGGCGAGATCCGAGGCCGACCCTGGATGCTCGAACGTGGTGAAGCCCATGCAGGGCAAACGATGTAGATACACCCTGTAGGACCGAAATGGCAACAGAGAGGGATGAATGGTCCCTTTGAAAATTAAAATCTTCCCCTCAAGTATCCACACAGCAGAAGAGCACTCATTGGAAATCACAGATCAGAGAATCAAGCAAATCCAAAGAGAAACCGACAAGAAAAATAGATTCTGGGCTGTTCTGCCAGCAAGCGGTAGTACCGCTGTGGCTAGCGGTAGTACCGCGGAGCGGTAGTACCATTGAGCCGAACGGTAGTACCGCGGAAGAACTCAGTACGAGTCGAGCTAGTCCGACCGCAGCGGTAGTCTGATTGAGTCACGGTAGTACCGTGACGATGTACTGGCGTTGAAAACACGGTAGTACCGCGCGAAGAACAACAGGCGACAACAAATCCGAAAAACAAGAAATTCGCGAGATACTTGGATTCTTGGCTTGGGAAACTTTGAGGATAGCAAGAAAACACTCGCAAAAGAATAAGCCAAGAACCAATTTCAAGAATCCACTTGAAAATCAATAGATCAAGATTCTCCTGTCTCAAAAACCTAGAAAAGGCATGAAGAACAGGAGGTGCTGCGCCAGATCTTGGGAGAAAGATGGCTTCTTGATTTTTCCTTCTGATTTCGAAAATGGAATGCTCAAGTGATCTCACAGAAGTTCCTAGATCAAAACATGAGCAAACAATTGCTAGAAAGTCAAGAAATCAAGCAAGACTTGCAAGAACAAGCAAGAACAATGCAAAGACATAGAACGAACTGAGCAACTCAAAATCATCTCAGATCAAGATTTTTCATATAGATAAGCAGAGATGAAAGATTACAAGAGTTACTACAATCAGTTCATCCCAAGATACGTCTCCATACGCATGTACATTCGGAAGAAAATCAAGAACACAAGAACACACATAAGTACACAAAGAGAGGGGGAAAGGGCAGAACAACAACTGCTCTTCTCCCACCAACTCCTCAACAACCCAAAAGGAAAAGAGAAAGACTCACACAACACATGGAGAGAAAACAAATCCTAACTCCCACTTTGCCCTCATGCCTCTCCCTCTCCTTTTATAGTCTCCACTAATGGGTTCACATGCACACTTTACCCATTAGGGCTAACAAACTCCATGCTTTATCCACTAACTTGAACCGGATCCGCTTCCGCTTTTGCAGTCTTGCGCTTTTTCCAAAACGCCCCTGCTGCATCTTCCGGGAAGCTTCCTCGTTTCTCGCCGTCCACGCCTCGCAACCACCTCGAGTCCTTGCCGTCTTCAGCACATCCGACCGTTCTAACCTCAGCACTGCCTATGCCTAGTCCGGTCATCCCGTGCCTCGCCATGACTCTGTCTCGACGTCCTGCAGCCATCACAGACAAGAAAACACATCACATAGCACCGCTCGAGATAATAGAATAAACATATGCATTAATCCCAAACTTACACCTGAACCACTAAATCAAACTCAAACTTTCAGGACACGTGTCAATTGCTCATCACAAACATGGGAGGACCTCCACATGGTCCCTCACACCCTAGGAATAAACTAGGCCCTGAGGGCAAACTTGTAACTTCACGTGCCTACTTCTCTCCCCTATAGATAGGACCCTTTATAATAGGAGAGAAGGAGGCATTTTTGTAACCCTAGAACACTCATATTATATACACTTAGTGGTTATGTGCTTCTTCTTGGGTCCCTTTGCACCCTTGGCGATCTCTAAATTCCACTAGGGGTGCTTTTATGTTTAATGTCTGGATTCACTGATGATCCTTTCTATTCGTAACTAAACTCGTAGGTTGTTGTGAGAAACTTCTCGATGCTATTCTCAAAAATGGGGTTATTACAACATCTTTCTGCAAATTGCTAGCATGAATGTCAGATCCAAGCAACATTTTCCACATCTCAAGAAAGTTGGATGCATGCATAGTTTGAACCGGACATGTGAAGACCCGAATATGTAAATCTAGACTCTCTATGTATTCTACATGAGTCCATGATCACGCTAGCGCACATAGTGAAAACATAGCTAAAATATCGACCATGATCACAATTAACTAAGAAAAACTCAAATATTATTAATTATCAGAGTTTCAGTCTTATAGTCAAGCTTACAATTTTATTAGCCTGAAGGGCTTATGTTGGACCGAAATGGCGACAGAGGGGGGTGAATGTCGACTTTAAAAATTCCCGCTCAAAGGTTCCACTTAATGAAACTCCTCAACAATAGCTACAAAGAGCTATGAGGGAGTTCAAAACATCTCTCTAGAACGTTGAGCACCCAAAGAAAAGGCACAGCAGAAAAGAAAATAAAATCCACCAAAAACAACAAACAATACAGGCTGCCCAGAGGAGGCCGATCAGACCGCTACACATGAGCCGGTCAGACCGCTCCCTGGCCGCCGGTCTGACCGCCCTTGTGGCACCGGTCTGACCGCCGTGACCGGTCTGACCACTCAGCTAAGACCGGTCTGACCGCCATGCATTCTCCGGTCAGACCACCAATAAGGGCCCGGTCAGACCGCTCCCCTATTCCAGGCAACCCGAGAGCAAACTGAAAAATTCAGACAGCAAAAACCAAAATCCAAATTCCCAATGATTCTTTGATCCTTTGGCCAAATGACTTTGCAGATATGTTAGTAATAACCACTGGACTCCACAAGTCAAGAATCAAGCCATCTCAAAGAGGGAAACAAGATTTGGATCAAAACCCTAGAATATGAACATGAAGAACAAAGAAAGCCCAAAGAGTGAGATTCTTGCAAATTGATCAAGTTACTCTTGGAACTAGATGACCAAAGGGTCTAGAAATGCAATTCCATCCCTGAGCAATCCATTTTGCCACTCACAGGCAAGAAACAACAAGAAATCAAAAATATCAAGAATCAAGTAGAGAGGGCATCGAAGGAAACAGAGAGCACAGGAGAAAAACTTTAGATTTTCATTCCAAACAAAGATTACAAGGAGTCCCGATACGCATGGATATTAGAACAAGAGGAATGATTACAAGACTCTCAATCCATCCTCTCCCTCTCCATCCTCAAGAACACCAAGAACCTCACATGTTCTTGGGAGGAACACACAGAGAGGGGATGCTACGATGGACACACTCTGTGTTTCTCACCAACCCTCTAACCACTAAAGCCTCAAAGCAAAAGACCTCTCCAAAGGCTCTTTTGACTCACTAAAACCCTAACTCTCTCTCAAAGCCCTTGAGAGGCATGCAGCCCCTCACATCTATTTATAGCTCTTTGCTAATGGGTCTCCTACCCGTTACACCGGCTAAACCCTAACGGAGCCCGCTCCCACTTGTGCAGGCTTGCGAAATCACCATTCCGCCCCTCCTGCACCTTCCGGAAAGCTTTCGCGCTCCTTGTCGTCCACGACTCGCAACCACATCGAATCTCCGCCGTCTTCGACACATCTGACCGTTCTGACCTCGACACCACCTGTGTCTAGTCCGGTCACCCCGTGTCTCGCCACGACTCGCCTCGACGTCCTGCAGTCAACACAGACAAGAAACACATCAAATAGCACTGCTCGATACATGAAAGCATAAATAGTATTAATGAAACCCCATTAAGCTCAAACCTATCAAATCAATAGGATATGCATCCTAATCCCATTTGACCAGGTTTGACCAAGTCCAACCGAGCCCGTTGCACCACGCAACGACATGGTCTGAACCAACCAGCTCAAACTCGACTTTCCTAAACCGATGTCAATTACTCATCATACACACGGGATGACCACCATATGGTCTCTCAGCTTAACACAACTAGCAGTGAAAAAACAAAAGATAAGTGTAGTGGCCATTTGATATGCCATAGGCAATTGACTGGGAGGCGAAGTCCTATTCCGAGAAGTCCTCGAAGAAACCTCCTTCATGTACCTCCGACCGATATAGCTCTAACTCAGCAACTGAGTAAATATGGATATAGCCATAAGTACATAGAGTACTCAGTGAGTTGTTTGTAACAAAAATGCATTTTGAATTATAAAAGGGTTACCAAAGAATAGCTAAGTGATTTTTTTGTAGAAAATAGCAATTTAACGTAATACAATATTTAGATTGAAAGTAAACTTTGAAAATAAGTAATAGGTAATTAAGTCAAAGGAATTAAATAAAACATTAGTTAACTGACCATTCACCCAATGAACAACCCGTGAAATAACTATTCATGTAAGTGAACCACCTATGAACTAACCATTAACGTAAGTGAACCACCTGTGAACTAATCATTCACGTAAGTGAACTAACCATTCACGTCCCAAGCATAACCCGACCAAGTTTTTATGAAATCTCTACCCCTCGTGTGAAATCACCGAGCATTGTTCATAACCAGGGACATGCTATTTGAATAGTTTTACACTCTGCACAAGTTGCATAATTTTACCCACATGATGTGACCATCTTATAATGTTTTGGCAACAACATGCTTCCTTAGGCATGCTGACCAAGAAGATCACAACATGGCTTTTACAATACTTAATCTCAAACCGATCTTACCTGCTAAGGTTTTGTTGCCTAGTAGGCTAACCACGTAGTCCCAAAAGACCCCTCTTACACCAACAGAACATCTCAATGGCAAAATCAAGGTTGAAACTTTACAAATTAATCAACCATGTCCATCCTATACTGAACATATAGTTGTATGATAAGGCTCAGATTAGTGATACACAAAGTTAAGTCCTTAGGCATTACCCAGGTGAGACATCCACATTCTAAAGTGCTGGCCACACTTTCCCCTTTACTTCACGATCACTCGCCCAAATAAAAAACTATTTTGTATAACCAACACCAATGACATTACCTATGTCATGGTACTCAAATTTTATTATGGTGGCTGACCACGACTATTCAATATCTCATTAGGTCAAAATTAATTAATTAATTAACATGTGATGATAAGCCTAATGTACTACAAGTATAGCTAAGCATACTAAATGTACATCCCATATGAACACTAGTATTGCATCACTAGATATTTACCCATCCTATGGTGATAATGAAATCATAGCATTCGAATTACCAAGGTGGAACTAAACAAATAGGATGATAACTACCCATTACAAGTGTTTGTATTAAATTAGCAATATGTGATAATTCAAAAAAAAATAATAGATTTAAGAACACTAGGTTCAACAAGATCAAAGAACATGACTTTCCTTGTCTTTACTCAGTTACCAATTCTTGGTCCTCAGTTCCTACTTCTGCTCCTTCGAAGACATTATCTAACGAGAGAGAAAGCGAACGGAACATATATAAATTCAAATAAAATCCTAATAAATCCAAACAAATACAAAGCTAGAACCAAAATATAGAGCTTAATTTTATATGAATTTAGGAAGAAGAATCATGTCAATCAAAGTTCAGACAAAGAAGAACGGGCTCTCAGAAGTTTTGAATCTAAGAAAAAGGAAAAAAGAATACTTTTTGGCTTTTTGTCGAATTATTTTTCTAAAGAAAATTTGGATTTATGATGTCAACATGGATTTTAATTTTGGCCGAATTATTTTCTCAAGGAAAAATCAGCTCGAAGACTACCAAGTGGGCCCCTTGGTCTATGGACCAAGTCCATGGCTCGGTTCATGGTCTACAGTAGATGTAGTCCATGGAATAGTGCACTAGGTACTGAGGTGGCAGGCTCGGCTGATGTGACGGACATGTGGCAAAATGCGTAAGCGATACTTGGTGAGGTGACAGTGACATGGTGCACACGTGGACTACCGACAAGGACTATTGATGTGGCATGGCTGGGTCTAAAGAAGAATAGCTATTGACAAGCGAGACCCATAGGATAGAGTCATGACTTACGGTGGACAGGGTCTACAGAAAAAACTAAAGGGCGATGTGGCAAGGGTGACACAAGCCATGACGCACTAGCTAACATCAGCGGTCATGCAAACCAAGGTGGCTCTTCACGAACCGAAGTGATGGTGATGCGCACGAAGCGGGACAATGCGTGGGCGTAGTGGAGAGGCGACACAGCTAAATGACAATGAAGTAGATGGCAGAGAGGGTGGCGTTCGTCATACTACTATGGAATGTCATCGTCAAAGTAAAGAATATAAGCAACAGTAGAAATCACAAGTAATTAAAACTTCAAAAGTACTTTAATAGAGAACTAACGAAAGCTGAAATACACGTTTGAACATGGGATCGGTCGACTTCTAACCAAATGAAGAATAAATAAAATGATAAAAATAGTGGCAAGCCATGGTGCTGAAAACTCGAGTGCTCTCATCCATACATGTTGCTATCACTCCACTAGCCTTTTACCTCAGAATGAAAAGAGCAAGCGTGAGATTTGGAAATCCCAGTAAGTACCCAACAACGGTCACAACACGGTGATTAAATGACAAGTAATGCAAGCAAGTAATTGGCACAGTTCAATTGCAATAAAACTAGGTTACCAGGGACATTGATACCTATTGAGAATGAAGATAACGGAAATGTGGAACCAAGATAATTGTTATTTAGCAAATTATGGCAAAGGTGCCGATGATTGCCTCCCACATACCCGGTTATACAAGAATAGTCAGGCACATCATTATCCTCAACTGTATAACTGCAGATATGGTATAATATCCTGTGTAACGAGAGTGTATGGCCCCCGTATATTACCAAGTTGGTGGAAATCTCCCCTATATGTGGGTAACCCCGGGCCAGGTAACTGTTATTTCCTTTATTAATGAGTTAATTCAAAACATTGCTAACAGCCAAAGATAGAGGTAACTGGAATAATGCAATTAAGGATAATTGTTATTTTGCAAGTTATGGCATTGGCACTGGCGATTACTCCCACATACCCGATTATACGAGAATAGTCAGGCACAACACTGTCCTCGACTATATAATCACAGATAGAGGTGTAATATTCTAAGTAACGAGAGTGTACGGCCCCCGTACTTACCAGTGGGTGGAAATCTCCCATATATGTGGATAACCCCAGGCCAAATAATCATTACATTGTTAATAGGTTATATGGTGTGAAATTAAGAGAACTAAGAAAAGGTTGAGATAAGTTTATGATAAGAGAAAGGATTGGCTAAGGTTGGAAATGGAGAAACATAATTCCCGATATGAGAGTGATGTGGAATGATAATATGGTGATGGAGGATTAGGAATCATTCTAAGAGTATTATAACGTAACTCACACAAGGTTGTCAACCATCCAGATTTTATTATGTGATAAGTGATATATTATTAGTCAAATTACCAGGTTTAATGTATACATCCGTCATGGCTCACATACATCATCATACAATTAATGGATCATGATGTTAAGAAACTAAACATAGCAGCCCTAATGTCAAAAGAGTGCTAATAATATAAACCTAAGTTAAAACATGTTCATATGCTACCCCCATTAATGATTTAGGCATGAATTCTAAAACACTAATTAAAAGTATGAATTCTAGAACGTTATTAACTGAGCATTCTAATAAACCTAAAAACATGTGAAACAAGATAATCTAAAACCTCATGGTATGAATACAATATTAAAAGTCTATAACTAAGAAAGCATGAGCGATATGATAATAGCCAGACAAGCATTAGTTATATGATATTGACCAGATAAGTTTTAGTGATATGTTAGTAGCCAGGTAACTTTAACAATATGATATTAGCCAGGTAACCTTAATGATATGATATTAGCCAGGTAACTTTAGCAATATGATATTAGCCAAGCGATATGATATTAGCCAGGTAAGTGTAGTAATATGATATTAGCCAGGTAAGTGTAGTAATATGATATTAGCCAAGCGATATGATATTAGCTAGGTAATTGTAGTGATATGATATTAGCCAAGCGATATGATATGAGCCAGGTAATTGTAGTTACATGATATTAGCAAAGCGATATGATATTAGCTAGGTAATTGTAGTTATATGATACTAGACAAGCGATATGATATTAGCCATGTAACCCTAATGATATGATATTAGCCATGTAACTTTAGCGATATGATATTATCCAAGCGATATGATATTAGCCAAGTAATCTTAATGATATGATATTAGCCAGGTGATTTTAATGATATGATATTAGACAAGTAAGCATGAGTGACACGATATTTATACTTAATGACAATATGACAAGTAATATGGAAACACGTGATATGCGAAATGGGAAGGTCACGGCCGCGAGGTACTTGCCTTGAGCAAAATCAATGAACTCATTGTACGAGGGATCAGAGGTGAGCAACTGCCCGAACGTTCCCTCAACAGCTACGTGAGAATCGACACGATGGAACGGAGGTGTATTAGGTTCAGCTCAGTTAGAATCGATAAAAAATGACAGACGATAAGCTTGGTTGAGAAGAATCCATGCGAAACACTATTCGGCCGGGTGAACCGCAATTCGGCCACGCGGAACACCGTTCGGCCACGCAAACTGTCGTTCGGCTGTGCGAACCAGAGTTCGGCCGCGCAACGGCGTTCGGCCAAGCCGCCGCTGCCGCCACGCCGCCGCCGCATGCCGCCGCACCGCCTGCCACGTGCCTACACGACGATGCCGCCGCCTTATGCGTGCCTAGACGACGACGACGCCATCACGGCGCCACCATCGCCTACCCTGGCCGCACCTCCCCACACGGAGTCGTCCACACGCAGAGAGAGAGAGAGAGTGGGAGAGGGAGAGAGAAGCCTGAGAAAACAAAGGAGTGGCGGCTCCACGGGGTAAAAGTTCATCCCTTTTTCTTAAGGAGCCCTTACGCCCAGATTAGGCCCAAAACTAACTAGGGTTTTGCCAAGTTTTGAAATATCGTGGTCCTTTCAAATTTCTTGGCGTTACAAGTGCCAAAAACCATCAGCCTCAGTTGTAAGCTATAGGCCATATTTTTTTAGGTTACGGTTGATAACTTTTGTCTGCAGCTTATGGCTTTTGTCTGTATTTTTCGAGACAACGACGGACAGCACACACGATTTTAAGTTCGAAAAGTCATTTGGAGAAATAGCTTTAAGAAACTACTTAGAGAAATCATTCTATTTGTTTTATTTTTCGAAGAAACCAAAACCAAAAGCCAAAAAAACTAAAAACAACAGGGCTAACCACAGCCGAAAAGAACCTGGTCGTAGCTGTTTTGTGGCAACCCTTCTTTACTTCTATCTGCATATAGCTAGCACGAATGTAGGATCCAAGAAACATTTTCCACATCTCGAGAAAATTGGATGCATGCATAGTCTGAACATGTCGTTGTTCCTAGATTTATGAAAAAAGAAGTTGTCACCCTAGGACTTAGCTTGAATTCTCGCATGTCGGATCTATTCCGCATTTCCACAGCATCAAAGTTTCCGTACCCTCACAAAGAGAAAAACACCACTATAAAAGAAGCTATACTGGGTGGCTACATCACAGACAGTTTATGATATTTTCACAGACGGTTATTAACATGAACCGTCTGTGATAATTGAGACATCACAGACGATTCGTGTTAAGAACCGTCTGACAGTTCTTAACATGAACCGTCTGTGATAATCGAGACATCACAGATGGTTCGTGTTGATAACTGTCTATGAAAGTTGCAGATATCACAGACGGTTCATATAAAAACTACCTCTGATATTCACTACTAGAAACACAAGTTATACTGGACGTCTCACCATAGACAGTTCATATGGAGCTGTCTGTGTTTGGTCCTTTGTTGTATGAACTACAGAAGCTAATGAGATAAGAGTCAAATTCAAGATAAATTTCTTACAAAAGTCCAAAAAAAGATATTCCCATATCTTAGTCTTATGGGCTTCATATGCTTCTTCTTCGACTTTTGGAGTTGGAGGATCAGCCGCTGAGTTCTCGAATACCATGAAGATTATTCTTGCCCTCTCCACTTCCTCCTCTAGCCTGAGCAAATCATTAGCATGACCCATAATCTCAAAGAGGATGCCATAATAAGCTTCTTCAAAATCGACCGATTCTGCTTGATCGGCAAGGTTATCCATATGTCTCTCCACTACCGCAAGAGCTTCCTCCGCTCTGTGCACATTGAAGAGAAGAACAAGGCTGAGGACAGTTTCCCTTTCCTGAGCGGCAACGAGACACTTCCGTCGATGGCGGATGATGAGGTCCAGCTGACGGATGGAAGCGAGTCGAGGAAGGAGGCAGGGCGTGAACGGAGGAGCTACTCCAGACGTAAATTGTTGGCCGTCTGTGTAAGGTTGTGACCGAACAACTCATGATGGATAGATGAGAAGAAGGAGATCAAAAGAATATTAGATATCATTATTAAGAAATCTGGTGAAGAAGATGAGGAAGAGGATAGTTTAGAAGAGCTGGATTAGGGCTCGCATATTTAAGCATTATCACAGACGGTTCATATACCAAATATTCATATCACAGACGGTTCTTATAACAAACTGTCTCTGATAATGACACGTCACCGATCCGTGGCGTATACCCTAGGATTTCGATCGCACCCTTCCATTCTCTCCACATCGAATGGCAGGCACCGCTGGTTCCTCCCACCGCTCGGCTCTTATTAATTACTCCCCATTGACCTTTCCATTGGCAGTCACGCGTGAGTTCATCCACTAGCTAGATTCCTGCATCCTCCCTCGACGATGCCGATTACCACCATGAGCTAGCGTCTCCGTTGTGACACCACGGTCAACTGCAGAAAACACTCTTGACATCGTAAGTGTCGTAAGTGTGTCTTCTTCAGTCTCACCGTCGTGCCATAAAGGTAGCGCTACCGCCATCCGATGAATCCAGCTTATTCCTCGACGACACCGACTACCGCCGTGAGCTAGCGCCTCCGTTGTGGCACCACGAGCGACTGTATTTCCCACTGTATCGTGTTAAAGAGTTGGGTTCGTTATCTTGTTATCCTGTAATGGAATGTATTGTTGTGTTTGCCACTGTATTTGCTTATTTTCAAAGGGCATGGGTAGCATTATTTCTTGAGGCTAGCCAAAAAAACAGAAAAATTTGCCACTGTTCCGTGTTAAAGAGTTGGGTTCGTTATCTTGTTATCATGTAATGGAATGTGTTGTGTTTGTCACTGTATTTGCTTGTTTTCAAAGGGCATGGGTAACATTATTTCTTGAGGCTAGCCAAAAAACAAAAAAAAATAGGCATATAATGAACTATGACAGATAGTTTGTGATATAAACCATCTATGAAAAACTATCACAGATGGTTCTATATACCAACCGTCTGTGATACTCCCTAATCACAGATCGTTCTATATACCAACCGTCTGTGATACTCACTAATCACAAATGGTTGGTAACTAGAACAGTCTGTGATGCGTGAGTATCACAGACGGTTTTTGGTTCAAGTTGTCTGTAATAGTTTTCTTCACAGACGATTTTAGTTACAAACTGTTTGTGTTGTTTTTATCATAGATGGCTCACAAACTGTCTGTGATAATATCCGATCATCATTGATACATAATCATAGAAAATTATATGTGATGATAGTTTTAAATTATCTATGATGATTTTTTTTGTAGTAGTGATAAAGTTTCCAAACTGGTCGGCTGTAGCGTGTGCCTTCTGATTCACAGATGGACCTTTTTCTGGCGCCACCACCCCCACATAGCGTGTTGCCAGGGGCAAGGATATGTACGAAATCGACAGTCCCAAGTACAAAGGTAGTGGACATCGGGGTCTAGCTTCTCTTCGCTTTCGTTTTCTTTGGAGAAACAATTATTGTTATACTCGGATATCTTTTCTTACGGTAGCTGTCCTTGTATCTATTAAAAGTCATCTGATATGATATAAATGCACATGATCTTACAAACAAAGTAGACAAATGTTATATAGAGAACCAAAACACCAACCATTACGACGAGAGGAAAAGTTTTGATAAAACCGACTGCAAATTCTTTTAAACATAACCTCAAAAGTACAAGTGATCATCACTTTTATAATGCTCTCAAATCTTTTAGATCTCTTGGATCTTTACCCTATACAAGAATCTAGTATTAAAGAATAATCTAACCTTAGATCTCTTGTGTGCATTTTGTTTTACATAAGTATGTCTTGCTTGATTTCTCTATGGCCACATCTCATGAATTTATATAGCTCCTCTAGTACTCTTTCATTGTGAGGTAGGAATTCTAATCCAATTAGAATTTGTGTAAAACACTTACTGCATCTCTAAGTCCTAGTAGAACATGATACGTGAAAGAACCCAAAACATAATACCCTAACTAAGCGATAATTAGCAGGTAATTAATAATGGGTATTTCATTTCATCTATTTTCATTACAATTAAGATTACAAAACTCAAATTACATTATTGCATTGCATCAACATCATAAAATCACATTATGTTACAATATTATTTTACAAAAGAGGAAAACAAAAGCTTGATCCTCGATATCTTCAGGGTAGTTGTTGAAGCGCTATTTTGTTTTCCTGCATTAAGCATTGCCATTAGTTTCAAATAAAAGTAATTTCTTTTAATAATTAGCAGGTTAGTTAATTAACAATCCAAGGGAGAATAATATAAGTAAAGAGAATTGCCGTCAGTACCCTTGGGCTGCTAAGGCCATTACGAGAACGTCTTAGAGGTTCCCATACCGTCCCGGGCCGGTCGGCACCTCTCGTCTCTGTGGGTGTCATCATTCGGCAATTTTAGAAAAGAAACCCACAATCCTTACCTCATTAAAACCCCAATTATGCCTCAATCACCCACAATCATTTTCAGCCCACAATTATCGCAGCCACAATCATGCCAGCCCATAGCCATCAAACATTCATTTCAGCCCCATCATATATTCAATTCAGTCTCCATAAACCCACACATGAAATTCTTTCATTTCAACCCATAAGCCCACTGTTTTCAGCCCACAAGTATTCAAGCCCACAGTTCTATTCAATCCATCCATCTCAGCCCACAGCCCAGTATATAATCCTTTTCAACCCACAAAAGCCCACAGATGAAAATCATTTACCTTAGCCATAAGCCCTCACATTTCAATTCCCACCACCCATTTTTTTCACTGATAAAAGTCGCAGTGCCCAATAAGCAGGATGGATATTTCGACAAGAGAAAGCGAGCATAAGATCGAAGCCGCCACCGCAGCCAGTAAAGCTTCGCCGACAAGGATGCCAACAAATATCTCCCCTAGCAAAGCTCCAAACCGCCTCAATACAATGCATTCACAACAGTAACGAGATAAGAACAACCAAGATACACCGCCCACGGTCCACACGGATAAGCACAACCACGAGCACACTATCCGCAGACTAGAGTGGGAGTTGGGCCGTGTGCGTCAGCACGCCCAAGCCCATCGTGCTTCGTGCCGCTTCGTGCGTCGCGGCTCGGCCCGATCATCTTGCCGTGCCGCCCGCGTCGCTTTGGGCAGGCCCAAGCACGCCCAAAGCCCACCGTGCAGGCGTTAGTGCCGTGCCGGCCCAAGCCCGGCCGAAGTAACTATACTGTGGGCGGCGATGGTCGTCATCTTTCTGGATCTGTCGTAAGGAAAAGAAGGCGGTGTTAGAACGGATTGGTGACCATCCGCACCTTTTGTCTACAGTGCCATGCATGTATTCCCAGGATTAGCTCCTTTCTTTACGAATAGTTAGTTGCCTCGAAGGTGAATGCGCGAGGTAGCACCTGTCACCTCCGTCGGTAGCACCACCCTTCTTGCTCTTCACGGTCCCTTTTCTTTACAGAACATCCTTGTTACTCCTCAAATATATATACATACATCTCATACATACATACATACATCTCATACATACATCTCATACATACATACATACATCTCATACATGCATACATACATACATACATACATACATACATACATACATACATACATACATACATACATACATCTCATACATACATCTCATACATACATACATACATCTCATACATACATCTCATACATACATACATACATACATCTCATACATGCATACATACATACATACATACATACATACATACATACATACATACAGATGTATAGGATCAAAAAACTCAGGAACAGCAGTCTAGCAGTCTAGCCCTACTGATTTTACGCGAAGAAGTAAGAGAGCCACGAGGATGCGATCTAGGGTTCAGTGGTGATGATATAAGGAGGTGCCAAATCATAACATATCTTAATCACTTTTTTCAGTCATTAGATTAAGATCCAACCATCCGCATCTTTCTCTTCGTCTCATATATATATATATATATATATATACACACACACACACACACATTGCACGTTCACAGCCCCCTTCTCCTCCGCCTCCCTAGTGTTTGGTTGGACTGGCTCCCGGCCCAACACTCACTTTAACCTCTCTGCATCTTTTCCCTGAACCTCTTTACCAACCATATACTTCTCTGCTTGTGGGCCTGCTGCTCATCTCAGCAGTACCACAACTCTTAACTCATCTTACTCTTTCTCTCTTTATTTTTCTCCTCTTTTCTTTTCTCATCTTACTCATCATAACATCATAATACTTCGATTTTCTTTTTAATAATTTTTGAAAGAACTAAATATATAGATAATTATCCCCTCGTCTTAATTTGCTATTTAAATCTTAATTTGCTATTTAAATCTATGGGATTTTTGATCAAATCTAAATCTAACGAAAAACAAGAAATTAATAGCGACAACAATACTACTAAAATACTACTGAAATTAATAGCGACAACAAATCCCCTCGTCTTTTGGGCCGTCGCCTCTCTCTTTACTCATACGCGGATACGCCGTCGCCTCGCTCTCTTCTTCCTCTCCTGATTCCCTTCGGCTCCACCGTCGCCTCTCTCGCCTTCTCGCCTCCCTGCGCCTCCTCTCCACTACCGCCTCGCCTCCTCCCCTTCTCCACTGGCACCCACTCCCTACTGGTGCCTCGCCGCCTCACCTTCCTTCCCCCTTCTCACCTCCTACCGACTACTACCTCTACTCGCCGGTCATGACGCCTCCTCCTACGGCTCGGATCCGGGCGGATCTGGTCCAGATCGGTGGGTTTTCGACGGATCTACGGTCGTCGGCCTCCCCTACGGCTAGATCGGGACTCGAGCTCGCCGGATCTGGAGGTTGCACTGTGGGGGTCTTTGGGCTCTCGGGTGCGTAGCCGGGCTGGCTTCCGTGCTCGGCTTGGTCGGCGGCTAGAACATGCGAAGGCCTCGGTGCAACCTTTCCTCTCCCTTTACTTTGTATGCACATGCTTTACTAGTTGAAACTTTTATTGTGTGGTGCATCGTGCTCGCCGAGTCGCCGTGGTGGAGCGGCGAGGCCGCCCCGGCCGGCGTGCCCGCCGTCTTGCCGTCTTCGGTCGTCTTGCAGCCGGCCCGGCACGCACACGATTCGCCGTCGTGCGTCGTGCGCCCACCGTCTTGGGCCGTCCAGCCCACCTGGCCCATTGTTCGTCTTGGGCCGGACGGCCCGCCAAGTGTCGTCGTGCCGTCTCGTGCTTGGGCCGTCTTGCGTCTTGGTAGTGCTTGAGCGGGCCCAAAAGCCCGCCCGATGCCCGCTCTACCCCACCGAAAGCCACCCAAGTTCATCCCAGAACCATTCCCTAGCTTGACCCACCCTTGACCTTAGCATAGTACCTTCGGCCGGAGGACAGAAGCAAAGGAAGAGCTTCGGCCAGGAAGAAGAAGCCGAAGGAGGAGCAGCACCACCACGGGACAAGCCGGGACCAGCAGGAAGCAAGTCAACAAGGGACAACCGAAGGAATACAAAATCCCGACAAAAGCGGCAGACCGCGCTTCTTCCCATCACCGACAAAAGAGGATCCACCCAGCGGTCCCCATCGTCATCAACTTTCTTTTTCCAGCACGACAACCCATCAAGTAGGCTTCTATTCTTTCCTATTGTTCTTTCTTTCCTCTTTGGGAGCACACCCGAACCAAAGCCACACATGCCATGTTTTCTTCTTAGCACATCCAAACCATGCACATAAGGAAAAGAAGGCTCTAGCCACCATCACCATGAAGACCGGCGGCCATCTAAGGCCGAGCGCGCCCTAGGGTGAGGATAGCCCAAAGACAAGAACCATCCCCAATCTCTAGTCCCGCTACCCAAAACCCTAGATTAATCGCCGATTTCGGTAGAATAAAATCATAATAAAAGTTTGAACTAGAAAATCATTGCATGCAAAATAAGGGTTAAGGGAAAGCCAGCACCGTGTTTGCCTCTGCATGTTCAGTAGCGCCATCCGAGCCGGCCTGAGAGCCAGGCCCGTGAGCAATCAAGAACCCAAAGGCCTCCACAGCACAACCTTCAGATCCGGCGAGTGCTAGCCCGGATCCGAGCCGGAGGAGCGGCGCCATGACCGGCGAGTAGGGGCAGTAGAGTGGAGAGAGGGGAGTAGCTGGTAGGAAGGAGGAAGGGAGGTGGCAGCGAGGCGGTGTAGGGAGGCGGCGCGGAGAGGAGGCGCGGTGGAGAGGAGAGGCAGCGAGGAGGCGCAGGGAAGCGAGAAGGCGAGAAAGGCGGCGGTGAAGCCGAAAAGAATCGGGAGAGGCAAGAAAGAGGGAGGCGGCGGTGAGAATGAGGAGAGGAAGGGGCGTCGGTGAAAAGAAAAAGAGAAGGGGAGGCGAGGCGTCGGTGGGCTTCACCTGCGCGTGAGAAGGCCAAGTGGGCCGGAGAAAAAAAAAAGAAAGAAAAAGAAGAGAGGAAAGCCAGCAGTCCGAGAAGAGATTTAGTCAGAGAGTTCAGTTCTTAGGTTGTCTTTATTCATGTTGTTATTTTCTTGTTCCCGTTATAGTATAGGTTTTGCTGAGAGTTCCGTAAGTTTAGATAGTAACCTAAGACGGGGGGTATTTACCTATATATTTAGTTCTTTCTAAAATTATTAGATACAAATATTTATTTTAGCATTAATACTGCAGAATCCGAGAGAGTGCCATTTGAAGGATTAAACTCGAGTTTTGACAATTCTGTTTCACGCTACATCTCAGGCAAGCTTATTCTCGATCATGCACCTAGCTATGTTAAATTTAAATGCTATTTCCAGCAATATTAAGTATGTTATTTAAATGCATGAAAATGTGTTTTAAAAAGGAAATCGAAGTATTATGATGTTATGATGAGAAAGATGAGAAAAAAAATGAGAAAAGATGAGAAAGAGAAAGAGAAAGCAAGATGAGCATGAGTTGTGGTACTGCTGAGATGAGCAGCAGGCCCACAAGCAGAGATGTATATGGTGGGTAAAGAGGTTCAGGGAAAGGATGCAGAGAGGCCAGGCGGACCTCTTTACATAGGGCTATGATATAAGGACTTACCCCAGTTTCACTCTGATAAGGAACCGTAATTATCGTGCCAACCATTCCCCCGTTTTGGACGGGCAGAAATTAGTATCCCGTTACGTTAACCAGTCCACCACATAGGGTAAGTATTTATGTGTGAGTAAAGAGATGGATGAAGCTCAGGACCAGTAACGCAAGTCTGGAAGTGAGAAAGTCCCAGACGCTATATGCGTTAGGTGGAGTGTTGGGCCGGGAGCCGGTCCAACCAAACACTATTGAAGTCGGTGGAGCCCAAGTGAGCGACTTGGTACAGATGGAAAATAGATGGGCCGGTGGATGGAATAACGTGTCGGAGAAATGTTACGTACTTTGAGCACGAGTCCACACCTAAGGCGGTGTGGATAGCCTAGCTCGAAAGGTTCAAAGCGTTTTGGGTACAGATGGTACAAGCTCTTGATGCTCATAAAATCATGAATTCATGCCAGTTCACTGGAATGTGGACTACGGTGATCGCTAGGGATCGTACCTTACTGGGTGAAAATTAGAAATTATTTTGATAATTAAAAGAGGCCAATTATTTTCGTAAAGATTAATTTCAGAATAAAGAGATTAGAATGTTGACTTAAGGACATGAGAACATACCAGTGCATTTATTGCTATTATGCTTGCTGAGTACTGTGGTACTCATCCTTGCTATTAATTTCCTTTGTTAGACCCCACTCTGCTCGAAAAAGCTTACGAGAAGGATGAGGGGAAGCAGGTTCAGTCGAGCTGGCGGGAGAGGAGGATGATGATTGCGAGGAGCCGGGCGAGATGGACCCCGTATATTTTGACTGGGACGAGTAGGAGGCCCCGTGGTGCAGCCGGTGGAGCCACAGGGTATATGTTCCAGTCTTTTGTTTAATTACTTTTGTAAAATCAGACTTTAAGCCATGTGGCATATCTCAGTAATAAAGAAAATGGCATCTATATTATTGTTCGCTACGCTACTCGGTAAGGCTTATTATTTGCGAGCAATGTTCTATTGATCAGGCAAATAGTAATCCGTGTATCACGCGTGATTATCCGATGGATGATTACGACGGGGCGTCACAGGTGGTATCAGAGCAATAAGATCGAGCCACGCTAATAATGTAGATGCTGTAGATTTAGTTAAGTGGACTTTCACTCTTGCTATATTGCACTAAGTTATATTTAATTCTCAACCTGATGTCGATTTCCATTCTAATCTGCTTCAAAAGTATTATATTGAAAGCTCTTACGTCTTAGAATATATATATATATATATATATATATATATATATATATATATATATATATATATTTTAAGCTAACATAGAACCATTATTTTGCGGGATGGCTCGGCACTATATTCCAGCCGACAATATTTATGGGAAGTATATTTTGAACCTGGTAGGATAGCCATGCAACATAGGGCAGGTTGTTTGAACCCTAGGGGTGAGCAGATCATGTTAAGTTGTAGTGGTGCCAGGGTTAGTGGCATATAGTTAGAATTCTGGTGAGGTTGATTCTCTGTCTTTGGACAAGGGTAAACCATGCCCATAGCTTTCTTTTCTGTTCTCCTCTATTTTGAGAAAAGATCATCGGTATTTTAGAAATTGCTCTAATCTCTATACAAAACCTAGATTAATGTAAGACTGATGGTAAAAAAAATCCCTTATCTGATTTTTTCTAAATTTGAGATTTCCCGAACGAGTGGTTCGTGGCGCACCGCGCCAGTAGCCAGTGTACCGAGAACGAAGTCTGGGCGTACTCAGGAATGAACCCTGAGCGTGTTCCCAAACACGCAGTTTTGGGCGATCTCGAGAGCGGGTTCTCGAGCGTAGCTGGATACGAGAATTTCAGATAGTATAGGATTGGATTTGCCGTTCTTTTTCTTTCTTTTGGGCTTTATTGAAGTTGATTCTTTTCGCCTTGGGATTTATTTGTCTAAGAAAGAGTTAAAACCTCAGCTAATCGTACCGATGCATTCTTATCTCTAATCTACTGCTATTAGTTATCAAATTGTGTTAAATTCCATAATTCACCTAAGTCTTTCCTCTTTAAACCTGACTGCTAAACAAATTAAAAATTTAGGACGTCCGACTGTCACCCTGTAGGAAGTGAGTGGTTGTGGGTAGAATTATTTACCCATTGCAATTGAAACCTATCGCCTTGCCTCTTTAGGATGGATGATCGTCCGCAAAATGAGCAAGAATTGAGATTGAGATTGGGTCTTCCTCAGTCTGTACCTGGGGTCATGTCCTCAGAAAATCCTCCCAGAACCACTGGAGAGCAGCCACTTCCAGCAGTCACACCTGGCCCTGATCAGTCATTGTCCTCTAGGCCTGCGGATTCGTTGGGAGTTATGGGAGATGTCCTCAGATTCTTAGAAAACTCCAGAAAAGAAGCCCAAGAGAATCAGAACCGCTTCATGGAGTCGTTACTAGACCGCATGGCAGCACCTCGCCCTCCAGCCACTCCAGGGGTTAGCTTGGGAGATTTTCTACAAACTCGACCCCCCACCTTTGCTAAAGCAGTTGATCCATTAGATGCTAGTGATTGGCTAATTGAGATTGGGAAGAAGCTAGACACAGTGGGTTGTTCAAATGAGGAGAAACTCCGGTATGCTGCCCATCAGTTAACTGGACCTGCAGCTGCTTGGTGGCTCACCTACACCCGCAACAGAGTCAGTCCACAGCCTATCACTTGGGAAGAATTCAAACAGAGATTCACAGAGACCCATGTTCCCACTGGGAGATTAGAATTGAAGAAAAGAGAGTTTCGAGCTTTAACCCAGGGGAACAAAAAGATGATTGAATATCTTAGTCAGTTCAATGATCTGTCCCGCTATGCCACCACAGATGTAGACACGGAGGAGAAAAAGATAGATCGGTTTAAAGAGGGCCTCCACCCATATTTTAAGATGCTCCTGTCTATTCATAAACTTACAGAACTTCAAGACTTGGTCAACCGAGCTATCATTTTAGAGAGTGAGCATTCCAACCTCACAGAGGAAAGGAAGAAGAAAGCAAAGACTGATCCAAGAGCCCCAGCAGGCAATAAAATTCGTCCTTTCTCACAGTCCTCCAATCCACCAAAGTTTGGACCACCAAAGCCCAGACCATCCCATATCACTTATCAGCGATCAGCAGCTTCGCCCAGACCAGTAGCCATTGCCATTAGGTATGCTAAGTGTGGACTGGGTCACCTCACTAAGGATTGTTTGAAGGGAACAGATGCTTGTTTTAATTGTGGGAAATCAGGCCACCATAAGATTGATTGCCCATATCCTCATAAGACTTCAGGACAAGCCTTACCTCCAGCTAATGTACCACGCCTGCCAGCTCCAACACCTTATCAGAATGTCAGGCCAAATCCTGCTAGAGATGCCTAGAATATTCCAGCTGGAACAGGAAAGGGAGGATCAGCAAGACTCACTCATGTGACGGCTGAGCAAGGAGAAGCTACAGATGTCGTCACGGATCTGAGTGGCCTAGACATAATTTTAGGCATGGATTGGTTATCCGCTTAGGGGGCAAACATAGACTGTCAATTCAAGAGTGCCTCCATTAGAAAATCTGATGGAACCAGGATGACATATGTGGGAATGAGAACGTTGCAACAGCAACCTTTCCCTAGTTTGGCCAGTATGCAAAAGAAGGAATTGCAAGATATAATTGTGGTAAAAGATTTCCCAGATGTCTTTCCAGAGGAATTACCAGGGATGCCCCCAGACCGAGAGATTGAGTTGGCTATAGATTTAATTCCAGGCACAGCACCTATTTTCAAGAGGCCCTACAGAATGAATCCAAAGGAATTAGGGGAATTAAAGAAACAATTGGACGATCTCCAAGATAAAGGGTTTATCAGAGAAAGCACTTCGCCATGGGGGGCTCCAGTGTTATTTGTAGAGAAGAAGGATGGCAGCCAAAGGCTATGTACAGATTATAGAGAGCTTAACAATGTTACAATTAAGAATAAATATCCTCTTCCCAGAATAGATGATCTGTTTGACCAGCTGAGAGGAGCAAAAGTATTTTCAAAAATAGACCTCAGATCAGGGTACCACCAAATCAAAATCAAGCCTTCTGATATTGAAAAGACAGCTTTTGTCTCTAGATATGGACACCATGAGTACACAGTTATTCCATTTGGCTTAACCAATGCTCCCGCCATTTTCATGAATCTCATGAATAAACTTTTCATGAAATACCTAGATGAGTTTGTGGTTGTCTTTATTGATGACATATTGATTTATTCAAAGAGTGAAGAAGAGCACAAGCGTCATCTTGCTATTGCCTTAGGCATTCTTCGAGAAAATCAGTTGTTTGCCAAGTTCAGTAAATGTGCCTTTTGGTTGGACCAAGTATCCTTCTTAGGTCACATTATCTCAGGAAGAGGGATTGAAGTAGACCCTGCCAAAATTGAAGCTGTAACCACTTGGAGTCAGCCTATCAATGTGAAGGGTATCCGTAGTTTTCTTGGATTTGCTGGTTATTACCGTAGATTCATAAAAGATTTCTCGCGGATTGCCAGCCCGCTTACCAAACTCCTGAGAAAGGAAGTTCCTTTTGTATGGACTGAAAAATGTGAGCAAAGTTTCCAAACCTTGAAGCAGAGATTAACTACTGCACCTATATTAGCCTTGCCAGAAGAGGGAGTAGATTATGTTGTCTACTGTGATGCCTCTAAACATGGATTAGGGGGTGTATTGATGCAAAATGAGAGGGTCATTGCATATGCCTCTAGACAATTGAGACCACATGAAGTGAACTACCCTACCCATGATTTAGAGTGGGGAGCAGTGTTTTTTGCACTGAAAATATGGAGGAATTACTTATATGGATCTAAGTGTACTCTGTTTAGTGACCACAAAAGTCTCAAATATATTTTCACTCAGAAAGAACTAAATATGAGGCAGAGAAGATGGCTTGAACTGATCAAGGATTATGATCTCACTATTAACTATCATCTTGAAAAAGCTAATGTGGTAGCAGATGCCCTCAGTCGGAAAGTTAAGTGTCATCAGGCTATTCTCGAAAATCCTATTTCACAAATCACCCAAGAATTAGCCAAAATGAGGATAGAAGTCAAAGCATCTACTACTCAGGCAAACATAGCAGCCATGGCATTTCATCCAACTTTATTAGATCAAATTAGAGAAAAGCAGATGTTGGATATGTTTATCAGAGAGGAGACCCGAAGGATCAAAGAGGGACAACCATCAGAATTCCGTCTAGATGATCAAGAGACTTTATGGCGACAAAACCGGATTTGTGTACCGAAAGATGATAATATCAAGGAAATTATTTTAAGAGAAGCTCATGATACTCCTTACACCATTCATTCTG
Organism: Bonia amplexicaulis; assembly: GCA_036346245.1. Classification (NCBI taxonomy): domain Eukaryota; kingdom Viridiplantae; phylum Streptophyta; class Magnoliopsida; order Poales; family Poaceae; genus Bonia; species Bonia amplexicaulis. The sequence goes on along the minus strand of CM070759.1, from coordinate 8,062,704 downwards.
GAGGGACCAAAATGTATCATGACTTGAAGGAGAATTTTTGGTGGACCAATATGAAAAGAGAGATAGCTTTATATGTTGGCCAATGTGATTCCTGTCAAAAGATTAAAGCAGAGCATCAACGACCGGCAGGACTGTTAAAACCACTAGAAATTCCAGAATGGAAATGAGAAGACGTATGTATGAATTTCATTACTGGCTTACCTGTCACTCTTAAGAAGAAAGATGCTATTTGGGTTATAGTGAATCGTCTGACAAAATCAGCTCATTTTATAGCCGTCAATCAAAAGTATTTAGTGGATAAGTTAGCAGAGCTATATGTGGAATGGATTGTCTCCCAATATGGAATACCTAAGACTATTACCTCAGATCGAGGATCAGTATTTACTTCTGGATTTTGGCAAAGTCTGCACAAAGCCTTGGGTACCAAATTGAATTTTAGCACTGCTTATCATCCCCAGACGGATGGTCAAACGGAAAGAGTGAATCAAATTCTGGAAGATATGTTGAGAGCATGTGTATTGAATTTTGAAGGGTTATGGGACAAATATTTACCATTGGCAGAATTTGCATACAATAATAGTTACCAAGCCAGTATCCAGATGGCACCACATGAAGCATTATACGGACGAAAATGTAGATCTCCAATATGTTGGTATGAAACTGGAGAAAGGCCACTACTTGGACCAGAACTGATAAGGGAATATGATGAAAAAAAATTTAGATAATCAGAGAAAGACTCAAGATAGCTCAAAGCAGACAAAAGAGCTATGCAGACCAACGTAGACGAGATCTTCACTTTAAAATTGGTGATTATGTTTATCTTAAGATCTCACCCTTGCGAGGAGTTCATCGCTTTGGAGTAAAAGGAAAACTAAGTCCCAGATATGTAGGACCTTTTCGAATTTTACAACAGAAGGATACCCTAGCGTATCAGTTAGAACTCCCTACCCAGCTATCCAGGATACATGATGTCTTCCATGTCTCGCAACTGCGAAAATGTCTATGAGAGCCTTCTCAACATTTAACAGACCTAAATATACCACTCCAGGCAGATTTGACTTATGAAGAAGAGCACCCTGTGAAAATTTTGGAAGTAGAGGATCGTCAATTGCGGAACCGGATAATTCGCTTTTGCAAAGTCTTATGGAAAAATCACTCAATCCGCGAAGCTACATGGGAAAAAGAGGAAGAACTGCGCAAGTCCTATCCCAACCTATTCAAGCAAAGACCTGATTTCGCGGACGAAATCGCCTAAAGGGGGGAAGGCTGAAAGAACCCAAAACATAATACCCTAACTAAGCGATAATTAGCAGGTAATTAATAATGGGTATTTCATTTCATCTATTTTCATTACAATTAAGATTACAAAACTCAAATTACAATATTACATTGCATCAACATCATAAAATCACATTATGTTACAATATTATTGTACAAAAGAGGAAAACAAAAGCTTGATCCTCGATATCTCCGGGGTAGTTGTTGAAGCGCTATTTTGTTTTCCTGCATTAAGCATTGCCATTAGTTTCAAATAAAAGTAATTTCTTTTAATAATTAGCAGGTTAGTTAATTAACAATCCAAGGGAGAATAATATAAGTAAAGAGAATTGTCGTTAGTACCCTTGGGCTGCTAAGGCCATTACGAGAACGTCTTAGAGGTTCCCATACCGTCCCGGGCCGGTCGGCACCTCTCATCTCTGTGGGTGTCATCATTCGGCAATTTTAGAAAAGAAAACCCACAATCCTTACCTCAGCCCAAAACCCCCAATTATGCCTCAATCACCCACAATCATTTTCACCCACAATTATCGCAGACCACAATCATGCCAGCCCATAGCCATCAAACATTAATTTCAGCCCCATCATATATTCAATTCAGTCTCCATAAACCCACACATGAAATTCTTTCATTTCAACCCATAAGCCCACTGTTTTCAGCCCACAAGTATTCAAGCCCATAGTTCTATTCAATCCATCCATCTCAGCCCACAGCCCAGTATATAATCCTTTTCAACCCACAAAAGCCCACAGATGAAAATCATTTACCTTAGCCATAAGCCCTCACATTTCAATTCCCAGCCAAATTTTTTTTCACTGATAGAAAGCTGCGGTGCCCGATAAATGAGGACTGGATATTTCGGCACAGTAGAAACAGAGGATAAGATCGAAGCCGCCAGCTGCAGCCAGGCAAAGCTTCGCCAGCAAGGATGCCAACAAATATCTCCCCTGGCAAAGCTCCAAACCGCCTCAATACAATGCATTCACAGCCGTAACCAGATAAGAACAACCAGCATACACTGCCCACAGTCCACACGGATAAGCACAACCACAGAGCACACTATCCCCAGCCGAAAGCCACCCAAGTTCATCCCAGAACCATTCCCTAGCTTGACCCACCCTTGACCTTAGCATAGTACCTTCGGCCGGAGGCCAGAAGCAAAGGAAGAGCTTCGGCCAGGAAGAAGAAGTCAAGGAGGAGGCACCACCACCACGGACAAGCGGGACCAGCAGGAAGCAAGTCAACAAGGGACAACCAAGGAATACAAAATCCCGACAAAAGCGGCGGACGCGCTTCTTCCCATCACCGACAAAAGAGGATCCACCCAGCGGTCCCCATCGTCATCAACTTTCTTTTTCCAGCACGACAACCCATCAAGTAGGCTTCTATTCTTTCCTATTGTTCTTTCTTTCCTCTTTGGGAGCACACCCGAACCAAAGCCACACATGCCATGTTTTCTTCTTAGCACATCCAAACCATGCACATAAGGAAAAGAAGGCTCTAGCCACCATCACCATGAAGACCGGCGGCCATCTAAGGCCGAGCGCGCCCTAGGGTGAGGATAGCCCAAAGACAAGAACCATCCCCAATCTCTAGTCCCGCTACCCAAAACCCTAGATTAATCGCCGATTTCGGTAGAATAAAATCATAATAAAAGTTCGAACTAGAAAATCATTGCATGCAAAATAAGGGTTAAGGGAAAGCCAGCACCGTGTTTGCCTCTGCATGTTCGTAAGCTGCCATCCGAGCCAGCACAGAAGCCAGCCCGGCCGAGCACTGAAGAACCCAAAGGCCTCCACAGCACAACCTTCAGATCCGGCGAGTGCTAGCCCGGATCCGAGCCGGAGGAGCGGCGCCATGACCCGGCAGTAGGGCGATGAGAGTGGAGAGAGGGGAGTAGCTCGTAGGAAGGAGGAAGGGAGGCGGCAGCGAGGCGGTGTAGGGAGGCGGCGCGGAGAGGAGGCGCGGTGGAGAGGAGAGGCGGGAGGCGCGCAGGGAAGCGAGAAGGCGAGAAAGGCGGCGGTGAAGCCGAAAAGAATCGGGAGAGGCAAGAAAGAGGGAGGCGGCGGTGAGAATGAGGAGAGGAAGGGGCGTCGGTGAAAAGAAAAAGAGAAGGGGAGGCGAGGCGTCGGTGGGCTGCGCCTGCGCGTGAGAAGGCCAAGTGGGCCGGAGAAAAAAAAAGAAAGAAAAAGAAGAGAGGAAAAGCCAGGCAGTCCGAGAAGAGATTTAGCTGTAGAGTTCAGTTCTTCCAGTTGTCTTTATTCCTGTTGTTATTTTCTTGTTCCCGTTATAGTATAGGTTTTGCCGAGAGTTCCGTAAGTTTAGATAGTAACCTAAGACGGGGGGTATTTACCTATATATTTAGTTCTTTCTAAAATTATTAGATATAAATATTTATTTTAGCATTAATACTGCAGAATCCAAGAGAGTGCCATTTGAAGGATTAAACTCGAGTTTTGACAATTCTGTTTCACGCTACATCTCAGGCAAGCTTATTCTCGATCATGCACCTAGCTATGTTAAATTTAAATGCTATTTCCAGCAATGTTAAGTATGTTATTTAAATGCATGAAAATGTGTTTTAAAAAGGAAATCGAAGTATTATGATGTTATGATGAGAAAGATGAGAAAAAAAATGAGAAAAGATGAGAAAGAGAAAGAGAAAGCAAGATGAGCATGAGTTGTGGTACTGCTGAGATGAGCAGCAGGCCCACAAGCAGAGATGTATATGGTGGGTAAAGAGGTTCAGGGAAAGGATGCAGAGAGGCCAGGCGGACCTCTTTACATAGGGCTATGATATAAGGACTTACCCCAGTTTCACTCTGATAAGGAACCGTAATTATCGTGCCAACCATTCCCCCGTTTTGGACGGGCAGAAATTAGTATCCCGTTACGTTAACCAGTCCACCACATAGGGTAAGTATTTATGTGTGAGTAAAGAGATGGATGAAGCTCGGGACCCGATGCGCAAGTGCGGAAGTGAGAAAGTCCCGACGCTATATCGTTAGGTGGAGTGTTGGGCCGGGAGCCGGTCCAACCAAACACTATTGGAAGTCGGTGGAGCCCAAGTGAGCGACTTGGTACACCGATGGAAAATAGATGGGCTGGTGGATGGAATAACGTAATCGGAGAAATGTTCTGTACTTTGAGCCTGAGTCCACACCTAAGGCAGTGTGGATAGCCTAGCTCAGAAGGTTCAAAGCAGTTTTGGGTACAGTGGTACAAGCCTGCGCAGTGCTCATAAAATCATGAATTCATGCCAGTTCACTGGAATGTGGACTACGGTGATCGCTAGGGATCGTACCTTACTGGGTGAAAATTAGAAATTATTTTGATAATTAAAAGAGGCCAATTATTTTCGTAAAGATTAATTTCAGAATAAAGAGATTAGAATGTTGACTTAAGGACATGAGAACATACCAGTGCATTTATTGCTATTATGCTTGCTGAGTACTGTGGTACTCATCCTTGCTATTAATTTCCTTTGTTAGACCCCACTCTGCTCGAAGAAGCTTACGAGCAGGATGAGGGAAGCGAGTTCACCGAGTGGCGGAGAGGAGGATGATGATTGCGAGGCCAGGCGAGATGGACCCCGTATATTTTGACTGGGACGAGTAGGAGGCCCCGTGGTGCAGCCAGTGGAGCCCTGGGGTATATGTTCCAGTCTTTTGTTTAATTACTTTTGTAAAATCAGACTTTAAGCCATGTGGCATATGCTGTAATAAAGAAAACGGCATCTATATTATTGTTCTGCTACGCTACTCTGGTAAAGGCTTATTATTTGCCGGAGCAATGTTCTATTGATCAAGCAAATAGTAATCCGTGTATCACGCGTGATTATCCGATGGATGATTACGACGGGGCGTCACAATACGTGTCACCGTACTCAACAATAATAAAAACACCATAGTTGCCGCTCTGAATTTGGGAAACCCCCTGTGCCAATAATTGTGGGACATTTACACCCTATAAGTTCCATCCAAATTTGTATACTTTCCCTATTGTCATCTTTTCTATTACTTGTAACTTAAAATAAAAATAAATAAGAACAAAACTAATAGTGTTTGATATACATGTCTCATTTGAGGAAGATAAGTGGAAGCGTACGTATGCGGGCCAGCTTGTCGATGCATATTCTCATTTTTTAATGCTTTCCCACTAAATATTAGTGAAGAAAATAGCGGTAGGGGATACTGTAAATCGAGATAATTAACTTGTGACTTGTGATGGGTGTAAATGCTAACTCGAAGTGACAAGTAGAAGGACTTTTTGCAATTATCCCCCTTTTTTCGTTTTGCCAATACCTACGAGCTCATACAAGCATGACGTCTTGGGTAATGTTCATAGTCTAAAACAGTCATCTTTCGAAATTTTGTGTAGGGTGGTAATTTTCTTCTGTGAGGATAAGGGTGCAATTTAGCAACAGGTATTTCGAAATGTACGTACTCCGGATCACCTTCCAGCACACGTTTAGTACGAGACTCAATAAATAAATAAAGAATATAGACGCACAAAAGCACATGCGCGTCATGTATATATATATATATATATATATATATATATATATATATATATATATATATATATATATATATATATATATATATATATATATATATATATATAGGAAGCCTATTTACTACACCCAGGTGTAGTTACACCCATGGTATCTATCGTCCATCTGTCTTAGGATAGCACCAGATGAGTTGGGTTATTGGGTCGATCATCCGTGTATGATGCAAAGGTATAACCCGACAACAGGCTGCAGTAAATACTGCCGTAAGTATCCATCTCCTGATTGCCGCTAGTAATTGACTAACTTCTTACTGGTTTCCCGGGATCGTGTGCATGCACATACCACCTGTCGTGTAGACGAACGTAGGCATAGCAAGCTGTGATCGGCTAGAGTATGAAACAACATATTTACAAGGGTTTCATGACGACAAGGATCAAGATGGCTCTAACCAATCGTATGTGCATATGTACGTACAGACTACATATACTTAAGGGAGTATTTGTTACATGTACTTAGGTAGTATGTATACCTCGAGAGTATGTTAGTATGAACGTACTTAGGGAGTATTTGTTACATGTACTTAAGTAGTATGTTAGTACATGTACTTAGGTAGTATGGATACCTCAAGAGTATGTTAGTATTAATGTACTTAGGGAGTATGTTAGATTGGTACATGCATGGCTCTCGTCCATATGCATCAATTTTTTATTAATTCTTCGCCCTTGCAAATTAGACAACCTAATCACATGATGGACATCCAAACTAGTCTTTGTATGTTCTTAATGAAAGAGGGTATGCAGATTTGCCAGGAATTAAAAACAAGTATGGCCACGACTCACGATGAAAAATGGTATATTGACAGGAAATCAAAGAAGTATAATACAAATGCTTGGAAAAGAAGTATATTCGGAAGTGCGTATATACACACAAGAGAAACAAAACTATACTGCAGATACTTAAAAAGAGAAGCACACTCACTAAGAAATAGGATATAAACAAAGGAAAGTATTTGGAAAGAAGTATGGTTAACCGGCATATTCAAATCGAGAGGATCCCATGATTATAGGAGTTGTTGTTCACTACTATGGGTCGGATTCCAAAATATAATTGGGTGGCATTCGCTCCAAATAACTAATAAGGCCGCACGGATCTTGGAGCAGAGCAAGCGGTGGATCTAGCGGGAGTAACTACACCCAGGAGTAATTAGTATTTTTCTATATATATATATATATATATATATATATATATATATATATATATATATATATATATAGAGAGAGAGAGAGCGCGCGCTTGCCTGCTTAACTGAGCCGATCGAGCATGCACACGACACAAGTAGCTTTTGTGCGGTCTCAAAAAAAAAAAACAAAACTTCTTCTACATTGAGCATCCAACATACAGAAGAGGAAGTTTGCTGACTGCAGTTGGCGCGGTTGATGGGGTCGAGCAGCGCAGAGCAACCTCCGGCCCCGCCCACGGCGACGGATGCTCCCGCAGTGGAGATGGACGCCAAGCTGATGATGGCCACAGGCCGTGGCGACTGCCAGCGGCTGAAGGATCTTCTCAACAAGGAAGAAGCCACGACGATGGTGGTGGTGGTGGTGCCGGCGTCGACCAAGGCTTCCGCGGCAGAGCCCGCCCAGGCGGTCATGAATCCGCTGATGCAAGCATCGGCGCGCTTTGGCTCCTGGAAGGCAATGGATTTTCTGTTCAACAGGGAAGACGCACAAGCGCCACCAATGAGGATACCTACTCAAGCATTTCTTGACTTGCTAATGCAAGACACCTCCGACAACACTACCGGCGGAAGCTTCACGCTGCATGAAGCTTCCGATGATGTAGAGGAGGGCGTTGGTCATCAGCTTGCAACGCCTGCAACATCTCTTCTGGAGGGCGTCAGTACCGTTGAGGGGGACACCGCACTACATGTGGTGGCCAGCCACGGCGACAGCAAGAACTTCTTGCAGTGTTCTCATATCATCTACCACAGGGCCAAACACCTCCTGGTCACACAAAACAAGAAGGGCGACACGCCCCTGCATTGCGCTGCTAGGGCTGGGAAATCCCAAATGGTCTCTCATCTGATTGTTCTAGCTAGCGGTGAGGACAACAGTGGAGAGAGGCTGAAAGAATTCGTGAGGAAGGAGAATGAGCGCAAGGAGACGGCCTTGCATGAGGCTGTCCGCTTTGGTGACAACCAGATAGTCGTGCTTCTAATGGCGGCTGATTCAGAATTGGCTAGCTTCCCTAAAGACGGCACGTCGCCGTTGTATCTAGCAGTCTTGCTAGAACAGGTCGAAATTGCGAAGTCACTCTATGATAAGAGTGGTGGGAATCTTTCCTATTCTGGACCAAACGGACAAAACGCATTGCATGCTGCTGCTCTTCGTAGCCAAGGTATGAATTATTAACGTACGTAATCATTTCTTTGATATTTATACTCGTTCCACGTGCCTAAATAAGTTTATTTTAAAATATATACAGTCAATTTTTGAAAACTTTTGTTACTAATAAACTCAAAAATATTTCCCCAGTCCAAAACAATCTTCCCCAGTCCAAAACAATCTTTTTTTGGGTGTGGTCTTCAAAGTGCAACTTTGTTGACAGCTGATTTCTTATATATTAGCAAAAATTATAAAATCACAATATATAGAATTATTTTTTTATGACAAATATACTTACATTATTTTCCCATGAGTAATCTTGGACGCGGAAGAAAGCAACTTACGTCCATCCTTGGATGCCTGACAGCCAAAAGGCAACCTTGCAACGTTCTGCATAACTAGATGTTCCGCCGTTTCCTCTATTTCTCGTTGTCTTTGTGCTTCGTGGATAGTAGAAGTAGATCATACTATTAATTTATGCAACATATATACATAGTGCAACTCACCCTTATGATGCAACCAGTACAACCGCCCACCGGTGGGATTACCAAATCAACATGGATAATCCTGAAAAATATTGAAGGCAGTGGGCGTGGTGGTGGTCGCTAAGCATAAGAGAACGGTGGTAGCGGCGGCAGCGGTAAGTCTGGAAAGTGGTGCTGATGCCGATGGCAGCGATGGCGAACACAGCCAGGAGGGCTCATATTGGTGGGTGTGAGCGTAGGTCAGGGAAATTTGAGGGCGAACAAGTTTCGTATACTTGGTTCCAATAATTTGAGGGAAATTGCTCCTAGGAATCAAGAACACCCAAAAACTCAAAAATCTAAATTACTTCTTGTTCATGGAGATCTAAGGAATGAGGACTTTCAGATCTACTTCCACATATCGTAGCATGATAATCTAGGCAAAGATTCAAGCTAAAACTAAATAGAACATGAAAACACAAATTTGAGCCAAGAAGAAGTGAAATCAAGCTTGATCTTGAATCCAGCCACTTAGGGATGATCTAGATGGGCGAAGAATGATTATTTGGAGTCAACTAATACCTATTATTCATCATGGATTATAGTAAGATCAAGAGGAAGCTCGAGAGAGAAGAAATCACATCAAAAGCTCAACAACAAAGCAAAGAACAAGAACACAAGAAACTTATGAGCATGAATTTGATCTTTTATTACCACATGGAAAGGAATAATTACAAGTTGTTGCTGGTTACAAGGTGCTCTCCCACTCTTTTTACTCCATGGAAGGAGGCAAGCTGGAAACCTAACCCTAGACACTTGCAACTCTAGCAAACTCCTTTTCTTACCACCTCCACCACTTAAATACAACTAGCAAACCTTAATAGATCCTATCCATTAGCGCATTGGGGAAACCCGTTAACCCCAATTAACATAAGTTTTACACACTCGCGCACCCTTTCAAAGCTCTTTAATACTCAACCCACTAACCCATTAGTAGTTCATCCACTTATATTTCAGCACACCTTCGCCTAAACCACTCTTTCTTTACACCTATATGCGTCACGGTTTTGATCAAGTCAAATTCTTGGTATTTGACTAACTTACCAAAATACCCATGCATAGTTGCCTTCACCTCAATGCATCTTTGCATGCTTTGGCACATTGCTCGTAGTGCCTAATAACTAGTCATCACATCTTCACATATTCAGTTTGTTCTTAACCATCTCTATGTACATCTAAAGACCAAGCAACCATTTGAGCTCATGTTCCACACACTTGACGCACGTTAGTCAAAACATGCATCATGCAATACAAACTAACCATCATGACTTCCAAGCCATGACCCAAACACAAACCAACTGAAATCCACTCAAATTGCCCTTTCATCATACCCTCTGGTTAAGGCCGGTCATACCGGTCATACAATGCTGGTACTACTGCCCTAGTAGTACTACCATGTAATGCCCAGTATGAATGTTCCACCAATAGTACCATGGTTTCAACTCTAGTACTATCGAACCTAGACACGGCCCAAAACCTCCAAACTACCCTATCTAAAAAATAGCTACTGCCAGCTAGATCACAGTCATACCGCACCTACGGTAGTATCAGTATGCACCACCGGTACTACCACGGCAGTAGTACCACCATTGCTAGGTCGGTACTACCGCCTAAATCTGACAGCAACACTAAATTTTAGCAACTTTTGCAAAATCAAAATCTAACTTGATAAATATTTCAATTGTTCATCACCAATTGACCATCACCTTTCCACATGGGCCTTCAGTATACAAGCCACTGCATGAGATCTAGTGGCCCCAACCTATCCTGCAGGTGGTGCTGGAACGCATCCCATCCACTAGACGGCTCCTTTTCTTTGTTTTCCATTTTCTGTTCACTTATAGTTTGTCATGGATTTCTCCTTTTCATTTCTCCGACATAAATTGACTTTGAATTTAAATTTCAAATGGATGTTTGCTAAATGAATAACTACTTTCAAATTTATAGGGGAAATTTTCATGTTGATTTGATGCTCAAACTAAAATAATGGTTGTCAAGTTTTCGCCAAGTGATGGTTTTCGCTGGATATGTTCCCTCATCCATAACACACACTACTAGGATTCGTAGGATCAAAAGGCAAGGGAAGTAGTAGTACAGATAACATAATTATCTTCGTATCTAGAAATACAATATTTTTTTGTGAGGAAGAAATAAAATATTTTTGCCTTACACATAAAAATTAAGAAATGTTGTATGATCACTATTCATTTTAAACCAATCTTTCATGTTGCCGTTGAACTTGATTAAAACATCAGGTGGTGGTGGATTTGGGCATGGTGTTATTTTGATCCAAGTGACTAATATCTGGGTATAACAGAGCGTGCATTAAAAATGCTTACTGCAATTTAAGATGTTACCAATATAATTTACCTCGAAATTGCATAAGAGCTTTTCTTTTAATTTATATTTGATCATAGTTTGCGTATCTACACACAATATTAAATTGCTTGATTTTGTAATGAGATTAGTTAATATTGCTACTTTTCTTCCACTTATCTTGGTTAACATAAAGAGTGATCATTTGCAGTGATGACAGAAATGTTACTGGGATGGAACATTGGCCTTACCACACAAGCGGACCACAATGGAAGCACGCCCCTTCACTTCGCTACATCAATGCTACGCCCAAGAGGTGTACGCTTCTGGGTCTTCCGTCCTTGGTTTACTTCGAAACGCAGTGTTTGGCATTCGAGCAAGACATTCAATTCAGTACTGCAGGCTAACCTAGCTCCAATGTATCAGTCAGATGATGATGGGTTATTTCCTATACACATTGCTGCCTCCAGAGGTGTGACTAAGGCCATCGTCAAATTTTTAGGGAAGTGTCCCAATACCGCTGATTTGTGCGACATTAAGGGAAGAACTTTCCTTCATGTTGCTACAGAAAAGAAGCAACGGAATATAGTCGCACATGCTTGCAAAACTCCGTCGTTATCATGGATTTTGAATATGCAAGACACAACGATGGAAACACTGCGCTACACCTAGCTATAAAGCTTGGGGATCAAGACATATTTTGCTTGCTCTTGGAGAATCGGGAAGTGCGATTAAATCTAACAAATAACAATGGGGAAACTCCTCTAGATCTATCGGAGAGTAAGCTTCGTGATGAGTCTAACTATGCATGGGTAATATTCTTTCTTCGTTTCGTTTCAGGCTTGCTCCGATCGCTTCAAAGGAAACAAAGTAGTGGCCGGTGATCCATATGGCTGACATCTTATGTTTGCTTTTACAGAGGAACCCCAGATATTTTATAAATATTGCGTTAAAATATTGTCATGCTAACCATGGCAATTGTCGGTTGGATCACTTCGAAGAAAAGTACATTCAACCAGAAGATGAAGAGAAAGAATCAGAGAAACTGACAATTTCATCACAAACTCTGGGCCTTGGCTCAGTGCTAATGGCAGGTGTGACGTTTAGTGCAATTTTTAGTCTCCCTGGGGGCTATAACGATGATGGCAGACCAGCACTTTCTGGGAGGTATGTTTTTGATGCATTTGTTGGGGCCAACTCATTAGCGTTCGCTTGCTCCGGTTTAGCTACCCTCAATCTCATGTACTCTGGAATGGCTATCCTTGATGTGCCGTTGCGCAGTAGGCACTTCGACATAGCTGTATTCTTCGCGTTCGGTTCAGGCACAAGCTTGGCTACTGCCTTCGTTCTAGGCATATATTTGGAGCTGGTTCCAGTTGCTCATATGACTGCAACTGTAATATGTGTTTTTGCCTCTATTATATCTTTGTGTGGATACGTAGACCCTTTGCGAGGCCGTGCTGTGGCAAGAGCATTACACCGAAGAAGAGGGAATCAGACATTGGTGATATTTGCACGTTTTCTCTTCCTCGAAACATTGATGGTATTTTGGCCTTTGATATTAACTTTCAGTTGGGCAGCGATTTCGACAAAATATCATCACAAATGACTTGAAGAAGTGGTCTTGCTATTCAACACCGCATTTCCACAAAAAAAAAAATATTCTGATTGTTGTGGTGCCTCGTCGATCAGCTGTGCTCACTGTACATGACTATGTGAGCGTTCTTGTTGTATTTGCCAAAGACTACACAGTCTACACGAGTTGTGCAATGGATGTTTTTGATTTCTAAAGATCTTGTAGAAATTATGTGTATTGCATGGTACTACAGTTATATCGATACTTTAGACAATAAAGTTATATATATATATATATATATATATATATATATATATATATATATATATATATATATATATATATATATATATATATATATAGAAAAATTACATAAGGCACCTGGCTGTCTAGGCACCCACATCAAGAACCGTCCGATACACGTGTATGATTGATAATTGTTTTGAGTTTGGGTATGAAAATATTTTATACCCTTGATATATTTATGGTTAGTAAGTTTTGAACTCAGTTCAAACTAGTTTGAACTACTTTTGAGTTCAATACGACTACAGTGAGTATATAGCATAAAAATAGTTCAAACTAATTAAACTGAAGTTGAATTTAATTTTTTTCGGAGTTTGACATCTCAATTCTTTTTGTGGGTATATGAAGATACTCACATCAAACATTGCGAATCTCCAAGCAAATCAACGGGTATTGATATGGGTGCCTACGCACCTGGGTGCATGAAACACTCGTCCTATATATATATAAGAACATATCTAGTGCTAATAGTCTATTCAGTGCTAACATGCAAACGCCAACTAGGACTGTTGGATCTACAATCCACGGCTCAGATTCGTGAAGGTGGAAGCCCCAATCACTTATACATTTTCCCCCAAAACCCCTTGGCAACATCTCCCCTTTACATATGCGTCCCCGCCTCCAATCCCCTCCCGGCTCCCTCCCCGTCCCCAATGCTTGCCCTAGATATTCATACGTTCTGAATATTCATACGTTCCTGGTTGCCCTAGATATGGTTAGTAATGAAATTTATTTTTCTTTGCAATACAATTTAGATCTAAGTTTTGGTGAGTGTTATTGAAAATAGTTTGCATCTACTTGACCATACATGATCAGTTCCCGTCATATGAGAGGCCAAATTTGTCAAAATTGTTGGTTATAAGTGGTTAAATCGATTCTTTGGGAAATAGTCATTGTGTTTATAATATGAATTAAGCTAGCAAAACCTCAATGCATGTGGTATATATGTAGTAATAATTAATTAATTTAATTTTTAATACTAAGTTGTTATATATATGCATAACGTGGGACCAAGTCGGATGTATGCCATGACGTGTTAGTGAACAAGACATTAATAGTGTGTCTGCTTTTACAAGAGCTGCCGAGGAGGATATGTTGAATAAGGGGGTGAAATATATGTACTGTCCATGCACTGACTGCGAGAATTTAAAGATGTTTAGGAACCGAGAGCAGATTGAAGCACACTTGATTTGGAGGGGTTTCAAAAAGGGTTATACGTGTTGGACCAGTCATGGTGAAGTCAATGATATGCCGTCGGATGACATCGCCGGTGAAGTGAATGATATACCGCCGGATGATGTCTAGTGTTGTTCGGATTCGGATAGGTTGCACAATGACAATCTGGATCAGATGCTTCGCGATGTATAAGAGAACTATGATGAGAGAGTATGTTAAATTCCGGAGCTTGATGGAGGACTCGGAGAAACCTTTGTTCACGTGCTACAGGTCAAGGTACACGAGGTTGTCGGCCGTGCTTGAACTGTTGAAATTGAAAGCAAGCAACGGTTGGTCCGACAAGAATTTAATGGTGCTGCTAGGTCTTTTAGCGGACATGCTTTCAGAGGGAAATGAGTTGCCTAAAATCACGTATAAAGTCAAAAAGATTCTTTGCCCATTGGGAATGGAAGTAGAAAGAATAGATGCATGTCCGAATGACTGTATCCTCTACCGTAAAGAGTATGCAAACATGCATGTATGTCCGGTGTGCAACGCATCCCGATACAAATGTAACAATTAATCAGCTGACGGCAAGGGAACAGAGGTGAAGAAAGGACATTCTGCTAAGGTGGCATGGTATTCTCGATGAAACAACTTGCACCGGTGCTACCTTTACAGTCGACTACCATGAAGTCAACCTACAGCCGAGGCAGCAGGGGCAAATCAAAGAAGACCGATGATGATATTCCGTACCTGCCATTGGCCCACAAATTCGTGCTATACGAGCCGATGATCGTTCTGGAAAGCGCCTCCTAACCATAGGACTTAGTTGCCAGAGATTACATGCTTGGTATATGGAACAGGCCAATAAGGCACAGGGAGAACGACGCTCAGGTATCATTGTCAAATTCAGGCCAGATCATTTACATCACGAAGTTCATGATTGTGTCTTCGCGGTGACCTTTGACGATTTATTTGATCTTTTCACGCTCAACGCTCTCGACGCTGCACTCGTTCGATGTTGGACGCTGTAAATGTGTACAATCACAGTCTCCGTTCATGTAATACTGATATATGTCATATATAATTTGTTGCTTTTTGTGTATATATATAGACACATGGTGACTGAAGCTAAATCATCCAAATCACCAATTGGTTTCCTGGACCCACGCTTAGTCACCGTGGATACCATCAATGAGGATGCATCCTTCGTCGAGAGGTATATTACAACAACACTGCTGACTCACCGCGATAAGGAATTTGTACTTATGCCCTACAATCAGGGGTTCCATTGGATTAATTGTAATTATACCAAAATAGAACAAGACAATATACCTTGATTCCCTAAGTAAGAACAAAACCAACTATACAGTTATCGGCCAATTACTCGATAGGTAAGTACATTTTCTCCATACATAACTATATTGTACTCTTTCTTTCCTTCCGAATGACTAAGTTAACTTTTTCGAATCACTAAGGCCATTCGCCACGTACGTTACAGAGACACGTGGCTCGACGGAAGGGGCCAAGCCCTTGCAACATGTTCAAAATTTTCGGGTATTCGTTAGTACACATTAATCAATCCTATACAACACATGGTAGTAATGCCTCTTGAATTAACACATTCTATTTTTTGCAGTGCCACCAGCAGCAGTCGGGCAACATGTGTAGATTCTACGTTTGCCACCATATAAAATTGCTACTCGATTCCTCGAAGATCACCAATCCTAAGGTTTGTCAATCTTCCCACGATTATTTTATACTTATCAGGTTATATATGTACGCACATTGATATTCCTATTGACAGGCTGCGCCCATCCGTACAACTGCATTGCAATAGCCCAACCTTGCACAAATTCGCAGAGAGTGCGCGTATTTTTTGATGGCTGGAGTCATAAAATCAGGTGAAGAGTTCCATAACGTACAATGATTTTTTGTTTGGGATAAGATTGACATTGATTCTAATTGTGTATTTGTTAATGGATATTTTATTTCATTTCAATTAATTGATTTACGAAATGGATGTTTTATGTTTGTGAAATGAATTGAGATGTGTACATGTACATGTTGATCTGCTTGTTTCAGAGGGCATGGTTAGCATTTCCTGAGGTTAGCCACTAAACAGAAATAGATTTAGAGGTAGAAGAGAATAGCACAGACGGTTTTTAACTAAAAACTTGATAAAAACCATCTATGCTAGTTGATAATCACAGACAGTTTTTACCTAAAAACCGTCTGTGTTAGTTGAAAATCACAGACGGTTTTTAGTTAAAAAATGTCTATGATATTTAGATATCATAGACGGTTTTTAACTAAAACTATATGTGATATTTATATATCACAGACGGTTTTTAACTAAAAACCGTCTGTGAGTATCAACTAGCACAGACGGTTTTTAGTTAAAAACAGTCTGTGATATTTACACCACAAACGGTTCGAAAGCCGTCTGCGATGACTACGTATCATTACTGACCCATAAATTTAGACGGCATGTAAAACCGTCTATAATAATATTTCTAAACTGTCTATAATACGGTTTTCTGTAGAAGTGTACACACGCAATACACTAACGCACTTTGATATTTCGCTATGTATCTTCTGCTATACTGCAGCTCGCTGCCTCGAATGCTTGTGCTGCAACATTCAGCTGGAAAGGAGACTCGGCCTGCAAAAAGAGAATTGGTTCTGAAGCTCCTACCTAAAATTGAACCAACAAAGAGCAAAAGGAGCAGCAATGATGCGTGCGTGGTGTAGGGAGGGAAAGGATTTCCAGCAACCAAATGTAGCTGCTTTTAAGGTGAACCTTCTGTACATTGTCTACATGCTGTAAATTGTTGCCTATTTTCCCCATCAGCTTGCTAGCTGCAATTTCCCCATCAGCAGGTAGGCATGGAACCCAGGCTTTAAGGATAAATTCTCTCATGTGCCCTTGAAATGTGCAGTGCGTGCAATAAGGGATTACAATTTCGACATTTTCGAACAAAATTTTCTGAAATTTCCGAATTTTGGATCTGTCGGTGGGGGCGAAAATTTTTCCAAGAATGTTTTCCCTGCGTGCAACAGTTATATATATCGGCGTAAAAGATTACCCAACACGGCAATACAACTTAGTGACCGGAGGTTGATGGAAAAGACTCGAAAGACACATCCCCTGAACGCTGCCCTGCAGCCGGCGAGAATTCATGGACACCATCAATGTTCAATGTTCAAAATTTAAAGTTTACGATGAAATAACTTTGAAAAAGAAAAGCTCAAGCTGCATGATGCAGCTCGAAAGAAGTTCGATTTATCCGAATAAAGAGAAAGAACAAGAATTGGACAACCAGAAAAGAACAAAGTTTAAGCTGCATGATGCAATGGACAAGAATTGGACCACAGCAAAGTGTCTCTAACGGATTCCCAACCAAATTAAATGTAGCTGTTTTGTGGTGACCCTTGTTTACGTATGTTTGCAAATTGCTAGCATGAATGTAAGCCTCCGCTCATTTCGGTTTGAACTTCTATCTTCTAACTTATTTTTCATTATTTCTAATTTTTATCTTTTTTGACTTTTTGACTTTTTGAGCTTTTTTACTGGTTTTTTTTTTCCTATATTCGTTTACATTGTCCGCGATTGGATAACCTGTTTTTTCTATTTTTAAATTTAATTATGTCAAATAAGTCACTATCAGTTACAGTGTAATTTAAGCTAGCTACAGTGTAATTTGAAGTATAAATCACTTTTTCAGCTGAAATGAGCCAGGATTCCAGCAATATTTTCCGCATCTCGAGAAAGTTGGATGTATGCATAGTCTGAACAGGACAGTACATTGCTGTTCCCAGTTTATGAAAAGAAGTTGTCTTGTACAACTACATAAGAGCGTCCCCAGATCAGAGTTGGGCGCAGAATCAGCCCTCATACATAGAGCATCCAATTTGTAACCAGGAATCTAGTGCAAGGGAGGATTTGCACCTGGTGGCGGTGATGGCGTCGAGCAGCGGAGAGGAACCTCCGAGCTCGCGCACGGGGGCAAATGCCTCGACAGTGGCCATGGACGCCAAGCTGGTAATGGCAACAGGCCATAGTGATTGCAAGCGGTTGAAGGATATGCTGAACAAGGAAGATGCTACGACGATGTTGGTGGTGATGGCTTCAATGAAGGACGCCGACCGGAAGCCTACCCCGGCGTCCATTAACCCCCTGCTGCTAGCATCGGCCTGCTCTGGCTATTGGGAGGGGCTGAATTTTCTTCTCAACAGGGAAGTTGCAGCAGATCTAGAGCTACCATTTATGATTGACAGCCAAAGGTTTCGTTACCTGCTAGCGGCATACACCTCCGGCAACTCCTCCAACGGAAGCTTAGCGATGCAGCAAGCTTCTGATGACATAGAAGCATTTCTTAAACAGACAGCACCGTCTGCAGAGTCGCTCCTGAAGGGGGTCACCGTTGAAGGGGACACCGCACTCCACGCGGTGGCCACCTATGGTGACGAAGATGACTTCTTGCTTAGTGCTGACATCGTCTTCAGCAAGAAGACAGACCTCCTCTGTGTGCAGAACAACAAGGGTGACACGCCCCTGCACTGCGCTGCACGGGCAGGGAACTCCAAGATGGTCTCTAAACTCATTGGTCTGGCCAAAGGCCAGGATAGCAGTGTTAACAGAGTGAAGGAACTACTGGAAACGGAAAACAAGCTTACGGAGACGGCCTTGCACGAGGCTGTGCGCATTGGGAATAATGATATGGTCAATCTGCTAATGGAGGAGGACTCGGAATTGGCCAGTTTTCCGAAAGACGGCCCTTCACCTTTGTACCTAGCCATCTTGCTGGAAAAGGAGATCATTGCGGAGAAACTGTATAATATGAGTCACGGGGAGCTTTCATACTCTGGACCAAACGGACAAAATGCATTGCATGCGGCGGTTCTCCGAGGAACAGGTACCCGTGCAACCTTCCTTTTCAACTTATAAATCTGTGTTCTCCTATCTTTTTTTCTGCACACATTTCGCAAGATTTTCAGCATATTTTTGCCTATTATATCTCCTAATTGGACTTGTATATGTCTTTCCATTTAGGAATCGTACTTAGTGTTTTATTAGGTTTAGGATTCTTTATTTAACACAAAGAAGACCGAAATGCCTCCTCCAACACAATCGAGGACATACAGGGTGCATAGTCACTTTAACTAGAAGGCATAGGCGCAGCGGCACGCCGCGCCAACCACCGTACATACCAAAATAAAAGAGGCGAAAATTCGTGAGGAGTTTTTCAAAAAAAAACGGAGGGCAAAAACGCATTTTCGAGAAAGATAGAGGGTTTTTTCGGAAAAACCGAGGATCTGTACGTAAAAAAACGGGGACCCGTGCGCAATTTCCGAAAACGCGGGGGGCCATCCTGCAAAACGGAGGGGTAAAAAAAATTTCCAGGGACCTAAAAAAAATTTCAAGGACCTTTTTGCGAGAACAAAGGACCTATCGTAATTCGAAAACCGAGGAAATGCCTCCCGACCGTGCGAAATCCCCGCCACGCTGGCGCGCGCGGGTGACGCGGCCGAACGCGGGGCGAGGGAATCCCCGGGTATATGGAGGTAAGTATACCACCTTTCGGGTATTGGCCAGAGAGGGGCTCCCATAGACACAATGATGGGAGCGACCTTGCCAAAGTCGAAGATACCCGATTTAAGAACAACTAATTTGATATTTTTTTAAAAAATGGTCACAGTGTCATTTTCTAGCATAGACAAAACTTTGGAAGTTAGCCAGTAGTGGCCATATGTTTTACGACGATATTATTCTTGCTTACATAGTTACATGTTTTTGTAGTGTTGCTAAGTTAATTTCCTGATAATAATTCAAGCTTGCCTTACATACAAGCCTTACATACCCACGTCCGTATCTGTATCAATCTATGTTGTTGGCCAGCACCATGGGTGGATACAAGATCCGTATGTGTATGTACAATATAACTTGTAAATGTTTTTTATTTCCAAAATCGAAGTGGCAAGATTTCGACTTACGATGTTATTCAATCCAAGTATTAAATTTGGTAACGAGGTGGAAGGCACTTGTGATCTCATTTGGATATTTGGGGTACATAATTTAAGCCAGGAACTCGGAATTCGGTACGCACAATGCAAGCTGCTTTACCCAAAAAAAAACTTTGGGGACCATCTTAATTTCCTAGTTTCAGTTGTGCATTTGATTTTTCTTTTTGCGATTATAAGGAAGATGCACGTGCCCCCACACACCACCATATACATACACCTTACGCGTGCACACACACGGGTGTGCCCTATTACCACATGCCTAGAAATATGAAAGTTGGGGATAAATTCGTAACATTATAAAGTTCCTACTGAGACACTTGTATGTACGTAAAGGTGTGTATCAGAATTAAAAACTTGGTGGGTGAAGTCGTACACCACAATTGGATTCGAATTGAGTGGTTTATTTTCTAGTTGTTGCCTTTTTCTCACCTTGATACTTTAAAAGAAAGACCTATTTTCAGGGCTTACAACAAAGCTGCTGAAATGGAACAAGGCCCTTACCACGAACAAGGACCTTACCACACAAAGGGATGAGAACGGGAGTACGCCTCTTCACTTTGCTGCAGCTCTGCAACGGCAAGATCGGCGAGGAAGCGTATGTCAGCAAGTATTGAAAGCTAACCCGGCTGCACTGTATCAATCGGACCACGATGGATTATTCCCCATACACGTCGCTGCCTCTGTAAATGCAACAGGGGCTGTCGCCATTTTTCTTAAGAAGTCGCCCAGCTGCGCCGGTTTGCGTGATGCTATGGGAAGGACATTCCTCCATGTTGCTGTTGAGAAAAGCAGTGTATCGACAGCTTTTTTTGCTTTCAGAAATCGATCGGTAACCCGGATTCTGAATATGCAAGACGATGATGGGAACACTGCACTGCACCTAGCTGTCCAGTCTGGGAAACTTCTAATGTTTTGTGCTCTATTCGGGAATCGGCAAGTACACTTAAATCTAACAAATAGGAAGGGGCAAACTCCTCTTGATATATCACGATATAAGATTCCCCGAGGATTGTATTATGTTCAGGTAATCTGCTCTCTCCTTTTATTTTTAAGCATGGCCCTTAAATGCGAAAGAAAATAATAGAAATTTGCGAGGTTCAATTTCACCTATTTATTTTGCTATATTGCAGAACAGTGAAGTAAGGATAAAACGCGCGCTCGAACTTGCCGGTGCTAGGAACGGTGTTTGCCGCCAGGATCACTTCGATGAAAACTATGAGGATATGCATCAACTAAAATCAGAGGATGAAGGCAAAGAATCAGATAAGATGAAAGATACAATACAGACATTTTGTATTGGCTCAGTTCTAATAACAACTGTGACGTTCGGTGCAACTTTTGCCCTGCCTGGAGGTTACAAAGCCGATGATCACCCTAACGGAGGCACACCAACGCTTGCTGGGAGGTGGGTTTTTGATGCATTCATGATGGCCAACACATTAGCTTTCATTTTGTCCTCAATAGCTACCTTCGGTCTCGTGTACGCTGGAAGTCCTTTAGTTAACCTGTCGAGCCGCCGATTCTACTTAATTGCATCCTCATATTTCATGGCGACTTCGATCACAAGCATGGCAGGTGCCTTTGCACTGGGTGCGTATATGGTGCTATCTCCGGTTGCTCATAAGACTGCCGTTGCAATCTGTGTCATGAGTTCTCTAGTGCTGCTATCGAGAAACATAGAATTTTGGCTCAAAACGCTTCTTCTTGCATCGTTATGTGTAACAAGGGGGATAATTTGGGTAGTACTGTACTTAGCAAGCGTTGTCCTGGCTGATACGCTACTTACGTTTTGGCCCTTAATATTGGCCTTTGGTTGGGCCGCACCTGGAAGGAACCACCCTGTTCTAAGAATGGAACCACCGGTACAACCACCAACACCATTGGCGTGAAGAGGCATCAAATATGTGGTGACATCAGGTATGAGATCAATCAGTAGTACGTTTTCTTTTCGAGTGAGGGTGTGCAGCTTGCCTGCTACCAGCTTCATGTTTCTTCATAATGTTTTTTGAACTTCGGCTTGTGTTCTGTTGTGCTTAGACCTTTCTTGTTCGACTTACCGTGCTCATAACAATGCAAACAGTGGCTACTGTATTTGCCTACAACTGCTTTGTCTTGTCCAACTGTTATTTGTGATTCACGCAAAGCTTGTATAAGCTATGTCGATTTACGTAGGCTAATATCACAAATACATCTTTCATATCAAGCTAAAAGGTTTGTAAAACATACGTACGAAATTAGTATTGCCTCAAATAAGTAATGAGTTAGTAACTCGAGCTGTGCTGCTCAACCTAAATGAAACTTTGTAGGTTTTCAGCTAATTACGTAATTTTCCCATATGAGGTGTTGAGGTCACGGCTGATAGTTATATTTGAAAATGATGGTTTTTGTCGATCCGCTCGTAAAATAATGACCTCTCCTGGTCGTGACAGCGTGGTCTGAGGATGCAGAGAAGGATTAATAAATTTGAATACCTAGTTCGCTCGACTTGAAGATGTCACGTACGATAAGAGGCGCGGCAGACAGACAGCTTTGGTGCAGATATTCGGTACCGCACTATCACATAAAGGGTTATCATATACAATTATAAACCCTCATCATAAACAGTTTTGAACCATCTAAATTTTTACGTCTGTGATAACAGACGGTTATCACAGACGATTTATAAGACAACTATGATAAATCACAATATAGATGGTTTATATAAAGAACTGTCTGTAAAAACCAACTATCACAGATGGCTTCAACTAAAACCCGTCTGTGATATATCGGTCATCACAGACGATTGATACATAGAACCGTCTATGATGGACGATATATCACAGATGGTTGATATATAGAATTATCTGTGATGGCCAGCATATCACAGACAGATTATAGTCGAAGCCGTTTGTGATAGTCGGCTTGTATAGATGGTTTATACCACAAATCGTATGTGATAGTTCCTTTTATACCTAAATTTTTCTATTTTCGGTTAGTCTTAGAAAATACTAGTCATATCCTCTAAAAACAAGCAAATACATGGATATCATAGATACACAGATATCGATCACAAATAGATAGATATATCATAGATACACAAATTTACAGATTAATTACAAATGAATTGTGATAATAGAGCTAAAAATTTGTTTGTCGGTAAACATGAGAGATTTTATTCATCCTCGTTCAAGTGAAACTCTCTTCGAATGTCAGAGAGTTCATCCATATGGACTGTACTTGAAGCACTTTTTATGCCCTGTTACTAGGAAGAGTAAAGTCGTAAGTGTGTATCTATATCTATATATATACACACACACTATTCTATACTCAGGTGTAGAATGCGCGTCGGAAAGTTATTGCCGTGTGCGAGTGAAGTTACTTCCAAACACATGTAGAGTTACTGTCAATTGTAATACTACACAAATGACAGTAACTCTACATGTGTTTGGAAGTAATTTCACTCGCACACGACAGTAACTTTCCGACGCGCACACTACGTGCAAGCGTAGAATAGCGCAGTCGTGTGTGTGTATGTGTGTGTAAGTAGAAAATAATTATTACGAGATTCACAAACCTCTGGATCCTTAGGCCCAACACCCATGATTTCTTGCATATGGCGGCAAACGTAGAATTCACATATGTTTCCTTGTAGCTGCTGGTAACACTGAAAAAAAATAAAATTACATACATAGGTTTATTCAGTTTGAGAGGCATCGTTACGGAGTGTAATATAGGACTATTATGTAGTAACGGGTATTGAAAACTACATTACATGTCGTAGTGTGGCGCTCCCTTCCATGTGTCTCCCTCCTTTGCCAACGTATGTCTTGAACGACTTACATGATTCGAAAAGGTTAGCATCAGCCATTGCAAATGAGGGATACATAGAGTTATCTATAGGCAAAATGAGTTTACCTGTCGATTAATTGTTGCATAAGTGTGAAGTCATGCTCCATCTTGTTTAGAGAATTAAGGTATATTTTCTTGTTCCACTTTGATACAATAACAACTGGAATCCAGTGCCACCTACGCATGTATGCATCATAGTCTTTAAAACTAAATTTGTGCTACGTATGAAGTACAGATCAATGAGTATGGCAATAAGTGAAGCACTTACATCTGGTTGTAGGGTACAAGTATGTACTCCTTGTTATTGTGAGTATGCAATCCCTTTGTTACATAATCCTAAATGTAAGATGCATTATCTTGGATGCTTTGCTCGGAGACCAAGTGTAGGTCGAGGAAACCTACGAGTTCTCGAGATCGTCTAGCTTGTTACATCATATGTCTATACATAAGCAAGGAGTTACAACATTTATCGATATGACATGAATGTAGACTGTAATTATATACACCTACAGTATCTAGTATCTTAAGAGTGAGGTGTTGATGGCATCGAGGTTGAAGAGATCAAACAGGTCATCGAAGCCCACCGTAAAGAAACCCAGCTCGTGGAGAAAATGCACCACCATGTACTTGACGATGAAACTCGTAGGAGTTGTGTCCTCATCTTGGTGATCTTTCCCATGTACCACACATGCAAAGTCTTGCAACCCAATCCAAGACTAGGTAAGAGCATGTCTAGGACTAACAGCATTCCTAGCGAGAATGTCCAAAGCGGCTTTTGAGGCTCCTTGATGTCCTTCGATTTAGTCTTGCGGCCACACTTGTATGTGCTCTTCACGGGAGAGCACTAGGTACGCTATTGACTTATGCACGGTGTGGTCTTCATGGAAGCTGATATGGTGCCCTACCAACGCGGATCAGGTGCATGTAGTGACATCGAATGGAGGGTCAGAGAAGCCTTAGGCTGTACATGGTCGCGTGGAGAAAGTGGTTGTTCACGCTGGGTAGATGCCGGCACAGAAGGGTCTAAGGCGATGTCCCTCTTGGGTTACTGAACAAATGTGTGGACAGCATCCTCTAATATCATGATCTCATTATTTGGAGGCTTCTCCAGCGGGACAGCCCTGAAAACGTTATGTACCATGTCTACCTGGATCTTCACAAAATCGGTCCCTAACTGGGTATCGTATATCAGCGTCCCTGGTGGGCATGGATACGCCATCCCCCGCCCAGCCTCAACTGGAATGGAACTAACAAGCTTGAGTGTGAGGTTGCATAGTGTGGGCTCCTACATAATGATACACGATTAGCTAAGGCGTCCAACAGGTCTATATATGTAGTATTGCAAAGATGTACATTAACTTCATGCTGTCGATAGGTAATTGGACGTCGATATGTTCAGAAAGTGATATGGACGTGTAGCTACTCCAATATTGAGGTGGACTAGCTCCCACATTAACGGGGGTGACTTACGACTGGTTGAGGACTTGAACCAGCCTTTCCTCCAATGATGCTAACTATCCTTGAAATTCTGCACCAATCTCCTTTCTCAACCATTCCTCACGCTCGGCCTTGAAGCTCTTCCTACTCCTATACATCTCGAAGTTATCTAGGAATTCCTACCTCCAAGGTACATAAACCCCAAGTGCTCATTATTTCCTAGGGGACGTGAATAGTATATCCCTCTCCCTGACTGCTTCGAAGGAGCCTTGGGAAGATTTGGTGGTCAATATTTGCTACAAGAAATAATCATGTTGTTTTATACCCTACAAAATTATGGACTTATTAACAACAACATAGTTCAACATGTCTTACCAGACGTTGGGATACTTCCTCATCCGTAGGGTTTTTGAAAGATATGGCACCCAAAGACGTGGTTGATGACCTCGCTTTTAACCAGTTTGGGCGTGCTCGTCTGTGATCTTGGTAAATGGTGGGGAGGCATCCGACCAGATTGCGACCTTATCCTCTCTCCTCCATTGCAGGATTTTACACGTGTATCCAGCTGTGCCGAGTCTGTGGGGGTGAGTGTTTTATGCTTGGAGAGCCTTGTGCGCCGCACTTTGCTCTTAAAATTCGATCATAGTCTTCATCCACACAAAGACGTCCCATGTATCCGATGACATGAAGAGATACTTCGCGAAGGACGTCCAATCCTTGTTCACGTGCTACACAACAAGCATGCTTTTGAAAATCTTCCATGTTTTTTCCATCGCAAGGAACACATGTCATCGCACGAGTCCCTGGACTTCTGCTAGGATTTCGAATGACCTTAAAATTTCGTTCCATAGCTGCCCTTGCTCTACTTCTGTCAGAAACTTTCAGCTTTCTGTGGTGATGGAGACTAGTTCCCTTGTGACTATCCCACAGGTAGTCCGGAATACTGCTGCTTTCTTGGATCTAGAGGGACCCCACTAGGAGTGGCCTCCGTGATGGTCATTCGGCCCTCAAGCCCTTTTAATATTCCTTTGCCACGCTTAGTTATCCCGGTCTTTAGAGCATCACACGTATTCGGTGACATCAATGACAGTGGCGAAGACTGTGCGGACCTCATCTCTCTTACTTGCTATCTATGGAGCATTTAAATTGTAGTGAGATTTGAGAATGATCAATGGTAAATTTTAGTTATCTTACAAAAAATTAATTACAGTGAGCTGTGAGAATAAACATTGGCACATGGTTGTTTTTATGTACTAATAGTACTTTAATGTTCTTAATGTAGTTGTTAAGAAATAGTAACATGAGTTGCCTGAGTACTTTTGCAGAAGACTTTGTGGACAATTGGTTCTCTTTTTCGCATCTTGGCATATATTATTGCTACTCTGAACTTATGTAGGAACATGATCATTCTAATGGTTCTCTATTCGACGAAATAGAATAACATGGCATGTAAAGTGAAGTTAGATCAATATTATTCCTAGGTTGCCTTGATCCGTGGATAAGTAATGACATCAAAATGTACATTCACTTTATATATAGCTAAGGAGGAAGGTTGTATATACATAGATTCACAGGTCAGGTGCTATGTTGGCTTCTCATATTACCGAAAGAATTCATTCCATCTATACTCAATCCAAACCTTATATTTCTTGGTTCCGCACTGAAATATTTGAAGCTCCTATCAAAGTTTCTCCACTATTTAGAATCAACAGAGTGTCTTAGCTTTCCATCTTTCTTACGCTCCTCTGAGTTCCAACGCAGTAATCTTGCTTCCTTTCGGTTTGCAAATAAATGCTTTAAACGGGGAGTTACAGACAGATACCACAACACCGTAGTAAGAGATATTTGCTTCACCTCGATGCCCTCGCTATCATCGGAGTGATTCTTATGCTCGTATCGGGATACTTTGCACATCGGACATATATGCATGCTTGCATACTCTTTATGGTAGAGTATATAGTTGTTCATATATGCATGTATTCTTTCTACTTCCATTCTCAATGGACAAATAACCTTCTTGACTTGGTAGGTGGTTCTAGGCAACACGTTTCCCTCCAGAACGATGTCCGCTATAAGACCTAACAACGCCGTGAAACTCTTGTTGGACCAATCATTACTTGCCTTTAATTTCAGCAATTCAAGAACGGATGATAACCTTGTGTATTTCGTCTTACAGCCTAGGAACAAAGATTTATTTGATTCCTCCATCAAGCCCTCAAATTTACTAAAATCTCTCTCACTATAGTTTCCTTCTACATCACGTAGCATCTAATTCAAATTGTCATTGTGTGACCTATTCTCATCGAAAGCACGGTCCACATCCAGCATATCATTGTCTCCTTCTATGATGTTACTGCCTTTTTGTATAATCTACACTTCATCGTGACTGCTCCAACATATATACCCATTTTGAAACCCCTTCGAATCAAGTGTGTATCGATCTATGCTAAGTTGATAAACAACTTTAGGTTATCACAATCAATGCATAAACAGTACATAAATTTCATCTCTTTCTTCAATATATCATACTCAGCAGCTCTTTTAAAAGCGGACACACCATCAATGTACTCTTTACTCACACGGTTCTCAACATACATCCAGTTTTACTCCATCTACGCTACGCATGTAACAAATTAGTGTTAAAATAGATTAATGCTTCTATAGCTAGCTAGCCATTGATTACACTTATACATAATTGTCATTTGTTTAAATTGTCCATCTAAAGTAGCTACCTACGTATTATTCATGAAGCAATGTATAGTAAGCAAGAATATATTGAAGTAGACTAGGAGTAGCGAGATCCATTATTAAATGAGAGCAAACTACCAAGCTAGATCTAAATCTAGATCTAAACCCAGCTATCATCTCGCTTGATTATAATGCTTATAATTAGAAGAAAATACTAACTTTAGATCACCAAGAAAAAATAGATCTATAATAACACTTGCAAATATGTGGTATGCTTTCATCAAACGCCCCAAAGCCGACCGCCTCCTTCAGAACAATCACATTCAAACCCTAGCTTTGCAGACAGATCTGTTAGAATGCGCTGGGTATTTAATAACAGAGTACATATTACAGACACTTCCGACTACAAACCATCTGTGATATATAATTATCACAGACGGTTATTGTTTAGAACCATTTGTGAATTATCATAGACAGTTTTTATTAATAACTGTCTGTGGAACATCACCAACGGTTCGTAAAAACATCATCACTGGTAATATAGACGGTCATACTTGTAAAAACATCTATAATAATTACAACACTGATAGATTCTGAAAACTATCTATGATACGTTGTCTAGTATAAGTTTCTCCATAGCAGTTCTGGCAGAGCTAGAAGGCTTGATCCCTGTCTTTGTTAAGTCCTGGACAAGGTTTGCAATGGTGGAGTAGGATTTGATAGGATTTATTTTTTTTTGCTAGGTTTTTAAATATTTGGTAGGATTCTAAGTTAGATATGGTACGAGTCTGAGTTAGATAAGATAATAGGGTGAGATGCAAAGGAGGCTAGATACTTTGAAAAGTCATTGTGATGGTCTGCTCAACTACATGACTAAGGAATCATGTGGAGCAACGAGTTGATTGTCTCTTGTGGTGAAAGTGTACAAACTCTGCAGAGTAAAAACTATTCGAATAGCCATGCCCACGGTGATGGGCGGACATGAGAACTTAACCAGATATAGTTCTATTTCAAAAACTTTGTGGGTGGGAATGAAAAAATGGAGGGCAGCGGAAAGCCCTGATTTGTGTTGCCCTAGGTGTCGTCCCAGTGATAATGTAAGCGGCTATAACGCTGAAGGATTAAGCATATGGTGCAGAGGCCATGTAACGGTGGATGGAATCTGGATCGATATTATTATTGCATTCTTTTATGCATTATATTTTTGGTTCAAAACTGCTAGGTCTTAGGAAATTTCTATGTATCATATTTTTAAATATTGACAAAGCTTCTTCTTTTACAAAACAAAACGTAAGGAAAAATAGAAGGAGTCGAAAGTAAAGAAGATGAATGTTTATGGTAAACATACGAAGATGTCGGTGGATTTCGTGTCGATTATCAAAAGAAAAGGATAGTGTGAATTCTGGGAGAATCAACTGGTGAGTCCAAATTGAATATATTGAATTATCATTGGACTGTAGAGTGAATAGATTGGCTAGATGGACGAATTAAAGGATTTTTGAAGAATTAGGGAGTGCGAAAGTAATTGCTGGATTACGACATTGACAAATTATATAGATTCTTGATGCTGGAGATGTTGGGATTAATAGAATTTGATCGGTTACTAGATGAGTCGAATTGAATTTTGAGAATTTGGAGATATGATAATTGGAGGATAAACTTGAACAATAATATTATTTCTGGTGGATGTATACTAGTGAATTAGTTAGAGACAGATAAAGGAAAATAAGGTGGATTATTGGAAGAGCAGATTATGGTATGGGATCAATAACATAAAGGATTGGATTGTTAAAAAGTCCTGATACGAATAATTTTCGTGGAATAAAAAGTAATTATGTTAGGGGATTATTAGAAATTACGAGGTGAAGAATTGATGAATAGCAATCACAAGATTGGATTATTAGGAATTTATGGCACAACAGATATCAGTGGATACGAAATAAGGGACACCAGATTTTCATTAGAATGAAGAGCTAACTAAATCGTTGAATAATGAGCCTAAGATTGGATTTATGAATTGGTGGTGGATATTCAAACTCATATATGAAATTGGTAACTTCGATTCGATTATTGAATATTTTGGATGATGCAATAGAAATTATTTGATTGGTGGGTCATAAGTAAAGGTATTGGATTATCATTAAGTTGTGTAGTTAACAAGTTGGCAATTAGTGGATCTGAGATCGGGGTTATACGATTATGGTGAAATTTGAGATTGGAGGAACAAATTCATGGGGAAGGCTAGGATTATGTGAGAATCAGACACCCATGGTTGGATTAATGAAATGGCGGGTGACAAAATAGAGAGCGTATAATCGGTAGGTTAAATAAAAGATGACACTCGCTGTTCAGAGTTTTAGACAGCAATAATAACACCGTGATTAAATGATAAAAATAATGATAAAAGCAATTTCTGGCAAACAAAACAACTCGAGCCTCTCCTTTGATTAGCCATGCATATTAATTATTTGTATACTGTGTATTGGCTCGTGGAGCACAGTGGTTAGTGTGCTCACACTCGCTCTCATAACAAATCCAGAATCAGGAATCGGATCACTACGCATCAGCAATACTTTTGGTCTTGATGGCAAAGAAGATGAAGACGTCAAGGGCTAGGTCGCGAACCTCCAGTTGGCTGCCTGTGGGCTTGTCCTGAGGGTTCCCTCGGTGTGCTTCGTTTTCCGCTGCTGCAATTTACTGATTTCGGCCTAATCGGCTCATGTGTAAGTTTACTATTTTATTTATGCTTCCGCATGGTATGTATTTGATATTCATTTTCTGTATCTGTGACCACTATCTACTGATCCAGAGAATAGTGCAATAAATCACAGAGGATTTCGAATGTTAACATCTGGGGTCTGACAGCCAGCAAGCATTGTTACAGCAAGTCATTTTAATGGCACAAAATGACTGCAAAGAGTATGATAGTTCAACATGAATTTTGAAGTGACCCTGCTAAATTGAATTCATTCACAAGCACTCCAAAAGAAGCAATGAGCCCATGAGGTTACAACAAAGGCTTGGCAATGCCAACCAGATTGATTGTTATTCCAGCACAAAGATCAAGCTCTAGACTAGGAGAATAAGTCGTGTTATTCCAGCCAGATTGAAAGTTCAACATTTAGTCTTCACTCTTCAGTATGTGGATTGCTTGATTTGCTTCTAGTGGAACTATTAATCAGCCTTTTCTAGTATTTCTTTAACAGTCTGTCACCAACATTGACAGATAACAAAATCAAATGTCTAATATCACCCAAGAAAGAAGTTTAGTAATTTAAACATACTAAAAAATGACATTAAGTATGGGGATAAGCTAATTCGGAGACATTTCCAGTAACATCGCTACATCAGCGACTAGAACATTGCACTGTTTGCACATATGTGAAAGCTTGTAAGGTAAGAGCTTACGGGAGGTGACCAGACGGGAGGTGACGGTGATGGCGTTCTGTGCGGTGGGGGAGGACCGAAGGAGAGGCGGCCAGCTGGGAGGCGATGACAACGGTGTCGATGCCGTCGAGACTCAAGAGGAACGACGAGAGCCGATGGTGGCGGCATTCTGTAGATAATCTTGGATGCCCTCCTGAGACATGAATCAGTGAATCCTGATCTCCTCAATTGGACACGGGACAGTCACACCAGAGAAGGAAGAGGAGGAGGCCGACCTTGGGTGCTCACATTTGTCTCACCGGATGTGGCCAGAGGATTGGAGAAGAAACCAAGAAGGTGCGGCGGCGACGGCGCTGGTCTGTGGGGGAGGAGAGGCGGGCGGCGATGGCGCCTCCAGTTTGTGGGGGCGGAGGCGGGCGGTAGCGGCGCCGGTCTATGGGGGAGGAGAGGTGGGCGAACGGCGGTGTCAGTTTGTGGGGACGGAGAGGCAGGCAGCGGCGGTGCCGGTCTATGGGGGCGGAGAGGTGGCCAACGCAGGTCTGTGGGGGAGGAGAGACGGGCGGACGACAGTGCGGGAGTGGGACTATGGGAGGAGGGCCGAAGGCGGCGAAGGGCAAAGGAGGAGATGGGAAGTAGACAACGATGACCTTGATCTCGATCTGAATCTTTTGGGCACCGTAGCCACCGCTCCCGCTTGCTACTTTGCTAGTCGCTAGGGTTAATCGGTTAAGTGGGCGTCGGCGCGTCACTCAGTCAGTCGGACTCGCTGCCACTCGCTAATCAGATCGGGCCATTGGGTCGTTGGCGTTTACCGGATAGTTACCGGATAATAATCCAGTAACTATCCGGAAAAATACTCGGATAACTCTGTATCCGTCAGATAATGTATTTTCTGAATTCGTTTCTGTATCTGACAAAAAATATTCGACTCCGTTTCCATATCCGGCAAAATCTTCGGATATCCGAGAATATGCTTCGAATTATATCCGAATTAAAATGGATAGATGACCAATCAAAAAATATTTGCTCCGTTTGCACCTCTAGGCTCTTGTCTACATGTAGATGTAGTAATGGTTCAACCAGTTCCCCTCTATCTGCACCTATCCTTTTTCTTCCGCATTAATTTCACTGCACCAAAAGCTTAGCAACAGTGCAGAGCTGGAAAGGAAATTCCCCAAATGCTTGGAGAAGTACGCGAAACTGGCCGAAGACCAAAAAGAGATTGAAAACGAGAACCGTTGATGTATCTATCACTATTTTAACGTTTTTTTTAAGCTTAACCTTTTAATACTTGTTATTATAAAAATATTTTTTTTCTAAATTTGAAAGACGCAGCAGACAATATGTGTCATTTGTTGCCCTCTAACTTGACAGGAGACGAGCCAGACGACAGGTGGAGTGAGCGACAGGAGGAGTGAGCGCATTTGTCAAACGAGAGGCACGGCAGTGACGAGCCCAGGCAGCTGCTGGCCTGGCAGGCTGATGCCGAGAGCAGCCGCAGCTCAGCAGCTGCCCGGCGAGCACAACGAGCAAGCGAGCAGGTGGGTCCGGTGATGGCAAGGTCTCTCGAGATTAATTAGCGATAGGCCGGCCGGCAAGTTGCACGAGTCGATCGATGCATGTAATTTACGTCATCATCGATCTCATGCATGACATGAACGCATGAGGGACAGAGACAACTCCGGAGGGACCGGACCAACCTGCTCGCTTGCTCACTGTGCTTGTCGCGCAGCTGCCAATCAATGGCTGCTCGACAGTAACCTACCGTCGTAGCTATCTAGGCCTGCCACTAGCCGCAACTGTCTTTTGTGGCATGTGTCATCTGCTGAAGCTTAAAGAGAGGGTTATTTTTTTAAAAGATAGATATTAGAGATTAAAATTGAAAAAAACGTTGTACAATGCTAGATACGTAAAAATTCTGAAAATGACATGAAGCAGTGCGTACCAATGTCTTCAACTTTCATATGATGTTCGTGGGAGACCGGCTCCAAAGCCCTTGCACGATGACGCTGCACACCTCGGGGTTCAACGAAAAACTCTGGGTCGGCCAATACAGCACATATGCGATTTGAGCATTCTCGCCATCCGGAAGTACGAGAGTGACTTGCGAAAAACCGCTAAAATCCACATCATTCGAACCTTCACGAATGGTTCCAGCACCGTAATACACTCTCAATGTAGTCGCTACTGCCATTGATGATGTCGGTATGCATATATGTTTCAATTTTGCAACATGTCAGATAACATCGCACAATACTATACTACAAATTGTGCTAAAATTTCTATAATACAAAATGTATACTAAAACTTTTCTATACTAACATTTCTATGCTAAAAATGTATTAAATTTTCTACATCTACAATTTTTACTAACACTAACGTTTCATAAAAATAATACTGCAAATACAACATAATCAAAAAAATACATGGATCTGAGAATCTCAATCGATGGAATAGCTTCCACTTCTCCTTGCTCCCTCACCTCCTCCTCTCCTCCACCTCCTATCCTGTCCTCCTCTCCCTCTCCCTCTCCTGCTCCTCCCCCTCCCTCTCCCTCTCCTCTTCTCTCTTCCCTCTTCTTCCCCTCCTTCCTCTTCTCCTTTTCTCTTCTTCTCTCCTTTCTTCTGTATGCGCGGAATGAGGGGAAAAAACACAGTAAGTGGGCGGCGACCGAGCGTGCTGCCTTAAAACCCCCCTGTCGCCCTAGCGTTGGGCAACTACAACGTCAGTCGCCCAACCATACAGTGACTAAAATGCAGTCGTCCAACGCTTGGGAGACAGCAATAATTCGCCTAACCATTACCATATTCCCCACGTTTCGCCTCCCGGTTGTGCGATTAGCTCCAGTCGCTCGTCCGTTGGGCGACTGATGCCTATTTTTGTAAAAAAAATTCTCATAAGTATATTTCTATAATTTCAAATAAAAAATAAATTATTTGTACAAAAAATTCAGTCGTCTTCGCCTGGGTTTCATACATCATTTCAGCCAACCAGGCAGCAAACTCAGGTTCAAAAGGATGGAAAGCAAAAGATTACTGGATTGGAATAAAGAACACGGCAATCATCTCAGTGCAAAAGTTTACCTTGGATCCTTTCATGCTTTTACTGTTCATTTGATGCGGACAATTTTAGCACTAACCTATTTTCTTCTTTATTTGGTATAACCTGAAGCATGCAAGCAATCATATTTTCAACTATGTGAACTTCCATTGAATCAGTCACAGGAGTCAGAGCTAAAATACCTAGTCAATAGATGAATCATCTCCTAACTGAGTTAAGGATTAATTTACATATGAGAATTGTCTATTACCTAATGCATATACTTAATGTATTATTAGATTTGAAAAGGAAGAAACATTAGAGACTAGAGAGAGCTTGATCCAAAAGGAAGGATTCGAGAGCATAGACATAGAGACCAAAATGAATTTTCTCTTTGAAAGTGCCGACATATGCCAAACTCAGAAGACAATTCCAAAATACAATTTTCCTTCGAAGCATTGTTCAGCCAACATGAACATTGTAGTGAGTACTGTAGCGTGTGTATTACTGTTTATGGTACTGTACTGCCGAAATACTGGGCTACCAACAGGCTGGAGCTGATGACTGACGACACGACACTGTTTATGGAGTACTATAGCATCATCGGTAGCGCGGGATCACTGTAGATCCGGCAAGCCGAAATCTGAATAGTGCGTGAATACTGTTCATATGTGCACTGAGCACTGTAACACAGAAAAATACTGCAGCGCCAGAACTGCTGTTTAGCCGACTTGTTGTTTGGTACTGTAGCAACCTCCTCTAGCTGCTACATATATGAGGGTGCCCCTTCATTATAAGGAGATGTGAAATTTCATATCGTAAACTTCCTTGCTCTAAAGGCTTGAGTGTGTTTGCCTCTAAGATTGCAAGAACGCGTCCCTCTAGAATAGGGAAATATTTAAGATTCTTGTTTTTGTCGTTCTTGTGTTTGTCTCTACGATCGTAAGAACATGTTTACTCTCGTGAGCGAGTAGACTAAAGGATTGAATCATGTGGTTGGATGAATTGAGTGTCGTAGGTTATCGTAATAGAGACGGTGTTTAACAATATCATTCATCAGGTTGCATGGGCTTAATTATCCATAATCATACGTCGTGAAGATCATGCCACCTCACCCCTCATCATCATTAAAAAAAGATTACCCAGCCCCAAAGTCTGATGAGAAGAGATATATTGCATGCTTTTTTATGGTGCGGCTTATGACTTTTGACAGTAATTTATTAGTCTAACAAATAGTAATTACTGAGAGAAGTTAAAAATCACTGAAAAACTATACATAACAGAACCATAGTATGTCCATCACACCGACCGGCCGCTACACAGCTCCAGATTATTCATGGAGAAGATCAGTGCAACATTGCTAGCACAAGCATATATTCTAAATAGATAAAGAGATTAAGGAAGAACGTGACTTGTGGAGAGCAGCGGTGCTAATTGTATAGATAAGTTGTTTAGTTCTTTTAGGGGTCGGTTGTTTGTCGTCGAATTTTGCTTTAAGCAGTCTTGGATCGTTGTAACGAGTTTAGCTGTATGGGTTGTAGTTGTCCTCGAGTTATTTATAGTTGTATTTGGTCCACTTCTTCTTTCCTAATATAATGACATGTAGATCTCCTGCGGGTTCTAAAAAAACATACATTTTACGAGCTTCAAATTATCGGATTAGAGTTGAAATTGCATCCTTGCTTTCTGCGGTTAAATACACAGATTCTTCGGTTCAGTATGATTTTTCAGTTCTCTGACCACTCCAGTTAAGCAAATCAAGCCTGTACAGCAAGAGGTATTCCCAAATCTATAAAATGTGAAAAATGTCTTCCGAAGACACGTGCATGAACAGTACTTTATCTTTCTCGTTACTTCGCGAGCTCGAATTGTCCCTGCTG
The DNA here is from genome assembly GCA_036346245.1 of Bonia amplexicaulis. Taxonomy (NCBI): domain Eukaryota; kingdom Viridiplantae; phylum Streptophyta; class Magnoliopsida; order Poales; family Poaceae; genus Bonia; species Bonia amplexicaulis. The sequence continues at coordinate 8,026,362 of CM070759.1, read as the reverse complement.
GTCCATTGGACCGCCCAGCGTCAATGTTTCCTTAATCTGTTCCATCACGTGGCTCTCCGATTCACATAATCATTTAAGAATGACCTCAGCACGTGCACATTTTTATTTTCTGCTCATCTTTGCGTGCCGCAGAGGCAAAGAACATATGTCATAAAAAAAGGAACCATAGCGACAACTACAGAGAGTGCGAAATCTGACCTGATAGTAATGGGGTCTAACAACACCCATCATTCATATGATAAAGACGCAAGATCCGCTTTAAACAATTTTAGTTTTTTATTATTAGATTCCTAATTTTATCTTATTTTTAGTTTTTTGATTTTTTGTATTTTTTATTTTTCCTCTTTATTTCTTTGTGTTGTCTGATAATATAATCATTTTTTATTTTTAAATTTAATTATGTAGAAAAGTTAACGGTAGCTACCATGCATTTTAAGACACTGTAATGCAGAAAAAGAGTCAAAATATTAGACTTATAAGCCCTTGAAAGTAGTACCTAAATCTCCAAGGATCGAAAAGAGCAGAATATCAGACGATGTAAATGGTGAGATAACCATATAATGACATAGGCTTTCCCTTAAACTCCACACAGTACGATATCATATCGGCGTAAAACATCTAAAAAAGGAAAGGATTGCTGCACTGGAACAACGAGGACGACGCAACCATTGCAGCGCAAATTAAAGGGCTACCAGGGATAGGATGCCATATGCAATCTTTAGGTCCGAGAGATCTCAAAGAAAAGGGTCATCCAGCGGTCTCAAAGAAAAAAAAAGAAAGGAAAAAAGGGACATCCAGCACGATATCTGCAGCTGATGATCACCGACACGATCTCGGGCAAGATTGTTATGACCACGGAGCGGCGTGAGGAGAAAATAAAGGCAAGAAGGAACTGGGAACGAGACTCTTTTGAGTCCACCTCGGAGCTCGGACACGACTGTAGAGCTTTGGGTGCATGGAGTTGTAAAGTATGTGCTAATCATGGATAGGAATGGATACAGATGGGATACGACGGAATAGTCTCAAATATAAATATAAATTTATATTTTTAAAATAAATACGAATTTAAATATTTTTGAATATGAATACGAATCGAACATCGTAACAGATACGAATTCGAATCGAATATGTACTTAATTCGGTCAAATATAAATATCCTCCTACAACTTCTGTAATGAATCTCGGTAGAATAAATTTCTAGCGGTTTTACCGGTTTTTCACCGGTTACCGACGATAGGCATAAGAAACGGATTGAATACGAATCGGACAGTTTTGAATACGAATGCGAATATAAATATTCTTAAATATGGATACGAATATTTTTTAATACAAATATGAATTTTCTTTATCATATTTGTATTTTTTCGGTTATAAATATTAGATAAAACGGAAACTTGTAGAGGCTGATATGCTGACATAAACCAAGTACAGCACGCATAGCTTTCTTACTATTTGTCACTGTTAAGTACATGCAAGGCATTAGTTTTCTGACAAAATACAAATTCAAAATTTCAACTCTTGTAAATTATAATGGTTCACCACAACATAATCAAGGACCGTCTCACATGATCTTTCAATCTCCACTTTGATAAACATATTGGCAATTTTGCAAAAATACAATTTGGATGTGTTTTAGACAACAGAGAGGAAATTTGTAAATAAAGTTCAAAATGGTCACAAGAAGCAAGCGAAGGCTGAAAATGACTGAAGGTACTGAATCTAGCAAGTTTTCCAAAAAAAACTTCAAATCCAACAAATGAGTTGGAAAATCGCACTCTAGCTTCATGTAAAAGAACAAATGTTCTATTTGACCATGGTCTTAGTGAGAAGATATCAAATGACAAGAGAATCACAGCAAAATATTAAAACTCCAATGTAACGAGATTTTGCACAAAAACTCCAAATCATGCTCTAGATATGCATTTTTACTGATCTTTTTTCTCTTTAACAATAGAGCTATCAAAATGCACGGAAGAAGATAGAGTATGAATGAAATGAAGTGGCTAAATTTTATTCATTTTTAGCAATATGAGTCGTAAAAATTATCCAAAGTGACTTGCCACACGTTGGCAATTTTCTCACATTCTGGTTCTACCGGACTACGCCTCATTTAGACTGATCAAGACACATGGTGCAATCCCACCGTTTGAACTTTCCTTTGATATTCTCTGCCTTTTCTCGTGCCATACTTGAGCTCACCATCTCATCTTTCTAGGTGTCGGCTCCTCTATAAATGTAATCTTGATCCTCGCCGTTGACCATAATTGACTCCAAGCGATCTCGCATATCCAAAGATAAAAGAAATTATTTTTAGATATAAGTTCTTCACAATTTGACCTAATTTAGTAGTAACATATCCCATGCAACATATATTCACTGACGTAGGTCACAAAAATCAATTCACAACTCAAAATCACCAAAAATCATATCCTAGCCGAAACTCCAACAGTATATATAGCCGGTCTGATCATATGGCGTCAACGGTCACACCGCTGCCAACATCCAATCAAACCGGTATCACCAGCCGGTTCAACCGCAGGAGGACAGACCTCATCGCTGTAGCGAATTAATGTATTGATGAATGATCTCAACTCAGCAACGTGAGACCACATACATGCATACTGGCTTCGACAGTGCAACTAGAGTACACATGCAAGGAGCAAGACAATTAATGCATTTACTCAAGTCCATGCATGCTGGATAAATACACAACGATCAACAAAATCTAAAACTCCAGTAGTCAACAAATTACTGTCTTATACTACTCCCTCCAGTTCAAGAAAAAAAGTCGTTTTGATCTTTGGACTATAGTAAAAAAAACAAGTCATTGGAGAATTTTTAAAGTCATTTGTCCACTTATGCTCCCAATTACTCTGCATACATACTCATCTTAATTGCAGTAACTCACTCGTTGCTATTCTCAAAGCATGACAGTTCAACAACTTAAATCCGTGAGTTTATATTGCCACTGACTAGTACTAGTATTAGCACTACTCGACTGGGAAGAACAATGGGCAGGCAAGAAAATAAGAATAACTTGCAGTAAGGTGAAGAGCAAGGTAAGGCTCTACTACCAGAAGGTAAGGTGAAAATAAGAAAATACGCTGAACTATACAAATATTTACTGAGAATGACGTAGCAACTTCCCCTGTTACATAGCGCTTCAAGCTTCCATTGGTGCTTTTTGCTAGAAAAGCTTGAAATATTTCTCTCTATTCATCATTGGACAGATCATTGTTCCTGCCTACATTCTTGTTAGCATTTGAATCAATCCTAGTGTCCAAAGTATTCTCGTTAGCATCTAGAGCGCCAAAGCTATGACCAAAACCTGTATACTCAAATTTAGAAATGTTGTTTCATGACTAAAAAAGAAGTCAAAGGAATTTCAAAAAGGGAAAGAAAAGGTGAGAGTTTACCATTTGAAGATGATGTCCCATGGCTAACAGATTATTCTGGTAGTTTCACGTTCAAATATACAGATTCTTCTGGTAGTTTCACGTTCAAATCTATCTCTCCTAGTGGTGTTCAACCTCTGGAATTTTGTGACATGCTTTCTCTACGTGTGTTCAAAGAAGATTAAAGGGTGCAGTGGTGTTGTATAGAGCTTGCCAATATTGTGGCGCCAAAGATGGGGCAAAATTGTGGCGCCAAAGATAAATCGCCAGACACAACAAGCATACAAAGCTTGCTAAAATTGTGGCGCCAAAGATGGGGCAAATCAAAGGTCACAGCCAAAAAAATTGGCGCTTCGTTAGTAGATTCATCAATTAGGTTTGCATTTAATTTCAACCAGTTGTGTTCCAGTAAAAGTGAGTTAACAGGGATAGAATAGTAACAAACACCCCATATTTACTCACCTTGGTATCCTAAATCCTGCCTAAACCGACTTCTTTTCTTGAATTGGAGGAAGTACATGGTTAATTTTCTAATAAAATGCAAATTCAAATTTTTAACTCTTCTAAATTACAATAGTTTATCAGAACATAATCAATGATCTTCTTGCATGGTCCTTCACTGCGCTCTCTCTGTACATTTTGCCCCTTTAGTTCCTGTCATCAAATGGTACGAGTCGACTGATAAAGGAAAAAATGTACAAGAATCGAACCAAAGAACTTTGTCCCTCTATAAATATCATCCTCTGTTTACACACCGAGCACCCAACATACAAACGAGCAATTGCATCCAGTGCAACGCCGGTAGGCTCGATATCTGGCCGGCGTGATGGCTTCGAGCCGCGCAGCGCAACCTCCTAACTCGCCCACGGTGGCAGATGCTCCCGCAGTGGCCCTGGACGCCAAGCTGATGATGGCCACAGGCCATGACGATTGCCAGCGGTTGAAGAATCTGCTTAACAAGCAAGATGCCACGACGATGGTGGTGGTGATGGCGTCGGGCAACCAGGCTTCCGCGGCGGAGCGTCCACTGGCAGTTATCCATCCGCTGTTGCTGTCGTCGGCATGCTGTGGCTATTGGAAGGGGCTGAATTTTCTTCTCAACAGGGAAGACGCACAAGCACAACAATCTATGATGCCCACTCAAGCATTTCTTGGCATGCTATCACTGTACAACTCCAGCAACGACGGAAGCTTGGCGATGCACCGGGCTTCTGATGACGTAGAAGAAGGCGCTGGCCTACCTGCACAGTCTGCAGCGTCGCTCTTGGAGGGGGTCACCGTTGAAGGGGACACTGCACTCCATATGGTGGCCGCCAATGGTGACGACGATGCCTTCTTGAAGAGTGCTAAGATCATCTTCAGCAAGAAGATAGACCTCCTCTCTGTGCAGAACAAGAAGGGCGAGACGCCCCTGCACTGCGCTGCACGAGCAGGGAACTCCAAAATGGTCTCTAAACTCATTGGTCTGGCCAAAGGCCAGGATAGCAATGTTAACAGTGTGAAGAAACTACTGGAAACGGAAAACAATCTTAAGGAGACGGCCTTGCACGAGGCTGTGCGCATTGGGAACGATGATATGGTCAAGCTGCTAATGGAGGAGGACTCGGAATTGGCCAGTTTTCCGAAAGATGGCACTTCACCTTTGTACCTAGCCATCTTGCTGGAAAAGGAGATCATTGCGGACAAACTGTATAATATGAGTCAGGGGCAACTTTCGTACTCTGGACCGAATGGACAAAATGCATTGCATGCTGCGGTTCTTCGGGGGACAGGTACCCATGCATCATCCTTCCTTTTCAACTTATAAATCTGGGCTCTCCTGTCGTTTTTCTGCACATATTTTGTAAGATTTTCATCATTTTTTGTCTCTTATATCCTCTAGTTGGACTTGTATGTCTTACCACTTAGGAATCGTACTTAGTGTTTTACTAGGTTCAGGATTCCTGTCTAACTAGCTGGATGGCCCGCAATAGCGTAGTATAGTATGGTATATTATAGCGTATAACAATTTTTGTTTGCGTATTTGCCATTTTTCCGTGCGGGCATGCCTGATGCACCCCATGTGGCAAGTGCAAGTGATGAGGCCCGGAGCGCTTTCACAAGCTCCGTAAATCACGGTTGATGTGTTGTTGCCAGGATTTTCTGTGGCTTTTGATACAGGAGGTAAGATACAGGAAATTTACAAAGTAGAGGTAAGATACAAGAGAGCTTTTGATACTGGTGTCGATAGGGTTTTTGCTTGTGAAGTGTTTTGTGCCGCTAGGACGTGAATAGGGGTGGATATCGCCCGGCTCGGTAAGACTTGTTAAAGAAGCGGCTCGGTTCGACTCAGCTCATTAGAGTAACTAGCTAAAAGGCAGGTTCGGCTCGACTCGGTGGAAAATTTGGGCTCGACTCGTTAGGCTCGTTAATACAAATTACATATTTTGATTGCAATTATGCAAACATATGAAAGAAACAGAGCATATATGATGTTTTTACACCCAAGATTAGCTCAAAATGCAAGCAAAATCACATCATATCAAGTGCTCATATCATCTCAAGTGCGGCCAGATTAGCTCAAAATGCAAGCAAAATCACACCCAAGATCAGCACATGGACATAAAGAATCGGTTGGTATCAGAAGCATAGTGCACAGACATACCCAATGGTCAAGTAGACTGCTAGTGGTAGGACCTTAGCTAACATAACAATGGGATATCATAAGCTGCTGGCCTATCCAATGGTTGTTCTGGAAAAGTTGCAAACTTTTCCTCAGAACAGATTGCAGAACAGATCGGCTTACATAGCAATCATTGGCCTCATTGGCCTCACTGTCACGTGAAATAAATCTGTATGTCTCACTCCATCCTCCAGAGTCACTACCAACCTATCAAAAAGTAGTGCGGTCGGTGCCAGCGGAGGTGTGCGACTACAGTTGAAACTTGAGGAAAGACGATGGCTGATGGAAAGGGGGTGGAGGCTAAGGCGAGGAGGAGAGGAGGGGCCGACGCCGGCGGTCGGTGACGGTGCGGTCGGCACTGACAGTCGGTGACGACGATTTTCTAGGATTGAGACGGAGTGGATTTTCTCGGGTTGAGACGGAGTGTGTCGGTGTCGGTGTGATTGTGAAGACCGAGCGTTGGAGGTCGGACAGAGGTGACTACGCGATCTGATGGGCCGAGCGGGCGCGCCGAGAAATGGACAACAGATCGGTCGAGTGCCCGAGTCCCAGCCGTCCGATCGAGCCGAGTCGAGCCATCCGAGCGGCTCGCAAGCCAGCTCGGACTCGGCTTGTTAGGAACCGATCTCAATCCTGGCTCGGCTTGGCTCGTATTTTCCACGAGCCGAACCGAGCTGAGCCGCGAGCCACAAGCTTTTTGTCCATCCCTAGACGTGAAGTTTCTCCTCTGATGTTGTGGTCCCACTAGACATTGATACGACAAGCGGTACAGGTTCATACTCCTTGCTGGAAACTTTGTTCGTGCTGATACAAAGATGGTTTTATTCCTTTTCGTGATATATTTCTTCTTTCACCCTTGGATTTGCGAGATTGCTTCGGATACTGGGCATGTTGATAATAGACACAAATCTTGCACAATCGGGTATTAGTTAGAGAATTAGCTGAGAAATATTTAATGAAAATGTGAAAATAAATTAAATAAGCACCAAGGAAAATGGTACTTGTTTGAGGTGTATCACTTGCATAAAATCGCTCTCTCAGTAATGTAACATTTATTTCCTCGGGTGATATTGCAGAGGCGATAAAAAAGATATTGGAATGGAACGAGCGCCTTACCATACAGATGGACCAATCTGGAAGTACGCCTCTTCACTTTGCGGCCTCGGTGGCAGGTTCAGCAATTGAAAATCTGCTTTCACTTGAAATTAAAAAGCATGGCCCAACCAAACTACTACTGGAAGCTAACCCACATTCAGCGTATCAGCCAGACAACAGCGGGAAATATCCCATACATGTCGCCGCCTCCACAGGCAAGCGCAGTGCCCTTGCCATGCTGCTTAGCAAATGTCCCGAGTGCGCTGGACTGCGCGATGCACAAGGAAGGACCTTCCTTCATGTTGCCGTCGAGCAAAAGAGAGAGCGAATAGTCCAATTTGTTTGCCGATTTGGAAGATTTGCATCAGTTTTGAATATGCAGGATTGTTATGGAAATACAGCGCTGCACCTAGCTGTCCAAGGTGGGAATCAGAAAATCTTCTGTTGCCTAATGCAGAATCAACGGGTAAACTTGAATTTGCCAAACAGGAAAGGGCAAACTCCTATTGATCTTTCATTAAGTAGGACATTTGAAATTCAATTTCTATGGGTAACTAACTCTCTCTCTCTTTTGTTTCACGCACTGATAATTGAAGAAAGAAACTAGTAGCGGTTGTATTAAAATCCTATATCCTGCTTGCTCTTTCAGAATCCTCCATTAATGATGTATGCCTCGTTAGTGCTTGCCGGCGCTCACAACGGCAACCATCGACAGGATCTCTTCCATGAGCGGTATATTTCCCATCGAGAAAATCAAGAAAAAAAATTGAAGAGTATGTCAAAGTCAACACAGGTCCTAAGCATCGGGTTGGTGCTTATTGCAACGGTGACATTTGCTGCAGCTTTCACCTTACCCGGAGGGTACAAAGCTGACGACCACACTAATGGCGGCACACCAACACTTGCTGGGAGCTATGCATTCAATGCGTTCATTATATCCAACACATTAGCATTCATAAGCTCCATGTTAGGTACCTTCAGCCTGGTCTACTCTGGGAGTGGTTTGTCTGACTTCGCAACCCGCTGGAGGTATTTCCACGTATCTGTAGTGTCGCTGTGGATTTCGGTGAGATGCTTAGCTATTGCATTTGCGTTGGGTGCATATGTGGTGCTGGCTCCAGTTGTTCAGCGGACTGCAATATCAGTGTTTCTGATCTCTTCTACGGCACTGATCTACGGAAATGAAGATATTTGGCAGCTGATTATTTGTGCAAGAACATTACGTGCTAGATTGGGAATTTGGAAATTTGTGGCAGCACTAATGGTAATCCCGTTGAGAATGGTTGGTACAATATGGCTCTACATGGTAATATTTGGTTTGCCATTAGTTTTGAAGATCCATTGGTCAGGGCATCAGAAAGGCTACGAAGCTAGATAATACAATGATTGATTGGGCACTTGTCCTTCAGACATGGATTTCTACACCAGTGTTTTTTGGTCATCATTCAGAATAGTTCGTGAAGTTTCTATGTGACCACCTTATGAGTGTAACTTCGCAAACATTGATATTGTAGCCCTGTACTTATTCTTGTGTGCAACATTACTTCACTTTGTCCCCTTATATTACGCTAATCTTGATCAAACTATTACTATCAGCAAGCTACACTGGACACCTATCACTACTCAAAGGGAGGTAAAACAAAATACAGAGAAGCATAGGACCCTCGCACGTAAAAAAAGAAGTACTGGAGCGGGCGGAAAGCACAATATAAAGAAAGAATGGGAATAGTATCCCTTGCCTCTGTATGGGCAGACAGGAAAGGCTCACTGCCTTGTACTGATTCTCGGCCTTCGGATCCTGAATGGACAATGCAGATCTTAAGTGAAGGAGGAAACAATCTTCAGTACCATCCACTGTGTTCTCTCTCTCTTCAGATTTAGCCTAGAGACGTGAGGCGGTGAGGGTGAGTTGCTGCCGTATGTATATGGGTACAGTGTCACTTTTCTTTGTCTCCTTATGGAATTATGGTTGAATTGCTGGTGCATGGAATTTGGTGATCGGTTCGGCTGAAAGCTGAAAGCTTATATGAAAACACCAGAATGGTGAAAAAAAACATCAGAATGAGAGAGACTTATTTGACATAATTAAATTTAAAAAAATTTAAAAATATAAAAAATATGTTAGCCCATCACAGACAACGCAAACGAATACGAGAAAAAAAAAGAACCGACAAAAAAGCTCAAAAAAAATCAAAAATTTAAAAAAAGATAAAATTATAAATAGTGCAAAAATAAGCTTAAGCTAATAAGCTTAAGCTATATTGAGCAGAAAACTAAGAATCGCTACTTGGCATGGGCTCACTTTGCCTCGTGGGGCCTACTCGTTTAACCCCTTGATATGACGTGACACGACGAGGGATTACAATTTTGGCCGGAATTCACGAAAATTTGGTTTTCACGGCCGGGTCTGAAAATCAGTCGATGAAATTTTAGTTTTAAATAGATTTTATAACAAACACAATAGAATAAAGACTTAGTTAACCTAGTCATGATGATGGTGTGGTTGATGTGAGGTTGTAAGTTTCAACCCTAAAACTAGCACTATTTTTTCTCACTACTACAAAAAAGATCATCACAGACGGTTCAAAAACGTCATCACAGACGGTTTTGTGAACCGTCTGAATTTATAGGTCAGTGATAAGAAGGTTATCACAGACGATTGTCGAACCGTCTGAAATATATCAATATTACAGATGATTTGTAACAAAAATCGTTTGCGATATTGATATATGCACTTTGATATTTCGCTATGCATCTTCTGCTATACTGCAGCTCGCTGCCTTGAATGCTTGAGCTGCAACATTCAGCTGGAAAAGAGACTCGGCCTGCAAAAAGAGAAGAATTGGTTCTGAAGCTCCTACCTAAAACTGAACCAACAAAGAGCAAAAGGAGCAGCAATGATGCGTGCGTGGTGTAGGGAGAGAATGGATTTCCAGCAACCAAATGTAGCTGCTTTTAAGGTGAACCTTCTGTACATTATCTACATGCTGTAAATTGTTGCCTATTTTCCCCATCAGCTTGCTAGCTGCAATTTCCCCATCAGCAGGTAGGCATGGAACCCAGGCTTTAAGGATAAATTCTCTCATGTGCCCTTGAAATGTGCAGTGCGTGCAATAAGGGATTACAATTTCGATATTTTCGAACAAAATTTTCTGAAATTTCTGAATTTCGGATCTATCGGTGGGGGCGAAAAAAATTCCAAGAATGTTTTCCCTGCGTGCAACAGTTATATATATCGGCGTAAAAGATTACCCAGCACGGCAATACAACTTAGTGACCGGAGGTTGATGGAAAAGACTCGAAAGACACATCCCCTGAACGCTGCCCTGCAGCCGGCGAGAATTCATGGACACGATCAGTGTTCAATGTTCAAAATTTAAAGTTTACGATGAAATAACTTTGAAAAAGAAAAGCTCAAGCTGCATGATGCAGCTCGAAAGAAGTTCGATTTATCCGAATAAAGAGAAAGAACAAGAATTGGACAACCAGCAAAGAACAAAGCTTAAGCTGCATGATGCAATGGACAAGAATTGGACCACCAGCAAAGTGTCTAATGGATTCCCAACCAAATTAAATGTAGTTGTTTTGTGGTGACCCTTGTTTACGTCTGTTTGCAAATTGCTAGCACGAATGTAAGTCTCGCTCATTTCGGTTTAAGCTTCTGTTTTCTAGTTTCTTTTTTACTATTCCTAATTTTTGTCTTTTTCTGACTTTTTGGCTTTTGAAAGCTTTTTTGCTGGTTCCTTTTTTCCTATATTCATTTATATTGTCCGCACTTGGCTAACCTATTTTTTTATTTTTAAATTTAATTACACAAAATAAACAACCATCAGTTATAGTGTAATTTAAACTAGCTACAATATAATATTAAGCATAAGCCACTTTTTTCAACCGAAATGAGTAGGCCGCGGATTCCAGCAAGATTTTCCACATCGCGAGAAAGTTGGATGCATGCATAGTCTGAACAGGACAGTACATTGCTGTTCCCAGATTCATGAAAAGAAGTTGTCTTGTACAACTACATAAGAGCGTCCCCAGATCAGAGTTGGGCGCAGAACCAGCCCTCATACATAGAGCATCCAATTTGTAACCAGGAATCTAGTGCAAGGGAGGATTTGCACCTGGTGGCGGTGATGGCGTCGAGCAGCGGAGAGGAACCTCCGAGCTCGCGCACGGGGGCAAATGCCTCGACAGTGGCCATGGACGCCAAGCTGGTAATGGCAACAGGCCATAGTGATTGCAAGCGGTTGAAGGATATGCTGAACAAGGAAGATGCTACGACGATGTTGGTGGTGATGGCTTCAAAGAAGGACGCCGCCCGGAAGCCTACCGCGGCGTCCATTAACCCCCTGCTGCTAGCGTCGGCCTGCTCTGGCTATTGGGAGGGGCTGAATTTTCTTCTCAACAGGGAAGTTGCAGCAGATCTAGAGCTACCATTTATGATTGAAAGCCAAAGATTTCGTTACCTGCTAGCGGCATACACCTCCGGCAACTCCTCCAACGGAAGCTTAGCGATGCTGCAAGCTTCTGATGACGTAGAAGCATTTCTTAAACAGACAGCACCGTCTGCAGAGTCGCTCCTGGAGGGGGTCACCGTTGAAGGGGACACCGCACTCCACGCGGTGGCCACCTATGGTGACGAAGATGACTTCTTGCTTAGTGCTGACATCGTCTTCAGCAAGAAGATAGACCTCCTCTTTGTGCAGAACAACAAGGGTGACACGCCCCTGCACTGCGCTGCACGGGCAGGGAACTCCAAAATGGTCTCTGAACTCATTGGTCTGGCCAAAGGCCAGGATAGCAGTGTTAACAGAGTGAAGGAACTACTGGAAACGGAAAACAAGTTTAAGGAGACGGCCTTGCACGAGGCTGTGCGCATTGGGAATAATGATATGGTCAATCTGCTAATGGAGGAGGACTCGGAATTGGCCAGTTTTCCGAAAGATGGCACTTCACCTTTGTACCTAGCCATCTTGCTGGAAAAGGAGAACATTGCAGAGGAACTGTATAATATGAGTAGGGATGGCAATCGGGCGCGGCGGGTACGGGTAGTGCTCGCCCATACCCGCACTCCGCGACCCGTTTATGCCCACGGGTATACCCGCGAAAGACCACGGGTAAAAAACCTCGTCCATACCCGTCGCCCGCGGGTACCCGTCGCCCGCGGGCATACCCGTTTACCCGCGAACTAAGCATATCACAAATTCACAATCAAACATCACCAATGCATCATACAAAAGATTGAACAAATACCCTTTTGTGACCATTACTACTGTCATGGTGACACACAAACATCTGTAAAAATTCAAAGCAGTTTGCCTTGGTACTTGATTCAGTATTTCACAAATGGTTTGCCTTAGTGCCAAATGATAAGAGTCAGAACCCTGGAAGCTTAAGTGTAGATTTTCCAAATTACTTCTACCATATTTAGTATAATTACCTTGAAATTTGCTCTCCATTTTACATAGTCCAGGCTTGACACAGAAGGGTACACAGCTCTTAGACTACACTAGTATCAAAGGAAGAGCCCAAACTGGTAAATCAATTTAAGCCTACTTATGTGGCCAACTAATCTATAATCTCATTACCATAAGTACTTCATTCTATAATTGTCACTAGCGTAAGAATACTGAAAGCGACAGTGGCAAGTTTTGTTTGAATCCGACAAGAAAACAACAGTTTTGTCAGTTGGCATAGCAAGAATATGGACTACTAAAAACATCAAAATTTTTGTACCCCATTGTCTTCGTCGTCATAGGAGCCGATCTGCACCCAAACAATGTAGGGAGTTTTGCTGACGGCGGAGAGGGGTGGCAACCGCGGCGGAGAGGGGCGACAGGCGATGAGGCGGCCGGATCTGGTCGGTGAGCCTCCTCCGGTCCTCCCTCCGACCGGATCTGGACTCAGCGCCGGATCCGTCGGTGGAGAAAAAGGCGGCCGGATCTGGTCGGTGGAGAACGACGGGCGGCGAGGAGCGGCGAGGATCGGCGGACCGAGGAGCGGCGAGGATGAGGGGGGCCAAGAGGAGCGGCGATTGGAGCGGCGGACCGAGGGGCGGCGAGGAGTGGCGGAAGGAGGGGCGGCGGAAGGAGGGGCGGCGGAAGGAGGCGAACGCGAAGGAGGGGCGGACGCGAAGGAGGGCGGCGGAAGGAGAGGCGGCGGCGAGGTTTTGGCTCGACCGCCGAGCGCGGTGCGCGGATCATGGGGTGGCCGAGTGAGTGACCGACTGATGTTAGGGTTTTTTACATAGGCCCACTAGTCAGTCTATGTCACGGGTAAACGGGTAAGACGGGTACGGGTAAAGCTAACCCATACCCGTACCCGTTTACCCGATGGGCAGAGATTTCCCCCCAAATTTCTACCCGCGGGTAAAAAATCCGTCTCATACCCGACTCCATTAGGGTATTTACCCACGGGTACACGGGTAAACGGGCACAATTGCCATCCCTAAATATGAGTCACAGGAAGCTTTCATACTCTGGACCAAATGGACAAAATGCATTGCATGCTGCGGTTATCCGAGGAACAGGTACCAGTGCAACCTTCCTTTTCAACTCATAAGTTATAAATCTGCGTTCTCCTATCATTTTTATTCTGCACACATTTCGCAAGATTTTCAGCATATTTTTGCCTATTATATCTTCCAATTGGACTTGTATATGTCTTTTCATTTAGAAATCGTACTTAGTGTTTTATTAGGTTTAGGATTCCTTATTTACCTCAAAGAATACCGAAATGCCTCCTCCAACACAATCGACGACATACAGGGCGCAGTCACTTTAAGGCCACCTTTCTGGCATCATGTTGCCAGAGAGGGGATCCGATAGACACAACTATGCGAAGACTAACCCCCACTTAAGAACAACTAATTGTGGGTAATTCGATATTTTTTTAAAAAAATGGTCACAATGTCATTTTTTAGCATAGACAAAACTTTGGAAGTTAGCCAGTGGTAGTCATATGTTTTACGATGATATTATTCTTGCTTGCATAGTTACATATTTTCGTAGTGTAACTAAGTCAATTTCCTGATAATAATTCAAGCATGCCTTATATACCCACGTCCGTATCTATATCAATCTATGTTGTTGGTCAGCACCGTGGATGGATACGAGATATATGTGTATGTACAATAAGCAACTCCTTTCTCCTCTTTATATAGGCTAAGGTGGGGCACCTTCCTTGCATGAAAGTAAGATAAAAGAAAAAAGTAAAGGAACAGACTTTAGAATGTATCCCTTATATTATGAAGCGTGAACAAGTGCTTTTCACTAAATGTATTTGCATGTGTAAGTCGAGGCGCACCAGCCGCGCGGGCTGCTCGCTCAACTGGTGCAGACGAGCACCCGAGCCGAGCTCGTCAAATCACTTGAAAACCTTAGCTAAAATCAGCGGACCATGAGAAGCGGTCCGTACTACATGGACTATTGTTCCAGGCCACCACGGATGTCCTGCTCCATCTAGCCCACGGCCCATTGCGCGGAGAGTGGCCCACCGTGCACTTACGCCATGCATGGCGCGCGCTGCGCGTACTTGCCGGAAGGGGCAAAAACGGATCAAATATAATGAATAATAGCTCTATTATATTTATTTTCACATCTTAGATATAAATATACATATTTTAGATATGAATATAAATATGGATATTATACAGATAGAAAACAAATACAAATCAAAAGAAAATAAAATTATAGATGGTTCATCACCAAAACACTTTGTCATCAATACGGGATAGGACAGTAAACTTGTAAGCATCTCTAGTTAGATTCGTAGACAGCTGAGAATGCGAAGGGACTTAACAAGAATCGCACATAAATGACTAAACAAGTGTATGACATATGAGTGTATAGGTTTACCAATTGCCTCCCTCTCTTCACTTATAAGGGGTCCTATTTATAGAGTAGAAGGTCGAGACGAGTGAAGTTACAATTCTGCTATCGGGGCCTAACTTACTTCTAAGGTTATTTTTGTCCTTTCACACTAAGTGGGCGCCGCCGCGTCCGAGGGACTCTGGGGTAGTCCACAGACCTTGCTTGTGATTGCTTCCGGACCCCGTCCGATGTTGGCCTCCGGACCCCACCCGAGGTTGGCCTTTGGACTTCGTCTTGAGTCGGCTCACGCACCTCGTCCAAGGTGGTCCAAACCCTATCCGGGGAGGGGGCGGACTCCGAACATCATATGGGTGGACCCTAGATCTTGGCCTAGGTTGATCTTTGAGTTTTGTCTTCGTTTCTCGGGCACAATCCGGGGTGGACTCCCGACCGTGGTTCTAATAATCAGCCTATTATCGGTTTTATCAGTATACCAATCCCGCCGGTAAAATTGCAAACTGGCTCCGAAAAATTATTTTACATGAATTTTGTCAAATATAGTAGAAGTTTTGCTGAAACTGGTTTTCAAAAAATTTGACCGATATTTTGAACTAATTTTTAGCCAAATTTTGTTTGAAATTCAATTTTTCTTTGAAATTTTTGGGCCAAAAATCACTAAAAAATCTTGATTATCACGATTGTTGCTTGTATTAGACCCCTCCGGTAAAAAAAACAAACCGATATGGAAAACCCTGATCCGAACTTCGTCCAGGGTTGGTCTGCAGATGTTGTCTAGGATAGACTCCCCGATGTGTTGTCACGCTGAAGTTATCATGGGCCTAAGGTAGCCCCTCATCGATCTGAGTGGTCGTCAACTGCCTGCCCAGGCCAGCACACAGACTTGCAAAAAGGGGTTGGCGCATGACCTCGGATCAATGATTCCATTATAACCTGTGATGCATTCTAACAACATGTTAAAACATCTTAGTCCTCATATGAACTTTAGACGATAGGTCATGCCTATGGCTCCGAGTTGGGTTCCCTTGGTGTTCATTAAAGGGTTGCTGCTCCACTTGGCCAGTTTTAAGTCGTATCGGGGAGTTCATTATCGCACAAAAGGATGTAGGGTCGTGAACAGCTATGGAGTCAATGTCGACTGCCTAGATATTACGCAGAGGTGCGGAGCTAGGACTTAGCCCAAAGAAGTGCTTCGTGAAGTGAGTTCTTGACCCATGATATTCGAGAGGCGAAGGTATGCACGGAAGTACCAAGCTTGACTCGTCTAGGCATGGCCACTAAGGAGCGACATAATGCTGGAGTGCGAAAGGTTGAGCCACATGGACATGTAGAAATAAGCTTCTAACTTGTTAGTTCAAGAGACGAGGAGCCCTAGGGTAATCGGGTCGTTGTGTGAGCTTGTCAAGATAGGCATTGATATACCACTAGTTCGAGGTGCAATGGAGCTTTAAGGCGTATGAGGCCAACTAGGGCATAGTATCCCTAGGAACGACGGGAATGGTGGAGCTGATGCCGGCCATGAACGGTAGTATCACCGGACAAGAGGAAGATGGTCTATTCCCGATGCTCCTATGAGAGGGAAGAAGAATGGAGGTGAGGGCGAGGTAGAGTGGGGCTGAAGCAATGCCAAAGGACATGGGTGTCAGTGTTGAAGCTCACCCGAGCACGTGGTGAAGTGTGGCTGCGATGGCAGCCTCGATCCTAGATTCCAAAGCTCGTGAGAGTGGGGAGGCCATGCACGGGCTCAGGATAGCGACAGTGAGGCGTAGTCGAAGTAGGTGCATAGCATTAGCACCTCGTCGACACTGTCGGCGGCTTCTCTCCGAGCTTGCTCCCCCTCTCTCTTCCTCTGTTTCTCTCATTCTCTCTCCTCTATGACACATGGGCGTTACACCTAAAGTATGACATAGACGCCAGCCCAGATCCGAGCTGGACTTCAGGAGGGTCAAAACCATGGCCAATCAGGAAGAGAGGTAAGGTTTATATGATATTGGACAACAGAGAATGAGTTCTACCCGATTTTATAAATGAGAAATAAAAATTAGATGAGCTGAAGAGTTGAAGAACTACAGACATACGTTTTTCCTTTTTATTAAAGAAAAGTCAATTACCTACATTAAGAATCTGCATGATCAATGACATGGACGACAGTGAATCTTCGTCTTAGAGGACTTGCAGGAGACATTAATGGAGGAGAACATATAGTAGGTGGTTTAGAAATGTCAGAATTCTTGACAAAACAAAATCATACAGATCTCAATCCGGTAGGATCTAATTAAGTTAAATCACAACCATGCCAATAGATGTCACGTTTAAGCTACTTATAATAATGTTAAAAGGTACAAATATTTCCTAATCCTTAAAAACAGTTCTCGTTAAGATATGCTCAGGTTAAATCTGGGTTGTGAAAGCTCAGAAGTCATTGTAAATACAAGACCATACCGTACAAGTACACTGGCTAATTGATCTAGTTCAATAGAAAATATTTACCGTATCCGGAAACTTTGGTACATAGTGCAAGGCATAAATAGTATTAATTATTTGACTACATGATTAATAAAGCCCAAGACTCTGGAAAGTCCTGAGATTTAATCTGCCAGGCACGATTAATGCAAGTTGCACTTATGGGTCAACAACACGCAAGAGCACAATATTAGAAAGGAACAACTAAAACTGTGCTGCCACAAAATGGGCAACACAATTTCTGAAGTATCCACTTCAACGTAATACCCTAGATATTTCTCTGCAGGCAAAGAAAATATAGAAAGGCACCTCTAATTTAATCCAAAACTCTCAAACAAGATGTACTCCAAGATCACAAGGCTAACGAGAATGCATGTTCTTCGTATATTGGAAACGCAAAAGCCCCTTAGGAAAGGCCCTTGTACTACGTACTAGGTGTGAACATCTTGACATTTGGGGGGTTAAGACCAGCTAAATAAGACCAGTAATAAAGTTGAAAGTAGGGTGAAATTGCTGTGTGAATGCAGCAACCAGCTAAATTCGCCTCTTGACAGTTTACAGTTAGCATTATTATGGGCTCAGTTTATGTTCCATGGACTTCCTGTCCTGCATCACTTTGCGAAAATGAAAAAAAAAACATTTGGGACAATCTTAATAGCTTGTGGATTCGAATCAAGTGCTTTGTTTTCGTAGTTGTTGCTTTTATATCTTGGTTAGTTTAACACAACCGCTCGCAGTGCTTACAAAGAAGTTGTTGGGATGGAACAAGGACCTTACCACACAGGTGGATGAGAACGGGAGTACGCCTCTTCACTTTGCCGCAGCTCTGCGAGGAAGCGTATGTAGGCAAGTATTGAAAGCTAACCCAGCTGCACTGTATCAATCGGACCACGAAGGCTTATTCCCCATACACGTCGCTGCCTCTGTTGGTGCGAAAGGGACTGTCGCCATGTTTCTTAAGAAGTCGCCCAGTTGCGCCGGTTTGCGTGACGCTAGGGGAAGGTCATTTCTTCATGTTGCTGTTCCGAATAATAGATGGAATATAGTTTCATTTGTTTGCCGAAATCCATCTTTAGCTTGGATTTTGAATATGCAAGACAATGATGGGAACACTGCACTGCACCTAGCTGTCCAGTCTGGGGATCTTCTGATGTTTTGTGCTCTATTCGGGAATCGGCAAGCACACTTAAATCTAACAAATGGGAAAGGGCAAACTCCTCTTGATATATCAAGATATAAGATTCCTCCAGGGATGTATTATACTAAGGTAATCTACTCTCGCTCTCTCCCTCTCTCTAGCATGGTCCTTCAAAGAGAAAGAAAATAATTGTGATTTGCGTGGTTCGATTTCACCTATCTATTTTGCTATATTGCAGAACACCGAAGCAGTGATACGCCATGCACTCACACTTGCCGGTGCTAGAAACGGCAGTTGTCGTCGGGATCACTTCGAAGAAAACTATAGCCACCAAGTAAAACATGATGAGCGAATAGAATCACAGAAGGTGAAAGATTCGACACAGACTCTATGCATTGGCTCTGTTCTAATAGCAACCGTGACGTTCGGTGCAACTTTTGCCCTGCCTGGAGGTTACAGAGCCGACGATCACCCTAACGGGGGCACACCAACGCTTGCTGGGAGGTGGGTTTTTGATGCATTCATGGTGGCCAACACATTAGCTTTCATTTGCTCCTCGATAGCTACCCTTGGTCTCATGTACTCTGGAGCATCTATGGTTAACCTACGGACCCGCCAAGTCTACTTTGTTGTATCCGCATATTTCATGAGAGCTTCGGTCACAAGCTTGACTGCTGCCTTTACACTGGGTGTGTATATGGTGCTATCTCCGGTTGCCCATAAGACTGCCGTTGCAATATGTGTCATGAGTCCTCTTGTTGTGCTATGCCACGGTATGGAATCTTGGCTAAAATGGGCTCTTCTTGCACCATCTTTATGTGTCAGAACAGGGATAATTTGGACATCAGCAATTTACGCAGTCTTTATCGTGGGCTATATGCTATTTGAGTTTTGGCCCGTGATATTCATCTTTAGTTGGGCCGCAAATGCAAGGTACCACCCCGTTTCGAAAACACAACCTTTCGGGATCCTTATTTACCTCAAAGAATACCGAAATGCCTCCTCCAACACAATCGACGACATACAGGGTGCATAGTCATTTTAAGACCACCTTTCGGGTATCATGTTGGCCAGTAGTGGCCATATGTTTTACGATGATATTATTCTTGCTTACATAGTTACATGTTTTCGTAGGGTTGCTAAGTTAATTTCCTGATAATAATTCAAGCTTGCCTTACATACCGACATCCGTATCTGTATCAATCTATATTGTTGGCTAGCACCATGGGTGGATACTGTTAGACCAGATGGGGACAGAGAGGGTTAAATAGTGTTAACTCGAATATTTTCTTAAGTATTCAAGATTCTATTCTTATATAACTACAGAGTTGTAGAAAATATAATTTTCATCCAAAAACTTAAGATAAATGACTCAAAAATACAAAACCTTAAAACAACCACTTCTCGGCAGTCTAACTAGCATAGAAATAATGGTTTGAGCGGCCTCCCCGTGCAACCTCCTTTTCAACTCATAAGTTATAAAACTCTTAAGTGTTTTATTAGGGCGCAGTCACTTTAAGGCCACCTTTCTGGCATCATGTTGGCCAGAGAGGGGGATCCGATAGAACTGTTGGAGTGACCTCGCCAAAGTCGAAGAGTAACCCCCACTTAAGAACAACTAATTGTGTGTAATTCGATATTTTTTTAAAAAAAATGGTCACAATGTCATTTTTTTAGCATAGACAAAACTTTGGAAGTTAGCCAGTAGTGGTCATGTTTTATGATGATATTATTTTTGCTTGCATAGTTACATATTTTCGTAGTGCAGCTAAGTCGATTTCCAGACAATAATTAAAACATGCCTTATATACATGCCTTACATACCCACGTCCGTGCCTGTATCAATCTATGTTATTGGGCAGCACCGTGGATGGATACGAGATCTGTATGTGTAAGTACAATATGCAACCCCTTCTCTTTATATAGGCTGAGAGGGGAGCCTTCCTTGCATGAAAGTAAGATAAAAGGAAACGAGTAAAGGAAAAGACTCAGCGGATTTTTAGTGCGTGTTCTTTTGGGTTTTTGGCTAAGACGCTGAATTTATATAGGCTAAGACTCTGAGTTCAGGTAAGTGTCAACATATTATAATATTATAACAACTCGAAAATATTTTTTATATTATAATGCACACTCAAGCACAACCTATTCACTTTATACCCCGCACATATATATGTTCTATTAAAACATATACTAGACCTTTTACATACATTGTTTGATAATTTTACAATTTATCTCTTATCTTATGAAGCATGAACAGTGCTTTTCACTAAACGTATTTGCATGTGTAAGTCGAGGTGCACCTAGGGGTGCAATTGGAGCGAATACGGACGGATATTGCTTATTATGTATTTTATTTTATATTTTTTCCTTGAAGTCAGAATTAGACACGAATAATACCAGATATCTATTTCTCCGTTCCGTGTCTGTTCCATAATCTTTCGGACAGTCGGTTGGACGAAAATTATCCGATTCTTTGCACAGGACATTGAACAGTATAGTATAATCAAAGTAAACATGGAGAGACTAATTACTGAGATATTGAAGGAAGATCATTCAGTACTCCCGCCTGTTTAGATGTAACAATCTGTCTATATGTCATATTGTTCCTAGGTGAAATCACAACAGACTTTCTTATATCACTTGACATACAGATATATACGGACGGATATCACTCATCCTAAATCTTATTCCATATTTTTCCTCAAAGTCCGAGTCGGATACGTATAGTACCGAATATCCATCTATCTTTTCCGTATTTATTTCGTAAATATTCAATTAGCCAAACAGATAAAAATTATCTATTTCGTTTGCACTCCAGGTGCACCAGCCGGGCGGGCTGCTCGCTCAACTGGCACAGCTAACTACCCGAGCCGAGCTCGATCGTCACGTCACTTGAAAACCTTAGCTAAAAAATCAGCAGCCATGAACCCACAGACCATTGGGAAGCGGCCCATACTAGATGGACTATTGTTCCAGGCCACCACGGATGTCCTACTCTATGGAGCCCACAAGCCATCCCGCGGAGAGTAGCCCACCGTGCGCTTACGCGATGCGTGGTGCACGCTGCGCGTAATCTTAAGTAGTTACTGGAAGGGGTACCGCGTGGTCGGCCACATGAAGAAAATTATAGATACTAAGATCAATAATTCAGAGGTATCGGATTCATACAATAATAATTATTTTCTAATTATATATATGTAACATATGCTAATTAATGACTTAACATTGCTCCTAGCGACAGCGAGTGGATTTCGACAAAAGTGCATATGATCTTGACAAACTCATCAAAATTCGTGGAACCCTCTGTGAATTCTTAGTAGCAGAGGGCATAAATAAGGCTAGAGAGTTCCACCCCGGCAATGGTGATAATTAGATGTTGAAACATTGTATTCATTTGTGCTTAATCAAACAAAATTCATTTGTAAGATCTGTGTAACGATTTTCATTCTACATATGTAACAATTTGTGCTTATCTGTCATTTATCTGTAATCTGCTTGCTTGCTTTCAGAGGGCATGACTAGCATATCCTAAGGTTAGCCAAAAAAGAGCAAATAAAATGGTTGTTACAACAGCTATCACAGACGGTTCGCTGTTACAAACCGTCTGTGATATATATCACAGACGGTTTCAATTGTTATTAACCGTCTGTGATATACACAATATCACAGACGATTTTTATTTAGAACCGTCTGTGGTATTATTCAAATCACATACGGTTTTTATTCCAAACCGTCTGTGATATAATTCATATCACAGACGGTTATATACAAACACCGTCTATGATATTGTGTATATCACAGACGGTTTGTGTAAAAAATCATCTGTGATAGAATTCATATCACAGACGGTTATATACAAACACCGTCTGTGATATTCTGTATATCACAGACGGTTTGAATAAAAAATCGTCTGTGATATTTGTATATCACAGACGGTTTGTATAAAAAATCGTCTGTGATATACGGATATCACAGACGGTTTTGTTATACAAACCGTCTGTAATGTGAGTTATCATAGACGGCTTGGGAGTCGTCTGTGATAACCACCTATTATCACTGACAGATAAACACTGACGGTTCAGGAACCGTTTGTGATGACTATTCCAAACCGTTTGTGATAGGACTGTCTGTAGCAGTGCATGAACGGTGGCATCATTGGAGAGGAGGAAGATGGAACTGTTCCCGATGCTCTTATGGGAGGGAAGAAGAATAGAGGTGAGGGTGAGGTAGAGTAGGGCTAAAGCAATGCCAAAGGATATGGGTGTCGCCGTGTCAGTGTCGAAGCTTACCTGAGCACACGGTGAAGTGTGGCTGCGATGGTAGCCAGAACAGGGAGGGCTCAAGCTTAAGCTCGATCCTAGATTCCAAAGTGCATGAGAGTGGGGAGGCCATGCACAGGCTCAGGATGGCGACAGTGAGGCGTAGTCAAAGCATTTGCATAACATTAGCATCTCGTCGGCACTGCCGACGGCTTCTCTCTGAGCGTGCTCCCCTCTCTCTTCCTCTCATTCTCTCTCCTCTATGACACGTGGGTCTCACATCTAAAGTCTGACATAGACGTCAGCTCGGATCCGAGCTGGACTATAGGTGGGTCAAAATCATGGCCAATCAGGTAGAGAGCTAAGGGTCTGGTTCATTTTAGTTTCAGCTTCTAACTTCTGATTTATTTTTCACTATTTATAAATTTTGTCTTTTTCTAAATTTTTGGTTTTTTTTGAGCTTTTTTGCCGGTTCTTTTTTTCCGTATTTGTTTGTACTATACGTAATGGGCTGACATATTTTTTAATTTTTTTTAAATTTAATTATGTTAAATAAACCTTTGTCAGGTACAATGTTTTTTCAGCTAGCTACAGTGCTTTTCAGCCATAAACCACCAAAAATAAGCCCAAATGATCACCACCAAGATTTATCTGATATTGAACGATAGGGAGTGAGTTCTATCCGATTTTATAAATAAGAAATAAAAATTAGACGTGCTGAAGGGTTGAGGAGCCATAAACGTATTTTTCCTTATTATTAAAGAAAAGTCAATTACCTATATTAAGAATATGCATGACCAATGACGTGGACGGCAGTGAACCTTCGTCGTAGAGGACTCGCAGGAGACATTAATGGAGAATATAATAGGTGGTTTAGAAATGTCAGAACCGGTAGGATCTAATTAAGTTAAATCACAACCATGCCATTATTAGATGTCACGTTTAACCTACTTATAATAATGTTAAAAGGTACAAATATTTCCTAGTCCTTAAAAACAGTTCTCGTTAAGATATGCTCAGGTTAAATCTGGGTTGTGAAGGCTTAGAAGTCAATGCAATATACAAGACTATACCGTACAAGTACACTGGCTAATTGATCTAGTTCAATAGAAAATATTTACCTTATGCGGAAACTTTGGTACGTAGTGCAAGACATAAATAATATTAATTATTTGACTATATGATTAATAAAGCCCAAGACTCTGGAAAGTACTGAAATTTAATCTGGCAGGCACGATTAATGCAAGTTGCACTTGTGATTCAACAACACGTAAGAGCACAATATTACAAAGGAAGAACTAAACTGTGCTGCCACAAAATGGGCAACACAATTTGGGGGGTGAGTACTAGGTGTGAACATTTTGACATTTGGGGGGTTAAGACAAGTAATAAAGTTGAAAGTAGGGTGAAATTGGTGTACTTGTGAATGCAGCTACCAGCTAAATTAGCCTCCTGTCCCCGCATCACTTTGCAAGAAAGGGAAAAAACATTTGAAACAATCTTGATAGCTTGGGACTGGTTGTGGATTCGAATCAAGTGCTTTCTTTTCGTAGTTGTTGCTTTTATATCTTGATTAGTTTAACACAACCGTTTGCAGTGCTTACAAAGAAGTTGTTGGGATGGAACAAGGACCTTACCACACAAGCGGATGAGAACGGGAGTACGCCTCTTCACTTTGCCGCAGCTCTGCAACGGCAACATCGGCGAGGAAGCGTATGTTGGCAAGTATTGGAAGCTAACCCAGCTGCACTGTATCAATCGGACCACCAAGGATTATTCCCCGTACACGTCGCTGCCTCTGTCGGTGCGAAAGAGACTGTCGCCATGTTTCTTAAGAAGTCGCCCAGTTGCGCCGGTTTGCGTGACGCTAGGGGAAGGTCATTTCTTCATGTTGCTGTTGGGAAGAAGAGAAGGAATATAGTTTCATTTGTTTGCCGAAATCTATCTTTAGCTTGGACTTTGAATATGCAAGACAATGACGGGAATACTGCACTGCACCTAGCTGTCCAGTCTGGGAAACTTCGAATGTTCTGTGCTCTATTCGGGAATCGGCAAGTACACTTAAATCTAACAAACAGGAAAGGGCAAACTCCTCTTGATATATCACGATATAACTTTCCCCCAGGAATGTATTATATTGAGGTAATCTACTCTCTCTCTCTCTCTCTTTCTGTCTCTAGCATGGTCCTTTAAAGAGAAAGAAAATAATTGTGATTTGCGTGGTTCGATTTCTCCTATCTGTTTTGCTATGTTGCAGAACAGCGAAGCAATGATACGCCGCGCACTCGCATTTGCCGGTGCTAGAAACGGTGTTTGTCGCCAGGATCACTTTGAAGAAAACTATAGCCACCAAGTAAAACATGACGAGCGAATAGAATCAGAGAAGTTGAAAGATTCGACACAAACTCTATGCATTGGCTCTGTTCTAATAGCAACTGTGACGTTCGGTGCAACTTTTGCCCTGCCTGGAGGTTACAGAGCCGATGATCACCCTAACGGAGGCACACCAACGCTTGCTGGGAGGTGGGTTTTTGATACATTCATGATGGCCAACACATTAGCTTTCATTTGCTCCTCGATAGCTACCCTTGGTCTCATTTACGCTGGAAATCCTATTGTTAACTTGCGGGCCCGCAAAGTCTACTTTGTAATGTCCGCATATTTCATGGAAACTTTGGTCACAAGCTTGACTGCTGCCTTTACACTGGGTGTGTATATGGTGCTATCTCCGGTTGCTCATAAGACTGCCGTTGCAATCTGTGTCATGAGTCCTCTTGTGCTATGCTACGGTATCGAATTTTGGCTAAAATGGGCTCTTCTTGCACCTTCTTTATGTGTCAGAAAGGGAATAATTTGGACATTAGCATGGTACGCAAAATTAATCGCGTGGGATATGCTACTTATGTTTTGGCCCTTGATATTCATCTTTAGTTGGGCCGCAAATGCAAGGTACCACCCCGTTTCATAAACAGAACCACTGGTACAACCACCGGCACCGGCACCGTTGGCTTGAAGAGGCGTCAAATATGTGGCGGCGGCGGGCAGGAAATGCTCTTTCTTTCTTTTCCCCCCCTTTTGAGTGGAATATTTTCTCTTTCTGAGCGAAGGTGTTCTCACTCCGCGTGTGCCTGTACTGCTGGGCAAATATTGTACTAGCTTTCTTGTTGGAGACTTGTTATGTAAACGGTGGTTTCTGTATAATTATGCAAACGGTGGTTACTGTATTTGAAGGAACCGAAGATTCTATTTGCTGTTGTGATGAATTATTGTAATGTTTATTGTGTAATTATTCGATTTGGCAAAGATCGCAGGTTGTCTAGACCGTTTTCTGGTACTATTAGGAAACTTAGAAGTACCACATGTGTTTATACAATAGTACTGCAGAGTGATATACCGACGTTGTGAGTGCAGTAATACCATATGGTGGAAGTACCGGGTTGAGTTGCGGTAAATTATTTCCAAAGAGGTCCAGTGCAAGGTGCAAAGGTGCGGTAGTACCGATTTGGGGAGTGGCAGTACCGCAGTGCGGTAGTACTGGTATGTTGCGTGTAGTACTACCGGATTTCACAGAAAAATAGGATTTTGGTTTTTGAGTTAGGGATCAAGTTGTTGAAGTGTGGTCATGGTATGGATATTGTTGCTTGTGTGCACGCGAGTTTATTGTTTGGTTCTAGGTTTATGATCAGCAATTTGGTTGCATACATTTTGTATGGTACATTGTATGGATTAATCTTGTTAATTGATGATTTTATGTATTGTGCGGTGCTACGTGACAATTTGCTTATTGGTGTTGGATGTCGAACTTCGGAGCTAGTTCATGGTGAGGCGT
Source organism: Bonia amplexicaulis (assembly GCA_036346245.1). Classification (NCBI taxonomy): domain Eukaryota; kingdom Viridiplantae; phylum Streptophyta; class Magnoliopsida; order Poales; family Poaceae; genus Bonia; species Bonia amplexicaulis. The sequence continues at coordinate 7,999,692 of CM070759.1, read as the reverse complement.
AGGAGGACGGGGACTAGGCACTAGGTGGTGTTGAGATCCAGAATGGTCAGGGAGACGCCAAAGATGACCGAGGCTTGCGGGGTAGTTGCAAGGTAGGACGAAGAGGACCTAGAGTGGGAGCTACTGGTGGTGATCATGATGGGCAATGGCAAAGTGGACCGGGACTAGACTTAGGGAGGAGTCAATGTCCTGTGCGGTCAAGGAAGCTAGGTGCCATCATGCATAAGGAGAAGCATGTGGTGTGCCAAGTGACTTGGTTCGTTGGCAAGAGAGGACGGTTCGGTGGGATTCAGACGCGTGAAAGGCTTGGCGACAAGTCATTGGGGCCACGTAAAAGATGGCGAAGTATGAGCGGTGCTTTGTGGCAAAGGAAGCAGGAAGCTTCGAAGAAGATGGTAGAGGAGTATTTTGGTAAATTGCCTAATACCGAAAAAATGGTTGGGTGCGAAATCGTAGCGTTGATTTAAGTGATTTAGGTCTTATATGTGTTGAAAATGTGAAGTAGATTAAATATTGATTCTCTTTCTGTGCAAAGGTGTGCTCACGCCGCGTGTGCCTGTACTGTTGGGCAAATACTGTGTTAGCTTTGTTGTTCGAGACTTGTGCTCATAATTATGTGAACGGTGGTTACTGTATTCTATTGTAGCTGCTGGATTGTTGCGTGGCACAAAAACCAGCCGCATGGGACTCTATCTATGCATTCCGAAGGTGTTTCAATGCTTTATTGAATATCGATTTGCATAATTTTTAAAATACAATAAATAGTAGATAAGTATTATTTATCTTTTTATTTGCTTTAAGATTAATACTACTCTTACTAGAAAGAAAAACATAGAAACACTGCTCATGCATTCATCATGGCCGCCACCTTAGCATTCATTTGCTCCTCAATAGCGACCCTTGGTCTCTTGTACTCTGCAATTTCTATGGTTAACATGCCCGTCAGCTGTAAGCACTCCACTGTATATATGTTCTTGTCAAGTTCAGTGACAAGTTTGGTTGCAGCCTTTGCATTGGGTGTATACATGATGCTGGTTCCGGTTGATCCTAAGACTGGCGATGCTATCTGCGTTTACTATCTGCGTGATCAGCCCCTCTGTCGTGCTCTACAGAAATGTAGGACGCTTTCAGAAGCTTTATGCGCTTGCAGGCCCGTTATATATCAGAATGGGGCATCGGGCATTGCTGCCATTGACGAAAGACATTCTTACCAGGACGCTGTCGGAATTTTGGCCCTCGATACTAATCTTAAGTTGGGCTGCATATACAAGCTTTTATCGGCGCTGATGAATGGAATAGGACGCACGTATCTAGATTCATCTTGGCTATCCTCCGCTCACGAGTAAATTATATTTCTTGTTTTTCCTCTTTTGCCCAATTTTTGTGTAGCATTTCTTCAAATGAAAAATATCATAAAATCATGATGATTTTACTATTTATTGTCTATAAGTCTGAGCACTAATTGCTAGAGGTCTGACCGCTATCCGATATAGGTCGGACCACTAGCTCATAGAGGTCAGAACAGTGGGACTTTGAATTTCCAGAGTATTTGTCTTCGTTGGCTTAGGGTTTTAGTGAATTTATGATTTTGTGTTTCCACTGTATATTGTTATTGATTTTTGTGAAATTTTTTTGAAATAGTCATTCGCCTCTCTTCTAACTTGTTATACTCAATCCTACATATGCTTAGCTATTGCATTTGTGTTCGGTGTTGTCGGACCCCAGATTTTAACATCCGGAATCCTTTGTGATTAATTGCACTATTCCCTGGATCAGTAGATAGTGCTCACAGATACAGAAAATGAATATCAAATACATACCATGCGGAAGCATAAATAAAGTACTAAACTTACTCGTGGGCCGATTGGGCCGAAATCAATAAATTGTAGCAGCGGAAGGACGAAGCACACAGTGGGAACCCTCAGGACATGCCCACAGGCGGCCAACTGGAGGTTCGCGACCTAGCCCTTGACATCTTCATCTTCTTTGTCATCATAACCAATGGTGTTGCTGAGGCGCAGTGAACCGATTCTTGATTCTGTATTTGTTGTGAGAGCGAGTGTAAGCACACTAACCACCGTGCTTCGCGAGTCAACACACAGAATGCACATAAATATAGATGCAAGGCTAACAAGGGTGGCTCGGGTTCTTTTATTTGCTTAAAGCGATTTTTGGAATAATCGTAATATAAAACTCCTAGAACTTAGCAATTTTCAAGAACTCCAGATTTGATAAATTTAAGGGTGTGCAAATAATTGATAACCAGGTAGGTTACATCCACCATTGCTTACTTTTACTAAGAAGAGTGCATCCACTTTATTACCAACACAGGAGTACATCCCTCCGGACAAAATTTACCAAAGTCAGGTTACATCCACCCGACAGATTTTTATTCCCACTCTCTTTTTATATTTTTGAAATAGAACTAACTCGAGGAAGATTTCCGTGTTTACCCTTGACCGTGGGCACGGCTATTCGAATAGTTTTAACTCTCTCTGCAGAGACTGTACATCTTTACCCACAAGAGATAATCATCCCGACAGTTCTACATGATGCCTTGGACATGTAGATCGAGAAAAATATCACGAGGCCTTTACAATACCTCGCACTCTAGCATGTCACTCCTATGGGGTTACGTCCATAGGTTGTGCGGGATGTCCACCATAGGATAGCGCAGTGGACTCCTCTCTCCACATCGCTAACCTAGGCAACGCCACCTACATCCGGTGTCCCATTCCAAGTAGGGCTTCCACGCCCCACCTACACACGTTCTCCGTGAAATGTCTAGAGTGTTCAGTAAATTATTTAGCCAAGCCTACAATTTGCCAGCTTGTGGTTGTACTGTTGTACACGGGGGTCAACACAAGATTAAGTCCTTAAATCGTCCGGGCGGTTCATTCCACAACCCATGTGTTACATCCACACCCACCGTTCTTTCCATCCGCCCAAACCGTATAGCAGATTTTTGGGGTTTTGAGAAGCATAACACCATTTCACATACATAATCGACCACATACATCCTGTGACCGTCCCAAAACTAGTTTTCCATGATTAACATAAGATTGACAGGGCTACTAAAGCCTGGGTTGACCAGAACTCAAGATGGCAATAATACGACTTATAACTACTTTAGTTATTCTTACTCCTAGGGTGACAACGGACATGGAATATCAATCATTCATCGGTGTGGTATGATATTATGAAGTAAATACAGGGTCATTAGCTACCTTAGGAGTGACATACGTTTGCGTATAAAGTAAGGCATGCAGGTTTCGTAATTCAAACGAACATAGTTTCACATAAAATATAGGCGCAAAATGATCAAAGCATTGACTCGCCTGGCGCGGTTTACCGCGGTCTTGAGCCCACGCAATGTTTTCTCTCGAGCTCGGTCTTTCTCTTCGCCTCGCCTCGATCACGTTTGATCCCTCGATTCTTCGTGGCTTCAATTCCTAATTACGTGCTAATATGACTGAACACGAGTAAAAGTAAATAACTCAAAAAGATCCACATACATCCAAATGAAATCAATTTAGCTTCGTTATGAGTTAACGGGTGATTTGAGGCAAGGTCGGTGACAGGGTGCGATGACTCGGTCTTTTTATTAATAGTTTAATTTTACTATTTTTATATTTATTAAGGAAGTTCCATGAGTTAGGCAGGACTTAAGGACAACCAAAGAGGGCATCGATGGTAGTAGAGAGGAGCATAATTTTTTATGATTTTAGGATGCGGAAGCTTTTCATAAGATGAGTATAATTTTAAGTACTTGGTGTAACTTTGATATTTCATGTGGCAAAACTTGTTAAATCGGTTTACTTAGTTTGCATGAATAGGTTTGGATAGACGGATGAAGTATAGTATCGGAACCACTCGAGATAGTAGTGAGGTTATTATTCGAGTTTCTAGAGTAAAGTTTGAAAGCGTTAACTTCATATTTTTAAGGCTCTATACATGCATCTGCAATTATTTAGGATTGATTTCTAGCACCTTTGATGTGTAAAAGATGACTTTTTAATTGGTTTCACATATTAACTTTAATATTAACATTGAGTCCAAGGTAATTACTTGTCATATGGGAAATAGTTCATGGCATAGATTTAGCTTGATTAATCTTACACATGAGGATTAACTTACTAATCTTGATTGGCATATAATTAAATAATGTTAGGTTTTTAAGTTGAGTGCATAAATCTTTTTTATTATGGATTTATAAGTGATTTCTTATCCTTCTTACTTATCCCCAATTGAAATTTATTTCAATGCATGCTTGATCAGTGCACAAGGATTCACCATTTAGCCAAAAGAGTAAAAAGCTTCGTAACCTTTCCCAGTTGGGCCCACATGACAGCCACAGAGAGAGCTGCCCTTGGCTAGCTCAAAACAGAGCAGGGCAACAGTGGGGGGAACAGGGAGCTGGGTGGCGCCGAGCCAGCGGCGCCGGCGGGAGCGGCCGGGAGGCGACGACGACCGGCAAACGGGATGCCCCGCGACGAAATCCCGAGGAGGCGGCAGCCCGACCGGGAGGCGCCAAGCTAGCTGCGGCGGTGGGGAGCGACGGCGGAGGAGGGCGGTTCGGCCGGTGGGCGGAGAGAAAGGGGAAGGGGTGAGGTGCGTGAGCACGAGAAGGACGGAAGGAGCTCACCGAGCGGCCTGTGTGGACGGAGGGAAGCCGGGCTGATCCGGCGACGGGCACGGTTGGTGGCACGGTCGGGTCGCCGTGGCCGGAGAGCTCGGGCGGCGGAGAGCACCGGCCGACGGTTGGGACAGCTTCGGGTCACCAAGGGGCAGCTCCTACCGCGAGGAATCGTCCGGGGTTCGACCGAGGTGGAGGCGGCGGCGGGATTGGCGGCGGCGGCCAATTTCGGAGTAGAAGGGGAAAAGTAGGGGAAGAAGGGGGAAAAGGGCGCGGGAGCTTGGGGGGAGGCCGGAAGACTTCTTATGGCCGCCGAGGGTCATGGAAAGCACGGAGGACCGGGCGGCGAGGACGGACCGCTGGGCAAAGTCCGGCGTGGGTTCGGCGTGCGGAGGCGCAGAGTGATGGCGACGCAGAGGCGACCGTTGATGTGATGCGGTGCAGGCAGCGGGGACGGGGGCCGGCAGGATTCGCGGGGCGCAGGGCGTGCTGGGGTCAATGCCTCGGGCGCGCGCCATGAGCAGTGGGAGGAGGAAGAAGAAACGGGGAAGAAGGGAGCCGTCGGCGGCTTGGGCCAAAGGCCAGGAGAAAAGAAGACGCCAGGCGGGCCGGAAGAAAAGAAAAGAAAATGGGCCGGGGGAGAAAAAGGAAAATGAACGGCTGGGCCGGAAAGAAAATGGGTCGGGCCCAGGAGAGATTTTGGGGATTTTAACAAATTTCAGAATTTGAATTTGTGATCAGATTTTGAGTTTTACAGCTTGGTTCAAATTTTGGGTTTGACGATTAAATTTTAAGATTGGCGAGTTTTGGAGAAATAATCCTTTTAATTTTCCGAAATTGAATTTCCGGATATGTAAATTGGATGGAAGGATTCTATATTGATCTTCAATTTCTAGTCTTGGTCTTTAATTTAAATCTGAAATTAAGACTTCCAAGAAAATTTGGATTTTTCTCAATTGGGCTTTTGGCAAGAAAATCCAAACTGAGAAATTCGAATAACGCCAAAATTTTTGAGAGACACTGGAAGAAAAAAAGATTTTATAATAATAATTTTTTTTATTACATTAGTTCCCTTTTTGGGATGTTACAAATCCTACCCCCCTTAAAATGAATCTCGTCCCCGAGATTCGGGTAGAGTAGAAAGAAGGAGGTGGGGACAAGTTGGCTAGCAAAAAGGTTCTAGGGTACATCTTATTACTACGCTCATTGCTCTCGGTACTGACGGAAAAGAGGGAAACTGCACAAAAGTGGGTTAGTACTTGGGAAAAAAAAATGTCGCACAGGGGAAACCTTGCTCTCCCGGATAGGTTGCAGTTGGCTTCACTTCACGGCTTGACATCTTCTGGGGCTTACGGTTTCGTCAACACCAATTGCTATCCTCTCTTTATGCTGGTGTGGTAGCAGGGCCTAACATCAAGGTGCCCCTGACACTTCTTGTTCACCCAGGCTACCCCCCTTAAAATGATGGGTGACCGATACTAATTGCTCTTGTCAGCTTTAGTCACGACAAGTCTGATGGCGGTTTGAAGACTCGGTCTTTGTATTTCGGTAGCCTTAGTCAGCAGCAAGTTCATGGAACAACCCTTGGGGCAATGATCTTGTCCTTCACTGAGAAAACATGTGACCTTGCTCATTGGACAATCCCTAGGTTGATGATCTTCCTCACAATTATGACAGCTTGCAGTACATTGATTTACTTGGTGTCTTTTCTTCTCCACAGCGTGTACATGCCACTAGGTTCTTGAGGCAGCCTTCTGGTAAAGAGTGTTTCTTGCAGTAAGGACAGTAGTAAGGAACTGGACAGTTGTAGCTGTAGTGTCATGTTTGTCCATAGGCAAAGCATGTGACCTGCCGCAATGGAGGGCATGATTGGGCGTCATGTCCCGTCTTACTACACTCATCACTTGCAGTGGTTGACAAAGTTTCGGGACCTAGTAGGCGAACTTTGTTAGGTTTTGTCAGTTCCTTGATGACACTTGGAGCTAACACACTCTCCTTTGCCAAGACTGAGGTTGATGGCGACGACATCCTTTTTCTTGCTTGTTCGATTTCCGTTGAGGCCAGTTTCTCACATAGTGTCCCAGGTTACTATTTTTGAAGCAGTTGGCCCCTTTTTCTGGCTTCATTTGAGGGCATTGGTTGGCGTAGTGTCCAATATCTTGGCAATAGAAGCAAGTAGCATCTTTTCGAAGTGTGCTTGGTGCCATGCCACTATTATTCCCATTACGGTAGCTGCTTCTCAGCAACCTTTGAGGAGTAGGTCTGAGTGAATACTTGGACAAGTGGTAGGGATCAAAGTGAGTAGGAGCTATTGATTCCTTCTTCTTACTCCTAGCCTTGTTCTTTGCCATTGCTTGTTTTATGATGACTGTATCAACGAGTTTGCTGTGGAATAGAGACTTGAGTTCTGATCCCTTTTTCAGGCTAGGTCTCTTAGTTGTTATCCTTTTCAAAGATATTGCTTCTTTCAACTTCAGAGCTTTGAGAACCTTGACTTGGTTATCTGCTACCTCTTGCCCCCTAGACCTGATGTGGTTTTCAGCAATAAGATGAGGGGGAAATAGCATGGGGTATGGAGAGGATTACGGGGATGAGATATTCTAACCCATCCTAAGGAGTGCACACCCAGAAGCTGGGGCAGTACACAAGCCACACAGAATAACCAAGCTTTTGAAAACATACTTTTCCTATGACTACGAAATACAACGCCCGAGGGCAAAAAGGTAGTGCACAGGGCCAATAAAATCTTTTTGACCAAGCAACTTCTATGCGCGGAGACACACACAAGAAGGCACAGGGTTCTCAAATCTAAGTTTGCTGAAGCAAGGCCACCCGATCTTCTCAAGCATCCTTGACGCCTCCAAGCTTAAACCTTTGAAGTGAGGGAAAGGGAATAGGAAAAACCCGATTTCCTTTTTGGTAGACGGAAGCAGCAGAAGAAAAGGGGTAAGAAGTGCTTTGGCAGCGAAGCTCTTGCTTCTTATTATTGTTTTGAAAACAGAGCTTTTTGGAAAACAGTTTTTTTTTTTTTAGAGATACTGAGGTTGAAAACATTTGCTTTTCCAAGGTAAGCCCCATCAAATTTTTTTTTTTACAAAGGTATCCTAGCATCCTCCAAAGTCACAAATTCAACAGACTAATTCACTCCCGAAATCTTTCTATTTGTAGGCTATTAATCCAAGGCCTTGTTGATCTTGCTCATGCTTGCTTGAATCTAAAAGTAACTTACTTCATTACTTAGTCTTAGCACGACTGTTGTCTAATACTCCAAATAGTGAGTGTTATCATTTATTCGATCCACAGATCATATAACTTCCAATGTATTATCTATAGTGTCATTCACCAAATCAGCGTTATTTATTCCTCACATGAATCTCAAATTCCTTCATAACTTCATAACTCCAATCTTGGGTTCACTATCCAACACTCCCATTCAATTATATATCTAAGCCTTACTCCAATATCCCTTACCTTTAAATCCACCCGTACCATTCACATCTTTTACATTTTAGATCCACCAGTATCACTTGTATTATGATTCCGATATTTCAATTCACTAGTAACATTGGTATTATAATTCAACCGTCTCCATCATTGGGGTATACTCATGATTGTTCATCAAGTGGTCAGTCTTACTTTCTGCAATTTCCTTCCAATCAGCTTCATTATCATAAGCGTCCACCAGGAATAATGTTATTGCTCAAATCTATAATTCAAAGGTTATTATTACTTTTTCAACGTCCTCAGGATTTCCAATAATCCAATTAGTGGTCAGCTATACTCCATTATCCCACCAATGTAAACATTCACCGGGGGCTATACTGTTTATTAAAGCTGTAGACCAACTATTGTTATTATACTCCCTACTTTTCTAAAATTCCATCGATTCACTTATTTTAGCCCATCCGATCTTCTTGAGTTGTTCCACTCATTTAGTCAATTCAATCCTCTATATCGCTCCATTTATTTAACCAATCTGATTATTTAGCCAATCCAGTCCTTTCACATTGGTCTACTTATTCAGCCGATCTAATCACTTAAATTGGTTCACCTATTTTAACCAATCCATTCACGTAATCTGGTCTATCCATTTGGTCAGTTCAATCATCCAGATTGGCTTACGCAGGTAGCCAAGTCAATCATCCCAATTAATTCGCTTACTTTTCATCCAAAAATTCACACCATTGATCTTATCTTATGATTGATATGAATCCACCAAGATTTACACCTATATTTGAGAAGTCAAGCGAATTTTTAGAATAAATTGGCAGGGAGTTAAATTTTGAGAAAATTTTTCCTTGGAAGCTTAGGCTTATTGAAATGAGCTTGGAAATAAGTTTTGCAAATAATTTTGATAATTTAACCTTCCAAGGATGAACAACTTTTGCAACTAACTCTCAATATAAACTTTATGATTTTGGCCCAAGGTAGCTTTTCTGAAGGATTTTCGAAAGGAAACTCGGGCTTGTGTTAGATTGAATTCGGGATAAGAGAGCCTTGAAGCTGAAAATGGCCAGGGCAGCAAGTAGGTAAGAGGGAATCATCTAAGAGGGATGAGAGTAGTAATACTACTTACAATTTGCAATTTAGATTTTGAAGAAATAATTCTAGTCATAAAACTAACGGCCAGACTAACTAGGTCACGACTTGCAGTCGATATGCTCTGATACCATCTCTGTCGGACCCCAGATTTTAACATCCGGAATCCTTTGTGATTAATTGCACTATTCCCTGGATCAGTAGATAGTGCTCACAGATACAGAAAATGAATATCAAATACATACCATGCGGAAGCATAAATAAAGTACTAAACTTACTCGTGGGCCGATTGGGCGAAATCAATAAATTGTAGCAATGGAAGGACGAAGCACACGGTGGGAACCCTCGTGACATGCCCACAGCGCGCCAACTGGAGGTTCGCGACCTAGCCCTTGACATCTTCATCTTCTTTGTCATCATAACCAATGGTGTTGCTTTGGCGCGATGAACCGATTCTTGATTCTCAGATTTGTTGTGAGAGCGAGTGTAAGCACACTAACCACCGTGCTTGCATGAGTCAACACACGTAATGCACATAAATATAGATGCAAGGCTAACAAGGGTGGCTCGGGTTCTTTTATTTGCTTAAAGCGATTTTTGGAATAATCGTAATATAAAACTCCTAGAACTTAGCAATTTTCAAGAACTCCATTTGATAAATTTAAGGGTGTGCAAATAATTGATAACCAGGTAGGTTACATCCACCATTGCTTACTTTTACTAAGAAGAGTGCATCCACTTTATTACCAACACAGGAGTACATCCCTCCGGACAAAATTTACCAAAGTCAGGTTACATCCACCCGACAGATTTTTATTCCCACTCTCTTTTTATATTTTTGAAATAGAACTAACTCGAGGAAGATTTCCGTGTTTACCCTTGACCGTGGGCACGGCTATTCGAATAGTTTTAACTCTCTCTCGCAGAGACCGTACATCTTTACCCACAAGAGATAATCATCCCGACAGCTTCTACATGATGCCTTGGACATGTAGATCGAGAAAAATATCACGAGGCCTTTACAATACCTCGCACTCTAGCATGTCACTCCTATGGGGTTACGTCCATAGGTTGTGCGGGATGTCCACCATAGGATAGCGCAGTCGGACTCCTCTCTCCACATACGCTAACCTAGGCAACGTCACCTACATCCGGTGTCCCATTCCAAGTAGGGCTTCCACGCCCCACCTACACACGTTCTCCGTGAAATGTCTAGAGTGTTCAGTAAATTATTTAGCCAAGCCTACAATTTGCCAGCTTGTGGTTGTACTGTTGTACACGGGGGTCAACACAAGATTAAGTCCTTAAATCGTCCGGGCGGTTCATTCCACAACCCATGTGTTACATCCACACCCACCGTTCTTTCCATCCGCCCAAACCGTATAGCAGATTTTTGGGGTTTTGAGAAGCATAACACCATTTCACATACATAATCAGCCACATACATCCTGTGACCGTCCCAAAACTAGTTTTCCATGATTAACATAAGATTGACAGGGCTACTAAAGCCCTGGGTTGACCAGACTCAGCATGGCAATAATACGACTTATAACTACTTTAGTTATTCTTACTCCTAGGGTGACAACGGACATGGAATATCAATCACATCGGTGTGGTATGATATTATGAAGTAAATACAGGGTTATTAGCTACCTTAGGAGTGACATACGTTTGCGTATAAAGTAAGGCATGCAGGTTTCGTAATTCAAACGAACATAGTTTCACATAAAATATAGGCGCAAAATGATCAAAGCATTGACTCGCCTGGCGCGGTTTACCGCGGTCTTGAGCCCACGCAATGTTTTCTCTCGAGCTTCTGGTCTTTCTCTTCGCCTCGCTCTCGATCACGTTTGATCCCTCGATTCTTCAGGGCTTCAATTCCTAATTACGTGCTAATATGACTGAACACGAGTAAAAGTAAATAACTCAAAAAGATCCACATACATCCAAATGAAATCAATTTAGCTTCGTTATGAGTTAACGGGTGATTTGAGGCAAGGTCGGTGACAGGGTGCGATGACTCGGTCTTTTTATTAATAGTTTAATTTTACTATTTTTATATTTATTAAGGAAGTTCCATGAGTTAGGCAGGACTTAAGGACAACCAAAGAGGGCATCGATGGTAGTAGAGAGGAGCATAATTTTTTTATGATTTTAGGATGCGGAAGCTTTTCATAAGATGAGTATAATTTTAAGTACTTGGTGTAACTTTGATATTTCATGTGGCAAAAACTTGTTAAATCGGTTTACTTAGTTTGCATGAATAGGTTTGGATAGACGGATGAAGTATAGTATCGGAACCACTCGAGATAGTAGTGAGGTTATTATTCGAGTTTCTAGAGTAAAGTTTGAAAGCGTTAACTTCATATTTTTAAGGCTCTATACATGCATCTGCAATTATTTAGGATTGATTTCTAGCACCTTTGATGTGTAAAAGATGACTTTTTAATTGGTTTCACATATTAACTTTAATATTAACATTGAGTCCAAGGTAATTACTTGTCATATGGGAAATAGTTCATGGCATAGATTTAGCTTGATTAATCTTACACATGAGGATTAACTTACTAATCTTGATTGGCATATAATTAAATAATGTTAGGTTTTTAAGTTGAGTGCATAAATCTTTTATTATGGATTTATAAGTGATTTCTTATCCTTCTTACTTATCCCCAATTGAAATTTATTTCAATGCATGCTTGATCAGTGCACAAGGATTCACCATTTAGCCAAAAGAGTAAAAGCTCAGAACCTTTCCCGCTTGGGCCCACATGACAACACAGAGAGCGCCTTGGCTAGCTCAAACAGCAGCAGGGCAACAGTGGGGGAACAGGGAGCTGGGGTGGCGCGAGCCAGCGCGGCGCCCGGCGGGAGCGGCCGGGAGGCGACGACGACCGGCAAAACGGGATGCCCCGCGACGAAATCCCGAGGAGGCGGCAGCCCGACCGGGAGGCGCCAAGCTAGCTGCGGCAGGGGGGAGCGACGGCGGAGGAGGGCGGTTGGCCGGTGGTCGGAGAGAAAGGGGAAGGGGTGAGGTGCGCGTGAGCACGAGAAGGACGGAAGGAGCTCACCGGCGGCCCGTGTGACCGGAGGAAGCCGGGCCGATCCGGCGACGGCACGGTTGGTGGCACGGTCGGTCGCCGTGGCCGGAGAGCTCGGGCGGAGAGCACCGGCCGACGGTTGGGACAACCGGGTCACCAAGGCAGCTCCTACCGCGAGGAATCGTCCGGGTTCGACCGAGGTGGAGGCGGCGGGGATTGGCGGTGGCCAATTTCGGAGTAGAAGGGGAAAAGTAGGGGAAGAAGGGGAAAAGGCGCGGGAGCTTGGGGAGGCCGGAAGACTTCTTATGGCGAGGGTCATGGAAAGCACGGAGGACCCAAGGCGAGGACGGACCGGGCAAAGTCCGGCGTGGGTTCGGCGTGCGGAGGCGCAGAGTGATGGCGACGCAGAGGCGACCGTTGATGTGATGCGGTGCAGGCAGCGGGGACGGGGGCCGGCAGGATTCGCGGGGCGCAGGGCGTGCTGGGGTCAATGCCTCGGGCGCGCGCCATGAGCAGTGGGAGGAGGAAGAAGAAACGGGGAAGAAGGGAGCCGTCGGCGGCTTGGGCCAAAGGCCGGAGAAAAGAAGACGCCAGGCGGGCCGGAAGAAAAGAAAAGAAAATGGGCCGGGAGAAAAGGAAATGAACAGTGGGTAGAAAGAAAATGGGTCGGGCCCAGGAGAGATTTTGGGATTTTAACAAATTTCAATTTGAATTTGTGATCGATTTTGAGTTTTGACAGCTTGGTTCAAATTTTGGGTTTGACGATTAAATTTTAAGATTGGCGAGTTTTGGAGAAATAATCCTTTTAATTTTCCGAAATTGAATTTCCGGATATGTAAATTGGATGGAAGGATTCTATATTGATCTTCAATTTCTAGTCTTGGTCTTTAATTTAAATCTGAAATTAAGACTTCCAAGAAAATTTGGATTTTTCTCAATTGGGCTTTTGGCAAGAAAATCCAAACTGAGAAATTCGAATAACGCCAAAATTTTTGAGAGACACTGGAAGAAAAAAAAAGATTTTTATAATAATAATTTTTTTTTATTACATTAGTTCCCTTTTTGGGATGTTACAGGTGTATACGTGGTGTCGGCTCCAGTTGTTCAGCGGACTGCAATATCTGTGTGTGTGATCTCTTCTGCGGCACTGACCTTTGGAAATGAAGATATTTGGCAGCTGATTATTTCTGCAAGAACATTACGTGCTAGATTGGGAATTTGGAAATTCGGGGCAGTACTAGTGGTAATCCCGTACAGAATGGTTGGTCCATTATGGCCCTACACGATAATATTTGGTCTGCCATTAGTTTTGGAGATCCATAGCCCCAGTAACTTGGTCATATCATCAGAAAGGCTACGAAGATAGAAAATACAATGATTGATCGGGCACTTGTCCTTCTTCAGACATGGATTTCTACACCGCTGTGTTTTTTAGTCATCATTCAGAGTAGTTCGTGAAGTTCCTATGTGACCACCTTTTGAGTGTAACTTCGCAAACCTTGCTATTGTAGCCCTGTACTTATTCTTGTGTGCAACATTACTTCACTTGTCCCCGTATATTACGCTAATCTCGATCAAACTATTACTATCAGCAAGCTACACTTGATACCTATATCACTCCTCAACGGGAGTTAAGACAAAACACAGAGAAGCGTAGGACCCTCGCAGGTAAAAAAAGGAAGTAGTGGAGCAGGCGAAAAGCACAATATAAAGAAAGACTATGAATAGTATCCCATGTCTGTGTATAGGCAAAAGGCAGAGAGGAAAGGCTTCCTGCCTTGTGCTGATTCTCAGCCTTCGGATCCTGAATGGACAATGCAGATCTCAAGTAAAGAAGAAAACAAACTGCAGTACCAGCCACCGTGTTGTCTCTCCCTCACATATTTCTACTTAAACCTCAGCCTATGCTGCAGACGATGCATCATCGGATACCAGCCGCATCTGCAATTGAAAATTGAAAGGCAAGGAAATTCCCAGCTCAAGAATATATGGGCCGTAGCCCAAGCTTCCTCCACGCTCAAGAATATATAGGTCGCTATGTCTTCTTCACAGCTAGCCGAAACATAAGTCTGCTCTTTTTACCTTTTCAATGTTTTTTGGTTTCCCTTAGTAATTATTATTTATTAAAGTAATAAATTATAGCTAAAATATAAATCTTAGTAAAAAACAGGCGTGCTTGGCCCAAAATAAAATGAGCAAAAAATTAGAAACAGCATGTGGGCTTGAAGGCGGAAGTCTCCAGCGTCCAGCCCCTCCGGCTCGCCTCTCTCCGAGTCGGCGAAACCAGGACTGCACGGCTGTGGCTACTGGGAAGTATTTCTCTCCCTTTGCTTTCTATGGTGTGAATTTTTTTTTTTGTGCCTGCGAGACCGTGTGGAATACTGAAATTGTGAATTGTTAAATTAGTGGTTCTGCGTAACTGTGAAGTTAATTAGTTATGGATTTGATGTTTGGGATGCTAAATATGACTAGATCTCCCACATTTCACTGCCTGATTAAGCTGACACGATTTTGTGGGAAAAAATATTTACGTTTAGTAGAAGGTTTTGGTGGGAACACAAGAGGATCCTCACGGTGGATGGGTACAGTGCTCATTTTTCTTTGTCGACATATCCTTAAATGACTACAACTCCGAAAATTATTGCACAAGTTCACCTTGTCAACGTCTTCCTTTGTACTTTTGCATCATGAATTACAACCACTGAAACAATAGCATAAATCTAGCGACATACTTAGTCAAAAGTAAAGAGACAACTGTATGTAGTTTGATGTGTACTGAGTAATGGTTATACATCCACACGATTGATATGAAGTCGTTGCACTTAGTCTTCCTTTGATTGATGTGCATGTACTGAGTAATGTGTACTTAGTCTTCCTTTGATTGCTGTGTACTGAGTAATGCTAAGCCACATACTTTGAGCATCCCACTTATAGACGAGTGGTAGCGGTGACTGCAACCACTGCTACAGAAAGACTAATACTAGACAGTTAATTACAGACGGTTTGATAAAACCGTCTGTGACCGACATTGTAGGATCGGATATGGCAACAGAGGGTGTGAATGGTGCCTTTTTAATATTGCCCCCAAGTATACTCACAATTTTTCTCCTCCAATAACTATAGCAGTTATGAAGGAAGAAAATCTTTGCTAAAGATCTGAAAAGATGTTGTCGAAAACAAACGCAGTTCAAAACTTAATTTCTTAATAGAGAAATGATTGCATGACCCATGAGTTCCTCTGGACAAATACTCAAAACTGGGAGCAGCATCTGAACACTGGAGCTGAACTGCAACTTAACCTCAGGAGACCAAAAGTAATCAGATCTTTGAGAAAAGAGAAACAGGAGAGAAGGCAAAACTGAAACTGCAGAAAGGAAAAGAAGGCTCTGCCAACAAACAACTGTAGGGAACAAGACTGAAAAGCAAAGCAGAAAATGCAGAAGAGAATTCAGGGTGCACTTGTGACCAGTTGGTACAGGAAATGAAATCAATCACCAACTGCTCGGCACAGGAAATGAAATCAAGAAGTAGTAGATTTAAAATACAGCAACAAGTCTCTATGTACAGCCGAGAAAGAAAAGAAACATTTCCGTTCGGAGAGACACAAGACAATGCATCAGACTTTTGCTCAGAACTTCCAAACACCTAGAAGTCAATACTTTGAGCGCAGAGCTTTGAACCAGATGAATCAATCATCAAGAACCAAACTAGACAATTGTAAGAAGAGACTGCTGCTGCCCACTCTTGTTCGGCTGGAGATTACACCAAAGCAGTTCGGCACAGGTGAACCCACCAGCATCCAGTTGACTAGTTGAGAGAATAGTTCGGCACTGCTGCAGCAGACTATTCGGCACAGAAAGAGAAATAGCACCAAGCTACTAGTAGTTTAGCACAAACCAGCATTCAGATACTAGTGCAGTTCGTCATAGTAAGAAGGAACAGCATCCACTGCTAGAATAGTTTGGCACAGTAAGTAAAAACAGAATGCATGTACTTGCTTGTCGGCAAGAAAGGAATACTTGAAGAAACCGAACACTGCAGCAACTAGTTTGATCAAAAGAAGCACAGATCGCTGCTCTGATTTCAGAAAACAAAGTGGGCACAAAGATCAACTCAAGAACTGAGAACTAAGCAAGAGTGAAATCACGTTCAAGAAAGAACTAAGAACAAGAAAACTTCAGATTTCATTCTAACTAAACATTTCAAGGAGTCCCGATACGCCTGTACATTTGAACAGGAAAGAAAATTACATGAAGGATCAAACAACTCTCACTCTCTCCATCTCTTAATCCTCAAAAACACCAAGAGCCTCACAAGCTTCTTGGGAGGAACACAACACACAAAGGGATGAATGAGCTCTAAAACCCTAACTCACTCTATTGTGTCCTAAGGGGTATGCAGCCCCTCACCTCTATTTATAGCCCTTGGCTAACGGGTCTCCAACCCGTTACGCCGGCTAAACCCTAACGGAGCCGTCTCCCGCTTGTGCCCTTGCGAATTACCGATTCGCCTCCCCGCACCTTCCGGAAGCTTCGCGCCCTTGCCTCGCACGCCTCGCAACCACTTCGAGTCCACGCCGTCTTCGACACATCCCGACCGTTCTGACCTCAGCGCCACCTGCGCCTAGTCCAGTCCACCGTGTCTCGCCACGACTCCGCCTCGACGTCCTGCAGTCACACAGACAAGAAACACGTCAAATAGCACCGCTCAATACATGAAAGCGTAAATAGAGATCAAACCTGTCGAGTCATCAGAATATGTAACCTAAACTCATACGACTAGGTTCGACCAAGTCCGACCGAGCCCGTTACGCCTCGCAACGTCAGGGTCCGAACCAACCAACTCAAACTCGACTTAACTAAACTGATGTCAATTACTCATCATACAAAACGGGATGACCTCCACATGGTCTCTCAGACACTAACATAGACGATTTTAATTTGGACACCATCTGTGTTAGCGGCGTCGGAGAAAACGAGTATCACAGACGGATGTTACCGATGAACCGTCTGTGATACTTTAGTATCACAGACGGTCTGTATTAAAAACCGTCTGTGATAATCTGGAATTATCACAGACGATTTTTAATAAAAACCGTCTGTGATAAGCTTATTATCACAGTTGTTTGTAATAAAAAATCGTCTGTGATAATGACGCTAATAACTTAACTACAGAGACAAGAGATTACAAATTAAAGGCAAATTTATTAATTTCAATTCGAGGAAAATTTATTACAAAAGTCGCAGAGATAAAGAGATTCACAGGTTCTAATCTTCTGGGCTTCGTGTGCTTCTTCTTCGACTTTGGGACTTGGAGAATCAGCCGCTGAATTCTCGTCGCCGTTAAGATTGTCCTACACCTCAGCACTTCCTCCTCCAGCCTGGGCAAATGATCAGTAGCATAGCCCATAATCTCGTAGAGAATAGCATTATAAGATTCCTCGGAATCTGCCGTTTCTGCTTGATCGGCAATGCTATCCATCAGTCTCTCCAATGCCACAATTGCTTCTTCCGTTTTGTGCACATTGTGTAGAAGAACCAGGGTGATGGTTGTTTCCCTTTCTTGAGCGGCAGCGAGACTCCTCTGTCGATGGCGGATGATCAGGTCGAGCTGACGGATGCAAAAAAGTTGGGGAAGGAGAGCAGGGCGTGTGCGGAGAAGCTGCTCTAGATGTCAATTGCTGGCCGCTTGTGTAAGGTTCCGGCCGAACAACTCTTGATGAATAGATGAGAGGAAGGAGATGATCACAAGAACAGTAGAATTCATATTGTACGTACGTTGAGAATTCTGGAGAAGAAGATGATTGAGTAGCTAGAGGACAGTACGTACGTACGTAGAAGACCTGGATTAGGCGCGCATATTTAACCTTTAGCACAGACGGTTTGTATACCAAATATTAATGATATAGACGGTTCGTATACCAAACATTAATGATATAGACGCTTTGTATAACGATCGAGATACGTTAGACGAAACACGAGAGATACGTTCTGACTTTGCATTATCACAGACGGTTCGTACGTAAAAACCGTCTGTGATATAATTATCACAGACGGTTTTAAACTAGAATCGTCTGTGATAATAATGATATCACATACGGTTCTAGTTTAAAACTGTCTGTGATATTCATTCATTATAGACGGTTCTAGCTACCAACCGTCTGTGATAATCTGACCGCTAGGCCCGTCGATCCTCACCCCACGGATCGTAGCTCCGCCTCTTCGTCTCCGCCTCTCCGCACTCCCTCCCCTATAAATAATGACCAGAATCCAGCCTCCTTTCTGTTCTCCTCCTCCTTGTTGTTCTCCTCCTCCTCCTTGACCCATACCATAATAGCCCCACGAAGCAGACGATGCACAAGGCAACGCTCAATCAACGCCGACGATGGTGGACGTCAAAGACATCCAGCTTGTGCGCTGCATCTGGGGCGAGAAGGCATAGATGATCTTTGCTTTTCTCTGTTCTTGTTGTGTTAGCTAGATGGGCAATCTGTTTGTTGTTTTAGGATATTGTAATGGTAGGATGTAATCTTAATAAAAAAATATGTATTGTGTTTCATACTATATTTGCTTGTTTTCATTTCAATTAATTGATTTACGAAATAGATGTTTTATGTTTGTGAAATGAATTGAGATGTGAATTGTATGTATACATGTACATGTTGATCTACTTGTTTCAGACGGCATGGCTAGCATTTCCTAGGCTAGCCAATAAACAGAAATAGATTTAGGGGTCGAAAAGAATATCACAGACGGTTTGTAAGTAAAAACCGTCTATGATATGGATATATCACAGACGGATAGACGGTTCGAAAATCGCCTGTGATAACCTTCTATTATCACTAACCCATAAATTCAGACGGTTCAGAAAACCGTCTGTGATGACGTTGCTGAACCGTCTGTAATACGATTTTCTGTAGTAGTGCCTGCTCTCTGTGACATGTGGAGCCCATCTTTAAGAATTTTGATATGAGGTTCCTTGTTTCTATTCGTTAGGTCGCTTTACTTGCTGTAATATATGGGAACATATTTAGAACTATTTTGATTGTTTTTATCTTGCTAGTAAGTTGTTTATTAAGTTTTTGATATTTGTTTGCTTTTGATGTAACCTTGCATGTTTTAATAAAATATTGGGACTTTGGTCAGGATCGCAATGATTTGGTCAGGACCTTGGTTATGGTTTGGTTTTAGATTGTTAAATTTGATCTTCTTAGCTTTCTAGATTTGAAGTGAAAGATTTCTAGATATTTAGGAGAGAATTTAGGAATGCGTCATTTATCCTCCTCTATGCTGTTGCTAGTCCTTCAACACATAAGTTCTTCCGTTCTGTACGAATTTTCAATTATCTCACCTCGCAAGTCAAGCAAATCAAGTCTGTAGAGCAAGAGGTTTTCCCGTATATATATAGAAAGCAACAAGTTTCCCAAAGATAACATGATCATACTTGTTATCTTTCGATCTCGTGACTTCGCCAGACGAGCTCGAATTCTCGCTCCCCCATGGAAATCCCCAGCATCAAAGTTTCCCTCACGTGGCTCTCCTATTCACATAATCATTTAAGCACATCACCACGTACACAAAAGTTTTTTTCTGCTCGATCATCTTTGCGTGCTGCCCGAGGCAAAGAACATATTTCTGCGACTAATAAATACAAAGGAACCAGGGCGACTACTGAGATAACTGAAAATAACTTGACGATAATGGCACCTAGCAAACCCAAGCAACCTGCTCGTGATGACCCGTCCAAAACTTCAAATGCACCAGCCACCATACGTCCCGAGCTGTTCATGGCTGCTCGCCGTGGCAAAAGCGAGCAGCTGAAGCATCTTCTGGACGTGGAAGACGCGGAGGCAGAAGTCATCGTAGAAGTTGATCGGCCTGCACTCTCTGCCGTTTCGGCAGAAGTCGTCGTAGAAGTTGATCGGCCTGCACTCTCTGCCGTTTCGACAGAAGTCATCGTAGAAGTTGATCGGCCTGCACTCTCTGGAGCCTTGCTCCTGGAGGGGGTGACCATTGATGGGGACTCCGTGCTCCACATCGTAGCTGCATCTGGGGACGGTGAGGAGTTCCTGGAGTGTGCGAAGGTGATCTATGGGAAGGCCAGGCACCTCCTGGACGCGCGCAATAAGAAGGGTGACACACCCCTGCATTGCGCCGCCGGCGCTGGGAATGTTAAGATGATCTCCTGTCTCGTTGCTCGAGTGAGTGGCGAGGACGACGGCAATGACGAGAGGGTGAAGGAATTCCTGAGAATGCAGAACGAGTGTGGGGAGACCGCCTTGCACCAGGCAGTCCGCTCTTCCAACAAGGATTCCATGGGCCTACTAATGTCCATGGATTCAGAGCTGGCCTGTGTTCCACAAGAGGGTACTTCCCCGTTGTACCTGGCCATTTCATTAGGTCAAGTGGAGATTGCACGGTATCTGTTTGACAAAAGTAATAAGAAGTTGTCGTACTCTGGACCAGAGGGACAAAATGTCTTGCATGCTGCTATTAGTCGGGGAGAAGGTACACAATAGATTTTTATTTACATTTACATTTAATTAAAAATATTGTTTTGTCCCCGAAATTGTGTGATGCATTTTAATGTTGAAGACTCTTTCTTATCGAGTTTAATTATGTTATTTGTTTGCATCAAATGGCTGTGGATTAGCTCGTAGTTAGGGCTCACCAAATTCACATATTTCTCTTTTCCTTAGAGAGTTAACCATGAAACACCAATCTTTAGTATATAATAAACTACACCATTCACTTTCTCTAAATGAAGTTTTAGACTTGTGCACACATAGGACCTATTTAGAATACGGGGATTTTTTTTATTTATGTAGGAATTGATCTGTTTCTGTGATCATGCAAAAATTCTTGTGAAATTCCTATGTTGAGTGTAGAACAGGTCCTAGTTAAGGAAAAACTCAAGATGTCCACGTGCCCTTGTTAAATTTGTCTCTCTTACTACGTAATTAAATACATTTGTCTCATAAACAACCCATCTATTTTAGGAGAGACATGCAGGAGGTCCTACTTTTAATATTTTAATATAAATAAAAAGATGAGTTTATTTACATATAGGAAAGGGAGGGGAAGAACAAGCTAGCCTTACCAAGGGCAACCAAATGAAACTGAGAGAGACTACACATCCAACTTTGCATATCCAACTGCAAAGTACGATTGTGTCTATGGATAAGCAAGGCAAAGTCCTCTTCCAAGCAGCCAAATTAAGAGAGGACCGTATTGCCGAAAATGGTCTTACCACATTGATTCCGATGAATAATGAACAGAGAGATTGAGCCTCATAAAATGTACAATACACTAGATAAAGTAGGTATAGGAAGATGTAGCTATGTCTCTTTTAAAAAAGAATGGCTAAATCTTTGTAATCTTTTTTTTGAAGGGATAAATCTTGGTAAAACTGAATTTAGGAAAATCTGAGTATTGCTGGGACAGGTATATTGTGATAAGGAAAACACTTTTGGACAAAATTTTATGAAATTCGGTGAATTTCAGTTATCTTGGCCCCTCCGAGAAAAGCCCACTTTGAGCAAAAAATTCGGAACATTTTAAACTTTTTTGAGATTTGACCAAAATTTCCGAATTTTCATCTAAATTTTACCGAGATTTTTGAGATTTTGCCATTTTCATGTAGTCATATTTCTTGAATTCGAACTACATGTTTGAATTTTTTGGTCAAAATTTTGAATTTTGGATTTCTCGGAGAGGTCCAAAAATTTTTCTAAACCAAAATTGTTTTCCCTGATTGTGAGAGAATTTTTGGACTAGAGGTTCCTAAAATTGTGTAGTGGTCTCACTTATCTCTCTAAACTTCAGCATATCTTGAGATGCCCCGGTACTTACTATCTTTGGAAATTTGCCACCGAATAAATAGGTTCTAATTTGGTGGGATGCCTTTTCGTTTCTCCCCCAATAATTTATAATCCCGAATTAAGTTAAACATAGAGTATTTTAGTGAACGTCTTTTCATGCTTTAAGGCTTTTATCTTCGTGTCTGTTAAGGTTAACTATGTTGCAGATAACATCCAAAGGTTGTGGTTTAATAGTAACAATAGTCCACCGGATTAAGGGTGGGATGCTTCTCTGTGTCTTTTTCCATGATAACTTCGCAGGAATAGGAATTCTTGATATGTAAGTTATTACCTCCTTTGATTTATACATATCGACACGTTGTAACAGTTATATGCTCAGGAAGTTAGGGCTACAAATTAACCAAGCAAAGGGAGTGGGTATATATTAAAATAAATCCCCAATTCCCATCCCTGTTGCAACTCCTGCCCATATCTAGCATGCATATTCCTAATTGCACCCAAAATGCATATTCCTAACCTCCCAATCTGCTTTGTTTTTGCTTGGTTCTTTACTTAGATATCGTTGTGACTTTTTAACGCATGCAAATGATCACAACTGCAGCGCTGCCTAGATTATTGGAATGGTGCAAGGACCTGACTGTCCAAGTACAAGAAGGTGAACGGCATAGGAGTGTGCCTCTTCTGTCGCACCTTACTAATCAACGGGACAAAAACGGGAGCACTCCTCTTCACCTGGCTGCATCACTGGAAGGATGGCCGTGGGCAAAATCTCTATCAAAATGGTTTCAGCACGATTGGCCTAAATCGAGCAAAACGACCGCACTGCTACTAGATGCTAACGAATCTACGGTATATCAGCCGGACAATGAGGGATTGTACCCCATACATGCTGCTGCCTCGAATGGCAGCCTCAAGGCCGTCAAAATCCTGCTCAAAAGGTGTCCCGACTGCGCCACTTTGCGAGATGGCCAAGGAAGAACTTTCCTCCACGTTGCTGTCGACAAGGAGAAATACAGTGTAGTTGGATATGCCTGCAGAAAGCCAGAATTTGCATCGATTTTGAATGTGCAGGATAATAACGGGGACACTGCGCTACACCTAGCTGTCCATGTGGGGAATCTGGCAGTTTTCAACTGTCTAATTCGGAATCAGCAGGTACACTTGAATTTACCAAATAAGGAGGGGCTGACACCTCGTGATCTTTCAAGGATTAAGATTCCTTCTTTGTTTTATTTTAGATCGGTAAGTAAATTTCTTATTCTTGTTTCAAGCAGTTTCTCCCCCACCTGAAGATCTATGAAAGAAAACTCTAGCCTTTTATAATTCATAACTCATGCATATTATGTATTAAATATTCCAGAATCCAAGATTTGTTATATGGCGATCATTCGTACATGTCGGAGCTCTATGTGGTGAGAGTCGGCCCGACCACATTTACGAAAAATATGCCCTGAGAGGAGACGGCAACGTGGAGAACGAGAAAATTACAATTGCAGTGCAGGTTATGGGCATTGCCTCCGTGCTTATTGCAACTGTGACATTTGCAGCAGCTTTCACATTGCCTGGAGGCTATCGAGCCGATGACCACGCAAACGGCGGCACGCCAACGCTTGCCGGGACTTACTCTTTTAACACATTTATTATGGCCGACACCTTGGCATTTATTTTCTCATCGTTAGCTACCTTCAGTCTAGTCTATGCTGGGGTGCCTGCTATAGACTTCACTATCCGCAGAAGGTATCTCAACGCTTCTGTGCTCCTGTTGCGGAATTCGGCCAGAAGCTTGGCAGCCGCTTTTGCCTTGGGGCTATACGTGGTGCTGGCTCCAGTTGACCATAACATTGCAATTACTATTTGTGTGGTTACTTTTGCATCTCTGCTCTATGGAAATTTCCAAGTTTGGCAGGTCATTTGTGTGGCAAACACGGCCCATGCTAGATTTGGAATTCGAATACCTGCAGTACGGATTCATGTACGTTCCTTCCTTCTAGCTGTTTTGATCAACTTCTGGTCCTTCATAATAATCTTCGGCCTCCCAGCAATCCATGGACTGTATAAAATCAGATCAGAGCCGGCGAAGGTAGATGCTACGATGAACCAATAAAGTCTGTCAGCCATCCTTCACCAGCACTGTACGGAATGACCTGAAGCTGGATGCTAAGATGGGCCAATTACGTTTGTGAGACATCCTTCTTTAGCATTGTGCATCTCCACACCAGAATAATTATCTATGCTCCATGTTTCAGCATTACTTTTCTGTACTCAAAATCATGTGCACGTAACCATTGGTGCTGTAATAACTTATCAACAGCTGTTTCGTATTGCTAAGCTTCAGCATAGTGTATACAATCGAAACCTTTGTGCCATGTTATGGTCTACTTTTCGGACATGGTACTGCATGCCGCAGTTCAGTACACCTTCAATTTACTGGGTTCCCACTAAGAAAATCTCCTATAATATAAGGCCACAGGAATTAGAATTTGTCTGGAAAATTCAAAATAGCAAGATACTAACCAAAGAACAAAAAGAAATTCAACAATGCGTATTAAATTTTTCACAAAGGATTCCCAACAAAATTTAAGCTGATTTCGGACTATACGTCTCGCCCTCTCCGGTAGACTGATGCTTTGGCTCGCTTTCCTGGGAGAGGAAGCCAGGCTGGTGGAGTGCAGATGGAGAAGCTCGGTGGCGTGCTGGCGAGAGTGCACAACAGCCCGGGCTGGAGGGGAAAAGAGGTGGCGGCGCCGGAGAGAAATAAG
Source organism: Bonia amplexicaulis (assembly GCA_036346245.1). Lineage (NCBI taxonomy): Eukaryota > Viridiplantae > Streptophyta > Magnoliopsida > Poales > Poaceae > Bonia > Bonia amplexicaulis. Next base: position 7,974,897 of record CM070759.1, on the reverse strand, counting down.
AAGAAAATGGAAATGGAAGGCCACACGTGGATGTTGGAGGCGGAGATGAACCGAGGTGAGCTAGCGACGGTGATCCGCGGCGTCATCCTGGAGAGGGAGAGCACAAATCAATGCGGTGGGAGAAAGGGTAAGCTGTGGGATGCTCTGGTAAGAAGAAATTGGACATAGACGCACCGTGCAAAGGATGGAAACTGCGGTGGCTGGATTCAGCTGGAAAAGAGGAAGATGGCGGCGCGGGCGCTCCCGCGTGAACGTTATATGAAATTGATTTGAGGGTTTTTGCAGCTGGAGGTGGGAAACACACATAGACATGAACGGATTGTGGAGGAGTCGCCCCAGCATGAGGACCCCAGAGCAGCGCCACCGTGCCATTGTTGGAGATAATCTTGTCATAGTATAGTATTAAATTTAATGAGTTGCATGTGATATGCAAGCATGATGATTAGCCGGTCATTGAGACGTGGATCTGCATGCTAGGAGGGAGTGATTAGTGATTAGAGAGAAGTGTGTGGCTGAGTCGTGCGTAATGCATGACCAGTAAGCCAAGTCTTAGGGTGTACGTACATGTAGTGCATGCACAGTTGAGTAGTGGCATTGGAAGAGGTCAAATTTGTTGCTTAGTCGGTGAGTTTAACTAGTGCATCTTCTCTTGTATAAATAGCTGTTAGCATTAATGAAATATTTGAGTTAGTTGGAGTAAGTCCGTTGCTCCCATGCGTGTGTACGTGAGTTCATTACATGCGTGTGCATACATCTCTGTGATAGAGTTTGAGAGATAGGAGTTTTGGTATCAGAGCGAGGTGAGTGGAGAAATTACAAATGCAACGCAGGTTATGGGCATTGCCTGCGTGCTTATTGCAACTGTGACATTTGCAGCAGCTTTCACATTGCCTGGAGGCTCGCGAGCCGATGACCACGCTGACGGCGGCGGCACGCCAATGCTTGCCGGCACTTACTCTTTTAACGCATTTATTATGGCCGACACTTTGGCATTTATTTGCTCATCGTTAGCTACCTTCAGTCTAGTCTTTGCTGGGGTGCCTGCTGTAGACTACACTATCCGCGGAAGGTATTTCAATACTTCTGTGTTCCTGCTGCGGAATTCAGGAAGAACCTTGGCAGCCGCTTTTGCCTTGGGGTTATACGTGGTGCTGGCTCCAGTTGACCATAACATTGCAGTTACTATTTGTGTGATTACTTTTGCATCTTTGCTCTATGGGAATTTCGAAGTTTGGCAGGTCATTTGTGTGGCAAAGACGGCTCACGCTAGATTTGGATTTCGAATACCTGCAGCACGGATTCATGTACTTTTCTTTCTTTTTAACTGTTTTGATGAACTTTTGGTCCATCATTAGAATCTTCGGCATCCCAGCAATCCTAGCACCCATATATCGTACCGAATGACACGATAAAATAAGATCAGAGTTGGTGATGGCAGATGCTATGATGAACCAATAAAGTCTGTCAGCCATCCTTCATCATGACTGTACGGAATGACCCGATAAAATCGGTGCAAAGAAGGCGGTGAAGGTGGATGCTAAGATGAGCCAATTACGTTTGTGAGACATCCTTCTTTAGCATTGTACTTTCTCCAGGCCAGAATTATTTTTCTGTACTCAAAATTATGTGCAAGTAACTATTGTTGCTGTACTAACTTATCAACAGCACTGTGGTATTGTTAAGCTTCGGTATAGTAGCCTTTTCTTTTCGGTTTTTCAGCTGACGAATCAGTTTTAATTTTTTTAACAATTAATATTTATTAAACTAATAAATTGTAGCTCAAGAGAATGATCTACTTTTCCTAACTAATTTCAGACACCTAAAAAGGGTGTGGTGCAAAAGGGTGTTCTATTCCCATCCCGTACATGCCGTTAATCAGAATCACCTAAAAAGGGCAACAAAATAAGTGTGAGTTCAAGACTTAACAAGCACAAAGTAAAATAGTAAACAACAATAACATGTATCATTTATTACCCATTACAGTCTCTTTAACCCTCCTTTTTATTTAACCTCTACCATTTTTTCATAACCATTCCTTATCTCTAATGCAATGCAAATGCAGATGCAAATGCAGATGCACATGGACATGTCTTTCATCTCTTTAGCATATACACTACTACAAAAGAGGCTAAACTGAATGCTTACATCACAGACGGTTCCTAGAATAACCGTCTGTGATCTTTTCACAGACGGTTTGATATACGAACTGTCTGTGGAAACTTCATTATCACAGACGATTCTTATCTAGAACCGTCTATGAAGTATCACAGACGGTTTTAGATAAGAACCGTATGTGATAATGAAGTTTCCACAGACGATTCGTATATCAAATCGTCGGTGATATGTTTTCCGCCATGCAATCCCCAAAATTTCATAATTTCCACCTGAGTTAATTTTGAGACACTTTCAGTAAAACGAATATAACTTTTGCATACGGTGTCCGTTTTCGACGTTCTTATACTTGTCTTTGCTATACCGAGACGAGAGTCAAATTCAAGGCAAATTTATTACAAAAGTCCAAAAAAAAAAAGAGATTCCCAGATTTTAATCTTCTGGGCCTCATATGCTTCTTCTTCGACTTCTGGAGTTGGACGATCAGCCGCTGAGTTCTCGAATACTGTGAAGATTGTCCTTGTCCTCTCCACTTCCTCCTCTAGCCTGGGCAAATCATTAGCATGACCCATAATCTCAAAGAGGATGCCATGTTAAGCTTCCTCAGAATCGGCCGATTCTGCTTGATCGGAAAGGTTATCCATGTGTCTCTGCACTGCCGCAAGAGCTTCCTCCGCTTTGTGCACATTGCAGAGAAGAATGAGGCTAAGGGCGATTTCCCTTTCTTGAGCGGCAAGGAGACACCTCCGTCAACGGCAGATGATGAGGTCTAGATGACGGATGGAAGCGAGTCGAGGAAGGAGAGCAGTGTGTGAGCGGAGGAGCTGCTCCAGACGTAAATTATTCGCCGCATGTATAAGGTTACGGTCCAACAACTCATGATGGATAGATGAGAGGAAGGAGATCAAAAGAATTTTAAATGCCATTATTCAGAAATGTGGTGAAGAAGATGAGGAAGAGGGCAATTTAGAAGAGATTCAGTTTGTGCTTCAAGGAATTGTACACCGTGTTGCATATAAAACCAGAATGGTGTCGAAGTTTAAGGGCCACTTGCATCGGAATATTAACAGGCGGGCGCGCAAACATTTAAGTGTCACAGACGGTTCGTATTCCAAACCGTCTCTGCTATTAATATCACAGATGGTTCGTATTCCAAACCATCTCTGCTATTAATATCACAGACGGTTCGTATTCCAAACCGTCTCTGATATGTGACTTATCACAGACGGTTCACAATCCAAACCGTCTGTGATATTGCATTTCTATATATACCCTCAAGCTAGGGTTTTGCGCGTACACTGTAGTTATAGCTATCCCCGAGCCCGTCGTCGCCGCCTTCCCTGAGCCCGTCGTCGCCGCCTTCCCCGAGCCCATCGCCGACGTCGTCCCCAAGCCCGTTGCCGACGCCGTCCCCGAGCCCGTTTCATGAATGTAGCTATCGGTAATGTTATGAATATATAATTGTTTCATGAATACATATACTTATGAATATATGTACTTTCATTTAATTCTATGTCATTTTGATCTGCTTGTTTCAGTGTGTATATTTCTTGTGGTCTAAAGTCATAAAAGAAGATGGGGGAATTCCACAATGTATAATAAATTTCACTAGGTGATTGAGCTTAATTGTTCATGTGTATATTTGTTCATGGATGTATAATTTATTTTATTTCTATTAATTAATTTGTGGAATGGATATTTTGTTTCTGAAATAAATGAATGTGAATTCGATGTATTATACTGCGGCGATCTGCTAGCTTGTTTCAAAAGGCATGGCTAGCATTTCCTGATGCTAGCCAATAAACAGAAATAGATTTAGGGGTAGAAGAGAATAGCACAGACGGTTTTTTACCTAAAAACCGTTTGTGCTGGTTGATAATTACAGACGGTTTTTAACTAAAAACCGTCTGTGCTAGTTGATAATCATAGACAGTTTTTAGTTAAAAACTGTCTGTGATATTTGCACCACTGACGGTTCAAAAGCCATCTGTGATGACCTCGTATCATTATTAACCCATAAATTCAGACGACTCACAAAACCATCTGTGATGACGTTTCTGAACCATCTGTAATACGGTTTTCTGTAGTAATGATACCAGTATAGCGAAGTGAGCACCCGTCGATACTCACTCAAGGCTGCCCTCTTTGCTCCATGGGAATTTCGAAGTTTGGCAAGTCATTTGTGTGGCAAACACGACCCATGCTAGATTTGGAATTCGAATACCTTTTTTTTCAAAGCCAACAGAAGCTGGATGAAATATTAGAAAGAAAAAATAGATCTAATCAATTTACAGGAAGCACAAGCGGCGCTTGTGGCGGAATAAAAAGGGTAGAAGGTTTACTCTTTATAGGGAAGTATGGAGGCGACAAGGTGAGTAAGACATTACATACTACACGGTATTATTTGCCCTTTCAATTAACTTCTTTAAATGTTTTGCTCTAATCAACTCCTAAAGTTTGGTCTCATCTGTAATTAGTGTTAAGATCTTATGTTGTGTTGCAAGCTTATTTTAGAGGTTCATGTACTTTTCTTCCTTCTAACTGTTTTTGAACTTTTGGTCCTAGGTTATAATCTTCGGCCTCCCAGCAATCCTAGGACCCAGATATCGTACCGAATGACACTTGATAAAATCAGATCAGAGTTGGTGAAGGTCGTCTGTCAGCCATCCTTCATCAGCACTGTACGGAATGACCTGGTAAAATCGGTGCAAAGAAGGCGGTGAAGGTAGATGCTAAGATGAGCCAATTACGTTTGAGACATCCTTCTGTAGCATTGTACTTCTCGTTTCCTGTACTCAAAATTATGAGCAAGTAACCATTGTTGCTGTAATAACTTACCAACAGCTGTTTCGTATCGTTAAGCTTCAGTATAGTATATACAGTCGAAACCTTTGTGCCACTTTATGGTCTACTTTTCCTAACTAATTTCGGACATGGTCAAGCCACAGTTCAGTACACCTTCAATCTTTTGAATTTCAGGGGCATTCTCGTAAATTCCCAATTGAGAAAAGATAAAATAGAAAAGAAAAGAAATCGGCGGGGCCCACCTGTCAGGGTCTATTGCGAAGAGATAAGGGGAGGAGACCTTTTCTCCTCCCCGCGTCGTTCTCACGCGTCTCGTGGCGGCCGCTCGTCTCCTTCGCCCGATTGGCGACTCGACCGGCGGATTCGGCGGCGCATGGAGGGGATCGGCAACCGTGTGGTGACGACGGAGGCGCTGGCTGGCCCGGTTCCTGAGCCGCCGCTCGCGTCATCTCGCCGCTACCTCCGTATCCCCTATATATGGCCGAGCCAATCCACCGGGTGAGGGCATCTCTTTTCCGATCTATCTTGATCTTTTGGGTTTTTCTTCTTCCTCTTGATTCTTTCGGTTGTGTGGAGGTGTGGGGCTCCGGCGCCATCTCCGATTGAGGCTTTGTCTTCGGCTCCCTGTGTGAACACTAGTTTGGGGTGTGGGGATTTGAGGTCTGGAGACCTAACCGAGAGGGAGGACGAGGGCGACGACTGCTCCTTGCTGTGATTTGAGCACACTTGGCCGGTGTACTCTTGAGGTCTTGTGCGGCACTACCCCGATCCTTCGACTCCGGCCACGGTACATTGAGGTTGGAGAAGGGCTTTGTATCTCCGTCAACCACACCTCTTTTGTTCATCGGCACAGAGAGGTGAAAGGTTTTCTAGGACAGTACTCGCTTGTACGCCTTGCCCTGTTCTTGATGTTCTTCGGTTTCTTCAAGTGATTTCGAATATCACTACCCTGTGAGTTGCACATCTCTGTTCTCCAGAAGTATTGCTGTAGAAAGAGATGCTTTGTGGGCTGCGATTGCTTGCTCTGTGAAGAAATTGTCGCATACTGAGATTAGTCTAGATAACTAGATTGGATTTGAGCTCACTTGGATTGTGTTTCTGTACAGTGCTATAGCTGATTATATTTCGGTTGAACAAAATTGTTATATGCTGTTTTTAGTCATGTTCTATTGGTTATATATGGAGGCAGCATGTTATTACCTTGGATCTGTTTACATTCTTGTGATGATCATATATGCTATGTTTACAAAAAGATTAGCATGTGAATACATTAATGTTATGAATGATATGCTATTGTTGAATATGTCATATATGATGTTCATTTTGAGTATTCACTCATTTTGCAATGACTTGATTGATTTCTATGTCAATATATTGCTTAAGTCATTCTTATGCCATGCTTGGATGATTACTATTATCATAATTATTATTGGAATTAAAATAGAAAATATGCTTATACCGCAATATTTACAACAATCCGGAAAACCTATATTTGAAGAAATGACTTCCTCATCTGACGTCGTAAAGCCCGAAGTCTTTGACGGTGTCAATTTCAAGCGGTGGTAGGCGAGGGCCAAGCTTTGGCTGACTGACCTTAGGCTCTTCTGGATCATTTCAAGTCCTCCGGCTTTTCCGCTAGAGATACCTGAAACGATGCGATGGGAAGAAGCTAATAATGCAGTCTTAGCCCGTTTGCTAGCCATCCTGTCTAATCGCTTGTTTGACGTCTATGTCAACTTCACGGATGTCAAGCAACTCTGGGGCGAGCTCGATGAGAAATACTCTGAAGGAGATAATGGAAATGAGTCCTTTGTAACGGCAAATTACTTGAACTATAAAATGGTAGAAGGACGGTCGGTGATGGAGCAGCTCCACGAGCTTCAACTTCATGTACGTGACTTAAGTCAGTACGACTGCGCCCTACCAGAGAAGTTCCAAGTAAACGTCATCCTGGCTAAGTTACCACCCTCGTGGCGTGACTTTGTGACCGCTCGTAGACATATAAAGGATCGTCTGACGCTAAATGAGCTGTCAGCTGCTATCAATGTCGAAGAGCGTGCCAGAGCAGGTGACGGCATGGGAAAGGCTCAAGTCCAAGCTCATCAAGTGGAAGTTAAAGAACTGAGGCCCTGGAAACCCAAATTCAAGAGTCACCCAATACAAGCTCCAACCAAAGAAAATGAAGAAGAAAAGGAAGACATTGTGCGCTTTGTTTATGGAGAGGTCGGCCATAAGGCCAATCATTGCCGCAATCGAAAGGGCAAGGGTCCAGCTCCTGGTCAGCACAAAGGCCATAAGGCCGAAGAAAATGTCGTGCTGGCAAGCTTCAGCTTGGAAGAGTACGTACCTCAGGTCTTTATGGCAAGTCCATCTATTGATTGGTGGATTGATACATGTGCTACTAGACATATATGTGCTGATCGATCTTGTTTCTCTTCATTTCAGGGTGAAGGTGGTGGATCCGTCCTAATGGGCAACGGAGCCGCCGCAATCGACGTGGGATTGGACAGATTTGCTCGACGCTACCTCGGCAAAACACTCATCCTTAAAGACGATCAGATGTGCTCGCGATGACTCGCAATCTTCCGAGCGGGTCAATGCTTTGTAGGCAAGGAATAAAGCTTGTATTCGAGTCAAATAAGGCCATCTTGACCAAGTTTGGTAACTTTGTGGGCAAAGGTTATGATAGCGGAGGCATGTTCCGCTTATCAACTCTTGATTTGAATAATGTAAACATCTTTAATGTTTCCCATTGCAATAAAGTTCATGATATTTGGCATTCACGGTTGTGTCATGTTAATTTTGAAGCCATTATGCGGTTAAGTAAAATGAGTTTAATTTCAAGCTATAATTATGAGAAGGGTTCAAAATGTGAAGTGTGTGTGCAAGCTAAGCAGCCCCGAAAACCTTTTCATAGCGTCGAAGGGCGAAGCACTTCTCCACTTGAACTAATCCATTCTGATATTTGTGAGATGAATGGAATATTAACTAAAGGTGGCAAACGATACTTCTTAACTCTCATAGATGATGCATCTAAGTTTTGTTATATCTATCTACTTAAAACAAAAGATGAAGCACTTGAACACTTTAAAATCTATAAAGCTGAAGTTGAAAATCAACTAGAAAAGAAAATCAAACGGTTAAGATCGGACCGAGGAGGTGAATACGTTTCACATGAGTTCTCCCAATTCTGTGAAGAAAGTGGAATAATTCATGAAGTTACTCCACCATACTCACCCCAATCAAATGGAATAGCCGAAAGGAAGAGCCGAACTCTATGTGACTTGGTTAACGCCATGCTTCAGAGTTCAGGTATGCCGGACTATTGGTGGGGTGAGGCAGTTCTCACAGCTAACTATATCCTGAATAGGGTTCCACCTCGCAATCAGGAGGAAACGCCCTATGAAGGATGGAAGGGGAGAAAACCCAACTTATCATTTCTTCGGACTTGGGGATGCCTTGCAAAGGTTCATGTACCATTACCGAAGAAAAGGAAGATTGGTCCTAAGACCGTTGATTGTGTCTTTCTAGGATATGCTTTACATAGCACTGCTTATAGATTCTTAGTGGTCAAATCCGAGGTGGTTGACATCACTACAAATATAGTGATGGAATCTCGTGATGCGACATTCTTTGAGCAAGTGTTTCCTATGAGACCAAAGGAAGTTAGTGACCATTCTGGTTTAGATGATCTCTCTATTCTTCCTAATGTGGATAACACTACTTCAGATTTGGAGTTGAGGAGGAGTAAGAGACAGAGAACCGAAAAGTCACTAGGTGAAGACTTTGTCACCTATGTCGTGGATGATGAACCACGAACACTTTCAGAGGCATACGCATCTCCGGATGTGGATTACTGGAATGAAGCAATCAGTAGCGAGATGAATTCCATCATAGCTAACGGAACTTGGGAAATTTCAGATCTCCTTTGGTTGTAAGCCAAGAGGGTCGCAAATGGATCTTTAAAAGAAAGCGAGACCGATGGTACTATTGAAAAGTACAAGGCCCGCTTAGTGGCTAAAGGTTTCACGCAAAAAGAAGGAGAAGACTATTTCGACACATACTCTCCGTGGCTCGCTTACCCACAATCCGAGTGCTTTTAGCAATAGTCTGCGCATACAAGCTCCTAGTACATCAAATGGATGTAAAGACCACTTTCCTAAATGGAGAGTCGGATGAGGAGATTTATATGCAACAACTCAAGGATTTGTGGTTGAAGGGCAAGAAAAGAAAGTATGTCGATTGATCAAATCCTCGTATGGTCTAAAGCAAGCTCCTAAACAATGGCATGAGAAATTTGATAGTACGATGACGTCGGTCGGCTTTTTGTGTAAACGGTTTATAAATGTGTCTACTATCGGTTCGTGGAGGAGAAGGTGTCATTCTATGTCTTTATGTAGATGACATATTGCTTTTGGGACCAACATGGATGTGATTAATAATAAAAGTCTTTCCTTTCCCGAACTTTGATATGAAAGACACAGGTGAAGTCGATGTTATTCTGAACATCAAGCTCATTAAGGGTGAGAATGGGATTACTCTTTCACAATCCCATTATGTGGATAAAGTCCTAACCAGATTTGGATTTATGGACTGCAAGCCAGTATCCACACCCTATGATCCAAATGCAAAGCTGCATAAGAACACTGGGCATGGGAAAGATCAACTTAGATATTCTCAAATTATAGGATCCCTGATGTACTTAACTAGTGCAACGAGGCCAGACATCTCATATGTTGTTTGTAGATTGAGTCGTTATACGTCCAATCCAGGAGATGATCATTGGATAGCACTAGAAAGAGTACTCAGATATTTGAAGGGAACCTCTAAATTGGGAATACACTATTCTGGTCATCCGCGCTTTGGAAGGATTCAGTGATTCTAACTGGATCAGTGACTCGGATGATATGAAGGCTACGAGTGGCTATGTATTCACTCTAGCAGGTGGGGCCGTTTCATGGAAGTCTTCAAAACAGACTATCATTACACGGTCCACCATGGAGGCTGAACTAGTTGCTCTAGATTCAGCGACTGTAGAGGCAGAATGGATTCGAGAACTCCTTTCTGACCTACCAGGCCGGAAAACCCATTCCACTATATTGATCTCATCATGATAACCAAACCGCTCGGTTAAGGCGAAGAGTAGAAAGGACAATATGAAGTCCTCAAACACATAAAGAGACGACTTAAGTCGATGCGGCATGCCGTAGAGACGGTGTTATTTCAGAGAATACATCCACCGAAGGAACTTGCGCGATCCTTTCACTAAAGGATTGGCTCAAAAGGTCATCCTTGTAGCATCTCAAGGAATGGGGCTTATACCCGTATGAAGGTTCACATCGGTAGTAACCTATCCTAGGAGATCGGAGATCCCGTGAACTAGGCTCTAGGACAACAAACTGTGTGAAATTAGAGAGCACATCTAACGGGTCCCATTAGCCGCAAAGGCTTTTTCGTATGGAAGGTTGAGCAAAGGCTCTTAATGAACTCGAGGTCTATATATGACTTATGGAGTCGCCCCACAGACTCCTAGAAGGGTTCACCCACGTGAGTGTGATTGTGAGGTCGCAATCAAAGAGAGATAAGGGTATACTCTCTAAGCACCCATGAGCTAGATACCGGACCGACCGGAACGTCCCAACCCGAGAGGGAAAGGGCAAGCCGCCCAGTACAGAATGTGACTTGGGCGAAAGCTCTCACACCAAGGCATTGGATCAAGTCAAAGTCCTCCTTTGTCTGTGCAGAGTCGTAGCTTTTGTTGCTAGTCTTTTGGTTCAAACCCGCAAGGTACCATCGACGAACAGCTGTATATTAAACAAGACATTGAGAATCCTTCATCAATTGGAAATTGGTGGGGATTGTTGAATTTCAGGGGCATTCTCGTAAATTCCCAATTGAGAAAAGATAAAATAGAAAAGAAAAGAAATCGGTGGGGCCCACCTGTCAGGGTCTATTGCGAAGAGATAAGGGGAGGAGACCTTTTCTCCTCCCCGCGTGCGGTTCTCGCGTGCGTCTCTCGTGGCGGCCGTTCGTCTCCTTCGCCCGACTTGGCGACTCGACCGGCGGATTCGGCGGCGCATGGAGGGGATCGGCAACCGTGTGGTGACGACGGAGGCGCGGGCTGGCCCGGGTTCCTCGGAGCCGGCCGCTCGCGTCATCTCGCCGCTACCTCCCGCATCCCCTATATATGGCCGAGCCAATCCACCGGGTGAGGGCATCTCTTTTCCGATCTATCTTGATCTTTTGGGTTTTCTTCTTCCTCTTGATTCTTTCGGTTGTGTGGAGGTGTGGGGCTCCGGCGCCATCTCCGATTGAGGCTTTGTCTTCGGCTCCCTGTGTGAACCCTAGTTTGGGGTGTGGGGATTTGAGGTCTGGAGACCTAACCGAGAGGGAGGACGAGGGCGACGACTGCTCCTTGCTGTGATTTGAGCGCACTTGGCCGGTGTACTCTTGAGGTCTTGTGCGGCACTACCCCGATCCTTCGACTCCGGCCACGGTACATTGAGGTTGGAGAAGGGCTTTGTATCTCCGTCAACCACACCTCTTTTGTTCATCGGTACAGTGAGGTGAAAGGTTTTCTGGGACAGTACTCGCTTGTACGCCTTGCCCTGTTCTTGATGTTCTTCGGTTTCTTCAAGTGATTTCGAATATCACTACCCTGTGAGTTGCACATCTCGCTCTCCGTAAGTATTGTCAGAGAAAGAGATGCTTTGTGATGCGATTGCTTGCTCTGTGAAGAAATTGTCGCATACTGAGATTAGTCTAGATAACTAGATTGGATTTGAGCTCACTTGGATTGTGTTTCTGTACAGTGCTATAGCTGATTATATTTCGGTTGAACAAAATTGTTATATGCTGTTTTTAGTCATGCTCTATTGGTTATATATGGAGGCAGCATGTTATTACCTTGGATCTGTTTACATTCTTGTGATGATCATATATGCTATGTTTACAAAAAGATTAGCATGTGAATACATTAATGTTATGAATGACATGCTATTGTTGAATATGTCATATATGATGTTCATTTTGAGTATTCACTCATTTTGCAATGACTTGATTGATTTCTATGTCAATATATTGCTTAAGTCATTCTTATGCCATGCTTGGGTGATTACTATTATCATAATTATTATTGGAATTAAAATAGAAAATATGCTTATACCGCAATATTTACAACACAATCTACTGGGTTCCCGGCCCTAAGAAAAGCTCCTATAATATAACGGCACAGGAATTACATTTGTCTGGAAAATTCAAAATAACAAGAAACTAGCCAAAGAACAAAAAGAAATTCAACAATGCGTATTAAATTTTTCACAAAGGATTCCAACAAATTTTAAGCTGTTTTCGGACTAACCTATATATTTTGAATGCGGGGGACTAAACTATATAAGCTTCTTTACTCTCACCCTCTCTGGCGAACTGATACTTTGGCCTCTGGGCCAGCATTCATATAAAGTGAAAGGACTACGTGAGAAGATTCAGAATAATATTGTGATAAATCATTGCAAGTTTTGAGGAATAGTTAAGTGTTTTTGCAAAGATCATATTTTGTTTGGGTTGTTTCTGGAAGTGTCAAGAAAATTGGAACTACCGCAGGTGTTTATGTGGAAGTATTGCAGAGCAGTAGTACAGACGTTGTGAGCACGGTCATTCCACACGAACGGTAGCTCTGGTCTAAATTGCGGTACATAATTTCCAGAGAGGTCCAGTGCGAGGTGCGATAGTGTTGTACTACCGTTTTGAGGAGTGGTGCTACTGGATTTCATAGAAAAATAGAGTTTGAAAATTGAGTCATGAACCGAGTTGTTGGAGTGTGGTCTTGGTATGGGTATTGTTACTTGTGTGCACATGGGTTTAATGTTTGGTCCTAGGCTTAGGATTAATGGTTTGGTTGCATATATTTTGCATGATGGTGACTTTATGTATTGTGCGGTACTACGTGACGGTTTATTTGTTTATGTTGGTTGTAGGACTTCGAAACTACGTCATGGTGAGGCGTAGGAGGACTAGGACTAGACACAGGGTGGTGCGGAGGTCCAGAACGGTTAAGCAGACGTCGAAGATGACCGAAACTGGCGGGGTGGTTGCAAGTTGGGACGACGAGAAACCGGAGCGGGAGCTATCGGTGGTGATCATGACGAGCAATTGTAAGGTAGATCGGGACTAGGCTTAGGAAGAAGCCGAGGTCCAGTGCGGCAAGGAAGCCAGGTGCTGTCATGCGCAAAGAGAATCATGTGGCTGCCAAGTGATTTGGGTCGTTTACAAGCAAGGATGGTTCAGTGGGATCTAGATACATGAGAGGCTTGACGACAAATCATTGGGGCCATATGGAAGATGACGAAATATGGGCTATGCTTCGTGGCAAAGGAAGTAGAAAGCTTCGTGGAAAGCGATAGATGTACATTTCGGTAAATCGCCCGATACCAGAAAAGTGGCAGTATGTGAAATCACGGTATTGGTCTAAGTGGTTTAGGTCTTGTATGTGCTAAAAATATATAGTGGATCAAGTATTAATTCACTAATGGGTTAATAGTTGTAAGCCGCCTTAAGAAGCGTGCATGAGAGAGTAAAACCCGGTGTTAGGTGGGGTTAACAGGTTATCCCCGGTTTAGTCTAATGGGTGGATCCAGTAGATTTTGGTTTAAGTTGTGAACTATATAAGGGGAGGAGAGGCAAGAGTTAAGGTTTGAGAATGTTGGCTAAGCCTTTTGGTGGCTAACTCTTTCTCCGTCCCATGGGAGATACATTAGAGTATGTGTGCTCTAAACTTAGAGCTCTACTATCCTAAGGGATTGGCCATAAAACTTTCCTCCTCAAGCAGCAATAGAATCAATCTTTGATATTCTCCATAGCTATTTCTCTATTTGATTGATTTGCTCTTATTTTGGTTGGTTTTTCGTCTCCCCTCATCCTTTTCTTTATCTTACTATGCCAAGAAGATATAAGAGATAGAGAGATCCTCTAGGAATCATCCTTCACCCATCTAGGCACGTTGGTAGAAAGTTCATCAAGAAACTCTACCTTTGCACGTTATTAACCTTTCAAGTGGTTTCTTAATCTGAGAGTTTTTGGAGTGATTTCTTCAGTGTTCTTGCTTGCGGGGACATGTGGGAACATATCTAAAGCCATCTTGGCCATCGTCCACCTATGAGCAAGTTGTATTCACTGATTTTGATTTTGGCTTGGTTTCAGTGCACATTTACTTCAAATTGAAAAAGGTCTAAATTTTGGCCATGGTTTTCATGATTGTTTGTTGGAATATGTTCTTGATAGCCTAAAGAAGACCCCTGCAAAATTTCAAATTATTTGGATCAACCGATCAAAAGTTGAATAGATTTTTTGGATTTGAAATAGCGCTAAAATTACTATTCATATCCTGATCTAGAGATCAGACTGCCCCCTCAATGGCTGTCAAACCGCTCTCTCAATGGAGGTCAAACCACCAGCACTAGAGGTCAGACCGCCACTCTTATGGAGGTTAGACCGCCATCTCCATGGAGGTCAGATCACCACTCTGTAGAGGTTAGACCGTCGGAAGTTGTCAAAGCACATTTTGCTCAGTTTTGATCGGATTTGTGATTATTTGTCTTTGATTTTCATAATTTCTATCGCTACCGGAGTGAAAAGTTTTATTTCCGCTCAAAAAAAAAGATTTTGAAAAATCTCGAATTAAATTTGGACATCTATTCACCTCTTTCTTATTGCCATACTCAATCCTACATAAAGCTAAATAAAATTCACAAAACTTGCAATTTTTGTGGCGAAACTATGGTTGCTGCACTTTTAAGATCCAATTTCATGCAGCTACACCATTAAAGCGACAAAATTTTCAAAAAAAAAAAGTGCAAGCACGTCGCACGCGAGCCGTCCTGACAAACCGGGCCCACGTGTCGTACACACCCGCGAGCCGGGTGCTACATGGGCACGCCATGTGAGCTGGTGGGCCCTTGCTGTCATGGAAACAGAACAGAGGGGATGGGCGAAGCGCATGTCCGTGACATCCAATAAACGCTTTTAGTCCCAGGGATCTGAAAGAAAAGGGATGTCCATCACAGCGCCTGCAGCTGACGATTGAGAATTCTTGGACCAAGATCACTGTAGCATTGCTAATGCATCTGCTTGTAAATGCTCAAGATCTCGTAAGATTGTTATCACCATCGAGACGAAGATGAGAAGATGAAGGCAAGAAGGAACCGGGAAGGAGACCACCTCGGACACGATTGTTGGCGTGAAAGAGTAGCATCGGGTGTGTGGAGTTGTAAATTGTGCGACTGATCGCTGGGCCCTGCGAGTTGGTGTGTGTTGTCTGCTATATAAGTTGGCCCCGGTTGTTAGAGTATCAAGATATATAACAGGTGAATTGTTCTAAGGCTTCCTCCTAATTCAATCCTTCTTCCATGTTTAAAAAAAAACCCTCAATCCTTCTTCACAAATGCCGGTCTTGTGATCCCCAGTTATAATTTCCTAATGCTGGATTAAGTTTTGAAATTTCATCCTCGTTAGAACAAACAATTCTTGAGCACTTGTGCATCTCTTGAATTTTTTAATGCTCTCAAATCTCAACTCTTCATAAACTACACGACAAGGCACGAAGCTTGCTTGGTGAGGACATACGCTTCATGTTAAATTGTGTCTTTCTCACAGTCAGAACCTTGATAGAATTCTCCCACGTCTATCGGATACCCTAGCATCTTCGCCAAATTGTTGCGGAATGACCTTGCCTGCTTGCCAGGAGCTAGCCATCCTCTTCAAAAAATTGTTAAAGAGGCAACGCGTGGCCCTCTCATAGCTTGGTAAGCTTTAAGCGTGAATTATCCAATGTCCGCCGGATTCCCCAGCATCTTCGCAAAATCGTTAAAAAATCTTTGGAGAAGACCTTACCTCAAGTCACCTAATTCGTGGCAGTCCCACCCAGTTATTCTCTGAGGAAGCTTTCGCCTGTTTGGCCCGTTGTCCATTTTCATTTTGCAATTTTAGCTCCCTCCCATGCAAAATTGCACTTTTGTCCCTCTAGACCATCATGGTAGCAGCGACATGGGGAACATAGGGGGTATTCTTTTTGGTTACGGCTTATGACTTTTGGCTAAAATTTTTGAATTTTGGCTGTTTACGGTATAGATTACGGAGAGACCGAAACTCACTTACGATTTTGGCTGGTACAGATGTTGAGCTTTTAACGTGTACTACGTTTAACTTGTAGACTCCGTCTTGAGAAAATACTCCGTTTAAAAGTTAGGTACTGTAGCAAAAGTGAGAAGCCGCCCGGCTTCTCACCTGCCGAACACCCCCATATACTGCTGCGCTCCCCTACAACAGTAGCAGTCTGAACAATCTGCCGTGCTGCGGGACCACAGCAAGACATGCTGGGTGGGAGCACTGGCCGCAGTCTTTATGCGCGCGCACACGAGCCAGCTAATCCTACTACAGTACGGTACCACAGCAGGAGTTGATGCACTCAGGTATTGTGGTACACCTGCTATGATCGGGTAGCGTAGTAGGTGATACGTATCATCTGCTATAGCTATCATAGTAGAGGAGACTACTTTTGCAATTTTGCACGAGACGAAGCTATAGCTTGAAAAAAACAACTTGCTACGAAACCAAAACATTGGTGGCTTCTTCTCTAAGGCGGTCTTTAGCCAGTGATTCATGCCAATGCCTACATGCTAGGAGTTGTACGGCCCTGCTCAAAAGAGCTTATTTTGAGTGGTTTATGGCTGAAAAATACTGTAGCTGACTGAAAAAACAATGTAGCTGACGATGACTTATTTGGTGTAATTAAATCTAAAACATTTTAAAAATAGAAAAAACAGATTAGCCCGTCACGGACAGTACAAATGAATACGAAAAAAAAGAACCGACAAAAAAGCTTAAAATACCAAAAAAATAAAAAAGACGAAATTGATAAATAATAAAAAATAAGTCAGAAGCCTAAGCCGTTTTAAGCATGGCAATAGCTGCATTTATTAAGGATTCCAAATTTATTGTTTTTTTCCTTTTTGTTCTTACTGTTGTGCTACTTTACAGCTTTTAGAGCGAACACGTGACTCCAATTACCACCATTTTGTAAAAAAGGTTGGTTGATGTTCTCTTACCATTGTACCTACAATTTGCTTTTCCCCCCGAAAGTCTACGATATTCCGAAAACGCGGGGGGCTATCGAGCAAAACGGAGGG
This sequence comes from Bonia amplexicaulis, assembly GCA_036346245.1. Classification (NCBI taxonomy): domain Eukaryota; kingdom Viridiplantae; phylum Streptophyta; class Magnoliopsida; order Poales; family Poaceae; genus Bonia; species Bonia amplexicaulis. Next base: position 7,957,798 of record CM070759.1, on the reverse strand, counting down.
GGCAAAAAAATTCCTAAGGGCCTTTTCGCGAGAACCAAGGACCAGACGTATTCGGAAAACACGGGGCCTTTTCGCATTTGCCAACCCGCACTGCATCGAGATTCCTCCTCCACGCGTTGGCGAGGCGCTGGCGCGTGAGCGCGCGGGGCGGACGTGGCTAGCGCGAGGCGGGAGTCCCCGCCATCGTGGGCCGACACTCGCGCTTTCAAAACGCGGGACTATCGAGCAAAACGGAGGGGCAAAAATTCCTAAGTGCCTTTTCGCGAGAACCAAGGACCTGTCGTAATTTCGGAAAACACGGGGCCTTTTCGCAATTTGCCACCCAGCACCGCATCACGATTCCTCCTCCACGCTGGCGGTATTGTGGCGCGCGAGCGCGCGGGGCGGACGTGGCTAGCGCGAGGGGGCGGGGAGTCCCCCGGCTATCAGGGGGCTGGGATTTTGTAGTGTAACCGTCCCCGTTTCCAGGGATGCCTAGAGTCGGCGTCCCGTAACTACCTAAGCTTGATCAGTTATAGAGCACCGAGTAAGAGAATATTATCACAGAATATGCTTACAACAAAAGAGCTAACTTATATTACAACATAAGGTTTAACAACTAGTTTTACTACAACAGGCGTGCAAGCCCAGAAATAACTACATTTCAACAAAACTCCAGGAAGCTCGAGCGCGGCCGAGACCTAAAACCACACATTCTCACTGAAATATGGTTCTTCTGGGACTTCCTCGAATGCCTGAACTTCACCGGCTTCTTGATACTCTGAAGTGGTTTAGCAAACCGTGAGCACAACCGCGCAGCAAGTCACAAGGGAAGCCTTAACTTAGCTAATTGCATGGATCACCAAAGGATGGGGGTACACTTGGTTTATTAATTTGAGTGGATGCACTTTTATTTGTAAACATTTTTGTAAATCCAAACGCAAGACTACTCCTTAAGGTTAGGGGGTTTTCTTTCAAAGTGATTAACCAACTACTTAATTTAAAACATTTGTGAAAACTACTTATGCCTCGCTGCTGGAATCACCCAATTGACATAGCCCTATTAACCGGGAGCACGACGTATTCGAATACCATTAATTGACTATGCAGAGTTGCTCAACTTTACCCACAAGCATTCTTAACCCTCATGACTGAGTTAAGGAACTGGGTCGTTTGACTACTCAATCATTTCCTTACACTTTACCTGATAGGTTCGAGACCCGCACAACCTCGGGTATCCGCAGGCCAATACAGAACGTCAGGCCTGAGTTGTGGGGACCTATCGTTGCTGTGTATGTGTTTCTGTTTCACATACCAACTCCCAATGTAGGGTTTCACTCGAGCTTGAGCAGCTACTAAACTAGCGTTGACAAGTCAACACCAGTGATTGAGCGATCACTATGTCATTTGCTCGGCGCAAGGGTCTAGTCCTTATATTTTTTTCACGAGGTACCCGACCTCCACCCTAGGGTAAAGCGGTGGGCAAAGACCGTCTCGCGGTGTCCCACATCTCCTCTACCCTAGTTCCCCAGTTTTTATCTAAATCTACCAGCCCGCGGCCACAACCTTAACAGTGTAAAACTTTGCATGAGATATGAACTACAATTATTCATACAGTAGTTTAAATATTTCTAGGGGTGTCAAGGAAATGGCTACAATTTAAAATGACATTTATCGGTGGTGGGATTCAACATGATCAAGGACTTGTAACTTGCCTTGATGCTCAACTAGCTCGGCGACTTCGTAAATTGCGGTTCCATGCTCCTGCCCTTGCACTGCTGCCTTCGAGAACTTCGATGCTAGCGCAAACACACAAAAAATAACATAAGTCCGGCTTGAGCCTAATCAAGCGAGGAAAAATAAATCTATTGAAAAAGGAGTAAAATGCAATAAATTCAAATGGAGGGCTTGTGAACTTTTGGATTTTTCTGGCGATGAATTTGGTGGAGTTGAGGCCAAAAATGGGTTCAGGGCATCAAGATGAACAAAATGGTGTAATTTGGGAATTTTTGGGATTTTCTAGAATTTTCTAGAATTTTATTTGATTTGCTGGATTTTTGAAAACTGGAAAATCATGAAAAATTTAGTGAATAGTGTCGGGCCGGCCCACCTCTACAGTGCAGCCCGAGGGTATGTATTTACTATTATATTTACGCTTCCGCATGGTATGTATTTGATATTCATTTTCTGTATCTGTGAGCACTATCTACTGATCTAGGGAATAGTGCAATTAATCACAGAGGATTCCAGATGTTAAAATCTGGGGTCTGACAGGCATGGTATCAGAGCATATCGACTGCAGGTCGTGACCTAGTTAGACTGACCGATAGTTTCATGACCAGAATTATTTCTTAAAAATTCTATTTCCAGAAAAATAAGTAGCATTGCTAATTCTTACCTCTATTAGGTGATTCTCTCTCATCTATATGCTATCTTAACCATTTTTCCTCTAATGCTCACTTACCCCGAATTCGAGATGATAGAAACCCAGTATTCCTCTTGTAAACCCCCTTTGGAAACCTATTTTGGGCCAAAATCATTAGGCTTAAATTTAAAAGTTAACTTCAAAAAATTGTTTAACCTTGGAGGACAGATTATCAAGCTGTTTACGAAATTCATTTTCAAACTCCTTCTGACAAACCTGGATCTTCCGAGGTAATTTTCACAAGTTCAACTATTTACCTAGAACTTAAAATAAAAATTAATTACTTGGTTTCTCAAAATAGTCCAAAACAAAGTTATTTCCAGAGAACTTTCCCCAACAAGGACTTTGTTTTTCAAAAATAGATCATAAAGGTTAACCTTCGGGGGTTATCTTGGAAAGAGATGTGTTGGTTAAAAAAAAACCTATTTCCCATGTTTGGTTTTATCACCCCTAGTTAAAAGAAAAATCTTCATTTTTGCCACAAAGTTTCATTAAAATAATAATATTAATAATGATAATACCGGAATAAGAGATGATATCAAGCCAATCACCTCCAAATATTTTCCTCTTCTTTCTATTGATTTTCAAAAAAAATTGTTGATCCTCTTCTCTTACCCTTACTGCAAAAATTTAAGGTTAGGAACGCTGACAATGTTCACAAAGATAATGTGGTCCTATTTTAAATAGGCTATGCAGATGAACCCTGTACTCTCTTTTGTGTGCTTCCCCGAATAGACGTTGTATTGTTGCAAGATTTCACTTTGATCCTGTGCACTGCCTTCTTGCTTACGGGCATCCTATTTCGCAGTCATGGAAAAAGATTGTTTTTAAAATTGTGTGATTTTGGTATCACCCCAGCTTTCCGGGGTAAGCTCTTTTGAAATTAGAACAGGTTTACGTTATCTTATCCTCACGGTTCTATTCGTATCTCATACTATTCCCTCTCATCTTGTTGCTGCAAACCCAGTCAGATCCACCGAAGCAAGGTGATAGCTAGCCAAAGCCAAGGCAACCAAGGACAAGTGGAGCCTTCACAACTTTCCAGCTAAAAGCCTCGACCGACGCAAGGACCAAGACTCGAGACTGGGCCCTGTTAACCTTCTCTCCTTGTCTACCCGGAGGATCCAAAGATCGAATCGTAGTCAATTAGACACAATGACGAGGAGCACATCAATGTTGTAAAGGGAAAAGACACTACGCACACGAATGCTCCGTGAACTACTCCAACTGCAAGGACAAGACCACTGCCCCAAAGGTTGCCCCCGAACTCGCTTGTCGACCAAGCGTACCAAGTACAACGGAAGAATCTCCAATTCGCCACAGGACGCATCATGCATGGAACTAGAAGAGAAGAATAATGACTAGTGATATTTATTTTAAGGGGGGTAGCACTATAAGACAGAAATGTCGAAGTGCTACTGCGACGTATGTTTTGGAATTGCGACGACCTGGACCCAGAGCTAATCAAGCTAGTACGGGAAGATTTACAGGACCAAAGTCTTATAGTGATAAGGACAAAAGACCACCATATAAATGTATCCAACCTCGTACCGACATCTCTCAAGCCGTCTCACCCATCAGCCTAAGTTCTACGACCATCATATGCCCAAAAGACAATGCGACCACTCCACTCTATGAAGGCAAAGAGACGACGAAGTCAACAAGCAAGCATCTGGAAGTTTACGACCTATCTAGGAGAACAAGGTTTCTCTCTTCCCTTTTTACTTCTCCAAGTTCTAACCCTCACAGTGATTCTCACCTCTCTATGAAGCTAAAGGACTATACGTCGAGCAACACCCAGAAACCCATTGCTAGCCCATATAATCTCACCTCCTTTCTTTCTACCGGAATCTCGGGGTCGAGATTCATTTAAGGGGGGTAGATTTGTAACATCCTAAAAATTTAAATTTGGAAAAATAAAGCTTTTGAAACATTTTTACTATATATTCTATTTGAACTTGGATTTTTATGGTGATTCATAAATTTTGGTTGAGATTCTATTAATTGGAAATCTATGAAGGCAGCAAAACAAACATTAGTAATGCTATAAAAAGGAATATGCAGGAAATAGAAAACTAAAATTTTAAATATGAATCTGAAAAGATGATCCAATAAAAGAGTAGCACAGGTTGAGCTCACAATAAAATAAAATAAAATATAAAAATAATAAAAATATAGATAAATAATGACGATGAAGAAAACGAAATGAAAACAAAAGAAAAAAAAAAAAAAAAGCAGTAGGGCGGCCACCGAACGGCCACCACCACCCAAAGCTTCCCCTTCCTCTGCCGCGCCGCCCACCAGGCCGCCTCGCTCGGACAGCCGCAGCCCCCGCCTCCCATGACGCCTGCCGGACCCGCGGTCCCGCACCCTGACCGACGCTTCCCGTGCCCCTCCGCGGGCCACACAGCCCCACCGCCATCCCGTCGCGGCCCCTCTCCCCCGCCCCGCTCCGCCGCAGCATGCGCGCGGCGCAAAAGCTGCCATCCCTGCCAAGCTAGCGCCCGAATCACTCCTAAAGATTTTTCCGTCTGACCGGTCATCTCCGCTGCTCTGCCATCGCCATCTGCCCCCGCCGCCTGCACCCGCCGCTCGCCGACATGACAACCCGGGGCGGCCTCCCGAGGACAGCTCGCCCGCTCGCTCATAAGAGCAGCCGAGCCCGCCCAAGTCATCCCCAAGCTCCCTACTCCTCTCCTGACTCAATTGAACTTCCGTCCCCACAACCTCGCCGGCGACTTTCTCCCCAACTCCAGCCACTGCCTCCCGCCGACCGCCGCCAAGGCCCACCCGGTCCTCCCACACCATCTCCAAGACACCAGAAGCCATACCGGCCTCGCCGAGCGCCTCATCGCCCGAACCTCGCCGCCGGAGCCTCTCCAACTCACCACCGCCGCCGCCCCCCCGCTCGCTCCTCGACCCGCCGACGCCCCACCAGCTTCCACGACCCATGAGCAATGCGTTTAGTCGTCGCCTTCCCTCTCCGCCACCCCTCGCCGGCGACGTCTCCGGCCATGCCGCCCTCAAGCTCCTCTGCTTCGGCTCCTACCTCGGCTCAACTAGCATCGCTGTCTCCATCTGATCAGGTAACACCCGAGAATGGATTGGCTAGCAGCGCGCGCGTTCACCCGGGTGACCCGAGTTTGATCCCCTCTGCCGCCGGAATAAAGCAGGGTTTTAGATTTTTTTTGGGGCTGCGCTCCAGTAAGGAGGAAAAATCAGGAAAAATTCGAAATAATTACTAAAAGATGCTAAAATTTATTAGAGTATAAATGAGCTTATTTACTGTTCAGTCATGGAATAATCAACAAATGTTAACAACTAATGTGTCTTCAATCCTTATTCCAAAAGTTTATTGCTCAAAGGCATAATGAGGATGGTCTAAAGAAATAAATCCTAAACCGTGCCATACTAGTAAATGAACAAGCCATGGCATGGTTTAAAACATAACCATCATCTCTATGCCCCAAGCAATGAGGAGAACCCTTTTTGACTATTAGACGATTTGCATATTAAGCCACTAATAGTTGGACTAGTTTTTGCATGCATGATTAATATTATTTGAGCACTCATCTGAAAGGCTAATTATTAATTCAAAGCAATAATAATAAATATGGATTTGGTTAAATACTCAAAAAGATTACCCTTAATTATAATATATGTACTAACGTACCATCATTGAACAAATCTCCTTGGTGGATTTAATTAAGTAGCTATATTAATATATGAATTCGTATGACAAGCCCTGCGAGATAAATGAATTTAAGCTAAAAATAAAGCTAAGCCTAATAATAACTAAAGTATAGACAAAATAGAATGGTGCAATTAGTTAAATCCTAATGTTAGATTTAAATAACGACATCGAGCACACGTGTATATAATCAACTAGGAACCGTATAAACAGATCCTAGCTCAAATTAAACTAAGCCCAGTGATAACTAAGAATACATAAAATATCACGCCATAAAATGTTGTAGACCCGGACTCTAGGATTAATTCGGTAAGCTAAAATTCGTATACATCGTGTATATAGTATATGCCCTGAATAATAGCGCTCGACAAAATAATACCTGGCTAGACTTATACATCAACTCATAGGTCTAACCTGACTCATGGAACTTCCTTGATAAATATAAAAATAACAAAAGAAAGTTATTAACGTAAAAAGATCAAATCATCATATTCTACCACCGATTTTGCCTCCAATCACCCATTAACTTAGAATAAAACTAAATTGAGTTTATTCGGATTTATTTGGATCTTTTGAGTTATTTGCTTTTATTCGTGTTCAGTCGTTTAGCACGTAATTAGGAAGTGGAGTCCTGAAGAATCGAGAGATCAAGTGTAATCAAGAGCAAAGTAAAGATCAAGACCAGAAGCTCCCGAGAAAGCATTGTGTGAGCTCAAGACAGCGGTAAAACCCGCGCCAGGCGAGTCAATACTTTGATCATGTTGAACCTACATTTTCTGCAAACTACTTTTGTTTAAATTATCAAATTGCATGCTATTAATTTTATATGCAACTACATGTTTAATTCAAGATTCTAGTTATATGCCTATTGTTTGCCTTGATTAATATTACACCCCCTTTTGAATATTGGTTATGCGAACCTTGTCGCCCTAGCAAAAATTATAATAGTAACCTTTCGAAAATAAGTCCGTAATTATATGCCATGCTTAGTACTGCATAGATATTCATGGGCGTGAGAATGCCCAAGCATCATTTTCAATCATGAGAAACTGGTTTGGGCAGTCATGGTGATAATGACTGGAATATGTGTTGGATATGATTATTTTATGCTCTCAAAAACCCCAACTTCCTTGAATATCTGGGCGGATGATTTGGGGGCTGGCATGTGGTGCGGTGGGAGCACAAATATGGAGTGTGGTAGAACCGCCCAGGTAATACTAAGGACTGAATCTCGTCATGATCTCCCACGTAAAACAAAGGCAACCACCGTCTCAGAATTACAACTTGGCTAAGAAGCGGTATCGAAACTCCCCGACTCATCTCACCGGTAGTGGATAGACGTGGATATGCAAGGGCAAAGGAGGCCTAAAGGGGCACCGAGTGGAGGGTGACGTTTACCAGTCGTACTAGCATTGGGGGGAGTGGAGCCCGCATAATGCTAGTAGCCGTGGTGAACATCCCGTGCAACGTATGGGACCCACCGCAAGTGGGAACAGCCCATAGGATGAGATGACTAGCGGAACTAGATATCCTGAACAGTCATGTGATAATCTATTTGACCACCTGACCAAGGAATCAGGTGGGGCAACATGTGGATTATCGCTTGTGGTGAAAGTGTACAAACTCTGCAGAGTCAAAATTATTCGAATAGTCGTGCCCACGGTCATGGGCGGACATGGGAACTTAGCCAGATATAGTTCTATTTCAAAAACTTTGTGGGTGGGGATGGAAAAGTGGAGGGCAGTGCAAGGCCCTGATTTGTGTTGTCATGGGTGTCGCCCCAGTGATAAGTTAAGCGGCTATAACGCTAAAAGGATTACGCATATGGTGCAGATGCCATGTAACGGTGAATGGGATCTGAATCGCTATTGTTATTGCATTCTCTTACATAATATGTTTGGTTCAAACTGCTAGGTCTCAGGAAATTTCTATGTATTATATTTTTAAATGATGATAATACTTCTCACCAAACCAAAGGTCAGGAAGAATAAACAGAGGTGTAGAGAAGGAGATAGTTGCTATGATAAAAATATAAAAGATGCTGGTGGATTCATATCGATCATAGAGGGGAAACGATAGTGTGGATTCTGGGAGTAAATTGGTGGAGTCTAAATGAATATACAAGCTAGGTAGATGAATTAAATGAATTTTGGAGAATTAGAGAGTGAAGAGGAAATTGTTGGATTACGCCACTGATATAAATTCCTAGGAGATGTTGGTAATAATGGGATCATTAGGATTTACCCAAATACTAGAGGAATGATTTGAATCTTGAAAGTTTGGAGGGATAATAACGAATACGGAAATATAATCTTGATCAATGATAACATTGGTGGATATATACTAGTAAGTCGTAGCCTTGACCTAATGGGATTGAAAGGATTTGATCTTGATGGGTGACTTGAATTAGTGGAAATTTAGAGATAAGATAATTGGAGTATAAACTCGATTAGTAATATTCTTGGTGGAGAAATATTGATGAATGGGTTGGAGATAGGTAATGGAAAAATAAGGTGGGGTATGGGAAGAGTAAATTATGGATTTGGATTATTAACAAAAAGGATAGAATTGATAGAGTATTCTGATACAAATGATTTCGGTGGTTTAAAAAGTAATCATGTTAGAGAATCATTAGAATTTAAAAGTGAGGAGTTGGTGATTAGTGATTGCAAGATTGGAATATTAGGAATCCGAAATACAAATGTATTGATGGATTCAAATAGATATATGCATATAGGGAATATATGATCGGTGAACCCTGCTGTTTGGACTCTTAGTCAGCAATCAGTAAAGAAAATATATTTTTGGTGGACTAAGTCAATTATGGTAATCGCCGTGTGGAGTCCTAGGTGGCAACTATAACACTAGGGTTCAATAACGATAATGCTACCAAAAGCGATTTCTGGCAAATAAAACAACCCGAGCCTTTCCTTTGATAAGCCATGCATACTATATATTTGCATTTTGTGTATTGGCTCGCGGAGCACGGTGGTTAGTGTGCTCACACTCGCTCTCATAACAAAATCCGAATCGTGAATCGGATCACTACGCCTCGAATACTTGGGTCTTGAAGGCAAAGAAGGTGAAGACGTCAAGGGCTAGGTCGCGAACCTCCGGTTGGTCGCTGTGGGCATGTCCCAAGGTCCCACCTGTGTGCTTCGTTCTTCCATTGTGCAATTTAATGACTTCGCCTAATCGCCCATGTGTAAGTTTACTATTATATTTACGCTTCCGCATGGTATGTATTTGATATTCATTTTCTGTATCTGTGAGCACTATCTACTGATACAGGGAATAGTGCAATTAATCACAGAGGATTCCAGATGTTAAAATCTGGGGTCTGACAGGGAGCAACTAGGGAGTGAGGCAGAGTGTCTGGAGTGGTTTGCGGGGCTTATGAAGGAGCGGGCAGAGCTGGCGACGTGAGGGCAGGTCGGCGACGCCCGAGGCGAGTAATGGCGCGGAGTTGGTGCGCTGCCGCTCTGGTAGGCGGGACGGGCGAGTGGACGGAGCGATGGGGCGTCACGTCCGAGCGACGAGGCTGTGACAGGGTGACGCGAGCGAGTTAATTCGCGCGGGAGCAGGTGAATAGGAGTGACGGGAGCAGCGTGTCGCGCGGAGGAGGGAGAAGCGACGGGGGCAGACGCGTGGGGCCAAGGGAGTACCGGGTGACGTGGTCAAGGGGACGTGGCGCGATCGCAGGTGGCCGGTGACGGCTAGTCAGAGCGGGGTGCGGCGCAAGGAGCGTCACAAGACGCTGAGCGGCGCGCAAGTAGCACGACCGCAGAGGGAAGGTGGAAAAAGAGAAAGGCGCCAGCGGAAAGGGAAGGCGCACTGCCGAAAACGGAAAGCGGGTTTTCAACGGGAATTTTCAAATTGGGAAAGAATTCAAAAATTCACTCAAAATTTCAGAAAAATTCACAAAAATGCTTGAAAAACTTTGGGGCATTTCATGTAGTAATTACCACCGTTTTGTAAAAATGGTTGGTTGGTGTTATCCTACCATTGTACCTACAATTTGCTGTCCCCCCAAAAGTCTATGATATATTGTAAAGGAGATTCGACTTGATTTATGAAAAGCACCTGATATATGAAAAACCATAACAATGGAATAAGAACCGGAATATATAGGTCCCTGCCATCAAATGGTACCACCGCACTCCGATTGGTCTGATAAAGGAAAAGGGCACAAGAATTGGACCGAAGAAGAAAGAAAGCTGCAATGATGTGAATATATGTCCCGAAGGATGCCCAACCAAATGCACATGGCTATTTTGAGGCCAATCTTATCTAGTCCTGCTGCCTGACGGAGTACTGCAATTGCATTGGACCAGAGCAAAGCTCCACATCTTATTGTGACGATAACTTGATGGGTTAATCTAATATTATATTCACTAATATGTGTCTATATTATTGATTTGATATCTTATATCTATAATCCGTAAAATATGATCATCAATCAATACATGTGCTAATCTGTAAATCATAATTGTTCCACATAATGATATAAGATCAGGAATAATTTAAAATAACATCAAAATATGAATAAAGAGTTCCACAAACAAGTCATATACTTGTTGATCAATATGAAAGACATTTATTTAAAGGACAAAATAACATATTATTCAAAAGAATATAAATATAGAAGTGATACAATCATCTCCATAATTACCTCTAGGACATATCATTAACAGTTGCTATGCTCCGCACCACAGTAGGACTTGCTACGATCAGGTAGTATAGCAGGTGACACATATTGTCTACCGTTACTATCACAGTGAAGAAGGAAACTACTTTTGCAATTCCACACGAGAGGAAGCTACAGTTGAAAAAACAATTTGCTACGGAACCAAAACATTGATGTCTTCTTAGCCAGTGATTCATGCCGGTGCCTACATGCTAGCAGTTGTAACAAAAAATAATAGCTGTATTCATTAATGATTCCAAATTTATTTTTTCCCTTTTTGTTCTTACTGATGTGCTACTTTATAGCCTTTTAGAGCGAACACGTGACTCCAATTACCACCATTTTGTAAAAAAGGTTGGTCGATGTTCTCCAAACACTTGTACATATTTTCAAAGAAAGTGAAGTGTTTTTCCGCATAAAACTAAGGACCCATGTGTAATTTCATTTAAACTGCGAGGTGCTATCCTGCGAAAGGACACAATTTTGGAGAAGTGGAGGGGTTTTTCAAAAAAACATGGCAGGGTATTTTTGCAAGAATTGAGGACCTGAATTTGATTTTGCAAAATCCAGAGAGCTTATTTGTAAAATCGCTGACGTGGAGGTCTACCCCGGAGGCGCTTCCCTGGGCATAATATAGGATGATACTATAAAGGAGATTCGACTTGATTTACGAAAAGCACCTGATATATGAAAAGGCATAACAAAGGAATAAGAGCCGGAATATATAGGTTCCTGCCATCAAATGGTACCACCGCACTCCGATTGGTCTGATATAGGAAAAAGGCACTAGAATTGAACCGAAGAAGAAAGAAAGCTGCAATAATGTGCATATATTATTGAGTTGCATGCACCAACCAGTTCACCCAAAAGCTTAAGCTGATGAGGAAAGGTGGGCAATTCACTTATACTTCAACACTCCCCCTCACGTGTAGGCTCCCTTAGGCCTAATACGTGAAATAGAAGTGGACTGCAATTAATTTTTTTAATTACGTCAGCCAGGTCTTGAACTCAGGACCTCTTGGCTCTGATACCATATTGAGTTGCATGCACCAATCAGTTCACCCAAAAGCTTAAGCTGATGAGGAAAGGTGGACAATTCACTTATACTTCAACATATATGATACCAAGGATTCCTAACCAAATGCACGTGGCTATTTTGAGGCCAATCTTATCTAGTCCTGCTGCCTGATGGAGTACTGCGATTGCATTGAACCAGAGGAAAGCTCAACATCTAATTGTGACGAAAGAGCGGTTAATGGGTCTTTAAATTTTTTTAAAGTATTCTTTAATTTTTCACTCTGATAATTTTTAACAAGTATTCGTCAATCTTTCACTCTAATAGCTACAGAGCTATAAAAATATAACACCCCAGAACCCACAATGCCCTGGGATGCTGCTATTGCTACTCTACAGCTAGCCAATTTACAAAATAAAATAAACTGACAACAATTACTAAGAAAGATAGTATAAACGGAAGCGTAAACAACTAAGTTAAACAAAATAAAGATAACAATTCAATAATCATAATCCACTATAACAAATATCTATAGGAACGGTACACAAATTTAATATTACTAAGAAGAAACATTTGTCAATAAGATAGCTAAACAAAGACTAGATTTCTTTCAACTTTATTTCAACATTAAGATTATAATACAAGTGTATCAGTGCGGTGCCGCTCTACCCTTCCCAATGCATGCTCAAAGTCCACCTGTAGGGAGGGGGAAGCAAGAGTGAGATAAAAATCTCAGCAAGCAAACTGTGTTAACAAGTTATTCAAACTATAAGCAATTTAAACATCATCATTATAACTCCATACATCCACAATTACAATTTATGTTTATAATTATTAAACCACCATAAATCTTCATGAATCATACCTCTTAAATTTCAGATTTTATTGGCATATGAATGCAATCATTTTATCCCCGTATTAAATGCAAAAGAAACATTTATTCCCCACAAACCACAATAGATTAATCATCAACATTTAATCTTCCACAATTAACAACATTTATATTCTCAACCTCAATTCACTATCAATGACGGTAAAGCATTTAACAATTAAATCATGATTGACTACTTTAAAACCTCAACCACTACCACTACCAAAGGCAATAAAACATATGTATGTCTTACTTCAATACTATATTACTTTCCATATCGACAATCACTATCAACAATTAATATAAGAGAAAAGAGTCACATGCCACCATCACAATCCTTACCATACACAAGGGACGATTCCCGTTCCACAACCACGACCACAATTCTCATACCACAAATAGCTCACATGAGCCAATTCCACATTACAACTATGAAGTTGTACATTCCACAAAATAACTTCACCACATTATATTGCATATGTATGCAAATGATCATTCCACAATGCAATGCATATGAATGCTCATGCTATGCTCCACATTACTCTTGCTGTATAGGAAGTGCAGTGCATCGTATTTCGGCAATATACGATGCTTTCTGCGAGCGAAGAGGTGCGTCGTATTACGGCAATATACAACGTCAGACGGTGCGGTCGCGGCTATAAGCGGCGACATCCACATACACAAAGGACATGATATGACATGAATGATTGAATGATATGAAAATTCATTAATCACATTAATTCATCCGCAAGTAGCATGCAATCATGGCAATTTCATGATCAACATTATCACATTAAGAAAGAATTCCACAATTAAAATGTCATGCAATCATGGCAATTATATCAAATTACGATAATAATGTAAACTGAAAGTAGTAGGAACAACAGGTTAAACGGTAGCAACCACCGCTACGCGCGTTTACTTGCCTCAATCCGACGAAGCGAAGTACAACAGAGATCAAGAGCGCTCAGGGACAAGACCACCTGTCCCTAAGACAACTCTCAGCACACAACCACAGCATACAAGCACGACATAAATATATAAAACATCGCTACAAACCCGAACCCGCGAGAACTCCTTTCCGCTCCACAATTCAATAATTTAATCTTTGCAGCAGCGCTGCTTCATAATTTTGTATCTTTAAAAATATAGATCGAAAAACAGCAAATGATACCTCTCTGGATTTATGACTAAAAAACCTACAATTTTCATGTAGAACACATATTTTTATTTTAATCACAGCTAGGAGTAATTTAATGCCCAAAACAGAGGAAGAACTCTGCTTTGGCAGATTGGGCAGCCGCGTTCAAACGTGTGCCCACAACAGAACAGAGGTATAAAAATTCTCAAATTATACACCAACTAGATCTCGATAGTATCTACAACTTTCTCAACTACGGCCAAGGCCAGAAAATTCGTTTACTATTTTTAAACCCCGGATTACCAATGATCAGACCAATCTGTCCGCTCACGACAGCGGTATTGCCGACTCTGATCTCCCAGATCCCACGGTAGAAAAATTTGAAAAAAACAGGAGATACATTTGAAAGTCCTCTACAACTTTTCTTTTGGGAAGATCCACAGGAAAAGTCGTTTTCTAGATCAAAACCGCGAGACAAGCTGCGCTGCGTGAATAGATCTAAAAACAGCCCGCGACTAAACTCCAATCGGGCAATTGATCTGTTATCTACCATCAAATTCCGTGCCAAGAACCCTAATTAATCTGAAAAACAGAGGATTTAGGATGAGGAAAAATTACCTAATTGAGAGATCACCCATTTTCTTTCCTCCTCTTCTTCTTCTCCTTCCTCTCCTTCTCCTTCCTCTCCTAGGCTTCAATGGCAACAAGGGCACCAAGAGAATAGGGGCGGCCAAGGGGTGGGGAGGTTGAGGGCCAAGGAGGAGGTTTATAAAGGGGGTGCTAGGGTTTGAGAGGGGGTACGGGCCCCCATTTGGGCTGGTTGCCCAAATTGGCTGGCCCACCCCTCTGGACAGCCTAAAATATCCAAATTAATTATTTTAATTTATTTTATTTATTTTTCAATGTTCTACAATTTATATTTTTTCCTTCCCGCGATTTACCGAAAAACCGGCGATTCTGCGATTGTTTTAATAACTTACGTCGTACAACGTTCGGGATATTACAAAAAATTAGGATGAAAAACCATCACCAAAGCTAGAAAACCAAGAAACCAAAATTCTGAGAAAACCAGGCTTTAGACGGTTAGACCACCTACCAAGGATGGTTTGATTGGTCCTGACGGTTAGATCACTAGAAGCACACCGGCCTAACCGGCCTCAGGCCATTGGACCGGAGGGCTGCGATCTGACCAGTCCCCTCTATTTCAGAACTGGAATTTTCACCTCGGGCTAATGCAACTTTTCATGCAATTCTAAAAATACAAGTCCAAATGATATGAAATTTTGTACACACCTTATTTAAAATTTTAGGAACCTATTCTATCCAAGAATCATAAGAATTTATGTCAAAGTTCAAACCCTTTTCAAGAACAAGCAATATTGCACTAAAATCAGCCAAAACCGATAATGGTGATATGATTTGCTCATAGGTGCATGATGATCAAAATAGATTTAGATGTATTCCCAGATGTTATAGCAAGCAAAAACATACAAAGATTAAAGACAAAAACACTTAGATCGATCAAGCAAACACCCGGAGAGGTCAAATCCAAGCAAAAATCGAGCAACTTTATGAACTTACCAAAACTGATGTCTAGATAGATAGAGATTGATTTTCATGGTACATCTCTATCACTTACTCATTTTTGGTATCCAGCAACATCAACATGGAAGAGAAAATATCAAAACCAAACAAATTAAGAGCAAATCAACAAAAACAAGAGGGGTCCATGAGAAATGAATAAAGTTGATATATTACTACTTAAGGATGAAGGTTTTACAGCCACTCCACCTGAAGAATAAGAGAGCACACTACAACACTTACACTTCTTAAACCCCAACCCTAGAATATTTGGCTTCAATAAGTAAAGCTCAGATGGTTAACTAGCAAGTCTCCATCCCAACCTATTAAATAGATAAGGCAACTAATCCCATTAACCATAATGGATACTATCCACTTAGTACAAATGGGGGAACCCATTAACCTCACATTACACGGGTTTTAATTACACACTATAATTATGCATGATTTTCAAAGCAGATATGTCCAAAACTGCTAAGTCTTTAATAACCTTTGATCCAATTTGACCTTCTCAGCTTCTCCTTAGCATAAATTGCATTCCCAAATGCCACTCAAGCGTCAAAATTTTGATTCAAGATAATTTTTGATATTTTGGTCAACTTACCAAAATACCCTTTCTTGACTCAGTTTTCATCTTCCCTTGCAAGTAATGAAATGCTTAGCATGTGTAGGTGCACCACTGGCTTACCACGTGTCGTTAAGTATCTTCTATTCCGGTTTCACCGTACCGCACTTCACTTGGATAGAACAAGCCACATGGTGCAAATAAAAGCTCAAAATGGTCACACAAGCATTGCAAACACTGAAAAGAACTATATGAGCTAGAAATGGTGTCAAGCTACTAAGAATAAAAAATGGCTACAGTAATTTCAAGATGAACAGTATTTCCAGCGCTATTTCACGAACGAAACATCCATAAAACTTTTGATTCGTAGATCCAAATGACATGAAAATTTGCAGGAATCTTCTCTAGGATATCATGAACCTATTTTAACAAATGATTATGAAAATCATTGGAAAAGTTGAGATCATTTTTGTTTGAAGATAAACTACACCAAAACCAATCAAAAGCCAAAAACGATGTTCAAGATTTGCTCATGGGCAGAGTCTAGCCAAGATGATTTTTGATATGTTCCCAGATGTTATAGCAAATAAGAACACTGAAGAAATTACCCCAAAACTCTCAGGTCAAGAAATCACTTGGAAGATCAAAAATGTGCAAAAGCCGAGTTTCTTGATTAACTTGCTACCAAAATGCCTAGATGGGTGGAAAATGATTCCAAACGGTTATCTCTATCTCTTATACATCCCTAGCATAGCAAGATCAAGAAAGAATGAGAGGAAAGGAAAAATCAATCGAATCAAGACAAGAGATAACCATAGAGATGATTAAAGATTGATTCTATTGCTGCTTCAGGAGGAAATTTTACAACCACTCCATATTGGAGGACAGAGAGCATACCAAGCACTCAACTCTCAAATCTTAACCCTAAACAAGAGAGCATAAGAGAGAAAGGCTGGATAGTTAACCATATGTCTTCATTCCAACACCTTAAATAGATGAGCTAACCAGCCAGATCTAACTCTTAGTGGATACTATCCACTTAGCACAATAAAAAATCCCGACAACCCACACATGCGGGTTTTAACTCACTCACTACACTTATGCATGCTTTTTAAAGAGTATAAGCCTGAATCTGCTAAGTTCTTAGTCTTGATCCATCTTGATCACACCAATTTCTCCATAACCTAAACCGCTTTCCCAAGCACCACTCGCGAGCTGCTATTTTCTTTAAAAGCAGTTTTCGGTATTTTGGCCAAACTATGAAAATACCCTTTTTAATATGGTCATCTTATTCCATTGTAAGCACTCACCATACTTGTTACGTGTAGGTACACCACTGGTTTGCCATGCATCGGTATGTCTCTCTAGTTCTAGTTTCACCAGACCACATATCACTTGGACCGAACAAGTCACATGGTACTACCCCACCATTCGAACTTTACTACAATATTTTCCGTATTTCTCATGTCATACTTGAGCTCACCATCTCACCTAGCATCTTCGATCATTTTGGGTCTCGGCTCCTCCATGAGCGTAGCCCCCGATGCTCGTTGTTGACCACAGTTAACTCCAAGTGACCCCACACATCCAAAGATAAAGAAATTATTTTCAGGTATAGGTTATTCACAACTTAACCCACATTAAAATATATCCGATGTAACATATATCTACTGACCTAGGTCACAAATCAATTCGCAACTCATTAGTACGCCCGCTCGTTTCGGCTTCAGCTTCTGGCTTCTAGTTCACTATTCATTGATTTCATCTTTTACTAGTTTTTTTTGGGCTTTTTGCCTTTTTTTCCATATTCGTTTGCATTGTTCGTGATAGGCTAACCTATTTTTCTATTTTTAAAATTTTTTAAATTTAATTACGTCAAATAAGTCACCATTAGGTACAATACAAAATAAACTAGTTACAATACAAAATAAATCATAAATCAACTTATTTCATCCAAATTGAGCGGCCGATCTGACCACATTCTAGCCAAAACTCAAACAGTGCGGCCGGTCTCTAACAGTGCACCAAAAATCAAATTCTAGCCGAAATTCTAACAGCGCAGCCGGTCTGATCACAAGGGCTGACAGCTGCCTACATCCGATCAAATCGATGTCAATAGCCGGTTAAACCACTGGAGAACAGGCCTGATCCATACTGGCTTCAATAGTCCAACTCTAGTACACATGCAAGCAGCAAGACAATTAATGCATCATCACTAAAACAAAGCCAGAAGAGTTTTCGGCCTTTCACCCATGCCACATCATCTATTTTGTGAAAACTCGTTGCATTTTCTAAAATCAAGTAAAAGTCTTTGGTTCTCGCAAAAAAATCTCTATTAGATTTTTTTTCCAAAAACTCCCCTCCATTTTATCGAAATTGTGTATCCTTTGCAGGATAGCATTCCACGGTTTTTAAAAATTACGTACGGATCCTCGATTAGTTACGTACAGATCCTTACAGGTCCTATTTTTTTTGCGAAAAGGCTTTCAATTTTCTCAAAATTACGTATGTGTCTTCGATTTTTTTACAAAAACTTCCCCGCAAATTACCGTCTCTTTTATTTCGATCCATACGGTAGCTAGCGCGGCATGGCACCGTACTTATGCTGCTAGTTTACTCAAGTCCATGCATGCTGGACAAACACACAGTAATCAACAAACTCTAAAATCCAGTAGTCAATAAATTACTGTCTCAGTAATGATTAATTTTCTGACATAATACAAATTTAAATTTTCAGTCTTTCTAAATTATAATAGTTCATCGGAATATTATGTAGGACCCGCCCACTTAATCCTTCGGTACGCTCTCTCTCCTTTTTTTTCCTTTAGTCCCTGTCATCAAATGACACGACTCGACTGATAATTCACAAGATTCGAACCAAAGAACTTTGTCCCTCTAATAGATATCTTCCTCTGTTTACACACTGAGCACCCAACATACAAACGAGCAATTGCATCCAGTGCAACGCGCGGAGGCTCGATATCTGGCCGGCGTGATGGCTTCGAGCAGCGCAGCGCAACCTCCTAACTCGCCCACGGTGGCAGATGCTCCCGCAGTGGCCGTGGCCGCCAAGCTGATGATGGCCACAGGCCATGACGATTGCCAGCAGTTGAAGAATCTGCTTAACAAGCAAGATGCCACGACGATGGTGGTGGTGATGGCGTCGGGCAACCAGGCTTCCGCGGCGGAGCGTCCACTGGCAGTCATCCATCCGCTGCTGCTATCGTCGGCATGCTGTGGCTATTGGAAGGGGCTGAATTTTCTTCTCAACAGGGAAGAAGCACAAGCACAACAATCTATGATGCCCACTCAAGCATTTCTTGGCATGCTATCACTGTACAACTCCAGCAACGACGGAAGCTTGGCGATGCACCGGGCTTCTGATGACGTAGAAGAAGGCGCTGGCCTGCCTGCACAGTCTGCAGCGTCGCTCTTGGAGGGGGTCACCGTTGAAGGGGACACTGCACTCCATATGGTGGCCGCCAACGGTGACGACGATGCCTTCTTGACGAGTGCTAAGATCATCTACAGCAAGGCGGAACACCTCCTCTTTGTGCAAAACAAGAAGGGTGACACGCCCCTGCACTGCGCTGCACGAGCGGGGAAATACCGAATGGTCTCTCATCTCATTGGTCTGTCCACAGGCCAGGATACCAGTGTTAACAGAGTGAAGGAACTGCTGGAAATGGAAAACAAGCTTAAGGAGACGGCCTTGCACGAGGCTGTTCGCATTGGGAATGATGATATAGTCGAGCTGCTAATGGAGAAGGACTCGGAATTGGCCAGTTTTCCGAAAGATGGCACTTCACCTTTGTACCTAGCCATCTTGTTGGAAAAGAAGATCATTGCAGAGAAACTGTATAATATGAGTCACGGGGAGCTTTCATACTCTGGACCGAATGGACAAAATTCATTGCATGCTGCGGTTCTTCGAAGCACAGGTACCCATGCGTGCATCCTTCCTTTTCAACTTATAAATTTAGGCTCACCACTCATTTTTCTGCACATATTTTGCAAGATTTTCATCATGTTTTTGTCTCTTATATCCTCTAGTTGGATTTGTATATATCTTACCATTTAGGAATCGTACTTAGTGTTTTACTAGGTTCAGGATTCCTGTTTAACAAGCTGGTTGGCCCGCAATAGCGTAGTATAGTATGGTATATTATAGCGTATAACAAACTTCCTTTTCGTATTTGTCATTTTACTGTTAACTGTAAAATCCTTTCTGTGCGGGCATGCCTGATGCACTCCATGTGGAGCGTGGTGGGCTTCGCGAGAGAAGTGAAAGTGATGAGGCCCGGAGCGCTTTCCAAGAGCACTCGGTGTTCCAATCACAAGCAGCGAAAATCACGGTTGATGTGTTGTTGCCAGGATTTTCTGTGGCACCAAAACATGAAAATCTACACACTAGAGAAAAGATACAGGAGAGTTTTTGATACTGGTTTCGATAGGGTTTTTGCCTGTGAAGTGTTTTGTGCCACTAGGACGTGAAGTTGCTTCTCTGATGTGGTGGTCCCACTAGACAAATTGTCATCGGTACGAATCCGGACAGTGAACTTATAAGCACCTCCGGTCGGATACGTAGACCACCAAAGATGCGAATGGACTCAAAGAGAAACACGCAACCACAAAGTGTATTCAATATGAGCGTTCAAGGGTTAAAAAATGGCTTCCCCTCCCATTACATGGGGTCAAATTCATAGAGGGAGAGAGGAAGACGAGTGTGCCCTCAGGGTCTAGTACACTCTTAGGAGTATCCTTGTCATTTTCCCCATGCGGGTCCCACCACATCCGGGACCACAGGGCTGGTTCGGGGTCGGCCCTGAATCTCTCCTAAGGTCGATCTTCCGTACCTCGTACAGGATTGGCCCCAGACCCCTTCTGGGTCGGTCTTCTGCACCTCGTCTGGGATTAGCCCGGAACCCCTTCGGGGTTGACTCAGGAGCTTGGCTCGGAGGCGCCTCCAATGGGTGCCGTCACTACGAGGCCATCATGGGCCCGAGGTAGCGCGGGTACCCTCCCCTTACAGTAGCCCCTCATCGATCCAGGTGGTCATCAATCGCCCATTCGGGCCGGTGCAACAACTATAGAGGGGGTCATCATGCGGCCTCGGGCCAATGACTCCTTCTGGTGACCTGAAAAGAGTGCACTAACATATCTTAGAATGGCTTTGGCACCTGGGTTCCGACCCCAGCCTCGTGTGGCCTGGCCTTGGGGGTTGTGCATGATATGAGGTGCCCTCGCACCATAGGGGTTTCCTAGGGACGAACATTGAATAGCTCCATTCCATGGTGCACCTCCCTTGAGTCGACCGCACCTTGGCATCCCCAGGGCCCTCGGGGTTGAACACACCATGGGATCTCCAGCTTCTCCCAGGCTAATGCTCCTCGGGACCCCTCGCGCTCCCCAGGTCAACCACACCTTGGCACCTCCCGGGCTCTCACGGGCTGGACACATCTAAGGAGCCCTAGCTCCACCTTGGTTAACGCCTCTTGGGACCCCTGGCGCTCCCTGGGTCAGCCACACCTTGGCACCCCCAGGCTGGATGCACCTAGGGACCCCTGGCCCCTCCTAGGTTGATGCTCCTTCACACTCCCATCCACTCTGGGAGACTTTCCCCGTGCCGAGCCTTGTCCCCGAGTCTTGCTCCCCTTCACCCTGGATCGCCTCGGGTTAGCCATTCTTTTTGCCACCCCAAGTCGCCCCCAGGCTTGCTCAACATCGCCTCGAACACCTCGGAGAGAGCTCCCTTAGCTCGCGCCTAGGCCCTCTTGGGACTCACTCAAATTCGTCTCGGGTGAAGAGAGAGACCCGAACCACCCTGGGTGAAGAATCTTCCTAAACGCCCCAGGGGAAGAGCAGGATCAACGGAGTGCCCAAGGGGCACCACTCCTTATGCCCCGGGTACCCCCGGCTACCTTTCCTCCCTGGACTGCCTAGGGTCACTACTCCTTACACTTCGGGCCACCCCCAACTCTTTCCGGCTACATCCCTCGAGTCACCCCAGGCCTCCGCATCACCAACCATGGGACCCCACAGGGACTCCTCTCAACCACCTCCTCTGGGTCCCCTCGAGCCTCGGCATCACCGACCCTGGGACCCCTCGAGGACTCCTTTTTGCCACCTCCAGGGTCCCTTCGGGCCTCCGCAGCGTCAATCCCGGGACCCCTCAGGGACTCCTCTTGGCTGCCTCCCCAAGTCCCCACACCGTCGACCATGGGACCCCCAAGGACTCCTATTAGCTGCCTTCTCCAGGGTCCCCCAGGGAATCCTCTTGGCCACTTCAATGGGTCCCCCTTAGTCTCTGCACCAACCCTAGGACCCCTTGAGCCTCGATGCCACCTTGCCCCCAAATCGCCCAGGGTCTTCACTACCTCCCGGACCGTCTAGGATCCTCGGTTGGCCGTCCCTCCCTCTGTGTCTCTACACCATGACCTCAAGAGTGAGTGCCATGACGCTTGCGAGCTCCTCTGGCAAGAAGGGCGGGGCCTCCACCTCCTAGAAAGACACCACAGGAGAGGCGACTCTCGAGAAGGTCGTCTGGTTCTCCCATGACCTAGGACCTTCTAGCATGAAGAGGGGCCTCCTGGTGTAGCTAGAAAAGGAGGGTAAGATTGAGAGTGTCAGCTTGGTCATCTTGCCCAAGCCCGAAGAGGTCTGCTCCGACCCGAGGCTAGGGATGCCTATCATTTTCACTGCTCAATTCGAGGCCAGGCTTCACATCCCTCCCGTCGGGCTGCTGAAGGATGTGCTGGACATGTTTTACCTTGAGGTCTCCCACCTCAATCCGAGCTGCTACATTCACCTTTCGGTGTATGAGTGGGTGATGTAGAGCTTGGGGGTGAAGCAGCCCTCAGTTGACCTCTTCTGCTTCCTCCACTACGCCTTGCTTACGACGATGTATGCCTTTGAGGATGTGTGCTCCTCCTATGGGGTGATATCCCTCTAGCTCCGGGGTAGCCGATAGAAGTTTGAGTTCCCTGCCAAGGCTCACAAGCTCAAGGGGTAATCGTGGAGAGACTTGTGGTTCTACTACCCCACTCAAGGATCCCGCCTTGCTAGCATAGAGAAGAAGCCACTAGTGGATCGCTCACTGCACTTCTCGCCTTCCCTGGGAGCGACAGACAAGGTCCACCAACATCTTCTACAAGTGCTTGCTATGAGGTTTAGCATGTGTGACCTCATCGAGGACTACTGTATGCTGAGGATCGCCCAACTTAGCTAGGGTTGGAACTTGACCTTTGTGGAGGGCAAGGCATTAAGGAACATTCGGGCCTTCCGAGGCTTCACGAAGTCATAGTGTAAACTCCCACGCCCCGTATTCCATGCTCGCGTTGTCCCTGACCCTCCTCTAATCTCTACATGGGTATGTAGGTTTGACACTCCCATTAGTCGTTTCCTCTCTAAGGGGTGAAGCGCATGCTGTCTTTGTTCAAAATGCTTCACAACTTAAAGGAATACCTCTCCAAGCTCCCACTCCTCGTATGTTCGACACTAGAGGCTCTGCTCTTGTTGTACCTCATGATGAGCCCCCTCGCCTTCAGCGCAGTGCTCGTGCTAGAGGAAGGCCCGACACAACAGCCAATATATAACATGTTAGAGGCCCTTCAAGGAGCTAAGATGCAATACACCGAGCTCGAGAAGCTCGCATATGCACTATTGATGGCTTCACACAAGCTACGAGACTACTTCATGGTGCACAACATCATAATGCCCTCGTCTTTCCCTTTGGGGGAAATGTTGTGGAACAAGGAGTCGATTGACCATATCAAAAAGTGGGCAGTCGAGCTCACCCCCTTCTCCATCATGTACATTGTGTGAACCGCCATCAAGTTACAAGTGTTGGTAGACTGTGGTAGAATGGACCCCCGGGGCCCAGCAGGCTTGCGGAAAACCCCCGTATGGGTGTTGCACACAGATGGGGCCTATTGTGCCGCTGGGGCTAGCACGGGGGCCATTGTCACAACGCCCGAAGGTCAGAGTCTTGCCTAAGCTACACACCTCAGTTTCTCTGCGACCAATAATATAGCAGAATATGAGGCCCTCCTTTTCTGACTGTGCAAGGTGAAGGCCCTCAGGGCACGAAGGATGGTCGTACACATCGACTCTTGCCTCCTCGCATCGCATATTGACAAATCTTATCAAGTAAAGGACCCTGACTTAACAAAGTAACTCATAGTGGTCCACACAATGGAGCACCATTTCTTGGGAATTTTCATCACGTCCATACCATGGGCCACCAATAGCAAGATAGACTTGCTAGCAAAGCTTGCTAGTCAAGGAAAAGAGCCACCTGAGGGGGGTCATCTTTGAAACACTAACCTCCGTGGTGGTCCCTCCCGACCAGCCACAAGCTGTTGGAGTGTTGCATGTCACACGTGACGACAACTAGAGGCAACCCATTGTCACCTTCCTCTAGGGCTACGATGAGCCAGATGACCCACAACAAGGGCGGAGGATGATGCATTGAGCAAGAAGCTTCGAATTGGCCGACGGCATCCTCTACAAGTGCGGGGTCTGTGCCACACTTCTTCACTACCTCTCATGGCGCGAAGGCCAGGAACTGCTCATGGAGATGCATGCTAGAATATGTGGGTCCCATTTGGCCCCAAGAACCCTCGTCGACAAAGCTTTCTAGCAAGGATTCTATTGGCCAATAGCAGCGGTTGACGTGAAGGAGTTGGTCCAATAGTGTCAGAGATGTCAATGGATGGGATGATTCTTGCACGCGCCGCCCACTCCCCTGCAACCGATCCCCCTGTATGGTTGCTTGCCTAGTGGGGGATCGACATCATCGATCCACTGCCATGTGCCCCGGGAGATCGACGGTTCATGATTGTCACCTATGATTACTTCTCCAAATGGGTCAACATCGTACCCCTTGCCAAGATCATGTTCGTGGCAGCCCAGAAGTTTCTATGGTAGAACATCATATGCTGCTTCAGAGTCCCCAGGGAAATAACCATTGATAAAAATGGCACCATATCAGATGGCATCAAGGTGGCCTGAGGAATTGAAAAATGTCCTCTAGTCCATGAGAACCACGGTCACCCATCTGACAAGCTTTACCATGTTCTGTTACTCTACAGAGATGAAGCCATGACCCAAAAGAACTTAAGGACAAATCCCATAGGGTGGTAGCCCCCTGACATTGGACGAACGACATGTGTCGCTCAACCTCATTGACGGAGATCGGATATAGGCCACACTTAACATCGTGAAGAACCTTCGCATGATAATGACATTGTATAATAAGAAAGTCAAACCATGGAGCCTCTCGGTGGGAGACCTTGTGCTCAAAACATTGCTCCACTCTGTCACGGCGGGAAAGTTGGATTCCAAATGGGAGGGGGCTTATATAGTCACTACCTCGCTATGAACGGGCTCGTACCATCTGTCAACTCTTGACGGTGTCCGCCTCAAACACACATGGAACGGTAACCGCCTTCATCGTTACTATGCGTAGCGGTCGATAGAAGTCCAGCCCTACTAGGTACACATGTATTTTGTGATAAAAGAGCATACCCGCACAAACAAAGGCTATAAAGCATCCTGTTGACCCCCACAGATGATCCCCTTGAATGATATAATTAGAGTACAGAGCACCCGAGGCTCCGCACCAAACTCTATGAAGTATAAAAAGAGCGCGGGGGCTCTGCTCTAAACTCTGCAGAGTATAAAGCACCAGGACCCTCACACATCTCGGGCCACTCTACGGAGTATAAACATAATGCGGAGACCCAGGGCTCCATGCCAAACTCTGTAGAGTATAAAGCACTAGGACCCTCGTGCGTCCTGAGCTACTCTATGGAGTATAAATAGAGCATGCAGTCCTAGGGCTCCGCGCCAAACTCTGCAGAGTATAAAGCGCTGGGACCCTCGCTTGTCTGTGGACGCTCTACGGAGTATAAATAAAGTATAGAGCCTCAGGGCTCCACGTCAAACTCTGCGGAGCAAAAAGCACCGGGACCCTCGCACGTCCCAGCAGTGAGCCAGAGGGGACATGTGGAGGAAGCAGAACTCTTCAGCACAATTCCACATATTCAGTCAGAGGGCTACTACCCGAAGCCTCCGAAGCCACGCCTCATCGTCTCAGTCCAACACCACTGTGGGTGTTTGGACGAAGTCCATAAGGTATCTGATGAAGCGAAGGCTGCTATCTTGCTGCGATCTTGTGGTAGAACCAGCGCTCCATCCAATGGGACTCCTACTTTGTGTGAGTCGAGTTTGTAGGGAAGTCCCACGAGGAGGGGCCCTAAAGCTCTAGACTCACGCTGCCCATATTCAAAATATGGCCATCACCGATGTGCTTCAGTTGGCATTGGGCGTCATGCAGCGACACAAAAACCACCGTGCGGGGCTGGTCATCCTCTGAGCGGGCCACCTAGGAATACACAACTAACTGAGCGATGGCGTTCGGAGTAAGCTATGGGAGCTCGAGCTCGTACAACTATAGCAAGTCTTCGATGAATAGCGTAGCTACGATGCGGAACCCAACATCAAAGCACACTGGAAATATGATAGTCTCGCCCTCCCACGGGCATGTCTTGACCTCATCACCACCAGGAAGGCACACGATGTCACAATATGTGATCTTGCTATGACGCACCAATGAGTCCACCAGCACCTCAGCCTTTCCTACCGCCTTCCACCATTTTCTGGTGGTTGCCTCCACATGGTCATCCCAGTCAGCATGGCTGGCAGAGGGGGCCGACGTCGAACTGCGGATACGACGATCACCAGCGTGCACCATCTTGAGGACAGGATGTGCAACGACAAGCAAGGAAAGAAAAGGGAGAACAGCAGCAGGAAGATGATGATGGCGAAACAACACTAAAGAGGCCACAATAACAAGAAAAATTGGGAAGCAAATGACATAAACTAGGCGTCGCTGTCATGCCTAAAAGAAGAGGCAACAACTGTAGTTAAAGCTTGGGCAGAGCGCGGGAATCAAGGGGACATGTACCTAGCGAGGACAGGCACGACTCCCTATCATGCGTAGCCCGAGAAACCAACAACTGCCACGCATACACCTACACCCACCGCCACGACTAGGCGACCATTGGGGGTCTTGCGCGCCTACTTGGTCGGCTCCACTAAGGCGAGCACGGGAGTCGAGGACGCATACATAGCTCAGTCACCGGCGTGATGCCTCGCCTCCCAAAAAGCTAAAATGCCAATTGCCACCATGTACGCCCAACAACCGTCGCCACGCTCGTTTGCGTCTCATGGTTTCCGCGCAACAGCTCACCCAGAGCACACTTGGCGGGATTCGCACCGCCGCTTTCAAATGGGCCGAAGGGACAGAGGAGGCCAAGAGGCATCAGGCATGGTCTCGACCCACAAAAAGCTGGATCCCTCAACCATGAGAGGCTACTGTTGGGGGGAGTGGCCCCACATCAACCCAAACAGCCCACTGCGCTAGCGGGACAGGTCAGCAGCTTCGTAGAAGCCCACAAGGCTAGAGAAAAGGCATTTATGCAAGAGTAGACTCAGATAGGGGTGCTTATGTAACTCTAAGTATGAGAAACGACATATGTATCCCTATAAAGGTAGAGCACATAGGGATATTTATGTAAATAAACCCCATGGTTATATATACACTCCTGAGTGCGCAATGGGAAATACCAGAGCACTTCTTTTTAGCAAAGAGTCAGACATTACCAACTTCCAAGACACTAGCACAAACTTCTATTGCTATCTCTATGGAGTGTAAGGTTACAGGCAGTACGTCCTTCCACGGCCTCTCTGTAATTCCCTTTCTTTATTGTTTGATGTGTAACCATAACAGATACAAAGATGGTTTTGTTCCTTTTCATGATATATTTCTTCTTTCACCCCTGGATTTGCGAGATTGCTTCAGATACTGGGCTTATTCATAATAAACACAAATCTTGCGCAATCCGGCATTACTTAGAGAATTAGCTGAGAAGAATTTGAATGAAAATGTGAAAATAAATTAAATAAGCACCAACGAAAATGATACATGTTTGAGGTGTATCACTTGCATAAAATCGTTCTCTCTTAGTTTTGTAACATTTAGTTCCTCGGGTGATATTGCAGAATCGATAAAAATGATGCTGGAATGGAACAAGCGCCTTACCATACAGATGGACCACTCTGGGAGTACGCCTCTTCACTTTGCGGCCTCGGTGGCACGTTCAGGAATTGAAAACGTGGCTCCACGTGGTTGTGGAGAAGTGGTTTCCTTTTATTATAAAAAACTTGGTCCAACCAAACTACTATTGGAAGCTAACCCACATTCAGCGTATCAGCCAGACAACAGCGGAAAATATCCCATACATGTCGCCGCCTCCACAGGCATTTGCAGCGCCCTTGCCATGCTGCTTAGGAAATGTCCCGAGTGCGCTGGATTGCGCGATGCACAAGGAAGGAGCTTCCTTCATGTTGCCGTCGAGCAAAAGAGATATCGAATAGTTGAATTTGCTTGCCGAGATGGAAGATTTGCGTCAGTTTTGAATATGCAGGATTGTGATGGAAATACAGCACTGCACCTAGCTGTCCAAGGTGGGATTCAGAAAATCTTTTGTTACCTAATGCGGAATCAACGGGTAAACTTGAATTTGCCAAACAGGAAAGGGCAAACTCCTATTGATCTTTCACTAAGTAGGACATGTGAACTTCAATTTATATGGGTAACTAACTCTCGCTCTTTTGATTCACGCATTGATAATTGAACAAAGAAACTAATAGCGGTTGTATTAAAATCCTATATCCTGCTTGCTCTTTCAGAATCCTCCGTTAATGATGTATGCCTCGTTACTGCTTGCCGGCGCTCACAACGGCAACCATCGACAGGATCTCTTCCATGAGCAGTATATTTCCCGTCAAGAAAATCAAGAAAAAAAATCGAAGAGTATGTCAGAGTCAACACAAGTCCTAAGCATCGGGTTAGTGCTTATTGCAACGGTGACATTTGCTGCAGCTTTCACCTTACCCGGAGGGTACAAAGCTGACGACCACACTAATGGTGGCACACCAACACTTGCTAGGAGTTATGCATTCAATGCGTTCATTATATCCAACACATTAGCATTCATATGCTCCATGTTCGGTACCTACAGCGTAATCTACACTGGGACTGGTTTATCTGACCTCGCGACCCGCTATAGGTATGCCAACTTAACTTCAATTTCGCTGTGGACTTCGGTGAGATGCCTAGCTACTGCATTTGCGTTGGGTGTGTATGTGGTGCTGGCTCCAGTTGTTCAGCCGACTGCAATATCTGTGTGTGTGATCTCTTCTGCGATACTGATCTTTGGAAATGAAGAAATTTGGCAGCTGATTATTTGTGCAAGAACATTACGTGCTAGATTGGGAATTTGGAAAATTGGGGCAGTACTAATGGTATTCCCGTATAGAATGGCTGCTACATTTTGGCCCTACTTGATAATATTTGGTCTGCCATTAGTTTTGAAGATCCATTAGCCCTAGTAACTTGGTCAGGGCATCAGAAAGGCTACGAAGCTGGATAATACAATGATTGATTGGGCACTTGTCCTTCTTCAGGCATGGATTTCTACACCACAGTATTTTTTAGTCATCATTCATAATGGTTCGTGAAGTTTTCTATGTGACCACTTTTTGAGCGTAATTTCGCAAACATTGATATTATAGCCCTGTACTTATTCTTGTGTGCAACATTACTTCACTGTCCCCGTATATTACACTAATCTTCATCAAACTATTACTATCAGCAAGCTACACTTGACACTTATCACTACTCAAAGGGAGTAAAAACACAGAAGCATAGGACTCGCACGTAAAAAAAGTACTGGAGCAAGCGAAAGGCACAATATGGACATGTTCTTTTATGGCTGCGGCTTATGACTTTAGTTGCGATTTGTGATTTTTGGCTGTTCATGTGAGAGATTACAGAGTAACTAAAATTCCTATGCGGCTTTTGCCGCTATAAATGAAGTCGGTACAGTATATACTACAATTAAGTAGTAGACTCTATCTTAAAAAACACTCCGTTTAAAAGTTAATTACTATAGAAAAATAAAAAATTGAAACCAAAAGTCACGAAAGAACAAACCCTACAAAGAAAAAATAGGAATAGTATCCCTTGCCTGTGTATAGGCGAAGGCAGAGAGAAAAGGCTCCTGCCTTGTACTGATTCTCGGCCTTCGGATCCTGAATGGACAATGCAGATCTAGGCACTGTGTTGTCTCTCTCTTCAGATTTAGGTGGTGATCATTTTGGCTTATTTTTGATGGCTTATGGCTAAAAAGCACTGTAGCTGGCTGAAAAAATATTGTAGCTGACAGAGACTTATTTAACATAATTAAATTTAAAAAAATTAAAAAATATAAAAAATATGTTAGCCCATCACAAACAACGCAAACGAATACGGCAAAAAAAAGAACCGGCAAAAAAGCTCAAAAAAAACCAAAAATTAGAAAAAAGACGAAATTATGAATAGTGAAAAATAAGCCAGAAGCTGAAGCCGAAATGAACGGGGCCTTAGCCTAGAGACGGGAGGGTGAGTTGTTGCCGTACGTATATGGATACAGTTTCACTTTTCTTTGCATGAAAGTTAAGCGCTGCTCATTTCGGCTTTTCGGTTGGGGTTTTGGTTTTTAATTTTTAGTTTTTTAATTTTGTTTTTTTAGATTTTTGGTTTTTTAGGTTTTTTTATCTTTTTCGTATATTCCTTTGCATTGTCTGTGATATGTTAACCGATTTTTTCTATTTTTAATTTTTTTTAAAATGCAATTACACTGAAAAACTATCAACAGTACAATACAAAATAAGACAGCTACAATAACAAATATAACAAATAGTAGAAAATAAATTATAAATCATAATAAAACCTAAATAAGCAGAACTTTACACGCCAGCCACCTAATACGTCGCTGGTAATTTGACATCTCTGAGTCCAACCTTTCAACAATCAAAGATCCGATCTAAAAGATTTTAGTTTCTTACTTTTTCATTTCGTATTTTTTAACTTATTAGTTATTTTAGATTTTTTTGTTTTTTAATTTTTTTCTTCTTATTTTTTTACATTGTTTGTTATATTAGTTTGTGATAATATAAAGACAAAGATATGGCTTATAAGTTTTATGGAGCGGGGGCGTTTGGTTTGCTCCCAACATACACAAATCCACCGTGCGTTGTTATCTGAAACTAAATCAAAGGCTACTCCTCCGAAAATGATTGCCACAAGTTCCTAGTCAAGGTCTTCCTTCTTCGGTTTTTTCCAGCATGAATTACAACCACTTGAACAATAGAAGAAATCTAGCCACAGTCAAAAATAGAGACAACTAGATGAAGTTTGATGTGTACCGAGTAATGGGTATAGATGCACACAGATTGGTATGACGTGAACAAACGAGCAGATTTCGTACTTTGAGCACCCAACTTACAGACGGGCGGTAGTGGTGGCTGTAACAGGAGTGGGAGGATACATAGCCAGTCGCGATTGACTTGAACAACTCAGAACAAAAGGTGAACCTGCTCACCATGGCTAATGGGAGCAGGCATCCCAAGCTGCTATTGGTCGCACGCCATGGCGATTACGAGAGGTTAATGGATATTCTGAGTGCCAAAGATAGTCTAGCACTGCGAGCTATGGTGCCGCCTGAAGTCGTCGTTGCCTTTCCTGAGAGAGTTTTGCAAGGCTCCAATCATGCAGTTTCAGAAGGTGATCACTACCTTATTGAGGCGGACGATGTTCATAATCAAATGTCGAATGAGCAAGCTGTAGTGTGTGGTGGCTCCCTTATACAAGGCAACAGAATTCCCATTGATTCAGCTACAGAAGATACTCAGCAATCTACACCCTCTGCGGCAGAATTTCCTCCGTCGATCACTCCCTCACAGAAGTCATAGATGTTGGTAGCCAAAATTCTGATGAGCTAGCTGTAGAAGGCACCTCCTTGGTCCAAGCCAATGAAGATAGAACGTGCTGTTCAGTTTGGATCCTTAACAGACTTGCTACTTCAGGGAGTAACCATTGAGGGGGGCACGGCACTGCATGTTGTGGCGACTAGTGAAGTTCTTGGTAAGTGCAAAGGTGATCTATGTCAAGGCCAAACACTTGCTGAATGCGCCCAATAGATGGGTGATACTCTATTACACTGTGCTGCTAGGCTGGGCCAAAGATGAGGACGGTGGGGAAGAGAGAGTGAAGAAACTTACCAGAAGGAAGAACAAGCTTGGGGAGACGGTGTTGCATCTGTGAAAGTTCACAGATGGTTATTAACACGAACCGTCTGTGATATCTTGATTATCACAGATAGTTCGTATTAATAACCGTCTGTGAAAATATTATAGATGATTGTTAATATAAATTGTCTGTAATAGTTTAAGCATAGACGGTTCCGTATGAACCATCTGTGATGTACCCGTCCAATATAGTCTCTTTTATAGCAGATATATCCTCAAAAGGAAAAGAAGAGCACGCGGAACTGGCCAAAAGACCAAAAAGAGCTGAAAGAAAATGACGCGTATGGTCACGATGGATTCCAAACCAAATGTGGCTACTTTGAGCAACGTCTCTGTGTCCGGTTAATCAGTGTTGCTTAACTTACCATGCATCGGCTTCGGCTGACTTTCATACGTCATTTGAGCGGAATCAGGTAGCAAACTCAGGTTCAGAAGGATGAAAAGCGAAAGATTACTGAATTGGAATAATGAACACGGCAATCATCTCAGTGCAAAAGGTTACCTAGGATCCTTTCCTGCTGTTAATTTTCCTTTTGAAAAAAGATTACCTAGGATCGATGCCAATGAAAAGATTAGTCCTAGGTCTGATGAGAAGAGATATAATATATCCATCACACCGGCAGGCTACGGCTACAATTCCAGAGAATCCAATGAGAAGATCAGTGCAGCATTGCTAGCACAAACATACATTTTTGCAGGCTTCATAATGTCGGATTAGCGTTGGAATAGCATCGCTGTTTTCTGTGCTTCAAAACACACAAATTCTTCAGTTCAGTCACCTCTTTTTTTTAGCAAATAGTTCTCTTACCCCTCAAGTTAAGCAAACCAAACCTGCGCAGCAAGAGGTTTTTTCTGAGATCTATAAAATGCAAAATAAAGTATGCCAAAGATACCATGTATCTTTCTGATGACTTAATTTGGGAGCTCGAAATCTCCCTGCTGGTCCATTATATCCCCCAGGCATCCAAGTTTCCTTAATCTGTTCCATCACTCTCCGATTCACATAATCATTTAAGAAGGACCTCAGCACTTTTTGTCCTGCTCATCTTTGCGTGCTGCCATAGGCAAAGGATTTATCTCGTAAAAAAGAACCATAGCGACGACTACAGAGAAAGAGACTGACGAACCTAAATTTAGCTAATTTAGAATTCTTTGTGTAACCATTATTTTCCAGATCAGTAAATAGTGATCATAGTTATATTGTTGAACCATTTCATACATAACCTAAACTGTGCCATTCAATAATATTATAAGTCATCAAAGATAGTTAGACCACGTCAGCTCGAGTTTACAGTAGGACCATTTGGGGTCAAATGGTTATATTACACAAATACACAAGTGATAGCTAAAGCATAAAGGAAAAGACACATATCACCACAGGCAAGTGACTGGAAAAACCTATGTACCACCGATATAGATAATATTAGTGTACGCAACATCAACTTAATCAGCTAGACTGGGGCGATATCTAATCTACTAGAAACTAAACTACTCTCCATCGTCTTCACCACCATCGGCTCCTTGATCCTCATAGTAGATATAGTGATCTTGGTCCACGGGCTAAAGGGTTTTGAGAGTGAGGGTGATCACATACAATGATGCTTCACGAACCAACATACAGAATACAAACATTTGTTTTATGGATTTTCAGTTCTATCACGACTTTTTTTCAGCACACAACTTTTGTTCCTTTTACTTTAAGAAGGGAGAAACTAGTAATATCAAACAAAAATAGTCTTTTGTGCGCCTGTGTGGCTTACTTACGTATGTAAAATATTGCATGGGGATGCCCCAGACCAATTAACTTACCATGCGTCGGCTTCGGCTGGCTTTCATACGTCATTTGAGCGGAATCAGGTAGCAAACTCAGGTTAAAACGGACGAAAAGCGAAAGATTACTGGTTTGGAATAAAGAACACGGCAATCATCTCCTCTGTGCAAAAAGTTACCTAGGATCCTTTCCTGCTGTTAACTTTACTTTTTGAAAAAAGATTACCTAGGATGCCAATGCAAAGTTTAATCCTAGGTCTGATGAGAAGAGATATAATATATCCATCACACCGGCAGGCTACGGCGAAAATTCCAGAGAATCCAATGAGAAGATCAGTGCAGCATTGCTAGCACAAACATACATTTTTGTAGGCTTCATAATGTTGGATTAGCGTTGGAATAGCATCGTTGTTTTCTGTGGTTAAACACACATATTATTCAGTTCAGTATGGATTTTCAGTTCTGTCACCTCTTTTTTTTAGCAAATAGTTCTCTCACCTCTCAAGTTAAGCAAACCAAACCTGCACAGCAGTAGGTTTTTCTGAGATCTATAAAATGCAAAATAAAGTTTGCCAAAGACACCATGTATCTTTCTGGTGACTTAATTTGGGAGCTCGAATTCTCCCTGCTAGTCCATTATATCCCCACGGCATCCAAGTTTCCTTAATCTGTTCCGTCACGTGCCTCTCCGATTCACATAATCATTTAAGAAGGACCTCAGCACGTGCGCAGTTTTTTTTGTCCTGCTCATCTTTGCGTGCTGCCATAGGCAAAGAATTTATTTCATAAAAAAGAAACCATAGTGACAACTGCAGAGAAAGTGAGAGACTGGTGGACCTGGATTTAGCTAATACAAAATACTCTGTGAAACCACTATTTTCTGGATCTGCAAATTGTGAAACCACTATTTTCTGGATCTGCAAATAGTGCTCACAGATATATTATTGAATCATTTCATATATAACTTAAACTATGCCTTTCAATAATATTATAAGTCATTAAAGATAACTGGACTACGTCAGGTCGAGTTTACAGCAAGGTCATTCGGGCCAAATAGTTATATTACACAAAAGTAAAAGTGCTAGCGAAAGCAAAAGGGGAAAACACATCTCACTACAGGCAAGCGACTAGAAAAATCTGTGTACGACCGATATTAGCTAACGATGTGGATAATATTATTGTATGCAACATCAACTTAGTCAGCTAAGTTAGGTCGAGATCTAATCTACCACAGACTAAGTTACTCTCCATTGTCTTCACCATCATCGATTCCTTGAACCTTGTAATAGACGTAGTGATCTTGGTCCACGGGCTCTAAAGAGATTTTGAGAGCGAGGGTGATTACATACAACGGTGCTCAAAGAGCCAACATACAGAATGCAAGCATTTATTTTATGGATTTTCGGTTCTGTCACCTCTAATTTTTGTAGCAAATAATTTTCTCACCTCTCAAGGTAAGCAAACCAAACCTGCCCAGCAAGAGATTTTTTCCAGATATATAAAATACAACATAAAGTTTGCCAAAGACACCATATATCTTTCTCGTCACTTAATTTGGGAGATCTAATTCTCCCTACTGGTCCATTATTCCCCATGGCATCAAAGTTTCCTTAATCTGTTCCATCACGTGCCTCTCCCATTCACATAATCATTTAAGAAAGACCTCAGCACGGGCACATTTTTTTGTCCTGCTCATCTTTGCGTGCTGCCATAGGCAAGGAATTTAT
This sequence comes from Bonia amplexicaulis, assembly GCA_036346245.1. Classification (NCBI taxonomy): domain Eukaryota; kingdom Viridiplantae; phylum Streptophyta; class Magnoliopsida; order Poales; family Poaceae; genus Bonia; species Bonia amplexicaulis. The sequence continues at coordinate 7,922,149 of CM070759.1, read as the reverse complement.
TTCATAAAAAAGAACCATAGCGACAACTACAAAAAAAGTGAGAGGCTGGCAGATACAGATTTTTCTAATCTAGAATACTCTATAAAACTGTTGTGCTATTTTCTGGATCAGTAGATAGTGTGCATAAATACATTGTTGAACCATTTTATACACAATGTAAACCGTACCATTCATTAATATTACAAGTCATCAGAGATAATTAGACCACATAGGGTAGAGTTTACAGTAGGACCGTTCGGACCAAATGGTTACATTATACAAAAGTGGAAGTGGTAACGGAGGCTAAAGGGAAAGGCACATCTCACCGCAGGCAAATGATTGGGATGATATGTGTATGATCGATATTAGCCAACGATGTGCATAATATTGGTTACGCAATATCAACTTAGTCGGTCAGACTGGGGTGAGATCTAATCTAGAGACTAAACTACTCTCCATCGTCTTCACCACCATCAGCTCTTTCATCTTCGTAGTAGATGTAGTGACCTTGGTCCATGGGCTCTGAAAGTGTTTTGAGAGCGAGGGTGATCACATACAATGGTGTGCTCAGTGAGCCAACATACAAAATGCTAGCATTTAATTTATGGATCTTCAGTTCTATCACCTCTTTTTTAGCAAATAGTTCTCTCACCTCTCAAGTTAAGCAAACCAAACCTGCACAGCAAGAGGTTTTTCCCAGATATATAAAATACAAAATAAAGTTTGCCAAAGACACCATGTATCTTTCTGGTGACTTAATTTGGGAGCTCGAATTCTCTCTGCTGGTCCATTATATCCGGCCCCCTGGCATCAAAGTTTCCTTAATCTATTCCATCACGTGCGCTCCGATTCACATAATCATTTAAGAAGGACCTCAGCACGTGCGCATTTTATTTTGTCCTGCTCACCATTGCTTGCTGCCATAGGCAAAGAATTTATTTCATAAAAAAGAACCATAGCGACACCTACAAGGAAACTGAGAGACTGGTGGACCCGGATTTAGCTAATCTAAAATACTGTGTAAAACCACCATTTTCTTGATCAGTAGATATTCCTTACAGATATATTACTAAACTATTTCATATACAACATAAACATACATTCATTAATATTACAAGTCACCAGAGAAAATTAGATCACGTTAGGTCAAATTTATAGTAGGGCCGTTGGGCCAAATTGTTACATTACACAAAAGCGGAAGAGGTAGCGGATGCAAAAGGAGAAGGTAAATCTCATCACAAACAAGCGACTGGAAAGATCTGTGTACGATCGATTATTAGCCAATGAAGTGGGTAATATTGGTGTACGCAACATCGACTTAGTCTGCCAGACTAAGGTGAGATCTAATCTATTAGAGACTAAACTACTCTCCATCATCCTCACCACCATCAGCTTCTTCATCCTCGTAATAGACAGAAGGGGTTTTGAGAGCGAGGGTGTTCATATACAATGATGCTCTGCGAGCCAATATACATAATACAAGTATTTAATTTATGGATTTTCTGTTCTATCACCTCTTTTTTTTAGCAAATATTTCTCTCACTTCTCAAGTTACGCAAATCAATCCTGCACAGCAAGAGGTTTTTCCTAGATCTATAAAATGCAAAATAAAGTTTGCCAGTGACACCATGTATCTTTCTCGTGACTTAGACCCTACTCATTTCAGCTTGATCTTCTGGCTTATTTTTTATTATTCCTAAATTTTGTCTTTTTCTAGCTTTTTGGTTTTTTGAGCTTTGTGCTGGCTCTTTTTCCCGTATTCGTTGTAACCTACTTTTTCTATTTTATTTTTTAAAAAATTAATTACACAAAATAAGCTACTATCAGGTACAGTGTAATTTCAACCAACTACAGCGCAATTTCAGTCATAAACCACTCCTTTCAGCCCAAATGAGCGCCACCTTAATTTGGGATATCGGATTCTCCCTGCTGGTCCATTATATCCCCTGGCATCAAAATTTCCTTAATGTTCCATCACGTGCCTCTCCGATTCACATAATCATTTAAGAAGGACCTCAGGACGTGCGCATTTTTTTGTCCTGCTCATCTTTGCGTGCTGCCATAGGCAAAGAATTTATTTCATAAAAAAGAAACCATAGCGACAACTGCAGAGAAAGTGAGAGACTTGCGGACCTGGATTTCTTCTCTTTCTAAAGACTCACGATCTAGGGCAAGATTGTTATGACCTCAGAGCATGCACCATGTAGACAATGCGCGAGGATAAGATCAAGGAAAGAAGGAATCGGGAACGAGAGACTCCAAGAACACCACAGACACGACTGTCGCTGAGAAAGAGTAGCACATTTGGTTTGCGGATTTGTAAGGTGTGTGACTGATCGCTGGGCCCTTGAGATTTGGTGTGTGTTGGGCAGCCATATAACAAGTTAGTCATGCCTAACAAAAGGATTAACTCAAAATAATTTGGTAACGTTGGATTAAGTTTTGGAATTACATCCCCGTTCAGCACAACAATTCTTGAGCACTTGCACGATCTCTTTGATTTTTCAGGCCTCTGAACTCTCAAATCTACAAACGCAAGAAGCTTCTCTTGTAAGGACATATTAGCTAGATTTCTCACACGTCCATAGGATACCCGAGCCATGGAAAACTTTGTCGGTTTAGAAAAAATCTAACCCCCACCATGAAATCTGGGCAATGGAAATTTCGGGAAAACCCACCTAAAATGTTTGAACTACCATTTGAATTTCAAACTGGTTTTGGTCGAAATTTACCCAAACACTATCTAAGAACACGGGATCACCACTGGAAACAGCAACAACCGCAAGGATCGATCTCAGAGAGGGGGACCCACGGATTCCTCCCTGGGAAGGCAGCGAAGATATGCGACCTCGGCGAACATCTTCGGCGAGACGGTTACACGCCAAGAGCGCATCAAGTCGCTATCGCGAGGAGTGCGGAGGAACGACGAGGAGGAGTGCGTGAGGTAGAGGTATTTGGTTTCGCGGCTCCTACAACATTGAGCAGTGCTGCTAGGAACAACCGACAACAACAACACAAGTCTGACGCCTTGCCACCGTGGCAACTGCAAGCTTATGCTTAAGATCATGAATGCAAAGCTTTTATTCTTGGATTTAAATTTCAAACATAACTAGTTAGAGATCCGTGCGTTGCAACAGAGTCATAAAAATGATAAGATATAACTTACTGTCTGGCCAACTATACACATCAAACATTAGAGAGCAAACGACAGAGAGAGAAGGGTGGCCAGAATGCGCGAGGAGTTAGGAAAAGTGGAGGAGGTGGACGGTTGTATCCTGAGAGAGAGAAGGAGGAGCAGAGAGACGAATGGTCCAGATCAAATCGGATGACTATAGAGATGGAGAGGAGAATGCACCGACGAGCACCAATTCCTCTTTATATAATAGTAGAGATTTCTAACCGGTTCTTTAATATCTCGGCACCTCGTCGAGAAATCCGGTTATCACATGTAACCGGAGGAGAAAATATTTCATGAACCTACGTCTTTGCAAAATTGTTAAAGAACGACCTTACCAAGAGCCTTCCGCTTCACAAAATCGCTGAAGAGGCAATTTGAGGCTCTCATATCTTGCTGTGGCTTGACCTCGAATTATGGACGTCACTGGATTCACCAGCATCTTGGCAAAATCGTTAAAAGGAAAGACCTTGCGAGGTACCTTCCTCTTCACAAAATCATATGTACATGTCCACTTGATTCCCCGGTATCTCGCTTTTGAAGTACATGTATATTGTCCACCTTCCCTTAACGACTTAAGCATTTAGCTGAATCTGCTAGGACATGAAAATCAATATTGTATCAGAACCAGGGTTAAACATTTCGTCTGAAACTGAATGAAATTTCAGTAATTTCGTTACCCAAGAAAGCAAGAATATTCGGTCAAATGTTGGCCAAATTGTCTTCATTTGAAATTTGTCTCAATGTTTTCTAAATTTAGTTAAATTTCGTTAAAATTCAAATGAAGTTTGAAAATTTCATTTGAAATTGTGAACGAAATTCCAAAATTTTGTTCCATTTAGCTGTTTCACTGGCTTTCAAATTTTTTTCAATAGAGAAAGATTTTTCCCTGATCAGAACCACCAGCTCCTGAATTCGAAATTTGTGCTGGCTAAGAACGAAACATAATAGAAGTTTAAAAAAGACTGACACATGCACGCCTAAGTACAACAACGTGCACTGCATGGAAGCGTGATTCAAATTTAGCAGGTCATATTTTAGTTAAGCAAACAACCCCTTCCTTTCCGGATTGTACCTGGTTGAATCAGGTGCTGGATTTTTTTTTGAGGTTTTGCCATTAGCGCGATTGTAATCCTGCGATTGAATAAAATCTAAAGCTCTTGGTCTCAAAAAAAAAAAAGAAATGGGACAACGTGATTAAGTTATTAGAGAAAATCAATCAGGATAGAAGCATGCAAGACTCCAGTACAAGCATAATGATGGACAAGCGCATATTAAACTTGCAGATCAAAAGCTAAGAAAATTTGGTTACTGAGAAAATACAAGTTGATCATTTCCATCGACTTCGGAATTGAATGCAAAACCTTGTCCGAGGCAGCCATGACGTTGTCTGTGCAATAAGATGAGAGCTACCAAGTTGTAGTAGAAGACTCGAAGCTGAATAACTAGCCAACAAGGACAAGCTATAAATTGCAGCGGCATCAGACATCCAAAAGATAGAGCTCAGCAACGTGAACAATTTCAAACACAAAACCGCTGCTGAGAGAAGAAAGCTCCATGATGAAATTTTAAGAAAAATTGGAGGACCGTTTGTTCAGCTAGGTGAAAGATTGTAATATCACAAGGTCATGCGTGATGGCTACACATGGAAAAGGCATTCGCAAACCACTAATCACGGCTAGCTTGGAGCATGGCCTAATTGTAGATATCACATTCACGAAAAGGCCAATACATATTTATCGTCATCTACTTAGGCTTATAAGAAGCGGTTTTGCTATTTCACAGGCGGCTAAAATTTTTTATCTCTCAGACACCTGAAATTGCACTCTCAATCAACTGAAGTTGTAGCCCCCTAAAAAACACCTGCAACTTCAGATAATTCAGAGTGCAACTAAAGTTGAGAGGATGAAACAATAGCGAGAGAGGGGAGGAGTAGAAGAGCGAGAGTGACGATGGCTTTTGGGATGGATAGAGCAAAGAGCGGGAACAGCATAGATGCACAAGAATGCGGATGCAAGGGGACTAAGGACAAGCAACAGTACGGATGCGAATGGAGGATGGAGGAGTGTTGGCGCGGCTGTTGTTGGAAATCTAGGTGGCGGAGGAGAGGATTTGGGGAGGACCGGTCTCCTCTCGATGGGTTGGGGAAGGAGAGCGTGAGCGGTTGCCCGCTGACACTCCAAACAGATATGTCAGCGCCAATTAAACTCTGTTAGGGGTAGGAGAGGGGAGAATAGGCGTACAACTATTAACTCATATTTTTAAAAAGTATAGATATAATGATTAGTCGTACACACGTTCTCCAGTGTGGTTGAATGACCACAGCCATCCACGTCCCCTGATCGGGCGGCTAATGTGGAGCATAACTGCTCCCACATAAATTAATTATGTTGTTGGCATAATTGGACAATAGGGGTAGCGGTGTATTTTCATGTATTTCATTAATTATATAAAAACCACAGCTGTAAATATTTATCTGCTCCACCAATGTCGCGGCGTCTGTGTCGACGCTGGTTGGTGGTCGGCGTTTGTGTTGACACTGGTAGGTGGTCAGCTTATGCAACGTCTCTCGGCTTGTTAACCGAACATAACGACATCGGATAGGTGAATCCCGGCTAGTATTCTTAGACGGCGCCTAGCTAGAGCTGTACATGAGCTGAGCTCGAGCGAGCTTGGTTTTGTAGGCTTTTGCTACAGTACCTAACTTTCAAACAGGGTATTTTTTAAGACGGAGTCTACAAGTTAATTATAGTACACGTTAAAAGCCTAACATCTGCATTAACCAAAATCGTAAGCGGGTATCTCTCTCCGTAATCTCTATCGTAAACAGCTAAAATTCAAAAATTTCAGTCAAAAACCATAAACCGCAGCGCGCCAAACAGGCCATGTCACAGAGGACTCCTAACCAAATGCACGTAGCTATTGAATCTTATCTAGCCCTGCTGCCTAATGGAGTCCTGGAATTGCATTGAACGGGAACAAAGCTCGACATCTAATTGTAAAACGCGGGCAAAAGAACATTAATTAAAGATATGCCTTATGTGAGAGAGAGAGTGCACGTGAAGTTTATACTTTAATTAAGGCTGCTGCTGACTATATATGTAAGCACACATTTTACGGAGAACTGCAGCGTGTGCTACCAATCCAGAATACACACTATATCGGGTGCATTCCAATGGCGTCGGAGAACAAAACGCGAGCTTCCAACTCGCAGAAGGAGACAAATCGGGAAGTGCAGCTGCACCCCGAGCTGCTGATGGCCGCTCGGGATGGCAGTTGGGAGCTTCTAAGTGATCTCCTGAACAAAGAAGATGCACCTGCTGTGCCTATAGTCGTTGTCGACGTTGAGGCGGAAGAAACCACCGCCAACATTGACGTCGATAAGGCTGCGCATGCCACGGAGGAGGCGGTCACCATTGGGCTGGACTCAATCCTCCATGTGGTTGCACCTGCTGTGCCTATAGTCGTCGTCGATGTTGAGGCGGAAGAAACCACCGCCAACATGGACGTCGATAAGGCTGCGCATGCCACTGAGGAGGCGGCCACCATTGGGCTGGACTCAATCCTCCATGAGGTTGCGTCCAGTGGAGACGGTGAGGACTTCTTGAAGAGTGCCGACGTGATCTACGGCTGGGCCAAGCACCTCCTGGATGCGCGCAATAAGAAGGGTGACACGCCCTTGCAATGCGCCGTCAGAGCTGGGAACATTGAAATGGTCCGTCACCTCATCGGGCTGGCGAGACACGAGGACGGCCGTGATGCCAGGGTGAAAGTGGTGCTGAGAAATCAGAACGAGCAAGGGGAGACGGCCCTGCATGAGGCCCTCCGCTTGTCTGACAAGAAAATGGTCGACGAAATGGTTGAGGTGTTAGTAAGGGAGGACGCAGAATTGGCTCGTCTTGTGCACTCCAACGGCACCTCACCATTGTACCTGGCCGTCATGTTAGGACATAATGATATTGCCGAAAAGCTGTATCGAAAGGACAAGGAGCTGTCCTACTCTGGCCCGGACGGACAAAACGTTTTGCATGTCGCAGTTCTCAGGAGCAAAGGTGCGTATTATTTCATGATTTCGGAGTGGTATCAAATATTAAATTCTCGGTGGGCGGGATCATCTTTACAGTATTTACAGGTTTCATTTAGAACGTAAGAATTTTTGGTTTTTTACGGAATTGAGTTTTTTCTTATGAAAATTCCTGTTAAATTTACACGTTCTAAAACAACCCCTAGACAGATCCACATTGATACAATGGAAAAGGAAAATGCTATAAATTTTCATTTCAAAAAATTGCGGCTGGCATTGATAGATAGATAGGCATACATCAACTGACCATGTTAAAATATGGAATTTTGTGACCGATCGATGCATGCATGCTGCATGAATACACCCTAGCTAGCTAGAGTACTCCCCATGTTGATTTGTATAAGGTGTCGACGTATTTTCATATTCAAACTTTATTTGTAATGTCTGACTAACAATAATCCAAGATTATATATGTTTATTTGCACAAACGTAATACCATTGGATTCATATTTTACAATAATTTCATATAAGCATGATTTTGTAGTTGTTAACAATATATCATAAAAAAATTAATAGTCAAAGTTATGTTCCCGATCCTATCCATTTGTACATGCATGCACGGTTCCAAGTTTAACGTCTTATATTCTGTCACATTGCCACGTTTTCCGTTGTTGCGTTTATGTTAAATTGTTACATGCATATTTCATATTTTGTCTTGTCGTATTTTTTAGGTTGTCAGAGCCTTGATCTATTCATGTATACCAATATGCTTTCCTTTTGTTCAAAGTTGACAGAATATGCGAATATATCTGTTGCCTAGTTGCTACTTGCTACTGCCAGGTACTTTGGATCCATGGGGTTTGTCACACACCAAGGCCTAGCTTGGTTTTCTTTTCTATTCTTTTTGTTGAGGGTTCTTTCATGTTGAATTGATGTGCCAACAAGCATTGTTTAGGATCGGTTGAGATCAATGTTGAGGAAGTACAGAAACTTTTCCTGTACGATTGCTGACTTAAAGTATATTTCCTTATATATGGGTGGCTGTCTAACAACTAAAATGAACAACCGCAATTGCAGAGATGACAGAGAAGTTACTGAAGTGGAACAAGGACCTCATCAAAACAAGGGACAAAACCACTGGAAGCACGCCTCTTCACATTGCCGCATCATGGGGGAGGAAGAACATAAAGGTGATCAAGCTACTACTGGACAGTGACAAATCTTCGGTATTCCAGAAAGACAACAGTGGGTCGTTCCCTATACATGTCGCAGCCATGAGAATGTTGTTTTCTGTAGTTCGTATCATGCTCAAAAAGTACCCCAGCTGTGCCGGACTGCAGGATGCCAAGGGCAAGACCTTCCTTCATATTGCTGTCGAGAAGGAGCGCTCTTTTGTAGTCGGATACGCCTGTTGGCAGAAGTGTTTTGCGACAATTTTGAACATCCAGGACAATGATGGGAACACTGCACTACACCTTGCTGCTGAGGTCGGCAACCAGTGGAGTTTCTATCATCTAATTCAGAGCCCGCATGTTCATTTAAATTTACTGAACAGCAAGGGGCAAACTCCGATGGATATTGCATGGATGTACAAGCCCCAGGGTGTTATTTACTCACTGGTGGTTATCTAATCTAATTCTTCCCTCGTATTTGTTCAATCTAGAATAGTCTACTCATGAGCAACTAACCTTCCGGTTAATTAATTTGTTCTTGTAGGACCCACGACTTAGGATATATCTACTGCTAAAAGGTGCTGGAGCTAAGACTGGTACATACAGGAGGGATTGGTTCGCCGAGAAATATGTCCCCAAAATAGATCAGAACAAACAAGAGAAGATCATATCAGATTCCACGCAGATTATTGGCATTGGATCGGTGCTGATTGTAACGGTGGCATTTGCGGCAGCATTCACCATACCTGGTGGCTTCCGAGCCGATGACAAACCTAACGGTGGCACAGCGACGCTTGCCGGCAAGAAATTTTTCCGCGCGTTCATCATCGCCAACACACTGGCGTTGGTTTGCTCCGGTCTAGCTACCATGAACGTCATGTTCGCTGGGGTGGCCACCGTTGACATCCGCACACGCATGAGTAGCTTCTTGATCTCCATCATCTTCCTCTACTGCTCAGCCAAGTCCCTGGGTGCCGCATTTTTGTTCGGACTGTACGTGGTGCTGCCGCAGGACGCTTCCATAATAGCCTATATATCTTGTGCTATCGCAGCCCCTTACCTTATCCTGGATGTTGTTTGGTTTAGCTCCATGGTAGCTATAGGGGAAGTAATGCTACTCAAAAGGTTGGGTTGCATTGCATGGGTTCGAACTTTCAGCCTTTACCGGATACCCAACATTATAATTGACATCTACAGGGTGTTGGTGATGCCTCTCCCTCCTAAGAAGGCCGATGGTCAGGTTTGTGCAATTTTGGCGTCGGATTCAGCTAATAAGGGGGTGGCAGCTAAATAGATGGACTTTGAACAGCCCAGATGAAAACGTACATCTCCGATTATGAACATCGGAAGGCTCTCGTTCATTCAGTTCGTTACTGTTTTCCGCCACTTTCAATCTCCGTTTCTCACCAAGCACTGTTTTTTTTTTATTGTTGTGTTCCGTTGGCTAGCTGCGTACTCTTTATAAGCAGCAGCCATTGTACTCGGTGTTTTATCTTTCAATTAAATGTAACCCTAAGTTACATTGTGTAACAGCCCATTTATGGAATATCTTGTACCCTGTGTTCACCTTCGTTCGAACCAAATTTTGCAATTCAAATCCCTTTCGTCACCTCCCAACCGAAATTCAAATTCTACCAAATCTTTTCAAATGCCGGTCATCTAGTGGACTTGGCCCAGCCCAACCGCACACCTTTCCCTCTTGGGTCCAACCCATAACCCGTAAGGCCCAGCCAGGAACGCCCCACGCCGGCCCAGCACACCAGGCCGCGTCTTGGACGTGCACCGCATACAGTGACCCTCGCCGCGCATGCCCACTCCAGCGCGCAGAGCGCTCCGCTCATGTAGTCCTGGCCTTCCGCCTGTCGTCTCCTCTTCAGCCCTGGAATTGCGGCTTCACGCCAGCCCCACGTAGCACCTCTCCCTCTATTCCACTCGCAGCCCTGCGCCCAATGCGCACCCGCCGTTTCCACTTTCCCCACCGAGCCTCTGTCGCATTATTGCCCCAAGCCATGTTGTGCTGATTCAGCCGAGGCTCACTGCTCTGTCACACCACAGTCAGTGCCATCATGCCCAGGGGCGGACCCAGGGCCCAGCGACCCTGGGCCCCTGCCCGGGCTCATGCCATGCCGCTGACTTTTCTGTCATGCCAGCGCGAAGATGACCAGGAAGCGGAGGCCGTTAGCCTGGTGCACTCTGCCGATACACCAACGCGCAAGCTGACGGGCCGGCTCACACACTCGAAAACTCGATAGGTGCTGGCGAGGCTAGCACCGCTCGGGCGTGGCTGGAGCCCGGGACGCCTGGGAAGGAAGCCGTGTGGCCGCGGGCGCTGCCGACGGCGTCGGTGCAGATTTATGATCTATGTTTCTAAACATTTGTTATTTAGACTTTGTTCTTCGCCTAGGCTCTTCAAATTCTCTGGGTCCGCCACTGATCATGCCCACTTGAATGGTGTGCCGAGCCACGCCTTTGTGCCAACCACCGCCTATTTTCGCCCGGTCCTCCATCGACTCCCTCGCCACGGCCACCACGGGCCATCATGGCACTATTGCACCACGCCATCCCCTCACTGCTTTAAAGCTGCTCCATCGGTTTCGGGCATCCTCACCTAGGTCCCATCGTAGCTAATCAAGCTCTAGCACCCCGAGCCACCCCTTCATCAGGGGTCAGAATTCAGAGTCTATTTAGATTCAGAGTGGTTGTAAACGGAAAGATGAGTTGTTTCCATATTGGATCCAGCGTGGTATGCCGTATTGGTTTCAAAGTCGTGTATGTTGCTCCTCTATATAAGAAAAAGAAAAGGACACATATGCATTGTATAGCATCGCATCACAAAATTTGATTTGTCTACTTGTGTTCATGTGTGTGTGTGTGATCCTAAGAGATTGACAACCATTGCTCATATAGACTCCCTGGGCGATTTTTCCCCAACAATTGGTATCAAAGCCTAAGGGGATGAAGCGATGGCCGGCAACGCAAGTGACCCGTCGAAGTTAGGAGGGCTCATCAAGACTGCGGGCGACGTACTCGATCCATCGAAAACAGGCGTGCTAGTCAAGCCGACGACATGAAGCACCATGATCCCGATTCAATACAAAATGTTAAGCGAAACGAATTACAGCGTATGGGCCGTCAAGACGAAGTTAAACTTACGTTCGCTAGGGGTTTGGTCGGAGGTCGAAGATGGAGACAACGACGACGACAAGGATCAAGGTACGATGGTGGCCATCTCGTAAGCTATGCTAGACGACGTGATGATGTTGGTCACCAAGAAGCAGATGGCGAAAAAGCTTGGATCGCATTCAGGGAGATGCGAATAGACGAGTATCGCGTTAAGAAGGCACAAGCGCAAGTGCTCAAACGACAACTAAGCAAGCTACAGTTGGGAGACTCGGAGTCGACCAGTGAGTACTGCATGAAATCACCATGCTAGAAGAAAGTGACGTGGTCGAAAAGCTGTTCAGCTCAGTTCCAGACCAATTCCTTCAAATTATTGGCATGATTGAATAGTTTGGTGATGTTGAAACGATGTTGGTCTCAGAAGCGATTGGTCATCTTAGAACTTTCGAGGAAGGGCTCAAGGGTCGATGGCACACGAAGGATGGAGGAGGCAAGCTACTCTTTGCTAAAAACAAGAGGGAAGAGAGGAGCTCGAAGACTGAGAGAACGAGGCCTCGAGCTAAGCTCAAAGAGGTGGTTGAAACGGAAGAGGACGGGGACACAGTTGTGGTCAAGGCGGTGGATGAGGAGATGGTAATTGAGGTGGCGATGAATGATTGCCGCCAGACTTCGACAAGAACAAGGTCAAATGCTTCAACTACAATATGTACGGGCACTTTGTGGAAGAGTGTCCAAAGCCAAACCAAAAAGCAGGGGTGAATCTTGTAGCGAAGCAGAACGACGATGACCCCTAGCTACTGATGATTGAAGTGTGTGAACTCGTCCATACCGTCCCAACGCTTGAAGAAAAGGTATTTCTGCATGAAGAGAAGGCGACGCCAAAGTTGAATGACACCCAAAACAAGGATTCGTATCTAGATACCGGCGCGAGCAACCACATGCCTGGATGCATTGAAAAGTTTGTTGAGATTGACAAGAAGATAAAAGGCTCAGTCAAATTTGGAGATGGTTCAGCTATGGAGATACAAGGAAGGGGCTCAGTACTGTTGGAGTGTTCCACGGGTGAACATTGTATTCTCATGAATGTTTAGTACTACATCCCAAGACTGAGAAGCAATATCATTAGCCTCGGACAGTTGGATGAAAACAATTACAAAATCGTGGTCAAAGGAGGAGTAATGTCTATCCTAGACAGAACTCAGCGGCTATTGGCCAAGGTGAACAGATCAAGGAACCAGATGTATGTGTTGATCCTCAATCCGGCCCTCCCGAAATGTCTTCTAGCAAAGAGCATGGAAGAAGCGTGTGAATGGCACACTAGGTATGAGCATGTTAACTTCCATGCTTTAAAGGATATGTCTCACAAGAAGATGGTGCAAGGCATGCCCATGATCGAGCACGTGGATCGCATATAAGATGGTTGTCTGATCGGCTAGAAACGTCGGAACCCGTTTCTGGCCATGTCTCTATATCAGGCAGTCGTGCCTCACGAGGTATGGCACGGTGACATATGCGGGCCAATCACCCCGACCACGCACGGTGGAAATAGTTACTTCCTGTTGTTGGTTGACGATTATACAAGGTATATGTGGCTAACGTTACTCCGTAGTGAAGACAAAGCATTCGAGGCATTTAAGAAGATTAACGCTACAGCCGAGATGGAAAAACATCAAGAGTTGAAAGCCCCTTACCTTATCCTCGATGTTGTCTGGTTTAACTCCATGGTAGCTATAGGGGAAGTAATGCTACTCAAAAGGCTTGGTTGCATTGCATGGGTTCGAATTTTCAGCACATACCGGATACCCAACATTATAATTGACATCTACAGGGTGTTATGGATGCCTCTCCCTCCTAAGAAGGCCGATGGTCAGGTTTGTGAAAATAATGGGGTGGCAGCTAAATTGTTGGACTTTGAACAGCCCAGATGGAAACGTACCTCTCCGATTATGAACATCGGAAGGCTCTCGTTCATTCAGTTCGTTACTGTTTTTCGCCACTTTCAATCTCCGTTTCTCACCAAGTACTGTTATTTTTATGGTTGTGTTCGTTGGCTAGCTGCATAGCCATTATACTCGGTGTTTTATCTTTCAATTAAATGTAACCCTAAGTTACATTGTGTAACAGCCCATTTATGGAATATCTTGTACCCTGTGTTCACCTTCGTTCGAACCAAATTTGGCAATTCAAATCCCTTTCATCACCTTTCAACCGAAATTCAAATTCTGCCAAATCTTTTCAAATATCGGTCATCTGGTTGGCTTGTCCCAGACCAACCGCACACCTTTCCCTCTTGGTCCCAACCCATAACCCGTAAGGCCCAGCCAGGAAAGCCCCACGTCGGCCTGGCACACCAGGCCGTGTCTTGGACGTGCACCGCATGCAGTGACCCTCGCCGCGCATGCCCACTCCAGCGCGCAGAGCGTTCTGCTCATGTAGTCCTTCCGCCTGTCGTCTCCTCTTCAGCCCTGGAATTTTAAAAACATCGTGGGACCTACACGTCAGACATTGTTATCCTTTCTAATAGAAATTTAATTTAGAAAATAATTAAAAACCATGGTCCCACTGTAAGTGAGAGTAATCTCTCGCTCTACTCTTTATTTCTTCGATTTAAATATATTTCAAACTTTAATTAACTCGATTTCACTCATCGTAGCTCCAAATTTAATGAAACTTGTTTCTAAATTTTTCTAAAATCAAGATTTTTTGGTACTATTCTTGTTCATTTTGGAGATCAATTGAATTTGTTTGCTTGTATTTATTGGTTGTTCTCTAGTCCCCGTTATTCGATGTGACCACTCAAATAGAGTACGAAGACTTCAAAGACACAGGGGAACAACAGTTCGATCAAGCTCAAGAATTTCAAGACCCCACTGTTTGCGAATTAGACGAGTCATCACTTTGATCATTTTGCTCCTAAATGTCACTGCAAAATATTTTAATTTGAATTAGTAAAATACATGCTTTAAATTTTGTTATGTAATTTATATTTGCAGTAGATCATAGTTAAATCTGTATTATTTGATTGAATAAACCACTCCTTGACTTTGAACTCAACCCCTTGTCACCCAAAGATTAATAATTTATAATCTAGTGATAAGTCCCTACTTAAAGTGACATGCTTAGTAAGTATTAGGTACTCGGGGGCATTAATTTGCCTTGGCACCAATTTTTCATATATGAAATATTGGTTTGGCCAGTAACTATTGGGGAGTAACTGGTATATTGAAAGCTAATATTTTATGCTCCTAAAATCCCCAATTTGCTTAAACATCTAGGAGGATGGTAAGAGATGTTGGTGCAGTGGATGCACGAGAGTGATGGTAAGTAGTCTCTGTCAGTAGTCTGTCGGATGCTGTTCAGGACATAGCATGCGGGGCTACAACATGCCTATGCTAAGGTCCTCGTTCTGCCACTATCCGTCTTTGATCCTTTTGTACTCAGTCTTATAGATGTTGTATTGTGTATTTCAGTGTTATGGCTTAACATAGCCTATATGCTATATCTAGAAAGTCATGTAACATGTACCCTTTACTATTAATGAGTTATAACTGCTGCATGAAATTTTATTGTTTCTTCATTTGGTTCTTCTGTTCTGCTCCTAGGGGGCTAGTACACCCTCATATATAACCCCCATAACTTCTAACTCAGGTTGTTCACTCAGATTGCCCCCAAGAGAGCTGCCGCTTGATGATGTGGCACCACCACTCGCCAATCCACCAGTGCCATCGGTCGAGGAAGAGGCTAAAGTCGTGTCGTGGACCGTAGCTACCTCCACCCCCACCAGTGCATCCAACCATGGCTCAGGTCATGGCACAATAAAACCCAAATCCTCTAGGCCATGCTTGCTATCTAGCAGGTAGGAACAACCAATCGAAACTCTAAGCTAGGGGATTTCATGTGGACTAGACCCCTAACCTTCTCGTCTACTGATGAGCCTCTATAAGTAGAAGACTGGTTGCGTGACACTGATAAGAAGCTCAGGCTAGCATGTTGCACAGAAGAAGGCAAGGTGGACTTTGCCACCACCAGCTTAAGGGACCCACAACAGCTTGGTGGGAGAACTACCTCACTGCTCGTGGAGGCGAAAGTCCGATAATTGAGGAATCTGAAGAAGAAGGGGAAGCACCAATAGTCGAAGGACAATAAGCAGAAGGACAGTAGGGTCAGTAAGGACAAGAAGGCCAACAAGAGCAAATAGTGGAAGATAATGTTGAAGAACAGGAAGGAGAGACAGAGCCAGCAAGACATGCTATCCCCTGGATTGAATTCAAGACCGCCTTCAAGACAAATTTCATACCTACTGGCATTATGAGAATGAAGAAGAATGAGTTCTGAGCTTTAAAGCAACGGAACATGTTTGTCAACGAGTACCTCACTCGATTCAACCAATTGGCCCGCTACGCCCCAAAGATGTAGCCGATGAAGAAGAAACGATTGACCATTTTGTAGAAGGTATGCACAAAGAGATGTGAATGTAGTAGATCATCTAGGACTTCCCCAGCTTTCATCACTTAGTCAACAAAGTCCTTATCCTTGATAATGAGAGGAGGACGATGGAAGCTAGCTGCAAGTGGAAGATGGTAGCCCAGAGATCACAGGCTAGCTACCCTCTTAGGCAAGTTGCAGCTCCACCTCCAAAAACTCCAGCTCTGGCCCCATGTCCTAGTGGGAATGTACTCTGCACTCCTCACCCAGCTGGACAACCTACGACAACCAACCCAGTGGCCCATCTTAACTGTTATAGGTGTGAGGAAAAGGGATACTTTGCCAATCGTTGCCTCAACCATCAGGTGACGCCCGTAAAGTTCAACTTGGGTGCTACACCCATGCGTGGCCTAACCTCGACGCCCAACAAGGGTAACCAAACACCCCAGGCACAAAGAACTATAGCAACGCCAACTCAAGGCCATGTGAATCATGTCACGGCAGAAGAAGCTCATGATGCCACCAGAGTTTTACTGGATACATTCTCTATTAAATTAATACCCGCACATGTTCTATTTGATTCTGGAGCTTCGCATTCCTTCATATTAGGGGAGTTTGTTAAAAGGCTTAAGTTGCCAACATATAAGTTGAAAAGACCCATGGTACTTAGTTCACCTAGGGACCCTTAACCACAACACTAGTAAGTCCTCGGGTAGAAATAACTATGAAGAATTTTGGTTTCTTAGCAAATCTCATGGCACTCTCGTCCCAAACACTGGACATCACAATAAGGATGGATTGATTGGCCAAATATCAAGGGATGATAGATTGCACCAATAGAAGGGTGGTACTCACTGAATCCAAGGTCTTTCGGTGAAAGTTGACATGAACCGGCCCTACCGCTTTGAACACGTAGTCAACCACCTTGAAGCCATACCCTTAGAAGCAACATCGGTGGCCCAAGAATACCCTGATGTATTCCCAGAAGAATTGCCTAGCATGCCACCAGATCAAGGCATAGAGTTCATCATCAACCTCAAGCCAAGGACCGCCCCAGTTGCTAAGAGACCATATAGGATGGCAGTTGATGAACTGGAAGAACTAAAGACACAAGTCAAAGAGCTGCAAGAGAAAGAGTTTATTAGACCAAGCTCTTTACCCTGGGTTCACCAGTACTCTTTGTAAGGAAGTAGGACCGCACTACAAGAATGTGTGTGGATTACAGATCTCTCAATGACGTGACCCTTCAATGGTTGTCTCGTAAACACGGACGAACTCTTGAGGGTCCGTATTACCCTTATATGGTTCAACAATGGCATTTTGAAATCTTCTAGCCATGTGAACTGTTGTAGGCCAACGGAGAGAGGAGACTCCGGGTCCACACACCGGAGTGTGCTGCCGGCAGGGGCAAGGGCTTCGCAGCTATCCGCCCTCTCGATCGCAACCTCCGCTACCGTTGCCGTAAGCGCTTGTTAACTCTGAGTCTCTTGCATCTCTCGCATGACACTCCAGAGGTCTACCAATTCACGTTGCAGCATTCCAAGGGCCGCCACCAGAGTACCCTCCACTACACGTGCAACGGGGTCTGCCGGCGTGGAGGCGCGTGTCGCGAGGTTGTTGGTGATGACGGCTTGGTCACTGGATTTGGTAGATGTGCTTGTGTAGTATGGAGGGCAGTTGATTATGGGGTCAGAACGACTGTCAAAGCCGACAGGCGTGTCAGCACGGGCGTCAGGACATGTAACATCCTAATTTTTGGATATTTTAAATTTTGAGTAATTTAAAACTTTTATTTGCATCTTACTGGCATTTGAAGTTTTGCTCAAAATCTTATTTTGGTCTTCCCGAGTTTTGTGTTGAGCCAATAATATCTAGAAATAATTTTCGAGCACAAAATAGCAATCATAAATAAATAAATAAATGAAATCGAGTGAAAGAAATATGTAAACACACATATATATATATACTATTTAAAATAATTAGGGACTCTACTAAAATGTATAAATGCATAAAAGGTAAGGCTAGCAACAAAAAGATAAAAATGAGTAAATTGATAAAGGAGCCAAAAATATGAATATACGAATACACATGTGCACATATAAACAAACAAAAAAAGAAAAGAAAATGAAAAGGGCTGGCGGCCGGCCGAACCGGCCCAGCCACCCCAACCGGCCTGCCCGCATTTCCTTCCTTCCTCCCCTGCCCGCACAACATTCAGACAAAGGGGTCGAAGGCCACCCCATCCCCTTCGCTCAGACAGCCCGGCGCCGCAGCCCACCTCCTCCCGCTGAGCCTTCGGACCAGCTGTCCCTGGCGCGACCCGAGCTGGCGTCACCTTGTCCCATCCCAGTCCCATCGGCTCTACTCCCGTCGCGGCAGCCTACGCCTGCGTCACCCCCGCACGGCCGTCGCCCAGAATCTCGCGCGAGATCCCTCTCCGTCGCATCACCTGGCTCGCGCGGCGTAAGCTGCAAAGCGTGAGGTCACGCGCTCGGATTCGTGCAAGGATTCGCTGCAGCATCTCTGCCTGACACCGCCGCTTGCCACCGCCGTATGGCTCAGCGCGACCGCATAAGCAGTCGCCCGTTGCCAACCCCGCTCGGTCGCCTATAAAAGCCACCAAGGCCCCCATGGCTCTCCCCACACTCCGCTCTCCCTCCCTCTGCGAGCAATCGAGCCCCCATTCTCCACAAGCTCGTCGGCTCCCCTTCTTCCCCACGGCCGGCTACCGAGCTCCCCGACAATTCCCGCCGAGACAGCTCAATTCCTTTCACTCGAACCCTCCTCGGAGAATCGCGAAGCCACTCCCATCCTCACCCGTAGCTTGCCAGCGCCACTCTCCTTCCCTAACTCCTGCCACCGCGCTCCCCGCCGATTCCCGCCAAGATAACCCGATTCCTCCTCCCCCGAGCACCCTAGGAGCACGACGACGTTGTTCCTGCCCTCGGCCGAGCTCCACATCAACCGTACTTCACCGGCGCTGAAGTCCTCCCCAAGTCGCCGCCGCCGCTCGCCACCGGTTTGCCTCGGAGCTCCCCGGTCCCCGTCACCACCTCCTTCGGCATCCCCTCAGCCCCGGCGTTCCATTTTAGCCCTTCCCGGCTCCTCTCCGGCCACCCCTCGCCGGCGACCCCGTCAGCCGTACCCGCCTCTGAGCACTCCTCTGATTCGGCTACCACCCCTCAATTCTTCTTCTTTACTCCCTTCGGTAAATCAGGTAACACTGAACAGCCGAGTGGCAAGCAGCGCTTGCGCTCAATACACTGACCTGGGTTCGATTCCCCTGTACCGCAACATTAGATTAGGTTTTTATTAATTGTTTTGTTAAGTATACATAAAGGAAAATTAGGGGAAATCAAGGATTAATCAATGAATGATACAAAAATCTATTAGGACATAAATAAGCCTAATAAATGTCTAATTATGGATTAGTTACTATATGTTAGTAACTAATGTACCTTAATCTTTATTTTAAGAGCTAAATTATTAAACCAAGGCATAGGGAGCAATTTAGAAAGGATGTAGTCTAGGTTCAAACTCTCATGAAATGATGATTTAGCCAATGAAAATTTTGTAAAGAACGAATCATAAATCCTTGCATGATTGTAACATTGTAGAATTAGCCACCACATAGTTAAAACATAAATATTAACCCTATGCCCTAGCAATGATGAGAATTCTTTGTCGACTATAATACTCAAATTAAAGTAGAGAATAATTTAGAGAATCTAATAAAAATTAACTAGGATGTAAATGAGGTTATTTAATATTTATATTTGGACTAGTTCATGTATGCATAATTAATATGGTTTGAGCAATCATCTAATAGGCTAATTATTAATTCAAAGCAATAGTAAAGAAATATGACTTTGGTTAAATATTCAAAGTTAATAAAGATTACACTTAATTATAATGTATGCCCTAACATTTAACATATCGTCGTTAAACAAATCTCCATGGTAGATTTAGTTAAGTAGCTATATTAATATATGAACTCGTATGACAAGCCTTGATAAATAAATTTGAACTAAAAATAACGCTAAGCTTAATAATAACAAAGGTGTAGACAAAATGATAATGGTGCCAGTGATTAAATCTTAACGTTAGATTTAGTAAATAATAATGTCGAGCATGAGTGAATGTAGCAAGCTAGGACCCGAACAAATGGATCCTAATTCAAAATATGTTATGTCTAGTAATAACTAAGTGTACATAAAATGTCGCACCGCAAAATGCTATAGAACCGGACTCTAAGATTCATCTGGTAAGCTAAAAATTATATACATCGCCAAATATATGACATACATCCTGAATGTTAGCACTCGACGAAATAATGCTCCGCTAATCTCGTACACCGATTCATCGGTCTAGCCTAACTCATAGAACTTCCTTGATAAATACAAAAATAATAAAAGAGGTTATTAATAAAAAGATCGAGTCATCATATTCTACCACTGACCCTGCCTAAAGTCACTCGAATCACCCGAAGCACCCATTAACTCATAATGAGGCTAAATTGAGTTTATTTGGATTTGTGTGGATCTTTGAATTATTTGCCTTTATTTGTATTTGGTCATTTAGCACGTAAATAGAGGTTGGAGCCCCAAAGAATCAAGGGAATCAAGCGTGATCAAGAGTGAAGTAAAGAAAAGACCAGAAGCTCAAGAGAAAGCAATATGTGAGCTCAAGACCGCGGCAAACCACGCAAGGCGAGTCAATACTTTGATCATATTGAACCTAAATTTTCTGCAAATTTACTTTTGTTTAAATTATCAAATTGCATGCTGTTATTTCATATGCAAATATATGTTTGTTTGAAGATTCTAGTTATATACCCATTATTCGACTTGCTAGTATTATACCGCCTTTGAAACATTTGAATATCTGAGCCTTGTCACCTTAGCAAAATTATAATGGTAATCTTTCGAAAATAAGTCTATAATTATACGACATGCTTAGTATTGCTTAGATAATCGGGGATACCAAAAGTGCCCCAAACATCACTTTATTCATGAGAAACTGGTTTGGGCAGTCACGGTGGTAATGACTGGTATATGTTGGAATGATTATTTTATGTTCTCAAAAACCCTAACTTGCTTAAATATCTGGGCGGATGGTTCGAGGGTGTGTGAGTGGTGAAGTGGAAGCACAAAGTGGTTAGTGGTAGAACCACTCATGTAACCCTAAGGACCGAATCTTGTGATGATCTCCCAGTGTACAACAGTACAACCACAAACTGGCAAAATATAGGCAGGGTTAACTAATTTGTGTGGCTCTAAGGTGGTTACGTGAAGGTATGACCACGAGCAAAGGGATGGATGATCTCA
The DNA here is from genome assembly GCA_036346245.1 of Bonia amplexicaulis. Classification (NCBI taxonomy): domain Eukaryota; kingdom Viridiplantae; phylum Streptophyta; class Magnoliopsida; order Poales; family Poaceae; genus Bonia; species Bonia amplexicaulis. Next base: position 7,900,927 of record CM070759.1, on the reverse strand, counting down.
TCCCCGCCTTTACCCGTGATGGCTCATGAGGGACCCTTCCCGAGGGATGTACGCATCCTACGGAAGATAGACCTTAGCGGGCGTAACCAAAGTAGGACTATGCATTGTAAAGGTCATGTGATAATCTACTCAACTGCATGGCTAAGGAATCATGTGGGGCAATGAGCAGATCTATCTCTTGTGGGTAAAGTGTACGAACTCCGCAGAGTCTTAAACTATTCGAATAGCCGTGTTCACGGTCAAGGGCGGACATATGAACTTAACTAGATATAGTTCTGTTTCAAAAACTTTGTGGGTGAAATTGGTGAAGTGGAGGGCAAAGAAAGGCCCTAATTTGTGTTACCCTGGGTGTCGTCCGAGTGATAAGTTAAGCGGTTATAACACTGAAAGATTAAGCATATGGTGCAGAGGTCATGTAACGGTGGATGGAATCTGGATCGTTATTATTATCGCATTCTTTCACACCTTATGTTTCAGTTTAAACTGTTAGATCTGAGGAAATTTATATGTATCATATTTCAAAAGCAATTTATGGCAAATAAAATAACCCAAGCCTTCTCTTGATAAACCATGCATATTATTTAATTGCATCATATGTATTGCCTCGCGGAGCACAGTTGTTTGTGCTCACACTCGCTCTCATAATAAATCCAGAATCAGGAATCAGATTACTACGCTTCGACAATACAACTGGACATGAGGACGACGATGATGAGGTGTCAAGAATTAGGCCGTGAACCTCCAATTGGCTGCCTGTGGACATATCCTGAGGGTCCCACCTGTGTGCTTCATTTTCGCTGCTGTATTTTATTGATGTCGGTCTAATCGGCCCATGTGTAAGTCTTCTACTATATGTAGGATCGGAAATGGCAACAGAGGGGGGGTGAATGGTGCCTTCTAAAATCGCCCTCACAGAATTCTCACAAAATGTCCACTCAACGATCTTCTCCGATAGCTATAGAAGCTACGAAGAAAACGAATGAAAGTTCTCTGGAAGCCGAAGAAAAGTTCTGCTGGAGACTAAAAGGACTGGATCAGATTGAATTACAGAAGCAAAGAAAATCAACCGATAACGGATCTTTGGCCGAAGAATCAACTACAGCAAAAACTGATACTGCAGACTGCAATGAAATGATAGAAACTGAAGCTACAAACTGCAGGAAGGAAATGACCAAAGTTGGGACTACAGAATGCAAGGAAATGATAAAACTGAACCAACAAACAACAGCAAATAAAAGACCAAAACTGAACATGCAGACTACAAGTAAATGGTAAAAACTAAAAAGGAAAGACAGGTCTGCAAGCACAAAAAAAAATCCAATTGAAGGAAAGCAAAATAGAAGCTAGCTTGCTGGCCGAACACTTCAAGTACCAGGCTGTAAACAGTGACCGGCTGCTGCAAAAGAAAAAGACCATGGCTGCAGGGAAGAACCACAAAAAAGAACTACCAAGTACTAGTCAATAGACTTGAGCTAAAGTTGTCTCTTGGATTGGCCGAAAGCACTAAAGGAAATCGGATCCACTGCAGGCGTGCCGAAAACAGAAAACTGAGATGCCCACAAAGGAAAAATCAAAAACTGAAAGGTAAGGCAGATCGAATAACAAAAAATAAAATAGTCGGGAGCCCTGAAAACCAACAGTGATAGCTTGAAAATTTACTGCGCAGAGGTGCAAACACAACCGTGAACTGATTGCAGAAATAGACACAAACCGAACTGAAATCACCAAACCAGAAGCTGCAGCCGATTTGATCGGAAGAAAAGAAGCACAACTAAACAAGCAGCCGAACACTAGAAACTGACAGAATCTGATACGAGAAACCAAGAGGCTGAATAGAGAATGAGACTATTGATCTTCAGATAGCTTGTGATTCTTGAACCTGTTGATTAAGAGACTATTGATCTTCAACAAGAAGCGGTCTCATATCAAAAACCACACAGCTAATCATCTCTTTGCCGAGACAACAAAAATGAGATGGTCGAGTGTGTGCTGTCCTCTTTTGGTCAATTGAACAGATGATAGAATACAGAAAACAAACACCAAATCAGGAGGAAACTAAAAGAAAATCGGATCACAAAGAGGAGTATAACAGAAAAACTTCATATTTCATTCCAATCAAAAACTACAAAGGAGTCCCCATGTGCATGGACATTAGAACAAGAAGGAATGATTACAACACTCTCAATCCATCCTCTCCCTCTCAATCCTCAAGAACACCAAGAGCCTCATATGCTACTTGGGAGGAACACACACAAAATGGAGAGCAAATGCACAAAAACCCTCAAGGGGGTATGCAGCCCCCAACACCTATTTATAGCCCTTGGCTAACGGGTCTCCAACCCGTTACGTCGGCTAAACCCTAACGGAGTCGTCTCCCGCTTGTGCAGCCTTGCGAATTTACCGATTCACCCCTCCTGCACCTTCCGGGAAGTTTCCGCGCTCCTTGTCGTGTTCGCCTCGCAACCACATCGAATCTCCGCCGTCTTCGACACATCCGACCGTTCCGACCTCGACACCGCCTATGTCTAGTCCGGTCACCCCGTGTCTCGCCACGACTCGGCCGACGTCCCCGCAACAAGACACGCACAAGAAACATATCAAATAGCACCGCTCGATACATGTAAACATAATAACATCAACAAACCTGTCGAATCATCATAATATGCATCCTAATTCCCATTTGATCAGGTTTGACCAAGTCCGACCGAGCCCGTTGCACCCCGCAACGACATGGTTCGAACCAACCAACTCAAACTCGACTTCCCTAAGCCAATGTGAATTACTCATCATACACATGGGATGACCACACATGGTCTCTCACTATATTTATTCTTCCGCATGATATGCATTTTGATGTTCATTTCTGTATCTGTGAGCACTATCTACTGATCTAGGGAATAGTGCGGTGGAATCACAGAGGATTTTGGATTGTAAAATCTGGGTCCAACAGGACAAATGGTCATGCCTATGTGGGAGTTGCGGCCAACGAACGTGCTAACCCAAACATAGAGGTCGATGGTCGTGCCAGTGTAGGCGTCGGGGTTGACTATCGTACCAGTGCGGGCGTCAAGGTTGATGGTCATGTCGGCGTGGGCATCGTGGTCATGGCCGGCGGTCGTGCCGGCCTGAGCGCTAGGGTTGACGGTCCTGTCAGCATTGGCGTCCGAGCTGGTCGCCCTCGTTGGCACTGACCGTTGGCCCTTGCGCGCTGGCCTTGGTAGTCTAAGCGTTGTTGCCACAACCGATATGTTAATTAAGTAGACGCCTTACCCTTATTCAGAATGGTGCTGTATCTCGTTCGTCATGATAAATTAAGGACAGTGTTTAGTAATATTGTCTAAGCGTTGTTGGTACCTTACCCTTTTTAGCATGTTGAATGTTGCCTGTAATTCATGAAAAACTGGTTGAAGTCTTGTGCCTTTGGTGTGATCTAATGACTCTAATCTATCAATTATATCTTTAAATCCAATGAAAAATGTTTGTGAGATTAGAAGGGATCTAACCAGCTATTGCTTCGCATCCATAAGTTTGATCATGAAATTTTGCAATGACATCCTTCCCAATACCTCTATGAATATTTTGAGGATTTTTCTAAAACTTGCATACTTAGTTTTTACGAAGCTCTCACTATGATTAATTTTAATTACGTACGCCCCCTCTGTTACACAATCTGAGGTACTTGCAAATAAATGCCGTAACAAAACATGCAAAGTGAACTGCAGAAAAATTAATGTGGAGTCACACTAAAAAGTAGTTTGTAACTGTTATATTGAAATACCGTGCCGAAGAACGACCTATTTCCGAAAAAAAAAAGGTTTTAAAGGAACCTAGATGATCCATTTTAGCACTTAGTCAATGCACCCTAGTAATCTTGGAATACGTTAGCAGGTCGGCGATCACAATGTATGGCCAGAATTGCGACAGCAAGTTCATTTGGATCGCCTGTGCCAGTCGCCACCACGCCCGAATTCCAGCCTCTCTAGCAGCATCACTTCACCTGTGGCTACCACCCAGATGAACCAAACGGCGTCGATCAACGCGATCGAGAGCCGTGATCGCGCAGGATGCGACGGCCGTCGTAGCGCTACCGGAGCCAGCACGACGTACAACCCCGAACGCGAACGCAGCACCGAGGCTCCTGGCCGAGCTGGCCATGAAGGGCATTTTGTAGCAACTTATATATCCTAATTCATCGTCCTGCATGTTCTTGACTGCTGATGCAAATTTCTGCAGGTTTCAAGCATATGTGACCACGGACTGGCTTGTAACAGCCTAAGTTTGCTTCAAAATAAAAGCTACATATTTTTTATAGATTTTAAAATTTTTTGATGTATTTTCTAATTTTTTTCTAAAGCCTTGCTTGAGTATAAGATTTTTAAAATAATTTCATTGGCCCAAGAATCAAATCTAAAAATTCCTAAAAGTTAATGTTGTGTTAAAAAAATTTCCTAAATATTTCTATTGGCAAATACCCTATATAATTCAAATTATAAATTCAAAACCAAATTGTGATCCCGAATAAAAGTTTAAACCAATTTATTTTCTCTCCCTCGCGTTCGGGCTGAAACCCAACTGCTGGCCTGGCCTCTTTCCTTTTCCTCACCGTCCTGCACTCTTCCTTCTCTCTCTTTTCTTTTCCCTTGCGCAGGCCAGGCGGCCGGCCCGTCGCTTGCTCTTCCTTCTCTCTCTTCACGAAGAATTCAATTTTTCACCACGTCCACGTCAGAGATAGCGGGGCAATCGTTACACCATTTGTGCACGTCTCTACTTATACAAGAAGAAATTTCGCTACCTTAAAACAATTAGAGCTACTGCCACCATTTACTAGGGTTTCCATTCAAAACTTATCGCATTTCTCCTTTCGACATTCTAGCACCAGACAGGTGTCACACTCTATACATTATGTTACAACTTAGTAGAATTCTATATTTTTAATAAACAATTGCTACGGCTGGTATGTGCCGTTTTCCTAATCAAAAGTTAGGAGAGCACCCTTTCTCCTGATGTTGTAGGACCATTGTGTTGAGTTCTTCAGACATGTTTCTCTCGACGCGTCCTAGTATAATGTACTTTGTTCGCCTATGTCAGTTTAGGGTATGGTTAGTTCACCAGGAGGATCGCCCTCCCAAATCCTTCTCTTTTCCTTTTCTCCAGGACTGTATATCGCGTATGGCCATAAAACTTTGAGGGTTTTCATATCTCAAGTATTACATTATGTAGGAACTTTTAAGATTTTATAGTATAGTACAAATATCCAAACAGGTGATACGTACGTGTGTAGGTACACCCACGCTTATATAGAAAAGCCACGCTCTTACAACGTATACCCGATTCCATGTGTAAATTAAACTATGGAAGCTTAATGCATGCCATTAACCCAGTGATGATCGGTCACTTGCACGTCGCAACGAGGATCCTCCTGGGAGGGAGGGACGGGCGCCGGCCGTGGAGCGTGGCGAGGTTGTCGAGGATGAGGATGTCGCCCCTGCGCCACCGGAACTGGATGCTCTCCTCCTCGATGATCTCCCCGCACCGACGAACGAAGCTCGCCGGGATCTCGGCCCCGTCGGCCGCTGTGGCGGAGCTCAGCTCCTGCCCGTGCATCCCGACCACCGTGTTGAACCACATCCTCCGGCCCTTGCGGCCCGGGAAGACGCGGGTTAGCGGGCGTGGCCCCAGCATCGTCTTCACGCCGCCGTCGGGGAGCCACTCCACGTCCATGCCCAGTGCCTTTGCCCTGCAACCATGTAGCTTCTTAATTTAGTACTCGTTACTTAGATGCATGTGAAGAGCAATATATGTGAAATTGTTCTGTAGTTTCTGTTGTATTGTTATGAACTAGGGATCACATTATTTTGATGAAAAGAAATTGAATTCGACTGGAAAGCTAGCAGTATCTGTCTTGCATGTTTGCGTATTGTGTGAAGAAATTGTAGATATCTAATGGCCGGCACACCTCTTTTAAAAAAAGTTTATAAGTATTAAAACAATGTAGTTAGCATTAGATGAAAGTAAATATGCATAACCTACGAAAAAATCAAATCAAAAATTTGCCCTGGTTAATATTTAAGCCTATATTTATATCTAATATCAGTTTGATTTATTTATTATAGGACAGTATAGATTTGTTATTATTTAATATTAACTATTTTTTTAAGATTCATAAATTTTTTAAAAGAGATTATTAAAAAAACCACGTGTCATTAGTTCAACGATTCACTTTCCATCAACTGCTTTCTTTGTTTGCAAGATATTGGATCCTTCCGTTTGCTCTTTGTTCACGTGGCATGTCATGTGTACCAACAAGTTGGGGCTTTCAAGTGGACTGTGCATGATTTATGTTTTTTTTTGGGTTAAAGTGCATGATTTGTGTTAGAAAACTAACCAACTAAAATAAATTTAGAAGCTTCGAGGCTAACAGACTGTAACGTCACATCTGGCATGTACCTGACAATAGATCTACATGTGAATCTTGTACTGGACTTAAGTGGCATAATTGTTAAATGTTCTTCAAGACAAATCACAGATCTGTTTTATCTTCCTCCATTTGCTTATTAGTGGTATATATGAGAGCTACTTCGTTACAACACTTTGTTTAGATGACATCATACATGTTTATGTAACTTATCATTTACATTTTCCCACTGTCCACTAATCATATCGTCTCATCTGAACATTTAAAAAAAAACTTGTAGTAACAAAACATTGCATGTACCTAGTCATCTCTTCTGCATTACTTCGTCTTATCTTTTAGAGAAAACTAAAATAATATTTTTACTGTCCTTTGATCTTTTGGACCGTCCAATCATTAAGATCCGATGGATAAGACTCCTCAGTACCTCATGATTTTTACTGATGCATGGGCATATGAGTCATTGCTTCTTTAACATTTCCCTAGTTTTTGATCTCGTGGTCATTCCTTGACTATTCTATCGAAAATTCCATCACCCACAGACTCTGCTACTGCCGATTGAGTCTTTAACCCCATTTCATTTAATCTCGAGATCCTTGTTGTGGACGTGATCTGTTTCTTCCTAGTTAGATTTTTTTTTCTAATATTGTGCATAATCTTAGCAAATTAATGCCAATGAACTCTGTGTAATCTTAACGAAACTCACTCTCAAAGCACAAACAATGTATGGAAATTGTTCTTTATATATTTCTACCCTGTTTTTTAAAGGTGTGTCTAGCCATTATCCGGATGTTTTCTTCGTAACAAACATCCAGATTTAGCACCGTTGGATTAAAACCCTCCCCCATCCAAAAAAAATCTCCCCCTCCTCTAAAAAATCTCCCCCCTCTAAAAAAAGAGGCCGTTGGATCTCTAATCTAATGGTCACAAATCTGGATAATAGTTAGAAAGAAAACATCCAGATGATATTTATCAATACCCTTTTTTAATTATATCTTTCATCGCACACAAACCATAATCAGTTTGGCTGGCAGCAGCTACGGTTGGCATCCACAATTTTGACCTCCTCAATTCTCCCATCTTAAACGTGCTTCATTATCTAAATTCGAAATTAATTGTATATTAGATTTGTTTAGTTCGATTCATGGACAATAGGAAGGTCATGAAGATTAAGAATGATTAAATTACTAATTTTATCCTTCAAAATTAATGGATATATTTAGTTGGTCCTCCGTAAGAGGCGGGAGGTATCAGGACCTGATGGTACCTCTCCGAGAACCGTAAAATTTCTCATACTAAAAATGGGTAGCAAGCCAAGAAGTTGACGGTGTTGACCTCTTCTCTGCTTCTGCCTTGTCTGAGGTGGCGAAGGCGTCCTCCCACCCTCTCCCCCTCATGGACTTGCTGTCGTTCTTGCTCAGCGCCGTGAACGTGTACCGGAGCCCCTTCGCGTCCAGCTCCTCCACCATCTCCGGGAACTCCTCCAGCACCCGCTCCGTCACCCGGAAGCTCGGCACGAACGGCGTCTCCCCGCCCTCCGGCGGCGGCACCTCACAGAAAAGTATCACCTTCTCCGGGAACTCCTTGATCTATATATATACAATAATCCAAACCAAAAGCACACATGAACACTTCACAAAATATATATGTAGCACATGCAACAACGAATTTGCAGATGATGTTTGTGTACAGTTGGGCTAGCTCACCAGCACCATCTCGTGGTGGTAGTAGATGAACTGCTCGAGGGGGCCCTCGTTGGCGGTCCAGACACGGCCGTGGACGTGGGTGCGCGGCGCGGGGCCGATGTACCGGATGTCCGGCCACCCCAGCGCATCCACGACGGCGTTGAACTCCACCGCGTCTCGGACGTCGAAGCCACGGAGCAGCACGGCGCTGTTGGCGACGACCTTGCCCTCCAGCCACTCCCTCTTGGCCTTCAGGACGGCCAGCAGCGCCTCGTAGCCCGTGCCACCGCTGGCTTCGTCTTCCCTTGAGGGGGTCAGGACCAGTGGCATCTGCTTGCCGTCTATGGTCTTCTGAGCCTCGCACTCGCCGACGCCGAAGAAATCGTTGTGTTGCGAGGTGGGTAATTCTTTGGTGATCATTGCGTTGTTGGTGACGACCTTGGCTTCCAGCCATCCCCTGTTAGCCTTCAGGGCGGCCATGAGAGCGTTGGAGTCGCCGCTGCCACCGCCGCCGCCGCCTTCGTCTTCTTTTAACTGCGCGCCGTCTATGATCTTTTGGTCCTTGCATTCGCCCACGCTGAAGAGACCATTCTTTGAGGTGTCTTCCATGGTGTTCTCTTGCTAATTTTTCTATGTGTTGTAGTTCTAGCCTCTAGTTAGGAAATGTTATGTAGGTAGCTAGATTGCTGTGTCGTTGCAACTTGAACTGAAAATATTGGTATATATAGACAAGGAGAGAGGCAGTAGAGAACTATTGAGGACTGTAGTTTCTGGAGTTTAGAATGTGACGTACTTTGAAGTGATCCCTGTCAAAGAAAGATTACTAGAGGGGAAGAACAAGGGTGGTTGTAGGAAACCACGCGATTTTCTTGGCTTATGTGGTGCAGTTGAAGCTTTGTAATGAACATTGTTACCTATATATCAAGAGGCCACGTCTTGATCTGCCGTCTGTTAAAGTGCAGTCCCCCTTTGATTTTATAAGACGCGATTTGACTTAGAGTGGTCTCCAAATTAAATTGTGACCGTTAATTTATTTTACAATGTATTGTTGAGGACTACAAAATCATGAGCATAAGGAAGTACCTTCAAACATGAATCGAACGGAATCGTTTCTGTGTCACAAAACCAATATACTATTGTTGGTAAAAAATTTACAAAGTTTGAACCTCAAAATATGTAGGTATCTTATAAAAATCAATGGAGGGAGTAGCTGACAAAGTTGGAAAGAAAATAATAGGAGTTGTTCGGAGAAAATTGGAGTACCTGTCATTACTTATGTATTTGAGTAGATCAGACCATCAATTAACTCCCCTTCTCTTTTCTCTAGTTGGTTGAAATTGAACTTATGCATTTTAAATAGATTTCAGAAAGGTTTTAATTAAACAATGTGCATACATGGTCTTTACTTCTTTCCAATTTGCTGTTCAGTTCATCCATTTTTTTGACAATTGTGAGGTAGTTGATTTTAATGCACGTGTTGTAAGTTGTAGCCTTTAAGAGAAGCATGAGTGGATTCTTTTCGGCTATGGCTTATGTTTTTTTGCTCTAGCGCGATCGTCTGTATAAGCGAGCCGAATACCGACAACCTGATAAGCCGCTTTGAAAAGGTTATCTCGATAAACCCCTTGTTGATCAATGATCTCACTAGCTGACTAGCCCCTTGGTTTCATGAATCTTTCTATCCAAAAGATCCATCCTAGGTACGATTCCAGAAAGGCGGCAAGAACACAGAGAGAGCGTGTACATTCCTTGAATAGTATTTGGCCCAATCTTAGTACTCTGACTTTGAATTGAGGCTGAACCATCTATTTAAAGGTGAAGCTTGAAAACGAGTGCAGATGTACCTTTAAGGCTTTAACAAAATTGATATGGTTTCGGAACAAAATTGAGAAACTTAACTCAGAATCACTCTGAAATTCCTCTGCTTTGCAAGCAATTTTAGATCTGCACTGTTTCTATTCTGGCTTGTTCTAGCGTTAAAGGACAATAATCAACTAGCTTGAAATATAAGATCATTAGATAGTCCAAAACAAAGGTTCCTATGAAAACCAGAGAATGTTTCCTCAAGATTCCTTTATGTCCTACTTAGGTAGAGGTTAGTAGTTTAGTTCTATCTGAGCAGACACAAATCAGATTGTGCATGCTACGTCAATACTTAATTAGGAGTATATTCAGATGCTGTCAGGATAATAGTACGTGTACCTTTCATATGCAATGCAAGAAGATCGATCCATAGGTCCATAACTACAAGATGTAAATAATGCATACGTAATTGATGAAAATATAACAAGAATCGGAGGAAGATCACTCAGGTCCATCCGGAGCAGGTGATGACCAAAGGTGGCTGGACGGCTTGACCACACCTCAGTGGGCTACTCACTGTTCTTTTTTTTTCTTAGTTACATCAGCATGCCTTTTTCTTCCAAAAATGACATAATTTTAACCGAAATGCTATATATCATACGAATGGAAACTTAGTTTTATCCTCTCTGAAGGTAACATCAGAGGCATGACCGATTCTTGTACAAGTACTAATACTTGTCGCACTAGTCTATGAAGTATATGCGCTTAACAGGTTGATGATGATGTAACCTTCACATGTTCTACTTCTTGATTAGTAGAAAAGACTTTTCTTCTGTGTCCATTGACGAATCACTCCTGGTTGCATCAAGATTACTATCGTTATTTTGTTTTCAGGCTTTCAGCATCAAGTTCTTCTATGCTATCCAAACAGAAAATATGGAATTGTAAGGCATCTCTGTTAAATCAAGGACTGATATCACAATATGCAGCTCAAGTTGGCCTTGTTTTGGTCTGTTCTTCTGTTTTGATATTCATCTTTCCTGAGTCGTATATAAGCAACTAGTTTTTTGATTCAGTGAAATTTAGTTCCCCCAAAACGTTAAGTTTCAGAGTTGCAGACTTGCAGTGACTCGGTGCTACAGCACTAACTTACCTCCTGGTTATTACTGCAAATTTAACACTGCAGTATATATTATTGCTATGAGAAGATGACGCACTAATAATAAATTATTTTGCAGTAGTTCTGCTGCATGCGTGTGTTGGAATGATATGCAGTCCTACGAAGTTCAGACAAAATACAGTGGGTTCTCACACTGTTATTTTAAACCTATGTTTCATTTCAAGTTTCCATCTGTTGACACTTGGCACGCTAGAATCTAGATACCGTGTCTTGATTCTTGATTACATGAAAATTTTGGATTGTTTCTGTTGTTATCATGCTTGACCTCAAAAGTCATAGTTTGTATCTCTCGTCACATGTCACCCATGACTCAAGATTTGGCAATTTGTCAGTAGGCTAGGTACTGTGCCTCAAAAATCCTTGTCTGTTTTTAATCTTTCGTCATTCTTTGTCTCAAACATTTGGTGGTTTACTAAATTTTAGTAGCTTGATCTATCAATAGTTAAGTGTTGATGCGTGCAGACTGCGCAAGGAGACCATCAAACTATGGTTAGTTTCATTATTTTGTGATGATTCAGAAACTTGAACTGTATAGCGAACAAGATGGATGTAGAGTAGAAGTGGATAGTTGAAATACTTGAATCAATTGTTCCGAAATACTTGAATGCAAATATGAATGAAATTTACTTTTAAACTAGCCAGCCATCTAGCTAGTACAGACTGATTTCAATCAAGGTGAAAATATGGGTAGTTCGATAACTAGGTACGTTAAATTAGGAGTAAATTGCGCCTTAGGTCCCTAAACTCGTGACATGGTTGCAACTTGCAACTAGGTCCATGAACTAGGAAACCGGATATTTATGTTTTACGAACTTGCGTGAGTAATTCAAATGAGTTCAAGGCAGTTTTGCTCAGCTAACATGGCATCCATTGCAGCAAAATTGGGCCCTTCCTGTAATACCAGAAAAAGAAAAGAGAGGGAAGAGGTGGCTGGCCTGGCGCAAGCTCGAGCAATGTAGGATTCCATTAGTTCAACTGATGGGACAAATAGCACCATGCAATTCCAATCCAGGGTACTTACAGTGAGAAATGGTAACACATAATCCGTTTTATCCAATATTTGTATCCTAAAAAACACAAATATAGTAAACAAATTTCATATTCAAAGATGTACTTCATATTCATATTCGACAATATTCATATCCGAATTCGACAATGTTCATATCAACATTCATATTCGTATTCGATCCATTCCCTATGCCAGCCGAGATTCGTATTCGAGCATGTTACATACATTTGTTCTACTGAGATTTGTTACAGAAGTTATACGAGGATATTCACATTTAACTGAATTAAGTACATATTCAATTGGAATTTGTATTCGTTACGGCATTCGGTTCGTATTCGAGAAAATTTAAATTTGTATTCATATCTATTTTAAAAATATGGATTCGTATTCGTATTTAAGACTATTCGATCGTATCCGATATGTATCCATCTTAGGATACCTCAAAAAGTGAACTGAAGTGGTAGAATAGTCAGGTTAGGAAAAAAAATAGACATAATCAAGGGGGCAATTAGCACAATATGATTCGATCAGTTCAATCAAGTGGACAGCCGCATCATATAATGGCATTACTTCAATCAAGGGGACAACCGCATCATACAATTCCATTATTTCAATCAAGGAGATAGTAAATATGATATATTGGTTTAAATTATTCAAATTTCCACAAAAAAAAAGGTATGGAAACTTCCATCCCTGTTCCACACAGGCATGAAGCATAAATGTATAATTGAGATGGTGTTTGGTTCGGGCCTTTTAGGGTGTAATCCGATTAGAGTCTTTTCTTTTCAGCTTCTAAAAGATATTTTTTGATTTTTTTATATTAACTGGCTTTCGAACAAAGTTTTTTTTTTAAAAACAAGATCTATAAGTTTATTATAGTACACACTGTAGTGACTTTATTTGTATCGGTCAAAACTACATGTAAGTTTCTGTTACTCCGTACTATCTTTCATAAACAGTCTAAAAGCTATAATTCATAGTTAAAAATATAAGTCGAAGTCAAAAACTTGAGGTAAAAATGGATTCCGATATATTATGTTTGGTTCGCATGGCCCGTAATCGAATACCCTGTAATCAGATTCCAGCCCAGATGAAGGCCCATTAGAACTACATATCCAGTGCAACGGGATCCCGTTACCGTACGCAAGTACGCAACCGACTTGACGCCTCCTCCCGTATGCGATCTCCTCCTCGGCTCCTCTCCTCGCCCCGCCCCGCGCCTGCCTCCGCACGCAGGCGATGGCGGCGGTGTCGTGGCCCTGGTTGTGCTCCCCGCAGCACTGCCCACAGAAGGTCCCTGATGCACCTCGTGGAGAAGTTCCCGGCGACGACCTGCAGCATCCACGAACGGAGCTCGTCATCGCCTCCGACCTGCACGGGGCCGTCTTCACCGTCGAAGCAGGGATAGTCACTCGATCTGTACTGGTGTACCGGTGATTCGTCGTCGTCGTCGTCGGCGGCGGCGCCGTTGGCTCCATGCCACGACAGTTCCATCCCCTACATCCACTGCTTGTGAGTCTCGATCTGATTGTTTTTTTACAACACTGATATGATTGTTTCAATGTATACTGTGTTAGGCCAAGTAAGAGTAGTGTTCTGATCTAAGTTTTGATCGGACTAATTTGTTCGGCATTGTTTGTGAATATGAATCATGTATTCCAGTTCCATTGTTGCAAACAAACACTGTAATGGTATCCAATACCATACCGAACGAAACAAAATAGGTAATGATTCATTTCCGCACCAAATCCCTATACAATCCCATTTCCATTATCCTTATGTTACCAACCTTGAACCGAACACCACCTAGATGGAATTCTAACAATGTGAATGAACAAAATAAAAAAAAAATAGCAACTATCTAGCACCAAGATGTCCTATGAGCGATAAATTTGAGGATTTGCCACTCAATAGATAGTGTCTTTAAGGATTTGCCATTCAAAAAGTTGCATTCGATGATTTGCCAGTTAAAAGGCCGCATTTGGAGATTTGCAATTCAATTCGGGGCGCTATCTATTAAATGTTATTTTCATCCTTTTTTTTATGCCCTGGTTTTTAGCCCTTCTTCCCTTGAAGTGACCGTTTTACCCCCTTGGGTCACCTAGGATAACACCTACCTAGACGGAAACACATCCTTGGTATAGATCGAACCAGTTGGTTCACATCCAAGCACCACCTTTTACATAAATTGAGTGCTAAATCATCAAATAAAACCTTCTAAGTGGTAAATTCCCAAATTTCTCTTAAGCATATCAAATCAGAATAGATTACCACAATTTACATGAATGAAATATTAATTGGAAGGGGGACCCGATTAACTGTCTGGAATTCAGATTTAAGATATCTAACTATTACTTCCTCCGTCCAAATTTATAAAGTGTATTTTTAAATGGTCTTGTACATAATTATATGACGTATTTCATGTTTTAGTGTAAAATTAGTGTGATATCTCCTTTGTACCTCTAATATATATACAACTTTATTTGCTATTTTCTACATCCATGCATTGAATATAATACTTAAAGATAATAATTAAATGTTATCTATCTATTTTTATTGTCTCCTTAGTCTATATGCGAAAAAGAAAATACCTTATAAACTTGAACGCAGGAAGTAGCGAACAATTTAGTATTGTCACTTTTACGCACAGAGGTACCATTTTTTTTTGTAACAAACTAAGCATCAAGCTAGGACACAATTATCACTTCTAATTAACCAACCCTAATTAGGGTTGCACATATTTGCATTAAACAAGCAATACATAATCATCATGCTATACGGAAACATCTGCTAAATTGTTAAAGTTTTGTCTGGGCAAGAGAACACATAACATAAATGGCAAATAAAAAGAGCCTCCCACATTAATTGCCATGATCAGCACAATGTCAGAAACGAGGAAACTTCAGATGATTCATGGACTCTATTTAACCCTAGGAACAATGGATGATGGATGCTGTGATGAATCTTAGTTTATCGGGGTAAACAATGCTAGGAGGAAGGCCGGATGGCGTCAGCTTGGTAGGATGAGAGGTTTGACTATAGACTGAGATGATAGAACTTGAGGAACATATTAGATTAATTCACCTTCATTTCTTAATTGATAATAAATACATGCTAGCCCTTTTATAGGGAAAGCTCGACTTGACTTGTAAGAAATAATCCAAAGATAAAAAATTATTTTCGGCACAAGTTCTTCACAACCTGACCCACGTTAGCTGTAACATAGTTCATTCAACATAAAACCACTAAGCATATCACCAAAACCCATTCCTCAACTCTAAATCCACAAATATGAATTCTGGTTGAAAGTCCCCATATGGACAAACCTCAGCTAGTCAGACTGCCAACCCTCAGGCGGTCAGACTACTGCACCAACCGGTCAGACCAGTGGCACAATGCCAATCTGACTGGCCTTCCCCTGACCGACCAGCAACACTGTCAATCAAATTTCTAAATCTCCCAAATTGTAATGATTCATCATAAACTAGGACATTGTCATATGGTCTTTCAATCTTCCCCTGGTGAATCCACTGGCAATTTCTTAAAAATGCAGTTTGGAGATGAATTTAGAAGAAGAGGTGAAAATTTGCAAAAGAGCTCCAAATGGTCAAAAGAAGAGCGCAAAGAGCTGAAAATGACCATTTGAGGCAGAGGTGAAATAAAGCTACTGAGAATAATAGTCATTTCACAAAAAACTTCAAATTCACCAAATGAGTCAAGAATCTCACTCTAAGTCCATATAAAAGAACAATTGTTAGATTTGACATTGGTCATGGTGAGGAGATCAAAAGCTTCAACTTAGTAAAATTTTGCATAAAACTCCAAGTCATGATCTAGATGTGCATTTTTACCATTTTTCTTCTTCTTTGACAATGGAGTCATCAAGATATACGGAAGAAGATAGAGCATGAATAAAATGAAGTGCCTGCATCTTATTCATTTTTAGCATTTAGGAGCCATGAAAATTACCCAAATTGACTTTACAACTATGACAGCGAGTCATATTATGTGAAGGAGTTATCTAGATTATGGCAAACTATATATAGCAAAGCTAAAGCCAAATGAGCAATAATATGAAATTAGTTGAATTTTTAACGTGTCAAGTCGCTCAAGATCATGATTTAGCTAAAGGTATTAAAAAATGAGCCAAGTCATGTCAATATTCTAAATGGAACCAAGAAGCTATAATTGAGTCAATTTAAAGTGCTACAAATTCAAGATTGAAACATTTTGTTCAAACATTAGATACAACTTGTAATTGAGCAAATTTAGCACATTTAGCACTTTATGAAATTCATTTTTGGTTTTAGCTGAGTTTCAACCATTTTTCATAAATTTCATTTTCTTAGCCATGTGTTAGATCTCAAGCTTCAAGCCTTATGTGACCACCTCAAGCAAATGGTAAGCAGTCTCGTGAGAAAGAATTGGTAAGATCCGTTTTTTTTTGCATAAAAGATATCATTTTGCACTTTTCAACTTAGTTCAAGAACAAAGAGCTAATGCTAACTCATGCTTCAATAAATAACTAGTATAGTTCAATCTAAAGCTCAATTTAGATTCAAGACTCAACTTAGTTTATTTGACATCACTTGAATCATAAGAAAGTTACTAGATCAAAACTAGTTATAAGATCTAACAAAACATGATTTAATTCAAGGTGTTTGCATTTAATAAAACTTTCACGGCAAAAGCTAATAAAGCTATCATGGCAAAAGCTAAGCTACACATAGAATGATATGATAAATCTAGCAAGCTAGCACAAGATATAGCAAGATGTAAAGCAAGAAATCATGCTACATAAGGATAATGTAAAAGCTCCACATATTTATGTTATAATGCACATTGCTTAATTTCAAATGCAATATGATGCAATAATGATCCCAACTCCCCCTCAAGTGACTCAATTTTACAAGCATTTTGGTTCAAGTTGAGTTATGTCAATATTAAGCTCAAGAAAATCACAAATGAACTCGCTCTAAACCAAAGCAATAAGCGAGAGAGAAGAAGCTTGGGAAAATGAAGAAATGACGGTTCTTAAAGCAAAGACAAGATGAAGAGATCACTATGGCTTACACTATCTCTCATCTACCCCATATGACTCTATGACTATTAGCTGGTCATCTAAACATAAGGAGCAAACATGTTCCCTATCTACCCAAGGAGGCCAAACTCTGCTAGACCTAAAAGAAGTGAGTGAACTCAACCTAGTGAGAAAGAGAAGTAACTAATAAGCAGCATCCTAAGATCACAAAATAAGACGAAGAAAGTATAGTGTGAAAGCACTTAGAAGCAAAATGCAGAAAGAAGCAAATGAACATATGATACAGAAATTACATGATGCTCGCTCGCAAATTATGCCATAAGGACAGACCACCCCAAGCTCTCCCCGCAAAGCCATAAACCTCGAGCTATCTAGGGGCTTGGTGAAGATATCAGCTAACTGATGGTCATTCTCCATAAACTGAAGCACTATATCTCCCTTCTCCACAAGGTCTCTAAGGAAATGATATCAGATATCTATGTGTTTGGTCCTAGAGTGCTACACTATGTTCTTGGTAATGTTAATGACAGAAGTGTTATTACAGAAAAAGTGAAACACTATCTGTGGCTAACCCAAAGTTCCATAAGGTCGAAACCATCCAAAGCACCTGACTACAACAACTAGTGGATGCAACATACTCGGCCTCTATGGTGTACTATGCAACACTGGACTGCTTCCTAGAAGACCAAGAAATAAGAGAAGTTTCAATGCATTGGTAAGTGCTAGAAGTGCTCTTCCTATCTATCCTACAGCCAACAAAGTCTGCATCGGAGTAGGCTCTAAGGTAATGATAGGAAGTAGAAGAGTACCAAATACCATAGTCTAGAGTAGCTCGGAGGTACCTGAAAATGTGTTTCACCGCCTGACGGTGAGAGACGCAAGGATAGGCCTGAAATTAAGCGCACAAACACATGGCAAAACGTATGTCTGGCCTCAAAGCAGTGAAGTACAGGAGGGAGCCAATCATGCTGCGGTACTCCTAATCTACAGGCTCGCCATCCTCGTCAGGATCAAGTGTGGTCGATGTCGCTATTAGAGTTGACACTGGTTTACCATCACTCATATCAAAGCATTTCAAGAGGTCTCGAGTGTACTTACATTGATGCAAGAAGGTACCCTCCCGAGTCTACTTGATCTCGAGCGCCACCACCTCCATCTGCTTCCCCGCGCCGTCGCGAAGCTCATGCGCCCCTCGGCCGAAGCTTCTCGCTGCCGGAGCACCGCCGCCGCTTGGACCCGAGAGCCGTCGCCGCCCCTTCTTGTCGCTGGCCACCTCCGCTCATCGCCGAGCCCTGCACCAAGGTGAAATGGGTTCCCCTTCTTCTCCTCTCCCTCTCCGCCCTTCGCCGCCGGCCACCGGAGCTCCGGCGGGCGTGCCGTCCCCGAAGCTCCTCTCCGGCTGGTGCTGCCATTGCGCCAGCGTGGACGCCACACGGTCGCCCGGTGGCAGCCACCTCGGCTCCCCTCGCCCCGTCGGCTACCACGCCACACCCGTGCCACCTCACCACCTCCCCGGGGCCGTGGACTCAGTCCACATGGACCGGGCCCACCTGTTAGTCCCTCGAGGCGGTCGACGCCATTGATTTGATAAATCCATTTTCGGTTGAAAATAATTCAATGAAAAGAAAATTCTTCTTCTGACGCAATAATTCGATTTTCCTTTAGAAAAATAATTCTAAAAATCCAGTTTATTCATTTTCTCTGATTTTAAACTTCCAGGAGACCGTTCTCCTTCGTCCTAACTCCGATTTAGCCCATTCAAATTTCTAAATTCATCAAAAAATTCCAATCTATACATTTCTGCCATCCTTTTAAATATTTTAAATTTATTTGGAATTTCCAAATTTAAATTTCAAATTTGAATACCTAGTTCATTTTCAAAACCTTAGTTCCATTCTAAATTTTCTGTGCACTTCCAAAATTCAAATTCAAACCTTGCAAATTTTTCATAAAATCCATTCTATTTTTCCGGGTCCAAATATTTCTCCAGTAATTTCTTTTCCAACCAATCTTCCAGATAATTGTCTCAGCGGGTGGTGTCTAGGTAGATTAGAGTAAGGTAAAAGCTTTGTGATATTTTATCTCGGTCTCATGCCTAAGGAAGCATGTTGGCTATTAAGATGACTTATCTCTTGTGGGTAAAACTGTACAACCTCTGCAGAGTGTTAAAACTATTCGAATAGCCGTGTCCATAGTCAAGGGCGGGCAAGGAATGCATTCACATGGTAGATCTTTTGTTTTTGGTTTTAAAGTAAATGTTTTGGGAATCCGAGAGTGGATGGAACTCTCAGGGTTGTCGTGGCGGATGAAGACAGTATGGGTGGATGTAACCCTTGGTTTTGAACCTTGGCGGTTGGAGCCAGTAACTAGTGTTGGTGGTTAAACCTTCACTAGAAAATTATTGATAGTTTCTGTTAAAACAATTACTTTATTAAATTAATTCCTTCAAAAATATCTAATGGTATTTGAAATAAAATATTACTTTGCGCAAAAGAACCACATAGCCCTCCTTTGTTAAGCCTTGCATCTACTGCATTTTCCCAAGACTTGCGGAGTACTTTATGTATTCACATGCTACACTTAAAACAAAAATCTCAGAGGAATACGAAGCTCAAGAAGGAGATTACGTCTACTTCGCGTGTGGATTCGACAAAGGCTTGTTGGAGTACTAGGTTGCGCTTTCCCAGTCAATTGCCTGTGGCGTATTGATAGGTCTCCGCTGGATTTTTCTTTTGCTTCCGCTGTGTTTTGTGTGATTGCGAGGTTTTGAAACCTCAGTTGTAATAAAGAGACCTTTTGGTTTGTACTCTCTATTATTGTAATAAAGCGTTGTTGGTTATGTAATCATCACTGTTTGACTGTGTACATTAGCTTGGATTTGAAAATCCGAGTCCCGACATCGACATAGCTAGATTAAGAAGAGGGATGAGGAGAGATGAAAACCAACTAAAACAAGAGAAAATCAATCAAAATAAGAAATTGACATGGAGATCATTAAAGATTGATGTATTGCTTGCTTGAGAAGGATAGTTTTACAACCACTCCACCTTGGAGGACAGAAAGCACACCAAGTGCTCCATTCTCAAACCCTAACCCTAAACAAGAGAGCACATGAGAGGGGTTAGATGGATAACCACATGTCTCCATCCCAACCCCATTTTATAGGTAGGCAACCAACCACCTATTACCCTTAGTGGATCCTATCTACTATTACAATGGGGAAACCTGTTAACCCCACAGACACGGGTTTTACTCACACAAGTTCACTTATACACGTTTTTCAAAGTGCATAAGTGTGCATCCGCTAAATCCTTAGCCTTGATCCATCTTGATCAAATCAACTCCACCCTGACCTAAACCGCTCTCCAATGCATCACCCATGCGCCACAGTTTTGATCCAAGATGGTTTGGTCAAACCACCAAAATACTCTCTGTTGACCCGGTCTTCATCTCCTATTGCAAGCAATCGCCATGCTTGTCACGTGTTGGTGCACCACTAGCTTGCCACGTGCCGCTAAGTCTTTCCTGACCCAGTTCCACCGAACAACGACTCACTTGACCCGTGTAAGCTACATGGTACCATCTAGCTGTTTGAACTTGCCTTCAATATTTCCTGCCTTTCTCGTGCCATGCTTGAGCTCATTGTCTCACCTGACATCCTCGATCATTCTGGGCCTTAGCTCCTCCCTGAGCCTAGCCCCTATCCTCGCTGTTGACCACGATTGACTCCAAGCGTCCCTACACATCCAAAGATAAAGAAATCATTTCTAGACATAATTTTTTCACAACCTAATCCACGTTAGCTATAACATAGCTCATGCAACACAAAACCACTGACCATACTCACCAAAACCCATTCCTCGACTCTAAATCCACAAATATGAATTATGGCCAAAAGTCCCCATCTGGACAAACCTTAGTCGGTTAGACCGTTGTACCAACTGGTCAGACTGGTGGCACAATGCCGGTCTGACCAGCCTTCCCCTGACCGACTAGCAACACTGCTAATCAAATTTTCAAATCTCTCAAATTGCTATGGTTCATCATAAACTAGGACATTCTCACATGGTCCTTCAGCTGAACCTTAGTTCATTAGGGTAAACACCGCTGGGAGGAAGGCCGGGCGGTGTCGGCTTGATAAGGTGAGAGATTTGACTATAGATTGGGATGATAGAACTTGGGAAAGAGATTAGATTAATTCATCCTCATTGGTTGATTGATAATAGATACATGCTAACTCTTCTATAGCCATAACTCGACTTGACTTCTAAGAAATAATCTCTATCTCTAGGGAAACCTATCTCTAATAAATAAAATATATCTATAAGGTAGTAAACCCATCTAATAAGGAAGCTAATAGTTCTTATCTCTATCCTAATTTATATAATAATGCCATATATGAACACTACAGTACCACGGTACTGTTCATTCATATGAAAAGTATGCGTGAACAGTGATTTCAACCCATGACAGATGCGGCAGAGTGCACATCCCAAACCTGCCAGTGTAAAACAAAATCCATGTTAAATCAAATTGTACATTGCTATTTGCTAAACAAAACTAGTTCAGAAATCACAGATGAAAAGATTGTTGTAAGAACATGTGAGACCATGTGGAGGTCACCCCATGAGTGTGTTGAGTATTTAACTGTGCTTGCACTTCGTTGTTAAAGTTTGAGTTTGATTTTGTGTTTTTTTGCTCCCAGTGTTGTTGTCAGGGTGGCACCGGTCACATTGGCCTACAAAGGAAGTCTAACCAGCCTATAGTGGTGGTCTAACTAGTGGTGGTATGACCAAGAGGAGGTCCGACCGACCGAGGAGTTGCGGTCTAACTAGCTGAGGAGGTGGTACGACTGGCCAGACGTGTGAGGTCCGACCCCACCTGTCAGCGAGAGGCTCCCTCTATTCTTTATTTATTTCTGGAATTAATCCAAATCTTAAACTTTGAAAGGTTCGTTCTCACTTATTTTAAATCCAATTCGATGAAACTTGTTTATAAATTCATTTAAAATCAAGATCTTTCTAGTGGGACTAGAATCATGAATTTTGGAGTTTATTTAAATTTTCATTTACATTTATTTCTATTTTGTTGGCATTTATTCGAGTTTACATGTAATTATTTAATTAGACTACGAAGCCCAAGAACCACAACAGAGTGAGCAGAACCAGGTCCTCAAGAGCAGATAGCCTGTGAACAAGATGAGTCAATACATTGATCATTTTGCACCAACATTTCAAATTCAAGTTATATTTATTTAAGTTATTAAATCTCATGCTTTAATTTTACTATGCAATTTATATTTCATATCCGGCTTGAATGGGACGAGTGAAGGGTGACGTTCCCGTTGTGCTAGTTGTTGTGGAACTTTTGTTCTTGCTGCAATGGTTGTTGGGGAACTTCTCGCACAACTACAGGTCCTTTGTTGGAAAGGATAAACCCAATGGTCGAGATGATGAAGGGGCGAGGTATTGTAATGTCCTTGTGGCGACCTTCTCGATCCGCATGTCGAAGGAAACATGTGGAATATAACGAGTTGATTGTCTCTTGTGGGTAAAGTGTACAACCTTTGCAGAGTGAAAACTGTTCAAACAGTCGTGCCCTCGGTCATGGGAACCTACTCGAGTAGTTCTATTTATAAAATGAACATTGAGGTTGGGATGAAAAATGTCAAGCAGTTAAAGCCTTGGCTTGTGTTGCCTTCGGCGGTTGGACCCAGTGATGATAATGGGTGGATAAAACGCTGAAAAACAAGCATATGATGTAGGTAGCCATGTAATGTTGGATGGAACTTGCATTATTATTATTATTATTATTATTATTATTATTATTATTATTATTATTATTGTAAGCTTTCACATATTTTAGAAAATATGTTTTAGTTAAAATCTGTTAAGTCTCAGGATTTTCTACTTATTATAATTTTCAACCAAGGAATTTAGCAATGAACTCGAGCCAATCCTTGATCAGCCCTGCATATATATTATTGCATTATGTGTGTTGGCTAGTGGAGCATGGTTATTTGTGCTTGCGCTCGCTCACTCAATTAAGTTAGAATCAATGGAGCAAGATAACTATGCTCCTTATGATGCTCATGGACCCGATGGAGAAGAAGATGGAGGAAACTAGGACGATCTTCAGTAGTATAGTCCTTGTCTAAGTTAAGCAGACCTTGATGGTGATTGTATGAACATATATTACCCAAGCTTGGATAGTATATGTTAAACACATTTTACCCCTAGCCGCTCGCCTGTGGCATGTTATGGTCTCACCTTTTGCTTATTGTTGTCACTTCCACGTTTGTTATGTAACTATTTGGCCTGATTGGCCCTTTATGTAAAATTCTCCCTGATGTGGACTATTTAAACTCTGTTATGTGATATTATTGAATGGTATGGTTCATACGATGTATGAAATGACTCAGTAATGTATTTGTGAGCACTATTTACTGATCCAGAGAATAGTGTGCTGAAATCACATAGAATTCTGGATTGCAAAAATCAATGTCCTACACTCTCTTTTCATTTTACCTAATTTCATTCCTAACCAATTCTTCGGGAGCCCATTCTTCCTCGTACGAACTATGTTTGAGCTTGTTTTTATCTCTAAATTCATCTAAAATCATGCCCTACATTTTAGTATTTTTAAATAATTTATTCAGTTTATTTGTGTTCTATTTTGCTATTTTATTTTATTCTCTGTCGTTCCACATAGATGTCGATGTGTTGGGAGCTTGCGGAGAAGATGCGGAAGAATAAGTTTAAGACTTGGACCTTTGGGAAGGCAAGTTGTGCTACCTTGACCATGTTGCACCCGGTTTTACAATACTATTTTGCATTTTAAATTAGTATGCATTGCTATATTGTTACAACAATTATTTACTTGGGATTAGTTATGAACCCTAGTTGTTGTTTGTCCACCTTGTTCATTTGTATGCATGATTCATTGTCACCCTAGGATGGTTTATGTTAGTTGGTAATTATTGTAGCACCAACGTGGGATGGTTTAGTCTTGTTTAGCTTTGTGGATAAATGATTTAGAGTGGAATGATAGGAAAGTATTGTATGAACATGTGTTGTGCAGCTTCGTGGATCCTTTGTGTAAATAGTGAATTGGGTAGTGTCACCCTAGTCAATTAAGAACTTAACTTTGTTTGCCATTAAACTAAGACCCCTCATACAACCACATGCTATATGAGAAGAGCCTAGCTCAGTAAGTTAATGAGTTCTAGTAATGACTCCTCAAGTTGTAGATTAGGCTTTGTGCTAGGGTTGGATGGTGTAATCGCATGTGTTGGGTTACATCATACGGACAATTTCCATTTGCAAACCAAAAATTAAGCTTCGGGACTGCTCATGTGTGTCGGGGTGAGGTTACATGGTTCAAGCTTGACGGGAGGGGTCACTACTAAGGCAAAGTTTATAAAAAGCTTTGTTATTATCATCTTAGTCGCACGCCTAAGGAAGCATGTCCCTGGCTGATGTTGTGTTTATCATATAGTGTGGGGAAAGCTATACAATCTTTGTAGAGTGTTAAATCTATTCGAATAGCCGTGTCCATGGTCATGGATGTGCTTGGGGATTTTACACAAGGGGTAGATTTTCATAAAATAAAATTGGCAAGGAAAAGTTTTGTGAATCATGATGGATGGGCTATGTGAAATACCATTTTACTTTTGTTATTTACTACTACCATTTCGAACTATGTTTTCAATCTATTTCTTGTATTTAAATGTCAAGTTCGCTTTATGCAAAATAAGCCAGGTTAACCATTCATTTATAATAAGTCTTTCATACACACGCGCTTGCGCTAGTCCTGCACCTGAGCATAGAAAAAGTTATTCTACTCTCCAGCCATAACTGGATCCACGTGATCACATATTACCGGTAGAGTTTGACCGTAAAAAGATAATATCATGTGTAGTAC
The DNA here is from genome assembly GCA_036346245.1 of Bonia amplexicaulis. NCBI lineage: Eukaryota > Viridiplantae > Streptophyta > Magnoliopsida > Poales > Poaceae > Bonia > Bonia amplexicaulis. The sequence goes on along the minus strand of CM070759.1, from coordinate 7,875,874 downwards.
TACACTTTGTGTGAGAGCTTTTTATTTTATTGTAAGCTTAGAATTGCAATATCTCTTTAATCAAATGTCCGATCTGCGATCCATTTGCACTATTGTGTTTGAAATTACGAGCTTATAAGAACTTTGTTTTTTATTGGCCAAAATACGTCGTTTTACGGCACCACCATGGGAGATTTACTGCACTTTTCCAGTAAATCTCCTGTGGTGGTGCAATAAAAATGGCATATTTCGTGCAGTAAAAAAAATGAAAGTCTAACTTTCGTAGTATCAAAACATGTTTAGCATGGATCTCATTTTGTTAAACTCATCATTTCACTCATAACGATGCAAATGGATAGCAAATCGGACATTCGGTTAAAAAGATATTGCAATTCTAAGTTTACAGTCAAAAGAAAAACTTCCACATAAAGTGCAATAACCACCAGGATGGTAGTTCAATAGTTTTGATGGGCTTGGTCAAGACGAGAAAATTGGCTGGAGCGTAAAATAACTTATTCACTCAGGCACATAATAGTATATGTATATATGTGTGTGTGCGCGCGTGCGTGTGTACATAACTAGTTGAGTACTCCATCTACTCTCCCTTGCTACAATTACAACTCAGTTGCTGGAGGAGAGGAATCATCGCCTCTATTGGAGGAGGAGTTTTATGAAGATGGTTCAATGTTAGATCTTGAACCTGAGTCGATTGTCTGTGGCATGAGATGGATCACCGTTGGAGTTCTTTTGTTCCGCTGCAGTTTATTTCTTTAGAGCCTAAGCCCTGTGTGGCTAAATAATTGCATACTCGACTATAAACTCAAAACCTTTATTTCTTATCAATAGAGTTATTTAGTTATTTGTCGCTGTGTATAGATAATATTGCATCGATGTTATACTTGTATGCACTAGCGTGATGTTAGACTAGTGCAGTATATACAGAAGGTCCACATTTACATATTTAGGTCTCCACATATGGCCTCATGGATGCTCATGTGGTGGCTCTTCCATGGCTAAGGGGGAGGGGGCACCCCTATTTGTAGGATTATATGAGCGTTCTATTGGTGCCAAGTGGCAACTATCCAAAGACCTACATAGAAATATCCAAGTATCTACACTCTTCTTCCCTAATATCTAGCTTCTAGATATTTCTCTACTTCACCATTGTGAAAGAGATAGAAAACTGAAGAAGAAGAAGATTTGGATCCCACACTGAGAAATTCCTCGGGTCTATGTGATATATGCACCAAAAGGTTACAGCCAGCTCTTGCCAAATAAGGTACAGTAGGAAAGCAGAAAAACAGAGAATGGCAAGCAGAGATTACAGAGAGCGAATATAGGGATTTGGTTCTGCAGGAAACAGACCATCTCCTGACGAGAACAGAAAGGGAGAAAGAGGAATAGTAAGATATAAATTATGATATGCATATGCTATATGTATCTATCCTTTCCTTTAACATCCTCCCTCAATCACAACCTCATTCAGGTTGAGATTGCATCGAGCTTTAGCTAGCAGCTGCACTGACAGCAGTTTGGTGAGCACATCTGCCACCTGATCCTATAATGAAATGAATCTTATTTCCAATGCCTTGGAAGCTACTCGTTCTCGATCAAAATGGAAATCTACCTCAATATGCTTAGTCCTGGCATGAAAAATTGGATTGGCAGAGAGGTAGGTAGCACCCAAATTATCGCACCATAGACATGGTGCTCTCTTCTGAAACATGATAAGCTCTCCAAGCAATGATGGATCCACACTATCTTAGTTGTGGCATTGGCTAATGCTTTGTACTCAGACTCCGTACTTGAGCGAGAGACAGTAGCTTGTTTTCTAGAACTTCGTGATATGAGGTTTGAACCAAAAAACACAGCAAATCCGCCTGTCGATCGTCGATCATCAGAGCATCCTGCCCAGTTAGTTTCGGAGAAAGCACTGACTAAAGTAGAGGCTAATGTGAATTGAAAGACCAAAAGAGGACGTGTGCTTCAAGTACCTCAAAATACGTTTCACAGCTATCAAGTGCAGGTCCGTGGGAGTACTCATGAACTGACATACCTTGTTTACAACAAAGGAAATATCAAGACGTGTCAAAGTCCAATATTGGAGTGCTCCTACTAAACTTCTGTACTTGGCTGCTGTCATCGGATCTAGAACCTGCCCTTCGATTTTAGACAGCTTCTTTGAGACAAACATAGGAGTAGTCACAAGTTTGCAACCCTGCATGTTTGCCTTTTGCAACAAATCATTGATATATTTTCTCTGAGTCAAAGTGATGCCATCAGACTACTTGGTTACCTCAATGCCCAAGAAGTAATGCACCTCTCCAAGATCTTTAACAACAAAACTTTCTTGAAGATGAACTCGCAACTATGATATCATCCACATAAACTAGGATGTATACCATATTTTCATTCTGATTATCTATGAACAGAGAAGTATTTGCCTTGGACGGCACAAAACCCATCTCTTGCAATTTAGAACTTGAACTTGAATATCAGGTCTGAGGTGCTTGTTTTAGCCCATACAAAGCTTTGTTTAATTTGCACACATGTTTAGGATACCTTGCATCTTCATATCCTGGAGGTTGCCTCATGAAAATTGACTTCCTCTTCTAACATGCCATGTAAGAAAGCGTTTTGAACATCAAGTTGACGAAGATGCCAACCATGAGAAACTGCTAATGAGAGAACAAGTCTTATTGTTGCCAGTTTAACTACAGGACTGAAGGTGTCCTCATAGTCTATCCCATAGCATTGCTTGAACCCTTTAGCAACTAGTCGTGCTTTGTAGCGTTTCACTGACCCATCTGCCTTATGCTTTAGCTTGAACACCCATCTGCTGCCAACGATGTTACTTTGTTGATGAGAAGGTTCTAAACACCAAGTTTTATTTTTGAGCAAGGCATTATACCCATCATCCATTGCTTCCCTCCACCTTCGATCCTTCAATGCTTCAACATGATTCTCTGGTTCAGCAATGACATTCATAGCACGACGTCCATCCATAGGATATGTGACAGTACCATCTGTGCGTACCTTTGGTTGTCTCACTTTGTTCTGCAGCCGAGTGTGCATAGGATGACCATCATGCCCAGCAACTTGACTGACCACTTCAGCATCTGCAGCTTCATCACCACCAATAACATTGAGATCGATTCGTGCTGCTATCGGACCTGGATTTTTCAACCCAGAATCCTTTGTGATTTCACTACACTATTCCCTGGATCAGTAGATAATGCTCACAGATACAGTACTGATCATTAAATACATATCATGGGAAAGCGTAAATATAATAGTAGACTTACTCATGGGCAGAGCAGGCCGAAATCAATAAAATGCTGCAGCAGAAATGAAGCACACATGTGGGACCCTCAGGACGTGCCCATAGGCAGCCAACTGGGGTTCACGACCTAGTTCCTGACTTCTTCATCTTCTTCGCCATCATGGCCAGGTGTATTGCTGAAGCGTAGCGATCTGACTCCTGATTTTGGATTAATTGAGTGAGCGAGGATGAGCACAAACCACCGTGCTCCGCGAGCCAATACACAAGATGCAAATATATAACATGCATGGCTTATCAAGGAAAGGCTCGGGTTAGTTTATTTACCATAAAGTGTCTTTTAAAATATGATACATAGAAATCTCCTAAGACCTAGCAGTTTGAACTAAAACATAATGTGTGAAAGAATGCAATAATAATAGCGATCCAAATTCCATCCACCGTTACATGGCTTCTACACCATATGATAACCTTTCACGTTATAACTGCTTACATTATCACTGAGGCGACACCTAGGGCAACACAAATCAGAGCTTTTCACTGCTCTCCACTTTTCTAATTTCCTCCACAAAGCTTTTGAAACAGAACTACATCTGGTTAACTTCCCATGTTCACTCTTGACCGTGGGCACGGCTATTCGAATAGTTTTCACTCTGCAGAGTTTGTACACTTTCACCACAGGAGACAATCCGCTTATTGCTCTACACGATTCCTTAGTCATGTGGTTAAGTAGACCATCATAGTAACTTTTCAAAATATCTGGCCCCTTTTGTTATCTCACCCTATGGGCTGCTCCCACTTGCAGTGGGTCCCATACGTTACGCGAGATGTAACCACAGATACTAGCGCATTCGGACTCCACTCTCCACAACGCTAGCACAGCTGGATACTTCACTCTCCTCTCGGTGTCTCTTTAGGCCTCCACCTTGCCCTTGCATTATCCCACTCCTTTCCACTACCGGTGAGATGAGTCTGGGGGTTTCGATAGATTTACTTAGCCAAGTTGCAATTTGTAGACTTGTGATTGCACTGTTTTACATAGGAGGTCATGACAAGATTTAGTCATTAGTGGCATCTGGGCGGTTCTATCACAATCCACACACCGTGCTTCCACTGAACCACATAGCAACACCCATACTATCCACCCAGATAATTAAGCAAGTTGGGGTTTTTGGGAGCATAAAATAATCATGTCAAAATATGCCAATCATTTTCACCATGACTTCCCAAATCAGTTTCCCATGATTAAAAGTGTGCTTGGGGCATTTTGGTGCCCCCAAGTATCTAAGTAATACTAAGCATGGCGTATAATTAAGGACTTATTTTTGAAAGTTTTACCATTATAATTTTGCTAGGGTGACAAAGCTCAAATATTCAAATGTTCCACAGGAGGTGTAATACTAACAAGTCAAATAATGGGCATATAACTAGAATCTTAAAACAAACATATATTTTCATATGAAATAACAACATGCAATTTGACAATTTAAACAAAAGTAATTTGCAGGAAATGTAGGTTCAACATGCTCAAAGTATTGACTCGCCTTGCGTGGTTTACCGTAGTCTTGAGCTCACTCAAAGCTTTCTCATTCGATGGGCTTGAGCTTCTGGTCTTTATCTTCACCTCGATATTGATCTCGCTTGATCTATAGAATCTTTAGGACTCCAATTTCTAATTACACGTTAAACAACTGAATCCAAATAAGAGCAAATAACTCAAAAAGATCCAAATAAATCCAATTGAACTTGATTAATTTTTATTAGGATTAATGGATGATATGAGGCTGGGTTGATTGGGCACGGGGTTTTGACAGAATCAAATGGGGTTGGAGCAAAAGAAATTCGCTGAGATGGATGCCAAGGTAGGTTTTATGGTGAAGGAATATTCATGGGAATATCCTGCTTTGGGTTCAAGGATGGATAGGCATGGCCGACAGTAGAATACCATAGCTTGATCTTTTAATTTAATAACTTCTTTTATATTTATTAAGGTAGTACCATGAGTCAGGTTAGAACTATAAACATATGTATGAATCTGGCTAGGGTATTAATTTATTGGTCGAGTGTTGCCATTCATGAATTAGGGCAGGGGTTCCATAGGTGATGTATACGACTTTTAGCTTATCGAATTAATTCATATTGCTAGTAATTTGAGATGTATTATTTTATGTGGTCTTAGTATCACCTTGTTCATTAAAATGCAATTTAGCAGGATTATTTTAATGACTAATGATCCAAAGGGTTTTAATAGATATGCCAACATGATTTTTAGTTAAAGATGCCTTCTGACTTAAACCTCATCGTTATCCTATGTATCCTTAGTTATTATTCAGTGCGATTTAATTCTAGAAATAAGTCCATTTATGTGGGGTCTGGCTTGTTGTATAAAATTATATGATTTAACTAAATCAACTGCTAAGATTTGTTTATCAACAGCATGCTAATATTGTCTTTAATTAATATTTGAGTCTGAGGGAAATATTAACGACTGATGAGTTATATATTTTTTGATGTATTTAATTATTCACCATGAAATCTTTAATTCATATTTTTAATACTCATGGTAAAAGGTTAGGGTCCCGAATTAAATCATTCCCTAATTATTTCTAGTCAATAAAACATGCTAGTATTGCTTGTGAACAATTGGTCATGCTTAATGTTATTATTATGATTATCATACATAAATCCTTTCTTACAAGTACCTAGTCCAGATTTGGTCTTTAAATGTTTTTGGATTTTCATAAACTCGGGCTCTAAAGGTACATTTAATATTGCATCTTGTTTTATTTGTTACTAAATTATTTTCCATTATAATTAGTTTTAGGTTTCTCTTACCTTATTTTGTACTCTACACTAATCATACATATTCTATTCTTGCATAATAGTTAACTTGTTATCACCTGTAGTTGACCAAGATTTAAACCTACACTAATCTCATTTTACATAAATCATTATATGATATTGCAATTACATGCATCAAACAACCTTGCTATTAGTTGGGCCCACTGTCATTGAGAGAGAAGAGAGGCAGAGAGGCCTTCGGCTCGAAACGAAACAGAGGAGGGGGGAGGAAGCGAAACAGGGGAGGCGGCCGGCGTGGCCAAGCAGCGGGGGCTCCAGCGAGGGGAGGCCAGAGGGGCAGGGCAGGCCAGCAAAACAGGATCCCGGGGAGGTGAGGAAGCCAGTGGAGGCCGCGTCTTTGGCTGGGAAGGCACCGTGGGTGGCCAGCATTGGCATGCGGCGGCCGAAGCAGGGGCGGAATGAGGCGGCGCTACTGTGGTGGGAGAGGGAGGAAATGAAGAGGAGCGTGAGCAAGAGTGAGTCATGGGGAAGCTCACCGGGTGATTTGCCAAGCCGAAGAAGGTCCATGGCGAGCCGACGGCGGAGGCCATGGGCAGCGCAGGCATGCTCACGGTGCTAGTGAGCTGAGGTGGAGGGAAGCTTCAACCAGGAGTGGGGGAAGCTCCGGTATGCCGAGGAGATGCTCCCACTGCGAGGAATCGAACCGGGGGTCGCTGAGGAGGGAGTAGTGTCGATGGTGGTGGCAGTGGCCGGATTTGGGGAAAACTGCCGGTGTGGTGGGCTCCGGTGGTGTGACACAAATGTTTGGGGAACACAGAAATGGAAAAAGAGAAGATGAAGGGCTCAAGTCAAATTTTGAAAATTAGATTTTTAATTTACATTGGGATTTATTGACTTTGAGTTTTGCAATGATATTAGAAGTCAGAAATTGAATTTTTAGTTTAATTATTTGGATGCGAGTTTTTAATATTCTTTTAGCTATTACTTTTCTTTACCTAATTGAACTTCAAACTTTTATTTTTATTATCTAATACTTGAATTTTAATTTGTGTGTGGATCCTCGGATTTTCCATTTCTTTTATTAATACCATTATTGTTTTTACTGGGATATTATTTCTCATTATATTTATTTGCATGTCACAAAACTCAAAAGATTTCAAATAAATATTCAAGAAATTTGAATGCCAGCAAATTGCAAGAAAAAGTTTTAAAAATTCTGTATTTCTGAATATCCGAATTTTGGGATGTTATAGCTGCTAAACAGAGTGACCATCCTGGTTCTACACAGAAAGTTCCTGCACAGATTGCTTAGTGTACGAAGTGTTAAGTGGTATAGAATGCTCATTAAACAATTGGTCACCTCCTGATTCCATATTCGGAGAAGGCAGTAAGGATTTCAAAGAGGGAAGCAAAGTTGGAATGGAAATGTTTTCAACTGAAAGAGACGCCAAAGTCTGTGAAAAGGGGAACACATACTCATTAAAGACTACATCCCGTGAGATGTAAATGTGTCCAGTTGGAACAAATAAACATTTGTATCCTTTGTGCATGGGGCTATATCCAAGGAAGACACATTTTTTAGATTGAAACTCGAGTTTATGTCGGTTATAAGGACATAGATTGGGCAAACAAGCACACCCAAAGGTTTTCAAAAACTTATAGTCAGGTTTTGATCCTAAGAGCCGTTCCAAAGGAGTGAAGGAATGACTTTACTTGGGAGGCGATAGATAATAAAACAAGTGGTTTGAAAAGCTTCATCCCAAAATCGTATTGGTATTGCAGCTTGAGCAGAAGATGTAGGATCTATTCTTTGCGGGTGTTCTTCATTTGGTGCGGGTTCTTGAGGTAAAGCCGATAGGGAGAGGGAGAGATGTACTAACCGTCGGACGTAGAGGAAGAGGGGTTGGACATCGCGGTGATCTGCGCTAAGGGCAGCGACGGTCGGGAAGGAGATGCGGTCGCGACGGCGTAGCTCCGGTGATGACGTCGGCGGTGGACCTTCCCGTCGCCAACTGCACGTCCCTCTAGATCGGTCTAGGGTTTGTTGGGTGGGGTTTGCGGCTCAGGTGAACCTCGTAGCACAAGCCGCCGGCCCCCACCCCTCTATTTATAGCGCAGTGTGACAGGGGCCCATCGGCCAGGTTGGTGTGCGCCCCGATCGTATGCGGATCAAGGCCCGATTAGCCGTTGGGCTAATCGGCTGAGATCAATCTAACATTCTCCCCCTTGATCTCACTCTATGCTTTATCTTTAATTACTTTTTACTCATTCCATCACAAATTAGTGCATAGAACATGTCTCGTCGTCACGGTCAATTGCCAATAGATTCAACAGCTACAATACACCTCTTTGTTCTGAAATAGTTACTTTAATACTTTAGGCCCTTTATAGTCCAGGAATCATAGGCTTTCCCTTAAACCCATGCCGGCTACATGTTCTCTGAACACGTTGGGTGGTAAGCCTTTTGTAAGCGGATCCGCTAACATCTTTGTGGTACTTATATGATCAAGACTTATGATCGATCCGGACTTTATCTTTCACAACATAGTACTTTATGTCAATGTGTTTGGCAGCACCACTTGACTTATTGTTGTGGGCATACGTTCTCGCGGGTTCATTATCGCAGACAACTTAAGTGGTCTATTGATGTCGTCAACCACTTTTAAACCGGTATGAACTTCTTAAGCCGTTCACCGCCTGTAGCCTCATAACATGCTACAAACTCGGCATACATTGTGGACGATGTAGTGACGGTTTGCTTTGAGCTTTTCCACGATATAGCTCCTCTTGCGAGAGTGAATACATATCCGGATGTAGACTTTCTATCATCTCCCGCAAAATCAGAATCTGTATACCCCACTATATGGAGTGAATCTGATCTTCTGTATGTCATCATGAGGCCTTTTGTGCCTTGCAAATAACGCAAGACTTTCTTTATCAATTTCCAATGTTCTATTCTAGGATTGCTCTGGAATCTGCCAAGTAACCCGGTAACAAACGCTAAGTCAGGGCGCGTACATACTTGAGCATACTGCAAGCTTCCGACAGCTGAAGCATATGGAACCGCTTTCATTTGATCGATCTCATACTGGTTCCTAGAGCATTGAAAATCCCCATATCTGTCGCCCTTGACTATAGGTGCAGGTGAAGGACTACATTTATGCATACCAAATTTCTTTAATACTCTCTCTATGTATGTCTTTTGTGACAGTCCCAATACCCCCTTGTTTCTATCCCGGTGAATTTCGATCCCTAGAACGAACGAAGCTTCACCAAGATCTTTCATATCAAAGTTTGAGGACAAAATTTCTTTGTCTCCAAGAGTGCATCGACATCACTACTAGCCGAGGGATGTCATCCACATCTGAGATTAGGAAGATAAACTTCTCATCTTTAAACTTTGCATAAACACAGTTGTCCTCTACATTCTCTTTAAACCCAAATTTTCTTATTGTACTGTCAAACTTCAAGTACCACTGTCTTGAAGCTTGCTTTAACCCATAAATCGATTTCTTTAGGCGGCATCCCATTCTTTCATTTCCTTCCACAACAAAACCTTTCGGTTGTGCCATGTAAACATTTTCCTCCAAATCCCCATTAAGAAATACCGTCTTTACATCCATTTGATGTAACTCGAAATCATAATGTGCAACTAATGCCATTATGATTCTGAAGGAATCTTTACATGAGACTGGAGAAAAGGTCTCATTGTAATCAATCCCTTCTCTTTGCGTAAAGCCTTTTGCCACAAGTCGCGCTTTGTATCTTTCTACATTCCCTTGGGAGTCAAGCTTTGTCTTGTAGACCCATTTACAGCCTACTGTTTTGGCTCCTTTAGGAATAATTTCCAAGTCCCAGACTTTATTAGCCTTCATGGACCTCATTTCCTCTTCCATGGCCTCAAGCCATTTTGAAGAATTTTCGCTTCTCATGGCTTCTTCAAATGAGGTGGGATCATCCTCCATTTGAAATTCCTCTGTGATAAATCGATAATCATCGAAATAGCCGATCTTCTTACTCTTTGAGACCTCCTGGGGCCTCCACATCCGGTACATCTTCTGCTTGAGGTCTGTGTTGCTCCCCTCATCTGTGGCAATTGGTTCTATATGATCCTGAAGAATAGGTTCTTCATTCTCATTCATTGTTGCCACAGGAGGAACAATAACAGGTGCTGGCACCACAGTGTCTTGTACCGTCGGTGTAGCGACAGCAGGTAGTGCGAAGAATGGCTCTTGAATCATCGGAGTGGGCGCATACACCCGCTTCTCTTCAAGGTCAATCTTTCGAGCTACCATGCTCCCCCTCATCATTTCATCCTCTAAGAAGACAGCGTGTCTCGTCTCTACAAACTTTGTATATCCGTCGACAAGAGAAACGAAAGCCTTTGACTTTTCGGGTAGCCAATGAAATGGCAACTTCGCTTTGGAATCAAGCTTTCCAAGATTTGGGTTAAATACTTTAGCCTCAGCAGACTCCCCACACACGTAAGTGGTTTAGTGAGGGACTCTTCACGTCCACAACTCGCACGGTGTTTTGGGCACCGACTTACTAGGCACTCTGTTGAGAATATGAATGGCGGTTTTCAACGCCCATCCATAAACTCAATGGCGGTGTGGAGTAGCTCATCATGCTCGCACCATATCCATCAGGGTACGGTTGCGTCTTTCAGCTACTCCATTTTGCTGAGGTTCGCCCGGTGTAGAATACTGGGCTACTATGCCATTTTCCGTAAAACCTTGCAAAGGTCCGTGAACTTGTCCATATGGGGTATGTCGATCGTAGTACTCCCCACCACGATCAGATCGGACTATCTTAATCTTTAAATCGTGTTGGTTTTCAACTTCAGCCTTAAATATCTTGAATTTATCCAAGGCTTCATTTCTTTCTTTGATTGGATAAATATATCCATAACGGGAGTAATCATCCGTGAATGTTATGAACGAGTCATATCCATCCACACTTTTCACAGAAAAGGACCACAAATATCTGTGTGAATAATTTGTAGAACTCCTGTGCTTCTTTTGGCGTCTTTCTTAATTTTCTTTACATATTTTCCTTTAATGCATTCTCTCGCATTGTTCTAAGTCCGAGAACTCTAATAGAGGAAGAATATCATTCTTAACTAGTCTTTCTATTCTCCCCTCGAAATATGGCCTAAACGACAAGGTGTCATAATTTCGACGATTCATTATGAGTTCTCTTTCGTTTTCTGTTCGTATTCTTAGACGAGGATATACGCTCATTCACATCACATACGGAATTCACATTTTCACGAAGTGACAATAAATAAAGCTCATCTTGTTTAATGGCAAGACCAACAAATGCTTTATTAAACATTATTTCACACTTGCCATTTCCAAAATTACAATCATAACCATCATTGTCCAAACATGAAACACTAATCAAATTCCTCGTAAGAGGAACATAAAGAACATCTCTAAGTAAAGAGTGAAGCCATCACTAGTTCTAATGAAAGATAGCCAACGGCTTCAACTTCGACTTGGACTCCATTTGCGACTTTAACGCATCTTTCTTTTCTTTGCGTATTCCTCGTCGAACGGAATCCCTGCAAATTATTAGCAACATGAACAGTTGCACCTGAATCAATCCACCAAGTAGATTTTGAATATTGTACATATAGGGATTCATTTATGAACGTAATAATGTTCTCACCTTTCTTTGACATAATCATTTTCAAGAAATCGGGACAATCTTTCTTGTAATGTCCCTTTTTCTTGCAATGAAGACACTGATCTTTCTCCACTGAGAAATTATTCTATTGAGGCTGAAAAACAGAGACTTTTCCCTTGTTCTTTGAGGAGAAGTTACTGTTGAAAGTCTTTTTCTTGTTATCCTTCACATAGTTGATAGAACCACCATGTGAGGATTTAAATCTTTCCTCCTCTTGCACACACATAGCTATGCATTTTCTAAGTCTCATTTCTGGGCTGCATATTGTAGTTGACAACAAAGGTGTCAAACTCTTTCGGCAAAGAAGCAAAAATCAAATGAATAAGGAACTCATCCTTGAGAGCCAAATCCATTGGTTTAAGCTTGGATGCCAAGTTACTCATCCTTAGTATGTGCTCTCTTATGCCACCGCCACCACCGTAGTACATTTCATCACAAGTCGCTTAATCACCGTGTAGCATAAGTCTTTGAAGAGCCAATGGCGACTCTTTATTTTATCAAGGTACTCTCTGACAGTGTCACACTCTGCGATTGAGCCCACAATTGCAGGCTCAATCGTGTTCTTTATCACAGCCAAACATTTCTTGTTGGCAGTGACCCACTTTTTATGATCAAGATCATATGACATCTTTATGGGAGCAAAGTCCCTCTCGTGCAGTGCCATGGCGAGATCGACCTCATTTTCATCTCTCACCGGTGCCACAGCTCGTGGGACACGGTGTGGTGACTACCCAGTCCACCTCAGCTAGGATGAATGCAAGATCAATCTTTTTCTTCCATTCACCATAGTTGTCTCCTTTGAGAACAGGGATATCTCTGATGTAGCCCATCAAAGAGTATCCTCCTGAAAACACAATTCATATATAGTGAGAACAACAATAACTGCATGCCTTAGTTTCAACGTTGGTTAAAATTAAAACATACAGTTGTTTACACATTAAATCTACATCACCGTTGGGCAGAAATAGAAATAATGCATAAAATCATCAATTAAAATTATAATACTTTTAATAGCAAAATTATATGCCTTATTTTAACGTTGGTCAAAAATACGACATACAATTTTATTTATACATTAAATCTACATCACCGTTGGGCAGAAATAGAAATAATGCATAAAATCAACAATTTAAAATTATAATACTGTTATTATCAACGTTGGTCAGAAAATAACAATATCATAATTTACAACAATTCTTAAAATTAAATTCTCCCGTTGGTTCGAATTAAATTAAAAGAATTATCAACATTAACTTTTGCAGCGGAAACATGAAATTATTCAAAATTAATTCAATTCTCAGAAGCAATTATGCTATACACATTTTAATCTCTGGAAAATAACACGTTGGTGCAAAAAAAAATTTTACAGAGATTTGATGCTAATTTCATTCAAATTGCTTGTGAAAATAAATAAATAATACCTTAAAATAAAATTCTACGCTTAAAAATAGCCCAAAAGGAAATTCAGGCTTTAAAAACAACATTCGGCCGAAATTCGGCCATGGCCCATCCAAAAAGAAACGCGCGGCCCAGCCGGCCGAGAAAAAACCCAAAGAGCTGCCTCGGCCCAAACCCACGCCCCGCGCGGCCCACGGCCTGCTTCGGCCTGCCTCGCCTCCGCTGCAATCTCAGCCGTCGGCGCAAACGGACGGCTGAGCGGCATTCTCGCCCGATCAAAAACGTGAGCAGCGGCGGCCCCCCCCGAAAACCTAGTTCATTTGCTCCTGCTCGATCCGAAAAAACCGGGCGCGATGGGAGGAGCCGGCGGCGGCGCGAGAGGGAGACTTCGGGCGCGCGCCCGGAGGTGCATGGCGCGCAAGCGGCGCGCAGGTGGCGCCTGCGGCCGCCGGTCCCGAGCGAAGCATCGCGGCGACTCCCGCATAGCGGCAAAAACTTCCGAGCGGCGGTGGCGGCGGCAGTCTGTGCAAGCAAGCGGCGGCGGAGGCCGTCTTGCAGCCTCGGGCGGCACGGCGGCGACGGAGGTAACCCCACCGATTTCCTTTTTTGTTTCTTTCCCCGATCTATGGCCGTCGGGATTTGGGGATCGAACTACGGTAAGGACAAGGCTCTGATACCATTGTAGGATCTATTCTTTGCGGGTGTTCTTCATTTGGTGCGGGTTCTTGAGGTAAAGCCGATAGGGAGAGGGAGAGATGTACTAACCATCGGACGTAGAGGAAGAGGGGTTGGACATCGCGGTGATCTGCGCTAAGGGCAGCGACGGTCGGGGAGGAGATGTGGTCGCGACGGCGTAGCTCCGGTGATGACGTCGGCGGTGGACCTTCCCGTCGCCAACTGCACGTCCCTCTAGATCGGTCTAGGGTTTGTTGGGTGGGGTTTGCGGCTCAGGTGAACCTCGTAGCACGAGCCGCCGGCCCCCACCCCTCTATTTATAGCGCAGTGACAGGGGCCCATCGCCAAGGTTGGGCCGCGCCCGATCGTATGCGCGGATCAAGGCCCGATTAGCCGTTGGGCTAATCGGCTGAGATCAATCTAACAGAAGAGTGAGGCCAACTTCAACGATATGCCGATGTTTTCGTTCAGCAGATCCATTTTGTTGGTGTGTATGAGGCAAGAAACATGATGAGAAATGCCAACACGATTAAATAATTTGTCAAGCTTACGATATTCACCACCCCAATTAGTTTGCATGCAAACTTTCTTTTTGTTCAAGAGGCGTTCAACATGAGATTGAAATTGCATGAAAACAGAGAAAACTTTAGCTCTACTTTTCAAGAAATGAATCCAAGTAAACCTGTTGAAATCATCTATAAAACTTATGTAATATCGAAATCCTCCAACTGATGTTGGGGTAGGTCCCCAAACATCTGAGAAAACAAGCTCTAAAGGAGAATAAGAAACACTGTTTGAGATAACAAAAGGCAATGGATGACTCTTGCCTTGTTGACAGTCATCACAAACAAGTATTTTATTTGGACTACAAGGTAGGTTATTTTGCTGAAGAACTTGCTGAACGATTTAAGTAGAAGGATGACCGAATCGACAATGCCACAAATCCTGAGTCGGTTTGGTACTTGCGAAAACCTCCTTCAAGGGTGTGTCATCATGGCTGGAAATCAAGGGTAAAGACCACCCCTACATTCCCCTCGTAGAAGAACTATCTTCGTTTCCCGATCCTTGACAAGGAAATAGTTAGCAGCTTGTACCTGATCTTTACCATGATACTTCTCCCTCACGGTTAGACGATCAAGTTGACTTATGATATGATCTATCGCTCCTGTATCCGTATACCAGTTTGAATCAATGCCATAGGATGGAGTGATCGCTGCATTTGCCGCTCGTGTGTCTTCGGCTTGATAAGAGTGGTCAAACCGGTGATAGCACCTGAGGGCTACATGACTGATTCTTCCACACACCTGGCATGTAGGGCAGTTTCCACCACCAGTAGAGAAGGGCTAGCTGTGCAACACTCCTTGGGAAGAAGTGCTATGCCGCATGCCTGCCTTACTACGCCATCCACGTCCTTTGCCACGGCCACCACGATAGCCTCAAGTAGCTGAATTTGCAGTCACTCCCAAAACCTAAAAAACAGAATTATTTTGCTCCAAACGCACTTCATAGCTCATTAGATGTGCATACATGTCATTGAGTGAGATCGCTTCACTCTTTGTGGTGATGGATGTTACAAGCGGATCATAATCAGTGTCAAGTCCAGAGAGGAGATAATTAACTATCTCGTCATCAGGAAGCATCACACCAATTGAACCGAGTGTATTAGCTAAAGCCTTCACTTTGTTGAAATAGGCTGGTGCCGTCATATCTTTCTTCTGAATCGTAGATAGTTGACGTCTGATATGCATTATCCTTGCTCTTGAACCAGATGAATATGAGCTCTCCAGTGCTCTCCAAACTTCAGCAGCTGTGCTTATCAGCATCACTTGTGCAAGTATTTCTTCACTGAGAGAGGAAAACAGAGCATTAACTACTGCCTCATCCTTCTAAAGCCAGACAAGGTAATCTGGATTGGGCATGACTGTGACTCCTCCTTCACCGGCATTCTCAATGGTTTTAGGCGGAGAGACTTCCGACCCATCCACAATTCCAAGGAGCTGGTGACTGTGCAGATACGGAAGAAATTGTGCCTTCCATATGAGATAATTCTCACGATGCAGCTTGATGGTTATCAAGTGTGTCGCCGGTGGCGTGGTAGGAGACCAGCATTGCTGGGTGCGGCACCAGTGGTCATGGAGCCAATTGCAGCAGAGGAAGCAGAAGATGTGGTCATCGCGCTTGATTAGATCAAGGCTCTGATACCATGTGAAAGAGATAGAAAACTGGAGAAGATTTTGATCCCACACTGATAAATTCCTCGGGTCTGTGATATATACACGAAAAGGTTACAGCCGGCTCTTGCCAAATAAGCTACAATAGGAAAGCAGAAAAACAAAGAACGACAAGCCGAGATTACAGAGAGCGAATACAGGGATTTGGTTCTACAGGAATCAGACCATCTCCTGACGAGAACAGAAAGGGAGAAAGAGGAATAGTAAGATACAAATTATGATATACATATGCTATATGTGTCTATCCTTTCCTTTAACAACCATGAAGCATGTCTAAATTATTTATTCTAGAGCATTCTTAGGAAATATCTCTAGCTCTTACTAACTTGAGAACTCTCTATAAACTTATCAAGTGTGCATTGCCATATTCAACATCTACAAATTACGATATAGTATGGATGTAAAAATGCTGAAAAAGCAAAAGGTTGCTGCATTGGAGCAAGGAAAATGACCAAGCATCGCAAAGCAAATTAAAGAGCAGCTAGGACCAGGCTGTCCCTTCATGGCTTTACACCCATGGATCTTTCGCGAGCAAGATCACTCCATAGTAATTTCCTGAGGTTGGACTCAGTTTTGGATTTCCATCCTTGTTTTTTTTTCGTTTGGTGAAACAGCTATTCAGTTCTCTTTGATATTTTGCAATGCTCAAGTCTCAGGTCTCAAATTAAACAACATGTTAAGTCTGTAATGTACAGCAAGAGGCTAAGAAGCTTCGAAAGTTAATTAGGACAATACCAATCATGGCTACATGTGACCTTTCTCCAAACTTATTGAGACTTGAGGTCGAATTCTCATGGGAAAACTGGATTCCCCAACATCTTTCAAAGTTTACTTGGATGGTTCTAGAGTAGCTTTTCCCCCTTTGAGAACGTGCCTTCATCTTCACAAAATTGTTAACAAAAGACCTTAGCACATGCACATGATTGTACAACAATTTTTTGTGCTCATCGTGGCGTGTTGCCGGAGGCAAAGAACTCTTGTGTACAGGACAGACAGGCATGGACATTATGAGCGGTACGCGCCCTGCACCCCTGTCAACCATATATACTTTGAGGCTGCAGCCAACCATATATAGGCCCACTTGGACGAAGAACTACTGCGAGTGCTACCAATCGAGATTAGACAAATACACACACAAACATCGGGCGATCAATGCCAATGGGGCCCGACACCACACAGCAACCTTCCAACATGCTCAGCAAGGCAAATGCTGCAGTGCAGCTGCACCCCGAGCTGCTACTGGCCGCACGGCTCGGCGATTGGAAGAGACTAGACGATCTCCTAAACAAGGAAGATGTACCAGCTGTTATATTGGTGCCTGAAGTCGTCGTCGACATTGAGGAGGCCGACACCGCCGTCACCATCGAGGAGGAGGCCGGTGCCGTGGTGGACTCAACCCTTCATGTGGTTGCGTCCAGTGGAGACGATGACGAGTTCTTGAAGAGTGCAACGGTGATCTACGGCAAGGCCAGGTACCACATGGACACGCGCAACAGGAAGGGTGACACGCCCTTGCATTGCGCCGCCAGAGCTGGGAGGGTTAAAATGGTCTCCCACCTTATCGCTCTGGCAAGAGGCGAGGACGGTGGCGATGCCAGGGTGAAAGCGGTGCTGAGAAAGCAGAATGCACAGGGTGAGACGGCCCTGCAGCAGGCCCTCTGCCTGGCCGACAAGGAAACGGTGAAGAAAATGGTTGATGTGCTAGTATCGGCGGATGCGGAATTGGCTCGTTTTCCGCATGCCAACGGCACCTCGCCATTGTACCTGGCTGTCTTGTTAGGACACGACGATATTGCGGTGCAGCTGCATGAAAAGGACGACCAACTATCCTACTCTGGACCAGACGGACAAAATGTCCTGCATGTTGCAGTTCTGGGGAGCGTAGGTGAGTGTTAGATTCACTTATACTTCTATGAATATCAACACTAGATTCTGTTATTTCTTTTTTTAAAACTAACCGAATTTTTTGTCGTGGCTAGATACTACAGTAAATATTATTCTATTTGAAAATAGATTTGTATTTGTTATATGATTTTAATGCTTATGACTGAAATTAGAGATGTATGTCTTATACAGCCGTAACAGTTCATACACGATTAATTTAGACAGAAGAGTACATAATGATAAATAAAAGGTTTAACATAGATCTACACGATCAGTTTTAGCGCAAAAGGGGCCAACCAGCCCAAACTATTCACATTCAAAGTACATAGGAGTAGAAATAAAAGACGATAAGTGTTAGAATATTTAGCACTTTAGTTATTAAATAATTCTGCAAATAAATTATGACTACAAGAACAATATAAATACTAAACATGTATAAAAGCATAAAGTTGATCGGAAATATGTCTCTCATTAGCATGTACTAGCAAGATAAGTATTATGAACAATGAAGCATATATATTCATATTAGCAATTAAAGAAAACTACGGACTACTAGATGTTACTGAAGTGAAATGAAGGACGATGCGGAGAAGAATAAGAGATCATTGCAGAGAAGATGCAGAAGCAGTCGATGTAGAGAACGACAAGCAGTTGTGCAAGTCGCTTCCTAAAAACCTGGTTTGCTCTCTCCTGTATAGGATCACAAGGATGATGGCTTCGGAGACCTACTCTCCCCATGACCAATGCATGCCTGTAAAGGGACGGAGTAGCCGCTAACAGCGCAGAGGCAAAGGAACTCAGAACCATATGTGAAAGAATAGACAAAATTTCCCTTTATAGACTTCAGAAGGAAACCTCAATCGTATTTTTCAGAAATGGAAAGTGTATTAATTGTAATTAATGTCACGTGATTAGAGCATTTTTAAATGTCCCTTTCCATCCTGACACAAGTGCATGGCAAAACAAAAATGC
This sequence comes from Bonia amplexicaulis, assembly GCA_036346245.1. Classification (NCBI taxonomy): domain Eukaryota; kingdom Viridiplantae; phylum Streptophyta; class Magnoliopsida; order Poales; family Poaceae; genus Bonia; species Bonia amplexicaulis. The sequence goes on along the minus strand of CM070759.1, from coordinate 7,856,962 downwards.
AAAAGAAAGCTACATCTAGACCCATGGCTGAACTCGAAATAGCCGCACCATTTATGCGCACGTCGCGTGGCTGCGAAGCCTGGCGTGGCGTGGCGAGGTAAGCGAGCGCGCGCATCTAGTCCTCCTTTTTCTTTCTTCACCAAGACTTGACATGCTCCACCTTATATTTGCAATAAATTGCATGTAAATTATGATACATAGAAATTTTCTGAAGCTTATCCGCACAAGAAGGGTTAATGCTTGAAGAAGTTAAAAGGGGAAAAGGGAGACTTGTTCTTCTAGATAGGTCGTAGACCTCAGGGTGCTTGCTCCTTAACATCGTCGTCTTCACACCTTCGTAGAACGGAGTAGTCGCTTTATCTATTGGATATTTGATGGTTGTAGAATTCATATTGATGGGTGGATAATAATGTCCTATGTCCTAGGGAGTGGACGGTCTTAGGGATGCAGATATGAGAATGGGTATATCTATATGGTGGTCTTTTGTCCTTACTGGAATCCTATTTCTATTCCTTAGTTTTGCCAACCACGATGATTTAATTATAGGTGTGGCTTGTAGTTCTCATTACTATAAAATTTTTGGCCTCTTGCGAATCTTCTTGTACTGGTTTGATTAGCTCTAAGTCCAAGTTGTTGCAACTCCAAAATATACATCACAACAGTTTTCCTACATCTTTGCCTATTTTTGCTACCCCTTAAAATAAATGCCACTAGTCATTATACGCCTTTTCTAGCTCCAGGCATGACAAGTCCTATGGTGATTTGGGTATTTAGCCATTGTACTTCGGCTGTCTTGGTCAGCAACAAGCTCATGGAGCAATCCTTGAGGCAGTGGTATTGTCCTCCACAGAGAAAGACCTTGATCATTTGGCACTCTCCTGGCAGGTGGTCTTCTCCACATTGATGTTGTTCTTCTTAAATATGGGAAAGTTGTGAAGTCTTCACTTCTTCTTGATTGCCCTGGTTTTGGGTTATCTATTTTTTTGCTTCTGTAGTTCCGATGAGGTTTTCAACAAAAGGTGAGAGGGAATAGCATGAGATAAGGATTAAATCGTGGAGATAAGGCATTATAAATCCATCCTAACATTAAAAGAGTATACCCCGAAGCTGGGGTGGCACACAAATTGTGTAGGTTTTTAAAACAATCTTTTCATGTGACCGTGAAATATAACGTCCGAAGGCAAGAAGGTAGTGCATAGGGCCCAAGTAAAATCTTGTGACAATAGAACGTCTATTCGGGAAAGTACACATAAGATGGCGCAAGATTCCTCGGCATAGTCCGTTTAAAACGATACCATCTTATCTTCATGAACATCTTCGACGTTCTTAACCTTAAATTTTAGAGTAGGGGTAAGGGAAGGGGAACAAAATTTTTTCTTTTGAAATAAATAGAAGGAAGAGGGAAGTATTCGGAGGTAGTTTGATTGATATCAGTACTTACTCTCGTATCATTTTTTTTGAAACTTTGTGGCAAAAATGGATTTTTTCTTTGAAGTACTGAACTTTGAAATATGCATTTTTTGGTATTCTAATCTCTTCCAATATTCAAATATCAATCAATGAATTAATTCCCTCCCATATTATTTCTATACATAGGGCTTATAATCCAAAGGCCTTGATAATTTAACTTCCATATTTGTTTTGCAAATCGCACGTAGGCTATCTTCCTTCATTATTTAATCACGGTGTTATTATTACTGTCTAAAACTCCAAACAGCGAGTGTCATCATTTATTTAATCCACCAATCATACACTTTCTATTTTATCACGCATTATTTCATTAATCTAGCCATGGGTGTCTTATTCTCACATAAATCCTAACTTCCCCCATAAATTTGTAAATCGAATCTCAAATTTTGCTATAATTGTATAATCTTGATCTCAGATCCACTATTTGCCAACTTGTTAACTATACAATCTAATGAAAATCCAAACCTTTACTTGGGACTCATCGATCAAATAATTTCCATTGCATCATCCAAAAATTTTTATTAATCGAATCAGAGTTACCAATTCCTATATGAGTCTGAATTTCCACCACCAATTTATAAATCCAATCTTAGGCTCATTACTCGACAATTTAATTAGTTCTTCATTCTAATGAAAATCTGGTGTCCTTTATTTTAGATCCACTGATATCTGTTATGTCATGACTTCCTAATAATCCAATCTCATACTCGCTATGCATCAACTCTTCAATTTTGAATTCTAATGATTATCCAACATTATTACTTTTAAATCCACCAATATCATTTATATCAGGACTTCCTAACAATTCAATCCTTTCTATTATTGATTCAAAACCATAATTTGCTCTTCCAGTAATCAACCTTATTTTCCATTATTTATCTCTAACTAATTCACTATTATAAACATCCACCGGGAGTAATGTTATTAATCAAATCTACATTCCGATAGTTGTTATCACATCTCTAATTTCTCAAAAAATCAGTTAATCCATCCAGTAATTGATCATATTCTATTATTCCACTATTGTAATAATCTCCTAGGAATTATATAGTCTATCAATATCATAATCCAGCAATTATTTTCGCACTTTCTATTTCTCCAAGAATCAATTAATTCATCCATCTAGTCAATCTAATCATTTAGGCTTTACCAATTTTATTCTTCCAATGTTCACATTATCGTTGGCTTCCGATGATCGACATGAAACCCGCCAATATTTTTGTGTGTTCACCACAAACATCTATCTTCTTTACTTACAACTCTATTTATTCTTTTTCATATATATATATGTGTGTGTGTGTGTGTGTGTGTGTAAGAAAAAAGAAGTGTTTTTCTAACTATGGGTAATAAAATCGAACATGAAAAATATGTTTTTACCAGCATAACTCTTTCAGAAGTAACATCTCATGTTAAACTTTAGGCTTTATTTTTGAAAAACCAAGTCCTTTCTCGGAAAGAGTTTTCGAGACATAACTTTGTTTTGACTATTTGAGAAACCAAAGTAAATTTTCGAATAAGTTTTGGTAGGTAGTTGAACTTATGAAAATTTCCTTGGAAGATCAGGTTTGTTAAAATGAGTTTGAAAATGAATTTTGTAAATAATTTGATAATCGATCCTCCTAGGATAAAATAAGTTTTCAAAATGGGTTTCAGTTTAAGCATTGTGATTTTGGCCAAAAGTGAGTTTGCGAAGAGAGTTTACAAGAGGAGTACTGCCTTTTTATTATTTTGAATTCGAGATGAGAGAGTTTTAGAAGTAAAAATGGCTAAGGCAGCATATAGATGATGGGGAATCATCTAAGAGAGATGAGAATGAGTAATACTACTTATATTTTGCAAATATATTTTAAAGAAATAACTCTAGTCATGATACCTACAGTCGATATACTCTGATACCATCCCTGTTGGACCCAGATTTTCAACCCAGAATCCTTTGTGATTCCAACGCACTATTCCCTAGATCAGTAGATAGTGCTCATAGATACAGTACTGAACATCAAAGTACATATCATGCGGAAGCGTAAATATAATAGTAGATTTACTCATGGGCCGATTAGGCTGAAATCAATAAAATACGGTATCGAAAATGAAGGACACATGTGGGACCCTTAGGACATGCCCACAAGCAGTCAACTGGGGGTTCATGACCTAGCTCTTGACATCTTCATCTTCTTCGCCATCATGACCAAGAGTATTGCTGAAGCGTAGCGATTTGACTCCTGATTCTGAATTTATTGCGAGAGCGAGGGTGAGCACAAACCACCGTGCTCCGTAAGCCAATACACAGGATGCAAGTAGATAGTTTGCATGGTTTATCAATGGAAGGCTCGTGTTATTTTATTTGCCATAATTACTTGTAAATTATGATACATAGAAATTTCCTGAGACCTAGCAGTTTGACTAAAACATAGTTTATGAAAGAATGCAATAGTAACAGCGATCCAGATCCCATCCACCGTTACATGGTCTCTGCACCATATGCTAGACCTTCAGCATTATAGTCGCTTACATTATCACTAGGGCGACACATAGGGCAACACAAATCAGGGCTTTTCACTGCCCTCCACTTTTCCAATTCCACCCACAAGATTTTTGAAATAGAACTATATCTGGTTAAGTTCACATGCCCGCCCTTAACCGTGAGCACGGCTATTCGAATAGTTTTGACTCTGCAGAGTTTGCACACTTTACCCACAAGAGACAGTCTACTCGTTGCCCCATACAATTCTTTAGTCATGCGGTTGAGTAAACCATCATAGTAACCGTTCAAAATACCTCGCCTCTTTCATCTCACCCTTATGGGCTTAGCCCGCTTGCGGCAGGTCCCATAAGTTGTGGGGGATGTTCTTCTCCCAGTTGGCTAGCAGCTGGCTATCCACACTGCTAACCGCTGCAGAAAACTTCACCCTCTATGAGTGTCCCATTCAAGCAGTCACACAGACAACCGCTTGCACTACCTCACCACCTCTACCGATGAGATGACTTTCAGGGTTCGGCAAATCTACTAAGCCAAGTTGTAATTTACAGACTTGTGGTTGAACTTGTTTTACATAGGAGGTCATGACAAGATTCAGTCCTTATGGTTATCTGGGCGGTTCTACCACTAACCACACTCTCATGCACCACTGCACCATACCCCCGAACCATCCGTCCAGATAGATAAGCAATTTGAGGTTTTTGGGAGCATAAAAATAATCGTACCAAAATAAACCAGTCATTTTCACCATGACTTCCCAAACCAGTTTGCCATGATTACAAGTGATGCTTGGGACATTTTGGCACCCCTGAGTATCTAAGCAATACTAAGCATGGCGTATGATTATGGACTTATTTTTGAAAGGTTACCAACATAATTTTGCTAGGGTGACAAGGCTCACATATTCAGATACCCCAAAAGAGGTGTAATACTAATCAAGTTAAACAATGGGCATATAACTAGAATCTTAAATCAACATATATTTGCTTATAAAATAACAGCATGCAATTTAATAATTTAAACAAAAAGTAATTTGCAGAAAATGTAGGTTCAACATGATCAAAGTATTGATTCGCCTTGCACAGTTTACCATGGTCTTGAGCTCACTCAAAACTTTCTCATTTGAATGTCCTGCTTCTGGTCTTTATCTTTACCTTGATCCCTTGATTCTTCAGGACTCCCAACTTCTAATTACGCACTAAACAACTGAATGTAAATAAATGCAAATAACTCAAAAGATCCAAATAAATCCAAATACTTTAAATGCCCAATTTAATTTAAATTATAGAATTTATTACGATTTGAGAATAGAAGGATGATTCGGATTAGTGTGCTGCACAGCGGTAGATGAATTGGGCGAAGGAAAGAGGTGGCTGAGTAGCTTTACCATGAGGGGAAAATTTGGATAAAAGGGGGTCAGAAGTGAAAAAGTATCTACAGGAATTATTCACTTTGGGAAAGAAAGTGGCCATATGACTTCTCTTTTTATTGATTCACATTTACCATGAAAGTTCCATGAGTCAGGCAGGACTTATGGACAAATGGGAGAGATTACCAGATATATTAAAGAGGGACATAACTTTGTGATTTTAGGATGCGAGAGTTTTACAGGAGATGAGTACAATTTTAATTACTTGTCTTGATTTGATATTTCAAGATGCAATACCTATCGGAGATTGTGACTGCCAATTTAATGAACCAATCTTTTTAATAACTTGATTAAAGTATGATGTTAATCATTTAACCAGTTATTACTATGGACATGATTGATTATTTTATTGATTAACCAATCTATTATTAACAGTCTGCCTTATATTGGGTGGGTGAGTTATGAATTTAACAGGGATCCTCTTGATAAAGCTATTTCTTTTATTATTGATTATTCTTGACTATTAAATTTAAATCCTAAGATAATGATCGTAGATTTGGGCGGAAGACAACGATTAATGATTGCTCTTTCTTATTCAAGAATTCTTAATCGCGAGCATATGTTATTTTAAATCCTAGCATTTTAATCGCGAGCATATGTTTAGGCACATTTGAAAAGGTAGTTTTCATGATTTTAGAGATGAGCAATTTATGGTTAATATTTTATGTGATTCAGACTTGCTAAATTAATCTACTTGGTTTGTATTAATAGATTAGCTCGAGAGATGGAAGATGTTATTTAGATCACTCAAGTTTGGATAGGATTAAAATTATTATTCGAGTTTCCAGAGTGAAATTTGAAAGCATTGAAATTATCTTTATAAGGCTTCAAACATGCGCCTTTAATTATATAGGATTAAACTTCTAGTACCTTTAACTTATGAAAGAGAATACTTTAATTATTTTCACATATTTGGTTTTTAACATCAATGTCCATTGAATCCATGTCGATTTCTTATCATCTGAAAATAGACCATGAATAATCTTGTTTTAGTGGTACATGAAGATTAATGTATCGATCTCAATTGACACAATATGAACCATTTTTAAGTTTTTTAAACTAAATGCGTAAATCTTTTTCATTATGAAATTATAAGTAATTTCTTATTCTTATTACTATCCACAAATTATTTTTAATGTATGCATGAACATTTGCACATGGATTCATCATTTAGCAAAATGGGTGGAGAGGTATGCACTTAGCTAGCTGGGCCCACATGACAGACACAGAGACGGAGAGGAGGGAGCTGTTCGGCAGAGATAGAGTAGCACAGGGGAAGAACGGTGAAAACAGGGGAGGGCGCACGGTGCAGGGAATGGGCGGTGGCGTCGGCGAGGAACGGCCAGGGAGGCGGGACGACTGGTAAAATGGAACCCCGTGGAGGAGAGGATGACCCTGGGGGGTGGCAGCTCCGGCCGGAAGGCACCGTGGCGGGCCGACGGCGGACCTAGGCGGCCGACGGTGAAGAAGAAAGGGGTGCCGGTGGTCGGAAGAGAGAGGGAAGGAGGTGAGGCGCGCATGAGCACGAGCAGGGTGCCAAGAGCTCACCTGAGCGGTTGGACTGATCGGAGAGAAGCTGAGGCGAGCCGGTGATGTGCATGGACAGCGGCACGGTCGGGTTGCCGCGGCGGGGAGGCTCGAGCGGCGGAGGGCGGCGGCCGACTGTTAGGAAAGCTTCAGGGTGCTGGGGTGCTACTCCCACCATGCGGAATTAGCATGGAGTCAACCGAGGGGGAGGTGACGGTGGAAATGGCAGTAGCCGGTCGGAAACAGAGAAGGAGCGTGCGTGGCGTGCTCGGGCGATGATTCTCCAATTAACCGTGAGGGGAGGTCATGGGCGGCAGGGGGCGCGCTGCGACGCGGTCGGTTTGTGGAGGGTTTGGCCGGAGTGTCGGAATTGGCGCGAAGTGGCGGCGGCCGGCACGAGCTCAGATAAAGGAGGAAGAAGGGGAGGCGAGCTCAGGGCTCCTTATAGGCGAGCACGCGCTCGGGGGAGTAGAGCCGGGGCATGGGCAACAGCATGGGTAGGCAGTACGTCGGGCATGGGCGGTGTGTCCGGCGGCATGGGGCAGCGCAGAAAGTGACGGGAAACCAGGGACGGGGCTGGCGAAACCGGGGGCGAAGCGGGCTGGGCCGGCTTGGTTCGGCGGGAGCGACGCGGCCGTCGGCCTAGGCAACAAGTCGGAAGAACAGGGGAGGAGGAAGAAGACGGACGCGAAAGCAGCAACTGGCCGAAAGCCGAGAGAAAGAGACCGTGGGCCGAGAAGAAAAGGAAGCAGCGAGGAAAAGATTTTTATAATTTTCGCAATTACACTAGTTCCCTTTTTGAATGTTACACTCTCCACCTTGGCTAGTAATGTGGTACTAAAATATCCCACATACCACCATGCAGGAGTGGGCCTTTGGGGTTTTCCTTGGAATTATTGATAAAAGAATGGGCCAAGGCTTATTATTCCAACAATCCCCCACCAAATCCCTGAGACTCATAAAGTTTGCCTATTGTTCCAAAACACTGTTAATATACCAAATTTTCAGTAGAGACCTATTAGGGTTGAACATCCACCTAGAGCTTCAAACTACATTCATTCACAACTACATAATGGTGTAAGCCTTGAATTGGCCGTTTTGCATGAATGAGTTTCACTTAAAGCCTTAACTGATACTAGGCTATCAATAGGCTACCCCTTGGGTGTAGCATGTAAGTCATAATCTGGTGTCTCTTCATAAACTTCTTAGAGAGTACGCACTTCTCACAGACTGTGACTAGGGGTGGAAATGAGTCGAGCTAAGCCGACTTGAGCCAAGCTTGCCCAAGCTCATTTCAATAGGTAGCTCGGCTCATTTTGAGCACGAGCTAGGAGGGCGGATTAGCTCGGCTTGAAGAAAGCCTCAGTCGGCTCACAAGCCCTCGTGAGCCAGGAGCAGGCAGGCTTCCACCGGCTCAGCGGCTCGAACCAGAAGATGGAAAATGCATTGTGTATTTAATAGTCCAACCATAATAGTCCATAGCAAGTCAGACTCTCAGTAGAAACATAGCAAGACTTAATATTTAACAGTCTATAAAACAAAAGGTCCTTTAACAATAATTCAATGATATTTAACACTTAATATTTAAATGTCAACATATCAACGTAGCAAGACTTAACAGAGGCATCCACTCAACATAGTAAGACCAAAAGTGTCGACATAGCAACATAGCAAGACTTAACACTTAATATTTAACGGTCCACAAAACAAAAGGTCCTCTAATTAAGCCACATGAAGATCACCTGACTGCGGTGAAGCGAGTACTACGGTACGTCGCTGGGACGCGCGGTTATGGTGTTCACTACACCAAGAAGGAGGAAGGGATACCAAGGTTGATCGGATACAGCGACGCTGACATGGTAGGCGACATCGACACCCGTATGAGCACCAATGGCGTTATCTTCTTCCTCGGTAGTAACCCCATCACATGGCAGTCATCCAAGCAGAAGGTAGTGGCTCTATCCTCATGTGAGGCAGAGTATATTGCAGCAGCCACTGCTGCATGCCAAGGCATCTGGTTAGCTCGACTTTCGGATGACCTCGTCAGTTCAGAGTCTGGAGTGTCAGAACTCAGGGTGGACAATCAGTCCGCCATCGTGTTGAGCAAGAACCCAGTCTTCCACGATCGGAGTAAACATATTAATACTCGTTTTCGTTTTATCCGGGAGTGTATCGATGGGAAGAAGATCATCCTCGAGCACACATCGACAGAACATCAGCTCGCAGACATTCTCACCAAGGCGCTCGGGCGTGTTCGTTTCCAGGAGCTGCACACTAAGATCGGTGTTGGTGATCACGTCAAGAATTAGGGGAGAGAAATGTTGACAAATTCCATAGGCATCACCACCAATTTGTCATGTTTATCTTATCATGTTTAGCTAGCTTACTATGTTTAGTTTGTTGTATCCGTTACCCATATAGGTAGATTAATTTCTATATTTAGCTTGTAATCTCCCTATAAATAATTGAGAAATACAATTATCAAGACGTGAGTTTCTAGCAACACCAAAACAACCATTGTGTTTGCGTGAGTTGTTCTTGCATTGTGAGAAGTCCACCGCACGTCCTGATCATCGGCGATTTCCGTCAGTCACCACTACCACACCACACGAAGCAATATAGGAGAGAGAAAGAGCAGGGGAGAGAGATGGAGGCTACGGTGAGCGTCTCGGAGGGTTCTCTCGGCGCCGTGCTAGAGAATCTCCACTTGCTCGCCGCCGAGTGCTCCTGCATCAAGGGTGTGCGCTCCCAGGTCGACTTCCTCAGATCCGAGCTTGCCAGCATGCATGCGCAGCTCCGAAAGGTGGCGACCATGGAGGACCCCGACATTCAGGTGAAGGCCTGGGGCACAGGAGGTGAGGGAGATGGTGTACGACATTGAGGACTATGTCGACGCGTTCACGCACCGCCTCGGCGGCGACGAGCCGCACGGGCAAGGCAAGGTGGGATCAGGGAGTTCTTCGGCAAGTGCGCCCGCTTCCTCCTAACGCTCCTGGTGTGGCGGGCTTGGACTGCCGGGTATCCGCTCGAGGAAAACCCGATTTACCGAATACTGAACCTATTAAGATGAATATAAGCTATACCAAATTTGACACAGTATCTAGATAGTTGACGAATTTGGTTTTAACTGAATTCGATATCGAATCGGCTGGAAAAATCCAACCCGTGCGACGAACGGGGCTTCGGGCAGCACGCTCAAGACGGTGCCAAACCACCAACAACAGGTGGCTGCGGACGCGTGTATCTGGCTACAGTTCTTGGGAAGCTGAGCCCCAATTGCGACCCATGAGGTAGACATGATGCCTGACTGGTGGGCTCCACTCGTCAACGAAGAAAGGAGAGAGCGTGAAGCACATGGCAGTGCACAAAGAGTTTACAAGCCCAAGCTTTCTGTTTTTTTGCATTAAAACGATTAAAAATGTACGATAGCTGTTATTTTTTCTGTATAATTAAATTTAAAAAATATAAATATAAAAAATTATATCATCACAGATAATAAAAATAAATAAGGGAGAAAAAAAACAAAAAATCTAAAAAACAAAAAGCAAAAATAAAAGAAATAAAATTTAAAAACTAAAAATCAGAAACAGAAACCGTTCGAGCAGAGCTTTACGATGCGCCTCTCCACCAGAGGTGATTCTAGAGAGCAATCTAGCTCCTCCCAGTTCAAAATCATTTATGGACCCACCCTCCAGGAACGGAGTTATAGCATACTTGCACTGTAGTAGCCTTTTTTTCTTAAAAAAAATCTAGCCTTCAGATGCACAATTTTCTAATTTGATTCCCTCTATAACCACAGAAGTAACAAACGATACCTATCACCCGTCGAGTTCTCACATTGCGGTAAGTTCATGGCACAGTGGTACCACCTATCGCTGCTTCTATAATGGTAGAGGAAACCACATGTCGATGAACCATGTTAAAAAACACTGCTATAATACCACATTTGCTATCACCTCTCAGGAACGACTAGTACAGAGGTCGTACTGGCTCCGACCAGTGGCAAGGGCCTACTGGCCTCGACTAGTATCCAATCGAGGTCAGGGGTTTGAGAAACTTGAAATAGGTATTCAGGCTATTCCGAACTTGCCAGGCTATCTCCGAGTGTTACCTTGGTCTTACTTAGTGCCACACGGTTAGACTAAAATAAATTAATTTATAACTAAAATTATACTATAGTTGATTGAAATTACACTGCAGCTGATAGCGGCTTATTTGACGTAACTAAATTTGAAAAATTTAAAAATAGAAAAAACAAGTTAGCCCACCACGGACAACGCTAACGACTACGGAAAAAAGAATCAGCAAAAAAGCTAAAATGCCAGAAAAAGACGAAATTTAGAAATAGTAAAAATTAAGCCAGAAACTCAAGCTAAAATGAGCGAGGCCTTAATCGTTGAAAGTTTACTTTCATCTACAACCAAATAAAAAGGCTTCAACAATTTGCCGAGAAATTTTAAGAAACGCCAAAATCCCTAGACAAGTTTGAACGCACATTAAATCGAACTTGGAAATTTTTGGGATGTTATAGTAGATCTTTCTCTTTTTTTCTTTAGTTAACATAAGGATTTTTAGTTTTTGAGAGCAAACCTGATGGTTTCTTTTGACTTTGTTGTAATAATATATATGGTGGATAGATCTTTTTTGTTAACATGTCTCATTTGTATCATGTTTTCGGTTGTTACACATTCTTCTTATCCGCCTATCCTCCTTGTAATTGTAGAGATGACAAAGAAGCTGCTTGAATGGAACAAGGACCTCACCAAACAAGGGGACCGATCCAGCGGAAGTACGCCTCTGCACTTTGCAGCATCATGGGGTAGTAACAGGGTGGCCAGGGGAAGCATGTACAAGCAGCTGGTTCGTAAAACGGCCATGCTAGTATTAGATGCTGACAAATCTTCAGCATATCAGTGCGACAGCAATGGATCATTCCCCATACATGTGGCAGCCTTGGGAAACAATGCCCATGTTGTTCGCCTGTTGCTGGAAAAGTGCCCCGACTGCGCCGAACTACGAGACGCCCAGGGTAGTACCTTCCTCCACAATGCCGTCCTCAAGAAAGACTATTCTCTAGTTCTGTTAGTTAAGGACACTTGCCAGGCGCAGAGGGTTGCATCCATCATAAATATGCAGGACAATGAAGGCAACACCGGGCTACACCTTGCTGTCCAAGCAGGGGGGTTACTGACTTTCTGTTGTTTATTGTGGAGCAAGGAAGCTCAATTAAATTTACCAAATAACAAGGGACAAACTGCACTAGATATTTCAAGGAGCAAGATGCCTACCGGGATGCTTTTTGTATTGGTACGTACGTAATTATGATGCCTAACTGGTAACTGATACTTACCTCCTCCATGTTTGTTGATCAATCCGATCCCTTTAATCGTCAAGAATGTCATGTGCTCTTGCAGGATCCACAAATGATGATATTCAGTCTGTTAAATCTTGCTGGAGCTAAGCGTGGTATTTACCGGTGTGATCGCTTCGAGGTCCCTACGCTAAATGAGAAAGAAGAAGCAAAGAAGATTTCGGATTCCACGCAAACTGTTGGCATCGCGTCAGTGCTGATCGTAACGGTCGCATTCGCGGCAGCTTTCGCAATACCGGGTGGCTACCGAGCCGACGACCACCGTAACGGTGGCACGCCGACGCTCGCCAAGAGCCCCGATTTCGAGGCATTCATCGTTGCCAACAACCTAGCGTTGCTTTGCTCGTCCCTGGCAACCATCAGTCTCATGTTCGCCGGGGTGACCATCGTTGACATCCGCACACGCATGAGTGCCTTCGTGATCTCCATCTTCTTCCTCAACAGCTCCGCCAGGAGCCTGGCTGCTGGTTTTGCATTCGGTCTAAACGCGGTGCTGGCTCCAGTTGCTCGGACAACTGCAGCCGTTACGTGGGTGATGATGGCTCTCACTTTGCTTGATGTTGTCTGGTTCGTGGGCATGATAGGGTTGGGGCAATTAGTGCTTCTGAACAGGATGGGTGTCCGGGCATGCTTTCTATTTGCGTGCACGATAGTATGCATCTCCATGGTGGGACTTTGGCCGTACGTGGTAATCGCCGGCTTCTTTGCGTATTCAAAGTTCCACGGAGTCCATTGAGTCTTGCTGAGGCGATCGAGCTGCTTGATGCCAAAACCGATATATCAATTAAGTTGTCGCCGTATCCTTATTCAGAATGGTGCCGTATTTCGTTCGTCATGATAAATTAAGGACAACTAGTAAGATGGCCACGCACTTGCGCGGTATTTTTCTTAAAACACGTTTAAATGACTTGACAATATATATGTAATTTTGTTTTTTGAAAAATATATTGTTCCAGAACTTCATTTATGATATTTTAATATTATATATTATAAGAGAGAAAATACTCACTTTGTTCCTCATACTTGTCATATATGACCAAAACTTTCTTCCCCATATGCTTTTTGATGGAAATACTTGCGTAGCAAATAGTAAATATAGTATTATATAATATTTTTCATTTATATCATCATCGTTTTTTTATTATTGCAATGCTTGTCTATACTGCATACTCATAACGTGCATCGTGTAGTTTACATCGGTATAGCCGAGTGAACATCTGTTAATGATCTCACTCTCAATCCCTATATTCTGTGGAGGTCCACAAACAAATGGCCATAATATTTTTGTCTTTGTGATAATTTTAATCAGTTATCTTTCTTCTTAGCGATTGTAAACTACTTGTCATCGATTTTTATTATATAATGGATTTCAATTCCTAATACACACACACACAAATCAATTTCGTTATCTTATTTTATTTTTCTCAAATGAGAATATTTTAGTAATTTTAATTTTAATTCTGACCAAAGGTGGCTTGGCGGCTTGACCACACCTCAATGGGCTACGCACTGTTTTTTTTTTCCTTAGTTACATCAGCATGCCTGTCTTTTTGTTCCAAAAATGACATAATTTTAACCGAAATGCTATATATCATATGAATGGAAACTTAGTTTTATCGTCTCAGACGGTAACATCAGAGGCATGACCGATTCTTGTACAAGTACTAATACTTGTCGCTCTACTCCATAAAGTATATGTGCTTAACAAGTATATGTGATGTCAGTCCTTCACATGTTCTACTTCTTTATTAGTACAAAAGATTTTTCTTCCATGTCTATTGACGAATCACTCCTGGTTACATCAAGAATACTATCTTTGTTTTGTTTTCAGGCTTTCAGTATCAAGTTCTTCTATGCTATCCAAACAGAAAACATGGAATTGTAAGGCATCTCTGTTAAATCAAGGACTGATATCACAATATGTAGCTCAAGTTGCCCTTGTTTTGGTCTGTTCTTCTGTTTTGATATTCATCTTTCCTGAGTCGCATATAAGCAACTAGTTATTTGATTCAGTGAAATCTAGCTCCCCCAAAACGGTAAGTTTAAGAGTTGCAGTGACAGTGTTGAGTGCTTCAATTAATTACGGGTGCGCGTGCATTCTTCTCCTCAAAACTAGAAAACTTCTGTGCTACAGCACTTACCTGCAGGTTGTTACTGCAAAATTAACACTGCAGTATATATTATTGCTATGAGAAGATGACGCACTAACGATAAACTATTTTGCAGTTGTTCTGCTGCATGTGTGTGGGAATAAAATGCAGTCCTACGAAGTTCAGACAAAATACATTGGGCGCTCACACTGTTATTTCAAGTTTCCATCTGTTGGCACTTGGCACACTAGAATCTAGAGACTGTGTCTTGATTCTTGATTACATGAAAATTTTGGATTGTTTCTGTTGTTCTCATGCTTGACCTCAGAAAAGTCGTCGTTTGTATCTCTCGTCACATGTCACCCTTGACTCAAAATTTGGCCATTTGTCAGTAGGCTAGGTACTGTGCCTCAAAAGTCCTTGTTTGTTTTTAATCTTTCATCATTCTGTCTCAAAATTTTGGTGGTTTACTAAATTTGAGTAGCTTGATCTATCAATAGCTAAGTGTTGACGCTTGCAGACTGCGCAAGGAGACCATCAAACTAGGGTTAGTTTAATTATTTTGTTGATGATTCAGAAACTTGGACTGTAGCAAACAAGATGGATGTAGAGTAAAAATGAATTGGGTTCAAAATGGATAGTTGAAATACTAGAATGAATTGCTCCGAAATACTTGAATGCAAATATGAATTAATGAAATTCACTTTTAAACTAGCCAACCATCTAGCTAGTACAAACTTTGATTTCAATCAAGGTGAAAATATGGGTAGTTCGATAACTGGGTATGTTAAATTAGGAGTAAATTGCACCTTAGGTTCCAAAACTCATGACATGGTTGCAACTAGGTCCATAAACTAGGAAACTGGATATTTATGTTTACAAACTTGTGTGAGTAATTCAATTGAGTTCATGGCAGTTTTGCTCAGCTAACATGGCGTCCATTGCAGCAAAATCGGGCCTTTTATGTAATACCAGAACAATTAGAAAAGAGAGGGATGAGGCGGCTGGGCCAGGCCCAAGCTCGAGCACCATAGGATTCCATTAGTTCACTGATGGGACAAATAGCACCATGCAATTCTGTTGGGGGAGGTCCCCGCACCACCACAGGCTCACGATCACTCCAGAGCGATGGCACCCGTTGGAGAACCTACCTCGAGCCAAGTTTTCAAGTAAACCCTGAGCGAGGTATGCGAGACCGATCCCAGGAGGGTTTGGGGCCAACCTCTGGCAGAGTACGCAAAACCGATCCCAGGAAGGTCTAGGGACAACCCTAGACAGAGTACGCAAGGTTGATCCTGGGAGGTTCGGGGCCAATTCTAGACGAAGTACGCAACACCAACCCCGGACCGACCCGCGTAGAGTAAATGACGTGAACACCCCTAAAAGTAGGCTAGAGCTCAAGGGAAATTTGTAATTTCACTCATCTACCCCTCTCCCTCTATAAATAGGATCTCTTGTAATAGGGAAGAGACCATTTGTAACCCTAGAACAATTATATTGAATATACTTGTGGACGTGTGTTTAACCCTAGAACACTCATATTGATTATACTTATGGTTGTGTGCTTCTTCCTGGGTCCTTTCGCACCCGCGGCGGTCTTCGTATCTGATCGAAAGTGCTTCTAAGTTTACTGTTCGGACCCATACCGACGACAAATTCCAATCAGGATACCTCCAAAAGTGAAGTGAACAAGGCAGGTAGAACAATCAGGTTAGAAAAAAAAAGACTTGATTAGTTAGCACAATATGATCCAATCAGTTCAATCAATGGGACAGCCGCATCATATAATATCATTACTTCAATCAAGGGACAACCGCATCATATAATTCCATTATTTCAATCAAGGAGATAGTAAATATGATATATTAGTTTAAATTATTTAAGTTTTATAACTAAGGGCTCCATTGTTTCGACTTTTCAGCTGATTTTTAGCTTTAGTTTTTTAATAAGGGTGTTGATAAATATCACACAGATATTTTATTCCTAACTATCATCTAAATTTGTGATTATTAGATTAGAGATCCAATGGTCATGAATTCTCCCCCACTCTCTCTAAAAAAATATCCTCCTCCAAAAAAAATCCCTCCCCTTCAAAGAAAGAGGCCGTTGGATCTCTAATCCAACGATCTCAAATTTAGATAATTGTTAAGAAAAAAATATCCAGATAATAGCTATACACATCCTTCTAACAATTATTATTTATTAGGTTAATAATCGTAAGTCATAAAAAACACGACCCTTAATGGAATACCCTGTATTCAGATTCCAGCCGAAGTAAGGCCCATTACACTCCATATCCAGTGGGATGGGATCCGGTTACCGCACGCAACCGACTCGACACCTCCTCCCGAATGCGATCCCCTCCCACGCGCGGGTCGCTCCTCTTCCTCGGCTCCTCTACTCGCCCCGCCCCGCCCCTGCCTCCGCACGCAGGCGATGGCGGCGGTGTCGTGGCCCTGGTTGTGCTCCCCGCAGCAGTGCCCACAGAAGATCCCTGATACAACTCTTGGAGAAGTTCCCGGCGACGACCTGCAGCATCCACGAACGGAGCTCGTCATCGCCTCCGACCTGCACGGGACCGTCTTCACCGTCGAAGCAGGGATAGTCACTCGATCTGTACAGGTGTACCGGTGATTCGTCGTCGTCGTCGGCGGCGGCGGCATTGGCTCCATGCCACGACAGTTCCATCCCCTACTTCCACTGCTTGTGAGTCTCGATCTGATCGTTTTTTTTTTTTTTGCAACACTGATATGATTATTTCAATGTATACTGTGTTAGGCCAAGTAAGAGTAGTGTTCTGATCTAAATTTTGATCGGACTAATTTGTTCGGCATTGTTTGTGAATCTGCATCATGTATTCCAGTTCCATTGTTGCAAACAAACACTGTACTGGTATCTAATACCATACCGAACCAAACAAAATAGGTAATGATTCATTTCCCCACCAAATCCCTATACAATCCCATTTCCATTATCCTTATGAACCAACCTTGAACCGAACACCACCTAGATGGAATTCTAACAATGTGAATGAACAAAATAAAAAAAATAGCAACTATCTAGCACCGAAATGTCCTATGAGCGTAGGGAAATTAAATCTGAGGATTTGCCACTTTGGCACTCAAAAGATAGGGTCTTGAGGATTTGCCACTCAAAAAAGTTGCATTTGATGTTTTACCACTTAAAAGGCTGTATTTGAAGATTTGCAATTCAATTCGGTGCCCTATCTATTAAATGTTATTTTCATCCGTTTTCTTATTTCCTGGTTTTTTTAGCCATTCTTCTCTTGAAGTGACCGTTTTACCCCCTACCTAGACCGAACCACATCCTTGGGTATAGACCGAACCAGGGTTCAAAATTTCGTCCGAAAGTGAATTAAATTTCAGAAATTTCGGCCCTTTCATTAGGCAACGAAAGAACAATTCCGCCAAATTTGTTCCTATTTGAAATTTATGTAAATTTTATCTAAAATTTGGTTAAATTTCATCAAAATTCAAATGCTATTTGAAAATTTCGTCCGAAATTTTGTTGCTTTCAGCCCTTTTGCTAGGCAACGAAAATTTTCCTCGGCCGAAAGATTTTTCCGTGGACCGAACCACATCATGGTTCACCCTCCAAGCACAGCGCCGCCTCCCACCGTCACCCTCCAGTTACTTCACCGCCGCCTCCCCTTGCTCTAAGCCTTCCCCGAACTCCCTCCAGTCTGTCCGCCTGCGCCGTCTAGTCCCCCCGCCGCTGTCCACATCTAGCTGGCGCATGCGCCGTCGCCTCCCACGGTGATGCGAGCAGATGTCACCGCCGCTCTCAGTCTGCATCCACCTCGTGTGCTCAGGTCAGTATCTGAACTTTAGGGACCATCCAGTATATCTGAACTTACCGATTCCATTCTCTTCGCTTTTAACTTTTCAGTGCCTCCAACATCTACAGATTGAGCATTTGGAGGTTGAGTTATTTGTTGTAAGAGCAATTACAGATCAGAGGGAGCTGATCTTCGTGATCCACATCAACAGCCAACAGTGCATTGCCATTACCAGCAGTAGTTATGTAGCGGTTTCTAGTAGTTATGAGTGAATTCAGTACATGTAGTATTTCTGTAGAGTGTTTGGTTGGGTTTTTGAATAATTATATGTAATGCAATGATAAAGCAGAGGTTGGAATGCAATGAAATTTAGCTTGTCTAACTTCCTTTGAGCATTTCCCGTCAATGATAAAGCAGAGGTTTTTGAATAATTCTATGTAATGCAATGATCACGTCAATACGGCATGTGTTGAAAGAGCAGAGAAGCACTGCAATGACCTATGTAATGATCAGTGGAATGCAATGAATTTGCAGGCACATTGTGACTCGAGGGCAGCCGTAGAGGGAAGCGCAGAGGAGTTCTACTGCAGACCACGAGCTAACC
The DNA here is from genome assembly GCA_036346245.1 of Bonia amplexicaulis. NCBI lineage: Eukaryota > Viridiplantae > Streptophyta > Magnoliopsida > Poales > Poaceae > Bonia > Bonia amplexicaulis. Next base: position 7,838,196 of record CM070759.1, on the reverse strand, counting down.
CAAGTGGGGAGGCGCAGGTGAGTTCGGCCTTAAGCCAGTTTAGGGGTTAAAATGGTTTGGCTAGATGATTTGGTTCGGTCTGAGACAGGTTAGGGGCAAAACAGACACTTCAAGTTGGGAAAAAGGGCTGGAAAACAGGAAATGAGAAAAATGGATGAAAATTGCATTTGTAGACGGCGCAATGAATTGATTGGTAAATCATCAAATGCAACCTTTTAAGTGGCAAATTCCCGAATTTCCCGGAAGCATATCAAATCAGAATAGATTACCACAATTTACAAGAATGAAATACTAATTGAAAGGTGGACCCGATGAACTGTCTGGAATTCAGATTTAAGATATCTAACTATAAGCGAACAATTTAGGATTGTCATTTTTACGCACAGAGGTACCATTTTTTGTAACAAACTAAGCACCAAGCTAGGACACAATTATCACTTCTAATTATCCAAGCCTAATTAGGGTTGCACATATTTGCATTAAACAATCAATACAGAATCATCATGCTCTTACAGAAACATCTGCTAAATTGTTAAAGTTTTGTCTGGGCAAGAGAACACATAACATAAATGGCAAATAAAAAGAGCCTCCCACATTAATTGCCATGATCAGCAAAATGTCAGAAACGAGGAAACTTCAGATGAACCATGGACTTTATTCAACCCTAGGAACAATGGATGATGGATGCGGCAGAGTGCAGACCCCAAACCTGCCAGTGTAAAAGAAAATCCATGTTAAATGGAATTGTACATTGCTATTTGATAAACAAAACTAGTTCAGAAATCACAGATGAAAAGATTGTTGTAAGAACATGTGAGACCATGTGGAAATTACCGCATAAGTGTGATGAGTATTTGACTGTGTTTGTACTTCGGTGTCGAAGTTTGAGTTTCATTTTGTATTTTTTGCTCCTAGTGTTACTGTTAGGGTGGTATTGGTCATATTGGCCTGCAGAGGAAGTCTAACCAACCTATAGTGGTGGTCTTACTGGTGGCAGTATGATTGACCAAGAGGCGGCCCGACCGGCCAAGGAGTTGCAGTCTAACTAGCCGAGGAGATGCAGTTTGACCAGCCAAAGAGTTGCGATTTGACCAACCGAGGAGGCGATACGATCAGCTAGAGGTGTGAGGTCCAACCTAGGAGCGGTCCGACCAGAGGAGCAGTATTATCATCTTTTAGTTGGCAGTAGCTATTTTTCAGATAGGTATATATTGAGTTTTTTGTGAGTAGTTCGACTAGCCAAGGGTTAGTGTCGGGGCCTGAAGCAGTAACTCCAGGACCCTATGTGTTATTCGCACTATCCCAGAAAAAGCTAGTGCACATAGGGTCACAACAATGTATATCTCACATACAACCACACTTTATTATAGCAAAGGTATGACCATACGGTCAAAGTTTACAATAATAGCATAAAACTGAAAGAAGACAGCGGAAGCATAAAGATAGCAGCAGCCCATCCAGACTTCTCACAAAGCGAATTGACTGTAAGACGTGGCCTAGTCATAGTCCTCACCGCAATCGTTGAAGACTTCCTCTGGAAAGAGTTAGATTGAGCAACATGAGTACAAAAAAGTGCTCCACAAGTTACACCTGGAGGTTTAACAGAGTTAATGGATGCACAGTATGTATCAAAGGATGGCATATTATGGTTGACTTGCATGAAAGGTAATATTTGTAGTAAACATCATAAGTATAGCAAAAGCTGAATTTGATATAGTAATTAAAAACATAATTTAACAAGATAATAATGTTAGTGTGGCTCCAACCGACACTAACCTATACTCGGGTATTCCACCCGAACCAACTTTTCAATGGTGACCAAATTTTCCATAAACCAGATTTTAACAAAACCAAGATCTAATCTGTGAAAAACCGTACTCAGCATGTCCTTGACCGTGGACACGACTATCTAGGATAGTTTGTTACTCTATAGATGTGTACAACTTTACCCACAAGACATGTCCTCTAGTTTTGCCACGCGAATAACACATTGCCTTAGGTGTGCGGCTGAGAGTTCCTGACAAAGCCTTTACAATGTTCAGTTGTTAACTAGATAACGCCGCCACTAAGGTTTCACCACAACATGAATCCACATGTTGGAGCCCCCTCTTGTGCCATGTGAGACTTCTTACAGCCTACGCCGCGCTCACATTCAGCCTATAGCGAAATCAAGTTGGAACTTCACAAATTATTCGGCTAGGTCTGTCCCATATCAGACTTGTGGTAGTACGGTGTGACTTTGTAAAAGTAGCTCACATACCGGTCATTAACTTAGGCACCAACTACATACCCCTTGTGCCTAGCAATCAACATTGTGTCACCAAACAACAATACATGCTAGCAAGCACCCACCAGAAAATGGCATTCAAAAAAATTCTAGAAAAAATAAATTATGGGGAAAATAAAAATAAAAAATACACTTAAAAGGGATTTTTGGTGAAATTTGAAAAACTTAGAATTTTTTTTGAAGAATAGCATCCTTCTCAAATAATAAAAAAATTTCAAGCATTGCATACAAATGGCCTGTTCTTTTTCAGCTTTTAGCTTCAGTTTTTGACTTCTCTATAGTAATAACTTTTAAATGAAGTATTTTTCAAGATAGAGTCTACTAGTTAATTGTAGTACATAATGTACTGACTTTATTTATATCGGCAAAAATCGCATGTGAGTTTTAGTTACTCTGTAATCTCTCACACAAACAGCCCAAATGTCACAAGCTGCAGCCAAAAAGAACATGCCCAAAATTACAAACAATTGTCCAACTAGCTTATGCAACCTTTTTATTATTTGCTCAAAGACAATTAATTGATAATTTGTTCAAGAATCAAGATAACACACACATACACGCAGCATCACACTCCGAGCACCAAGTAGAAAACAATGACATTACAGAAGCATTTCATAGCACCATATTTACATAAAAAAAACAATTTTGTAGCATATATAAATAGTACTTTGAGGCGCTAGATCCATAAATCGCTTTCACAGGATAGTGCACACACATTCATGCATCATCAAATTACCCTGAGCACTAAGATAGCATTAAGATATTAGTTGCATTGCAAAACATCATTTGAAAATTAGTAAATTTTTTTAAAAAAGCAGAATATTGATAAAAGCATGCATATCCCTCACTAATAAAGAGTTTCAAGAAAATCATACAAAATTAGAAATGGTTGTCATATTCGTGCATCTTCACTATCCTTCATATTCGTGTATCCTCACTATCCTTAGTGACAATATAAAATCACTTGCCAAACACACATTGACATCCAGATTCACAGTATTTAACATTAAATTGACAAGCAACCAAAAAAATCTTCAGAATCAACCATATCAATTGAAGGGGCAGCACTATTGTTCTCTGCAGTTAAATTCAGATGCATCTGTTAGCTTTGTACAACGTTGCATGTGCTTCTTGCTTTTCTTTTTTATCTAAATTAAGGGGAATGATTGTGAAGATAATACACCTGTGAAAGCATCTAGGCCCCTAAAAAATGATTTTGGTAATTAATGAGTTTATATGAATATGGGACTAACTGTTTAATGAGTGTTTAAAGGTTAAGTCCAGATTATGGTTGACAAATGCAAGCTAAAGGACAAGGTTGAAGATCAAACATGGCTCAAGATAAGGGTATATGTAGAATAGGATCTCTTTTTCCATTTTACCGGTCTTAGGAGAATGGTGGAAGACCGGATTATAGGTTAAATAATCGTAACATAAAGAGGGATCATGGCAAGTAGCTTGATAGCATTTCTTAAGTGTCCATGGATCAACTAGGATCATGCATTCTTGAAAAATCTGTTTTAAAAGCCAAAAGCGTACTTTCTCTGCGGGCGTGCGGTAGTTCCGATTTTCAACGTCGGTACTACCGTCTAGCGGTAGTACCGCTGGAAAAATCGGAACTACCGGCGATCGGAAGTTCGAACCTCAAGCGGACCCATTTTCCGAGAGCACCCTCGGACGCATTTCAAATTTGAGGAAGCGGTAGTTCATTGTTAGAGCGGTACTACCGCCGTGTAGTTCGGAGGATCGGACCTTTTTTCTCCAGAGAACACCCTCCGGATGCCCTTTGAGTTTTTAAGAGAGCGGTAGTTCCGCTGTCAGAGCAGTACTACCGGCTACAGGTAGTTCGGAGGGCACCGAGCTTTTTTCCAGAGTGACTTTTGGAGCTCGGCTCAGCGGTAGTACCGCGCGAATTTCTTGTACTACCGGTGAGCGGTAGTACCGGACTTTACAACGTCGGTAGTACCGCAAGACGGACCAACGATCACTGCAGAGCTCGACATAGCCGTTCTGCTGCGTCGAGATAGGGGAGCGGTACTACCGGCCTCAGACCGGCGGTAGTTCCGCTCGCCCTGTTTTTTCTGGAATTTGTTCCAAACGGCTAGTTTTGGTAGGTGGAAGGTATAAATACCCGTACCACTGCTCATAGACAGTAGTTAGAGACTCTATTGACCATCTTTGAGCATTGGGCATTCACTCCACACCTACTTTCACTCTTGAGCATTCATTTGAGGTGTTTGAGCAAAAAGTGCATAGCATTCACTAGTTTGATCCTTGGCACTAGTTTGCAATCAAGCGAAGCTCGTGATTTGTTACTCTTGGTGCTTGCCGGCACCTGGACGATTGGGAGAAGCTTGATCGGTGATCTTCTCAAAGAAGTTTGTGAGAAGACCCGGTTTTCTTGTGAAGGTTGGAGCTCGCCTACCCGGAGCGGGGAAGAGCTACCTCTAGTGATCGAGGTGCTTCGGCTTAATTTGTGGAGCCAGTTCGATTCGTTCGAGCTAACCTCAACGTGGACTAGTGGGAACCGGCAAGTTTCCGATACCACGGTAAAAACATCGGAGTGTGCACATCTCTCTTTTGCTTTCTAATAGCTCTAAGTTTACTTGCTCAGTACTTTGTTTTGCCCTTGTTAGAACTAGTATTGTTATTTGCTTGACTAGTATTGTGTAGGCTTAAATTGTCTTTCATTCTTGTTCTTAGAATTAAAGAAATTTAATCTAGTTGAAAAGAAAATTTAAAAACCGCCTATTCACCCCCCTCTAGTCGGTATCCTTGATCCTACAAGTGGTATCAGAGCTTGGTCTCTCGATTTTAGACTTAACCGTCTAGAGAGAAAATGATGGCTAGCGAGGGATTTGCTATAGGTAAGGCACCTTTCTTTGATGGATCAAATTATGCTTATTGGAAAATTAGAATGTCAATTTATTTAAAGGCCATGAGTTCAAGCGTTTGAAAAATTGTAAATGAGGGTTACGTCATGGCGCTTGATCCATTGAATCCAACGGATCAAGACGGACGAAATGCTCATTTAGATGCCCAAGCAATGAATGCTATTTTTGGAGCTTTAAACGCGGATGAGTTCAATAGGTTGAGCAATCTTGAAACGGCTCACGCTATTTGGACAACCCTTTCCGAAATCCATGAAGGGACATCCACGGTTAAAGAAGCAAAATTGCATCGGCTTAGGATTAAATATGAGACATTCACAATGTTGCCTCATGAGGACATCAATGAGATGTACACACGACTCAACAACATTGTGAATGAGCTCAAAAGCCTTGGTACTAACCTTTCCGATCTTGATATTGTGAGAAAGATGCTTAGGGCTTTGCCGGAGAAATACGAGATGTTGGTGACACTCTTCCTCAACTCACCGGAGTTAGCAAGAATGACTCCAACACAACTATTGGGCAACCTCATCACAAATGAGCTATACAAAAAGGATAAGGAGGAGCTCTTGGAGCAATCCTCATCAAAAGGCAAAAAGATCACCACCTTCAAAGCCAAAGCGGTGGTAAGTGAAGAATCCGAAGATGATGAGGAAAATTCCGAAGAAGAACTTGCTCTTCTAGTAAGAAGGATGAACAAGTTCATGAGAAAGCGTTCAAACCGAAGCGCAAACTATGACAAGGCAAAGAAGGGGCACTCCTACTCCAACAAGTGATGTAGAAACATCCGTTGCTATGAATGTGATGAGAAAGGGCACATTGCCTCAAATTGCCCCAACAAGAAAGATGACAAAGAGAAGTCATCAAACAAGAAGAGTTACAACGGCAAGAAGAAGTTTTTCAAGAAGCTTCACAAAGATGGCAAAAATGAAGCCCACATTGGAGAGTGGGATTCGAAGAGGAGTATTCGACTCGACACAAGTGAGGATGAGTCCTCCAAGAAGAAGGGGCTTGTCGGAATTGCAATCAAGGAGGCTCCATCACTATTCTCTACTCCAACTTGCCTCATGGCAAAAGGAGATAAGGTAAAATTCTTTGATGATGATGAGCCTTCATATGATGATCTTATGGATATGCTTGTTGAACTAAATGAATTTCTTGGAAAAGAGAAATCAAAATTTAAGATCTTGAAGAGGGAACATACATCTCTACAAGAATCTTATAAGGAGCTAAAGGAAGCTCATGATTTGCTTATCCATGAAAAATCTTGCACTAGCATTGGAATAACTTGTGATATTATAAATGAAATGCCAAGTGTAAAAGTATCTAAATCTAGCATATCTACATCATGTGATGAACTTCTTGCCATGCCATGCTCTTCTAATATTGATTCTAGAAATGCTCTATCTTTTGTCCATGATGATTTACTTGTTCATGAAAACAAAGATTTAAAAGAACAAGTGTTAAAATTGAACAAAAGCTTGGAGAGAGCATACAAAGGAAAAGCTACCCTTGATAAACTATTAAGCGATCAAAGATGCTCATTCAACAAAGAAGGACTTGGGTACATTCCCAAGAAAGGTAAGAAACCGGTATACAAGCCCACAAGGTTTGTAAAAGAAAATGGTAAGTATTGTACAAAATGCCGAGATTTGGGACATGAGTCTCATAATTGTTCTAAGGGTAAGATTCAATCCATTGGTTTATATGACTCATGTTATATGCTTAGAAAATCTAAAAATGGAAACATTATTGCTCATTTTATTGGCACATCGATTTTGGGTGCTAAAAGGAAATCCATTTGGGTGCCCAAAACCTTGGTTACTAACCTCCAAGGACCCAAACAAATTTGGGTACCTAAAAGAACTTGATTATCTTTTGTAGGTGAACTACAAGACCGGTGGAAGGCAACACATGACCGGAGACCGGAAAATGTTCACCACCTTTGAGAGCGGGAGCAATGAGAAAATCACCTTTGGGGACAATAGCAAAGGAAATGTACTTGGTTTGGGTAAAATTGCTATCTCAAATGACCTTTCCATTTCTAATGTATCTTTAGTAGAAACATTAAATTTTAATTTGCTATCCGTTGCTCAATTATGTGATTTAGGCTTAACTTGTTCCTTCTCTAAAGAAAATGTCATTATTTCAAAAGAAAATGAAAAGGAGATTGTTTTCAAAGGTTTTAGATTTGGAAATCTTTATTTAGTGGATTTTACTTCAAATGAGTCTTGCTTAAAAACTTGTTTAATTGCAAAAACATCTTTGGGTTGGTTATGGCATAGAAGGTTAGGTCATGTGGGTATGGTTCAACTTAAAAAGCTTTTCAAACATGACTTAGTTGTTGGCTTGAAAGATGTGAAGTTTGAGAAAATAGACTTTGTAGTGCTTGCCAAGCCGGAAGCAAGTTGCAAACTCTCATCCTTCCAAAAGTATCATGTCAACATCTAGGCCATTGGAACTCTTACATATGGATTTGTTTGGGCCAACAACCTATAAGAGTATCGGAGGAAATAGTTACTGTTTAGTCATTGTAGATGACCACTCTAGATATACATGGATGTTCTTCTTAAATGACAAAGACGAAACCTCCGGAATTTTCAAAAGTTTCTCAAAAAGAGCCCAAAATGAATTTGATTTTAAAATAAAGAAAATTAGAAGTGACAACGGTTCCGAGTTCAAAAACACTAAAATTGAAGATTTTTGTGATGAACTTGGAATAAAGCATGAACTTTCCACAACCTACACTCCGGAACAAAATGGAGTTGTAGAAAGGAAAAATCGAACATTAATTGAAATGGCTAGGACAATGCTTGATGAATATAATACTTCCGATAGATTTTGGGCGGAAGCTATTAACACCGCTTGTCATACCATAAATCGCCTTTATTTGCATCGTCTTTTGAAAAAGACTTCCTATGAACTTCTCATTGGGAGAAAACCGAACATTTCCTACTTTAGAGTATTTGGGTGCAAATGCTACATCTTGAGAAAGGGTGTTCGGCTCTCTAAATTTCAAAGTCGATGTGATGAAGGATTTTTATTAGGATACTCTTCAAATAGCAAAGATTATAGAGTCTTCAATAAAAATTCGGGTTTAGTTGAAGAATCTTGTGATGTGCAGTTTGATGAAACTAATGGCTCTCAAGAAGAGCAAGATAATTTGGATGATGTAGGAGAAGAAGGATTACGCAAAGCCATGGAAAACATGCAAATTGGCGACATCAAGCCAAAGGAAGATACTACATCACACACCTCATCAAGACAAGTTGAACCTCCTACCTCTTAAACTTCAAACGATATACAAGTAATAGATGATGAAGCAAAAGATCAACAACAACCATTCAAAATCCATAATGCAATTGCAAAAGATCATCCATTAGATCAAATATTGGGTGATGTGAGTAAGGGTGTTCAAACTCGCTCTAGAGTAGCTTCATTTTGTGAACATTATTCGTTTGTATCTTCTTTTGAACCAAATGTTGTAGAAGAAGCTCTAGATGATCCGGATTGGATAAATACCATGCATGAAGAGCTAAACAACTTCTCCAAAAATGATGTATGGACATTGGTGGAAAGGCCCAAGGAGCAAAATGTGATTGGTACAAAATGGGTCTTTCGAAACAAACAAGATGAGAATGGACTTGTGGTAAGAAATAAAGCAAGGTTAGTTGCTCAAGGCTACACTCAAGTTGAGGGTTTAGATTATGATGAAACCTTTGCACCCGTAGCTAGACTTGAGTCAATTAGAATTTTATTAGCCTTTGCATCTAGCTTTGATATTAAATTATTTCAAATGGATGTTAAAAGTGCCTTTTTAAATGGAACTATCTCCGAACTTGTTTATGTTGAACAACCTCCGGTGTTCGAAGATTTAAAGTATCCTAATCATGTATACAAGCTCTCTAAGGCGCTATATGGTTTAAAATAAGCTCCTAGAGCATGGTATGAGCGCCTTCGAGATTTTCTTGTTTCAAAAGGATTTAAAATTGGAAAAGTAGATACCACTCTATTCACAAAAATTATCAAAGATGATTTCTTTGTTTGTCAAATATATGTTGATGATATTATATTTGGTTCTACTAATCAAGACTTTTGCAAAGAATTTGGTGATATGATGTCTAGGAAATTTGAAATGTCAATGATTGGTGAACTAAGCTTTTTTCTTGGACTACAAATCAAGCAATTCAAGGATGGGACTTTCATAAGCCAAACAAAGTATGTAAAAGACTTATTCAAGAAGTTTGGGATGGAAGATGCGAAACCTATCAAAACACCAATGGCAACAAATGGGCATTTCGACCTCGACGAAGGAGGTAAGTCGGTAGATACTAAGCTTTATAGATCTATGATTGGTAGCTTGCTCTATCTTACCGCATCTAGGCCCGATATCATGTTTAGTGTTTGTATGTGTGCTAGGTTTCAAGCTTCTCCAAAAGAATGTCATTTAAAGGCCGTAAAAAGGATTTTGAGATATTTAAAACATTCCTATAACATAGGGCTTTGGTGTCCTAAAGGTGCTAAATTTGAATTAATTGGATATTCGGATTCCGATTATGCGGGTTGCAAAGTGGATAGAAAAAGCACCTCGGGATGTTGTCAATTCTTAGGAAGATCCTTAGTTTCTTGGTCCTCAAAGAAACAAAACTCCGTAGCACTTTCAACCGCCAAGCCGAATATGTTTCACGGGAAGTTGTTGTGCTCAATTATTATGGATGAGGCAAACCTTGATGAACTATGGAATCAATTTTGATAAAGTGTCTCTATTGTGTGATAATGATAGTGCTGTAAAAATCTCAAATAATCCAGTCCAACACTCAAGAACCAAGCATATAGATATCCGCCACCATTTCTTGAGAGATCATGTTGGCAAGGGAGATATTTGCATTAGCCACATCCGGACTGAAAACCAATTAGCTGATATTTTCACCAAGCCTTTAGATGAAAGCCATTATTGCAAATTAAGGAGTGAATTAAATGTCTTAGATTATTCCAACATTGCATAATTTTATGGCACACTTAAATGCATACTTCTTTGGAGTGGCTTGGACAATGTTGTGCAAAAAAAAGGTTCTTGTGAAAAAGTTTCCCAATTTGATTAAATGCAAAAAATATTTAAAATTATTATTTTAATACATTTAATGCATAATGATCCTTAAAGATGTTAGTTGAGTGCAAAAAAATAGGGATCATTTGCATACTATACCTTTCCTCTCATAGTCCTCCAAGTCTAAGAAAAATCGGTACTACCGCAGTCTCCAGCGGTACTACCGTTGAGCGGAACTGCCGCCCGCACGGCGGAACTACCGGATTTGACTTAAAATCCGAACCTTATTTCTCTGCGGGTTTTTCTCTCTCTCTCTCTCTCCCGCGCCGCACGGTTCTTCCGCCTCCTCCTCCTCTCTCTCTCTCCCTCTCTCAAGAACTCAAAAATCCCTCCTCGGATCTTCGAATCTACCCAAGTTTTCGTCGGATTTTTGAATCTTGTGCCTTCCCAAGGGTTCACCTCCTCCATCCCTCAAGGTATTTCGGATCATCCCCATCTTTTATTGTCTCTTTGAACCCTAGATTGATTTTTTAGGGTTTTCAAAATACGGATGATTCTTTGAGGTTTAAACTAGGGTAAATGTGGTATTTTGGTGTCTAGAGGTGTTTGCACACCCATTCCATGGATTCAATCCAAGAAAATACCAAAATCTCAAACCCATTGCTTAACCTAGAATCGGTCGAGAGGCGGTACTACCGCCCGACCGAGCGGTATTACCGTCGGCGGTACTACCGAGCCCACGAGCAGGCGGTACTACCGATTGCCCTGATTGAACAGCAACTTCTTTCAAATTCTTTTCAATTCTTTTTGATCCATCCTAGTAAGGCTCTAATACTGTATCTTCTTCCTTTTAGATGCCTATTACTAGGAGAGCGACTCGGAGACTTTACTCTTCTGCCGGACAGTCAGGAGAGTCCTCCGGCGCTCCCGCCGCTCGAGGCCTCTCGGAGGCGGCTCGGACCGTGGCAAAGGTCCGGTGAGGAGGCAGTCGAGGGAGAGCCACAGCCAGAGCAGCAATATAGCTCTCCAATGGAGGAGTCAGAGGAGGATCTCACCGAGAGGGAAGATCCTCAGATCGACTTGAGGAAGATTTCTGCTGAAGATTATATCAGGCTGCGTCGCAGAAATCAATATGAGCTGCCCTCCAACTCCATTAATCCTAAGTTTCACACCAAGTTTCAGGAGCAAGTCTTTGATCAGCTATATGGAGAGAGTCGACAGTTTGCTGATCATAAGTGGGTTGATTGGGAGCACTTGTCCTCCATTGACAAGTATGATGGGACCTTTAGGCTCTTTCAGTGAGTGGGCGCATCGGTGGCGACACTGCGATCGATTATAATGAGGAGATCATTCGCCAGTTTTATGCTACAGTGCACATATCTCCAGATTTTCAGCACATGACTTGGATGACTGTGTGTACCCAGTTGGAAGCAACCAAGCATGAGTTTGAGCTTGCCCTGAGAGCTGAGCTCAGCGCATATGAGAAGGTTTATGACAAGCCAGCTCTCGAGATCTCCGCCTTCTCTTCATTCTACAATCTCAATGAGAGATCTGTCCCCGGCACCTTGGTTGGTCTTCTTCCTATTCCCAGCATCATAAATAGGATTATCAACTATACTATTCTTCCCAAGAGTGGGAACTTTGATGCCATAAGAGGACATGCTTGGAATCTCATAGACTACATCATGAGGGGTCAGAAATTTGATGTGGTGGACTTGATCATAAGGGAGATCGCCTCCTCCAAGAACGACAGGATCAAGCGCATCAATTATGGACCTTATATTTTTGCCTTGATTGAGACCAAGTTCAGATTTAGAGGCAGCTACAACAAGAGACATAAGGCATATAAGCCGAGACCTGAGCCTCCCATTCCCACTGCCTCCAGAGCTCGACAGTCTGATCCAGCAGCAGGAAGATCTTCGGCGAAGCACCGGCACTGCGGCGGCGGCAGAGTCGGCGGTTCCTCGGTGATGTGGCATCCTTGTCTCAGATCTATGCCACCCTGCTTCAGATGAGAGACTCTCAGACCGAGGGGTTTGCCTCCCTCTCTTCTCGCATGGACTCCCTGGATGGGCGTGTTGCGACCATCGGCGGTCTTTGTCTCGGCCTCCATCGCCCATGCGCTATGTTCGTCGCCGCCGTCGCGACCCTTCTCCTCCCGGTCCCCAGGAGTAGCTTCTTTTGGTACTTGATGCCAAAGGAGGAGAAGAATGGAAAATAGGGCCATAGGGCTATCTATCTCTATTTATATGTTTTTATGGATGTTTGTAATGAACTTGGATTATCTATGCTTTTGGATGTAATGACAATCGCTTACTTCTATAACAATGTTTTTATCAATTGGTTCATGTTATGATCTCTATTGTGCATCTTGTCAAAATTGTGATAAAAATGTGATTTTATACTCTTGTAAAATTTCATGCACAAATTTAGGGGGAGTATCACCCTTCTTTGACTTTAAAAAGGAAAATTCATATTGTTGCCAAAATGAAAATCATTGCTAGAATTTTCTCTCTTCAAAAGTCACAAAAGAATATACAACTAATTGTCAAAATAAGTGGTATATTCAAACATTAAATTTTCATATAAAATGTGTTGTCATCAATTACCAAAAAGGGGGAGATTGAAAGCATCTAGGCCCCTAAAAATTGATTTTGGTAATTAATGAGTTTATATGAATATGAGACTAACTGTTTAATGAGTGTTTAAAGGTTAAGTCCAGATTATGGTTGACAAATGCAAGCCAAAGGACAAGGTTGAAGATCAAACATGGCTCAAGATAAGGGTATATGTAGAATAGGATCTCTTTTTCTATTTTACCGGTCTTAGGAGAATGGTGGAAGACCGGATTATAGGTTAAATAATCGTACCATAAAGAGGGATCATGGCAAGTAGCTTGATAGCATTTCTTAAGTGTCCATGGATCAACTAGGATCATGCATTCTTGAAAAATCTGTTTTAAAAGCCAAAAATGTGCTCTGTCTGGATGTGCGGTAGTTCCGCAGTTTTCAACGTCGGTACTACCGTCGAGTGGTAGTACCGCTGGAAAAATCGGAACTACCGGCGATCGGAAGTTCCGAACCTCAAGCGGACCCATTTTTCCAGAGAGCACCATCCGGACGCATTTCCAAATTTGAGGAAGCGGTAGTTCCGCTGTTAGAGCGGTACTACCGGCCACAGGTAGTTCCGGAGGGGGATCGGACCTTTTTCTCCAGAGAACACCCTCCGGATGCCCTTTGAGTTTTTAAGAGAGCGGTAGTTCCGCTGTCAGAGCGGTACTACCGGCTACAGGTAGTTCCGGAGGGAACCGAGCCTTTTTCCAGTGACTTTTGGAGCTCGGCTCAGCGGTAGTCTGCGCCGACTTTCTTGATACTACCGGTGGCGGTAGTACCGGACTTTACAACGGTAGTACCGCGAAGCGGACCAACGATCATGCAGAGGCTCGACATAGCCGTTCTGCTGCGTCGAGATAGGGGCGGTACTACGGCCTCGGGCCGTGAGTAGTTCCGCTCACTGCTTTTTCTCGGAATTTGTTCCAAGCGGCTAGTTTTGGTAGGTGGAAGGTATAAATACCGTACCACTGCTCATAGACGATGAGTTAGAGACTCTATTGACCATCTTTGAGCATTGGGCATTCACTCCACACCTACTTTCACTCTTGAGCATTCATTTGAGGTGTTTGAGCAAAAGTGCATAGCATTCACTAGTTTGATCCTTGGCACTAGTTTGCAATCAAGCGAAGCTCGTGATTTGTTACTCTTGGTGCTTGCCGCACACGGACGATTGGGAGAAGCTTGATCGGTGATCTTCTCAAAGAAGCTTGTGAGAAGACCGGTTTTCTTGTGAAGGTTGGAGCTCGCCTACCCGGAGCGGGGAAGAGCTACCTCTAGTGATCGAGGTGCTTGGCTTAATTTGTGGAGCCAGTTCGATTCGTTCGAGCTAACCTCAACGTGGACTAGTGGGAACCGGCAAGTTTCCGATACCACGGTAAAAACATCGGAGTGTGCACATCTCTCTTTTGCTTTCTAATAGCTCTAAGTTTACTTGCTCAGTACTTTGTTTTGCCCTTGTTAGAACTAGTATTGTTATTTGCTTGACTAGTATTGTGTAGGCTTAAATTGTCTTTCATTCTTGTTCTTAGAATTAAAGAAATTTAATCTAGTTAAAAAGAAAATTTAAAAACCGCCTATTCACCCCCCTCTAGTCGGTATCCTTGATCCTACAACCTGACAAGGAAAAATGCCATAAGCATAGTTCTTCAGTGAGCAAAGGAAAAATCTAAAGAATTGCTAGAAGCAAAACATACTAGAAGATATGATTTCAATATAGTTCTTTTTGTCTGACAAGCACTCCTATTAATCCAAGCATTGTACCTACATAAATAGAAACACTTTATAATTAGTAAACAGTTCCACGGAGAAAGAGTAAACAACATAGAATTTTGCAAACGAAATGTGCAATGGTGGAAAGCTGATAGAATATAAAATTATACTAGGGTTCTCGTGGAAAGCCACTATATTGTTGGAGTGTACGACATTACCCTAGGATGGAGGCTTAGGTATGATTTGGTGGCAGTGTCGTAATGCACTAGGTTTATGATCGATTGCCTCATTTGTGAAAAATAAGGACTGAAACTTTATGCTAAGTGAAGAACACAGAAATCGTTTAATCACAAATTCTGACTTTGTTAGACTTGGTTTAGTAGCTGGTCAAATCCATTGAATATCCACACGAGGGTTAGCTTTTTTATTCCAATGGAACGGCCCACATACAACGGGACGGTATGAAGGACGAACTTGAAAAGTATCCTCCATATTTCACAACGCTAGGTCTACTCATAGTCGGTTTGCAGATTCTATTTTGGCCAATGGATTACTGACAGTTGGTGGCTACGAGCCTACCGAGGAGAAGCTAGAAAGAGGAGAACGGTGAAAGACCTTGTTATCTTAACTCAGTCACACGCTATCTGTTGTATGTTTGTTGTATGACATTGAGAATTTGAGATATCTTGTGCATAAAGCTGGGCAACTCTGCAGAATCAAACTTATAGTATTTGAATACACTATGTTTCCTATAAATGAAGCTATGTTTAATAGGTGAATCCAACAGTAAGGCATAAGTAGATTTAGTAATGTTTCCAATTTGGTAATCAAGTTGATTAAACCCATTTTCCTTAAGAAGTTAACTTTTGCTTCCGGAAGTCATTTACAAATAAACATGCATCCACTAATGTAGTGATAAAGACAACACCTCCCCATCTCTTGAAATATTAGCAAGTAGATAATTGGTTTTTCTCCTTGTGACTTGTTAAGTACGGTTATACTCCTACTTGCTAAACCATCAATAGAAGAATCATGGGATGAAAATGAAGAACCCTTAGAGGAAGTCTTCGATGATTCTTTTGGAGTAGATGATCTCTGGTTTTATGTCTCATCCTCGCTTAGGTATGCCTATGGTTTTCCTATTGTGATATAATATAACTTTAAGCTTAGACGCCCCGCTATGTACAACTTGGTTGTTATGCCATAATCTTGTAATAAAGTTTGGTTTTATTAAATAAGCTTGTATTGGTATGATGCACACTTGTCTACTGTACTCTACAGTCGAACATCTTAGGCAGTTGCGGGGATTTCTAACGACCTTAGAAATAAGAGCGTTACATCCATTCTCCGCTAAATCCAAGTCAGGAAGGGGGCAAAAATCCTCCCATTTATATTAATAACTTGTAGGTAAAATATATAAATACTTAACTTTTACATTAAAGATTCTATATGAATAACATATTACTGTTAAATCCTTACAACCGCAATTGTGGTGGGCTGTTTTGTTGCCCTAACCATCGATAGGGAAGCGATGTGGGCTGACCCATTTACATTGTCGTATCAGTCCAAACGGGCAACTCGACTCCGGCGTCGTCACCCCGCCGCCGTGTACGAGCTCCGCGCACCGCCGTCGGCGTCGCCGATTTCTTCCAAGATCATCGCGGGCAACCGGGCCAGGTTTGCGGTGAGTCGGCCTGGCCCTGACGATCGACGTGGAGGTGGCGAAGTGGGCTGGGCCCAATCCGTGACCGTCTGCAAATCGTGCATTCGTGTCGCCGTGGCAGAGATCCAAGATCTTGGCGATCAAGATGATCGACTCAGAAACTTGACGTATGGTAGCGTGTTATTCTGTTGTTCGCTGACGACCTCTCGTATAAAGGTTGGGTATTCGTGTATTTCAATCCTACAATATTAGTAATATACTAAATTAGAGTAGTAGTAGTAGTAGTAGTACGTATTTTGTGCTGTCTCGTATAAAAGTTGGGTACTGGTGTACTTCAATTCTACATTATTAGTAATATGTACTGACTTGGAGTAGTATAACGCGTTTCGTGAGTAGCACTGAGGTAAACTGTAAAAGCTGTTCAGGCTCCTTTGCGGCGAGCGCTTCACTTTTTTCCATTTCTTTTTGGGAGGAAGCTGTTGCATCTAGGCTTTTGGTTTTTTCAAAAGTAAAAAAAATAAGACAATTTTATAAATTAGATTTTTAAACGATTTTTAAGTTTAAAATTATATGTGCTGTTCGTATCGGTATCTTCGTTGTCCGCTGCTGTTTCAAAAAGCTTAGACAAAAAACATCAGCCACAGCTAAAAATCATCGATTAGAGCCTAAATGCTCTGTTTGAAACAGTTTTTACAGTAGAAAAAAGAAAAATAAAAAATACTGTTATATCTCTATGAATAATTAAAAAAATAGAAAAAAAGAATAAAGTTAAGTAACCAACGTACTTTAAACGGCTAAAGCAGAAGCGAGAACCATCGCTGTTCAGCAAAAGGAACGTGGCCAAAACCAGCCCGGCTCGTTTGGCCGTTCTAGCACCGGACCGATCGATAAAGTTCTCTCCTGCGAGTCCTGCCATCGTTGTCACCGTTCCGTCGCTGCGGCTGCTGCCGCTACTTTCCTCAAGCTTATCCAACTAGTCAATGAATGAATGAATAATTGGATGTCCCCTGCATACTACGCGCGCGCGCGACGACAACCACGCGATGAGGCTTTCCAGGATTCTTCCATGGGGTTGGCAGGCCCCTCTATCCACCTGCTCCTCCTAGATTTTCTGAGATGGGCAGTGCCGTCACACACTCTTGCGACCTTGCAAACGCCGTGCGTCAACATTACAAGCGACAGTACAAGTCAGCGATCGGCCAAAAGCCAAATTCGATGGCTTCTTTTTTGTTTTCGTTTTCGATAATGGAAACTTCTGTTATTATGGACGGTACAGGATAGTTTCCCTCTGTACTCATCAGCAGGGGCGGGGCCATATTTCAGTTAGAGTAGATTTTAATCCGAGGTGTAGAAAAATATCTAATGTACAACCTGGATAAATTCAGTCCACCCTGGTTAATATTTTCATGATTCAATCTAGATAGCCTAGACTATTTCACTACTAAACTCGGAACGTAATTAAATTCTGGCTTCATCACTGCTCATCAGCACTGTTTGTTATCATGATCTGAAAATAAAAGTAAGGATTGTTGTCATCGTCATCAAGTTTTATCTTCTAGAAGACCTGAAAGGTAGCGGTAGCACTACAGCTTGTACTTACAGTCCACTGGGATCCTATCAAGCCGGCGATTTAGTAGAAAACTGGATATTACTTTTAGATACTAAAAAGGACTAATCTAGCTCTCATTAAGTGGGTGGCTCTAAGCGTAAACGGAACTTGTGTGGATCGGAGAATGCCTCTAGAAGGCCTCGAAGCACAATAATTAGTTTGGGTAAGACCTTGCTCAAACTCCAATTTCTAATTAATTAAGGGTTTTCAAAAAGTCTAACTTTGAGACCACTGTTGAATATGAGTAGAGCGTCCACTTTTTGGTGCTCATGAAACTCAACAATCAGTTAGAATTCCACTTTGGTGCTAGAGCCTATTGAGGTTCACTAGTTTGACAACTTTTTTCACAAACACTTATTTAATGGTGACTGGTCGATAATTGTTATATAATAGAAACTCATAACAGTCATTTTACAACTGATAAGAAAAATGTAAATATTTTTATAAATTCTCTAAAAAGAAAACATCTGACCCTTAATTACTGAGCTAAAATTCAAGCTGACCCAGAGTGAGAAAAGTCATATACGTTACAAAACAAGGCATTACAAACTCATTCATGTTTCATGTGTATGGAGCTAAAATTAATAACATGTAAAATCAGTTGGTTGGAGGTAGTATAGATATTCATTATTTTGTTTTTTTTCTCATACCGAAAAGAAAGTTGGCAAATTGTAATTTTAGAGTAAGTTCGAGTCACATTTCAAAATTAAATTGTCTATTCCATCCTTGTTAGATTTTTTCCAACCTGGAAGCTGAAAACTAGACCAATTCAAGGAGAAACTTACTCGACAGCAATGTTGTCGAGTGCTCTGTCCTGAATGAATTCATGTGTAACAAACGGTACCGTGCATCCATATTTCATATATTCAAATCTGCATGCGATCTTTATCGAACCGTAGACATATTCTCTAGATCTCTACGGGTGATGTTCTCTGACAATTCCATGAACATTTCTGATAAAGACAAGCATGCATATTAGCCCCATGCCGGAATTGCCCCGTCAAACAATTTGGCTAAAATTATTGGACTCGGCTCCAACATGTTTGAACACTGTAGGACCAAAGACGTAGCAGAGGGAGGCGAATGCTGTCTTCAAATTTTTTCTGAAATATTCACAAATCCTTCACTTTCATAGTTACAGAGTTATGTAGAATAGGATATAAAGCCACCACAAAAACTAGCGAATTGAGACATAAAATTCTAAGAAAAATTAGCAAAACCGGTACTACCACCACTATACTTGTGGTACTACCGCTTGCTACAGTAACTGCTGTACTACTGCTACATTAACCGTGGTACTACCACAGCTACAATAAAATCAGAGTGAATAGTACTTTCAACATGATTTCAAAACTAAAATCATGCTGTCATCGGATCCAATGGCCGCTGCCTACGAGCGCCTGTCTCTGGGATCCACCGGCCGCCATTGATCGCTGCCTTCTAGATCCACCGTCTGCTGTCGTCGAGCATGCCTCTCAAATCCACTGGCCGCCATTGTCAAGCACCCTTCTCTCCGATCCACCGGCCGCTGTCGCTGAGCATCGTGCCACCGAATCGCTTCGTCGCAATGTTCGTGTAACAAAAAATCTTAGTTAGAATGGCGATGGGAGATGGGGCGGCGGTGGTGGGGAGAGGCCCGGTGGCCAGTGAGGAGGGAGAGGGGATATGGGGCGGTGGCGGTGGGGAGATACCCGATGGGCGGGGAGGAGGGAGAGAGGAGATGAGGTGACAAGTCTGCGAGGGAGAGAGCGTGGGAGAGAGATCTGTAGAGAATGAGATAATAGAATAACCGAAAGTGGAAGTGGAGAGTAGGGACAGTTAGCGCGAGAGAAAGGGGATATAGATGGTCAAGACTTCTGTGTTTAGATCGGACGACTGAGAAGAGAGAGAGAGAATGCACCGGCGACCACCAACTCCTCTTTATATTATAATAGAGATATATATTGTGTCTGTGTGTGTATATATATTGTGTGTCTATATATATATGTATGTATGTATCCGGATAGCTAGGTAATATTATTTTTTCTACTGTACGGGCCGAAAAATTAGTTCACACTGAAGGCCTTATTAGAGACTGATGGACAAAAATTGCAGTAGTACAATGATAGTGACAGTATGACATCGTTCCATCCATCAAGTGAGACTCTGCAGGAGAGGCGCCGGATTGCCTCACGAAGAATGCGATGTTTTGCAACATTAGTTCAGAACTTGATTTGCCAAAGAAGTTTGAACTATTCCTTGCATAGCATGCAAGTGCAGAAATTAGTGTACTTCTTTAAAAAAGTATATAGTCTTTTTGAATTAGTAAATGAGTGTCCAACTAATAAAGGTGGCTCTCCAAGAAAAGTCAATTAATGGAGCCAAGCTGCTATATACTACCAGACTAGATACTACCGGCCAACATAAAATGGGAACTGAGCTATCGGGGTGGTCCCTACAGTACATGCTTGCAAATGTTAATCTGACAAGTACAACAGGAATATTCCTGTTCCGTCTCCTGATTACCTTAACCAAAGCAGTACTATACCGATCATGTGTTGCTAACAAGAGGGCCCGTACGTACCAGAGCTCTCCAGGACCAAGCACTAACCCTTACGTACGTGAGGTGAGGTGAAAAAGTCCAAGAGTGTGTTAGAAATTGGCTTATTTAATTATGGTATATTTTCTTAATTTCAAAACATATATAATTTAGTACTATATTGCTAAGAAAAGGTGAGGAAGACTAATTTATAAGGTGGAGTCCTCACCACTCCTTAAATATGGATAGAGATGGTATGTGGAGGGTTCTATCTAGTCACACGCACGCGTATACGCGTATTTTCGCGTGAAAACCGTGTGATTTGTGATTTGTGTGCACCACTCTCTCTCTATTTGAATGAGATTCAAACGTTTGAATTTGAGGCTTTATTGAGGTTTTGATGACAGACAGTTACCAGTGGATAAATGATTGGTTGAATGTGACAGTTACCAGTGGGTAAATGACTACTTTAATCATGTCAGTTATCAGTCTGTCTATTTATATGCCTGGAGACGTCCAGAGTATGTGCGAGAAACTCACTGCTTCCATTTCCTTCTTCTACGTGTTTACGTGCTCGAGTCTTGTCTTTATCGAACCTCGTCGACCTTTCTTCCCGGCGTGCACCTGGAAGGAGGAAGAGTGGTTATCTCCGAACCGTTGCCGCAGAGAGTACCTGCACGGGGCGGCAATAAGGTTTCGGCGGCGCATCTGCGCGACCGCTCACGCTGCTGCGACATCTACATTCTCGCCTTGCATCAAGCTGCGCGCTTTACATTCTTCATCGGGCTAACTAGTAAGTCGTTCGTGTGCGTCGACTTTGTTAATATATTTGAGTATATTCTGAAGTATGATGAGTAGCCTGCTGTTAGTAGTCAGTATTGCATCACTAATTTATTGTATTTATCTTCTAGTAAAATTTGGAATTAAAATATTACCCATATTTCCAACAGAGTGACCAGCACACACGGCTTCACATGTCCTCCGTCCGTGTGAGCCAACGATGCCTTTTGTTGTTTTTTTATGACTTTTTTGATATCGTCTATATTAGTTAGTCTGTTATCCGTCGCCGTTTCAAAAAATCTAGTTAAAAGTTACCCATCATAAAAAAAACAATCAGCCGTAGCGCAAAAAGAGAATAAAAGCCTCCAAAACCTGGGGCTGGTTTCCAATCCAACCATGCGAAATACGTACGTGGAGAGGAAAACAGGCTGAAAAGTTAACAAAGGGGCCAATGGCTCCTCCACCAGGCCACCACTTTCAACCAATGTGGGTGTGCAAGTCATGTGATAAATGGCTGGGGGTTCTGTACTCTACACTACGGTTACATGCCATGCAAGTGGTTGCTTTGTGTGAAGAGTATATGTTTATACGTACATACATGCATTGCTTTAGTTTAGGGTTACTTTTGAGTTCAGCATGCATGTGGGGTCTTGATTGATGCCCCGATGATATCTACGAGGACGTGATTACTTTTTAGTTTAGGGTTTCTTTAGATAGCTTGGCGTGGGAACCTATGTTACGCCACGAGGTCTAGCTTGCCACTTGAAGGTAAAGTTAATACATCGCAGACAAGTGGCCTATGGAAAGTAGTTTTATAGTTGTAAATAGTATTAATTTCATTTAATACAAAAAAGGATTGTTTAGGTCATTTTTGGTTTATACTCATGTGTTGTGTTAGGCATGTGCAGTAGCTCTGTGCCACATCATCTTTAGAGATAACATCTTATGCTCTATCTCTAGCACACACTTTAACATCAATTTTTTACTATTTTTTTTAAAATAGGACCAACATATAATTCTTTTTTGTTAACCTACCCCTCCCTATCGCTCTCTCTCCTCCCACCGCCTCCGGACGCCACTCTCTCCTCTCCCGAATGCCATCTCTCTCCCTCACTGTTGTCCCTGTCACCCTCTCCCCCATCGCTTCCAGCCACCGCCTTCTCTGAGCTCGTTGCCATCGACCCGACCAGATCCAACTCGTTAGCATCTGAATCCAGTCATATCTAGACTCCATTGAGCCAGGCCTAGCCGAATTGGGCGATCCACATGTCACCCTCATGTTACTCGCCATCGCTTGGTGTTTGGATCTGGTTGTATGCAAACTCCATGAAGCCGAGCCTAGCCAAATTGAGCAATCCATAGGCCGCCTGTTGCCATCATGCATGATGGTAATTGGCATCAATGGACTGGCATCCGATGATATTCCGGCATTGATGCCGAGATCGAGGTGTAGAGCTATGATCTTGGCGTCCAACTTGAACCCGACAAAGTAATTCACCTTCATTGGGGTGCCGACCTCCTGCGATTATCATGTCCTTCTTGCGATTGAGGTACATTTGAACAGGGCGCTGCAGCTTCAATGCTGCAAGTAGAGCTGGGACTTGGGCCGTGCTTTTTGGGCCACCCAAAGCACGGCCGGGCGGCTGCAACCCAGAACGCGGCGGCCCGACACGTGGCGGGTCGTCTTGCGGCCCGGCTGCGAACGGTGGGCCGTCTTTGGGCACCGCAAATCCGGCACGGTGGGCGGCACGGCACGGCGGCGTGGCGTGCCGTGCTGGGCCGCACGCGGCGGCGGCGGCGGCACGGCGGCGCGGCGGCACGGCGGCGCTGGCCGCACGGCGCACGGGGCGGGCGGGCGGCCTCGCCCTCGCCTCCCAGGTCCCCCCTCCGTCGACATCCCTCACGGTCATCCCAGATTCCCCACAAGGCCACAACCACAACCCATCACACATCACAGGCGAGAGAGGAGTAGGGGAAGGAGGTGTACCGATCCACCGGAGCTCGGCGAATCGGCGATGGCCGCAGGAGGAGCGGTGTGGCGCGGCTCCCGCCAAGACGCTCGGCGGCGGTGTCGGTGTAGTCAAGGTCTCTGTCGCCGTCGCTCGGAGCAGCTGTAGGCGGGGGAGGAGGGGCGGGGAGGAGGAGGCGGCCGGGGAGGAGGGGCGGCTTGGGAGGAGGGACGGCCGGGGAGGAGGGGCGGCGGAGGAGGAGGAGGCGGTGGGGAGAGGTGCGCCGAGGCGAGAGATGGCGGCCATGGGAGGGAGGGAAAGGTGGCGGGGGGAGATATGGGGAAGAAGGTCGGGAAGGAGGGGCGGCGGGGAGGAGGGGCGGCGGGGGGAGATCCGGGAGGAGGCGGCGGTGGGGAGATCTGGGAGGAGGGGCGGCGGTGGGGAGATCTGGGAGGAGGGGGCGGTGGGGAGATCTGGGAGGAGGGGCGGCGGGAGGAGGGGCGGCGGCAAGGCGAGTTGGGGAGGAGGAGGAGGAGAGATCCGGGAGGAGGCTGGAGATCGGGGATTCGGGAAAGGAATGAGATAGGCGGCGGAGGATTTAGGGATTTAGATATTTTGCGATTTAGTCCTTGAGTTTTTGAAATCTGAATAGGTTTTATCTATTTTGATTTCTTCTGTTCTAGCCCTCGTAAATTTTAATTTCATCACGAAAAGATCCTATATATCCGCTGTGACATATACATCATGCATTGAGTGGATCTGGAGAGAAGAAGATCAATCAAATCAATATATTCTAACATATATGATGGGATGAGGATTGTTGGATCCTAATATAATGAATGAAAAAATTCTTGAGATATCTTTGTGATTTAGGCGAGTTCATTATTGTTCTTGTAATATAATGTGTCTTTTATTGTTCTTTCTTAAGAAATATCATCATACAAATTGTATGAGATATATGTATGAGATGTATGTATGTATGTATGTATGTATGTATGTATGTATGTATGTATGTATGTATGTATGTATGTATGTATGTATGTATGTATGTATGTATGTATGTATGTATGTATGTATGTATGAGATGTATGTATGTATGTATGAGATGTATGTATGTATGTATGTATGTATGTATGTATGTATGTATGTATGTATGAGATGTATGTATGTATGTATGTATGTATGTATGTATGTATGTATGTATGTATGTATGTATGAGATGTATGTATGAGATGTATGAGATGTATGTATGTATGTATGTATGAGATGTATGTATGTATGAGATGTATGTATGTATGTATGTATGTATGTATGTATGTATGCATGCATGTATGTATGAGATGTATACCGTCTGTAATCTGTACCGTGAACAGCCAAAATTCAAAAATTTCAGCCAAAAACCATAAGGCGCAGCCAAAAAGATCACCAATAATAAAGTCATCTCTAATTTTATTATATCATCTCCATATCACAAGGGACAGTCTTAGTAACAATATTTTTAATAAGTTACCTCTAACATATTTCACAACAGCATATTTTTACTACTTTTCTTCTTAGTGTGCCTCGTCACCCTCACTCAATCACTTCTTTCTCTATCTCCTTCAACACCGACACATTACCACACAACTAAGCAACATTTCTTTCTCCTCCCGTCCTTCTCCCCCATGTCATTGGCCTCCTCCTTCCTCTCCACCATGCCTATCTACTTCTTTCCCTCGCTGCGACCCTCTCCTTCTCTCCACCCTAGTCTCCATCCTACTCATCACCAGTCTCGTCCTTCCTCGTCACCGATTTACCTAACCCCCTTGCGTGCCCATATTTTTATGCAATTAATTCAATTATTTCAACTAGTTTTAAACGAGACGGGTACGAGAGAAAGAAAGATGCCGACCGTCGTCACCGCCTTTGCGTATAGTAATTTCGGGCTGGGCTTGGGCTGGCACGGCACGAACGCTGGCACGGTGGGCTTTGGGCCGTGCTTGGGCCTGGCCGAAGACGCCGCGGGCCGGCACGGTACGGCACGATGAGATGACTGGGCCGAGCCGGCACGGCACGAAGCGGCACGAAGCACGATGGGCTCCCAGCTCTAGCTGCAAGGGCACATGCAGTTGCAACCTGAAACACACAGATATTTTTATTATTAGACTATGTATAGTAACTAAAAATACAGATGCTCTGGTCAGTTGGCCCTTACATGTAATGCTTTCATTGCCTTCCCACCAAAGCTGCCTCCAACTCTTCTTGTGATGACACAAACACTGTGCAACGGAATGCCGAGGCACCTCGCGATGACATTTTGTGTAACCTCGGGTATTTGTAGAAGTGGCGTGGCTGGGTGAGATAATAGTTGTTGTAGTAGTAGTACTTGGTGTTGGACAGCTTGCACCTGGGGCACTGCAGCAGCGCCTCCTCCGCCTCCCGCAACGACGACATTGCTGACAATGACTACTGCTGCTGCAGCTGAGCGGTGCGACGACGTCGATGATGAGGTCGTGGGTGACAAGTTGGAGACGATGAATTACAGCATTAGGGGGAGAGAAGCAGTGGTGCTAGGAGCTTTGCAAAAATTAATCTTATGCCACTTATTTTGTTTACGATTTTATTCTTTTAGAGATTATACTACTAATAGTATGGGTAGTAGTATAACTTAATTGTAACTAATCTGAACTATTGGATTATAAAGATTAAACGACTCATATTCATATTAAGATATCGTAAAAGAGCTCTAGAAATAACCATACTTGAATGCTTAGGCAGAAATAACCATGCTTAGGCAGAAATAACCATGCTTAGGCAAATGATCGGAAACAGACAATTTAGTTTGTCTTGCGCTCACCCTTATAATTCGGTGAAGTAGAGGGGGGTTTTAGAAAAAAAAATCTGGTAGGGACTTTTTTGCAGAAATCAAAGACATTTATGCTATTTCGGAAAATATAGGGGTTTTTTTACAAAAACACTGACGTGGCCTGCCCAGGGCCGAAACTCCCGCGGTCTAATATACGGATGATACATAATCATCAACTATACAACACATGTAGATAAGAAAAAGAACCCCTGAACCGGTAAGAAAGACGCGTTGATGTAACAAGTGCATCTTTCAATGATATGGAAAAATATAGGAAACCATTGTTTCTTTTGGCTGTAAGTCCACCCACCCAACGCGTTGTCCTTGTCTTGCTGGGGCCGCATGGTTCAACTTTCGTAAGATGTATATGGTGCACATGCGGTTTGTGTTGAGCTTATCCTGTTTCTCAACCCTCGCCTCTCGTGCTAGCTGAGGTAGTTAGGGATAGAAAACGATACCAGATAATTTATTTTATTCGATATTTATATACGAGAAAATACAAATGTAGTACGCAAAATTTGTATTCGAAAATATTCGTATTCGTATTCGAGAATATTCGTATCTGTATTCATATTCGAGACTATTCATTCGTATTCGATCTGTTTCTAGAACCCATGAAAAATCCGTACAAATTTTGTGATTCAAAATTTGAATTTAGGCGGTTTAAAACCGGTAACCGGTAAAAAACCGGTGAAAAATTGGCAAAACTGCTAGGAATCCGTTTTATCCGATATTCGTATCCGAGAAAATCCGTATTCGAAAATATCTGTATTCGTATTCGAGAATATTCGTATCCGTATTTGAGAATATTCGAATCCGTATTCGTATTTGTTTTAAAAATATATATTCATATTCGTATTTGAGACTATTCAATCGTATCCGATCCGTTTCCACCCCTAGTGGTACCCCCTCGATCTTCTGCTTCCCATGGGCATGTGGAAGAGTGCTACCATTAATTTGTTCATGTGAAGGATATTGGCTAGCTAGGGGATGGAGCATGGAACTAGATATGTATGAATTGGTGAAATTCCAAAGACATTTGACAATAGATGCTACGAATTTTCTTAAGAAATTGCATTCTATATATCACTTAGCATCGTGCCAAAAGAATTCATGTTTAGCTCAAGCTGTATCATTTACAAAAAGAGGGCAACTACCGTACGGTATCTCGTTGGTCCCTAATCCAATGGGATAGCCGCTCCCCCTCCCCTTCCTCCCATCGTCGCTCCCTGGCCTCCCTCCTATCGTCGCTCCACAGCCGTTCCCCCGCTGCCGCTCACCCTCCCCTCTTTTCTCCGGCACGAGCAGCTCCGCACCCCTCCTCTGCCTCCCTCCGCCCCCTCCTCAACCACCGGCGACCGGTGGCGACTTCGCCACCTAGTTGTGCAGCCATCTCCCCCTTCCCCGCCGCTACCATCCCGCCTAACCTAATATTTAGTGTGCCGTTGTTGCCGCCCACCGCCCTCTACCACCGCCCGATGCCCTCCACCGCCACCCACCGCCTCCTCGGCCTCCCTCTATATCCGGGGGGCGCGGAGGTGGAGGTGGAGGAGGAGGAGGAGGAGAAGAAGGTGGCGTCGGAGTTGAAGAAGGAGGTGGAGGGGTGGTGCTAGAGTTAAAGAAGGAGGTTGTACCGATGGATCCTATCCAAATGGCCACGATACGTATACCGTTTTCTACATTTTCTCTTACAAAAATGAACATATTTTTAGAGGTTCTGGATGTGTTGTAACTTCGGTCAATATAACATCATAGTCCAGACATTAGTTATGACGTGGTTTATATGATTTGAGTGCATTAAGCGTCTATTTGAACACACACGAAATTTCGATGGCATCGTTTGTAATATAGGCTTTTCATTGAAATTTCATAGAAAAACCATCTAATTAGTATATAGTCCATGTTCCAAGTATGAACTTAGGTCTGTTCATATTAACTTTTAAAATTCGTTTTTCTACAGTAAATAGTTTTTCTATAGTACTTAACTTTCAAACGGAATACTTTTTCAAGGTGAGATCTACTAGTCGATTATAGTAGACACTGTAGTAATTTCATTTATATAATCTAAAATTGTAGTCTCTCTCCGTATGGTTTATCTAGAGCTGTTACTATTTATAAGCCGAAATTAAAAGCTATCAGTAAAATCCAATATAAATAGACCTTTAGACATTAAATATCTTTCAAATTTATATCACACATATCACAAATTAAAGGTATATATAGAGGAACCAGTCCATGCTTGGCCACAAAAGATACCGATGCTCAGTTGCTCACTCGCTTGATTGGCACAGGCTTTCTCTCTCCAATGTAAGCCGTCCTCCATCCGCTGACGTCACCCCTCATTAACGCGTAAAGGACTTGAAGATACCTTCCGCCCTGCCAGCATCCACGTTGCTTCGCCAATGGCTTGACTGCTACAAAGATAAGCCTAAGCTCAAAGCTACAAGATTAATTATACTGGCATATGAAGTTCATTTAGCTGATGTGTATATATAGGACACTGAAATACAATACCATGGTATCAAAGTATCATGATTTTAGATACACGAATTCAATTTAAATTCAAGTATATTTTTTAAAATTTTCAATTTTTGGTTATATTTCTATCTATAACAATCCGAATAAAACACATATTATTGAAAAGTGGCCCTCACCTCTGCCCATTCAGTCCACTGGGAAGAGACTTAGTGTGTAAAAGAACATTTGTATCCTTATCATTATGTATCACAGCAAGAGCATTCTTGTAATCTTATATATATATATATATATATATATATATATATATATATATATATATATATATATATATATATATATATATATATATATATATATATATATATATATATATGAGGGATGTAGAACAAGGACAGCTAATTGCAATATTCATCCCTACTTTTAGTGTACACAAGGCTCCGGGTAGCCCCTAGTGGTATTCCCATAGCCCTTCATTCACTGTTTGGCCCGTAGCCACAATAATTGGCATCATCTGTGGGGATGGGCATAGAACGTACAAGCTGAAGGAGCGATGGTACCTAAAAAGGCAACATCGATGACTAAGCGAAAGAGAAGCATAGCTATGGCAACATCCGAGGCAAAGATGCAGGGCCGGTGGTCGAGGGGTCCCCACTGCCATGGCAGCGACGCTCCGATGTGACCGATAACAAGCATCACTCGCCAGCAGGGACGCAAGTGGTGATGTGATAGGCTCTACGAGCAAAGGACGTAGTGGTAGGTCCCCCCAGCAACCTTGACGGCACCCGCGTCGTTACCTCCAATGACCTTGGCACTCGCGTTGTTACCTCCAACAACCCCAGCACCTGCGTTGTTAACTCCAACAACCCTAACACCCCATACCATTACCTCTAACGACCCCGGCACCCTCATGCTACCGCACAGTGGACGGGAGGCGTCGGCGGCCCTCCCTAGAAATTCCAATGGCACCCACAATGGGGCCCAGCCGGGTATGGCACCCTTGTCGTCGCGACGCAGCGGACGGAGGGCATGTTAGGGTGGTCCTCAGGACGCTGTAGCACGAGCTAGCGCATTTGCGAAACGCCATGTGCGGGATGCAGGAGGCCTGGAGTCAGCGAATGCCTGCGACAACGGTCGCGAAGGTCACCATGGAGAGGGAGGAAAAGCCACGGGGCTAATGCCGGTGCTCGCAACACCCTTCAATGCGTGGACTCTGAGTCCCTGCTGTCCGCTGGCTTGCAATAGTGCGCCTAGCCAGAGGACTTTAAGATGCCTACGATAGAGCCGTATAAGGGTGATACGAACCCCCGCGAAGTTTTGCACGTCTATGAAATGGCCATTGAGGCTATGGGGGCTACGACTCAATGAAGGCGAAGGGGCTCCCGCTCGCCCTACAAGGGGTCGCGTTCTCCTGGTTCTTCACTATCACACCTGGTTCTATATACGCATGGGAGTAGATCCGAGATCTGATGCACAACAACTTTCAAGTTAATTATGTTGAGCAGGTGGACGCTAGCCAACAACACATACCTTTGAAAAAATATACTCAAATTCAAAGATTTTCTACATTGTTTATCACATGGATTGCTGATTTATATATGTATCTACACATATCTACAAACAAACTATCATAAAAAAGGCAACTCTAGTTTCAATTTTGGTTCAAACTTACTTGAGCTAGTTAGTACACTAGGTAAACATGATATAAAAAAAATCAAAATTTTTCCCGTGTGATACATATGGGAAATACACACACATATATAAGTGGTACATCAGAGGTGAAATTAACTATACCAAGAATAGAATGTATTTTTTTATATATGCGTATTTGTATGTATAAAATCCCAATAGCTAGGTAATATGATTTTTTCTGCTATACAGGCGGAAAAATTAGATCACACAGAAAGCCTTACTGGAGACTAAAGGACAAAATTTGCAGTACTACAATGACAGTGACAGTATGACATCGTTCCATCCATCAAGTGAGACTGTTCTGCAACATCAGTTCAGAACTCGATTTGCCGAAGAAGTTTGAATTGATCCTTGCAGATCGTGCAAGCGCAAAAATTAGAGTAGAGCTCTTCTTTTAAAAAAATATATAGTCTTTTTGAATTAATAAATGAGTGTCCAAGAAGTAATAAAGTTGACTCTCCAAGGCAAGTCAATTAATGGAGCCAAGCTGCTATACTACCAGACTAGATACTACCGACCGACATAAAATCGGAACTGAGCTATCCTGGTCGAACCTACGGTGCATGCATGCAAATGTTAATCCGACAAGTACCGCAGGAATATTCCTCTGCGTTTCCTGATTACCTTAACGAAAGCAACACTATACCAATCATGTGTTGCCAACGTGAGGGCTCGTACGCGCATCAGCAGAAAAGCCGACCCTCGCGGCACGTCGCCGGCCGCGCGTGCGCCGCGTGAGCCAACGATGCCTTTTGCTGTTTTTCTATGACTTCTGATTTCGGTGGGAGTGGCTTAATGGTTTTTTAAGCTACTTCTCTAAATAGTTTTTGAGTTAAAAATTATATACATTGTATATGTTAATGTTTTTACTGTTCACTGCTATTTTAAAAACACAATAAAAAATCATCAAGTATAATCAAAAGACATCAACGGTAGCATAAAAAGGAAGAGACAAAGGCCTCCAAAACCTGGGGTTGGTTTCCCAATCCAGCCATGGGGAAATACGTACGTGGAGAGGAAAATTAGGCTGGAAAGCTTATCATTATTCCATCGTCGTAAGTTGACAAAAGGGGCCAATGGGTCCACCAGGCCACCACTTGCAACCAATGATGCAACTTTAGTCAAGTGATAAATGAGCTGGGGGTTCTGTACTCTACACTATGGTTACATATATGCAATGCAAGTGGTTGCTTTGTATGAAGAGTATACGTTTACACGTACATACATGCATAGCTTTAGTTTAGGGTTAGTTTCGAGTTCGGCACGTATGTGGGGTGTTGATTGATGCCCCGTTGATATCCACGAGGATGTGAGAAATTGTTTCTTTAGAAAGCTTGATGCGGGAACTGATGTTACGCCACGAGGTCTAACTTGCCATTTGAAGGTAAAATTAACGGATCGTAGACAAGTGGCCTATGAAAAGTAGATTAACTACTATATAGAAAGTTATCACAGACTATTTTACGAGCCACTTGAGAATTCCTATGAACCTCTCGAAC
Organism: Bonia amplexicaulis; assembly: GCA_036346245.1. Classification (NCBI taxonomy): domain Eukaryota; kingdom Viridiplantae; phylum Streptophyta; class Magnoliopsida; order Poales; family Poaceae; genus Bonia; species Bonia amplexicaulis. The sequence continues at coordinate 7,806,619 of CM070759.1, read as the reverse complement.
AGGTACATGCTACATAGTAACATGGGCCCACACATTTTTATCTCCCACACAACATGAAAATGAGATGGACCATAATATCGAAAAATGATGGAGCGAAATACATCTCAAGATGATAAAGAGTCGTCACCACCTCATCCTGTAGAGCATCTAGTCCTTCGGAATCGATGACCTTCTGAGTAATTGTGTTAAAGAAATAACACAGCCTCATGATTGTCTCTCGGACCTTGATTGGTAAAATACTTCTAATTGCAATAGGAAGTATCTGTGTCATCAGCATATGACAATTATGAGACTTCATACTAATTAACTTCAAGTGTTCTATCGAAACAAGTTTCTTCATGTTGGTGATGTAACCAGACGGAACTTTCACACCATGCAAGCACTGTCACAGTTTAGTTCTCTCGTTCTTACATAAAGTGTAACAAGTAGGTGGAAGGTAAGTTCATCATTTATCGATCTTTGTCAGTGCTAACTCAGGCTTGATGTCCATATCAACCAAGTCAAACCGTGCATTAACACCATCATTTGTTTTATCATGAATATTCAGTAAGAGACCAATCAAGCTGTCACATACATTCTTCTCTATGTGCATAACGTTGATGCAGTGGCAAACTTGTAGGTACTCCCAATAAGGTAAGTCTCAAAATATTAATCTTTTCTTCTAGACAATCTTCTCACGAGTCGTCAATTTATGTCCTTTTCCAAGCATAACATCTAAATCCTTAACAATATCATAGATCACTTTTTCACTTAAATGCTTTGGATCTAAACTATCCTCGTCTCTCCGTCAAATTATTTCTTCATCATGCGGTATGGGTGAGCCCTCCGAAGGAACCTACGGTGACACATGTACACTTTCTGTATCATCTAAGCAGTGAGTACAAGCTTTGGCCCCTTTTATACTCTAGCCCGATAGGTTAGTAAGGGTAGGATAATCATTTATGGTGCAAAACAACTAGGAGCGTAAAGTAAAGTTTTCTCGTTTGTACACATCCCATACGTGTACCCCTTCGATCCACAGTATTTTTAGATCTTTCACTAACGGTGCTAGGTACACATCAATATCATTCCCCGGTTGCTTAGACCCTTGGATAAGTATCGATAGCAAAATATACTTCCGCTTCATATACAACCAAGGAGAAAGTTTGTAGATATAGAAAATTATGGGCCAAGTGCTATGTCAGCTGCTCATGTTACCGAAAGAATTCATTACATCTGTACTCAATCCGAACCTTATATTCTTCGGTTCTACACCGAAGTCTGCAAAATTTCTATCGATGTTTCTCTATTGGGTGGAACCAGGAAGATGTCTTATCATTCCATCCTTCTTATGTTCCTCTGAGTGCCAACGCAGTAGTTTTGCCTCCTTTCGGTTTGCAAAAAACCAATTCAGACGGCCAATTACGGGAAGATACCATGTCACCTGAGCAGGAGGTCCTCTCTTCACCTCTAATCCATCGTCATTATCTGATTGATTCTTACGCTTATATCGGGATGTGTTGCACATCGGACATATATGCATGTTTGCATACTCTTTACGGTAAAGGATACAATCATTCGGACATGCATGTATTGGACAAAAAACCTTCTTGGCTTTGTCCGAAAGCATGTCTGCTGAAAGACCTAACAGTGATGTGAAACTCTTATTGGACTAATCGTTTCTTGCCTTCAATTTTAGCAGTTCAAGCACGGCTGACTTCCTCCATTAAGCCTCGGAATTTAACATACTCTCTCTCACCACAGTTCTCTTCTGCATCGCGAAGCATCTTATCCAAATTGTCATCATTCAGACTATCCGAATCGGAACCATAATCGACATGATCATCCGGTGGCATATCATTGACTTCATCAGCGATGTCATTATTACTACCTTCCTGTGCAATTTACTCTTTACCATGACTGGTCTAATGTGCATACCTCTTTTTGAAGCCCCTTCAAATCAAGTGCACTTCAATCTACTCTTGGTTTTTAAATATCTTTAGATTCTCGCAATTAATGCATGGACAGTACATATATTTCACCCTCTTATTCAACATATCTTCATCGGCAGCTCTTGTAAAAGCAGAAATATCATTAATGTACTCTTCACTCATACAGTTTCTAGCGTACATCCAGTTTCGATCCTACGTTACGCATATAACAATTTGGGATAACATATTCAATTAATTAATTACTATACTACACTATATATGTACGATATAAATTAAGTAGATATATGCAGCTAGATGTAAATAATCTTCTCTCTACATCATGCTAGCTAGATCTAAACCATCTTCAATTCTCCTTTTACCAAAAGCTAGATCTAAATTATAATACAATTAGAAACAAATTACTAACTATAGCCAGCCAATAACTTAGTGGATCTACAATTACTCTTACCATATAGTCGATCTCCTTTCACCAAATGGCCTCAAAGCCCTACCTGTAGCTCAACGCAACAGTATAGATCTGGAATTTAAGATAGAGGAGGTCAACGGGTTTGTGTGCTATTAATGTAGCAGAATTATCGCAGACAGTTTGTGTTACAAACCGTCTGTGATAAATTAATTATCACAGATGGTTTTTATAATGAACCGTCTATGAATTATCACAGACGGTTCAAATTAAATTCCGTCTGTGATACTTCATAATATCATAGAGGATTCTTGTTAATAACCGTCTATGATAGTTCACTTTTACAGACGGTTCTAAAGTAAAACCGTCCTCTCTCCCACCACCTCTGGCCACCACTCTCTTCCCCTCGCAAATGTCATCTCTCTCCCTCCCTGTCGCCCACACTCCCCCCTCGCCCTCTCCCCCACCGCTTCCGGCCACAGCCTTCTCCGAGCTCACCGCTGTTGACCTGGCCAGATCCGTCTCACTAGTGTCTGGATCTAGTCATATCCAGACTCCATCGAGCTGGGCCTAGCTGAATTGAGCGATCCATAGGTCGCCCTCATGTTTGTCGCCATCGCCTAGCGTCTGGATCCGGTTATATCCTGACTCCATCGAGCTAGGCTCGGCCGAATTAAGAGATCCATAGGTCGCCCATCGCTGTCACGCCCTCTAGGCATCGTCATTGTCGTCGAGCCGGTCGCTCTCATGTTCGTCATTATTGCCAAAGTCAAGACGAGCATCGCCGCCTGGGCATGGTCCCACAAAAAATGTAAATATTTTATAAATTATCATAAAAAGAAACCATCTTACCCTAATTAGGTGAGCTATAATTATAGCTGACCCATAGTGAGAAAAGTTATATACGGTACAGTACGAGGCATTACAAACTCATTCATGTTTTATGTGTATGGAGCTAAAATAACACGTAAAATCAGTTGGTTGGAGGTAGTATATATAAACATTCATTATTTTGTTTTTTCTCATTCTGAAAAGCAAGTTGGCAAATTGCAATTTTAGAGTAAGTTCGAGTCACATTCCAAAATTAAATTGTCTATTTCATCCTTGTTAGGTATTTTCCATTCTGGAAGCTGAAACTAGACCAATTCAAGGAAAACCTAACTCGACAGCAATGTTCTCGAGTGCTCTGTCCTGAAAGACTTGATGGGTAACAATCGGCACCGTGCATGCATATTTCATATATTCAAATCTGCATGCGATCATTATCGCCCGTACTAGACATGTCCTCTAGATCTCTACGGGTGATGTTCTCTGACAATTCCATGAACATTTCTGATGAAGACAAGCATGCATATTAGCCTCATGCAGGAGTTGCCCCGTCAAACAATTTGGCTAAAATTATTGGACTGGGCTCCAACATGTTTGACCTCATTAGATAGAGGAGTAATTACTAGTGTTGGACATGCACCGGCCATGCATGCATGTCATTGTGGGGAGCAACTTGCCAATGGAAATCAATTTGTTTGGATCCTCTGATATAAATAGATGTGAATGTGATAATTTGTAGCTTTAGCTAACTCACCGTCTAGATATCTTAGATTGCCTACTTTTTCTGCAAACATCAATCAAACATTTACAATTACATTCTCTACAATTATTATCAGTAAAAGTATATATATATATATATATATATATATATATATATATATATATATATATATATATATATATATATATATGTAGTTTTCTCATTCATATATAGATGATGATCTTGTTTTTTCTTCTGAGAGGAATAGATGTATAACTGATGCCCTTTCTTGTTCAGCCTAAATACTGGCAGGCGACCACTTAAATACCTGATGTCATTTAACTGAATCTCAGAACCGTGACCATTCTGTTAAAGACGTTCAGAGAACCAAATATATCCGATGTATATGTGGAACGAGTTTGCACATGGTTTTAATTTCAATTCCTTTACTTTCCTCGCAGATTTTGACTTTCTTTTCTTAATGTAATTGATGCGCAACTACAACCTTGTTCGGGTCGTTGACCAAGCCAAAAACAGCTTGCATCCAGCCCCTCACCAATAATTTGAGCTTACATGCACCCGCTTTTTGACGGCCAAAATTAATTTCGTAGTGCATATGATGTGCACTAGCGCACTTCTATAGTACTATATATACCATATACAGTGCACAAAGTGGTCTTAATTTGAAAACTTGTAAGAGTATAAAGCTTTGCTGAAGTTGCATTCAATATTCCTATCTGCTATTTGCAGAGAAATAATTCCAAAATACAGGTACGGCCTTCAAAACAACAAGATGGAAAAGGTTCCTTATGTTATGTGTGGATTGCTGCTGAAATGCAAGTTGATAATAGATTAGGATTGTTACTTCAATGCCAGTACTAGGGCAACTGCACAAGTACTAGCTAGTCATTTGAAGGCTCTTTCTGTTCGGCTTATGGGACTGCTTTTTCGCTATTTTTAAAAATAACTTATCAATATAGTTTTTTAAGTCGGTTATCGGTATTCGATTTATTTGTACAAGTACTACACTAAAATAAAAAATTATCCGTCATAGTCAAAAAGAACACACCTGTTTGGATTTACGAAAAGACGTAGGTAGTTTCAGTAGTACTCTTGCAACTTTTGACTTCTGATCCGTACGCATTGTTTTACTTGGTATTCACATGCACACATATATATGTGTAGAATTACTAATCAACGCGCAAGCATAAAATGCGTATAGAAAAGTTATTATTATTTCTAAATAAAGTTACTATCAGTAGCGAGTAAAGTTACTGCTAAACACTCACAGTACACACTGGGTAGTAACTTTTCTCATAACAGGTAGTAACTTTCCAGCGCGAAACTGCCGCACACGGAACGTGTAGGCACTCGTGTGTGTATATATATATATATATATATATATATATATATATATATATATATATATATATATATATATATATATATATATATATATGCAGTGTAAAATACGTGCCGAAAAGTTACTGTCATGTGTATGAAGTTACTGCCAAACACATGTAGAGTTACTGTCAGTTGTATATATGTATGTGTGTGTGTGTGTATATATGTATCACGAAAAATATAGTTGCTCCCTATGTCGTATCTTACAAGTATATCGAGCAACGGAGGGTATGGATATGTAGTATATGAATATATAAGAATATCTAGGTGGTATATATACTTTTTCGAAGGCAGTATATATAGTTTTTTGACATATTTCTTTTTATATGGAAATATAAGGGTATTAGCAAAGCATGGTAAAAACTATATTCTCCCTTGCAATTTTTTTCATGTGGTTTATATTGGAGTATTTTAGAATTAGTAGATGAGTAAATCCAAGGTGATAAGGGAGTATGTTAAGTTCGTTTGGCTGGTGTGCTGGTGTACATGGGTGGGGGTAAACTGCATCCGACAGTAGTAGATTTTTTCTGCTATAAAGGAGTATGTGTGTCTCTATATATAAATCCCGATAGCTAGGTAAAATTATTTTTTTCTGCTATACAGGTTGAAAATTTTGATCACACTGAAAGCCTCATTGGAGACTTGTATCGGTACAAATTCGGACAGTAAACTTAGAGGCATCCCCGGTCGGATGCAAAGGCCACTGAAGTTGCGAGGGGATGCAAGGAGAAGCACACAACCACCAAGTGTATTTTATATGGAGGTCTAAGGTTACAAAATGGTCTTCCTCTCTCCTATTAAGATTCTATTTATTGGGGTAGAGAGGAAGGCGAGCGAATTTACATGTTTACCCTTAGGGTCTAGTTTACTCTTGGGGTATTTACATCATTTGCTCTGTGTAGGTCTCGCCACGTCCGGGACCCTAGAGTTGGTCCGAGGTTAGCCCCAGATCCTCCTAGGTTGGGCTCATGTACTCCGCCTGGGGTTGACCCTGGACCCTCCTAGGATCAGCCTTACGTACTCCAGCCGGGGTTGGCACTAGACCTTCCCGGGATCGGCCTTACGTGCTTCACCCAGGGTTGGATCTAGACCCTCTTGGGATCGGTCTCGTGTACCTTGCCAAGAGTTGACATGGGGACTTGGCTCGAGGTAGATCCTCCAACAGGTGCCATCGCTCCGGGGTGGTCGTGGGCCTGAGATAGTATGGGGACCATCCCCAACAAGATTAAAGGACAAAAGTTGTAGTAGAACAATGACAATGACAGTGACAGTATGACATCGTTCCATCGATCAAGTGAGACTGCAGGACAGGCGCCGGATTGCCTCACGAAGAATGAGATGTTTTGCAACATCAGTTTAGGATTTGATTTGCCAAAGAAGGTTGAATTAATCCTTGCATAGCATGCTAGTGTAAAATTAGTGTAGAGATCTTCTTTAAAAAATATATAGTCATTTTGAATTAGTAAATGAGTGTCCAAATCACAAAGGTGACTCTCCAAAAAAAGTCTCGAAATGGCTTTAGCTTCTGGTTTTTTGGCTTTTGACTTATTTAAGCCAGAAGTTGCTTCGAGCATGTCGACTTCTAATTTCAGCTTATTTTGGTTATTGTTGTAGGGTTGGCCCAGCCCCCTTGACTGGGCCTTGCAAATAGGCCCAATAGTATAGGGGTATGGGTATAGCGGAATATACCAAAGTACCCTCACCTTTTTTAATTGTTAAGGGTTGATGGTCATGACTTTCGACCACCTTTTGATCGAGATTATGTTAACTTTCGTCCGACCGCCTCAGAGTTATGACTTCGTTGACTCCTATCAGACCACTTCGTAGTTGCGACTTCATCAATACCAGTCCGAACGGTGGGGGACAGAGTGCACACTTCAAGCCTACGTCCCATCGTCGACTTCGTTGATGCATCTGACCACCTCATGGTCGTGACTTCGTCAATGCGTCCGACCACCTTGTGGTCGTGACTTCGTTAACTTTCCTTCGAAAGGGTGGGTGATGGCGTGCGCGTGCTTCAAGTTTTTGTCCAACCACTGACTTCACAACCACTCGTCTGATCGTCTCGTAGTTCTGACGCTCGACAGCCTCATGGTAGTTACTTCGTCGATAGTCGTTCGACCACCTAGTGGTCATGATTTTGTCGACACTCGTCCAATCACCTTGTGGTGACGTCTTCACCAAAAATTGTTCAATCACCTTGTGGTCATGATGTCATTGACATTCATCGACACACGCCAGCCACCTCATGGTCGTGACTTTATCGACACGACTTCGTCGACGCTCAACCACCTATGGTCGTAGCTTCGTCGACACTCGTCCAACCTCATAGTTTCAACTTCGTCGACACTCGTCCGACCACCCTGGGCTCAAGACTTCGTTGATGATCGATCATCTCATGGTTAGCACCTCATCGACAACCATCCGATCACCTTGTGGTCGTAACTTCATCGTCAATTGTCCGACCACCTCGTGGTCATGATTTCATCGACTTTCATCTGACCGCCTTCGGGTCGTGACTTCATTGACTCCCGTCAGACCACTTCATGGTCATGACTTCGTTGATGCTCGTCTGAAGGGTGGGGACAGAGTGTGCGTGCTTCAAGTCTTCGTTCCACTACCGACTTTGTCAACGCTCTTCTGATCACCTCACAGTCGTGGCTTCCGATCACCTCATGGTCGTTACTTCGTCGAAGCCCGTCCGACCACCTCATGGTCATGATTTTGTCGATGCCCACGATTAGGTCAAGATTGACATAGCCATGAGGAATTCTATGACCACCTCATTATCATGACATCATCAATGCTGACTACGTTGACGCTCGTCCGAGGGTGGGGGAGGGGTGCTCACGCTTCAAGCCGTCGTCCCACCATCGACTTCGCTGATGCTCGTCTGACCGTCTCTTGATCATGACTTTCGATCATCTCGTGGTCATTACTTCATTTCATCGACACTTGTCTGACCATCTCATGGTCATGACTTCATTGACACTTGTCCAGGCAACCTGGGGTTTAGACTTTGTCAACGCTCGACCACCTCGTGGTAGAGACTACATCGACTTTTGTTCGACAGCCTTAGATTCGTGACTTCATCAACTCCCATCAAACCACCTTGTGGTTGTGACTTCATTGACATCTGTTCGACCACCTTGTGGTCGTAACTTCATCGACATTCCTCCGACTACCACATCGTTGTGGCTTCATCCACACTTGTCTAATCACCTCGGGGTTGAGACTACGTCAATGCCAATGACCACATCATGAGCGATGTTTTCATGTGGCATTCTACAATCACCTTGCGGTCACTTCTTCGTCGATGCCTATTGGAAGGGTGGAGACAGAGCATGTGTGCATCAAGTCTTTGTCCCGCTGCTTACTTCATCGACACCCGTTCGACCACCGTGTGGTCGTGACTACACCGACTTTGTTGACAACTGTCTGATCACCTCATGGTTGTGACTTTGTTGGCGCGTCCGACCACCTCATAGTTGTGACTTTGTCAACGTGTCCGACCACCTCATAGTCATAAATGCCCATCCAATACCTCGTGGTCATGACTTTATCTACTCCTGTCTAACCACCTCGTAGTCGTGACTTCGTCGACACCCATCCGACCACCTCGTGTGGTCATGACTTCGTCGACTTTTCTTTGACCATCTAATGGTCGTGACTTCATTGACTTTCATCCGACCACCTCAGAGTTGTGACTTCGCCGACTCCTATCAGACCACTTCGTGGTTGTGACATTGTCGATGCCCATTCAAAGAGTGGGAGACGGAGCGCGTGCGCTTCAAGTCTTCGTCCCATCGTCGACGCCGTCGACACCCATCCAACCACAACGTGGTCGTGATTTTGTTTGACCACGGTGTGGTCGTGACTTCGTTCGATCACCTCATGGTCATGACTACACCGACTTCATCGACAACCATCCAATCACCTCATGGTCGTGACTTCATTGACGCATCCGACCACGTGGTAGTCATGACTTCATCGACATGTTCGAGCCCCCTATGGTCGTAGAGGCCCGTCTGACACCTCGTGGTCATAACTTCATTGACTTTTGTCTGACCATCGTATGGTCATGACTTTATCGACTCCCGTCAGATAAAATCATAGTCGTGACTTTGTCGACATCCGTCTGACCACCTCATGGTTGTTACTTCATTGACTTTCCTCTGACAACCTCATGGTCATGACTTCATCAATTTTTGTCCGACCGTCTTAGAGTCGTGACTTCATTGACGCCTATTCGAATGGTAGGGGACAGAGTGTGCGTTTCAAGCGTTCGTCCCACTGCTGATTTCATTGATGCATCTAACCACCTCGTGGTCGTGACTTCATCGACACGCGTCTGACCACCTCGTGCTCATGACTTCGTCGACTTTCCTCCAACCACCTCATGGTCATGACTTCGTTGACACCCGTCTGACTACCTCGGGGTCGACACTACATCGACGCCCACGACCATGTCATGAGCGACATCGTCGTGTGGCATTCTACGACTAGCTTGTGGTCGCTACTTCGTCGACACTCGTCCGAAGGGTGCGGGATGTAGCATGGGCACTTCAAGTCTTTGTCCCACCACCAACTTCATCAACACCCGTCCGACCACTGTGTGGTCATGACTACACCGATTTCATCGGCAACCATCCGACCACCTTGTGGTCATGACTTCGTTGACACGTCTGAACATCTCGTAGTCGTAGACGCCCATCCGACACCTTATGGTCATGACTTTGTCGACTTTTGTCAGACCACCTCGTGGTCATGACTTCATCGACACCCGTTTGACTACCTCGGGGTTGAGACTACGTCAACGCCCACGACCACATCATGAGCAATGTCGTCATGTGGCACTCTATGACCACCTTGCGGTCACTACTTCGTCCACGCTCGTCCTAAGGGTGGGGACATAGTGCGCGCTTCAAGTCTTCGTCCCACCGCCGACTTCATCAATGCTTGTCCGAAGGGTGGGGGACAAAGTGCACACACTTCAAGTCTTCACCCCACTGTCAACTATGGTGATGCCAATGACCACGTCAGGATCGACGTAGTCGAGAGGCTTTCTATGACCACCTCGTGGTCACTACGGCAACCTCAAGATCGAGACTGGTCCACACTTGTCTGACCGCCTCGGGATCGAGACTTCGTCGATACCCACGACCATGTCCTGAGCGACATAGTTAGGAGGTATTCCCTGACCGGCTCGGGGACAAGACCTCGTCGACACTTGACCACGTTGTGGTTGCGACTTTGTCGACCCTCGTTCAACCACCTTAGGGTCAAGACTTCGTCAACACTCGACCACCTTGCGGTCGTGACTTCGTTGACACTCATTCGACCGCCTCGAGGTTGATAACTCGTTGACGCTCAACCACCTCGTGGTCGAGACTTTATCGACACGCCCACATCCGAGGCACGACCTATACGCGGCAGCTCCAGCTGCGTCAATGGGCTTCACCGACCTCCTCGTAGGCATCGCCTTGGAGGGACGGCCCCGCTCCCAGCTTTGCCTACGCGCGCTGCCTGTATCCGAGTCACAACCTCGACGTGGTGGCTCCAGATCCGTCGGGGGACTTTGCCGCCCTCCTCAAAGGGGTCACCTTAGAGGGGCGGCCCTACCCCTGGCTCTGCCTCCATGCTCAGTCGAGGGACTCTACGACCACGTCATGATCAGTGAAAGAAGAACCCTGTTCAGACAGGTTTATAATGTCCAAACCCCAGGGGGCTGGAGCAACCACTTGTATCAGGTCGCCCCTCGAGACTTCATGCTTGCTGCCGAGGGAGAGGGCTGGAGGCAGTTTGTCACATTAGCTCGCCCCTTGGGACTCCGCGATTGCTGTCGAGAGAGTACTGTTGTGGGGTTAGCCCAACCCCCTTTGACTGGACCTTGCAAACAAACCCAATAGTATAGGGGTATGGGTACAGCGGAATGTACCAATGTACCCTCACCTTTCGTAATTATTAAGGGGTAGAATGAGAATTCTCTGTCCTATCTCATTCATGTATATAACCCCCAAAAAGGGGTATGAGAGCCTAGGTCCACTCATTTACACTAGCTCTCTCTCTCGGTTGGCTATAGCTCTCTTAGTTCCATATCACCTAAGGAGAAAGGGATATCCTGTACCCACTGTTGTGCTCACACCACAACAGCTATTCTAGCTTTTTTTGCTTTTTTTGTCTTTATTCCTTTGCATTGTTCGTGATGGTATAACGGTTTATTATTTTTTATTTTTAAGTTATCTTTTAGTTGAATTATTCAGAAAGCTAATAGCAGTTGTATTACAATTTTAATCAAAAATCAATAACTAAAACTATAAGCCAGATTTTAAGCTCTGAGCAGGACCTACGAACGGCGCCAAGCTGCTATACTACCGGCCAACATAAAATGGGAACTGAGCTATCGGGGTCGTCCCTACAGTACATGCTTGCAAATGTTAATCTGACAAGTACAACAGGACTATTCCTGCAAATGTTAATCTGACAAGTACAACAGGAATATTCCTGTTCCGTTCATGATTACCTTAACCAAAGCAACACTATATACCGATCATGTGTTGCTAACAAGAGGGCCCGTACGTACCAGAGCTGTCCAGGACGTACGTGACCAGCACACACGGCTTCACATGTCCCCCGTCCGCGCGGCAGAAAAGACGGCATCAGGAGGAAAGCCGACCCTCGCGGCGAGCGCCGTGTTAGCCAACGATGCCTTTCGTTGTTGGCTGCGGCGTGGAAGCGCGTACGGCGTACATATGCTTTTCTTGACCGGTGTGCGCCCCACGCGGTACCCACCGCGTGCGTACGCGCGTCCGCGGTTCTGGAAATTTGTAACAGTTTGAGAATTGTGAAAATACGAAGAATTTGAATTTTTTATTGCTTTTCGGTGTTAATCGAAATTTTCTAAATGTTTTAGTAGGATTTTGCTGATAAATTCAAAGGGTAAATAATAAAAAATAAAATCTAGAATTGAGAACCAGAGCAATTGGAAATTAAATTGAACTAAATTTGAAAATGAAAATTCAAATCAAAAATAGAAATTTGAAATCAAATTAAATACAACCAAAAACAAAATGAATAATTCGCGCCTGACTACTTGAACTAGATTTCAAATACAAATTCAAAACTTGAAATCAGAATGCAAATAAAATTTGAATTTCTAATTTTGCTAGCATCCTCTTACTCTTCCTTTCTCTTTCTTCTCGCTGCAGCCGGGCCCCACTTCCTCCCCTTCTTTCCTCTCTCTTCTTCCTTTCCTTCTTTCTCCCCTGCTATGCACGTCGCCGAACCTAGCCACGACATTGGTGCCGTGCCATGCGCACACGCGAGCCCGACCGCGCACCAGCCTCAACAACTGCAACGTGCCCGCGCGGCGTGCCGCACCATGCTTGCCGCCATGGTCAAGGGAGCTAGGGGGCGCCATGGTGGTGCTCCCTCTCTATTTCTCCCTCTTCCCTCTGGCCGCTGTCGCCCCGTTCAGCCCCCGTGCCTAGCTACTCCTTGCCCTCGCTCGCCTGTTGTGGTGCCCGCCTAGCCACACCACCACCTCACCTAGCCTCCTCATCTCCTCGACATTCCATTTTGCCGATCATTGTTGCCACTCCGACCGCTCCTCGCTGGCGACGCCACCGCTTGGATGAGCGCCACCGCTCCTCTTTTTTGGCCTAGTTCCTTTCCTCTATTCCCTCCTCTACATACTCTCTTTCTGATTCAATGACAGGTGGGCCAGGTATTAACTCATCGCCCCACATGTCATTCCAATGGAGGGTAAAACAAAATAGTTAAGAAAAATTCAAATAAAAATGTAATGGACTACAATTAAGTTATAAATAAGAATAAAAAATGAAAGGGTAAAAGTGTTATGAATGTTGGAGATTTAATCTTGGTATGGTCAATGTCAAAATTCAAATATTGAGGAAAAATTCAAATGAGAATATGGTTAAGTTCAATTTAGTTAGAAATAAAAATAGAGATAAAAATTAAATTATGAAATTAGAATAAAGGTTCATCCAAATAAAATATTGGGCATTAAATCTTGGTTAAGTGCTTGGCAAGTTAATTATTATATTGGAAATAATTAGTGTAAGTATAGGCCATGTAAAAATAATTAATATTATTTCTCTATCTAAAAAATCATGAGATCCATTTTGTGAATAATTATTAAATAATTAGGGTTACTTAATTTAAAACCATATCTCCAATATCTAGTTGGAGATACAAGGATTAAATTATAAGATTACCTTTAAATATAACGAGGTGTTTTCAAAGATAATTGGTGTTTAATTTAGTGTATCTACTTTAATTAAAGATTTTCTGGAGAATAGTTGGATAAAAGTGGAGGCTAATTGCAACACCAACAATGTTTCTTTAGAAACTCATATGTCAGTCGTAGGCCCTACTAGAACATAATCTTTGTCATTAGCATGCCACTAACACTTAAGTTTTAATTATAAATTTTAAGGATATTAAAATATAAACGTATATATCAAGCTTGGCCCCCACATAAATAGATTTTAAACAAAAATTAAGTTGCGCTAGATAATGACCGAGGAAAATTAGAATATCGATGACAAATTAATCCAAAGTGCATCTTTAATTAAAGATCATGTTAAAAATATAATTTTGTACATCTATTAAAATATAGTTAATAACCCCTGGGTGATTGGCTAATAAAAATAATTATACTAAACTATCAATTTATGAACTATAGGGTAATAAGTCAAGCTAATTAGACCTTAATTAAAATAATCCCACGCTTCAATAAATTATTGAATTAATAATTTAATTAATTAATCTATTAATTAACAATTGATCCTTAAATAATAATGCGTCATGAAATTTCCATAAATGCAAAAAATTAGATTAATATGACTAATTAAAATTATATTGATCACATGTAAACCCTCATATATATATATATATATATATATATATATATATATATATATATATATATATATATATATATATATATATATATATATATATATATATATATATATATCCGTAGGTCTAACCTAACTCATGAAACTTCCTTAATAAACATAGAATACTAAAGTAAGATATTAAAGATCAAGCCATGGTATCTACAATCGGCTATGTCTAGCCATCTTCACACCCGAAGAGACATATTCACATGAATATTCCTTCATTATTGATCATTCCTTGTTTTTCTTCCCAGCAAAGTTTTACTGCCACTTACATCTCGCACTCGCTAAACCCTATCTCATATCACTAACTCAATCATAATGAAACCCAATTAAGCCCATTTTGGATTAATTTGGATCTTTTGAATTTCCTAGGATTTATTTGGATTTCGATCGTTATCATATAATTAGAGGGTGAAGTCTCGAGGAAGCAGCAACTCGAATGGGATCAAGATTTAGATAAAAGATGAAGACCAAGAATTCAAGACCCTCAACTAGGAAGGCTTTGAATAAAATCAAGGCCGTGGTAAATTGAGTAAGGCATGTTATCACTTTTATCGTGTTACACCTACCTTTTGAATGCAAGTTATTTTATTTGAAAGTATCAAATTGAATGCTTTACTTTATTATGCAAATTATGTCACATTATTTCTTAGTTAAATCCCTATGGATAATTGCTTAAATTATACCCCACTCCTTGACTTTCGACATAAACCTTTGTCAACCTAGAATTAATGGTAAACATATTAGATATAAGTATGTACTAAGCCTTATGCGTAGTCTTGCTTAGATGCTCAGGGGTATTAATTTGCCCTAACATCATTGTAAACATGAAAACTTGATTTGAGCAGTCATTGAATAGAAATAACTGATATTTTAAACTAAGATGATACTTTATTCCCCAAACTCTAAAACTTGCTTAAATATCTAGACAGATGGTAAGAGGTGTTGGTGTGAATAGAGCATGAGAATATGTCGTTTGTAGTAGCACTGCCAAGATAACTCTAAGGGTTGAATCTTGTGATGATGTAAACAGTGCAACCACTATCTATAATGGGTATGACTTAGCTAACTAATTTGCATCCACCAACATGGGTTGCACCATTGGAGTGACTCATAGGTCATGTCATTGGATATAAGCCACCGTGGACATGAGTTGTGTCGTTGGATATAAGCCGTCGTGTGGCATAAGAGGGGGCCTCTGGAAAGGGTAGACAGAACCCCACAGTAGGTGGAATCCTCAGCAAGTGTAGCCTCGCTAGTGATGCATTGTAAATGCCTTGTGGTGATCTTCTTAATTCACATGTCTAAGAAAATATGTGAAATATAACAAATTGATTATATTTTGTGGGTAAAGTGTACGACCTCTGCAGAGTAAAAATTGTTAGAACAACCGTGCCCACAGTCAATGGGCGGACATGTAAACTTACTCGAGTTAGTGTCTATTTACAAAATGATCTTTGTGGTTGGGATGAAAAACACAATGGGTGGACAGAACCCTGAGTATTGATTTTCCCTAAGTGGATAGAAATCAATGATTTTAAAAGTTGGATAGAACCTAGGTATCAAAATAACATATGGTGGATGGAACCATGCTCTGTAAAAGGTAGATAGAACTTGCTCTAATACTATTATTGCACACTCTTACGTTCTTTAAAAACATGGCATGGTTAAAATGCTACATCTCAGAAATTTTCTATATATGTATCTCAAAATATTGGCATTTCAGCAAAACTGAATTGTCTATATATGTATCTCAAAACTATAAGCCTTCCTTGATTAGCTTGGCATTAATTATTAATGCATTCCATATGGTAGCTTGCTAAGTACCTTATACTCATTATTATTTAATTACTATTATTCAATAAGTCAGAGGAAAAAAAAAGTCATACGATCATCTAAAGGAATTGACAGAACTAGAAGACGATGAGACCAAGAACTAGGTCGTGAATCCCAGTTGGCTGCCTGTGGGTAGATCCCGAGAGTCCTACCTGTGTGATGTTTCCATTTCTGCTGCTGCTTTTAATGTTTTCGACCCGACTGGCTCATGTGTAAGTTTATTGCTATATTATTTATGTTTTCGCATGATATGTATTTGATGTTCAGTAATATATCTGTGAGCACTATCTACTAATCTAAGAAATAGTACGGTGGAATTACAGAGAATTATGGGTTAACAAAATCTAGATCCGACAAAATTTCACATGCATGCACCCATACATATGTGCATGTGGTAGCCTTCATCGCATCAGGCACCACCAGGCTCTATTTTTTTTTGCTTTTGGTATCAGCTTCTTATGCGCCGTCTATGTTGGCGTCTCCACTTTCTGTCACTATCCCAAAAAATATAGATAAAAATCACTAATCCTAACCAAAAGCCATCAGTCGTGGCCCAAACAATTGGACCAAGGCCATCAGTCGAATCCATTTGGACAGAGCTAGAAATGCGAACTACGGAGGGAGATAAACTCCGAGTGGATTCGTCGGCACGCTTCTGAATTACAGAAATGATCCCTTCTCTATGACATGGATAGTGCGAGGTATGGGATTATGACGACCAACATGTCTGAGGTGTACAACAACATCCTGAAAGATGTGCGGTGCCTCCCTATCACCGCGATCGTGGAGGAGACATGGACTCGCATTGTCGGTTATTTCATTAATAGAGCCACCGCAGCCAGGCGTGAAATAGACGAAGGCAAGAAATGGTCTGAGAACATGCAGAGGCATATGGAACTGAAGATGGAGAAAGCCCGAATGCACAACATCCGGGTAATCGATGGCCTCCGGAGGAAGTACGAGATCAGGCTTCAGCAAAAATATGTGGACAGTCATGCTAGGGGTGAAATGAAACAAGCATGCATCCTAGGTGATGTGGCAACATGCACCTGCAACAAGCCGACGCTCCTGCACAAGCCATACTCGCATGCGCAAATGAGGTAGATATCCGTGGCGTATACCTCAGAGTCCTATGACATGCAACACCTTTTGAGTACATGGAGTGCAAAGTTTCACTTCTACAGCTTGGACATGAACTATAGGGATCTTTGGCCGGATATGCTGCAATGGGCACCCAACAAGGAGTTGAAGATAACTACGAAGGGACATCGGTAGACACGACACTTCCAAAATGACATGGATGTGAGTTAACGTACCAGCATTACCCGCACAGTGAAATACAGAATATGTAAGACCTTCGGACACTCATTGAAGGATTGCCCCAACAGACGAGCTCGTCTGGTCACCACTCAGTGTCATAATCTCATGTATCTTTTACTGTATCGCATTAATTCATATTTGTACTCATTTGAGATGTATTTGACAATGTTTATTCAATGCATATCGACCCCTCTAGCTTAACGCACGTGACATAGCATTTGAACAGTCCACTCAAAAAACAACAACCGCAATGACGCGCGTACACCATTTAGTTACATGCTTTACAACATCGAACATAACCACGAGCTACATACTACAACCTTCTCTGTGCGTACCTACTGGAAGAAGGTGCCTCGTGGTACCCACATGGAATGTTAAAGAAGGGGGTGCCTCAAACGTGGCTGGTCGTCGTTGTAGTGGCATGGACATATGCAGCTAGGGTTCACGCAATAGCATGTGGGATCATACACACTTTCTATATTGATGACCTCCCCATTGCCCCTCTCACATTGCATCTGTTGCCGGAGGTCACCATTCTCCTTAATGAGAGTATCAATCCACACCTCCATCTCAAAGATTCGCTCCCACAGTGTATCCACGTACGTCGCAACATAGTATTCATGGGGAGGATCGATCCAACGGATGAAGTCGTATTTCGCCATCTGCACGAAAGGAGGATTAACATGAAAGCTCTATTAGCAATAAGAGAAAATAAACTATTGGCAAATTGTACCCTAGAGTGTGGGCATCGGAAGAAACGTCGTCCGCCATCGAAATGGCCTTCGACGACCTGCACGACCGCGTCCTCCTTGTGTCTGCATTTCGGCCATACCGTGCGACAGCATCAGAGCACATTTTCTTTTCCTCGGTTATGGCACGCATGCGTATCGCACGCATCATCGAGAACCAGCGAAGCAATCCTCTGGTTGCATCCCTTCAGTCGTCCCACGCGGTATCTCCTCGCCCGTCGGTCGCAGCACGCGAGGCGTGATCAACTTCTCACCTCGATCCACGTGCGACAGAGAACAAGAAACCGAGCTAGTGTGCAGCACAACACAGAAAGCCAAATTCAGATTGAAGTCCAACGAATAGCAATACAGAAAAGCAGCACAGTCTCACGTCAGAAGAGAGACAACAACACCGACTCATGTTTTCTCCATCTGAATAAGGGAATCCCTCATCCAACATGAAGCCAATGGATTAATTTGCCAAGAGGAAGGATAAAGCTCAGCCGCTCTGTGTCCACTGGGCCAAGCGCTGACACATCCTTTGTCCACTAGTCCAAGCAACACCTTAAGTCTTCCTCCACCAGTCTAAGAGGCGTCTCGATTCTTCATCCATCGGTCCAAGCGGCATTTCCAATATGAATTCAGCGACTGGCGGGAGGAAGGCCCTTCAATGCTACATATACTTAGCAGTGTGCCAAATTCAACTCCAATGCAGCAATTTTGACTCACCTTGACTCTGTTCCAAGCCTTAACTCCAATTTGGCGTTGACCCACGCCATCATGAGCATCATTCCATGCTCTACCTCATCGACTGTTCCAGTGCCATGTTTCACCAACATCATCACCCGCACCATGCTGATGCCATGCCATGGTGTCATACTGCACCATCTCCATCGAAGCTATGTCGTCAGCTCTACATGTTTCCATTGGAGATGGAGTTCATTGCAATTCAGGCCATTGTGTCTATTATTTGCGGCGTTCATGCGGGGTCAATCAAAGGCGATTTTGTCGATGGTCCATCGTCTTCTACGAGTTACTATGGCCAGATCTACAAATGAGGAGTCTAAGGTAGAGTTGCAGGCCTCCAACACAATGAGTTAATTTACGCTATGCATGATTGAGGAGGCTTAAAAAAACAATGGCAGTTGTGGGAACAACTGAATTTCATGTTTTATTCACCGTTTGATACACCCTGATGGCAGCTAGTATGATATTATCTAGATTTTTGCTGTTTCAAAGTGGAGATTTTGCTCTAATTTCAGTTTGAGATGAAGGATTTAAGTGCAAGAAGAAGTTTGTTTTTGCGTGGATACTACAACGTCTTTTGGCTGTCGCAACTCGATATGAACGATCTATAGCAGTTTATACTTTATTGACAGTACAAGAATTCCTCTCATCCAAACAGTGTCACAAGAGCAGTTTCAATCATGTCATGGAATTCAATTACTTTTGAAGTCGGTAGTTTGGCGTACGTGATGATTACACATGCAATAAGACCGTTCCAATCTTTTCTTATTGAAAAGTTGTTCTTCCAATGAGTGTTGCTTGCCGAGTTTTGTGTTCCAGATGGAGCATATCAGATTCCATGATATGAGTACTTCGCTATCTATCTAGTGCCATAGGAGATGTTTTAGCTTATGCCATTAGATGATTGAGCATTTGTTTCAAGAGGTTAGTTGCACAGACTTAGACTTTGCTGAGGTTATGAACTGTTGAATACATAGATTTGTTCGTCTGTTTTGTTTATAGCTGTGTATTCAGACCTACTATTGGTTTGCTCAATTTTGCTACGCAAGAAGCGTTTCGACAAGACTGTTCTAGTCTTTCTACTTGAAGATTAGTCCTTTGGACTTTCGGCGCTCAAGGTGTACATGCTAATTTTATTGGATAAGTCTATCATATTCTTCGACTACTGGAGGGAATTCGGCTCAAGCCTTCAAGGTAAAGATTGTTAAAGTTAATCCGAATTCGTACCGTGTCCATGTAGGACACTTCATTGCCTCATGCCAGACGTGACATGGCAGGTGCATACGTAGGTTGTATCAGACATGATGTCAATCTGCAGCAACTGACTCTGATTCAGTGTTCTCTCCGTATAGAACTCTTTTCCCTTACACTATATATATGTACCCCATTAGCCTTAGGAAGAGCAAGCGCTCCATTATAATCTCTTCTTATTATAGTGATTTATCTTCGAGTGTCCGTGGTTTTTTCTTGCAAGGGTTTTCTACGTAAAAATTTATGTCTCTTATCTTTTTTTGTGTATTATTTACAACAGAAGCTCATGTTCCAAGTACGCACTTAGATATTAAATATGTTTCGAATTTACATCACACACCACAAATTAAAGGTGTATAGAGAGGAACCAATCCATGCTTTGCCACAAAAGATACCGATGTTCAGTTGCTCACTCGCTTGATTGGCACAGGCTTTCTCTCTCCAACGTAAGCCGTCCTCCAGCTTCCACTCGGCCACCCGGCCAGCTTCCACGTTGCTTCGCCAATAGCTTTACTGCTACAAAGATAAGCTTTTCTTTAAGTACAAAACTACAAGATTAATTATACTATCATGGCATATGAAGTGAACTTTTCCAGCCATTTAAGGATTGAATAGATGGTTGTTCGAGCATGCAAACATACCCTTGAGCCCAGTACTAAGCTTCAGCCATTTAAAGCCATGAGCCCAGTACTAAGCTTCAGCCATTTAAAGCCATCTCTCTCTGTCTCTCTCTGTGTGTGTGTACTGGTATAAGATTCTATCAGTTTTGGGAGGACGTGTGTTAACGGGTTAAGACAATTTCATTCGATTGCGTTTGATCCGTTTAAGAATACACCGGATTAGTACTGGGCTCAAGGGTATGTTTGGAATGTTAGAATTTTGCAGAAATATCACATAAAGTATAATTCCCTCAGAAATAGTTTGAATTCCAGTGTCCCTTACGGATCCTATTTTCACGTCGCTATGCTATGTTCGTTTATGTGTTTATCTAACCGTGTAAAATTAATTTGTTAACTATTTTCATTTCCCAGCTACGTTTTTGCAGGAAAACAGAACAGTTTGCTAAATCACCTTAGCATAAGATGGCCGTTCAGCAAATTAACTTTCCTCCTTTCTAATGAATTACTAACAATTAAAATTGCCGTTCAGCAAAGATGTGCATATATATTGTGTATCAACATCAATTCATACATGATTGTTTGACTGATACTAGCACTACTGATATGGTACATAATCATTGTTAGACCAGTAATAGAAGACTCAGGACCAATATTGATGTTCCCTCAGAAATAGTTTGAATTCCAGTGTCCCTCTTAATTTTTTTTTCAGAAGGGATGATTTACCTGTCCTCTGTGGGCACAAACTCTGACCATATGAATATAATGCACTTAGAGAGAAATGTAAGTGTAAAAGAGACATCAAATATGAGAAATGTGCTCACGATTGCAGTGATGATTTTTCATACCAGCCGGTACTTCAATTTCAATGTGAAACAGAGTGAAAAGAGTAGCTTAAGGTCTCACGCTAAAAATACCAGAAACAACCCAAAACAATGGTGCAGCGAGTACAGGCCATAGCACATCACCAAACATGCGGGAAACCGATTTTGGGACCATGCATATTTCCAAGACAACGTTGCAACGTCATACAGGCTTTAACCGGGTATATCAAACTTTTCTTTAGATGTGCCCTCAACCTCAGGGGCCCCAAAACAAAAGATAGGAGTGGCAAAGGACAAGCATACGTGTCCCTGTACAATCATAAAATGTTTGGTAACCTTTTTCTAGGGACAGTTCATCATATAACTTATTCGCATTTAAAAACTAGATTTTTTATTTTATTTTATATCAAACTAACAGAGCTTCTTCCTCTAGTCTAATATTTTGAAATCTCTCGTATCCATGCGCAAACTTGCCCAAAATATCAAACTTAGTAAAGGCTATCGTATGGCTAAGCATCTATACCATATACCAATGTAATTTACCCAATTTGATATTAGATATTGTCTAAGCCATGTCTTAAAGGTTACAACTATGAGGATATCAAATTTGCAAAGAGGTCTAATGTATATAAGCGGTCGTAACTTTCATTACCCATAGTATAGCAAATTTTAATAGATTTTGCAAACAATGTACAATAATTGAAATACTAGAATCAACATGGTCAAAGAGGGTGCTTGCCTTGCTCTTGTTGGTCAAAGAATGATTCGGATGCGTTCTCAAAGTTGTCCGACGCGAAGTTGTCTATTTGATAAAAATTCAGATAAATGCAAATACGAGCCAAATAAATTTAAACAGAGACAAGACTTAAATATTTTTGTATAATCACGAAGATATGAATTTAGAAATAAAGATCACTAAATTCGGAGTTCACGTGCAAAAATTATAAGTGTTTGAGTTTTGGCTCAGTTTGAATTATCTCTTTTCAGGTGGTACAGTACTCTTTATGACTACTAACATTTTCAGCCGCTACAGTGTTCTTCTGACTCCTAACATTCCTCGGCCGCTACTTAATTCCATCTACGACTACTGCAGCCTACGACCACTGCAGCTTACGACCATTGCAGTTCATGACCACAACAACTCACGACTACTGTAGCATACGACCACTATAGCTATCGATTACTGTAACTTACGATCTTACGGCACTATAGCTATCGATCACGGTAGCCTACGGCCTTACAACCACTGTGGCTACTGACCTTATGACCACTGTGCCTATCAACCACTGTAGCTACCGGGCACTGTAGCTTACGACCACTATAGCTACTGATCACTATAGCTTACGATCTCATGACCACTATAGTTACCGACCACTGTAGCTTACGACCTCACGACCACTATAACTACCGACCACTATGGTACGCTTTCAACTTTGACTACTACGGTACTCTTTTCGACTTCTAATACTTTCGGTTGCTATAGTGCATTTTACGACTTCTAATACTCTTCAATTGCTTCTGTGTTATCATTACTGTTTGCTAAGTAGCACTCATGGATTTGCGAGTACCGTAGCACTCGTGGAATACTACAACTGTAGTAGTTGGAGATTATGACTATTGTTAATAGTCAAAAGTTACGACTATGGCTAATGGTCGAAGATTATGACTACTGTAGTTGAAGGTTATGACTACGATTAGTGGTCGCAGATTACGAGTCTAGCTATGGTCGAAGATTTTGAAACCAGTAGTGGTCGAAGGTTTCGACTACAGCAGCGGTCAAAGATTTCGACACAAGCTACGGTTGAGGATTTCCACTACGACTGTGGTCGAAGATCTCGACACTGGCTGCGATCGAAGATCTCGACTCCGGCAACTGTCAAAGATCTCAACTATAGTTGCGGTTGAAGATCTTGACTATGGCTGTGGTCGAAGGTTTCGACACCGGCAGCGATCGAAAATGTCGACTTCGGTAGTGGTCGAAGATCTCGACTCTAGCAGCGGTCGAAGATTTTGACACCGGTGCTAGATTTCAACTTTGACTGCTAGGGTTCTCTTCTCAACTTTGACTACTACAGCTTCCTTTTCGAGCTTGACTACTTTAGTCCTCTTTTATTCACTCCGACCACTACGGTATTCCTATCTCTCGAGAGAGCCATGGCTCGTCGCTAGTGAGGGACTCCTCGGTGGACAGGGCGTGAGCTAAAATAGAGCTGGGACCTTAGCCTGTACGCCTAAGCAAAGAATCGCAGCCCAACTTGGAGGGTAGGGCGGGTGAAAACATGGTCCTACAATGGCAGAGGCAAGGGAATGTCACTACAGGGCTATGAGCTACTAGGGCTCGATTTGGTGCTAGGGGGGCTTCCGTGGGGGAGGAGGAACTCACCGAAAGCGATGACGACACTCGGGAAGGAGCGGAGGATGTTGGCATTGGAGGCCCTATCGGCGGCGAAGAGGAGGCCCATGACGACAGTGAATTCCAGCAATAGAGAAGCTACAAAAGGGTGCGCATGAGCTTGCTTGCATGAATGCAAAGGTATGGGCAAATGGAATCGAGTTATGGCTCACTGAAGAGAGGAAGGCATATGGCGGCATTCTGGTCGGAGATGCGGAAAAAAGCCTAGCTCGAGTGATCCACTGCACGAAAGGCCAATCAAACGAGTAGGGTGCTTAAGGAAGACGTAGGCGCATTGTGACAGAGTTGGGGAGGAGAGAAGATCACCAGAGTTGCTAGAACACGATGGCATGCTCGCTGGCATCGTGAACGACTTCAGTTTCTCGTTGTTCTAGTGAGCAAGGTTCTCAATAAATGTGCGCAAGAGACCGAGGGGGTGAACTAAAGAGCAAAGGTGCAATTGGGGGGCTTTATAGGTATGGACGGCTAAGGACAGAGCATGAGTTCTCATGAGTGCAGCTGAATAGTGTGCTCAAATTCTCGCTGTTGAATGCGAGGCATGGGAGAAGACAAGGGGGAAGAGATGCATCCCGTTGAGGTGACGGGTAGGCGAGGGTTGGTAGCGGTAGAGAGCTATCATCGGATCAGAGTTACGAGCGGGGCAAACCTGGTACATGGTGGATCATCGTGGCCGCACAGCTTGGTCGAGGCACGCACCACATGCAAGAGTGGGAGGACTTGGCCACAGGTTGCCCAATGGCGAGCTCTAAAGCACTTCCTTGGCGGCATCACTAGCAGCGACCACACAGTTGTCCTACTACTGCCGTCGTTGGGTCCCAAGGGATGTCTCCTCCCCTATCCGTCCAAGTCCGTCCTCCTCCTCCCTCGATGCCAAGGGGCGTCTCTCCTTTATAGGCACGAGCAAGGTCGCAAGACAACATACGTGGCTTACACACTATGCCAATCGTGCCATCAATTTTGAGATCAAATCTCTAATCAATTACCGATTTCTTACCTTCCAGTCCTCTGCTTTCTATATCAAAAGATTTGTTGAGAATTACTTCCATCAGATGGAGATACAGTACAATCATCTTTCTATCGCAAAGACAATATACCCAGAATGGATCTTCTCCTTCTATCTTGGTGCATACTCTGTCATAAATTGGCCACGCGCCTCACGATCGGCTGAGAATATGCAGCTACGCGTCCGAGTTCATGTAGAAGTCAGAGACCAGTCTGAACCCCTAGAATCGGTGACCCTTCAGACTATAGTTAGCCGGTCATACACAGCAAACCGCTCAGTGAACCAAGCTTAAGTATTCGATCAGTGCTTCGAGGGCCTGCATGATCGAGGAGCCGTGGTTGAGGCGTCCAAGTAATGGTTGAAGAGAACAATGTGGTAAAACCGATATGATCAAAATAGCAAGTGGTCGAAGACCGAAAGTATCGGCTCTGTGTGGGCGGTACAATCAAAGTTGCGTTAAAACCAACGTTGTCAACGATCCATGGTCAAGCAACCATGATCGACACAACGTGGTCGACGATCGCGGTCAACACAATGTGGTCGTCTCCACATGGTCGAAGACCCATGAACTCAGAGGATGATCTTGGAGCATATGCTTCGTGGTCGGTCAGTGGCATGCGGCCATACGAGGTGCGACACGTCGTCCATGCACCGCCAAATTGAAGACTTGCTCATGCACTGTTTCATTATCTGGTCTTAAAGAAATTAAGTCTTGCGTAGCACGTACACATACTACAATTTTCTTTCCAAACATGTATCTCTGTATTTGCTGTGACTTAGCATATTTATACAAAAACTCATCAAATAGTTAGGTTAGGACTTAGGTAAAAACTAGGCTGATTGGTATCAATGATAGTTGGTGGTACTAACTTACTTGTTAGATATTCGGTCGGATAGTATCCGGTTTACCATTTACTGATGCTGTTCCGTCGGATTTTATCTCTCCCATTTTCGCTACCGCATCCGGCAACAACTATTCAGTACCGACCAGATTAGGTATCGGTTACCTTCTCGTATTCGGTACCGAATCGGTTGGGATTAAGGCGTACCATTTGCACCGCTAATTTTGGGACCATGCATATTCCCAATATGAACAAGACAACATTGCAAGGTCATATAGGCTTTAACCGGGTGTATCAAATTTTTCTTTAGATGTGTCCTCAACCTGAAGGGCCTCAAAACAAAAGATAGGAGTGGCAAAGGACAAGCATACGCGTCCCTGTAGAATCATATAATTTTTGGTGACCTTTTTCCTAGGAAAAGCTACAAAATGTTTACCTCTGATAATTTACAACATCATGTTGAGGTTCTAGATGGCGCGTACCTAGCTAAATCAGTTTGTTAGGTCTTTTTTCGATTCCCATGACTAATTAGATTCCGTAGCATAGCACAGTAACCGCAAACATAAAAAACCAGCACCGAGGGAACATAACAATAAGACGGCATGTACCATTATATATTGGGAAACTTGATCATATACCCTCCCTTTAGTTGGGAAATTGAGGATTTACCCTCCGCATCTCAATGACACGTGGGGTCATCATAAGTCACTGACACGTGGGCCAGGAGGGTAAATCCTCAATTTCCATCTAAAGGGAGGGTATATGATCAATTTTTTCTTATATATTTATATGGTGAAGATGTTCCAAAACGAAGTATCCAAGCAGAACCTCACTTCGCCCAAACGCGCTTCGTTCTCCTTCTTCCTCCCCCAATATATAAACACCCCTTTCCTCCCTTCGCTTCACTCCTCCTCTCACCACCGCACCTCAACTCCAATCACTCTTCCATTTGTCTCTTCCACAGCCCGCAAAATCCCTGCGCAATTCTTTCTTGCCTTCCAATTTGACACACCATCTTGATCAATTCTTGGCTCGTCTTCTGCTTCACAACCTTGAGAACCAGAGAGGGATTTTCTAACGGCAAGAGAGAGCAGGAGAGGGAGAGCATGGAGGGCAATGGAGGCAGCTGCTTGGTGGTGACCGAGCTGAGCCACATCAAGGAGCTGGTGAAGCAGCTCGAGGTGCAGCTGGGAGGTTCTCCCGAGCTTTGCAAGCACCTGGCCTCGCAGATCTTCTCCCTCACCGAGAGGTCCATCGGCATAATCAATTCCGGGCGCTTCTACGGCCGCAAGCGCTCCACGGGCGACGGCGGCCTCGACTCGCCGCTCTCGGCCACGCCCAGCCCCCTCGGCGACGTCTCAGACATGCCTTTCAAGACTAACAAGAAGAGGTGAATACTTACTGAACAAATTAAACGATGAACTCATGATTCATGAATCAGTTGCAGTGGATTTTACAGCTTCTTTTTGCATAGTTATCAAGTAAACGTTTTCTTCTATGATTTGCAGGAGAACGATGGAGAAGCTGAAGCATCAGGTTAGGGTGAGCTCAGCGGGAGGAGCGGAGACCCCAATCGATGATGGCCATAGCTGGAGGAAGTATGGGCAGAAGGAGATTCTTGGAGCCAAGCACCCAAGGTTGGTGCTTCACTTTTGGCACATTTCAGCGCAAAAGATTTTCTCTTTTTCAGACATGTTTTCGCAAGTGGCAACAAAATCATTGGCCTTGCTTCCAGTGAGATGATGGATTTGTGCTTTTGGATTTGGATATTGTGGCTGTCCTTTCTTGTTGTGAGAGCTGCAGTCTTCCCTCTGTTCCCATGTTTTTGGCCTCCACTTGTCAGATGGGAGCAGAGGATGGCGTAGTTTGCCATCTGATTGTATATGTTCTAAAAAGATTGTTCCAATTGGATAGGTGACGGTATTTTGTGCTAATCTTGTTCCGACTTCACAATCATAATCTTTTCTGAAAAAGAAAAATCTCGGTTCAGTAGCCTACCCATGATCCTTTGCAAGGTTTTTTGTTCGGCATGTCTCATATGAATCGTGCAACATTGCAGGGGATACTACCGTTGCACGCACCGCAACACTCAGGGATGCGTGGCGACGAAGCAGGTGCAGCGCACCGACGAGGACCCGACGCTGTTCGACGTGATCTACCACGGCACACACACCTGTGTTCAGAAGGCGGTGGCAGGAAAGGACGAGCCGGTGCACAACCCGGACGCCGATAGCCTTCTTCAGAGCCTGAGCTCAAGCCTGACGGTGAAGACTGAGGGGCTGGCAACGGAGCCCCAGGACTGGAGCAGCATGCCCTTCTGCTTCTCCTCGCCGGTGAGTGGCTTGGCGCCGGAGCACAACCCGTTCTCCACGCCGTCGACGCTGGAGTACTGCTTCGCGCAGGGCGTGTCGCTGTCTCCGTCCCTGGTCTCGCCGGCGACCTCGGACTCGAACCACCCCTCTATGGCCCCGTTTCATGTGGCCGGGGACGCGGAGTGGCGCGCCCAGTCTGAGCTCCAAGAAGTGTTGTCTACGTTCGTGGACGTGACGAGCACGCCGGTGCTCGCCATGGAGACCGACTTCCCGATGGATTTCGAGTTCGACCCGAGTTTCACCACTGATGTTTCCAGCTTCTTTTAATGAGATGCTGGCAAACAGAATACCAATCCTTAGAATAGCTGATGAACACTAGAGATGCAGTTAATGTTACCACCCTCTGAGCTCGGGCCTTTGTCCAGGGACAGAGGAGGGAAGAACAGAAGTTTTTCTTCCTCGGTCAGTGCAGGTGTAATCTCTAGGAGATGAGAATAGTGCCTTCCTTTCTGATTCTTTTTCCCCACTGCCACTGGGAGTGTTGCATTGTATTATTGATATGTGTCAAGGAAAATAAGATCATGTGATGTTTTGCACCCTCCAAAAATTGTATGTCTCTTGGTCCTAGTAATTTTACTCCTTTTATAGATTTTGCGGCCCAGGTCGAATACATCTTACGGACTAAGGAGAAATTGTTTATGGGCTTGTTCTTTTCAGCTGCGGATTATGGCTTTTGATTGAAATTTTTGAATTTTGGCTGTTTACGGTACAGATTACGGAGAGATAGATACTCACTTACGATTTTGGCAGGTACAAATATTGGGCTTCAGAGGAAAAGAACAGGCCGATGCCCCAACGAGAACGACGAGGATATGAGAAATTGTTTCTTAAGATAGCTTAGAGCGGAACTGATGTTACGCATGAGGTCTAGCTTGTCACTTAAAAGGTAAAATTATTGTGTCGTAGACAAGTGGCCTATGTGAAATACTTTTCTTGTTGTAAATAGTATTAATTGCATTTAATATAGAAATCGTTGTTTAGATTATATATTTTGGATTTGTACTCTTGTGTTAGTGTTAGCGCACCGGGTTTTTTCAATGAAAAGTCTTAGGTGATGGAAAGCATCTCATACATATCCTGTGTAGCGCTTTGATACAGAAGCAATTAGGCCTTGAAATTAATATTTTGTGACAAGACAAAATAAATACGAGAGTACCATATCGTTTGTCTTCATAACATAACTACGACGCCAGCTTGAAAAAATACAATTATAGATAACCAAGCTAAACTAAGGCTAATTTTAGAAGACGACTAGAGGTTAGAAATAACCATATATACTTGAATGCTTAGGCAGCTAGGCTCCTAGCAAATGATGGAAACAGACAATTTAATTTGTCTTGCGCTCACTTTTTACCACATAATCGTCAGCTATACAAACATGTAGATGAGAAAAAAGAACCCCTGATCCGCGTTGATGTAACAAGTGCACCTCTCAATGACATGGAAAAATATAGGAAACCAACGCTGTCCTTGTCTTGCTGGGGCCGCATGATTCAACTTATAATTTTGTTTAGGCTATGTGGTAGTACTAACGTCTCTGTGAAGTTGCACGTGTTTCGTGTCGAGCTTATCCGGTTTCTCAACCCTCGCCGCTAGTGTTCGCTGCGGTAGTCCCACCTGATCTTCTGCTTCTCATGGGGTAAGGGTGCAAATAGATTGGATTCGAACGGATATTATTATTATCATATTCTAATCTATATTTTTTCTTCGGATTCGGTATCAATCGGATTCGGTGCCGGATTGATCGGGATTAACCCGAGCTGTTTGCACCCCTACTTGTTTGTAAGGAATACATGCAGTACAACAAATAGAGTAGGAGAACGTACTGTCAAGAACTTGATGTTACTACTTAATAGCTGATGTGGAATGAAACGTCAAATAGTAGCGCTAACCTGAAATCAAACTTGAAAACGTATCGGATTCGGACGGATATTGCTGTTATCATATCCTAACTCATATTTTTTCTCCGGATTCGATACCAATCGGATTCGGTGCCAGATCGGTCGAGATTAACCCGACCCGTTTGAACCCCTACTCATGGGCATGTGGAAGAGTGCCGCCATTAATTTGTTCCGGTGAAGAATATTTGGCTAGCTAGGGGATGGATCATGGGCATTTTTAGAGGTTCTAGATGTTTTGTAACTTCGATCAATGCAGCATCATAGTTCTGACATTAGTTATGACATGCTTTGCATGATTTGAATACATTATCTGTTTGAACACACACGAAATTCTGATGGGATCGCTTGTAATATAGGCATTTTATTGAAATTTCGTAGAAAAAACATCTAATTAATATATAGAAGCTCATGTTCCGAGTATGAATTTAGATATTAAATATCTTTCGAATTTACATCACACGAGCTATAGATTCAAGACATGTAGAGAACCAGCCCATGCTTTGGACACAAAAGATGATACCGATGCTTAGCTCACTCGCTCGAGTGGCACAGGCTCTCTCTCTCCAACGTAAGCCGTCCTCCATCCGCTGACGTCTCTTTAACGCGTAAAGGTCTTGAAGATTCCTGCCACCCGGCCAGCTTCCACGTCGCTTCGCCAATGGCTTTACTGCTAGAAAGACAAGCTTTTCTCTAAGCACAAAGCTACAGGATTAAGGTCCTATTTATTTCGACTTTAACTTTTAATTTATTTTTTACTATTTATAAATTTCGTTTTATTCTAAACTTTTGGTTTTTTTTGAACTTTTTTGTCGATTCTTTTTTTCGTATTTGTTTGTGTTATCCGTGATGAGCTAGCATATTTTTTCTATTTTTAAACTTTTTTAAATTTATTACGCTAAATAAATCACCTTCAGCTAGAGTGAAATTTCAGTCGCTACAATACAATTTCAGTCATAAGCCATAATTTTTCAACCCAACCGAGCGGAACCTTACTGTCATGGCATATGGAGTGAACTTTTCCAGCCATTTAAAGATTTATAGGGCCTGTTCGGCTATGCATAAGCCGGACGGCTTTTCGCAGCCGCTACAGTAGCTAGCTTTTAAACGAAGTATTTTTTCAAGATAGAGTCTATAAGTTAAACGTAGTACACGTTAAAAGCTTAACATCTGTATCAGCCAAAATTGCAAATGAGTATCTGTTTTTCCGCAATCTGTACCGTAAACAGCCAAAATTTAAAAATTTCAGTCAAAAGCTATAAGTCGCAGCCAAAAAGAACAGGCCCATAGATATATTATCAAGATGTCAATCTTGTTGATGACACGCGCTGCGAAGATTGAATTCTAATAGCGGTAAACCGAGAACGTTCATACACCCGCGTAGGTAGGTGATTTTCTTGAGGAAAATTGTGTCCACTTTTCAGGAACAATACGCAGCATTCTGTAGTGGATTAAATTAATTAGCATCCTCCACCCATAAACAAAGAAATTCCGAACGGATCGCGACCTGAATAACGGCCGAAGATCTCACCAAAAAAAAAGCTGAAGAAATGAAGGAGAGCACATGGCCGCTGGCTAGTTGATTATTAACGGTATCAACAACATGGCTGCGGAATAGCATTTAAAACTATATGATCCTACTTAGCAATTTATGCACACAGCATATACATTACATAACCTATGTAGACAATTAATGCACACAGCATATACATTACTTCCTATACATACAAATATAGGTCGTCGTGGACTCCGTATGGTCAAGCTTTTCAAAAAATTCATTATATATATATATATATATATATATATATATATATATATATATATATATAGTAATGTATTATGGTAATAACGTATAGTTAAAGTCTTGCATTGGAGATCATAAAAGTTAAAAACGATCTATATTTATAAATAGACTACATAACCTATGTGTAACACCACTATTTCTTCCCCATTTCTCTCTTCTCTTCTGAGATAGGGAGCAAGACCGAGCTCATCCACCAAAACGCTATCCACACCAAAAGAAAGGGAGCAAAGAGGAGAAGGCCAAGAAGAGAGAAGGCCCCAAGGAGTTCGGGAAGGCCGGGGAGTAAGTACAGCGCCGATGACTTTAGAGAATGTCGATGACCATCGAACCCGTGCCAAGCCAACCATTGAGTATGCCCACCTTCCCTACACAACCCCATAACACAGCACAATAGCACGCAGAAGTGATATAATGCACATAGGAAAAGGGGATGGAGGGCAAACCATCCTGGTAGTAGGAGGGCTTACCGGCCGACTGCAAACCGTGGCCGGTGAGCCCGGACCCATAGGGGGAGCAGTGCTGGAGCTGTGGTCCACACTAAGCACAGGCTCCTGTCCAGCTGCGAGCCATGGCCGGCGAGCCCAAGGGAGGGTTAAAGGAGAGGCACTAGCGATCGGCGGTGGCCGGACCGGAAGGCGAGGCGGCTGGAGGCGGCAGTAGCCTGGAGGCTCTAGCCACAACTAGGAGCTGGGCCAGCGCCAAGCCAGGAAGCGACTTAGGCCGAGCTACGGGCGTCGACAGCCGGAGACGTAGGGGTGGGGCCGCAGGGAGTTGAGCCTAGGAGGAGAAGAACTGGCCGCACAACCCAGGGAGGAGGCCGCGAGGTCGAAGGCGCAGGGGAAGAGTAGCGACTCTGATGAAGCTGAGCTAAGCTGAGCCTTGGGGACCGAGCATAGGGGCGCAGAAGCCGGAGGATAGGAACGACGCCGATAGATCCGGCATCCAGGGGGAGTTGAGAGGCGGTGGCCATGGTGGGAGTCGAGGGGTGCTCGGGCATCGCCGCCGGTGGCTGGAGGTGTGTGGGTAGGGCAGCATAGATGAGGGGATCCAGGGGGTCTCGACGGCCGAAGGCCAGTGGCAGCCTTGGAGCCAGCATGTTGAGCGCCTCTCGGATCCGCTGTGCCACTGGGTGAGAATGAGAGAGAAAGAGAAATAAGGGGAAGAGATAAGGAGGTGAGAGAAGAAGCATTAAGAGGGTTAGGGAGGCTGGAGAGAGGAGCGGCGGTGGAGCCAAGAGAGAGAGGGAGGTGGAAGGTAGTGCGATGGGGAAGGGTAGAGGAGCTGGCCGACGGTGACTCGGTGGCCAGCGTGCCCGAGCGCGCCATGGGCCCAGGCGTGCTAGGAGGAGAGAAAAAAGAAAAGAAAAAAAGAGAAGAGGCTGGTCGACCAAGTAGAAAAAAATAGAGAGAGAAGAAAAGATAAGAAAGAAGAGAAAAGAAAAGAGGAGAAAAAGATAAAAAAATAGGGGTTTGGTACCTGTACATCGGGTCCTTAACTCTGGGCATTTTTATGCTAGAGTCGGGTTTGCACGTAGGAACGATGACGTTCGTATGTGTACATATGTTGCTTCCATGTATTGAGATTGCATGAATGCTTGTTCAGGTGGAGGTTTGGGATCGACACCGTCCGCATGTCGCTCGGCTCGGGTAACAGGCAAGTGCATGGTAGAGTGATTGTAACATCTAAAAATCGTAAGGAATATAAAAATGAGGATAACTAATTAAAAAATTTTGCATGCATTTGTTCTCTCTTGGTTTTTATTGGAGTTTCTTCGGGAAAATTAGATTTTCAAAAATCAAAAGTGCATAAAATATAAAATCAAATTGAATCCAAATCAAATAAGTATACTTAAACTCAACGAGAAATCATCTCAGTTTTTTCTAGAAAAATCAAGAGAAGATAAAACTCTGAAGATCTACATGATCGTTCGCACCCTTCACAAAGATTTTCTCAAAATCTATCGAGTGCATCTGACGAGTGACAAAATGTCAAACCTCTCAGCTCACCTCACCTCCTTCCCTCTCCCTGCAGTGTGGCGCCCAATCGCAGGAATCATCGTCCACCTCGTGCGCATGCACCAGCTCCAGCATGGTCGTGGTCGAGCTGCCCCCCGTTTTAGACATCGCGCCCATGGTTCTCCTTTGCTTCTGCCCACTCCTGCCTAACTCATCGCTCCAATGAGACAAATATCTTCCCCATTGTCATCATCTTCAACTTGCACTCCACCGCAAGAACCCGAGACAGTGCATGTAAAACCCCTCCGACTGTACCAATCTCTCCTCAGCTCGCCCCCCGCTCTCTTGTGCACGTTCCTTGAACATTTCGTTCTTTGGAACATCAAGAAACCAAAGTCGTACGTGACTCCAGCGAGCACGCCATCGTACTCTAGCATATTTGGTGAGCTCCTCTCCTCGACCACGTCTCAATGTTACTTGCCTCTCCCTTGAGCACCCTACTCATTTGTTAGACCTTTCATGCAATGGATCACTCGAGCTAGACCATCTTCTTCATCTCCGACCAGACGCTGTCGTAGGGCCTTTCTCTCTCCGGTAAGCCATACATCGGCTACTTCCACTCACACTTCCGCATGCATGCATGCAAGCTCATGGGCACCTCTTTTTGTAGCTTCACCGATGCTGGAGAAACTGTTTTCATTGCGGACCCCTTCATCACCGATGAGGTCTTCAACGCTAGCTTCTTCAACTTCTCCTCATGAACCATTCTCCCTCTCATCAACCGTCATCGTCTTCGCTGAGCTCCTCCTCCCTCGTAGAGTATGTAAGTTGAAAAGGAGTAATTGTATTCAAAAAGAAGTATGGTAATCGAATTCGACAAGAGAACTAAAGTGACCGTAGTCGAAAAGAAAACTAGAGTAATAAAAAAGAGAACTAAAGTAGTCAAACTCGTAAAAGGAACCTTGGTAATCGAACACGAGAATGAAACTGTAGCAGTCAAAATCGAAATCTGGCAGCGCTGTTGTAATCTCCGATCGCTCTGTAGTCGTAATCTTTGATCGTTCGCGTAGTCGAAATATTCGACCGCTCACGTAGTCAAAATATTCGATCGCTTGTATAGTCGAAACCTCCGACTATAGTAGTCGTAATCTTCGACCTCTGACCGTAGCTGTAACCTCGATTGCTAATGATAGTCGTATGCCATGGTCGATAGTCGTAGGCCGTGGTCGATGGTCGCATGCCGTGGTCGATGGTCAAAGGCCATGCTCGATTGTTGATCAGAGAATGAAGATTTTATGCCCAACGATGCATATTTCGCCCCTGGTACCGGGGAATTCAATGAGGGATCCTTTTAGGGTTTGACTCTAGTCGGTTGCCTGCGAGTTATGATGGCAAATCATTGGATACTTTTGTTATTGGACTTCTACTGCTTTTGTTCGAGACTCTATTGGTCATTTGGCCGGTCGGCCTTTTGTGTATGTACTCTTTTATGCCTCGCATACATAATATCATCCCTTTTATGTAAGCTATTTGTGTGCGATGTGTATGGATGTGATAACAATGATGTGAATATGTGTACTAGCTACTGATCATGAGACTAATACAGAACACATGCGGTGACTACGGGTGCTCCCTCGCCCGGGGTCCCCATAGCAGTAGACTGTAGAGTTTACAAAATATGCGATTTTTATATAATATGATGATGTTTGTATGAAATTACGATGTTTACATGATATGATGATGTTTATGTAATGATGACAATGGTGATGGAACAGGTGAGTAGCGATGCCACTCTACCAATGATAATACTGATGAAAATGGCAGTGACAATGACAATAGGTATATGCATTCGCATCACGCGCACTCATGAAATGAGAACTAGGATCCGCCTGAGTGGATCCTGTGAGACCTACTTCGGTAGGTCTCCACGGGAGTGGACAGGCCCCCCGTGCCGATATGGGCGGGCCTAAGATTTTGGGTGAACATCAACCGGTGTTCACTTAGCAATACCTGTATATGCAATGAGATGAGCAAATAAGCATGTAGAGTAGTGCTGCATTGCACTAATGGTAAGACAATGTTGAAACATGACAATGGAAATATAAACATGATAATGCATGTGGAGTATGTTATGGCTGGTTAAATTGCTTACATGATTTGGCAGCGTTTATCGTTCTATTATATACTTGTTGAGTCTCCAGACTCACCCTTACTTTGTATTTTTAGGTGATCGTTGAGGACGCCATACACGAGCGGGGGTAGTACATAAATAATTTCATGTACCAACAACACTTCATGTACCATCTTTTTTGTTAGTGTATTTTAGACTCTACTAGTACACCATGTTAAAGTTAGAACTAAAATGGTACGATGGTTATCTAGTCCCTGCAATATAAATAAAATAGTATTTGCTTAAAACTACTAGCAGTTGATGAAGATGATAAAAATATGCAATTGTGGTAACATTTTAAGGGTCTGTTCTTTTTTGCTGCGGCTTATGGCTTTTGGCTGAAATTTTTGAATTTTGGCTGTTTACGGTACGGATTACGGAGAGATCGATACTCACTTGTGATCTTGGCTGGTACAGATGTTGGGCTTTTAACGTGTACTACGTTTAACTTGTAGACACCGTCTTGAAAAATACTCCGTTTAAAAGTTAGATACTATAGCGATTGCGAAAAGTCGGCCGGCTTCCTCACTGCCGAACAGGCCCTAAGCCTAGAAGATAGATGGCGTATTACACTTTGTGGCTAAACGACAACTATCGGAAGTTTGTAATACTTCTTCGGGCAGTAGTTTTCATACTTTATACTCTCTATTGGATCGATGGGGTGTACGAATAGCTGCTCGTGTGGTTCCTGTTCGAGCATGCAAATGGGCAGGAGCCGCAGGAGTAATTGGTCAGCATCATGGCCAATTGGCCTTTAAAACAATTCCCATCTCTCTCTCAATCTACTGGCATAAGATTCTAGCAGTTCTGGGAGGATGTCAGTGAGTTAACGGGTCATTGTAAATAAGCCAATTTCATTCGATTGCGTTTGATCCGTTCAAGAATACACCGGCTTGATACGTTGAAGCTTAGTACTGGGCTCAAGGGTATGTTTGGAATGTTAGAATTTTGCAAAAATATCACATAAAATAGTATAATTCCCTCAGAAATCGTCTGAATTCCTGTGTCCCATACGGGTCTTATTTTCACGTCGCTATGCTATGTTCCTTTATGTGTTTATCTAACCGTGTAAAATTAATTTGTTAACTATTTTGATTTCCCAGCTACGTTTTTGCAGGAAAAGAGAACAGTTTGCTAAATCACCTTAGCATAAAATTGCCGTTCAGCAAATTAACTTTCCTCCATTCTAATGAATTACTAACAATTAAAATGGCTGTGCAGCAAAGATGTACATACACATTGTGTATCAATATCAATTCATGTGTATGATTGTCTGACTGACACTAGCACTAATTATGATGGTGCATAATCATTGTTAGACCAGTAAGAGAAGACTCGGGACCAACATTGATCATCCAAGGTTGTACCGGATGTCATAAGAAAATAGCTTTAGTATGTCCCTCTTAAATTTTTTTCAAAAGGGATGATTGACCTGTCCTCCGTGGGCACAAACTCTGAATATATGAATATAATGCACGCAGAGAGAAATGTAAGTGTAAAAGAGACAACAAAATATGAGAAAATATGCTCACGATTGCAGTGATGATTTTCCATACCAGCCGGTACTTCAATTTCAGTGTGAAACAGTGTGAAAATTAGGTCTCACGTACGCTCAATTTCAGGGTTGTACCGGATGTCAAAAGAATATAACTTTAGTAAGACCCTCTTTTTTCTTCAAAAGGGATGATTCACCTGTCCTCTGTGGGCACAAACTCTGAACATATGAATATAATGCACTCAGAGAAATGTAAGTGTAAAAGAGAAAACAAAAAATGAGAAATGTGCTCACGATTGCAGTGATGATTTTTCATATCAGCCGGTACTTCAATTTCATTGTGAAACAGAGTGAAAAGAGTAGCTTAAGGTCTTACGCTAAGAACACCAGAAACAACCGAAAACAATGGTGCAGCGAGTAGCGACCAAAGCACATCACCAAACACGCGGGAACCCGATTTTGGAACCATGCATATTCCCAATATAAACAAGACAACATTGAAACGTCATATAGGCTTTAACAGGTTATATCAAACTTTCCTTTAGATGTGTCCTCAACCCCAAAGACCTCAAAAACAAAAGATAGGAGTGGGAAAGGACAAGCATACCTGTCCCTCTACAATCATATAATCTTTGGAGACCTTTTTCCTATGGAAAGCTACAAAATTTGTACCTCTGATACTTTACGACAACATGTTGAGGTTCTATATGGTGCATGCTTAGCTATATCAGTTTGTTAGTTTTTTTTTTTCGATTCCCATGACTAATTAGATTCCGTGGCATAGCACAGTAACCGCAACATAATTGGCTCCCATGGTGATATTGATTTCTCCAAACATCCAATACCAAAGAAAATTTTCCTGCATATTGTGAACATGTTCCAAAACGAAGTATCCAAGCAGAACCTTTTAGGGTCCCTCACTTCGCCCAAACGCCCAAACGCGCTTCGTTCTCCTTCTTCCTCCCCCATTATATAAACAACCCCTCTCCTCCCTTCGCTTCACTCCCCCACTCACCACCGCACCTCAACTCCAATCACTCTTCCATTTGTCTCTTCCACACACCATCTTGATCAATCCTTGCGCAATTCTTTCTTGCCTTCCAATTTGCAACACCATCTTGATCAATTCTTGGCTCGTCTTCTGCTTCACAACCTTGAGAACCAGAGAGGGATTTTCTAGCGACAAGAGAGAGCAGGAGAGGGAGAGCATGGAGGGCAATGGAGGAAGCTGCCTGGTGGTTGCCGAGCTGAGCCACATCAAGGAGCTGGTGAACCAGCTCGAGGTGCAGCTGGGAGGATCTCCCGAGCTTTGCAAGCACCTGGCCTCGCAGATCTTCTCCCTCGCTGAGAGGTCCATCGGCATGGTCCAGTCCGGGCGTTTCGACGGCCGCAAAAGGTCCGCGGGCGACGGCGGCCTCCACTCGCCGCTTTCGTCCACGCCCAGCTCCCTCAGTGACGTCTCAGACAAGCCTTTCAAGACCAACAAGAAGAGGTGAATACTTACTGAACAAATTAAACGATGAACTCATGATTCATGAATCAGTCGCAGTGGATTTTTCAGCTTCTTTTTGCAAAGTTATCAAGTAAACGTTTTCTTCTTGGATTTGCAGGAAGACGATGGAGAAGCGGAAGCATCAGATTAGGGTGAGCTCAGCGGGAGGAGCGGAGACCCCAATCGATGATGGCCATAGCTGGAGGAAGTATGGGCAGAAGGAGATTCTTGGAGCCAAGCACCCAAGGTTGGTGCTTCACTTTTGCACATGTTTTCGCAAGCCGCAACAAAATCATTGGCCTTGCTTCCAGTGAGATCATCGAGATTTCTGCTTTTGGATTTGCATACTGTGGCTGCCATTTCTTTTAGTGAAAGCTGCAGTCTTTCCTCTGTTCCCATGTTTTTGGCCTCCACTTGTCAGATGGGAGCAGAGGATGGCGTAGTTTGGCATCTGATTGGATACGTTCTAATCTTGTTAGATAGGTGATGCTATTTTGTGCTAATCTTGTTCCGATTGGATAGGTGATGCTATTTTGTGCTAATC
The DNA here is from genome assembly GCA_036346245.1 of Bonia amplexicaulis. Classification (NCBI taxonomy): domain Eukaryota; kingdom Viridiplantae; phylum Streptophyta; class Magnoliopsida; order Poales; family Poaceae; genus Bonia; species Bonia amplexicaulis. The sequence goes on along the minus strand of CM070759.1, from coordinate 7,767,115 downwards.
TTGTTCCGACTTTACAAACATAATCTTTTCTGAAAAAGAAAAATCAGGGTTCAAAACTGGAGATGCCAGGAGCCTACCTATGATCCTTTGCAAGGTTTTTGTGCAGCATGTCTCATCAGAATCGTGCAACATTGCAGGGGATACTACCGTTGCACGCACCGCAACACTCAGGGATGCGCGGCGACGAAGCAGGTGCAGCGCACCGACGAGGACCCGACGCTGTTCGACGTGATCTACCACGGCGCACACACCTGTGTTCAGAAGGCGGTGGCAGGTCAGGCTGCAGCTGGGGGCACGAACCAGCCGGTGCAGAACCCAGACGCCCATAGCCTTCTTCAGAGCCTGAGCTCAAGCCTGACGGTGAAGACCGAGGGGCTGACAACGGAGCCCCACGAGTGGAGCAGCATGCCCTTCTGCTTCTCCCCGCCGGTGAGCGGCCTGGCGCCGGAGCACAACCCCTTCTCCACGCCGTCGACGCTGGAGAACTGCTTCGCGCAGGGCGTGTCGCTGTCTCCGTCCCTGGTCTCGCCGGCGACCTCGGACTCGAACCACCTCTCTATGGCCCCGTTTCATGTGGCCGGGGACGCGGAGTGGCGCGCCCAGTCTGAGCTCCAAGAAGTGGTGTCTGCGCTCGTGGCCGTGACGAGCACGCCGGTGCTCGCCATGGAGACCGACTTCCCGGTGGATTTCGAGTTCGACCCGAGTTTCACCACCGATGTTTCCAGCTTCTTTTAATGAGATGCGGGCAAACAGAATACCAATCCTTACATAGCTGCTGAACGCTAGAGATGCAGTCAATCTTACCACCCAGGTGTAAACTTTAGGAGATGGGAATAGTGCCTTCCTTTCTGGTTCTTTCCCCCGCTTCCACTGTGAGTGTTGCATTGTATAATTGATTTGTGTCAGGGAAAATAAGATCATCTGATGTTTTGCACCATCGAAAAATTCTCTCTTGGACACTAGTAATTTTACTCCTTTTATAGCTTTTGTATCGGGTCGGATATATCTCTACTAATATAATATAGGAGTTTATCGGTTCACCGTCTCTCTGTACAAACAGCGCACCCGCACGCGTCCTCACTCCGTGCGCAACCGCCACGGCTCCTTATCACAAAACTGTCGTGTGCTAGCCAGATCTCCCATCGCTCCTCTCTTCCCTCTCGTTGTCTCATGCCCAAGCTCCTCCACCTCCAGACCTCCCTCTTTCATTCCCCCTGCTGCCCATGGCGGCCACCATCTCCGCGTCAGTGGTGGCAGTCGCCATCTCCTTCTTCCTTCCCTTCCCCTCCGTGCCACCACTGCCACCCCTCCCAACTCCACGCCGCATCCATTGTCGTGCCCTCTTCTTCCCCCGTTCTCTCCGCGCCGCGCACCTCGCCACCACTGTCGCCCGTCCCAACTCCACGCCACCTTCACAACCATGCCCCCATCCCCCGATCTCACCATCCAGTGATCCCTCCTCGCCCGACCTCTCTACACGCTGCATGCGGGAAAGAAGCCAGATTTGACCATCGTCGGGGAGAGAGAAGCTGGATCCGACGACATCATTACCGAAGGTGACGAATATGACTGGATCCAGCCGCCGCGGCTTGCCCGCCGCACTGCCTCCTCCCCATCGTCACATTGCCCAGACCTGTCCAGAGCCTAATGTAGAAGGTGAGTGGGCACCGACTCAGAGCGGGCCAAGCTCTGTGCCGGTCTCCATGCGATCATCTTAGAGATGCCCAATGTTAGGTGGAACAACGTCGCATGACTCATTACTACCTCAAAGATTGCAGCCTCGAGGGCGTCACCGCCAAATATTGCAGCCGCAACTATAGCTGCGAGGGAGGAGATGGTGTCCACGATGAGGAGAACATGCGCGAGGCGGAGAGGCAGCCACGGGGTTGCCCGACATCAAGCAGGATGATGCGTGGGAGCGGCGGTGAGGTCGGAGCATAACAAAGGATGACCTCAATGAGCTACTCCTGCTTACCTTTTGTTAGCGAGGAAACACAACTAGCTGCCTCCCCTACGCCTCCTGGAGGAGACGGCGACAACCATGGCGACACTCCCCTCGTTCTCTCCATCTTCCTCACCTCCTTCGTGCTCTCCATCACCAACCCTGCTACTTGCTCAGACCTGTGAGTCTTCTCTGTTTTTCCCTCTGCATATGCAACCAAATCTATCATTTCTTGTTTTCTTTCCTAATTCTGGGGCGGCCTCTTCAAGAATATTGATCGATTGTTTCCTTGTAGAAATTCTACATGACCCATTCGTCTGTAAGGTTGTTTTTGATTGATGATACGGGATACAACATATAAAGCACAACGTGACCAAATCGAAATATTGTCTTGTTTGTAAGGTGTATTTGATTAATAAAGTGTGACTACCTATGGGAAGGGAATTTTTTAGATAAAATATTCTTGCAATTGCAAGTTCCTGCTAAAACATGTGATCTTATCCTCACCACGAAGAACCTAGAACTAGAAGAGGAAAAGAACAAACCTTTGATATTTTGGTCCTGGTGTGGTGGTGGTTGCCAACAACTATCAAGTTCATTGCTTGGTTCATTAGCAAAACTTATTTGTTATCATTCTCTGGTATTGTTGTGGTTTGTTGCACCCAAAACCAGATGTTTCATGCTGATTTATTTTAGTGTTGCACATGGCACAAAACTTACACTTCAGTTAAGTTAAAACCAGTCATATAGATATTCTGATTAAGTGTTGTCACTAATTAGTTGTTGGAAGAAAAGTGTTCTTAGTGGAATCAGCGTTTACATAGTGCTGAGAAACAGCCTATTCACACTTCAAAGTGTACTGCTCCTGGATTGATTTCATGACATGAAATGTCCGCTGCATCGAAAGAGCCCACAGCTTGATGGCATCCTGCAGTGCTGCCTTGTATAGGGCCCCAGATTTTACTATCTGGAATTCTCTGTGATTTAATGCACTATTCCCTGGATCAGTAGATAGTGCTCACAGTTACAGAAAATAAATATCAAATACATACCATGCGGAAGCATAAATAAAATAGTAAACTTACACATGGGCCGATTAGGCGAAATCGATAATTGCAGCGGAAGAACGAAGCACACAGGTGGGACCTTCAGGACATGCCCACAGGCAGCCAACTGGAGGTTCGCGACCTAGCCTTTGACGTCTTCATCTTATTTGCCATCAAGACCCAAAAGTATTGCTAATGTGTAGTGATCCGATTCCTGCTTCTGGATTTGTTATGAGAGCGAGTGTGAGCACACTAACCACCGTGCTCCGTGAGCCAATACACAGAATGCAAATAAATAGTATGCATGGCTAATCAAAGGAGTGGCTCGGGTTGTTTTATTTGCCAGAAACTGCTTTTAGCATTACTCTTATTATTTAACCATGGTGTTACTAATGTTGTCTAAATCTTCGAATAGCGAGTGTCATCATTTATTTAATCCACCGATTATACACTTTCCATTTCGCAACACACCATTTCATTAATCTAGCCATGGGTGTTTAATTCTCACATAATCCTAACTTCCCCATAAATTTATTCCTCCAATCTCAAATTTCCCAGAACTGTATAATCCCGATCTCAGATTCACCAATTGCCAACATGTTAACTACACAACTTATTTATAATCCAATACCTTTACTTGTGACCCACTGATCAGTTGATTTCTATTGCATCATCCAAAATATTAAATAATCGAATCGAAATTACCAATCACGCACATGAGTCTGAATATCCACTGCCAATTCATAAATCCAATCTTAGGCTCATTAGTCAACAATGTAATTAGCTCCTCATTCTAGTGAAAATCTGGTGTCCTTTATTTTGTATCCACCGATATCCGTTGTGTCGTAAATTCCTGATAATCCAATCTTGTGATTGCTATTCATCAATTTTTCACCTCGTAATTTCTAATAATCCTCTATCATAATTACTTTGTATTCCGACAAAATCATTCATATTAGGACTTCCTAACAATCCAATCGTCTCGGTCATTGACCCCCAAACCATAAATTGGCTCTTCCAATAGTCCACCTTATTTTATATTGTCTATCACTAATTATTTCACTAGTACACCTCTACCAGGAGTATCAGTGACCAAGTTTATACCCCAATTATCATATCTCCAAGTTTCCAAAAATTCAATTCCCCCATCTAGTATTTGATCGAATCCTTTTTACTTTCATTATAGCCAACATCTCCTAAGAGTTTATATTAGTTAACAGTGTCGTAATCCAACGATTACCTTTGCACTCCCTAATTCCCAAAGAATCATTTAAATCATCTACCTAGTCTATATATATATTCATTTAAACTCCACCAATTTTACTCCCAGAATCCACATTATCGTCCCCTTTTATGATCGACATGCATCCACCATCATATTTTATATTTTTACCATAACAACTATCTTCTTCTCTACATCTTTATTTATTCTCCCTGACCTTTTATTTGGTGTTAAGTATTATTATCATTTACAAATATAATACATAGAAATTTCCTGAGACTTAGCAGTTTGAACAAAATATAATGTGTAAGAGAATGCAATAACAATAGCGATTCAGATTCCATCCACCGTTACATGGCATCTGCACCATATGCTTATTTCTTCAGCGTTATAGCCGCTTAACTTATCACTGGGGCGACACCTAGGACAACACAAATCAGGGTCTTGCAGTGCCCACCACTTTTTCCATTCCCGCCCACAAATCATTTTGAAATAGAACTATATCTGGTTAAGTTCACATGTCCGCCCATGACCGTGGGCACGGCTATTCGAATAGTTTTGACTCTGCAGAGTTTGTACACTTTCACCACAAGAGACAATCAACTCGTTGTCCCACACGATTCCTTAGTCATGTGGTTGAGCAGACCATCACAGTGACTGTTCAAAGTATCTAGTTCCTTTTGTCATCTCACCTTATGGGCTTCTCCCACTTGCGGTGGGTCCCATCTATGCACGGGATATTTCCCACAGTCACTAACGCAGTCGGGCTCCACTTCCCGCAACGCTTAGTACAGCTGGGAAACTTCACCCTCCCCTTGGTGTCCCTTTAGGCCTCCCCTTGCCCTTGCGTATCCACTTCACTCCACTACCAGTGAGATGAGTCCGGGAGTTTCGATACAACTACTTAGCCAAGTTGTACTTTACATACTTGTGGTTGCACTGTTTTACATAGGAGGTCATGACAAGATTCAGTCCTTAGTGATATCTGGGCGATTCTACCACAACCCACTTTGTGCCTCCACTGCACCACTCACACACCCTCGAACCATTCGCCCAGATATTTAAGCATGTAGGGTTTTGGGAACATAAAATAATCATATCGAACATATACCAGTCATAACCACCATGACTGCCCAACCAAATCTTCTCATGATTAAAAGTGATGCGTGGGCGTTTTCACGCCCATGAATATCTATGCAACACTACGCATGGCGTATAAATTACGGACTTATTTTCGAAAGGTTACTATCATAATTTCTCTAGGGCGACAAGGTTCATATATTCAAATATTCAACAAGGGGGTGTGATATTAATCAAGGCAAACAATGGGCATATAACTAGAATCTTGAATTAAGCATGTATTTGTATATAAAATTAACAGCATGCAATTTGATAATTTAAACAAAAGTAATTTGCAGAAAATGTAGGTTCAACATGATCAAAGTATTGACTCGCCTGGCGCGGTTTACCACGGTCTTGAGCTCACACAATGCTTCTTCTGGAGCTTCTGGTCTTTATCTTCACTTCGCTTTTGATTACGCTTGATCTCTTGATTCTTCAGGACTCCAACTGCTAATTACGTGCTAAACGACTGAACACGAATAAAAGCAAATAACTCAAAAGACCCAAATAAATCCGAATAAATTCATTTTTATCTTTGTTATGAGTTAATGGTGATTTGAGGCGAGGTTGGTGGTAGAATACGATGATACGATCTTTTTATTGATAACTTCTTTTATTATTTTTATATTTATTAAGGAAGTTCCATGAGACTTACGGACAGGCGTATTGTTTAGTTTATTAAATTAATCTTTAGAGTCTGTATTCCTAGCAATTTAAGCGGGGGTATTTTATGGGATTCTATTTACCAATTATTCAATTTATTCATCAAATGATTATTTCAATAATTCATGGAAGCCTGAGGGTACTTAATTATCTAATTGATGTATTAATAGTAAACTTTTAGTTTACTCTTTACTACTCATTTGCGACTATTAGTCATAATATCACGTTATCCATCATATTATTGGTTGACGAGGTTATCCCAATGCCCGATATTCAAAGGGCGCTATATTTTAATACCTAATCACGATCTTTTTAATTAACAGTACTATGAGAATCTACTGTCTCTTATATTTTGTTCTTTTATCTAGCATCTGGCATAATTTGATCTTAGTTAAATGCTATTTACATGGGATCGAGCCTGCTACACACAACTTTATTTCACTACCTTTGTCGACTATGTACATACCGTTGAGATTTATTTTCTTGGCGGCATTTTAAATATTAGGGCATGCATTTTAATTACTATTAAGGGTAATCCCTCATTTTAAAGCCTTGGTGTTATAGCCCTTTTGTGGTACAACATTTTATGCATCTTCAGTTATTACTAGGCTAAGTTTAATTTGAACTAGGATATATTTATATGAGTCCTCGCCTGCTATACCATGTTCAGCATTATTATTTATTGAATTTAGTGTTACGATTTAACTAATGTTATCATTGGTATTTTGTCTATATTTTAGTTAGTTTTAGACTTAGCTTTTATTCTCAATTTAAACTTATTTACCTAGGCCAAGCTTATCATACAGGGTAATATTTTAATATTGCTATTTAATTGAATCTACGACTAGTAGTTATTTAATATTGGCAGGTTAAATGCTAGGGCACCTATTTTAACTGTACTTAAGGGCAAGCTTTAATTTAAAGCCTTGTGATTTAATAATAGTTGTGCAATGATTTAAATCATTTAGTGGTCAATCCTATGATCTTTATGGATATGCAAGGACTGGTGATTTATTCTTTAGGTAATATTCATTAAATCATTATTTCATGAGAGCTCAGACTTAACAAGATTTTTACGCAAGTTCTCATCATGCCTTTAACAATTAAGTCCTAATTAAATGTACCCATACATGAGTTACCCATATATGACATTTATTCCAATATTTAAATCTTAAATAATTTTGGTTATATCCTAGTTAGATTTTTATTGGCTTCCATGAACAAATTTCTAACTTGCCTAAATTTTACATAGCAGAAATGGATTAAAGAAAGTAAAAGAAAAGACAAGAAATTAGTGCGATGACGGTTGCTTGAACCATGACACAGGCTTTCTTGGTTTTATCACATAAAATAGCCAAGTGGGCGGTAGCTAGCAATTGAGGAAGCGCCAAGCAAATAGAAGAGTTAGGGGTTGGGCGGTCGAGCAGAGAGATGGCGGCGCTCGGAGTTGGTGTCGCGGTGGTGGGCGGTGGCCGGGGAGGCTGCGGCAACCGCAAAAGCAGGTCCCCATGGAGGTGTAGACGCCGGTGGAGAAGGCGGCACAGCTCGGACGGCGTGGTCGGTGGGGCGGCGGGTTGGGGCCGTGGCGGGGTGGGAATGGGCGGCGGTGCCGTGATAGAGGGAGAGGGTTTTGGCAAGCGGAAGTCGAGGGGGTAGGGAAAGCTTACCAAGGAGTTTGCAGAGCGGGGAATGCGGTGGGCGGTGGCGGCGGGCCGGGAGTGGCACGGTAGGCTCACGGTGGCGGTGGTGCGGTGGAGGAGGCGTCGGCGAGTGGGGGAAGCTCCGGTATGCTGAGGAGGTGCTCCCACTACGAGGAATTGAACCAGAGGCTGCCGAGGAGGGAATGGTGCTGGCGGCGGCGACTTTGGCCGGCGAGGGGGAAGAACGGCAAGGTGCGAGCTCCGGTGCACAAGAACCTAATTAATTTGGAGAGGGAGTAGAGGGGGATCGGGGCATGGTATGACACGGTTTCCTTGGCTGGAGCTTCGATGGATAGCCGGAATGGCAAGGAGGCGCGGCGGCGGCCGTTGTCGGCAAAGAAAGGGGGAAGGAAATGGGAAGGAAGAGGAATGGCGCGGGGCAAAATAAGAGAGGGAGCCGATGGCTTCTTGCAACTGCAAAGAGCAAGGAGGCGCAGCTGGCGGAGGACCGGGTGGCGGCGGAGAACCACTGGGCAAAAACCGGCGTGGGGCTCGGTGCGGAGGTGACGTTCGGCGGCAGCGTGGCGGCGTGACGTGATGGGAAGGCGAGTAGGGCGCGCAGGCAGCTAAGCGCGGCGCGCGGCGACGGCGGCGCTCGGCGTGTGTTGGCGCACAGAGCTACCAAGGAGGCGAGGAAAAAAAAAAGAAAGGGCGAGGCGAGCACTGTCAGGAAAGAGGAAAAGAAGGGAGGAGGGAGAGGTGGCCCGCGCGGCAGAGAAAGAAGGTGGGTGGGGAAAAGAAAAAGTAGGAGAGAGAAAAAGATGTGGGGCCCACATGTAAGAGAGAGAAAAATGGAAAAGAATGCGAAAAAGAGAAACTTCAGAAATTTTGGAATTTAAATTTGAATTTCTTTTTCATATTTAAGATTACTGGTTTCATTTTTCAAATTTTAATTCCAGTCCTGATTCAATTATCTTGATACAAAATATACTAGTCTTCTTTTTTTTGAACTTCTTTAATCATCAGAATCTCAACCAAAGCTTTAAGAAACACTATGAAAATCTCTTTTCAAATAGAATATATTGCAAAAATAATTCAAAAGCTTCATATTTTCAAATTTAAAATTTTAGAATGTTACACCTTGTCAGCAAACATAGAATGCAACCGAACATCTGTCTTATAATACTCCCACGCTGATTCATGCTCATCATGTGTGGAAACACCCTCAGCGTTAAACCGGTTCCATTCCTGCGGGATAGGAACTTCATCATCATCCGAACTGTCCTCGTCATCGTCCTGTACAGCTTCCTCTTCAGCCCATGCCCTCTGGTCATCACGGTCCATCTGCTGCACGATGTACTCAATATGCTCCCCTTCGTCGGCTTGTCCAGTTCCCTCCGTATAGATTGACCATTGTACCTCTCCTCCATGTACCGCTTCGGCTTCATCACAAACAACTTGATCACCTTTGCCAACATGCAGCTCGCCCTGAGCTGCTAGCACCTCCGAAGCAAGGGCGGACGCATGACCTTGCGCAGCTTCTAGTGAGCACGGTTGCACAAGCAGGACACACTCGTATCCACGGCGCCAGCACCCTTACACAAAGCCCTTCCACGCAGCAGTGCGCAGCAATGTCTTCAACTCCCATCTGATATCCATGGGAGACCAGCTCCAAAGCCCTTGCATGACGATGCTGCACACCTTGGGGTCTAATGAAAAACTCCGGGTCAGCCAATGCAGCACATCTACGATTCGAGCATTTAGGCCATCCGGATGTACTAGAGTGACTTGCGGAAAACCGCTCAAATCTACACAATTCGGACCTTCACGAACGATTCCAGCACTGTAATACACTCTCAATGTAATGGCTATTGCCATTGCTGATGTCGGCCTGCATATATGTTTCAATTTTGCGACATATCAAAATACTAAACTTTCGGACAATACTAAACTTTCTATACAAAAAATTGTACTAAAATTTCTATACTCAAAATGTTCCATACTAAAAAATGTATACTAAAAATTTTCTATACTAACATTTCTATACTAAAAATTATACTATATTTTCTACATCTACAATTTTTACTAACACTAACATTCGTACAAAATAAATACTGCAAATACAATATACTAAAAAAATACCTGGATCTGAGGATCTAAATGGATGAAATAGCTCCTACTCCTTCCTTCCTCTCCTCTCCTCCTTCTCTTACTCTCCGCTTCTCCCCCTCCTCTCCCTCTCCTCTTCTGCCCTTCCTCTCCTTCCTCTCTTCTCCTCCTCTTCTTCTCCTCCTTCCTCTCCTCTTCTTTTCCCCTCTCCTCTTCTTTTCCCTTCTCCTCTTCTTTCTTCTCTCGGCGCCGAGCGAGTGAAGTGATAAAAATAAAGAGCAGAGCGACAGCGGCTGAGCGTGCTGTCTTTTTAACCCCCCTATCGCCACCGTATAGCAACTGAAACTCCAGTCACCCAACGCTCGGGAGACAACAATAATTCGTCCAACCGTTGCCATATTCCCTATATGTCGCCGTCCGGTTGGGCAATAGGCTCCAGTCGCCCTCTATTGGCCGACTGGAGCCTATTTTTGTAAAAAAAATATTTCGCGAGTATATTTCTGTAATTTTGAATAAAAATAAATTATTTGTATAAAAAAGTTCTTCACATGTCACCCGTCCAAGCGACAGAAAACACGTCATCAGGAGGGAGCCGACCCTCGCGGCACGTCGCAGGCCGCGCGCGCCGTGTGAGCTTTTTTGCTGTTGGCTGCGGCATGCACATTCATACAGCATACATATGCTTTCCTTGGCCGATGTATCCACGGCATCCGTCCTTGCGTCAGTCCTCACATATCCAGTTTTTTTTTTAAAAAAAAAATAGCCTTCAACACTTGTTCTTTGTGAGCTCGACAGCAACCATAGACGGTCTGTCCTTTATAGCTGTGGCTTATAATTTTTGACTGAATTTTTTGAATTTTGACTGTTCGCGACAGAGATTACGGAGAAAGAGATACTTGCTTGCGATTTTGACTGGTACAGATATTGAGCTTTTAATGTGTACTACAATTAACTTGTAGACTCCGTTTTAAAAATACTTCGTTTAAAAGTTAGATACTGTAACAAAAGCTAAAAGCCACTTTTAAAAGCCGCATCAAACAGACCCGATAACACTTCACGCTTCCGCCCTACTCGACAGGTATCGGTAGAGTTAGGCTTGCTCGGCAGGATGACATGCTTAGCAAACCGGCCATGGCTGGTGCTTTATTAGCATTAATCATGTAATATGACACTTAATTAGTATTAATTATATTTAAGTTAGTTTGTTGCCAAGATGTGGTTGCTCACCAGGTGCTTCTGTCGAGCTATGGTTGCTTCGCATGGTCTTCTGCTGAGCTCTAGTTGCTCGGTAGGAGCTATCGAGCTAAGTGACTCGACAGGGGATACATGTCCTCTAATGTAGGTATGAGTTTAGGAAAGAAGTTAGATTTGTAAAGATGGATATCTAACTACTAAATTTAAAGGAAAAAAGCTACCGTGTTGGATATGCAAAGGATTCTCCGTGCATCCGCGGGAAATTTCACATGCACGCATCCGTACGTACGTGCATGCGGTGTCCTTCATTGATTAATCAGCCACCACCAGGGAAAGCCTCCAAAACCTGGGCCGGTTTCCCAATCGAACCCTGGGAAATACGTACATGGAGGGGGGGCAAAGGCTGGAAAGCTTATCATTATTCCTCAGGGAGTTGCCCACCTCTTGCAATCAATAAGCTTAGTCATGTGATAAATGAGCTTGGGGTTCTGTACACTATGGTTACATGCAAGTGGTTGCTTTGTGTCAAGGGTAGTTTATGCGTACGCATATGCATAGCTTTAGTTTAGGGTTTAGTTTGGAGTTCAGCATGCATGCGGGTGTTGATTGATGCCCCGATGAGATTGACGAGGATGTGAGAAATTATCTGTTTAGATAGCTTGGCTTGGGAACTGATGTTACATCACAAGATCTATGAAAAATAGTTTTATAGTTGCAAATAGTATTAGCTGCATTTAATACAGAAAGTGTTATTTATGTTATATTTAGGCCTCACTCGTTTCGGCTTCAGCTTCTGGCTTATTTTTACTATTCATAAATTTTGTCTTTTTCTGAACTTTTGGTTTTTTTTTTGAGCTTTTTTGCCGGTTCTTTTTTTCCCGTATTTGTTTGTACTATACGTAATGGGCTAACATTTTTTTCATATTTTTTTATTTTTTTAAATTTAATTATGTTAAATAAGCCTCACATCACCACTCTGTTTTTTTTCGATCACCATGATGCTTTTCAGCCATAAGCCATCAAAAATAAGCCCAAATGATCACCACCTTAGGATCTGTACACATAGTGTTAGCGCACCGGGTTTTTCGATGAAAAGTCTTAGGTGATGAAAAGCACTTTATCCTATTCTTAGGTGATGAAATTACACTGTATCTGATGATGGTTTATTTGACGTAACTAAATTTAAGAAATAAAATAGAAAAAACGGGTTAGCCCATCACAGCAATGCAAATGAATACGGGAAAAAAGAACTGACAAAAAACTAAAAAACCAGAAAAAGATAAAATTTATAAATAGTGAAAAATAAGCCAAAAGTCAGAAACTCAAACCAAAATAAGCCGTCCTTATTTTGTCGCTAGTGACGGTTCCGTGTAGCATTTTGCTACAGAAGCAATTAGGCCTTCAAATTAACATTTTGTGTGAAGACAAAATAAAGGCGAAATTACCATATCGTTTGACTTCATAGACATAACTACGACGCCAGCTAGAAAAAACACAATTATAGATAACCAAGCTAAACTAACGCTAATTTTAGAAGGTGACTAAAGGTTAGAAATAACCATATATATGAAACACCCTGAAATTTTCAAATTTTTCTGTGATTTTTCTTAAATTTTTGAATACATTTTTGAGCCTTTCCCTTTTCGGAAATTCTCGGCGGAGTACGCTTTCCTTTCTCGGCCATCCGTCTTCCTCTCCTGTTGGCACCCCCTCCTTTTTCGTCTTCTCCTCGCCATCGCCGGCCGTCCCCGACCGCGCCAACGTCCCTCTCCTCCTCTCTACCACCCGTGGCCCACTCGTCAGCCCCTGCTTTTCCCTCTCCGCGCGACACGCCATCGCCCATCTCGGCCGGTCACCTGCTCCTGCACTTTTCCCTCGCATTTACTCACAGTGACACAGCCCCATCGCTCGGACTCGACATCGTGCCAACCCCTGCAGCTTCCCTAGGCCGCCTAAAGAACCGTAGCACCGCCCACACCGCGCCATTACTCCCCTCCATCAGCTCCGACCTACTCCCTCGATGCCAGCTCTCTCTTTGCCTTTTTAAGCCCAACCAGCCATCCCAGTAGCTTTGCCTCACTTCCCAGACCCTCCCCATGCAGCCGATTGAAGTATAACCGCCTGCATCGCCGCCGATCAGCTCCTTCGTCTCAGGTGATCTCCTGAGCCTCATTCCTTCGTTTCTTCCTTAAAGTCCAATTGCATTTACTGACTTGCTCCCCTTTGCTTCCTGAGCACGATGGTGGGCTCCGTCGGTCGAGTGCGTCCCTCCCTTCCCCTAGCAGCGAAGCTCGCCATCGGCCGAAAGGGGGCCACCGTGGCCAGGTCGCCAGAGAGCTCCCAAGCTCGAACCATCGCCACCGTCGAGTTCCCCTCACCCCAGAGATGCTCCAGACACCGTTGATTTGCCCAGAGCGCCGCCGATGGCCTCTGGTGCCCGAAAATCGCCACCATCTTCTTCCCGGCCGTTCGCCGCTATTGAGATTTCCCATTCCCCCACAAAGCCCCAAAACGGATTCCCCATTCCCCAAGGCACCTCGTGCTACCCTCGAATCCCGCCGGACGGCACCGGTGGCGCCATTCCACTCGCGTCGTCGTTCTCTGCCTCCCGGCGAGAACGACGAGCTGGAGGTACACGACGACGACGTGGACATATCCTCACCGTCCACGTCTTCGTTGCCATCTAACCTTGGCCTTTGAATGGCCTCGCTCCGTGGCAGTTCGATCCCACTTAAACCAATCAATCTGGTTCGTCCGCCCTCCCCGCATCTTCGCTGCCCTCGTAGCCACGCGTCGGCCATCGAGCGCAGGCAGGTGCACGGCCGCGCGTTGGGCTGGGCTGGCTCACCCGAGCCAGGCCAAAAGCTGCCTCGGGCCGCACTGTTCATTTGGGTCGGTCCATCACTGTTCACAACTATTTTTCCAGCTTTTCGATTTTCCAAAAATCCAGAAATTCAATGAAAATCCTAAAAAATTCCAGGAAATCCCAAACATTCTCAAATTACACCAGTTTGTTCATCTTGATGCCATGAACCCATTTTTGACCTCCACTCCACCAATTTCTTCTCCAGAAAAATCCAAATATTCAAAACCCCCTCCATTTGAATTTATTGCATTTTATTCCTTCTTAATAGAATTATTTTTCCTCGCTTGATTAGGCTCATGCCAGACTTACGTTATTTTTGTGTGTTTGCGCTAGCTTCGGAGTTCTCGGAGGCGACGATACGAGGATAGGACCAAGAAACCGTATTTTACGAAGTCGCCGAGCTAGTTGAGCACCAAGGCAAGTCACAAGTCCTTGACCATATTGGAATCCCATGCATTTTAATTATGTATTTATGGTATTTGCATTATTGTTATTTGTGAAATGTTAATTGCTTAAAATAAAATGTTTAGAATGACATGTTAAATTAGATAATTTCCACCACCGATAAATGCTATGTTAAATTGTAGCCATTTCCTTGACAGCCGTAGAAATACTTAAATATTGTATAGATAATTGTAGTATACATATCTCATGCAAAGTTTTACACTACTAAGGTTGTGGCCGCGGGCCGGTAGATTTGGAAAAACGTGGAACTAGGGTAGAAGAGATGTGGGACACCGCAAGACGGTCTTCGCCCACCGCTTTACCCTAGGGTGGAGGTCGGTTGCCTCAAGGAAAATGTAAAGACCAGACCCTTGCGCCGAGCAAATAACATAGTGGTCGCTCAACCACAGGTGTTGATTTGTCAACTCTGGTTTAGTAGTTGCTCAAGCTCGAGTGAAACCCTACATTGGGAGTTGGTATGTGGAACGGAAACCCATACACAGCAACGATAGGTCCCCACAACTCAGGTCTAGCGTTCCGTATTGGCCTGAGGATACCCGAGGTTATGCGGGTCTCTAAACTATCGGGTAGAGTGTAAGCAAAGGATTGAGCAGTGAAACGACCCGGTTCCTTAACTCAGTCATGAGAGTTAAGAATGCTTGTGGGTAAAGTTGGGCAACTCTGCAGAGTCAAATAAATAGTATTCGAATACGTCGTGCTTTCGGTTAATGGAGTTGTGTCTTTTGGGTGATTCCAGCAGCGAGGCATAAGTAGTTTTCGTAAGTGTTTTAAATTGAGTAGATGGATAATCAACTTTGAAAGAACCCCCCTCCCCTTAATCTTAAGGAGTAGCTATTTGGTCTTTGGTTTCAAAAAGTGTTTACAAATAAAATTGTATCCATCCAAATCAATAAAACCAGCACACACCCTCCCGTTGAATCTCCTACATTTAGATAGGCCAGGATTACCCTTGTGACTTGCTGAGTACAGTGGTTGGTACTCAGTCTTGCGTGAATTCCCCACAGATTCCAGAAGCAAAGAAGGCGAACCAAGATTTCGTGTTAGGGTTGTGACCGCACTCAAGCTTTTCTGCGGTGTTTTCTGCAGTTCTTCTGTATGTAAGTACTTTTGGGCTTGTTCGTCCACTTTGTTGTTAAAATTGACTGTTAAGTCTTATTTCAATCAAATTAATTCTTTTTAAATATTCGTAAACAGGCATGACACTCTTCCGATCCGTAACTGAAATTCTGGATGGTTGCGGATTATCGACGTCCATGTTTCTCCAAAAATAGAGGCATTACAATATACTTCAATGCTTAGGCAGTTAGGCTCCTAGCAAATGATGGAAACAGACAATTTAATTCGTCTTGCGCTCCCACTTAACACGTAATGATCAACTATACAGACATGTAGATAAGATAAAGAACCTCTGATCCGCGTCGATGTAAAGTGCACCTCTCGATGATATGGAAAAATATAGGACACCATTGTTTACTTTGGCAGTTACTCCACCAAACCCAACGCTCTGTCCTTGTCTTGCTGCGTCCGCATGATTCAACTTTAATTCTGTTTTTGGCCATATTGTAGTACTAACGTCTCTGTGAAGCTGCACGTGGTTCGTGTCGAGCTTATCCTCTCTAGTGTTAGCTGTGGTAGTTCCACCTGATCTTCTGCTTCTCATGGACATGTGGAAGAGTGCCGCCATTAATTTGTTCCTGTGAAGAATATTGGCTAGCCAGGGGATGGATCATGGAGCTATGAATTGGTGAAATTCCAAAGACATTTGACTATAGGTGCTACGAATTTTCATAAGAAATTGCATTCTACATATCACTTTGCATCGTTCCAACAGACTTCATGTTTAGCCCAAGCTACATGATTTGCAAAAAATTATACTTATTTTCAGAGGTTCTAGATATTTTGTAACTTTGGTCAATGTGAC
This sequence comes from Bonia amplexicaulis, assembly GCA_036346245.1. Taxonomy (NCBI): domain Eukaryota; kingdom Viridiplantae; phylum Streptophyta; class Magnoliopsida; order Poales; family Poaceae; genus Bonia; species Bonia amplexicaulis. Next base: position 7,750,925 of record CM070759.1, on the reverse strand, counting down.
ATCATAGCTCTGACATTAGTTATGACGTGGTTTGCATGATTTGAGTGCGTTAAGCATCTGTTTGAACAGACATGAGATTTCGATGCGATCGTTTGTAATATAGACATTTCATTGAAATTTCATAGAAAAAACATCTAATTAATATATAGAAGCTCATGTTCCACACATAGAAAAAACATCTAATTTCGTAGAAATATCTTCTGAATTTGCATCACACATACACCACAGATTCAAGATATATAGAGGGAAACCAGTCCATGCTTAGCCACAAAAGATGATACCGATGTTCAGTTGCTCACTCGCTCGAGTGGCACAGGCTTTCTCTCTCCAACGTAAGCCGTCCTCCATCCGCTGACGTCTCTTTAACGCGTAAAGGTCTTGAAGATTCCTGCCACCCGGCCAGCTTCCACGTCGCTTCGCCAATGGCTTTACTGCTAGAGAGATTAGCTTTTTATCTAAGCACAAAGCTACAAGATTAATTATACTATCATGGCATATGAAGTGAACTTTTCCAGCCATTTAAAGATTTATAGATATATTATCAAGATGTCAATCTTATTGATGACACGCGCTGCGAAGATTGAATTCTAACATCGGTAAACCGAGACGTTGATACACCCGCGTAGGTAGGTGATTTTCTTGAGGAAATCTGTTTGGAAGTACCGTCAGTAAGACCTGACCTTTCTTGTTAGCAACAGTTCGATCGTGTCCATTTTTCAGGAACAATACGCAGCATTCTGTAGTGGATTAAATTAATTAGCATACTCTACTTATAAAGAAAGAAATTCCGAACGGATCGGAACTGAATAACGGCCGAAGATCTCGCCAAAAGAAAAAAAGCTGAAGAAATGAAGGAGAGCACATGTCCGCTGGCTAGTTGATTATTAACGGTATCAACGAGATGGCTGCGGAATAGACACTAATGGCATATGAAACTATGTGTGTACACAGCATATACATCACATAACCTATGTGGCTGAACGACAACTATCGGAAGTATATAGTACTTCTTCGGGCAGTAGTTTTCATCCTTTATATACTCCATTAATTGGATCGATGGGGTGTACGAACAGCTGCTCGTGTGGTTCCTGTTCGAGCATGCAAAGGGGCAGGATTGAATTGGTCAGCATCATGGCCACTTGGTCTTTAAAATAATCCCCATCTCTCTCTCTCTCTCTCTCTCTCTCTCTCTCTCTCTGTACTGGCATAAGATTCTGGCAGTTTTGGGAGGATGTGTCAGTCAGTTAACGGGTCTTTAAAATAGTTTCATTCGATTGCGTTTGATCCGTTAAGAATACACTGGATTGATATGTTGATGCTTAGAGCATCTTCTTTTTGTTTCTAAAATCTCTTTTTAGCTTTTCTACAATATCTAACTTTTAAACGAAGTATCTTTTTAAAATAAGATCTACTAGTTAATTATACTATATACTGTACCGACTTCATTTATATCGACAAAAAGCACATGTGAGTTTCTATTACTCTGTAATCTCTCGTACGAATAGTCCAAAAGCCACAGCCAAAAAGAACAAGTACTAGGCTTAAGAGTAATTTGAAATGTTAGAATTTTGCAGAAATATCACATAAAATAGTATAATTCTTGCAGAAATCATCTAAATTACGTTCCATACGGGTCTTATTTTCATATCTAAATTCCTGTGTTCCATACGGGGCTTATTTTCACGTCGCTATACTATTTTCCTTTATGTGTGTAGCTAACCGTGTAACATTAATTTGTTAACTATTTTGATTTCCCAGCTACGTTTTTGCATGAAAAGAGAACAGTTTGCTAAATGGATCTTGGAACCATGCATATTCCCCAATATGAACAAGACAACATTGCAACGTCATATAGCGAGTACCGGTTATATCAAACTTTTCTTTAGATGTCCTCAACCTCAAGGGCCTCAAAACAAAAAGATAGGAGTGGCAAAGGACAAGCATACAAAATTTTGGTGACCTTTTTCCTATGGAAACTACAAAATTCCGTAGCATAGCATAGTAACCGCAAACATAAAAAACCAACACCGAGGGAACGTAGCAATAAGACGGCATGTACCATTATATATTTATATTTAGCATGATCAAACTGGCTAACATGACATCGTGCAGGTCACCTAATTCTTCGATTTTCGCCGGGTCCCCACTAATTAGATTCCGTAGCAATTTTTTTTCAATTCGAAAACGAAGTGTCCAAGCTGAACCTTTTAGGGTCCATTAATTATTGTTTAGGCATCTCATTCCAACCCGATCCGGCATCTCACTTCGCTTGGACGCTTCGCCCCAACGCGCTTCGCTCGCTCCCCTTCTTCCTCCCCCGTTATATAAACAACCCCTCTCCTCCCTTCGCTTCACTCCCCCTCTCACCATCTCACCTCAACTCCAATCACTCTTCCATTTGTCTCTTCCACACACCATCTTGATCAATCCTTGCGCAATTCTTTCTTGCCTTCCAGTTTGCATCACCATCTTGATCAATTCTTGGCTCGTCTTCTGCTTCACAACCTTGAGAACCAGATAGGGGTTTTCTAGCGGCAAGAGAGAGCAGGAGAGGGAGAGCATGGAGGGCAATGGAGGTAGCTGCCTGGTGGTTGCCGAGCTGAGCCACATCAAGGAGCTGGTGAAGCAGCTCGAGGTGCAGCTGGGAGGGTCTCCCGAGCTTTGCAAACACCTGGCCTCGCAGATCTTCTCCCTCGCCGAGAGGTCCATCGGCATGATCAATTCCGGGCGCTTCGACGGCCGCAAGCGCTCCGCAGGCGACGGCGGCCTCGACTCGCCGCTCTCGTCCGGGCCTTTCAAGACCAACAAGAAGAGGTGAATACTTACTGAACAAATTAAACGATGAACTCATGATTCATGAATCAGTCGCAGTGGATTTTTCAGCTTCTTTTTGCAAAGTTATCAAGTAAACGTTTTCTTCTATGATTTGCAGGAGAACGATGGAGAAGCTGAAGCATCAGGTTAGGGTTAGCTCAGCGGGAGGAGCGGAGACCCCAATCGATGATGGCCATAGCTGGAGGAAGTATGGGCAGAAGGAGATTCTTGGAGCCAAGCACCCAAGGTTGGTGCTTCACTTATGGCACATTTCAGCACAAAAGATTTTCTCTTTTTCATAGCCTAATCCGCACATGTTTTCGCAAGTGGCAACAAAATCATTGGCCTTGCTTCCAGTGAGATCATCGAGATTTCTGCTTTTGGATTTGGATATTGTGTCTGTCCTTTCTTTTAGTGAAAGTTGCAGCCTTTCCTCTGTTGCATCGAGATGGGAGCAGAGGATGGCGTAGTTTTTCACTGGATGAAAAGTGCGGCGCACACCTGTTGCATCTGATTGGATATGTTCTAAAATTTTTTTTGTTCCAATTGGATAGGTGATGCTATTTTGTGCTAATCTTGTTCCGACTTCACAATCATAATCTTTTCTGAAAAAGAAAAATCAGGGTTCAAAACTGGACATGCCATGAGCCTACCTACCATCCTTTGCAAGGTTTTTGGTCAGCATGTCTCATCAGAATCGTGCAACATTGCAGGGGATACTACCGTTGCACGCACCGCAACACTCAGGGATGCGCGGCGACGAAGCAGGTGCAGCGCACCGACGAGGACCCGACGCTGTTCGACGTGATCTACCACGGCGCACACACCTGTGTTCAGAAGGCGGTGGCAGGTCAGGCTGCAGCTGCTGGCACGAACCAGCCGGTGAAGACCGAGGGGCTGGCAACGGAGCCCCAGGCCTGGAGCAGCATGCCCTTCTGCTTCTCCTCACCGGTGAGCGGCCTGGCGCCGGAGGAAAACCCGTTCTCCGCGCTGTCGATGCTGGAGAACTGCTTCGCGCAGGGCGTGTCGCTTTCTCCGTCCCTCGTCTCGCCGGCGACCTCGGACTCGAACCACCTCTCTATGGCCCCGTTTCATGTGGCCGGGGACGCGGAGTGGCGCGCCCAGTCTGAGCTCAAAGAAGTGGTGTCTGCGCTCGTGGCCGTGACGAGCACGCCGGTGCTCGCCATGGAGACCGACTTCCCGGTGGATTTCGAGTTCGACCCGAGTTTCACCACTGATGTTTGCAGCTTCTTTTAATGAGATGCGAGCAAACAGAATACCAATCCTTACATAGCTGATGAACACTAGAGATGCAGTTAATGTTACCACCCTCTGAGCCCTGGCCTTTGTCCAGGGACAGAGGAGGGAAGAACAGAAGTTTTTCTTCCTAGGTATAACCTTTAGGAGACGCGAATAGTGCCTTTCTGTTTCTTTTCCCCCACTGCCACTGGGAGTGTTGCATTGTATTATTGATTTGTGTCAAGGAAAGTAAGATCATATGATGTTTTGCACCGTCGAAAATTGTCTGTCTCTTGGGCACTAGTAATTTTACTCCTGTTATACAATCTCACAGATAAACCTGACCAAAGCTTGAAAGATCACCTCTTGTCATTGTATCCATCGAGTTATTCGTGTGATCACATCAAAGTTAAAACGTGTTCCCTTAAGCCCAACTGCCGTGCAATTCTCAGACACGACCAGGGGAGAATTGGACTGAGTAAATGCCCTTTCATTGTCATGGTAAAAATCAATATGAAAGTTGGCCCAATTCGCTGTCTGCTCTGAGAAAGTTCCATAAACGTTGAAAACAAACTCGAAAGAGACATTCTAAGAAAACTTTCAAAATACATCAATAGTCCGTGGTGTCCAAACACTATTACTAGTAAAACTAGCAGGTCAAAGATGAAATCAGAACCACAAAGCTGGGAGTAGTCCTCATCACAGCTAGGAAAAAGTCCCACTCCTTGTCATCTTCAAGAAACTGAAGAACGCAAGGGTTCACATTTGGAAATTCTACAGCATCTCCTCTTTGTCGTCAGTCCTTCAATTTGCCGACGCAGAAATCCTCGATGATATCGAAGACTCTTGTAGTTATTATATTTATCTTGCCATTAAAAAAGTGTACGGAAGTTGTGAAAGTGAATAATGGAAATACCAATAACAAAATCAGATGTCTCTCTCCGTGAGAAAAGAATAGGATAAGAAAGATCCCCCTTAATTTTGTTGTTTAGAAAGTAATTTTACCCCTTTGGAGCATCTATCATCTGGATCTTCCTTTTTAGTTCATGAAAGTATTAATGTGCTCGTGTAAATATTGGATGTCGTTTTTTGAATAACAATATCCCCATGTCCTCATAGATCATGGTTCATAGATATGGACAGGGGTGGAAACGAGCCAAGCCGAACCGGCTCGAGCCAGGCTCGCCCAAGCTCGCTCTGAGATGTGGCTCGGCTCGTTAAGGAAACGAGCCAAAAGCCTAGCTCGGCTTGGCTTGTTTCCTAGCTCGAGCCGGCTCGCAAGGGCTTATGACGAGCCATCCGAACCGACTTCGATTTCCACGATTTCACTTTACAAGAAGTAGAATCAGAATCCTTTAAATTCTTCAGATTCTCACAAACTACATTATTCTCCTCAATTCCATCCTTGATCTCATCAAAATCCTCATGATCCAAGAAGATTTTCTCACCAATGCCACTCTCCAATGGGAGCTCAGTTGCAAGCTCCTTGCACTCTTCGATGCCTAACAAGAAGCTCTCCTCTTTCAACACAAAGCAAGAATTACCATTGTCACACAACTCACCTATGATCTCGCCGACGCGAAGAACGGCGGCAACATCGACGCCGGCGAGGCCAAGAAGGAAGGAGCGGAGCTACCCGACCAGCCCGACGCCTCCGCTGGTGCTGGCGCCGTCTGCCACAGGTCCTCCCGAGAAACTGCCGGACGGAGCAGAAGCGCGGTTGCCGACGCGACCGGTGACGGCGAGCCACCCGATGCGCCGACGAGGCGTCGCAAAACCATCGCCATCTCCAGTCCCCACTCCTAGGTTTTCGTGACCGGGAGATGGGGGAGATGGGGGGCGGCCGGTGGGCGGGAAGAAACGGCGGCGACGGATCGGGAGAAAAGGGGAGACGGGGGGCGACCGGTGGGCGGGGAGAAACGACGGCGGCAGATCGGGAGAAAAGGGGAGATGGGGGGTGACCGGTGGGCAGAGAGAAACGGCAGCGGCGGATCTGTGGATTTGGGGGCGGTGGATCGGTGGATAAGGCCAATGGACTGAGAATGACCGAGGAAACGAGGATTCGGTGGATTGAGGAAATGAGAAAGAGGATTCGGGGAATCGAGTCGGGTGGCTTTCGTTGGCGCTGCCACGTTGTTTGGCTCGATCAAGCCATCGAGCGGCTCGCGAGTAGCTCGGGCTCGGCTCGTTAATGTAACGAGCTGAAAACATAGCTTGGCTCGCTGATTTACGAGCCGAGCCAAGTTAACTTCGAGCTCGAGCAGCTCACGAGCCTCGAGCTTTTTTTCCAGCCCTAGATATGGATCTAGAATGTTTTTCAGGGGCCGGACACACACAGTTTCAGTGATAGCAAGAATACATGAGCATTGCCCAAACATAAGAAATCACTGCACAATAACTTTGGAAGATTCCAGCAATAGCAAATCATAGATAGGCTCTGATTGCCTTTGCTTCTTGTTGTAAGAGGAAAACTACAAATATCCTTGATAAATGTTAACTAAGTTGGTTGATTGAATGATTTAAATTGGGATACAAAGATCCATATGTCTAGCCCTGTCAGTCGCTAAATTGCTACCTGCATGTCAGTCACTAATTAAATTACTAAACATTTGCAGAAAACTTTCACCTGGAAAAGATGCAGCAAAGTAACATCCAACAGTTCTGTGGTCCATGATAAAAAATCCGACAGAAGATGACTATAGATGAGAAGTTATAAACCCGAAAAATCCCTCTGTCGAATCACCACCAGCATTGTTTAGAATGGTATCACCACCTGGATGCTCCTCCACATATGGAGTTACATCGTAAACTTGGATCAATCACAAAATCGACAAATCATGAGACAAAAGAACAAAAAAAATTCCAATTTCAAACTTCACAGTAATGCAGGATGAAGGCAGTTGGTAAACAGGTAGATTGTTTTTTCCAACCTTGTCATTGATTATGGTCCAACAATCCTTCACAGTAATCCAGGAATTACTGAACTATGTATTAACTGAAGTAATGTTTTGCACAACAAAAATGGCTTCAGCCAGTAATGGTTACAGAAAAGAAAGTACCACCGGTTACAGTAACCAAGCAGTAGTACAAGTATACAACGGTCTCAATCTCTATTATCTGCCGAAAGAAAAGAAACGACAGCTACTGCATCCACAGTCCAGTAAACTCTGAAAGAACACAGGAAACTGGACCTCGCACAATAATGGCCGCAGGATAGCTTATTCTACATCTAATCAAAGTGGGCTTGCTAATGCCGTGACACCATGCACTACATATTAAGAGCTCAAAGATCGCATCATTCCCCTGTCAGAATCTACCCAAATCTCGTATTCTAATTCAGACCCAGTCTTGCAAAGCCGGACGCTTTCGGTAGAAAATCAAATCTTGCTATGATTCCAGCGCCGACTACTCATAGATCGAATCTTTCTCGCTAATTCCAGCCCAGGCCGGCGAATCTTGCAAGAAAATATGCGAAATCGAAGTGAGCCAAAGATCCACCACATCGCCCCCACCTTCCTCCGCTTATTTGAACTCGAGATACGCCGCACAAATCGGAGGATAAGGGAGGAGGAGTGGTTTAGCCACAAATTTAGCGAAGGAACAGAATGCAGTGGGCATGGAATCAAGTGGCAGTTGCAACAATGTGGATCTGAATGAACAAAATCCGTGTAAAATAGTTGCCATCGTGGAGAATATTCCCTGGCACCGTGCAAAGACGACAGTCTCATGGCATCCGTGGCAGGAGCTACGTTAGGGATTGAAAAAAAGAAAAGAAAATGAAACAGAAGCAGACAAAAAGAGGTCCATGTGATGAGAGCGTGTTCTTGTTCTGACTGGGATATGGGTTCCACTTCAAACCAGCAGATTAGTAACAGTACAATTTCAATTAAAAAATAGCAGTTAAAATTATAAGGTAAAAGTTTAAACTCTTTGAAACGGCCCTATAATGTCTGTGTGACCAGAAAATCTGCTTTTCCTTGATAGGGAGAGGAATTAGGAAATCTGCTTGTGTATCCCTTAGGCAACTCCTACTTGGGATGGCTTGTTTCGGCTATAAGCTAGACCGTTCCATAATTTAAGGCCTGTTTGGGGAGCTTTAGATTCTGAGTAGCTAGCTAGTCTGAGTAGCTAGCTGGAGATTCTGAGTAGCTGGCTAGTCCGAGTAGCAGTGATCCGAGTAGCTAGCCTGTTTGGCATCCTGGATTCTAGCTGTGCAGCTGGTATCTTGATAGATGTATTGACTGAAATGCCCTTAGGTGAGTTGATGTCCTGATTATGTATTGATAGAAGAGATATACATGCTGTAAATTTGTAGTACTTATTATGGACCGATCAATTTTGTAAGTTTTTTAAAAACATAATATGCATCAACTACCATACTAGTTTACAGTAGTAATATGCCTTTTAAGTTTATAGATTCCATTTTCAAAATAGTTAGTAGTTTATTTACAATACTTAAATGTTTTTAAAACACTGTAATTGTTACATTATAAATTATATGCAGTACAGAAATCCCTTTTAGCATTTTCCAAATTCCACCAAAATTTGACTTGTCACAAGCTATTGGAGGATTCTTCTCCTGCTGATTTTGTCCAGATACCAGCTAATGCAACTGATGTTTGGGAAGTTGATTTTGCATTGAATTTTTCTTGTAGATTTTTGTAACCAGTGGCATTCAAGGCTGCTTTTGTCTTCCCTTTCTCCATCTAGTTCCATACATACATACAAGATGTTTCACAAAATATGCTTCAGTTTTGTGTCAATAGTTATAAACAATGGTATCATGACGACAAAAATTCATATTCAGTTTTGTGTAAATACAAGACATGGTACTGAACAAAAAACAGAAAATTGTAAATACAAGACATGGCATTGATATAATAATTCTGGAATATATCTAAGGAACATCTCCAACTTCCAACTTCCACAACATTGATATAAAAATCACGAGCTTGTATAGATCGACAATGGAGCAGCTACCCCGCCGAGTCTCCTCTCTGAAGAACATTTCCAACTTCCACAGCTCATAGAACGCCCTCATATCTGCACAACATTGAGACGTCCTTGAGAAGAGCACAAGCAAAGTGGACATTCACATATCAATTACAGGGTAGCAACACCAAATATGGTATCATCAACTACATAGACTTCATCTCATTCAGCACAACAGCAATGCAATTGTTTCATTCCTTCTAACCCATTACTAGTACTCATGGCAAAGCAACGGTGGATCACACAAAAAAAACACCCTTCCATTGAGTAGAGCACAAGTAATTCACCGTCGGCATCTCATCACCAATATCCACATACTCATCTACCATCTGGGGTGGCGGCGGATCCGGGCGGTGGATCCGGGGCGCGGATCCGGGGTGGGCGGCGCGGAGGGGAGGAGAGAGGCGGGGCGCCGGGGGGGGCGGGGTGGTCGGCGAGGAGGGAGGCGTGAGGAGGAGGGTAGGAGGGGGGCGGGAGGACTGAGAATGGCCGACGGGGGGGAGAGAGGCGGGGAGGAGGGGGTAGCGGTGGATCCAGGCGGGGCGGATCCGGGGTGGGCGGGGGGAGGAGGAGAGAGGCAGGGGCGGCGGGGTTCCGGGAGGGGGGGAGGAGGAGGGGGTGGGCGGGGCGGGAGGAACGACGCGGGAGGGCGGCGGCGGGGGCGGGGTCGGGAGGAACGAGACGGCACTCGGGAGGAAATCTGAGGCGCAGGGGGGTTTATGCAGTGGCATTTGCGGGTAATTAGTTTCAAATTCTAGTGGTATTTTAGTGGTAGAATCTGCGGGAAGCTCATCTATTGCAGCTTCTGGATTCTAGTACAATTGTGCTTTACCAGATTTTCAGATTCTCAGAAGCTAGCCTAAAAACTGGACTGTTTGGTGGAGCTTTTGGCTACTAGAAGTAGCTAGTTTGTCTAGAATCCAAAACAAACAGGCCTTTAATACTGTATCATGCGATCGAATCTTGTCACTTGTTTCGGCTATAAGCTAGCCGCTTAGAAATGTGCAAAAGTTGTGGTCTTGAGTCATTAATTTCATTTTCTTTCTTATGTCCGTGAGGTCGGATGATGCCTATTGAATCTTGATAACAATAGTCTTACGTTTTCTTATCCCCGAGGCCTGGTCCCCTCCCTTCTCGAACTCCCTTCTCCGTGTCGTCGTCGAGAGGGATCTCTGCACCTTCATGCTGGAGATAGCAGGGCCATGCTGCTAAGCTAAGCAGTATGAATATGGACATATTCTTTTCCTTCGAAACTAGCGACTTTTGATTTTTACTATACTACCTAACTTTCAAACAGGGTATTTTTTAAGACGGGGTCTACAAGTTAAACGATGTACACATTAAAAGCCCAACATCTGTACCATCCAAAATCGCAAGTGAATATCTCTCTCCGTAATATGTACCGTAAACAGCCAAAATTGAAAAATTTCAGCCAAAAATCATAAGCCGCAGCCGTTGCCAAATATGCTCTATGCCCACAGAAGTCAGTCCCGCAATATTAGACTTCTGTCGGTAAACACACAGACTTAGGAAGGTCATGTTTTTCTAGTATGCGTTTTTTAAGACGATAATAGATGATATACATAGTTTTAGATTAAGAAAAACGTTTAAAAATTTTACTTCAAAAACTGTCAGATTGTTTTGACTTTAGGACAAATCAAAAGGCAAAAGCCCGGAAAAAAACTTGAATCGTCCATGGCTGCAGCTGTTGCCTGCATAGGTTCTGGCGGTAGGAGCCGTGGGTCTATGGGCTAGCTCGCCCAAACGGCCCAACAGTGGCCTGTTCAAGGCTGTTATGTGCGGGCCGATAGGAGCCTGCAAGTGCTCAATTGAGCCGACCGGAAAATTTTGCGCTTACACTCCTAGGAGATTTGCAAATGATATACATGTTCCTGACTTTTTAGTTCAATCATTATATTTTTCAGAAATTGAGAAATTCGATCCCACTTTTTCAAATTTTTCTTTAGGACACTGCGAATTTTAAATTTATGTATTTTTTAGCATTATTGTTTTTAGAAATTGTCTTATGCTATTGGAAAATCAAATAAATATTGTTTGGGCTTAGAAAACTTGCAGAAAAATCAAGAATAATGCTGGTAATTCATATAAAATATTTGCTGCATAGAATTAACGGGTATTCTGTTTTTATTATTTTGTTGCCGAAATGGACTGTACTAGCTTATCTTCCATAAATTTTAGGGCTTGAGCCAAACCTCATGGCCGGCATGACCACACGGAGTCCTCCACGCTATTTGCGACGTAAGTGCAATATTTGACGTTTTGTAATTTACTCTGATTGCTTGTTTCGGCTATAAGCTATACCGGTCTATAATTTCTACTATTTAAAAAATAAGTTGGACGTCGTACGATTCATTTCCCTCCATTCTCACAAAAAGATTCGCGCCCCTCCCTTCTAGGGAAAGGGTGCTGACATGCGGGCCACTCCAAGCAGCGATTTTTCTCGTTGTTACAACACATATGACCAAATATGCAGAACTACCTAAACTGCTTTATCAACTGCCACCTTTTACTTTTCCCTGACACCCCCTCATTCTCTATAAATTGTAAAGACATCAATGAATAAAGTACACAATCATTCTCTCAATCACTTGTCACACATTCTCTTGCAACACGTTATCAGCACACGCTCATACATTCACAAGTGCAAACAGAGATAGAAAAAGGTAATGTCACTTTGTCAGAATCACAAAAAAGCATTCCTGGACATCCTTGCTTTAGTTGATTCTCTGCACACAAGTCTTCACGACATTCTTGCTCCTCTCTTTGAGAGGCCACCACCACCACCACCACGTCCGGCGACCACCACCGTCATCGCCACCGGCCATGGATCTAGGCCGGTTCGTCGTCGTCCATGGGAGGCGCACGGCGTCTTCTCACCATCGCATGCTCCACACTACGGTCCTTACCGTCGACCGGCGCATGCTTCCGTGGCGGCTAACCGCCGTCCCGACCTCCGGATCCGCTTTCCTCCACCGGCCTCCTCCGCAGAGGACGCCTTCTCATCCACATAGACCGGGAGAAGAGAGGGGGGCGAGGCGTCATGGCACATGGCGCTGCCCGGGCTCGGCTGCGCCCCGGCGGTCGCATGGCGCGACCAAGGCTGTCTGACGGCCATGGCGGCGCACGACGTGGAGGAGGCGAAGTGGTCGGCCGGAGGCGCAGCGCCGCCACGGCCCCGGTCTTGCTGGCGGCCCGGCATGGCGCGTCCCGGCGAGCACACGCGCGGCCCAGTCGGTGCGGCAAGCCTTTGCTCCAGCCACATGGCGCGGCTGGCGCGGCGCCGGCGGCGGCGTGGCGCCTGACGGCTGCTGGCTGCAATGGCTTGACGAGGCGGCGCGGTGAAGCGCAGCCGGAGCGGCACAAGGCGGCGGCGGCCCCGGCCCGGCGACGCGGCACGCCGGCCCGGCGTGGCGCGGCCACGGCGGTGCGCGCGCGAGCCGCCGGCGCGCAGCGAGCGCCAGCGGCCGGGCGCGGTCGCAGCGGCGGCGTGGCGGCCGGCGGCCAGCCAGCGCGCCGTGGCCGGCAATGCCCAACCCGCGGAGGCGCGCGGTGGAGACGGCGGCGGCCAATGGCGCGGCGGCGGTGGAGGCGACGAGGCGCGCGCGGCACGACGCCCGGCCGGCGACGGCGGCAAGCGCCAGAGGCGGCGGCGGCCATGGGCATATGGCGGATGGGTGTGGGGAACCCTAAAATCCCCCACCCCCTCCTTTTTATATGGTTGTCCAAAATGGGCTTTTAGCCCAATAACCCCCACCTCCCTCATGGGCCTAAAGGCCGCATGGGCCTCATTAAGTTTCCAAAATTTGCATTTTCCCCTCTAGTTCATGAAAATGCAGATTTTTCTTTAAAAATTTCCTTTGTATATTTTGCAGTATAGTCCTTGTGCTTATTTATAATTGTACCCGTCAGTTTTTACTTTTATAAATTAGCATTTCAGTCCCTACAGGACCTGAAAAATATGTAAATATTTAAATAAATGTGCATTCACATTTATATAATTTTTACATATGTAGGATTATTATTTGCAATACAAAGAGCGACCATATTTAAATTTGCTATCTTAGCAAATTTAAATTTAAAAATTCCCATTTAATGAGTACCATTGTACTTAATAATTTGGAATTTTGCAAAAATATTGTACCTAACACAAATATCATAAAATCACGATTTATGGCACTTTGATACATTCATTTGTACGCTACGCCATACAATATTGTGATTACACGGTCTCATAAATATAACCACATGTTATATTTAATTTAGGTATATATTCATTCGGATTACAATGCTCATATTGTTTTCCGCATATTTTACAGTTTATTACAACATTACCATACACATTAATTTACCTCATGTAAATTAATTATTTATGGTGTACTTTCATGTAGGTATTAAATGGCTACCAAAGATTTTGAGCCACTCGCTATCGATGGTACCAATTACCCTACATGGGCTATGGACTTAAAGATCAACCTCACCACACGTGGGTTGCAAAGGGTGATTTTGATCCTCCAGCAGATCAAATTCCTCTGGATATTGTGAAATATTCCGCTTTAAACATGATATGGAATCACATACACCCAGATTTAAAGGCGGAATATCTGTATGAGGAGAATCCACTTACTTTATGGTTAGCCCTCAAAATAGATATGATGAGCAAGCTATTCTTTACACGAGACTAATCATGAATGGGCACATCTTAGACTCCAAGATTTCAAAACGGTTGGAGATTATAACCATGCCCTTCATACTATTTGCTCCAAACTGCGACTTTGTTCACATAACCATTCAAAGAACTTTAAAGGTAAACACAACCGCAACATGAAGCAAAAACCAAGTGGATTCAAGAAAGGTAAAGGCAATTTTGGTAAGAAAATTGACAAAAAGGAGATTTGTCAAAAGTGTGGTTGCTACAACCATCCTACCAAGAAATGCCGCACCCCGAAGCATCTTGTGAACCTCTACCTCCAGTCTTTGACTCAAGGCAAGAATGCTCAACCGAAGAGATTTGAAGCACACTTCAATCTCACATCCAATGATGATGAAGCCGGATGTTCTCAACAGTTCCTTCAAGAACTCAAAGACACATGTACCCCTCCAAAGAAGGATGATCTCATGTGCACCGAGGACACACTTGAAGAATTTCATTCTCAAGACATGTTTGGAGATCTCAATTAGACTCCTAGTTCCATAACTACTAAGTACTTTTATGTTGTAATATAAATAAAGTTGTCATCCATATTGTAAGCTTGTATGCTACAATCATATATCGAACACATTCGGTATTATCAAATAAAGTTTGTATGTATTCTATATATTACTTCAAGAATTTTATTAAATTCTTTTCTTTGTATATATAGATTTTGGAGTCCATCCAATGGAGGAGGAATTATGCCTTGTGGATAGCGGTACCACAAATTCTATACTTAGGGACACAAAATATTTTCTAACTCTTACTAGGAGGAAAGGAAATATTTTAACAATCGCCGACGCGATGCAACGATAATACGCCTCGGTCGCGCTTCTATCACTCTCTATGGGTACACAATTAGAAATTGAGGATGCACTCTTGTATCCCGATTCAACACGTACCCTACTTAGTTATAGAGATATCCGTCAGAATGGTTTCTATATTGAAACCCAAAATGACAACAAAGAGGAATATCTCCTCTTAACCAAAAAACAACGGATATGGCAAACAAGTACTAGAAAAAATTCCATCTTTAAACTCCGGATTGTACTATACATACATCAAACCCGTTCAACATATTGCGTACAAAGTAATTTTCCAAAACACAAACACATTCCAAACATGGCATGATCGCCTTGGCCACCCAGGCATTGGAATGATGAGGAAAATTATTAGCAATTCAATTGGTCATACATACATCAAAACAAAATTTCCGGAATCCTCGGATTTCGTATGCACTTCATGTGCCACCGGAAAATTGATTTTAAGACCCTCTTATCTTAAAATTAGAGCTGAACCATTTAAATTCCTTGAACGCATTCAAGGAGATATATGTTGTCCTATACAACCATTGTGTGGACCGTTCAGATATTTCATGGTTCTCATTGACGCATCTACTAGATGGTCACATGTGTGTCTTTTATCCACACGAAACCATGCATTTGCTAAGTTAATTGGTCAAATTATCCAATTACGAGCACATTATCCTGAACATCGAATTCAATCAATTCTTATGGACAATGCTGCTGAATTTACATCCCATGCCTTCAATGATTATTGTATGGCTCTTGAGATACAAGTTCAACACTCTGTTCCATATGTCCATACACAAAATGGTTTAGCAGAATCTCTTATCAAGAGAATCAAGCTCATTGCAAGACCATTACTACAAAATTGCAACTTACCAACATCATGTTGGGGTCATGCAGTCTTACACGCACGACTTAATACAATTAGTCCAACTCGCTTATCACAAAGACTTCCCACTACAATTAGTACGTGGAAATACACCAGATATTTCCCATCTGCGAAAGTTCGGTTGCGCTACATACGTACCGATCTCACCACCGCAGCGTACCTCAATGGGACCGCACAGGAAAATTGGGATCTATGTTGGGTATAAATCTCCGTCGATTATAAAATATCTCGAGCCCCTAACAGGGGACCTGTTCACGGCCCGGTACGCTGATTGCATATTCAATGAGAAATATTTCCCGGCATTAGGGGGAGACAACAAGTACCAAACTAAATGCCAAGAAATTGATTGGAATGTTCAAGGCATTCCTGCCTCAGACCCACGTACTAGAGAGACTGAACTTCAAGTTCAGAAAATCATTCATTTGCAAAACATTGCAAATAATCTGCCAGATGCATTTACTGATTACAAGGGTGTCACAAAATCCTATAATCCTGCCAAAAATGTACCTGAAAGAGTGGAGGTACCGAAAAATACCACTCAACTCCCAGTTCAAAATAAGAGGGGGAGAAGTACGGTACATATGGCGGATACAGCTTCTAACAAGCGACAAAGGAAACAAAAGAATGTAAATGCAGATCAACCTCAAGTTGATAGACACCAAAGGATCCTTGAACCCAGATCAACAGTGCACTCAATTTTTGATCCTGGGACATCGGAATACCCCGACTCTAATGATTTAGGAAATAACATTGAGTCACCAGGGGTCCAAGAAATTTCCACTAATTATAATGATTATGGAGAATCATACGATCGTAAGACTACAACTGTCGACATTAATTTCTCCACAATAATTGCAAACAATCTTCAAAATGATCCAGATCCCAAGACTATGGCAGAGTGCAAACAGCGCTCGGACTGGAACCAATGGAAGGATGCAATTCAAGAGGAGTTAGCCTCGCTTACAAAAAGAAATGTATTCACCAATGTGATACATACACCTCCCAGAGTATTCCCTGTCGGTTTCAAATGAGTTTTCATCCGCAAACGGAATGAAAACAATGAGGTGGTGAAATACAAAGCAAGGCTTGTAGCACAAGGGTTCACGCAGAGACCCGGCATTGATTTCAATGAAACCTATTCTCCAGTAATGAGTGGAATAACATTCGATATTTAATATCATTGGCGACAAAATCATCTATCTTTTCAATTGATGGATGTAGTGACAACATACCTTTATGGGTCACTTGATTCGGAAATATACATGAAAGTTCCCGATGGAATTTCAATTCCGAATATAGACGCAAATCGCAATATGTATTGTGTAAAGTTGAATATGTCTTTATACGGCTTGAAACAGTCGGGTAGAATGTGGTACAACCGACTAAGTGAGTTCCTAACCAAAAAGGGATACTCCAACAATGATGATTGCCCATGCGTCTTCATCAAAAGATCCTCAACAGGATTTTGCATTATATCTGTGTACGTTGATGATGTAAATATCATTGGTAACACACAAGATATAGATGAAGCACGTAACCATCTTAAAACGGAATTCGAAATGAAGGATTTGGGTAAAACCAAATTTTGCTTAGGTATACAACTTGAGCACCTTCATAAAGGCATACTAGTGCATCAATCAGCCTATGTCCAGAAAATATTGGAAAAATTCAATATGGACAAATCATATCCATCGAAAACCCCCATGGTTGTTCGATCTCTAGACAGGGATAAAGATCTATTTAGACCCGGAGATGACAATGAAGAGCTATTGGGACCCGAGGTTCCATATCTCAGTGCCATCGGAGCGCTTATGTACCTTGCAAATTGCACCCGGCCGGATATTGCATTTGCGGTAAATCTACTTGCTAGATATAGCGCTACTCCAATCAAAAGACATTGGGTAGGAGTGAAGAATATCTTTAGATATCTTCAAGGCACTAAAGATCTCGGTCTATTCTTCCAAAAGAATAAAAATATGGATTTAATAGGATATACAGATACTGACTATTTATCAGATCCCCATAATGCCAGATCTCAAACAGGTTTTGTATTTTTACATGGTGGAACAGCCATTTCTTGGAAGTCTTCAAAACAGACTTTAGTGGCTACATCCACTAATCATTCTGAGATAATTGCATTATATGAAGCATCACGTGAATGTGTATGGCTTCGCAGAATGATTAACCACATACAACAGTCATGTGGTATAGGTGCTATTACATCACCTACCATTATCCATGAAGATAATGCTGCTTGCGTTGTTCAAATGCAAACGGGTTACATAAAGAGCAATATCACAAAATATATTGCACCTAAACTATTTTACCCACATGAATTGCAAGAGAGTGGGGAAATAAGTATTCTGCAAACTAAGTCTTGTGATAATCTCGCAGACTTATTCACCAAGTCATTACCAACATCCTCGTTTCAAAAATGTGTACATGGAATTGGTATGCGAAAACTACGTGATTTGCAGACGTCAGGGGGAGAAATCTCCTAAGACTTAACTCGT
This sequence comes from Bonia amplexicaulis, assembly GCA_036346245.1. Taxonomy (NCBI): domain Eukaryota; kingdom Viridiplantae; phylum Streptophyta; class Magnoliopsida; order Poales; family Poaceae; genus Bonia; species Bonia amplexicaulis. Next base: position 7,732,958 of record CM070759.1, on the reverse strand, counting down.
TCAATACAAATATTGTACTCTTTTCCCTTTATGAGTTTTCCCTCTAAGATTTCTCATCAAGGTTTTTAATGAGGCAATATGACAACGTAATCATAAATATATCTCTCTTTTCCCTACAGGGGTTTTTCGGAGATATAATCAAATATATGTCATATCATTTTCTCCTTAAATTTTTCCATTGGGTTTTAAAGGAGTTTTTCATGACATATCTATCGATTCTCCTCATATTTTTCCTTACAGGGTTTTGGATGAATTTTTTCCAAGATGAAGAATCAAGGTGATTATATGAAAATACATTGGTCAAGGGGGAGTGTTACAATGCATGTGACCAAATGTGCAGAACTACCCAAACTGCTTTATCAACTGCCACCTTTTACTTTTCCCTGACACCCCCTCATTCTCTATAAATTGTAAAGACATCAATGAATAAATTACACAATCATTCTCACAATCACTTATCACACATTCTCTTGCAACACTCGTCACATTATCTTCCACTTCTGCACCAGGCTTTCTTCCCCTTCCATGTCTCATCACCCGCCTGAGCTCCTGCCCCGCCGACGCCGATGGACAAGGCGAGGTCGGCGAAGTGCCCTTCCTCCCCACCCACCTGCACGCCTGCATACACCTCAATGTAGCACCCATCAATCATCAACCCTGCACGCGGCCCTGCCCGTCTACCTCCGCATCGACGCCTCCTCGACTGGTTGGTGGGTACTATCGAGGATTTCACCAGCAGCGGCTTGGATCTGATCGAACATAGTGACAACGACGAGGAGGTGGTGGCGAGAGCGCACCATTCTCAACCCCACTCTCTGGCACCCATGTATCACGTGGGGTGGCTGAGGGGGAATAGAAGACCAGGAGAAGACTACAGTTTCATGGAGAGTGGTATGGCTTTCTTGGCGGTGATCAACTGTGGCAGCTCGAGGCAGTGGCGTCCAGGGCAGCGGCGAAGGTGGACATGTAGATGGAGTCGGAGACGATGGTAGCCACACAGTTTTTGCTTTCCTGGTGAGTAAAGATGTTTGGGTTTACTTCCTTGCCTTCTTCACTTCATTGTTTTCACATGATTGCTGATTACTTGATTTGATGTTTTCGTTGACTTGCACAGCGGTGATCATTCTGCTCTCCCCAGTGTCAAAATGAGATACGTCTTATCAAATAAGTAGGTAATTACCATTCATGAGCAAGTTATTATGCTTTCATTTGCACCACTACTAATGTATTACTTGTTGTTCCTCGCCAACTCGGCAAGGCGGGGCGTCAGCGCGCTCTCCAGAGGTTCCCAACTTCCAAGTTTTTAGATTTGCAATTACAGATCCACCCATCCAGGCTGGTAGGGCTCTGACCGGAATTTCTTGTTACAATTTGTTACGTCGTACTCTACTATTTTGTTGGTGAGGTTTGTTGCTGTAACAGTTATCTGTTCAAACTAATTTCTTTCTTGTTACAATTTGCTGCCACGTACTCTGCTTTATTGTTGGCGAGATTTGTTGTTGTAATCGTTATCTGTTCAACAATATCTTAACCGAAGTATTCTCTGCTCGAAGCTATCACGTTGCTTCATGCTGTATAAAGCGAGGGGGTATTCAGTTTTTGGTTGATGCTTACATACTGAGCTCATATTTCTAAGGTGGTATGTTGCCATGGTCGTAAAGTTTCGAAGATAAACATTCATACCATAGGTGATGTTTTCTCTCTTTCATCGAAGGTACAGATGATTGGACATGGTGTAGACTGAGCTTGGTAGTAGAGGTGCTATGTAGGCTGTGGTGTAGCTCAGCCGGGCGTGGCGTAGGCTGAGCACGAGGACAAAGGGCGGGGTAGGCCGAGTGCAACAGTGAAGGTGTGACGTTGGACATGACGGTGAAGCTAGGTGGAGGAATCATGTGGGTCGGTGTGGACCTCAGCTAGCTTAAGTTTATTGGCTTAAGTTTATTTTTACACTATTCATAATTTCGTTTTTTTCTGAATTTTTAACTTTTTTTGAGCTTTTTTGTCGGTTCTTTTTTTCTCGTATTCGTTTGCGTTGTCTGTGATGGGCTAGCATATTTTTTATATTTTTTAATTTTTTTAAATTTAATTATGTCAAATAAGCCTCTCTCACCATGTGTTTTTTTCACCACTCATGTTGTTTTCATTATAAACCTTGACTTTCAGTAGAACCGATCACCACCATAGTGTAGGTCAAGTATGGTTGGCCAACTCTATATGTTGTGAAATATATATTTTTTAATTCATAGCAATGCACATATACTCAATTAGTTAATATTATATTATATGATTCGAATCTAACACTTGTTTCGGCTCTGGCCGCTTGGAAGTTGGAAATGTGCAAAATTATGGCCTGAGTCATTACTTTTATTTTATTTTATTTTATACAAGATAGACACACATAACCTAAGTACACTTACTTTCACCACACGTATACACACAGGTAGGGATGGCAATTATGCCCGTTTACCCGTGTACCCGCGGGTAAATACCCTAATAGAGCCGGGTATGGGATGCATTCTTTGTCCGCGGGTATGAAAATGGGGACAAATCTCTGCCCATCGGGTAAACGGGTACGGGTATGGGTTAACTCTACCCGTACCCGTCTCGCCCGTTTACCCGTGAAATAGACTGACAAGTGGGCCCATATTAAAAACAGTGAACCCTAACCGCACTCCTGCTGTCCCGCAGTCCGCGTCTCGGTCACTCGGCCTCATCCAAATATCGGGCGGTCGGTCACTCCCGCAGCCTCATCCAAACCTCGCAGCCGCCGCCTCTCCCACGACCGAAGCTCGCGTTTTGCCCCTCCTTCCGCCGCCCCTCCTTCCGCCGCTCCTCGCCGCCCTCGGTCCGCCGCTTCAATCGCCGCCTCGTTCCCCCTCCTTCCGCCCTCCTCGCCGCCCCTCGGTCCGCCGCTCCAATCGCCGCTCCTCGTTCTGCCGATCCTCGCCGCTCCTCTTGGCCCCCCTCATCCTTGCCGCTCCTCGGTCCGCCGATCCTCGCCGCCCCTCGTTCTCCACCGGATTCTTTGTCCAGATCCGGCCGGAGGGAGGACCGGAGGAGGCTCACCGACCAGATCCGGCCGGAGGGAGGACCGGAGGAGGCTCACCGACCAGATCCGGCCGGAGGGAGGACCGGAGGAGGCTCACCGTCGATCCGTGGGGGGCTAATTTTTTTGAACTGTTGTGGTGGATCATATACAGATATACTACTTCCTCCCTTCTCATCTCTTGATTTGTCCGTGCAGATATGGGGAACCGGATGGCGCTCAAGGACATCAACAATCTCGTCGTGGCTCACCGTGCAGTCTGCGATCTCCAAGAAGCCCATGCTAGAGTAATCTCCTCGGCTGTGAATATCAAGAATCTCGTAAAAATTGCGTCTTTGGGACGGTTCTTGGATCGAAACTTTAATCCTTGTGTGGTTACTGTAACATTTGGTACTGCAGGATGAGATAGAGCGCAAGGATACTGTGAAGAATGACACTTTGAAGGATGAATCCATCATGGATATCGGCGGTCGACTACGGGAAATCCGCTTGCGAAATCGAGTATGTTGAAGAGATTTACATGTTCTACAGAGAAAATGAGGTGATCTTATGTACCTTATAGTCATATGATGTTTATCTTCCTTTTTTCCGTTAGATAATCTGAAATTAAATGCCAGATTTTGTATGAAATATGATCTGCTTAGGAGTTGCCAGATGCTTTAGTTACAATATGCTTGAATGAACAAGATGTGCCCATGCAAAGAAAATAAATGAATTGGACTGGGATCCTGTAATCAGTACACTTTACACAACAATTTTAATTGCAATTGCTTCAATGTGGAAATGCTTTAACGGAAAAGATGCCGCCCTTAAAATGGAGTTACTAACATGGATGGGCAATTGAGATCTTATGCACTTCAAGCAACTAGTTTGAATATATAGTGTTGATATGTTTGATTTTAGTTGGCACTGAATATGAACAGTAATTTTAGCTCTATGAATAGTAAAACTAGCACTATTTCAGTTCGCGGGTAAACGGGTATGCCCGCGGGCGACGGGTACCCGCGGGCGACGGGTATGGGCGAGGTTTTTTACCCGTGGTCCTTCGCGGGTATACCCGTGGGCGTAAAACGGGGTCGCGGGTACGGGTATGGGCGAGCACTACCCGTACCCGCCGCGCCCGATTGCCATCCCTACACACAGGTGCACGTCTTCTAGTACTTTATGATCTGATCGGAAGCTCAACAGTATTCATAGTACAGGTACGTGTTGTTTCACTGAACACGCACACATGTATACCCCTTTAGAGGGTACTGTTCTAACCCAAGAAATGAAAGACCCAGATCAATTGAAAGAATCGAACCTAAGCCGAAGTGTTGATCACTCACGCCTCGCCACTGCCTAGGTCTCGAGAGGTTGGATGATGCCTATTGAATCTTGATAATAAGTTGTTTTCTAATCCCCGAGGCCTGGCCCCCTTCTCGAACTCTTTATCCGTGTCGTCGTCGAGGGATCTCTGCATCTTGATGTGCTTCATGCATCATGGACATGTTCTTTGCGGTTTTTAAAAGCAACTTTTGATTTTTGCTACAGTACCTAACTTTCAAACAGAGTATTTTTTTTAAGACGAGGTCTACATGTTAATTGTAGTACACCTCAAAAGCCCAACATTTATACCAGTCAAAATTGCAAATGAGTATCTCTCTCTTCATAATATCCCTTTGAACATGACAAAATTTAAAAATTTTAGCCATAAGTCAAAAAAGAACAACACATAGTGTCTCTTCTTTTCAGATATCAGAGGTAGTAGAGCCATGCTGGTAAGCTAAGTAGTATGAATATGCCAATGGAAGCCAGTCTGCAATATTAGACCCTGTTTAAAAGTGCTATGGTTTTTAGCTTTTGGCTGAAATGGTATTCTAGTAGCTAATATTCAATTAAATAAAACAAATAAAAACAAAAACATCGTCGCATCTCTATAGATAATGCAAAGAAAAAAGGAAAAAAAGTGAAAAGAAAAATGTTATGTTAAAAAACCAAAGTATTCCAAATAGCTTTAGGTTTCTAAAAGTCAGGAACCATCGCTGTTTGAAACGAGGTCTTAGACTTGCTTTCTGTTAGTAAACACGCTTAAGACCCTATTCTTTTGAGTTGTGGCTGATGACTTTTATTTATATTTTTTGATATGGTAGTAAATAAAGTATATAATTGTAGATTTGAAAAGCTGTTTAAAAAATACGTTTAAGAAATTATTCTGTTTGTTTTGACTTTTGGAGAAACCAAACGGCAAAAAGCTGAAAAAAGACCCAAACTTGAATGGTTGATGGGCGTTGGCTGCAGTTGTTGCCTGCTTGGGTTCTAGCGGTAGCAGCCGTGGGTCGTATGGGCTGGCTCGCCCATACGGCCGAACAATGGCCTGTTCAAGACTATGCCCAGGCCGGTAGCAGCCTGCAAGTGCTCAATTGGGCCAACCGGAAACTTTTGCACTTACACTCCTAGAAGATTTGTAAATTATATATATATATATATATATATATATATATATATATATATATATATATATATATATATATATATATATATATATATATATATATATATATATATATATATATATATATATATGTTTCGATTTTTAGTCCAATCCTTATATTTCTCAGAAATTGGGAAATTCGATCCCACTTCAAATTTGCTTTTAGGACACTGTGAATTTTAAATTTATGTATTTTTAGCATTATGTTTGTAGAAATTGTCTTATGCTATTGGAAAATCAAATAAATATTGTTTGCGCTTAGAAAACTTGCATAAAAATCAAGAATAATGCTGGAAATTCATATAAAATATTTGCAGCATAGAATTGCCGAAATGGAGTGTACTAGCTTACCGTCCATAAATTTTTGGGATTGGGCCAAACCACATGGCCGGCATGACCACACGAAGTCCTCCACGCTATTTGCGACGTAATTGCCATTTTTGACTTTTTGTAATTTACCTTATTACAGTTACGTAGGTGCCCCTTCCCCATGTCTACCGCGCAATAGCGAGTGGGGCACGTTTTAGCTACACTTGTAATTGAAAATGCTTACATCACAAGTACCTCGATTTCTTTGGTAAGACACAGTTCCGCTACGAAGAAGAGCTCATCGCATACTAGCAGCGTTGACTTGTAGTTGATCGTATATGCAAACTAGAATAATAGATGATTAAGGCGAATACTTGCAGCAAATTGAGCTGAACGTCTCGACGGTTGAGCTTCGAATCTTTTTGCGAGCTGATATTTCTCTAAGGTACCATAATTTTTGCCGTCGCCATGATCACAGTTAATTTTGTGGCCTTCATACTCGTGTTCACATGTATCATCCACTACCGGGTTCAGCAGCTTTGCCGAGTGCCGGTGGCACTCGGCAAAGCACAAGAAACACTCGGCAAAGTCTTTGCCGAGTGCCACCCACGGCATAACTCACACGTCATAGTTTCTGACGGCAAAGAGCTCTTTGCCGAGAGCTTTTCATCGAGCTCCGGTGGCAGAGGTTGACCCATCCTCTCGCCAAGACTTTGCATCCACTGAAACATCTGCGCCATCCTCTGCCGCTCGGCCTCATTCCTCTGCCGATCGGCCTCCATCCTCGCCTCCATCTCCTCCCGTAGCCTCTTCTCTTCTTCCAGCTAGGCCTACAATATTTCACCCCAATGTTACAATGCAAAGCAAAGGTATGTAAAAATTAATGAACGACGAATAAAACAAAAATAACCTGGAGTACCTCCATTCGGGACTGTGCAGTGTCCGGCCGTGGGCGAATGGCCGGGCTTGAGCTCGTGCTCCTTGCTCGAATCTGGGAGAGAGTGGGAGTAGTGGCCGTGTCGAGTGTCTTGTCGCCAATCCAAGACCGCCCATGCTTCTTGCCTCCTCCCACCCTCATGACGACTTCTCCATCAAGGTCCCGGTGCTCGGATCGTACTCGGCCCATGGACCGCCTTGCCATCGATGTGTACTCACCGAGGCGGTGTGGACGGTCGCATTGCTGTACACCGAGGCGGGTCCTCCGGGTTGTAGTCGATGTCGGACGTCGCCTTGCCCTTGTGGGCCAAAGCCCATGCCTTGAACTGGGAGCAAGGCTGGCCACCATGTGACGACGATCGCGAAAAAAAAGAAGATGATTAGAAATTATGCGAATTGAGCGTTATAATAAAGAAATGAATTGTGTACCCATGTAGCCGCGAATTGCCGAGGCTCTGGTTGCCTTGATGGTGTGGTGCACTGGCATCATCAAACGCCGCTCCCGCAAGCGTTGTGTGTCTCCTCCCACTCGGCGCGCACCACTTGTCCACCATCTGTGCTCAAGATCGGAGATCTTGGGCGCACCACCACGGAGGCACCTACACGTCATCAAGTATATAACATATAAGAAGATCAAATTAAGCGTACTTAATCTCAGAAAAAATCAGTATTAATGTTCTATATTTACCTGCATGTAGTCTTCCCGGGTCAGCCTCATGTTTCTTGCTTAAGTTTTGTTGATCTTCACTCCAAGGTAGGTAGCGTTGTATGTTACGATGGCACGGGCGCGCCTCGTAATGCATGTCCTTCACGAGTTTATAACAGGCTTTATGAGCCACACTAGCCGCCTTGGCCTCATATCCCTCCCGGCATCGAAGAAATCCTCGCATATAGACGCGATGTATCCGGTCATTATTTCAAGAATGTCCAATGAATGCGATGTATTGAGCAATGTAGTGCGAGGAAGACTTACCCATAGCTCAGCCGTCACCCGCGCCGCCTTGTTGGCGAATACCCTGCCATCCCGATCTGGTAAATCGGGGAAGGCGACGTAGTGGTCCCACGTGTAGGCCGGCTCCTGCCCTCCGCCAAATGCAACCAGGCCAGGGAAGTGTAGCCTGCACAAAAGACCCAGGATGCCATTGACATGGCGTTTGTGATCACCTGCACCACAAGCGTCCAACCCCCCCAAGTGATTAAGATAAATTACTAGTTTCTATTGTGATTTTCAACATATCAAATGAAAAGTAGTGATAACATCTAAAGTTACTTACCTAGCCCAGTGGGTCGAATCGTGGGCGTCTCTCAAGAGGTATCGGTCGCCTCGGGAGGGTCGAGGACCTCGCAACCAGACACCGACAAACCGGAGGAAGCGGAATCCCGCCACCTCCTCCTCCTCCTCCTCCTCCTCCTCCTGCTCCCGCTCCCGCTCCTCCTCCTGGTCCCGCTCCTCCTCCCGCTCCTCCTCCTCCTCCTCCTCCTCCTCCCTCCTCCTCCCGCTCCCGCTCCGCTCCCGCTCCCTCTCAAGAGTGCTCCTGCCTCCTCCTGCTCCTCCCGCCCTCCTACTCTTGCTCCCCGATCGCCACCAGATCGGGCCGTCTTTGGTAAAGCGACCTTCGTTCCTCATACCACCCACCATCTTTGGTCAATCACCGCAATTAAAAGAGTAAACCAATAAGCACGGATAAACAAGACGTACTTAGAAAGAGATGCAAAATAAACAAAACATAATTAGAAAATAACAAAGTATTACATGTATTAGAAATAATCATCATGATCGGGATTAGCTGGATCATAAGTCTCCAGGAACCTAGAGGATCCACACTTTCCACAGTACTTTGCTTCCGCGTGTTCTTTCCTAAATAGGATGCACCCCTTCGGACAAGCATGTATCTGCTCATATGGCATCTTAAGTGCACGAAGGAGTTTCTTTGACTCGTACATGCTCTTTGGCAGAATGTGACCCTCCGGAAGCATGCTGCCAAAAACTGTCAACATAGCATCGAAGGCGTCTCGACTCAAGCTAAACTGGGACTTCAAGGCCATTACGCGTCCAATGCCATCCAGTTGAGAAACCTTCGTCTGGCCGTGAAGGGGTTTCTGTGCCGCAGACAACATGTCGTAATACGCCTTTGCGGTTGCCTCTGGCTCCTCCTCCCTCGTCCCTTGAATAAGTGTGCTTCATGATAGTCATTTAACATGTCTCCTACCCGCCATCGACATCATAATCCTCGACGCGTGGTCTCACGACCTCCTCTCTCATACGATCGGATTCACCGTGGTAGATCCACCGGGTATAGTCTGCCGTAAATCCAAACTTGCAAAGATGTTTACCCATGACCTCCTTTGTTTGTCGACGCGTGTTTGCACATCTGCTGCAGGGACACCAAGTGGCACGCGCTCCTTTAACCTTGGCAAATGCTAGTTCCAAGAAAGCATCGGTCTTCTCAATCCATTCATCGGACAACGAACCCTGACTTGAGCGGCCCGTGTACATCCACTCACGGTCATCCATCCTCTAACATATCAGGGAGTAATATAAGAATCAAATGCATCTACACGATCTTTCTCCTATCTAATAGGTGAAGATAGGTCCTAATCCCACCCGAGGATGCGTAGATGAGGTTAGTTTCCATGCTCTACTCCTATCCGAGACAGAATTTCGGCAGCACCTCCCGCGTTCTCCAAATACACGTCCTGGTAGGGAGATTGTGTATCCGGAGAACAACAGGGAGATGCTGCCGAAACTCTGTCACGGATCGGAGTAGACCATGGAAACTAACCCCATCTACGCATCCTCGGGTTGTCCAAAAAATATGGACAATTCGAAACAGATACGGTTATAGATATGCAAAGATCTGCATATTTCCAACCGTATCTCTTTCGAATGGGAGACGCCTAACTACGTTACGCCTAACCAGAGAATAAACTGGGCCTAACTCACATGATCAAAACCAATGCCCATATCATCATGATCCATAAATCAACATAACATTTCACATCCACAATCACAGTGCATGAACCAACAATTTAACAGTGCACAAATTAACAAATTAAACAAAATAGAACTAAAGATTGGAGCATGAACCGAGGGGAGGTGAAGAAGAATCACGGGTAGCCGAGTGTTTCTCGTGCTTTGCCGAGTGCCACCGGCACTCGGCAAAGCTGCTGAACCCGGTAGTGTATCAATGCCGTCGTCGATGAACTCAACGACATCATGCTTGCTAGAGTGTCTGACAATGCCAGAACTTATTTAAGCTACGACACAATTGCCAATGCACAGGACCAAGCTGCAGATATCGATGTTTTTATATCCGCCGAAATTTCTCAATTCAATCATCTTAAACATCTTCACTCAACATAGCCTTTTTCTGAAGATTAGTGCTCCTGTTGTTCTTCTGTGCATACCACGGATTATTCTTAACGGAGCAAGCCCAAAATGGCCGTTCACTCTATAGCACCGATAGTTCCCAGTTAGACTTTGTTATGCAATGACTATAAATAAATGCCAAGGCCAAACATTGACCAAAGTAGGAGTTTATCTTAGAAATCCTATCTTCACACACATACAATTTTATGTCGCTGTTTCAAGAGCTACATCAAAAGGCGGATCGGATCGACAATACTGACAGAAAATGAGAATGGAACAATTGGCTCAACAATCCATCACCACCACCAGATGCCATGATTTGAAGACACTATGATAGCTAATGTGTACTAAGTTGCTAACAGCAGGAAGTAAAAGCTAACATTAGGAAAACAGGAAGCATAAGCTAGGAGAGCTCACCGAGGCGGCGGGCCAAGGTGGCGTGGAGCGGCGGGGAGGCGGCGGGCCGAGGCGACGGGCGGGAGGCGGTGGACGGTAGCCGAGGAGGTGGTGACGTCGAGGCGTCGGGCGGCGGGCGGCGCGGGAGGCGTCGGGCGGCGGAGGAGTCGGGCGGCGGCCGCGGGCGGGGCGGTCGAGGCGTCGGCGGCGGCCGGCGGGGTCGGGCGCGGCGGCGGCGGGCGTCTGGGGCGGGCGGCGGGCGGCGCGGGGGCGGGGCGGGCGGGCGGGCGGCGGCGGGCGGCGGCGGCGCGGCGGGCGGGCGGGCGGCGGTGGGCGTCTGTGGGCGGGTGTGCGGGCGCGGGCGGGCGGCGGGCGGCGGCGGGCGCGGGTGTTGCGTGTGTGCGCGGCGGGAAACTATTAAAGCTGTTGTTTGTATTGTTTGCCGAGTGCCCCCGATCGGGCACTCGGCAAACCCCTCCTTTTTGCCGAGTGCCCCCGATCGGGCACTCGGCAAACCCCTCATCTTTGCCGAGTGCCTCCCACAATGCACTCGGCAAAGATTTTTTTTAATAAAACTTCCTTTCCTCTCTTTTTTTCATATCGTGTTTTACAAATTTGTTCGAATGTACTTCGAAAATGCCTTGTCAAATTCACTCAACAATGCATATTCGATGCTTCTACGAATATTAGACCATTATTTCATGCAGTTATAGCTCAAATTCAATTTATATCAAGTAAAATTCTATAATTGCGCTTGCGGTTTAAAATTAAAATTATCAAATGGATCCGAAAAATTACCAAAATTTCACATGAAACAATCTCTGTTGTCTATTGCCTATACAAAAAGTTTTGTAGTCAAACCACAATTCGACCGTCACTTTGACTCCAAATCTTACGGATCCGTCTCAACTCTACGCTTCTTCTTGAAATTGCTTTAGTTTGTAAACATCGTGCGTGACAACTTATGCGAAATTTTATCAATTTTTACCACAGCCTCCACGTATAATATCATGACATCTTGACAAATCTCATGATTTTCGAGACTTCGTTTGCTTTTTAAAATTTAAAACCATTCGACCACACGTTTGTGGTCGTGTTTCTGAACAAGATGTTCAAATTCCTTTTATTTAATAGGTAAGGCCTCAAACCGGCTGAATAACATGAATATCATTTTTCTACTCATTTTTCCTATTATTTGAATCACTTGCGTTCAAATTTGACTTGATTCAAAAATTGCTTGAAATGCAATTAATTAATTAAATATACCAAACAAATACAAAATATACCAAATTTTAACATGGAGTACCATATTTTGTATGTGGAGAGTAAAAAGTTTGAAGGGTAGGAGAGGAAAGGTTTTATTTCTTTGCCGAGTGCAAAACAAAACACTCGGCAAAGAGCTCTTTGCCGAGTGTCACCCGCACATTCGGCAAAGGTCTAATGGCGGCGGCTAACATCTAACGGACGGCGGTTGGTGCCGAGTGTTTTATTTTTGCCGAGTGTTTTCTTGTTAGTACTCGGCAAAGAGCTCCTATATGCCGAGTGTCTAATCCTCAGCACTCGGTAAAGATATTTTTGGCGAGTGTTTTATTTTCGCCGAGTGTCCCCATTAAGGCACTCGGCAAAGCTGTTGTTTACCGAGTGCCCGATGGATTGCACTCGGTAAAATTCCGGACACTCGGCATATAGGAGCTTTCCGGTAGTGTCGTAAGGTCCTGCAGTCAGTACCAAGAGAACAGTAGCCAATTCTACCAGATGTTGACGGGCGCCGATGTGGCCTCTAAGCTTCGGGCGGCGCAGGAGGAGATTGACCGCTACATCCATCTCATCCCCATGATCACCCTTGTGGCCGCCGTCGACGCCCGGGTCTCTTCCAGATAATCCTTACTTCTTTTTCTGATTTCTGCAATTTTGAGTAGTAATATTAATAGACAAGTAGTCCTACTCCTTTCTTCCATGGTTGTTAGGATCAGATCCTCCTTCCCCGGTAGGTTTTGAGGTTCACCCAGGGTTACGATAACTGGCTTCAAAATTTTGGTAACACCAATAGGACCGAATATCGATTAATTTCAGAGGATTTCAGGCCGAAATTTTCAAAATAAATTTGGATTTTAAAAAATTGGTGAAAATAAGAAAATATCATAGTTTTTTTGGCTGAAAATTTCAAAGCAAATCAGCATAAATAGGTATAACTCGGTGTAAATCAGTGCAAAATCAAATTTGACCAAAATATTTGAGACCGGTTTATATTCTAACCAAGATGCCTAGTAAAACCAATTTTTCTGGAAATCCGTAGGTTATCATATAGCATGGTGGACAGTGCCAACCCATCACCCTTGTGGCCGTGCCAACCCTACTTTCACCATATGAACTATTGTCTTTGTCTAAATTTCAACCTTCAAATATAAAACTGGGAAACCGATACCTCTTTACTATCCAAATTAGGTATTTTACTTTTTGAGACCATCCTTATTTCCTATGACGTCCTTTCCTTTTATTAGAGCGACATTCGTGTCACTGTCTTATTTTATCAACTGATAGGGCACTGAGGAGGACATGACCAATGATCCAGCCCTAGCCCAAAGGTTGCCGATTAAAATTTTTATGTGTATCAGCTGCTTGCATATATTATCTTCGGAGTATGGTTAACTCCTTTGGTGCTTCGTAATAAAAACTTACAGGCCTCGATTATCACTTCAAGAAGTTACTGAATCTCTCGCACTTGAGGACCTGCTGCCAACAGGTACTTTTGCACTTTAATTTGCTTATGTGAATTTCTTAATTGGAGTCTTACATATGTTGGAATCGTGTGCACAGTTATTTTTTTCTACGTACTACCGTAACCTTTCAGCTAATATTTTCAACATCATTGACGATTGATGTGGTCATTGCGAAGAGAAGTATTTGAAACTGGCTTGATAAATAAGCTGTGATATGGCGCATGACTAGCTTGAACAACTTAAGCAGAGAGTAAGGATTATTAGTAATTAATTAATAGCTGTGAATTCTCTTTTAGTCCAATAGCAAGGTAAGGCATGGCTAACTCCACTTATTCAAATTAGAGTAGGTATTACTTGGTGTTTATGTGGGTTTTTGCTTGAATTAATGATGTTGCTCACACTGTGGTAAACAAATCATGGTATGCAGTCAAAGTATTTTAATTTGTCCAGAAACATCTCTGTAAATATTTGGATTGGTCATGGAAATGATATGAGTAGATTGTCTCGGGAAGTGCTAATTTGTGGTTAAAATTGCATTTTCGAACCATACCAAAGTTTGAAATGACACTTTCTACATTGGTGCAATTTGATCAATGTGGAACACGCATTGATTTTCTTGCTTTGTACTTGTGTTCATTTGAATTAAGCATGAATCCATTTTAATTGCTTGAAATGTGTAATGTTCTCCAACGTACTCACACACCATGTCAACGATTTTCTTGAGATGATGGGAATAACCGGCTAATGTAGCATGTTAAATCTTACAACCCACATATCACGGTTCAAATCCCAAAAATCAAGTGAAAAGCCACACAAATGACCCACCTAACCTAATCGAACCTTTAGTTGATGGGAATCGATCTATAATCATCAGCCATAGAGATAAGTTCATGGCTTAATCAAATAAGAACACGCAGGAGGAACTGTGTATCTTGTGCTCTAACACTAGGCTATGCATGGTCATCTCATCATCATCATCACTAGACTATTACTTTGCAGTAATAGTGCAATGTTAATTAGTCCTCCTATCAGAACAGGTGGGCAAAACATAGTTGAGTGGTACCCCTAATCACTAATTTTGAATAGGGAGGACCTGAGGAGCAAGGAGCCAAGGACACATATTCGTTTACAATCTTACTGTTAATTAACAATGCTTTAAAAATCCTTTTACTCTGAGATATGTAACAATTTTTCTACCTATGAATGCTTAGGTCTCCCTGTCGATCAGGAAGCCAGAAGAAATGATTGGCATCTGATGATGGACAATGTTACAAATGGCTTGGTTGACTGGGGGGGCAGGTATCTTAGTTATGGAGGTATGCATATAAGTAGAGGAGGTTATTTGATACTTGTTGAATACTTTCTCTTTCCATATTTGATCATGTTCTTTCAAAAAAATTTGTGAGGACCATTTTCCTTCCCCATTTGTTTTACAAATATAATTTGTCATATTTTGTTCTTCTCACTTTATTGCTTTACTAATTTTTTGTGTACTGACCATGTTGTGCTTCTTCTGCATTATACCACTTTAAAGGTCTGCACTTACTTAAGGTTTGTCATTGCAAAATAATTAAGTGCAGTCATGCCGCTATGTGTCACTGGAAAACGAACTTTTATACCAATTAAAAGAGTAAATTCCACAAAAGTACACATATTTTGGTATACACATATTTTGGTATAACTATCAGAAAATATATTCCTGTTTAAATTTCACAGATTACACATACTTTGGAATAACGTTTCGATAAATCCCACATTTGTCAATTCTCATTTGGGCATGTTCTTTTCAGCTGCGGCTTATGGCTTTTGGTTGAAATTTTTGAATTTTAGCTGTTTACGGTACAGATTACAGAGAGACAGATACTCACTTGCGATTTTGGCTGGTACAGATGTTGGGCTTTTAACGTGTAGATCGTTTAATTTGTAGACTCTGTCTTAAGAAAATACTCCGTTTAAAAGTTAGGTACTGTACCAAAAGTCAAAAACCGCTGGCTTATGAGATAAAGAACAGACCCATATGCCATGAAAATAAATCCCACATCCATTGATTCTCGCTATATGCCATGGAATTTGAGGTGGTAGGTTACCCACCTATCAGTGTTGTTGACATGTGGGGTCCACCAATCAACAGTCAAAATATGCTTAGTTCAGTGAAATGTGTAGGTGTTTGATAGTTTTTGACAAAATAGGTGTATTTTTAAAGGCAGATGGAAACATTTTACAGCTGTAAGAAAAAAGAGAAACATGCTAAGAATTCTCACAACAAAGAAAAAAAAAAGGCAAAACCACAGCTTGCAGGTAGGCCCTTCTCCCTTGCTTAATTGCAATCCTCCATCCGGCCTCTTGTTCTTTATTCTCTTGCGATTTCATGGAGATCTGCTTAATTTCATATAATGCTGAATCCTTTTCTAGCTTATCGTCAAATTTGGTCAATATATCCATCAGAAGACGGAAGGTTTGCAAGTTCTAAGTGGAGAAATTGTGGTTTGAGCCCAATTTATTCTTTGAGAAAAGGTAATTAATGCAAGTTAAATACGATTAATTCGATTCTTTCATGTTCTACATAGCTTTTTGTGCTAGTGTATGAATATGCTTTTTTAATTACAAAGGTAGATACACACACCTCCACAACTCATGCACACCAGGCACACATACATGCGAATGTGCCCCTAGCACACAAGAATTGTGAAGGTCGCAGATTTCTATGACCTCACAGAGCACGAATACATGCTTAATTTCCCATTGAAGCGCGCAATTGATAATGTCTCAAATCCTAATAATTGAAACTTGATATTGCGATTAATGAATTTTAAATACTATATTTATTGAGATTGTCTTTACGATATAGTATAAAAATATTTATATAGGGCAATTTGCGATTGCGCTAGGAGAAGCTACACATCTCATAGTCTGCAATTGCGCTAGGAGAAGCCACATAACTCAGTCTAGACACAAAGATACTATTTAGAGTAAGGTTGTGTGATTTCAGGGGAGAGCAATCTTTGATAATCTTCTAGCTATTGTATAGTTAAAACAATGTTAATTGAATCTATCATGTTTGCTTTGATAGGCTAGAAATTTATACAGTAATAGAAGTAAATTTTGCAAAACTACACATTTTTCAAACTACAAGAAAACTACACATTTCCCAGAACTACACATATTTTGGCTATTGGTAAGTGGGTACCACATGCCAATTACACTAACAGGTATGTCCCACTTGTCATAATCTATTCCATTTATCGAGATTCAACACATGTTTGGTTTATTGAGACATTATGACAAAGTATGTGTAGTTCTGTGAAAATACAAAATGAATTATGTATTTTTCTGATAGATATGCCAAAATATATGTTGTTATATGAAATTTACTCGAACAAAAATTATAGACACGTCACTACAAAGCAGGGAGAGGTTTTTGTAGCATCGAAGAATAAAATAATAATGTACTCTTTTCTTTCAATGGTATCTCAGTGATTATTTGTGTTGTAGTGATCTATCAAGAAATACAAATTTATACTATTGCACATAAGCAATTTTCTGCTCTGCTGTTCTTCGATTCTATCAAATGACCAAACTGATTAGCCAAAATAAAGGATCAATATTGGTAATCTAGAAAGTAGATAGAATGAGAGCACTACCCTACTGGGCAGAATATAGGCTCTGCACGGTTTCGAATTTATTTCTGAAGCTTGTTTCATGGGGAGCCAAATACAAATTCGAAAGGGGCAAGTATAGAAGGTTAAGTACAGCAACCTAATCAAAGTCGAAAGGTACTGTCCTACAAAATCCCATAGCGTGGTCTAGTATACTATGCAAAATTATTGTCTTTTACAACCCAAAATTAACTTCAGAATATGTCTTGATAAGAGTTCTTTTCAGTTTCATAAGTTAGGTTTATTTTCCAGTCCATTATTCATAAATATGCTATGGAAAACATTCAATACTTGTGATTTTTGTAATTAGGACCTATTAGATTAAAGCTGGATGTTTTCCTTTTTCCTATATTTTTTTCATTTTTCCTTTTAATAAGCACATGTAAACCATGTCTTAATACTAGGACACATGAATGAATTGGTACATGTCTTAATACTAGGATACATACATGTATCCCCTTTACACAGGGCAATCTGTGTACCGAGCCAATGAAATTGGTGCACATGGAATCCGGTAGAGGGGAATGAATATGTGTTAAATGTAAAGGGGACTTTGGGAATTGTTTTTTAGCGTGGCCCGACAGATCCCACATGCACCAACTTGATTGACTTGTTATACAAGTGTACACCCATCGTGATACAAGATAATTTCTCCACTGTTACTCTCTCGTCGCACAATATAAATTAGATATTGATAAACATCATTTGAATATTTTTTAACTATTATTTAAATTTATAATCATTAAATTAGAGATCTAACGGCCATGAATTCTCCCCTCCCTTCAAAAAAAATCTCCTCCTCCCCTAAAAAAAATATCCCCCTCTAAAAAAAGAGGCATTTGGATCTCTAATCCAACGGTTCCAAATCTGAATATTTGTTAAGAAGAAAACATCTAGGTGATACCTAGACACACCCATATAAATTTAGCATGCATACATAAGAAGCACATTGTTTAAGTAATATTTAATAGAATTGAACTATAGTTGCTTCTATTAAATTGATATAGTACTATTCTTTCTATTGAAAATAGATATGATCTAATTTTATTAAATATTATTTAAATAATACATCTCGTAGGTATACGTGTGATGTGTCAGACTTATATTGCAGGATGAATAGAGTATATAACTAGGAATGGGGGAATGAAAAATTGAGCAAGGAAAAAAATCTAGTTTAAATTAGCTATTAATGTCGTAAACAACTATATACAATTTAGTTCAAACTCAACTTATACTAGGAATACTTAAAACTATAAATCTCTGACGAATCATATAAAAGGAAACGAAAATGGAAACAAAACAAAGTATCCTGCTTACAACAAATTTCTTTTTCCTCCCTCCTAGTAAAAGGCCTCTTTCAAGAAGCACCTGAAGTTGCAGAGATCCCTCTTCACGAAGTCATGGACGATGAGTTCGAGAAAGGGACAGGGCCTCGGAGATTCAGTTACAATGAACTGTCGCAGGCGACACAGGGATTCTCCGACAAGCAGAAGCTCGGCGAGGGCGGCTTTGGGGCGGTCTACCGAGGGTTCCTTCACGATCAAGGGCTCCATGTGGCCATCAAAAGGGTCTCCAATACGTCGAGGCAGGGGCGGAGGGAGTACATCGCGGAGGTAACCATTATCAGCCGGCTGAGGCATCGCAACCTTGTCCAGCTCGTCGGGTGGTGCCACGAAGCCGGCGAGCTCTTGCTTGTCTACGAGTTCTTGACGAACGGCAGCCTCGAGACCCTTCTCTACGATTCTGGAAACGTCCTACCGTGGCCAATTAGGTAAAGACTAACAGCTTAAGATCACAAAACTCATGCTTTGAGCTTTACTTTTCACATGGCCAAACAGGTACAAGATCATTCTTGGCATGGGCTCCGCGCTGCTATACCTGCACCAGGAGTGTGAGCAGATTGTAGTGCACAGGGACATCAAGCCGAGCAACGTGATTCTTGACTCATCTTTCAATGCGAAGCTGGGAGACTTTGGGCTGGCACGCCTAATCGACCACAGTGACGCCGCGCTCACGACAGTGGTGGCCGGCACCATGGGCTACATAGACCCACAGTTCATGCTCACTGGTCGGGCTAGCGCTGAGTACGACGTCTACAGCTTCGGGGTCGTCCTCCTCGAGATCGCCTGCGGTCGGCGGCCCATCATTTTCCTGGAAGACGAAAGCATGGCCCCCCTCGTGCAGTGGGTTTGGGGAATGTATGAGAGAGACGCTCTCCTCGATGCGGCGGACGCACGGCTCAACGGCGAGTTCGAGGCGCATGAGATGGAGCGCGCGTTGGTCGTGGGTCTGTGGTGCGTGCACCCCGATTACAGCTTCCGGCCGTCCATCTGGCAAGCCATGAACGTGCTCCACCAGTTCGAGGCGCCGCTGCCGGACCTCCCTCGGGTGATGCCGGTGCCGATTTACGAGCCCCCGGCCGGTGGATACAGGTCGAGCTACACGTCGTCGGCCGGGACAAGTGACAGAACAGCACGTTCGTCCGTCTCGTCAACGATGAGCCGCGGCCACGGAACACATTCTTTAGGCACGGCCAGCACGATGACTGCAACTAGTGTGAGTACATCCACTATTCAGACCGCGAATTTTGAGTCCACCTACTCTTCTTAGTGACGTCCTGTTGTTTCTCGCACTGTCTTGTGCTAAGCCCTAACTGATACAGGCATTTGAAAATTGTTCCAAGTCTTAACGTTCTCAGACCAATTCTTTGTATGTCGAATTGAAACAGCACACAGGAAAAAAGATCTATGATCTTAAAGAGACTTTTTACGGTGTACGTCAGGTACCTGGTACCTCGGCTTAAAAAAATATCATCCGTTGATTGCAAAGTGGCAACTTTGGATTACAAAATTACGGAAATGTGAATAGTTTAGTGTCGGACCTCGAAATTAAATTCCAAATTCAGTGTATTTACATTGTGCTAGTCCAATGATTAGCTAGCATACACATGTTACATGGTGGTATCACATCATACACGAGTAAAATAAAATAGAGTAACACGTAATATTAAATGGTCTAACATAAACCTACATGACCAAATTTTACATAAATAGGTTGATCGGCCAAATAGTTCACATAAAAGAATACTTGCAGAAAACATAAGCAAATAGTAAGACAAGGGCCCTTCTGGTATGCCACAAACCCATGGGCAATTGACTGGATCAACGCCCTAGCTAGTATTCGTCATCCTCATCAACAAATTTCACGGTATAAAAGTAAGCAACCGAGGACTTTTTCCTCTTGCTCTGATTGAATTCAACTAGCAATTGTGATTGTGAGTATAAAAATATACCCCACAAGACTTTAAACAAGATCAATTCATGCAAGCTATATCAAAGGAATGTCTGTCCTATCTAAATTATTTTGTACAAAGCGAACTTTCATTTGTAATAGCCTTAGTAATTTGTAAAAGACAATTTGAAAGAACAATTGGCATTAATATGAAATAATGAGCAATAAATAATAATACATAAGTACATGAATCAAGTGACTTTTCTTCGTCACAACATTTTCGTATCGGCGATCATTTGCCAAAACTTTTTCTAGCATGGATTCACACCATCCATACCATTCCCAAAACTATTTATTTCTAAAACCAATTTTTAGAAAACAAAAAAAAATCTAATCAAGTATGGTATTATCAAGCGATATCTATGACCGGGCACACAACTATTCGAATTGATTTTACCATAGTCAGCCATGAGTCGCCATACGACAGAATGCGATTGAGTGACTATACCAAGGCCTTTATTACTACTTTTGTAGAGGACTTCAATAGCATTGCAGGGATTTTAGCTTACTTCGGTGGTACCAGCTTCTTGAACAAAGCAACAGCTACAACCTTCCTTTTGGAGGTTGTCCTGGAGCTTGGAATCACCTTTGTCGCTACCCAGTAGCGGATCTAGGATTGGAGTACGCCCCGGGCTAAATTTAAACCAAGTAATAGTCTAGTATACTATAAGTCTAAAACTATATTATGATATAAGGAAAAATATGCCATAAATCTATCATTGATATGAAAATTTTGCTTAACGCTCAATACTTGAAGAGTTCAAATTTTCAATACAAATTATAATAAAGAAAGGATATGAAATCATACAGAATATAGCGTAATAAAGATACATCAAGTACATCAAATCCTAAATGGAGATTTGCTCACTATTTTATGCGGCTAGCCCACTATTTCCTCATCAATAGTAGGACAAAAACTAGAATCTACAAAGACAACATATCCAATTGGTTGGCATGATCCCAATTGTAAATACTCTCTTCTAGCAGCATCTCTAATATTTACATCCAACTCCTCTATTGATTTTCGAAGCCTAGGATCGGCAACAATATCATCTGATTAAACTGAATGTTTTGCCCAGTGTTACTAGCCCCGCCCTAACGTTTCGGAGATTGGTTCGAGTTGAATTGTCTGTTTGACTGTGTTTCTTGTGTTGCAAAAAACGATGACAATATCTTGCTCCTCTTCATTTTGTAATTTGTGTCCTTCAATCTTTTTAGTTAGTTCCTAAATAGCAAATATAAAATATTAAATATCTAACATTTCATTGATCATTCATACTTATTTTAAAACATAAAAAATCGCTGATTCACCTCGCTCTGGCTCGGTCCGTCGGTCGGTCGATCGTCGGTTCGGTTGGACGATCAATCGACACAGCGCTCGGCCGCTCCGCTCAGCTCAGCATAAATCCCATCGTTGCGTCCGCCCAGTCCGCATTTCTTGATTCACTTGATTCAGCCGTCGCCTCGTCCACATTTCTTCAGCCTCGCCGTCCTCGCCCACTCTGCGCTCGCCGTCCTCCCTGCTACGGGCTGCGCTCGCCGTCCTCCGGTCCTCCTCGCCCGGCCGCGCCGCCCTCCTCCTCCTCCCTGCTATGGGCTGCGCTCGCCGCGACGCCGTCCTCCTCCTCCCTGCTCCGAGCTGAGCTCGCGGCTCCCTGCTTGCCGCCTCGGCGCTCGCCTCGTCGCCTTGGTCGCTGGGCGGCCGGGCGCAGCGGCGCTCGGTCACCGGGCGGTTGGCGCGGTGGCGCTCGGCCGCTCGCCTGCTCCCGCGCAGCCGCAGCAGAGAGGGGTCGCCGTGCTCCCGTGCACGAGACCACGACCACGAGCGGCGGCGGTGCGGCGCGAGGCAAGGCGGCGGCCGGCGGTCGGGGCGCGCGCAGGAGAGGGATGCTCCGTGCTCAGATCTGATGGGGCGAGCGCCGAGGCGATGGGCGGCTGGGGCTGGGGGATTGCCAGGTTGGGGAATGGCCGAATGGGGATTAGGGTTTGGGTTTGCTCTGGTGGATGTCTGCATGGTCTGCTAACTTTGCTTTGCTGTGGGGTTGTGGGCTACTGGGCTGAATTGTTGTGTGGGGTGTGCTACTATTGTTTGTGCCTCGGTCAATGTAATGCTGAAATTGTTTTGAGGATATATTAGAGGGTGTAGTATTAGTAATATTGCTGGGCCTCGGGCTATAGCCTACCCAGCCCGAGGCCCAGTTCCGCCCCTGTCGCTACCAGAGATGGACATGAGACCTTGGAGGATGCCTCCACTTCCTCATTCCGCTACCAATCTATCATGACCTCCTGGACTTCATCAGCACCATCCTCCTCCCCTCCAATCTCTTCTTCAATGGTGACCAGCAGCTTTCGAGTGGTCTTACTCATCCATGCTTGCATTTCTCTCATTATCTTGGTAGTGGTTTCTGGACACTTCACAATATCCCCAAAAACCCCAATGAGATCATAAGTCTCACTCTCACCACCTTCCCTAGCTTGTGTAGACATTTGTTACTCTATAAGTACACAAAGAGCACAAGTTGTAACCACATTCACACCAAAACTTAATACATTTGTACATGTCTGAAAAAAACTTAATACATGTCTAAAGTTTGAAATCTAAAGGGGTACTACAGGCTACTTACTTATTTGTTCAGACAGAATGGTAAATTGGTGACTACCTGTGCATTACATGTTGTACACAACCATGTGGTGTAGCAATTTTGAGTGAGGAAGCTGGTTTATGCATGTTCATGCTAAATACAAGGAGGTAATGATTTGCCCCTTTTGTTGCATCAATAGTTCAATACCTTTTCTAATTAAGCCACACCATTCTTATGAATGTGGTTTTGTTCCAGGTTGTAGTTTGGCAAGGTCAGATTGCTGGAGTTGAGGCAACTGTGGATTTATTCAAAGCATATAAAAGTAATTCATCACTCAGGGTTTCTTGAAAGCATATCAAAGCAAAGCATTCCATCACTAAGAGTGTTCAGGTCCTTGAGGCAGCAGGAGTTGAGGAGCCGGCCGCAGAAGTAGAGGAGCAATTGAGAGGGAAGCCGAAGAAGAAAGCATATAAAAGCAGAAGAAAGCTGGAGTTGATCACTTGAGCACAACAGTGGCAGTGGACTAGAGAGGGGTGTCGGCGGTGGGAGGACTAGAGGACGCTACAGCAGATTGGTGGCGGGAGGACTGGAGGAGGCTGCAGCAGATCGACAGTGGGAAGACTGGAGGAGGCTGTAGCAGATCGATGGTGGGAGGACTGGAGGAGGCTGCAGTAGATCGGCGCTGCAACAGATCGGTGGTGGGAGTACTAGAGGAGGCTGTAGATCGGTGGTGGGAGAATGAGGCTTCATATCAGTGCTGGAAGAGGATTGGAGGATGCGGGAGGATGGTGTAGATCAGCGTCGGCGACGGGATATCTCACGATGAGGCCATGACCATGAAACCCTACCAGGCGGCTGGACTGAGGAATGCTTTGTCGGGTCAGGTGGCCAGGGTCATGATAGTAACCCTTTGAAGCCCCCACCCCCAGGCAGCCTCCGGAACGAACTGGGCGATGCCTAGATGCCTGGAAATGGTACTAAATTATGTATGCTTTGGAATTAAGGAAATAGACCATAAATATGGGCCAATTTCTAACATAGGTGACGTCGAGAAACAAGCTCACCGCCGTCGCAGAAGAGCTCGCTGCTATGGCCGTGGCCGATGAGCTCGCCGGCGTTGCCTCTCACCCAGGCGGTGGTGTGGAGTCTGCCAGTCTGGACGTTCGACTCGATGCCCCCGATTTTTTCGTAAAATAATCGTTGCCTCCTCACCAATTTTTATTTGGATGAATCGATGATTTGTCCATCTTGCATTAAAATAATAAGTGATGTCTTACTGATATGTGAATCTTGATCTCGTATGTCAGTGAGATATTATGAACTATTTTATCAAATAGCGAAAAAAGATTGGACAAATCATTAAATCTCCCTTTTTATTTTCCGGTTGCAAAAGCCCAAACCAGATGTAACTTTAGTGGGTTTCCAGTCCACCCAAGCAGTTATGTTCAGCCAGTCCGAAAAAATTTACGAGCCAGAATTTTACACCCATTTTTAGCCAAAACTGAGCTTCCAAGCAGGCCCTAACTAGGTGGAGCGGCGGTCCATCACGCAGTATAAAATTTAAAGCTCAAATTTATTTTATATTAATAGTAACACAAAAATGCAAAAAATATGACAAATAATAAATAAAAAAGAAAAACAAATATCTATCAATTTATCAATCTATCTAGTGTATAATTAAAATAAAGAAAAAAAGCAACAACGTATGCTCTTAAGAGCTAGAATCTTCTATCTATTATATTATTATTAAAACAAAGGCAAAAGAGGCTACCATGTTAGCTCTCAAAAGTTAGAAATTTTCACATTAATCAAAGAAAAATAAGAAAGATCTACCCATCGATTTTGGTGAGTCCATATTATAACGGTGCAAATTAATCACATATGTACGAGAGTTGTTATTGTTATATAAGTAATACATGCTACATTTTCATCATAAGCATTAGAGTTGTACAACAAGTAAAACTCTTTGTTTCAATATAAACACACGTAATATAGTAGCTAACCGAATAATTGCACAAAAAATGGCTAATTTCTCATACAAAGTTTGTCTTTACTTGCTTTTTAGCCGGCTTTGGTTTATTTCAGTAATCACTATTTATTATACTAATAAGTTACAATTAAAAGCTATAAACCACAACCTAAAAAATAGTGTGAAATAGAGTTCTACAAGACAATTAGGTATATAATACATACCTATAATCCTACGTGTATACAAAATTTATCGGTTTTGTAACACCGTCACACTGTGGAGAGCAGGTACTTCGTTTCTCAAGAGATGTGATTCGAGGATTTTGTAATACAACCAAGACATATATACAAACAAACATATTACGACTCTCCTTCATTAGTTTGCAATTACGATTGGAAATTTGGCTAGTTACTGTTTATGTCGAAGTTATCTTTTTTGTTTCTTCAAACACACTTTGAGTTTTAAGTTAAAATTTGAAAGGGTTCACAACACTCCATAATTTTTTTTTGGAACATTTCATGTTGATTTTGTGCACTAATTGGACCTGAGTTGCACGATTAGACCGTACTGGTTGGTATCACTTGCACATGATATGTTGCCCGTGGAATATACATGTCTCATGGTTGGTATCTTGAAGCTCTCTGTTAGAATTATGACAGGTACACTGCATGATATGTGGCCCTTTTTTTTCCCTCGCTACCACGCATCAAACCTCGGCCCGGGCCTTGAAAGGCTAGGCTCAACCCAATATCGAAGCTTGAAAAAACGCTTTTTCACGAATAAAAAATTAATTATATTTTAGAGTAAAATTTTTAAAACTTTTTAAATGATTCTTTTGGGCTTCGGGTCAGACCTAGAGGCCCGAGATTAGCACGATGTCGGGCCCAACCATCCCGAGCCCAGTAATCAGGGCGGGCTGCCCCATGAACAGGTCTGCACGCAACTGAAAATTTTGTACGTTTTAATAAAAAAATTTCAAAACATTTGATACGGTTGGAACAACTCAAAAATTCCTCCATCGCTCCTCTTTTAAACTCCACACGTAACCCTGACACCGCCACGCTCGCACCCACCCCAAAATCTTTCAGGCCGATGAACAGCCCGATAGGATCATTCGGCTGACCTAGTCACGCTAGGCCCGAACCAGCCCGGTTGGCCATTCGGCCTAGTTTCCTATGCCCGACTCGGCTCTAAATCTGATCCGAGGATCGCTCTGCTAAATTTGAAAGTCTTGTCCCAATCGCTAGATATGATTGTGTTCTTTTGAATTACCACTAATGATTATTAAGTGTGGCTAATTGTTTTTATATGTGGTTTAACATGATAACGGAGAGCAGATATGTCAACATAGATGACGTATATAATTTTGTACTTAGAAAATTGTTTAAAAAATCTACTTTAAGAGATATCTCATTTTGATGTGTAACTTTTTGACTACCGAAAAAAGCAAAAACCAAAAAAACAAAAAAGAAACGCGCGCACCGTTCCCGCCAAACAGAACTTGTTTTTTTTATTATTTCTGGGACTTGCATGATACACATACTATATATTCTCTGCATACAGCAGGCCAGCGCTAACGAGCGCTAACGAGCCTCAAGATCTTGATCATCAGGCCGGCCGGCTATCGAGGGGTGGACGCCATTAGAGTTCGCACTTGACGACGAGCTGCCTTCACCTGGCCGCAGTGGAGGGATCTCAACATCTTCACCGACTGATTGCAGGGTCTTCATGGCTTCTTTGATGGGTGGCCGCTTGCTCGGGTCAGGGTGCGCGCACCAGAGCCCAACGAGTAGCACACGCTTCATCTGGCCTTTATCATCACTCGTGGTCCTCTTGGACTCGTCTAGGAGCCTTCGTTCTGCTGCTTCGAGGATCGCATCGCTGCGGTGATTATCCCACACTGAGGATATGAATCGGGTGACCATATCTTGACTGTCCAAAACATCTGGGCGCTGGCCAGAAACAATCTCCAGTAAAACAATGCCAAAGCTGTAGACATCTGACCCCTTGCTTCGCTTCCCAGTTTTCTTAAACTGTGGGTCTAGGTACGCCAGGGTTGCAACTACAAATTCTGTTGCCCTTGGCTCTGTTTCGTGGTCAATCAGCCTCGCCAATCCGAAGTCTGCTAACTTGGCGACGTAACGTGAGTCCAGTAATATGTTACAGGGTTTAATGTCGCCATGCAAGATACATTCGTTGCATTGTTCATGGAGATACTGTAATGCACGGCCAAGGTCCAGGATGATTTTGTACCTGCACATAAATCAAAAGCAACCGAACAAATGAGTCTGTCATCTTCGACCTTTTAGGCAGCAGCTCTGCTACTATCTAGAAAAAAAAGTTATAATCAATAATTAGGATGGTCTTTCGTAGGTACTACCTCTGGCGCCATGACAACCAACTCCTGCCCTCGTGCAAATGATCGTCGAGGCTACCTTCTGACATGAACTCGTAAACAAGCAAGCGATTTGTGTTGTTATGATTGCACCAGCCTACTAACTCAACCAGGTTTCGATGCCTCACTCGACTAATGACCTTGACTTCAGCCTCGAACGCTAACGTCCCCATGGCTGTTTCTTCTCGGTTGAATCTCTTTATCGCCACCGACTTCTCCGGATTTCTCAATTGGCCGCGATACACAGAAGCAGAGCACCCTTTCCCGAGCTTCATATCCTCAGCAAAGTTGTTTGTTGCACTGACCAGCTCAGCATAATCGAAACGTCTGGGGACGTTAGCGAGTGTCTCATCTCGCTTATTTTTCTGGCTGCATCGGCGAAAACCAACAAAAACACAGAATAGCAACACAATTGATCCAATTATTGGTACAGCTACCATTAGTACCAGTTTCCATGGGAACTTGGACACCTTGGTTGCAGCAGGTGGTTGAGGCCCATCCAAGGTGGAGTTAAATGACCAGGACAGTACCTGGTGTAGCTCGACCGCCCTGCCAGTAGCACCGGAGAAGCCAATGGCCACCACACTAGGCAAGACCTGCCTCAGGTCGACAGTTGTGTCGACGTGGTAGCTCGCGTCGCCAATCTGCAGATCAGCAGCGAAGTTCTTTGTGCCGTTGTCGTAGCTGGCCCGGCAAGTCATCACGAGGCCGGATGTCAGGTTCTTGCCAGGCACGGTTGTGTTGGTGTACGCCTGCGAGATGAGGGAGTTGACGTCGATGCCCATGTGGTTGTTGCTGGTGTCGAATCCATCGTTCAAGAACGTGTCGAGTTCGACCGCCACGGCCCGGTCGTCGCCGGTTGCGTTTGTGGCTACGCTTTGGTTGAAAAGGCCGAGCCTCTCACCGTCGGCGATGAGAGGAATTCTCGACGGATAGTGCCCCAGGAAGAAAGCCATCCCATCGCCACTGGGAACTTTATTTATATAGTCTCTCTTGATTTGGAAGGAGAAGGTGGTGGTGAAGCTAGCAAGCTCGCCGGTGACATTGTCCCAGAGCGGCACCGGCTGCGCGTACGACACCCGGCCTACACTGCCGTTGATGCCTTTGCTAAAGTCATTCGTTGTCAGCTGGATCATATGGGCGTCGAAGAATGCGTCGCCCTGGAAACTGAAGTCGTCGGCGTTGTAGGCACCGGGTTGGGAGAGGTTCAAGTTGAAGGAAATAGAGGTAGCGTGAGGCAAGTGGAGAGACAATAATATCGCGCAGTAGAGGCAGAAGTACGGCATGAAGATATGTACTAGATGGGGGAGCTCACAGCAGCCATTGTTGCTGCGAGTTTGGGAGCAGAACACTTAAATGGGCAATATATACACGAAAAGGCTCTGCACCATATATAGGACCTGTTTGTTGAAGTTCACACTATATTGATACAGCCTACGTGTGGCCCTGGCATCGGTCATGACATGTTTGGTATGAGTTGATGCAATGTCCTATACGGACACGGTACGAATTCGGATCAAACTTCAATAATCTCCACATTAAGCCAAATTCACTCCGGTAGTTGAAAAACGCAATAAACTTCTCCAATTAAATCAGGATGAACACCTTGTACACCAAAAATCCATCAAACTAATCTTTAACAAGAAAGATCGAAAAAATCTTATTCAAACGCTTCTCGCTAAGAAAAATTGAGCAATCCATCAGCAAATCTAAACATATTGCTTTCAACAAAGCAGACGAATAAATCCAGGTCTTCAATAATTCATAACCTCAGCAAAAATCTGAGTATGTGCAGTTGAGCTCCTGAAATAAATGCTCAATCGTTGAACGGTATAAGCCAAAACATCACATGTGACGCTAGATAGATAATGAAGAACACATATCATGGAATCTGACTTGCTCCACCCGGAACAGCAAAAACGCTCATTGAAAGAGCAAATTACATGTGTGGCATCACGTACGTCAAATTGCCGACTTCAAAGGTAACTAAATTCCATGACATAGTTGAAACTACTCCTATAAAACTGTCTGGATAAAAGGAATTCTTGTACCGTCAATGGAGTATAAACTACAGTAGACCCCTCATATCAAGCTTGACAACTGGACTAATATTGTAGTATCTACACAAAAATAAACTTCTTCTTACACTTAAATCCTTCATCTTAAATTGAAATTAGAGCAAAAACTTCACTTTTAAGTAGCAAAACTCCGAAGAGTATCATGCTGGGGCTACCATCAAGGTGTTATTAAATTCCTGAGAATCAATAATGCCAAAACCTCATAATGGTCGCCAAATTACAATATATCCAAACAGTGATTAAAACATCAAATTCAGTTGTCTTCACAACTAACATTGTTTTTTTTTCTTTTAAAATCTCCTCAATCAAGTGTAGCTCAAATTATGTTAAAACCTCCAACTTTATCTTAGACTTCTCATCTTTAGTAATATAGTATTAAATTATATATATTTCAAAATTCTAGAAAATAGATCTTACTCGTATGACCTATTTCCAGTCTCCAATCGATGATCAATAGATCTTACTTGCCGTCTACCGGAGCCAGACAATCAATGATCACGTATAGCCATCGGCTTCCAGTCTCCAATCATCTTGATTAGACCGTTCTGTCGGTATGTAAAATATAGAAACGTTAAGACAAACGACAACACCGTGCTACTTGCCGTAGAGGTTCTGTCGACAAATGCTCATGGAGTACATAATTTCAGTTACTTCTGCGAAATTTACCAGGGATCTAGCTAGAGCGCTTTGGACTTTTGCATCAACGCATGTATGTGTATCATGCTTCTGTCTTCTTCGAAATCTGCCTATATCAATTTACGTATCAATACCGGCAACTCTACCAAGCGTGTACGTGCGTCCCGCGTCACCGCAAACAAAATATCCACATTTCCTATCATTACTTGTTGAACGAGACAGTGAGTATATAGGTTCCTTGTCCTCTTAAACAATGTTCTGAATGAAAAATATTTTCATCACCAGTACTATATAAAATACAGATATAAAAATATTTTAAAAATGTTTTCAAGTGATAAATCGAAAAATTCAAAAAAAACCTATTATATAATAAAAGTTGATTACACACTTTTTACCGTTGTTAAGAAAAATAAAAATATTTTAGAAATTCTAAAAAGATAATATCCAACCCTTAATAAGTTGGCCCTATTTATAAACAAAAATGTTATGATTCAATATTTGGCTTAGGTATGATTTGGGAATAAAAGGAAATAAATCCAACCGCGTTGCTCCCTAATTGCCTCATATTCCCCTTCCTAATTAACCATCTCACCCACGAGGACTTGCCGAGCAAAGGGAAAAACAACAAACTCTCTCTCCCTCTCTCCCCCTGATTGGTGTGCATGCATATATGAATGGCAGGGGGAAAAACACCGAACTCAATCTCTCTCTCCATTACACCTAACACACTATCTTGCACGCTGGAGTACTGCTTGGTGTGTGTGCAAGGAAAAGTGTAGCACCGAAACGGCAACTAGTGGGGCATGAATAGGATTCAATTTGAATAAAACTTTTTTAAACTTTTTTTTAAAAAGAAGGCAAAGATATTCACCCCAACAACTTATGAGAAACTATAAAGATCATAGATCAATCACTTATAAGAAAAAATCTAAAAAAAACAAATCAATCGATCAAATCTTGCCCAGACATTCTAACCTAGTTTATGCGGTAGAAATTTTTATTTTTTGCTAGTATAGTCTATCTCGTATCTGAACATAATGCCCGAGGATGAAAGTGTTGGGATACAGGTAGACTACACTAGCGCAGATTAAAGTATTCTACCGCGTAAACCAGGAAGTCATGCATGTAAGAGATCATGGATCGTTACCACTAGACGCATAGTGTAGCGGAAGTAGAGTTGAAGCAGCCGATTTAACGAAGAGCGCATCGGTGTAGTGGTAGTAGTTGATTGTCCTCCAGCCAACCGTCTCCTTCTCGCGATCGTCTTGGTCAGTGAGACAATCACAGCAGCGCCTTTACCAAGGTCCATACGTCTAGTAATGAAACACCGTGTGTCAGTGTGCTAGCACCAGCATGCATGGTAGGGGTTATGAGAGGTGGCGTCTAGGATTTCGACGGGTGTGTTTCGGGATACCTCTCTCTGCCCCCGCACCTCTCCTTATATAGCCTCCAATCAGATCCTTATCCAATACGAGTAAAGATCGTATCTCTACTTGGAAATTATCATCCAACCATTATCGTTCCGGCCCATTAAGTGTGTGATCATATAGGTTCATGTATATTTAGCTATGGGTCGAAAATTCCGTTCCAATCCATAAGTCGGTAGTGGTCCCTAGTAGGACATAACGACTCCTAAACATACATAAAGATCATATCGGACGAATCTATATAGTGTTTATGTACTGATTCCTTTGCCTTATGATACCAGATCGAACTCAAGGCAAGAAGTGTGACATTCTATGCTAGCTCAATCTTTCACTCGAGTCTGTAATAGATTACTTAGTTGTGATTGACTCCTTAACCATATTCAGCATGGCCATGTACTTTCATAATCCAACCACATCGAAGGGCCCAGAGATATCTCTTCTGTTATGTAGGAGGAGCAAATTTCATTTCGATCGCTCATATTCCTCTGCATGTTTGATAGTAAACCCGAAAGTTACTTTTGTGACTACCCAGTTACGGAGTAGTATTTGGAAACCCTAAGTAAACTATTATACATGTAGGAAACAATGATGATCTCAGGTTTAAGGATCTTACACACACTATGCATAAAACCAATTGATAACACTTAAGAATATAACAATTTATACAGTGTCTCATGGTGGGTCAATCCAACATTATGTTTTCTAACATATGTCAACATTATTGATTTGATATCACATATCCATAATCTGTAAAATATGATCATCAATTAATATATATGCTGATCTGTAAATTAGAATTGTCCCACATAATGATATAAGATTAGAAATAATTTATAATAATATTAAAATATGAATAAAGAGTTCAACGAAAAAATCATATACTTATTGATCAATATAAAATATATTTATTGAATAGATAAAATAACATATTATTCAAAAGATCATTTTTATGATTCTCTTTAGGACGTATGACTAAAGCCATCCCATCGCCACTTGAAACGTTATTTATATTGTCTGTCTTGATTTGGAAGGATAACTAAAGTTTCGAGAGTTATAGCCGCTGGGCTATGAGAAGTTGGAGAGACAATATCGAGCAGCAGAGGCAGCAGTACAGCATGTAGATCTGTAGAAGGTGGGGGGTTGTTCCCAAGATTACATGCATGACAATTGGTAGTTATGCATACACGAAATGGATCTGAACCATATATAACTTAATTGATCTGATCTTTAGTTAATTTATTTCTTGACGGAAAGTATCGATTCGGCCGGGGGAGTCGAGCCTCAAGATAGCTAGTTGTCGTACTTGCTGTCTACCGGAGCCACACAACATCAATGATCACGTACAGCCATAGGCTTCCAGTCTCCAATCATCTTCATTAGACCGTTCTGTCCGTATGTAAAATATATAGAAACGTTGAGCCAGACGACAACACCGTGCTACTGAATTTTCGTAGAGGTACTGTCGACAAATGCTTATGGAGTACATAATTTCAGTTTTCAGTTACTTCTGCGAAATTTACTAGGGATCTAGCTAGAGCGCTTCGGACTTCTGCATCAGCGCTTGTATGTGCATCATGCTTCTGTCTTCTTCGAAATCTGCCCATCTGTCTATATCGATTTATATATCAATACCGGCAACTCTACCAAGCGTGTACGTACGTCCCGCGTCACCGCAAACAAAATATCCACATTTCCTATCATAACTTGTTGAACGAGAGAGTGAGTATATGGGTACTTGTCCCCTTAAATATTGTTCTGAATGAAAAATATTTTCATCAACTGTACAATCTAAAATACAGATATAAAAAATATTTTTAGTGACAAATCGAAAAATTCAAAAAATCTATTATATAATGAAAGTTGATGACACGCTTTTTACCGTTGTTAAGAAAAATAAAAATATATTAGAAATTCTAACATAGAAAAAGATCTAACCCTTAATAAGGTGACCCTATTTATAAAGGAAAACATCTACCGTTGATATTATGATTCAATATTTGGCTTAGAGATGATTTGGGTATAAAAGGAGATAAATCCAACCACGGTGGCCCCCGATTGCCTTGATATTCCCCTTCCAAATTAACAATCTCACCCACGAGGACTTGCCGAACAAAGGGGAAAAACAACAAACTCACTCACCCTCTCTCTTCCTCTGATTGGTGCGCATACATATTACATATATGAATGGCATAGAAAAAAAATCACTCAATCTCTCTCTCCCCGTTACACCTTACACAATATCTTGAACGCTGGAGTACTGCTTGGTGTGTGTATGCAAGAAAAAAATGTAGTACCGACAACAGTGACTAGAGGGATATGAATATGATTATGTAAAACTATAAGGTGGCAGCCCTATGAGAATGATAAGTATTTGATATTGAATATATTTTGTTTTTTTTGTTTGAGTTTGATTTTAAGGAATTAGATTTTTAGGTTTGCTGTCTGGAACTAGTGGTCATACTGGCAAGAGTGTTGTGGCAGGGGCGGATCTGCAGTAGTTCATGGATGTTCAGCTGAACACCAAAAATTTTTGTCAAAAAACCTAGTATATATAAGGTATATTACATATGTATATATATAATTGGGCCAGTTTAACTGTTTGGGATCACAATTTCGCAATTTTTCAGCCGGCCCGACCGCATGTTCCCGCGTCCGCGTGAAGCTGAGCCCAGCCGCTCCCGGCTCCCATTTCCCCGACCCCATTTCCCCGACCCGCTCTCCCCGCCCCATTTCCCCGACCCTCGGTCCCCAAACCCGTCGCTCCGCCCCGCCTCCGCTCCGAGCTCCGGCGGTCGGCCCTCGCTCGGCCTCGCGCCGCCCTCCTCCGCTCGGTGCTCGGCCCTCTGCTCCGGCTCGCTCCGCGGGCGCCAAGACCGCGAGGTCCGCCGTCCGCGACAATGCGACACCGCTAGATCCCAGATCGCTCGCCATCCGCCCTCCACTCCGCCGGTACCTCGGCGGCGCCACGGCGGGCCCGACCGCGACACCGCGTCATCACCTCCGGCTCCGGGCTCTCCGCTCCGCCGCTCGGCCTTGCCCTCCTCCGCGCGACCGCACCTCCGCCACCGCCAGACCGCCAGTCGCCCAGTCGGCCAGACGACCAGTGACAGTGAGTACTTGAGCTGTTGAGCACTACTGTTGTATGTGATTGTGTAAAAATGACTAGATGACTAGCATGATGTGGAGTTGAAATGTTGAAATGTTGATGGCTGATGACTGAGAGTCTGAGACTCGGTTGAGACTATAGAGTATAGACTTTAGATGAAATGTTGAATTGTTGTTGAATTTCAGAGAAAATGGCAGTTTAGACTTTAGATGTCTCAAGATTGCATCTTTAGATGAAATGTTGAATTATTGTTGAATTTCAGAGGAAATGACAGTTTATACTTTATGTGTTGAAAAATGAAAATGATAATGAGCAATGCTTGTATGTGAATGTGAGTATGTGCATTATATTATTCATCAATAATCACAATATCACATATTGTTCGTCGTCCAATTGATAATTGTAATGAATCTTGTAACACTTGTTGACTTGTATTTTATGATTTTGTAGATCTTTGAGTTTTAAAAAAATGAAGAAGTTCTTATAAAGATTGGAGAAGATCGCTCTTCAAGCACAGAGGCTATATATGCTCAAACTATGTTGACATCATTTGAGTCATTTGAGTTTGTTTTCATGACACACTTGTTGCTAACCATTTTTGGATACACAGATGACTTAAGCAATGCTTTGCAAAAGAGAGATCAAGATATTGTCAATGCTATTGATCTCATTTATTTGACAAAGACTCAATTGCAGTTATTGTAGGAGGATGATGGGTAGGATTCTTTTCTTAAAGATGTCACTTCCTTTTGTGTGAAGCATGGCATCAAAGTTGCTCAAATGGACGATTTATATATGCCGGTTGCAAGATCCAAAAGGTTTTTCAAAAAAGTCAAGAATCTCCATCGCTTCCATGTTGAAATGTTCTTAAGTGTTATTGACAGGCAGCTTCAAGAACTTAATGACAGATTTGATGAGGTAAACACAGATTTGCTTCTTTGCATAGTGTCATTCAATCCAACTGATTCATTTGCTGCTTATGACAAGGATAACTTGGTTAGGCTTGCTCAGTTTTATCCTAAGGATTTCTCAAATACAGATTTGATGCATCTTCCATTTCAACTTGCACACTTCATTACTGATGTGCGTAGAGATGAAAGGTTTAGAAAAGTGAACAACCTTTCTGAGCTCTCCATTATGCTTGTTCAAACAAAGAAGAATCTCAATTATGCAATTGTTTACAAGCTTCTCAAATTAGTGCTCATTCTTCCCATAGCAACTGCTAGTGTGGAGAGAGTATTTTCTTCAATGAATTATGTGAAGAACAAGCTACGAAATAGAATGGAAGAACAATACCTGAATGACTGCTTGGTTACATTTCTTGAACGAGAATTTTTTCTGCAAGTTAAGGATGATGATATAATCTCACGCTTCCAAAGCATGAAGCATCGCCGA
This sequence comes from Bonia amplexicaulis, assembly GCA_036346245.1. NCBI lineage: Eukaryota > Viridiplantae > Streptophyta > Magnoliopsida > Poales > Poaceae > Bonia > Bonia amplexicaulis. The sequence goes on along the minus strand of CM070759.1, from coordinate 7,697,173 downwards.
GTTAATTTGTGAACTTTTGTAATTGTTTTGTAATTTCTTTATATTATTTGACAGGTTATCCCTAGTACGAACAATTGTGTGTTAACTATTACTACTATATATCTTTATGTTTTATACTGCAAAATATTTTTACAACTTCGAACATCTATTCCAAAATTTATGCGTCCGCCACTGTCTTCAATCCGAAGTCTGGTAACTTGGCGACATAATCTGAGTCCAGTAATATGTTACATGGTTTAATGTCGCCATGCAAGATGCACTCCTTGCATTGTTCATGGAGATACTGTAATAGTGTAATGCACGGCCAAGGTCCAGGATGATGTTGTACCTGCACATAAATCAAAAGCAACCGAACAAATGAGTCTGTCATCTTCGACCTTTTAGGCAGCAGCTCTGCTACTATCTAGAAAAAAAAAGTTATAATCAATAATTAGGATGGTCTTTCGTAGGTACTACCTCTTGGGCCATGACAACCAACTCTTGCTCTTATGCAAGTGATCGTCGAGGCTACCTTCTGACACGAACTCGTAAACAAGCAAGCGATTTGTGTTGTTATGATCGCACCAGCCTACTAACTCAACCAGGTTCCGATGCCTGACTCCACTAATGACCTTGACTTCATCCACGAACGCCAACGTCCCCAGGGTTGTATTTTGTGGGTTGAATCTCTTTATCGCCACCGACTTCTCCGGATTTCTCAATTGGCAGCGATACACAGATGCAGAGCACCCTTCCCCGAGCTTCATATCCTTAGCAAAGTTGTTTGTTGCACTGACCAGCTCAGCATAATCGAAACGTCTGGGGACGTTAGCGAGTGTCTCATCTTGCTTATTTTTCTGGCGGCGTCGGCGAAAACCAATATAAACACAGATTATTATCAACACAATTGATCCAATTATTGGTACAGCTACCATTAGTACCAGTTTCCATGGGAACTTGGACACCTTGGTTGCAGCAGGTGGTTGAGGCCCATCCAAGGTGGAGTTAAATGACCTGGACAGTACCCGGTGTAGCTCGACCGCCTTGCCAGTAGCACCGGAGAAGCCAATGGCCACCACACTAAGAAAGAATTTTTGGTATATAGCGCGTTTTGAATTTGTATTTGTAAAAATAGTCATGTACACGTGAGAATGACAGAAATGGCAGTTGTGTAGACGTGGTAGCTCGCGTCGCCAATCCGCAGATCAGCAGCGAAGTTCTTTGTGCCGTTGTCGTAGCTGGCCCGGCAAATCATCACGAGGCCGGATGTCAGGTTCTTGCCAGGCACGGTTGTGTTGGTGTACGCCTGCGAGATGAAGGAATCGACGTCGATGCCCATGTGGTTGTTGCTGGTGTCGAGTTCTTGGTTCAAGAACGTGTCGAATTCGACCGCCACGACCCAGTCGTCGCCGGTTGCGTTTGTGGCTACGCTTTTGTTGAAAAGGCCGTCCTTCCCACCGTCGACGATGAGAGGAATGCTCCATGGGTAATGCCCGAGGAAGAAAGCCATCCCGTCGCCACTTGAAACGTAATTTATATTGTGTGTCTTGATTTGGAAGGGGAAGGTGGTGGTGAAGCTGGCAAGCTCGCCGATGACGTTGTCCTAGAGCGGCACCGGCTGCATGTACGGCACCCGGCCTACGCTGTCGTTGATGCCTTTGCTCCTGTTGTTCATTCTCATATTACTATAAAAGAAACTATACTAGATGACTATATTATAGATGATTAATAGAGAATCATTTATGCTATAGTTATTACAGATGATTTTATAAACATGATGTATACCGTCTGTGATACGATAACTATCACACATGGTTTATACGAATAACCGTCTATGATATTTTCACAGATGGTTTTTAATACAAACTGTCTGTGATAGTGAAAGACATCACAGACGGTTCCTGTTAACAACCGTATGTGATAATTGATAGATAGTTATTTATATAAATCGTCTATGATAATGGCGAACATCACAATGGAAAATTGTCTATGATAGTTCACAGCAGTTATTAATAAAAAACCATATGTGATAATTTCATATTGCAGACGGTTTATAGTTGGAAGTGTCTGTAATATGTTTGTCTTAAACGCAAAAATGGCGCTTCGGCTTTCCGATGTGTCTCTACGCCTTACGCACCAAATTTATAAAAATGATATATCATCCTTCACCGACGCCCATTCGTTCATTTCATCAACCATAATCCCTTAATTCTTCAACAATGGCACCCATTCCTTCAGCAACCGTCCTCTCCTTTCTTTCATCCATCCACACCGACTTGTTTGGTTGTAACCTCATGCAGGGGAGCGATAATTACCGTGTGATGATGATCATCCACTCGCGCCCTGCTCTCCTTCCCCAGGTGGTTAGTGATGCAGTTCGCCAACTAAATCTAATCATTTGCCATCGACAGAAGCTACTCTCCATGGTTAGGGAAAGAGACATGGCTCTCAACCTCGTCCTCCTCTTTTAAACATGCAAGGCCTCGAAAGCTGTTGAGGCAATGGAGAGGCGCATGGATTCTTTAGCCGATCAAACAACAATGGCCAACTCTGAGGAAGCTATGGATGCCTTTGGGGAGTTTGGTGAAAGTATACTGCTTGCAGATCTAACTTGTAGGTCTATTTATTCTTGGTGATTAGAGGTTAATATTTGCTTCTAATTATATGTCTTGTAATTAAGAGAGTGATATCTAGGTTTAGATCTAGCTTAATTGGTAGTTTGCTCCAATTTAAGAATAGACCACTACTCCTAGTTACTTCAATATATTCTTGGTTGATATATATTACTTCATAACACTAATTTGTTACATAAATAGCGTAGATGGATCAAAACTAGATGTACGTCGAGAACCGTGTGAGTGAAGCGTATATTAATGGCATGTTTGCTTTTAAAAGAGCAGCCAAGCAGGATATGTTGAAGAAGTGGATGGAATATATGTACTGTCCATGCATTGATTGCGATAATCTAAAGATGTTTACCAACTCAACGCAGATCGAAGCTCATTTGATTCGAAGAGGTTTCAAAAAAGGGTATACATGTTGGACTAGTCACAGTGAAGACAAGATTATATAGGAAGGTAACATCGTTGAGGGAGACAACGATATGCCAGTTGTGGACTATGCTTTCGATGAGGGTAGGTCATATGATGACAATCTGGATTAGATGCTACGCGATATAGAAGGGAACTATAGTGAGAGAGAGTTTGCTAAATTCGAGGGCATGATGGAGGACCTGGAGAAACCTTTGTTCCCGGGCTGCAAGCCGCAATACACAAAGTTGTCATATGTTCTTGAACTGTTAAAATTGAAGGCAACTAATAGTTGGTTTGACAAGAATTTTATGGCATTGTTGGGTCTCCTAACGAACATCCTTTTAGAGGGAAATGTGTTGCCGAGAACCACCTACTAAGTCAAGAAGGTTCTTTGTCCATTGGGAATGGAAGTAGAAAGAATACATGTATGTCTGAATGATTGTATCCTCTACCGTAAAGAGTATACAAAATTACATATTTGTTCAGTGTGCAAAGCATCTTGATACAAGCGTAATAATGACTCCGATAACAGTGAGGGCATTGAGGTGAAGTAAGGACCTTCTGCTAAGATATTGTGGTACCTGCCTATAATTTCCCATTTGAAGCGTTTATTTGTGAATCGAAAGGATGCAAGATTGCTGCGTTGGCACTCGGATGAGCGTAAGAAAGATGGAATGATAAGATATATTGCTGATTCTTCCTAGTGGAGGAATATCGATAGGATGTTTGTAGACTTCGGTGTGGAACAGAGGAATATAAGATTTGGGTTGAGTACAGATGGAATGAATCTGTAGCACCCTAAAAAAATCAATGTTTCAAAACCCATCCTCTATCTCTCTCTCTTCCATATTTATCTCCCTATCTTTATCTCTCCCATCTTGATCCCATAATCCTCTCTCTCATTAGGTGAAAAATCGATGTCTTCATATCTCCTTTTCAATCTCTCTCTCTCTCTCTCGCTTGAGCTTCAGGTCTTGTGGCCGCCACTGGTGGCGGTGGTGCCGGAGGTGTCGTCCAGCGGCGAGGGGCCGCACGGTTGGCGGCGAGAGTAGTGCGCAGGCATGGCGAGCAGCGCTTGGGCGTAGTGCGGCGGTGCATGGGGGAGCGTGTAGCGATGCGCGAGCGGGCGCACGGTGGCGGCTGGCTGTGGTGGGGCGGCGCAGAAGACGGCGTCCAACAACGAGGGGCCGCACGACTAGCAGCGAGAATGGCGTGCGGTGCTGCATTAGCTGGCGCACGATGGCAGCTAGCCATGGCGGGGCGGCGCTAGAGGCAACAAACGGCAGCGGCGTGGCGTGATACGGTGGTGGCTTGCATCGAGAGCCGCACAACTGCATGACACTCGGGCAGCGTGGCCATGGCAGGCTTTGACGATAGCTGGCGTCAACGCGGCACAAGCAGCGATGGCCGGCTGGCAGCGGTGGTAGTCGGAGTGGCCGCGCGACCATTTTTCATGGTCACGTGATTCAGCCAGACGGGTGCACCGCCGAATCATGATTCGTGCAGTGTCCCATGGTTTTGCACAGCGGGTCTGTTTCACATGGCCGAACGACGATTCACACGATGAAGGCCTAGCGAACGTGAATTCTTCCGGCTGATAGTATTTCCGTCTGTCTTTTCACAAGTTTATCTTAGTGTTGATCTGATTGTCTCCATTCCATCATGCAGGTTCCCGCAACTGTTAAGGGAGCGTTCGGGCGGTTGCGTATTTTGGGCCCTTCGTATAGTGTGTCTATCGAGTTTTCTCAAGGCATGTACCTCGCGGCCGTGACCTTCCCGTTTCGCATATCACGTGTTTCCAGTTTACTTGTGACCTTGTCATTGAGTATAATTATCATATCAATCATACTTGCCTAGCTAATATCATATCATTAAAGTTACATGTCTGATATCATATCATTAAAGTTACCTATCTGATATCATATCATTAACGTTACCTGGCTGATATCATATCACTGAAGTTACCTGGCTAATATCATGTCACTAAAGTTACTTGGCAATTATCATATCACTAAAGCATATCTGGTCATTGTCGTATCACTAATGCTTGTCTGGTTATTATCATATCGCTCACGTTTGCCTTATTATAGACTTTTAATACTATATTCATGCCATAATATTCTAGGTTATTTTATTTCACATGCTTTTATGTTTATTAGGATGCTCAGTTAAAATGTTCTAGAATTTATGCTTTTAATAAGTGTTTTAGAATTCATGCTCAAATTTTTAATGGGGGGTAGCATAGAAACATATTTTAACTTAGGTTTAAATTGTTAGCACTCTTTTGATATTATGGCTGCTATGTTTTAATTTTCTAATATCATGATCCATTAATTGTATGATGTTGTATTTGAGCCATGAATGGCGTATGTATTAAGTCTGTTAATCTGACTAACAATCACTTACCACATAATAAAACTTGAATGGTTGATAACCTTGTGTGAGCTACATTATAATACTCCTAGAATGATTCCTAATCCTCCATCACCATATTATCATTCAACATCGCCCTCATATCGGGAATTACGTTTCTTCATTTCCATCCTTAGACGATTCTTCCTCTTATCATAACCTTATCTCAACCTTTTTCTTAGTTCTCTTAATTTCACACCATATAACCTATTAACATTGTAACGGTTATTTGGCCTGGGGTTCTCTACATATAGGAGAGATTTTCACCCACCTGGGAGCGTACGGGGGGCCATACACTCCCGTTACTTAGGATGTTACACCCCGTCTACGGTTATACAGTCAGGAACAACGTTGTGCCTGACTATTCTTGTATAACCGAGTATGTGGGAGTAATCGCCAGTGCTATTGTCATAACTTGCTAAATAACGATTATCCTTACTTGTATTGTTCCTGTTACCTCTATCTCTAGCTTTTATCAGTACTTCCGATTAACTCACTAATAAAGGAAATAACAATTACCTGGCCCGAGGTTGCCCACATATAGGGGTGATTCCCACCCACCTGGTAACATAGGGAGTCGTACACTCTCGTTACACAGGATATTACACCCCGTCTGTAGTTATACAGTTGAGGACAAGGATGCGCCTGACTATTCTCGTATAACCAGGTATGTGGGAGGCAATCGCCAGCGCCTTTGCCATAATTTGCTAAATAACAATTACCTTGTTTTCACATTTCCGTTATCTCCATCCCCGATACGTAGCAGTGTCTCTGGTAACTTAGTTTCATTACAATTAACCTGTGCCAATTACTTGCTTGTATTACTTGTCATCAAAACACCATGTTACGACCGTTGTTGGGTACCAAAGTGGAGCAAGGTAATATACCTTGTTTCCCTATTTAGGGGCAACCATGACTTCAGTCGTGTGCAAGAAGTAATTAACAAATAAACTCATTTCCTCCATACATAACTCTATTGTAATCTTTCTTTCGTTTGCAATGGTCGATGCTAACGTTTTTGAAATCATATAGGTCGTTTACCGCTTATGTTGCCCTAGGAGGGAGACACAACGAGTCCAGTGACACGTTGCGACACAACACGCGATTTCTGGTACCCGCTACAACACAACAATCTTATATCACACTTTATTATAATGCCTTTAGAATTGACAATACCTATGTATGTAATTATATATATTTTGCAGTGCCACCAGCAGCTACAGGGCAACGTATGTGGATTCTACGTTTGCCGCCATATAAAGGAAATCACGGACACTAAGATGAATGATCTAGAGGTTTGTCAACCTTCCAATAATTATTATTATCTGATTATATATGTATATATATATATGAACACACACATACTAATTAATGACTTAACATTGCTCCTAGCGACAGCGGGTGGACTTCGACGAAAGTGTATATGATCTTGACATTATCGTCGAAATTCGTGGAAACATCTCTCAATTCTTGCTAGCAGAGGTCATAAAGAAGAATGGAGAGTTCCACCCCGGCAATGGTGATAATTAGATGTTGAAACATTGAATTCAATTGTACAAATCACTCTATTGTGCTTAATCAAACAATTCATTCAATTTAATTTATTTGTGAGAACTGTGTAATGATTGTCATGATATATATATATATATATATATATATATATATATATATATATATATATATATATATATATATCCGCTTGTGTTATTTCATTCATCTGTGTGATTTATATAATAATTGTCATGTGCTATATACGTGATCTTGCTTATTTTCAGAGGTCATGGCTAGCATATCCTGAGGCTAGATGAAAAAGAGCAAATAAAATCGCTTTTCAAATAGCTACCACAGACGGTTCGGTGTTCCAAACCGTCTGTGATATATATCTCAGACGGTTTCAAACACTGAACCATCTGTAATATCAACGATATCACATATGGTTTTTATTCTGAACCGTCTGTGATATAACCATATCACAGACAGTTAATAAGAAAAATTGTATGTGATAGTCGAGTATCACAGACAATTTATATAAAAAACCGTCTGTGATACTCGACTACTCGACTATCACAGATGGTTTGTCATATTGACCGTCTGTATTGTAAGTTATCACAGACGGCGTGGGAGCCGTCTATGATAACCGCTTATTATCACTGACACATAAACACAGACGGTTGAGGAACCGTCTGTGATGGCCTTTTCTGTAGTAGTGAGTCTACGGGAGGCAAGACACTGCAGAAGCAACTAGCTACCAAGGCGACACTCAATCAACGCCAACGATGGTGGGCGTCAAAGACATCCAGCTAGTGCGCTGCATCAAGGGCGGGAAGGACTAGGCATAGAGGATCTTTACTCTTTCTTTGTTTTTGTTGTGTTAGCTAGATGGGTAACATGCTCGTTGTTTTGGTATATTGTAATGGTAGGTTTTAATCTTAATAAAAATAGAATGTGTACTGTGTTTCTTACTGTATTTGCTTGTTTTCAGATGGCATAGTTAACATTTCCTAAGGCTGCTGAAAAAAAGAAGAAAATTAGGTATAGAATGAACTATCACAGATGATTTTGTGATATAAACTATCTGTGAAGGATTATCACAGATGACTCAAACCAAAAACCGTCTGTGATACTAGCACATCACAGACTATTCTATCTACCAACCGTCTGTGATGAAAAAATATCACAGACAGTTCTAGCTACCAACTATCTGTGATACTCATTCATTACAGATGGTTGGTAGTTAGAACCATCCGTGATGTGTGAGTATCACAGACGGTTTTTGATTCGAGCTGTCTGTTATAGTTTTCTTCACAAATGGTTCTAGTTACAAACCGTCTAAATTGTGATTATCACAGATGGCTCATGAACCGTCTGTGATAACCTCCGATTATCGCTGACCCATAAATTCAGACGGTTCGAAAAACCATCTGTGATGACGGTTCCGAACCGTTTGTGATGACCCTTTTTGTAGTAGTGCCAGCTCGACTCTGGATCGGGGGAGATTGATAACTCGACCCTGTACCAAGGAAGACCACCAGCTCGACTCCAGCTTTAGGGAGATCACCAACTCGGCCCCAAATTAAGGGAAACCACCACTTGACCCTAAGGGGGGATACCGTCGGCACATAATTATGTTGATCTCAAGTACAAAGATTATACATCATCATTGTTTGGGACAAACTCATGACACATAAAAAACAATCTCAATAATGTCTCAAGGTGGGTCAATGCAATGCCATGTTCTCTAACATGTGTCCACATTATTGATTTGATATTCCCGTATCCATGATCTGTGAAATATAATCATCAATCAATACATATATTAATCTACAAATCATAATTATCCTATATAATGATATGAGATCAGAAATAATTTAGAGTAATATTAAAACATGATTAAAGAGTTCTACGAATAAGTTACACACTTGTTAATCATTATGAAAGATATTTATTTAAGTGATAAAATAACAGATTATTTAACAAGTTATTAACATAAAAATAAGATAATCATCTCTATGATTATATTCAGAACATATCACTAACAGTTGCATATGCGGACTCCTTAATTACGTGCGCAGGAGTAACATATGCAATGCAGCCGCCGATATTGCTCGCCATATGCTAACAAGTATTGCGCGCAAGTAAAAGAACATGGGAGTGACTATTGCGAAGGCGACTGAAATTTTTTTATCTCTCAGTCACTTGAAGTTGCACTTTCAATCAACTAAAATTGCAGTTATTTTTTTTGGAGGGGGCTGCAATTTTAGTTGATTGAGAGTGCAACTTCTTGCACTCTGAATCACCTGAAGTTGCAGTTGTTTTTTTAGAGGGGGGCTGTAATTTTAGTTGATTGAGAGTGCAACTTGAAGTGACTGAGAGACAAAAAAATTTTAGTCGTCTTGGCAATAGCACAACCGAAAGAACATATATCAAGCCATATTCTTGTAACTACCATGCAATGAAGTTGGCAGTTACTCCACAGGATGTGCCGTGCTGCCGGTGGTCGACGAAGAGTGGACCCCTATAGAGTTGTCAATTGACGAAACGCTGAAAGCATGTCCAGGCACGGCAAGATTCGACCCAGTCTTGTACATATGCCGCGGGAGCGCCGGCAGCCTCGCGTCCTCGGACTGCAGGACGTTCATGGCCTGCTCGACGGACGGCCGCTCGCTCCGGTCGGGATGCGCGCACCACAGCCCTACGAGCAGCACGCGCTCCATCCGCCGCTCGTCAAGCTCGTCGTCGCCCCTTAGCCTCTTGTCAGCCGCATCAAGAATCGCGTCCCTGGCGTACAGGCTCCACACCCATCTCAGCAGATGAAAGAACTCCTCCGACGTTTCCCACACCGGTCGACGACCGGAGACGATCTCCAGCAGCACGACACCGAAACTGTACACGTCCGACTCGGTGCTCAGCCGGCGCGTGTTGACGAACTCCGGGTCGATGTACCCTGCTGTCCCAAGAACAGCCTGTGTCGTTTGCCATCTCGAGCCATGGTCGATTAGCCTCGCCAGCCCAAAGTCCGCCAGCTTCGTGTTGTACGACGAGTCCAGCAGTATGTTGCTCGGTTTGACGTCGCCGTGCACGATGCATTGCTCCCACTCTCCGTGGAGGTAGCGTAACGCAGAGGCCAGGCCGAGAACGATCCGGTACCTGTTAATTGAGAGCATGTTCATGAAATTAACGGAGATGTGCAACGTCCAAATATCCTAAAATCCAATATAAAGAAAGTGTGTACTTTTTTTGTAAAGAAATTATGTAAGTCGGTTTATCATACCTTTGTGGCCAAGTTAACAACATTTGGGTGCTATGGATATACTTGTCAAGGCTGCCCTCTGGCACAAGCTCATAAACTAGCAAGAGCCCCTTGCGACTGTCACACCAACCCAGCAACTGGACAAGGTTCCGATGCTTGAGACGGCTTATGATCATCACCTCAGCCTCAAACTCCTTCCTCCCTTGCACCGACGACTCCGCGGAGAACATCTTTATCGCCGCCGGACGGTCCTGTTCACCGACGGCGAGGTGACCCCGATAGACGCTTCCAAAGCCCCCTCGCCCAAGCTTCCCCTCCTCCGCGAAGTTGCTCGTCGCGGCAACCAGCTCGCGGTACGTGTATCGCCTGGGGCCGGACGCCACGCCTATCTCGAGCTCAGCTCTATCATATTGTTCATCGGTATCGCTGCCACTGGTTTCATTTGGTATCCTTTTCTGGTGTCGCTGCCACAGAAGAAACGCTGCGACTACAGAAACCAACAGAAATAGCAGAGGCAGAAGTACAGATACTAGCACTCGTACTGTCGTGGGAAGCCCTGAGCTAGTCGTTGGACGAGGCTGAGTTGCCGGTGCGGGTGCCGTTGCCGGCGCGGGCTTCTTCTGTTCTAGTGTGGAACTGAACGACCAGGAGAGTACCCGATGCAGCTCGCTGTACCTGCCGGTCGCCGCGGAAAAGCCCACGGCCACCTCCTCCGGCAAGCTTTCCCTCAGGTCAACGTACGCGTTGACGTGGTACGAGGTGTCGTTGATTTGTAGATCGACGGTGAGCATCTTCGTGCCGTTGTCGTAGTTGATCGTGGCGTTCATCGTGAAACCGGACGTCAGGTTCTTGGTCGGAGAGGTCGTGTCCGTGGACGCCACCGAGATGATGGAGTTGACGTCGATGCCGACGTGGTTACTGCTGATGTCTGTGGGGGGGCCGTTGTCGAAGGTATCAAACTCGACCGCCACGATCTGGCCGTCGCCTGTCCCGTTCACGCCGTAGGGGAGAAGGCCAAGGCTTTCCCCGCGGCTTTCGGCAGGGATCTTCGATGGGTGATGGGCGAGGAAGAAGGCCATCCCGTCACCGATGTCGTTACTTTCTTCCGGAGTGATCCGGAAGGAGAATGTAGTGGAGAAGCTGGCCAGCTCGCCGGTGGCGTTGTCCCACAGCGGCACAGGCCGCGTGTAGGACGCCCGGCCCACGCTGCTCGTACTATTTTGTTGTCGGTCGTTCTTAGTAATGTCAAGCATAGGACGAGACAAGTGCGCGTCGGGCTCACAGAGGAGGTCCACGCCGCAGGGGTCGCCGGAGTACTTGGAGAAGTCGAGGGAGAAGGACAGGGATGAAACAAGAGGGACATGGATAGATAGGAGCGCGTGGTGTAGGCAAAACAGCATCAAGAGAAGGTGGCGAGAGCTCCCTGCAGCCATCGCTGGTGTTTGATGAGAGTCGTTGTACCATGCCGGGGACACGGGTGCAATATATGATACTTGAAAGTATAAATCCGGTCAGCTCCATATCGTCGCATTTGTTGGCTAATTGCCTTTCGTCACGGCTAAGCATATTGCAATTACCCAATCAAAGTCTCCAATCGTCGGACCAATACAGGGTTTACAATTTCGCCGGTACCGACTAGAAAATCCTACAAAACTTGTCACCTTTAATCTTAATTAAACCCTTTCAATCTTATAACACATGGCAATTTCTTAAAAATATACAATTTTTTTATTTATCGTCTAATACTTCGCAATTTCTTAACTATAATTGATGAAAATTCTGTATAATGTAAGATGTTCCTATCGATCGGTTCATTCTTATTTGTTTAGTCCGCAATGATTAGGCGCGCAGTCAATGTCCGACATTATATAACTTTGTTCAAGTGGCATCATGTCCGACATTATATAAGGATCATCCATAGATTTCAACTTGATTAATGGTTAGACGCGCAATCCAACCGTTTGGAAAGTTACAGATATGGTAAACCTGAAGATATGAGTGAGTTCTTTTGGACTGTGACTTTGATTTTTGGTTTATGTTTTTTGAATTCTGTCTTTTTACGTGAGATAGTATGTAAAGAGAAATATTCGATTTTGGTCAGTATAGTTAAACTCAGTCATTGTCTACTATAATGTACTTATTGATCTCTTCTTACAAAAACACATCATTTAAAAGCTGATATACCCAGCTTCTCCCAAATTTCTTGACAGCTATTGAGAAACACTGAACGGTTTGTCAAATGATAACTTCCTTTTTATACCTTGCAATACAAGTATCGTGCTCGAGCCTTTTCCAAAGTTTCACAAAATGGCAATTTATACACGACAAAGCTTTTCAAATGATATGTTGCCAACTGTCACATTTTTAGTGGTGGTGGTGTTTGTTCTCCCCCTTTTGTTGTTTCTATGCAGTCTCTTTTGTTTGTCTTTGGAGATAAATACATGCTCGAGCTTGGCAAAATAATTAGTACGCCATGCTATTTTAACTCACCTCTAGAATTCAAAGATGCCTTTAGGATCCAAAAGATTTATCACGTAGTGGTAGAATCTGTTAGGAAACCAGCCTACAGATAGAGTCCTGGCAGACTCAGAGTCTTAATAGGCCGAGAGTCCTGACATATTGGGCACCCCACCACCTAGTATAAATAGAGAACCAACCCTCCTATTATAAACACACGGTGAAAAGCAATAAAGAAAGATCAGGAGTTCTCTCTACCTCTCTTTGTGTTCATCTATTATTCTGTGATTCTGTGATTGATTCGTTCTTGTTCTAAGCAGAGATCCCAATCGGACTGGTCGTCAGCGTCGGTTTCTCAACACGTTATCAGCACGACTATGCTCCGGTGAACGAAGGTAATCATCGAAGCACAGATTGTTTTTCTAGATCGCTCTTGAATCTGTATTTTCTTTCGCGTTCTAGATTGTTTTTTCTACGGTGCAAATTCGCCCCAATCTACCGCGAGCAGATCTGAAATCGCCAGCACAATGTCGATCGGTAGATTGCAAAACGGGTGGATGTTGATTGCATCGTAAAATTAAAAAATCTTTGTACGCTCCTGCACGATCGCTGTACGGAAAATTTTGGCATGGGTTTTTCTGTTTTCTCCCTCTGCACGGCATTGCATCACAGAAAAGAAAAAAACCCTCCACCCCACGGCAGCCTCGCCAACGCCATCGCCCGCATGGGTCGCGGAGGCGCCAAGACCGCCGCCGGCCGGCCGGCGTCGCCGCCGCACGGCACCCGCCACTGCCCACCGCCGGCGCCGCCACCCAAGACGGGTCGTCTCGCAGCCGTGGCCACCGCTCTCGCCGCCCCGCTTGGGCACACCACCGCCGCCCACCGCCCGCCGCGCTCGCCACCAAGTGGCCGGCCGTGGAGCCCGGCATCACCACCGCCGCATGCATGCGCGCGCCACCGTGGAAGCCGAGGCGTCGCCGCCGCTGCACCTAGCGCCGCCGCCGCCATCGCCTCGGACGCCGCCCGCAGCCAGCAGCCTCCCCGCCGACGCCCGGCCGCCGGCCGTGGAACCCGAGGCATCGCTGCCGCTTTCCGCCGCCCGCCCGTGCCACACGCCACGCCCGCCGCCTGCCAGCCACTGTGGCCGCCGCTGCCGCCGCGCTCGACCCGAGGCCGAGCCGCCGCCCGAGCCGCCGCTGCTGGAGCCGTGCAGCGTCCGCCTCGCCCGCCCCGTGCCCGCCCGCCGATGCGCCGCCTCAAGATGAACAGGGGTAGGGGAAACCCTACCCTGCGCTTCAAGAGCCGGCCTTTTGGGCGATGACAATGCTTTTGCAAAAGGCCCGTAAGTTTTCGAAAATTACGCGATTTTTCTCTGAATTGAAATTTTAGCGTAAAAACCCCAGAAATTGCGATTTTTTGAAAATTTATATTTTAGCATAAAAGGACCTCGGAAATCCGAATTTTGAATTATTTTTAGCATTTGAAGCTTATTTATTTCTGCCATTATTATTTTCTGTATTTTCTGTATTTATTTACTGTTTTGGTTAATTGTAATTGTTTAAATTGCTTTTAATCACTGAAATTAGCAGTAAAATTATAGAAAATTCACAGAAAATTCTGAAAAATTACGAGAACCTTTTGTACCATTTATTTACCCGCAGTAAATTATTCCATGCATGTTTACCTGAAGTAAACTTATTTTATTCCATTTGTATGCATGTAGATGATTGGCATCACGAACCGGGAGTTCGAGGAGCTGGCCCAGCATGGCCGAAACTATCTGACATGGGCATCCGATGTCGAGATAGTACTTGCAGCCAAGCGGCTCCGCGCAGCTATTGGGATTGGCGGACTGAATGACGCCCAACCCACGCCCGAGGAGAATGATCAGGCACTTTATTTTCTTCGACACCACCTTTGCCTTACTCTCAAGAATGAGTATATGGCGGAGAAAAGCGCGCTAGCACTATGGACCGCACTCAAGAAGCGGTTTGAGAGGCTAAAGTACACCATACTTCCTCAGGCAGAGCAAGAATGGGTCAGACTGAGGTTTGCCGACTTTAAGACGGCCGGGGAGTACAATTCTGTCTTGCACAGGATTTGTACCAATCTTCAACTCTGTGGCAAGCAGATCACAGATGAGCAGAAGAACGAAAAGACCCTGTCCACTTTTCATCACAACGCTGTTCAATCCGCCCGCAACTATCGTCAAGACGACTACAAGGAGTGCGCCGAATTGATTGACATGATGCAGGTTGCAGAAGCTCAGGACGAAATTCTCCGCAAGAATTACGTCACTCACCATTGGGGAGCTCCGCTGGCCGTGAGGCCAACGCTGGGAGCTACAAGGTGCGCAAGCCCTTGATGAAAAGAAGGGGAAAGAAGGGTAAGACTGTCGCCCAGAAAGGCAAATCAGATGCTCCGAATGACAAAAAGGTTGTGAAGAGTGGTAAGAACTATGGTCAGCAGAACCAGGGTTGCTACAAATGTGGCAAATGGGGGCATTGGTCGCGGGTCTGCAAAGAACCGCAGCATGTAATTGATGCCCACCAAACCCAAAAGAAGAATGGCAAAGGGCAGCCTGAAGCTCACTTTGCATCAGTTGTGGGGGAGTCTTCTGAGCAGTTGCCTGAGTCGATGGAGGTTGAAACCTTCCCGACAGCAGCACCCCCTTATGACCTAGAGGCAGTCACAGCCATGATTTCTCTTGAAGAGAACATCACTCCTGAAAAGATAGTAGAAGAAGTCGATGATTTCCTAATCGACTCCGTCTGATGCACAGAATGCATGAGACGTTAATTGTCGTTTATTTTGCATTAAATTGGACAATTTAGAACTTGCATGGTTGGTGCTTTAGGATTTTGTTATCTCGTGATAGTTGGATGATTTTTGCAATAATTCATTCAATATTTCAGTTTAATGGCATGATATGTTTTAATATTGGCGTATTTTGTTTATGTGTTGTATGCCTTCTAATACATAAATACGTTATATTAGAACACGTGTGGAGCCCTATGGAGGAAGTTTGCCTTGCCGACAGCGGCACAACGAATACCATCTTAAGAGAGACTAAGTATTTCCAGTCGATCCGTAAGTGCACTGGCAGCCTTACGACAATCGCCGAAAGTGATGCTTGTATAATTGGTTCCGGAAGAGCCACAATTACACTCCCAATAGGCATAATTTTGGTCATTGAAGAAGCCTTATTGTACCCAGAATCGACTAGAACTCTCCTAAGTTTTAAAGATATTCACGCCAATGGTTTTCTTGTAGAGACTGAAGATGAGTACGGTAAGGAATACCTGCTCATTACAAAGCGCGAAGTGAATGACAAAAGGGTATTAGAAAAACTTCCTTCACTTGAAACTGGGCTATATTATACCAACATTAAGGCACCTGCAGCCTACACCGCCCACAAGATGATTAAGCTCGAACTCTTCGTCTCGGCATGATGATTAGGTCACCCAGGTCTTAGGATGATGAGAAACATAATAAATAATTCACAAGGGCACAATATTAATGTAAAGAATTTCCCGAATCCTGAAGATTTTGTGTGCCCTGCATGTGCCACCGGGAAATTAATTACTAGACCCTCTACTCGAAAGTGAAGGATGAAGTACTGCATTCTCGAACGCATCCGTGGAGACATTTATGTCCCATTCAGCCCATCTCAGGGCCATTTAAGTATTTTATGGTGCTCATTGACGCTTCCTCGAAGTGGTCATATGTGGGTTTGTTGTCCACAAGAAATCACGTCTTTGCAAAATTGATCTCGCACATCATTCGCATCAGAAATGTGTTTCCTGATCATCACATCAAGTCCATCAGAATGGACAACGCCGGAGAATTTACTTTAAAGGCATTTGATGATTATTGCATGGCGATGGGTATTGCAGTTGAGCACTCGGTACCGCATGTCCATACCCAGAATGCTTTGGCAGAAGCTTTAATCAAGAGAATTAAATTTATTGCTCGCCCTCTTTTGCATAAAAGTAATTTGCCAGCTACATGTTGGGGACATGCAGTCCTTCATGCAGCAAATCTCATCAACCTTAGACCTTCGGCCTACAACATCCATTCACCTATGCAGCTAGCGCAAGGGTCACCACCGAAACTTTCTCATCTTAGGAGGTTTGGATGCAAGGTTTACGTACCTATACCACCTCCACAGCGTACCGCAATGGGCCCACTCCGGAAGACTGGGATATACGTTGGTTATGAGACTGCATCCATAATCAGGTATTTGGAACCCATGACGGGAGATTTGCATACTGCCCGTTTCGCTGATTGTATTTTTGATGAGGATAATTTCCCGTCATTAGGGGGAGGAAATCAACCCCTTGATGAAAAATGTCGGGAAATTACGTGGGAAGCCACGGGAATTAATGCACATGACCCGCGCACTAGTGAAACTGAGAAAGAGGTCCAGAAGATCATTGATTTGCAAACATTAGCAAAATAAATGCCCGATCACTTTAGTGATTTGAAGAGCGTGACTAAGTCGCATGTGCCTGCACGCAATGCACCGGAGAGGGTTGAAATACCAAAGAAAATTGAAGGTATACCCAATCCCGTCCAAAGGCCTCAGAATAAAAGGACGAGAACTCCGGTTCCTCGAGTCCAAAGTAACCGGGGACGCCCGGCGAAAAAGGATAAGAAGGACTTACCACAGCCGATCATTAAAGTCCCCTAGAATGAGAAGGGGAGCCAGTTGAGACCTGGCACAAGTATGACACCTTCAGAAAAGGACATACCGGATCTGAAAATCCCCATCGGCATGGATGTGTGCGCACACATCGGAGTCAAAAAACTAAAGGGACTTGCCACCGCAATTGGAAGAAGCGATGTGCAAGGTAAAGATCCAGAAGAAGCAACCGCTCCAGAAGAAGCGACTCATGAAGAAATAGCTATAAACTATGTGCACACGGGAGAGTCCATGAACAGGACAACAACCAATATCGATATATACTTCGCAAAGAAAATTGCCACAATCATCGATCTTGATCCCGAGCCTGCATCGCTCACCGAATGTAAGAAAAGATCGATTGGGAAGATTGGAAAAGGCAATAGCAATCGAATTGCTATCTCGAACAAAAGAGAGGTTTTGGGCCCGATGTCAGACACCTCTCCATGTGCACCCTGTAGGGCACAAGTGGGTATTTGTTCAAAAGAGAAATAAAAGAAACGAAGTAGTGAGATACAAAGCAAGGCTAGTAGAACAAGGTTTCACTCAACGTCCTAGAGTTGATTATGAAGAAACCTACTCCCCAGTCATGAGTGAAATTACCTTTAGATATTTGATCTCAATGGCAGTGAACTTGAATTTGGAAATGAAATTGATGGATATTGTGATCAGATACCTTTATGGTAACTTGATTCGAGATTTATATAAAAGTCCTCAAGGAATACCTCTCCGAACCAAGACAGACCAAATAGAAATCAGACAGGTGAAACTCAGAAAGTCACCGTATGGATTGAAGCAATCTGGAAGAACGTGGTATAATCGCTTGAGCGACTTTCTCTACAAGAAAGGCTACACAAACAATGAAGACTGTCCTTGTGTATTTATACGACGATCCCAGAATGGATTCTGCATAATCTCTATGTATGTAGATGATCTGAACATCATCGGGACAACAGATGATATAAAAGAAGCAAGCTCCTACTTGGAGTCAGAATTTGAAATGAAAGATTTGGGCAAGACCAAGTTTTGTTTAGGCTCGCACTTGAACATGTCCCTCAAGGAATCTTGGTGCATCACGACCCACACCCGTAAGGTGCTCGAAAGGTTTGGCTTTGAGAAGGCATTCCCATCGAAAGTACCGATGGTTGGGAGGTCTTTACAGCAAGAAAAAGATCCTTTCCGACCTAGGAAAGAGGGGGAGGAAATCCTGGGACCAGAATTCCCATACTTGAGTGCAGTGGGAGCACTCATGTACTTAGCAAACTGCACTAGACCGGACATTGCATTTGCCGTGAACCTTTTAGCAAGGTACAGTGCAGAACCTACCAAAACGCATTGGCAAGGTATAAAGGATATCTTCCGATATCTCCAAGGAAGCAAGGACATTGGATTGTTCTACAGAAAAAGCCAAGATCTGAACTTGGTTGGCTATGCAGATGCCAAGTACCTGTCTGACCCGCATACCGCAAAGTCACAAATAGGCTATGTATTCCTGTGTGGTGGAACTGCAATTTCTTGGAAATCGTCTAAGCAAAGTCTTGTAACAACTTCGACGAACCACTCAGAAATTATAGCACTGTATGAAGCTACACGAGAATGTGCTTGGCTCCACCGAATGGTTCACCACATCCAGCAGTCATGTGGGTTGAACATTGTGCAAACCCCTACAATTATCTATGAAGATAATGCAGCTTGCGTCGCACAAGTGCAAATGGGCTATGTGAAGAGTCATCTCACTAAGCATATCAACCCCAAGTTCTTCTTTGCACATGAATTGCAAAAGATGGACGAAATTAAAGCTTCGCATACTAAGTCTTGTGAAAATCGATGATATGTTCACTAAGTCACTCCCGCATCTAGCTTTGAAAGGTGCGTGCGAGGGATTGGAATGATGAGACTTAGAGAAGTGCAGAATTCAGGGAGAGAATTCTCTCAAGCCCGTTAATAAATCTTGGTCATGAAGATCAAGTACCTAACGAAATAAAGTCATGAAGACTAAATATATTTAGGTGAATTGTACTCTTTTTCCCTTGACGAGTTTTCCTGACGTTTCTCGACCAAGGTTTTTAATGAGGCAATTCGTGCATCGCAGCAACACATGTATTATGTACTCTTTCTCCAAATTTTTCCCACTGGGTTTTTATGGAGTTTTGATGAGGCATGAGCATGTTGGGTGAGTGCCCAAGGGAGAGTGTTAGGAAACCGCCTACGAGATAGAGTCCCGCGCACTCGAGTCCTGATAGGCCGAGAGTCCTGACATATTGGGCACCCCACCACCTAGTATAAATAGAGAACCAACCCCCCCCCATTGTAAACACACGGTGAAAAGCAATAAAGAAAGACCAGGAGTTCTCTCTACCTCTCTTTGTGTTCATCTATTATTCTGTGATTCTGTGATTGATTCGTTCTTGTTTTAGCAGAGATCCCGATCGGACTAGTCGCCAACGTCGGTTTCTCAACAGAATCGAATCCCACAGGGACTTGTGGACTCTCTTATGGTTATGGATCAAACAGTAAAAAAGGAGGACCTCCGCAACGAGAAGGGTCAAAGCCCTAAGGTGCTTAGAAAGAGGAAGCGGTCTATATCTGAGTAAATGTGTCTTTTTTTTCTTCCCTCTCTTAGACATAAGAGGGGTCTATTTATACTGTTATATTAGGAATATAGGAGGTTACAATGCTAACCTTAAAAAGGCCCAACGATCGTAGGAGCTTCGTGATGAGGGATTTGGCTCGATCTTTTGATGAGAACGATAACTGCGATTAATTGATATGATGTTGATGATGAGGATACTTGACTGAAATGACCAAGTTCGTCCTGCAATCGCTACACCATACCCTTGTCGTTACCAACCGTGCCAAGAATGCGGTTGACCTGAACACGAGGTTCAATTCCTGCGAGCAATAGAAAAACAAGTAAGAACAAGATAAAGAGCAATATGAATATTGCGAATATCAATTAGAAACACGAAAGAGTTGAGGCCTACAATCGTAATTATTTGTCGACTAATACATGATGAAATTTTATGGTGAAAAACAAATTTAAACTAGCCTACATTACATAACAAATTCAGCCTCTATTTAAGTAACATGCAGGCCCTCGGTACATGGAAACTAATCAACACATGAAAACTAATCAAATTATATCTGACTATATCTCTAATTCTAAAACCGACACATTGTTTTGATGATTCCGATGCACACAAAAGGAATTTAGAGATGGAGTCAGATCCGTTGGAAAGCTGATAAGATAAGCTTTTCATAAAGTACTCACATATCCCAAACAGACTCCTAATGTGAATTCTATGCGTGTTTGAAGTCGGTCCTATTAGGCTAAATCCGCACTGGATTGTTTTAGCGATTCTGATGTGCATAAAAGGAATCTAGGGATGGGGCCAAATCCATTGGAAAGAGGACATTGTCTTTCAATGAAGTACTCATATATCTCCAATGGACTCCATATGTGAAACTTATGATTGCTTGAAGTTGGTGCTTTCTCCAGTGGCCGAACTGAATTCCAGAACATGTCCAATATGAACTCTGGCTTGACTTGTAGAAGAAATGGCGTGGAAACCTTGAGAAAGAGTTGGGGAAGACGTCGACTTGATCTTGATGTGATGGTCGGTTTTCCTTTAGAAGTGTGATCCTCATTGTATAGCTACACAAATATATATTTTTATCATTAGGTGGCATCCTATTCTCATTTAAAATAAATATTGAAGTTGGAGAAACAAATTAATCTTTTGTTCAATCTTGGGAGCTATGGTCATATGCATTTGTGACGTGGTCACATCCTCCTCCCCTTTTTGACCAAAAATCGTCCTCGGTTTTAGCAGATGTGTAGCCTCATGCATTGCATGTTTTTTAATCATAAATCTCAGTACATGATAAAAGATGCAACAAACTCTCTTTATGTAATATCATAATTTCTTTATCAAATAAAATAAAACCTATTTGAAATGAGCGTACCTGATTGGAAGTATTTTCACTAGATGGTGTTAGAACTATTTATGTATGTGTCTCGTCTGGCTCCCATTCTTTAGAAAATAGTGTATTGGATTGTGACTTATTCACATGAAACAAGTGTAGGGCAGCACTATAGAACTTTCAATGCAAACATGAGGCACATAAAATTCATTCTCATCATATTCTCCCAGTAAATTGATTTTGTATTTGTCATGCTTTCTAACAATTTGATAGAATCTTCATCAATAATGCTTTGCTGGACAGTAGACAAATTTGTAGGTGTAGAAAATATTTTTAAGTGGATAACTGAATCAAAAGAAATTTTAGAGAAGTCTTCCCTGATATTGATGATCTCAATGAGAGGAAAATTCTTTTTTAATGCTAATGAAACAATGGTTGTGGTGTATGAAGTATCCCACAACGCTTCCATTCTTGAAAGCTTTCTTGTAACTCACAAAAAAACATTAGATGAACTAGACATATTAAGGTTAGTGCCATTAATTTTCTCTATATGACAGTGTTCCTTCTCCAAAATTGATCCTTTTAGTTATGATGTTATGCAAATTCTATGAATAATATAATTTTCCATTTCATCACAGTCACCTATTAGGTAAAATTTATAATGAAATAATGAGAGCAACTTGAAAATCTTAAATAACTCAATTCACAAGGATGATTAATCTTAATATATCCTGAAGTGTTCGAAGAAGAAATCTCATTCAACTCATCTCTAGCATAGATCAATTGCACATTGACATAATCTAAAGCATCTATTTCAGCACATGGACTTGGAATTAAAATAGGAGAATCTGGTTTAACTAGTTGTGTCAAAGATTTATGAAAGGAATTAGCACACAACTCATTTTCAACACTCAAATCAATGCAGTCTGAATTCTCTATTTGAAACATGTGCATATCAGAATTATTTTTCACTAATTTTTGCTCTAAAATAGCATGAACAGTGGACAATTATAGTTTTTCATAAGCATACTCACCTTAAGTGATGATATCAACATTATCTTTACTATTTTGTCTCTCCTCAAATGATGTAGGTGTATCTATCTCCTCATTTTCCTTCTCAAGTAACGGAGTTAGTGGCTCAATCAACTTATTCTCCTCTTATGTATGGTTATCAACTTACTACAAGTTGTTAGTCAAAAAAAAGGCACAAACACAGGTTGTTCTCACGTTTCCTATCATCAAGCATTCTCAATTTCTCCTCAATCTAACTTTCAACCTTACAAGCAGCTATAAACAAATGAGAGAAAGAATTATATTCTTTGTGAACAAGAAGGTCCTGAATTTATTGATTAACCTATTCTCTATAGATTCAACATGTTCCTCTAAGCCACAACACAACAAACGAGTTTTCAATTTATGATAGTATTTCCTTATAATTCTACTACCTTATTTTAAACGTTGCAATCTAGTTAGCAAATAATTAGTATGATATTTAGGGATGAATTCATCTCTTGAAAGTTTTTTTAATGTGTTCTAAGTTTGAGGCACTCTACCATATCTGCAAAGATGCTTCCAACAAAGTATTGCATCATCAATAAAAATATTAGTGGTAGTTCTAATCTTTTGCCTATCAGACCAATCATAATATTCAAATTCTTTGTCTAATGCTATCTCTCAGTCAACATAGGCATCAAGATCAAATTTACCAACAAAGGATGGAAATGCATACTTAAATTTACCTCGTTCAGGTGCAGGACATGAGCCAATGGTGTTATTAATCTCACTAAACTTTATTCTATGTGATCTTGAATCTATCATGGTTAATAGAAAATGTGAAGATACATGATAATTATGTAAGTCCCTATCAACTAGTAGGAGGTGGAGTTTGACAAGTCACATATATCTCAAACTCTTACCAAGCTCTTATAAATTTTTACCAATGCAAAACAGATGGTTCAACTGGTGGCTGGTTCGCGATAACTTGACTCAAGCAATGAGTATAGCGATTACTAGTATGTCGAGACCTATGAAGGTTAGTGGTAGGTATAGCATGGAAGACTCTAGATATGTAGCAATGGAGAACAATAAGTTAATTTTAGAAATTACACAGAATTGAAATATAGTTCGTATTCAGCACTTAGCCTATGATGCTGATCAACCAAGGATGGAAGAAGGCCAAAACAAGTGCATAACAATGCATAGAAGTGGTAGACACAAGATAATTTAATAGAATACAATCTGGAATTCAAAAGCACAAGGATTATTGACCCAAATCTAAAAACTGAAGTTTTCTATCCACTGGACAGTCTGTCGGTATTTTGGCCGTAACTTTTTGTCAGATGCCCCTTTTTTAATGATTCTTTTTTTGTTTGTTGATTGCTTTTTCTAAAATTTTTCTTTTGGGGCCACATTCTAAAAACTTATCAAAAAAATCGTACACATATTGCAACTACTGACTGTTGCAGGTTTAAACTAGAAATTTTAGTCAATTTTCGTCGCAGATATCTTTTAACTACCTCACTAGAATGAAGTGGAATTTTATAGGCAGATGGAAAATGAAGTTATGAATCTAATGGCGGAGGTTTCAATCAAAAAGATCATGGAATCAAAAGTTATGGCATTTTTTGTGGCGGCGGTAGAAAGGGGAGTCTTTTGGCCGAAAATTGGAAATTAGGATTTGGTGTTCTAGATGAATTTTGACATTGGGATTTTTTTTGTTTGGTTTTTTTAGGAACAAAGATATGAACCTATAACTAGACAATGCTAAGATGGACACAAATTCAATTTAGCAAACCAAAGCTAACAGATTGAAAGGCACAAATGGGGTTTAGACAACGGAAATTAACTATTTTTGTTGGGTAATTTTCTGGTTATATGTATGAAAAACAAATCTAAAACTAAAATCTTATAGGGTAATCTGTGCTTTGATACCAACTGATGAGAGATTTGGCTCAATCTTCCGATGAGAACGATAACTACGATTGATTGATATGATCTTGACAATGAGACTACTTGACCAAAATAACTAAGTTTGTCCTGCAATCGCTACACCACACTTCGGCAAGGCGTTGTGGGCGAGCTCGTGGAGGCTTGAGGCAGGCCGAGGCCAAGCTGGAGAGCAGTCGACAAGAGAGAAGAAATGAAGAGGAAGAAGAATGGAAGAAGCAGGCGTTGGTAAGAGAAGTGATGGGGGTGCTACTACTGGTGGAAAAAGAAGAAAGAGAGGAAGGAGGTGGTTGTTGGTGGAAGAACCAAAGAAAAGAAGAGAGAGAAGAGTAGACAGGTTGGCTGTTGTTGTCGAGTGAAAAAAAGAGAGAGAAAAGAGAAAAGGAGAAGGAAAGAAAAGAAAAAAAATAAGAAAAGGGAGAAAGAAAAGAAAAAATAAGAAAAGGGAGAAAGAAAAGAAAAGAAAGAAGAAAAGATGGAGACGTGGATCCGGCGGCGACGTCAGCGACTGCTCACGAGCGGCCGAGAGATATGCATATTTGGTTGCGACGTCGGCAACTGCGTACGAGTGGCCGCCTTGGTGGTGCGGTTTGGGTGGGACAGAGGCTAAGGTTTCATTTTCTTTTATTCTTTAGCAATGTGTGATAATTTTATTATTTGTAGACTGCAATTGCTGATGACAGGTGTCGGATTTCTTCCATTAGCCTCCTAAATTTTCGTTCTAGATCCGTCACTGCTCTATGGTCAAAGCCGTTGTGCTGACTTTTTTTGTACCCTTTGCTCTGTGCGAGGGAGTACTTGGTACCCTTGACCAGTGGAGGGAATGCTCTTACTTGATGGATTCGCCAGGTCTGTAGAGCTGCCTCTATGACACTCTTAGGAGAGCCCTTCAGTGTCAGCCTCCCTGATGATGAGCCACCATGCGCACGCGGCTGACGGCCGCACCGACATTAATCCGTGCACCGTACTACCTCCAATCATCGTCGTGCCTTGTTTTTTGTGCATGTGAGAGGAAATTCACCTTAGTGCCTGGGAAGCAGGAGCATTGCACGTGCTACACCGTCCTCGTGGCACCACCTGTTCCACACGCTACCGCGGATCTCTGTAGGCCATGCAACTAGCTTAGTCGACCCATGCTTCAGCGCTTGTGCTGCTGCATGGATCGGACTAGAGCTGGGACTTGGGCCGTGCTTTTTTGGGCTAGCCCGAAGCACGGTCGGTCCGGCACGACCCAAAAGACGCAAGACCCGACACGTGGCGGGCCGTGCCGGCCAAAGACAAACGGTGGGCGGGTCGGACCGGCAAATCGGCACGAGGGTGGCACGGCACAAGACGACGGATCGTGTTGCGCTCGGCCGGCAAGACGCACGACGGAAGCACGCGTGGGCACGGGCGGCACGGCAGCACGCCGTCGCCGGCCGGCCGCCTCGCCTCTACCTCGCCTCCCGGTCCCCTCCCGTCGACATCTCTCACAGGCCACGACCACAATCCATCAACCATTACAGGCAGAGACCAGAGAGAGAGTAAAGGGGAAGGAGGCACACCGGTCACCGGAACTCGGATGAGTGGACGACGGCTGCACCGCCGCAGGAGGAGGAGCGGTGTAGCTGGAGCCGAGGGCAGCATCCCGCGCGATAACGAACTTGTCGTCGGCACCCCAGTCACCGCTGGCCATCCGCCGCTGGTGGCTCGCTCTGAGTAGTCGAGGTCGTCGTGACCGCCACTCGAGCCGGGGAGGAGGGGCATGGGGAAAGGAGGGGCGACCGGGGAGGAGGGCGGGCGAGGGAAGAGGGGGAGGAGGCGGCGGGGAGGAGGGGGGGGAGGCGACAGGGAGGAGGGAGGCGGTGGCGAGGAGGAGGGGGAGGAGGCGGCGGCCGAGGGGAGGGGAGGAGGCGGTGGCGAGGGAGGGGGAGGAGGCGGCGGCGAGGGAGGGGGAAGAGGCGGCTACCGGGAGGAGGGGGTGGGAGATTGGGGAGGAGGATCATGGAGGAAGGAGGCGAAGTGGCAGGTGAGAAGAGTTGGGCGGAGGCGAATGATTTTAGGGTTAGCCGGTTAGGGTTTTGGATAATTTTCAATTTAGTCCTTCATATTTTCTGAAATCTACAAATATGTTTTTATCTATTTTGATTTGTTCTATTCTAGCCCTCATAAATTCTGATTTCATCGCGGAAAGGTCCTATACATCTGTTGTAGATGTGAATGTGTGATGTGTATATATATGAGATGAGGAGAAAGATTAGGATGGTTGGATCTTAATCTAATGGCTGAAAAAAGTGACTGAGATATGGTGTGATTTAGGCCGAGTTCATTTTTGCACTTACGTATGAGGTGTCTTTTGTTGTTCTTCATTTTTGTACTTGTGATATAAGGTGTCTTTTATTGTTCTTTCTTAAGAAACATCATCATACAAGAATAATGGGTATTTTCAATATTGCTCCTCCTTAGGTTACCACTATCGAACCCTAGGTCGCATCCTCACGACTTTCTTGCTTCTTTGTGTAAAATCGGTAGGGCTGGACTGCTGGAGAAGAAAATCAATCAAATCAACATATTCTAACATATATTATAATTTGACAACATAGCTCACCTCCATTGTGTTTTTATTTTATATACACAAATTACTACTACATGCGCTTCTAATTCTAACATAGCTCCCTTCACCGATTGCCTTTTTAATTCGAGCATTTGATGAGATAATCACCCCATGTGTGTTACAATTAACTAATTATGTAAACAGAGATACACTGTTATTGGTGTGTGTATTCTAAGTAAGTTACTAAATGTTCGAGAAATTATTTAAAATCGATTTCTTAACTATAGTAAATTGCACTAATGACTCTCTTTGAGTTTTTCTATTTGACTAGTTAGGCAGCCCTATGCTAGATTACCGGGCGATGAGTTAGATGTCCACATACGTCACAGTCCAATTTACACCAAGATATGCATACCATTGGACTAAATGACCAAATTCGGAGGTGGAATGGCATGAGACAATAGTATTGAATTTTAAGTAGGTTTTTAATAAGGCGGGTATAAAAGAAAGGAAGGTGGCGGCCACCGTTACCATTGTCATCGTCGCTTTCGTCCTGTATAGTTACTTTGGGATGGGCTTGGGTTGGCACGGCATGAACACCGGCACAGTGTGCTTTGGGCCGTGCTTGGGTCTGATCGAAGGCGAGGCGGGCCGGCACGGCACGATGGGATGACTGGGCCAAGTTGGTACGGCACGAAGCGGCCTGAAACACAATAAACTTAGATCATACCGGTATGGCACGATCCAATTCCCACCTTTAGACGGGAGGCTTTTTCGACTGAGTTACCCTTGATTAATCTGGGCCTCCAGCCCAGGCCATGAAAACTTATTTTTGAGAGTACCGGGGAGGACACACCCATTCATGTGCACTCACCCCACGCGCACAGACCCGGCCGACTACACGCGTAAGACATCGCAGAGTTGCAAGTCTAAATGGAGCACGGGCATATGCTTCCCAACCAAGCATACACGTGTGTACTGTCCTCTAATTAAATAAGCCACATATATAGATCCTAGCGATTGAACCATTGTGTGGGTCAAAATAAGCACCCTTCCTCCACCACCACCAGCCCGCCAGCCTTTGTAATTTTATTATGCTATTCTCTAAATTAGTAGATAGTACATACAAATATATTACTAAACAACAAATGTAAATCTTATGAAAGCAAAACTAATACAATAGTAAACTTACATATAAGATAATAAGACCAAATCTTTAAAGAGCAGCAGTGAAAAAAAAACAACACACAGGTAGAACCTTTAGGATTTGTCTACAAGCAACCAACTGGGGCTCGCAGCCTAGTTCTTTGCCTCATCATCTTCTAGTGTTATCAACGCGCTTAGATGACCGCATGGCTTTTATTTCTCCTTCTTACTTACTGAATAATAGTAATTGAGTAACAGTGAGTGTGAAGGTACTCAGCAAGCCACCACATAGAATGCAATTATAATATATATGCACTACTATAAAAGAGATTAAACTGGACGCTTACATCACAGATGGTTCCTAGGAACCGTCTGTGCTGCAAGTATCACAGACGATTCATACGAATAACTGTCTGTGGTATTTTCACGTACGGTTTTTAATACAAACCGTCTGTGAAATATCACAGACGGTTCTAGATAAGAACCATCTATGATAATGGCAGACATCACAGATGGTTCTTATCAAGAACTGTCTGTGATACTTCACAGGCAGTTTGTATTAAAAATCGTCTGTGATAATGAAGTTATCATAGACGGATTGTATTAAATACATTTATGGCGCCATCTATTATTCTTTAGGTGAATATTCCATCTCCCCTTCTTTACTGAGGTCCCTGCTAGAAAAATAGAATCCATACATAAACACCTTTCTATTCCACTGTGGTGAGTGCACCATTACCCTTCTTGACATGCATCAAATAGCTAGGTTACCTTTGGATGGAGACATGTATGAGGAATATATACCATCGACCCATGAACTTGACCTATCCTTACTGCTATATCCCAACTTCTTGTCCCATCTATTAGATGTATGGAACAATCTCGCAGTGGGCAGTAAAGTTTCTTTCCAAGAATGGGGTGACTATTTTCATAATAGTAGGGATGATTCTTTATCATTATTTTCCCTTCGAGATAAGCACATCTATACAGCGGCTTTTCTTGCTCTTTGGCTTTGTCGTTTCATGGTTGTTAGATGTGGACCATACATCCACCAAGGTGTATTAGTAATGGTGTTTTGGTTATCCTTAGGGCGCCAAATTTCCTTAGCTCCACCTACCTTATGTTCTTTATACTACTCTTTGAGGTTGATCAGCACTCACCCCATTAGCCCCTCCTATACAAAGCAACCCCGGCTAGTCCATTTTGTTATTGGCTGGATGGGTGTATATCTAAAGAAGATCTTTGGCAATAAGGTAAAAACACCCTACTTCTCTACTTATAAGTACACAGTGCAGAAGCCAGCCATGGCAAACACTATGTTTAGGACCCCTAATCACTTTTGTCCTGAAGATGCCTATGATTTTCTTTTAAAATTTACCAATATTTCATGGAATCCTTATGATTTGGCAAAACCTTGAGGTGTGAGTCACTGAAGAAAGGTCTTCATGATTTGTACTCACTGTGGTATGCTTCCATGGAGGCGTGCTACTATGTCTACTAATTTGTGTATCATTGAGCCATACCATCTCGATCGTGTGGATCGACAGTTTAGATTCGATCAAGTCGTGCCTTTCCCACCCTTACTGAGTTTGTATGTGAAGGATGAAATCGGGATTGCATATGCTCATTGGTTACATTCATTGCACTCGGGACGAGCAGAATTATATCACATCCCAAATAATTCCCAAGATGGCAGCTCTTCAACGGCTTGGGCTAGGTGGCATCATGAATTTATACAACCATTTGTTTCGGTATTGAGCGAGCTTTGTAAAGGCAGTGCACTTGGTCGGGTTCCATATGAGAAGAGGAGGGTGAACAATCCTACACAATACAGCCATCTCTTTGCACGCAAACTTTCCTCTGAAGAATTTAACAACATGCTAGCTGCCAAACATGCTAGCGAGTCGGCCTTTTCATTTTGGCCTCTAACAATATGCTGCATACTTAAGCTGGTGAACATAGACATAAGCTCCTTTGCTCTTCGGAAATATGGCATTAATTCTTCTTTCTTTACCATGTAAGTTCCTAAAAATTGGTTAATGACTAATTGGGAATCACCATACACCAACAGTGTGTTTAATTTCATATTTAAGGCTATTTCCAGCCCAATAATTAAGACTTCATACTCAGTAGAATTATTCAAATCTGCTGAAGTTAGAGTGAATGAATATGGAATTATTCCTCTACTAGGAGTAACAAAAGCAATGTCTAGACCTGCTCCTGACTTTTGATAAGCACCATCAAAATATACTTGCCATGTTGAATTGGCAACCGATGTGACAAATACTTCTTCATCTGGTAAATCATCCTTGATGATAAAATCATCTAGGATAGGATGTGCAGCTAGAAAGTTTACCAGGCTTGTCCTTTTGTAGCTTTTTGTGGCACAAGTACAATGTCAAATTGTGACGGGAACATTACCCATTTAGCTAGTCTCCCCGAAAGGACCATTTAATTTAAGATGTATCGGAGCAGATTAGCTCTTGAAATGAGGTGCATGTTGTGCTCTACCATATAGTGGCACAACTTTTGTGCCACAAATACCAAGGCTAGACATATTTTTCCATATCTGGATAATTGCATTCTGCCTCCACAAGGGTGTGACTGAGATAATATAAAGGCATTTCTTTTCCTTCATCACTATTTTGTGCCAAAAGAGCGCCTAATGATGTCGGCATAGCTACTATATATAGAATCAGTGCTCGCCCTTTAACTGGTGCATTCAAGACAGGAGGATTTGTTAAGTATTTCTTTATATCTATAAATGCATTTTGGCATGCTTGATCCCATTGAAAAGGGACACCTTTTTTCATAAGCTGAGAAAAAGGTTTGCATCTCCCGAACAAATTTGAGATAAATCTCCTAATATATGCTAACTGACCTTGGAGGCTCTTCAATTCATGAAGGTGTTTAGGTGGCAACATTTTAACAATTGCCTCTACTTTAGTTGGGTCAATTTTGATTCCATGCTTCGTAGCTATAAAACCAAGAAATTTTCCAGAAGAGACCCCAAAGGCACATTTTATTGGGTTTATTTTCAAATTATATTGTCTAAGGCGTTCAAAAACCATGGAGATGTTTTAAATGATATCTTTCACGTTTCGATTTTACGATAATGTCATCTATGTAGCCCTCAATGATAATGTGCAGTAGTCCATCAAGGACAATTGTCATGGCTCGTTGATATGTTGCACCAGCATTTTTAAATCCAAAAGAAATAACCCTATAACAGAATATACCTTTTGGAGTTCAGAATTCTGTTAAATCCTCATCTTCTGAAGCCATTTTTATTTGACTATAACCTGAGAAACCATCCATAAAGGAAAATATTTCATGTCCCATAGTACCGTCAATAAGGATTTCAGAGATAGGTATTAGAAAATCATCTTTAGGGCATGCCTTATTCAAATCTCTAAAATCTACACATACACAGGTTTGCCCATTCTTCTTTTTAACAAGAACAATACTGGAAAGCCACTTAGGATATTTGACTTCCCAAATAAACCCAGCTGCTATATGCTTGTCGGCTTCAGCTTTTATTTTTGGGAGTATTTCTGATCGAAACCTTCTTTGTGGTTGCTTAACCGATGGAACGTCTTCTTGTACAACGAGGCGATGTACTGCCACCATTGGATCCAACCCTGGCATTTCTTCATATGTCCAAGTGAACACATCCCTATTTACGGAAAGAAATTTATGATATTCTTCTTTACTTTCCTTGGATAAATGTTTGCTGATATATACTAGATGAGGATCGTCAGGCGTCCCAATATTGATCTCTTCCAATTCATCAATGGTGGGTTGATTTCCATCCTCCATTTGTGGAGCCACTGCTGTTGTGTCTACAAACTCAGCTGAGGTCATACAGACATCATAACCCAATCCATAACTCTTTTCTTTTAATGTTTGATCTTTGTGCAGGGCTTCTATTTGTTCCTGAGACAATGCCTTTTCGAATGATGCAAACTACCCCTGGCCGTTGCATAAAGAAGGACCTTGGAAGATATCATAACCGATTTTCTGCATCACATAAAGAACTTTACTGTCATATATAGAAATAGGCAATGATTCACCATCCTTATTTGATAAGGTGATCTGAACCATTGCTCCACTTTCATTATTTGTTGTGCTGGAGTTATGCAATTGATCTTGAGCTTGCTTTATTTTATGTTGTACCAAAGGAGGTAAAGGAGTTGGAAATTTGATACCTTTATTAGAGGATGACTTATTCATGACACGGAATATTGGATCCCCTTTCTTCCTTTGGTTACTTGGTATATATTGATATACCTTCATTCTTGATGATGAGGCTCCCTCAATATCTTTCTTTATGAAATTTAACTCTGGTACCAATATAGATTTTGGCTTACACACTTTATCGACAGGCTCAAAGTAGAATTTTGCATCAGCATAGAAGGATTCAGCTACTGTGAATGGCTTTTTATCAGCAAATATCGTACTGTCTCTCTTGACTGATCCCTATATTTAATGCATTGATGAAGTGTAGATGGTATGACTTGATTTTCATGCAACCATGGCCGATAGAGTAGGGCATTATATGAGGTAGCCGCATCGATCACATGAAAGTTCACATATGTGCATAATGTTTCCAACTTTAAAACCAATGATATGGTACCCATAGCTTCCTGACTAGACTGACTGAAGCCATGAATAACCACATTAGATCTGCTCAAGTCCTCTTTGGAATACCCTATTCTTTTTAGGGTACGCAAGGGTAATAAATTTATGACAGATCCATCATCTATCATTATGTGATTTATGGGCATGTCATCAATCTCATCGAACATGAGAAGTGGTCTATTATGCTTTTTAGAACCTAATAGCTTGTTCTCCTCAATGAACATCATATTTAAGGTCTTAACTACTTTTGTCTATGTTGGCGACACTTCTACTCTATAATCTTCAGGGAAAGAAAGTGATGCAACAAAAGCCTTGAGTAAATCAGGTGAAAGACACAAAGCATCATACCCAGAAAGCATAGCTGGTATTTTCTTTATGTGAGCGATTACATCATACTTGACTGACGTTTTAACAACAGAGTCAGTCATTTCATTTGGGGTTACATCCTTATCTTTAGGCTCCCTTCTAGATGGAAGATGAGGATCAGCTAGTTGGAGCCCTAATCTAAGTTAAACTTGGTTAACTTTGGGAGATTCATCTTCAGGGAAATGAAAAGAATCATCATCATCATCATCGAAGACATCGATAGCGAGGACATTGTATTCTTCATGAGGACCACTCGCACTCTTCGTCAATCTTTGAGCTATTCTTAATGTGGAGCGTGAAACCTCGCCCTGTATCATCACTTGTCGTAGCATGCGGCCTCCTGGTCGCCATTGCCCCTATCCTGGACTCTTCAAAAAGTTGATGGGTTGAGCTTTGTGGCATGGATCCATCGATGAAAAGCCTCTCTTTTAAGTTGACAGTTGCATCTTTGCTGCCGACCATGGTATGGTACATGGCCTGAGGAAATCATCGGAATCAACTCAGACTCTAAGATCAGTATTCTTTTATCATAAGTTGATGTCATATTAAGAGCCAATGTCGTATTTGAAGATGCAGAACTCACAAAGTCATCTTGAAAGGTGGCGACGTTTGCTGTGGCCATTTCCTTGACTTTCTTGAAGCTTTTAAGGAGCTCTACATCGACTATTCCTTCATCAGTCATTTTCTGGATAATATTCTCTACCACAAAGCAGTCTTTAAGTGTGTGTCCTAGGAAAACTACAAAATCCAAATAAATTCAAACAAACTTCAACATTCAAGGTTTTTAGGCAGAATGAAAGTTAGCTAGAGTATTGGATTTTTTCTTTCAAAAGAAAAACAGGGATTATTGCATGATGATGACATGAGGAAGGATTTTGATTTAAAACTAGAATTATTTTTCTTAAAGAAAAGGCTTTGAGTCACAGACATGTAGGCCCAGATCTATGGACCGAGTCCACGGGCACAGTGAGGTCTAGGGTGTTAGGGTAGTGGACAAATTGACCTGGCCAAGGTCAAAACTCACTAGAGAAAGAGGGAAACCATGGCGACGGCTTTGGCTGACGATGGAGAAGATGACATGATTCCAGCATTACACTGGTCTAAATGTGACAAAACGTGAGAGGAAAGAAAGATGGTGTGAAAAGGCCCAAGATTACACGGCCAGGAAGGTAGAGAGCTCACTGGAGAAAGAGGGAGCCCAACGGGACACGCGCTCTAGAGCTAGGGATGACGACGCATTTTGGGCGAACCAGGGAAAGATAGGCTGAGCCAATGGGCAAAATGGAAGCATCTAGAGATAGGGAAGTTGAAGGCGAGCTCAACTGGGCTTTATAGGGCAAGGGATGAGCACTATTTACCTCGAGAGTTAGTGTTTGCGTGGCAGGATTCACAATAACGTCATGCCACAGTGCCTATTGTGTTCTGGCAGTGGTAGAGCGGAGAAAGGGATGTCTAGGCACGTCGGGTAGAGAGCTCGAGGTGGCGTAGGAGACGTGGTTTTTGCATGTGAGCATGAGTGCACTGTGCACGGCAGCTCAGCTCCAATGGTGTCCGTTCAAGGTAGAAGACAACATCTGACGAGCGGGCTCGGCTTGTTAGCAACTGCCGTGAAGCAATGAGAGAGAAGGCGCAATCGAGAAATTACGCAATGAGAGAGATGGGAAAGGAAAGCGGCTCGGGCGGGAGGACCACAAGTCCACAACAGGCTGAGATTGGTCGAAAATTGGGAACACTGCTGGGCTTCAAGCGAGATTTAGCCCAACAAAGGTTTCGGTATTTTTGGAATATTTTTTAATTGATTAAATCAAGAAATTTAGTTTTTGCTTTGAAAATTAGTAAACAAGATCCAGAAAGTTTGAAAATTTGTGGACAAGCACTTTGAAATATGCAGATTTTAAATAAAATATTTTTATAAATTCATTTTTAGCTACCAAAAATAAGGGAGAGCACTTTAAAATTTCCCAAATTTTTTGAAAATATACGAAAAAATGCATAAATGAGTTTTTCACACTATTTTAAAATATATGGAAATTTTGGGTTGTTACATGGTTCATCAATGATATTGCAACAATTTATCGATGATGTTCGAACAGTTTATTGACGATGTTCAAATGCAAAAAAAATATTAGTGGAATGAACCGCGTGTGTTCGTGGAATAATTCTAAGCATATTAGTGAAAACAATTGAAAACTATTAGTGAAATAAATGAAAAATATTAGTGGAATAAATCAAGGCAATTAGTTGAATAAAATTTAAAAAAATTAATAAAGAATGGTGGAAAAAATAACATGAGGGGAAAAAGACCTACTGCATATCCAGAAAAAACCTGCAACTAAATGGAAATAAGAAGAAAAAAAAGGAAATGTGCCCGTTCCTGCTCAACTCATAGGCCGCAGCGCCCCGCATCCGGACATCTGGGCTGGACAACCTCGACCATGGCCTGCTGCGTGCTGTTGACACGCAGGACAAACCGCTGTTAGGCCATGGGCCGGGAGGTGGGCGGCGGTTGCATTTCCGATAAATTTAGGTCCTGAGTCCTGACTCATGAGTAGGGGTGCAAACGGATCGGATTCGGACGGATATTACTGTTACCATATCCTAACCCATATTTTTTCTTCGGATTCGGTACCAATCGGATTCGGTACCAATCGGATTCGGTGTCGGATCGGTCGGGATTAACCCGAGCCGTTTGCACCCCTACTTGTTTGTAAGGAATGCATGCAGTACAACAAATGGAGTAGGAGGACGTACTGTCAAGAACTTGATGTTACTACTTAATAGCTGATGTGGAAGATTTTATTTTACCATTGCAAAAGAAAATGAAACGTCAAATAGTAGCACTAACCTGAAATCAAACTTGAAGACGTATCGGATTCGGGACGGATATTGCTGTTACCATATCCTAACCCATATTTTTTCTTCGGATTCGGTATCAATCGGATTCGGTACCAATCGGATTCGATGCCGGATCGGTCGGGATTAATCCGACCCATTTGCACCCCTACTCATGAGTCGCCGCGCGTAGCTAGAGTCCTGCTTTGCTGCCCGTTCACACGCCAATTCACACCATTCAGCGCGAGGAATGCGCCATCGGAACGCACGTCCGTCCTTCTCCGCGGACGTGTAAAGGAGGAAAAAGGCGCCCTTGGCACTGTACTCGAGCGAACGTGTAAACCCGGACTAATAAAGGCGAACATAGCCTGGTTTTCCCGTGTGTCACGACCGTGACCGATTTTGGGGATGAAAATTCTGCGAGGAAGTGTCATGTGAGGCCTTCTCCATTCATTGTTGATCTGACGTTAGGTCTATCAGATCAACGACGAATGAAGAGGGATCTCACCTCCGGCCCTCCCCTATAAAATGCTTCCGATCTTAGCCATCGATTTGGGATTAAACGGGCCACGAACCTGGCGGTTTGGATTGAAAGGCAGCCTCCATCTCGACCAGGGGATTTATTAAGCTGAGAACACAGACCGGTACTAACCGCACAGTGGACGATGTAGGTAGCCCG
The DNA here is from genome assembly GCA_036346245.1 of Bonia amplexicaulis. Lineage (NCBI taxonomy): Eukaryota > Viridiplantae > Streptophyta > Magnoliopsida > Poales > Poaceae > Bonia > Bonia amplexicaulis. The sequence continues at coordinate 7,660,792 of CM070759.1, read as the reverse complement.
TATGGTATGGGTACGACAAGGTTCGGTTTTTTTTCACTCATGACTTTTGCCTTATAATACAGTAACTAGTTTTTAAATAGTATATTTTTTAAGTCGACATCATAAAAAAATTGTAGTAAAAAGTGCGCTAAGTTTAGCTATATCGGTTAAAATCGTATGCGACTATTTTTCTCTGTGCACTGCTTCTCGCGAATAGTCAGAATTTAAAATTTTAAGCCATAATTCATAAGTCACAGTCTAAAAGAACTCACTCAAGCTCATATCAGATTGCGAGAGGAGATGAACTCAACACGCAGGGTTCGTGCTTGGACATGGGACACGGGTGTGGCTTGCTGCTTGACCTAAAGTACTGGTACTTCAGTTCCTATCATTGTCACAAACACAAACGTGCAGGATGACTGTGTTAGGAAACCTGGGCCTGGGCTGAAGCCTTGGCCTATGGTGGGCACATCACCAATAGACTATAAATAAGGAGCACCATTGGCTATTTTGTACATGCAATCAGAAAGAAAGCAATAAAGAAAGACTAAGAGTTCTCTCTACCTCTCTGTGTTTTCAATCTACTATTTCTGTCTTCTGTGATTGATCTTGTTTTTGCATAAGCAGAGGAATCGATCGGACTGGTCGCCAGCGACGGTTCCTCAACATGTTATCAGCACGAATTGCTCTGGTGAATCGAAGGTAATCATCGAAGCACTAGTAGATTGAATTGTCTAGATTGCTCTAAATTCGCAGATTTCGCTTTCTAGATTATTTTTCTACGATGCAAATCCGCTCTAATTTACCGCGAGTAGACTTGAAGTTGCCGGCACAATGTCGATTAAACAAAGAAAAGAAAAATATGTGCACAGGTGGCCCCGTACGGCCGCCATACACGATAACTGCCAGCCGCCAACGCGCGCTGCCGACTCCACATGCGCCCGAAGTCACTGCCTCAGCTCTCGTCGGCCGCCGCCCGAGGAGGAGGCTGCCCGCACGCCGGCCCACAGCCAAAGCCGTCGGCGCCGCCCCGCATGGTCGACCGCCTCTTGACTTCGGTCCGGCCGCCAATGCCACCGCATGGCCAACCGCCTTCGCTTTCGGTCTCGAGCCTCGACCAAGCCGCCGAGCCCCACGCCCGGTTGTCGTCTCGGTCACCGCACGATCGCCGCCCTGCGCCGCCTCGGTCGCCGCACGACCACCACCACCGCCGCTTTGGTCGCCGCACGACGCACCAAACGCCGCCGCCGCCCTCCTCCGGCGCCGCCGCGCCGGCCGGCCCGCATCCAAAGCCGGCCGCCTTGCCCGACGCCGCCGACGACCTCTACTGCTGCCGGCCCGCACGCCGCCCACTCCGTAGTACCCGGTCACTGCCGCCTCGCGCCCACTCGGGCTGAGCTGCCGCCGCCACCTAGTGAACGGGGTAGGGGAAACCCTACCCCGCCTCTTGTTGCCGGACCAGACGGGCCAAATGGACCGAAACTATGAATCAGGCTGAAAATACGGCCCGGACAGATGCACTGGCATATTTGCAAAAAGGCCCTCATAATTCTAAAAATTACGAACAGGTCCTCCGATTTTCAGATGGATCTCGAATTTTACAGCAAACCCCTTGAAAATCAGGAAACTACGCGAAAACTTTCTCTGAGCTGAAAACTTGCGTATAGACCCTCAGAAATTGTAGAATTTACTTAAATTCTCCTAAGTTTTAAGGATATTCACGCAAATAGTTTCCACTTTGAGACTAAAGAAGAGTACGGTAAGGAACACCTGTTCATTACGAAGCGTGAAGCGAATGAAAAAAGGGTATTAGAAAAACTTTCTTTATTAGAAACTGGCTATACTACACCAACATCAAGGCACCTCTGACCTACCGCCTCGAAGATGATTTAGAAACTTTAAACTTTTCTGTCTCTAGCATGACAAATTAGGCCACCCATGTCTCAGAATGATGAGAAATATAATCAACAATTTCCAAGGGCATAATATTAATATAAAGAATTTTTCGAATCACGAAGATTTTGTGTGCCCTATATGTGCCACCGGAAAATTAATTACTAGACCCTCCACTCTAAAAGTGAAGGATGAAGTCCCTGCATTCCTGGAACGCATCCAAGGAGATATTTGTGGTCCCATTTAGCCACTTTCAGAGCCATTCAAATATTTCATGATGCTCATCGATGCTTCCTCGAAATGGTCACATGTAGGATTATTGTCCACGAGAAACTATGCTTTCGCAAAGCTGATCTCGCAGATAATTCGCATCAGAAATATTTTCTCTGATCACCACATAAAGTCCATTAGAATGGACAACGTCGGAGAATTCACTTCAAAAACATTTGATGATTATTGCATGGCGATAGGGATTACATGGCAAGCCACAAGAATTCATGCACATGACCCGCGCACTAGTGAAGCAAATAAAGAAGTCCAGAAGATCATTGATTTGTAAGCATTAGCAAATCAACTGCCTGATCACTTTAGTGATTTGAAAACATGACTAAGTCGCATGTGCCTGCACGCAATGCACTGGAGAGAGTTGAAATACCAAAGAAAGTAGAAGGTATCCCTAATCCCGTCCAGAGGCCTCAGAATAAAAGGACGAGAACTCGGGTCCCTCGAATCCCAAGTAACCGGGGACGTCCGGTGAAGAAGGATAAGAAGGACTTGTCACAGCCGATCACTGAAGTTCCCTAAAACCAGAAGGGGAGCCAGTTGAGACCTGGCATTAGTATGACACCTTCAGAAAAGGGCATACCGGATCTGAATATCCCCATGGAAGAAGAAATCGGCATGGATGTGTGCGCACACATCAGAGCTGAAAACTAAAGGGACTTGCCACCACAACTGGAAGAAGCAATGTGCAAGGAGAAGCTCTAGAAGAAGCAAACACTCCAGAAGAAGCAACTCATGAAGAAATAGCTATAAATTATGTGCACACGGGAGAGTCCATGAATAGGACAATAGCTAATGTTAATATCTACTTCGCAAAAAAAATTGCCACAATCATCGATCTTGATCCCGAGCCTGCATCGCTCGCTGAATATAAGAAAAGATCAGATTGGGAAGATTGGAAGAAGGCAATAGAAACTGAATTTTTATCTCTGAACAAAAGAGAGATGTTTGGACCCGTATGCCGCACACCTCCCCATGTGTACCCTGTAGGGCATAAGTGGGTATTTGTTCGAAAGAGAAATGGAAGAAATGAAGTTGTAAGATATAAAGCAAGGTTGATAGCACAAGTTTTCACTCAACGTCCAGGAGTTGATTATAAAGAAACCTACTTCCAGTGATAAGTAGAATTACCTTTATATATTTGATCTCAGTGGCAGTAAAGTTGAATCTAGAAATGAAATTGATGGATGTGGTAACTGTATACCTTATGGAAACTTCCATTCAGAGATTTATATGAAGGTACCTGAATGTATCCCCGTCCCGAACCAAGACAGAGTAAATAGAAATATGTACAGTGTGAAGCTCAGAAAATTACTGTACGAACTGAAGCAATCAGGCATGATGTAGTATAATCACTTAAGCGACTTTCTATGCAAGAAAGACTATACGAACAATGAAGATTGTCCCTGTGTATTTATATGACTATCCCAGAATGGATTTTGTATAATCTCAGTGTATGTAGATGATTTGAATATCATCGGGATAATAAAAGACATAAAATAAGCAAGTTCTTACCTAGAGTCAGAATTTGAAATGAAATATTTGAGTAAAACCAAATACTGCTTAGGCCTACAGCTTGAGCATGTCCCTGAAGAAATATTAGTACATCAATCGGCCTACGCCCAGAAGGTATTAGAAAGGTTCGGCTTTGAGAAGGCATACCCATCGAAAGTACCGATGATTGCGAGGTCTTTGCAGCAAGAAAAAGATCCATACCGACCTAGGGAAGAGGGGGAGGAAGTCCTAGGACCGGAATTCCCATACTTAAGTGCAGTAGGAGCACTTATGTATCTAGCAAACTACACTAGACCGGACATTGCATTTGTCGTAAACCTGTTAGCAAGATATAGTGCAAAACCTACCAAAAGACATTGGCATGGAATAAATGATATCTTCCGATACCTCCAAGGAAGTAAGGACCTTAGATTGTTCTGCAGAAAGAATCAAGATTTGAACTTGATTGGCTATGCAGATGCTGGGTACCTGTCAGACCCGCATACCTCAAGGTCACAAACAGGCTATTTATTCCTGTGTGGTGGAACTGCAATTTCCTGGAGATCGTCTAAGCAAAGTCTTGTAACGACTTCGATAAACCACTCAGAAATTATAGCACTGTATGAAACCGCACGAGAATGTGTTTGGCTCCGGCGAATGATTCACCACATCCAGCAGTCATATAGAATAAATATTGTGCAAGCTTCCACAATTATCTAGGAAGATAATGCAGCTTGCATTACACAAGTGCAGATGGGCTATGTGAAGAGTCATCTCACAAAGCATATCAACTCCAAGTTCTTCTATGCTCATGAATTGCAAAAGATGGACGAGATTAAGGTATGCATACTAAGTCATATGAGAATCTGACAGTTCCCTACATCTAGCTTTGAAAGATGCGTACGAGGAATTGGAATGATGAGACTTAGAGAAGTGCATAACTTAGGGGGAGAATTTTCTCAAGCCCGTTATTAAACCTTGATCATGAAGATCGAGTATCTAAAGAATAAGTCCTAAAAATTTAACAAAATTGGGCGGACTGTACTCTTTTTCTCTTAACGAGTTTTTCTGAAATTTCTTGGCCAAGGTTTTTAACGAGTCAATTTGTGCAACGCAGCATAACATGTATCATGTACGTACTCTTTCTCTAAATTTTTTTCACTGTGTTTTTATGGAGTTTTGATGAGGCATGAACGTGTCTGATGAGTGCCCAAGGGGAGTGTTAGGAAACCTGGGCCTAGGCTGGAAGCCTCATCAGTAAACTATAAATAGGGAGCATTATATGCTATTTTGTACATGCAATCAGAAAAAGCGATAAAGAAAGACCAAGATTTCTCTCTACCTCTCTGTATTTTTAATCTACTATTTTTATCTTGTCTAATTGATTTTATTTTTATATAAGGAGATCCTCAGCGACCGTTCCTCGACTGATGCCCACTGATTCAAGCAATGCGTGTGTGGCTCTGTACGCTGCCAACCGCCACGACGACGACGACCGAGGAGTTGACTGCGTCACCAGTAAGCAGGCCAAGATCAAGGACGAGTCGACGAGCAAGCATATCAAACGTAGGTACGCCGTGCACCCCTACATTGCACATGGCCACGAGCAGCACGCCGACGATGAGCCCGGCAGCACGTCGCCGTCTCCTCCTCTCGCTGATGATCTACCTCTCCCTCGCCAACCACGCCTCGGCCCTCTCCTTCAACTTCGACTTCTCCAACGCCTCCACGTTCAGCCTCGCCGACTTCACGACCGCCGGCGTCACCGCGTTCCACGGCGGGCTGTTCGACCTCACGGAGAACGCGTACAGGGCCGGCCTCTTCTTCAACGTCGGCAGGGTGGCGTACGCGCGCCCCGTGCCGCTCTGGAACAACGCCACCGGCGAGGTGGCCAGCTTCACCACCTCCTTCTCCTTCGTCATCAACATCACCGACACGAACAACAAGGGCGATGGTATGGCCTTCTTCCTCGGCCACTACCCGTCGGTCCTGCCGCCGAACTCACAGGGCGGCGCCCTCGGTCTCTGCACCGACTACTGCGTCAACACGAGCGTCGTCGGCAAGGACCGGTTCGTCGCCGTGGAGTTCGACACGTTCAACCACAGCTGGGACCCCAGCATCACGTACGACCACATGGGCATCGACGTGAACTCGATCAAGTCGGTGGCCAACATCTCGCTGCCGAGCTTCAGCCTGAACGGGCAGATGAGCGCGCGGGTCGACTACAACGGCAGCACCAGCGTGATGAACGTCGAGCTGCGGTTCGACCATAGTCCCAAGTTCGGCGCCGCCACGCCGATCTTCAACATGAGCGCAAAGGTGGACCTCAGGACCGCGCTGCCGGAGCAGGTGGCGATCGGGTTCTCGGCGGCAACCGGCGCGTCCATTGAGCTGCACCAGTTGCTTTCTTGGTCGTTCAGCTTGATAACTTCCGGAAGCTCGCCCAGCACCGGCACCAGTACAGGTCCGTACGTGCGCCTAGTACTCCTCGTAGTTATGTGCAACAACATATTATGCGTCAGATCATCTGAGGCTCTATTTGGAAAACAGGATTTTTTTGTGGTTCCTATGAAAATTAAAGTTAATTTGTTTTCTGTGAAATTCTCTGCTCACATGCTCTGTTCTCTAGGTGCTTCCTCGAACGGCAACGTTGGGCTAATAGTGGCTCTGGCGATTACTAGCTCGGTATCTCTCATCCTCTGTTTAGTCGTTCTAGCGTTGCTCCGTGCACTGCGCAGAAAAACTTTAGTTTTGGCTGAGAAAGAACAGGAATCAGAAGCTCGAAACAAGCTCATGGACGAGGAATTTGAAAAGGGGTCAGGGCCCAAGCGATTCGAGTACAACCAACTTGCCACTGCAACACGCGACTTCTCCGAGGAGGATAAGCTCGGAGAAGGCGGCTTCGGTTCGGTTTACAGGGGATTTCTCAAGGAGTTAGATCTCCATGTCGCCATCAAGAGAGTTTCTAGGGGTTCAGAGCAAGGCAGAAAGGAGTACAGCTCTGAAGTCAAGATCATAAGCAGGCTGAGGCATCGGAACCTTGTACAGCTCATTGGCTGGTGCCATGAGGGCAGGGAGCTCATGCTTGTGTATGAGCTCATGCCCAATGGCAGCCTCGACACCCATCTGTACAACCCAATCATTCTCCTAACATGGCCAGTCAGGTAACAAGTACTAATTAAATTTAGCTTACGTTCCCATTGAGAGTTGAACGCTGTAAGTCACTCAAGATCTTTTAGCTTTAGTGACATGCTTGTGAAGAGTAACTTCTGGTTGACATGTTGCATTGTGCAGATTCAAGATCGTGCTCGGTTTGGGCTCTGCTCTCCTGTACCTGCACCAGGAGTGGGAGCAGTGCGTGGTGCACAGGGACGTGAAGCCGAGCAACATCATGCTGGACGCGTCCTTCGGCGCCAAGCTCGGCGACTTCGGGCTGGCGAGGCTCGTCGACCACGGCCGCGGCTCGCACACCACCAACCTCGCGGGCACCATGGGGTACATGGACCCGGAGTGCCTCGCGACCGGCCGCGCCGGGCCCGAGTCGGACGTGTACAGCTTCGGCGTCGTGCTCCTCGAGATCGCCTGCGGCCGGCCGCCCATCGTGCCCGATCAGGAGGACCAGGACAGGACGCGGCTGGTGGAATGGGTATGGGCATTGCACGGACGGGGCGCCGTTCTTGAGGCCGCCGACGAGCGGCTGAGCGGCGACTTCGACGAATGCGAGGTAGAGCGCGTGATGGCTGTCGGGCTCGCGTGCGCCCACCCGGACTGCAACCTGCGGCCGTCCATTAGGACGGCGATGAGCATGCTGCAGTGCGAGGCGCCGCTGCCGACCCTGCCTGCAAAGATGCCGATGCCGAAGTACTTGTGACGTGTACCGTGTCGTAGTGTAAGCATGTGCAGAAATCTTAAAGGGTTAGTTCCTTTAGGCATTTTAGCTAACTTTTGATTTCAGTTTCTTTTAATAATTATTATGTATTAGACTAATAAGTTATTATTATTTTTAGTTTTTAACAGATTTTTAGTTCCAGTTTCTTTTAATAATTATTATTTATTAAGCTAATAAGCTACAATCAAAAACCATAACTTACATCCCAAAAGAATCTCAAAAGAACGTCCCCTTTGATTTGTTCTTGAGTCAAATCGATGCAAGTTGGTAAGTTCTACTAACATTGGAGAAAACTAATGGCTGGGTTGGGTTGAAAAGCTGTGGTTTATGACTGAAATTGCATTGTAGCGACTGAAATTTCACTGTAAATAAAGGTGGCTTATTTGACGTAATTAAATTTAAAAAAATTAAAAATAGAAAAAAATATGTTTGCTCATCACGGACAACGCAAATAAATACGGAAAAAAATAACCGGTAAAAAAGCTAAAAAATCCAAAAGTTCAAAAAAAGACGAAATTTATGAATAGTAAAAAATAAACCAAAAGCCAAAAGTTGAAGCCTAAACGAGATTCAAAGTTGTGTCTAGAACACAAGTAGAACATATACAATAAGCACGGTTGTTAATTATACCGTGGTGTTGCACGGACACGTGAGTCCCGAATGACCTGATCTCCTTATTGAACCATGTCTCTAGACGCCAATTGGGTAATCGTAGATATCATGGTGGTGTTGGGAATAAATCCATGTTCCGAGCAACTGCATTCAATTCACGGACAAAAATGACATTTTTTTTTGGAGAAACTCAAAATGACCATCATTGCCTAGAATAGATCCGAGTAATGCTGCCCATGTAGTAGCAATACTACAGGAACACCCTGTACCAACATATGGCTAGCTATAGATCTAACAACTGTTGAAATCGGGCAGCGCTTAATATCTAAAGGAATAAGTCTATTTTACCTCTCTAAATTCTTATGATTATTTAAGTTTCAACCTTGAATTGTAAAATTAGATGTTTTACAACTCTTAACTCTTACAATCGGATACTTTACATACCTATACTGATTTCATAAGTGGTTTTTACTATGCTGTCAGCCAGGTCACTAGTTTTCAACTAACATGGCAATCCGATCAGCCACGACGATGTGGCATCCTAATTCAGCAAATAAAAAGAAAAATGAAAACAGAGTGGGACCCACTTGATAGGCTAGGCCGACACACAGTGTGTCTTCATCGTCGATTCGAGGTGAGAGAAAAATAGGGAGGCAGGGAGCTATGACGATGGCAAGCTTGGACAACGGAACTCTGATATGGTGTAGGTACGACGTGCTCCCAAGGATAGGAAACTCATTTGTGGTGTGTTGAGGTGACAGAGATGGCGACGGCTATCAGAACAACATGAATGAGGGGTGGCGGCTATGAAGAAAAAAAAGCTCACTAGCGGTGGACTCCGACGGCCTAGTCAGGTAGCCCACGAGCACCGGATTAGCAAGGCTATGTTAGGGGTGGTGGCCATTGGCGACAGTGTGGGCGGAGAAGAGCTGGTAACGATGAAAGCTATGGCCACATGGTAGAGCTCAGTGGTTGCACACTTTGATGGGGTTCTAGCTTGGGTGAGGGCATGTCGAGTATTAGTGGGGTGAGGTGGTTATGGTGACGTTGTCAATGAAGGCGGAGATGCTCTGGAGTAGTGGGTCAACATGGAAGATGGCAACTGTTGCATCACACCATAGCACTAGTGGTATTCCGACGATAATGTCCTCAATGGCTTGGCTTTGGAAGACCATGTGAAGGTGGGGAAGACGATGATGGTATCTATTTGGGAGGAGGGACGACGAAGAGGGTGAATTTAGGGAATGGTCAAAGTTAATGCGATTGGAAGGTGGCAGCGTGCTGATTTGGTCGGCGGCAGATCTTGATTTGGGCAATGAAAGTAAGGAAGAAGGTGGATTTCGTGGCAACAATGGGGAAGAAGGGTGCAGAGAATCTAAAGGCTATAGGGGAGTTGGACGGTGGGAGGAGGAGGACTTGTGGTGGTGGCACAAGAGAGGGACTCGGCCTCAGCGGCAAGGTCCGGCCCTCCGGGAGCAGCGCGGTGGCAACACCATTAGTGTTGGGCTTCGGTAGGTGGAAATCAGTCATGGAGGATTGAGAAGGGAGATAGAGCAAAACATAGAGGAAGAAAAAGGATGACATGGACTATGATGTGAAGGTTGATGTGGATGTCATGTTTTTGAAACTTATCCATGTAGATGCCACCTTAGCAAAACTTAGGTGGTTTTGGTCTCGAGGGGGGTAAAGTAGATGGTTTTGATAGTTGAGGGGTGTTGGATACCTAGTTTTGCAGTTGAAAGTTAAAAATTAAACAAACATAATAGTTTTAGGAGGTAAAGAAGACTTACTCCATATCTAAACCATCCCTCCCACCTTCAAGTCAAAAGAAAAGCACCTATCTCACCAGGGCCACCACCACCCCCTTATAACTTCCTCCTAATATCCCTTTTTCATGAAAAATTTAAGGATTTGCCACTGCAAAAGATGTACATTTGAGAATTTACTACTTATGTCTCACTGACACATGGCTCCAGGATCTGCATATCAGTAAGACATCGAGTGGTAAATCCTCAAATACACATCTTTATGGTGGAAAATCCTTGATTACCATTCCTTGACCATAAAAAAATTCTAGGTCCATTCCTTGGCCATAAAAAATTCTAGATCTAGTCTAGGAGGCACAAAAAAAATTGTTTGGAAGAGAGCCTCACATGAGGCCCTTCTTATCCACCATCCATCTGATGGGTCCCACGTGGGATGGACGGTGTATTGGAGGGCCTCACGGAGATTGTTAGACCATGTGGTTAGGTCTAGTTTATTTTGGTGATGAATAATTGATAACGGTTATTTATGATGATGAATATTTGATAATATTGCTTATCGATGTTATGCGAGGTATGTTGGCGTGTGTGCGCGTATGGACTGATGTTGGTCAAGTTGGGATGAACTTGTGCCGGAAGAATGTTCTTTAGTCTTTGCATGTGCAGGTTAAGCATGGAGACGATCATGGTCGGTGATGAGGAGGACCGAGACTAGGATGGGGAGATCTGAGGTTTAGATGGTCGAGGATGTCATGCGAGATGGTCGAGCTCATGTTTGGGGCGCATGGAGATCAGAGATGGATGATACGTATTGGAGCTACGAAGGTGATGTCCGGAGGCTACGACACGTGGTGGATGATGCGTAGAGAAGCTACGGGAGGTGTGGTCCTAGAAGCTTCAACACGTGACGCGTTAGAAAAGTCAAAAGTTGAAAACCCCGTGTTAGAAAGGGTTTTGGGTCCCTTGAATAATAATAGGCTAAAAGGCTGGTTGAGATAATAGGCCTAGATCTAATTGGGCGAGTCGTTTTAAGGTTAATTAGAGTCGTGTGCGACGACAGTATTAGTATAGAATATGGTACCATTTCGGAGTAGGATCTGCGGCTGAGGACTCTAAAAGGGACTGCAGGCGCGGCCGAACGGTGTGTAAAAAAAAGGAAGTATGGGCGGCTGCTGTTTTGGAGGGACGGAGCGACGCGAGGAAATGGAGAACGGAGACAAAAAAAAAGGACGAAAAAACACTCGGGAAAGGACGTCGCTGATGGATATAGTGCTCGCAATTTTTGAATAAAAGTTTGTGAGTTTTTTTCGTGGTTTTTTTTATCCCTAGGGTTTCTCTATGTATTGATCTTTATCTATGTATTTTTGTTGTTTACATACATAAATTAGTTTTAATTAAAAATCAATTTCTAGTTTGAATAGAAAAACAAAAAAAGTGGCTCGTATGAGTAGTTGACGGAGAAGTGTTGGTTTGCATGCATGATACATTGCTGATGGATAAACGAGTGCTCGCCTGCATGCATATTTGATGGTTTTGGTTGCGCGTTGCATTGATTGAAGTTTTGACCGCTGGATCCGCATGCATTCTAAGCAACAGTAGCATATGGATTACGAAATCAGAGCTATCATCTAAATTATCATTCGCCCTCCTCTGATTGCTATCAACGATCCTACAGTAATTTTTTAAAATTATACAAATAATACACATATTTTGTTTGCAGATGATTTAGATGGTTTACACAAGACTGGATGGGATGCCTAGATCTGATCTAGTTTTTTTAATCAGAACATGTAAGTATGTAATGTTTGTTGGATGTTCGCCACATCATTCTTCGGATATAATAGTAAAGTTTCATAAATTGTTCGATCCAGCTAAAGTTTGTAAAGGTATGGTTTTACATGTGATGTCCAAAAAATTGCAGTCAGTAGAATTTTTTTACATATGTACAGCTTATATTGCATTTGTCTAAACTATTCATCTTAAGAGAGTTACACTATTGAAAAATTGAAGCCAGAAGCTAACCTCAAGTTACACTATTTGAATCATCATTTTACTGACCACACAATGGGAAATCTTCTGTGCATAGACGGAGGCAGCACGACATAGTTACATCAAATCTTATTTTTGCACAGACAGAGGTAGCACAGCACAGTTACATCAACATCTCTAATTAAATGGCGTTGTCCTCTCGCGTCTCAATCGACTCCTTGTAAGGTACAACATCTCTAATTAAATGGCGTTGTCCTCTCACGTCTCAATCGACTCCTTGTAAGGTAACTCCCTAAATTTTCTCATGTTTATTTAGATCATTTAGGGGCTATGCTGCATTAAAAGGCCTGTTATTTTTAGCTGTGGTTTTTGGTTTTTGGTTACGATTTGTGTCTTTTAGGCTGTTTGTACGAAAGATTACAGAGTAACAGAAACTCATATGCGATTTTTGCCGATATAAATAGAGTCAGCAAAGTATGTACTACAATTAACTAGTAAACTTTATCTTGAAAAAATACTCCATTTAAAAGCTAATTACTGTAAAAAAGCTGAAAAACAGCTTTCAAAAGCTGAAAAAACAGGACCACTGGACATCCGGGTCCCTTGCATCTGAAATTGTATCACATTGATGCCAAGAGGTATAGAACAAAGGCTTGTAAGGAATGTAACACCTAGCTTGTACGTGAGATAGCTCATTCAAATGCACCGAACATAATGAAATTTATTGCCAATTAGCATAAGAGAATAATTGTTTCTAGCCAGTATAATAATCCCAAGTAATTTTTGTTGCTAGGATTCCTTTTTTTTCAATTGAAGAAAGCTTAGGACTGGAGACCTTCAGACTTTCGTATTCTACTTCTTAAACTAACATCTTCACCTCATTATTATGTTGTAATATTGATGGATCTTTAGTTTCAGGTGGGTGCCTGTAACAGCCCAGCTGTTTATTTCAATTTCTGAGTAAAAAATAAAATAAATAATTATTAAATTAAATTAATTTGGTTTAAAATAAAAATAAGTATTTTTGTTGCCTAAGTTTTATTTTTGCTTTGCCCTGATTTTCTGTTTTTAAAAAAAGCTGGATTTGAAAAGTAATTTAAGTAAAAAACTTAAAAATATTATGAAATTAATGATATTTTGATTGTCTATAAAAATTCTAATTCAAATTAATTATTTGGATTTTATCTGGTTTTCTGTGTTTTCCTGGAGTTTAAAATCTATTTTGAAATTAAAAGTATTTTAAGTATAAAAATATAATACCAACTTAAGTTGGAAATATTTTATCTAAGTCCAAACATCTCCAGAAATTTCTGTGAATTTTTCTGGAATTTATTTGGTATTTTTCTGAGCCTTTTTGATTTTCTAAGCTTTTCTGGAAAATCAAATTCAAAAATAAAACTTAAATCTCCCTCCCTCCGGTCGACGCGTGAACAGCCAGGATGTGGCCACGTCGTTGCCGGCCTCATCCGACCGCCCCGACTCATCCCGCCTTCCCTCTCTCTCCGTGCGACACGTGTCTGGGCCAGATTAAGCTGCGCAGCCAACCGGCCCATCTCCACCGTCCCCTCCCACTTCTCTTTCCCGGTCACCCGATCTGCTCCCCTTCCTCGTGGCGCAATCTTAGCCACCCGTGCATCTCCCCTCTCTTTCTCTCTCTTCGGCCCCACCCATCAGCCGCTCTCTCCTCTCTCTCGCGTGGACCCTACACCCGGCCCCCTCCCTCTCTTCCTCTCTCTCGCCAACGGGCCCCTTTGTCAAGCCTTCTTCCCCGCCCCCTTCTTCTTCCTCCTACACGGCCGCGCCATCCCCGCCGCCCTTTCCGCCGACCGAATCCCCGCCGCCGCTGCCTTTCTTCTCCCTCTTTTTTCTTCCTCGTGCGAGCCGCTCTCCTTCCTTCCTTGCCCCCCGGATTCCTTTCCTACCGCGGCCGCACTTTCCTTCTTCCCCTCTCCGCGCCCGTACTCCCCTCCGTCCCTATAAAAGGCCCCCCGAGCACCTCTTCCCCGCGCACCATCTCGCTATGCCCTTGTCTCCCTCTCTCGAGCTTCGAGGCACCTCTGCATCGTGTCCTCTCTCCAAGCTCCGTCGCCACTCCTTCGACGAGCAATCGCCACCGCCTCGGCCACCTTCATGCCCCTCTGGCGCCTTCCTCGGGATCAGCACGCCACTGCTGATCTCATTCGCTGTTTAAGCGAGTGTGCACCGCAACAGATTGGTAACTTGTTCTTCTTCTTTCTTTTGTTGGGGAGGGGGATATGTTTCTTGTCATTCCAAGTCCCCATCCCTTTTGGTTTTGACCGAATGAGCAAAGTAAACAATTGATTGAACGAACAGAGTAAGAAAGAGGCGAAAGCATGTGCACTCTATGACTAAATAGTGTAGAAATACTGTCTCGATAGTACATGAATTTTTATTACTACGAAATTAATAAATGGAAATGAATGGGAGGGCTAGCACTGCTTTTTTTGCGTACTCATAAGAGAAGGAATTTCTCTGTTTTATGTTTCGAGGTCTAATAAAGGGCATAGAGACATACAAAAACTCTTGAATAGAAATTAAAAAGAAATGTACCCTAACTCCTTAAAAATGGTACTGTAGAAGGTAAAGTTGCGGTGATATACAAACTAAGAAAGCAACGAAGAGAAGGCATGTGCAACTTGCAAGAAAGTTGTGGTTTTATTATCTACGAACAAGTCATTTAACTCTTTTATCTCTTTTCGGATTCCAAAGTTTACCCTCAGCCTCCAAATTATTTACTTTACGTACTCTAACTGTTAAAATTGGCAAAAATAACCCTATACCCTAGATCAGCCTAGTTTTATGATGATGTGGCATATTATTTCTTTCTAGGTTGGCATTATTATCGTCGAAGCACCGACTCTCTTTAGCCTGTAGATCCTTATCCGGTTCCACCGGTCGTGTTCCGTGGGGTTATTCCGCTAGCTATTTGTTCCACGGAGGCCAGAGGTGAAGGGGAAGCGATAGAAAAGGGTAGGGTAGCAGCGGGGCAATGCTTCAAGATTTGTGCAGTCGCGTGTCAAAGTGTAAAAGAGGGTCCAACTCGATGAGATAATAGAACAGGGCCGACAAGATTTTTTTTTCCCGTGCTCCAGTACTGCAGAAGGCGAAACGGCCCAAAACAGAGACATCTTAGTTGCGTACTTGCGTAAGTCCCGGTGACGGCGCCCCATCGCCACCGTGGTGAACTGATGAGGCCGAACCGGCCCAGGTAGGCTTGGAGTTATATATGATGTACCCGGGCTTTGTTCCCTGGAATGCCATGGGCTGTTTTTCAAAAAAAAAATATTTCCGACAGTGTCCGGAGAATCGTGCTGGCAATTCAAAAACTGATCATCATCGTTCCGTGGCTGTGCCATGTACATGCCAGCCCGGACGTAGCCGGTAGCCCAATTAGACTCGCTAGTCGCTAGTACCTGGCACGGCCCCACCCATCAGCGGAGAAAACTTTGGGTGACTAGTTAAATGTCCGTCCATTGCTACGAATTTTTAAAATTTATCATACTATATGTTTTAAAATTTATGAATGGTAAAAATTTTTAAAATATGCATACAAAGCATATTCTAAAAGTTTTTAAATCCGTCAAGTAAGTCGGAAGACATCCATTACACCTCGTAGTCATAAATCGGAAGACATCGACTACACCTCGTGGTCGTAGGTCAGAAGCCCTCGAGCACACCTCGTCGTCGTAAGTCGGAAGCCGTCGACCATCGCGCGTGATCGTAGGTCGGGAGCGGTCGACCATCGCTGGTGATCGCAAGTTGGCAGCGGTCGACGATCAATCGTGGTCCTAAATCGGGAGCCTTCAACAATGGCTCATAGTCGTATGTTGGAATCTGACAACCATCGTTCGTGGTCGTAAGTCGAAAGCCATTGAGCACACTTCGTGGTCGTAAGTCGGAACACATAGACCAGCGCTCGTGGTCGTAAGTCGAAAGCCATTGAGCACACCTCGTGGTCGTAAGTTGGAACACATAGACCAGCGCTCGTGATCGTAAGTCGGAAGACATCGACCACACCTCGTGGTCGTAAGTTGGAACACATCAACCAGTGCTCGTGGTCATAAATCGGAAACCATCAATCACACCTCGTGGTCGTAAGTTAGAAGCCGTCAACCATCGCGCGTGATCGTAGGTCGGGAGCGGTCGACAATTGCTGGTGGTCATATGTTGGTAGGCCTCTGGTGCGTTTGTGTAACTGGAGGGGGAACTCGTAGTGGCGAAGGTTGTGGACGAACTAGCAGGTGCCCTTTGGGTTGGTGCTACGACTATGACTATGACTGCTACGATCACATCCACGAGTGCTACCACTACGACCATGATCATGACTACGAGCACTGCCCCCTTCGAATTCGACCACTGCCCGCTTCAACCACTTCCCCTTCGACCATGGCCCTTCGACGTCGACCACTTCCCTCTTCGACCACGGCTTCGACGACGACCACAGATCTTCGACTTCGACCACTGCCCTCTCGACCACTGTCCCCTTCGGCCATGGCCCTTCGACGCCGACCACTTCCACCTTAGACCACAACCCCCTTCGACCACGGCTTCGATTTCGACCAAGGATCTTTGACTTCGACCAAGGATCTTTGACTTTGACCATGGATCTTCGACTTTGACCACTTTCCCCTTCAACCATGATTTCGACTTTGACCATAGATTTTCGACTTCAACCATGGATCTATGACTTCGACCACTGCCCCTTCGACCAATATCCCCTTCGACCATGCCCTTCGACGATCGCGGCCCTTCGACATCGACAACTTCCCCTTTCGATCACCACCCCCTTCGACAACTGTCTCCTTCGACCACGGCCCTTCGACGTCGGCCACTTCCTCTTTCGACCATAGCCCCCTTTGACCATATCTTCGACTTCGACCACTGTCCCCTTCGACCACGACCCTTCGACGGCCACGGCCCTTCGACCATCGTCCCCTTCGACCATCATCCCATTTGACCACGACCCTTTGACGTCGACCACTATTCCTTTCGATCATGGCCCTTTGACGTCGACCACAGCTTCGACTTTGACCACTGTCCCCTTCGACGTCGACCATTTTTCCCTTCAACCATGGCCCCGAGGCCTATCACGGCCCCCTTCGACCACGGCCCCCTTTGACCACGGCCCCGACGTCGACCATGGCCCAACATTGACCACAACCCTTCGACTTCAACCGCGGACCAACTTCGTCCACGACCCTTCGACTTTGACCATTGGCCCCTTCGACTACTATCCCCTTCGACCACGACCCTTCGACTTCGACCATGGCCATTCGACTTCGACCACTGTTCCCTTCGACCACAGCTTGGACTTTGACCACGGTCTGACTTTGACCACGACCCTTTAACTTTGACCACCACCCCTTCGACCACGGCTTCAACTTTGACCACAGATCTTTGACTTCGACCACGGCCCCCTTGACCACGGCTTCAACTTCAACCACAATTCCCTTCGACCACAGTACCAACTTCGATGACTAGTTTGGGAGACCA
The DNA here is from genome assembly GCA_036346245.1 of Bonia amplexicaulis. Taxonomy (NCBI): domain Eukaryota; kingdom Viridiplantae; phylum Streptophyta; class Magnoliopsida; order Poales; family Poaceae; genus Bonia; species Bonia amplexicaulis. Next base: position 7,643,377 of record CM070759.1, on the reverse strand, counting down.
AAATCGCCAGACAACACGACGGGCTCCGAACGAAGAGCAAGAGGAGGTAGAGAGGCTCACCGTGTGAGCGATCGCTGGGCGACGGCGTGGGAGAGCCACGTGGGCAGGCGTAGGAATAGGAAGCTGCCACTGCCATCGCCGAGCGCCCTTCTCTTTGATCCACCGGCCGCTGTCGCCGAGCGCCCTTCTCTCCGATCCATTGGCCGCTGTCGCCGAGCGTCGTGCCGCTGGTTGGAGGGGCGATGGGAGATGAAATTGGTGGCGGCGCCGAGGAGGAGGAGACGCGTTACGAGGGTTTGGGGGAGAGGAGGCGGCGGTTGCGGGAGGTGGAGTGCTTGCGGGAGGCGGAGGATGCAGGGGAAGAGAAGAGGACGAGCGCGGCCCACGCGTCGGTCTGACCTTTTCTACGAGGAGCGGAAGAACTACATGCATGCGGATTTGGACGGCTGATCTTTGATCGGACGGCTGAGAAGAGAGGAGGGAAAACGGACTGACGACCACCAACTCACATTTTTAAGGAGTAGAGATTTTTTGCTACAGCTGATGGTTTTTTGTCCTAATGTAAACACATATGTGAACGAAATAAATACTGATAAATTGTTTTGAAAAGGTTGCCTCAATAAACCACTTCAAAATAATGATAGAGAAAATGTTCTATTTATTTGATTGAAAAACCATAAAGTATAAATCATAATAGCTAAAATAACTAGACCTTTAGCAAACCGGACGCTCCCTGTGGAGTCTCGTTGAGTCCTGAAGCAAAGAACGAGCCGCGCAAGCTCCTGGCGCGGGCCGATTCGCCGCCGCCGCCGTCTCCCTGGCCGCCCGATCGAGGATATACCATGTCCGAACGCAAGGCGTGCGACGTCGTCCCTAGCAGAGACGCTCGCCCATTCCAATTCCGGGTAAGCCACTCGGCCACCAGGGATCTCCCGCCTGGTCGGCATGCGTATGCGATGCATTCTGCTGCGAGGGAGAGATACGAAGGCTGCGAGCTAGAGAAAACCCAAAACTGAAGGCCGGTCATTCTCACTTTCATGAGAATTCCACAAGTTAACAAAGCTTTGTGAATCGGTATCAACTAACACTTTCATGAGACCCAATTCAACAGCCAGCTTGACCCCATCATGGCACACCATTGCTTTAGCCTATTCACATACAAATTCACATAACGCAGGAACGGATTCGAATATATGAATCCAAAGAGTCGAGAAAATACCATTCAGATGGAAAAATCAAAACCATGTTCGCTTCCTTTCGAATTCGAGTATCAAAAAATTGAGATAATATGTGTCTATTTTTCCACACCTAGTTATTTGTGATTTTCTGGGATTTGTTTCTATGCTTTATGGATTGTAAGCCTTAAAATGACTATATTAGACAATTTGTTTTCACATTGTTACAAATAATCTTGACTTAGAGTTCATATTGTAGTAGAGTTCATTTTCGAGTATAACTCAAATTGAAATTGAATCCAACTTGAAGTCCGAATAGGTATACAAGTAGGGGCTTTTTTATCTCTATATATTAGGGGGGCTTGTACCTAATTTTGTAAGCAAGAAAAAAGCTAGAAGAAAAGCAAGAAAGAGGGGGAGCAAATAAGATAATAAAGAAATTCAGAAATTTCTTCCATATTCTCTCAGATTATTTGTAATATATATATTTTCTTCTAGGTTAAAATTGTAACAAATAGTATCAAAGGCTTGGCTAGAAACGAGTGTAAAAAAAAATTGTGTCGAGACTCTGTTTTTCCCTCGTCTCGAGCAGTCATCCCGATTCCCGAAGCATCTCTAGTCTTCTCAGTTGCAAAGTCGCGCTCTGCTCCCAGTCAAAAAGACATCAAAGGCAGAGGAGAGATTGACAAGCAAAGGAAAAAAGTGATCACTAGGAGGACACAACAGGCGCCAAGAGAGCATGCAGGTGGCCTGCGTGGCTGCGTATGGCATTCCTCAATCACCAGCTCTCGCTGCTGAAGCTAGGGAACAACCAACTGAAGGGCATCACGCATCAGCAACCATGAGGTGGCCGGTCTTCTGTTATTTAATCACTCAAGATAAGTGCTCAGTTGGGCTTTTTTTTAGCTTTTAGATTTTTCACTATAATTAGTTTATTTTGCATTATAGTAGCTAGTAGATTTTTGATGTAATTAAATTTAAAAATAAAAAACAGGCTAATCCATTACGAACAATGCAAAGGAACACGGAAAAAAAAGAAAAGGCAAAAAAACACAAAAAAAACTAAAAAGTTAGAGAAAGACAAAATTAAGGAATAGTGAACTAGAAGCTAGAAGCTGAAGCCGAAATGAATGGGGCCAGATAGTGTCTATCCGGAGTGGCAGCTAGTGAGGGAGAAAAAGATGAGGTGAGCTAAGGGTTTGGAGAATTTTTAGATATAATAAACAAGTTCGAAAAATTATGAAAATTTTAAGAAAGCTCTGACATAGTGTAGATTATTGTGTAATTTTTCTAGAATTTTACCTGCTTTAGATTTTTCCTGAAAATGCTTCAAATGTTGCAGTCTTGCATTTTTTGAATTTAAAAATTTTCCATTTACACTAAGAATTTAGGGGGGTTTTAAATATACCAAAAATAGTGAAAATTTTTAGGAAAGCTCCTAGCTTAGTCTAGTTTTAATAAAATTTAATCTCGCACTTGACCAGCTTCCAGTTTTCTTGAAAATTTAAATGGTTGCTATAGCTTTTAGATAGAATTTTCAGATATTCAAAAATACAAAGAAGGTTCAAAATTAAGTCAAAATATTTTCCATGGACTAATAACAGAGACATCATTCATGCAACCAATATGGACATGATTTGACTTGACTAGTTGGTCTAATTCCCGCGTGGAATCAAAATATTTCCTGATCTTTTCAAGGCTCCCCCCCTCCGCGCAACCTCGTAAGTGCGTGACGCGGGCATAATTTGCAATGCTCTCTCTTTCACAGCCCTGTTGCGCACATGCGCATAGCCAATGACTAGCAACAGGTTAAAGACTTGTTCACTAAACTGCAAAGACCAGAGCCATTATTTCTATATACACAGCACAATGGCTATGTTGTTTTCGGCTTTTAAAAACTAATTTTCAGATTTTCTACAGTAACTAACTTTTGAACGGAATACTTTTTTAAAATAGGGTCTATTAGTTAATTGTAGTACATACTGTACCAACTTCATTTATATCGGCAAAAACCACATGTGAGTTTCTGTTACTCTGTAATCTCTCGTACAAATAGCTCAAAAGCCATAAACAGCAGTTAAAAAGAACAAGCCCAATAACTTCAGCAACAGGTCAGACCCGTTCACTAAACAGGATGGCTAAACTTGCAGAATGCTAGTTTGCCTATAAATATCCTCAGCAAGTGAAACATCATTAACTACTCCACTTGTGAGTTGCGACTTGCATCTTTTCTTTTGAAAGAAACTTGCACTTACGAATAACTATGCATATGGGAATTAGCACATCACAGTTGTGCTTGTCGTTGTTTCTTGTGGTTCTTGGCTTGTCGCACTCGGCATTCAGCCAAATCTTGTTCCAGGTAAAATATCATATTCAAATGCATTCTCACAAAGTTTCAGTACCTCGTGATTGTAGTATTATTTCCTAGAGATGGGATTGCCTTTTTGATTGCTCGCTCTGTGGTAGTAGGCCTTCAATTGGGAATCATGGAAAAAGGATGGATCTGGATGGTACGACTTTCTGAAGAGCCAGATCGACGACATCGCCGGTGCCGGTATCACCCATGTGTGGCTGCCCCCGCCGTCGCACTCCGTCGACGCGCAAGGTCAGACTGTTTGCGTAATTGCGTTCTCAACAATTCATGTCTTGTTTAAGTTGTACACGGTAGATTATTGTGAAAGCATTAAAAAACTTGTGAGCCATGCAAACGTCAGGCTATCTTCCGGGGCGGCTGTACGACCTAAACGTGTCGAAATACGGTAGCGAGACGCAGCTCAAGGCCCTTATCGCCGCCTTCCACGCCAAGCAGGTGAAGTGCATCGCCGACATCGTCATCAATCACCGCACGGCGGAGCACAAAGATGGCCGTGGCATCTACTGCATCTTTGAAGGCGGCACGCCGGACAGCCGCCTTGACTGGGGCCCTCACATGATCTGCCGCAACGACAACTACTCCGACGGTACCGGCAACGCTGATACCGGCGTGGACTACCTCCCCGCCCCTGACCTCGACCACCTCAACCACCGTGTCCGGACCGAGCTCACGGACTGGCTCAACTGGCTCAAGAACGACATCGGCTTTGACGCGTGGCGCCTCGACTTGGCCAACGGCTACTCCTCGGACGTCGCCAAGATGTATATCAACAACACCACGCCCGACCTTGCGGTCGCCGAGATATGGACGAACTTGTCCTACGAGTCCGACGGCAAGCCCCTCGCCAATCAGGACACGCACCGGCAGGTGCTGGCACGCTGGGTGGACGAGGTCGGCCGTCCCGCGGTCGCGTTCGATTACACCACCAAGGGGATCCTCCAGGCCGCGCTGAACTTCAGCGAGCTGTGGCGGCTGAAGGATGGCAACGGGAGCGCGCCTGGGCTGATCGGGTGGCGACCGGCGCAGGCCGTCACGTTCGTCGACAACCACGACACCGGGTCCAAGTCGCAGCACACGTGGCCGTTCCCGCCGGAGAAGATCTTGCAGGGCTACGCCTACATCCTCACGCATCCCGGCTCCCCTTGCGTTGTACGTTCTGTCGTTCGTCAGTACTAGGTGCGCTATCTTTTCCTTCGTAGTTGTGAAATGCCCTGTGATTGACAAGAGTGATGTTCCTTCAGTTCTACGATCATTTCTTTGATCCGATCATGAAGAACCCGATCGCTACGATGATCGCGATCAGGAGGCGGAACAAGATTGGGCCGGCGAGCTCGTTGCGGATTCTCCTCGCTCAAGACGACGCATACGTTGCGGAGATCGATGGAAAGGTTATTTCCAAGGTCGGGACGAGATTCGATGTCAGTAAGGTCATCCCTCAGGAATTTCAGGTGTCTACGAGTGGCAAGGACTACGCAGTATGGGAGAAAAGGTAGTACTAGATTGTGCACTGTGTAGTTAGTTGACTCGAACAACTCAGCAAGTTTACCCTGGAATCGACATGTTTCTTCACGTTTCAGCTCCACTGTGGAAACGAACACAGCACCGCCGGCCGCAATTTCCACCGAAAAACGGCGGAGGTGGGTGGTCCCCGTGGTCGCCACAGTTGCGCCGGTGTCAGCCTTGCTCACCTGCAGCGCGGCAGTAATGCTCCTGTTGCGGCGCCAGAACAGGAGACGGCAGCAGCCGAACACCAACACAGTAGACTCCGATGCCGACGAGCAGTTTGTGGAAGCCGAGTTCGAGAAGGGGGTCGGGCCGAGGCGCTACTACTACCGCGAGCTGGCCGCGGCGACCAGCAACTTCGCCGAGGAAAATAAGCTCGGGCGGGGCGGCTTCGGCCCGGTCTACTCCGGCTACCTTGCCGACCAGGACCGCCACGTCGCCGTCAAGGTGCTCTCCCCGGAGTCGTCCGCGCAGGGCCGGAAGCAGTTCGAGGCCGAGGTCAGGATCATTAGCCAGCTGCGGCACCGCAACCTCGTCCAGCTCGTCGGCTGGTCCGACAGCAGGAAGGGCCTCCTACTCGTCTACGAGCTCGTCCCTGAGGGCAGCCTAGACAAGCACCTCTACAGCACCGAGCGGCTATTGACATGGCCGGAGAGGTGACATGCAAGTTGCAACTCATTAAACTTTGCCTTCTTCGAATCAAATACGTAAAGATCCCATATTTGTAGGTACAAGATTGTGCTTGGGCTTGGCTCGGCGTTGGTCTACTTGCACGAGGAGTGGGATCAGTACGTGGTCCACGGCGACATCAAGCCGAGCAACATCATGCTCGACTCCTCGCACAACGCCAAGCTGGGCGACTTCGGCCTGGCGCGGCTCATCGACCACGGCGCTGGGCCGCGGACGACGAGGATGGTGGTGGGCACGATGGGGTACATGGACCCGGACCTGGTGAACACGCACAAGCCGAACAGGGGCTCCGACGTGTACAGCTTCGGCATCGTGCTGCTGGAGATCGCCTGCGGCAGGCCAGCCGTCGACGAGCAGCCCGAGGAGGTGCTGGCGCTGGCGGAGTGGGTGTGGGATCTGTACGACCGCGGCGCGGTGCTCCAAGCCTCTGACGGGAGGTTCGACGGGCGGTTCGACGAGTGGGAGATGGAGCGCGTGCTGGTCGTGGGGCTGTGGTGTTCGCACCCGGTGCCGGGGGAGCGCCCGTCCATCGTGCAGGCCATGAACGTGCTGCAGTCCCGGGATGCCACGCTGCCGGCCCTCCCGGCGAACGTGCACCGTTCCGCCGCCGCGAGCGCCGGGTTCAGTGGATACGTTCGTTACACGTCGTCCGCCGTCACCGTTGGAGAGGCCAGCTGATTCTGATGTACCACCTGTACTCCACTTATTGTGTTATATCAGTTCCATGGTTATGCTGTGCGCTTAATTACCTGGTAATGTACCCAATTTACAGATCAGCATGTTTGCTATATGTTGTTGCTCTTCCAGTGGACATCCAATCTAGGGAAAACTGTACCACCGTTGTTAAGTTTGTAATAGAAAAAATAGTAATATTCCTTCCCTAATTTTCTTTCTCAAAATTTGTCTAACTAGCAAGGTGATTGTTGCGCAACGACACGTATGTACCAACGTAAACTTGCGCAAGCATCATTCTTAAATCTTGTTAAAATGTTTTGACGACACGTATGTGATTGTGTTTTTTAATATGAAACACACATGGATGTGAAAGGACTACGTACTCGTGGAAAGCAATTGTTGTAAAACATAAGATAGAATTCAATTTTCAAAATTTTTAGAACATTATCTGTTCAATTTAATTTTTATATTTGTAAAAACTGATTTTTATTTTTGATGTGTGAAAATTATATATTATAATAGAGAATATAGATTATATCTTTAGGAGAAAACAACTATCCATATCTATAGTTAAATGTTGTTTGTAGTTTTGCCATCCTTGTCATCTTTAAAAAATATTTAATATTAATTTGTCAAATATATATGAATCGTTTTTTTTATAAAGTTCTAAATATTGACTCGATCTACTTTCGTTTCAAATAATACCACTTTGGTCCTGTTTTCACAATGGTACTAGTACTTTTGTTGGACTAAGCTAAGCCTTGCTAGTTGGTCACTTGGTTGTGCCCGTCCAATTCAGTAGTGGCGTAGTGCCTGAATGACAGGTCCACCTAGGGCTGCGACTGGGTGCGTATTAACCTTATCTAAGTACATATAGCCACACTATTAGATAAGATATAGATAAAAAATAAAATATTTATTTAGATTTAGCATAGGAAAGATAATATCTACTTACCTATTTTTATCCATACCCATTCAAATATAAAGTTGAGAGTGCACTTAGATTATCTATGGATTTAGACTACTCATACTCAGTTATAGCTACTTATAAAAATATGTGAGTCATCTGTGCACCTGTACCCGTCAATTTGCACAGAGTAGCTCCATTACACATATAATCATTTCCAACCAGTTTCAGTTGATTTCGTAAAACTTTTATAGTGTGAATGCGATGTTGAAATTTCAAATACTGAAGTTGTACGAAAACTTCCTATAAATATATGTGGGGCGTACGTATGTGTCTAGCCCTACCAATTTGTATACAATAGCTTCCCTACATATAAAATCATCTCCAATAAATTTCAGTGATTTCAAAAAAAATTTATGATGTGAACACGAGGTTAAAATTCTAAATACCAAAGTTTTACAAAACTTCCTTCAGAAGCCTCTTTAACTTAATTCCTCATTTTTCTTCTTCTTTACCCACGGGGTTACCTAAACTCATTGGACACTCTTTTTTATTTGAATATGGATAATATCATTTTAAATGGATATAGATAAAATTAAATATAGATTTTGGTTATTTGTACCCTATCCAGTGGTACCTCTAGGTCCACCACATCATTTACTTTTTTTTTTCGTGATATGACTTTGCATGGATGCGCCCGGTGCGGGTTGAAATGGAGAGATCGATGGAGAATTTTGAGTACAATCGCCATAGTAAAAATCAAGTCACACTAACTCTGCTTTCAACCAGAGAGATAGAAGTTATCTTATACAAAATGGACACTTCGAAAGAAAGTGTTTATCATCTCGCATATGCAGGAGTACTAAGAAAAATCACGTATATGCATGACGCAAAACCATTCACGACACCACCTCCAAGACTCTGATCAGTGACGGAGCTAAAATTTAGTTACATTCCATGTTCAGTGGTGAAATAATCTAAGCTATCTGAGTTGAACCATAAAAATATTACTCAGACTGAACTGAATTTAACCAGTCTATACACTTGATATTTTTTCACACCCCGGACTGAAGCCTACCTTCCAGGGTGTGGCTCCGCCCCTGGCTCTAACCAACACAAGTAACGTATTTGCTTCATGCACACTTCCATCGATTGAGAATAGCATGTAGGTTCTTTTAAGCTGTGCCTTATAATTTTTAGCTTAAAATTTTGAATTCTAGTTGTTTGTGAAAGAGAGTACGGAGAGAAATACTCACGTGCGATTTAGATGGAGTTAGGACAGTGTCTACTATAATCGACTTGTAAACCCTGTCTTGAAAAGACACTCCGTTTGAAAGCTAGTTCCTGTAAAAATACCAAGCCATAAACTCAAAAAAACCAAGCTAAAATCATTAGCTTTGATTTGTTAATCGTAAGCAGTCTCGACCATTTAAGGGCTAGATACTATTTTTAGAATTTTTAGTAATTATCTCTGTTTTTCAGCTAACATCTATCAGATATGGTTTCTTATTCCATATGTAATATAATCAGTTAAAATAAGAAGGAATAGGGGAATATTCGGTCATTTTGATTCGTTATTTATTTTTTATTCCAAATTAAAATTCTCCCAAAAATCCATTTTCATTTTTCATTGGGGTTAGATGATCTAGCTATTAATATTATTACTTTACCCAACTGACAGATTCCACAACAAATCTCTTGATTCGGAATTACAGACTCATGTCTACTTCAGGAACTAATGAAACTATTTTAGTAAAATTCAATTCTCTCAGTTCCTCAGCGATGGCACCCAAAACTCGAGTTCCTTTTTTTAATGATAACCACTGCATTGTCATGAGGGTTAGATTTCGCATATACTTATCCTTGTATTGTGTCAGTATGAGAATATATTTCCTAAATTCTTTATCCAAACGCTATTGATCATTAACTTGGACATTCCCAAGATCTTTGTTGCTATTTCGAATTATTCTACTATTCCGAAGCCATTGAAAATAAGTAAGACCGGAAAAAATTGGAGGGTTCCTATTGATTCCTTGAATAACATATACATTACCTATAGACATGAACAAAGAAAAGAAAAATTATGTTTTAATACCAAACGAAGATAGATTGCTAATGTGCAGGGTAGTATAAATAAATTTCTTATATGTAGCATGACAACAAGCAAATGCAACATTCTTGTCCTCCATGGCTATAAAACGCTCCTCCTCTATGCATTTCTTCGCCATGGAGCACTAAGCTTTTCTTCTCTTTTTGCTAGTGTTGTAGGTGTGAAACCCAAATACAAGTGAGGGGGTGAACGTTGGCCATCTTACGAGTCGTCGTCCACAAGAGTAAAAATGATACGAGGATTCATATAGATTCAAGGGTTCGAGAGGACCACACTACTCCTATTGGTGAGCCAATGGGGGGTTTCCTCTGGGGAGAGAGCCCCTATAGGCTCACTAGTTTGAATATGCTTTTTTGTATTCCTTATGAGCTTCGTTTGAATATGCTTTTTTTGTATTCCTTATGAGCTTCAGAGAGCACCCCTCAAATGAGGGATATATAGGTATTTATAGGCTCTTGAGCCTGTACAAATGACTGTTATACCCCTTAGGTGGATAGTTGCCCTATGAGTACAAGTGGGGGTATTATTGTCTTTTCTAAGTATAGCTGCACTTCTTGAACCTTCAGACAGATGTCTTCTATAGAGCGGGCCCTATTAGTGAAAGTGGTAAGATTATTCTTCCAACACTAGTCTCCTACCCCTTGACGTTCAGAAGAAGACGTTCAAAGGGGTAGCCTTGAGTCATGTGCTCTCCATTTCGGTGTTGGTGTTTTTAGAAAAAAAATCCTGATGAATTTGAATGGCGGTTGCATCTGAAACTATGTGTCAAAAATGCTGCCCCATGGTGGGTCCTCTACCCAGTTGAATTATCATCCTCACAAGCTGCAAACTTGTTGGCCACTCATGTTTATTTCTTGGATTCTCGCTGGCTGGCTTCTGTTAGGGCTACTTAGACCGGCCCATTTGAATTAGTCCCCTAGTGGGCCCTTTTGGTTGGCCCAACTAACCAATGCCTCTCTCTCTAATGCCATGCTTTTATCTGGATTTTCGAAGTTTTTTTAGAATTTTAAAATCAATTTCAAAGCTAAAAAACATTTTTGTAAAAATTAAAAATCAACATTAAGTTGGAAATATTTTTATTAAGTCCAAATAATATGCATGAATTCCTATAAATGTTTCTAAATTTTTTGGTCTTTATTTGCTATTTTCTAAGTATTTTTTAAGCTTCTTTGTTTTTCTGGAAATTAAAAACGAATTTTAACCTAGCTCTCTCCGGCGTCGGATCCAGATTGAATCCGTCCTGCTCCCAACTAATCTTGGGCGTCCGTTCCACTTACCTTTTCATTTCTTGGGCGACGGTGCCGATTTCTTCTTTGCGCCATGTGGCGATCATCCGACCGTCCGACTGTCTCCTCTTTCCTTCTTCTCTCACCGACATACGGGACCCACTCGGTCATCCCCTTCCTTGGTCATCTTCTTCCCCAAGCCGTCCGCCCTGGCCGCCATTGCCGACATCCCCCAAGCTCATTAAACGACGGTTTCTTCTTTTACTATCGAACAAATGCTCCTTTGAATGCCCTCTTCATCCCTCATTCAAATCCGGTCGTTTTCCCCTCTTTTAAACTCGATTTCCTCACCTTTACGCGCCACTACTCCGGCCTTAAAACCAGTGAGCCATTCTGGCCATCCCCCGAGGCCCTATAAAAGGCGCCCCTTGGCACCACTCCTCGCACCACCCACTCTCAGCCTCTCCTCTCTTTCTCCGTGTGGCCAGAGTCCACGCACCGAGCTTCCCCCTTGCCGAGCGATGGCGAGCCCACAGCGAGCAATCACCGCCGTTCAGATCACCCACGAGCCTCGACATCCCCTTCGTTGGCTTCCTCACACCAACGCCGACCTCGCTCACACCTCCTCCGTGCCTGAAGCACCGAGCCGTCAGCTCCTCCCTTCGCTCACCGGCAGAACACCAGCGAGAAATCACCCCCGCATCGGTCTCCCCCACACCTCGTCGATGTCACCTACACCCTTCTCGTCGCCGTGGGCACGCACGCCACCCCTCCACCGAGCAAGAACATCACTGGATTCTCTTCTCCACTGAGTGCACTCGCCGCCGCTGCTACCTGCTCGTCGCCAATCGCATCGGTTCACCTCCGTGCCCCGTGCCAAAGTGCTTCGAGCCCCCCCGTCTTCCCCTCATGTGAATGCCAAAGTCGCCGGTCGCCACCGAGCACCGGAGCTTCGGCGACCTTCGGGTCCTGAGCGCCGCCACGAGCCAGCGTAGCCACGTCAGCGCCCGAGCCTACGTGGCAGTCATGTGACAGCCTAGTGGCGGCCACGTTGGCTCTGGCTACCCAGTCAGCCGAATATCGACACGTCAGCATTTCTCAACTTTTCCTTAATGAAAATAAATGAGCCCGTTTATTTTTCAGTACAAAAATAATTCCAGAAAATCTCCTTTTTCTTGTTCTTTAATTTCAAACTTCCGAAAGCCCGTTTTTCCTTATCATAACTTCGATTGGACCCGTTCAAATTTCTTAATTCTTCTCAAATCCTAAACTATCCATTTATGAACTCTTTTTGAATTGATTTGGATTTTATTTGAGTTTACTTGGGTATTTTCACGTGTAGACTACGACGATTCTGATAAGTTCTTCCATAATAATTCTCACCAATTCATGGAGCAAGGCAAATTACACATCTTGATCTTGTTGATCCCAGTTTGCAAATAAAATTATGTTATTTTAAATTATTGTGTATGCTTATTTTTATTCAAATTATTTCAATTCAGTTTTAAACATAGTTATTTCCTACTTGTTAATAACTCCTTTGACATTAATTCTCAGATACCTTGTCACCCTAGAATAAAGTTATGTACTAACCGGTGTTTTATTCTAAGGTGACAAGGTATCTGCGAATCAATGTCAAAGGAGATATTAATAAGTAGAAAATAACTATATTTAAAACTGAATTGAAATAAGTTGAATAAAAATAAGCATGTAGAATAATTTAAAACAACATAATTTTATTTGCAAACTGAGATCAACATAATCAAGATATGTAACTTGCTTTGTCCTACGAATTTGTGAGAATTATTGTGAAAGAACTCCTCGGAATCCTTGCAGTCTACAGGACGATAGGGGAGAGAGGCTTACGGCCACCGAAGCCGTCCGAGGCGAGCAGGGGAGGCCATGGGCTGAATCCAGGTGGCTCCATCCGTAGGACGGGCGAAGCGCAAAGCGCAGGCCGTTCATTGCCAGGGCGTGGGTTTTCAGCCGCTGGGGTGCTGGTGGGCGGTGCGCAAGGTGTCGGTCGTTTATTGCCTGGACTTGCTGCAGTTTGCGTGAGGCCGCAAGGGCACAGAGCTCCCGTGGGCGAGCTCCTGGACGCAGGTGGCCGGGAGCAGCAGGGCGTCGTTGACCTCGTCCAGGCGGGCTAGGGGCTAGCAGCTAGAGCTCCAGCGGCCGCGACTAGGCACAGGGAAGGCGAGCGTCATGGCGCAGAGAAGTTGGCCGTCTGAGAGTGAGATTCTGTTTGCCAGGGTGCCTCGGCCTGGGGCGCAGGGCGCTTGGGCAAGAGCTCCCTGCGGTCGGCCAGGGCTTGTCTTCCGGGAGCTTTGAGGCCAGGGGAGCGGGCGCTTCTACTGCAGCGAGTTCCACCCGACTCCGGCCGAAGCCTAGGGTGAGGTGAGCCACTGGTCTCCCTCTAAGCTTCCGATTGTTCCTCTCTGTTTTGTTTTCCGGCATCGGGGCGTGAGGTATCGATCTGTTGCGATGGCGCCGACCATTTGGACCGGCAGGTGAAGCTCCAGAATGTAGCAGGCCGGGAGCAGCAGGGCGCCGAGATGCATTCTCTAGGGCATTGGGCAACGTTGCCAGGGCGCCCAGGAGGCCTCGCCAAGGCGCCGGGAGAGGGGCATTTGCCAGGGCGTTGGGCCACCCTGCTAAGACACTTTGGCGATCTTGCCTGGGCGCTTTGGCGGCTTTTCTAGGGCGCTTTGGCCGTTCTGAAGCACTGGCCAGTCGGCTTTGAATGGGCACCGAGACACTGGCTGGCAGGGTGTGGAGAGTGTTAAGAAATATGGGTCTGCACTTAAAACCTTGGTTCATGGTGGATATTTCATCACTAGACTATAAATAGAGAGTACTATTAGCTATTTTGTATATAGAATCAGAAAAAAAGTAATAAACAAATACCAGGAGTTCTCTCTATCTCTCTATGTTTTCAATCTCACCACTAGGCTATAAATAGATAGTACTACTAGCTGCCTCCGCTCGGCTCTCCTCACACCAACGCCCCCGAAGTCGCGCCGCCTCCGACCGGCCTCGCTAGTCGGGAGAAGGCGACGCCTCCACACCCGAGGACCGCCGGCCGTCACCTCGTGCCCGAAGCCGCTTGCCGGCCGGCCGAAACCACCCCCGCTCCCTCCCGCCGTCCTGAAGATGCTGGCACGTCGTTGGCGCTGAACGCCATGGCTTGACGCTGTCTCGAAGACGCTGGTGCCACCCTGTCGCCGTACCGCACCCGAAGAACGGCCGTCGGCTCTCACACTCTATTCCGCCAGCCGAAGTCGCCGCCCGATGCTTACGCCGACTCCGACGCCCGCCCCGCCACGCACGCCGCTCGGGCTACCACTACCGCTGCCGCCGAGAGAATGAGGGTAGGGGAAACCCTACACATTACTGCTTTGATGCCGGTCGAGCGGGCCAAGTGGGCCATAAGTAAACGGGCCGGGAGACGGCCCAGCCGGAGGGGGCGCCGGTAAAATTGTAAAAAGCCCCCCGATCTCTGAAATTTGCAGAAATGCCTCAGTTTTTGTAGATGGGTCCTGAATTTTGCAGAAAAGCCCTCGGAAAAACAGAAAATTAGGTGAAATTTTTCTCTGAATTGAAATTTTGCGTATAGGCCCAGAAATTGTAGAATTCACTGAAAATTCATATTCCGGCATAAAAGGGCCTCGAGAATCCAAATTTTGAATCATTTTTAGCATCTAAAGCATGTTTATTTCTGTCATTATTATTTTCTATGTTTTATGTATTTATTTACTGTTTTGATTAATCGTAATTATTTAAATTGCCTTTAATCATCGAAATTAACAGTAAAATTAATAGAAAATACATAGAAAATTCTGGAACATTACGAGAATCTTTTGTACCATTACCAAATTTATTTATCTAAAGTAAATTTATTCCATGCATGTTTACCGACAGTAAACTTATATATCCCTTTCATGCACATGTAGAGGACTGGCATCACGAACCGGGAATTCGAGCAGCTGGCCCAGCATGACCAAAACTACTTGACTTGGGCTTCTGATGTCGCGATAGTACTTGGAGCCAAGAAGTTCCGCGCTGCCATTAGGATTGGCGCACCGTAGAATGACCAACCCACCTCTGAGGAAAATGATAAGACACTTCACTTCCTCAGGCACCATCTCTGTCTCACTTTCAAGAATGAGTACCGATCAGAGAAGAGTGTGCTAGCACTATGGACTATACTTAAGAAGCGGTTCAAAAGGCTAAAGTACACCATTCTTCCTTAGGCAGAGCAAAAATGGATCCGACTGAGATTTGCCGACTTCAAAATGGCCGGGAGTACAATTCTGCCTTGCACAGAATTTTTTGCCAATGCTTCAGATGATAACTGCTTGACGGAAGTTACTGCCAGAAAGACATACAGGGTTTTTCTTCGTGTAGTGGTTGTTGTCAGAGAGAGAGAGAGAGAGATCGTGTGCGGTTATGGGATAAACACACATTCTAACTGTCTTATCAGACGAACCCATGATGCAGTTGTTCATCGTAGATGAGTTAGTCAGAGATAGGGTAGTTTCAGGAAAGATTACAACCATAAAGTAATCGCAAGACAACTTACGACTACGTGGTCGTAGAAGAACTTATGATCATATGTAGTCGTAGCATGATATACGACCATGTGGTCATAGAAGGACTTACGACCAGGGAGTAGTCACAGTTAGACTTACTACTATGTAGTCATAGAAAGACCTACGACCATAGAGTATTCACAGTAAGACTTACGACTACGTGGTCGTAGAAGGACTTACGACCAGAGAGCAGTCGCAATAAGACTTACGACTATCCTGAAGAACTTCTCCCATACTAATAAGGGGTATATTCAAGGACTTATAATGATGTAATAATTTGAGGATTATTCTATCCTCGTCAGATTAGATTTCATATTAATAAATGGTAAACCTTGTACCATACCTTTGATTCTAAGCAGCTTCAAGGCCATAATTCAAAATTATCGCCAACCTCACTTCGTAAAGCCAATTGAGTGGGATAACCCATTTTTAGTGAAAAATTCCTATTTTTCTCCATGTCCGCCTTTACTTTAAGGCGATTTGCATTCTTGCAATCCAGTATCTTGCAAGAGAAATCTTCAAAATATACAGCATACCTGTATTCTAGCAGTTGCCCAACGCTTAGCAAAGTCTGCTTCAAATCGGGTACCAATAAAATATCTTGAATAAATTTTTGACCATTTTCCATTTGGACAGCTATACAACCCTTATCTTCAAATTGGGCTAAAGAACCATTTTCTCATGTGTATCTTCGCTTGATATGATGAGTCAACATCTTGAAATATATCCATATTGGAAGACATGATTTGTGCAACCACTATCCACAATCCATGTATCTTCTTTTTCATCTTAGGCAATTTGGCAAGAATAAACTATCCTTTTCTAAATTATCCTATTCTTCAGATATTTGCCTAATTGTTATCTCGAGATCTGCAATATTTGGCAATATGACCTTGCCTTTTATATTTATTGCATGTTATCTTGTTATAGCATCTATCAATAGTGTGACTGGACTTTTTGCAAATATCACACCAAAATTTAGAACTAGTCATACATTTTCCTCTTTTTATCTTCGGCCGGCTTCTTCTACACAACTTTTCTTGGATCTCCACTTTTTAATAATTTTAACTATTTCTTGAATTGTGGGATTTGAAACTCAGCTTTGATCGAAAGGTGCTTTCAATTGAGTTCTCTGCACACCGTAGCTTCCTTTCTTCTTGTGATTCTAACAAACTCATTGGTTGTTGCATAGTAAGAGTCGCCAAGTCCTTTGACTTCTCAATTACAGCAACAAATATACTTTTGACTCCTCAATTACAACAACAATACTGATCAAAATTTTCTCAACAATCTTTTTATCATTAATCTCTTCATCGTAGGTGCGTATCTGATTTACCACCTCGATGACCCTCAAGAAGTAATCATTTATGTTCTCGGACTACATTATCTGCAGATTGAATCCGCCTTCTCAAAGTTTGTAGTTTGACGGCTAAAACTTTTGCGGAACCTTGAAACTCCTTTAGCTTGTCACAAGCTTTCTTTGACTTCTTAGCATCGATAATCCACATAAACAAACATTCCGCAATACCTTGTTGAATCAAAAACAAGGCCTTGGCATCCATCATCTGGTTCTCCGCTAAAGTTTCTTTCTACTCCAGTGTAAGAACATCTTCAACGGCATACTTTTTGTAGCTGTTCTCCATAATATCCCGCAACCCTTGCGAAAGTAGCATCGTCCGTATCTTGATGTTCCACATATCGTAATTCTCTCCTGAGAATACGGGAATCATCGACTGCTCCATCCCGACACCCGAACTCGAAGCCATAACCTCAGCTCTGAAAAACAACACGAATATGCCGCACTACTCTGCTACACTCAACTCGAACTTGGAGCTCTGATACTAGTTGTTGAAGATTAGAACACTAAAAAAGCAAGAACAGAAGAAGGAATATAGAACAGAGAAGCTTTGCTACTAAAATTTTATGTTACATTGAACTTACATACATACTCTCTAGTTACAACAGATGGCTAGCTAGCTTTTCCTTTTTGTAAGCTTTACAAACCGACTCTTACAACCGACTCAACAGAATAATTTTTCACTTTCACCCGCTGACATCACATGGCCAGCTAAGTAGCAATCTAGAACACTCTACAGCTAGAGCAAAAGTTTGTCACTTCTTTGTCATTGACCAAGAATGCAGTGCAAAGATTGCACCGGAATATTCATATGTCGGCAACTCAAGGCGATTAGGAAATGAATTAACTCTAACAAAATCTTTGGCATTCCAGGATTCCCAGGCTCTCTTCCTCTCCCTAGCGGCCAAGGGCCGATTCGCCGGCGGTTCCGCCAATCGAGAAGAACATCATGGCCAAAAGCAAAGCGTGCGACATCGTCCCTATCTGCAGAGACGCTCGCAACTTCCAATTCCGGGTAAGCCACTCGGCCAGCAAGGATCTCCCCGCCGGCCTGCATGCACACAGCACACACAAGCACCGTCGTCGCCGGATGCGTATGCGATGCAGTCTGTAGCCCGCGATGGCCGCCGGGCCAGGGCGACGACGGCTGGATCAGGCTCGCTCTCTTAGTGCGCTGCGCACTCGCCCGAGCCCAACGCTCAAGGGTGCCAAGGTGATGGCCGACTCTTACAACCGACTCAACAGAATAATTTTTCACTTTCACCCGCTGACATCACATGGCCATCTAAGTAGAAATCTAGAATACTCTACAGCTAGAGCAAAAGTTTGATACTTATTTGTCGTTGACCAAGAATGCAGTGCAAAGATTGCACTAGAACATTCATATGTTGGGAACTCAAGGTGATTAGAAAATGAATTGACTTTAACAAACTCCCTCTTAATTCATTTTCTTGAGATACCCAAACTTTTGCACTAATGGAGAAAATTGGAATCCATGTACTGTACCAACAATGATAATATAGCAATCAAGAATCCGCACTGTTACTGTTGCTTAATCTCAACATTTTTCAAGCTAAGAGAAAATCCATGTTAGCATCTCCGCATTATCAATTACTGATATAAATATGCAAAAGAAAAAATAACAAAAAGCGCGTTCATTTCATTACATGACAAAATTTACAAAAAAAAAAGTAGCATCGTGTAATTGTTATCTGACATTATGGATAAGATGTTGACCTTGAATCTTGCTTCGTTCTTTTCGGCCCATCAAGTATTTCATCAATTTGCCCGAAACTGTGGTATTTCAATAATTTATTTGGTATATACGTCGTGTCTACATGGATGTGTTGTGTTATCCTTCTTCAAATACACATTTGTCAGCAATTTCAGCTAGAATATGCTACCATCCAGAACCTTACATCAATACAAAGGATAAAAGTCTGTGAGACCAATCCAAGATAAGAACTATTAACTGCAAATCTATTAGCTCCGTGACGAACAACATGATTTTATTGAACATAATCGTTTACCAACACATCTATATGCGCAGGTCTCGATGCAAAGCTAAACTGCTTCAGCAGATTACTATTTGGCACTGTAGCAGATCGAAAAACCAGTGCCCATCGCTATTGGTAAGCTCTGCAGCGAATAAACTTTTAAAAGTATTTTCTACTGTTTATGCTACTGTAGCAAAATAATAAAAAATAGAACATCGCTTTCGTGATTGCTGTAGCGGTTGATCTCTCTCCTAACCAACTTCTCTCGTGGCTGTTGATCTCAAGAAAAATGTAAAATAAAACAAGAACGTCAATTTCAACAATTATTGACTTCGCATGTGCCCTGACGTGAGACCTGCTGTTGGACGGAACGGGCCCAGGTGCAGAGCCCCTGCACTTAGCGCCGTGCAGGGTGTCCAGAAGGTCGATACGTGTTTTCTAAAATTAAAAAAAATTCCAAAAATCAAAAAAGTACTTAAACAAATCCGAAAAATCATAAAAAGTACTTTTGTAAAAAATAATTTTATTAAAAAGTATTTTTAAGTACTTAAAAATACTTTTTAATAAAAGTAAAAATAAAAAAATTAAGTACTTCAAAATACTTTTTATACTTAAAAAGGTACTTTTCACAATTTTTTGGATTTTTACGACCACACTTTCTTCGCTTCGTCTTCGCCCTGCGACATACAGGTGCCCTGCCCTGCATTTGGTCTACCGTTTCGAATCTTTTGTCGGTTCGTTACTTACTGGTTTTCCTCTTTCGATGTCGGCCCTTCAATATGGGCTTGACTTTCGAACTTTGAGCTTTATTTTGCATTATTTATAATTTCGTCTTTTTCTAAATTTTTGGCTTTTTTTTGAGCTTTTTTACCGGTTCTTTTTTTTCCCGTATTCGTTTGCGTTGTCTGTGATGGGCTAACAAATTTTTTATATTTTTCAATTTTTTTAAATTTAATTATGTTAAATAAGCCTCTATCAGCTACAGTGTTTTTTTCAGCCAGCTACAGTGTTTTCAGCCATAAGCCATCAAAAATAAGCCGAACTGAACACCACCGTAGGATTTGTCATACTCCTTTCCCTGGTGTTGGCCCTGCCTTGGGAGCCTGTCAGTGTTGCCTGTTCA
Organism: Bonia amplexicaulis; assembly: GCA_036346245.1. Classification (NCBI taxonomy): domain Eukaryota; kingdom Viridiplantae; phylum Streptophyta; class Magnoliopsida; order Poales; family Poaceae; genus Bonia; species Bonia amplexicaulis. Next base: position 7,623,648 of record CM070759.1, on the reverse strand, counting down.
GTGGACATCGTCGGCCCCATGCGTCTCATCTGCTGACCCAGCGTCAGCTCCCTTCTTGGCTTTGTTTCAGCACATAATGTCTTATGACCCTATCATTACGGCTCAATGCATTAAGAGCAGTGAATGATTCCTTTCCTTAGGTAAATTCGGAATTGGAATCTCTGGAAGATTGCCTATATAAAAGCAGTGCCATCAAACTGTGAGCGGTTGGCCATCTCACTTTAGATGCTCCCAAAAACAGAACTTGCCAGAAAACGGCCACTCCGTACTGACCAAGAAGACCTCGATGCTCCCCAAGACAACACAAGGTTGTGCTTCTATAAATGTTCAGATATTCATTACTGTTATTCCTGCTTTCAGTGAATCACTGCCTCGTTATTTCTATTACGACAACTGCTACCAGTGTTCCCCCAAAACAGGCCTTCAGCCAAGAAGCGGTTGTTCCAGGATATAGCCCACCCAACTAACCTTGAAGAAGGTATTTCATACCCAGGCTTTAAAACCAAACTACATATAAATTCGCTTATCGTTTCTCAGTCTAGTTACTTCACATAACTTCTGCTCAGAAGAGGCACGAGCTAGCAGCACTGGGAGACAGCATCATCCTTGCAGTCTTTGGTATACTTACCGAATGACACAACCTCGTGATCACAACACCTCGCATCCTAATGTTACCGTGGTTTGTTAGCTTCTATGCTTTCCAATAGCAGCGAAGCCCTTTCGGTGTGTACTCAAAGTTACTGCTGTATAATGTCGCATTGTACAGTCTTTGTTAACTATGAAATCTGCAGTCCGTTTTCTATGTACATTCTCTCTGTCTCTCAGCAACAAAGATATATGTGCTTGCCTGTTCTGAAGACGCTTGGTAAACGCCTAGAACAATACGCTAATGTAAAGACGTCCCTATCTAATTTCTAATATAATGCAGCTGGTACCATTTGCACATGCTTGCCTTAACTACCAGCAAAATTGTTTATGCATACCATAAAATTGCTCTTATCATCTCCAGTATATACACATGCTTAACTACAAATCCCAAACATCGGTTTGTGCTACTACCTCATTTAATCACAGCAAAACACCTGCACAGCACATGCCCTCACCCAACCAAGCACAGAAACTAGCTAACATCCTTACTTTATATAGGCTTCGGCTTATACATTCAGAGCATCGTATAAATCAGCTAGCACTCAACAAACAACGCAAAAGGAGCGGAACAAGCCTATGCATTACGACCTTCAACCGCATCCACGCAATCGACATACACGAACCGTCTATCTGCACAGCCCACCCCACGATGCAAAAGCCGTTCCACGCTACGCAGATAACAACTCCGGCATTGGATCAGCCGTTGCGTCACCCCGTATGGCTGCTCCGCACGGTTGCCCCGCGTGAGCGTCGCCACTGCCTCGCATGGCCACTGTCGCATCTCACCGGGTGCGCCGCCGGCCCCGCACGGTCGCCCACCTGAACCGTCGCCCGCCTATCCGTGCCGCTTGCATGTGGCCAACCGCACCGCCGTGCCCCGTCGCTTGGCACTGGGCGAAGCCACCGCCTCCCGCACGAGGCGCCATCGTGCGCCGTCACTTGGCTCCGGACGAAGCCGCCGCTTCCCTCACGAGGTGCTGCTGTCCGTCATCGCTCGGCACCCAGGCAAGGCCGCTGCAGCTCCCGAGCGTCGCCCGCACATGCCGCTGCTCCTGAGCGCCGTCGACCCAAGCATCGCAGCTCCCACGCACCGCACGCACACGCTGCCGCTCCCAAGCATCGTCGAACCGAGCGCCGCAGCCCCCGAGCGCCGGATGGGACTGGGGTCAGGGAAACCCATGCGCCAAATGGGTTGGGATGGGCCAATGAAAAAGGGGAAGGGGCATGCATCAGAATTTTTGCAAAAAGGCCCTCAGGAAATCGGCAAAACGTCTGAGGCGCTGCCAAACTTGGAGGCCGGCGTTCCGAGCGGTTCGCTCGCACGGAATTTTGCTCTGGATGAATCGGCGCTTGGGCCAGCAACTAGTACAACTGAGTTAGTTGAATCGGTAATCGGTAGTGATTAGTATTTTACGGTGATTAGTTGAGGCATGCAGACTGAGTATTCTATGCTACCTTCTTGTTTTCTATATAAGCGTGGAAGTAGTGTATGATCAAAACCACAACCTTTTGCTTTGGCACTCCAAATGGATCCTCCCCCAAATGGCTTTGTAGATTGGTTAACTTCCCCCAATTTCTCATACGAAAATCCAGAAAAGTATTCACAATTCACATATCCATTGAACTTATCCCAACCCCAAATGTCCCAAGACCATCAATCATCACATAATTTCTTTTCTGCTGGTTACACTCAATACTATGAGAGTCATTCAAATCCCAAGACCAACCCAAGAAACAACGAACTTATATGTGGTCCAGGTACTACATCCGAGACTTCACGCACCGCTGGCAATGGGCAAGGAGACGGTAGCGACGTTGATGACGACGACGAAGAAAACCGAGGCCGACGCCTATCCTGGACACAAGAGGACAATATCAAACTGGTTTGTACTTATTTTATGTAATAAATTTTTCTATTGCTTGGGTGAAGAATCATGTACCAATATAGTTGTTCTTTGGATGCAGATCAGCGCTTGGTTAAATAATTCAATTGATCCTATTGATGGGAACAACAAGAAGGGAGAAGTCTACTGGAAGAACGTTGCTGCAGACTACAACAAGAATAGTCCGCTCAATCGAAGAAGACTAGCCAAACATTGCAAGGACCATTGGGGAAAGGCCAACAAAAAGGTTGTATGTTTTAATGGTATTTGGTGCAAGCTGAAAGAGGTCTATGTCAGTGGGCAATCCGATGACCAACTCATGGACAAAGCCCACGAAATGTACAAGAAGGAAACAAAGCAGTGATTCACACTTGTGTACTGGTGGAGAGAGGTTCGAAACCAGCCTAGGTGGACTAGGACCTACGAAGAGGCCAAGACCAAAGGGAATGAGTCAGTCGAAAGGCAGATCGCAAAGGAAACTCGTCTAGTAGGTACAAAAGCTGCGAAAGCAAACAAGAAAGGGAAAGATGTAGAGGACTATCCTTTTGGTAGTATATCACATGATGATGTCCAACTGTACTATGATACACAAGCTTTACGAGCTTCAACAGCAAACAAGATGGCAGACGTGCAGCTTAGGCTCTCAAAAGAGAAGCTTGAAGCAGCACACGCAAAGGAGAGAACAACAATGGCGAAGAACTACAAGGAACTCTTAATGGCTGACACTACTTGCTTCACTGAATTTCAAAGAATGGAGCATGAGAGAGCAGTAAAATATTTTAGTGATAAATTATTTGGAGCAAGTAACACCAATTAGTAATGAGATTAGCACTTTAGCTTTTCACATTGCTTTATTTTGCTGAAATAAATGGTATCAGCATACCAAATTAGCATTCAACAAATTAAATTGTAATTTTATACTCCCAAGTTAATGTTTACCTTCCAAAATAAAGCAAAAGAAAAGAGACAAAGATAAGTTCTTCCAGCTAATCAACTATACGGGCATTCTGTTACACAGATCAGAGCCAATACGGTTCTGTTGGTGACTTTTTCCACCATGCACTATTTACATTCAATGCATCTTGGTTTGTGACTTTTTCCACAATGCTCACATGCAAGTTGTTCTGTTGGTGACTTTTTCCACCATGCACTATTTACATTCAATGCATCTTGGTTTGTGACTTTTTCCACAACGCTCACATGCAAGTTGTTCTGTTGGTGACTTTTTCCACCATGCACTATTTACATTCAATGCATCTTGGTTGGTGACTTTTTCCACAACACTCAGATGCAAGTTTGGTTTGGTTGGTGACTTTTTCCAGAAATCACACCTCAGATCAAGTTGGGTTCATCCTACTCAAGGTATATTGAAAGCAGTACTCAAGGTATCTCCCAATCTACCAACTCCACATCTGATAGCTCTGACGATGATGCAATTGTATTCCATGATCACATTGCCGAAGTGATGGATGATGATTTTGATGTCCATTTTACTGCTGCAATGGATGCTTATATAGAAGCACGACTTTTAGTATCGGTCATCGCCGCCGCAGCCGCCCGCCGCCGCAATGCACGAGGAGGTACATCGAGAGAGATCGTGAAGCAGCCCATGAACATCTCGTGTCAGACTACTTCTCTACTACGTTGGTGTACACTGATGCTATGTTCCGGCGTAGGTTCCGAATGAGAAGGCCCTTATTTATGCGCATCGTGGAAGCTCTTGGCGAATGGTCACCATTTTTTTCACCAAAAAACAGATGCCTTAAATAGACCAGGATTCTCACCTTTGCAAAAGTGCACAACAGCCAGTCGAATGTTGGCTTATGGGTGTTGTGCTGATTCCATTGATGAATACTTAAGGATCGGTGTAAGCACAGCAATAGAGTGCCTAGAGTATTTCGTTGAAGGTGTGAACAAGGTATTTGGTCCACAATATCTTCGACGACCTACATCTGAAGACATTCATCGACTGCTGCAAATAGGCGAGGCTCGTGGCTTTCCAGGCATGTTGGGAAGCCTTGATTGCATGCATTGGGAATGGAAAAATTGTCCGGTTGCATGGCATGGCCAATTCACTCGAGGTGATCAGGGAGTCGCTACAGTGATGCTTGAAGCAGTGGCATCTTAAGACCTATGGATATGGCATGCATTTTTTGGTGTTGCTGGATCAAACAATGACATCAATGTGTTAAATCAATCACCATTATTCACCAATGTCTTGCAAGGGCAAGCCCCTCCAGTTCAATTTACTGTCAATGGAAGACAATATGATATGGGCTACTACCTTGTGGATGGAATATATCCTGAATGGGCAGCATTTGTGAAAACAATCCCTCTCCCTCAAAGTGTCAAGCATAGATTATTTGCTCGTCATCAGGAAGGGGCAAGAAAAGATGTAGAGCGAGCATTTGGAGTTCTACAATCTCGTTTGCCATTCTACGTGGTCCATTCGATTTTGGCAACGATCAACCCTTAGTAAAATCATGTATGCTTGCACTATAATGCATAACATGATAGTTGAGGATGAGAGAGATTCATACAGTGTCCAATATGACTTCAACTACGACCAGGGGAGAGATCCAATACCACCAACAGAACTCACCCATGGGCCAATTGATGGGTTTGCCGGTCTTCTAGACAGAAATGCTTCTATTCGTGATAGATCGAAGCATATCCATTTGAAAAAAGATTTAGTCGAGCACATTTGGCATCGATTTGGAGATGGTCAGATGAACAATTAGCTATATGTTTATTTTACTCAATAAGGTTTGTTCTAGTTTTCTTAATAATGTAATGGTAATCCATGCACTTGCATTGCTATGTACGCATTCAAACTTATCAAATCTCTAGCTAAGCAATTTCATTATGTTAATGGAGAATGCAAAAGTGAAAGAATGACTGTAATATAGTATAGTTTCTGTAAGGGATACATCAGGGGATAGACTCACTGGTGTTGTGTTGTGTGTGCCCTTGCTGCCCAGGCTACAACATCTCAATACTCTGTTCCGCCATGGCTATTCCCACGTGCGCTGCTCAACGCCAGGCACTTGATGAAGTATAATTTGCTTATATGTTCAATCCAGAGAAACATCTGTGTGTGTTCATCTCATTATTCACGTGAACATGAAAGAAAAATGATAACCAGACATCTCAATAAAAGAAGAAACTTCAGTTTCAATTTATCCATATAAGTGATGAGACCATGTGAGTGATGAGAGACAAACGTATAGCTCCTTGTACCTGTATTTTTCTGAGCATTGCTGTTGGCATCCAGCTTGAAGCAACTGTTGTGCTAGTTTAGCTAGCAAAGGAATACAGCAGCATCTGAGTTTTGTTGATGTTCGAAATGTACGCCAGCTGATGGGTTTTGTTCCACCTTCGAGCTGAGATTCAAATGAAAAAACTAGTAGTAGTTTTTTTTCGTCTAGATGCAAAATGAAAAACACCCTGAAATCTCAATCTACCCATAAACAACATTTCTATCTAACCTAATTCAACTTAAGACCATCATAGTAGTACAAAACACTAACCCAACATTCCCACTCTATCTATCATAAGTGAGAAATCAAGATCCCACTGCATCGAGACTAGATCGGTTCAGAACTTGAGAGAGCAAGCAATCGAATCAACCATGCGATGGCGGGGGAGAGAGAAAGAACAGGACGAGAGCTCCTCAGAACCCTAAGCAAGCCCTCACAATAGGGAGAATCAAAAGGAAATAGCAGGTGTTGATGGTGCTGTTGCTTTTACCTCACGGTTGAGGAGGCAAAGTTGATGCGCAAATCGGAGGCAAGACGAGGCGGCGGAGCGGAGACGAGAAGCGAAGGCCTACGTCGCATCTCTCTCCGTCACGGCGTACCCGCCTTGATCTGCTCCCTCTTCTCCTCCCACCGCGGCTGTTGCGCTGGGTGGAGCACCACCGGTGAGGACCCGGTTGTCGCCGATGAGGAGGCGGGCTGCCGAAGGAAGGGGGGTCGCCAGATCTGAGGAGGGGAATGGGTGGCGAGGGGAATGCATCTGGGGTAGGTGGAGGAAAGTGGCGAGCGAGGCGAGATGCATCTGAAGGGGTAGGTGGAGAAAAAGTGGGTGGGGGGAGAGAGTGTCACGCGGTAGTTAAGGATGTTTTATTGCTATTCTTTTGTTGTATGTATAGATTGCATTGGAACAAGTAGACGCTTAGATAGACTCTTAAGCTTTCTAAGCATCTATATAATATTTATCTGCATTGGAGACTATGGCTCTTACATAGACTCTTATAATCGCTCTCTCTTTAAGCATTTATCTAAGCGTCTTTGCATTGGACATGGCCTAAAAGGCCTTGAGAATTTAAATTATGAATTGTTTTTAGCATTTGAAGCATGTTAGCACTATTATTATTATTATTTTCTATGTTTTTATATTTATTTACTATTTTTATTAATCATAATTATTTAAATTGCCTTTAATCATTGAAATTAGCACTAAAAGTATGGAAAATTTATAGAAAATTCTGGAGTATTACGAGAACCTTTTGTACCATTATCCAATTTATTTCATGCATGTTTACCTACAGTAAATTTAACAGGCATCACGAATCGAGAGTTCGAGGAGCTGACCTAGCATGACCAAAACTACTTGACTTAGCCTTCTGATGTCAATATTGTACTTAAAGTCAAGAACCTTCATGCTTCCATTGGGATTGGTGCATTGGAGGATGCCAAACCCACCCTAAGGAAAATGATCAAGCACTTCGCTTCCTCAAGCACCACCCCTGTCTCACTCTCAAGAATGAGTACATGACAGAGAAGAGCGTGCTAGCCTTATGGACTGGACTAAAGACATGGTTCAAAAAGCTAAAGTACACCATTCTTCCTTAGGCAGCGCAGGAATGGATCCGACTGAGATTTGCTGACTTTAAGACAGTTAGGGAGTACAATTCCTCTCTGCACAGAATTTGTACTAGTCTTTAACTCTGTGGCAAGCAGGTCACAGATGAGTAGAAAATTGAAAAGACTCTCTCTCCACCTTTCATCCAAATGCAGTGCAGTCTGCGCGTAACTATCGTTAAGACGGCTACAATGAGTATGCTGAATTGATTGATATTATGCAGGTTGTAGAGGCTTAGGATGAAGTTTTTCGCAAGAACTTTGTCACACAGCCACCTAGGAGCTCTGCTGGCTGTGAGGCCAACGCTGGGAGCTACAAGGTGCGAAAGCATATAATAAAGAAAAGGGGAAGAAAGGGCAAAACAGTAGCCTAGAAAGGCAAGTAAAATGCCTCCACCGTCGACGGAGGGGTCTCGCTGCCGCTCAAGAAAGGGAAACAGCTCTCACCCTGGTTCTTCTCTATAATGTGCACAAAGCGGAAGAAGCTCTTGTGGCATCGGAGAGATTGATGGATAGCATTGCTGATCAAGCATAAATGACAGATTCTGAGGAATCTTATAATGATATCCTCTACGAGATTATGGGCTATGCTACTGATCATTTGCGGCTAGAGGAGGAAGTGCTAAGGACAAGGACAATCTTAACGGCGTTCGAGAATTCAACGGCTGATCCTCCAAGTCCCAAAGTCGAAGAAGCGTACGAAGCCCAGAAGATTAGAATCTGGGAATCTTTTTATCTGTGCGACTTTTGTAATAAATTTACCTCGAATTGAAATTAATAAATTTACCTTTAATTTGTGATCATCTCTTATCTCAGTAGTTCTGTAGTTAAGTTATTACAAGCAATGTGTACTTATATATTAACCTCTGATCACAGACAATTGTTACGAAAGAGACATCACAGACGGTTCTTGTTAAAAACCGTTTGTGTGACTTTCACAGACGGTTCTTAACAAGAACCGCCTGTGATAGTCCACACAGCACAGACGATTCTTGTTAAGAACCGTCTGTGAAAGTCACACAGACGGTTCCCAGTATAAACCGTCTGTGATGTAGCCGTCTGGTATAGCCTGTTTTGTAGTAGTGCATGCATCTTTCACCCTGTATGCATTGATCTTCAGCTATTAAAATGCTTGAAACAAGACACTAATTAGACCAGTAACCAAAGGCCAGTCTAAACGCCACTTCCATACTGGTTTGATCGCACCCAACTCACTCGGCCCAAAAATCTCCTCAAACCTACGACCACTATAATGTGATATGCGATCAGGTCAATACCACTCACGACCGCATCATAACTGTTTACAACTAGTTGGTTTGTGGTCACGATCTGGTAGAAGCCCTTTACAACTGGTTGTGACGACCAGGTCATAGTCACTCCCAACCACCTCGAAAATCCTTACAATTGGTCGATCTGACAACCTCAAAAGTCCTTATGAATCTACCTGGTCGGATACAGACCACTGATCGGACTAAGTGACTTGGTTGGTTAGACTAGCTGCACACTAACAACTTTGAACTTTCGCAAAATGGAATTTCAATTCTTTAAAACTTGCCAATTATTCAACACCAATAAGCTTGGACCTTGTCTCATATGGTCTTACAAATTAAAAAGTAAAGAGTCCATTCGCATATTTAGTGCAAAGTGAGTTTGGACATGCAGCATATGAATAGTGAACTCAAGGTAATCAAGTGTAGTTACTCATGGTAGTCTACCACAACTGCTAAGAGACTACAAGCTCATTTTGAACTAAATCTAAACAAAAACATCCAAACAGGCAAATAGGGCAGTGGTGCAGAGAATGCAGATACATTAGGGGGAATAATATGCTTAATATTGGCAACGCCACCTGAAAATAAGTGAAAGTAAACATGGCTTTGAAAAATGCTAGCATGACTACATGCAGCCAGGCCTGTTCTTTATAGCTGTAGCTTATATCTTTTGGCTGAAATATTTGAATTTTAGCTATTTACGACAGATATTACGAAGAAAGAGATACTTACTTATAATTTTGGCTGGTATAGATGTTAGACTTTTAACATGTACTATAGTTAATTTGAAGACCCTGTCTTGAGAAAATACTCCGTTTGAAAGTTAGGTACTATAGCAAAAGTCAAAAGTCACTTTTAGAAACCGCAAAGAACAGACCCATAATATCAACACGCACGTAATACGTACGTACTCCCTAACACCAAACTGAAGTACATCTAGGAACAGATTAAGCCTGCAGTTTGTTTCATTAACTGCCAGACTAATTAAGCGCACGCTTAGCATGAACCGAAGTAGCCTATTAGCTAGCTAGCAGCGAGCTCTAGCTCTCCTGCAGCCTGTGGAGCAATGCCGCGCGGAGGCAGCCCTCGTCCTGCAGCGCGGCTGGCACGTCCACAACGGCGTCCTGCACCGTCACCGCGCCCACGCGGCTCACGCACGCGTGCTGCACCGGCAGGTCCAGTGCCCGGAGAGCGCCCATGAGGCGCGCAGGCCCGTGCTGCGCAGCCGTGGTCGACCACACCGCCGCCACCTCCCGGCCGACCATACGCACCTCGAGTTTCTCCTCCAGGTCGAACGCCTCTGCGGCGGTGGGCACGTTACACGCGGCGGGCGCCTGATTGGCTTGGGCCTCGAGCTGCTCCACGCGGCCGCGCAGCTCGGCGATGTAGGCGATGGCGTCGGCTAGGAGGGATGCCTTGTCCATCCGGGACACCCTGGGGACGGCGGCCCGGAGGTCACAGAACCTGCGGTTGAGCTTGTCCCGGCGCTGCCGCTCGGCATCCACGTGGCTGATGATGGAGCCATCGGAGTGGCGGCGGCGCTCGGGCTTCCGGCCGCGCAACTTCGACGCGAGCGGCGGCGCGGCCTGCAGTAACATGTGGGCGCCCGGCGAGAGCGAGCTCCTCATGTGGGAGCCCGGCGATAGCGAGCTCCCGACGGCCCACGCGGAGTCGTCGGCCAGCAGCCATTGCTCGGGGACGTCGCAGGACATGAGCTCGAGGACCGGGTGGCCGGCGGCGGCGGAGAAGGAGGCCGCCGGGGAGTGAGGGAAGCAGGGGGAGGAGAGGGAGACCAGCTGCTCATCCATATAGCTGATCAGTTAATTATCACTTGCTAAAAATGGCACATCTCATGAGGAAACTGGGGCGGTGGTTGCACCTGTATATGTACTCGACACCGCGATGCATGATCTCTTGGTTTCATACTACGCGTGAATTAATCAACGTCCAAATAATCTTAGTGCTTCTAACTAAAAAACACTCAAATATTTGTTAGACACCTCCAACTTTTATTACTGTCTCCAAGGACAGTCTGATCCAAAGTTTGTTGACCGCACCCAGGCCAGTGTCCTAGTTCAGGACTAGGGTAGAAAAAAAGCTCGTCAGTGAGGCTCATTGTTTCGATTTAAAATTACTTCAATTATACTTGTTAATGGTTAAATATAAAAATAAATTGCTTTCAAATGAATTTGAATTTTGCTCTAACTCAGCTCAGCTCGGCTCGTTAGCTCGTTTCTAAAAATACTTTTAAATTATACGTAAAATGATATTAAATTAAACTATGTCAATTTTAGAAATAGCTCGATAAGACGAGAAGTTGGCTCGATATCCACCCAATCAGGACTTCAAGGTCACAAGGGAGGCGGTTTTATGATGATTAATCGGGGAATTAGTGCTTGCTGGTGTGAAACAGAAAATTTAAGTAGAGGAGTATATAAGGCCTCGCAAGTCTCATCAGTACGTACGTGATGACACATTTGCAACAGAAAACTGATAAAACCCTCGCAAAAAAAAAAAACAAGAGAAGAGGGTAAAGACACATTGATCGAAAACTTATGTAAAAAGCGAGATTCATTCTCTAGTAGTAATTGAGGCCCAGCTTGTGGTGGTTGCTGTGCTTGTCGCTATGTACGAAGCCTTGTTTTTTTAAAAGGAAAAAAGAAAAAGAAAAAGGAAAAGAAAAGAAGAAAACGAAAAAACTTTTACAACGCAGACAACTTGGTTAATTACATGAAACCTTAGGATATGAAGTGGCAAGGGAGGGCAAAAATGGAGAGCAAGCTAGCATGCTCAATCAGCACACACACCTGCTGGCCGGTTGCACACCTTAATTCGCAAGAGAATTCTTTCTAGAGAATTTTTCATGAGATTAATTTAACTCGTATGCCTTCATATAAAGATCACCGCGCCACGTAGATGAGGAATAATGCAACTACATGCAGGCATGGCATATATGCGTGATGTGGTGCTTAATTAATTTTACATATCCTCGAGGGGAACTTTACATTTTGACGAGGATCAAATAAATCTCTAAATACAACTTTGAAAAATAATTAAGGTCAAAGAATCCCATGGTCTTAAACCTCTAGAGATTGATCCCCGAGTACTAGTATCGGATGACTGCTCGAGAGTCTATGAACAGGTCCCTAGACTCGATTCCAGAATATTCCTTCCATGTGATGGATGGAACACGTGCCTTATCCACTTCAAACAACACTATGCTCCGGATGTGAGTCTTTGACAACAACCGCATATAAGTCCGTCTCCCACTGACAACAACTGATGATCATGTGTTATCTCTCTGACAATAACTATCTCATCGATCAGATGCTCTGCTTCCATAAGGCGTCTTCCCCTATGGGTAAACATGTGTCTCTTCATTGGTATTTAAGGCTGGACGAGAGAAGGCCGAAAGGGAAGGTAATTTACATGAAATCAATCAGTCTTAACCTCAAATGAATTGATATCTCATTCAATTTAGTATAATTAGGGCTTGTCACTTGCCTTGTTGAAGGCACCCTATAACCAGTTCATAGCAATAAAGAGCATCCCTATTCTCTCCCTAGGATTTTAGCCATTTTCCTCATATTTTCATAAGATCGGTGACTCGATTGTCGACAGTTGGCGTCGTCTGTGGGGAAGAAAGCGTTGAATCCTTGAAGTTTTTTTTGTTCAATGATCCTCATCCTTCTTTATTCCTTGTTGTTATCGCTCATGCAATCATGGCAGTGACATGGAATGAGGAGAACTGGTTCGATTTGGTAGACTATGCCGACCTCAACATGGACACATACATCCGTGCCATGGAACATAATGTGTCGTCATCATCCTCTTCCATCCTAGGCGCCACTTGCTGAAACCAGTGAGATCGACTGAATGGAAGATGATTCCCCACCCCCATCAGTGACACATCTAGAGGAATTGGTTGTTCTGACCATATCGGATTACCCAAGTGCCTCTACAAGCTTGGTGCTTTTGACAGGCAAAAATAGAGACAAAAGCTCAATATCACAGTCCAAGGGTCAGTGTACTCTTGATACGGTCATGGTGATCACTATTCGCCAATAGTTTCTACGTATTCTGGGAGTCGATAGAGACCTGGTCGCGGTGTCAATGAAATTACCACTGGTAGAAAGCCGACTGAAGATGATAACGCTTAGCATCCGATCGGCAATCCACCGATCAAGCTGAGTCCACAAAGCCCACCAGAGGTGGTAATGTCCAACTCTTCCCCCGTGGAGGCTCCTTGCTATAGCGATGGAAGGCTCTCCTTTAGGTTTGATGGGGGCTTATTGAGAGATTCGTGCTGGAGGCACGAAGGTAACGCAATTGGTGATACCGATTGAGATATCATGCATGATTCTTCATAACAGAACCCACCAGGACCCGTTGGTTGAAATGATGCAAACGCTCATGCATCTCCCCAAGACGATGGAGGCAACAGAACTGGTGGACATTAATAAGCTAATCCACCTGTTTCTACCCCACCATGCATGATAGGTCAAATGAGACAAGCGAGAGGATCAAAGGGAAACTCAAGTTATTGTACTCCTTCGAGACCCCCAGTAACAATCTAGAACTTACAATGAGTCCATGATATTTTAAACAACCCAGATCCTACTCTGGCAGAGACTTTGGAATATGCTTAGGCTGCACGATAGGTGTCGGACATCCTCCAGCACACCGTACGGCATACAAAAATGTATAGGGAACAAATGAACTTACAGAGTCACACGCTAACTTCATCCGAGCGTTCCTCCATTAGCAAAAGCCAGTGTGGTAAAAACAATCTAATGTCTAGGTCTAGAACTCCTCAAATATTTCGATAGGGTATTCATGAAGGAAGACAACTCTTCCATGAAGCCACTCCCCCCTCGTCATGAGGAACGAACATTCGGACTGGGTGATCAGCGACATCACCTGAACCAAGTAGCCAGTTAGAGACACCATATAAGTGTTCATGACCGGGGTCAGAGAACCAGTTTCTTAGTATGACTACCGGAGAAACCAATCCCCACCAACCACAACATGGCTCCTTTCCAAAGAAGGCACCATGACTCCATCATAGGCTGTCGAGCATTCTCGGCAGGCCTATAAGTAGTACACTGGCAGGACATGGTTTATCCAATATGGCTCCTTTCCAAAAATTTGATGGAATTCAAAGCCCATTAGAATTTATCCAAATTTACACTACTGTTATCTGAGCTACCAGTGATGATGATAATGTGATGGCAAACTACTTATCCACAGTTCTTGAAGGATCTGCCCAGTCTTGCTTATTCAACCAATCGATCAGATCAATTTACACCTGGGATCAACTCTGCAACCTATTGATCACAAACTTTCAGGGGACATATGACCGCCCCGGTAAAGAAGATGATATTCGCTGAATCCTACAATAACCTATGAGACTATTTGGCAGTACATCAAGAGGCTCAGCTAGGCTCGTAATTCCATTCCTGAGATTGTGAATTCCTCTATTATTTAGGCTTTCAAATCGGGGTTGAAGAACTAATGGGTTTTGGAGGATATCACGATGAACCCTCCAAGAACAATCGTTGAACTATTCTGCAAGGTCGACAGATATGTGGTCACTAGTGAGGCAGTTGAATGGAACAAGGCTATCGACCAGATAGAGAAAATTTCTTAACCTGGCCTAGAGAAAAAAGAAGAAGCCCAAGAATTCTCCCAAAGGTAAGAAGAATCACAAACCTAACACTAAAGAGGTTTTTGCGATTCCAGAGAAGTTCACTAGGGGCAAGAAGAACTATTCTAGTTGGAACAAAGCAAAAGTTCCGATTGATGAGTCCAAAAAGAAAAAGAAGTGGTGTTCAGTTCATCAAGCGACAGGGCATGATCTATGCAATTGTCATGCCTAGCAGAAGAAATTAGAAGACTATTACTTTGGTAAGGGTCCTTTCGGTTCCATTCAGGAGGTCAAAGAACTAAGCTCCAAGAAGGACAATGATGGCGACAAAGAGATGGACTATCAAGAGCCAAAGCACACCGTCGATATGATCATCGACAGGTCCTCCTCCTACAAGTCCAGACATCATCTAAAGACTGTGGAGTGAAAAGTGAACCTCATCGAATCTTCGATCGCTGTCAAGCCATCCAGGTGGTCGAATAATTATTTCCTTTAGTCAGGAAGACTGTCCCATCACCTAACTCGACTAGGTAGGTTCCCTATTGTCATATAACCAACCATAAATAATTGCAAAGTTAATTGACTTCTAGTAGATGGTGGTAGCTCTCTTAATATTTTGTTTACGGGAGCTTTAGAGGAAATGCAAGTTCCCAAGTCAAAGGTAAAGCCTATGAAGTATACCTTTCATGGCATAATTTTGGGATCTACTGCTAAACCGATAGGGCAAGTTTCCCTACCGGTTACATTTGGGAGTCCAAATAAGTTTTGAACAAAAAGAATCTCATTTGATGTGGTAAACTTTGAAACCACATACAATGAGATTATTAGTCATTTGGTGTTGGCTAAGTTCCTAACAGCCACGCATTACGACTATCACAGACCAAAAAGGGTCATAGCAGATCGAGGGGATAGAAAGATGGCATATGCATGCGATCATAAATCCCTAGAACTAGTCCATGAACTTTTGATCATAAATACTAATCCACCTTCTGTGTAGGCCAAGTGCTCAAGACTAAAGGTGGCCCCAAAACTCTTCAACCAGATCGAGGAGGTTCCACTCGACAAGGACGCTTTTATGGAAAATGTCAAAGTGTCATTTGGACTTAAAAATGTTAGCACCACCTTCCAGAAGGTACTGGTTGAGGCAGGACTCAACCTCAAATAGGAAGAGTCACTAGTCTCCTTTGAGCAAACTCGGATGTACTCACCTGACAGGCATCTAACATGCTCGGTGTCCCTAGGGAGGTGATCGAGAACAGGCTAACACTCTAGCCTGACAAAAAACTAGTCAAGCAAAAGCTATGATGCTTTGCACCTAATCGGAAGGAGGCAATCCAGCTAGAGATCGATAAGCTTCTCAAGATTGGATTCATTCGCGAGGTCGACTAGCCAGAGTGGCTTGCCAACCCTGTAATGGTTAGGAAAAGTAATGAAAAATGATGAATATATATCGATTTCATATATCTCAATAAAGCTTATCTGAAGGATAACTTTCTCCTTCCACATGATCAGCTTGTTGACTTTACTTCCAGGTGTGAGTTATTAAGCTTTTTGGATACATAGTTAGGGTACCACTAGATTAGTATGAGTAAAACATACTAAGGGTTCCACCAGATTAGTATAAGTAAAGATGATGAGGAGAAAACTTCCTTCATCACGCCATATGGAACCTTTTGCTATGTAATGGTGTTATTTGGTCTAAAAAACGTTGGTGCTACTTTTCAAAAGTTGATGCAAAAAACCTTTAGTTTGTATATTGGTCACAACTTAGAGACCAATGTTGATAACTTAGTCGAGAAAAGTATCAAACAACGAAGATCATATCTCCGAGCTGTAAGAAACTTTCATTAACTTAAGAAGATATAATCTTAAGTTAAATTTGGAGAAATGTGCATTAGGAGTTTCCACTAGAAAGCTTCTTGGATTCATAGTTTTGGCTAGAGGAATTGAAACATATCCAGAGAAAATAGCGGCCATGAGCAGATGCATCCTCTGACCACGAAGAAGGATGTCCGGAAACTAACTAGCTGTATGGTAGTGCTAAGTTATTTCAAAGCATGGTTGGGACAAAAAGGATTGCCTTTCTTTAAGATTCTTTGGAAACACGAAAGTTTAGAATGGACTCAGAAAGCAAGCGATACCTTTGAAGTGCTTAAAAAGTGCCTTACGTGTACCCAGTCTTAGTCTCTCCAAGGCTAAGAGACAAAATAATTTTGTATCTAGCTATGAAACCACAAGCAGTCAATGCCGTACTGGTCATTGAGCATGACATTATCCAATGACCAGTATATTACATAAGTGTGGTCTTACATAGACAAAAATAATGATATCTAAAGATACAAAAGTTGTTATATGCTCTCCTTATGATTTCAAGGAAACTAAGGTATTACTTTTAGGCCCGCAAAGTGGTTGTACTGACTGGATACCCTCTTGGTCAAGTTCTCCAAAATAGGGAATCATCAAGACATATAGCAAAATTGGCAGTCGAACTTAGAGAATTCAATTTCCATTTCATTTCATGAACAACAATCAAGTCCTAGGCTTTAGCAGAATTTATTGCCGAGTGGACAAACCTTGAACCCACCCAAGGGCTTGAGTATGAATACAATGAGGAGTGGACCATGTAATTCAATGGTTCCTTGATTTTAAAGGCTCGAGGGCCGGTGTAGTCCTGGTATATTGTACTGGAGAGAAAATAAAATACGCCATTCAGCTAAACTTTCCCGCTACAAATAATGTGGCAGAGTATGAAGGTTTACTGGTGGGAATCTGAGCTACCAAAGCACTCAGGATTCACAGATTACTAATGAAAGGCCATTTTCAACTAGTAGCAAATCAAGTTGGAAAAGACTATCAATGCTCGTGTACCATGATGTCATTTTATCTTGCGAAAGTTAGGAAACTCAAAAGGCATTTCTTTAGTTTTGAGATACAACATATTCCTAGAAAGATCAACTTTTTGGCAGACCAGTTGGCATGGATGGCTTCCTCAACATCACCTGTCCACCTGGAGTTTTTCTTGCGCAACTTGACAAACCCTCGGTAGTCTAGTCTTTCGAAAAATGATCCAATGGAGGTCGTATAGATCAACCCCAGTAGTGATTGAATGATATCAATCTTTAAGTATCTTTAGCATGGCACACTTCCTGAAGATGACGTAAAGGCTGATTGTATAGCTCAAAAAGCCAAATTATACACTTTGATCGAATGTGTCCTTTACAAATGGGGAACTCACGGAGTGTTGATGAGATGTATATCTCACAAGGATGGTTTTAACTTACTATCTGACATACATGGAGAAGTCCGTGGAGCATATCATTCTTATAGAACTCTGGTCGGTAAAGCCTTCCAACAAACATACTATTGGCCAATTGTAACATCCTAAAAATGTGAACCTGGGAAATGTGTAGCCCTTGAATTGTTTTGAAATATATTTTCTCGATATTTGGAAATTTTGTGGATTTTCTTTGGATTGTGGTTGAGATTCCAACAATTGAAGATGAATTATGAAAAATAGAAGTAATGTAAAATCATGAAAGAAATGGGAAAATAATAAAAGAATTTATGTGGCAAGTTTTCGGCCAAGCCAAGCTGGCCCAGACAGGCCCATCTCTTTTCCCTTCCATCTAGCTTCGGCAAGGGTCAAAGCCATCCCCTACCTCGTCTCCGCAGCAGCCCGCCTTCGCGCACCTCCTTCGGACCAACGGTTGACGGCATGCCCTGCGCTTGTGTCACTGGGACCCATCTCTCCTACTCTCCCACAACCGCGCGCGTCACTGCCAACCGCCCTGCAGCTTCACCCCATTGCATCGCTCTGCCGCTTGACCCGTCGCCCCGTCGCATCGCTGCTCGAACATCTGCGCCCCGCTGCTCCGGTCAGCGCGACTTTGCCACTGTGACCAACCCTCTAACTGTGTCATCGCATCGCCTTGCGTCACCACAGGCGCCGCTTCCACCCACCACCAGCTCGCCCAGCCGCCTCCGTCAGCCGTAGTGTGTGCCTGCTCCCGTCACTTCACGCCCATGCCCTGCGCGCGCGTCGCGCGTCGCCCACGCCCTGAACGGAAGTTGCGTCTAGATCGCTGTAGCAGCTCCGCCGCCACGCCATTGCGTTGACGGTCCAACTGCCCTCCTATCGCCATCACTTTTTCCCGGCTATAAATCCCCACCGAAGCCTCCTACTTCACAAAATTGGTTTTTCGAGCACCACAGGCCGCCGCGGCTCCTTCTCCAACACCGGCCGGTGAGCAATCGGCCGGTTAGCTTCACCATCGTTCGATTCCTTCCCACTAAGGCACCCCCGGAGCATCACAACGCCGTCCCCATCCTTGGCAGGACCTGCCGTCACCTGAATTGTGCCCGCACCGTGGTCCCCTTTGCCCGCCGCCGTCGCATATCGCCAGCTCGCCACCGCCACCCCCGAGCCAAGCCGACCGTCGAGGTAGCCTCCCAAGCTCACCTATATGCTTCCCTCTTGATTAATTGAACTCTGGTGCTATGAGTCGTCGTAGCCAATTGTCCTCTATTCCACTGCCGCCCGCATGTGGTCAAAGCCACAGTTGCCGTGGTCGAAATAGCGACTGCGGTAGAAGTCGTAAGGCTTAGTGGTGGTCGAAGAGTTACTGTGGCAGCTGTGGTCGAACAATCCGTTGTCGTAAAAGAGATATGGTTGCAAAATAGTCATTTACGACCACATGGTCGAAGCCACGACCACGCGGTCGAAGTTACGACCACACGGTCGAACTCTCGACCACGCAGTCGTTCACGACCACACGGTCGAACTATCGACCATGCAGTCGTTCACGACCACGTAGACGCTCCCGACCACGCGGTCGAACTCACGACCATGCGGTCGGACACTCGACCAAGTTTAATTTCCGTACTCATAGCTCCCTACGACCACACAGTGATTCTACCGATCACTATTCACCATGGTCGAAGCACCTTCCGACCACGTTCACCCCTTCACAACAAGGTCGAAGCACCTTCGACCACATTCACCCCTTCACAACGTGGTCGAAGCATTCTCTGACCACGTTCACTCCTTCACAACGTGGTCGTAACTCCTTACGACCACGTCTGCGAGTATTTGGCCATGGACAAAGTCGTTTACGACCACTTACATCACCGTTCAATACATAGCAATTGTTTGCACTATCATGGTATCAGATTTCGTTTCTTTCCTGTGACCTTCCGCCCACCAACCCTAGCTTGTCGTCGCCGCCCACGACGCGATCCGGCGAGCCGCTGAGCAGGAGGCCCAACGTGCGGCCGATCCTGCTGCACGTCTTCATTAGGCCACCGAGTCTGCGCGCTAGGAGGAGCTGCGCCGCGCAGCAGGTCTTCATCAAGCTGCTGACCCTGCGCACTAGGAGGACGAGCTGCGCCGCGCTTACGCCGCTCAGGCTCACGCCGCCCTCCATGCGCAGGCGATCGCTGTCCCCAACATCAAGGCGCTCGTCCCGATCGTCCTCGACCAAGCCTCTGCACACTACAGCACGTGGCGTGGTCTCATCCTTAACACGCTTGGCAAGTACGAGTTGGACAATCACGTCCTCTCCGACGACCACCCCGACGATACGGACTACAAGCGGATGGACTGCACGGTGCGGTCGTGGCTCTACGACACTATATCCTCCGACCTTCTCGAGATGGTCATGACACATGGCTGCACTGCTCGCACCATCTGGACGGGCCTCGAGCAACAATTTCTCGGCAGCAAGGAGACGTGCGCTCTCTACCTCGACGCCCAATTCCGCAATTTCGTCCAAGGTGATCTTTCAATTTCAGATTATTGTCGTAAACTCAAGGGCATGGCCGATGCCCTCGGGGATCTCGGCGAGCCAGTGTAGGATCGCACGCTCGTCCTCTCTGTCCTCCGCGGCCTCAACAACAAGTTCGCCTACATGGCCGCACTGCTCAAGCGCTAGAAACCGTTCCCGACTTTCGCCGACGTCCACTCCGATCTCATGCTCGAAGAGCTCACCATGGCCTTCAAGCCGAAATCTTCGTCGATTGCTCTCGCTGCAACCACGTCCCCCGCTCCACGCGACAATGGCGCCCGCCTCGCACCGACAAGCGGTGCGCAGGCGGACCAAAGACCAAAGCGGCTGGGCTAGGGTGCCTCCGGCGGCTCTACCCTAGGCGTACAAAGCTTCTCCCGCAGACGAAATTGGCGTCGTGGGCACCGGCAGGATGGCGCCAACACTGGCTTGCCGGCGTTGTACAACCCCTGGACAGGAACCTTCCAAGTTTGGCCCGGCGCCGCACCATCTCATCCGCGCTCGCTGGGACAACGATCGCGGTCGAGCCAAAGCCAGCGGCGAAGAAGAATAAAGAACATCATCGGCAGCCTCCTCCGCACATGATGTTTGCTGCGCACAGTCTGCCGCCTACTGCGCCACCCACACCCGGCGCCATGCAGCCGTGGACGTCACCCACACCCGGCGCTATGCAGCCATGGACGTCGCCCACACCCGGCGCCATGCAGCCCTGGACGCAGACCCCATGGGCGCCTTTGCCGCCACTGGCCATGCAGTGGGATCAAACCGCGTGGCCAACGCGTTCCCCATGATGACGCTCCAGCCGCCGGCTACTAATGAGTGGTACATGGACACGGGTGCTACAGCTCACATGACGTCGAACTTCGGTAATCTTCTTGTCTACTCCCCACCCACGTCATCCTATCCCTCTAGCATCATTGTCGGCAATGGTGCTTCACTTCCTGTTATTGCCACTGGCTCCGTGTCTTTTCCTGCCTCACGGCTCACTTCATCTTAATCACGTTCTAGTTGCTCCTCGCATTATCAAGAACCTAATTTCTGTTCGTTAGTTTACTATTGATAACAATTGTTCTGTTGAATTTGATCCTTATGGTCTCTCTATAAAGGACCTCCAGACCAATAACGTGATCGCCAGGTGCAATAGCTCCGGCCAGCTTTACCCGCTCCACACGTCACAACTTCAGCCTCATGCTCTCCTTGCCAGTGAATCCTCTTCCACCGTTTGGCATTGGCGTCTAGGTCATTTGGGTCATGAAGCTTTGTCTAAGTTAGTTTCCTCTTCAGCCATTACTTATAATAAACATGTAGCTGATTCCCTCTGCCATGCATGTCAGCTTGGATGTCATACACGTCTTCGTTTTGTGTCTTCTAGCTCTCGTGCTTCACAAAATTTTGATTTAATACACTGTGACTTGTGGACATCTCCTGTGGACAGTGTGTCTGGTTATAAGTATTACCTTGTTATTCTTGATAATCACTCACACTACCTTTGGACGTTTCCTCTTCGTCTTAAGTCTGACACCTTTTCCACGTTGGCCAATTTTTTCTCCTATGTCGCAACCCAGTTTGGCTGCCCCATAAAGAGTATTCAATGTGATAATGGTCGTAATTTGATAACACTTCCGCACGTCTATTTTTTCTTACTCGCGGGGTGACTCTCCGCATGTCTTGTCCCTATACCTCTCCCCAAAACAGTCGAGCTGAACGCATCATTCGCACCGTTAACAACATTATTCGCTCACTACTATTCCAAGCCAGTTTGCCTCCTAGCTATTGGGTTGAGGCCTTACACACTGTCACTTATCTCCTTAATCGCCACCCTACCAAGACACTTGCTTTTTCCACACCCCACTTTGCCTTGTTTGGTGTACAGCCTTCTTACTCTCACCTTCGTGTCTTTGGGTGTACTTGTTATCCTAACCTCTCCGCAACCTCGCCCCACAAACTTGCTCCGTGGTCTACCCTTTGTGTGTTCCTTGGATACTCCTCTAACCACAAGGGTTATCGCTGTCTTGATTTGTCAACCAATCGCATCATCATCTCTCGTCATGTGGTTTGCTAACAAGGCACCCACTTCTTCTTCCAACTTTGATTTCCTCTCGGAGTTCGACCATGCACCTCTTGTTGTTCGCACACGTTGTTTTGCAGGTATCCCTCATGTGGCTTCCCGGATTGGCCCTGCTGCCCCCGTCGGTTCATCACCCCGGGTTGCTACCAGCAGAGCCGATCCGGCCCCTACGCTCGACGTTGGCTCCATGCATGGCATTATGCCCATGCATGGCACTGTACCCATGCATCGCACCGCACAGCCGGCTGACCCCTCCACGCCGAGTGCCTCTCCCAACGCTGGCCCGGTGGGTGCGCCCATGCTGCGTCTGCCTGGTGGGTTCCCCACGCCTGGCTCGCCTGGCAGGTCCACCATGCCTGGCTCGCCTGGCAGGTCCACCATACCTGGCTCGCCTGGTAGGTCCCCCTCGCCTGGCTTGGCGCAGGCTGGCACCGTGCGTGCCGGCTCCTCGACCGCACCCGAGACTATCGCGCCTTCCTGTGTCGATGCGCGTGCGACCATCTCGGCTGGACCGAACGCACCTGCTGTTCCACGTCCGGTGCTTCCAAAGGGCGCCATGTCTATTCCTCCAGTCTCCAACGATCACACTATGGTAACACGGGGCAAGGCCGGTTACCGGCACCCAACCAAGATTTTTACACTTCATGCAGCACCAGTCTCTTCACTCCCTAAAAGCTATCGTTGTGCTCTCGCCAATCCCAATTGACGCACCGCTATGGATGAGGAATTTTCAGCTTTGAAGGCCAACAACACGTGGGAGCATGTTCCTCGTCCCCCTGGTGCTAATCTTGTTACTGGCAAATGGGTTTTTTTGTCACAAGCTTCATCCGGATGGGTCTCTTCGTAGATACAAGGCATGCTAGGTTCTCCGGGGGTTCACTCAGCGTCCTGGCATTGATTTTGGCGAGACTTTCAGTCCAGTTGGTAAGCCAGCAACAATCCGTACTGTGCTCACCATTGCTCACTCTCAAGGCTGGCCTATTCATCAGCTTGACGTGAAGAACGCATTCCTGCATGGCGCTTTGATGGAGACTATGTATTGTGTTCAACCATCAGGGTTTGTTGATTCTACGCACCCAGATTATGTCTGCCATTTGAACAAGTCACTCTATGGTTTGAAACAGGCACCACAGGCATGGTTCAGTTGGTTTGCATATCACATTTTGTCTCTTGGTTTCACTGCGGCCAAATCTAACTCGTCCCTGTTTATTTTTCGCCGTGGAGATCATACAACCTATTTTTTGCTCTATGTAGATGACATTATCTTGACTGCTTCTTCAGTGTGTTTGCTTCGCTACGTCACCTTGGCACTGCAGCATGAATTTTCTATGAAGGATATGGGTACTTTACATCACTTTCTTGGTATTGCGGTGTCTACTGTGGACTCTAGTTTATTTCTCTCGCAATGCTAGTATATCTTGGATGTTATTGAGCGAGCTGGCATGTCAAATTGCAAGCCCTGTACCACACCTGTTGATACAAGCTCCAAGATCTCCAGTTCTGATGGTGCTCCCGTCTCCGATCCTACTCGTTATAGAGCTCTAGCTAGCGCTCTCCAATATCTTGCTTTCACACGGCCAGATACTACCTATGCAGTTCAGCAGGTGTGTTTGCATATGCATGATCCCCGTGAACCACATTATAATTTAATCAAGCGTATTCTACGCTATCTTCAAGGTACTTTGGACTACAGCTTGGTACTTCATCGCACAACCCTCTCTTCCTTAGTGGCTTACTCCGATGCTGATTGGGCCGGCTGCCCTGACACTCGCCGGTCAACTTCTGGTTATGGTGTCTTTATTGGTGATAATTTGATTTCCTGGTCTTCTAAGTGCCAGCACACTGTATCTCACTCTAGTGCCGAAGCAGAGTACCGTGCCATTGCTAATGCTGTCGCTGAAACCAGTTGGCTACGCCAGTTACTTCTCGAGCTTCACTGTCCGCTGCAGCGTGCCACACTCGTTTATTGTGACAACGTAAGTGTTGTTTATCTCTCCACCAATCCCGTGCAGCATCAACGCACGAAACATGTTAAAATTGATCTTCACTTCGTCTGTGAACGAGTGGCCGCCGACATTGTCCGTGTTCTTCACGTTCCTACAACTTCCCAGTATGCGGACATATTCACCAAGGGACTTTCGTCGTCTGTCTTCGCCGAGTTCAGGTCCAGTCTGAACGTCCGTCCTCCTCCCGCTCCGACTGAGAGGGGGTGTTAGACTATATTTAATTAGTTTTTATCTCCCGGTTGGTTGAGATTGTTTCCTATTTTCTAGCATCATCTCTTGCTGTGATTTACTCCAATCCCATCGGTGTTATTCCATAAACCCTGTTGGTTGATTGGCTATATATGTAACAGTGCATCACCGTTCAATACATGGCAATTGTTTGCACTATCAGTATGTACGGAGTAAAGAAGATCACTATCAACGTGGGATACATGTTAACAGAACAGGCCATATATATACCGGTGGTCGACATTAAGTCCACGTCATTCTCATCAATCAATCACCTAGAGCGCGTATGCATCCAAGGTAGGAGTAGCTAGCGAATGCGTACATTTATACCAACGTCGAGCACCCATGCCAAGGTAGGAGTAAACGGATCGACCGATCGTTTTGTCTCGTGACGATTGCACCAACGCAAAACTCGTGCTCGGATCGATCGTACCACGTTCGCGAACGCTCTACGAGTACGACTCTTGTACGTTCATATATGTATTCAACTCGGTCACTTTAGTTTTTATGTGGTAATTGTTAGTTTTGCATGCTTATATGGAGTTGTTCATTGCATATTAGCCTATGTCCACATGCTCAAGTTTGAATTTTGGTCACAGCTATGAGCTATATATGTGAACCCCCAATGTATGTTTCTTGCTCCGCCACTGTCGGGGCGTGCATTAATTCTATGGTTCTACATAGGAGTACCAATATGGCTTGTGTTTTGGGCTGGATTGATGATCTGGGCCTTCATCAACTACTGCGGTCAGCCTAGAGATAGTACGTGTTGTAACAGTAAGGGCATTTCGATAATTTCCTAATTAAAAAAATAGAAAAAAGAAAGAGAGAGAATGATAGGTGGGGGTCACCTGTCAGTGGGCCGCCCGAGTCGATAAGGGGAGGAGACTTCGTCTCCCGAAGTCTCCTCCCGGGGCTGGCTCGCATGACGTTTCGTATTCGCGTTCGCTTCGTCTTCTCTCCGAGCGGCGCGACCGCGTCGTGCGGGCTACCGGGTCTTGCGGCGGCGAGAGAGGCTCCACCGGCGCAGACGCTTCGGCGTCAGCCGTGGCAGCAGCCCGCCGGCCTCCGCCCCGCTGCCCTATTTATGCCGCCTCTTCTCTCTTTGGTGACCGGATGTAAGAGTAAGTTTCCCCCTCCGTTCTCAAATATCTCACCGTGTTTCTTCGATCTTGAGCCTGAGAACCGCCGGCTGGGTTATCTCCTATCGTCGTCAGCTTTAGAGCGCAAATCGCCATTTTTAGGGTTTTTCCCCATGCGGTTTTCTTGAGCCTTGTTCGTGAATTTGGCCGAAAGGAAAGGTCTGGGGTTAACCCTTAGAGGTTGATTTGGCTTGGGCTGGTGCTCTATGTGTGTGAGATTTGTGACCTATTCTTGTTATTCACGAGCACTCTTGGCCGGAGTTCTTGGTGTTCTTGTGCGGCATCAACCCTAACCATCGTCTCCGGCTTCGGTAACTGAGGTCGGAGTGGGCATTGTATCTCCGTCTACCTCACTCCTCTACTACAAGCGGCACAAGGCGGTGCTAGGTTTTCTGGGTCAGCACCGTGAGCGTGTCTTGCCCCTTTTCAGAGTCTTCTCGCTGATTTCGAATATCACTACTACTGTGAGTACATTAGTTGTTTATACTTTGCAATTTTGTGAAATATTTCACGTGTCTGTTATTATTACTAGCTGGAAGATTGCAAAGAATTTTCTATGATTTGGTTGCTCTGTGATGAAATGACATATTGCTGAGATTATATATGGATGTGAGGGTAGATTGATCTTGAGCATTCAATTGAATCTGCTATATTATTCTTCACTAGTCATTAAATTTGCTTACTGTTCGTGCTTAGTTTATCTCTGTGTGAGGTCTATTTTCTGGTTTGATTTGGTCTTTTCTGACCTCTGCCGAACAATGTTAACCTGCTGAAATCAGTAGCATTCTCTGTGAATGTTTGGAAGATTGATTTTAGGAGTTGTTCAGTTCTGTCCAGCAAACCCTTTACTCAATCTGTGGATTTTTGTAGTAGCAAGATTTAAGTTTAGCTCAAGATCTAATCTATAACCATCATATATAATTAAGATTAGACTTGTCATGGCGGAGATGGCCAAGATTAAATCTTGTGCAACTCGCCTTCTGAGAGCACTTAAAACAATTCAATTTGTTGAACATATGCTGGATCTGATCATATATGTTAAGTTGTCAATGATATTAGCATGTAGATACACATGTATACTTGATGCCATGCTAATTGTGAACTCATATATGATATTTATGTTGAGCATATGTTTCTTTTGTAATGACTTAAATGAGTCATATGTCAATATGTTGGTTAAGTCATTTATATTTCATATTTGTCATGTTGGACTTTGATTGTTATTGCTGGAATTAAAATTGAAAATATGCTTATGCCGCAAATTTTACTACAATCGGGAAAACCTATATTTAAAAAATGGCTTCATCGTGCAATGTCGTTAAGCCGAAGACATTTGACAGTGTCAACTTTAAACGTTGGCAACCTAAAACAAAGTTATGGCTGACTGATCTCAAACTCTTTTGGGTCATTTCGAATCCTCCCATATTTCTATTGGAAATTTCTGAAATGATGTGATGGGAGGATGCGAACAACTTAGTCCTAGCTCGTTTGTTAGCAGTCTTATCCAATTGGCTGTTCGACGTGTGCATGAACTTTTAAGATGCCAAAGAACTCTGGGATGAACTTGATGAGAAGTAATCCGAAGGAGACAACGGGAATGAGTCATTTGTAACTGCCAACTACTTGGACTATAAGATGGTTGAGGGGTGGTCGGTAATGGATCAGCTCCACGAGCTTCAACTCCATATACGTGACTTAAGTCAGTACGACTGCATCCTGCCAGAGAAGTTTCAAGTGAATGTCATCCTGGCTAAGTTACCGCCTTCGTGGTGTGACTTTGTGACCGCTCGTAGACATATAAAAGAGCGCTTGATGCTCAATGAGCTGTCAGCCGCTATTAAAGTCGAAGAGTGTGCCAGAGCCGGTGACAGCACGGGAAAGGCTCAAGTCCAAGCTCATCAGGTGGAGGTCAAGAGAACTGGAGGCCCTGGAAAACCAAAATTCAAGAATCAGCCCCAAGTCAAGCTCCAACCAAAGAAAGTGAAGAAGAAAAAGGAGGATATCATCTGTTTTGTTTGCAGAGAGGCTGGCCACAAGGTCATACAGGTGCTACTAGACATATATGTGCTGATCGATCGTGTTTCTCTTCATTTCAGGGTGAAGGTGGTGGATCCGTCCTAATGGGCAACGAAGCTACTGCAACAATACGTGGGATTGGACAGGTTTGCCTGAAGCTTACCTCAGGCAAAACACTCATCCTCAAAGACGTATTGTATGTGCATGCAATGACGCGCAATCTCCTAAGCGGGTCAACGCTATGCAGGGAAGGAATAAAGTTTGTATTCGAGTCCAATAAGGCAAAGGCTATGATAGCGGAGGCATGTTCCGCTTATCCATTCTTGATTTAAATAATGTAAACATTTATAATGTTCATGATATTTGGCATTCACGATTGTGTCATGTTAATTTTGAAGTTATTATGCGGTTGAGCAAAATGAGTTTAATTCCAAGCTACAATTATGAGAAGGGTTCAAAGTGCGAAGTGTATGTGCAAGCAAAGCAGCCCCGAAAATCTTTTCATAGCGTTGAAGGACGAAGCACTTCTCCACTTGAACTAATTCATTCTGATCTTTGTGAAATGAATGGAATACTAACTAAAGGTGACAAACGATACTTCTCAACTCTCATAGATGATGTGACTAAGTATGGTTATATTTATCTACTTAAGTCAAAAGATGAAGCACTTGAACACTTTAAAATCTATAAATCTAAAGTTGAAAATTAACTAGAAAAGAAAAACAAACAGTGAAGATCAGACCGAGGCGGTGAATACGTCTCACATGAGTTCTCTCAATTATGTGAAGAAAGTGGAATAATTCATGAAATTACTCCACTATACTCACCCAGTCTAATTGAATAGCCGAAAAAAAGAACCGAACTCTTTGTGACTTGGTTAATGCCATGCTTCATAGTTCAGGTATGCCGGACTATTGGTGGGGTGAAGCAGTTCTCACAGCTAATTATGTCCTAAATAGGGTTCCATCTCGTAATCAGGAGGAAACACCTTATGAAGGATGGAAGGAGAGAAAACCCAACTTATCATTTCTTCGAACGTAGGGATGCCTTGCAAAAGTGCATGTGCCATTGCCGAAGAAAAGGAAGCTTGGTCCTAAGACCGTTGATTGTGTCTTTCTAGGTTATGCTATAAATAGCACGGCTTATAGATTTCTAGTGGTCAGATCCGAGGTGAGTGACATTGCTACAAATATAGTGATGGAGTCCCGTGATGCGACATTCTTTCAGCATGTGTTTCCTATGAGACCAAATGAAGTCATTGACTAGTCTGGTTCATATGAACACGCTATTCTTCCTAGTGTAGAAAACACCGCTCCAGATTTGGAGTTGAGGAGGAGTAAGAGGTAGAGGACTGAAAAGTCACATGGAGATGACTTTGTCACCTTTGTCGTGGATGTTGAACCACGAACCCTTTCAGAGGCATACGCATCTCCGGATGTGGATTACTGGAAGGAGGCAATCCGTAGCGAGATGGACTCTATCATGGCTAACGGAACTTGAGAAATTGCTGATCTCCCGCCTGGTTGTAAGCCAGTAGGCTGCAAATGGATCTTCAAAAGGAAGCGGAGACCTGATGGTACTATAGAAAAGTACAAGGTCCGTTTAGTGGCTAAAGGTTTCACGTAGAAAGAAAGAGAAGACTACTTTGACACATACTCTCCTGTGGCTCGTTGACCCACAATACGAGTGCTTTTAGCACTGGCTGTTGCATACAAACTCCAAGTACATCAAATGGATGTAAATACCGCTTTTCTAAATGGAGAGTTGGATGAGATCTATATGCAACAGCTTAAAGGTTTTGTGGTTGAAAGGCCAGAAAAGAAAGCATGTCGATTGATTAAATCCTTGTATGGTCTAAAGCAAGCTCCTAAACAATGGCATTAGAAATTCGATAGTACGATGACCTCAGTCGGCTTTTGTGTAAATAAAGCCGATAAATGTGTCTACTATCGGTTAAGTGGGGGTGAAGGTGTCATTCTATGCCTTTACGTAAGTGACATATTGCGTTTTGGAACCAACATGGATGTGATCAATAGAACAAAGTCTTTCCTTTCCCAGAATTTTGATATGAAAGATCTGGGTGAGGCTGATGTTATCTTAAACATTAAGCTTATAAAGGGTGAGAATGTGATTACTCTTTCACGATCCCATTATGTGGACAAAGTTCTAACCAGATTTGGATTTATGGACTGTAAGCCAGTAGCCACACCCTATGATCCAAATGCAAAGCTACATACGAACACCAGGCATAGGAAGGACCAACTTAAATATTCTCAAATAATAGGATCCCTGATGTACCTAACTAGTGCAATGAGGCCAGACATCTCATATGCTATTAGCAGATTGAGTCGTTATACGTTCAATCCAGGAGATGATCATTGGATAGCACTAGAGAGAGTACTAAAATATTTGGAGGGGACCTCTAATTTGGGAATACATTATTCTGGATATCAGGTAGTCTTAGAAGGATTCAGTGATTCTAACTGGATCAATGACTCGGATGACATGAAGGCTACAAGTGGTTATGTTTTCACTCTAGCAGGTGGGTCCGTTTCATGGAAGTCTTCAAAACAGACTATCCTTACACAGTCCACCATGGAGGCTGAATTAGTAGCACTTGATTCAACAGCTGTAGAGGCAGAATGGATTAGAGAACTCCTTTCTGACCTGCCTGTGCTGGAAAAGCCAATTCCAACCATATTGACCTACTGCAATAACCAAACCGTTCTGGTTAAGGCGAAGAGTAGGAAGGACAATATGAAGTCCTCAAAACACATAAAGAGGCGACTTAAGTCGATAAGGCATGCCAGAGAGACGAGTGTTATTTCTGTAGAATACATCCAGTCTGAAAGGAACTTGGCAGATCCTTTCACTAAGGATTGGCACGGAAGGCAATCCTTGCAGCATCTCAGGGAATAGGGCTCATACCCGTATAAAGGCTCACATTGGTGGTAACCTATCCTAGAACATCGGAGATCCCGTGAACTGGGCTCTAGGACAACAAACTGTGTGAGATTAGAGAGCACATCTAACGGGTCCCATTAGTTGCAGTGCTCTTTTTGTATGAAAGGTTGAGCATTAGCTCTTAATGAATTCGATGTCTATATGACTTCAGGAAACGTCCTACAGGATTCCTAGAAGAATTCACCTACGTGAGTGTGATTGTGAGGTCAGAATCAAAGAAAGATAAGGGTATACTTTCCTGAGCACTTATGAGCTAGATACGGGGACATGACCGTAACATCCCAACCCGAGAAGGGAAGGTCAAGCCACCTAGTACAAAATGTGACTTGGGCGAAAATTCTCACACCAATATATTGGATCAAGGCAAAGTCCTCATTTGTCTATGCAGAGTTGTAGTCCTTCTCGCTAGGTTTTTGGTTCAAACCCACAAGGTAACCATCGTCGAACAGTTATATATTAAACAAGACGCTGAATATCTTTTATCAATTGATAAATTGGTGGGGACTGTTGTAACTGCGAGGGCATTTCAGTAATTTCCCCATTGAAAAAATAGGGAAACGAAAGAGAGAATGGCAGGTGGGGCCCACCTGTCAGTGGGCCGCTCGAGTCGATAAGGGGAGGAAACTTCATCTCCTCCTAGGACTAGCTTGCGTGACGTTTCGTATTCGCGTTCGCTTCGTTTTCTCTTCGAGTGGTGCGATCGCGTCGTGCGGGCGACCGGGTCTTGTGACGGCGAGGGAGACACCACCGGCGCGGAAGCTTCGGCGTCAGCTGTGGCAGCAGCCCACCAGCCTCCGCCCCGCTCCCCTATTTATGTCGCCTCTCCGCTCTTTGGTGACCGGATGCAAGAGTAAGTTTCCCCCTCCGATCTCAAATCTCTCATCGTGTTTCTTCGATCTTGAGCCATGAGAACCACCGGCCGGGTTATCTCCTATCACCGTCGGCTGTAGAGCGCAAATTGCCATTTCTAGGGGTTTTCCCCATGCGGTTTTCTTGAGCCGTTTTCGTGAATTTGGCCGAAAGGAAAGGTCTGGGGTTAACCCTTAGAGGTTGATTTGGCTTGGGCTGGTGTTGTGTGTGTGTGAGATTTGTGATCTGTTCTTGTTGTTACGAGCACTCTCGACCGGAGTTCTTGGTGTTCTTGTGCGGCATCAACCCTAACCTTCGTCTCCGGCTTTGGCAACTAAGGTTGGAGTGGGCATTGTATCTCCGTCTACCTCACTCCTCTACTGCGAGCAGCATAAGGGGGTGCTAGGCTTTCTGGGTCTGCGCCGTGAGCGTGCCTTGCCCCTGTTGAGAGTCTTCTCGATGATTTCGAATATCACCACTACTGTGAGTACATTAGTTGTTGATTCTTTGCAATTTTGTGAAATTTTTCACTTGTCTGTGATTATCACTAGCTGGAAGATTGCAAAGAATTTTCTATGATTTGGTTGCTCTGTGATGAAATGACATATTGCTGAGATTATATATGGATGTGAGGGTAGATTGATCTTGAACATTCAATTGAATCTGCTATATTATTCTTCACTGGTCATTAAATTTGCTTGTTGTTCGTGCTTAGTTTATCTCTGGGTGAGGTCTATTTGCTGGCTTGATTTGGTTTTTCTGACCTCTGCCGAACCATGTTAACCTGCTGAAATCAGTAGCATTCTCTGTGAATGTTTGGAAGATTGATTTTAATAGTTGTTCAGTTCTGTCCAGCAAACCTTTTACTTGATCTATGGATTTTTGGTAGTAGCAAGATTTAATTTTAGCTCAAGATCTAATCTATAGCTGTCATATATAATCAAGATTAGACTTTGTCATGGCGAAGATGTCCAAGATTAAATCTTGTGTAACTCGCCTTCTGAGAGCACTTCAAACAATTCAATTTGTTGAACATATGCTGGATCTGATCATATATGTTATGTTGTCAATGATATTAGCATGTAGATACACATGTATACCTGATGTCATGCTAATTTTGAACTCATATATGACATTTATGTTGAGTATATGTTTCTGTTGTAATGACTTAAATTATTCGTATGTCAATATATTAGTTAAGTCATTGTCATGCTTGGACTTTGATTGTTATTGCTGGAATTGGCCCGTACTGTACATACTAGTAGTGATGGTGCTTCAAATTGGAGAACCCTAGCTTATGGATCGGCTCAGTCTCGGATGAGTACCCAGCTTCTCAAAGCAGCTTTTATATTTATCTCGCTCCCATCTCGCTTTGAAGATAAGGCAGATGGTTACCAATGTATCCTGCACTCCACTTCTTTTGCTCCCATCTCATGCACGTATCTCTTCCTCATCTTCTTCACCGCTCATGTTCTCCTTCTAAAAGCTACTTCTTTCAGCCGCTGCTATTTATTTTCAATCAAAAGCTATTAATCGCAGCTGAAAGTCATCAGCTGTAGCTAATATGAATATAACCTATATGTATGAGAACTCCCGATCCCAATCAATCATCAATCAATGCATTCACCGACAGAGGTAACTGCTACTCCCTCCGTTTCGCTATATTTGTTTGTATGTCACCATGGGCACAGAGCAAGAAAGAACTAAATCTAAGAAATACTTAATGAAAAATAACTATACATACTTTTATTAAACAACATACTACAACCTACTAACCTCTATCCGAGCATTTAACTAGGAGTAAAGAGAAAAAATTATAACAACTACACTCTAGATTCTTACTATGAACAAATATATTAAAACGGATAGTGACAAGACCATAGACAAATATAGTGAAACGGATGAAGTACTTCGTTGGGTTTGTGTGAAGTTGATGTACAATGGAATTAACCGACTGAATTGAACCAGGAGGCGATCGAAAGAATACTAATGTATGGTGTTGCATTCTGCGTGCATGCATGGATCAGGCCGGCGGTACAAGTGCCGGCTTCTCCAGTTAGTTAATTTCGTATCTGTAATTAATCCTCTCGATGAGGCCAGCCTACAGCTGCTGCATGGCATTGGCCTCTCGCAATGTTCATGCATGGCAACTGATGAGATTGCTCGCTCTCTCACTTCATCTCCAATATAGTACATTCAACGGTATATGCATGGTTAATCTGCTCCGGTCCGTTGCAATTAAACATTCTGGAGATCGATCAACAAAATTCAGTCACAATTAAACATTCTGGAGATCGATCAACAAAATTCAGTCACATGCATACATTCTGGAGATCGATCAACAAAATTCAGTCACATGCATGTCAAATTGATAATAGATCGACGGAGACTGCTTCGTCGCTCTCACTGGCTCGATCGCCCCACCACACAATGATCAATCACGCGCAGGATTATTGTTATCTTCTAGGTGGCGACTGCCGAGATCGAGCAGCAGATACAACATGGGAAGAAATTTCATCACTTGGAAGCCAATTTGGAAGTAGTAGTAGACGTACTGCTGTTATGCTGTTGCCATGTCCACTTACATGCATGATATACATGTGATCGATTGATCGACCCACCAAAAACTAGCGCTAGAGTGCAACTTGTTTGTTTCGTTACAATGTACTACCTGCTCGCGACATATAGACAAATCTCATGTATTCTTCTCTCTTCAATCTCACTATTAGGGATGAAAACGGATCAAATACGATCGAATAATCTCAAATACGAACATGAATCTATATTTTTAAAATAAATACAAATTCAAATCGAATGTCACAATGGATATGAATTCGAATCAAATGTGTACATAATTAGATCAAATACGAATATCCTCCCACAACTTCTATAACAAATCTTGATAAAACAAATTCCTAATAGTTTTACCGGTTTTTGACTGGTTACTGGAATGGTTATCGGTTTTAAACCACCCAAATTCAAATTTAAAAACACAAAATTCGTCCAGGTTTTTCTTGGGTTCCAAAAATGGATCGAATATGAATACGAATATTCTTGAATACGAATGTGAATACTAATATTCTCAAATATGGATACAAATATTCTTGAATATGAATATGAATTTTTTTTAATACGGATTTTGCTTACCACATTTTTCATTTTCTTGGATATGAATATCGGGCAAAACGGATTATCTACTACCGTTCCCACCCTTATTCACTACACACTAGCTCTTACATCTGGAGTTTTTGATTGAATTGGCCATTTTTGGGTTTATATTTATAAGAATGGCGTCGGTCACACAGAAATGGTAAAAATGGTGCTTCCAGCGCACGATGGTCGTAAGGCGGAGCCCTAGAGGCCGACACGTCAGGGCGCCACATAGCCATTGTGCGGCCAGCCCATTAGCACCTTCATTAGCACAGTGATTAATCCTCTGCCGCACAGTGGCCGTGCGGTGGAGGTTGGTGTCGCATGGCCCTGTGCGGTGGAGGTGGGGCCAGGTGATTTTTTAGTTTGCAAAACATGCAGTCTGCAAAACATGCAAGAAACCAAAGCCCGTGCGATGGAGGTGGGCCCAGGACAATTTGTTTGCTTTGCTTTTGCATGAGAAATGAAAACTCGTGCCAAATGCGACCAGGGGACAAACCACCGAAAGAGAGGTGATGTTGCGTCTGTCCCTATATGCGCAGTTCCCTCCCATCATACTGGCACACCGTTGACATGCGCTTTGCTATCGCTCTCACCATAAATTCCGAGCTGCGTGCACTCACACTTTCACAGTTTCTCTGCTTGCACTCTTCGCCCACCTCGCATGCGCTCTTCGTCCGCTCTCTTCATAACCGATTAAATATTATTTAATGTCATCATTAGCAGTCATATTAATAGGTAATTTTTTATCGTATATATTGTCTTTGTTAAATATGTACGTAATTAGTTGTAGCTATTTGGGCGTAATTAATTTAGTCCTAATTGTTTAGGCCTTAATATTTTTTTTGTTACTTTAGTAGGTGAAACACATATTCAGATGGGGAGTACGTGCAATTAGTCACAGTACAGGAAGGCAATAAATTTTTTTAACATTATGTATCTAAGCTTAGTTCATCACTATATACCATGTAAAACACAATCGTGCATTCATTAGAAAGCAATTAAATTGTGTGACTACAGAAAATATTTCATGTTAATGTACTCTCTTTCTATTAGCAGGTATATGTGTTTAATTATATATTTTTTATTTTATTTTTATCTTGACTACATTAGACATTAAAATCATAACTACTAAGTGTACTAATTAATTAAACTATGATGCCAGAGCAAAGATTATATTAGAAATATAAAAGAAGAATCTCTAGCAAACTTGGTGTAACATGTGACTGCAGCAAATCGAATTCTAACAATCCTAGATTTCAAGCCTGTAGGTGCCTAGGTGGCGATGATTTCATTAAACGGCATTATGCCGTCATTGTTCTATTGACTTTCAGTTGTATAAAATAACAAAACTACTGAAGGATATAAGAATGTAAATTTAAACCAATTGCAATGATTGAGCTACTCAGGGTAATAATTTATTATATTTCTACCCAGTATGCTGGAACTTCCATATTCTGGTTGCAGCCCCTAGTTTTTTTAGTACAGTATACCCTTGTCATAAGATAAAAAGGTCCACAAAAAAATCATAGTTGATATCTTGGTATGCATATTCATGTATCACTTATCATCACTTCACATTCCATTTCTAGTTAACATGTAGAGTTGAACAAACACTGTCGTTCTAATTCCATAAGTTTCTTAAACCCCATGTGGTGCTTGCAAAATGCTAATAGATGTGCGTAGGAAGGGACAGGGTGATGGTGTCGAGGCCGTAGATGGGGAGGCGATGGAGAAAGAGGGGGCATGGGCGCAAAAGATGAGGTATATAGGCATCGACGAAGGCAGTGGCAAGGAGGATTAAGAAAAGGACAGTGCCACAAGCAGCGAAGTAGGTGCGACGAAGGAGACAGCGTCATCGGTGGAGGTGACTTTCTTGTAGTAGTGCACATCCTTGTGATGGAGCTTCCTAAGTCAGCGCCTGTGTCGACTCCCCTGCACCGCCGCCCTCACGCCTCTATGCTAAGAACCCTGACCTCAACCATGAGCCTACCCTGACAACTCTGACAATAAGTAAAGTATCCATCGGACAGCTAGGTAGGGGATTGGCGATGAGGCTGATGGGGTGGACTTCATGAGTGGGATGGATGGGTTCGGAGATGGGTAAAACCCATTTAAGTGGTGTGGGTGAAGCGCTACAGGTAGGCTATGCAAGGACAATTTTAAAAATTCTACCGTGTAAACAAGGAACCTCCACTAGTCATAGATCACGGGATTACCACTAGATGCATAGACTCATAGCGAAAGTAGAGTCGATGCAGCATGTTGATGCGGTAGTATCATACTAGCCGCACGTCTCCTCCTTCGACTCCATGTGATCATCACAGGTTATAAATCGTCCTAGTGCTCAAACTTCACATCAACACCTCCAAGGTATCCATACATACGAGCCAGGAACACCACGCGTTAGAGTGCTAGCGCTGGCTGCGTGGTATTAGATGAGGAAGGTGTGACGGCTAGGGTTTCAGGAATTCTAAATTCACTCTCAAACCCTTGCCACTGCCCCTCTGTATATAGGCATCTATGATGGGCCTTAAACTTGAGGCTCATTAGGAACTCGTGGTCCACATGAATTCAGATCACCATCCGAGTTATATTCCAGCCCTTTAAGTGTGTGACCCTATAGCTTCACATACACTTGGACATGTCCCGAGTACTCCTACTCGTCCACTAATCGGTAGTGGTCCCTAGCAAGACATGCCGACTCTGATGTATACATAAAGATCATATCGAACAAACATTAACAAAGCTCATATGCATTTCACTTTACCTCACGATATCGGTCAAGCTCAAGGTTAGTACGTGCCATCCTTGTTTGTTAGCTTGATCACTCTTTCTCGATTACATGACTCAAATTCCCCGACTATGGTTAACTCTTTAACCGCGAGTAGCATGGTCATGCATTTCTCGAATCCAATCACTTGAGAGGCCTAGAGATATCTCTCCTGTTGTATGGAGGGGCAAATTCTATATTGATCAACCACGCCTCAATGCATATATCATGACAAAACCCAAAAGCTGCATTTATAACTACCCAATTACAGAGTAGCGTTTGGCAACCTGTAAGTTAGCCATTATGCATCTTGAGTACGTGCGACGACCTCAAGTCTAAGGACATAGTATACACATTGTGAATGAGACCAATTGATGGCATATAAGAATGCAACATTCTCGCAGTGTCTCATGGTGGGTCTATCCAACCCCATATTCACTAACATGTGTCAATATTATTGGTTTGATATCTCCATATCTATGACTTGTGAAACATGGTCATCAGCCAATACATATGCTAGTATATTCATATGTGTCCTCATATGTTTCCGACTAGGGATCATTTAAGAATAATCATCGTAGAAATATAGAGTTTACAATCAAGTCACACACTTGCTAATAAATATTGATGATATTATTCAAGGAACAAGATAAAGACGATGGGTGTTTTATGGGCTGCAAGATCTAGCCAGATTTGGGGGTGGTAGCTTTGATTGGCTATATTGCAATGGCTACGGCATGGGTTTGTGGCCTCACTTGACAGCCATAAAGACGATGGGTGTGGCAGGAGGAGAGCACGGCGGGGTAGGGCAGGAACTAGTGAGTGCGGCAAGGTGTAGAGAGGGGAGTGGTGAGATGGGCAGCGCAAGGAATAGGGATGGCGTGAGGAAGTGACACATGAAGTAGCGAGCGAGAGGAGGGTCGCGGGTCAACTTGTGGTCGCGTGGATTTTTAAGAAGAAAGGACCAGATGCGGCTAGTCCTACATGGAAGTGTTGATTCTATTTGTGAGGTGCCAGGAGGAAGGGGAGGGGGAGTGAACGAAGATAACCATCGCTAGGGTTTCTAATGTAGTAAAGATTTATTGTATGCTTGCTACAACCATTTCTTATATTACCACACTAGTTATGTCGCATTTGCATTATGTCATTAGGACCAGACTAAGGCCATATTCATATTGGCTTCTAAAAGTTGCTTTTCTATAGTAAATATCTTTTTTATAGTATCTAGCTTTTAAATCGAGTGTCTTTTCAAGGTAGGGCCTACTAGTCAATTGTAGTAGACACTGTAGTGACTTCATTTATATCAGCTAAAATCACACATGAGTTTCTCTCTCCACAAGCTTCTTTATAAGCTATTACTTTTTATAAGCCAAAGCTAAAAGCCATTAGCAAAAAACAATATAAATACCCCCCTAAGGATGACAACAGAGTAGGCTTTTCTTACGAGTGTGTTGGAATTGTTTTATCTAATTTCAGCACAAAGGATAGGTCAAGTATATATGATTTACTATGCTATGTAATTAGCTAGGGTGAATGAAACTTGATATATGTCACAAAAGAAACAAGCTCACACTTTTCCACACTAATCCTCATTTGCATGCATACTTTGTGCCCACTAGTTTGGTTTTGGATTTGCTAGTACCACCAAGCCATCGATTGCTGGGCATAAATGGTGCAACCACCGTCTTCCTCCAAACCTGAAGGGCAATATCACATGTCAAAATTAACATGGGTGCACTACGTTTCAGGCCTAACAAGAACCAGCCAAAATAGCTGTAGTTTTTTCGCCACCCGAGCCCATGCCGGCGCGAGGCAACCTCCCTAGGGCCGAAACATGCCCATCGGCTACCGAAAGCTATGAGCTCTACCGACACATGAGAGTGATGGGCTTAGATGCGTTGCATGCCCCATTTGTGTAGCCCTCTCCTCCACCGCCATGTCCATGCCTCTCCACTCCAGTCTCCCACCTGCATGGTGGTGCTCATGGGCACTGACCCGAGGGAGATCTTCTTCACCTCCGGCGCCACCGAGTGCAACATCACTGTCAAGGGTGTCATGTGCTTCTATCATGACCACCGCCACAACATCATCACCACTCAGATGGAGCACAAGTGCATCCTTGACTCCTATAGGTACCTCCAACAAGAGGGGTTTGAGATCACCTACCCCCATTCGCCCTTGACAGCCTCGTCGACATCGCACAACTCGCTGACACGATATGCCCTAACACCAGGCTCATCTTTGTCATGGCCGTCAACAATGAGATCAGTGTCATCTAGCAGCTCAAGGAGATTGGCCGCACCTACTGCGAAAAGGGCATGCCCTTCCACACCGATGCTGCACAGGCGCTCAGGAAGATCCCAAGTGATGTCAACAAGATGGGGATTGGACTCATGTCACTGTCCAGGCACAAGATTTACGGACCCAAGGGTGTGGGTGCGCTCTACCTACCCTGCCGCCCTCGCATCCACATGGAGCCGCAAATGAGCAGTGGTGGCTAGGACTGGGGCATCCGCAGCGGGACGGTGCCCACGTCGCTTGTTGTTGGATTTAGCGCTACCTGTGAAATTGCGACCAAAGAGATGGACTATGAGCACAGGTGAGTCACCGCTCTGCTACTACACCTGCTCGATGGCATCCGTGCACAGGTCAGCGATGTTGTCATCAATGGAAACATGGAGCATCGGTACCCAGGCAACCTGACTGAACTTGTCATTTGCATTTGTCAAGGGGGAGAGAGCTTGCTGATGGTGCTGAAGGAGGTGGCTGTGTTGAGTGGTAGAGCTTGCACTAGTGCTAGCTTAAAGCTAGGGGTGGAAACGGATCGGATACGGTCGAATAGTCTCAAATACGAATACGGATTCATGTTTTTAAAACGGATATGGATACGAATTCAAACATTCTCGAATACGAATACGAATCGAATATCGTAACGAATACGAATTCGAATCGGATATATGCTTAATTCGGTCGAATACGAAAATCCTCCTATGAATGTTGTAATCGACCGGTTTTTCCGATTAGCGGTTTTAAATTCAAATTTTGACATTTGAAATTTTCTCAAAATATGATTTCCACAGTTCATATTTATGGCACCATTGTTTATTCGCACATGTAGCTTACATGGTAGCAATTGTATCCATCGACCAAAACTGTAAACATCACCTCGTTCTGTAATGATCTCAAATTCCTAGAATTCAGGCGCTTTATAGTTTAGTAATGCACGCATCTGACCTGACAAATGGCAGTCGCCAACTTGCCACGCCTGACTCACGCCGGTCTCGGACGCCTACCGGCCCAGACTCGCCACTCGGCACTCGGTGTCTCGGTTGACCGAATGAGTAAATAACTCGTGAGTACTGAGTCGTGACTCATGACTCCCGCGCGGCCGCGTGTGACTCCTGCCTTGGCGTGCCATTCGCACCATGGCGAATTGGCGATTGGCGAGCCGGCGCCCTATGAATAAAATACGAATACGGATGTTCTCGAATACGAATGCGAATACGAATACGAATATTCTCAAATACGAATATGAATATTGTCGAATACGAATGTGAATACGAATATTCTTAAATACGGATACGAATATTGTCGAATACGAATATTTTCGAATACGGATTTTTGCTTACCACATTCATATTTTCTTGGATACGAATATCGGATAAAACGAATTATCCGTTACCGTTTTCCACCCCTACTTAAAGCCCTCATGTGTTCTGTAGGCACTTGGGGTGGTCGAGAATATGGCGCACACCTCTATTCGCTTTGGCATCGGCCGTTTTACCATAGAGGAAGAGGTGGACAGAGCAATTGATCTCACTGTGCATCAAGTGAAGAAGCTCCATGAGATGAGTCCACTCTATGAGATGGCCAAATCAGGCATTTGTTATGGGCTAATGTGGAATGGTGGAGGTTGTACAAGTGGATCACAGGTGATCAAACATTGAATGACCGATGACGTGAGGGCGCCAGCCAATGAAGGAAGGTCTCTGCGCTTGAGTGCACGAGGTGGAGACGAAGGGGTGAAGAAAGGTAAACACTTCTTTCTTGTTTTTCCCAAAATGTGCGGCCACCTTATATATATACGTGGGTTAGCCTCTAACAAATCCAATCTAAACTGAATAGAAACTCAATCTTTAATATCATATCTAATACTAGGAAAGTAATCTCTTTATTAGGAAACCTCTAACTACTCCAACTCGGTTTCTCTTTCTACACTAGCACTGGGCTGTAGTCCATCTGGCATGCACACCACCGCCGCATATGGTGGCTTGCTACCCTATGCTCCTGTGGTTGGCTGCTTACTCAGTTACAAAAGACGTGGTCATAATTTCGACTAGCAAAGCCATGGTCATTGTCTCTATGTATTACAACATTAGTCCCAGATCAAAACTAGTGCACACAGTCAAACAGTGATGAATACATAACCAACCATGCTTTATTATAACAATAGAGAGTACATACCAAAAGGCCTCTTTATTACAACTAAGGTTTCAAGACCTCACAAACTCACAAAACACAACGGAAGCAAAAGAAATTCGGATGAAGACCCATCAATACGCCACAGGAAATTGACTGGCGAAACGCAGCCTAGTACTCCGGAAAGCCTTCGTCGTATCCACACGCGAAGTAGTCATAATTTCCTTCTTGAGCTATATTTTCCTCTGAGATTTGTTTTGAGTGCAGCATGTGAGTACGTAAAGTACTCCGCAAGTCTTGGGAAAAATGCAGTAGATGCAAAGCTTAACAAAGGAAGGATAATATGGTTCTTTTGCACAAAGTAATATTTTATTTCGAATACCATTAAATATTTTCGAAGGCATTAATTTAATAAAGTATTGTTTTAACGGAAACTATCAAGAATTTTATAGTGAAGGTTCTATCCACCAACACTAGTTAACCAGCTCTAACCGCCAAAGTTCAAGACTACGGGTTCCATCCACCCACACTGGCTTCATCCGCCAGGACACAACTCCGAGAGTTCCATCCACTCTCGGGTTCCCAGAACTTTTACTTTAAAACCAAAACCAAAGATCTACCATGTGAATGCATTCCTTGCCTGCCCTTAACCGTGGGCACGACTATTCGAATAGTTTAACACTCTACAGAGGTTGTACAGCTTTACCCACAAGAGATAAGTCATCTTAATAGCCAACATGCTTCCTTAGGCATGAGACTCAGATAATTTATCACAAAGCCTTTACCTTACTCTGATCTAGCTAGACACCACCCGCTAAGGTTTCACCGTTGAAGGGTTAAATCCACCACAGTCAGAAGCCCCCTCTTGCGTCGTATGAGTACACTAAATCCCTGTGCCTCACTGTGAGTAAACCAGTACACCCTAGCACCCACTTACCACTGGTGATATCTGAACTAAACCTTTCCAAGTTAATCAGCTAGGTCGTACCCATATAGACTTGTGGTTGTACGGTAGTACTCAGTTTGGACAATCACAAGCGTCGATCATTAATTGACTAGGGCGAAACATTCACATTACAAGTTCTCGTGCTAAATCCGCACCAATCCAATCTTACCAATCGCCCAAGTCTAAAACAATTTTCACTATTTTATTTTAATTTAAAAATAACAGCAATACTTATTGCTACTAAATTATTTGAAATAAAAGACCAAATCATACATATCAATTTTCCACCCCAAGGGTTACA
The DNA here is from genome assembly GCA_036346245.1 of Bonia amplexicaulis. Classification (NCBI taxonomy): domain Eukaryota; kingdom Viridiplantae; phylum Streptophyta; class Magnoliopsida; order Poales; family Poaceae; genus Bonia; species Bonia amplexicaulis. Next base: position 7,580,689 of record CM070759.1, on the reverse strand, counting down.
CTGACCGACTAGCTTGTCTAAGCAAATTACTATCGTTCTAAAATTAACAATCCCATAATAATCTCAATACTGAGACAAAAGAAACTTAGGGTGATAAAGTACATGGTTGTCAATGTCAAATGAGGGTATAACAATTATCGGTTTAACTATTATCCTTAAAACAGAAATTGTCATTTTATGTAACATAGCAATGCATTTAAATTTAAAATAATAAAATAATTTTGGTAAACATATGTTCAAGATGTTCAAATAAGACTTGCCTTCTTGCACATTGTCTGGACCTTCTTGCTGCTGCTCAGAATATTCTTCGGTGACGTCAGGTTCTACGCGTGAATTCTTCGTCGACAAATAAATAAATACAAATAAAATCACAAAAATATAAAATATATACTGGAAGAAATTTTATGATTTTATACGAATTTAGAAATTTGAATCACTGAATTCGGAGTTCGAACAAAGGAGAACGAGTGATTGGAAGATCGAATGGATTGGAAATTGCTGGAAATTGCAAAACGAAGGAATATTCTTTGGCATCTTTTCTTTTCTGGATTTTGTTTAGTGAGTATGATGTGTGGGGCCCGGCTGCCATTGACACAAGAGAAAAGATGAAAGCCAACTGAGGGCAACAAAGTGGACAAAAATTGCAACTCCTAGGATTTGAATACGCAACCTCATGGTGACTGCACTGGCTTGTCTTAGTAAACCAAGTAAGCAACTGCTCTTTTGTGACAAAGAATCAACACACAGGACTCAAAAGCTAGCAAGAAACTCCTTTGTTGAACACATGAACTAGAGCTTGGAGGAGGCGGCCATGGTGGACAGAGATGCCGGCGAGGGAGGAGAGGGGCGGCATGGAAACTACCAAAATGGAACCCCGGAGAGGTCCTCTACCCAATGGTGGTGGTGGTATCGCCAGAGACGGAGCGAGGCGACGGTGGCAGCGATCGGGGTGCACGGCGGTGGTGGCCACACGGGGCTCCGGCAAACCGGCGACGTTCCAGAGAAATTGGAGGGAGCTTGGGGTCACTAGAGACATGGTGAACGTGATGGCTCGAGAGTATCCGAGAAAGGCCCGCGACGGCGACGACGACTGTCATGGTGGTGGCGCACGGTAACAAAGCTCCTCGGCCAACCATTGAGTGAGCTAAGCTATGCATTAGGTTGAGGGGATGGAGGTGATGCTATCAGCGCAAGGAATTGAGAAAGCGCTCACCGAGGACGACGAATCTACGGCGGAAGCGAAGAACAACCGATTCCGCGAAAAACTCAATTCCCGCCGATTGGCTACATGAAAAATCAAATAAAAATGGTGTATAAGTTGCTGGGATGCTAAGATAGGTGATGACGCAATCAAAAATTGAAAAACTTCACCGAAATGATGAATGCCCAAATTGATGGTGATGGCCGAAAACGTGAAATTCTTCGTCGTTGGAGCTCCGAAGGTGCTGAGATTTTGAGGGAATGAAAAGGGGTAGAAGAGGTGTTGGTGTGCCAATTTATAGCCTCTCTCATGATTCAAATCGCTGGTAATATGAGAAATTGCAGCGACGGTTTTGGTTTTTAGAAACGGACAAAAGAAATGGCAGCAAAACACTAATGGCAGGTGATGAATGGATGCATTGACTACGGCGATGAATGCACAGTGTTGCTAGGATCGAAACGCTTTAGACGGAATTGAATTCGAACTCTTGGTTGGAAAGTTATGGTAGAAAAATGGAAACTATTTTTGCGTTTCTTTTCTGCTCCCATGCGGGACAGACGTAGCTTGACGAAGATGAATAGTGCACGGGTACGGTAGCATGAACAGTACATCGAGAGGAGAGAGAAAGAAAGTAAAGGGAGAAAAGGAAAAGAAAAGAAAGAATAGGTCAAGAAAAATTAGAATGGGCCCAGAAAAATAAAAAAGACATTTTTCTGAGTCAGAATTTTGGAGATTTGATTTTGTATTTTTTTGGAATTTGAATTTGGAGATTCGAAATTTTAGTAGGAGAATGGAAATTGGAATTTTGAGATTTCTTCCAGCACTTCACAAATAATCCAAATAAAATCCAAACACTTTAAAATAATAAATTTGAAATTAAATTTAAAAAAATGAATTTTTGGGATGTTACAGTCATAATTCCAACTGGTAGAGCCGTGGTCGTAGCGCCGATTGGTAGAGCCGTGGTCGTAGCTCCTACTAACAAAGCCGTGGTCGTAAGTTCGACTGGCAGAGTCATGGTGGTAGCTCTGACTAGCAAAGTTGTTGTCGACTGCTTACTATAACACCCATAGTACCTTCCGGCCATGACATCTCTCCCATCCTCCAAAAACAGCTCGTCCTCGAGCTGAAAATCGGGATAACGCTTTTGAAAATCCGCAACATCTTTCCAAGTAGCATCAGAAGGAGAAGCACCTTGCCATGCAACCAGCACTTGAGCCACGGATTGCCGTGGCCGGTGTAGGGATGACCCGGCCATGGACCATGGGCGATAGAAGTGGCAACGTAGTCAGAGGAACACCATAAAACTTTTTAAGAATGCCGACATGAAAGACATCATGGATGTGTGCGCCCGCTGGAAGACAAAGATGATATGCCATGGACCCAATGCATTGAATAATCTGATATGGCCCATAATAACGTGAATTTAGTTTGCTCGATTATGACGCTGAGAGTGAGGCAGCAGGCCGATGCAACAGGCATAGCCACACCCAATCCTCCACTACATATTCCACCTCGCGATGTAGTTTGTCGTAGTTTTGTTTGATAGTCTGTTGTTCTTGAAGAAGATCATCACGGACCTCGGCTAAGAAGGTATCCCACTCCATGATGTTATTAACGGTCGGGGCACAAGAATCACCTTTCTCGTACAAACATAAGCAAGGAGGGTCACATCCATATACCACAAGAAAGGGTGTCATCTAAAGGGCAAAGTGATATGCCATGTTGTAGCAATACTCTGCCCATGGCAGCCACGCGTATGTACATAGCAATAACTTTGTTGGCGGCCTCCGATTATCCATCGGATTGAGGATGATAAGCAGAACTCATATGTAAATGGACATCCGCCAAACAAAATAGCTCCTACCAAAATATGCTAATGAAGGCAACGTCCTAATCACTAACGATGGACTCTGGCATACCATGGAGCTGTACAATTTTCTCGAAAATGCTCAACTCACGAAAGCTGATGTATACGGATGGGCTAATGGAATAAAATGAGCATACTTAGGTAAATGATTGATGACCATCAAGATGACCGTTTTGATGCCTGCTCTTGGAAGACCTTCAATGAAATCCATATCTACATCAGACCAAACTTGGAATGGCGGGTTCAAGGGCTGAAGAAGACTAGATGGGTGGAGGTGCTCTATTGTGTTACATTGGCAAATGATGTATTCTTTGATAAATTCCTGAACCAGCTGACAAGCACGTGGGATGTGAAAATTGGCTCAAAGCCATTGCAAAGTCTTTTGCACTCCCTCATGGCCAGTGGAATGAGTAGACACCAAAATAGATGGAAGTAATGCGGACGAGCAGGGCACATAGACCCTGCCTTGCATCTGCACAAGCCCATCTTTGACATCCCATGGCTCACCACGAGTGCCTGTAATGATTTCCACCTATAATCCCACCAAACCTAGGTCAGTTGTGTTCTCTTGCCGCAACTCCTCGAAAATGTTGAGCATGGGCCAGAAATGGCATGGAGACCAGCAGTGGTAGGGGGTGAGACCAACTCACCATCACGACAAGACAGTGCGTCGACCCCTGTATTGAGGCGTCCCGGTCGGTACTCCATAGAAAAGTCATAACCGACCAACTTGCTTGCCTACTAATGCTATGGTATAGTGGACAAACGCTGATCGAGGAGGAATTTTAGGCTATAGTGGTCCATGCAGATGAGGAACGAATGCCCCCACAAGTATGGCCTCCAGTGGCGTACGGCTTGCACTAGGCCGATCAACTTCCGCTCATACGCCACTAGTTTTGCGTGCTGAACGGTGATAGAATGACTGAAGAAAGCAATAGGGCCAGTGCTCTGGTGGAGCACCACACTGAAGCCGAAGCCTGAGGCTTTGCACTCAACAATGAATGGCCGATTGAAATCGGGTAACTACATAACAGGAGCCGAAGATAGTGCATGCTTTAATTCTACAAAGGTCGTTGTCGCCTCCTCCGACTAATTGAATGCTTCCTTGCGGAGGAGGCGTGTGAGGGGTGTGGCAATATGGCCATAATCCTTGATAAAACGATGATAATACCCCCACCAAGCCCAAGAAGGCGTGGACTGTGCACATAGACATGGGCGTCGACCAGGCTGTGATGACCTCCACCTTCTGATGGTCCATCGCTACACCATCCGTCGTGATGACATGCCCCAAGTAGGCCACCAATGTGTTGCCAAACAAACATTTGGACTACTTCAAAGCGAGGTGATTTTATCACAGCTCCTGAAACACTAGATGGATGTGACAGAGATGTTTGGACCATGATGAGTTGTAAATCAGTATATCATCAAAGATGACAAGGACGAAGCGACGAAGAAAATGGTTGAGGATGTTGTTCATGAGTTCTTGGAAGGTGGTCGGTGCGTTTGCCAACCCAAAAGGCATCATGAGGAACTCATAATGGCTTTGCTATGTGTGGAAAGCCATTTTCTATGCATCATCAGGGTGCATACATACTTGATGATACCCGGAACGAAGATCAAGCTTGGTGAAGAATCGGGCGCTGCATAGTTCGTCAAGGAATTCCTCCACCACAGGAATGGGAAACTTATCTTTGATGGTCTTGTCATTAAGGGCGTGGTAGTCGACACAGAAATGCCACGAATCATCCTTTTTGCGCACCAGGAGGATGCGAGAAGAAAAGGCTGATGTGCTGACTCGAATGATGCCTTGATGGAGCATGTCTTAACATTGGCGTTCCAGCTCATTCTTTTATAACTGTGGGTAATGGTATGGCCACACAGCCATGGCTTCTGACCCGACCACGAGGTAGATGCAATGATCATAAGGTCACTCTGAAGGTAGGCCACTTGGCAGGGCGAAAAGGTCCCCAAACTTAGTGAGAAGAGCATACAAAGTACCTCAGTGATGCTCGTGATGCTACGGACAGTAGAGCCGCCACCCCTGGTCCCACGAAGAAGCACCCAGTTTTCATCATACCAAAACGCCATGGTGAGAAGACTGAAATCCCAAGTAATTAGGAATCCATAGTGAAGTTGTCTGGCCCAATGCGGAGGCACAACTATGGGCAAATGCCCCTACTAACAAGCTGGTCGCCGTTGACCACGACGATGTGCAATCCTTGGCTGTTTGGCTACAATGGTAGGCTAAGGTGTGTCTAGGCGGCATCATCGATGAAGTTGTGTGCCGAGCCTAAATCTACCAAAGCCACGATCCGCTGATCGTTGACGGTGACTTCAAACCGCATTGTCTGGCTGGTGTTGATCCCAGTCAAAGCGTGTAGTGAAATCTCCAAGTTGTCTGCACGGGAGTCCAGGGCATTGACCTCCATGTCCCCAGGGTTGACAGCGCGCCCAATGGAGAACAGTTGTTTGCAAACATGTTGCGCCGTATACTTGTCGTCCCAATTGTAGCATAGACCGCAGCGCTTATGGCCCTCCATTTGCGCCTGTGTCAGTTTACGAATGCATCATTGGCTCGGGCTAGTCAGTTGCTGTGGTTTGTCTGATAGCCCATTGTTGGTCATCGCTGGTGCATTTGACGCTATTGCCGGTGGAGTTACAAACGACCAAGCCAGAAACCCACCTCTGGGAGAAGTTTTGAACACAAGTGTCTCCTTGGCCGCCTCGATAGCCACCTACGCTCAGCGTTCATACGCGCGAGCCAAGCTCATGGCGATCTCCAAACTTGGAGGCGTCGCCAGTTCAGTGGGGCGCAGCACTGAGTCTGCTTTCACATGTTTCATCGCTGGACTTCTTTAGATGTACACGGATGGACAGATACATAGGTAAATGGCTTTTAGCTGTTCTGTGTTATATCCTGTTTTCTTTCATAAGGGGAGATGTGATGTAGCCATGGTTGCCAATCACCTGCTACTGCTAGCGTAACCTTGCAAACTATTTGAATCTGATAGATCAACTGTGACAAATTTTGAGTATATTACAATGAGTGCAATGTTTTCTCAGTGATTGGCTCTAGGTAACATTTCTCTCTGATGAAGCGATTGTATATTACTTTTGAGAACTGAACCTAATATAACCTAAAATTTCTCGATGCTTAAAATGCCAAGTAAAATACAGCACAAGACAAAATCGGTGTCCCGTTGGCAAGAATGGCCAATCTTAGACTCCCAGCCCCTTTTCATTGTTGCTAAAGCAAACATTTCCTGAGTTCAAATTATATTTTTGTCATTTCCATCATTTCTAATAGTTCATTTTAGGGGCAAGACCAAAGGGAAGATGAACTCTGTTTGTCTGTTGGAGTAAAAAGTTACTTGGTTGTCCCTGTTTTATCTGTTGTCCATTTTTTGTTTCTTTACTTTCTTAGTTTTTGCTCCGGTTACCCATTTTATTTTCTTGACTTTCTCAGTTCTCTTGATAAAATTTCCCTGGTGTTGGCCCTTCCTTGGGAGTCTGTTAGTGCCGCCTGCTCACCGGACATCGTCGGCCCTGTGCGTCTCATCTGGTGACCCAAGGTCAGCTTGCTTCTTGCCTGTAGTTGCCCACGGTTGGGTTGAGGCGAGTAGTTATTCTTTGGTGCTCTTGATGATGTTGATGTTTCGGGCTCTGTCTGCATCCGGGGTTGTGTTGTTCTGCCTTCCGTAGAACGAATTACGGATTTCTGTCTCATTGTATTTTAGATCTAGCTTTTGGTGAAAGAAGAATTAAAAATAGTTTAGATCTTGCTAGCTTGATTAGAGAGAAAATTATTTACATCTAGCATGATTTAGGGTTTAGCATAGAACTATGTTTACCACAACATGTAACTACTCCTTAGTTCCACGAAGACCAATGATCATCAGGTTTATCAATCTTACAATAATTATTTCATACTTATCAATTTATATATATATGCACAGCATTGATCTTCCTACCGACAGGTTGTGTCCATCGCTACAACTACGTTAGAATATGCTGAGTTCCAACAAATTCAAAAACAGTGTGCGTACTTCTTGATATCTTAGGTCATAAAACAAGATGGAAAATTTCACAATGTAGAATGAATTTGATTGGGCTAATATTGAGTTTAATTGTATATGTGTGTATTTGTTTATGGATGGTTAATTTATTTCTTTCGAGTTAATTGATTTGTGAAATGGATATTCTTGTTTCTGAAATGAATGTGAAATGGATGTATGTATACTTGTGTTTCTGCTTGTTTCAGAGGACATGACTAATATTTCCTGAGACTAGCCAACAAAACAGAAATAGATTTAGGAATACAAAAAAATATCACAGATAGTTATTAACTCGTAACCGTCTGTGATAATCAGGTATCACAAACGGTTTATATCTTATGAATCACATACTATTTTAACTACAGACCGTAACTATGCTTACTGATTTTTCTCTTTTTCTTTCCTCACCGGCGGCGCTGTTCTTCCCGTTGATTGTTGTTACTTTCGTCCAAGTCTGCTCGCCTGTTGCGGTTCGTACGATCTTTCCACCATGCAGGTCAGAGCTTGTGCTTTCTTCGCTTCGTCATCCGCCCTGCGACATACAGGTGCCCTGCCCTGCATTTGGTCTACCGTTTCGAATCTTTTGTCGGTTCGTTACTTACTGGTTTTCCTCTTTCGATGTAGATCTGTCATCCTCCTTTCCCTGGTGTTGGCCCTGCCTTGGGAGCCTGTCAGTGTTGCCTGTTCAGTGGACATCGTCGGCCCCGTGCGTCTCATCTGCTGACCCAGCGTCAGCTCCCTTCTTGCCCGTATTTGCCTTTGTAGATTGGGTTTTGCTTCAGCACATAATGTCTTAGGCCAGGATTGGTTATTGGCCAACATCATGCTTCGGTCGCCCGCGTATTGTTTCCTGTACAGTTTTGAATCTTTTGTCGGTTCGTTACTTGTTGATTTTGCTCTTTGGATGCAGATTTATCATACTCCTTTCTTGGGAGTCTGTTAGTGCCGCCTGCTCACTGGACATCGTCGGCCCTGTGCATCTCATCTGGTGACCCAAGGTCAGCTTGCTTCCTGCCTGTAGTTGCCTTCGTAGATTTGGGTTTTCTTTCAGGACCTAATGTCTTGCCAGTAGTGATTACTGAAAGAATAACCAAAAACCAACTAAAAAGTTGAAAAGAACGGATGCACTGAGAAAGAGGATTAGAAAGGGCAAATGTGGATGGGCTGCTGAGGCCGTGAGGCATCAGCCCGGCTAGCCAAAAATGGATGTCACCCATGTATAGCTTGGTTAAAAAGAGCTGAAGTTGCCAGTTGCATTTTTCGTGTTTGTAAATCCAGTCTAAACAGTCAAGTTAGCTCGAATTAGACATTGACTTGGATTGGTAGTAGCAAACTGTAACATCCCAAATTCGCAAAACCAATATAATTATTTTCAAAATCATCATTTATGTATTTTTTTGGGTGTTTCAGAATTTTCAGCGATCACTTAAAATATTTTCTAAATTTTCATCAGCTGAAAACAAAATTTAAAAACTATTAAAACTTGAGCAGAGCCTATAAATAATTTAATTGGACTCTAAATATTATAAAGTTCCTCACCCAAAATTTTCATGAATTTTGCATCTGTTTGCTAATTTTAAAAATTCAGACTTTATTTTTGCAATTAAATTGATTAGAAAAGGATTTCAAAATCAATCTCCGTCTGGGGCCTTATCTTTCCTTGTTGTCCCAGCCCAGGTTCTAACCCAACTTCAACGCGTGCGTCTTCCTCAGTCGAAGCCGCCTCCTCTTTTCTATTTTCCCCGCGCAAAGGTGTCTTCCGCCAAGTCCGCCATCTCTCTCTTCTTCCCTCTCCATCACTGACCAATGGGTCCGGGACCCACCTGTCGGTGCCCTTCTTCCACCTCTCGCCGAGCTACAGCGCATATGTGTGCGCCGCGCCAAACACACCGTGACAATGTCCCTGCCAAAGCCAAGACCCTCGTTGTTTCATCATTGGCGTCGTTGCAGCATCCTTATCCCCTGCCACACATGCTTGAGCCATCCTGTCACCTGCAGAGCCCATACACACCATTTACGTGTCGTTGCCCAGGGAGATCACAGAGCGATTCCTCATGCTCCGCCCTTTTAAGCCCAATCCGAGCTCCCCTCCCCCTCTTCACTGCCCATCACCATTTCCATTTTGCTGCTTTCCTTCGCTCCTCCACTAAAACACTCAGAACACTATCGGCGTCCTGAGCTCCGGCAAGCGTGCTCTATTGAGCTCCACCATGGAAATCATCGTTTCCATTAAGTTGTTGCATTGCCATCTGCGTCATATTGTGGTAAATTGTCCCCTCTTCGAATCACCTCACTCAATTAGTTCTTCTTTGCAGTGCTTCACCAAATTTGTGTTGGTCATCTCGGTCAACACCGCGATTCGCAAGCTATTGTGAGCGTCCAACCTCAGCGCTATCCATTTCACCATCTCCTCACCTCTCTAAATCTACCCATGTGCTCCTTTTCAGCTATCTCTGGCTGTTGTGTGCTATTGTCATAGACATCCTCACCACGGTTGCCTCTGACCTCCTCCGTCACTGCCAACATCACCATAGTGATCACAATTAGCCCTTGGTTCTTTTGTGCTGCTCGCCTTTGCTTCTCATGGCTTCTAACACTATTGCTACTATGGCCGTTCATGGCACCACCACTCACCGCCATTCCTTCTCCTGTTTTGTGGCCATAGGGCTCCGTGCTAGTATCTTTGACTTCGCTTGGACCTAGTGAAGCTAGCACACCTCTTCTCCTGGCTCATCTTCGCCTCGTTCGTGTATGCCATCGCCGTCTCTTCGCTCTACCTCCAACCCAACTTTGGTGAGTTCTGAGCTCTAGAATCGCTACCGATGATGAGGACATCACTTCTTCGGATACACACAATACTCCTCCACTTGATATTCAAGGACCAATCACTAGAGCTCGCGCCCGACAATTGAATTTACAGTTGAGCTCATTCCTAAGTACTTCTTTTTGTTCATTTGAGAATCGATTGCTACCTAATGATTTAATTATGATTAGGAACCATGGAGAGGATCAGGAAGTACTTGGAGAAGGGCTACGAGGCTCACAAGTCCAGCAAGGGCGGTCGAATCATGTTGGATGCCCAACTCAAGCCGACTTCGAATCCAATTCGGAGTCCAGGACCAGGCCGCACTAAAACGGACGCCCAGATCGCATCCGGGCTCCGTTTTGGACGTTCTACATATGGATGGAAAGCTGAGAAGACGACTTTTCCAATGGCTCTGGTCCCATGTCAAAATTCCTTCTGAGTCAATGGGAATTGTTGAAAAAATTGGGCATTCAGAATCTGTCAGGGTGCTGCGCCACCGTCTTTTGGGCCGTTCGGCTTTGTATCGTGTTGGAGCCCATTAGGGTGCGTCCAGGGGTTTTGCACGCCCCTCACTTCTCTATATATAGCCGCAACCCCCACTATTAGGGTTCGGGTTTTGCTTAGATTAATCTGTCTTTGAACAGTTACGACATTCATCGGTTTGTGAGATCCTAACTTTCGAGTGCTAAATCAATACATCTGCAATTCAGTTGTGATCTTCCTTGTTCTTGCTTGTGTTCTTCGATTCGCAGGCGAGGATTAGCCTTCTTGGCGAGGTCAACTAGGCTGCGCACGGTTGATAACCTGAGGAGACATGGTGCTGCGATTGTGGGGTTCGGAACGTGTTGTTCGGAAGCCGGATCAATTTGTGTCGCGCATCGACCAAATCGAACATATCCAGAACCTGTTGGAAGATCAGGACCCCGTTCCTATCAAGTGGTAATCAGAGCTTCAGGTGTTCCTTCAGGTTCGAGTTTACCCCACCTTGTTGTTTTCGGTTTCATCCTAGAGTCCAAGAAAAAGCCCTACAAAAAAATTGTAGTCATAGGTTATTTCCTGTCCTAGATCTCGTTTAGCCTTTTCCCAGCACCATCCGCCACCTTTCCCCGAGCTTCCGCCCCCAATTTCCACCAATTTCCTCCACCCGATTTTCGTTTCGGCCTCCACAGCAACCATAACTCGGAGGCCCTTCTTCAAATGGCCATAACTTTCTCATACGGACTCGAAATCAGGCGATTTTTTTTCCAGTTGGGTGAAATTAAATTTTGCATCTGAATCTCCTCAACTTTGTTGGGTTCAACGAATTTATTTTGCCCAAATTCGGCCTGGAAAGTTCAGTACTCGACCTCCGAAATTTCATCACCGAATTTTTAGCACATTCATCATTTTCTGTAGGCCACACCTTACATCAGATTGATGTGAAACTTTGTGTAGTTCCTATTTCTGTGCTCTGCTTTGCGAAAAAAATACAAAAACATAAAAATAAAAAAAGAAAATTTTGGCACCTGGGATAGTGCTGCGAGTGCTATCCGTGGCCAAAAAAAACAAAACGTGACAGATCACAGTTTTAGGTGACAGAGTTTCATTTGTTTTGTGCTTATGCTGAATTAAGTTTCTCATTGCCTGGCCATCTTTGTTGCTGTCTTTGCTTTACTATTCTGGTCTTGACTCCTTGTTCATCATATCATAACTGATATAGGACACATTTAGACCAGCAACTAGGACCAGTGCTTTGGACATTTATTCAGCATTACTATCTGTTATTGCTTTGTGTTCCACTAATATATTTGGCCTTCTAAGCTCCACATACCTACTTCCGGATAGCACAGTTTTTGACCCTTGCAATCGCCGGATCACACTCTCCAGGTATCCTTTGCCTTGCTTTGGTAAGAACACTTGTAAGAGCTTGGTAAGCCACTTCCTTTGCGGGTTCCCACTGCCCTTCCTTTGTAGTTAATAGGGATAATCCTTTTGTTTTCCCTGTGCTTCCACTAACCATGGAAGGAGACGAAGGGGACGGGACACCGGCCGATTTCAACGAGTGTGTTAGTCGCGGCCAGCTACAAGCTGCGTTCGACAAACAAAATGCTTCACTCTCTGATCTCGGCGCGAGAATGGACACCATCGTCGCCGCCATTGCCCAGTTGAACACCACGGAAGACATTGAGCGGGTGGAGCGGCGGTTGGCTGATCTCACTGGTCGGATGGACACATTGGAGGCACGCCTGCCACCTGTCAATGACGGCCATCATCATGATGATGACACAGTGTATGATGCAGATGGCAACATTGATCGGCGGGCGACACAAGATGCACGAATATGTCGACGTCTTCAGCAAAACCGACATGGTATGGGAGGTAATAACCAGAACCGTCATGGTAACAATGACCCTTTTGCTAAAGTTAAGTTTACCATTCTATATTTTTCTGGTCTTTATAATGCTGAAATATATCTTGATTGGGAGATGACGGTAGAGCAGAAGTTTAATTCTCAGTTAGTTCCTAAACAACATAGAGTTAGACAAGCTACCAATTTGTTGCATTGATCCCACCTTGATAAATTGATACTCTTGCTGTTATCATCGTAGCATTAATATCCACTATTGGTAAAGTATGAAACTTGTTGATTAAATGAAATAGTTTATGCTTAGCCATACTCATATCGGTACTAGTTGTACTATGTTGGAAGTTGGTCAAATTATTCAAAAATGGGAGACACTTGAGAAATGGTCCAGAGGTGATACCTTTATTATTTTGGTTAGCAAATAAAATATAAAATATATTTTAGAATTGGACGAGTGATTGTGGAGACCAGTACGGTTAGCACAAAACTTTAGTTTGTAGTTGTCTCGCCTGGGTCGTTAAGAACCAAGTCTATGGTGTAATTAGACCCAAGACACAATGTACAAACACACGTGCCTTTATAGGAAGGACTTAGTATAATAATTTACCGTGTTGTAACAACTTTACCGTTGGTGGTAGATTGTAGGTGACTTGGGCTAGTGTGGGCATGGAGGGTATCCATATTAGGAGGAACATTACTGAGTAGGTAAGGTTTACCAACACATCATATGAGCCTCAGAGGGCACTCTTCATCTTAAGAAGGTATCACAACATGGTGGTTGTTAGGGCTGGTAATATAAAAGCTTCATCATGAACTCTCAAATCGGGTATCGATTGTACCACATGACATGTGTAACATGATAGAATATTTATGTCACATGGGTAAAGTGTACAATCTCTGTAGAGTGTAAAACTATTTGAATAGCTGTGTCCTCAGTCATGAATGACTTAGTGAATCCTCTACCTTAGTAGTTTAATAGTTGGTAACTTGGTTTGGGCGATGTATGGACATGGTTCCATGCACAGTTGGTCTTGGCAAAAAAGTGTTTGTCGTTGTTTATCATTTTGGGGTAGCAAACCTCTCGTTTCTTAATTGCGCTATTTATGCTTTAATATTAATTGCTTATCAAATTCTAATGCTCTTACAAATTTCGGTTGCAATCTATTGTTTATTATTGTAAATGAAAGTAGGTTTTTGTAAATTAAGCTAGATTAGGCAGCTACCTTTGTCTCAGTTTGTGTACATATAACTTTGCTATAAAGTCTTGCAGAGTAAGATTTTTGTACTCACGATTGCTTGTTCAACATATTCAAAGGATGCGAAAAAAGGTCCGTCTTTCTGTTACTTTTACACAGCAAGTTTTGGCAATGAGGACACCAGTTAGTAGGGTATTACCCCAGTCAGTTTCCTATGGATGGGTTATGGCATACTCTCTGGTTTTTTATGCCTCTTTTATCTTTGTTTCTGCCAAACAGTCTATGTTGTATACTCTAATTGGCCGGTTGATCCATATGTTGTAAACTTCGCCACATAGGGTTATGTTCGGTTGCTACCTATAATACACTACCTTGTTTAAATTTATTATGTATGGATATGATATGAATATTGTTGTATGCTAACTATTGATTATGGGATTAGAACGGTAAATATATGTAAATTTGGATAGTATATATGTCAGCAAAATAGTTATGCATTTTCATCTAGGTAAAGGCAATTTTGTGGTTGCATTCTATAATTACACCCCCCATTGTTGCAACATGATTGTAAAAGCTTCTTCTAATAGATGAAGTTGTGCTTCCAGGTTCCAATTGAAGTAACAGCTTTAACTAATTTGGAATTAAACATTAAAAATTACACAAAAAATTAACCTAGGATGCATCTCTATTGGAAAACATTAAAAGTTGAACAAAATCTACCTGGAATGCATCTCTGTTGAATGTTGGCAAAGAAAATATAGAACCGTAAATCATAGACCATGAAATGCAAAAGGAAACCCTAAGTTTGTATTGATTCCAACTTTTTTTTTTTTTTTTGCATCGCGAGCCATTTGCATGCGAGTTCTCATTCCATTATCAATGGTGCTTGAGAAAAAAAAATCGTTAACCTCAAGATTTTTTATTGAGCGATCCAAAGAATATATGCTTTAGAGCATCCAAATCGTTAGGACAGTAGCCCGCAGCATGCCGTATCCTCTCCATTTGATATTTCGCTCCCCACACCTAGGGGTGCAAACGGATCGGATTCGGACGGATATTGTTGTTACCATATCCTAACCCATATTTTTTTTCGGATTCGGTACCAATCGGATTCGGTACCAATCGGATTCGGTGCCGGATCGGTCGGGATTAACCCGAGCCGTTTGCACCCCTACTTGTTTGTAAGGAATGCATGCAGTATAACAAATGGAGTAGGAGGACGTACTGTCAAGAACTTGAAGTTACTACTTAATAGCTGATGTGGAAGATTTTATTTTACCATTGCAAAAGATAATGAAACGTCAAATAGTAGCACTAACCTGAAATCAAACTTGAAAACGTATCGGATTCGGGACGGATATTGCTATTACCATATCCTAACCCATATTTTTTCTTCGGATTCGGTACTAATCGGATTCGGTACCAATCGGATTCGATGCCGGATCGGTCGGGATTAACCCGACCCGTTTGCACCCCTACCCACACCCCACCCTCGTCCCGTTCTTGTGTATCTGTACATGCAAACCGCACTGTCCCTTCTCCATTCTACCAAAAACAAAAAGAGAGAAGTGCGACAGCATCTCTGTAGGACCAAGAACGCGACTAAAGAGGTTGAATAGGAGGCTAAATTAAGTTTGAGGTTTTTTAAAATCTTTTTCTTTGAACGGAAACAAAACTCTTCACTCCAATAACTATGGAAGCTATGAAAAATAGAGACAAATGATCACAAAGAAATATTCAACCAAAATCAAGCAAAGCATGCTTTGACGTTCCTTGGGCGGTCTGACCTCCATGAGGGGGAGGTCTGATCTCTCCGTAGGGGTTAGTCTAACCTCTAATTCCGGAGGGACGCAAATTTCAGCACTATTCAAATCTGAAAATCGACAAAAATTTTTATACACAACTCTAAATGACTTGAAACATAATCAAGGCTAGATCATGACATTACGAACCTATTCCAACTAAAGATCAAGAAAGAACTTAAGAAAATTAGGATCTATTGGCTATTGAATCTTTGTTGCACCAAAACCAAGCTAAAACCACAAATTAATCTAACTCTCAAACTAAACTCCAAATCACATGAAATTTAGTATACACATTCCATTGAATGTCAAGGACCTAATCCAATCAATGATCAAAAAAATATTACCAAAGTTCCAGCCTTTTTCGTTGAAAGAAAAGTTGGACCAAAATCGGGCAAAAGAGATAAATCTCGATCTGCTCTTGATCGTGAGTTCTTGATGATCTAAACGACCTTAGATGGGTTCTCACATGTCATAACAAGCTAGATTACAGTATGAACTTAAGCCAAAATGCTCACAACACCAAAACCCCAAAATCACCCCTTCATTAACCAAAACCAGGCAAACTCAACAACTTGCAAATACAAGTGCTTAGATGGATAAGATCTGGTTTTTAAGACACATCTTCATCGCTTACACATCCTTGACACACACTCAAGATCAAGGGGAGAAGAGGAAACACAAAAAATTAAGCTAAATCAAGATTTTATCACATAAACAAAAGAGCAAAAATACTTGGGCGAATTTTGATCTCTATTGATACTTCGAAATGAATGTTTACAGCCACTTCTTAACCACACATAAACCCCAAGAATGACAAAAGCTCAGCCATAAGAGCCTCTTATATCTCTCACAAAGTTCTCTCCAAGAACCTTAAGGGTCCTTTTGGTTGGGCTTTTGGCTTCGACTTTTGGCCCTAAAAGCCAAAAGCTCAACCAAAGAGGTTGCTTTTGGAAGCAGCTTTTTCAAAAGCAGCTGCTTTTCCGTAGTATATTTTTAAAAGCTGTTTTGACTCTGCTTTTGGCTTTTGGCTTCATAGTTGTTTTAAAAGAGATAAAGATAAAAAGTATATTTTATACTTGTTTAACCAAACAGCTTTCAATTTTCTACGACTCACATTACAAAGCAGCTTTCTCACAGCTCACAGCCCACAGCAGCTTTTCCCCACAGCCGCAGCTCAACCAAAAGGACCCTAACTCCTTTTAAGGCTAGGCATGAACTCTCCCTAAAGCTTAACATAGCCACCTCTTTCCCTTCTTATATATAGAGGCTTACAAGGAAAAACCTAACTACTATCTTTAGTTGGGTTTCATCTACTTAGATGGGTTAACCCATTAACCTAACACAACATCGGGTTTTATATTTACACATGCATGCTTCTCAAAGCGCTCACACCCATTAACCCATTAGTGAATCAACATTTATTCTATTTTACATTTTTAGCACATACAAGACTTAAACCACTTAGATGAATGTCGTGATTTCGCCTAAGCGTAATGCCGATCTCTTGACCGCTTTTTCGGTATTAGGCAATTTACTAAAATGCCCCTCTATCGCCTTCCACGAAGTTTCCCTCTTCCTCTGCCACGAAGCATCACCATACTTCTCTATCTTTTGTGTGGTCCCAATGACTTACGGCCAAACCTCTCACGCGTCCGGATCCCACACACTTCTTCTCACACATGACGGCACCTGGCTTCCTTGACTGCATAGGACCTCGGCTCCTTTCTAAGCCTAGTCCCAGTCCACTTTGTTATTGCCCATCATGTTCTCCATCGATAGCTTCCACTCAGGCTTCTCGTCTCAGCTTGTAACCACCCCGCACGCCACGGTCATCTTCGGCGGCTCCTTAATAGTCTGGACCTTGGCTCCTCCTAAGCGTAATGCCGATCTCTTGACCGCTTTAGACCTAAGTTCTCCTAGCTTAGTCTCAGTCTCGTTCGTCTTACTATGACGTAACTCCGAAGCCCTATAACCAACACAACTAAGTAACTGTCACGTAGCACCGCACAATACACAAAGTCATCAATTGACACAATTCATCCATACAATACACTATACAAAATATATGTAACCAAACCGCCGATCCTAAATCTAGGACCAAATAATAAATCCCTATGCATACAAGCAACGACCCAAGTCAACTAAACTCATCACAAACCTCAAATTCCCAAGTACCAAAATATGGCCGATGCAGCCCTACTTAGCCGGTCTGACCAGTATTGGCCACCGGTTGGACCGCTGGGGGTATCCGATCTGACCGCCACCCTTTGGCCGGTCAGACTAGTATGTCTACCGATCGTCCAAAAAATTCAACAACTTTGTAAATTCTCAAAAATCAAACTCAAACTCTGCAATCTCTCTAAACCAAAAATCACTTGCTTATCACAACCATAGGGTGACCTCCAAATGGTCTCACAATCTATTCATCAAGAACAAAACAATCAAATCTTTATTTTTCCAAACAAAAGGGAGCTGTGTTCTAAAACAAAAAGGTAATTGGTTGCGTGCTCACGTAAACACATGAAAAAAAATTCTTTTCACATTGCGAAATGAGGTAACCTTCCATTGCTCTGGGTAGCTAGCTTTGATGTTTCATATACTCCAATCGTTGCACTCATATTTGTCAACTGCATTGAAGGAAACTATTCTCATTTCAGCTTAAGCTTAAAGCTTTTAGCTTCTAGTTCATAGTTTTGTTTTTTCAGCTTAAGCTTAACGGTTTTTTAGACTTTTTATTTTTTTTACTTTTTTTATTCCTTTGCATTGTCCATGATGATATAACATTTTTCTTTTTTAATTTTTTTAAATTTACTTATGATTAAAAATCCTACAGCAGCTGTAGTGTAAAAAAAACCTCAAACAGTGATAAACAATACCAAATAGTACCCAAAAAAAACTTTAAGCTTAATATCAAATAAGCACCCCTACATCCAAGGTGCATAATGATACTCCAGACGAGCCACCTTACAAAATTACATGGCATAAGTGTTACAACTACGCAATCCATGGCATAAAAGTTGGAGCACATGTGATCCCGGCTGTGCAATCTTTACATATTGTGAAAGGGTCCTTATTTGAGTTTAAAAGTCTTAGTCTAGGGTCTATTCTTTTTTTATTTATGACTAGCTTATGAATTTGGCTAAAAATTTTAAATTTTAGATTGTTCACCACAGATATTACGGAGAGAGATATTTGCTTACAATTTTGGCTAGTACAGATGTAGCTTTTAACATGTATTATAATTAACATATAGATCTCGTCTTAAGAAAATACTTCGTTTGAAAGTAGGTACTATAGCAGAAGCCAAAAGCTATTTTAATAGCTTATTTGGGCATCGTAGCAATTTTTTCACTGTAACTACTAGTATTTTTTTAGTATAATTAAATTTAAAAAAATATGTTATATCATTACGAACAATGCAAAGAAATAACAGAAAAAAGCAAAATATAAAAAGCCTTAAAATAAAATAAAAATAAAAAAACAAAATTAAGAAGAGGGAAGCTAAAATCTCGACATCTCTGTGTTGTTGTATCTAGGAAGGGTCTGTTTTTTTTCTCCGAAGCTGACGGCTTTTGACTTTTGCTATAATACCTAACTTTCAAACGAAGTATTATCTTAAGATGGGGTCTACAAGTTAAACGATCTACACGTTAAAAACCCAACATCTGTACCAGTCAAAATCACAAGTAAGTATCTGTCTCTCCGTAATCTATACCGTAAATAGCCAAAATTTAAAAACTTTAACTAAAAGCTATAAACCACAACCACATAAGCTGCAGTCGTACCAAACAGGCCCGAAGGCATCAGTGAAGAATGGTAGGAGTCCACTCTCCTTGTTGGCCCGTAAGTCACTTCATGAGATTTTACTGGCGACATTGCTCGGCTTGGAGGCCGTCTTTCTAGGAAAAATATATATCGATTCATCTCAGCAGTATTCCATGCTAAACGCAGAGTGCGACTAATAACCACAACAGTACACAACAGGCACAGCCGTGATCAAATAGTCTCAAATACAAATTTATATATTTAAAATAAAGTCAATATAAATTCGAATATTTACGAATACAAATTTGTATCGAATGTTGTAATAGATACGAATTCAAATTGAATATATATTTAATTCGGTTATATACGAATATCCTCTATAACTTTTATAACACATCTTAGATAAAATAAATTATCCGTTACAGTTTTTCACTCCGGTGATACATGCAGAGATCCGACGAGTTGGTGTTGTTCCTCTTCTCCACCAGGCACTAGGAGTGAATTTGGAGCCATGAAACAGTTTCCATGGGAGGTGGTGGGAAGGGAAAAAAATCAAACATATTTCGAAATCTTTTAGGGATAACTGTTCATCTATTTTTTAGATGATATTAATTTTATTATATAACATAAAACCCATCGTAAAAGTCAAATAAGGCTGAAGCATTGGATTTTTTTTAAAAAAAATGAAACGTTGGGAACAAAATTAGCTGCACCACTCGTTTCGGCTTTAGCTTCTAGCTTCTGACTTATTTTTTACTATTCATAAATTTCGTCTTTTTTTGAACTTTTGGCTTTTTGAGCTTTTTTGTCTGTTCTTTTTTTCCCGTATTCGTTTGCGTTATCCGTAATGAGCTAGCATATTTTTTCTATTTTTAAATTTTTTAAAATTTAATTACGTCAAATAAGTTACATTTCGCTACAGTGCAATTTCAGCCACTACAGTGCAATTTTAGCCATAATTACTGCTATCATCAAGAGTGTTGAAAATGTAATAAGGCTGTGTAACTGCGCCCCGCATGTGGACTCTTAGTTTCGTTTTTTTTTTGCTACAGTTAATTATTTTTAGCTATTATTATTAAATTTAAATAATAGCACAGCTAATACAGGTTAAAAACGACTGGAAAATCAAAAATAACATAGCCTCCCCTAAACTCTAGGAAAGGAGAGAAACGAAACAGCCATCAAACGGAGCGCCCCTTCCCTCCCGTCGTCGTCGTCGTCCTCACTTTCCACCCAAATCCACGCCACCGATGGCCCTGGCGGGCCAAGCCCACTCAATGCTGCCCGCCAAGGGCGCCGGCGACGTCCGCATGATCTCCTCCTCGGAGCTGCGCGCCCACGCCGCCGCCGCCGACCTCTGGATCTGTATCTCCGGCGACGTGTACGACGTCACGGCGTGGCTCCCGCGCCACCCCGGCGGGGACCTCCCTCTCCTCACCCTCGCTGGCCAGGACGCCACCGACGCCTTCGCAGCCTACCACCCGCCGTCCGCGCGCCCCCTCCTCCGGCGCTTCTTCGTCGGCCGCCTCTCCGACTACACCGTCTCCCCCGCCTCCGCCGACTACCGCCGCCTCCTCGCGCACCTCTCCTCCGCGGGACTCTTCGAGCGCGTCGGCCCCACCCCCAAGGTCCAGCTCGCCGGAATGCTGCTCCTCTTCTGCGCCGCCCTGTACTGCGTCCTCGCCTGCGCCAGCCCCTGGGTCCACCTCCTCGCTGGCGGCCTCATCGGCTTCATCTGGATCCAGTCAGGATGGATGGGTCACGACTCCGGCCACCACCGCATCACCGGCCACGCCGCGCTCCACCGCCTCGTGCAGGTGCTCTCCGGGAACTGCCTCACCGGCCTCAGCATCGCGTGGTGGAAGTACAACCACAACACGCACCACCTCGCCTGCAACAGCCTCGACCACGACCCGGACCTCCAGCACATGCCGCTCTTCGCCGTCTCCGCCAAGCTCTTTGGCAACATGTGGTCCTGCTTCTACGAGCGCACCATGGCGTTCGATGCCGCATCCAAGTTCCTGATCAGCTACCAGCACTGGACATTCTACCCGGTGATGTGCTTCGCCAGGATAAACCTTCTTGCGCAGTCGGCCCTCTTCGTACTGTCGGAGAGGAAGGTGCCTCAGCGGGGGCTGGAGATCGCCGGGGTCACCACATTCTGGGTTTGGTACCCGTTGTTGGTGTCTTGCCTGCCCAATTGGTGGGAGAGGGTGGCATTTGTGGTTGCCAGCTTTGTTATCTGCGGTATTCAGCATGTTCAGTTCTGCCTGAATCACTTCTCATCAGATGTGTATGTCGGACCGCCAAGGGGGAATGACTGGTTCGAGAAGCAAACGGCAGGCACACTTGACATTACGTGCTCCCCGTGGATGGATTGGTTCCACGGTGGTCTGCAGTTCCAGATTGAGCACCATTTGTTTCCTCGCCTTCCTCGGTGCCACCTTAGGAAGGTCGCGCCGTTTGTGCGTGACCTTTGCAAGAAGCATGGGTTGCCTTATGCTGCCGCCTCATTCTGGGAGGCAAATGTGTTGACGTGCAAAACACTGAGGGCCGCTGCATTGCAGGCCAGGAATGCCACTACTGGTGCCGCGCCCAAGAATTTGGTCTGGGAGGCTGTGAACACTCATGGATGATTGGCAGGAGGATTGGAGTATGAGGCAAGTGCCGATGTCAAGCCTTGTGTGCATGCAATTATCTGATTGCTTCTCAGCTGTGTAGGGAGATTGATCCTCTTACCCATTGGAGCCGGGTCGGATTTTTCGTGTTGACAAGTGACTGTCTTTGCAGTTGAAGAGTGGGTTCATGCTTCAATTGTGTATGCTCCCTATCATGGTAACTATATCACTAGTACTTGCATTTTATTATGAACTTGTGGCTTAAGTTAATATCCATATCATTTTGCTTGCATTTTCCAGACTGTGGCTGCTTGAATTTCATGAAATTGTAAGCTTAATGAATGGTTAGTAATGTTGTGGTACTCCTGTAATTTTCTGTTGCTATGGCAGCTTGAAGTGCACTTTGGGAACATCCCTTCTACTCTAATGATCAATTTAGCCATTTTCCTACTACATGTCTATGTTTTGCTTGGTTCAAGATCTATTTTTCATTCACTGAAGTAATAATTTCATGTATTTTCTTATGCATATCTCTGGCAGGTTGAAATAACTGATAGGCCATACAACTAATCTTCTTGATTCTATTATTTCTGAAGGGTTGTTGAATGCTTCTTGGTAGAATCAGGTTTTCAGATTTATGCAAAACCAGAGAGTACTTTTCATGCCACTGTCATGCTATTACTCTTTCACAAAGATGTATAAAAGTAAGCAGATTTGTGGCTTCCTTTAGACAAAATCATAACTTGGACATGATCTACAGGTCTACCATTGCCATGCAATGTGCATGGTGTTTCTTACAGTTGTCCTGGGTCATGACCAGCTTGCATTGATGTACAAAATACAGCCATTTCTTTGGCGTTTTTGTCCATTCTTGAGATACCCCCCCTGGGTTTCTGGAGCTTGGACCACCCCGTCCGTGTGATTCGACACTGGTGGTTCATAGCTTGCAGCACGTGTGACATGTCCTCGCATGCGATCCGCCCCTCTGTTTGCACAACTAAGGTCCGGTTCTTTACTGCTTCTAAAAACAGTTTTTGGCTTTTGCTATAATATCTAACTTTAAATAGAGTATTTTTTTAAAATAGGATCTACAAATTAATTGTAGTATACGTTAAAAGCTTAACATCTGTATCAACTAAAATCGCAAGTGAGTATCTTTCTCCGTAATCTCTGTCGCAAACAACCAAAATTCAAAAATTTCAGCCAAAAATCATAAACCACAGCTAAAGAATAGGCCCTAAAATAGTTGTCTACATGTAAGTTGGGGTTCCATGCTTGCTTGTCCAGCTAAAATAGTTCTTTATCAGGCATGGATGCATGCGTGTCTGTACCCACCTTAATCTACATGTGGCGGAAATTTCGCATGAATTTTGCAGAAAATAATACTACAATGTCAAAATTCCTTGTGGAAATACTTCATTTTGAAAGGTGCTAACATGCAAACTGAAAAAATGGAAGATATGCTTTGGTTGGATGAAAGTAGCCAATGCGATTGGTTTTTATTCCTGTGCTGCTCGAAGCATCCATCCTGCTTATGTTCCTTTGTCCTGCGATTGCAAAGATGCATTATTCTATCGCACCCGATGGCAAAATATCTTCAGCATGTTGTCCTCGATTGCAAAGATGCATTATTCTATCGCACCCGATGGCAAAATATCTTCAGCATGTCTCCAGCGTCAAGATCAATCTTGGAATAATCGTGGCCCATTTTGAGTTCTGTTGCAAGATTCTTTCTCCTTCACGTTCGTGGACAGAGCATCTCGAGGAAAGGAGGCAATGGCTGACCAGGATTTCCCAGTGACTCAGCTCGTGATGTACTTTTTAATTCTGGTTTTCTACAGTATGATATGATCTACTTGATTAGGTTCTTTTTGCCTTTTAGCTTTTTTTAAAAGTTAAAACAAACCTATGATGCACCAGCACGAACATGAATATATCGACACGATATGACACCATGACACCGATACGGGAATTTGCCGTTTTCCCAAAAATACTGATACGGCACACGGCTATATATATTTAAATAATATATATTGTATATATATGTATTTGTATATATGTATTATTTGCTATGTTTCCTCATGCTTATTAAACTGAAATAATATAAATTGTAAACTTGTAATTTGTAAAGTGTATACTCGGAATATATATCTCATCAATTGTTTTGTTAATCCTGGCGACAATTGTTGACGTGAATACCATTTCCAGAAATAAGAATTCCATTAACCTGGGAAAAAGTAACATGATCAAATCGGTAAGACTACAAAGATAACATATTAACATGTATATTTGATTCTTAAACAATTAAAACAATAGACTAATAGAGCAACAAAACAACAACAATTGATAATTGATAAGGATAAGCTATAAGCCGATAAATATTAAGAAATAGCCAAGTTCGAATATAGAAACTTAAATGTAGAGTTCAACCAAAAGCAAATATCTACTAGCCAACATAGGATAGGAGTGGTTCAACTTAAGGTACATCACAAACTCAAATTCTAGTAGCAAGGCTAGTTTAAAGACAGCATGGGACTCTTAGATTTCAACTTCGTCCTCATTTTCTTCTTGGATCATTACAGTAGGCTCATCTTCAAACAACACATACTGCAACTCTGGTTCTTCAAGAGAGAGCTGAACAACCTCTAGAATGCCAACATCAGTTAGAGATTCAAAGATATCTCCTCCCACATCCCACATTCTAGTTGTCCCTGTTTTATATGCTTCTGTTCTTCTTGAGAGAAGTCTTAAATTATTATGCACAAATACCAAATCTTCAGCACGCTCAGGAGTTAATTTGTTTCTTTTCATGCTATTGATGAAGCTATGAGCCTGTTCTTTTTGGCTGCGGCTTATGGCTTTTGGCTGAAATTTTTGAATTTTGGCTATTTGCGACTGAGATTGCGGAGAGAGAGATACTCGCTTGCAATTTTGGTTGATACAGATGTTAGGCTTTTAACGTGTACTATAATTAACTTGTAGATCCCATCTTGAGAAAATACTCCATTTAAAAGTTAGGTACTGTAGCAAAAGCCAAAAGCCACTTTTGGAAGCCAAAAAGAACACCCCCTATATGTGCTCTAGTTTCTTTCACAACAAGAAGATGAGGCGGTTGGTTAACCAATTTGAGAGCCAAATTTTGTAGCACAGGAACGGATTGTCCATGATTTGACCACCAATTCATTGGATCAAGGATCCATCTATCATAAATAGAATCAAAGTCATTGAATTCTCCAGAACAAGTGAAAAATCTTGCATATTCTTCTTTCACTTTCTTGAGATCTTTAAGGAGAGGAAGAACTTTTTAAAGCACTTCATTCTCATTTGTGAAATCTCAAGATCCATGTGTGGGGGTACACGGCCAACAACACCGTTTGGTTGATCCACTTGTCACTATAATATCTACAAACAAAAATGGATTATAACATCTACAAAAAAAAGCAAAGGAAGACCGAAGATTTATAATTACCTTGGATTAAGTGAATGTGCCAAACAATAGAGTGGAGTGTTGCCTTTTGCCCAACGATCAACCAATATGCTTTGAACAACCGAGTAAAAGGTGGACTCCTCATTTTCTTCCTTACCTTCATGTCTATATGCCTAGAGTAGCTACTAGTGCCAACATATTTGCAATACTTGCATCTCCATTTCACATTTTCTCCCCCTTGACCACCCCTGTCTGGAACATCAACATGATTCCACAATAGAAGCTTCGACCTATTGTTGCTTGTGTTTTCCTCCTCTCTAGCATTAGAATTAGCGGCTTCTATTTTTCTAGAATGATGAAACAGGCAATCAAACACAAGTTACAATTACAATGACATGCATGCGAATAGCATTATAAATGTATAATACAGAGACACACACTTGAAACAAGTAATCAAGTACAAGTTTGCTAAATGCCTAAATATATCACTCAAGAAGTCATCATTCAGATTCTAAGGGAGTGACTTCAGGTGAACATGGAAATTTGATATCGCTTAGATTTGCTAGACAGTGTCTACTCAAGGGGCAACTAATATTGGATGTTGTGAGCAGAAAAATTAGGTGGTTGCAATAGGTACAGAGGATTCTAACCAAGGAACAGCATAGGGCCATAAAAGCCACATACCTCGATGCTAGGGATGTCAGGGACACCGGGGAGGCAGCAGCGGGGACGCCGAGAGGCACGAGAGAAAGCCGGCGGCGTAAGGGAGGAAGCCGGCGGTGCGCGGAGAGAAAGCCGGCGGCGCACGGCGAAGATATTCAAGTTGGCGAGGAGGGCGTCGTCCAGGTCGACCTGCTCCGATACGTACTCCGTCTCCACTTAGACCTCCACCTGAGGGAGCCGGCGGCGTATAGGAGGAGATGCGGGAGCCGGCGGCGCAACAGAGGACTGAGGAGTGAGGAGATGTAGGCGGTGAGATGCGGGAGCCAGCAGGCGGCGGTGCGATGGGGAGAAGCGCAAGGTGGTGAGGCGCCCGCGTGGGGAATGGGGGGCTCGGGAGGAATCGGTAGCCGGCCCTAGGGTTAGGGCAAGTCATGGGCCGGCTGTGTCCTGGATCGTGTCCGACTCGTATACTTACTGTGTCTGACACGTGTCGAGAATTTTAACAATTAAAATTAATTCCGAAATTGGCCGATACGTTGCCGACACGTGTCCACGACATGTCCGTGTCGTATCCATGTCTAACACGGTGTCGAACATGGATACAACGGTTTGGACACGTGTCGGTGCTACACGGAAACAAACGTAGTGACTTTTTGAAATGGATTTTTTTTTTCAAATGGCTTCCTAAGCCTAAATCCGCTCTATCTTGAAAAGTATAGATAAAATTCATCGGCTACAACCTAAAAGAACATGTCTGTATATTATCATTACCATAGGATTTTTTGTAACGTAATTACCATATGATATGATCTCTGCTAAACGTGTCCCTGCCTTGTTGACTGCAGTCATCTACATTATATATATGCTTTATGTAGGACATATCCAAGCGTCCCAACGTATCACCTCTCGGACAACTTGATATGGATAATGTTGTATGCGTCGCAGATACAAGTAGTTGACGGTTTGCCGTCGTCGAGCATCTCACCATCGCCACTCAGAGAATTATAGCCCATGCATACGGGCGTCGCCTCTCGGAGAATTATAGCTGGACCTGGACGTCCGATTCCCCACAGGCTCCAACCATGTCGTCGGTAATGTACTGCAATGCAATGTCCCTTGGGACTGTGCGGCAACTGCATCTACACGCTCGTGTTGTCCCGTGCGCCCACACCAACGCATGGACAGGCGCGCGTACACGCAAATGCATCTGATCAGGTCCCGTCATTTTCTGCCTTTCAGTTAGCTTCTTAGCTTCGACAACTTTCAGTAATTACTATTTATTAGATTAATAAATTATAGAAAAACTATAAATCTATTAAAAAAGAACGCCCCTAAATGAAACCACGGAACCATACAGTATTTCGGTCAGTTTTCATGCACTAACTAAAAGGTCGCCAAATCCTTGTAAGATTCGTGTGATTGTACGCTCTAATCGTGTGCATGAAAAATAAGAGAGAGAGAGAGCACAGAGGAGAACAAAGCTGTAGACATTACTGTAGATGGCTTATTGGGCTTAGTGGGCCTATGGTGAGCTTTATCGGCTTAGCAATCTATCTTACGGTGAATGGACAAAAATACAAACGAGATCTAACCCGTTGAAAAGCCCGAATAAGCCCAATACTTTGGTATGGGTAATGCTGCATGGCCGTATACATCGTTGATTAAGCCCATAATATTTTTTTGAGACGGATTAAGCCCATAGTTGATCTCACTGCAGCTTCGTCAACTTGGGTGTCCCCGTTGTCGGCATCTAGCTGCGCGGCCCTTTTCCTGTCTTAAAAAAACTGCACGGCCCTTCGCCGCTTTGCGCTCATTGTTACTCCTGGTTCTTGTCAGTTGTCACCGTGTGTCTTCACCAGCAATAAAAAGATAACCTCTAAAAGAAAGCAATAAAAAGAGAACCTCTAAAAGAAAGCAATAAAAAGAGAAGAAAACGACGACGACAAAGACAGGTCGACAAGTCATGCATGCATGCATGTAGGGGTGCAAACGGATCGGATTCGGACGGATATTGCTGTTACCATATCCTAACCCATATTTTTTTCGGATTCGGTACCAATCGGATTCGGTGCCGGATCGGTCGGGATTAACCCGAGCCGTTTACACCCCTACTTGTTTGTAAGGAATGCATGCAGTATAACAAATGGAGTAGGAGGACGTACTGTTAAGAACTTGATGTTACTACTTAATAGCTGATGTGGAAGATTTTATTTTACCATTGCAAAAGAAAATAAAACGTCAAATAGTAGCATTAACCTGAAATCAAACTTAAAAACGTATCGGATTCGGGATGGATATTGCTGTTATCATATCCTAACCTATATTTTTTCTCTGGATTCGGTACTAATCGGATTCGGTACCAATCGAATTCGGTGCCGGATCGATCGGGATTAACCCGACCCGTTTGCACCCCTACATGCATGCACGAACCGGTGAACGCGATGAAACTTGCAGCTCAAATTGCGATGTGATCAAATAGATCCATGAACCATCAACCTCTGCCGGCTGTCTCACGTTGGTCAGAGTGAACGCAGCCATTAACTGTCATTTTCTCAACTTTCCCTTCCCTCGCCAGCTCTCCACTGTAGCAAATCTTCCAACTCCACCCCCAGCTCCCAACACCCTAAAAATAAAATTTGCACAAGGCCAATAACCGGAAAACGACTCGTTATTTGTCAAATCCTGGTCCAAACTAGGCACATATGTCATTCTTCTGCAAGTAGATAAGTTGAATCCTTGGAAGTTAGGTACGGAGTTGCATTGGACGCATGCACAGAAGGCAGAAGCAGTGTCTTCAGCTGACAGATCGCCATAAGCACGTTCCTCCAAGGACCAAATTTGCTCTGCACCACTCATCGCCGGAAGCACCGGCAGCTTTGCATCTTCGGATCGTAGGACGTCCATAGCCTGCGCAACGGACGGTCGCTGGCTCTGGTCGTGATGCGCGCACCAAAGGCCAGTGACAAGCAGACGCTCCATCTGCCCCTCGTCGAATTCGCCGTTCAGCCTTCGATCTGCAGCATCAAGAATCATGTTCCGGTCGTAAATGCGGCGGACCCAGGCTAGCAGTGCCGAGGCTCCATTCGATTGTGCCGACGCCGGTCGCCTACCGGAAGCGACCTCTAGAAGCACCACGCCGAAGCTGTACACGTCCGACTCGGCGCGAGGCCTGCGGTTGTTGACGAACTCCGGGTCGATGTAACCGACGGTCCCTGCGACGATTTGCGTTGTTGGCATCTCAGTTCCGTGGTCGACGAGCCTTGCTAGCCCGAAGTCACCAAGCTTAGCGTTGCGCAACGCGTCAAGCATTACGTTCGCGGGCTTGATGTCTCCGTGCACAACGCATTGGTCGCAGTCTGTATGGAGATAGAGCAAGGCAGAGCCCAGGCCGAGCGCGATCTTGTACCTGTGAAGACATAGTTTTGGAGGATCATACCAAAAATTTCAGATTAATCAGGCCCAGTAAAAGTGCTCGATGCAGAAAAAGAACGAGATGCAGAATTTTGGATAGACGACTGGGTACCTCTCTGACCAAGTTAACAGTCTCTCAGGACTGTAGAGATGCGTGTCGAGGCTGCCTCCAGCCATGAGCTCATAGACAAGCAGTAGTCCTCTCCGGCTATCGCACCAGCCGACAAGTCGGACGATGTGGCGATGCCTAAGCTGGCTCATGACGGTGACCTCGGCCTGAAACTCCTTGAGCCCCTGTTCGGATTGCTCCCGAGAGAGCAGCACCTTGATGGCCACATTACGGTCCTGGTCACTCAAGTAGCCTCGGTACACCGGACCGAAGCCTCCCCTGCCGATCTTTCTCTCCTCTGCAAAGTTGCACGTCGCGGCGACCAGCTCACTGTAGCGGAACTGCCTAGGCCCCAATCCTCGCCGGAGATCAGGTTTTAAGACAGACTGGTCATCATCTTCTTCCAGCTCGATAGCCGCCGTGCTCCGTCCTCGTCTGTTCTTACGTATGCAGCACAGAAGAAGCCCTGCCACGGTGCATGTCAACCCGAGCAAAGCTGAAGCTGCGGCAAGTGCTCCCACTACAGATGCTTTCTCCTTCCACGACCACGACGCGACCTTCCCATGGGTTGCAACATGTTGTTTCGCTGCACTGCGGCCATCTGCACCAGACAACAATCTTCGTATCCTGGGGGAGCCTGTGCCAGTGCCACCCCTTCTACTACAGGGTACTTTTGATAATTTGTACCGTCTTTTGTATCTTGGGACGGCATGCTGAGAGGCCAATTCCACTGTTTCCTCACAAGCTACCCAGCTTGTTTCGATCACCAAAAAAAAAATCATCTCTGCCGATGGCCTCACTTGCAGAAAACCGGTTTTCGCCGGTTTTGAGCAGAGATTGTTCTCCCTGAGATTCGACAACAATGATTAGGAAGGAAAGGCTGGCCGAGATGTTGCAACGGCGTACTCCCGTTTTGTTTTGGAGCACCGAGGCTGAGCAGTCTGAAGATACCAGCCCAATTGTAATGGAACATGGACAATGGAGAGCAGGAGGTGATCTCCGCACAAGACGGACTGTATAAGTACCTGCGTTTTTTTCTTTGGAACTCTCAAGATCCACCGGAAGAAGGCGCGCACGATGCTTCTCCCAGCAGGGCGGCGGCGGCCCCACCATCAGGTCATCCTCAAGCACGCCAGTAACGCTGATGCCGTTAAAATGGTCGCCACCGCCGTAAGGTGGCGTGATTGAACCGCGGTGCACGGCCAATGAGAAGATGTCGGGGCCGTGAGGCAGCGCCCGGCCAAAGGAGCAATCCGCGGCGAGGACACAGTATATGGCTACGGTGGTGTTAACTGTGAGGCAACGGTCATGGCGAGAGTCAGAGAGAGGGGGATAATCTGAACTGCAGTTGCGGGACAGTGCGGCCGCACGAGAAGCAAGGTAGGCCGCACAAAACAACACGAGGACGAGATGGCTTCTTGAGCTGAGGGCAGCCATGGTGTTTTTGCTACGGGAGGAACTTGAGCTGAGGGCAGCCATGGTGTTTTTGCTACGAGCTTACATATGAGAAATTTTGGAAGAGTACACTCTTTTGAACTGATCAATACATGTCAAGTTTCGGAAGGTGCAGAGCAAATTCCCTCGCGTAATTGAGACTTCCGTTCAATGCTCGTAAGGAGATTGAAGTACAGATAAAAAAAAAAAAGAAGAGGAGATTGAAGTATTACATTACATAGCAGATGAAACCAATGTAAAAGCTAATCTATGCAAAGCCGGACATCCGCAGAAGACGAGGCGCGCCGGACGTTGTGAAAGCTAATCTATGCAATGTGAAAGAAATAAGGAAGCTGGACAGATTCTCCGTCTAACACGCCCCCGTAGTCGGAACACCGGTACGACAGACGTTCAGACTGGACCGCAACTTGGTGAAGACGGACGTAGGCAGCCCCTTGGTGAAGATGTCGGTGTACTGTGAGGTCGTCGGAACATGAAGAACTCGAACATCGCCAAGAGCCATGTGCTCCCAAACAAAGTGAAGGTCTATCTCAGCGTGTTTGGTGCGCTGATGTTGCATCGGATTGGTCGACAGGTAGACGGCGCTCATATTATCACAGTAGACGACAGTAGCTCGGTGGAGAGGGCTTCAAAGCTCATGTAGTAACTGACGAAGCCAGCAAGCCTCGGCAATAGCCCGGTATTCTGCTTCGGCACTGGAATGAGATATTGTGTTCTGACGCTTGGAAGACCAGGAAATGAGATTATCACCGAGAAACACAGCATAGCCCGATATAGACTTGCGTGTGTCTGGACACCCTGCCCAGTCGGTATCAGAATATATGACTAGGTCCGCCGATGTAGATCTGAGAGACCATGTGGAGGTGACCCCATGTTTGTGATGAGTAATTGACCCTTGGTTTAGAAAGATTGAGTTTGCTTTTTGATGTTTGTGTTGTCTCTGCAAAGTCGTAAGCCTTAGAGAGTGGTCGGCAGACCGTTTACGACCACGTTGTGCCACTTACGAACATGTTGTGTGTCGTCTGGAAGATTTACGACCACGTTGTGCCGCTTACGACCACGTTGTGTGTCGTCGTGGTCAGCTGGAAGATTTACGACTACATTGTGTTGCTTACGACCACGTTGTGTATCGTTGTGGTCGGCTGGAAGATTTACGACCACGTTGTCTGCGGTCGGAAGTCGGCAGACGGGCTATCGACCATGTTCGAAAATCGGCAGACTTCGATCACGTTGTCCGCGGTCGGAAGTCGGCAGACGGGCTGTCGACCACGTTCGGAAGTCGATAGACTTCGACCACGTTGTCCGCGGTCGGAAGTCAGTAGACAGGTCTTCGATAACGTTCGGAAGTCAGCAGACTTCGACCACATTGAACGTGGTCGGAAGGCGCTTCGACCACGCTGTACGTGGTCGGAAGAGATTTCGACCACGTTGTGAAGAAGTGAACGTGCTCAAAACTCCAGTAGAAGGTTTTTGACCACGAAGTCTAAGAGATCGGAGGAGCTATAATGCAGTCGAAACGATTGTCTGTGTAGCCGTAAGACCAATAGAGTGGTTGTAACACAACAGGAGGAGGTCGTAGCCTCTTGTAAGCGGTCGTACCGACTTCTGCGTTGGTCGTAACGATCTGCCATGTGGTCGTAGGCTATGAGCTTTTCATGTCTTGTGCATATGACCGGTCGTAAGTAGTTTACGACCAGCTTGGGTGATTTCCGAGTACATTCTTCTAATGCAGATTTATGTTTACAGTGTTTTGAGCAGTGCTATGTGATGCTTTGCTTGTCGTTGGTGCTTGTAGGATTTTGGAAGTAGGCCATGGTGAGGATGGAAGGATCGGGACTAGACACAGGTGGTGTTGAGGTCCAGAACGATTGGAAGAAGCCGAAGATGACCTAGACTTCTAGGTGGTTGCAAGCGTGGTCGGCAAGGGAACGCGAAGTTTCTGGGAAGGTGCAGGAGGGGCATTTTGGAGAAATGCTCAAAGCCTGCAAAGGAAACTGCTCTTTGGTTAAAGCACTATGACCTGGCTAAGCTTAGCGGGTTGTCGCAAGTGTGTCTGCGTGTAAAACCCGGTGTTAGTTGGGGTTAACGCGTTACCCCCCGCTACTGAAGGCTATAAATTGGATGGTAGACTACCAGTCCAGTTTGATGTTTTTGGAGAGTAGCTCTGGGGTTTTATTTATGTTCTTGAGTGAGTTGTTATCAATGCCAGAGCGCTTGTGCTCCTGGTTCTCCTGGATGGAGTGGCTGTAGAAACCTCCATGAATGCAATCATCCATCTCTGTGCATCTATTTGAGTTGTTTTGTCTTGAGTGTTCTTTCTATGTTCTTCTCTTTGCTCTTTTACTTCTTGACTTAAGTCTTTGCTCTCGGTTGTTCTTTGGATGATCTGACTTACCTAGTAATGGAAGGACATACTCAAAGCCTTCTTGGCCCATTTAATTCCATTTGCATGATCTGATTATCTTCCTTCTTTCATAGTCGTGGTTTTGAGCGGTCTTCGTGATTTTACCGAAAGATCTCTGTAGGCTTGATAAGTTTTTAATTAAAGATCAGAAAAGTTTTTTGAGGACGTGGTCTTGCTATGTTTGAAGTCTCATGACCGATTGATTCGTGAATCAAAAGTTATTGGAAAATCGGATCTTGCGGTCATACACCTTCCCACTTCCTCTATTTCATTTACGACCACGCACTTCTTTTCGACCACGCTGATTTTCTGTCACGTTGATCTGGTTCCGACCACGTTGAACGTTCGACCACCTATTGGTTCACGACCATGAGGTTTCGACCAGTGAACCTTCTGTCCTCGACCGAGTTGTTTGATTGACCACTAGTTGGCATTCGACCACTTTGTATACAGACAGACCACGGCTCGGTCGTTTCGACCATGCGATAAGCTTTCAACCGCACTAGACTGTGTTCGGTCGGTGTCTGTTTCTTCTCTACTTCAATCTATTCTCTCGGTTTCTAGTGAGCATTCAATCCCTAACTTCATAGCTCTGTAGCTATTGGAGAAGAAGGGTTGTGTGAATACTTGGGGAGGTTTGAAGGCACCATTCACCCCCTCTGTTGCCTGTTCGGTCCTACAAGTGGTATCAGAGCCGATTAGCTCTTTAATATATATCTTAACCGGTCTTTGGAGCCATGGCAACAGACAAGTATTACACCAAGCTCCCTCTCTTCGATGGGATCGACTATCCCTTTTGAAAGAGTAGGATGGAGTCTTACATACAGGCTCAGGGCTATGCAATCTGGAGGAAGGTGAAAACTCGGTTTGTTGTTCCTGCTGATGAGCACATCACAGCGGTGAATACGCCATATGTGGAGGCAAACGCTAGGGCAAGGAACATCATTATCCAAGGTCTTAGCAGAAACGAGTTTGATCGTATTTCTCATCTTTTGTCGGCCTATGACATTTGGGTGACCCTCAATGCATACCATGAGGCACTACCCAAATCAAGACCGTACAACAGGACCAATACAAACGAGAATACAACAAGTTTGAGATACTCCCTGGTGAGTCCTTAGATAAGTGCTTTGCCAGATTTCTCAAGATTTTGAGCAACCTCTGAGCAGTTGGTCTTACATACCCTGACTCAGACAATGCTCATCAAATGCTTTCTGCTTTAGACCTACGAGTTTGGGAGATGAAAGTGACCACCATCAAGGACACGACTGAACTCTCGACTTTGACTCTTGATGCGTTGTAGTCACACCTCAAGACTCACGAGATTGACATTGTCTCTCATAAGTCGAAATCACAATCGATGCCTTTGGTCACCGATCCCAGTCCTGCCTCCGGAACATCTTTTGATGGTGCTTCTGGCTTTTATCTAGCTGCTCTTTGTGAAATAAGTGATGATCAAATTGAGTAGCTTCCAAAGAATGAACTAGCCCTCTTAGCCAGAAAGTTTTCACATGCTTACAAAAGAGTTAGGGAGAGAAAGAGAGGAGGGCCGGTGATTTGTTTTGAGTGTGGTGGCCCCAACCACATTCGAGCAAATTGCCCGAAGCTGGAGAAGGACAATAACGACTATGGCGGTGTAAGCAAGAATGACTACATCAGCAAGAACCGCAACAAGAAGCCCCCAGCTCATGGCCAAGGCAAAGAGAAGAAGTACTACAATCTTGGCAAAGCCTGGCAAAGCCAAGAAGCTCTTCCACCGCGTCCTCACCGCCTTCGACGACATCAACTTCAGCGACATGGAAGGATGGAGCGACGACGATGGCAAGGATGAGCAAGACAAGGACACCAAGGACGGTGACGACTTCATCGGCATGTGCCTCATGGCCAATGAGACCGACATCAGCGATGACTATCTCTACACCGACTCCGATGAGGTTCGCCAGGCAGGGAAGGGAGATGTTTGGCTTATTGACTGTGGCTGTTCTCGACACATGACCGAAGACTCCCATTGGTTCTCTTCCCTAGTTCGAGCTCCAAGTGATGAAATGATCACCTTCGAAGACGCCTCGTCTAGACGAGTCATCACTAAAGGTACCGTTCGCATTAATGATTCCTTCATTCTTAAAGGTGTTGCCTTAGTGAGTAAGCTGCAGTATAATTTGCTTTCTATTTCTCAGCTTACCGATGACAATTTCGAGGTAAGTTTAAAGAAAAATACTTGCAAAATTCTTGATTCTTCGGGGAGTCTTGTTTGCGGGATTTCTAGATTTGGGAGGATCTTTCGTGCTGATTTTGTTGAGTCTTCGTGGGCTTATAGGGTTAGGAGCTGCGAGACTAGTAAAATGGTAGAGACCTGTGAGGTGACTTTCGACGAGGCCAGTCCTGGCACTAGGCCCTATATCTCAGGTTCTATAGTCTAGTCTGAGACCATCTTTGTAGATGATGAGGAGGATGGAGATGAGGGTTATCTACCTGATCTAGTCCATCCTTCCCCTGAGGAGCCTGCTTCTACCACTGCACCTCAAGGAGATCAACCCTCTCCTTCTAGATCTTCTGGAGCTAGTGGCTCTGTTTCTATCTTGTCAGCTCATGAGGTAGATGCCACTTCCTCTTCTCATCCAGGACCTCCTCGACACATCCAAAATCGTTATCCTTCAGAGCAGATCATAGGAGAAATTTTTGAGCGTGTCACACGCTCAAAATCCGGCTTGTCTCACTTCTACCTGCATTCTGCCTTCGTCGCATCTTTTGAGCCCAAGGATATTTGTCATGCTCTCTCTGATTAGTCTTGGATCAATGCCATGCATGAGGAGTTAGAGAATTTTGAGAGAAACAAGGTCTGGTCGCTTGTTGAGCCCCCTAGCAGCCATAATGTCATAGGTACCAAGTAGGTCTTCAAAAACAAGCAGAGTGAGGATGGGGTAGTCATTCGAAATAAGGCCTCCAGGTTTTGAGAACCCCAAATACCCAAACCATATCTACAAGCTTTCCAAAACCTTGTATGGACTTAAGCAAGCCCCTAGAGCTTGGTATGAGAGGCTTAAGTCCTATTTGTTGAGTCATAGGTTTGAGATGAGTAAGGTAGACAAGACCTTGTTCATTCGTAGGCATGTCAATGACCTTCTTCTCGTCCAGATTTATGTGGATGACATTATCTTTGGTGGCTCATCTCATGCTCTAGTTTCTCAGTTTTCTGATGTCATGAGCACAGAGTTTGAGATGAGCATGATGGGCGAGTTGAGTTTCTTCCTCGGTTTTCAGATCAAGTAGACCCGGGAGGGTACATTCTTACATAAAGGTAAGTACACTCGAGACCTCCTGAGACGCTTTGATATGAGTGACGGCAAGCCGGTGTCAACTCCGATGGTGTCATTAGCTTCACTCGATCCAGATGAGGATGGCGAGCCAGTAGATCAGAAGGAGTACATAACCATGATTGGCTCTCTCCTGTACCTCACAGCCTCGAGGCCAAACATACACTTTGTTGTGTGTCTATGTGCTCGATTCCAGGCCTCTCCTCGCGTATCTCACCGCCAGGCGATGAAGCACATCTTCAAGTATCTTCGAGCTACCATAGACTATGGTATCTGGTACTCTTTATCTTCTTGTCTTTCCCTCAGAGCCTTCTCTGACGCAGACTTTGCCGGCTGTAGGATAGATAGAAAAAGCACTTCTGGCACTTGCCAATTCATTGGCACTTCTCTTGTCTCTTGGTCTTCTAGGAAGCAGTCTAGTGTTGCACAGTCCAATGTAGAGATGGAGTATGTTGCAACCGCTAGATGCTGCAGTCAGGTGCTTTGGATGATCTCGACCTTGCGGAACTTTGGGTTAGTCATAGGTAGTGTTCCACTTTTCTGTGATAACGCTTCTGCCATTAACATTGCCAAGAACCCAGTGCAACATTCCAGGACTAAGCACAATGATATCAGATATCATTTTCTTAGAGATCATGTGGAGAAGGGTGACATAGTACTCCAGTTTATGGAGAGTGACCATCAGTTAGCTGATATCTTTACCAAGCCTTTAGATAGCTCGAGGTTTTTGACCTTGCGGGGAGAGCTTGGGGTGGTTTTCCCTTATGGATTATTGTGAGGGGGAGCTTCTTGCTTTTATGTATCTCATTGTTTATATGCTCCTGTTTCTTTTGCTGCATTTCATGAGGGTGCATTTGTGTTAGTCTTTCTAGCATAGACTATAGTGGTTCTCTTTTGTTTAAACTTCTTCCTCTCATCTTATGATTCTAGGATGCTGCTTTTCAATTGTGTCTCTTCACACTATGATGAGTTCACTCACTTCTTATATGTCTAGTAAGGGTTGGGCCCCCTTGGGTAGACAGGAAACGTGTTTACTCTCTAGTGTGTTAGAAGTCCAACTGATAGTTCTAGAGTCATATGGGGTAGATGAGAGTTAGTCTGAGCTATAGTATTCTCTGTATCTTGTCTATGTTTTAAGGACTGTCTTTTCTGATTTCTTTGCTAGCTTCTTTTCTCGTGTTTATTGGTTTGGTTCAGGGAGAGTTCATTTGGGATTTTCTGGAACTTAAAGGAGAAAAATGATTAGCATGGCCTGCATATAAATTCCTTTAGTAGCAAGGAATATATATCATTAATATGTAGAAATCAAGCAAATGCACAACAGTAGTTGTGATTAGTTTTGTTTTCCTGAACATGGTTGGTATACAAATTTTGATAACTAGATATGTTTGCGAGAGTATGAGAGTGACTGGTATTTATTAATTACTAGTTACGTACCAGTGCGTTGCAACGGAACTCATTGAATGTATAGAGAATCGTGTTATAGAAGAGAGTTGCTCTGATCAGTTGAAAAATAGAGAATGGTGAGAAGTTAAAGGAATAGAGCGGTTGGAGGAGAATGGACGTACAACCACCAACTCATTCTTTTATAATAGTAAAGATTATAGGAAGTCATTACTTAAATTAGAATCTGGAATTTGCCTAGAGCCAACAAGAATTTGACAATTATCATAACAAACTTGCTGTGCATGAACATTGGGAAGTTAACTCAAAGTTATGCAATATATGGAAGTATGGAACATAGCATGAATAGTAGGTATTGAGTATTGGTAAAGTTGGCGAAAGGGATCTGCTCACGCATGCAGTCAGGCTGGATGTCAATCGAGGGCTTGGACGATGAGGATTGGTTGCCATGGCCGCCAGCATGGTAGTGGGAGCGGTGGTTCTGGTAGTGGCGCTCACGGCAGGCACGCGCTCCTTCTCGACCTCATGGTGGCGCACCTTGACCTCCTTGTCGCGGCGCTGTGGGAGCTACGGGCGTTGGTTGAAGCACCACTTGGGGGTGGCGCGGTGGCAGATTGGCATCCACAAGGCAGAACGAGGAGTCATCGGTCGCAGCGGCGTGGGAGTCGTCAATGGAGGTGAAGTCGAAGATGGAGTTGCGAGAGGGGGAGGAGCGGCAATGCGTGGGGAGGGGGGAGGAATGGGGGAGGAGAGGTGGCGGCGCGTGAGGAGGGGAGGAGGAGGAGGAATGGGGGTGAATGGTTGAGCCGGGCCGAGTTTGGGGGAGACAGGTGCGATTTTGGGTGGGGTAGATGCATCGTGTGGCAATCAGGGGATTGCGGCACCAGTTTTTTCTCCCAAAGCCAAAAAATCGTGTGAGTTAGGGACAAGGCCACATATCAGCACCAATCTATCGGTAAGAGGTGGAGAGACAGATGAACCGCCAGTTGATGGTGGTGAACCGCCATCACCAACTCTTTCTTTTAAGTAGTAAAGATGTGCGCGCATGTGCCTAAGTGCTTAGCGTGTGGGCTTGTGCTGGCTGAAACTAGGATTGTTAATTAGGGTTATGTTTAGAGCTTGTTTTGGAGTACAAATTGTACGGATGACGGCTAGGCATGTAGGGATGTCTATAAAGCCAAGGCTAGCACTCCTGTGTTCCGGTGGATGTTAATTTTGAGATAAATCATATTCTTGATTTCTACGGTAGAGCGCAATGGCCACCACTAGAATTGGGAATTCTTGTCTAGTTATATCGTCCCATTGTTCTTGTGATTTTCTTTGTTTTTTGCAGGAACACGTCTACTTTGTGTGGCGAGTAGATAATCGAAGCGTGTTATTGGACGAATTCGAGTATGTGGCTATGTAGAGACAGTTGGCGATGTCATTTGTTAGGCTTCACGGATTCTTCCACAGCCGCGCTAGTTAACCCTTGAGAACAATCCTAGTTGCGAAGATCAGATACCCTGTATCACAGCGGCGCACCGTCTTGGTTGGAGACAGATCTGGCAAAGGTGGCGACAGGTGCTGGGTCTAAACATCCTTCTTGATTTCAACTAGGTGTAGGAGATGAGGACGCAAGGTGGTGGCGTGTGACCGGACAAGACGAGGAGACGGTGGGGACTGCGAGTGCCAGGGAGAAAGCGAGAGCGAGGGCGAGATAAGGCGAGGAGACGGCGGGGACCGCGTGTGCGAGGGGAAGGGGGAGGGTGAGGCAGTGCTGGAGGCTGAGCTGAGCATGGGTTCCGCTCCGCTCGATCCGAACCATCATCCCATACTAAGCAATCCAACGGGGGAGCACTGTGAACAGTAATTAACAATGCAAACAAACAGTAATAAATAGTGTCGGGAGCTCCTGGAGGCTACAATCCCACCAACTTTGTAAGATGAGAAATTAGATTAGATTAATAGATTGGATTCTTGTGTGCGCTCCCTGGCTGATTGCGCTGGTTCCATCCAATCTTCTTCCTCCTATTCTCGTGTTTTTCAGATATAACATATGTGGCAAGTAATGTAATATGCATCACCGAGTTTCAAATAAAGATAGTGCTCAAGAATGGTGTTCAACAATTCAGCAATTATCCGAGAAATGCCATCTCTGCTGGTTTTAGCCTAGAATTTAGAGATCACACGCAATGCAATTGTTTCGGAAGATGAACAGTGAACATACAGAGATAGCTAATGCATACCGAATTCTTGGGATAATTTTCTTTGTATTTCTTTCAATAGCACAAATGCTAATGCATACCGAATATAACGCTACCAAACTAGGAATCGTGCCATCCCACGATCCGCAATTACAGGAACTAAAACAAATCTGTGCCAACTGCACATTACAAAATAGATATGAAATCTGCAGCAAAGGAAACTACTGGAATCTTCTGAAAACCGCTACGCAGGACGTTGTCTCCCGCCTGACTCGGTCCAACTCCTTCCAAGTCATTCATGCTTGGATTATTAGCTCACATTCTCCCCCTTAATCCTGGCATGGATGCAGATCATGAACACCAATCAATTGACGCATTGCACCCAGTTTCACTCCCGATAGTGCTTTTGTTAGACAGTCTGCTCTCTGTTCTCCAGAGCTGACAAACGCCACCTGACTTAGCTTGCTCTCCACATATTCCCTTATGAAATGGAATCTTGTATCGATGTGCTTACTACGGCCGTGGAATATTGGGTTTTTCATAAGTGCTATCGCTGATTTGTTGTCTACAAACAAAGTCACCTGTTTTGCCTCTGTTCCTGTCAGCTCACTGACAATGCTTCTCAGCCACATCGCCTGACAAGCTACTGCTATAGTTGCCATAAATTCGGCCTCACATGATGACAGTGCTACCGTTTTTTGCTTCTGGGAATTCCAGGTCACCAAATTCTCATTCAAGTAGAACATCATTCCACTTGTGCTCCTTCTGCCGTCAAGATCACCTAACATGTCACTATCTGAATACCCAAAAATGTTTTCATCACCATTTCCCCTCACATAAGTGAGTCCGTAGTGAATCATTCCCTTCACGTATCTGAGTATTTGCTTCACTGCTCTGTGATGTAAGACTGTGGGTCTTTCCATGTATCTGCTTGTCACACCAACGGCATAAGACAAATCTGGCCTATGCAATAAGTACCTGAGACACCCGATTATACGTCTGTACTCCTTAGCATCGACTGGAATCCCTTCAGGATCTTTGTGCAATCTGGTCTTGGGTTCCATTGGAAACTTTGTTGCATTGCAGTCTACCATTCCAAATTGGAGCAACAGTTTCTTGGCATATGCCGACTGTTTGAGCAAAAACTTGCCCCTTGCTGCTCCACTTCTATTCCCAAGTAGTAAGAGAGAAGACCCAAATCACTCATTTCGAATTCATCCATCATCTGTTCCTTGAACTTCAGGATTTCAGTGGTGCTGCCTCCAGTCACAATTAGGTCATCCACATACACACCAATGATGACTCTAGTAGCTCCTACTCCTTTTGTGTAAACTGCTTGTTCTTGAGCACATTTCTTGAAGCCTAGCTCCTTCAAACTCCTATCAAGCCGGGTGTTCCACGCGCGGGGAGCCTGCCGTAAGCCATACAATGCTTTTGTCAATCTATACACCTTGTGTGGCTGATCTTTCACCTCGAAACCCTCTAGTTGAGTGACATAGACCTCCTCTTCCAGTTCTCCATTAAGAAATGCCAACTTCACATCTAAATGATGCACTTCCCAGCCCTGGTTTGCTGCATGGGCAAGGATCACCCGGACTGTGTCAAGTCTGGTAACCGGTGCAAAAACCTCTTCAAAATCAATGACATGTCTTTGCACATACCCTTTAGCAACCAATCTTGCTTTGTGCTTGACCACTTTACCTTTGAATCCTTTTTCAACTTGAACACCCACTTTAGACCAATCAGTCTGTGACTTGTAGGAAGTTCGGTCAGTGTCTAGGTCCCATTGCTCTCAATGGATTCCAGCTCCTTCTCCATTTCCTCACACCAGCAGCTCTCAGTTGATGCTTCTTGAAAATTGGAGGGTTCTTCAGACATTGCCAGCATTAACTCCCCCTCTTCTTCTTCATCAGCGACCGCTACTTCATCAGATTGCGCATATATGTCTGCTAATGACCGAAACCTCACAGGTCCATCAAATGACTCGGGTGACGACAATACCTGAGTTGAGCTGGATGAGTCTGCAGTCATCTGAGGAGTAGAAGGACTCGACATCTCGGCTGCAGAAGACACATCTTCTGACCCAGCTCTTGCTGCAATGGGTGAAGTATTCACCTGATCTTCTCCTGTGATGGGCATTGCTCCTCCCGACCAAGCTTCTATTTCAGCTGCCGTCTGCAAGTCGTCCGAATAAGAAGTGTCAAGAACAACTAATTGCTCTTCTTCTTTACCATTACCTGCATTCCACCTCCACTCAAGATCTTCTTGAAAAACAACATCCCTACTGACGTGTAGCTTGCCACTCCGGGGATCAAACAACAGGTGTGCTTTGAAGTTCTCTTCTACACTCAAATACACCATGGGTGTACTTCTGTCTTCAAGCTTCTTAAGATGTGGAGCAATATTCTTCGCATATGCCGTGCAGCCAAACACTCTTAAATGGGCAAGGTGTGGCTTCCTACCTTCCCATGCTTCAAACAGTGTGCGCTCTCCTAGCACTTTGGTTGGTAGACGATTCAACAAGTAGACGGCATGACTAACCGCCTCCCCCAGAACTTTGCCAGTAACCGCATGCTCTTGAGCAACAATCTGGCCATAGCCATCACGGTGCGATTACAGTGCTTGTCAACTCTGTTCTGCTGAGGCGTGTAAGGAGCCGTGAGATGCCTCACAATCCTAGCTTCTTCGTAGTACTGAGCGAAGTCAGTGGACAAAAATTCACCTCCGCGATCTGTCCGAAGTGTCTTGACACAGTCACCAGTCTTGTTTTCAGTCACCCTCCTGAATTTCTTAAATGCTTGAAGAGCTTCACTCTTTGCTGCAAGTGCATACACCCACATCCACCGTGTGTGATCATCAACGATCAGAAGAAAGTACTTGTTACCAGCAAGTGTGCAGGGAGTAATTAGGCCGCATATATCTACATGGAGGAGTTGTAGTGGTATGTCTGCTCTGAAATTTGTCAGTTTTGAAAACGGCAGCCTTGTTTGTTTAGCAATTACATAGGCTTCACAAAGCTTGTTTGGCTGGGACACCGACCACCATCTTCTTCTCCCCCAGCAGCTTCAAGTCGTGGAAGTTCACATGGCCTAGCCTCGCATGCCACAACCACGAGGGATCATCAAGGTTTGTCAGCAGGCAGACAGGTTTTTCAGTCTTCAGACAAATGTTGTACAGACGGTTCCTTGTTCTCTTCACCTACATCAACAATTTTCGGTCTCTGCCGTACACTCTCATGGTATCTCCTGCCAAATGCACCTCATTCCCTTCCTCTGTCAACTGCCCTACACTTATAATATTGCTGCACAATCTGGGAATGTAATATACCTCTTGAAGAAGCTTTTGATCTCCATTCTTGCAGGTGAAAGTAATCGATCTCTTTCCCATGATCTGGACAGTAGATCCGTTGCCAAACCTCACTCTCCCGGTGGTATTCTCATCCAGCTCCTGGAAATTCTCCCGACAACCAGTCATGTGATTACTGGCGCTATTATCCAAATACCAGATATCTTCACTCTCCTCATGCTTGTCACCACGGTACAGCTCTGGATTCAGTCGTTCTTCATTGAGTAAAACTACAGCTTGCTTTTCTTGCTCATTGCACATCCCCTCCTGGGACACAACCAACATGAGCGCAGAATCCTCGTCAACGGCACAAAGATGAGCTTCATCATCTTGTCGTTTGCTCTTACACTCGGCTGCAAAATGTCCCATGTTACCACAGCTGTAACACTTGACACTGCTCTTGTCTCGTGTTCCTCAATCGCCACTGCTGGTAGCTCCATTTCTCTCTTGGTTTGATGTCCACCGACCGCGTCTTCCTCGGCCACAGCCTCGACCGCGCCATTTTGCTTGGTCTGGGCTATTGGATCTATGCCCTTTTCCTCCGGTTGACGTGCTGCCGTCGTTTCCTTTCTGTCGTGCCTGCCATTCGGCATGCATGAGCAGAAGTTGGCCATCGGTACTACCGGTACTGCTTTGCACCTGTAATGCTCTTTCTTCATATGCCTTTAATCTCCCGATTGCTTCCTTGAAGGCCATAGTCTCCAGGTCATAAAACTGCTCAATCCCAGCGACAACGTTGATGAACTTGTCGGGGACAGAATCAAGCAGCTTCTTGACCAGGATTGAATCTTCAAGAGTAGTACTGAGAAGGGTATATTTACTGGACATAGCACTGAGCTTACCAGCGAATTCGTCAATCATTTCATTCTCCTTCATCCGAAGAGCGTCAAATTCACTCTTCAGCGTCTGTAGGCGTGCCTTCTTTACCCTTTCTGCTCCCAAGTACCTCAGCTTGAGGCCGTCCCAAATCTCCTTCGACGTCTTCTTCTTCGCGATCTGGAGCAAGACGTCT
Source organism: Bonia amplexicaulis (assembly GCA_036346245.1). Taxonomy (NCBI): domain Eukaryota; kingdom Viridiplantae; phylum Streptophyta; class Magnoliopsida; order Poales; family Poaceae; genus Bonia; species Bonia amplexicaulis. Next base: position 7,536,299 of record CM070759.1, on the reverse strand, counting down.
TCGGGGACGCTCTGCAGAATATACGCCCGCGACATCTTGTCCTTTCTTGCATTCACCTGCGCTCCTTCTGCCGGCTCCATTGCTTCCCATACTCCTTGAGCATCGAGAATAGCCTCCATCCTAATTGCCCACACCGGGTAATTAGATGGAGTTAGCATTGGCAGATGAAACGGCATCGCACCGCTCTCCCTCGCCGTCTGCTGCGGAACGACCGCCATCTTCAACGAGGAGCAGTGATCTCATCGCTGGAGCTCTGATACCACATGTTGGTTTTAGCCTAGAATTCAGAGATCACACGCAATGCAATTGTTTCGGATGATGAACAGTGAACATACAGAGATAGCGGTAGTATCGTGTGAGCTACCGATTCTTGGGACAATTTTCTCTGTATTTCTGTCAACAGCACAAATGCTAATGCATACCAAATATAATGCTAACAAACTAGGAATCGTGCCATCCCACGATCCGCAATTACAGGAACTAAAACAAATCTGTGCCAACCGCACATTACAAAATAGATATAAAATCTGCAGAAAAGGAAACTACTGAAATCTTCTGAAAACCGCTACGCAGGACGTTGTCTCCCGCCTGACTCGGTCCAGCTCCTTCCAAGTCATTCATGCCTGGATTATTAGCTCACAATCTCATTTGCTTACTCAAACAAAATACTGCTAATTCACTACTAAAATAGTAATGTTGTCTCGCCGTAAATCACTAATTATATAGTGATGTATATGGCTGTAAATAAACAATCATTGTTGCTGGTTGCTACTGCCTTCTATGCATCCTTTATTTGTTCCAGCGTAAGCTCATCGAAGGGTATCTTTGGCAGGGAACTACAAGTAGAAGAAGGGCGCTGTATGAGTGTCTGATAAACCTCTTGCATTGTTGGCCTTGCTTGTGGGGAAGCTCGCAAGCAAGCAAATGACACCATGATGAGCAGAACTACATCCTCCTCCTCGCTAGTTGTCGGTGCCGATGGCCTCTTGTCCAAGATTTCCACAAGCCGATTGTGATGTTCTCCGGATGGGGTAACCAGAGTCTGAAGCATTTCTCCCGGGTGCTTTCCCATGACCACCTCCAACACAACCACACCAAAGCTGTACACGTCACATTTCTCAGTTACCATGGATGTGTAGGAAAGCTCTGCACCAAACAGAACATTTGATCAGGAATATCTAGTTGGACATATGTGTGCAAGACAAAAGAATAATTTTTATACCTGGAGCTATGTAGCCGTATGTTCCTGCTAGCGCACTCCAGTTTGATGAATCTGGTTTCAGAATTCTCGCAGTACCAAAATCTGAAACATATGCCTTGAAGCTCGTATCTAGCAAGATGTTGTTGCTTGTTATGTCCCGATGGATTATAGGTGGACTGCAGTCATGGTGCAAGTAAGTTATTGCTTGAGCCACATCCCTGACAAGAGCAATTCTTTTCTGCCAATCCAGCTCGTTTGCTAATTCACCATTTTCCAGGGCCTTATGGAGGCTTCCTCGCTCCATGTAATCATAGACAAGAAATTTATACTGTGGATGAGAGCAAAATCCATACATCTTTACAATGCTTCGTTGTCGAATCCTTGTTAAAACCTCAATTTCTTTCTGCAGTCTTCTTTGATCATCTAGTTCCACTTCAGTTGGGTGAAGCTTCTTCACGGCTACCAACTGTCCATCTTGGAGTTCTGCTTTGTATACACTACCATATCCTCCTGTTCCAACCATGTATTTGGCGTCAAAATTTTCTGTTGCCCTAGTAATATCCTCAAATGCTAGTTTCCCATTAAAATTCCACACGGAGAAAACATCAGCTCTTTCTGCGGCAACACTTTCGTGAGGTTTTCTCTTAATCTGAACTACCATAATACTCCCAGCAATTGTAAGAAGAATGACAACACATATGGGGATAAGAACTGATAGTATCAAGTGGTTAGGCTTCCATTTATGATGCTTGGATGTTAGAATGGAATAGCATGGTGGTAGGCCATAGAGATTACCACAAAGGCCTTTATTGTGTAGAAACCATTCTTCAGAGTTGTTGGGAGGTATTCGTCCAATACCTACCGGAACAGGTCCTTCCAAGTTGTTGTACGACACATCAAGTGTTGACATGCTGGACATGCTTGTGAAGGACAGTGGAATGCCTCCATTAAACTGGTTGTGTGACAAATTTAAGAATTCCAGCATGACCAATTTACCAAGTTGTGGCGGCAGTCCTCCACTCAGCTTGTTGTTGCTGAGATCCAATATGATTTGCAGGTTCACCAAATTTCCAATAGTTTCAGGTAAATTTCCACCCAAGCTGTTATTGTTGAGCTTCAAGGACCGTATCATAGTGCAGCTTCCCAGTGAGACTGGTATTGATCCATTCAAATTGTTCCCAGATATGTCAAGGTACTGTAAGTTGTGAAGCTTACCAAACTGAGAAGGCATGGGCCCAGACAACTGATTCCTTGCCAAAGTCAGGTTGTACAGATTCGTCAGATTGCCGATTTCTGGGGGTATCAGACCAACAAGGCGGTTGGAATGGAGTGCCAAATATTCTAGCTTTGATAATTTTGAAATTTCTGCAGGTATTTCCCCAGTGATCATATTTTCTGCAATATTTAGTGTCCTGAGGTTTGTACAGCTGCCCCAATGTGGTGAAAGCTCTCCGGAGAGCTTGTTGGACATCAAGTGCATGAACTGAAGCTGCGGATAAACTCCAAAGTGTTGAGATATATCTCCTGTGAGCTGGTTCCAGCTTAGGAACACACGTACCAAACTTGTGCATCTCCTTAAGCTCTTTGGGATGGATCCACTGAACATGTTATCATCTATAGTAAAGTACTGTAGTTGCTTTCCTTTGCACACATCTGACGGCAATCGTCCTGAGAGGGAGTTGTTGCTCAGCTCGAGCATAACCATGCTTGTGAGATTAGCGAATTCTTGAGGCAGAGGACCTGATAATCGGTTATCGTTGATGGTCATGTTTTTCAGGCTCCCCATGTTTCCGAAGGTAGCTGGAATGGAGCCTGAAATCCGATTACCATCCAAGAATAATGTGGCAAGATTCACCAAATTCCCAATCTCATGGGGGATGGGACCTCCAATCTCATTTGAGATGAGGCTAAGAAATTGTAGATTGGTAAGGTTTCCTATTGTTTGAGGAATGGGCCCAGTAATTTTGTTAGCATCCAAGGACAGCGTGTCTAAATTTACTAGATAGCCTATTTCCTTTGGGATGGAATTGGCTATTTGGTTTTCTCGAATATATATGGCTGTTAGCTTGGTAAGATTTCCAATGACAGGGGGGATAGAACCAAATATTTGGTTAACACTCAAGGACAGAACGGTGAGATTTGCTAGGTTGCCCAGTTGTTCTGGAATTGAACATGCTATCTGATTTTCGTGAAGCGCTAGAAATTTAAGCTCTGTGAGGTTTCCTATGCTAGGAGGAATCGAGCCGTTCAGATGATTCATACCCAATTCTAAATCCACTAGACTCGAGAGCGCTCCGAATTCTACGGGGATGGGGCCCGATATAAGATTCTGATATAAATAAAGTGTGTTTAACTGGGTGAGATTAGCTAAAGAGGCAGGGATTGTACCACTGATATTGTTGATGCAGAGCTGAAGATCTTGTAAGTTGACGAGGTTTCCCAATTCCAGTGGTATGTGCCCTGACAACTGGTTGCCGTACAGATACAAAATATTTAGTTTGGTCAGGTTTGCGAGAGTCGAGGGTATCTCACCGCTCAACAAGCTGCTGCTTAGCTGCAAACGTTGTAGGTTGATGAGCTGCCCTATTTCCTTGGGAATGGCACCTGAGAGCATGTTTCGGTGAATGGAAAGATCAGTCAGGAATGTCAGATTGCCCAATGATGTAGGGATGTCGCCTGTGAGGTTGTTCAAGGAGAGAAAAAGCTCGGACAGACTCGCTAGGCTGCCAATCTCAGATGGTATCTGACCTGACAGGTTGTTAACTTGGAGGTTAAGCTGGGTGAGTCCTAGCAGAGAGCTAATGGTGGTAGGAATCGGCCCATGGAGATGGTTGCCGCTAAGATCCATGCTAGTGAGGAACGGGAGTGCCGAGAGGTTTAGCGTGTCAAGTCGACCGTCGAGGCCGGCATTCGGAAGGCTGATGCCGGTGACACCCCAAGGCGGACTGCGATGACGGCCGCGGTTGCCACTGCACGCGATGCCTGTCCAGTTGCACAGCTGAGTTTGGGTGTTCCAGGAGCCTAGAGCCGTTGATCCCTGCAGAGTATTTCTCCAGTTAAGGAGGGCCGTCTGCTGAGACTTCAGTGAAACACCGCCCTGCTGGTGCTGCTGCAGTGCCGCTGCTTGCAGTTGCAGGAGAGCAAGGCATGGAAGGAAAAGCAAGAATAACGCAAGCACTGGCTTGGGTTGCAAAGTACTTGATTTCCCCATTGCTGCTTGTGGAGGAACGCCGGAAATTCGCGGTGTTTGGTTTGAGGTTTGAGCTGGCTAAAACCGTTTGTTTGAGCAGTGTGCCTCTAAATGCAGCATGGTCGCTGGTTGTTCTCAGTTCTTACGTAGGATGACTGCGACGGGGCTGGCCAGGACTTTGTCCTCGTCTCGCGCGTTCGAATGAAAAATTGGCATCAAGTAGACCTTTTCGCGTGGAAAAGCAACGCTTATCTCCGTAAGTCTCAAAGTTATTTTCTATAGAACAATGGATTCGGCAGTATATACTATATTTCAACCGGTGATTGTCATTGTCGCTGATGAAAAGCAACAATTGATGGGATGAGAGGGTCCACATAGAATAAAATAAGTAAAATGGCAGAGCTATTCCTTTTCACAAGGAAAATCAAGGCTTGCAATTAGGAGTGAAAATTGATTGAATAGTGCCTAAATCATATTTGTATTTATATTTATAAATAAATACAAATATAAATCCGAATATTCTTAAATATGAATCGAATATTGTAACGAATACAAATTCGAATCAAATATCGACTCAATTTGATTGGATCCGGATATCCTTATGACTTATGTAGTATGAAGACATTAATGACATTTCATCCTCGTACAATCACGCTTAATTATTATAATTCATTTACTTCATCTAAAGAAACACAAATTCACGTTCAATTAAAAAACTAACTAATTAGTCGTATTGTAATAAAATATGTATATTGCTTCATCGAATACGAATACAGATATAGATAATCCGGATAAAATAACATATCGGATGGTAAAAATCTATACCGTATTTGCATCCATATTTTTATGTAAATTTAAATATGAATACAAATAGGATAGAAAGTGTTAATCGGATAGGAAAATCTATATCATATTCACATCCTATCGAATATGATAACTAGATAATACAAATAATTCATATCCACTTTTCACCTCTACTTGCAGTGGTTAGCTTTACTTTAGAAAGTCTAAGGCATCAATCCTCCACCAGAAAATCTAAGGGTGTGTTGGTTCAGTAGGGAACTAGGGATGTAATTGGATCGGATATTTCCCATCCAATTGAACCAACTCAGAGCGCCATCAAATAGCATAACCAGATACTCGGATCTTTTCACGGATATGGCATCAAAAACAGATAGTTGCTGTCAGATTCGGAGCCTAATTCAGAAGGGCTATTTCTGACGGATACAGAAAAATCCGAGAATTTTACTCGGAACTATCTAACATCATGAATATTATGGCAAAGCGCCTAAGGGCTTGGAGCATCACTTTGATCCCGCATCCGAAGTTGCAGCTACACATGGCTAAAGATATTATCCTTCGCCTAGACATCACACAAAAAAATCATACCCTGTCCTCTGAAGAGGCACATCTACGAGGCTGCTTAAAAAGAAGAGTTATGGGCCTAGCCATCATCAAAAACCACGGAAAAAGTAGGCGTCACGAATAAATTAGCTACGGGAGGGAGACGCCAACACAAAATTTTCCACAATAGAGTTAACTCCTGTGGACGGAAGAACTTCATCAAGCACCTTACAATGGGTCGAGGATGGGCTACCACACATGAAGACAAATCGAAATTGCTTTTTGACAATTTCTCTTGCATCCTTGGACAAACATCGACCACAACCACCACCTTCAACTAGGACATGCTCCAACTGCCATGCCTGAACCTTCATAATCTATCCGCGCCATTCTCTGAAACCGAGGTCCATGCTGCCATCTTGCAACTGCCCATGGACAAAGCACTAGGGCCTGATGGCTTCAATGCGAAATTCTATCGCCCATATTGGGAAACTATAAAAGGGGATCTTATGGCTGCCCTGCTAGCTTTTTACAACCTCAGAATAATAAATTTTCACTGCACAAACACCGCCAATTTGGTCCTAGTGCCGAAGAAAGATGAGGTGCAATCAGGCTTAGAATTTAGACCAACCAGTCTTATACATAGCTTCTCCAAGATCATCACCAAAATCATGGCCTTGCGCCTAACCCCCTTTATGGATGACCTGGTCTCCCTAAGTCAGAGTGCTTTTATCAAATGAAGATGCATCTAGGAAAACTTCTTATATGTTCAGCTGAGAGACCATATGGTGGTGCTCATATGTTTGTGATGAGTAATTGACACGTGTTCTGAAAGTCGAGTTTGGTTTGTGTGGTTTGGACCATGTCGTTGCGTTGTGCAATCGGCTTCGGTCGGACTTGGTCAAACCTGGTCAAAGTGATTAGGATGCATATTCTGTTGATTTGACAAGTTTGGGCTCCTTCATGTGTAAGTATGAATCATTGATGCTATTTGTGCTTACATGTATCGAGCGGTGCTATGTAATGTGTTTTCTTATCTGTGATGGCTGCAGGACATCGAGGCGGAGTCGTGGTGAGACACGAGGTGACCGGACTAGGCGCAGGTGGTGCCGAAGTCAGAACGGTCGAGATGTGTCGAAGACGAAGGAGACTCGAGGTGGTTGCGATGCACGGACGGCAAGACACGAGGAAACTTCCCGGAAGGTGCAGGAGGGGTGTTTCGGTAAAAGCGCAAGGCTGCACAGGTGAAAGCGGGCGCTGCTCATGTTAACGGATCAAGCGTCAGGTTGTTGAGGCTTAACGGGTAAAGAGAGAGGGAAACCCATTAGTGGGAGGGAGGCTATAAAAGGAGGGTGTCTCCTGCATGGTCTTCAAGGCTTTTGGGTTTTTGTTTTTGCTTTGCCTTCTTTTGCTTTAGTTGGTATGGGTTGGTAGGGAGGCAGAGGGTGTGTCTCCTCTCTGTACGTGTGTGTTCTTGAGTTGATTGAGCTTGGGGAGAGGGAGAGGATGAATTGATGCTCATGTAATCTTTCATTTGAATGTACATGCATATGGGGACGTCTATATGATCCTCAATATCAATCTGAAATGGTTTATTTGAGTTTGATTGAGTTTCTAGCTCCCTGTCTGTTTTTCTCTTCGATGCCCTGTTGGCTTGATTTCTAAGATTTTCGCTTTAGTGTTGATTCTTGCTGAGGAGTGGCAAAATGAGTTGCTCTATGATGGAATTGCATTTCTAGTCCCTTTGGTCACCTAGTTCCAAGAGCAATTTGATCGATTTGCAAGAATCATGTTTTTCTCTCTTCTCTGTTCTTGAGTCTTCAGTTTCTCGTTTCTAGGGTTTTGGTGAAATTCTTGATTTTCTCTTCATGAGATGGCCAAAGATTTGGTTCTTTACTTGCTTAGTATATTGTTAATCTTTCTACAAAGTTTCATGGCCAAAAGTTCAAAGATTAAGGGGGAATTTGGTTTTTGGCCTTCAATAGGCGGTCAGACCGGCGTGTTCTGAGCGGTCAGACCAGGGTACAAGCGGTCAGACCGGCATCTTGCCTGCGGTCAGACCGGAGTGGCTCGAGCGGTCAGACTAGCGGTGTGCAGGCGGTCAGACTGGCCAGTGTACACCGGTCAGACCGGCTCTCTGCAGTGTTGTGTTGTTTTGATTTTCACTCACCTTCTTCCTCCTGTGTGTCCTCTGGTTCTTTTGTGAGGTGTTCTTTTGTGGATACTTGTTGGGGGCTAAGTTTTTAGAAAGCACCATTCACCCCCCTTTGTTGCCGATTTCGATCATTCAATTGGTATCAAAGCCGGTTAGCTCTTCTTGATAGATCTTTAACCAGTCTCTAGAGCCATGGCAACGGATAAGTATTCCACCAAGCCTTCGATCTTTGATGGCATGCATAAAACTCATGTGGCACCAATAGATGCGAAGACATTGACTTGCAAGACGTGCTTCATGACCTATTGGCCATACACGCTTCCTTCCCCTTGGACTACCTAGGATTGCCATTTGCACTACGTAAACTTCATCGCCTGGACTTCCAAAGGCTACAAGACAAAGTGGCAGGTCATTTGCCAAGTTGGCATGGAAAGTTGCTTAAACTTGTGGGAAGGAAAATCTTGGCGAAATCCATCCTAAATGCACAATCTACTTACTTCCTCATGGCCATTAGACCCCCAAAAGGGGTGCTTCACACTCTAAATAGACTAATGAGAAAATTCCTGTGGGCTGGCTCAGACCATCTAACAGGCGGCAAGTGCAAGGTCAATTGGGACAGGATGTGCAGGCCCACAAAACTTAGGGGTCTCGTCTCCTGGATCTCCAATGATTCACGAGAGCTTTGCGAATTACATGGCTATGGCATAAGTGGGGAGCCGTAGACAAGCCTTGGAAAGGAATGGAAACACCGTGTGATGACCACGATCACCTCCTCTTTGCGACGGTCACTTCTATAACAATTGGTGACAGGATAACATCAACCTTCTAGACCTCACCATGGGCATAGAGAAGGCAACTGTGTGGCATTGCATCGAATGTTTTTGCGGCCTCCAAGAGGAAGTACTCTGCATGCGGATTTACTACACAACAAATGGCTTCAAGACCTTAGCGGCCCAATGGGGCTCATAGTACACCACATGCGAGTGTTCATCTCCATCTGGGGGCACATCTCCTCCATACACCTTCAGGAAGGGGTGGACGATAGAATTTTGTGGAAGTTGACCCCTAATGGAAACTATAGTGCGGCCTCAACATATAAAGCGCAATTCTTCGGAGCAACAAAAACATACATGAACCCCCTTGTATGGAGGGCTTGGGCTCCCCAAAAGTGCAAATTCTTTGCCTGCCTAGCGCTTCAAAATAGGTTGTGGACAGCAGACCGTCTCTTCTTAAGAGGATGACCAAACCAATCCTTCTAGCCCCCTTTGCAGGCACACACTGGAATTTTCCCTCCACCTTTTCGCTGAGTGCCGCTACACAAGAATATGGGCCCTCGTCACCTGGTGGACCGCTTGTGACTTCCTCGAACCGATGAATTGGCCCACTTTTGCCTTCATCCACCAGTGGTGGGAATCCACCATCCTCAAACTGGGGGTTCCGCGTAAAGCACTTGCCATGCTCATGTTACTGGTCACTTGGCAAATCTGGAAAAAACGAAATTCTCATACTTTTTGTTTCATCGAGACCTCGCCCATGTCTTTGATCACCTTGATTAAGGAAGAGGCCGAAACCTGGATTTTAGTGGTGGCAAAAAAGCTAGTGGAGTTTTCTCCTCCTCTATAAATTTTTTTTTCTAAACCCTAGGTGTGGGTTGGTCTCGACCATCTACACAAGTCCACTCTTCTAATTTCTATAATTCTGTCTCCCTCTTTTTAATGCAAGGCAATGCTCTGCCCGGTTCAAAAAAAAAACAAAGGCAATTCAAAATGTTTTAATTGCTCAATGTGTGTGTATACTGTGCAAATCACGCTTGACTATGGATAAAAATCAGCTACAAATCGCATCACAGACAAATTAAAGCTGTGGATTATCGACCTGATAGCGAGTGTATCCCATACACGAGTTCCAAAAATTCCTACCAACTGCGGGACAGATTTCCACTAGGGATTTTACCTACGCGATGTTGAGTTTTCTCAAGCTTTAGATTGATTTTGTGGAGGTCTTTTGGTCTTTCCTCTATTTATCTGTATTTTCCGTTGTGTCACTTACAATTTGCAGTAGAAGACAAAAGAATAGAAATCTATTTATAGACTCCACTTATATGTATTACAAAATGACTCACCTATTTCTGGTATATCATGAGACTCCTGAACCATATCACCAACCACGATTAGACATGCCAGTTTTATGGGTCTAAAATATATTAGCCCCTAGCACATATATGTAAGTCATATGCCATGATCAGATTGTTTACGATATCAATTCCAATCTGATAACTTGGGTCAACACTTACAGAGTCGATGTTGTAAAACAAATCCAGCTATTCCATCTTGTATTGTAGTCAAGTTAAACATATACATGAGTATTAAATTTCAGTAGATTCAATTTCAATAAATGTGACAACCATATTCCAGAACAGCCATCCTCCGCGCCTCAAGTATTATTTTCTATCACTTGCATTAACAATATGAATAATGCCATATTGAGTTAAACTGATAATAACAACAATAAATATTGAAAGACATAAAAATTTCAACATCTCTCACTTGGATGAATCATTTCCATTAATAAACTGAAGTCACATTACTTAATTATGTTTAGAAAATAATTTCTGACTAACTAGCTTAGCCAATGATTTTTGTCTATGATATAATCTATATTTTTAGTAAAAACCAAACTATGAATTTTCTTTTCTAAACAGTAAAATTTAAGTCATTTAATTTATAAGATATGAGTAGTTTAGAAAATATAGTTACAATTGTCAGAAAATAGAGATGGGCCGTTGAACGTGCGTGCGTGGTGGTGGTACTGGGACTTCACGGCTGTAAAGGAGGTGATGCCTTGCACGTTAAACAATCACGAGGCAACTGTGCTCTGCTAGCAAATTTTTCTTCACGCTGATTGATGACTGATGACCGTGCTGTAAGTCAATCTGATTGATGATTGATTGACGCCTGGTGAGTGGATGACTGCGTGGCAGGTATGCCGGGCTATGCGTGCTGGACGGATACCAATGTTGCGTTGCTGTCTAATCGCGCGGACCGGAGTTCTTTTCTTCCCGAGCGCCATTTTTTTATTTATTTAGCTCCATTATAGCACGTTAATTTAAAAAAAAGGTCTGCAGAATGGCAAAATATGGTTTGGTGAACGCGAAAAAGGGTCTGCAGAATGGTAAAATATGCGTGCTGGACGGATACGGACCGGAGCAGTGGCGAATCCAGAATAAAAAATAAGAGTGGGCTAAAAAATTATACATTCTTATGCTAGATTTTAAGTTTTTTTAGAATTATTGGCTCTACACCTCGAATGACTAAGCTACTTTGTAAGAAACATAGTTTTGTATTCTTGTGCAATTAAATTCATAGTTTCATACATAAATAAAAGCAAAGTAAAAAGAGAGATACAACGAAGGTACATCGCTAATAGCAAGTGAATCACAAAAATATGTAAATATGGTTCCGGCAGATAACAATCTGCACATCAAAATAAAAAAATAGTAATACAATAGCAAATTGTACTTAATTATTTAAATGATCATGAACATTTCAAATAAAAGAACCATACCACTAGCTTGAATCACGACTTTTACGAGGCAAATTCATTCTACGATTTTTCATGTCTTGAAAGGATTTTATGATTGCATCATCGTCAATGGATCTAAATATGTCTCGCTCGGTGTAGCACATCATCAAATCATTCAACCAATCATCTGACACTTTATTGTGCAAATCTACTTTGATAATATTCATTGCTAAAAATATTCTCTCAACAGATGCCATTGCCAACCTATGAATTAAAGTATATACAATAAGAAATGTCTATATAAAATTAGACTCTAACTGCTAGAGGACTAATCAAGAAATAAATTGTAATTTGCAAATTGCAAACCGAATAAAAAGCTCACGCAGTCCGTCGGTGTCGGTCACTCGGTCTCGGTCACACCGTCACAGCCTCACAGGGTCACTCGACTCCTCGGCTCCTCCGCGTCTCCGCCCTCGGTCACGCAGAGGCAAGAGCGCCAGAGAGGCGAGCCGCCGCAGCCGCACCGGAGATCGGAGCTCGGGCTCCCCGGCTCCCCACCGCCGCGTCCCGCCTCCCGGCCGCCTCCCGTCTCGGTCTCCCGCCTCCCGCCTCCCGGCCCCGGGCTCCCGTCTCCCACTGGCCGGCCTCATGAGGTCGCGACGGTGCGACTCCGCCCCGGCGGCCCGGCTCTGCGCCTCCGCCGCTCGAGCCCGGCCACCGCCTGGCGGCCCCCAGCGACGGCGACCCGCCTCGGCCCTTCCCCAGCATCCCACCTCCGGATCTAGCGACCGGCGTCCCCACCTTGGCTCCAGAATCCAGATCTCGTCACTTGTCGGCACGCGGCACTGGTGAGCAATTGATTGGGGATTTCGGCATTTGGGCGGTTCGGATTTGGGGAAATTTGGTAGCATGAGAACATTGTACTAGATGTGTGGCAGTGTGGGCGATGCCGCGGTGGGCCGGTGGGCCCATGGGCCTGTATTTCTACTTTTTCGGTGGTTCGGCCTTGTTTCAACTCCCCAGCTCGTTCTTGTCGCTCGTCGGCGTCGTCGCCGGTGACTCGGAGGACGGGACGTCGGGGGTTCGCAATCGGTGGAGGGTAGGCTTCAGCCTGATGAAGCCTACCCCATGGATTCGCCCCTGGACCGGAGTTCTTTTATTTAGCTCCATTATAGCACGTTAGTTTAAAAAATGGTGACATACGCTGCAGAATGGTAAAATATAGTTTGGTGAACGCGAAAAGATGCGATGGCACGTACCGTGCTACCCGGACACGCCACCGTGGCGCGGCAGCTTTTACGGGCCTAAGAACAAAGGCAATGGAGCGCGCTAGTGAGAGCCTGGATTGGAAGCTGAGAGATGCAACTAGAAAGCTATATAACCAATTAACCAGTTCTTTTTTTTTGCCCCTCAAACGAATCTGAATTAGCTATCGAAGACTTTGACAAAGTCTAGTCGCTCCAGTGGTCCAATGGCAAACTGGCACTTACACTAGCACTCAGTTTTTTGGACAGATTCATTTCTTTTTTCTGCAATGAATCCTCACTAAAATAAAGTCGGGGAACTCCGGCCTCCCACGCGCCAAGTCATTCTTTTTTGCAAAAAATTTCTGTATTTTTCATGATCTTTTTGTCTCCATTCTGTCTTTGTTGCCTCATTTGAGCCTAAGAACGTTTGTCATGCTCTCTCTGACGAGTCTTAGATCAATGCCATGCATGAGGAGTTAGAGAATTTCGAGAGAAACAAGTTCTGATCGCTTGTTGAGCCCCCACGAAATCACAATATCATTGGGACTAAGTGGGTGTTCAAGAACAAGCAGAGTGAGGATGTTGTGGTTATTCGAAACAAGGCTAGACTGGTAGCTCAGGGGTTCTCCCAGGTTGAGGGTCTAGATTTCGAGGAGACCTTTGCCCCTGTAGCTAGACTTGAGGTCATTAGAATCCTGCTTGCCTTCGCAGCTTCTAAGGGTTTCAAACTTTACCAGATGGACGTCAAGAGTGCCTTCCTCAATGGCCTTATTGAGGAAGAAGTCTATGTGAGACAGTCTCCAGGTTTCGAGAAACCCCAAATACCCAAACCATATCTACAAGCTTTCTAAAGCCTTGTATGGACTTAAGCAGGCTCCTCGAGCTTGGTATGAGAGGCTTAAGCCATATCTGTTGAGTCATGGTTTCAAAATGGATAAAGTAGATAAGACCTTGTTCATCCGCCGGCATGGCAATGATCTTCTGCTCGTCCAGATTTATGTGGATGACATCATCTTTAGCGGCTCCTCGCATGCTCTCGTTTCACAGTTTCCCGATGTCATGAGCTCGGAGTTTGAGATGAGCATGATGGGCGAGTTGAGCTTCTTCCATGGCTTCCAAATTAAGCAGACTCGGGAGGGTACCTTCTTGCATCAGGGCAAGTACACTCGAGACCTCCTGAGGCGCTTCGATATGAGTGATGGTAAGCCAGTATCCACTCCTATGGCTACATCAGTTCCACTCGACCCAGATGAGGACGGCGAGCCAGTTGATCAGAAGGAGTATCGTAGTATGATTGGCTCCCTCTTGTACCTCACTGCCTCGAGACCGGACATACACTTCTCTGTGTGTCTTTGTGCCCGGTTTCAAGCTTCTCCTCGCGTATCTCACCGCCAGGCGGTGAAGCGCATCCTTCAGTAACTTCGAGCTACCATTGACTATGGTATCTGGTACTCTTCCTCTTCTTGTCTTTCCTTGAGAGCCTATTCGGATGCGATTTTGTTGGTCAGAGGATAGACAGGAAGAGCACTTCGGGCACCTGCCAATTCATTGGCACTTCTCTCGTTTCCTGGTCCTCGAGGAAGCAGTCCGGTGTTGCACAGTCCACTACAGAGGCCGAGTACGTTGCTGCAGCCAGTTGCTGTAGCCAAGTACTTTGGATGGTCTCAACCCTACGGGACTTTGGGTTAGTTATCGATAGTGTTCCACTCTTATGTGATAACACTTCTGCGATTAACATTGTTAAGAACCTAGTGCAGCATTCTCGGACTAAGCATATCGATATTCGCTATCACTTCCTTCAAGACCATGTGGAGAAGGGTGACATCGTGCTCCAGTTTGTGGAGAGTGACCACCAATTGGCTGACATCTTCACCAAGCCTTTGGATAGCTCTAGGTTTTCAGCTCTGCGGGGAGAGCTTGGGGTGGTTTGTCCTTATGGACTGTTGTGAAGGGGTGTTTGTGCTTTACTTCTTTACTATATTTATTATGCTCTTACTCCTTTTTGATTGCATTGCATACGGGTGCATTTGGTTTAGTCCTTCTACCATAGGTTAGAGTGGTTCTCTTGCCGAGTTGCTTAGACTTCTTACTCTTATCTTGTGATTCTAGGATGCTGCTTATTAGCTGGTTCTCTTCTTACTAGGTCGAGCTTACCCACTGCTTATAGGTTCTAGCGAGGGTTGGGCCACTCTCGGATAGACAGGGTTCGTGCTTGCTCCTTAGTCGGTTAGATATCCAGTTGATAGTCCTGGAGTCATATGGGGTGGATGAGAGTCAGTCTGAGCTATAGTTGTCTCTATACTTGTCTATGCTTTAAGGACTGTCCTCGTTGATTTCTTTGCCAGCTTCTCGTTTTTATTGCTTTGGTTCAGGGGGAGTTCATTTGGGAACTTCTAGATCTTAATATTGACTTAACTCAACTTGAACTAAAAGTTGCATTCTATGTTGAGGGGGAGCTGGATTTTCTTGCATGTCATTCTGCATTGTAATATAACTACATGGAGTCTTGATTATTATCCATTGATGACATGATTAAAATGATTTACACCATGCCATGACTTATGCTTATTTGCTAGATTGATAATGACTTTATATGTGTAGTCAAGTCTTTGCCATGATAGGTTGATTAGAATGTTCAACTTGAATTAAATCATGTCATGTTAATCTTAAGACTAGTCTGCATTTAGTTATCTTCTTATGATTCATGTCATGTCAAATAGGTTGAGTTGAGCTTCGAATCTTTGTTGAGCTTTAGATTGAGCTATGCTAGTTTCTTGATGACACATGAGTTAGTACAAGTCTTATGTTTCATGAAAATACAAAAGATCTCTTTTGTGCGAAAAAAACTGATCTCACCAATTCTTTCTCATGAGACGGCTTGCCATTGCACTAGGCATGAACTCAGGGGGAGTTTTGGATGACCAAGACTATCTTCTTAAGCTTCTCGCTTGGAGTGGTCGTATAAGGCTTGAGATCTAGCACATGACTAAACAAAAACTTGGTTGAAAACAATCATGATTTTCTCAAAGTAAAAATATGTCAATTGTGCTCAAATTGAAAAAATTGCAAGACTTACAAGTACATGAACAAATGTCTCATTCTTGAACTTGTAGCACTCTAAATTGACTCAATACTAGCTTCTTGGTTCCGCTTAGCTTATTGACATGGCCTGCATCATCTTTGGATACCTTTAGCTAGACTATAATCATGGTTGACTTGACATGCTAAGCAATTCGATTAATTTTCAGATTATGACTTACGTGGCTTAGCTTGATTATACATATCTTGTCATGATCTTGATAGCATATTTATGTGTTATGGCTTGATGTAATTCATTATGATCATTTTTGGATAATTCTCATGGCTCTAAATGCTTAGAATAAACAAACTTCAGTCATTTCACCCAAATTGTGTTATTTTCTCTCTTTTACATCTTGATGTGTTTATTGCCAAAAGGGGGAGAGAATATTAGAGAAAAAGTCTTTTGGAACCTTTTTAGAGCTTTGGAGAACAATTTGCTCTTTCCTTCTTGCTCTAGTGTTCCTTCTGTCGACATGGTCATGAGTTCCATTTCCTTCTTTGGACCATATTGGATTCTTCAAACTCAACTTCATGCTTTTTCTAGGTTTGTCAATATACTCATCAAGGGGGAGATTGAGAGACCATGTGGAGGTCATCCCGTTGTGTATGATGAGTAATTGACATCGGTTTAGAAAAAGTCGAGTTTGAGTCGGTTGGTTCGGACCTTGACATTGCGTGGTGTAACGGGCTCAGTCGGACTTGATCAAACTTGGTCGTATAGGATTATGATGCATATTCTGATGATTCGACAGGTTTGGACTCTATTATGCTTACATGTGTTGAGCGGTGCTATTTGATGTGTTTCTTGTCTGTGTTGGCTGCAGGACATCGAGGCGGAGTCGTGGCGAGACACGGTGGACCGGACTAGGCGCAGGTGGCGCTGAGGTCAGAATGGTCGAGATGTGTCGAAGACGGCGTGAACTCGAGGTGGTTGCGAGTCGTGGACGACAAGGAACGTGAAGCTTCCCGGAAGGTGCAGGAGGGGCGAAATGGTATTTTCGCAAGGCTGCGCAGGCGGGAGCAGTTCCGTTCGGGTTTAGCCAAGGGCTATAAATAGAGGTGAGGGGCTGCATGCCTCCTCATGCCACTTGAGAGAGAGTTAGGGTTTTTCCATGTATTCCATGGTTTGTGAGTGGGGGTTAGAGATTTTGTTTTGGTAATTCTGTTTTGCTTTTCTTATGGTTTGCTAGGGAGTTGGTAGAGTGTGAAGCAAGTGCTTTGGGTGTGTCTCATGCGTGGGTGAGTTCTCTTCAGGAAGCATGTAGTAGGAAGTCTTGGATTCTCCAATCTTGTATGGGGACTCGTGTGAGTGTGTTCTTGATGTGTACTGGCTGTTGAAACTCAAATTAGAGTCATTTTTGTCTCAATTTCTCAGCTTGAAATGATATGGTGATCTATCTCTTTATGCTATGGTTTTTGTTCTTTTTCTAGTTGATGTTCTCCTCTGTCCATGTTGGCCGAACTGAAACCTGAGTTTTGCTGTTCTGAGAAGGAGAGCAAGCACTTATCATTTCTCTGCTTCTTCAGACAGCAGATTTTCTTTCCTTTCAGACAAGAATGCTTTCAGTTTGTACTTGCTGTTTGAGTTATTTTTCTGGTCATTTGATCTGAAAAGGAGCAGCTCAAGATCAGTCACAAGATCAGCAATCTTGCTGTTTTTAGTTTACCTGGAGTTTACTCTTGTAATCATCTAATTCTTGGGGCAGCAAGCAGCCGAACTTTGTTTCTTTTTGGTCTGCAAAATCTGTTTGTTTTTGTCTTCACTTGTCTCTCCTGTTCTCAACCGAGAAGAACAAGTTGCTCTCAAATCTCTTTTCGGTTGTGCATGCAGTTCTTGTGTGAAATCTGATTTTAATCAGTGCTTTGCTGCAGTGTGCAGTTCCAGAAATCGGATTAGTATTTGTCTGTCCTGCTGTCTCTTTTTCTTTTCAGTTCATCTTTCTGTCTGCATTGCTTCTTTCTGCATTGCTTTTCATCTTGGCTTTCAAGTTCTATTTGTTTTCAGCCACTACTTCAGTTTTTGGTGGAATCTGAAACATCAGTGCTAATCGTCAGTTGGTTCTTCTTCTCAGTTTTTACTGTTTCAACTTTTTCGGCAGCAGCATCTTTCCTATGTTCTTTTGGTTCAAAGTTGGAGAAAATTGCATGCCTTCTGCCTTGTTTTCTTCTCTGTAGAATTGCTCTCTCAATCTGAGATAGGATAACTATTTTCTGTGGAATGCTGATTCCCTAATTTGAGAAATATAGCATTGGCTCAATCTTTTTCTGTTTTGGAGTATCAGGTTTCTTTAGCTTTTGATCTGGGTAGCCTGTATCCTTTAACTTCTCAGATTTCTGTTTCTTTTTTTTCTTAGTTTGCTTCTGGCTAAATTTGGTTCTTCAAAGAAGTTGTTGTCGTGTGGTTACTGCTCTGATTAGTGTTTGGACTGCTTTCATGTGCTTTTGCTTATCCCCTGATCAGCTTTGTCTTTGGCGTTTTTGCTTCGTCTGCTTTTCGGTCCTCTGTAACTAAAAGTCTCTGTTTTCCGATCGGACCAAAACTCTTGCACTCTGAACCGTCTCGCTTTCTTTGCCTCGTTTTCATTTCCTTTATTGGTCTGGAGCTTGGTTTTGTAGTGAGCGCTCAATCTTTTCTTCATAACTTCGATAGCTGTCGGAGAAGGGTCTTTAAGTAGATACTCGGGGTAATTTTAAAAGGCACTATTCACCCCCCTCTGTTACCATTTCGGTCCTACAGTTATAGTATTTAACTTTTAAATAGAGTATTTTTTAAGACGGTATCTATGTTAGACGGAGGTTATCTAACATAGACCTCTTTTTCAATATACCTATTGAGGAACACACTCTTGACATCCATCTAGAATAGCTTAAAGCCCTTAGACGCTACGAAAGCAAGCAAGATCCTAATGGCCTCTAGCTTAGCTACAGGGGCGAAGGTCTACTCTAAATCTAAACCATAAACCTGAGAGAAACCATGAGCTACTAGTCTAGCCTTGTTTCGAATGACTATCAAATCCTCACTCTGCTTGTTTTTAAAGATCCACTTGATTCCAATAACATTATGACCACTAGGGGAATCAACAAGTGACTCGACCTTGTTCCTCTCGAAATTCTCTAACTCCTCATGCATGGCATTGACCCATGACTCATCAAAAAGTGCATGATAGATATCCTTGGGCTCGAAAGAGGCGATAAAGGCAGAATGTAGACAGAAATGAGATAAACCAAATTTTGAACGCGTGACACGCTCAAATAAATCACCTATGATCTGCTTAGGAGGATGTCTACAATGAATATGTCTAGGAGGTTCTGGATGAGAAGATGATGTGGCCTCTACCTCATGAGCTAGAGAGGTAGGAGCAGAGCCACAAGCTCCAGAAGAGTCAAAAGGTAAGGGCTGATCTCCCTGAGGCACAACAGTAGATACAGGTACCTCAGGAGAGGAAGGAATTGGATCAGGTAAGAAACCTTCATCTCCATCCTCATCATCATCTACAAAGATGATCTCGGACTATACTAATGGACCTGAGATGTCGGGCCTAGTGCCAGGACTAGCCTCATCGAACATAACTTCACTGGTCTCTACGATCCTACTAGTCTTGTAGTTCTAGACCCTATAACCCCACGAAGAAGTTGAGTAACCTAGAAAGATGTCGTTCGAAGAGCGGGACTCAAACTTATCTAGATTCCCAGACTTCAGAATAAAATACTTGCAACTGAAAACATGATAATGAGAAACACTGGGCTTTCGCCCATATCTCAACTTATAAGAAGTGTGATGCAAATGTGCCCTAAGAAAAACTCTGTTCGAAACATGGCACGCATTGTCTATAGCCTCAGTCCAAAACTTTCTAGGTGTAGCATACTAGTCTAGCATCGTCCTAGCCATCTCGACCAAGGTACGGTTCTTCCTCTCCACTACGCCATTTTACTGAGGGATGTATAGAGAAGAGAATTGATGCTCTACACTAGTCTCATCACAGAAGCTCTCAAAGTAGAAGTTCTTAAACTCTGTGTCATTGCCACTGCGGATAGCTCGTAAGGCACTAGGGATCTCAACAGACAACCTACCAAATGAACCTCGAAAATGACTAAAGGTCTCATCCTTTGAGCCTAAGAAAAATATCCAAGAAAATCTCGAGAAGTCATCAACCACAACAAGAACATACCACTTTCCACCGCCCCGATTGCACTCTAGTTGGACCAATAGTGTCCATATGAAGAAGTTGCCCTGGTGCATCAGTCATAGTCACAGTGACTGGGGATGAGAAGCGGCAACCATCTTGCCATACTGACAAGGAGTACAAACTAAGTCTTTGATAATCTTAAGTTTAGGCAGACGACGAATGAGACCGTGGCTGCTGACTCGGGTCGAATGATCAAATCCAATGTGACCAAGTCTCCTATGCCAGAAAGAGAGATCACGGGACTTAGAAGCAACTAAGCATCGAAGAGAAACATTAGAAGACTCAATAAAATCAGTATGAAAGATCCTCTCAAACCTATAAAGCTTTCCGAAGAATCAAGAATTTTGCAAGTATTTTTCTTAAAACTTACATCGAAATCGTCATCGGTAAGCTGAGATACATAAAGCAAATTATAACGCAGCTTACTCACTAAGGCACATCCTTAAGAATAAATGAATCATTAATGCGTATGGTACCTTTAGCAATGACTCATCTTGATGAGGCGTCTCCAAAGATGATCATCTCATCACCTGGAGCTCAGACTAGGGAAGAGAACCAACGGGAGTCTTCGGTCATGTGGCGAGAATAGCCGGAGTCCAGAAGACAAACCTCTCCCTTCCCAGCCCGACAGACCTGAATCAAAGAGAGGCAGACATCGGTGGCTCAGTACTGGGGTAAATAAGAGTAGATCTAGGAACCCAGTACTAAGTCACATGACAAGAAGTAGATCTAGTCAAAGAAGCAGAAGACTGATCTCTCACAACACTACGCACTCCGTCTCTCACAGACACAGGAAGTCTAGGAATGGACCTCACACCACTGCTCGATCTGACCGCTATGGAAGAGCGGGTTTGACCTACAGCGGTATGCTGATCATACCGGGGATAGCTACCACGATGGGGAAAACGAGGTCTATCCTCAGGATAAGCTCTCGTGATAAGCTATCTACCTCCTTCTCTAACTCACCACACCTAGACCTAGCATAAAACTTTTCTAACTTAAGGAAAGTATCATTGAGCTGGTCATAGGAGGGATATACCTTATCAGAATCACTATAGAGATTGTCATCAATGATGCCGTTCTCGTCAGCCATGAAGCACATGCCAGTGAAGTCGTCGTTGTCCTTGGTGTCCTTTTGCGGATTATCCTCGCCGTCATCGTCGCTCCAGCCCTCCACATCGCTGAAGTCGAAGTTGTCGAAGGTGGTGAGGATGCGGTAGAAGAGCTTTTTAGCCTTGCCAAGGTTGTGGTACTTCTTGTTCTTTTCTTGGTCACGAGTTGGAGGTTTCTTGTTGTGGTTCTTGCTAATGTAGTCATTCTTGCTCACACCACTGTAGTCGTTCTTGCCCTTCTCCAACTTAGGGCAGTTCACTCGAATATGGTTGGGGCCACCAAACTCGAAGTAGATCACCGAACCTCCTCTCTTGCTCTCTCTAACCCTCTTGTATGCATGAGAAAACTTTCTGGCTAGGAGGGCTAGGTCACTCCCTGGAAAATGCTCAAATTGATCATTGCCCATCTCACATAAAGCAGCCAAAGAGAATCCAGAAGCACCATTAGAAGATACTCCGAAAACAGAAGTGGGATCGGTGATCAAGGCCATCGACTATCATTTCGTCTTATGAGAGACGATGTCGATCTCATGAGTCTTGAGGCGTGAGTATAGCGCATCAAGAGTCAAGATCGAAAAATCAGCCATATCTTGATGGTGGTCACCTTCATCTCCCAAACTCTTAAATCTAGTGTAGACAGCATTTGTCAAGCGTTATCCGAATCAGAGTATGTAAGACCAACAGCTCAGAGGTTGCTCAAAATCTTGTGAAATCTACCAAAGCACTCATCTAAGGACTCACCAGCAAGCATCTCGAATTTTTTGTATTCACGCTTGTACTGGTCCTATTGGACAGTCTTGATTTGGGTGGTGCCCTCATGGTATGCATCGAGGGTCACCCAAATATCATATGCCGATGAAAGATGGGAGATACGACCAAACTCATTTCTACTAAGACCCTAAATGATGATGTTCCTTGCCTTCGCATTTGCTTCAACATCTGGTGTATTCAAAACCGTGATGTCCTCATCGGCAAGAACAACGAATCTGGTCTTAACTATTCTTCAAATCGCATAGCATTAAGTCTGTATGTAAGACTCCATCCTACTCTTCCAAAAGGGATAGTCGACTCCATCGAAGTGTGGCGGCTTGGTGAAATACTTGTTTGCTGCCATGGCTCTAAAGACCGGTTAAGATTTGTGAGAAAGAGCTAACCGAGCTCCGATACCAATTGTAGGACCGACATGACAACGGGGGTGAGTGGAGCCTAAAACTTTCCCCAATATTCTCTTATCCTCTACTCCAATAGATATCAAGCTATGAAGAAGAGAATAAATAGAACACAATGAAAATAGAGAAAATGCAAAGACTTGCTCACTTTGATGGGAAACCCACGGTCGAGGAATTCACTGATGAGAGAGCAAACAGTGTTGTCAAAAATATGACTTCCAGTCGTAAATTACTGCAGTTGAAATTGGACTTCTAGTCGAACATAGATGTGGTCAAAAGTTCGATTGCACGGTCAGAACTTCGACTACATAATCGAAATCGACTACATAGTTATAGGTTCGAATACGAGGTCGAAACTTTGACTATGTGGTCGAAACTCCGATTACGAGGTCGTAAGTTCGACTATGTGGTTGAAATCAACTACCTGGTCGTAACTCTGACTACGGGGTCGTAACTTTGACTGTGTGGACGAAGCTCTGACTACGAGATCATAAGTTTGACTAAATGGTTGAAATCGACTACCTTGTCGTAACTCTGACTACGAAGTCATAAGTTCGACTACGGGGTCAAAACTCTGACAACGTGGTCGAAACTCCGGCTATGAGGTCACTTCGACTATCTAGTCCTAAGTTCGACTATGTGGTCGAAATCGACTATGTAGTTGTGAATTTGACTATGACTGGGTGGTCAAAACGACTATGTAGTCGTAACTTTGATTACGACTGAGAGGTCAAAAATCCAACGGAGAATAGAGCCGACTCTAAAATTCAGCATAGTTTTAAAACGAAAAATTGTAATAACTTTTTATTTGTAGATCCAAATAATATAAAACTTTGTAGGAACCTTCTTTAGGGTATTATGAACTATTCCAACAAACAATCATGAGAATCATGGCCAAAGTTGAGACCTTTTTAGTTTGTTGGAAGGATTGACAAAATCCGAGTCAAGATCGAAATCTGTGAATACAACTTGCTTGGGGGTAGATGATGACCAAGATGAGTCTATATGTATTCTCACATATCACATCAAGTTAGATCACCAAAGAAATCAACTCAAAAACCCTAGGATCTCGTAAACATACTTTGAGCCCAAATCAAGAGAAGATCAATCAAAATCAAGATGGATCCAAGAAATAGACAAAGTTTGATGAATTGCTTATGTAATAGCCCAACTGTTATTTTCAAAATTTTAGGAGAAAAAAACTTAAGTATTTTTGTGCCCAAGTTTTAATTTGGATTTGCCCTGAATTTCTGTTTTTGAAAAAGCTGGATTTGAAAAGTATTTTAAAAGAAAACCTAAATATATTATTATAAAATGATATTTTGATTTTCTGTAAAAATCATATGCCACATTAATTATTTGGATTTATTTGGCTTTTATTTGCTTTTTCTGAGTTTTTTTGGAGTTTAAAATCTATTTTGAAATTAAAAGTATTTTTAGTATAAAAATAAAATACCAAATTTAGTTGGAAATAATTTTAATAAGTCCAAAACATCTCCAGAAACTTTTTTGAATTTTTTTTGGAAATTTTTAGAATTTATTTAATATTTTTCTAAGCCTTTATGAATTTCCTCGGGTTTCTGAAAATCCAAAATCGAAAATCGAAAATTCCCCTCCCTCCCTCCGGCCGATGCGTGGATGGCCCGGATGCACCCACGTCGCCGCCATCCGACCGCTCGCTCGTCCCGCCTACTCCGTCTCCCCGCTCGACACTTGGACGACTCGCATGAGCCGAGTTCCCACCTCCCGGCCCATCTGCCAGTCCGCCCGCCCTTCCTTCTCGGAAGCCCGATCTCCTCCCCCTCCACGTGGCAGCAATCTGCACCCGTTCCACGCCCCCCTCTTCTCTCTCTGCACCGCGGGACCTACCTGTCAGTCCCGTCTTCCCCGCACGCCTTCCTTCTTCTTTCTCCTGCGCGGCCGCGCCATCTCCGCCGCCATCTTCGCCGTTCATCACCTCGCCGGGATTCTTTCCCTAATCTCTAACCGTGCGACCCGCGCCCTTTCCTTCCTCTTTCTCCCCCGATCCCTTTCCTTCTGCGGCCGCACCTTCCTTTCCTATCTCCGCAATCCCCGCCATCACCGCGCCATCTCCGGCGAGCAATCCGCGCTGCCTCCGCCCTCTCCGACCCCTATAAAAGCCCCACCCCGGCCTCCCCTCTCTCGGCACTACCTCCCCCTCTACTCCCCTCTGTCTCCCGAGCACCACACCGCCCCCGCGCCGTGCTCCCCTTTTCGGAACACCACCACCAACTCCGGCGAGCGATCGCCGGAAAAGGAAGCCTTCCCGAGCCTCGCCGTCACCTCCCTTGGCCTCCCCACTACCTCCGGTCAGCCCGGCCAGTCAGCCGTCGAGCTGATGTGACTGCCGAGGTGGCTGCTGACGTTGTTGCCAAGAGGGTGCCACGCAAGCGCCCGGCTGCCACGCCTCACCCACATGCCACGTCTGCCGCCTTGCCACGTGTCAGACCAGGTGGCAGCCCGGTGGCCGCCACCTCAGCGCCGTCCCGCCCCGTCAGCACCACCTCACACCCCACCACCTCAGCACTCTACTGCAGTTCGTGGACTCGGTCCACATGGACCGGGCCCGCATGTCAGTGTCGGCCCACCCTAGGGCTGACGCCTGCTGACGCAATAAACCCATTTTCCCGTAGAAAATTTATTCAGCTGAAATTAAATTCCCTGCTGACATCATAAATCCTTTTTTCAGTAGAAAAATAATTCTAGAAAAATTATTTTTCCTTTTTCTCTGATTTCAAACTTCCCGAGGCATGTTCTCCTTCATCCTAACTCCGATTTAGCCCATTCAAATTTATAAATTCATCAAAAATTCCAAACTATCCATTTATGCTATCATTTTAAATATTTTAAATTTATTTGGTATTTTAAAATTTAAATTTCAGATTTCAATACCTAGTTCATTTTCAAAGGCTCAGTTCCGTTCCAAATTTTCTATGCACTTCCAAAATTCAAATTAAAAACTTGTAAATTCTCCATAAAATCCATTATATTTTTCTGAGCCCAAATATTTTTTCCAATAATTGTTTTCCAATTAAATATTCCAGATAATCGTTCTCCCTCGTGTGAACCCCAATCCGTTGAAACTTTCTCTTAACTTCATATAAAATTATAAACTTCCTTTCAATAAATATATTATATTTTTGTAATTATATTTGTATTTATTTATTCGTTCATTTTATCGTTTTGCACATAGAACCCGACGTTGTCGAAAAATTCTCAGACCCGCAGCAAGAAGGTCAAGACAGCGTACACGAAGGCAAGTCTCCTTTGAACATTTTGAACCTATGTTTGTGAAATGTTTTTGATTATTTTAAATTTATGTGCATTGCTATTTACATAGAACCCTAGTTTCCGTCTTAGCGTATTAGCTAATCTAATCATTGTTATATCCTCGATTGA
Source organism: Bonia amplexicaulis (assembly GCA_036346245.1). NCBI lineage: Eukaryota > Viridiplantae > Streptophyta > Magnoliopsida > Poales > Poaceae > Bonia > Bonia amplexicaulis. The sequence goes on along the minus strand of CM070759.1, from coordinate 7,510,671 downwards.
AGTTGAATGCCTTTGTCTCAATAATGAGATTATTATAAATCTTTAATAAATGTTAGAACGGTAGTAAAATGCTTAGTCATACTATATAACTTTGGTAACCTTGGAATGGGAAATTATGTTTTATTAAACTAGTCTTTGTATTTGGAGATTAGTGGCAATTGGTGTTGCCACTGTTCTGTTAAAACTAAATAAAATGTGAAAATGGTTTTAGACCGGGGCGGATGGTTAGATTGGATTGGTGCGGTTACCACGAGTCTTGTAAAATGTATGTTCCGTCCTAGTCAAGTAATGACCGACGCTTGTGTTTGTCTAGACTGAGTATAACCGTACAACCACAAGTCTATATGGGTACGACCTAGCTGATTAATTTATGATAGTCTAGTTTAGGTACCACCAGTGGAAAGTGGGTGCCAGGGATTTACTGGTTATTCACAGTGAGGACAGGGATTTACTGTACTCATATGGCGCAAGAGGGGGCTTCTGACTGGGTGGATTTAACCCTTCAGCGGTGAAACCTCAGCGGGTGGTGTCTAGCTAGACTAGAGTAAGGTAAATGTTTTGTGATAAATTATCTGGGTCTCATGCCTAAGGAAGCATGTTGGCTTGGGTCTCATACCTAAGGAAGCATGTTGGCTATTAAGATGATTTATCTCTTATGGGTAAAGTTGTACAACTTCTGCAGAGTGTAAAACTATTCGAATAGCCGTGCCCACGGTCAAGTGTGGGCAAGGAATGCATTCACATGGTAGATCTTTGGTCTTGATTTTAAAGTAAAAGTTTTGGGAACCCGAGAGTGGATGAAACTCTCGGAGTTGTATCCTGGCGGATGGAGCTAGTGCGGGTGGATGAAACACATAGTCCTGAACCTTAGCGGTTGGAGCCAGTTAACTAATGTTGGTGGTTGGAACCTTCACTAGAAAATTCTTGATAGTTTCTGTTAAAGCAATTACTTTATTAAATTAATGCATTTGAAAATATTTAATGGTATTCAAAAATAAAATATTGTTTTGTGCAAAAGAACCATAAGACCCTTCGTATGTTAAGCCTTGCATCTATTGCATTTTTCCAAGACTTGCGGAGTACTTTATGTACTCATATGCTGCACTCAAAACAAATCTCAGAGGAATATGAAGCTCAAGAAGAATATTACGACTACTTCGCGTTACGACGAAGGCTTTCCGGAGTACTAGGTTGCGCTTCCCAAGTCAATTGCCTATGTCGTATTGATGGGTCTTCATCGGATTTACTTTTGCTTCCGCTGTGTTTTGTGAGTTTGTGAGGTCTTGAAACCTCAATTGTAATAAAGAGGTCTTTTGGTCTGTACTCTCTATTATTGTAATAAAGCGTTTTTGGTTATGTATTCATCGTTGTTTGACTGTGTGTACTAGCTTTGATCTGGGACTAGTGCTGTAATACACAGAGGGTCCAGATTCGGAAATCCGGGGTCCCGACAGCTTACTTGAGATGAAAGTTTTACAGCCACTCCACTTTAGAGGATAAATATGACACCCTATGCTCCACTCTCAAACCCTAACCCCAGAACAAAAGAGCACACGAGAGAGATGGGTTGGATCATCTCTCATGTCACCACCCCAACCCCCTTTATAGGTGGGCAACTAGCCACCTTAGTTGATTCTATCCACTAGCACAATGGAGGAAACCCGTTAACCCCCTACACACGGGTTTTACTTACTCAAGTTCACTTTTGCACGCTTTTCAAAGTGCATAAGTGTGCATCAGCTAAACCCTTTAGCCTTGATCCAACCAGCTCTATCTTAACCTAAACCACTCTCCAACACATCGTCCATGCGCTGCGTTTTTGATCCAAGGTGGTTTCCGGTATTTTGGTCAAATTATCAAAATACCCTTTCTTGACTCAGTCATCACCAACCACTGCAAGCAATCTCAATGCTTGCCACGTGTAGCTGCACCACTAGCTTGTAACACGTCGCCAAGTCTTTTTATCTCGGTTCCACCGAACCACGACTCACTTGGCTCGTGCTCACTACATGGTTTCATCCCATTTCCTACATTTCTCGTGCCATACTTGAGCTCACCGTCTCACCCCGCATCCTTGATCATTCTGGACCTCAACTCCTCTATGAGCCTAGCCTCAATTATCACTGTTGATCACAGTTGACTCCAAGCGACCCTACACAACCAAAGATAAAGAAATCGTTTCTAAGCACAAGTTCTTCATAATTTGATCCACATTAGTTACAACATGTATCATGCAACCTTAATGTAATGACCTATGACAACCTAATTCACCCCTTGACTCAATTTCCCAAAACCTGTTTTTATGGGACTTTTAAAATTCAATCTAAACTAAACGTCATCTTTGCAAAACTAATTCATACTCTATAAAATTTGTTATGATTCATCATAATAATATCTTGAATCTTCTCACATAGTTCTTCACTTCAGCGCACACACAATAAAACGAGTTCACGTCCACATAGAGGTCGCCCAGCCATCCCAACTACCTGGACAAGGGAAGCGACAGGCAGGAGAGGACAAAGGCTGGTTAGAAAATTCCAAAAATCACATCTTGCCTGCCTCACTGGTTAATACTTATACTACTCCGCTCCTCAAATCATCGCCTTTACTCCATCCCATTCCAAATATCAAATGCCGAAGAGATCCATCCATCACTCCGTCCACGTCTCGAATCTCTCCCTCCTTGTGTGTGGCTACAGCGGCAACGAGGTCTTCGTCGACGAGCCCGGTGACGCCGTTTAGCGCCATAAGGAGGAGAGCCAACTCCAGCCCCTTCAAGCCCATTGTCCTTTATGCAGATCTAGCCCATGACCAGGCTCATTAGAAGAATAGGCATCGGGATCGGCCGTCTCCTCCACCAAACTTAGCTTCTCGCCGCCATCCGGTAGGTTGCTGTATGTATTTTTTATTTTGTTGTAGCCCCTTCTTCTCTAATGTTGCATAATTTGTTCTAGCCCCTTCTCGATTTGTTGCAGTTTTTTCGGTTGGTGCATCTTTTGTTATAAAATATTGCAAGCGTAGTATAATAATGTTGCATATATTGTATGATAATGTATGCTCTTCACGAAGCACAAGGGTGTTGTAGTTTTTATTCTGTTGTGTCGATTGACAAAGTTTGTTGCATGTTCTTTGTGTTTTTTTTGTTGCATACATCATTGAGAAATATTGTATACATGATGTAGGAATGTTGCAACAGAGCATACGGAGCTAACGCCCGGTTCAGACGTCCGAGCGCTAGGAATACCCTTGAGACTTCAGAGTCGTCGTTAAGATCTGAAGGCTAACATGATCACTTTCACATCTTTTTTGGCTTATGGCTTATGATTTTCACCGAACAAATAAATAGAACGGTTTCTCTATCATCTTTTTGAAACAATTTATCAGGTCAGTTTTTTTGAAGTGGCTTATCAGGATAATATTTTTGAAATATCATTCGATTCATTTATACAAACACTCGTTGTAAGGCTAAAAGATATCAGTCGCAGCTCAAAAAAAACAAGCTTTGTTTTCATAGATACCTCGATCTATAGATTATGTTAGTTTTGCTACTTTGTCAGCAAAGATTAAAAAAGAGGAGGTTATGAATAAAATAAGGTTAGGTGAGACCTGGGTCATTGCGTGTTTTTGAGATATGTCAAGAAAGGGGAAATTTTGATATTATGCAAACTGCCACAGCCAAAATTTATAGAAGTTTTGGCCTCGATCAGGTCGTCACTAAAACTTTTCTTCAGTCGTTCAATAGAAGACCTACGCGTTGTTACTGAACAAAATCATCAACTTAACAGTTAACACACCTTACGCTTGGTCCCTTCTTCACAGGATTCTGCCTTCCGATCGAGTACTATAATGCACCAACGATGACGATGGAGCTAGGAACATCCATATATACCGTGTATTTACATTCAGGAGGACAGATTCCTTGGTACTGCCATCTGCATGCACAAGTTAAGGCCAAATATTGAAGTTGCCATGACGGCTGTCAAGTGCTAAGAAGGTAACGAAGTTGCACAAATTATTATACATGATAAGTAGTTGTCAATAAAACATTGTGCATTTAAGTCGTTGTAGTATAGTGGTGAGTATTCCCGCCTGTCACGCGGGTGACCCGGGTTCGATCCCCGGCAACGGCGAAGGTTTTAATTATTTTTTAGTTACTCTTTCTAATCACTTGTCTTAACGGGGTGTCTTTACATTGGACAGAAATGTGCAGCCGACTGGCAACGCGGGGTGTTGGGCCAAGTCAAGAATAACGAATGGACCGCGTGCGGTTGGCTCGGGAAATGGTGTCGGTTTTCTGATTTTCTGTATGGACCTTTCACTGTTTAAGCTGACAGTTGCTGTGACACGCGGTTTTGTCCAAGTACTAACAAACGTTCCAAATTTTATTTTATTTTCGTTCTTTTTTTTTCTCCCCGATTTTCCACTGAATGTTCAAATGTTCGACACAAATTTTCGAGGTACTCACTATCATCGAGGTCAGCCAAATTAAGATGGAACGGTCTAGCGATATTTTTTGAAACATCCCAGAAATTTTCAAAATATTTTTGTAATTTTTTCTGAATTTTTAGATGAATTTTTGAAAACTTTCCTTTTTCGGAAATTCCCGGCGAAAACCCGCTTTCCTTTCTTGGCTTCGTGCCTTCCCCTTGCGCTGGCGCATTCTCCTCTCTCCGCTTTCTCTATCCCTTCGGCGCATTCCCTCCCTTTCCGCCTCCCTCTCCAGCTGGTGCCCCTCCCTTTCTCCCGCTCTCTCTTTCCCGTTGGCGCCTTCCTCCTTTTCCTGCCTCCTCTCTGCGGCGCCTCTCCTCTCTCCGCTTCCTCCTCCAAGGCCCTCAGATGGCGGAGGAAGAAGACAACCCCCTCGCATTGCTGCCGTCCGCTCCCGCCGCGTGTCGGCCATCTACCGAAAGGAGCAAAGTAGCACACGCGCGGGCATACCAGCTCGCTCGGGTCACACTGCCTTCTATTCTGCGGGCAAGATAGAGCGAGGTCGCACTATGGCTTTGGGCCAGGCTAGCACTGTTCATTCGATTTTCTAGAGATTTATCAATTTCCAAAAATCCAGAAAATCCAAATAAATCCTAGAAAATCACAGAAAATCCTAAATATTCCCAAATTTCACCACCTTGCTCATTTGGATCTCCTAAACCCATTTTTGGCCTCCAATCCACCAAATTCTTCTCCAGAAAAATCTAAAAAATTCAAAAACCCCTCTCATTTGAATATTTATTGCTTTTATCCTTTTTCATAGATTGTTTTTCCTCGCTTGATTAGGCTCAAGCTGGACTTATATTGTTTTTATGTGTTTGTGCTAGCTTCGGATTTTTCAGAGGCGACGACACAAGGACAGGACCAAGGAACTGCAATTTACGAAGTCGTCGAGCTAGTCAAGGACCGAGGCAAGTCACAAGTCCTTGATCATATTGAATCTCATCTTGCCTAATTATGTTATTATGTTATTTTCATTATTGCTAGTTGCGAACTGCTAGTTTGGGTAAAATGAAAATGTTTAGAATGACATGATATCTAGATAAAACCTACCACCGATAAATACTATGTTAAATTTGTAGCCCCACCTTGTTAACCCTAGACAAATTACTTAGTAATATTAATAATTGTAGATTACTTATACTTCACACAATGTTTTACACTACTAAGGTGCTGGTTGCGGGCCAATAGATTTAAAAACCTGATTCTATAGTAGGATGGTATGGGACACCGTACCCTAGGGCGGTGATGCCGACATGCACCGGTTAGGGTAAGAGTGTGCAAGGAGCCGCGAGTTGGTCTTCGCCCATCGCTTACCCTAAAGATGGGGTTAGGGTAAGGGTGTTGTGGGGAACCGCGAGACGGTCAGCGCCCACCGCTTACCCTAGGTTGGAGGTCGCGGACCTGACGAGGTTGCGGACCCCGTGAAAATATAAGGATTAAACCCTTACGCCGAGCAAATGACATAGTGATCGCTCAACCACAGGAGTTGACTTGTCAACACTGGTTTAGTAGCTGCTCAACTCGATTGAAACTCTACATCAGACGACAGGAAGTAGGTTAGGTATGCCGTGCTACGGGTACCTAACAACAGTAGAGTTCACTCAAAGCGGACGGGAGTTTATATGTGCCAGACCTAAGTGAATTCTACCGGGTAGAGCCTACATAAAGAATTGAGCAGTGAAACAACCTGGCTTTCTTAACTCAGTCATGAGGGTTAAGGAATCGTGTGGGTAAAGTTGGGCAACTCTGCAGAGTCAAATAAATGGTATTCGAATACGCCGTGCTCCCGGTTAATAGAGCTGTGTCACTTGGGTGATTCCAGCAACAGAGCTTAAGTAGTTTTTGCAAGTGTTTTAATCTGATTAGTTGGTTAACTGAACTTGAAAAAGGAAAAACCCCAGTGATCTTAAGGAGTAGTTTTTGGTTCTGGTTTTCGAAAATATTTGCAAATTAAAGTGCATCCACTCAGATTAATAAAACAAGTATACTCCCATCCTTTGGTGATCCGTGCAAATAGTTATAGTTAGGGTTTCCCTTGTGACTTGCTGAGTACAGTGGTTGATACTCAGTCTTGCATAATCTTTCCCCCTCAACAGATTCCAGAAGCAAAAGAAGGTGAATCAAGATTTTGTGTTAGGGTTACGACCGCACTCAGGCTTTCCTGTGGTGCTTTCTGCAATTCTTCTATATGTAAGTATATTTGGGTTTGCTCGCCCATTTTATTGTTAAAATTGATCAATAGGTCTTATTTCAATTAAACTAACTCTTCTTAAATGTTCGTAAGCAGGCATGATATTCGTTTGGTCCACAATCAACATCCTGGGTGGTTGCGGATTAGTGGTGCCCCTGTTCCTCCTAGAAATGGGGGCGTTACAAAGAAGTGGTATCAAAGCCAAGGTTTGACTGTAGGTTGTAACCCTAAGTGTAGGTTTGGTTTCGTTAGGAAATACGGTTTTATAAAATTTTAATCTCTAATATAAAAGGATTGTGAAAATCATAAGTAATATTGCTATCTCATCTTTCCTATATCTGTCTTATCTCTCTTTAGACATGCATTAAAAAGTGTTTCTTTTGGTTGTGTGAAAATCCCAAAATACGTGTAGCCGTTTAGACTAACTTCTGACTGTAAGCTTTGGCCACCCGGAACGGGATCTAACTTTTGAAGAAATAGTAGTAAGGATGGTGTCTGAAAGAATAGTGCGAATACCCCGACCCAAGCTTTTCCTTTTGAAAAGTTGTAAGGTCACCGCTCGAGTAATTAGCAATACCCGTTTGACTTCCCTGATGCTGCGGGTAAAGCCATTTGAGTAGACGAAGTTTTTGATTGTACTAATAGCCAAATTGCATAATTAGCCGTTAGGCTACTATATGAGCAATTTGTGCAAAACTAAATTTCTTGTTTTAAATAAAGAATATGTTAAAAATTTCTGCTTCTACCCCGTTTCGTCTGAATTCTTTCCTATGTTCTCTGTATTCCTTCAAAGAAATTGAATGAGAATCTCTGATTGCCACCAGTAAGCTGGATTGCGTCCCTGGAAGCCGTAAGTGAAGGGAATGCAATCAAGAGGATCATTTAATTTCTCCTTGGCCTATTTCTTTTCTACTCCTCTCTGCCCTCATTCTTGTTTCAGTCTTACTTTCCCTTGCTAGCCCAAAGATGTTACAGAACTAATTCCCGAACCTTGGTTGCAAAATGCCACTAGACAGATATAAGATTGAGCAGTTCAGTATGAAGGGAGTCCAAGTCACCATGAGGATAGACCAGACTGAAAGTAGACAAGGAAAAGTCCAGATGTCAGAGCAACAAGGAGAGGTACTGCCACAGTTCATTGTCAAGGTATCGCCCGAAGAATCAATGTCAGCATCAAGTGCAACTGCATTGAAGTTTACAACCTTCCTGAAAACTCAGCCACCAAAATTCCCTTCAACAACAGAGCCACTGGATGTAGATGACTGGTTACAGACCATCAAGAGAAGAGTGAATACTATCCAGTGCACAAATAAGGAGACAATAAGAGACAACGCCTTCAGGCCATGAAGTTTTCAAGCCGATTAAGCCTAGTCGATCGAGCTCTCCAGATAGAAGAAGAGATACCAGGTTACGTGAAAGTTATGAAATGAAAGAAGCCTTTGCCATTGGCACAAACAACTTGTTTTCACTGCGAGCAGGATGGGCATTACCGTTGCCAATGCCCACTGAAGTCCTTACCCAAAGAAGAAGCTAGAAAGCAAGCAAAGAGGCAGACATCAATACCACACCGGCCACCGGTGGAAGAAGAAGAATTTTGCCCTAAGAAGTCCAGAATAGAGGAAGAAACAGATCTACTCGGGAAAAGGACATGAAGAAGAAAAACAAAGCAGACTGTCAAGAAAATATGAGCTATGCAGAATAAGGAATGGAGTGATGTCCTTTTGGTCCCCCTTTTGTAAGCTAGTTGGAAGAACTGAGTAGCTGTCTGTAAATTACTTTAGCTAAAGCTTGTGGCAAAACTATGAAGTGTATGAAGACCATCTGTGTAAAGTGTAATGGATGGAAAGGTCATGTTGTAATAAAGTTAATTCCAGCAGACCTGAAAATATATAGATAGCATTGGTGCAACACAATTCATCTGAGAATAAACCTGCAACATACTCTGTAGGATCGAAATGGCAACAGAGGGGGAGGGTGAATGGTGCTTTCAAAAATGTCCCACAAGTATCCACACTTATGCTTCTTCTCCAATAGCTATGGAAGCTATGAAGACAGAAGATATGCGCTCACTGGAAGTCACAACAACAAGGATAAAACAGATCCAGAAAGAAACAACCGAGAAAAACAGATTCTGGGAAGTTCTGCGCACAAGCGGTAGTACCGCTGTATGACGCAGTAGTACCGCTAAGCGGTAGTTCCGCTGAGCCATGCGGTAGTACCTACCGAGGATTCGACCATCGAGTCGTCACTGGTCCGATCCGCTATGTAGTACCGATGGAGAGCGGTAGTACCGACGAGCGGTAGTACCGGCATTGAAAACGCGGTAGTACCACACGTAGAAATCAGAGCAAACTGCAATAAGGATTTTCGAATAGCAAATGCAATACTCCAAACTGCAACAAAATTGGAGATTTCTCTCTGGAGATTTCAGTCCAGAACTGTGAGACAACCTCTTAAATAACCAGAGGGGCTTGGGAAATGAAAGAATTGCCTCAAGAAACAAGAATTTCAGATTATGGTAAAAAACTGAAAACTTGCAAGAGCTGAGCCAAAAACCAAATTACTCCCCAACCTTTGATCCTTTCGACATGAAACTTTGAGGATAGCTATTTAATAGCCTCTGAACTCAACATGCCAAATTTCATGCCATCTCATGAAGGGAAATAAGATTTGCACCAAACCCTAGAAGAGCCAAACATGAACAGAGGAAACCCAAAACCCAAATCTGAAATTAAACGAAGTTTGCTTTTGGAAAAATCAATCAAATGATCTTGAGACATCATCCCAACATAGAGCAACCCATTTTGGGCCTTCCCAGCAAGAAATAACAAGAAATCAAAAGTTCAAGAAATCATGCAGAGGAGGTATCGAAGGAAAACAGAGAGCACGGGAGAAAAACTCAGAGATTTCATTTCCATTCAAAACAAGGATTACAAGGCGTCCCGATATGCATGGACATTCAAAGGAATGATTACATGGGTTCTCAAACCATCCTCTCCATCTCAATCCTCAAGAACACCAAGAAGTACATATGCTTCTTGGGAGGAACACACACACAGAGGGGAGCACTCAAGAACACATCGAAGGAGACACCTCTGCCCCTCTCAACAACCCTCACCAACTAAAGCCTAAAGCCAAAACAAACTCTCAAAACTTCTTTTGACTCTAGCAAACCCTAACTCTCTCCTACCCGTTACGCCTGCTAAACCCAATGGAGCCCGCTCTCGCTTGTGCAGCCTTGCGAATTTACCGATTTGCCCTTCCTGCACCTTCCGAGAAGCTTCCGCGCTCCTTGTCGTCCACGACTCGCAACCACCTCGAGTTCACGCCGTCTTCGACACACCTCGATCGTTCTGACCTCAACGCCACCTGCGTCTAGTCCGGTCACCACATGTCTCACCACGACTCCGCCTCGATGTCCTGCAGCCAACACAGATAAGAAACACATCAAATAGCACCGCTCGATACATGAAAGCATTAATAGCATTAATGAAACCACCCAAACCTGTCAAATCAACATAATATCCATCCTAATCACTTTGACCAGGTTTGACCAAGTTCGACCGAGCCCAATTGCACCCCGCAACGTCAAGATCCGAACCACCCAAACCAAACTCGACTTTCCTAAACGATGTCAACTACTCATCATTCACATAGGATGACCTCCACATGGTCTCTCACACTCAAGGATGATGTACAGGTACATGTGAAAAGAAGCCTGAAGAACCCAAGGCAACTAGATGAATTGCAAGAGAAGGAGTTTATTCGACCAAGTATCTCACCTTGGTCGGCACCAGTTCTATTTGTGAAAAAGAGTGGAGCACTGAGAATGTGTGTTGATTACAGGGGATTGAATGCCGTCACAATTAAGAATAAGTATCCCTTGCTAAGGATTGACGACCTACTTGATCAGCTAAAAGGAGCCAAAGTGTTTTCCAAGATCGATCTGCGCTCAGGCTATCATCAACTCAAGATCCGAGAGCAAGATCGAGAAAAGACCGCCTTCACCATCAGATATGGATTATATGAGTTCACAGTCGTGCCCTTTGGTCCGACCAATGCACCAGCATATTTCATGAATCTTATGAACCTGGTGCATATGGACCAACTGGACCGATTCGTAATAGTCTTCATGGACGATTTGTTGATTTATTCCAAGAGCGAAGAAGAGCACAAGAAACATTTGCATATGGTATTGACAAGACTGAGAGAGCACCAGTTGTATGCCAAATTTGATAAATGCAGCTTTTGGAAGAAAGAAGTTGCTTTCTTAGGACACATTATATCAGAAGATGAAGTCAAAGTTGATCCAGAAAGGATCACAGCGGTCATGGAATGGAAGCAGCCCAAGACAGTGACAGAAGTAAGAAGTTTTCTTGGATTGATGAGTTATTATCGCCGATTCATAGAAGGGTTCAAAAAAAAGGGGAAAAGAAAAAGAGTATCTCGTCCGCTCACTCAGCTATTGAAGAAAGACAAGCCATTCACATGGACAGATGCCTATGAAGAGAGTTTTCAGTTGCTAAAGACTAAGTTAACGACAACACCTATTTTGATCCTACCAGACCCAGAAAAAGAGTTTCAGATCTATTGTGATGCCTCAAAGCAGGGTTTGGGATCCATGCTACTGCAAGACAGAAAAGTCGTTACCTATGCATCAAGACAATGGAAACCGCATGAGGAGAACTATCCAACGTATGATTTGGAGCTAGCAGTCGTAGTGCTTTTACTCAAAATCTGGAGGTACTATATGCTGGAAAATCGTTGCAAAATATTCACTGATCACAAGAGCCTGAAATATATTTTCACATAGCCAGAGTTGAACATGAGGCAGCGAAGATGGTTAGCATTAATCAAGGACTACGATGTGGAACTCCAGTACCACCCAGGCAAGGCAAATGTGGTTGCCGACGCCCTTAGCCAGAAGACTCACCAAAGCAAAGCCAATACAACTGAACATCCTCCAGAGTTGCTGAAGGATATACAACAGCTAAATATGATAATCACAGAACAAGGTGGTATGGCAGCATTATAGATTCAGCCGTTGTTGTCAGACCAGATCAAAGCGGCACAAAATGAAGATGAAGAGATTCAAAATCTGAAAAAGGATATTCAAGAAGAAGATTCATCAGACTATGCGATGGACGAACATGGGATTCTTACTTTCCGTGGTCGCTATTGCATACCCGACAAGTAAGAGTTAAGGGATTTGATCCTAGCTGAGGCTCACTCCCCTCAATTCTCAATCCATCCAGGAGGTACCAAGATGTACCGAGACCTAAAGGAAAAATACTGGTGAAACTCGATGGAGAAAGAAGTAACCGAGTACATAGCAAAGTGTGGTGTTTGCCAGCAGATCAAGATAGATCATCAGAAACCATCAGGATTATTGCAGCCCTTACCAATTCCCGAAGGGAAATGGGACAGTATCGGTATGGACTTTATCACCGGATTCCCTAGGACTCGTGAAGATTATGACACTATCTGAGTCATTGTTGATAGATTGACCAAGGTGACTCATTTTCTTCCGATCAAGCAAACTTATGGGAAGGACAAACTTGCCGAGTTGTATCTAACGAAAATCATGACACTCCCTGGAGTTCCCAAAAGAGTTGTTTCAGATAGAAGAGCGCCGTTCATGTCCAAATTTTGGGAGAAGTTACATGAAGCTATGGGCACTGACCTGAACTTCAGCTCAGCATCCACCCTGGCCCGACACATAGTGGAACCGTCTGACCACCATGTATGCGGATGCGATGTCAAGATGGCATTTGTCTTGGCGAGGGCACTTTAGCATACTGTAGAGAGTTTTCTAGGAATTTTTATTTATGTATAATTATTTCAGAATTTTTAAATATAAAAAATGAGCCCAAAAAATTATGAATTTTTTGTGGAGTCTCCTGACATAATGTACTTACTTGTGTATTTTTTCATAATCTTTTCATTCTTATTTTTCTGAAAATTTTATTTTAGTATATAATTTGTAGGAATTGTTCTCGAAAATTTAGAATGGATAAAATTATTAAAAAAATTACACAGGCAACTACACTATGTTGGAAGGCTCCAGAAAAAATCATAATTTTTAGAGTTCATTTACTATACTTCAAAGTTCCGACAAAAATTGTGCATAAATGAAAATTCCTGAAGAACTTGCTACAGTGTGCTACAGTGCCACTACCGCATGGTGGCTAGGGGTGAAAATAGATCGGATAGTTTTCGACCGATCTGGATGAAAACGAATACGGATTGCGTTGGATCGGATTTTCTTCAGATAATTCTCGGATCGGATACGAATACAGATTTTTTTGTCGGATACGAATACAAATACAGTAGGACTGATATCCGGCGAATATGAATATGAATACGGATTATCCGAATAATACAGATCCGGATATCCGAGATTCAGCCCAACATTGCCCATCCCAAGCCAGTCTCTCTCATCTCCCCTGCCACCAGCCCGCTAGCAAATATTTATGTTTATTAAAAATAAATTTAGTATTGTCAGTAGATTAAAATTTGTACCGATTAAATTGATGTGTTGCCGTTTAAATCATTCTAATGCAAATTTAAATTCTTAATTAATTTATTAGTCACATGTAAATCGTAGAAATCCATTAAAAATTATTTAGGACTTTAAAAAAAATTAACTGACATTTGATGATTTAAAATTTGTATAATGGTATGACTATCGTGGATAAAAATACTTATGTTTGTTTAGATTTTATTAATGTTTGACAAGATAAACTACTTATGTGTTTTCATTGATTTTGGATGTATAGTTTAAGGGGTTTTCATGTCCCGATAAATATTCGTGACCGTATTCGTTTCAATTTGTATTCGCTTCGTATCTATATTCGATATTATTCGTATTTGTATTTGTATCCGAGATATCCATATTCGTATCTGTATCTGAGAAAATATGAAAACAAATATGGTAGAGAGATTATCCGTCTATATTCGATCCGTTTGCATCCGTAACGGTGGCCATGTGGTTTCACCACATATCACATCGGGGTTGATGCTATACGATGGCCGTGCGATATAAGCGTTATTTTTGCCATTTCTGTGTGGCGACTATCATTATTGCAAATACAAGCACAAAATACGCCAAGACGGCCAAAAAGTCGGGAATTAGTGACTTCTTTTTAATTCCAAAAGGCTATTTTCAGCTTTTCTATAGTACCTAGATTTTAAATGAAATATCTTTTCAATACGCTGTCTATAGGTTGATTATAGTATACATTGTAGCGACGTCATTTATATCGGTCAAAACCACACGTAAATTTTTTTTACTCCGTACCCTCTCATACGAATAACCTAAATGTCAACTATAGCCAAAAGTTATAAACTGCAGCAACAAAAAAAAGAGACATTAATCCTTCCAGAGCAGTCGCCACCCTCACGCACCACGCGAATGTAGGCGGCTACACACCACTATACTAGAACGATTCTGCTGACGAGCAGCAATTGGAAGCCTTATAGGCTGTGCTCGGTTGGGCTGAAAAGCTGTGGCTCATGGCTGAAATTGCACTGTAGCGGCTGAAATTTCACTGTAGCTGAAAGTGGCTTATTTGACGTAATTAAATTTAAAAAAATTTAAAAATAGAAAAAATATACTAGCTTATCACAGATAACGCAAACGAATACAGGAAAAAAAGAATCGGCAAAAAAGCTCAAAAAAAACCAAAAGTTTAGAAAAAGACGAAATTTATAAATAGTAAAAAATAAGTTAAAAGCTAGAAACTGAAGCTGAAACGAGCCATGCACTCTCCGTGTCAGCGGTTCAGCAAACTTTCTTCACCTTCAACAAACCCCACAGGCTTCATCTCCGCATGCACGTGCATTTTCACATGACATTAACTGCGACAGTTGGCAATCCCAATATTTGGATCCATTTGATGAGCAAACTTATACAGGGCCTGTTTCTCTCTCACATTTGATACTCTAGCAGCTATCCGATCACACAATAAGCAAATCCATCGATCGCTGATACGAGTGTCGCGCGGCTAGCTAGCTACAGAGGCTACTGTCAGTCCATGTTTGCATGCGTGCCGGCATAAAAATAATCGGACAGGGTACTTACATGTAATCAATTATGTAGGACCTCGAGAATTTGCTACGTACCTAAAGAAATTGACGTGGGCAGGTCGTCCGACTTCAATTCTGTAGGACCTCGAGAAGTTGTGCCTGCACGCCATAGAAGCAAAGTACGAATGGGAAGAAATTAACCATGGATGCATGCACGTGCGCGCACCATGCCAAAACCCTATGCTACGCCGGGTTTGAGCTGTCTTTTATTATTAACCGACCCGATGGTCCGTGCAAATGCGCGGGCATCTTCTAGTACATATATACTGCATATAGTCAATCTTTCATAGCTCATATTTGACTTAATTAAGTATATTTTAAGATTTGCTTTAGTTAATTCTTGTTTCTACGTACGGATGCTTGTGCACGTACGCATGTACTCAAGCTGCTTTCCTTTTTGTTTTCCGTCATACTAGTCTCGTAGGCGCGGCGCTACGCCGCGCCAGTCACCGTACGCAAAAAAATAAAAGAGGCGATAATTCGTGAGGAGGTTTCAAAAAAAAACCGGGGCGAAAACGAATTTTCGAGGAAGGTAAAGGGCTTTTACGGGAAAAACCGGGGCAAAAACGTATTTTCTAAAAGGCGGAGGGTTTTTCGAAAACCGAGGACCAGTGCGTAAAAACGGGGACCAGCGATTTAAAACGCTGGGGCTATCCAAAGAAACGGAGGGGCAAAAAATTCTAAGGACCTTTTCGCGAGAACCAAGGGCCTGGACGTAATTTCGGGAAAACACGGAGACCTTTTCGCAATTTGCCACCCCAGACCGTACGAAGATTCCTCCTCGCACGCACGCGGCGGGCGTTATGCGCGCGCCGGGCGATGTGGCTAGCGCGAGGGGGCGGGGAGTCCCCCGGTTATTAGATGGTAGGTATTCTTGGAGGTGGAGGCGTTTTTCTTTGTTTGGAAACTTCGTGAGCTAGACCTTCTATTTTAACATTTAATCAAATCATTATGTTGCAGATAGATTCATGCTTACATGTTTAGTTTAAATAGATTCCATAATGACATCCAATGGTCATGACTTAATCTTAGTTAAGGTGCACCAAGTTAAGGGTTGAATGTTTTTTTTTAGAATTTGTAACATATTTTCATTTATCTTTGTTAGCAATCCAATGGTTATGCGTCATACCTATATGGGTCTACCGAACTAAGGATTATTTTTTCTTTTTTTATGGAAATTTCTAGCATATTTTTTCTTAGCAGATCTAAACCACTTGTCTAATAGAATGAGCATCTGAGCTGTGTTTATACACCTGATAAGAAATCTAGCATGCATCAGTATCAGTGCTGCCGATCTTACGTAATTGGAACTTATCTTTTAATGTTTTCTATGGGTGTGATTGCAGTTTCATCTGTATAAGAACTTTACAATTACTATCACTACTATAGAAAGCTTAATACTGGACGCCAAATCATAGACGATTTTGTGAAACTGTCTGTGATATATACTATTAAAGACGGTTTTAATTTGGAGGCCGTTTGTGGTATTTATGACGGGAAAAAGGAGTATCATAGACGGTTCTTACCGCTGAACGGTCTGTGATACTGGAATATCATAGACGATTTTATAATATAAACCGTCTGTGATATTTCATATTATCACAGACGGTTTTTATTATAAAACCGTCTGTGATATTCTAGCATCACAGACGGTTTTTATACGTTTCCTGCCTTGCAATCCCTCAAAATTTCATATTTTCCCGCTTAAGTCCGAGTATGATTCAGTTTTGAGATACCTTCAGTAAAACGGGCATAACTTTTGCATACGGTGTCCGTTTTCGATGTTCTTGTACTCGTTGGAAAGCTAACGACGAGCCCAATCCAAAAATAACAACATGCTTATGCCTGTTGCCCTCCAAGACCCCAAAAATCGGCCATCTTTGGACCTAAACCTGCGTCATAAGTTTTTAGTTTCTGTTTTTGCCCTTTTTCTTGGTCTTCCTTTCGGAATTTGGATTTTGCTTCAACTGAAAAGTTGTAGATCTCGTCGAAACCTTTCATATGAGTATATATAAGCCATATAAAACTTTGCTATTTTATCTTTTCAGACTAGTTGTTTATATTACATCTGTATATAAATTTTTGTGCTCTAATTCACAGACGGTTCTATATATCGAACCGTCTGTGATATTCATTCATCACAGACGGTTCTATATATAGAACCGTCTGTGATAATCTGACCGCCGGGCCCGTGATTCTACTCGACCCAATCATAGCCAATAGAAATCGATCAATCCTCACCCCATAGATCGTAGCTCCGCCTCTCTCTCCCCCTCCCCTATAAATATAACCAAAACCCAGCCTCCTTGCTGGTCTCCTCTTCCTTGCTGTCCTCCTCCTTACTGTTCTCCCCCTCCTTGCTGGTCTCCTATTCCTTGCTGTCCTTCTCCTTGTTGTTCTCTTCCTCCTTGCTATTCTCCTCCTCCTTGCTGTCCTCCTCCTTGCAGACGACGCATAAGTCTACGGGAGACAAGACACCGCAGAAGCAACTAGCTCGTGCTAACCGTGCAGACACTCAATCAACGCCGACGATGGTGGGCGTCAAAGACATCCAGCTCATGCGTTGCATCAGGGGCGAGAAGGCATAGATGATCTTTGCTTTTTCTCTGTTCTTGTTGTGTAACCTGCTCGTTGTTTTGGGATATTGTAATGGTAGGCTCTAATCTTAATAAAAATGGATGTTTTATGTTTGTGAAATAAATTGAGATGTGAATTGGATGTATACATGTACATGTTGATCTGCTTGTTTCAGAAGGCATGGCTAGCATTTCCTGAGGCTAGCCAATAAACAAAAATAGGTTTAGGAGTAGAAGAGAATATTACAGACGGTTCTTAAATAAAAACCGTCTGTGATTATAACTATCACACATGGTTTTTAGTTTGTGATATTTGCACCACAGACGGTTCGAAAGCCGTCTGTGATGATCTCGTATTATTACTGACCCATAAATTCAGACGGTTCACAAAATCGTCTGTGATGATATTTTTGAACTGTCTGTGATGACCTTTTCTGTAGTAGTGTATTGGAGGTGTTTATACTGTTCATGTCTTGTGAAGTGCTTCATGATTTGTGCAACTCCAATTGGAGTGGTGATGAATTAATATCCGGGTTTCTTGGGACTACACATATTACACAACATATTTAGAAACATTTAGTCTCGGTGGACTGAGAGAAGAAAACTGCAAAGTAGCACAATCAAAGAGCGAAATTGTGCTGTGTCTGGCATGCACATGACTGAATTTACATATCAAGTTAATCTGCGCTGAGGATGCTCATCACCCCAATATCAGTCTCACGTTATGTATCACTAGCTAAGTGCCCGTTCGTTGCTACGAACAAAAAATCATATTGCCCATCATGTTAAGCCACCGTTGTCAAGCTTTGCTTACACCACGGCATTGACTCTGTTGAAGCAAATTTGCATCACAACCATCAGGAGCACATTATGAAATGTATTGCATCCTAATTATAGGTGGAAGACAACTATTAGTA
Organism: Bonia amplexicaulis; assembly: GCA_036346245.1. Classification (NCBI taxonomy): domain Eukaryota; kingdom Viridiplantae; phylum Streptophyta; class Magnoliopsida; order Poales; family Poaceae; genus Bonia; species Bonia amplexicaulis. Next base: position 7,492,408 of record CM070759.1, on the reverse strand, counting down.
TATGTGATCCACATTGGCAATGTCATATTGAGGACTCTACAAGGTAAAAAAACTAATGTACGTCTTCAACAGTCACACTGACATAATAGAGACAAGCAACTAAAATGTCCGCCATAATCATACAATCCTAGCAATAAAGATGACACAGCATACTTAACACACCAGAATCACCGATCAGTGAAAAAAACCAATTAAATAAAGCACAATGAAAACTCCACCCAAATAATGACTTAATATAACTCTTAAACCAAATTATGCCAGCGATTCACACCATGTACAACCATTGAATGAAAGGTGGCACAATACATAACATAGTGGTGGTATAAGACTAAAGGTGGGTGCCGAAATGTGCCATGTTGGCACCATTATAATGGCACACTCCATCCCTACAGTTATATCAGCCCATCTTTATATTGGTAAATACTGATTATAGCGGTAAGGTTTCTATCCAATGTCACAGAAAACTGCCAAATATGACAATGCCAGTCATGTTAGCTTGGTGTTATGCAGCAAAAGAACAGCATCACAGCATGGTCATGCATCTAAGAGTCAGCAAGATATATTGCAAGATACAATAAGACATCCAAAATGGAAATATAACATCACAACTAAAACTAAGTAGGTTAGTCAAACATTTTAAGAAGTCATGAGTGACATTTTTCATCATAAGGTAAATAATACAATATGTACCACGTATGTAAAAAAACATACTCAGAGTCAGTTTCCTCATCAAGAATACTGAACTGATTCTCTGATGTTCTCACTGATTGAAACAAACCGAAAAAATTGAAGAATCAAAATCAATTTTGAGTTTGATTTGGATTTGAGTTTCTCTTGCTTCCTTAGCCAAAACCACACTAATCTCAAAGCAATCCAGCTCTCAATCCCTGTCATCGCAGCCTCAACGGAGGAAAAATCGCGCGGCACTGTTCATTTCCCGACAAAAGCCGCCGCCGCTGCTGACTTTTGCCGTCGCCGCCCCTCCTTGCGCCTTCTCACGCTTGCGCGCCCTTTTTCCACCTCCTGCTTGCCTGCCGGCTCCGTGTCACCTCCTCCTAAACCCCTACTTCGGTGTCAGCCTCCCCGACCGCCACCGCCATCGTCTGCCGTGGGCACGCCCCTCCTCTGCTCTCCCAACACAACCAGCCGACCTGACGACGCCCGACATGTTTGACCGCCGCAACGCTCTGCCCAAGACGCCAGACATCCTCCCCTGCCAGCCTTCCCGACCATTCTCGCCTTCCCCTTTTTCCGTCGCCGTCTTGATCCTCTCTCGGCGCCAAACCGCCTCCCGGCCCTATAAATAACCCCGAGCACTCCCAAGCCGAAGCCAACACTCTCGTGAAGCCCCCTGCATGCCCAATTGAACTCTCGTCATCCCCATCACCGGCAATTGCCGAAATCCCCAAAGGTGAGCCCTAACTCGATTTCACCTCCCCGAGTTCTCATTTTCCAATTGCTCTCGCCCACAGCACCCTCAAGCCCCTAGGAACCCGACCAACCCATCGCCCTAGCTCCCCAAGCCCTCTTATTCTCCGGCACCAAGAACCGCCATGCGGCCGAGATGCCTCACCGTGGCCAGCCCGTCTCCGACATCCTTAGCTCAAACCGACCCTTTCACAAGCCTCCTCTAGCCCCATAGATACTCGAGCACCGGCCCAATTGCCCCCTTAGCCCTCCGTTCACCCGCTTTGCTCAAATCGGCCGCGGAGAAGATGAGCTCGCCGCCGGCGATTGCCGCCTTTACCGGGCCGACCACCACCCAAAATGGATTCTCCACAGTCCCACGAACCCATCCATAGCTTCAATTTGCGTCGCAAGTTACTTTAGCGCCGCCGGCAGCTACCGCCCGTCTCCCCTGTTTTCTCTGTGCGCGCGCGGGTGAGCGAGGAAGAAGAACAGTGCCTAGCACTGTTCCCCCGCCCGAACCCAGCTCGCCCGGCTGAGCCGGACCGCGTCGGCCGCGCCGGACGCACCCGACTCGCGCCTGGTACACCCGACCGAGTCGCTCGGTCTCGGCTGAGCCGAACCCACTCGCCCGAACCCGAGGAACAGTAGCCGACCCGAGTCTGACCGACCTGGCTGCACCGAATCAATTCGCCCGCACCGGCTGCACCCGACTCGAGCCCGATGAACAGTAACCGAGTCCAATGAACAGTAAACTCAAAAATTAAGTTGGTACTCCCTAGATTCGTTTCGAGCCCGCCAACCCAAATCTCAGGCCTATTTCCCCATTTAGCCCTCCTAAAAGCCCAAAACCCTATTTTATTTGAGTTTTCCGGATTTTCTTTATTCTTTTATTTTCTTTATTCCTAGCCTAGTCCTTGGGGCTTGGAATTAATTTATTTTTAATTGTTTCACGTTAGCTTCCGAAGTTGAGGATTCGCAGGAGCAGGAGGGAGAAGCTCAAGTTCGGGCCCAGTCCACTGAAGATTACGAGCTAATCAAAATCGTAAATCCGCAAGGCAAGTCGCACATATTTTGAACATGTTGATCCTACGTTTTCTAAGTTATTTATTTACTTGTATTTTCATTAAGTTATTTGCGCACTGTTATTTTGTGTACAATAAATGCTTAGAATGACATGATATTAGTTATGTCCTACCACCCGAAAAAGCTCAGTCTAATTTGTTGGCCATATTCACCTTGACAAGACATAGTATTGTTAATTATAGTATTAAGTAGCCATGATAGTTCAGAGAATCAATAACATCTTCAATTAGTAGAAAAGATGGTATTTATTTGGAGAATGGTTTTAGGGTAAGCGAGGATCGTTAGATCCTATGACCTTAACCGAATGTGAAGGCAAGAATCATAAATCGCTGGCGGTTACACGACCGACGAGAATTTGTGGGAAGAAATTGCCACTGGTGAAAATATAAGGACAAGATCCTCATGCTGAGTAAAGAACATAGTGATCGCCCAACCACAAGCGTTGATACGTCAAACCTGGTTTAGTAACTGCTCAAATTCAATTGAACCTCTACATAAGCAAGGCGGAGGCTAAGTGTGAGTCCATACGAAAGGGGTTGAGCAGGGTCGTATGGAGAGTGATTATTTTCTGAACAATTGATTTGATTATCAATGATCCACACAATAGTAGGCTGAGACAAGTATGGGATTGTCGGGGAAGCCTATTAGGTGGAGGCTATATAAAGAATTGAGCAGTGAAGAGCCTTGTTTTCTTAAAACCAGACGTGGGATTAAGAGATCTTGTGGGTAAAGCAGGGCAGCTCTGCAGAGTCATGACTAATGGTATTCGAATACGCCGTGCTTCCGGTTAATGAAGCTGTGTTTAATGGGTGAATCCGATAACAAAGCATAAGTAGAATTGAGAATGGTTTGGTAATGTTGAATATTGATAATTACGCTTGAAAACCCTTTACATTAACGGTTACTTTTCAAGCTTTTATCCGTTTTCAACTAAAATTGCATCCACATAAAATAATAAACCTGTTGTCCCTTCACTTGTTATATCCTGCATGTAATTATTGTTAAGCTCCGTGTGACTTGTTGAGTACGGTAGTAGTACTCATACTTGCTAAAAACATAAACAGAAACAGCAAGCTTTGAGAAGACAGATGAAGACGGAGAGATGGTGCTTTACGAGATGGACGAAGATCGGATTAGGGTCGTTTTCCGCTCAGGCATGCCTGTGGCATCTTTTACTGTAATGTAACTAAAGGTCGTTGGCCTTACTGAAATACTTGGCTTTAAAGCCCTTATATTGTTATAAAGTTTATTTTTGCACTTAAGCTTGTGTTGGCAATGTTATTCACTCGATGGATGTACTCAACCCAATGTCCCGGCGCTATGTAGGGTTTCATAATGCTCCCAGAAATAGGGGTGTTACAGAGTGGTATCAGAGCCTACTTGCTTGACCGTAAGATGACCCTAAGTGTAGGTTGATTACGATAAGAATAGGATTTTACAAAACCATATTTTCAAATACAAAAGAATTTCGAAAACCATAAGCGTCATTGTTATCTCGTCTTTCCTATTTCTATCTTATCTTTCTTAGATTGAGAGTAAAAAGTTTTCCTTTTTGAGTTTTGTCAAAATCTCAAAAACTCAAGTAGACGTCTAGACTAATTTCATGCTGACTAATTGAAACGAAAGCTAACCCTAGTTAAAAGAAATATTAAAAATGGTGTTAAAAAGAAGTAGTGAGAATTCCCTAACCATAACTTTTCCTTCTGAAAAGTTATAAGATCACCGCTCGAGTAGTTAGCTAACAATACCCGTTTGATATCTTGATGCAATGGGTAAAACCATTCCAGTAGACGAAGATTTCCTGTTTGTATTAATAGCCGAATTGCACTATTAGCCTGTGGGCTACTATATAAGCAATTTGTGCAAAACTAACGTTTGATTTCAAATAAAGATTATGTTAAAAGTTCTCTACTTTTATCCCTTTTTCGTCTTGATTCTTACCTGTTCTATTCTGATCTCTCCTCATCTATCGAGCAAGTCTCAGAAAGAATTAAATGCAAATTTCTGATTGCAACAAATAGATTGAGTTATAACCATGGAAGTTTAGAGAAAGGAGTAGATAACCCATAAGGGATTAAAATATGAGTCGATGATTATCGAAGATAGTGGTGGAATTATTGGGAGAATTTGATTGGATAAAGTGATAGAATTTGTTGGATCGGATTGATTGGAAGAATGAGTAAAAAAAGATTGATTATTGGATTTTAGGCTTGTACAATAATGTTATTCTTGGAAGATGTTAGTAATAGTGATTATTGGATTATAGATCTGATCAGTGATATTATCCTTGGTGGATCTTTAAAATGATGAATTAATTAAGAAGTAGATAGTAAGAAGCTTAGTCGATTATTGGATGAGCAGAGTGAGATTAGTAGTTGATAACGGAGATGATTAGATTGTTAGAAAATATTGATAAAAATGAAATTGGTGAATTTAAAATGATGATATTGGATTACAAATAGATTTGATATTGGAGTTATAGTCATGGTTGAAGTTGGAATTTACGCAGGATCTGGATAACCATGATTTGATTTATAGAGTTAGGAGGATGTAATAGAACTCATGTATTTGGTGGATCGAATGAATGATAATAATATTTGTTTGGGGTTATAGATAAAAAAATGATGTCATAACTAGGAGATAGTATAGTTCTAGTGTGAAATAGAAACAAAAATTGAAAAGGGCCATTAGATTCTAAGCCTATATACAGAAGTAGTATAGAAAATTGATTAAGCCCGTGAATGTTGAATACTGAAAGATGTGGGATTACCTTTGCAAGTATGCGAAAATTTTGAAGTAGCGTCTTGCAAAAGTAGTCAGAAATATCATTTAATCTCGCTTCATTTTCTTTCCTACCTTTTTCTTGCTCTTCCCTCATTTCAGTCTTACTTCCCTTGCTAAGCCCAAAAATGTTACAGAACTGATTCTTAAGTTTCGGCTACAGTCAAATAGTGTCATTGAATAAGATCTGATGGTGCAACAGATGAAAAACAAAAATTAGAACAGACAATCCAACATGGTAGAAGCTTTATACAATATGACGGAAGCCTACATGAAGGAAGCCTTATCTATCATAGAGAAAGCTCGGATTGAAAGCAAACAAGGACAAGTTAAAATACTAGAACAAGAAGCAACGATATTGGAGCAGCTCATTACGAGAATGTCATCAGAAGAATTAGTATCAATGTCAAGCATGACCGCGTTCAAATTTACAGCCTTCTTGAAGACTCAACCACCGGAGTTTTCATCAGCAACGGAGCTTTTGAGCGCTGATAACTGGTTACAAAGCATGGAGAAGAAACTAGAAGCCATCCAATGTACGGATAAGGAAAAGGTTCTTTTCGCCACCTACCAACTATCAGAACCGGCCATCAATTGGTGGAATGCAATCCAATGGATATATCCGAACAAAAACGATATTACATGGAAAGAATTTGTGGCTAGGTTTCGCAAGACTTATATTCCACCTAAAGTCGTCACAGAAAGATATCAGGACTTTCTTAATCTCCGACAAGAAGATAAGTCTATTATGGAATATCTGCAGCAATTCCATCGTCTGTCACAATATGCTCAAGAAGATATTGACGAAGCAAAAAGAATGGCATACTTTATACAAGGTTTGCAACCAAAGATAAAGCGTTATATTATGACCATGGAATTCTCAAATTTACAGACTCTAGTTGATCAAGCTCTCTGGATAGAAGAAGAAATATCAGGGTATGTGAGGATTATCAATCGAAATGATCCTTTGATCATGGCACTCAAGACTTGTTTTCACTGCAACCAAGAAGGACATATTCGTTCCCAATGCCCATGGAAATCCCTACCTAAGGAGGAAGCCTGGGTGCAGGCTAAAGGACAGACATCAACGTCATATCAACTGCCAACAGACGAAGAAGGACGCCACCCCAAGAAAGCTCGAGTGGAAAAACGAGACAAAGGCACCCTAAAGAAATGACTAAGAGAAAGCAGGCAATGGAGATAGCCAGGAAGTTGAAAAGCAAGCAACACCGCTAGCAAGAATGACTGCTACCTTATACTTTTGGTATGAGCAAGTAATTTTGTAAGCTATCAACTGTACCCGTGTTATCTGTACACTGCTATGAAGAATAAAGAAGTTTGTGTCACATATCACCATGGACTTGATGCAACAAATGTGAATATTTGGATGACTACCCAAGGGATGAAAGAACCAATTCAGCTTGGATGGAAAATCAGAATAATACAATGGAAGCATGGTAAACCCAAGGTACGTAAGACATTAGAACAAATAAACCAGACACGTCCTAAGGGATATTGGAGGAAATCACGAGGAAAGTTTATAAGAAGATACAAGACGTGATAAAATATACAATGATGATATACAGGTACAGTAAGAGAAGGAGATATGGAGAAAAGAGAGTATACAAACTTGGGTATGGCAAGAAAAGTTTTTGGAACAAAAAAAATGGAAGGATTATAACATCTACATCAAGGTGTCAACGCCTTAGTCAGCTCTAATTCAACCCTTGGTTGGAATTAAATCCGCGACGATGAAGATGGTTATATATAACCAAGGACAGTGATACACATATTCAATGTTGCTCAGAAAGAGAGAGTGATGGGTACATTAAAGTCAAAAAGATATATCATGGTATGGTCACTAAGTGTTATCTCAATGAGGACAATTTAACAGAGTTCGTTATAGACTGAGCAAGAAATTTTGGGATCACTTTTGACTACCGAATATAAAGAGGAATTAAAGGATTGGATTATGAAAGGAGTTTACTATACATAGTTCTCTATACATGATGATAAAATAGAGATGAATCAAAATCTGAAAGAAGAATTTTGATGAGGTATATGAAGAGAGAAATCTCAGGATAGAACACTGACTACACTTGCCAGAAAATAAAAGACAGACTGCTACAGTCATATCCATTCCTAGAATGGAAATGGGCAATCGGAGGATATTAGTATGAATTTGTTTTACAGACTCCCGAAGGCACGAGTAGCCAACCAAGTAAACAGCTTACGGAAGAGATAAAGATAGCAGAAATATCACATGAATCCTTAGAAGGAATCATTTCAACCATGAAGCATAAGTCACATCTATGCCCTGGGAAGAACTTCATGTAGTCCTGAGGACTCGGATAACCAAAAAGGGCAAAGTATCAGTATAAGTACCAATCAACAACTACTACATGAAGATTACACTGAAAGATAACCAAGATACAAGGAAAGGAATCAGCACTGTAACACATTTTGATTTTCAACCCATTTGTTAATCTGGGTGAATCTCGGGGTCGAGATTCTTTTTAAGGGGGGTAGGTTGAAACAAACCGAAAAAATTGAAGAATCAAAATCAATTTTGAGTTTGATTTGGATTTGAGTTTCTCTTGCTTCCTTAGCCAAAACCACACTAATCTCAAAGCAATCCAGCTCTCAATCCCTGTCATCGCAGCCTCAACGGAGGAAAAATCGCGCGGCACTGTTCATTTCCGACAAAAGCCGCCGGCCGACTTTTGTCGCCCGCCTCCTCGCGCCTTCTCGCGCTTGCGCGCCCTTTTGCCACCTCCTGCTTGCCTGCCGGCTCCGTGTCACCTCCTCCTAAACCCCTACTTCGGTGTCAGCCTCCCCGGCCGCCACCGCCATCGTCTGCCATGGGCACGCCCCTCCTCTGCTCTCCCACACAACCAGCCGACCTGACGACGCCCGACATGTTTGACTGCCGCAACGCTCTGCCCAAGACGCCAGACATCCTCCCCTGCCAGCCTTCCCGACCATTCTCACCTTCCCCTTTTTCCGTCGCCGTCTTGATCCTCTCTCGGCGCCAAACCGCCTCCCGGCCCTATAAATAACCCCGAGCACTCCCAAGCCGAAGCCAACACTCTCGTGAAGCCCCCTGCATGCCCAATTGAACTCTCGTCATCCCCATCACCGGCAATTACCGAAATCCCCAAAGGTGAGCCCTAACTCGATTTCACCTCCCCGAGTTCTCATTTTCCAATTACTCTCGCCCACAGCACCCTCAAGCCCCTAGGAACCCGACCAACCCATCGCCCTAGCTCCCCAAGCCCTCTTCTTCTCCGGCACCAAGAACCGCCATGCGACCGAGATGCCTCACCGTGGCCAGCCCGTCTCCGACATCCTTAGCTCAAACCGACCCTTCCACAAGCCTCCTCTAGCCCCATAGATACTCAAGCACCGGCCCAATTGCCCCCTTAGCCCTCCGTTCACCCGCTTTGCTCAAATCGACCGCGGAGAAGATGAGCTCGCCGCCGGCGATTGCCGCCTTTACCGGGCCGACCACCACCCAAAATGGATTCTCCACATCCCACGAACCCATCCATAGCTTCAATTTGCGTCGCAAGTTACTTTAGCGCCGCCGGCAGCTACCGCCTGCCTCCCTGTTTTCTCTCAGGCGCTGGTGAGCGAGGAAGAAGAATGTTGCCTAACTGCCCCCCGCCGAACCAGCTCGCCCGGCCGAGCCGGACCGCGCCGGCCGCGGCCGACGCACCCGACTCGCTACTGGTACACCCGACCGAGTCGCTCGGTCTCGGTGAGCCGAACCCACTCGCCCGAACCCGAGGAACAAGAGCCGACCCGAGTCGACCGACCGGCCGCACCGAATCAATTCGCCCATGACCGGCCGCACCCGACTCGAGCCCGATGAACAAGAATCGAGTCCAATGAACAAGAACTCAAAATTAAGTTGGTACTCCCTAGATTCGTTTCGAGCCCGCCAACCCAAATCTCGTGCCTATTTCCCCATTTAGCCCTCCTAAAAGCCCAAAACCCTATTTTATTTGAGTTTTCCTGATTTTCTTTATTCTTTTATTTTCTTTATTCCTAGCCTAGTCCTTGGGGCTTGGAATTAATTTATTTTAATTGTTTCACGTTAGCTTCGGGTTGAGGATTCGCAGGAGCGGAGGAGAAGCTCAAGTTCGGGCCCACCCAATCAAGATTACGAGCTAATCAAAATCGTAAACTCCAAGGCAAGTCGCACATATTTTGAACATGTTGATCCTACGTTTTCTAAGTTATTTATTTACTTGTATTTTCATTAAGTTATTTGCGCACTGTTATTTTGTGTACAATAAATGCTTAGAATGACATGATATTAGTTATGTCCTACCACCCGAAAAAGCCCAGTCTAATTTGTTGGCCATATTCACCTTGACAAGACATAGTATTGTTAATTATAGTATTAAGTAGCCATGATAGTTCAGAGAATCAATAACATCTTCAATTAGTAGAAAAGATGGTATTTATTTGGAGAATGGTTTTAGGGTAAGCGAGGATCGTTAGATCCTATGACCTTAACCGAATGTGAAGGCAAGAATCATAAATCAGTGACAGTGTTACGGCACTGGACGAGAATTTGTGGGAAGAAATTGCCACTGGTGAAAATATAAGGACAAGATCCTCATGCTGAGTAAAGAACATAGTGATCGCCCAACCACTAGCGTTGATACGTCAAACCTGGTTTAGTAACTGCTCAAATTCAATTGAACCTCTACATAAGCAAGGCGGAGGCTAAGTGTGAGTCCATACGAAAGGGGTTGAGCAGGGTCGTATGGAGAGTGATTATTTTCTGAACAATTGATTTGATTATCAATGATCCACACAATAGTAGGCTGAGACAAGTATGGGATTGTCGGGGAAGCCTATTAGGTGGAGGCTATATAAAGAATTGAGCAGTGAAGAGCCTTGTTTTCTTAAAACCAGACGTAGGATTAAGAGATCTTGTGGGTAAAGCAGGGCAGCTCTGCAGAGTTATGACTAATGGTATTCGAATACACCGTGCTTCCGGTTAATGAAGCTGTGTTTAATGGGTGAATCCGATAACAAAGCATAAGTAGAATTGAGAATGGTTTGGTAATGTTGAATATTGATAATTACGCTTGAAAACCCCTTTACATTAACGAAGTTACTTTTCAAGCTTTTATCTGGTTTTCAACTAAAATTGTATCCACATAAAATAATAAACTTGTTGTCCCTTCACTTGTTATATCATGCATGTAATTATTGTTAAGCTCCTTGTGACTTGTTGAGTACGGTAGTAGTACTCATACTTGCTAAAAACATAAACAGAAACAGCAAGCTTTGAGAAGACAGATGAAGACGGAGAGATGGTGCTTTACGAGATGGACGAAGATCGGATTAGTGTCGTTTTCCGCTCAGGCATTCTTGTGGCATCTTTTACTGTAATGTAACTAAAGGTCGTTGGCCTTACTGAAATACTTGGCTTTAAAGCCCTTATATTGTTATAAAGTTCATTTTTGCTCTTAAGCTTGTGTTGGCAATGTTATTCACTCGATGGATGTACTCGCAGCTGAACAGTCCTAGGCAGTTGCGAGGGTTTCATAATGCTCCCAGAAATGGGGGTGTTACATTGATCATTGCAGCTTAATATGATCATTGCAGCTTAATAGAGACACGTAAAAAGTAATTGCATGGAACTCTTCCAGAACAGAAAATTCTGGCTAAAAAGCACATAGCATTTCAAATGGAAGGTTCCTGAATCCTAAAGCAAACAATTCAAATGTAGAAGCGTTTACTGCACCAGTTACATATGTTTGGGACCAAGGCATCATATTAGACACACGAGGGGCTCCATATGTAACACCAAGATAAACAAAGGTCACACTTGCTTTATGTAAACAAAGGTTAAAGCCAATTCAAGCATCAATTAATGGAAATTAAGGTTGCATAATCAACTTTGCATAATGAATCAATGCCTTCACTTTTTAGTCTGTTTATTCAATAAGGATTGAACATTCAATGCAATTCATAATACATGCTTAACATATGTCAAAGCATTTGAACAGGAGCGGGACAAAGCAATCCATTCTACAGACAAGACGTCAATATTGGGCAGAAGACCATACTTACTTTAAGTTGATGAACGGAAGATAACCATTGATCACAATGACAGTGAAATCAGTCAAGGTGGTGGAGGCAAAATCCTCGAGCAACATCTTCTTAGATCCAAAGCCATACATCAGAAGAACAAAGCCGCACCTGCAACAGATCTAGAACACCACATCCATTATTTATGCACTTCAATCTACAATGTTGACTGAGGATGCGTTAGAAATGAGTATATAAAAAAGAAAACCTTAGCTCGAACAGCCAGTTGCGGTATTGGTCCTTGTAGCTTATCGTCAGAGCCTCCACCACTTTCTCGTGCTTCGGGGGGACTCAGCGAGGGATGCTCGCAGCACCTGCGCAGATCGCAAATCAGTCAAGTGTACCCACAAATTACAGGCGGAAAAAATGAAGAGGCAATTCGAGGGTTCAGAGGAGAAGTGGATTGCTAGACCTGCTCGTCAATGAGGTTGAGGTCAGAGAGCTTGCCGACGGCGCGGGCGCGCTTCTTGCTGGAGGAGGGCTCCTTCTCCTTGGCCAGGAAGTAGCTCCTGGAAAAGCCCGCCGCCATGGATTTCTTGACATCGCGTGGGCACCGAGCGCGGGCTAGGTACACCTTGCACAGGACAATTTCGTCTGTGGAGCCCTCTTCTTTGCCATAGTTGAGGCAGATCTCGACCATGAGCCACCCCGACTGGACCCGCTGGCCGTCCTCCTTCATGAACGAAAGGACTGACGCCGCCTTATCTGGTGGCTGCGGCGGACACCGGCAACCACGACCTTCGCGGTGTGCTCCGAGTGCTAGCACCCCTCCCTAGAGCCCACCGCGCAGGTGGGAGGAGAGGGAGCACAACCGGAGGCGGCGGAGCGGAGGGGTGGGGGGAGGAGGCGGCGGCGCGGGGAGGAGGCGGGAGGAGGAGCGGGAGGAGGAGGCGAGGCGGAGCGGCGGCGGAGGAGGAGGGAGGAGGCGCACGGATTGGTAGGGAGGCAGCGCCTGGTCGTGAGGAGGGCGGAGGACGTGGGGAGGAGGCGAGGCGGAGATCTCGGTGGGAGGAGCGGCGGAGGACTATGGGGACGAGGCGAGGACGGAGGTCTCGGCCGAGGTCTCGGTGGGGAGGAGGCGAGGCGGAGGTCTCGGTGGGGAGGAGCAGCACGGATAACGACGGGGAGGGATTCGGTGGGGGAGGAGAGAAGCAGGGAGAGGCCCCACCCGCGGCGGACGCAGAGGCGGCGAGGTCGGCCGCGGCGGTGGGGACGGAGGACGACGGCAAGTGCTTCTAAGGCGGAGCGCGGAGCGTCTGGGTGTTTTGGGGGGTGGGGCGGAAAACGTGGGCTGGAGAACGGTTGTCGCCGGTGGTTTTCGTAGGAACCGCTATATATGTTATAGGACTGGTTATATCATGTAGAAAAGAATGGTTCAGATATTTTGTGATAAGATTGAACGGTTATAAAGAGTTGAAGGAGAACGCACCGACGACCACTAACTCCTTTTTATATAATAGTAAAGATTACTAGTCAAAAGCGTACTGCAGCTGAATTTTCACCGGTGTACTAAATTACTTACGTTTACAAAAGAAAAAGGGACGTGCTAGTGCTAGCATTAGAACATACAAATAATGTGGATATGAAATCAATAATGTGGATACATATTAGAAAAATATAATATTAGATTGACATACCATGAGACGCTGCAAGAATTGTTATATTCTTAAGTGTCATCAGTTGGTCTCATACATAGTGTATATAGGATCCTTAGACCTAAGATCATCATTACGGTTTTCTACATATGTAATAGTTTACTTATATAGCGTATGTAAGATCCTTAGACCTAATAGTTACTTAGGGGTAACACTATTCTGTAACTGGGTGATCATAAAGGTAATTTTTGGGTTTACTATGAAACATGCAGAGAAATATGAGCAATAAAGATAGAATTTCTCTCTCCAATATAACGGGAGAGATATCTCTAGGCCTCTCAATGTGGTTGAATTAAGAAAATGCATGATCATGCCAAATATGGTCACAATTGAGTAATGCACTACATGTTCAAGTCAAAGATCGAGCTATCATAGAATGACACGTTTCTCACATTGAGTTCGATCTGATATCATGAGGTAAAGTGATCGGTACATAAGCACTATATAGGTTTATCCGATATAATCTTTACGTATATTTGGAAATCGTTATGTCCTACTAAGGACCACTACCGAATTATAGACTGAAAAAGAGTTTATTTAGCTTATGGCCAAATATACATGAACCTACAAGGTCACGTATTTAACGGGTCAGAACGATAAGGGTTTGAATGACAGACTTTGAATGGGATACGATCTCTACTCGTATTGGATAAAGATCTAGCCTAAGACTTTTTGAGTTAGATACGATATCTAATCGTATTGGATAAGAATCCGATTAGAGACTATATAAAGAGAGGTGTGGGAGCTAAGAGAGGTATCCAAGATACACTCATCGAAACCTTAGCCGTCACCTCTTATAACTCCTACCGTGCACACTGGTACTAACACACCGATGCATGACGTTCCACCTCTAGACGTATGGATCTCGGTAGAGGTACTGCTACGATTGCGGTGTTGATTAAGACGATTGCGAGCAGGAGACGATTGACTAGAGAACAATTGACTACTTCTATTACATCAATGCTTTTTGTTAAACCGGTAATTTTAACTCTACTTTCGCTACACTGTAGGGCGGACTTACAGTATCGGATGGGCCACTGGTACCCTGGCCAACCGAAGTGCCGAACTCAGTACCGGCGCGCTGCCCTGCTGACGGTTCGCCTGCCGCTAGCCGCACGCGCTGCCTCGATGACTCGATCCTCAGCGTTACGGCGGTCCTAGGCGCCTCCGGCGAGCCCGGCGACCGGTAAGACCTCCCCCCAGCCATCTAACTTTTCTCCGAAGGCTCCGCCGCGAGTCTGGATGTCTTGGCCTCTCGATCTGACCCGATCTGTTGGTTTCGTGCTGGGGATTTTTCCGGTGGTGTTTTGGCAGCGTCCAGTTCACCGAGTACGTGCAGAAGAGCGTCCACCTGTACAAGTTCAAGAACAACATGCCCCTCTCCGCCGCAGCCAACTTCACCCGCGGCGAGCTCGCCACCACCCTCCGCAAGGTATTGTTGGTTCGGTTTGGCCTTCTCCTTGTTTTCAGCAATCTGGTGTTGCTCGTGACTTAATTTGCCACGGAAAGGGGTTAGCTTGGTACTGTGGTATGCCTTTTGTCATGCAAAGGAGTTAGCTTGGTGTAGTGGTATGCCTATTTATGTGATTTATGGGTTGATTGGGCGGAGATTCGCTTGAGCTGTTCGGAGATAGGTAGTGATATTGGGGATTGGATTACTTACAATGTGGTACCGTTGCGATTTTAGTCATCTGGGGTAGTTTAAGGGGATACTATTGGAGTATGAGATAAATATTGCCCGCTAATAGCGCAGTAAATGCTGGTTTGAGCTTTGAAAGAACAACATGAATGTGAAATTAGTACATGCTTAGTTTCTCTGGTGGTGAAAGAACATGAATGTGAAATCAGTACATGCTTTGTTTCTCTGGTGGTGAAAGAAGAACATGAATGTGAAATTAGTACATGCTTAGTTTCTCTGGTGGTGAAATGTGGGGCTTACTAGCAACGAACTGATCTATGAGGGTTTTGGGATTTTGAGGGCAGAGAGGTAACTATTTAACTAGAACATCCAAGTTATGTTCCCATGATAGTGTACATGAGAACCATTTCTTGCTGTATGGTAAATGCATATCTTGAAGTACAAACAGAATCTGACCTCCTAATGAACCGGTGCCTCTTTTGGATTTAGTGAAGTATATATATTATTGGGGTCCTTTCTCATTGAGCCTTACAAGAAAAGCTGCTGGTTTTGAAACCTTAAGACGGATATTTTCATTTGCTCCATGCATGTAACTGATGCTGTGGTGTATGTTTACATCTTATATTTAAAGAAGGAACTCTTTTGCTTGAGATTCCTGTGATAAACTTTGTTTCATCTTGGTACTTAGTAAATAGGCAGGCTTGTTATGAACTTATGAAATGTTGAATATGTGAATCACTGAGTTGATTTCTTTATTCACAATCTTATTCTAAATCCCCAAGTTGAAATTTGAAAACAATGCATGCCATATGTACAATTAAGATCACCAATATGACATCTAAGGCTTGTTTGGTCATTTGGTGTACCCTAATCTTTAGCTTCCTATTGCATCCAACTAAGTTTAAGCTTATGTCAAACGCAGAGCTTATTTTGCAGAATGAATGAGAGGCCTCTGCTATCTTTTACAGATACGCCAGAGCTTCTTATGAGCATAATCTGCTTGTATATGAGACTAGAATTGGAGTTTTTTTATGTGTTGCAGTGCAAAAAAAGGGTATATACGTATATGGTGTAGGTGAGGGTTATTTGTGTTCTCCATATAATTTGGTTTGAAAGAGGTAGACTAAATAAATCATTACTCTGTAAAATATTGGGATGACATATTTTGTCTGCTTGGTTATTATTTATTCATAGATTATGTTAACTAAAAAAATTGATCAAAAGGTTTGGCCATGTATGTTATCAGCTTGTAGATAAATGGATTCTATGACCACGGACAATCCAAACGAACATTATCCATTGGTTTTGAAAGAGAAATTAGAATAGAAGTGAGAAGCATATTTGTAAGATCATGTATATTTGAGACTATTAGTATGGTGTTTTAACTATTTATATTGTAATTTATGCAAGTTTCCAACTTAATCCTTAAATTTAAGACTTATCATATTATTTAGTGCTTGTATACCGAATTACGGTGTAGATTTTACAATTATTTACCGAATTAGCAAATGGTTTTACCAAATTGCATATGAATATTTTGGTGCGGCATACCTTTTAGTAAAATCCTGGGTCCGCCACTGCTATGCTGCACATTTAGTGGTAACGATCTATGATCTCGTATTCACGTAGTTTTCTAGTTTATACGGTAAAATAAATTATCTGCGCTAGTGTAGTCTACTCATATGCCAACAGAATATTATAGTCAAACTTTTTTTTTCTAATAAACTAAAATCTTTTTTGAGTATTTATGTTCATTTTGCACATGCTCGTAGTTTCATCTGTTCCTCGCCTAATATGTCGAGGCACAATGCATATTTTTTTTAAGTCTATTTCATCCCTTCAACTATTGCGTTTGTCCAGAAATCAACTCTCAATGAAACGTGGTATCTGACCTCCTCAATTGTCAAATCGGGATATATGACCCCTCGAGGCATTTCACCCTGGTCTTTAATTAGCGTGCCGCGTATGTGGCAGTGTTGGGTTTTCGATTGACGTGGCAGCTTAATCCTTTCCTCATATTCCTCTTCTACCACCTCTTCTCTTGCTCTCTCCAATCGCAATGGTTCTCTCCGGATCAGGTTGCGCAAGGATGGCGAGGGGCGTGGTGATGCGGCGGCTTTGGGTGGCCGGATCTGCTCGCTCCCGCCGCCTCCTCCTCTTCTCCGAATCTACTCGCTCCCTCATACTCTTCATCCGCCGAGCTAGAGGACGGCACGAGGCTCGCCGTTAAGAAACTCAATGGGCACATGTGCCTTGTGGAGCAGGAGGTGAGCTCGAGGTGTCGCCTCACTCGGGCCCCCACCAGGCACCGACGCAAGCTTGCCATTGCCGTTGAGCCCCTCATCACCATGCTGCGCTCAGGCGCCCCGGAGGCTGGAGAGGCCGCGCCCCTCGCCGTGCTCAACCTCGCCGTCAGGGACGAGATGTGCGGAAATCCTTCCTTGCCTCCCCGCTCTAAGCTCCCTAGTCTAATCTGATTTTTTCTATTAAATTCGATAATCCTTTTCTCACTAAATTCGGTAACCTTATCTTCGATTCGGCTTTATCAATCTGATTTTTTTTCTTCCGATCAAGAAATAGAAGATACTTAAATTCATGCTTCCGTGGTCCTCCACTGCACCAGAAAAATTGTAGAGTTGTGTCGTTGGGTAAAGTATAGACTGCTCATTTGGCTTTTAGCTTTTTTTTCTGGTAGTTTTTTATTTTATCTTTTCTAAGTATTTGATTTTTAGGGGTTTTTTTTGTTTTTTCGTATTCATTTATATTGTACGTATGGAATAACTTTTTTATTTTTTACTTTTTAAATTTAAATTATGTTGAAAAAACTTCCTGTAGTTACAGCAAAAAAATAACCTCAAACAGTAAAAAAACAACAACTATAAATTTAAGCCCATATAAGCACTACAGTTCTGTAGCCATCGGTAGCAAATCTGGATTACTATGATGTGTGATTGTTATTACCATGATGTAAAATGACGATAGGTCCTCGAATTATTCCATCTTAGCAGGGGTAAGAAGCAGCTGGAGGAGGAAGGGGAAGTTGGCGGAGAAAGAAAAGAGAAAGATGGTGAGGTCTTTTTTAATTTATTCTGATTGGACTGCCACATCAGCTCAATCGGACATCAATATGATAAAACCAGTCAAGGGGTGAAAAGTAAACGGTTTTGATAATTGAGAGGGTTGGTTATCTGAGGTGATTTCTTTTGAATTGTGGTTTTTGGCTTAAACTTTTGAATTCTGACTGTTCACAAGAGAGAGTATAGAGAGATAGATACTCACGTGCTATTTTGATCGATATAAATGAAATTGAGATAGTGTTTATTATAATCGATCTGTAGATCCTATATTAAAAAAGATCTATTTAAACTGTAGAAAATCAAACTATAAGTCTAAAAAACTCACCCTATTTTATAGTTGTAACGTAATAGTTGAGAAGTTCAAATGGACTTATGCCTTTTCTCATTATGTTCCTTGTCTTTCTAGCTAGGAATTGCTAGCCTCAAAGCTAAGAAAATAGGTTCAATATCACTGATTCTTATCTTGATGCTTAAATTATTTGTAATTTTTGTATGACTTGCTGTAATTCGTTTGACCAATTTATATGAGAAATTATAGGAAGTGAAAATCAAAATAATTGGAAGTAAGGGGAGATCAATGTAAACAAAAATAAAAACGGACTTCAACACAACATTTTGGAAGCTACAAGCAGCATGTCGTGTCATGGAGGATTAGACGGCAAGTTCATTTTTTCAATAGCCATGGAGGATTAGGCGGCAAGTTCATTTTTTCAATAGCCTTTCTTCTTTTATATTGGATTATCTTCTATTTTAGTTTTTAAATTACAAAGTAGGATATATCTCTTAAGTGCTAATATTTATTGCTATTACTGTTTAACTTAATCAGAATCTACCAAATTAAGAGCTACATATTTTACTTTTTTCTGTGAGAATTTCTAACATATTTTGTTAATAATCAAATGACCGCCAAAGCTAGCTTTAATTAGGGTCCACCTAATAAAACGTCAGATGTTTTTATACAAATTTATAACATATTTTTCTTATCATTTATAAATTAAGAATTTTTACCATCTTTGAAAGATATCAAGAGGTACTAATATCTCGGTATTAAATTACATATAAATTCTTGGTACTATAAATTCTTGGTACCTAGGTAGTAAGAATTTATATATATTTGATGATAAGGTACAAATACGACCTTCTGGTAATTTTTTAAAAATGATAAAAACTCTCCTATAAATTTATATGGCCGTCCTTGCCGAGCCATCGGAGCACAATCACAGGGCCTGTTTTTTTTTTTTTTTTTGCTACGACTTATGGTTTTTGATTGAATTTTTTGAATTTTAGCTGTTTACGGTATAGATTACGGAGAGATCCATACTCACTTGCGATTTTGGCTGGTACAGATGTTAGACTTTTAACGTATAATACGTTTAACTTGTAGACTCTATTTTAAAAAATATTTTGTTTAAAAGTTAGTTACTATAGTAACTATCAAAAGCTGGATGGCTTGTGCTATGTCGAGGTCCACGGTCCACCTCATCGAGTGCGAGTGCCCTTGCGGCTCACTCACTGCAGTTGGGGTGGTGGGCGGCTGCTGCGGAGGCCGCAGGGTTGGTGGAGCGAGCGTTGCACATGCATGCATGGCCTGCAGGCTGTAGCTGGGCCGATCTGAACGGCTAAGGACGGAGCGCTGGGCGAACCTGACAAGGACGGCTCTCCAAAATTGGTTCTCAATACCGGATAAATGATCGCTGGAACTACATTCTCACTGGACCTGTGAATGGTACGGTTCTCCAACAGCCCGTGTCCACAATTTAGAATCTGTTACCGAATCAAAGACCCAAACTGCAACACCAAAATTGATTAAATTTACTAAGAAGCAAAATTGTGACGTAAAAAGATCCGTAAATGTGTAATATAACACTCCCAGATTTCTTGTTACAGTCCGATGCTACTTTTGCTACCGCAACCACGGCCCTTGCCCTTCCATAAGGCAATTGATAAAGAATAATTCTGACTAAATCTCAATTACTTAAGAAGTGAGTCTAAAAATAATTTTCTAATTTGACCAGCAACAGAGAACGACGCAAGCATGCTCCGGAATAACTTTGACACAAACAAACTTTTATGTCACTTTATGTCATAATCTCACATCTCAAAAACAAATGTCAGAACCTCACATCTCCCAAAAAAAAGAAGAAAAGAAATGCAAAAAACCTCAAGCTAGTTCCTCTGAATCAACAAGAAACGCTGTTGCTGATGAGCCGGAAGAACGCGTGGTCGAAATGTTCACGCCGCTAGAGGTATCAATCGACAAGACGCCGTACGCACGCTGACCAATGTCAACATTTGCTGCGTTGTTGTACATCTGCGGCGAAAGTGTTGGCAGTGGCGCATCACCGGAGTTCAGGACGTGCATAGCCTGCGCGATGGACGGCCGCTCGCTCCGGTCAGGGTGCGCGCACCAGAGCCCGACCATCAGCACACGCTCCATCTCCCGCTCGTCGAACTCTTCACCCCTTAGCCTCTCGTCAGCCGCCGCAAGAATTCTGTTCTTGCCGTACAATTTCCATACCCATTTCAGTAGCACGAAGAACTGGTCATCTGGTTGCTCCACCACCGGACGCCGGCCTGAAACGATCTCTAGCAGGACGATGCCGAAGCTGTAGACGTCCGACTCTTTGCTTTGCTTCTGTGTGTTGACGAACTCCGGGTCGATGTATCCGGCGGTCCCGAGAACAATATGTGTCGTACGCAATCCGGTTCCGTGGTCAATAAGCCTCGCCAACCCGAAGTCCCCTAACTTGGCATTGTATGAAGAATCGAGCATTATGTTGCTTGGTTTAATGTCACCGTGCACCACGCATTGCTCCCATTCTATATGCAGATAGTGTAGTGCAGATCCCAACCCAAGAATGACATTGTACCTATTAATTAAGAGAACCATGTTAGTACAATGCGTTAGCAATTATATCCAATCCCTAGCATGATTTCTAGAGTAGTGTGAAAAAACGAAAAAAACGGATAGATTGTTGGTAAACCATGGGGATGTGAAGAACCATGTGAGAGGATTCAAAATTATGTTGTATTGAATCATTGCAATTTAGAAAGTTTAGAAATTTGAAATTGCAAATTGTTGTATTTTTGGAAGTGTCGACAGACCAGCCGATCATACTGACCGAAGAGGAGGCAATCAGACCAAAATTCATCACTGGTCTGACCGGTGAGCCATATCGATCTAATCGGTTGGCTAGAATTCAGTTTCTTTTGGGAATTTGAGTTTGTGACGAGTTTGGCTGACCCAGGTCAGGGTTTATTGTTGCATGAGCTATGTTACTACTAATGTATGTCAAGTTGTGAAGAATTTATGTCCAAAAAATGATTTCTTTGTCTTTAGACATACAGGGTCGCTTGGAGTCAACCATGGTCAACGATGAGAATCGAGGCTACACTCATGAAGGAGCTGAAGTCTAGAACGATCAAGAATGCTGGGTAAGATGGTTGAGCTCAAGCATAGTGTGGAAAAGACGAAAAATATTAAAGGAAAGCTCAAGCGGTGGGTTGCCTCGTGTGGCTTAGTGGTGGAGCCAGAACAAGAGAGACTTATCGACGCGTGGTAAGCTAGTGGTGCACCTACATATGGTAAGCATAGCGATTGCTTGCAATGAAAGAAGATGACCAGGTCAAGAAAGGGTATTTTGTAGTTTAACTAAAATAGCAAAATCTACCTCGGATCAAAACTGCGACGCTTGGGAGAGCAGTTTAGGTCAAGGAGAAACTGAGAAGATCAAGATGGATCAAGACTAAGAACTTAACAGATTCAAACTGCATGCATAAGTATAGTGTATGAGCTAAAACACATATGTGTGGGGTTATCGAGTTTCCCCATATGTGCTAAGTGGATAATATCTACTAATAGTTAGATGGGGCTGACTGGCCTACCTATTTAACGGGTTTGGATGGAGACTTGTTATAAACTATCCAACAATCCTCTTATTGTGACTAAGAGTTATAAGGTTAGAGTTTGAGAGAAGTTGAGTGTTGCGGTATGCTCTCTTGTCCTCTAAGTGGAGTGATTATAAAACCTTCATCCTCAAGTAGCAATATATCAATCTTTATTCATCTCCCGTGAATTCATTTTGTGTTGATTGATTTGCTCTTGATTTGATTATTTTTTAGTCTTCTCTATCCCTTTCTTAATATTGTGCCAAGAACGTGTAAGAGATGAAGATAACCTCTGAAAATCAATCTCTACCTATCTAGGTACATGGTTGGCCAGTTCATAAATAAATCTGATTTTTCTTGGATTTGACCCTCCTGAGTGATTTCTTGATCCGAGTGCTTTTGGCTTGATTTCTTTGATATTCTTGCTTGCTATTATATGTTGGAATACATCTAGAACTATCTTGGTCATCATCCACCTACTAGCAAATCATATTCACCGTTTTTGATGTATCATTCCTTCAAACTTAAAAAGGTCATAATTTTGACAACATTTTTCTCGTTGGTTGGAATAGGTTTGTGATTTTCTAGAGAATGTATATGCCAAATTCCATGTTATTTAGATCTATGGATCAAAAGTTTCATATATTTTTTATTTTGAAATAGTGTTGAAATCGCTATTCCCATGCTAGAAACACCGTAACGGTCTGACTAGCTAGTTACTGTTCGCCGTTCTGACTGCTAGCACAATGAAAGTTGTTTTGATCTGTTTTTGCTTGAATTTTTTCGTGTGATGATTGGTCTGTGATTTTCATAGTTTGTCATAACTATTGGAGTGAAGCTTGACGAATACTTAGGGAATAAAATCAAAGACATCATTCACTCCTCTCTATTACCAAGCCGGTGCTACAGGATGTCTACTTGGAGGATGACTTTGCTTAGAATTTCTAAACCAATGGATCAAAATCAAAATCAGGAACACACATCTAAGTTAATGCATATGCCAGGAAAACCGACTTGATCAGAGTTGAAACAAAAAAGAAAAATTACATATATAACATACCTCTCAGCCCAGGTCAACCATTTGTCGGCGCTATGAATGTGCCTGTCGAGGCTACCTTGTGCCACAAACTCATAAACGAGCAAGAGTCCCTTGTGGCTATCACACCAGCCTAGCAACTGCACAAGGTTCCGATGCCTAAGCCGGCTTATGATCTTGACCTCGGCCTCGAACTCCTTCCTCCCTTGAGAAGACGACTCCGAGGAGAGCATCTTGATGGCCACGGGACAATCTTGATCACTGAGTTTGCCCTGATAGACATTACCGAAACCACCTCGCCCGAGCCTCATCTCCTCCGAGAAGTTGCCTGTTGCGTCGGCCAGCCGCCTGTACCTGTACCGTCTGGGGCCCAACCCTTTCTCAAACTCAGCCTCATTTGGTTCTTCCTCCGGCTCGCTATCAGTGGAGCCACAAGGTGTCCTCTTCCTTGCACGCTGCCGCCATAGATAAAAACCCAAGGTCGTTGCACATGCCACCACGACAAACATTACAGGAACTACTACGGCGATCAACAGTTTCCCCGTGGCAAGGCGCTGAGATGTCTCACTTTGTTTCACAGCGTCAAGTGTGGAATTGAATGTCCAGGAAAGTAGTTGATGTGCCTCAACATACGAGCCAGTAGATGCGGAGAAGCCAACGGCGACCTCTTCAGGTAGGTATCTCCTCAGGTCTACGCGAGCGTTTACCTGGAATGAGGTACGGTTGATTCGGAGATCGGCGGCCAACAATTTTGTGGCGTTGTCGTAGCTGATCCAGGCGATCATCGTTTCGCCGGTTGTCATGTTGCTTACATTTGTGTACGCCACCGACCTGACCGAGTTGACGTCGACTCCGATGTGGCTGCCGCTGCTGTCGAGATTATTTTGGCTGGCGCTGCTGTCGACCACATTTTGTTTAGTGTCGAACTCAACCGCCACGAAGCTACCGTCGCCAGTTGCATTCCCGTCGTGAGTACGATCCGTCAGGCCGAGGCTCCCGCCGACGCTGTTGGGAGGAAGGCGCGACGGGAAGTGCGCCAGGAAGAAAGCCATCCCGTCGCCAGGCGCGGAGGATTTGCTTGCGTTGTAGCAGATTCTGAAGGAGAAGTTAGTGGTGAAGCTGGCCAGCTCGCCGGTCTTGTTGTCCCACAGCCGCACAGGCTGCGCGTAGGACACCCGGCCGACGGTGTACATGACGGAACCATTCCAGTCGTTCTCCGTCAGGTCGATCACAGGTCTGTGGAACGTGCTGCCTTCGCAGGTGAGCTCTGCTGATCCGCAGGGATCGGTGGGGTTGGAGAAGTTGAAGCTGAATGAGAGTGACGAAGCATGAGATTCAAGTATGGAGAGCATCGAGTACAGGAGGAGGCAGATCCGTAGCTGACGAGAGCTCATCTTTGCAGCCGTTAGTATTTCGTGTATTGGGGAAGACTGCAGGTGCAAGAACTAGCTAGCAAAGCTGCAGGTGTATTGGGGAATGGTGCGGATTTGCTTTTGGCACCAAATTCAGGTAGCTCATTTATTGGCTTTTGTCAGTTGCCTTTGGTTGGCCGGTGTCCAATCCCTGTGATGTTCATGACAATGACTGAATAACAAAGGCAATTCAGGATGCTTAATTGGTCGTGTGTGTGTATGCCGTGTAAATCACGCTTGACTATGGATGAGAATCAGCTACAAATCGCATCGCAGGCAAATTAAAGCCGTGGATATCGACCTGATAGCGAGTGTATTCATTACACGAATTCCAGAAATTCCTACCAACTGCGGAACAGATTTCCACGGGGGGCTTTTACTAACCTGATGTTGAATTTTCTCATGTTTTAGATTATTTTTGTGGAGGTTTTTTTGTCTTTTCTTTACTCATCTGTTTTTTTTCATAGTGTCGCTAGCAATTACATTACGTGACAAGAGAGGCTCCAATTACAAGTATGACAAAGAGACTCACCTGTTTCCAGTATATCATGAGACTTTTGAATCATATCACTAGCTACGATCAAACATACCAGTTTTATGAGTCTAAAATATATTAGTCTCTAGCACATATATGTGAGACATGCGGTATGATCAGATTATTTACGAGATCAATTCCAATCTGATCATGTGGATCAATTCCAATCTGATCATGTGGGTACAAAACAAACCCAGCTATTCCACCATGTGTTATAACCGAGTTAAAAATATAAATGCATATTAAATTCCAGTAGACTCGATCTCAATAAATGTGTATAACATATTTTAGAATAGCCGTCCTCAGCACCTCAAGTATTAATTCCTTGAGTTAAATTTTGTATTAAATTATTCTCTATCACTTGCATCAACAATATGAATAATGTCATATTGAGTTAAACTAATAATAACCACAATAAATGTTGAAAGCCACATAAAAATTCCAATATCTCCCACTTGGATGAATCATTTCAATTAATAAGCAAAAGTCACATTATTAATCATGCTTAAAAAATAATTCGTGACTAACTGACTTAGCTAATGATCTTCTTTCAATGTGTTTACTTTTACTATGAAATAAATGAAAGGATGTGATGCACTTTCCACGACCTTAAGTGATGGAAGAAATTTTCTTAGCCATATACATTCCTTTACTGCTTCAGATGCAGTAATGTATTCAGCTTCCATGAAGGAAAGAGAAATTGTATCCTATTTTCTGCTACACTAAGAAATAACACCTCTTAACAAAGTAAATAGGTAGTCAGAACACCTTGCCAATTAGCATTAGTATAACCTTGTCGTTGAAGATTATAGCTATTAAAACATAATGAATAATTCATAATTCCTTTGATATAACATAGTACATATATGATTTGTTTCTAGTGATCTTCCCTAGGATTCTTTTGATACCTATCAAGAATTGCATGGTATGGCTAAGGTTCGATCGTGTGAATAATATAGCATACATAAGATATCCTAAAGCTAAAGAATAAAGAATTTCATTCATTCTAGTTTTTTTTCCTTAGAAGTATTTGGACATAATTCCTCACTTAGTTTTGTTCCCTTCACAATAGGTACATTAATAGGTTTGATGTTTTTCATAGAAAATCATTTTAGGTAAATTAATAAGTTTGATGTTTTTTTATAGAAAATCATTTTAAAACACTTTCAAGGTATGACTTTTGGGACAACTAAAGAATCTTTTTATTCCGATCTCTATGTATTACAACTCCTAAAATATGGGAAACTTCTCCTAAATCTTTCATATCAAATTTAAAAGACAACCAATGTTTCACTTTCATCAATATATTTTTATCATTAGAAGAAATGAGAATATTATTAACACATAATGACAATAAGATGCGACATTTACCTATAACTTTTGTATATATGCAATAATAAGCTTATGTCATTGAAAAACCATATGACATGACAACATTATCAAAAATAATATACTATTGACATGAAGGTTGTTTAAGACCATAAATTGATCTATTCAACTTGCAAGCCTTATTTTTATTTCCTTTTTCGCCAAAATCTTCTAGTTGTTTCATATATATTTTTTCCTCCAAATGACTATTAATAAAAGTAGTTTAACATCCATTTGATGTAGCTCAAGATCATAATAAGCCATCAAAGTACTAATAATACAAATTGAAGTAAATTTTACAACAGGAGAAAAAGTTTCTACAAAGTCAATATCTTCCCTTCGTATAAAGACTTTAGCAACAAGTTTAGCTTTATATTTTTTTCACTAAACCTATTGCATTTAATTTCCTTTTAAAAGATTCATTTACAACCTATGGGCTTATGGTTGTTTGGCAAATCAACAAGTTCCCAATATTTATTCATTTTCATCGAGTTTAATTCTTTCTGCATTGCTTTCACCCATCGTTTTGATTATGAGTGGTTAATCGTTTCTTTATAAGTCTTTGGTTCTTCTCTAAATCTGAAATTTTAGAGTAAACTTCCTACCAATAGCAAATAATAATTATGTAAATATTGAGGGTATTTAAATTCTTCCCACTTCTCATAAGCATGTTAGTGTTGGGGGAGATGAATCTCCTTCAGTGTGAGAATTAATACCAGAAGTATCCATCTGTATTTCTGGTGGAATTGCCAATAATTCCACCCTTACCCACTTAGTACAGTGAGATGTGTTTTAATTTAAAAATATTGCATCCTTGCTTTCCACCAGTTTATCCTTTTCTGGATAATAAAACTTGTACCCTTTCGATTCTAAAGAATAACCAATAAAAATTCCTAGCGTACTGTTAGGCTGTAATTTTGCACAGTTTTGATTTGGCCCTTTAATTTATGCATTATACCCCAAACTGCTAAGTGGCGAAGTGATAGTTTCCTTCCAGTCCACAACTCATAAGGAGTGAATGTTATAGTCTTAGATGGCAAATGATTTAATAAATAACTAACAGTATTAAAAGGTTCCCACCGAAAAGACAAAGGAAGTTCTAAATAAGCTATCATAGGCCTAACCACATCCATACGTGTTCTATTCCTCTACTCAGCAACAAAAGTTTTTTGCGAAGTGTAAGGTGTAATATAATGATGAATAATTTCATGCTATTTACAAAAAATCATTTAATATTTCTGAAGTATATTCTTTTATATGATCAGTTCTCAAAATTTTGATCTTTCTATTCAATTGATTTTCTACATCAGTTTTAAATATCTTGAACACATCAAATTCTTTCGATTTATGTTAAAGAAGATACACATAACCAAATCTAGAATAATCATTAATGAATGTAATAAAATAAATCTTTTAACCTCTAGTGGGAGTAGACATCTCACTACAAAAATTAGAATGAATAATGACAAGATGCTCATTAGATCTTTCCGCCTTTGAACAAGGCTCACAACTCATGTTACCCATTATACATGCCTCACAAATACCAAAATTCTCTCACTTAAAGTGTAGAATTTTAGAATTAATAAGCCTCTTAATTCTATTTTTATATACATGACCAAGTTGTAAATACCATAAATAAGATTTTGGGCATTTGTTCCTACCATTAATATTCCTCACTATGGAGTTGTTTTCACCAACTAAGCAATCAATATTATCATTATTTGATAGTTAATCAAGGAAATAAAGACCTTCATGATGAGTTCTAGTTGAGTAATATTTTAACTCTTCCTTTTCCAAACAGTATGTCATAACCAATAGATTCTAACTGAGCAATAGAAATTAAATTCCTTCTTATGATAGGTAAATATAAAGTGTGATGTAATAATAAATTTTCTCCATTGAGGAGTTTAAGGATATTGTTTCCATTTTCAAGTATACTAGCTTTAGCATTAGTGCTTAAAAGGACATATTTATTTTCCCTTGGAATTATTTACATAGAAGTAAAAGCTCTATAATCTCTAGTAGTATAATATATAGTAGTAATATAATATAATATATAGTAGCAAAGAATTTCCTTTAAACTTAATTGGTTGATTGTTTTGATTCTTTTGCTTATTCTACTTCCTTTTCCTGCAGTTAGGTCTAAATGTCCATACTGACTACAGTTATGACACTTCAAATTCTTGTACTTATAATTCATCTTAATTGAGTTATTATTTTCATTATTATCCCGATCGCGTTTCTTGTTAAGCTTTTTTCTCAGCTCACTATTAGGCCTTTTCTTTTGCCAATTCATTTTATTATTACCTTTCCCCCCTAAGGTGTAACTCAGAATGGTAAATATTTCTTTTCGTTCGCTACGAGAGTTTTCTATATTTTTTCATAAGCAAATAATACTTCAGAGTGTGCATGTAAGTACCATTTCAAAATGACAGAAAGATATCTTAAATTATTCTCATGAATTTGTCAAAGAGTTTAGAACAACCATGACCTGCACTTCTTCATAAAAAGGATAGCCGTTATTTTTTTAATTCCTCTGCTAAAACACAGAGTTTATTGAGATGTTCATTAATTAAAGTGCTATTATACATATTAGTAGAGAGAAAGCGAGTGACAAGATTAAACACGTTAATAAAAGATACTTCACCCTAATCATATTACATACTGCCCATTATTTTCTATACATTGTATTCACCCTCATATGCAGCGGCTAAAGAATTAGTCATTAACACCAACATAAAATATTCGATCCATTTTATTATCTTTAGTCCAATTCTCATATTCTTCTGCATAATTTTTCTTTTCCTCAACAGTGGTAGTTTTTTGCTCTTTTGGTTCATTTTTGTTTATGACATAATCTATGTTTTTAGTAGAAAGCAAAAATATCATTTTTTTTATTTTCTAAACTGTGAGATTTAAATCATCTAATTTATAAGATATAAGCAGTTTAAAAAATACAATGTTAGTTGCAATTGCGAGAAAAGAGATGGGTTGCTGAATCGTTGCAATTGTGAGAAAAAAAGAGATGGGTTGCTGTACGTGGTGGTACTGGGACTTCACGGCTGTGAAGGAGGTGACGCCTTGTGCGTTAAACAACCACGAAGCAACTGTGCTCTGGTAGCAAATTTTTCTTCAGGCTGAGTCGCTGATTGATGACTGATGACTGTGTTGTCAGTCAATCTGATTGATGACTGATCGACGCCTGGTGCATGGATGACTGGGCGGCGTGCTGGACGGATACCATGTTGGGTTGTTGTCTGATCGATCTTTAAGGTAACTTTACTTCTCCAGCGTGAATTTTTATTTATTTAGTTCTACTATTTTTTATTTATTTGATTATATTATAACATATTAATTTAAAAAATAGCTACATATGTGGTAAAATTGTAAATATAGCTCTCTTAACAAGGAAAAACACGGTGCACTACCCGAGGCGGGACCCACCGAGGTGCCGTGCCCCCCGGCCGCGGAGGTTCCGCCCTCCGCGTGGCGCGGCAGCATGTACGGACCTGTGAACAAGGCAATGGAGCGCACTAGTGAGAGAGAACCTGCATTGGAAGCTGAGAGCCTGAGAGATGCAACTAGAAAGCTACATATATGAGTCTGTTTTTTTGCTGTGCCTTACGATTTTTGACTGAAATTTTTAAATTTTAATTATTTATAATACAGATTATGGAGAGACTGATACTTATTTACGATTTTGGCTGGTACAAATGTTGGACTTTTAACGTGTACTACATTTAACTTGTAGATCATATCTTAAAAAAATACTTCATTTAAAAGTTAGATACTATAACAAAAATCAAAAGCTGTCTGATTTTTAACTTGCCAAACAGACCCTGTACCAGTTCTTTTCCCCCCAAAATGAATCTGAATTAGCTTTCGAAGACTTTGACAAAGTCTAGTCGCTCCAGTGGGCCAGTGGAAAACTGGCACTTTCACTTACGATGCCACTGTCACTGTCAGTTCTTTTGAATCTGAATTAACTTCTGAAGACTTGGAAAAGTTTAGATGTTTCCAGTGGCGCTTAGAATACTAATAGGACGTTTTGGTGTCGGAAACGAATCCGTTGAGTTGGTTCCACCAAAATATGGGCACTTCAGATCAATCACCGTGAGAAAATAGTGGAGAAATTTTTATGACCCTTAATCTGAACCATCCATTGCATGATTCAATGGCCAGATTTGTTGAGTACATACTGTGTAGTTTAAAATCCAATAATAGTAGTTGAAGTCAACTCGTCGTCAATTCCTAAAAAAAACATAAGATTGATATAACCACTCATTATACCATGTCACCAACCACGCGCGCACGATGGCGTAGATTCCTCGTCAATTCCACATCTATAATCAGTACCGCGACATCATAAGCCTATTATAGCCGGGCGATTCCCGGCCAGGCATTGTGCCACGTCACCCGTTTTTGCAAAAAAGTTCCTGTAGTTCGCGAAATTACGTAAAGGTCCCTACTTCTCGCAAAAAGATCTCTGGTAGGTTTTTTTGCGAAAACCCCCTCAGCTTCACCCGAATTGCGTATTCTTTGCCGGATAGCGCCCCGCGGTTTTCCAAAAATACATACGGGCCATCGTTTAGTTACGTATAGGTCCTTACAGGTCCTCGATTTTTTTGCAAAAAAACCCTTCGGTTTTCTCGAAATTACGCATGTGTCCCCGATTTTTTTTAAGAAACTCCTCACGAATTATCGTCGCTTTTACTCAAGCCCACACGGTAGCTAGCACGGCGTGCCGCCGCGCTTACGCAGCTAGTGCTACTGATTCATTGCACTCTTTTGTAACCGTGGAGCGATGGCAAAGTTGTGTGCTGCAAACTCTGGAGCTGGAGAGTTCAGTTCGACTTAATTTATTTTATACTACAATTAGTTTATTTTGTCCTCTCCAACCAGGGATGGGGGTCTCCCCGAGCCAAAACGATACGGACCAGTGCTTTTCGGACTGGTCCGGCCAGGCGACAGGCTCCGCACCTCGGGCCACACCTCTGGAGGTTCTCTCCGGGAGTGTCCTCACTGGTGCACCGGTGGCCACATAGACAGCGGTGCAGTCCACTCTACCAGCTCAGGGACATGTGCGGTGGTCTCTTGATCGTCTTACTTCATCAGGGTGCCGTCACCCGGTGCTGAGGAAGACGGCCAAGCGGGGCCGTATAGGAGGACGCGAACACGGAGACGGAGGGAGCCAGGGTGGTGGTGAAGGGGCCTGGGGATGCTGTTGGGGGTGGTTAGTGCTCCTTATACACCTGTTTTTTATGTACTGCTTACATTTCTTGCTTACTTAGCAATATTTGCAATATTGTGGCGAGCTTAGTTTTACTTCTCTTTACCTTATCGACTCCCGTACCACTGAATTGATAGCAATCGCACCGATGACTGCACCACTCGAATAGTGAACTGAATTGATGGCAACTACATCGACATACGAACCATTCGATTATATGCTTAACGATATTGCAAAATATTTCGAACAACAGGCGAGAATACTACGGTACAACTATACACGTCGTTGCCTATAGGTGGAAGGAGTCTCACAGTACCCATATGGAATGTTGCTGAGGGGGCCGCTTCAGATGTGGCTAGCCGTCATTGTAGTGACAAGTACATATACAACTAGGGTTCGCGCAGCAGCATGTTGGGTCATACGAACTTCCTATGTTGATGATATCCTCATTGCCCCTGTCGTGCTCCATCTTCTAATGGATGTCATCGTTATGCTCTTCAAGACATTCAATCCGTGCCTCCAAGTCAACGATTCGCTCCCACAACGTATCCACGTACCTCGCAACGTACCGTTCATGGGGATGATCAATCCATCACACGAAGTCGCATTTATCCATCTACTATAAATGAATGTTAACATGAAAACACTATTCGCAGTACTATAAAATAGACCATTGCATACTTTTACCCTAGAGTATGGGTATCGGAAGGAACATTGCTCGCCATCAAAATGACCTTCTGCCACCTGCACCACCGCGTCCTGCATGTGTCTGCATTTCGATCACACTGGCTGAGCGCGCCTGTTTGGTAACAAGCGGTAGTTAACGCCAAAGTCCTCCTTCCATTCGAGCAGAAGGTCCACTCTGGGTGACCCATATTCGACTGGCCCCTCGACATCTGTTATGGTGGTTTACTTTACGACAGAGAATATAGTTGTTCCTACTATCATTGCCTTAATCATTCATTTTATAGCATAATTGCAGTGTCGCGGCATGCTTTATGACACAGGGCAACTTTACATAGCGACAAGACGATATGTGCCAACTTTGCACAATAACATGAAAGGACGAGCCAGCTTTACGCAGTGAGAAGACTAGATGAGACACCTTTGCATAGCGACAGGACCACACGGGCCAGCTTTGCGTAGCGACATGACCGCATGAGCCAGCTTTGCGCAATGACAAGACCAAAGAGGACACCTTCGCGCAGCGACAAGACTACAAATACCAGCTGTAGAGACATGACCGCATGGTCCAGGTTTGCGCACTGACATGACAGAACGGGCCAGCTTTGCGTAGTGAGAAGACTAGATGAGACACTTTTGCGTAGTGATAGGACCACACGGGCAAACTTTGCGCAGCGACATGATTGCACGGGCTAGCTTTGCGCAGTGACAAGACCAGAGGAGACACCATGGTGCAGCGACAAGACTACACATGCCAGCTTTGCGCAGTGACATGACCGCATGGGCTAGCTTTGCGTAGTGACATGACAGCATAAGACATCTTTGCGCAGTGACAGGACCACACGGCCTAACTTTGCGCAGCGACAAGACCAAAGGGTGCAGCTTTTCACAGTGCAAAGACCTGACTGGATAGCTTTCCGCAGTGACAAGATCACATGGGCATCTTCATGCAGTGAGAAGGCCACAAGGGGCCTATAAAAGGAGGTCAAAGAGATTTCTGAGAGAACACTGCACAAGCAAACTCAACACTATACTGACGCTTGCTTCACCACACCGGGATGGACAAGAGGCAGAAGAAACAAGCAATGGGAGGAGACTCGTGACCTAGCAAGGTCAGCTGATACCCGCGATGAGAAAGTAAGGCCTGCGGAGGCCCGGGTAGAACAAGCCCAGCGTGCTACAAGGTCAGCTCCTCGCAATGACGCCATCGTACAAATAACCCCATCCAGAATGTTCCTACCGAGCGTTCGCCACAACACCCACCAGAGGGGGAGACGCTCCCTTTGTTGGTGCCCGAACCCGTGCAAGTTCTTCAAGTCTAAACACTGTCTTAGCCTAGGTATGTGTTACTGGGGTTGTGCAAACTACTCCAGTGACTATCCCGACCGCCGTCCAGACACCGCCACCTATCGGCAGTCGGTAAGGACCAACTGTACTATTCCCCCCCCCAACTTTTTATCCTTCAAAGTATGCACTAACAACCTCTCCCGTGTATCCACAGTCCCTGGAACCCCTATGTGGCTACCGCAAATGGATCAATCTTAAGATTCACCCAGATGACCGGTGAGCCCTCGACTTCGAGAAGTGGAATGTCACAAGGTCCTGCGAGATCTGGGAGGAGGAGCGTCGCAAGGACAAGCAAACCGAGTGTATATAACGAGAGATGAAAGCTCATATCGAGGCATATATGCGTAGGGAGCGCGAGGCTCGCGAGAGAGAGCGCGAGAAGAAGAGGCAAAAGAGACCGCCAAGGAGTTCAACTCCGAACTTGCAAGGAAGGAAAAATGGCCTTGGTCTACGCAGTAGGTCGTACTAGCAGTTGGGTTGGTTAGTCGTACATGATGCTCTATGTTATGCATGTAATCAAACCCTACACGACATGTTACTCCCAACTGTATTATGAAATCTATTTTAATTCAGACAAGCTTATTTCTTCGTCTTTTCGCATTCAATTATTCTCATAGCAAGTCATCCAACAATATTAACAGACTAGTTTTCCTCCGTGTAAGAATTCCCCGTAACATCACAATATCACTTACCCTTGTACTTTCCCATCGTTCTAAGTTCAATCATTCTTAAAAAAAAGTTTCATGAATTTTTTTTGCACTAAAACAACATACAACGATCATAAACTGTTATTACGAATACAACATATTATCTCCCAGTCATAATCTACAAAATTCACAAAATGGATTAACCCACACTGCATCTTGTTTGCAGTCACGGCAAAGCCAAGCGATTACAGTTGCTGTCGCCCAGCCACAGGGCAACAGGCTCCAATCACCCAACTGTCGGACGACTAGAACCTGTCGCCCAACGGCTCACAGACAACTTTATTGTCGTTTGGCCGTTGGGCGATAGGCTTCAATCGTCCGATGGTTAGACGACTGGACCATATTTCTGTAAAAAATATTCG
Organism: Bonia amplexicaulis; assembly: GCA_036346245.1. Classification (NCBI taxonomy): domain Eukaryota; kingdom Viridiplantae; phylum Streptophyta; class Magnoliopsida; order Poales; family Poaceae; genus Bonia; species Bonia amplexicaulis. Next base: position 7,458,080 of record CM070759.1, on the reverse strand, counting down.
TGCGGGTATATTTCTATTGTTTTGAATAAAAAATAGAATATTGATAAAAAAATTTCTATGCGGCAGGGGTTGGGTTTTCTGTTGACGTGGCAGTTTAATCCTCTCCTCTTCCTCTTCTTCCACCTCTTCTCTTCCTCTCTCCAATCGCCATGGTTCTCTCCGGATCAGGCTGTGCAAGGATGGCGAGGGGCATGGTGATGCGGTGATTTTGGGTGGCTGGATCTGCTCGCTCCCACCCCCTCCTCGTCTTCTTTGAATCTGCTTGCTCCCTCCTACTCTTCATTCGCCGAGCTAGAGGACTGCACGAGGCTCGCCGTCAAGAAACTCAACGGCCACAGGTGCCTGGTGGAGTAGGAGGTGAGCTCGAGGTGCCGCCTCACTCAGGCCCCCACCAGGCACCGACGCAAGCTCGCCATTGCCGTTGAGCTCCTCATCACTATGTTGCGCTCAGGAGCCCCAGAGGAAATTCGGTTCAAGGTGGAGATTACTGAAGTTAATATGAATTCATACCGTGTCCATGTAGGACACTTCATCGCCTCAAGCCAGACGTGGTATGACAGGTATCTAGGCCATATGCAGGCTGTATTAGACATGGTGTCAATCTATAGCAACCGACTCTGATTTGGTCTCTTCTCCAGATATATACCCCAATAGTTCATAGGAAAAGAAAGTGCTCCATTGTAATCTCTCCTCATTATAGTGATTTGTCTTCGAGCGCCTGTGATTTTTTCTATAAGGGTTTTTACATAAAAAATTGTGTATCTTGTCTCTATTCTCTGTGTATTATTTTGCAACGGGATCCAACACGAGTAAAAATCGTATCCCACTTAGAGTTTATTATTTGAACCCTTCTCATTCTAACCCGTTAAGTGTGTGACCCTATAGATTCATATATATTTGACCATGAGCCGAAAACTTCTTTTCAGTCCATAAGTCGGTAGAGATCCCTAGTAGCACATAATGACTCCCAAGCATACACAAAGATTATATCGGACAAAACTATATAGTGTTTATATACCGATCCCTTTGCCTCATGATACCACATTGAACTCAAGGCGAGAAGCGTGCTATCATATAATTGCTTGATCTTTCGCTCGAATCTATATGAATTACTCAGTTGTGATCGACTCCTCAATCACATTTTGCATCTCTATACACTTTCTTATCCAACCACATCGAGAAGTCTAGAGATATCTCTTCTATTATATAAGATGGGCAAATTTTATCTTGATCGCTCACATTCCTCCACATGTTTCATAGTAAATCCAAAAGTTATCTCTATGACCACCCAATTATGGAGTAGTGTTTGGAAATCCTTAAGTAAACTTTTACACATGTTGGAAAATGTGACGATATTAGTTCTAATGATCCTATATACACTATGTATAAGACTAAATGATGATACCTAAGAATATAACAATTCCCGCAATATCTCATGGTGGATCAATACAATAACATGTTCTCTAACATGTGTTCATATTATTGATTTGATATATCCATATCCATGATCCGTAACATATAATTATCAATAAATATATGCACTGATCTTTAAATCATAATTGTCTCACATAATGATATAAGATCAGAGATGATTTAGAATAACACCAAAACATAAATAAATAGTTTCACGAAAAGTTACATACTTGTTGATCAATATGAAAGACATTTATTCAAGAGATAAAATAACATATTATTCAAAAATTATAAACATAGAAACAATACAATTATCTTTATGATTGTCTGGGTATATCACTAACAATTCTTAGCTACTGCAGAACAGATTTCCACTGGGGTTTACCAACGAGACTCGCTGATGGTGCCCCGGAGGCCTCGATTCATAACTTCAAGACAATGACTGAATAACAAAAGCAATTCAAAATGTTTTAATTGGTCGTGTGTATACCGTGCAAATCATGCTTTATGGATAAAAATCAGCTACAAATCACATCGCAGACAAATTAAGGCCGTGGATTATCGACCTGATAGCGGGTGTATCGCTTACACGAGTTCCAGAAATTCCTAGCTGCTGCAGAACAAATTTCCACTGGGGTTTACCAACGTGACTCGCTGATGGTACCCCGGAAGCCCTGGTATACAGGGTCTGTTCTTTTTTGTTGGAGTTTATAATTTTAGCTGCGATTTATAGTTTTTGAACTGTTTATGTGAGAGATTACAAAGTAACAGAAACTCACGTATAATTTTTACTGATATAAATAAAATCAGTACAATATTTACTATAATTAACTTAGTAGATTTTACCTTAAAATACTCTATTTAAAAACTAATTACTATAAAAAAATCAAAAAATAATTTTTAAAAATCAAAAAGAACAAGACCTGTAACTTTTGAGTTTGCTCCGGATGGACCGGTTCATCTTGCGCTCCTATTTTAGAGAGTAAAAGAGAGAACGTACACCTAGTCATGTCGCACTCATAAGTTGGGACTGCATATGTCAGGACTATCTCTTCATTCAGTAGTTGAAGCTTATCCGTAGAGAAGTTACAGAAGTAGGATGAGAAAATCTATCTACATTTTCATTCACTTGACTTCGTAGATCAATGGTCTACGGGGAAGCAGTCGAGGAGCAACATGCGTTCATTTATGTGGAGTGAATGTGAGTGCTAGTCCCACAGATCTTAGTACTACCGCTTTCCATTTCTTAGTCCTACCGCTTTCCATTAGCTGTCTTCTTTCTCTTGGTTTCGGGATCTACTTTCATGAGGTCAGGCGATCCATCACCTTCGGACCAGTGAAAAACATGGGTTAGAGCTCGATTTGGGCACCGTTTAATATAGTTTGAACTTCTGGTTTCTGGTTTATTTTTATACTATTTATTATTTCATTTTTTTTTCTGAATTTTTGGCTTTTTTTAAGTTTTTTTACCGGTTCTTTTTTTTCCCATATTCGTTTGCGTTGTCTGTGATGGGCTAACAAATTTTTTTATATTTTTCAATTTTTTTAAATTTAATTATGTTGAATAAGCTCTCATCATTCTGATGTTTTTCGATCATTCTGTGTTTTTATCTATAAGCCACTAAAAATAAGTCGAACTGAACACCACTTTGAGGAGGTCTGGAAAAATTCAGGACCTCACAAAAAACATAGGTACGTACTTTTTCCTTGAGGGTAGATGTTTGTGTACTTCGATTAATTGAGACACATCAAGTCGATCCTAAGAATCAACGAAGATGGATAGACAAACACCCTGTCGGCTACTGATTCATTGTACTCTTCGTCACCGTGGAGCGCAAAGTTGTCACCAGGTACAGTGTTTGCATCATTACCTTGCATCGCATGGATTACATATTATAATATTTGAAATAGTTTAGCTATAAGTATTAATAGAACTTCTAATCAAACCGGGAGAAAACATTGAGCTATCTATATGCAGCCAATCTTTGATTTATGTGTAAAGAAACCGTAGTTGGCTTAGCATACTTTACATAAAGTTGAAATCTTCCTAAAGAAATACTTCGGATCACATGAAGCTTCGTCAAAAAAAATGTATAGTATAAGTAAGAAGCAATTAGAAATCGAAAATCATATACTATATAAAGTTATCTAGTCCCGACAGTCACACGATTAAGAGACAATTGTTAGTATAATCGGTTGTTTCCGATGTTTTCAAACAGTGTAGGGGTTTGTTTCCGAGATTGATTAGGAGTTTGTCTAGGAGTTAGTTTCTGATTTGATCTCCGTTTTGCTACCAGTTCAGTCTTTGTTTTTGCATATAAATAAAGAGCACCAGGTGCGGCGAATAATGCAGCACAAGAATACATTGAGTCTTATTCTGTTTCCTGCCTGATCGTGAGCTTTCTTTGCCAATATTTGGTATCAAAGCAAGGATACTTGATTCTTACGTAATGTCGGCTTCAGTAAACGATGGTGACCGGAGTCTGTCGCTGCGCCGTACCAATCGTCCCTCGTCGTGGTCGCGCTCATGGCCGTGACATGGTGATCCAGAAGACAGTGCGGGAGGTTAGAGGCGCATCCTATCTGATGCTCACGCGCGACAACTACACGGATTGGTCGCTCGTAATGAAGGTGATGCTCCAATGAAGGGGCTTGTGGGACGCCGTCGAGTATGGCGACGCCGATCTGCAGAAGGATCGTGCGGTGCTCGAGGCGCTCCTCAAGACGGTCCCGCAGGAGATGATTCGCGTGCTCGCCATCAAGCAATCGGCCAAGGAAGCATGTGACTACGTCAAGTCTATGCGAATTGGCTCCGATCACGTCCGCAAGTCGAAGCTCCAGAAGCTGTGCACCAAGTTCGAGATGCTCGCGTTCAAGGAAGACGAAGATCCTGAGGATTTCGCACTTCGGTTGAGCTGCCTAGTCGGCCATCTTGCGGAGTACGGCGAACCCGTCGACGAGCAGAAGGCCGTCGAAAAATACCTTCGCATTGTCCCGCCCCGGTTTGGTCATGTCGTCTACACCATGGAAACCATGCTCGATCTCTCCAAGCTGTCCATTGAGGAGGTCACCGGATGTCTGAAAGGCGCCGATTATCGTTGCATCCCGCAACCGGCGCCACCGACTACTACCTCGAAAGCTAAACTCTTGCTGGCCGAGGAGGAATGGATGGCTCGCCTCAAGGAGAAGAAGAGCGGCGAGAGATCGTCGAGTAGGCTTGGTGGTAGCCACCGTCGCCGCTGCAAGGGTAACCGGTGCCGCGACGCCGGACATGATGGGCGCGAACCAGGGTGCGAGCGCAACGTACAGTCGTGATAAGTGCCGTAACTGCGGCAAGATTGCTACAACGTTGGCCGTTGGCTAGATCGTTTGGCCTTGCCAGCGTGGAGCTTGCCCAGGAATAAGTTGATCTGCAAGAGCAGGGACTATTGTTGCCAAGATAAGTTGTTCTGCGAGTGTTTCATTGTTACTCGTCATTTGAACATGTACACGCACACGCAAAAAAAAAATCGTGCAATCGCTGTTGCAAATTGAAATAAGAGATTACATTTGAAGGATTATGCTCTGAAAAGATGAAGGAAAAAATGTTGTGCCACAGGAGCATAAGCTCCGTTCTGTTAGTCCAGGTGGACCAAGTGAATGACTGTGAAGGGGATTTAGCAATTTGACCCAGAGCTTGCTCCCTGTGATTGAGCTCCACACACGTCTCAGCCCCCCGCCGAGGCGGGCGGAGCCAGCTCGTGGGCTGGTCCACTCTCCGTGTGCGCAAGGGAACCGGGGACTTTCCAGGGCTTGTTAAGCCCGCTCACTTGACAGAATTGCCGGTGTGGGACTAAATCCCCCCAAGTTTAGTCCACAGAATGCATTGGACTTCGTGAAGGGAAATAACATGAGGTTTGAGCTCATGTTTATTTCCTTATGGATTTGAGGGCATGGGAATGCATTCTGTAGGGATCTGATAACTCCATTCCTATGTTCCAAAGTCCAAACAAACCTATATGAAAAAAAAATCAATCCTTCAAATTTTCGTAAGAAAACCATACCGTGAAAACAGGCCCTTCAAAGCCCAGTCTGTTGCAAAATTTGTCACGGAAAGCCCTTAAATGTTCGCAGCCCACTAACACGATCCGCCCAGAGACCCACCTGAGCCTCTTCCGCCATCCGGCATGTGGTCTGAAAAGAGTTCCTTCTCGGCCAATCCTAGGCACATTCCTCTACAGTCTACCCTCCGGATCTTCTGCAGTAGCCCGGATGCGTAGTCGAGTTGAACGCGTCTGCTTGCTTTCTCAGAAAAGAAAAAGGAAAAGAAAAGGAAAGGAAAAAGAAAAAGAACGCGTCTGCTTGCATTCACGGGAATCGACAGTGAAGACGATGATCTAGTACTCCGCAGTGCGGAAGCGACATGAACAGTTGAACCTAACCTAGCTCGTCTGTACCCTCGCGGTCGCGGTGCCGGTCTCCGTCTCCCCCATTAGATGATTTTTTTTTCTCCACACGCGCGTTGATATATTAATGCAAACTTGACCTCATAACGTGTGTTAACCGGATAGATATCCTAAATTTGACCTCAGAACGTGACTTAATCGGATAGATATCCTAAACTTGACCTCAGAACGTGTGTTAACCGGATAGATATCCTAAATTTGACCTCAGAACATGTCTTAATCGGATAGATATCCTAAACTTGACCTCAGAACGTGTCTTAACCGGATAGATATCCTATACAAAATATGTAGATGTACGTTTAGTGAAAAATGTGTGGCTGCTCTTTATGAGGTCTTGGGTGCCTCCATGAATTTCTACCATGCCAAAATGCTGTTCAATGCGTACGCATAGGGATAAGCTGCGTTCCGACAGCATCTGCACGGCTGCTTGTCGGGATGACGAGCTGCCCAAATGCCACATGAATTGAAATTTATTTGTTTACTAGTTAGAGACACGTGCGTTGCAATGGAATAATAAAAATAGTGAGATGGAACTTACTGTTGGGCCAACATCACACATCAAACATTGGAGAGCAAGTGACAGAGAGAGATGGGTGGCTAGAATACGCGAGGAAATGACAAAAGTGGAGAGGATGGGCGGTTGTATCCTGAGAGAGAGGACGAGAGAAATGAATGGTCCAGATTAAAGCGGATGGCTGTAGGGAGAGGAAATATGAACGCACCGACGACCACCAACTCTAATTTATATAATAATAGAGATATTAAAAGTTTATAGGTGAAACCATCGAATGGAAAGCACCCCTAATTGAAAAGTTCAGCATGAATTGGAAAGTTTTTCTTCAATTTTTGAAAGAAATCCAGTTGGAACCTTCCGATTTAAAAAGCGGCCCAATTGAAAGTTTTCGGATTTCAACCCCTCGATTTTTTAAAGTTTTTTGAACCTTTTAGTAAAGCCCCCCTCACTCAATTTTTGAAACTTCCAGATTTGATTTGAAAGTCGTTGGATTTTCAATTGAAAAGGCCTCCAACTTCATGTTGGAAATATGAGTAATATTTAAATTCAAAATTTTATTATGAGACAAATACAGTACAAAAAATATAGTGATGTAAAATTTATAACTAACAGCGGGCTACTCATTGTATTCCAGAAAATACACAAGAAACGTATACTAACAAATTCAATGAATCGCACGAACGACTTACTGTTGGGCTTGATGAAGAATAGGAAACAACATAGGCTTGATGCAATTGTGGAAGCAGTCAATGTCAAGGAAGAAGCCAAGCGGTCACGTAGTTTGCACTGCTCAGAAACCTTATTGCTGCCCAGTACAGATTCTCCCCCGTGCAGATTCTCTATACGATAATGGTTTGGAGATCCGCTCTCCTCTATTTCCTCGGCACGCCGAGAAGAAAAGCTGGCGTGGTTGAGCAGCTTAATATTATAGCATAGCTATCTAGAGAAGAGGTGGAAGCATAGAGGAGGAATTTATCTTTTTGCCTAGACGTCTACAGGATATTTTAAGAACGCTGCAATTACTCACTAGTAACTACCTTGATTAAATAGAATTAACTCACTAGTAACTGCATCATCAAACCACATTATAATATTTATGCTATGGTTATCAGCTCTAGGATAGTTCAAAAAGAGAGAAATGCACGGTTCATAAAAAAAGGAAATGTGGACTTGGTTTGCCATATATCACGCCATGGCACAGCATGGCGGAAGTCACAAGACACGTGATTTTCCACGTGAAAATAAGTGAATAAGCACATGCGTGTGTGCATGTGTTTAGCCGAAGTCCTCTCCATGCCATCCAAGTGTCATATGTTTCAAGAAGTGGCAAATACTCTATCTTATAAATTGATTTCCCTCCACTTAGCTAGACGATATGGTACTAAATTATGCATGTTTTAGAATTATAGGAAATAGATCTGATACTCATATGGGCCTATTTCTAAAACTTCGAACTCAAGACTTTCAACTTGTGCATCCAAACTTTCCACTCACAATTTGAAATTTCCAGCCTCCCCTCAAAAACCTTTTAGCTCAAACCATCAAGCTTTCAAATCTTCACAACTTTTCAATTGAGGGATTGCAACTTTGCAATTTGAAATAATCAGACATATTGCAACAAAAATACTATATTGTTTTTCTTGGAATTCAGATTTGGATATAAATTGCTCAGATAAAAAATTGGATGAAAAAACCTAAACCATATTCGCGGTCATTGTTCAAATAGTGAGAACTAATATATGGATTAGAAAATCTAAATCATATTCGACAACGGTGGTACGTAGAAGGAAAACATTGGTAGCTAGAATGATAGGAGGCACATCCGCAGAAATCGACCCCGACGGATATCCGCGTGATAATTTTTCCCAAATGTGAATGCGCATGGCATGCTTCTTTTAGATCGGTCATGAAGGTTACGAGGAGATGTAGATTTGTCACAATCCCTTATGTTACGAGTCGGTCAATAGATGCTTAATTTGAGCGTACAGCATGATACTGTAGCGAATAGATGATGCTTCACAGCACGAGGGTTAATACTTTCGGTTGAGGAAAAAATTCGGAGGATAGTGAAATCACCTAAATTTCAATTTGGATTTCGTTCAAATTTTGGAAATTTGAATTTTAATGAAGCTTTAGAATCTTGAGATAAGGTTATCAACGTTGGTAGAGATGAACTAAATATTATATATGAGTGAAATAGAGATGAAAATATAGATGAAACTTGTCCTAATATTTAAGTTTATCTTGAGATTTGAATTTAAACTCAAAATTTGGCCTTTTAAATTAATTTTGAAGGGGACTGAAATGTCCAAAACAATCGAAATTTCGCCGAAATTGTTAAGAATGCACAGCAGTGGAAGTTTACCCTTTCTCCGTGACTTCGCGTATAAATATGAGCTAGCGCAAGCGCATTAATGCTGTGGTCCTCTCACCGGCCGCATCGTTAAGCCTAGCTTGAAACAACAATCCTAGTTGTGACAATTAGATCTCGCTAGCCAATTCAAGTAGCTACGTACATATGGAGGGAACCGTCACTACCGGGTTCAGCAGCTTTGCCGAGTGGCACTCGGTAAAGCACGAAAAACACTCGGCAAAGTCTTTGCCGAGTGCCACCCACGGCATAGCTCACACGTCATAGTTTCTGACAGCAAAGAGCTCTTTACCGAGAGCTTTTCATCGAGCGCCGAAACGACCCTCGGCAAAAAAAGGACAGTGGACGGCGAGAACACGGTGACGACGTCGTTAGCCGAGTGCCAGGACGGAATGGCACTCGGCAAAACTTTAAACTTTGCCGAGTGTCATGGTAAAGACACTCGGCAAAGCCTTGCAGTTTGCCGAGTGTCATAGTAAAAACACTCGGCAAAATCACAACACTCGGCATAGTACGTTCTCAAAATGCCCAGAAACGTTATTTTGCCGAGTGTTTTTACCATGACACTCGGCAAAGCCTCCCTTTGCCGAGTGTAACACACGGTAAAGTGGCCAAAAACTGCCTATTTTAAATTTTTATTGCACCCCACTCAAACAAATCACAATATCACAGATATATCAACAAGTAATCACCACAAGTAATCACATATATCACATATAGTCCACAATATATCACATATATCACCACAAGTCACAATATATCACATATCACAAGTCACAATATCACATATAGTCACAATATATCACATATCACATATCACAAGTCACATATAGTCACCCCGACTGATGTGGTGGGTCATGAGGCATATTATTCGAAGCCGCCGATTGATTCTGCACAAAAGAGAAGAGATTGCATGTGTGAGACAAGATTTAAGGTAGGAACATACAAACTTAAACATTCATACTCCACTAGAAACTCACAGGAGTAGTTGCAGGAGGAGGTGGAGGGAATAGCTCTGGTGGCAGAGGTTGACCCATCCTCTCGCCAAGACTTTGCATCCACTGAAACATCTGCGTCATCCTCTGCCGCCGGCCTCATTCCTCTGCCGATCGGCCTCCATCCTCGCCTCCATCTCCTCCCGTAGCCTCTTCTCTTCTTCCAGCTGGGCCTACAATATTTCACCCCAATGTTACAATGCAAAGCAAAGGTATGTAAAATTAATGAACGATTTAATAAAACAAAATAACTCGGAGTGCCTCCATCCGGATCGGCAAAGGTCCTGGTGGGGCGAATGGCGGGCTTGAGCTTGTGCTCCTTGCTCGAACTGGGAGAGAGTGGGAGTAGTGGCCGTGTCGAGTGTCTTGTCGCCAATCCAAGATCGCCCATGCTTCTTGCCTCCTCCCACCCTCATGACGACTTCTCCATCAAGGTCCCGGTGCTCGGATCGTACTGGGGCGCCACAAGGGGCGGGCGCGGGGCGGGCGGCGGGCGTGCGGGCGCGGTGTTGCGTGTGTGGCGCGCGCTGGGAAACTATTAATGTTATGTTTGTATTGTTTGTCGAGTGCCCCGATCGGGCACTCGGCAAACCCCTACTTTGCCGAGTATCTCCCACAAGACACTCGGCAAAGATTTTTTTTTAATAAAACTTCCTTTCCTCTCTTTTTTTCATAGCGTGTTTTACAAATTTGTTCGAATGTACTTCGAAAATGCCTTATCAAATTCACTCAACAATGCATATTCGATGCTTCTACGAATATTAGACCATTATTTCATGCGTTATAGCTCAAATTCAATTTATATCAAGTAAAATTCTATAATTGCAGCTGCGTTTAAAAATTAAAATTATCAAATGGATCCGAAAAATTACCAAAATTTCACATGAAACAATCTCTGTTGTCTATTGCCTGTACAAAAAGTTTTGTAGTCAAACCACAATTCGACCGTCACTTTGACTCCAAATCTTACCGGATCCGTCTCAACTCTACGCTTCTTCTTCAGAATTGCTTTAGTTTGTAAACATCGTATGTGACAACTTATGCGAAATCTTATCAATTTTTTACCACAGCCTCCACGTATAATATCATGACATCTTGACAAATCTCATGATTTTCAGACTTCGTTTGCTTTTTTTAAAATTTAAAACCATTCGCCACACGCTTGTGGTCGTGTTTCTAACAAGATGTTCGAAATTCCTTTTATTTAACGGTAAGGCCTCAAACCGGTGAATAACATGAATATCATTTTCTACTCATTTTTCCTATTATTTGAATCACTTGCGGTTCAAATTTGACTTGATTCAAAAATTGCTTGAAATGCAATTAATTAATTAAATATACCAAACAAATACAAAAATATACCAAATTTTAACATGGAGTACCATATTTTGTATGTGGAGAGTAGAAAAAGTTTGAAGGGTAGGAGAGGAAAAGGTTTTTGTTTCTTTGCCGAGTGCCGCAAACAAAACACTCGGCAAAGAGCTCTTTGCCGAGTGTCAGCTCCAGACACTCGGCAAAGGTCTAACGGCGGCGGCTAACATCTAACGGACGGCGGTTGGTGCCGAGTGTTTTATTTTTGCCAAGTGTTTTCTTGTTAGCACTCGGCAAAGAGCTCCTATATGCCGAGTGTCTAATCCTCAAGACTTTCGGCAAAGAGATTTTTGGCGAGTGTTTTATTTTCGCCGAGTGTCCCCATTAAGGCACTCGGCAAAGCTGTTATTTACCGAGTGCCCGATAGATTGCACTCGGTAAAATTCCGGACACTCGGCATATAGGAGCTTTCCGGTAGTGCGCACTGAGCTTGGCTAAGCTCACCTTGGAGACGGTGCTGCCCGTGGCCAAGCAAGCCGTCGCGAACGATGCCCTGCTGCCCCTCGGCGTGCGACAGGAGGTGTCCTTCATCACCAACGAGCTGGATGTTAGACACTAATCTTGATTAGTATTTACTTACACGTCATGTTTATTTTACCAGGTCATTGCATGCATGGAATCCGTGCATGACTGAGTCTTGTGCGTAACATTAGTGCTTTGTTTGAGCTAGTCACAGGTTCATAGTTGTGATCCGAACTGTGCGGCCGGAGGAACGAGTCATGGAATAAACGTCCATGTAGTTTGTTAGTGCATGCATGCATATAGTAGTCAAGTTACTCTCGTGTTTAGACTATTATTAGGTAGGTGCCGCATTATATAAACCGCTTTGTATTCGAAGTTTGTCTGTGAGGAGGAGTGAAGAACAGTAGCTAATATTTGGTCGTTAAGTCACCGATATCTGTCGCATGCTTCTTCTTCGTGTTATCTCCTCCCATCATGTGTTAGCTATCAGAAAACTCTAGCGTGTGTATTGCCGATGCTCTGTATCCTTTCTTGTGTGCATACACATTACGTTTTTTCTGCAGATTGGGTATTTTGATCCAACAATTGGTATCAGAGCTTGTGTTTGTGTACATCTTCATTCATGTCGTCTTCGAGCTCGTCGAGAAACGTCACCTCCGATGGGGCGTTCGAAGACCGGCGATGGGAGCGTCGTGAAGGCGTCGGCCGCGAGGGCGATATCTCCTCCCGTATCCCATGCTCACAAGGAGCAACTACGACATGGGCCGTGAAGATGAAGGTGTTCATGCGCGCTCAGGGCGTGTGGAACGCAATCGTGGATGAAGAGGTGAATGAGCGGCAAGATCAAATGGCGCTGCATTGCAATCTTCCTCGCGGTGCGGAAGACATGCTACTGCTCCTAGCTGAGAAGGAGACCGCAAAGGAGGCCTGGAACACCCTGAAGGTGATGCATCTCGGTGCCGATCGCGTCAAGGAGGCGCGTGTACAAAACCTCAAAAGCGAGTTTGAGAACTTGCGAATGAGGGACACCGAACAGATCGATGACTTCGCGATGAGGTTGACGACAATCGTCAGCAAGATTCGAGGTCTAGGCGAAAAGATGGAGGAGTCCTACATCGTGCGGAAGTTTCTTCATGCCGTGCCGAAGAAGTTCTCTCCCGTCGTCACCACGATTGAGCAATTCGGTGACATAAAGAATATGTCGATCGAAGAGCTAATCGGCCGCTTGAAGACGCAGGAAGAGGGAGAACGTCGCTACGGCAACAACGACGGAGACGAGGAGCACTTGCTCCTGACGCGCGCAGAATGGGAGGCCCGATCGTCGAAGCGTGGAGGTGAAGGCTCCTCAGGTGGTTCTGGTGGCGGCGGTGGACGTCGATACCGATGGATTGACAAGGCAAAAGTAAGGTGTTTTAATTGTAACGATTATGGACACTTTGCTTCAGAATGTCAGAAGCCCAACAAGAAGGAGAAAGCGCAGGCATATCTCATCGAGGCGGATGCCGACGAAGAACTGGCACTACTTTGAGTCTTGGCGGGAAGATACTCAAATAACGACATCAAGATTAGGGGGGGAAATGTTAGACACTAATCTTGATTAGTATTTACTTACACGTCATGTTTATTTTACCAGGTCATTGCATGTATGGAATCCGTGCATGACTGAGTCTTGTGCGTAACATTAGTGCTTTGTTTGAGCTAGTCACAGGTTCATAGTTGTGATCCGAACTGTGCGGCCGGAGGAACGAGTCATGGAATAAACGTCCATGTAGTTTGTTAGTGCATGCATGCATATAGTAGTCAAGTTACTCTCCAGGTTTAGACTATTATTAGGTAGGCTGCCGCATTATATAAACTGCTTTGTATTCAGAAGTTTGTCTGTGAGGAGGAGTGAAGAACAGAAAGTAGCTAATATTTGGCTGTTAAGTCACCAGATATCTGTACGCATGCTTCTTCTTCAGTGTTATCTCCTCCCATCATGTGTTAGCTATCAGAAAACTCTAGCGTGTGTATTGCCGATGCTCTGTATCCTTTCTTGTGTGCATACACATTACGTTTTTTCTGCAGATTGGGTATTTTGATCCAACACTGGAGATGATGCAGGCCTTCCTGCGGGCGGCCGACACCGGCGACCGGGCCCGCAATGAGGTCGTCAAGATTTGGGTGCAGCAAGTCCGCGACCTGGCGTACGACGTCGAGGACTGCCTCCAAGAGTACCTCGTCATCGACCCTAGCGAACGATGTTACCCGCCAATAGCGCCGTCGCCCTGCCGGTGGATCAGAGCGTGCCTGATCCCTGCCGGCCTGCGGGGCGAAGAACACCGCATCGCGGTCCGGATAAGGGAGGTCAAGGCGAGTGTCGAGGAGGTGAGTAAACGGAACCTCCGTTACAGCATCGTAGTTCAGCCAGGCCCTGTCGGCCTGGACGGCAAGGAGGACATGATCATCTCCCCGACCTTCGCCGCCAACGTTGCCGCCGAGGAGTCTTCGCTCGTCGGGCGCGACCAGCAGCGCGCAGAGCTGGTCGGCCGCCTGACGGCGTCCCCGAGGGACGCGCCGATGCAGGTGCTCGCCGTGTGGGGCATGGGCGGCATGGGCAAGACAGTGTTCGTGCGGGACGTGCTGAGGAGCACAGAGCTCGGGCAGGTGTTCCAGTGCCGCGCGTGGGTTAACGTGCCTCGCCCTTTCAGCATCGCCGAGTTCCTGCTGGGCCTCGTGAGTCAGCTGGATATGGAGGCGGCCGGTTCGTCGTCCGCGGCCTCCGCAAAGAGGATGCAGACGCGCGCGGAGTACAGCATGGTGATGCACCGCGTGGCACGCCACCTCGAGAGCAAGAGGTACTTCGTCGTCGTCGATGATGTGTCGTCGGTCGCAACGGAGTGGGAGAGCATCAAGAGGGTGCTGCCGGACAGGAAGACAGGGAGCTGGGTCGTCGTCACCACGCGGCATGAGGACATCGCGAAGCACTGCAGCGCCACGCTGCCCAGCCAATCGTACAAGCTCAACCAACTCTCACCCACGGATTCTCTCCAACTCCTCTTCAAGAAGGTGCGCACTAATTATTAGGTACTATGAACTAAATTCTTACATCGTTTTACGTAGGATTATAAGGGTCTTTTCATCACAAAAGTTAGCCAATAAAGTGAGAGACTCTCTCACTTTTAAGTTAGGTCATTTACTCTTACACAACCAATGTAAGACTATTCTAACAATCTCCCCCTTCACACATTGGTATCCCTCAGCCCTTCACCGCCTCTTCACCATACATCGACGATCCCTTAAGGTCCATTCACCGTACACCGACGGTTCCTTAGGGTCACAGTCCATCAGACGTTCACACACTAGTGTCCATTGGGCTAGAGATGTTAGAACCGGGCTCTGATACCATTTGTAATACCCTAAGGTCTAAACCGGATTAGGCGTAACCCCATTCTGGATAGACCACGCACAGGTAGCAACTCGCTTGCATTTTCGTTCTCGCTTCGCGTAAAACGGTTAACCGGAGGTTGCTACTGTTGAAAGCCCTAGGCTTATATGTTAATACTTCTTAAGTTAAACTATCTTCATGTGCACACACGCATATGAGCTATCTCTGGACCCACACGTGCCATGTGCCATATGCTGCGTCTCTGATCTGCACGTGCTCATTTAACCGCAAGGGTCAGCTCTGATATCACTTGTAGGATCGTAAGGGTCTTCTCATCTCAAAAACTAGCTAATAAGGTATATAAAGAACTCCTTCACTTTTAAGTTAGATCTTTACCTTTTAACAATCAATGTGAGACTATTCCCACATTTTAATTCAACTACCCTTGTGATCGCAGGCACAAATCAAAGGACCGTTGTCAAAGGAACTCATGGAGGAGGCCGATCACATCGTCCAGAGATATTGCGGGCTGCCGCTGGCGGTGGCAGCCGTCGGTGGGCTACTAGCCACCAAGCGCAAGACGCCGATAGAATGGAAGAAGCTGCTCGACCACCTCGGCTCCGAGTTGAAGGGAAACCCAGGCCTCGAGGAGACCAAAAACGTCCTCACCTCCAGCTACGACGCATTGCCATACCACCTCAAGTCCTGCTTCTTGTACCTTAGCGTCTTCCCCAGGCACCGCGAGATGCTCCAGACCCGAATGGTGTGGCGGTGGATGGCCGGCCGAGGGGCACATCGTGAGGAGCCGTGACATGGCCCCAGAGGATGTCGGGGAGTTGTACTTCAACCAGCTTATCAGCAGGAGCATGATCCAGCCGGTGACCAACTGGGTCAACCTCAACGACCGGATCAAGACTTGCCAGGTCCATGACATGATGCGCGAGATCATCTTGGCAAATTCCATCGAGGAGAACCATCTCTTCGTGCTCAACGAGCAGTCCTCCTCCTCCACGTGGACGCTCCCGAGTGACAGAGTCCGGCACCTGGTTGTGATAACCAGCGCTGTCCGCCATGAGCAAGAGGAGATCCGTGCCCTAGAGAGCATCAATATGTCACATGTCCGGTCGATGACCGTTGTTGGGGAGCGCATGCCACCGCTGGCTGTCCTTCCCAAGATGAAGATGCTGCGAGTGCTGGACCTGGAGGACTGTCCTAGTGCAAAGGATACAGACCTCAAAGGCATTAGGGAGCTTCGCCACCTTAAGTACCTCGGCCTAAGAAGAACCAACATCGCCAAGCTCCCAGCTTCACTTGGGCGGCTCAGATTCCTCCAGACGCTAGACCTTAGAGGCACCAAGGTCACCGTGCTACCACAAGGCATCACTAGGCTAGAGAAACTACGACACATCCTCGCCGGAAGCGATATGTCGAACTACGGCCACAGCTCCACAGCCGTACGGCAACCAGCTGCCGACAGTTTGGTGGGGTACGGAGGAGGCTCCCTCGATCCCTGCAACGGGGTTAGGCTCCCCGACGGCATCGGGAAGCTAAGGAACCTGCATGAGCTTGGCAGGGTAAATGTCGGGCAGGGCGGCCAACGAGCCCTCAAAGATATCGCAAAAATGGCCGGACTGCACTATCTAGGGGTAACAGATCTCGCCGAGAGAGACGGCCACGAGTTTCGTGACACAGTTCATAGACTTCAAGGCCTCGGGGATCTCGAGGTGCGCTCTAGGTCGCATGGATCGCTTCGTTTCCTGGAAATGATATCTTCTCCACCGCCGCATCTTATTATCCTCCGGCTATTCGGACGCCTCAACAGGCTACCAGGCTGGATTGTCTCACTGAGGGACGTCACCAAGATCAAATTGCTCGCCACCGAGCTCGCGCAGGACGCTATCGGCTTGCTTGGGGATCTCCCGAATCTGGTGTCGTTGCACCTATGGAGGAAGTCCTACGTAGGGCACGAACTGCGCCTGGGCACGGGGCAGTTCAAGAAGCTGAAGCTTCTCGCCCTTGACTCCCTGGAGGACCTGGCGTCTCTGGTGATAGAGAAGAAGGCGGTGCCGCAGCTCGAGTGGCTGTGGATCTACCGGTGCACAACACTGAGGGATGCTGAGGACAGCATAACCGGCGTCATGTTCCTGGCCAATCTTAAGGAAATCCGGTTGAAATGCGGCGGTGAGAAAGGGCGGCTCGAAGCTACCCTACAGAGGAAAATCCGCGAGCACCACAACCGCCCACAGTTCATCATATGATTGAAGTAACTAATACTATCAAAAACACAAGAAAAAATGGCTGATTTTGGTGACAAAAAAGTGTACTGATGACTATTAAAACCCACTTTTTTTTTGGTATTTTTGCGTTGAGAAGATACGAGAGGTGCGTTCTCAGAGGCTTCGTCACGTGGTGCGATTAGAAACTTTATGAAAAGAGTTTGTAACGTGAAAGATGTGGAGATTGGTAAAACTCGTGTTAGAAAGGGTTTTGGATCCCTTGGTTTTCAGTAAAGATAAGGTTTTGAGTCCATATTTGAGGTAGACATGATTTGTAACATCAATTTATAAAAGCGGGGAGAGGCTATCGATTAATGTGGTGGTTTTGAATTGAGTTTTAGAAGGGTTTTCGGTGAGAAAACTTGTGTCGATTTGTGAGGGTTTTCATCGAGAAGGCTTTTAGGGGTACTTGTGAAAGCACTTTGTAAATTTACAAAATCTAACAATAAAGATCATTTTTAGTCAATCTGGTTCATAATTTGTTGAAGATTGCTGGTGATTACGGGTGCATTGAAGCATACGACCACATGCAAAGGTGTTGATTTGCTGCTAGGAAAAACAGAGCAATAGATCAAGCAATTGAAGTGTTCACCGATCACGTGCAAAAGAGTCAAGAGCAGGCGGTCGAATTACTTGCGATCGAAATCCACATCAGGTAATTTAGATTGTTTTTTCTTCTGCTTTGAGTTTTTCTTCAAAAAGAAGTTCAACGACCCGCCGTACATTTTACTCTTTATTTAAAAATATATATTATTGATTTGGAAATTTGTTCTAAATCCTTTAAAGACTGATGGCATCTGCAGACTTGTGGAAAAGTACTCTCCAGTATAGCTCACTCAGCAATAGACGTGCAGAATGGAGCCAGATTAATTGGATCTTTTTGCTGCGGTTATTTCCATCTTCCATCAATGCAGAATTGAGAATGACAGCAACCACAGACTGAGCTGTGCCAATGGCTGGCTGAGATAAGTTCTTAGTCATAATCAGAACGGCAGAAACAGTGTCAGTAATATGGTTGACGTACAGGGCTTCCAAGGCAGTGCTGAACGTGCACGTTCTGCTGCTTTCTTTGCTTGACATGACACTAGACTTCTCCGTTCTCCACTTGTCTTTGGACTGAAAGTATTGTGATCTTGATATCGCACAGTCGCGCGCTTTAGGGTCTGTTCTTTTTCTTCCAACCTGATGACTTTTGATTTGTGTTACAGTATCTAATTTTTAAATAAAGTATTTTTTAAGACAGTGTCTACAAGTTAAATGATGTACACAATAAAAACCCAATATATGTACCATCCAAAATCGCAAGTAAGTAACTCTCTTCGTAATTTGTACTGTAAACAGCCAAAATTCAAAAATTTCAACTAAAATCTATAAACCGCAGTGTTACCAAACATACCATTGGCTTCCTTGACCATGACCAAGCCTAGTCAACCGGGCTGAATTTCTTGCCCCACTGATATTTCGGTATCTTGCTTTTTTATGTACAGATACCAATTGGTTGGGTCTTCCAAATTAAGCAAATTCAAGTATATATCTCATGCTCTTCTTGATCTGCACCTCCTCTACCACTACCATGGCCCCCTCGCTTCTTCAGTACCCTCCAACTACACTGCTTCTGATCACCTTGCTGCTTCAGCTCATGGCCGTCATGTTACCAACATAACGGTGACCATGAATGACGGTGTACGCGCCATGGACTTCTTCAAGCGTGCACCGCCTTCCGTGCTGCTCAGGAGCCAAGCCAAAGAACAATATTTATGGTGCCGCATAACTAGCACATTTTGCTGGTTTTTCTTGCTTTTTTTCTCATACAAAATTGATTACAAGTGCTCTGATTATATGCTAGTACTTTTCGACTAACATACGCATTCGGACTTCAAGTTAATTACAACTTCAACTTGAGTAATATACTGAGACAGACTCTATTGTGTTTCGCACTTGTACTCACACATGCAATAACAAGATTATTCTAACAATTTCTCCTTTAATCTTGTTGTTTGTTCTTTATAGGTAGTTGGTGTCAACTGCGACTTGCCCAACTAGTACTCGACTCAGAACGGCAAACACATCTCCTCAACGTTTCAAACTCAACTCTCAACTCCTGCTCAACTCAGGATGGTGAACACTTCCCCTTAACATCCCGGAAACAACATTTAACACGTACACAACATTACAATTGTTAATCGGATTAACTACTGTTACCTAAGAACAAAAGGACTCTGTTCATGACTAGATACTAGCTACTATTACTGGACCTAATCGGATACATTAGAAACAATATCTCCCACGCATGACGTGAATCAGGCACTGAACCCACGATGGCGTCCAGCATTGAACTACTGCTTCTGGAGCGCGTCTGCTGTAGTGAGCCTCTTCCCTGGGTTGCTCTCCACCAGCCCGCTCAGGACCTCGAAGCCGGCCGACGACAACGCCGGCCGCCCTGTGCGGTGGGCCTCCTTTCGATTGGGGAATAGCTCCCGGAGACGGTTGGTATTCCTGCATCCCCGCATTAGCGCTGTCGGATTGGTTGCTAGCTGCTTGAACTCCGGCCAGTCCTTCACGCCCTGCGCGCTAACCACATCGAGAATGTTGCCCATGGCCTCCATTATCGACCCGCCCTGGAACATGGTTGTGCCAGTGCCAGTGAGTAGGGATGCAATCAGAGTCGGAGTCGAATATAGGTAATGCCAGATACTTATTTATTTTTTTCGTATTCGTTTCATATGCCTTCGATCGATCGGACGGACGAAGATCAGCCGAGCCCCCCACGTGTCGACGTGTTGTCTTACTCCCGCGACCACAGGAAGAGTTTCGCGGCGCTATGGGTCTAATACTATTTGTTGGCTTTTAACTAGAATCATCATGTACGTACGCTGATAAGAACGTTAGAAAAAATCAAAACATGAATAAAAGAACTCACCAACATAAAGAACAGTAAGATTATTCTGATACCCTTTTTTTCATCATGTGTGAAGTCATCGGTTTGACCTATTGACTTCATCTTTCAATCCAGCTGACGGCACTGTGTCTTGTCTGGTAGTTTCGGCCTAAAACTATTCAAACTAATGATGCAATTTCACAGGACCACAATTTCTAATCCCTGAATAATTTAAAGCCCAGTCAAAGACGTCTCCGTACCTTAACTAGCTCGAAATCTCTATCAAGATCAGCATCCACGCATTCACTCTTTTTCTCGGTAACCAGAAATCTCTGACCCCCGAAATTTTTTTTCTAGACCGCGGTTTTGGCAGAGAGAATCCCATTGATCCCTACTTATCTGCAATGTATACTAGATCTTATGCACACGACACTGTTGGAAAATTATGTACAAAATTGAAAAATTTGTTTGAGAACCGAGATTGCAATCCCTCAGTCGAATAGAAGTACTTCGAATCTGGAGTTCTGGACCTGTCTATTCAGCGCGCAAGCGCTAGAAACTCAACTAGCGCGTTCTCACGTGGCCCCCAAATTGAACAAGTCCATTGGTTCGGTTTGAAAATTTT
The DNA here is from genome assembly GCA_036346245.1 of Bonia amplexicaulis. NCBI lineage: Eukaryota > Viridiplantae > Streptophyta > Magnoliopsida > Poales > Poaceae > Bonia > Bonia amplexicaulis. The sequence goes on along the minus strand of CM070759.1, from coordinate 7,437,363 downwards.
ATGGGTTGAAAAGCTCTCTGTAACGCCTCCATTAAAACCTCACTTGACTCTGTAGCGCGTACTCACGTACGCATAGAATAGCAATTTCGCTGGACCTGAACGTCATTCAAATGGGAAGAGTAAGACAGGACGACCGAAGACCGACTTGACTCCATTGACAGTGGAAAATAGGCTAGCTTTGTTGCCATTAAAACCTCACCATTTCCTCACCAGATCTAGCTAATTAGCCAGTTCTTGTACCAGCATTCTTCCCCGAACCATAGCTAATTGCTGCAGTGGGATCTCACCAGCTACTCTTCATGTCGATCCTCGTTCTCTACTCGTTGTTGTCCATCCTTGCACCTCATGCTGCCTCGCTCTCATTCAGCTTCAACTTTTCAGATCCCACCGTCGATCCCTGTAGAGAAGACCTCACCTGCGAAGGCACCGCGTTCCACAAGCCCCTGATGGACCTGACAGCTCGAAAGTACAGCACGGGTCGGGTGTCTTACGCTCATCCCGTGCGGCTGTGGAACAGCGAGACCGGCGAGCTCGCCAGCTTCGCCGCTACCTTCTCCTTCAGAATCTCCCCGTACTCTGCAGCATACGATCTTGGTGACGGGGTGGCTTTCTTCCTGGGGCATTACCCGTCAAGCATTCCTAACAACAGCTGGGGTGGAAACCTCGCCCTAATGGATCTTTCCAACAACAAGAATGCAATGGGCGACAGTAGAATCGTCGCGGTCGAGTTCGACACTCTGGGGAATCTGGATTTCACTGACGTCCGCGGCTCCGACCACATTGGCATCGACGTCAACTCCATCGTATCGGTGGCGACCACAAACGTGAGCAGCCTGCGAACCGGTGATGTGATGACCGCCTCGATCATCTACGACAACACCACAAAACTGTTGGCTGCCGATCTCAGGATCAACGGTAGCTTGTACCACGTCAACGCGTCGGTTGACTTGAGAAGAAACTTACCTGAGGAGGTGGCGGTTGGCTTCTCCGCAGCAACCGGCGAGGCCGTCGAGGTAAACGAAATACTGTCCTGGACATTCAATTCCACCCTGAAAGACAAGCGGGCATCTCAGCCGCCCCTTGCCCGCGCGAAGCTACTTGCAGCCGTACTAGTCCCTGTAGCGTCTTTCATGGTGGTATTCTGCGCCTTCTTGGGCTTTCGTCCATGGCGGCGGCACGCAAGGAGGGCAGCTAGCGTCGCAGATGGTGAGCCAGAGGAAGAACAAGATGAGGCCGAGTTCGAGAAAGGGGTGGGACCCAAACGATACAGTTACAGGCAGCTGGTCGACGCAACAAGCAGCTTCGCGGATGATAAGAAACTCGGGAGAGGGGGTTTCGGCAGCGTCTACAAGGGCCAACTTGGCGATCAAGATCGCGCGGTGGCGATCAAGATGCTCTCGTCGGAGTCGTCCTCCCAAGGGAGGAAGGAATTCGAGGCCGAGGTCAAGATCATAAGCCGGCTTAGGCATCGCAACCTTGTGCAGCTGCTGGGCTGGTGTGATAGTCACAAGGGTCTCTTGCTCGTTTATGAATTTGTGACAGAAGGCTGCCTCGACAGACACATCCATAGCGCCGACAGATGGCTGACTTGGCCCGAGAGGTACGTATGAGTTATGACTATCTGATCCTTCGTACTATTCTCCACTGTAAATCATGCTATGGATTTGGAACTATCGCTATATATACCTGTTGGCTAGACCTATATATCCATGTGAAACCAGGGTTACGATAACCGGTTGCTAATTTTTTTTATCAAGTAATTTCGGTGATTTTCGGCCAAAACCCCGATTTGTTTTCGGAAATCAGCCAGTTATCATAACCGTGTGTGCAACCTGACTAAGTTTGATATAGTCTAATCCGATTTCCAGGTCTTGTGCTTTTGAATCCCGTAGATACATGGATCTGGGTTCTTTTTTTTTAGACCAAGATCAGCTGTATTAATTAGCAGAAATGCAATAATCTTGTAAAGTTAAATGGAACGATAGTACAGTTAGATATATGCATATCATTTTCTAGAAACTTTTCTAAAATCACTTGCTCCACGGGTGCCCATCTCAAAACTCCAATAATGCTACATTTGATCTACAATCTAATCCATTCCAGTAGTAATTAACATGGTTTAATGATTTAATTGATAGGTACAATATCATTCTTGGGTTGGGATCTGCACTACGCTATCTACATGACGAGTTGGAGCAGTACGTCGTGCATGGTGACATCAAACCAAGCAATATAATGCTCGACTCTTCGTGCAACGCAAAGCTAGGAGACTTCGGACTGGCGAGGCTCGTTGACCCTGCAACTGCGCTACACACGACCCATGTCGTTCACGGAACTCGGGGGTACATCGACCCGGAGTTCATCAGCACGCAGCGGCCGAGCATCGAGTCGGACGTCTACAGCTTCGGCATCGTCCTGCTCGAGATCGTCTCTGGCCGGCGGCCTGCGGTGAAGGCTCAGTCAGACGACGAGGTCTCGATGCTGCTGAAATGGGTCTGGAATCTGTGTGGGAGAAACGCCATCCTTGATGCTGCCGACGAGAGGCTGAGGGGTGACGAGAGGGACGAGCGGCAGATGGAGCGGGCGCTGGTAGTCGGGCTCTGGTGTGCGCAGCTCGACAGGAGCGAGCGGCCGTCCATCGCGCGGGCCATGCATGTCTTGACCTGCCTCGACGTGCCATTGCCGGCACTTCCGCCGCACATGTGCAACAACGAACGAAACCAACTCGTATGTAGTACTCTCTTTACATCGTAGATACATATATGCATGGTTTGTATTTTGTGACTTTCTTAATCACGATCAAAATACGTACGGCTCACAAAAAGAAATGGACGGAGCATGTAGTTAAGTGTATTACCTAATAACCTAGCTATGTTCTCCATGTATGCACGTGTATTAGCTATAGTTAAATGAATGGACAAAGCAAATTTGATTGGTAGACATTTTGTCTGATCCGTGTTAAACTTCTCCTGCGTGCATATTTACTGTTGCATGCGTCATGTGTGTGTCCGAGTCTTGGACGTACTTCCCCTTGGGCCCCATCGGTATTAGTCCTAGCTGGTCCACACGGCCTCAATTTTCCACCAGTCAGTCTGAAGCACGACCAGTTTAGCACAGCTCGGTCTAACAAGTGGCAGGCTGTGCCGGCACGGTACGGACGGTGGACCGGGTCGGGTCTGGAAATCCGGCCTATTGAGCAACAGATCACAGCACGGTGAATCGTACTGTGTTCGAGTCAGCACGGCACGGGGAGCATGGCGGGCACGCCGGCACCAACGGCTGGGCCACCTCGGCCTCCACCTCGCCTCCCCGTCCTGTCGACATCCCATATGCACTACTCTCACGGTCATCCCCAGATTCCCCACAACCACAACTCATCAGGCCATCACAGAGTAGAGAGAGACAGAGTAGAGAAGAAGGATGTATACGGTCACCAAAGCCCGGACGAGTGGACGATGGCTGTGGAGGAGGAGCGGGGCAGCCAGAGCCGAGGGCCGCATCAGGAGTCGATGGAGGGGGTGAGGTTGTGGCGCTGCTCCGTAATAGGAGACTCCATGCCACCACCTCCATCCCAGGCTCCCAGCAGCTGCCTTCCAACTCCCAAGAGTCTCCACTTGCTGTCGCATGATTTTGCAAATATTGATCCTGATCTTACTGGTGAAGGCAAGATAGACTTGCTCGAGTGGTGGAAGAACAACAAGCGGATATTTCCTGTACTGTCACATTTCGCACGAGGTATTCTCCTGGTGCCGATGCCCATCGTCTCTTCAGAAGCGACGTTCAGCACGGTAGGGAGAATAATCGAAGAAAGGAGATCATCTCTTACGCCCAAGATAGTGGAGGCAATTACATACGCCAAAGACTGGGAATTAGCCAAAGAGCAGCAACAGCATCAACTGAAGGATCATAAAATTATACAGACGTACGCTGACCTCGAACGCATGAACGACCTGGACATTGATGAGTAGACCTAGATATATATTGTTACTGTACTCTTTTCCTTACTCTGGGATCCCCACTTTGGGGCGTAAGACTTTAACGAGGCAGTAACATTGTATTTTTAAAATATCAAGAAAATTCCACTTTCCCGATATTTACGTCATTGCATGTCCATGTGTTTATGCAACTAATTCAATTTCAACTAGTTTTTAACGAGGCAGGTACGAGAGAAAGGAAGATGATGAACGCCACCACCATCGTCGTCGTCGCGTTCATCGTGTATAATTACTTCGGGCTAAACTTGGGCTGGCACGGAACGGCACGAATGTCGGCACAGCAGGCTTTGGTCTGTGCTTGGGCCTGGCCAGAGATGAGGCGAGCCGGCATGGCACGATACAGTGAGATGACTAGGCCGAGCCGACATGACACGAAGCGGCATAAAACACAGTGGGCCTGGGCGTGCATATATGCATGGTTTGTATTTTATGACTTTCTTAATCACGATCAAAATACGGCTCACAAAAAGAAATGGACGGAGCATGTAGTTAGTGTATTACCTAATAACCTAGCTATCTGCTCCATGTATGCACGTGTATTAGCTATAGTTAAATGAATGGACAAAGCAAATCTGATTGGTAGACATTTTGTCTGGTCCGTGTTAAACTTCTTCTGCGTGCGTATGTACATACTGTTGAATGCGTCATGCGTGTGTCCGAGTCTTGGTCGTACTTCCCCTTGGGCCCCTAGCTGGTCCACTTGGCCTCAATTTTCCGCCAGTCTAATGCTACTTGCTTTAGAACTCTCACATTGTAATAGTAGATCTTAAAAGACATAGATGCTCATATCTATACTCAATCTAAGCCCTAGGTTACATCATATCAAAAATAGATGGTCAAGTGTTTCCTTTTTCCGACTAACGTAGGATTTTCTAGCTATTTTTCTTTTTTTTCTTAATCAATATGGGAGTTTCTAGCTTTTTTTTCACCTAGAATTAATATTAGGGTTTCTAGAGGACCCTCCAGTTAGTAGAAATAAAGATTTTACGGTATGGCGAAGATATTCACATCTCGGAACTGATTGAGCCGTGCCAAAGTGCCTAGTATGTTAGTGGTCTGTTTCCCGTCAGTTTCAGGTACTTCTGTAATTCGTATATTCATGTTGGGTTCTTCTAACCTTCACTTTCTCAGTACTTTGTTACGTTATTAACATTTGCAAGCGTACGTTCATGATTGCATCTACTCCTGCCTTTTTCAAAATTCACATTTTTGCTTTTGCTCGAGGACAAGCAAAGATTTGAGTATGAAGGAGGTCATGTTAACCTTTTTCGTGGTAACTTCCAGAATTTGAGCCATTTGAGCAAATCTAAAATTTTTGGTAGTTTTCTTTCCAGGGCTTTGCTTGAGGACGAGCAAAAATCTAAGCCTTGGAGAGTTGTTGGTACTGCTTATATATATATATATTTTATACTCTCCCACAATACTAATTTTAGATTTATGCATCTCTAATGCTACTATGGTGCTAGCCATATGTATTCGAGATATATATATGTATATATATATATATATATATATATATATATATATATATATATATATATAATTATTATTCTACACGCAGGTGTAGAATACGCGTCGGAAAGTTACTTTTGTATGTTAGTGAGATTACTACCAAACATATGTGGAGTTATTGTTAGTTACAACACTACATAACTGACAGTAATACTATATGTATTTAATAGTAACTTTATATACGCACGATAGTAACATTTTAGTGCGCACAATACACACAATCACAGAATAGCATAGCCGTGTATCCGTACACACAAAAGTATTGTGTTGCAGAAAACATAACATTTTAGGTACTTTTTATGCTAAGTCCACTCCTCTGAAGATCATTTCCACCAGCTTCTAATGATAAAAAAATCCTGCTCTCATGATGATACTCTCATTGATAATATCAAAACACATATATCGTTTTGTCGGTTCAGACCACGGAATGAAAAGTTACAGCGGAAACACGGGACACATCTACGAGGTAGATGATTACCGAGAGTTGCTATTAGATGCATGCAAGCACTTTTATGTATGGTATTTATAAAAATAGTCATATGTATTCTGCTATTTAAAGGACAAACGGTAGCATCAGCGAGGCGATACGTGACGAGGCCATTAGCGGTAGGCGTCTGCCACCCCGCTAGTAGACAGTAGGCAAACTGCCGCCAAGTGGGGGGACAACAGGTGATTAAACCGACTCATTATGCGGCTTAAGTATCTGCCCTAATTTTTTTATATTTAGTGTTTTATTTAAATTTCTAAATATATTAAATAAGCTTAAAAAATTATGAAATTTTATGTAAAGCCTTCCGATATAACATACTTTATAGTGTAATTTTTCAGTAATTTTATCCATTGTGAATGTTGATCAAAAATTCATACAATTTTGATATTTGTATGAGTTTTTACATATAACAAACGAGTTCCGAAAAATTACAAAATTTTATGTGAATCCTCCCGATATAGTGATAGTTATTGTGTAACTTTTTGAAAATTTTATGTGGTCCAAATTTGTCACGTTTATTCAGATTAATTTAATCATGAATTTAACGATGCTCAGACATCTTTTCAAGTGGCTAACCTCTGTACTTCGCGCATGTGTCGGCCCGATCGTGTTATATTTTCTTTTTTGCTATGTCATTCGCACAATTGTCACTCTCTATGTGTCATGCCCACTCGCGCGCTCCATCATTCACACTAATGTCGTTATGTCCGTGTCATCCCCCTCACTCGCTCCCTCGTTTGTACATTTGTAAGTGTCACCATGCCGTCCCCCCACATCCGAAGTGCTACTCGTGACAATGGGTCCTCAATGTACGGGGTGAGTGCACCTGGTTCACTTTTCACTCGGACATAAATACGAACCTCTCACAGTTCGTCGTTACTCCGCTCAGTCGCTCATCGCAGAAGCTTATTGTCGCGGTTGTCGCTCAAAATTATGAATACGTAGCTCACTACTTCGAGAAGCCAGTGCATAGCTCATTAAGGACTCAACAGTGTTGATTGCTTCTCTCAAAAGGCATGTATTTTTTATCATATGCTTTCGACGTTATTCCCGTAATCCTAGTCAATTAGTGCTATTTAGTTAATCATGATTAATGTAGTTTGTATTACGAAGTAAGTAGGTCATAATAATGTAGACATAGTTTTTACTATTTTTGTGTACATACGGTACCCATAATTTGTTATTGAATGGAAATATGTAATTAAGTAGTCGTAATTACTTTTGTGGCAATTAGTTAGGGGTAAGTAATGAGTTAGTGGTAAGTAATTAAGTGGTAAGTACGACGGTAATGAATGGCTCATAATTTTTTTGGATGAGTAATCAAATTATCAGTAATTAATGAAGTATTCGTATGTAGTTACTTGCATGTAATCACTAACTTGTAGTATGTTGCTGTTATTATCAATCTTCGCACTAATATTTCGTCTGTCCCATTTGTTTCAGTGCATAACTCATTAAGGACGCGGTAGTGCTGATTGCTTCTCTTGAAAGATAGATAATTTTTTATGGCATGCTTTCGACGTTATTCCCGTAGTCCTAGTCATAATTACTATTATTTAGTTAGTCATAATTAATATAGTTTGTATTATGAAGGAAGTTTTACTGTCATTATTAATCTTCGCACTATTATTTGGTCTGTCCTACTCCTATGCATTGGAAGGTGTGGTTTTACCAGAACTTCTCGGACACTTGTATGATGAGAAACACCATTGCCACTCATGGATGACGGGTGACGCAGCTGACCCTTCACCCTTCAAGCTGCGGGGAGGGGGATCCGTGGGCCCTTGATAAGCGCTACGTCCCAATCCTGTAGGCCACGAGCTTGTTGCCCTTTGCGAGGTTGGTCTCCACCGGATACGAGTTTACATCAATGGCAGCATGCTCGTGGCACTAGTGGACATATGGAGGCCCGAGTCGCACACATTCCACTTTCAGTGGGGTGAGATGACGGTGACGCACTTGTTCCACCCCCTACGCCAGCCGGCTGGAAGGAAAAGCTGGCGGACTGGTTTAGATGGCCTATCCCGGAGAGTGCACATGGCGTCCCCGTACTTGGCTGAACAATTTTAGTGTGTGCCCACAGGATGCACTGCCGGAGGCCGTCAAGAGGCACCTCGTCGCATTCCTTATTCAGCTTTTTTGGTTGAAGCATGTTTCCAGCCACACACGGCGATATTTGCAGCGCTGAGATCATCGGCCTTACTGAGTCTTTGGTTGACGCAGAGTTTGGGGTGATGCATCGGTACAGCTGGGGATCAGTGATCCTGTGCACCACGTATCGGGGGTTATATAACGCTTGCCAGTGCACCACTGCTAGTACCCCAATCTAGCTATCTGCTACGTGCTTGTGCAGCTGTGGAATTGGGAGCACTTCCCTATCGAACATCTGACCATCGTCACGCTAGTGCACCCGTTCGGTGAGTTCGCTGACCTGATAGACGAGCCCACTATGGGCATCCGGTGGACTGCTGCCTGTCTGTGGTGGGTGAAGGGCAAACTGTCGAGATGCTACTTGCTATGGCACAATGAGTTCAAGTTATTGCACGACAGCGATGTCATATGGGGTCCATGGATTATAGATTTTACGGATCATGTCTCGTCGCACGGGTTGTCCCTGCAATGCTTGGAGGGCGTAGAGCCATGGGCAACGATACACCATCTGGTATTCTCGTACATGGTGGAGGTTTACGCGCCACAGCGCATGACGCGACAGTTCAGTTTGCACCAGACCGTGCCCCCTCTGGATGGCAGGTTCCTACCGTAAGCCGTACACCGGTGAGTGAAACCCCATCTAAGTAATATGTACACTTTGTATGTCTTACTATGTAACATCGATGATTCTGGAAATGCAGACAATCAAGGGCTGGTCGGTATGGTACAGACTAGTGGGCACTGTAGCAATAGTGTATGATGGCATGGATGGACAGGGTGCATCTCGAAGTCGTCATGGAGCAGCGTCCGTACGACGTTCAGACGTACGATGAGTACCTAAAGCGGTATGTACCCCGGTCACATAGCAGACTCACCATTCCTTCACTAGATTGCCCCCGAGTAGATCACACATGAGGAAAGTTTGCAATGCTCGATCGATCCCCACAGTGCTTCGCGGCGGCATGACAGCGTAAAACAGTTAAAATTTCTTATTGTTTCATTTAAAAATTCATCTTGGTCATTCTCGAACCTATTTCAGATGTCACTTACTAAAGCGGCGAACAGATCGCAAGGGCGTCCGAGGCCACCATCACCAGCCTGGAGACACCACCGCCCTTGTAGAATACTATGTAGTTAGGGCTGTAAACGAGCCGAGCTCGAGCGAGCTTGGTCTTCCGAGCTCGAGCGAGCTTGGCCTTTCAGGCTCGAGCTCAGTAGAAGCTCGAGCCGAGTTCGATTTAGGGTCCGAGCTTGAACCTGGGCTCGAGCTCGGCTCGACCTAAGCTCGAGTAGGCTTGAGATCGGTTCGGTGAAGCTCGATAACAATTAAAATAATTTATTATGCAATATTTTTCAATAATAAAAAAATTTTAAGTTCGAGCTCGGCTCTATTAAGCTCGATAATAGTCAAAATAATTCAAATATACACTTATTTTCAACAATAAGAAAAGCTCGAGCTCGAGTTCGGCTTGAGTAAGCTCGGTAAGAATGAATATGTATTACTATTTAAGCTCGAATCGGAGCTCGCGAGCTCGAGATCAAGCTCGAGTTCGGCTCGTTTGAAGTTCGAACCGAGCTCGAATCGAGCCTAGAACGAGCCGAACTCGAGTAGCTCGCGAGATTCGAGCTTTTTTACAGCCCTATATGTAGTACATCCTAAAGCAGGCCAAAAAATAGTGCACAACCTAAACTGCGGCCGTTCCATGGATCACACTGTGCACATAAGCCACCTAGTGGGGGCGCCATTCTTACCCATCAGGTCATCGTGACCTAGCGAGTCTGGCTAGCCATCGCAATCTACTGAGTCTGCCTAGCGTCGTAGTACTAGCTGCCGATCATCCGTGCGCCATACCGACGAGCAAGTAACTTACGTACAAACCTACATTTTGTTTTCCTATTAGGCATTGTATTCCACTAACATCATGACATCCTCCTGTCGTAGGTCCATCGTCAAGATGCATCACTTTTGACATCTGCACCACCTGCACGACTACTGCTCCCCGTTCTTCATCTTCGTTGCACATTCGGGAGATATGAGATTCGCATTGTACATCGAAAATATTTATTATGACTAATATCATTTCATCCTGCAGCCTCCAATTCAACGTGGGGTGACGACGAGTCCACCAATGATGATATGTGCCTCTCAGATGCTTCCAGAGAGCACTACACGGCGCTAGGGTTTGCAGCGTATGCAAGGTAGAGCTCAGTGTTCACAGCATACCCAGTGATTGGACTAGGACTGTGCACATCTCAACCGAACCAAAAGAATCGGACCGAAAAAACCGAACCCAACTGGTGAACTCGGTTTGACCGGTTTTTAGTATTCGGTTCGGTTTCCATATATTAGATTTTTTCGGTGTTTGGTTTTTTTAAGAAAAACCGGCTAAAAATCGAAGAAACCGAAAAAACAAAAAAAATAGCTGTATAAGTCTGGAGGATATAAATTACATATTTATAAAATCCAATAAAATTATAATATTATGAAAATATTTTTCGAGAGGAATATACACATATGATTTTTATATATCTAATCTAAATATCTAAAAAGATATCCATAGCTAAAGTTTTAAAAAGTGTAATTGCATATATCCAAAACATGTTTTTTAAATCCGAACGAGCCAACGAGCAGACGAGCGGCTCATGAGCCAGCTCGGGCTCGGCTCGTTAAAGCCGAGCTAAACCTCGCCTCGTCTCGACTCAGTAAATACCACGAGCCGAGCCGAGTCATGAGCCACGAGCCATTTGTCCACCCCTATATGTAATTTACTCTCTGTATATAAGTCTGCATATATACATGGACTTCTAGCACAAATTAAGTAAACTACTGAGCCGACAAAGACCTTTTTAAAAGTGATTCGAGAGCCTTTTGCCGAGATGCATGGGGCCAGTTTCACCTCCTCCATCTGTGCATATCACCAGCATAAGGCAACCATATTTCATGTGTAGACTATTGATTATTTTTTATGATTGCTAAAAATAGGCAAAGCATATCATTAACATTAATTATTATGCTTTACTGATTTATGCTTATTCCGTCGAATCTCTATACTCTATTGGAGTGTGTGTAAAGTACTAGTTCTATTGCCAGTAGTATATATATTATCTCCTACTCGTCTCGCTAGTCACTATATCGTTTGCAATTCGTGTCAACTTTGGTAAATATGGTATTTACCGATACCGCACCGAAATAAATTGAGATTCACCGATACCGAACCTTATTTTTAAAAATACCATATACTACCGAACTAGCAATACCATATATACCGAAACGATTTTACCGAACTAACCGAATGCACAGCCCTAGTTTGGACACTTCGATGGATAGACCACCTCTGACTTTGCTGTCAAGTCGTACGGTCAAGGTGAGAGCTCATTCGCACCACGAGGAAGATTTCTAGAGTCCTTCATTCACGACATTATTGCAGGCGGCTCGCAGTTTCTCCGTAGCTTTCGCTTGATTTTTGACAGCACATGCGCATGGAAACATGTAGGGCCCACGATCTGAGGCTAACCGTAATAGGGAAAAGGACTGGGGATGCAGTAAGCCGCTCCCCTCTTCTCTCCCTCTCTCTCCTACCTCCGCTGTCTCCCTCTGTATCATCACCACTAAGGGTGTAAACAGTACGGATTAATCTCAACCAATTCGGTATCAAATCCAGAAAGGTAATTTAGCATCTGGTACTGAATCCGATCAGTGTTGAATGGTTGTTGCTGGATACGGTAGTGAAAATAGGAGAGCTAAAATCCGACCGAATAGCGTCGATAAATAGTAAACCGGACACTATCCGACCGAATATTCGATAAGTAAGTAAGTACCCTAACCGGCCCAGCCCATCAATCGCCGTTGACACGAACTGACCTAGATTTTATCAAAGTCCTAACCTAACTCCAAAGTCCAGCCAGTATAGCCACTCGTCACCAATCCTCCTCGCTTATGTTGAACTTGTGTATGAATTTATCAGTTTTTGAACTAATGTGTGAATTTATCGGTTTTTGAACTTATGTATGAATTTATTGCTTATGTTGAACTTGTGTTATGTCAGCTATCGTACTTAAGTAATCTAGATGAATTTAATACCAGTTGAAGGCTTGAAGTGATGGTGGTATAGTTCAATATATATTCTCTTTTATGTATGCACATACTATTCGCTTATATTATCTATTTTCGATCCAAAACTGTCATATAGCTGTCCCGATGATACTATATCCGAAACTTTGAATAATCTGAATTCATATTCGTATCCGTTCTTACCATATCTAACTCCGAATCTAGGGAAAAAATATGGATTAAGATACGATATGAACAATATCTGTCTGAATCCGATCCGATTGCACCCCTAATCACCACTACCTCTCCGATCACAGCTTCATGCACCTCCTTCGCCACCCCCTCCCCAGCCCCTGCCTCCCCTTGCAGCCAACGGCTAGTTCACTGCCTCGCCGTACTGTTGTTGTCCTCTCCCTCGCCACTCCGATCCCATCCCGCTCAATCTAATATTCACAGTGTAACTACCTCATAGTTCTATCCTTTGCCACCGCCCACAGCCTATTGCCCTCTATCGTCGTTCACCGTTGGACCACTGCTTCTCTCTACATCTAGAGGGCGCGTTGAATCCGTCGGCGACAGTAGAGGGAGAGGCGGCGATAGCAAGTTATTGTCGTAGTAAAGCAGGAGCACGTGTCAATGAGGTTTCTGTCTATGTGAGAGAGATGGTATACCATCGGGATAGGGCCCAACGGTCTACTGTTTTCTAGCATTTCTTCTTGATAGGACACCAAGCAGGTGAGTAATCGACCGCACGCTGCACTTCACTGGACAAAAAAGATGACGTCAGTGATTCAAGAAGTTTACTCTGAAAATTCAGAACTCCTTTCTTCTAAACGCGAGTATCTAGTTTATGATCCATCTAAACCATTATATTTTTTACAACAAAATTTTTAAAATACGATCAAACTTACATATATTTTTGGCAAACTGAACAACTTTCAACCGAAGAACCTTCAACCGGACACTTTCCACAGCACAACGTTCAACTGGACACTTTCAATAGACAACGTTCAACTGGATGGGCCCACACTGTGGACAACTTTCAACAGCACGGGGTGCACATCTGTTCTCACGCTTGCTCGATTTACTGCAATGCCCGCCTATCCATTTGCAACGAGACTGGATGCCATGGACTCGATCTGCTTGTTGTAAATAATACGATTTTATCAATTTTTTAGAGATAATTCCAGCAGTATTATATATATACCTTAGTAGGAAGAGGTGTGCTCCATAAGAAGCGCTCCATTGTAATATCTTCTCATTATAGCGATTTGCTTTTGAACGTCTATGGGTTTTCTCGCAAGGGTTTTTTATGTAAAAATTTATACCTCTTATCTCTGTTTTTCTATGTATTATTTGCAACATACAGAATGGGACTTCTAAGGGTCTTAGGCCAGCTGGGCAGTGGTCCCTCTCGTCCTACCCCAGGACAGGTCTGAGTGGAACATTTAGGCATCTAAACTTGTATAAATATTTAATAATAGTTCAAATCTTAGTTAAAATTGCTAGTCTGTGCAGATGCAGATGTTGATGACTAGTTACTTGTAATTTTTTAACATATAGAAACGGTCTAAAGCCTAGTTAAAATTGCTAGTCTGTGCAGATGCAGATGTTGATAACTAGTTAATCGAAATTTTTTAACATATAGAAACGTGAATTCCCTTTAAATTAAGGAAAAACATATCAAACATATTGCAACAAAAATACTATATTGTTTTTGGAATTGAAATTCGTATATAAATTGCTAGGATAAAATAAACTTTTGGATGGAAAAACCTAAATTATATTCATGTCCATTCAAATAGGGAGAACTATTCGCTGCAGCCACCGGCAGCTGCATTGAGGTATTCCGTTCCACTCTGGGCTTTACTTGCATGCCCAGCACGTGATTGAAGTCACGCGGTGGACTCAGTCGCGTGCGCTCACTACCGGGTTCAGCAGCTTTGCCGAGTGCCTGTGCCACTCGGCAAAGCACGATAAACACTCGGCAAAGTCTTTGCCGAGTGCCACCCACGGCATAGCTCACACGCCATAGTTTCTGACGGCAAAGAGCTCTTTGCCGAGAGCTTTTCATCGAGCACTCGGCAAAGTCTTTGCCGAGTGCCGAAACAACCCTCGGCAAAAAAAGGATAGCGGACGGAAGGAACACGGTGACGGCGTAGTTTGCCGAGTGCCAGGACGGAATGGCACTCGGCACATCTTTACACTTTGCCGAGTGTCATCGTAAAAACACTCGGCAAAGTTTAAAACTTTGCCGAGTGTTTTTACCACGACACTCGGCAAAATTACAACACTCGGCATAGTACGTTCCCAGAATGCCCAGAAACGTTACTTTGCCGAGTGTTTTTACCACGACACTCGGCAAAATTACAACACTCGGCATAGTGCGCCCTGAATGCCCGAACGTTACTTTGCCGAGTGTTTTACCATGACACTCGGCAAAGCCTCTCTTTGCCGAGTGTAACACACGGCAAAGTGGCCGAAAACTGCCAATTTTAAATGTTTATTGCACCCCACTCAAACAAATCACAATATCACAGAGGCACACTTCAATCTCACATCCAACAATGATGAAGCCGGATGTTCTCAAAGGTTCATTCAAGAACTCAAAGACACATGTGCTTCTACAAAGAAGGATGATCTCATGTGCACCGAGGACACACTTGAAGAATTTCATTCTCAAGACATGTTTGGAGATCTCAATTAGACTCCTAGTCTCATAGCAATTAAGTATTATAGTGTTGTAATATAAATAAAGTTGCCATCCATATTGTAAGCTTGTATGCTACAATCATATATCGATCATATTCGGTATTGTACAATAAAGTTTGTATGTTTCTATATATACTATTATAAGAATTTCATTAAATTATTCTTTTTGTGTATATAGATTTTTGGAGTCGATTCAATGGAGAAGGAATTTTGCCTTGTGGATAGTGGTACCACAAACTCTATATTTAGAGACACAAAATATTTCCTAACACTTACTAGGAGGAAAGAAAATATTTTAACAATCGCTGGACGCGATGCAACGATAGTAGGCTCTGGTCGCGCCTCTATCACTCTCTCTATGGGTACACAATTGGAAATTGAGGATGCACTATTGTTTCCTGATTCAACACGTACCATACTTAGTTATAGAGATATCCGTCAGAATGGTTTCCATGTTGAAACCCAAAATGACAACAAAGAGGAATATCTCCTCATAACCAAAAACAACGGATATGGCAAACAAGTACTAGAAAAAATTCCATCTTTAAACTCCGGATTGTACTATACATACATCAAACCTGTTCAACATATTGCGTACAAAGTAATTTTTCAAGACACTAACACATTCCAAACATGACATGATCGCCTTGGCCACCCAGGCATTGGAATGATAAGGAAAATTATTAGCAATTCTATTGGTCATACATATCTCAAAATAAAATTTCCAGAATCCTCAGATTTTGTGTGCACTTTATGTGCCACCGGAAAATTGATTTTAAGACCCTCTTATCTTAAAATCAGAGCTGAACCACTTAAATTCCTTGAACGCATTCAAAGAGATATATGTGGTCCTATACAACCATTATGTGGACCGTTCAGGTATTTCATGGTTCTCATTGATGCATCTACTAGATGGTCACATGTGTGTCTTTTATCCACACGAAACCATGCATTTGCTAAGTTAATTGGTCAAATTATCCAATTACGAGCACATTATTCTGAACATCGAATTCAATCAATTCGAATGGACAATGCTGCTGAATTTACATCCCATGCCTTCAATGATTATTGTATGGCTCTTGGGATACAAGTTCAACACTGCTCCATATGTCCATACACAAAATGGTTTAGCGTAATCTCTTATCAAGAGAATCAAGCTCATTGCAAGACCATTACTACGTAATTGCAACTTACCAACATCATGTTGGGGTCATGCGCCTTACACGCCGACTTAATACAATTAGTCCAACGCTTATCACAGCACTTCCCCACTACAATTAGTACGTGGAAATACACCAGATATTTCCCATCTGCGAAAGTTCGGTTGCGCTACATACGTACCGATCTCACCACCGCAGCGTACCTCAATGGGACCGCACAGGAAAATTGGGATCTATGTTGGGTATAAATCTCCGTCGATTATAAAATACCTCGAGCCCCTAACAGGGACCCATTTCTGACGATGACGCGATTGCATATTCAATGAGGAACATTTCTCGGCATTAGGGGAGACAACAAGTACCAAACTAAATGCCGTGAAATTGATTGAATGTTCAAGGCATTCCTGCCTCAGACCACGTACTAGAGAGACTGAACTTCAAGTTCAGAAAATCATTCATTTGCAAAACATTGCAAATAATCTGCCAGATGCATTTACTGATTACAAGGGTGTCACAAAATCCTATAATCCTGCCAAAAATGTACCTGAAAGAGTGGAGGTACCGAAAAATACCACTCAACTCCCATTTCAAAATAAGAGGGGGAGAAGTACGGTACATATGGCGGATACAGCTTCTAACAAGCGACAAAGGAAACAAAAGAATGTAAATGCAGATCAACCTCAAGTTGATAGACACCAAAGGATCCTTGAACCCGGATCAACAGTGCACTCAAATACTGATCCTGGGACATCGGAATACCCCGACTCAAATGTTTTGGGAAATAACATTGAGTCAACAGGGGTCCAAGAAATTTCCACTAATTATACTGATTCTGGAGAATCATACGATCGTAAGACTACAATTGTCGACATTTATTTCTCCACAACAATTGCAAACAACCTTCAAAATGATCCAGATCCAAAGACCATGGCAGAGTGCAAACAGCGCTCGGACTGGAACCAATGGAAGGATGCAATTCAAGCGGAGTTAGCCTCGCTCAAGAAAAGAAATGTATTCACCAATGTAATACATACACCTCCCAAAGTATTCCCTGTCGGTTTCAAATGGGTTTTCGTCCGCAAACGGAATGAAAACAATGAGGTGGTGAGATACAAAGCAAGGTTGTAGCACAAGGGTTCACGCAGAGACTCGGCATTGATTTCAATGAAACATATTCTCCAGTAATGAGTGGAATAACATTCCGATATTTAATATCATTGGCAGTACAAAATCATCTATCTTTTCAGTTGATGGATATAGTGACATCATACCTTTATGGGTCACTTGATTCGGAAGTATACATAAAAGTTCCCGATGGAATTTCAATTCCGAATATAGACGCAAATCGCAATATGTATTGTGTAAAGTTGAACAAGTCTTTATACGGCTTGAAACAGTCGGGTAGAATGTGGTACAACCGACTAAGTGAGTTCCTAACCAAAAAGGGATACTCCAACAATGATGATTGTCCATGCGTCTTCATCAAAAGATCCTTAACAGGATTTTGCATTATATTTGTATACGTTAATGATCTTAATATCATGGGTAACACACAAGATATAGATGAAGCACGTAATCTGAGAGACCATGTGGAGGTCATCCCATTGTGAGTGATGAGTAATTGACATCTGTTCTCAAAAGTCGAGTTTGAGTCGGTTTGTTCGGACCCAGACGTTGCTTGGTGCAACGGGCTCGGTCGGACTTTGATCAAGCTTAGTCGTATGGGTTAGGCTGTATATTCTGATATTGCGACAGGTTTGATTTTGATTATGCTATTTACGCGTTCATTCATCGAGCGGTGCTATGTGACGTGTTTTCTTGTCTGTGTGTCGCAGGATGGCGAGGCGAGTCGTGGCGAGACACGGTGGACCGGACTAGGCGCAGGTGGCGCTGAGGTCAGAACGGTCATGAGGTGTCGAAGACGACGTGGACTCGACGTGTTGCGAGGCGTGCGAGGCAAGGAGCGCGAAGCTTCCGGAAGGTGCGGGAGGGCGAAACGATTTTCGCAAGGCCGCACAAGCGGAAGACGGCTCCGTTAGGGTTTAGCCGGCGAACGGGTTGGAGACCCGTTAGCCAAGGGCTATAAATAGAGGTGAGGGGCTGCATACCCCTTAGGACACTTGTGAGCTTATTCATATCTTTGTGTGTGTTGTGTTCCTCCCAAGAAGCTTGTGAGGCTCTTGGTGTTCTTGAGGATTGAGAGGGAGAGAATGGATTGAGAGTCTTGTAATCTTTCTTGTTCTAATGTCCATGCGTATCGGGACTCCTCTATATTTCTTGGTTCTCATGAATGAAATCTTAGATATTTGAGTTTACTATTTGTGTGCTCTTGGTTCTTGTTATCTTTTGATGTGTTCTCTATACTATGATGCAGTGACTATTTCCTGCAGTGTTTGATCCATTCGGCTAATCTTTTGGATTCTATTTGGCTGATCTGCTTTGTCTCTCTACTTCATGTACTATGAGTGGTCTAGTATATTGCTTCTAGCTCTTCGTTGAAAGACAAGCTCTCTTTTGGTACATGCTCGTGTCTCTTCTCTTGCCGATTTCTTTTGGAGCTCATTGGCGCTCTTCATTGCCGATTGCTAGTGAAACAAGATTTACTCAAGAGCTCTTTGGAGCCTCCTCTCTGCTATCAATTTCTTTTCTTTGTGCAAGATCTTTTGGTTTGTATTGTGTAGCAATGCTAATTAGTCCAACTGTGGTCTTTGTTGTTGGCTGTGCATCTCTCCTTTTATTTTCTTTTGGTTTGCCGAAGGAGTAGTATTCGGTTGTTCTTCTCCTGTCTTTTCTGCTAGATAGCTTTGGAATACTTCTTTCTGAAAGACAGTTTCCTTTTTCTTTCTCATTTGAATTCAGTAAAAGAAGTATAGCCTTCTGTTGGTCACCTTCAGTCTTGCTATTTCTTTTAAAGAACTTTAGCTCTTGCAGCAGAGTGTCTGATCTTTAGTTTTCCTTTTGGTTCGGCAGCATCTTCCCTCTTTGCCGCTACCAACTACTGCTTCATGATCAAGGGATTCAAGATCACAACCTATTTGAATTTTGTCTCATCCTCTGTCTAATTTCCAGCATTTCAGTTTTTCTTCTTTTCGGTTCAACAACCATTTTTCTGCTTTTGCTTTTTCAGTTGGGACAGCTACTGCTTTCACTTCTTTCGGCAGCTGCAGCTAGCTTTCCTTTTTCTTTTGCCGTGGCAACAATTTCAGCGATTTCTTTTGCCATGACAGCAGTCTCAGCGATTTCCCTTGCCGTGGGCAGCTGCAGCTAGCTTTCAGTTTTCTTTGCCGTGGTAGCAGTTTTCAGCAGAGACCTTCGCCGTGGTAGCAGTTCTCGCAGTTAAGTGCATTCCTGCTTTGTCTTTGTCGGTGGCAAAAAAAAAACAGCATTTGTTTTGTCAGTGATGATTTGAGGCGAGTTTATTTACCGTGGCAAGTCTTTTCTGTTGTTTCCTTGCCGTGGTAATATATTACTACAGGTTCTTTGCCGTGGCTGTTTTTCAGTATGATTTCTTGCTCTCAGCAATCAGAATATTAGTTTCTTGCTTCATAGCTTTTACATAGCTATTGAAGGAGAAATTAGTGCGAATACTCGGGGGCGATTTTTAAAGGCACCATTCACCCCCCCTCTGTTGCCATTTCCGATCCTACAATTGGTATCAGAGCCGGTTAGCTCTTCTTTGATAGATCTTTAACCGGTCTCAAGAGCCATGGCGACGGACAAGTATTCCACCAAGCCGCCCGTTTTCGATGGCCTGGATTACCCCTTCTGGAAGAGCCGGATGGAAACTTACATCCGTGCTCGGGTATGCCATCCGCGGAAGGTGAAGATACGCTTGTTGTTCTGCCGATGAGAACATCAATGCCGGAATATGGCGATGTTGAGGCGAATGCTAAGGCAAGGAACATCATCATTCGAGGGTTGAGTAGAAGCGAGTTCGATCGCATCTCTCACTGTCGTCCGCCTACGACATCTGGGTGACCCTCGATGCATACCATGAGGGCACCACCCAGATCAAGACGGTTCGACAAGACCAGTTCAAGCGAGAATACAGTAAATTCGAGATGCTTGCTGGTGAGTCCCTAGACGAGTGCTTTTCTCGCTTTCATAAGATTCTGAGCAACCTCCGAGCCGTCGGTCTCACATACTCCGACTCGGATAACGCTCGACAGATTCTTTCCGCACTCGATCTTAGGGTTTGGGAAATGAAGGTGACCACCATCAAGGACACCACGGACCTCTCGACCCTGACTCTTGATGCGCTTTACTCGCCTCAAGACTCACGAGATTGACATAGTCTCGTCGGTCAAGTCTCGATCGATGGCTTTAGTCACCGATCCCTCTCATTGCTTTCGGTTCTTCTGCTGACTCTCTTGGCGGGTTCTCCCTATCTGCTCTCTGTGATGTAACTGATGATCAGTTAGAGCAGTTAGAGGATGAACAACTGGCCCTTCTTGCTCGTAAGTTCTCCCATGCTTACAAGAGGAGGAGGGACGGAAAGAAAAGAGGACCAGTGATTTGCTTTGAGTGTGGTGGCCCCAACCACATTCGAGCAAACTGTCCCAAGTTGGGGAAAGGCAAAGTCGACTACGGCGGTTCCGGCAAGAACGACTACTCCGACAAGAACCGCAACAAGAAGGCTCCAACTCCGACGCAAGGCAAGAAGCCGTTCCGCGACTTTGGGAAGGCCAAGAAGCTCTTCCACCGCGTCCTCGCCGCCTTCGACGACCTCGACCTCGACGAGGTGGAGGGATGGAGCGACGACGATGGGACGGGTGATCAAGAACCCAAGAGCGGCGACGACTTCTCCGGCATGTGCTTCATGGCCCTCGAGGGCGAGATCAGCGACAGCGATCTCTATTCCGACTCCGACGAGGTATGTCCCTCCTATGACCAACGAATGCGCTTTTCTTAAGCTAGGAGGTTTTCATGCTAGATCTAGAGCTAGATGTAGCGAGTTGGAGAAGGAAGTAGATCGTTTGTCACGGAGCTTTCTTTACTTATATCTGCTCCTCCGTGACGATTGTGATACATGCACTACTTTCTTTGGGAGATATGGAGAAGTTAAGGACTTCTCATGATAGTGTGACCTCGAGCTTGATTTGCTTAAGGTGGAGAATATTAGTCTTCTTCTTGAGATTGAGATAAGTAGGGTGGTTCCTGTTTCCTCTACTACTATTGAGACTATTTCTTGCACCTCATGTGAGGATAAGGATAATGCTTTTAGAGGTCTTTACACTATGCTTCTCGATCTGCCCGAGACTTGTAAAAGTTGTAATAACTTAAAGATGAATCTAAACAGGCGAGATCATAAAATTGTGAATTACAAGCTTTTCTACTTGAGCCTATTGCTTCATGTGTGAATTGTCCTAAATCGATCACGAGCTTGAATCTGTTTCCAAACAGTTTCAAGAAATGATTGATCATGATAAGAAGTTGACTCGGTTTGCTTCTAAGGACCTGTTAGCTCACCATGCATTAGTTGTAACAAACTAAAATCTAACTTGATTGCATTGGATGAGAAATGTGAAGCTAACTAAGGACCTACTAGAGAAGCCACCTTGTGCTTGTAATGTGGTTGTGGAGAAGGGGAGAAGCCCTGTAAGGTAGAGACGCCTAGCGATGCGAACCAACCGCTAGCGATGGGGCGTCCCTTCTCGTCGGTACCGTGCGTGCACAAGCCGCTCTTTCCTCTCGTTGGTGTTCTCCTGCTCCCTTACCTTCTGCTTGTTTCTCCTCCTCCTTGCTCTTCTTGCACCTCTCTTTTCGGGAGTGTCGGTACCTTATGAACACTCTCGAGAAATTTGTAGGAGGCAAGAAGGATCTCAATCTTATTCTAGACCAATCAAAGATTTGCAAGTTCAAACAGGGTCTAGGATATGATTTCCGTGAGGATGTGAGGAAACATCCACCTGCCGTGCTCGGACCCATAGCCGCGGTATGATCGAGGTCAAGCCCAAGAACAAGAAAGTTCAATTTAGATCGGCGGGCTTTGTCCAAGGGATTTCGACGACAAGGTGATTTCACCGCAGCTTGACCTCTCGGGCGAAGCCATCTCATGCTACTTCACTCCTCGTAGGGTATCATTGCACCTTCATCGAAAGGATGGGCATTTGTTTGACCATTGCTTCAAGCGCCAAGATCGCGCCAAGAGACCGTGTTGAGTCTCTTAGGCGTATTGTGGTCAGCCCGGACCTTGAGTGCACCTAAGACCAACACGAGGTCTAGGCTTGCTACTGTTGGTAGTTTTGGGCAGCACCGAGGACTTGGTTTTCCTGAGTCTTCTGTTTTTCGTCCTCGTGCTCCTCTAGTCGTGACTTCCGCCATCCTGAGGGTAGATCTCGTTTCCATCGAGATAGCTACCCGCGGCGTGATCAGCGTGCTGTCGGTGCTCCGACTCGCTCTCCCGTGGCGCCGGACCCGGCAATGACTTCAGTGCGCACATAGACCTTCCGCTTCTGAGCGACGGAGAGCGTGGGGTAGTTAGAGGTCGACCGTGCGTGACTACTTCTTACGCTCGACGTGTGACTCAAGATTGGGTGCCAAAATCTATGTTGATTTATCCCAATCTCGAGACTTTGCTCTCTTGTTGACTCGGGTTCGCGGGCGGGGAAGGAAAGGTTTGGCTTGTAGACTCGGGTGTTCACAACACATGACCGGAGATTCCGTTGGTTTTCTTCCCTTGCCGTGCTCCGGTGATGAGACGATCACTTTCGGAGACGCCTCTTCTGGGCGAGTCATCGCCAAAGGTACAGTTGCATTAATGATTCATTTGTTTTAAAAGATGTTGCCTTGGTTAGTAAGCTGCGGTACAATTTGCTTTCGGTCTCTCGACCACCGATGACGATTTAGAGGTGAGTTTTAAGAAAACAACGCAAAATTCTTGATTCTTGGTGAGTCCGGTTTATGGATTTCTCGCTTTGGGAGGATCTTCGTGCTGATTTTTCCGAGTCTTCGGTGATCCTCTCCGTTGTTTGCT
This sequence comes from Bonia amplexicaulis, assembly GCA_036346245.1. Lineage (NCBI taxonomy): Eukaryota > Viridiplantae > Streptophyta > Magnoliopsida > Poales > Poaceae > Bonia > Bonia amplexicaulis. The sequence goes on along the minus strand of CM070759.1, from coordinate 7,414,316 downwards.
TGCTTCGAGTCCCGCGATCTTTCCTTCGGCATAGGAGACTTGGTCATATTGATTTGACCATTTGACCCGAGTTAGCGGCCACGATCTCATTCGTGGTCTCGCGAAACTCAAGATGGTCAAAGATCTTGTTTGCGCTCCATGCCGCACGGGCAAGATGGTTGCCGCTTCTCATCCTCCCACACGATTACTATGACCGATGCACCGGACACTGCTCCATATGGATACGGTTGGACCAAATCGAGTGCGATCGGCAGGAGGGGAAGTGGTACGTTCTTGTTGTGGTCGATGACTATTCGAGGTACTCTTGGGTGTTTTCTTAGCCTCGAAGGATGAGACATTTCACATTTCCGAGGTCTTTTCAAGAGGCTTTCGTTGAGCTTCCGGTGCCTTACGAGCGATCCGCAGTGACAATGGCACGGAGTTCAAGAATTCCTACTTTGAGAGTTTCGTGGTGAGACAGTGTAGAGCACCGCCTCTTCTCCATACGTCCCTCGCCAGAATGGCGTTGTGGAGAGAAAGAACCGCACCTTGGTCGAGATGGCGGGACGATGCTTGATGAGTACTCTACACCATGGAAGTTTTGGGTGAGGCTATAGCCACCGCGCCATGTTTGAACAGAGTTTTCTTGGGCACACTTGCACCGCACTTCTTATGAGTTGAGATACGGGCGAAAGCCCAGTGTTTCTCATTTTCGTGTATTTGGTTGCAAGTGTTTTATTCAAGTCCGGAACCTAGATAAGTTCGAGTCACGTTCTTGTGATGGACTTTTACGGGCTACTCGACTTCTTGGCGGGCCTATAGGGTCCAGGCTGAGTCTAGTAAAATGGTAGAAACACGTGAGGTAACTTTCGATGAGGCCGGTCAGGGACTAGGCCCGATATCTCGAGTTCACTAGAGCGATCCGAGACCATCTTTGTGGATGATGAGGATGATGGAGATGAGGGTTGTCTACCCGATCCGGTCCCTTCTCCACCCCTCGAGGTGCCTTCTTCCACCGCACCTCGAGGCGATCGCCCTACCTTCGCTTCTTCGGAGCTAGTGGCTCTGCTCCTACCCGTCGGTAACGAGGTAGAGGCCACTTCTTCATCTCATCCAGACCTCCAAGACATATCCAAAAATCTCATCCTTCCGAGCGGATGATTGGAGATCTATTTGAGCGAGTCACACGTTCCAAGTCTCGGCGTGTCACTTTTCATCTCCACTCGCCTTCGTAGCTTCCTTTGAGCCCAAGGACGTTTGCCATGCTTTATCGGACGAGTCTTGGGTCAACGCCATGCATGAGGAGCTAGAGAGTTTCGAGAGAAACAAGGTCCGGGCGCTTGTTGAGCCCCTCGAGATCAAAATATCATTGGAACCAAATGGGTGTTCAAGAACAAGCAAAGTGAGGATGGGGTAGTCATTGAAACAAGGCTAGGCTGGTTGCAGGGGTACTCCCGTGTTGAGGGTCCGGATTTCGAGGAGACCTTTGCCCTCGTAGCTCGTCTTGAGGCCATTAGAATTCGCTTGCCTTTGCGCTTCTAAGGGTTTCAAGCTTTACCGATGGACGTCAAGAGTGCCTTTCTCAATGGCTTCATTGAGGAAGAAGTCTATGTCGACGACCTCCGTGTTTCGAGAACCCCAAATACCCTAGTCATGTCTTCAAGCTTTCCAAAGCATTGTATGGACTTAAGCAAGCCCCTAGAGCTTGGTATGAGAGGCTTAAGTCCTATCTATTAAGACATGATTTTGAGATGGGTAAAGTTGACAAGACCTTGTTCATTCGTCGGCTTGGCAATGACCTTCTGCTCGCCCAAATTTATGTCGATGACATTATCTTTGGCGGCTCTTCTCATGCTCTAGTTTCACAGTTCTCGGATGTCATGAGCACCGAGTTTGAGATGAGCATGATGGGTGAGTTGACTTTCTTCCTTGGCTTCCAAATCAAGCGAGACTGGGAGGGTACCTTCTTGCATCAAGGCAAGTACACTCGAGACCTCCCGAGGCGCTCGACATGAGTGATGGAAAGCGGTGTCGACTCGATGGCTTCTGACCGTTCTAGACCCAGATGAGGACGGCGAATCAGTTGATCAAAAGGAATTCAGAAGCATGATTGGCTCTCTCTTGTACCTCACTGCCTCGAGACCGGACATACACTTCTCCGTGTGTCTTTGTGCTCGATTTCAGGCTTCTCCTCGCGTGTCTCACCGCCAGGCGGTGAAGCGCATCTTTCGGTACCTTCGAGCTACCATTGACTATGGTATCTGGTACTCTTCCTCCTCCTGTCTATCCCTTAGAGCCTTTTCGGATGCGAGACTTTGCGGTCAGAGGATAGATAGGAAGAGCACTTCGGCACCGCCGTTCATTGGCACTTCCTCGTTTCTTGGTCTTGAGGAAGCGATCCGGTGTTGCACTGGTCCACCGCAGAGGCCGAGTACGTTGTCGGCCGATTCTTTCGTAGCCAAGTGCTGGATGGTCTCGACTCTGCGGGACTTTGGGTTAGCTATCGATCGTGTTCCGCTCTTCTGCGATAACACGTCTGCGATTAGCATTGCTAAGAACCCAGTGCAGCACTCTCGGACTAAGCACATTGATATCAGATATCACTTCCTTCAAGACCATGTGGAGAAGGGTGACATAGTGCTCCAGTTTGTGGAGAGTGACCACCAGTTGGCTGATATCTTCACCAAGCCTTTGGATAGCTCGAGGTTTTCAGCTCTGCGGGGAGAGCTTGGGGTGGTTTGTCCTTATGGACTGTTGTGAGGGGAGCTTGGACTTTCTTGCTTTACTATATTGATTATGCTTCGTCTCATTTACATTGCATTGCATTTGCGGGTGCATTGGGATTAGTCCTTCTAGCATAGGTTAGAGTGTGTCTCTTCTTTGAGTTGCTTAGACTTCTTGCTCTTATCTTGTGCTTTCGGGATAGTCGTTTCTTATCTCACTAGGTTGAGCTCACTCACTTCTTTTAGGTTCTAGCGAGTGGGCCACCCTCGCAGTAGGCAGTGCGTGTTTGCTCTCTAGTGTGCGTTTTCTCGGCAATTGTTGTCCCGGAGATATATGGGGTAGATGAGAGTCGATCGAGCCATAGTATCCTCTATATCTTATCTATGCTTTAAGGACTGCCTGTTTTTGTGATTTATTTGCCAGCTTCTCGTTTTATTGCTTTGGTTCAGGGGGAGTTCATTTGAGAACTTCTAGATATTAATGTTGACATAACTCAACTTGAACTAAAAGTTGTATCTCAAGTTAAGGGGGAGCTGGATGTTCTTCATTTGATTTGTAACATAACTTAATGGAGCCTTGATTATTATCCTTTCATGACATGTTTTCATTATATTATATCTTGCCATGATTTATGCTCCATTGCTAATTTGATCATGACTTTATATGTGTAGTCAAGTCTTTGCCATGATAGGTTAATTAAAATGCTAAATTTTGACCTAATTCATGTCTTGTTCATATTTGAGACGATCGACTTTGTGTTATCTTTTATGGTTCTTGCCATGTCAAATAGGTGAGTTGAGTCTTGAATCTTAGTTGAGCAATAGATTGAGCTATACAGGTTTCTTGATGACACATAAGTTAGTACAATCTATTAAAAGCAAAAGATCTCTTCGTGCGAAAAACCGATCTCACCAATTCCTTCTCATGAGGCGCTTGCCATTGCACAAGGCATGAACTCAGGGGAGTTTTGGATGACCAAGATCATTTCCTTAAGCTTCTCGCTTGGAATGATCGCATAAGGCTTGAGGTCTAGCACATGGTGAATAAAAGATGGTTGAAAAAACCATGTGATCTCAAAAGAAAATGTCAAATGTGCTCAATTGCTAAAAATGTTCAATGTACTCCAACAATTGTATCATTCTTGAACAAATAGCACTCTAGTTTGCTCAACACTAGCTTCTTGATTCCATTTAGGCGATTGACATGGCTTGCATCATTTGTGGATATCATTAGCTAGACTAAAATTATATTTGACTTGACTTGCTAAGCACTTCAATTAAAATTCAGATTATACCTTATGTTGCTTAGCTTCTCTTTACATACTTAGTCATGATCTTTATAGCATATTTGTATGTTATGGCTTGATATAATGCATGATGGTCATTTTGGATAATTCTCATGGCTCTACATACTTAAAATGATCAAATCGACTTTTCATCCATTTTCATGACTTTTCTCCTTCCTTCCATCTTGATGGGTTTATTGTCAAAAGGGGGAGAATAGTGGTAGAAAAAGCCACTTCGGGAGCTTTGAGGAAAAATTGTTCTTTCTTTTGCTCCTTCATCGACATGGTCATTAGCTTCACTCTTGCTCTTATGGACCATGTTAGACTCTTCAAACTCAACTTTGTGCTTTTTCGGTGTTTGTCAATATACTCATCAAGGGGGAGATTGAGAGACCATGTGGAGGTCATCCCATTGTGAGTGATGAGTAATTGACATCCGTTCTCAAAAGTCGAGTTTGAGTCGGTTTGTTCGGACCCGACGTTGCTTGGTGCAACGGGCTCGGTCGGACTTTGATCAAGCTTAGTCGTATGGGTTAGGTGTATATTCGATATTGCGACAGGTTTGATTTTGATTATGCTATTTACGCGTTCATTCATCGAGCGGTGCTATGTGACGTGTTTTCTTGTCTGTGTGTCTGCAGGACAGCGAGGCGGAGTCGTGGCGAGACACGGTGGACGGACTAGGCGCGGTGGCGCCGAGGTCGAACGGTCATGAGGTGTCGAAGACGGCGTGGACTCGGCGTGTTGCGGGCGTGCGAGGCAAGGAGCGGAAGCTTCCGGAAGGTGCGGGAGGGGCGAAACGGGATTTTCGCAAGGCTGCACAAGCGGAAGACGGCTCCGTTAGGGTTTAGCCGGCGTAACGGGTTGGAGACCCGTTAGCCAAGGGCTATAAATAGAGGTGAGGGGCTGCATACCCCTTAGGACACTTGTGAGCTTATTCATATCTTTGTGTGTGTTGTGTTCCTCCCAAGAAGCTTGTGAGGCTCTTGGTGTTCTTGAGGATTGAGAGGGAGAGAATGGATTGAGAGTCTTGTAATCTTTCTTGTTCTAATGTCCATGCGTATCGGGACTCCTCTATATTTCTTGGTTCTCATGAATGAAATCTTAGATATTTGAGTTTACTATTTGTGTGCTCTTGGTTCTTGTTATCTTTTGATGTGTTCTCTACAGTCTATGATGCAGTGACTATTTCCTGCAGTGTTTGATCCATTCGGCTAATCTTTTGGATTCTATTTGGCTGATCTGCTTTGTCTCTCTACTTCATGTACTATGAGTGGTCTAGTATATTGCTTCTAGCTCTTCGTTCAAAGACAAGCTCTCTTTTCGGTACATGCTCTGTGTCTCTTCTCTTGCCGATTTCTTTTGGAGCTCTGTTGGCGCTCTTCATTGCCGATTGCTAGTGAAACAACATTTACTCAAGAGCTCTTTTGGAGCCTCCTCTCTGCTATCAATTTCTTTTCTTTGTGCAGCATCTTTTGGTTTGTATTGTGTAGCAGCTGCTAATTAGTCCAACTGTGGTCTTTGTTGTTGGCTGTGCATCTCTCCTTTTATTTTCTTTTGGTTTGCCGAAGGAGTAGTATTCGGTTGTTCTTCTCCTGTCTTTTCTGCTAGATAGCTTTGGAATACTTCTTTCTGAAAGACAGTTTCCTTTTTCTTTCTCATTTGAATTCAGTAAAAGAAGTATAGCCTTCTGTTGGTCACCTTCAGTCTTGCTATTTCTTTTAAAGAACTTTAGCTCTTGCAGCAGAGTGTCTGATCTTTAGTTTTCCTTTTGGTTCGGCAGCATCTTCCCTCTTTGCCGCTACCAACTACTGCTTCATGATCAAGGGATTCAAGATCACAACCTATTTGAATTTTGTCTCATCCTCTGTCTAATTTCCAGCATTTCAGTTTTTCTTCTTTTCGGTTCAACAACCATTTTTCTGCTTTTGCTTTTTCAGTTGGGACACTCTCGCTTTCACTTCTTCGGCATTGCAGCTAGCTTTCCTTTTTCTTTTGCCGTGGCAACAATTTCAGCGATTTCTTTTGCCATGACAAATAGCCTCGTGATTTCCCTTGCCGTGGGCAATGCGGCTAACTTTCGCTTTCTTTGCCGTGGTAGCAGTTTTCAGCAGAGACCTTCGCCGTGGTAGCAGTTCTCGCAGTTAAGTGCATTCCTGCTTTGTGCTTTGTCGGTGGCGAAAAAAACAAGCATTTGTTTTGCTGTGACAGTATTTGAGGCGAGTTTATTTACCGTGGCAAGTCTTTTCTGTTGTTTCCTTGCCGTGGTAATATATTACTCTGTGTTCTTTGCCGTGGTGTTTTTCAAGATGATTTCTTGCTCTCGAGAATCGAATATTAGTTTCTTGCTTCATAGCTTTTACATAGCTATTGAAGGAGAAATTAGTCTTGAATACTGGGCGATTTTTAAAGGCACCATTCACCCCCCCTCTGTTGCCATTTCCGATCCTACATAATCATCTTAAGACGGAATTCGAAATGAAGGATTTGGGTAAAACCAAATTTTGCTTAGGTATACAACTTGAGCACCTTCATTCAGGCATACTAGTACATCAATCAGCCTATGTCCAGAAAATATTGGAAAAATTCAATATGGACAAATCATATCCATCGAAAACCCCCATGGTTGTTCGATCTCTAGACAGGGATAAAGATCCATTTAGACCCCGAGATGATAATGAAGAGCTATTGGGACCCGAGGTTCCATATCTCAGTGCCATCGGAGCGCTTATGTACCTTGCAAATTGTACCCGGCCGGATATTGCATTTGCGGTAAATCTACTTGCTAGATATAGCGCTACTCCAACCAAAAGACATTGGGTAGGAGTGAAGAATATCTTTAGATATCTTCAAGGCACTAAAGATCTCGGCCTATTCTTCCAAAAGAATAAAAATATGGATTTAATAGGATATACAGATGCTGGCTATTTATCAGATCCCCATAATGCCAGATCTCAAACAAGCTTTGTATTTTTACACGGTGGAACAGCCATCTCTTGGAAATCTTCAAAATAGACTCTAGTGGCTACATCCACTAATCATTCTGAAATAATTGTATTATATGAAGCATCACGTGAATGTGTATGGCTTCGCAGAATGATTAACCACATACAACAGTCATGTGGTATAGGTGCTATTACATCACCTACTATTATCCATGAAGATAATGCTGCTTGCGTTCTTCAAATGCAAACGAGTTACATAAAGAGCAATATCAAAAAGCATATTGCACCTAAACTATTTTACCCACATGAATTGCAAGAGAGTGGAGAAATAAGTATTCTGCAAACTAAATCTTGTGATAATCTCGCAGACTTATTCACCAAGTCATTACCAACATCCTCATTCCAAAAATGTGTTCATGGAATTGGTATGCGAGGACTACGTGATTTGCAGACGTCAGGGGGAGAAATCTCCTAAGACTTAACTCGTTCAATACAAATATTGTACTCTTTTCCCTTTATGAGTTTTCCATCTAAGGTTTCTCATCAAGGTTTTTAATGAGGCAATATGACAACGTAATCATAAATATATCTCTCTTTTCCCTACATGGGTTTTTCGGAGATATAATCAAATATATGTCATATCATTTTCTCCTTCAATTTTCCCATTGGGTTTTAAAGGAGTTTTTTATGACATATCTACTCTATCAATTCTTCTCATATTTTCCCTACAGGGTTTTGGATGAGTTTTACCAAGATGATGAACCAATCAAGGTGATCATATGAAGACACATTGGTCAAGGGGGAGTGTTGTAAACAAAACTGGCATAAACTGTCCAATGTGATTAACTGCTCAAATTGCCACATTTTACTTTATGCTGACACCCCTCCATGTACTATAAATATGTACAAACATCAGAAATAAAGACACATTTTTTCCTGTCTCTCTCTTGTCACAACATTTCTTTCAACATATAATACCTATGGCGGAGACATCATGTACATGTATATATAATGAAAGATACGGGGTCATGACAAGTAAATAGCTGATCGTCCTTTTGTTTGACGGATTGGACTCGACTCGTGCATGCATACATGCACGTCTGATTAATTTGCCTTGGTACAAGAGGAAACATGCATGATTTACACAGGGAATACAACCATGAAGAAAAGGAATCGGTATGTTACAAACAGGACAAATGTAAGCACACAGGGACAACAAATACAAACCTTGTCTGCAACATACAAGAGTCAGACGTGGTGGTGCTCGGCAGGTAAAAATTGATATCTCATATCTCTATTTTTTTTACGTGTTATTGCAACATACAAGATGTGGCTTCTCAGAGTCTTGGACCAGCTGGGCAGTCGTCCCTCTCGTCCTACCCTAGGAACAGGCCTGAGTGGAACATTTAGGCATCTAAACTTGTATAAATGTGTTAATAATAGTCCAAACCTTAGTTAAAATTGCTAGTCTGTGCAGATGCAGATGTTGATGATTAGTTAATCATAATTTTTTATCATATAGAAACAGTCCAAAGCCTAGTTAAAATTGCTAGTATGTATGCAGATGCAGATGTTGATAACTAGTTAGTCGTAAATTTTAACATATAGAAACATGAATTCCCTTTAAATTAAGGAAAAATATATCAGACATATTGCAACAAAAATACTATATTGTTTTTTGGAATTCAAATTCGGATATAAATTGCTTGGATAAAATAAAATTTTGGATGGAAAAACCTAAATTATATTCGCGTCCATTCAAATAGGGAGAACTATTCGCTGCAGCCACCGGCAGCTGCATCGAGGTACACCGGCTACTGTCCTGGTCATTCCATTCCACTCTGGACTTTACTTGCATGCCCAGCGCGTGATTGGACTCAGTCACGCGGTGGACTCAGTCGCGTGCGCTGTGACTATGTCTAGTCGCGTCCTATGACGTGCGATTTAGGGTTATTTATGTAAAAGAGATTACAAGGTTTATTTCCACAAATTAAAGCCATGACAAATTCACAATGGTATGGTGGGATGCTCTCATACTTGCAGTACCCCGTTTTCCTTCCCAATGTAAATACCATTCTTCCTAAACACCAACAATGGCTGCAGCAAGAATATCTCACCCCGTTCTCTTCATCATCAATTGCCTCTGCTACTCGCTGATGCTATCTATCCATGTGCCTCATGCCACCTCTCTCTCCTTCAGCCTTAACTTTTCCACTTCTGGAGATCCCTTTACTGGCCCAGGGGCAGAGCTCCGAAGCGAGGGTGACGCCAAATTCAGTCCCCCTCAAATTGATCTGACAAAGAACGACATCAGCCGCAACAACGACGGCAGCGTCGGCCGGGTGTCGTACGCGCAACCGGTGCCGCTCTGGGACAACGTCACCGGCGAGCTTTCCAGCTTTAACACGACCTTCTCCTTCGAGATCAGGCCGGCGGCCACCTCAAACGGGTGCCCCGTCACCGGCGACGGGATGGCTTTCTTCCTCAGCCACTACCCGTCGGTGATCCCGCCCAACAGCCGCAGCGTCGGCGGGTACATCGGCCTGTTCGACAGCTACATGAACGCGACAGGCGACGCTCGGATCGTGGCAGTCGAGTTCGACACGTTCCTTAACGCCGAGGTCGACACAAGCGACAACCACGTTGGCATCGACGTCAATTCCCTCAAATCGGTGGCGCACACAAACACGTCGACGCCCGGCACCACGATGACCGCCGAGATCAACTACGACAACAGCACGGAGACGTTAGCCGTCACCCTCTGGATCAACGGAACCTCGTACCGAGTTAACGCCATCGTTGACATGCGAAGTTGCTTGCCTGAGGAGGTCGCCGTCGGCTTCGCTGCGTCCACCGGCAGCTGCATCGAGGTACACCAGCTACTGTCCTGGTCATTCAATTCCACTCTGGACTCCAAGAGGCATCCGGCGCCTACGCCTCAACCTCCAGCCCCTGTCGTCAACCCCAACGACAACAAACGTGTCCACCGGCTAAAGGTTGCGCTCGCATCTGCAGTTCCAACGCTGATTGTGTTGGCATGTGCCGTCTTTGGTTTTCGTTCATGGAGGCAACGCACAAGGAGCAAACAACAACGTGGAACCAGTGAGAGCGATTCTGAAGAGGAACCAGTCGAGTTGGGAGGAGGGCTGGCTGCAGGACCCAGGCGATATCCCTACCGCGAGCTGGCCGACGCAACGGGCAACTTCGCCGAGCAGGAGAAGCTCGGGCGTGGGGGTTTCGGCAACGTTTACCGCGGCCGCCTCCCGAGCGGGGACATGCACCAGCACCAGCTGGTGGCCGTAAAGCTGTTCTCGTCGGAGACATCCTCTCAAGGGAAGAAGGAGTTCGAGGCCGAGGTGAAGATCATAAGCAGGCTCAGGCATCGCAACCTCGTGCAGTTGTTAGGCTGGTGTGACAGCCACAAGGGACTTTTGCTTGTTTACGAGCTCGTTGAACTGGGCAGCCTCGACAAACATCTCTATAGCAGCGAAAGATTGCTCACATGGCCCGAAAGGTATGATACTAAACTAGTTTATTTACTATTCGAGTTACCTGATATTTTTTGTCTGAAACAGTTACTTTCTAAGGCTTACATGTGTAGAATATAATACATAAACAAAACCCTAGTATTAAAATAGAAACTGGATTTATTGCTCTGTGCAATGCCTTCGCGTAGTAGGCCGCCAGCTTTGACGCATTAGCTTCCGACAGCGACAGGAGTGCTCGCGGTAATTGCAGTCCGCACTAACGGCTCGGCCAAAGGAATTTTTCGTTTCTTGTGCGCCATGCTAGTTGGAAAGTGTTTATTATTATTTGGGTAGGAGACAGAGCACGTTTTTCTTCTGTGCAGGGTAAGACTTTTGTGACTGCTTTTTTTAGACCATCCACGGATTTTCAATGAATGTATCTGATTTTTTATTCTCAATCTTTGTGACTTGTTATAGAAGTTTTCAATCTTTTAATTAACTGATTGTCTAGTTGAAAGTTATTCAATTGAAAGTTATCCGGTTAAAAGGTGTCTTTGTTTGCTTGAAAGTGCAAGGGGTGCTTGGCATTCGATCTTGTTTTGTTCAGATATTGTTTTGCCAAATGCTATCCAAGTTGCTGATTCAAAAACCTTGCAAATTAAAGATCACTAACTCGTTTGGGATAATAGGTACAAGATCATCGTTGGCCTAGGCCGTGCGCTACAATATCTCCACGCGGACTGCCAGCAGTGCGTGGTGCACGGTGACATCAAACCAGGCAACATACTGCTTGACTCATCCTACGACACCAAGCTGGCAGACTTCGGTTTGGCGAGGCTCATCGAGCACGGGACCGGGTCGCGGACAACACGTGTCGTGGCGGGAACCGCGGGATACATAGACCCCGAGTTCGTCAACACGCGCAAGCCCAGCACCGAGTCGGATGTCTACAGCTTCGGCATCGTCCTCCTCGAGATCGTGTCCGGCCGGCCGCCAGTGATGGAGCAGTCCGAGAAGGTCATCCTACTGCTGAGATGGGTCTGGGATTTGTTCGGCAGGAGTGCCGTGCTCGAAGCGGCAGACGAGCGGCTGAGCGGCGACGCCGGCTTGCACGACAGGCAGATGGAGCGCGCGCTGGTCGTCGGGCTGTGGTGCGCGCACCCGGACCGGAGCCAGAGGCCGTCCGTCGCGCAGGCGATGCACGTCCTGCAGTCCGCGGACGCGCCGCTGCCGGAGCTGCCCCCGCACATGTACAATCACGCGCCCAACCTCGAAATAGCCGCTCATGCCTACCGTGTTCTGTCGATCGAAAACCCTGGTGGTACCTTTCACTCGTCGACGACTACGGGCACCACGCATTCTTCCGACTCATCTGCCACCGCGTTGCTTCGCAGTTGGGATCTTGCCTGATTTTCTTGTGATGATATAAAGTGATATATGTTTCTACCATTTTCATGTGTTTATATCGGATATTGTTTTTAGACGTAATTCTTCAGTTAGCTGGCTTAGGTTTGGTCACTGCAGCTCGAGCTCTATGACACACAACCTTAACCTTTGCAGAGATATTTTCGTTCCGTGACTGTAATTTTGGAAACCATTTGTTATATATGTCCTAAACGTTGTGTGATATATATTCATATTAGCCCATATTGCATGAGATGGCCCATGTGGTCCTAACCCTCATGTATATATGGACGTTGCTATGTCTTTTACTACGAAAATAAGCTAGATGCAAGTATAGCATTTTCCTCTATCTAACTTACATGGCATTATTTTCTCAAAAAAATAAAAAATAAAAAAAGCATGGCATCAGAGCCAAGGAAGAAACTCTAGCTTGTTGCCGGCATGTTCTGAGATTAGGGATATCGGCTTCCCAAGCTTTTCGTCGCTGGATATGTCAGCCCTGAGCCTGAGCTCTTCATAGCAAGACCAACCTCCCCGAGCTCATCCATCGTCAGATCCTATCGCCACAGCACTCAGGAGGTCGCCATCGGCGGACCGGCCTCCCCAAGCTGTTCAGATGCAACTACATGTTGTATCATGAGCATTACAGTTGTACTGAAAATACAAATGTATTTGCAAATCTAGTTGTGCAATTGTACAAGCAATTCAACTAGTTAAATTAACTTCCATTCAAGTGTATTTGTCTTCCACAGGGAATACATCCATGAAGAAAAGGAATCGGTATATCAAGAACAGGACAAATGTAAGCACACTGGGACAACAAATACAACCTTGTCTGCAGTGGAGTCAGACGTGGTGGTGCTCGGCATCATGGCGAGCGCACTACTAGGGTTAGGCTGGGGAAGGGAAAAAACAGCCTTGCAGCGCGACGTTCCATGGCACACATCACAGTGGGTTTCTTCGCTTCTCCCTCGACTCATGTTGCGCGGCGTCGTGAGAAGGATGAGAAGATGCGAAGTCACGGACAATGCACGTGGGGGATCTCTTCATCCAATGTTTTGGATGCTCCCGTGCGTCGATCGAACGGCCCGAAATGGTGTTCTTCAATGCAGGCGTTACCGGAGCAAACGACGTGCACGTGCCGGCGGCGTGGGTGCGCCTGGAGCAGAGTAGGCAGGGTGCTGTGGTTTGGCTGGGCCAAGATGGGAAACCCTGGGCCGGGGAAAGAGAGGAATGGGCTGAAAAAGATGCGTAATTTAGCCTCCTACATGACAGAAACTGATCATGTATGATCAAGCAGATGCAAATTATCTTCAATAACACTCACCAAAATATAGATCTAAATTGTAATGCAATAAAAAATAAATTTCATTACTAACCATATCTAGAGCAGCCAAAAACGTATGAATCTTCAAAGCTCAATCTCTGCCTCCTCCCACCAAATTAATTGGCCTGAAATCGCCTACCTTGCCTCCTGAGCGAAAGAGTACAGCACCGGTCAGATATGGATCAAAGGAAGACAGGTGCGGTTCTGAGCGGCGCAATAAATGTCTAGCGCCATTATTACATATGATTTTTTATTAAAAACCGTATGTGATGATCTCAGATTATTACAGACAGTTTTTTAATAAAAATCGTCTGTGATACTAAAATATCACTAACGATTCATCGGTAAGAACCGTCTGTGACAATAATTTTCTCCGACACCATCAACACAGACGGTGTCCAAAATAAAACTGTCTGTGTTAGTGTCGGTCACAGACGATTTGATAAAATCGTCTGTGATTTAGCGTCTAGTATTAGACTTTTTGTAGTAGTGGTCATCGCCGCCACCAGCTCCATCTCACGCCATCGCCATTAGTTTTTTCTGCCGTCGCCTGCGTCGTTTCTTCTCCATCGCCATCGCATCGCTAGTGCTAGCCGATCGACAGTAGCGCCTGCGCCCGTCTTTGCATGCTGCCGTCGCCAGCGCGCCGTGCAGCGATCGCCTGCGCATCGCTCGCCCGCGCGCGAAGGCCAGAGAGCCACGTTTCCGCGTCACCACTCTCCGGCTTGGCTTGTCCCCTGTGCATGCATGCGTGTGTGCCCCTAGTGCTGCCGACCAGGTAACTGCTTGTGTGGCCGGCTAGATAATTGGCTGCCGAGCATCTGCATACTGCATGCCGATTAGATAACGTGCGCTGAGCCTGGGGAGAAATCAGGAGGAGAACGGGAGGAAAAAGAGAAGGGCAGCCTATTGAAGATCAGGAGGGAGAAGGAAAGAAAGGGTGAGTAAGGGTGAGTAAGGGATCACGATCTTAGCGATTTTCACCTTGGTAACGACCTAGTTTTTTCTCTTCTATTGATTTATTTAATTTGGGATTATATTTCAGATGAGAGGGAGATGGCAAGTGTTCATGGGGGAGATCAAATAGTTTTTTCTCTTCTATTGATTTATTTAATTTGGGATTAGATTTCAGATTAGAGAGGGAGATGGCAAGTGTTCATGGGGGAGTTCAAATAGTAGATCGGTTTAATCTATTGTTTCGTGTACTATAATTATGGATTTTGTATGGTTATAATTTAGGAGTTACATCTACTAGAAAGTTGTAGAAGATTTTAATAGCTTTCTGTAGAATTTTTATTCGTGTCAATCGGATGAGTAGATTGTGATATATGAATTTTATAGTCCTGTTGTTTGACAAATTAATTGTATTTTGGCAGCACATGTTAATCTTTTAATTAAAAATAGTAAATAAACTAATTTGGGGATTTGAACAATGGGGACTGTTCGATAAAGGGAAAAATCGGTGGATTTGGGAAACATGTAGCAGCGTTGTCGATTAATTGTTGTTTGTATTACTTTGGCATGTATTGAGAATGAGTAATTACTATAGGAAGAATAGCGTCCGGTGTGGTGTCACCTTGACATCATTCCGGTTGTTGCGATTAAGAAAAAAAGCAAGTGCTTGGTAGAATAATATTCAAATGCTTGAAATCGTGGTTAAATGAATACTTGTCTTGATTATTCATATGATAATACCTGCTTTATATTACTCTCATGCATATAAGATGATGATGATGAGAATTATGAGAAAATAATGATTATATTACTTGTTTATTGCATTACATGTGAGCATTCAGAATGGAAAGATGTGTCTCCAAGGAAGTGTAGATGAGACCCTGTATAAAAAAGGACAGAACAAGGGTGTGTCACCGACAGGTGCACACTTAGCTATACTGGTATAAGCAAAGAAGAGATGAGGCATGTGCATGAGCATTATGTGACATTGCGTTCATGAAATCAGGAATGAGACAACAAGACATGTGAATGAAAATATTAACAATGAGTATGTGAAAAATTGAGTTGATGTTAACCGAATATGAATTGTTAATAATATGATGCTTTCTTTATTATTCTACTTTATATTTGCTGAGTCGTTGACTCACCCTTACTTATTTGTTGTTTTTAGATAAACATTGAAGACGATATGCATGGGTGGATATAGAACATAGATTATTGCATATTGTACACTACTGCAGAAAGCCTAATAGTAGACGGTAAATCACAGACGGTTTCGTCAAACCGTCTGTGACTGACACTAACATAGACGATTTTCATTTGGACACCGTCTGTGCTGGTGGGGTCGGAGAAAATTAGTATCACAGACGGTTATTAACTATGAACCGTCTGTGATATTTTTCTATCACAGACGGCTTTTATTTAGAACCGTCTGTGATAATATGGCTTTATCACAGACGGTTTCTTATTAAAAACCATCTGTGATAATCTCAGAATTATCACAGACGGTTTTTAATAAGAAACCGTCCATGATAATGGTCACCATATATTTATTGCGCCGCTCAGAACCCCACCTAATTAATTTCGATCCAGATCTGGGCGGCGCTGCACTCTTTCGCTCAGGAGGTGAACTAGGCGATTTCAGACCAATTAATTTGGTGGAGGAGCAGAGATTGAGCTTTGAAGATTTGTACTTTCGTGCTCTAGATATGGTTAGTATAGTATGAAATTTATTTTTCTTTGCATTACAATTTAGATCGATCTAATTAGTTATTGGTGAGTGTTTATTGAAGATGGTTTGGAAAATTGTTGGTTATATAATAGCTGTTGTGTTTATAATATGAATTAAGCTAGCAAAGCCTGAATGCATGTGATATATATGTAGTAATAATTAGTTAATTTAATTTTTAATACTAAGGTATTATGTATATACACATAATGTAGGACCGAAGCTGGATGTATGCCGCGAACCGTGTGAGTGAAGAGTACATTAATGGCGTGTCTGCTTTTACAAGAGCTGCCGAGGAGGATATGCTGAATAAGGGGGTGGAATATATGTACTGTCCTTGCACTGACTGCACTTGGCACAGCTGGGTATGCGGGTAAAATCCCGCAGTGGAGGAGGGAGGACGAACAGGCAGCCCTAGAGGACACCGCCCCGCCATTTGCCAATATCCCGGATGACCGCGCTCGAAATTGGATTAGAGCAAGGTCATCTACAACGACATCGGGGGACGTCTCCTTTCGAAACCTTGCAGACCAGCAAGTGTCTCAGCGCTTGGTAAGATATCGATCAAACTACATAGCTTGTAATTACTCCACAACTTCGTACGAAGTGAAATAACATGTCGTGCTCTTGCAGGAAGCACTGAGTGTTGAATCTTCCCAGGGATCATTCCATGGAACAAGGGAGAAAGATATACTCTCTGCGGCCCTTTATTAAAAACCGTATGTGATAACTATATATCACAGACGGTTTTTTATTAATAACCGTCTGTGATATTTGCACCACAGACGGTTGAAAAATCGTCTGTGATGACCTCGTATTAACACTGACCCATAAATTCAGACGGTTCACAAAACCGTCTGTGATAACGTTTTTGAACCGTCTGTGATGACCTATTCTGTAGTAGTGGTAGTTCGTCACACTACCTAGCAATTTAACACTTGCACATAAACAATTTAGTAATTTTCATAACATTAATTAGATAACTTGTAGATTTCCTTAGTTTTTATAGTTCATAATATTGCTGCTTGATGCTTTACTTAATTTTAGATTTGTTTATAAATCATCTCGGCCTTGTTGGTCCATATTTAGTTGTTTTTTGTGAAACACCCAATACAAAGTTTAGATTATGATTTACAGTGTTGTTAAAATTTTTGTTTACTATCATATGTTGAATGTTTCTTTTTGAAATCTAGTTAGTGTGCTTGCTTATTGGTTAAAATTTGGTACTAATAGTAGTTATATGTGACATCTTAAATTTATGTGAAGTCAGAGTGTTATAATTATTTCACATACCAAAAATTATAATAAGACCAGCTTGCGTAGTTGAGCCATGATCACCGTTTAATTTCTTTACTATTATAAAAGTATGAGTTGGTGGTTGTACGTTCATTCTTCTGTAACCGCTCTATTTCCTTAACTTTTTACCATTCTTCACTTTCAACTGATCAGAACAACTTTCTTCGATAGTACGATTTTCTGTATATTCAATGTATGGATACGTAACTAGCAACTCAAAACACCTGTGCTTCCCTGTACGCATGTGGCAGCCGTGTTTCTCGCAGGCGCTAGCTTGCCCAGTTCATCCTGTGTCGCTCGTCTATTGGACGGCGAGGCAGGGCCGGCTGGGTCGACGTTGAGCGTACATAGGTAGGTCCTAACAGTGCAGACGAGCATTGACGGCGTCGTAGTCCCACTCGTGTTTCTTGCCGAACGCCATCTTGCCGCACGCTTATCCAGCGACAGAGCTTATCAACACTTATCCATCTATCAGCGAGGAAGCACCGAAGCACGTCAATACAGAGCCGGGCCGGGAAGTCCCGTGTCCAACGCCTGTTTTTCGTCAACAGGGTAGTTTAGAGGGTCAGGTAGCCAGCCATTAAATTGTATTCGGGGGAGTAAAAATCTATTTATTACTAAAATTGATGATAGATTTTTTAGAGTTACTAAGAAAAAAAATATTCTACAAATTCTCACAAAAAAATAAAACATTTAACTCTTAATTTGATGGACAAGTGAACAAAAAAAAAGTAACAACACCAGTTAATAAGCAAAACAACAAAAAAAAACAGTAGTGCTAGGCTGAATGCCTAGTTATATATATATATATATATATATATATATATATATATATATATATATATATATATATATATATATATATATATAGCTGAATGTCTGCGTTCTTCGCGGATTTTAAAATTTGATCATACTATATGTTACGATAACGGTGGTAAAATTTTTTAGAACATGCAGGCGGAGAAGGGAGGGGAGAAGGCGAGGGAGAAATCGGGGAGGAGCGCATGGGTTCGTGGGGTTGGGGAGGCGGGGCCGCACGGACGTGGGAGGGTGAGTGGTCCACACGTCGAGACAAAGTATCTTTTTGTCAAGAGAGGTGGGAAAAGTAGAAGAGGCCGCACCAACCACTAACTCCTTCTTTTATAATAATAAATATATATATATATATATATATATATATATATATATATATATATATGTGCGTGGCATGCGACATTAACTGTGCAACCGAGCATATCGTGCAGTTTTGAGTGCAATGGCCTTCCTCCAGCTTGTAGCATATTTGCCATTGTCGTTGTGCTCATCTTCTTATCCTTCTACATCTTCCAGTTGATTGCTGAGACGCCGCCGCCGTCTTCCTCCTGGCCCTTGGCCGCTGAAACCTCTTATCGGTGACCTCATTGCCCTTGGGACCAGCAGCATCGGTCCCTCTCACGCCATAGCAAACATGGTACAAGCTTGCCGGTAGCTACGCCTCCGTTATCAGCGCACTTACAGCTGTGGCCGGATTCATGAATATACGTTACTCTCAGTGAGCAGTGTGAACGATCCTTACTCCTGATGTCTGATGATTAGAGTTTTGGATATCTAGCTAGCCACCTGAATAGACTATTGACTCATCACAACCTATTCCAAACAAGCTGCTTCCGTTTTGAGTTGCGCATCTTTCTCCCCGGGGCATACTGTAGTATATCACGTGTTCAAATGCTTCTCTCTGGTGAGTTTACTACAACAGGAGAACGTTTCAGCTCACTAGTACTTGCCACTCCTTCGTGTGCATCTTCTTGCTGTATTATGTGTTTCCTTGTAGTAGCAACACACGAACGACAGATGTTGAGGTAGTCCGATTCTCCCGCACCAACCTTTTCGTCAGGGGCTAACTAGCCCCCTCCATTTTAGTCTTTAATCCAACTGACTCTGAACAAAGCTGAGTTTGCCGAATATCGAGTTGTCAGTCTACGGTAGTCTAGCGTACTACTAGTGAGAGATAGAAAAATGTTATTATGGCTATAGTAGGTTATCTTAGAAACAAAGCTGAGTTTGCCGAATATCGAATTACTAGTCTGTGGTAGTCTAGCGCACTACTAGTGAGAGATAGAAAAATGCTATTGTGACTATAATAGGCTATCTTAGAAATTATGATACATATCGTGTTTTGCTGAAGGAGAATAGCAGCACCACTCCTTGGTGCGGGAGAAGACGGTGGCCATCACGTGGGATCCATTCTCTTATGCTAGATCCATTGGTAAAAGAGAAATATCTTATCAGTTATAATAAGAGGTGGGCCATATACTTTTTCTCTACATATATGTTTTTCTTTTTTTAAATATTGTTGCGGGACTTTCGAGCGTCGAGAGTGAAGGCAACACATCTAGTGATTCTTAGTTGGGCTGAATTTTTATGTCTTATGATTAGATTTTTACTGTAGCTGACTAAAATTATACTGTAACTGATAATAAATTATTTAAAAATAGAAAAAAGAGTTAGCACATCATGTATAATGTAAATAAATATGAAAAAATCGATAAAAAGCTAAAAAACCCAAAAGTAAAAAAAAAAATTAAAAATAGCGAAAAATGAATCGGAAGCTAGAAGCCCAAATTAATCTTTGCACGAGAACCGTGCTCTCTGCACTACTCCGGAAAATGATTGCCTGTTAGGCCGTAGCTCCAGCCCGAACATGCTCGCCAAATACGTAACCTCGATCGTCATAATGCATCGTCTCGCCGATCGAAGAACCAGTCCACACAAGAATCGATTAGTCGCCTTTCACTTGTGTTAATTCCCAAAGGCATCGTTGTGTCCGTCAGCATCGCGATTGCGCTGTCCGTACGTGAACCTGCAAGGGGGGCTAGCTAGGGGGTCCTCAGCTATGCCCAGGCCGAGCGCCCTCGTGGAGCATATCAGCGAGGAGGCACCGTAGGACATGAGTAGAGAGCAGGGCAGGGAAGTCCCTATGTCCAACGCCTGCTTTTCGTCACTAGGGTAGTGGAGGGTCAGGTAGCCAGTCATTAAATTATATCCAGGGGAGCAAAAATTTATCATTTTATTACTAAAAGTTAATGACAGATCTTTTAGAGTTGCTAAGAAAAAAGAAACGTATACTAAAAATTCTCACAAAAATTAAAACATCTAGCCTCTACTTTGGTGGATCCAAATTATAACGACTCAGATTAAAAGAAAGAGTCCATATCAAATACAATCCAAACTACAAAAAAATATAGAATTAAAAATAAATAAAATTAACAATTCGATTTCCATACCACTTCCAAAATAACATCTACAAATAAATAAAATTCACAATAATTATTACTAAAAGTTGATAACAGGTCTTTTAAAGTTGATAAGAAAAAAGAGAAATATGCTATAAATTCTCACGAAAAGCAAAACATCTAGCCCTTAATTTGGTGGCCTAAGTTATAATGGCTCAGATTAAAAGAAAGAGTCTATGTTAAGTACAGTTCAAACTAAAAGAAGGTCTCCTCTCTAGGTTGAGTACTTCTGTTGTTTTCTTTGATTTGGGTTAATATGTTAAGTACAATTCAAACTAAAAGAACTTTGGAATTGAAAATAAATAATTTGATTTTCATATGACTTCCAAAGTAACATATATAAATAAATAAAATTCACTATAATAATTAAGCAAAAATTAGTAAATTAAAAGAAAGATTTCAGGTCAAGTACAATCCAAATTAACTAAAATTCAGAATAAAAAATAAAATAAAATTAGCAATTTGATTTCCATATGAATTTCAAACTAAACCATAAAAACTAAATTCAGAATAATAATAAAAGAAAATAGAAATTAGTTTTTATATGAATTCCACCCTAAAACTAAAAATAAATCCATAACATGTATGATCCAAAAACATGCAAATTCGGAATAAAAACTAAAATATAATTAGTTATTTGATTTTTAAATGAATTTGAAACCTAAATTTTAAAAATATTAAAACAGGTTGGAGGGCCCAGGTGTTATGATATAATGATCATAGAGATTATTTTCTACAATCAACTAAATTCATGAAGATGGGGAAGGACATCACATACCTTATGTTAGTTGAGGCATAGATGTATTGTGCTGGCATAGTAGGTCATGTGCGACGTCGGGCTGAACGGTGGGGTCGGCGGTGGACTGCACGATAGGCGTCGTCAAGCTAGAGGAGGGGGCGTAGGGCACGGACGTCAGAGGAAGGGGTGCAGGGCATGGACTAGAGGGGGGTGGAGTGTGCAGAGCATCTCTTTGGGAGCCAAGTTAGGCAGAGCACAGAGTGCGATGGTGCTCAGAGCAAGGGGCTACGCGAGGCGGAGGGTGGCGGCGGGGAGGCGGAGCGGTGGAGTAGGGGCGGGTGGGAGTGGAAGGGGAGGAGCAGCAGGTCTTTGGGCGGCGAGAGAGAGAGGCGAGTGGCATAGGGAGGAGCGGGATGCGGGGCGGCGATGGGGCATGGGGTGTGGCGGCGATGGGGCATGGGGTGTTGTGGGAGTGAGGGAGCATTGAGGCGGCGCTAATGGATTGTGGATGAGAGGGGTAGCACCGATAGATTGCGGGCGTGAGGAGTGGCACCGATGGATTGTGGGCATGATGAGGGGGTGTGTTTGTCGAAGGGTGTGACATGAGGCATTGGTGCTCAGGCAGACGAACGTGTGAGGTAGCGGGATTGGCAGGATCAACTTGTAACATTGACGTTGGATTAACTGAATAAACAATGTAGATTTTTAGATGGCAAAATCAACTTGTAATATTAATCATTAGATTATGTTGATCTAACTATTAGGAGTAAAAGATATTAATATAGCTAGGTGACAAAATGGTTTAACTAAATTGGTGTTTTATATATTAGTATAGATACACATCACAAGAAAGATGACCAGTCATGCATTTTATAGGCCTAGAAACCGACTCAGTACACAACCGACTCATAGAGGAAAGTATTTGTTTAATGCTTGTACACTTTAGGTCTAGCTAATGACTAACTAGTATACTCTGGTTCATGTCTTCACTCAGTAATATTCAATTTGATCTTGGCTTATGGTCTGTTCTTTTTCTTCAAAACTAGCAGTTGTTGATTTTTGCTATAGTACCTAACTTTCAAACGAAGTATTTTCTCAAAACGGGGTCTACAAGTTAAACGATGTATATGTTAAAAGCCTAACATATATACCATTCAAAATCGCAAGTGAGTATCTTTCTCCATAATCTGTACTATAAATAGCTAAAATTTAAAAATTTCAACTAAAAGATATAAACTGCAACTGTTACCAAATAGACCCTATGACTACCATCTGCTTGTGTTCACACAAGGTCACGTCGGCTGCTTGAAGTCTTGTGGTGAAAGCTCCAGATTTTTGTCTTTTTACCACAGCACACTAGTTCCTTCTACGAAGTTCAGCAGAGCTTAGGTGTAGCATGTCGTAAGAACTTTATATGTCTGCTTATTTCAGCTTGAGTTTTCTATCTTCTAATTTATTTTTTATTATTTATAAACTTTGTCTTTTACTGATTTTTTGGATTTTTTGAGCTTTTTGCAGGTTCTTTTTTTACCGTATTCATTTGCATTGTCCGTGATAGGCTAACATATTTTTCTACTTTTAAATTTTTTAAATTTAGTTAGGCCAAATAAGTCACCATCAGTTACAGTATAATTTTATGCAGTTACAGTGAAATTTCAATCATAAACCACTTTTTTCGGTTAAACCGAGCGGCACCTTAATCAAAGACTAGAAGATAGCTCTAGAGACTTTATATGTTGGTAATTTCAAATAATTATCAATAAGAAAATGAATTAGTGCCAACAAACTTGTCCTTAATTCAATTTCTTGAGAAATCTTTCTTCACAATAAACTTCACTATACAAAACCTTTATAAAAATATCTTCTGACTAAAATTTTATCACTAATCATTTCAGTTGCACATCTTATTCTATTCTTCTTCTTGAAAGAACATGTACTCATTACTGTGTAAATTCTCTTGTCTACAATTCCTTTTCTTGCTTCCGATTTATTTATCAGCCTCCAAACTTTTTTCTTCTCAACCTATTGGATCTTGTCCTTGCTGAATTTTATCGAATCCTTCCGCTTCATGATTTCTTCAACTATCGACACATTATGTGAATTGTAAATTTTCGCCTGACTCCTAACACATCTTAGAGCTGACTTTGGCATAGTCAACTGTCACCATCACTTGGGCTAGAACTTGATCTCAATCTTGATTTCAAACATGAGTTCGATGTCCGTTTACTTGCATCATCATCACGTATTTTCTTCTCAACTACTACAACATATTGTTGTCCTAACGACACCATCTTTGGTATACTAGAGTTATCGATAACCTCGCATCGTAAAGCTAACTGAGTTGGGTAACTCTTTTTAACGGAAAATTTGTGTTCTTATCCATATTCACCTTTGCAATAAGATGATTTCTATTTTTTTATCTATTATCTTGTAAGAAAAATCTTCAAAATAAATTACATACCCGTGATCTAGCCATTGCCCAACACTTAACAAATTTTGCCTCAAATCAGATACCAACAGCACATCACAAACAAACTTCTGGCGACCTTCCACTTGGATAGGAATACAACCCTTTCTTTCAGCTTGGCTAAATAACCATTGCACATGAGTATCTTCACCTGAAGCAACGAGTCATCTTAAAATATATCCTGATTAGCAGATATATGATTTGTGCAATCATTGTTCACAATCGAAATATCTTCTTTTTTTTTCTTGCACAGTATAGCAAGAATAAACACCATCTTCTGCATTTTTCTTATCTTCTGAGAAATTTACACGATTGTCATCTCAGGATCTACAAAATCTAGCATGTGACAATACCTCTTGCATTTATTGCAAGTCATCTTCTTCCGGCACCTATATGTAGTATGACCAGACTTTTTGCAAATATTAGATTAGAAATTAGGGGTGAGTTCTTTTAGACTGTGACTTATGCTTTTTAGTTTAAAATTTTGAATTATGTCTGTTTGCGAGAGAGAGTACGGAGAGAGAAATACTCGCGTGTGATCTTGGACAATAAAAATAAACTCACTACAGTGTCTACTACAATAACCTAGTAAACTCCGCCTTAAAAAAACAATTCGTTTAAGGTGCTAGTTACTGTACATAAGCCAAAAAGCCTAATTCCATAAGCTAAATCGAACCCAACCTAAAACCAGCCATACTTTTTTCTCTTTTATCTTCGGCCAACTCCTCGGGCATATTTTAGCTTTGATTATATGTTCTTTGATAATTCCCGCTATTTCTTAAATTATAGGATTTGAAACTCAGCTTTGATCGGAAAGCGTTTTCAACCGAGCTTCCTTCCCTTTATAGGTTTCTCTTTTCATGAGACTCCAATGAACTCAATTGTTGGACTGTGAGAGTTGCCAAATCCTTCTACTCCTCAATTACAGCAACAATATACTCGAACGTTTATGATAAACTGATGAAAATTTTCTTAAGAATCTTTTGATCAGTAATCTCCTCACCGTAGGTGCACATCTGATTCATCACCTTAATGACCCTTGAAAAGTAATCCTTTATCTTCTTGGTCTCCTTCATTTGTATATTTTGAAACTGTCTTCGCAATGTTTGTAATTTTACAGCTAAAACTTTTATGGAACCTTAAAACTTCTCCTTTAACTTGTCCCAAGCATCCTTTGACTTCTTGGCGTCAATAATCCACGGAAACAAACTTTTCGTAATACCTTATTGAATAAAAAAAATAAGACCTTAGCGTCCGTCATCTGATTCTCCGCTAAAGTTTTCTTCTACTCCAGTGTAAGAACATCTTCAATGACGTACTCTTTGTAGCCATTTTGCACAATATCCCATAACCCTTGTGAAAATAGCAAGGTACGCATCTTGATGTTCCACATATCGTAATTCTCTTTTGAGAATACAGGAGTCTATCAATTGCGCCATCTCGACGCCTAAACTTAGTCATAACCTCGGCTCTGAAAAACAATATGTTAGACCATGTGGCTAGGTCTAGAATATTTTGGTGATGAATAATTGACAATGATTAATTTGTTATGATGAATAATTGGTGATTTTGTTTAGCGTTATTATGCGAGTTGTGTTGCGTGTGTGCAGATTGATGTTGGTCAAGTTTGGACGAACTTGTGTCGGAAGAATGTTCTTTGGTCTTTGCATGTGCAGGTTGGGCGTGGAGACGGTCATAGTCGGTGACGAGAAAGACCAGGACTAAGAGGGGAAAATCTGATGTCCAGACGGTCGAGGATGTCACGACATGATCGGGCTCACGCTGGAGCACATGGAGATCAAATATAGATGGTGCGTGGAGAAGCTACGGGAGGTGCGGTCCTAGAGGCTTCGATATGTGATGAGTTGAAAAGTCGGAAATGTAAAAACCCATGTTAAGAAGGGTTTCAGGTCCCTTAATTAGTAGTGGGCTAAAAGCCTGATTGAGATAAAAAGGTTTAAGCTTAGTTGAACAAGTTGTATTAGGATTTAAGTTCGTTGGTAAGTGGATATACAGGTTAGGCTATAAAAAAGCTAGGGCCGGCGGCCAAGCGCTGTGCGGTTTTTGAGAAAAAAAATCTTATTGAGTTTTTCACGCCACCCGCTTTCATCGTCTTTTCTGTTCGATTGGTCATGTCGCTGTCGCTCCTACGTCGCTCCATAGCAATCTCCATGCGTCGCTAGTGCTCACGCCCGTGATCTTTGTCCAGCCAGACCGGTGAGTGCCTCATCTGTGTAGAGCGGGACTTGGGTCGTCTTGCGTGCAGTGCGCCCAAGCTTATTATGCTTTGTGCCATTTCGTGTCATGCCGGCTCGGCCTAGTCATGTCATCGTGCCGTGCCGTGCCGGCCCGCGTCGTCTCCGGCCAGGCTCAAGCACAGCCCAAAGCCCACCGTGCCGTTAAATGCACTGCGTGCACCCAAACCCAGCCCGAAATTACCATACGTGAAGGCGGTGATGACGGTCGTCATCTTCCTTTCTCTCGTACCCGCCTCGTTTAAAACTAGTTGAAATAATTGAATTAATTGCATAAAAACATGGGCACGCAATGACATAAATATTTCGGGAAAAGTGGAATTTCTTTGGTATTTTAGAAATACAATGTTACTGCCTCGTTAAAAACCTTACGCCCCAGAGTGGAGTTTCCCGAGTAAGGAAAAGAGTACAGTAACAACATATTTATATACTAACTATTACAACATGCGTATATAATATCTACTCGGCAATGTCTAGGTCAAGATACTTTGTACGATTTCGGGATCCTCCAGGTTGATGTTGTTCCCGCTCTTTGGCTAATTCCCGTCTTTGGCACATGTGATTGCCTCCACCATCCTCGGGCGTAAGGATGATCTTCTCTCTTCATTATTCTCCCTACCGTCTTGAATGTCGCTCCTGAAGAGACGGTGGACACTGGCACCAAGAGAACATCTCGTGCGAAATGTGACAGCACAGGAAAGATCCGCTTGTTGTTCTTCCACCACTCGAGCAATGAGAATGACTTGTGAGTCTGGACTCTGGAGGCATAGAGATGGAGCGGAGTGATTTATACAAAAATTATTGGGCGTTGCACATCATACGTTATGTGAACGTTACTGCATGGAATCCGAACGTTCAATTTTACGGCTTTTCCCATCCAATCCACTCTTTTACCCATTCAGCCCTCCTCCCTTTTTTTCCACCGTCCCACCACTCTTACGCCGCCACCTGTCCCCTTTTTCTCACCGAGACCGAGGCACCGACGCCCGGGTCACGGCCTCACGGGGGACCGCGCCCTCCCTCGGTCTCCGACCCTCCCACTTCCTCCTTAGACCCGCTCCCTCCCTCGGTCCCTCCGTCCGCCTCCTCCCGCCTCCTCGGTCCCTCCGCCTCCCAGTGCAGCCACAAGACGGGCACAGGGCACGGCTCCCCGCCCTCCCCTCCTCCCGACCTCTCCCACTGCCCTGCCTCCCGCCGCCTCCCGGTCTCCCCACCCTCTTCACCGCCCCCTCCCGGCCTCCCCACCTCCCCGACCTCCCGGCGCCTCCTCCACCCTCCTCCCCACCTCCCGGCGCCCTCTCCTCCGCCACCTCCCAGCCCCTGCCTCCTCCCCCTCCCGTGGCCTCCTCCTCCCCGCCTCCGGCCCGCCTCCTCCCCCCCAGCCTCCTCCCTCACCCCGTGTGCCGCCTCCTCCCCCACCCCACCGCCCGCCTCCTCCCCACCCCGCCCGCCTCCTCCTCCCCTCCTCCCGCCCGCCTCCTCCCGCCCCCGCCTCCTCCCCCCGCCTCCCGTGCCGCCTCCTCCCCACCCCAGTGCCGCCTCCTCCCCCCACCGTGCGCCGCCTCCTCCCCACCCCGGCCCCGCCTCCTCCCCACCTCCCCGCCCCGCCGCCTCCCCCCCTCCTCCCGTGCGCCGCCTCCCCACCCCAGTGGCCGCATCTATTTTGTTTGCATCTATATTCGTGGTGCGTGCCGTGCTCGCCGAGTCGTCGTGGCCGTGGTGGTGGGCGAGGCCGCCCGGCCGGCGTGCCCGTCGTCTTTGCCGTCTTTGTCGTGCCGCCCGCACGCACGGCACGATTCGCCGTGACGTGCCGCCCACCGCGTGCCGACTATCCAGCTCGGCCGGCCGCTGTTCGTCGTGCGGGCGGCACGGCCCACCACATGTCGTGCCGTGCCGTGCTTGGGCCATGCCGGGCCGGTCGTGCTTCGGGCGGGCCCAAAAAAGCCCGGCCCGATGCCCAGCTCTAGTCCTGTGTCATCTTGCCACACATCGTGAATATTTTGGCAGTGTTTTTTAGGCATGACTTGATTGGTTTGACGCAATAAAGAAGGTGCATGTGGCTAGATGTAAGGAAAGGTGTTTGGTCTTTGTGATCTTTTCTTGTGCTGCTCGTGAATACATGCAGGTGATTAGGTGAGCTTGTGCCAACAACATCAAGGAGGAGCTGCTCTCTGGAGAAAGCGACGTTTCCAATTTTCGGGTTGCTACAGCACGGTCGATTTTTTTTGGGGTTATTTCTATTTTTCAGATTAAATAATTAAAAGACAGAAAATTTTAAAAAAAAATTAGCTGGTGATTACAATTATTCACATTTTTCTGATTGCCATCGATGATCCTACAAGTGATATCAGAGCAGGTTGCAATGCCATCAGATCGGAATCTTTTTCAGGTAAGCCACCGTTTTTTGATGGATCAGATTGTCTTTATTGAAAGACACGTATGGAGGTTTTTCTTCAAGCACAAGGTAATTCTATTTGGCAAAAAGTTGAAACTACATATAAAGTGCCTCATGTTGTTACAGTTGAAAATTCTTCTGATGTTGAAGCTAATGCTTAGGCTAGAAATATCATATCGCAAGGTTTAAGTAGAAATGAATTTATCAGAATTGCTCATCTTAAATCTGCAAATAAAATTTGGACCACTCTAGCTGATTATCATGAAGGATCTAAATCTATTAAAAGTGTGTGTCAGAATCAATTCAAAAAGGAGTATTCTAAATTTGAGATGAAACCTGGAGAATCAGTAGATACTCTTTTTGATCGCTTCAATAAAATTGTTAGTGATTTACAATCTGTTGATGTCACATATTTTGATTCTGACAATGCCCGTCAAATTTTAAATGCTTTGAATATGTCTGTTTGGAATGTGTTAGTCACTACTATTAATCATTCTGTTAACATGGAAACACTCACTTTGAATGATCTTTATTCTAAGATGAAAATCGTAAGTGAGTATCTCTCTCCGTAATTTATACCGGAAACAACTAAAATTTAAAATTTTCGACCAAAAATTATAAGGCATAGTCGTTATCAAACAGAACCATAGTATACTCTGGTCCTTTTCTTCACTCAGGAATAGTCAATTTGATTATGACTGGCATCTGCTTGTTGTTCACACAAGGTCACGGCGGCTGCTTGCTTGGAGTCTTGTGCTGAAAGCTCCAGATTATTGTCTTTCTACCACAGCACACTAGTTCCCTTCTAGAAAGTTCAGCAGAGCTTAGGTTGCGTAGCATGTCAGCAGAATTTTAATCAGAGACTAAAAGATAGCTCTAGAGACTTTATGTGCCACAAGAAAATAAATAAGTGCCAACAATTTAGACCCACCGAAATAAACGGCACGTTGTAAATCTTTTGTTTTTTTTTCTGTTAATATGATAATTTATAGCCTCTCATCTCAAAATATATAGATATATGTGTAAAACCTATTAAATTATGATATGATGAAAACATTTTTTTGGAGCAAATACGGTAATACAACAACAAAAAAAAAAGCAGTAGTGCTCGGCTGGAGGCCTACAGCACCATACATACAAAGTGCATGACATGCTACATTAGCTGTGCAGCCCATCATATCGTGCAGTTTTGAGTGGTTTGTGCTCATCCTGTTATCCTTCTACATCTTCCAGTCGATTGCTGGCGCCGCCACATCAGCACTTATCCATCGATCACTGGTTGTGAATATTTTCAGTTGTGTCCGGATTATCATGAATATACGTAACTTTCAGTGAGTGAACCTGCTCCCCGGCTCAAGTCCTTACGCCTGATGTCTCGTGATTAAAGTTTTGGATATCTAGCTAGCCGCCTGAATAGACTACTACTAGCCACACTTTCGTGTGTATGTTCCTGCTGTATCATGTGTTTCCTTGTAGTAGCAACACAAGAACGACAGATGTTGAGATAATCCAATTGTCCCGCACCAACCTTTTCGTAAACAATATATAGTGATTTTATTTATTCTTCATAAATATGAGCTAGATGTTTGGTGTAACATCCCGGCTTCTAAAAAATCCAAGATGTCACCCACAACTATAGACGCTGCCAATTTAAAACATCAACTACATTACCAAACAGTAAGCATCATGGGTAATTAATCATCATAAATAAAATTTTTAGCAACACGATAATTAGAGCGTGTTTGGCATGGCTCTGCTCCACAGCAGAGCAGCTCCACTCCAGAACTCCAGGGAGCAGCCGCTCTGATAGGGAGTTGGAGCTGGATTTAGGTGTGTTTGGCTGGAAGATTCTTCTCAGCTCCAGAAAACATGGTTCGGAGGATACAATGACATGCTTGCCCCTATTATATTACTGATGATACTATAATTATTTCTCTAAGTATAAATTCAAATAAAAAGCGTTTGAAGGCTAAAATATTCAAGTGCAAATAATGTCATACCCAAAATATTACATGTCCATGGTGCACGTTCAAATAAACCAGAAGTTCGAATTATCTAAAAAATATTACATGACTTGTTCACACATTCCATGCAAGCGAGAGAGATGTTGCCATATTATCACGGAATGTGTCCATTGTAACAACACTTGATTCAGAAGTTGTAGCATCGGATGCATGCTGTGATACCGCGTATTTGTTGTATCTATCAGGAATTGTAGGCACAAAGGTAGGATCTCGATCAAAATTAGCAAAGTCCACATCACCACTTGAATGCTCACGAATGAAATTATGGAGAACCATGGTTGCCGCTACAATCTTTTTTTGTGTGAGCATTGAATACCCAGGCATCTTGTAAAGGATTTGCCATTTCATCTTCCATAGCCCAAATGATCGCTCAATAACATTACGAATAGATGAATGCACACGATTGAACCTCTCTCTTGGAGTATTAGGTTCCATACCTCTATGCCACTCGGGTAAGTGATACCTTTCTCCCTTGTATGGAGCTAGGTATCCCGGACGGTTAGGATAGCCCGAATCTACAACGTAGTACTTACCTACACATGGAAAGTAGAATAGTTACAAAATGATTCAGTAAGCAATGTCATATATTCAAATAACCATAGTAGAAATCTTTGTACCTAGTGGTGGATGTGGGAAGTCTTTTTCATCGGCTGCAAATGCATGGTACAATACACTTGTGTCATGAGTAGACCCCGGCTGACCAGCGGCAACATAAGTGAAGCGCATATCAAAATCACAAACAACAAGCACATTTTGAGTTGCCATGCCTGTCTTTCCAATGTATCTCACTTGTTCTTCAGGTGAGAGACACACACGAATATGTGTCCCATCTAGAGCACCAATGCAATCCTTGAAGTGTGGATATGCTCTTTTATCATTCATAATCCTCTTGTGAACAGTGCGGAAATTAGGATCTGTTGGTCTCAAATACTCCTCGGCCATTGCAATCAAACAAGATAACACCTCATGAAATTTCCTACTTATTGTTTCACCAGAGTGTTTAAACCTATTTTGACCCTTTCTATTTGATTCACATCCAGCACATATGTAAAGGAATATTGCAAGCATCTCATAAGTGTTCATATGTTTGGATTCTTTCAGTCCATACTTCTCAACCAAGACATCATGAAGATCAAGAAATATTTCTTTGTTCATCCGCAACATCCTATGGCATTCTCCAGGTGTATTCATCGTCTCATTCAACCAGCCCATTCCGCTCTGTATTGAAACCCTGGGTGGTGCTTTATCCAAATACAAATCACAATAGATGTCTGCAAGCTTTGCACCTGTAGTTACCATGGCAAAAAAATGATCACCGTCATCACTAGAAGTATCACTCTCAGAATCAGACATCTGTACAAACATAAAAATTAATAGATATGTCAATAATAGTGCATCTGAGACAAATAGATAAAAAAGGTGACAATATTACATAGGTTCAACAATAACAAATCTGATTCAAATAGATAAAAAAAGGTGACAATATTACATAGGTTCAACAATAATAAGAGGATACAAACCATAGCATCACAGCCATGAAAATCACTAGTTTCCATACTTGGCCATGTACTTCCTAGTAAGCCAGTTAAACCTATTGTCAGTAGGCAAGGTCATGAACATCTCCCTCTGATCCTTTTTCACAAACAATTCAGTTGCAATGAAATGTTCATTGGTTTCATAGCCGGCACCACAGGCAACCACATGCTCCATCACTTCTTTAATAGAGAACTTCCCTTCCTTACTAGAAGCATATGAGTTTGCTGAAGTAGCAATACTTGACATTGCTTCTTTGATTAGTATTGCTGTCCCTGTCTTAGGCTTCTTTCCTTTATCTTGGACAGACCTTGGTGGCCTCTTACCATTAGCATTGACAGGAGAAATCTGCTCCAACTCATTGGTGTCAAAATACTCATTACCACCTTCTTCCTCTAGGGTCTGATCAATGAATGCATCTTCTTGTGTTTCACCACCATCATCATTAGAAGGAGCAACGTTCGATGGAGCATTGGCCATATGTGGAGACCAATGATCCACACCAATACTAGTGATATCTGCAAAGCACTTTTGGATGTCATCTTCATTTTGAAGGCCCAATTTTCTGAATTTACCACAACCTGGAATATCCTAAAAAAGATGCAACATAGCCACATGATTATGAGAAAAAGCAATTCTAATTTCTAATCAAACAGTTTGAGATAAAATGAAACACTTACAGCTCTAGCTTTCTTCCACCACTCATCATCCATAACAATGGTTCCCTTTACAGGGCACCAACCGGTTCCTGTCTGCCTCAACATCAATTTTTTCCACACCTTGTAATCTTCTTTCAACTTGTCCCATTTGTTTTTTATCTGGCCCTTGGTCGCCACCAAACCCAGTCTATCTTTCAAACCCTTTTCAACCTCAGCATACCCAACACTGTTTAAATGAGTATTGGGACGGTTGCCTCTCCCAACTTGTTCAGCAAATAGTTGGCAAAGGACCCGAGTGGCCTCAAGGTTCCAATCAATTTCTGGCATTTATAATCGAACTCACAACAAAAACTCAACATGTAAAAAATAAGCTCACAATCAATGTTCCAGTGTCCGAATTGGTATATGATCTTGTAAGCACCGAGCAATTTTCTATGATCTTGCATGTCGAAAGCAATTTTTCTATCTGATACATCGACATCGGCACTTGTAGGAGGGGAGGGTCGGCGCCCTTACGGACTACGACGCCGACCGACGGGGAGGAAGATGCCGACGGTCGACGACCACCACCGGCGCAGAGGCGGACGAGGGTTCTTCTTGGCCGGAGTACCAGATCCGGTGGCGCGAGGCGAGGTAGCTCCGGCGGTGATGGGGAACGGCGGCGCCCGCGGCGAGTGCGGGTGGGGCGCTCGGGCCGGCGCCGGTGGGGAGGGAAGGCGAGAGGCGCTCGGTGGGGGAGGGCGAGCGGCAACCCGCGGGGAAGAACGACGGAACGAGTCGAGTCTGTTCGGAGGAATAGATCGAAACATTTTTTTCTCTATAACCAGTGGCAAAGGTGGGTAATTACCTTGAAACTCCGTGTCTAGGTTCATTTCGAGGATTCCTGGAGTGGGAAAAGAGGTGCTCCACCAAAATGAACTAGAGCTCTACCAACTCTACGAAGAGCAGCTGTTCGATCAATTTATGGAGTTTTGGTGTTTGGCTGGTTTTGGACAGCTCCCCCCTAGAGTTTTGGAGTGGAGCCATGCCAAACACCACCTTAATATAATAAACTTAAGATAGACCATTACATCACTAGAACAAATCAATTATAAAGCTAACTACAGAGTACAACAAACAACCACATTAAGAACCAAAGAGAGCTAATAGGAAACTATTAATCATCTAATTCTTGTGTGGCTAGTCTAAACTAAATATGATGATAAATTATGGAACTTTAGGTGAAGTGAAGAACTATAAGATTGCAATGCCTCATGTGCTACTTTTACCCATGTATGTCATTTTTAACGTTTACCTAAAAACAAAAATAAAACAAGGGTGTGCCTACAACTCAGCAAGTATAAAACAGAACAATAAATGAATCTACATCATTTTTATAATTTATATCTATTTACTATTATCTCAATTTTCACATCTCACTATCATCAATTCTCATCCACTTGTCTTAATATCTCATCGCTCTTTTCATAAATGCAATGCACATGTCACCTTCTGTATGTCATTCTCTATGTCCATCCTGTAGAGGTGGCTGCGATGTAGGTATTTCCCTCCACTCCCATAGAGGTGCCTACCTTTATAGGTTTTACTCAAGAGCACGTCGGAATAGTCACATTGCTTAACTCATAGTTATTAATTTTCTCACCGTTCTAGCTCGTAATGCATATGTCATGTTATGAATGTCACTCTCCATCATTTTACCACATATCACAATTATCATCAAATTAAAATCATAATAAATAAAAGATAATCAAAATTTATTACGTGACATGAATAATTAAAGAACAGTAATCAAGTATTAATCCCCATTTATCATTCTACTAAGCACTTACTTGCAACGGCCTGTTTGATTAGGA
Organism: Bonia amplexicaulis; assembly: GCA_036346245.1. Classification (NCBI taxonomy): domain Eukaryota; kingdom Viridiplantae; phylum Streptophyta; class Magnoliopsida; order Poales; family Poaceae; genus Bonia; species Bonia amplexicaulis. The sequence continues at coordinate 7,380,009 of CM070759.1, read as the reverse complement.
AATGACAACACACTCGATACTACTCCTCCTACAAAAATTACTCATTCTCAATACAAGCCATAATAATACAAGACAACACTTACTTGACAACGCTCCGACACGTTCCACAATTTCACAACTTCCCCTCTGTACTGAATAGTTATTCCCGCTGTCCTAGTACTAAAAATATTATAACTTTCAGACCAAAAATGATGACATAGCAACTCTTACCATTCTAGAACCAACACAAATTTCTCCACAATTTCTTAGTTTGCCATATGTTCATATTAAACCACTTAATCCTCCATTTTTAACTCAGAAGATCGTTCCGTCATCTTCTGCACAGTAGATTTATTATTTTCATATCTATTAATCTAAACATGCAAACCTAATGAATTATGATATTTTTAGAATCTACAGGAAATTTCCTACCATTGTGTAATTATTCCTAAATTTTAGTTCTGCCGTTTAACTAAGTCAAATTAATTATTTCCCACGACTGCGTCCAAGAGCAGCCGGTATTGAATAGTACCCTCCCAAAATTCATAACTTCTAATCTACCTATCTAAAATTGTGTTCTTAAACTTTATGAAAACTTTAAAAAAAATTATCTACAATGCTTATGTTGACCAAATCCTTAAATTAGTTTATTTACTATTTTTAATCTACAGATTAATACATGTTACAAAAATATAGAAAAGTTACTAGACAACAGGTTTACAAAATTCGTATATCAAAATCTACTCATCTGATCGACATGAGTAGTATTCTATGGAAAGCTAATGGAATACTCCACAACTTTCTAGTAAATGAAAATTTCAAATTAGCACACCTTATCCGTAATCCCAATACAACAATACGGCAAGTTAAAACGATCTACTAATTAATCCCTATGGCGAACCTGTGCTCTCTCTAATCCGGATTCTTAATCTCTAATTAAATAAATAAAACAAAGAGAACAATTAGAACATTACCTAAGCGAGGAACGACCAGATCATAATCTAATCCTCACTCTTCCCTTCTCTTCTCCCTCAGCGTTTCCCCAGCCGCTTCACCTTCTTTCCCTTCAGCTGGCCGTGCGGCAATTGCTAGCACGCTGTGAGATGCATGCAACGATTGTGGCAGGCAGTAGCGATGGCGTGCAGAGTAAATATATCGTCCCCATTTTTAGAAACAGAAACATTATTATCTTCCGTAATAATTTAGAAGTTCAGCTATAGATAAGAGAAGCATCACGTCTGCTTACGAATATTTCAAAAATTAGTTTGACTGAACTAAAGATCTAAAGGTCAATTTTGGAAATTTTTAACAGGCGTCCAAGCCCAAAACTTAACTTACATTCAGAAGGTCTAAGGAAATTCCACAGGAACGCTTGAGTATGGCCGTAACCCTAATACGAATACTCGTAACATTCTTTCTTCTCTTGATCTCTGTGTTGTAGGAAAAATAAAGTAAGACTGAGTACAACCAACCGTACTCAACAAGTCACATGAAAAATGCTATATAACTACTTGCCAGGATTCCAAAGGATGGAAATATATGGGTTTGATTAAGTAGTTGTGGATGCAGTTTTATTTGTAAACATTTTTAAACACAAAAGAACGATAACTTCTTAAGGAATTTGGGTTTCAAAACTTGCTTACCAGACTTCAACGTTTCCAAATCATTTACAAATCTACTTATGCTTCGCTATTGGAATCACCAATTAAACACAGCTTCATTTACCGGAAGCATGGCGTATTCGAATACCATTTATAAATGACTCTGCAGAGTTACCCAACATTACCCACAAGATTTCTCAACTCCCGCGTGCGGGTTCAAGAAAACAAGGCTTTTCACTGCTCATCTCTTTATGTAGCCTCTACCTGATAGACTATGGATCCCCTGTCACAGAAAACGGCGGCCTGGCAGGGCAGAGCCTACCGTTATGAAAGTATGGTTTTACCGTTTCTATACCACATCCCTACGTCGGTTGTTCCCTCTTGTGGAACAGTATATCATACCCTTATATAGATATTCAATCGATTTGAGTAGTTACTAAACCAGGTTTGACAAGTCAATGCTTGCGGCTGAGCGGTTACTATGTTCTTTACTTAGCATAAGGGTCTAGTTCTTTGTATTTTCACTGAGGCAACTTCCTCCCACGAACCCATATATCAGTGCCCGCGGCACTGCCATCATTCCATCCCAAAGCTCCACCCTAGGATAAGGTCATGGGATCCGGCCGACTCATGGCCTCCAGCAATCCTTTCTTATCCTAGAACCACTTTTCAAATTTCTATCAACAAATGCCAAATCTTTTAATAGTGAAAAAATTTGTTGAGTTTCTAAAGTACCATGATTACATTATTAATACATTTAATAATGATATGTCTTGTCAAGGTGGATATGGCCATCAAATTAAACAGGGTTTTTTCAGGTGGTAGGACATTAGCTAATATCATGTCATTCTAAATATTTATTGTAAAAGAAATAACAGTGCGTAAATAGCATAATGAAAATACCGATAAATAATAATTAATGGAATGTAGGTTCAATAATATCAAAGACATGTGACTTGCCTCTTTATCCATAGCCTCTAGTTATCTTTACTGTAGTCTTCGGATTGGATACCAACTTCTTTAATTTCTCTTGTAGTCCTTCATTGACCAACTCGTGTGGTTCGAGTACTACCGTGGAAGACGAATACAAATGAGTTCCTACTTTGCAGAACACAAGTTGGGAACAAAATACAATTAAATAACCAAAAAGACATAAAGATGGTAGGTAGTGTGGTCAGGGTTTAGTCGGTGGGTGGTTCGGCTCAACGGGATTGGAATTAGGTGGGTTCGAGATTGAGGATGTATATAGGCGTTGCATGGATTTCGGTGAATGGCTGAAGGTATAGATGGTATTAGATTTTTAGGGTCGGAATATTTATCTGGGTTGTTTAGAGTTTTACCAGAGTCTAAGGTGGCAGAGCAAAGTTGGAAAGGTGTAGATGGGCTCAAGACGATAAAAAAGGCATATGTGTTTTTAGGGTTTCGGCGAACGATAAGAGTTCGGACCGTATTATGGTTTAGGGTTTGAAAATGTGTTTTAGTGGTTTTGAGTATTATCGATGTTCGATATGGGAAAATAGAGTTGAGAAATGGGTAGATGGGTTCAAAATGATCAAAACGGATGTATTTTGTATTTTTGGGTATGGATGAACAATAATGGGTATGCACTGTTCACTGTGGGCCCGATACTATTTACTAACGGGTAGGTTACTGTTCATTTTGGGTCAGTTGCTACAGTGTCAGGTATGTACTATTCATTCTGGGTCTGGGTACTGTTTGCTAATCGGGTCGGGCTACTACGATCGGGGCGAACACCTGCTCACTAACGGTCGACGTGAGGAATCCGAGGCGAGATGGAGTGATTGGGTGTGGGATTTGGCTCGGAAACTCAAGAGATCAAAATCAAACTATTTCAAACTTCTTTTGGATTTTTCAGTTTCATTTCAGTAAAAACCTAGAATTCGATCTTATCTCTTTCTCATGTTTCCCTTTATCCCGGCTCGGGAACACCCATCTTCAATTCCCCTTTGTCCCGGCACGGGAACACTCAAATCTTCAATTCTTTCGTACAACTCACATTCGAAAAACAACTCTTTTAAATTCTAAAAACATATTTTCACATATCCTCTTTTTACTATTTACATATAAATCCACAGAAAGATTATTTTTGAATATTACATCTAGGGCTAACTATCCCACACGCCATTATTTTTGAATATTATTTTTCTCGCCACACGCCATCATGCTTGCACGCTTGTCCAGGGATTAGGGGCCTGTTCTTTTCCTTCGAAGCCGACGGCTTTTAGCTTTTGCTACAGTTCTTAACTTTTAAACGGAGTATTTTCTCAAGACGGTGTCTACAGGTAAAGCGATATACACATTAAAAGCCCAACATCTGTACCATCTAAAATCGCAAGTGAGTATCTGTCTCTCCGTAATCTATATCGTAAACAGCCAAAATTCAAAAATTTCAGCTAAAAACCATAAGTCGCAGCCGAAAAGAACAGGTCCTAGAGCTTATCGGCGCTTATCCATCGATCATTGATTGTGTTGTCCGTACGTGATCCGCCAAACGAAAATTTCTATTGTATACCGGTGACACAATCCCTTTTTGTGTAACGCGCGAATAAGGTGGTGACACGCGGCAAAAGTACTGTAGCAGATATTCTAAATGTTTTCCGTGCGGCTGGTACTGTAGCAAGGAGTAAAAATATAGTTTTTGTACGGCTACAGTATATTGCTACAGTGTTATTGCCACGTGTCGCCACCTTATTCGCTCGTTACACAAACTTGATTGTGTCACCGGTATACAATAGAAACTTTCCAGGGTCTTCAGCTTTGCTCAAGCCGAGTGCCCTCATGGAGAATCAGCGAGGAAGCACGGAAGCACATCAATACAACGCAAGCCAGGGAAGTCCTGTGTCCAATGCCTATTTTTCATCAATAGGGTAGTTTAGAGGGTCGGGTAGGGAAGCATCGGTTATAGTAACTAAAAAGGGATAAATAGACATGAAATAAAATTTGTCTACTCAAGTATTTCTTTTTTTTAAACTCTAGTGCTATGAGAAATATGCTAGATTCAAAAACAAAGAATAGAACAAAAATTTCAAATACTTGGTTAATATGAAATCTCGAAAACTCAAGATAAACTTAACCAAGATTGATAAAACTTGAACCATACTAAGATAAGGTCTTCAGAGTTATGATTCTAAAAGAAATTACAAAGTAATGCCCAATGAAAAGATCTTTCTTACTTCAAGATCACGTTGCACCAAAATCTAGAATCTCAGAATCATGACCGTTACGAAACCTTAAGGATTCAAGATAAACTTAATCAAATTTGATGAAGCTTGAATAATAGTAAGACAAGGTTCTCAGTGTTATGATTTTAAAAGAAATTGTAAAGTAATACCTAATAGAGAGACCTTTCTTATTCCAAGATCACGTTGAACCAAAGTATGCAATTTTAAAAACTTGGCCGCAAAGAAACCTCAAGAACTTAAAATCTACTTACTTAAAATTGATGAAACTTGAATCATAACAAGATGGGGTCCGTAGGGTTATGATTCTAAAAGAAATTTCAGAATGAAGCCTAAGGAAGAGTCCACTTCGCATCAGAACAGTAATTTCAGCAACTTAGCTGTGAAAAAATCTCAAGAACTCAAAACTTACTCAAAATTGATGAAACTTGAACCATAGCAACAATAAGATCCTTAAGAGTTATGACACCAAAAAGAAATTGCAGAATAAAGCCCAAGAGAGACCTTTCTTCTCAAAATTCATGTGGTATCAAAACAACAATTTCAGCAACTTGACCGTGAAGAAATTTTAAGAACTTAAAATCTACTTACCCAAAATTGATGAAACTTAATTCATAGCTAGTAAAAATATATATACACGCCCTGGTATTGCTCATCACATCCACTCCACTACTCTCCTATTATATTATTTGGTCAGTAACCACAACAGTTGGCGCCGTCCGTGGGGACGAGAAAGAGCAAGCTGTGGAGTTCAAAGAAGTGATGGCGCCCAAGAAAGCTTCATCGGCGATGAGGAAGAAGTGGAGCATGGCGGCGGCGGTCGCAAACGCCAGGGCTTTGGCTAGTGGGCCGCCCGCGTCAGCGTCGGGGGCAGGTACGGAAGGTGACGCTGATAGGATGAATGCTGACGTCGGTACCCACGCCGATGGGGCAGCGGCTGACTTTGTTAACGGCGCTCGAGCTAGTGGGAGCGTCGGCGCCGACATTCTCGTCGACGGGCCCGATGGCCCGGGACCCAACTGGGGCCGACATGTGGTTCCGACGGCCACATCGATCTCATCGCCGACCCTGAGACCCGTCGTCCCGTTGCGCTGAACGGCTCTGGTGAGCAGGCCGTAGTCACTAGTCACTAGCAACCCTGTGGCGCGCGCTACTGCTTCGACAGGTGTAACTTCCCTGACGGTGGAGAACGCCTTGCTGGTGGCCCTTGGCATGCTGCAATGCGAGCTGGCAGACCTTCGGGGCGTCGTGCAGGAGATGCAAGAGGATCGAAGCCAGCAAGTCCTGCCGGCAGTAGTGGAGGCCATGCCTATTCGGGGGACAGCCGTGACGCCCCCACTTCTAGTCGCACGGCGCTCCATCATGGGGATCCGGAGTCTCTGCTCTCTGCCGGCCTACAGCAGTCGGCGTGGCCAAAAGACTTCAAGTTTCCCACTATTGAGCCATATAAGGGCAACACGGACCCTAGGGAGTTCGTTCGCGCATACGAGACGACCGTCGAGGCTGTCGGCAGAGAGACTCCACCAAGGCGAAGGGCCTGCCGCTCGCGTTGCAACAAGTAACGCTCTCCTGGTTCTTCACCATAGAGTCGAACTCCATCTACGCGTGGGAGTAGACCCAAGACCGCATGTACACCAATTTCCAGGGAAACTACGTCAAGCGCGTCAATGCAGACCAGCCTTTTGCCATCAAGCAAAAGCCTTCGAAAATGCTCCGAGAATATTTCAAATGCTTTGCCAAGGTCCGCTGCCAAGTCAAGGATGTCAACGAGACCACGATCATCAATGCAGCGATTCAAGGCCTTCACCTAGGGCCACTGGCTGAGTATAACGCGCGCAAGCCGATCAAGACAGTGGCCAAGCTCTTTGACAAGATGGAGGAGTACGCGAGGGCAAAAGAATATGCCCTGCGGCACCAAGGCGACACCTCCGACACCGAGCAGGCAGATGACTCACCGGCGGATCCCTCCCATACTAAGCAAGACTCGAAGGATGCCTCCAAGCACAAACAAGACCTGTCGAACGACAAGTCTAATTGCAAGCACCGCAAACCCCAGAAGGCTCGATACGTCTTCGACATCGAAGGCGGCTCCGATGACAGTGCCCTCGCTGGCCGAGGATGGGGTTGCAGAGGTTACGGACGCGGGCGAGGCCGGGGCCGCGATGACCAAGCGCGTGATGAAGCGGAGCGCCAACCACATGGGCTGTGGTGTGAGGTGCATGGTCGTGGTGATCACCTCACGTGGACCTGGCCCACCATAGCGACGCTTAGCCAAAGCATCACCAGGGATAGGGCGATTGAAGCGGGGACCCCAGCAGTAGCCCACGTGCAGTAATCTCAAGAAGACCTCCTGTGGATATAGGCCCTAGAGGGAGGCCAACGCCGTGGCATCAGCATCATATCAGAGGGTTCCTCCTTAGAATTTTCATCCATGCGACGACAAAAGCCTCGCGCCGCCGGTTGCATCACGTGGCGCAGCACCCACCCGTGCACCACCAATTTGGGCATGTAACGACATCGCCTTCACCCTTGCTGACGTAGATGGGGTTGACTTTCCTCACCAGGACCTACTGGTAATCCAAGCCGCTATCACGGGTTGCGATGTAAAACGCACTATTTGCCACCGCTTTCGACCAAATGGGAATCCCGCGAAGTAGGCTAGGGCCACTAGGGATTCCACTCCAGGGCTTCGGGGGCTAGTCACTCAAAGCCTTGGGGCAAATACGTCTACAGATCTCCTTTGGGCAGGGAGATAACATGAGAAGTGAGGATGTCACCTTTGACGTTGTTGATCTTGCCTACCTGTACAACGCAATTTTGGGTCGCCCGACCCTCAATGCCTTTAGAGTGGCCCTGCACCATAACTTCTTATGCATGAAGCTCCCGGGCCCACACGGCGTTGTTACCGTGTTTGGGGACCAGGACCTCGCGTGCTGAATAGAGCTCGGCACACGAAGTCCCCTCTGCAAGGTGCACCCCGTCACAGACACCCTTGGCACAGGCAGCCCCTCCGCCCTAGGGTGTAGGGGTGGAAAAATAGCTTGAGGCTCATGGCTCGACTCGAGCTTGTTAAATTTCGAGCTGAGCCGAGCCTCCTTTATAGCTCGTGAAAAACGCAGCCGAGCTCGAGCCGCTCGCGAGCCAGCTCACGAGCTATTTGGCTCGTTTGTTTCGCGTTTCTCTCCCGAGTCCCGTCCGTCTCGCTTCCTCCCCACTTCCCCAGTCTCCCCATTGTCCATTCCCCACTGCCTTCGTCTCCCCTCCTATCTCCAATTCCCTCTCCCAATCCCCTCCGCCGAGGCGCCGACGCCATGGCCCCTCCTCCAAAGACCGCGCCTCCCCGCCACTGCCACTACCTCGGCCTCCGCCTCCTCCAGTCCTCCCCCACCTCCCCTCCCTCTGCCTCGGTCTCTTGGCCTTCGTCGGGAATCCCACCGCCCCTATTTTTTATAGCCCGTGCGTTCACCCACGACGGCCACACTCCACACTCGAGCCGAGCTCCTCATCGGCGCACGTAGGTTCGCCAGTCTCGACTCGACCCAAGGCGTCTCTTCCCTCACTGCGTCGCCATGGCCTTCTTGCACCAGCACCTCGACCTCATCCGCGCCCACCTCCTCGACGACCACCACGGCGACTCCGGCTCGAACGCGTCGACGACTTCGCTGCTGGGGGCTCGGGGTGGAGGCCGGCTCTCGCTGCTCTCTGTCTTCTCCAACTCCGGCCACCTCTCCTCGCCGACAACTCCGACCACCGTCGTCCAATTCCTTCCGTCCGGAGCATCCTCGTCGCTCGGTGAAGATAGCCCCGGCGCCAATTTGAAGCTCCGCCGCTCCGTCTTCTCCAGTGCTGATCGCCCACCTCCACCGTTCGAGCTCTCCGTCGCCAGACCTCCGGTGCTGTGAATCTGCTGTGAATTTGCTGTGAATCTTCTCCAGTGCTATGAATCTGGTGTGATTGAATCTGCTGTGAATCTGCTGTAAATTTCTGCTATGAATCTGCTGTGAAATTGCTGTGAAAATCTACTGTGAATCTGTGAAATTCTACTGTCAATCTGTGAAATTCTACTGTTATCCGCCGCGAGCCTTTTTGGCTCGTTCGGGCTCGCGAGTCGGCTCGAGCCTCATTTCGAGCCGAGCCAAGCCCCTCGCGTAGCTCGTTTCAGAAACGAGCCGAGCCAAGCCGAGCCTACTGTTCACCTGAGCCAGATCGACCTTGGCTCGAGCCGGCTCGGCTCGGCTCATTTCCACCCCTACCAGGGTGGACGCCAAAGCCTAAGCCGGACGACGGGGTCAAGAGAGTCCCATTGCATACCGCTAACCGCCAAGTTTCCATTGGTGAGGGTCTACCCCCGGAGGTCGAGCAGAACCTGCTTCAAGTTCTTAAGGACAATGTGGACATATTCGCGTGATCTTCAGACGACATAAAGGGAGTGGACTACGCCACCATCGAGCATTCCCTCGCGGTCCGCCCCGATGCCAAGCCGATCAAGTAGAGGCTTCGGCGTATGTCACTTGAACGCCAACAAGCAGCCAAAGCGGAAGTTGCGAAGCTACTCCAGGCCGGGGTCATCCGTGAAGTCCAACACCCGGATTGGCTTGCGAATCTAGTGTTTGTGAAAAAGGCCAGTGGCGCATGGCACATGTGCATAGATTTTACCGCGCTAAACAAGGTCTGTCCAAAGGACAATTACCCGCTTCCCCCGCATAGATCAGTTGGTAGACGCCACGATGGGGTGAGAGCTCATGAGCTTCCTCGACGCATATTCTGGTTATCACCAAATCCATATGGCCAAGGACGACGAGGTCAAGACGAGCTTCATAATGCCGGTAGGGACATACTGTTTCGTTAGGATGCCCTTCGGCCTCAAAACCGCGGGCGCCACGTTTACGCGCCTTGTCGCCCATGCACTTGCCTCCCAGCTCAGAAGGAATGTCAAAGCCTACGTTGATGATATGGTCATCAAGACTAGGCAGTTGGCCTCGCACGGTCAAGACCTTTAGGAGACCTTCGACAACCTCTGGCGAGTAGGTATCAAGCTCAACCCAGATAAACGCGTCTTCAGCATGCAAACCGAAAAGCTTCTAGGCTTCCTAGTGTCTGGGCAAGGAATTCAGGCGAACCCCAACAAAGTCAACGCAATCCTATCCATGGAGCCACCCAGGACGACAAGGGAGGTCCAGAGTCTCACTGGCCGTATGGCCGTGTTGAGCCGCTTCCTATCTAGGGCGACCGAGCGGGGACTCCTGTTTTTCAAAACCCTTTGCGGATACGATGGGTTCCACTGGGACAACGATTGTTCGAAGGCCTTTGATGAACTCAAGAAGCACCTTGTAAGCCTTCCCACTTTGGTCACCCAGCACCAGAGGCTCCGCTACTGCTATACTTCACCGCTACGGCAACGGCAGTCAGCATAGTACTCGTCTTGGAGGAGGGCTTCCTGCATCGACTTGTGTACTTTGTCTTCGAGGCCCTTCAGGGCGTGAAGACATGGTACACCGATCTAGAAAAATTGGCATACACCTTTGTCATGGCCTCAAGGAAGCTTCGCCATTACTTCCTCTCCCATCATATCACCGTGCCTTTCGCGTTTCCCCTGGTGGAGATGGTGCACAACAAAGAGTCCACATGTCACATCGGCAAGTGGGCGGCTGAGCTCGCACCTTTCTCCTTGCCGTACGCCTCACGCACGGCCATCAAGTCTCAGGTCCTCGCGGATTTTCTTGCCGAATGGACACCACTCGCTCAGTCACAGCCACAGCCGGCAACGGACATGGTCTGGACCCTCCATACCGACGGAGCTTATGGTGACTCGGGCGGCGGGGTCGGTGTAGTGATCACCACACCGAAGGGGCATCACCTGCTGTACTCCGCACGTCTTGTGTTCCCGGCGACAAACAACACGGCCGAGTATGAAGTGCTATTCTTCGGCCTCGCCAAGCTCAAGGCCCTTGGCGCAAGGAGGGTGCTCATTCACACGGGCTCGCGTCTGATCATGGGGCACGTCAACAAGTCATATCAGACCAAAGATCCTGATCTAGCCAAGTATCTAGCTGCTATGAGGGCGAGGGAGCGCTATTTCTTGGGCATTACGGTGAAGGTTGTCCCGCGGGCGTACAATGAGCAGGCTGATGCGCTGGCCAAGGCCTTGGGAAGGAGCCTTCACTGAGGTGACTGGCCGTTGAGAAGGACAACTGCGACACAGCTCTCATCCACCAAATCACCCATCAAGGTGACTGGCAGGAGCCCATCTCAAGCTATCTGCAGGGAATAGCTGAGCCGAATGACCCTTTGGAGTACCTATGAAGGTCACCATCGACAACGGCCTGCAGTTCGACTCCACGCCCTTCAAGGCGTTCTGCGACCGCATGGGCAACATGCACCCTTAATCCAATGGAGCGGTCGAGCGGGCGAATGACACCATCTCCGCTGGGGTCAAGAAATGCCTCATCGGCTTTTCGAAAGGCAAGTGGCCAGACATGCTTCCCAGCGTGCCCTGGTCCCTCCACACAACAGTTATGCGCCCGACAGGGTTTACGCCGTTCAATATCCTTTTCGACGACGAGGCCATTACACCTGAAGAAATCAAGGATAGCTCGAGGAGGGTCCTTGCCCAGGCTCCAGCGGAGGAGCGAGCACTGTCTCTGGATCTCCTCGACGGCGACCGGGTCAGTGCCACCGAACACGTCGTCAAGTATGCACACCAGGCAGCGTGTGTGCACGACCGTACCGTGTACTCGCGAAAGTTCTTATCAGGGGACGTCGTCCTCAAGTTGGCGCTGCACGCGGCGACGGTAGGCAAGCTAGAATCGAAATGGGATGGCCCCTACATTGTCGTGGTGGCTTTGCCATAGGGGCATATCGTCTTGCGACCCTGGAGGGACGGACTCTTCGACACACGTGGAATGCAGATCGCTTGCGGCGATATTATGCATAAAGGCAAGCAGCAGCCCAACATTCCACTGGTGTCGCTCCATGTATGACGTCTCGCGGTTCAGGGAAACAATGTCTCGTGCCATAAATAAGACACGCGGAGGTGAGCCCTTGCGTGCACTCTTCGGAGTATAAATAGGACACGCGGAGGAGACCCTCCGCGTGCACTCTTCGGAGTATAAATAGGACACGCGGAGGCGACCCTCCGCATGCACTCTTCAGAGTATAAATGAGACACGCGGAGGTGACCCTCCGCGTGCAATCTTTGGAGTACAAATAAGGCACGTGGAGGCAACCCTCCACGTGCACTCTTCGGAGTATAAATAAGGCATGTGGAGGCGACCCTCCGTATGCACTCTTCGGAGTATCAATAAGGCACGCCGAGGTGACCCTCCGCGTGCACTCTCCGAAGTATATATAAGACACACAGAAGTGGGCCTCCCCGTGCACGCTTCGGAGTATAAATAAGACACGCGGAGGATACCCTCTGTGTGCACTCTTTGGAGCATAAATAAGACCGCGGAGGAGACCCTCCGCGTGCACTCTCCGGAGTATAAATAAGACACGCGGAGGAGACCCTCCACATGCACTCTTCGGAGTATAAATAAGACACGCGGAGGTTCGCCTTCGCGTACACTCTTTAGAGTATAAATAAGACATACGGAGGCGAACCTCCGTGTGCACCCTTTGGAGTATAAAAAAGGCATGCATCCTTCGTGTGGACACATAACGACAAGTGGGCATCTGTTCGATTGCACGAGCCAGGCCAACCCCTTCATGTATTGCCGCCCCTTCAGAAGGTTAGGGATGGGCGCTTCGCGCCATTGCCCGTCGCCGCCACTCCGCGCCACCCTTCGAAGGTTAGGGACGAAGTGCTTCCGTGCCTACTTCGTCTGGCCGCCAGCTCCGTTGCCGCCCCTTCGGAAGGTTAGAGACGGAGCGCCTCCATGCCTACTTCGTCTGGTCGCCAGCTCTGCTGCCGCCCCTTTGGAAGGTTAGGGACAGAGCGCTATCGTTTACTGCCGTCGGCGGCCAGCTGCCGCCGCCTTCTGGAAGGTTAGGGACGGAGCGCTTCCGCGCCTACTTCGCCTGGCCACTAGCTCCGCTACCGCCCCTTAGAAAGGTTAGGGATGGAACGCTACCGTGCCTACTTCCGCTGCCGCCACCCTTCGAAGGATTAGGGATGGAGTGTTGCGTGCCTTACGAGCATGTCTTTAGCACTCGCGGACTCTGCCGCTGAATCGCCATGGTCGTTCCCCTGTTCAAGGTGGTCCTAAGTCGTTTACGACCACGTTCACTAGCGCACAAGTCCGCACTCCATAGTTATACCCTTCTCTATGACTATAGCTCAGCTTAGACTGCGAAGCGAACTCTTTCACGACTATGACGAGATTACTTTCCGCATGGAGCGCCCGTGTGTCCATGTCGCTGCAAGGTGAAGGGGCCTATGTCGACCATTCATACATACCCCACCTCGCACGCACTATCCTATAAGAGCTGGAGGGCACAGACCGAACCACTAATCCCTCGCACGAAGTTTCGTCTATCGATGATCCCTTCGACTGCTTATTGCCGCGCAAAGTGTCATCACAAAGCGAGCGTGGCGACAAAAGGAATACGAGGCACAAATAATTTGCTTGGGGCAATACTTTAGTATAACATGCAAGCAATAGTGTTTACAACAACTGGGTTTGTCCCGGGGTACTACTCGTCTGACTCATCCTCTAATTTTATATACTCTCGTGCCGAAGTCTCCCCCATCGAGCGCCGTTCCCTTCAGAAACGCAAAGAATCCTCCGCCCAGCCCCAGTGTCAAAGGCGTCGCCGAACCATAAGGTCCGAAACTAGCAGGCGGCCCCTATCAAGCACGTACTCATCATAAACAGCATCGCATGAACAAAAGACTTGTAAATATTTATTCAATTCCCAAAAGGTGGGGCAGTGACGCGCTGCTTTACATAATGTCTGGGGTACATAGCGGGATACATCTACTGATATGGGGATTTGGCATCACACCTGCGGACCGACGCCCTACTGTGAGCCAGACGCATCACCTTCGTGACGCCATGGGACTTTGTCAAGCCATGCCCCGAGGTCGACTCCATCCCCCAGGCTCCGCCGCATCGCTACCTTTGTCGCGGCTTCACCGATGAAGTCCAAAATGCGCTGGTGGAAGGCTCGTGCCGACTAGCAGATGACATGCATCGTGTCGGACATAACCCCACTCCCGATGGGCAGCTCCAATTGTGGGGTGGCCAGCTCGCCAACATGTAGGCACCCTCAGTGGTGGCGATGCACCTAGACACCAGCGAACAATGGTTGTCGAAGGAGCGCACAGCACTTAGCACCAGGGCCGAGGCCTCCCCAATCCTCCGAAGAGTGTTTGATAGGTCCTCGGGGCCGAAGGTGCGAGGTGGCACCGTCACGGCGAGATCGAAGAGCGCGCCTTCCAGAGCTTCCATTGAGCTCCAACTGCCACCGAGGCGTCACCAAGTGCCCAATCCCTCTCCTGGAGCATCGCCATCAGCCGGGCCTTCTCCTCTTCTAGCACAGCGATCTGCTGTAGCAGACCCTCACGCTCTTCGGAGGATAGACGCTACGTCTGCTCCGCAAGCACTTGTGCATCAGCAATCGCCTTCGCACCCTCCGTCTCGAGGAAGCGGATACACTCATCCTTGGAGGTACATGCAGCATGGGCTTGGAGGCACACGCAGCATGGGCCTCTTCAGCGGTGCGGAGTCGGTCCTCCAGCTCGCCCCGTTCGCCAGCCCTGGTCACCTACAAAGCGCGCGCGAGGGCGAGGGCATGCATAGCACAGTTATCAGCAGTGTCCCCACAAGTGCAAATGCAATTGAAGAGTCGTCGCACTTACTCCCATCTCCGCGGCCTCCAGCGTACTCTCCAAGAGCTCTGGCCCGCACGACGATAGCATTCGTCGATCTAAACCAGCGTCCGTACAGTGTACGACCCCCTGTAAAGCTCAAAGTGCCTCTGGTCAAGGGACGAACTCTGACACGATCAGGCACTGAGACTCTAGACCAGCGGCTTCCACGATGATGGGCATTGAGGTTATGTCTAGCCCAGGTGTGCCGGACCCTTCGCTGTCGTTCTACTCACTCGAGCCTTGTGCACGCGCCGACGATCGCATGCCAGCTGACGCCGATGATGATATCAGCGAGCAGATCAGAGAAAGCCTCACAAAGTTGCGAGAAGACAAGGAGATGCTCCTACTTTCATTGCGAAGCGCTGACGATCGTCGTGACGTTCGGCCTACGTCCGAACGAGCCGCTATGGGGCATCACCCATATTTTGTGCGGCGGACTCCACCTCGGGCCCTGCAGCCTCCGCCTTGGAATCTGACTCCGAGACCGCTGGCACCGCCACCTTGAATCGTTCGGCCACCCCCGCAGGTGAACTTGTGCTGGCGCGTTTCGCACTCGGTGCCTCCAAGGGTGCCTCGTTGGCCCCAGCAGCCGAGGTAGGCGAGGAGGCCTCGCACTCGCCAGCATCCATGTCATCATTGGTCGTGCCGCTCACGGGCCCCTTGTTACTAGGCACGCCGCAACCCGCCTACGCCTCCTGGTCGGAATTGGCGTACTTCGTAAAGTCAGAGCCAGTCACTGTCGTGGCCTCGGCTCCAACGGGTTCTTCGGGAAGGGCGGCCGCTGGCTCGGGCGGTGGTCGATCGAACCCTTCGGTGAGAAGGAGAGGCCTCCCCCTTGTCGTCGCCATCTCGAGGGTGAGCCTAGCCAGCGGTCGGTACAGCGCGCTCCGGCATAGGAATGCCTAGAGCTTCGCACGCACGGTTCACCCATCCGACGTTCACCGTCACCGCTTCTCGAAGGTTGTGCTCCTTTAACACATACGGCCGAAGGAACACCATCGCCGCATGCTCCGCATCCTCAAGGAGGAGTTCTGTCAATAAAAAGTTAGAAACTACGACAATCGCTGGGTGTGTAAACTGTACGATCGAGAACTTACACAGATCGACGGGCTTCGACAGCAAAGCCACTGTCGGGCGAATCCCATCGGGGCGCACGGGTCCAGGTTGGATCTGCCACTGCCGGGCAAGCGGAGACACGCTATACATTAAGTACTCCTCCGTGACATCCTGCATATTAAACTGGAGGGCAATCCCCACCAGCCTCCGCACCATTTTCTCATCGTCTCGATCGAGAGCCACCGAAGGGGACGAGTTGAACTCCATCGGCCGCCCCGTCCAACTCAAGTTGCTGTCGCCGCCACACGGTCGTAAAACCACCGCCGCATCCAGTTAGACTCCCATTTGGCTCATCCATGGTGACCACAGCACAAAGTTGACCCTCCCGAAGTTCTAGTACTCGCCTCCGTCCAGCTTCTTCGGCTGGCACCGCGCATCGTGGAGGAACTTGAAGAGAGGGGAGCTAGGCCACACTGCCTCTGTCCATGACGCCCAGCAGTAGACTGCCAGGCGCACCAAGACATTTGGAGTTAGGTGTGCCAGCTCCAACCCGTATATCCGCAGCACCTCGCCGACAAACATTGCCGATGGGAACCGGAGTCCAGCTTCCAGGTAAGCGACGAAGACCACTACCTCTGAATCCACGGGATGCGGCTCCGTCTGATCGCTCTGGGGCAGACAAACTGCACTGCGGTCCGTTAGCTTTCCCTCGCGTAGAAGAGACCGGATGGTCTCCTCGGTTACTAGGCTCTGCCCCAGCTCGTTCGAGCAGACGTCGTTCAATTTGTTCTCCACGCTCTAGCGTTTATTCGCCGGAGAGGGGTCGCACCCCACCAGCGCGTACTCCATTTCTGTCGACGACGAGCCCCGCCGGTGGGAGGAGGCACCGCGGTTCGATGAAGCACCGCCGCTCGGTCGGTGAGAATGGTCATCACATTGGGCCATTTTCGTTGTGGTTCTCCGAGAGGCGCGGCAACACTTGATGGCAGGCTTCTGCCCCGGGAACCCATGGAATTGTTTGCCAAAATGGAAGCGGTGAGAGGCACAAGTGCGGCGGTGAACGACGGCAAGGAGCGAGGCGTACGGCGGCGATACACACGGGAGTAGCGGGCAAAAGCGGTATTGTGGCAGCTAGTCTAGGTGGAAGGACAATGGTACGATGGCGACATTGTTTTTAAAGCCTCTTTGCCTACCCCACGATCGAGAAGCCCAACCGGTGGAGGCTCGCATCACACGACTACCCAACCGCGCGCGCACATGTATCACATGACCTTGGGAGCGGGCACCCGACCGTGGTCAAATTCCCAACTGACGCTGCACGACATGCCATTACCACCATACCGCGTGTCCCAAAGCGGACAGACGGGCGGTACAACTTCAGGTGCCATGACACCATTCGGTGCAATGTGGCCTGGTGGGCTGCTTTGCAAGCTGAGGCCCAGGAAGACCGAGCAGGGCGCGACGACTGCATCATCTTCTCTTGCCCAGCACGTAAAAGGGCATAGGCCGTAGGGACGAAGGGGGCCAAAGGGCTCGGCGACATGGTTTCGGCCCGTGAGAAGCCATTTACCATGAGAGGCTCCTATGATAGGGGTTGCCCCCACCTAAGGCCATCTGGCCTATTAGAGAGTTGAAAAGCCCAAGATGGGACATGTGTAATGACATAGATACCCCTATGGAGGGCACATGAATGTAAGGGCAGGATTGTAAAATATGTTTCGTGGAAATATATATACATGCCCAGGGCATAGGGGAGGGGCAAGCATTGCCCATCACATCCACTCCACTACTCTCCTATTATACTGTTTGGTCAGTAGCCACAACACAAGGATATGCCCAAAGTCTTAGCCTTGCATGCAAATAGTCCAAGCTGCACAAAAACAACAATTTCAACTCAAGAACACGGGTTTTGAAAATATAACTTGAGTAAGAATGATTTCTAATGAATTTTGCTAGATTGGAATATATTCTTTATGAACTCTTTAACCTTTTACACATCCTAGATCAAATAAAACTACAACAAGTAGGAGAGAAAGAGAAACTCAAGTTGCAATAAAGAAAAGCTTGAAATTCTAAGAAATAAAATAAATTTCAGAATAAGTATGAACTTGAAAATTTCATTGTTTTGAGAGAAAGGGTTACAAAGCCACACTTTCTAGTGAACAAATCTCAAAGGAGCATAAGAAAAACCATAAATTCTTCTCAAAGAGAGGTATACCTCCATCTCTCCATTTATAGCACTCTAGAAGCAACCTCAACCCTTGGATCACCTCAAGAGCTGAGATTAACTCTCTCCACTCATTCATATATCCACTTATGGTTTAGTTAACTCTGTCCTAGAATACCCCTCTAGGATAGCCACAATTGCAATACATCACTTAGCATGCATCACAAAGCGGCTATAACAAAATCTAAGCCCTCAGTTCTACATAACTCAACGCACCTGGTTTATCTAGCCCTAAACCATTTCCAAGAGTACACCGTGGTTTCATGCGACACCATGTTTTCAGTATTTTAACAATTTACCAAAATGCCCCTCTAGCGCCTTCTATGAAGTTTCATGTTTCCTTTGCCATGAAGCATACTCATGCTTCGTCATCTTTCATGCGGCCCCAATTAATTAACATAATTAATCCATATAATACAGCATAGAAAATGAATATAACCAAACCACTGATTCTAAACCTAGGATCAAACCTTAAACCATGTGCACACAAACAAACGGTATCCATACCGTGCCCACATTCAAACAACTTAGCTCAAACCAATGCATGTCCAACAGCTCCTTGACCAGTCAGACCGCCAGCCAAAGGCTGGTTTGATCATCGCCTTCCACAACCAGTTTGACCGCCACCACTAGACCGGTCAGACCACTGGCAACATAAAGCAACTGAAAAATTGCAAACTCTCAAAAACTGTTAGACCATGTGGATGGTCGTAAATTAAGATATGATGAATAATTGACACTTGGCTTGCTTTGGATTTTGTGTTTGTGAAAGACTTGGTCGTTTGTTGTTGATGTATTTGCCTTTGAGTGATCTTGCACAGTTACGAGAGATCTCAGTCTTCAGATGACCATGACATGCTCCAACCACAACACTTCGAACATGACCATAGACTTTAGACTACGACCATAGACTTCAAACTTCAGACATCAGACATCAGACATCATACTTCGATCATGGCATGAACACGACTATGACTATGGCAAGAGTTCCTACGACTTGGTAGTCGGCAGGAATTCTTACGACTTGGTGGTCGGCAGGAGTTTTTATGACTTGGTGGTCGGCTGGAGTTCTTACGACTTGGTAGTCGGCAGGAGTTTTTACGACTTGGTGGTCGGCATGAATTCTTACGACTTGGTGGTCGGTAGGAGTTCTTACGACTTGGTGGTCGATAGGTGTTGTTTCGACCACAGCAGTTGTCGACCACATTTAGTTTATGACCATAGCAGTTTTTCGACCACATCCAGCTTTTGACCATAGCAGTTGTCAACCACATCTTGTTTACAACCACGGCAGCTCTCGACTACGGCTGGCTTCGACCACGGCAGCTTTCGACCACGTCGACCTTATGACCACGGTAGCTTACAACCACGTCTGGCTTCGACCATGGCAGTACAACTTTGATCATTTGACCACGGTAGTACGACTTCGATCTTTCGACCACGGTAGTATGACTTCAATCTTACGACCACACAGGAAATTATAGCTACAATACTCTTTCATGGTCGTAGCTATAGTACTCGATAGTCATAGACTTTACTGGTCGTACTCGATAGTCGAAGGTTTTACTGGTCAATAATCTAGGGCTTTATGGTCGATGGTCATAGGTTTTGCAGACTGCTTCCATGGTCGTAGGTTTTGCAGACTGCTTTCATGGTCGTAGATTTTGCAGACTGCCTTTATGGTCGTAGATTTGACAGTCTTGTCGATACTCGTAGACTTCACACTCTGTTGTTCTGTCTTCGGTAGTTGACGGCATAGCGATCGATTGCCATAGGCTTTACGGTCGGTACTCAAAGACTTAATGGTTAATTCGAGTGCTTCACTCTTGTGATCTCTAAGTACGTCAAGTACTCGTGTAGAGCCAGCGGTTGACTGGTCGGTGTGTGATGGTCGTTGCTGCAGTACTAGGTGGGTATTCGAGGATGGAGGTACTCGTAGTCAGAAGGCTCAGTACTCGATAGAAGAGGTTTCACGACCGTGGTAAGCTATCATGTATTCGAGTGTTTCTGTACTCGTAGGATTCGAGTACGTGTTGCGGCTGTGATTTCTGATCGATACTCGGTAGTCAGTACTCGATAGTAGGCCAGTAGTGGTGCTAGAGTTTTCAAGTACTTGTGGATTACGAGTACTCTGAGCTAGCGATCGTATTGAATGGTCTGAAGGTGTCTCTATTAGTGTTGTTCTGTGCAGTTGTAAACGACCTGGGAGATGATCGTAGAAGGTTTCGATCTTGTCTGGGGGTAGACAAGGGTGTGTTTTGCTAATGTGTTGTACCGGGAGATGTTTCTTTGGTCTTTGCTTATGCAGGTGAGCATGGAGGCGACTATGGTCGGTGACGAGGAGGACCGGGACTAGGATGGGGTAATCTAAGGTCCAGGCGGTCGAGATGTCACGCGGGGTGGTCAAGCTCATGCTGGAGCACATGGAGGTCAAAGGCAGATGCTGTGTGGAGGCGTGGAGACGGTTAGGGTCGGTGACGAGGACCGAGACTAGAAGGGGGTAATCTAAGATCCAGGCGGTTAGGTGGTCACGCGAGATGATCGGGCTCACGTGAGAGCACGAGGTGATGGTACACGACGGAGATACAAGAGAGGATATCCTGGAGCCTTTGTCATGTGTCGTATGGAGTTGTGGATGGAGTTCATGACCTGTACGAGTTGATTAAAATTCGTGTTAGGAAGGGTTTCGGGTCCCTTGATTTGAGGAAGAGATAAGATCTTGTGTCTACGTGGTTAAGGACACAATTTTGGAGTGTTCAATTGAACACGCTGTGTGCGCTGGCCTATAAAAGCAAGGGTTGTTGTAGGCTGGCGTATAGGATTTTAGGGCTTTTGTGCAAAAGATTTATAGGGATGCCGTGAGGCGCTTTGTAGCCAAGAACTTGATGATAAAATAATAGATCGAATTCTTTCTTCTACGGTGACTTCCAGAGCATCGCTCATCTCTCTGTTTTTCGTGCTCTGTTTTTGTCTTCAACGCATCTCATTCATGCGGTGGTCGAACGACTGAAGTCGTCAGAAGGAAGGAAGTCACGACCACGTGCAGTGTTGTCGTGCAGAGAGATCGGAACGATCAGGCGGTCGATCCGAGATCGTGCCGACTGATTGGAACGAGTTGACGATCGATCTGAGCACTCTAAGCAAGCGGTCGTAAGCGAGCGACCAGTGCGAGCGATCAGAAGTATGCGGTTGTAAGCGAGTGGTCGGAGCTATTGTTCGGCATGAGTGGTTGTAACGTCTGGTTATAACGAGCAATTGGGCGACAGACAATTTGGTCGTAACGAGCACGTATGACCAGAGCGACAGACGCTATGACCACGTACGTTCGAGCAATAGTGGGTTCGGTAATCCAGATTGCTTCTTTTTGTTTCTTTGTGTTGGGTTTTGATTTTAGGCGGTAAAAGCGAAGACAATCATTCACCCTCTTTGATTGTGCCATATGATTCTACAAAAACCAAATTTAAACTCCGCAAACTCTCTTAACTAAAAATTAATTACTTATCACAACTATGAGGTGATCTCCATATGATCTCATAGATAGCCAGTCATTAAATTGTATCCAGGGGAGCGAAAATTAAAGTAATAATTTGAATCTTTGCTCGATGTTGTGTGGTCCACCACCGGCAGGCTCCTTCTCTTTGTTAATGGAAAGATGCATAGTCCTCCTGTGTATTCTTTTAAGAAAACAAGTGTGGTATAAATCTTTCTTTTTTTTTATTAGTCGACTTTGTTCTAGAACTCTTATTCTGACTAATTAATCTCCATCTTATTGATCTAAAAAAATCTCTAATCTAAACCCACCGAAATAAACGGTGTGTTGTAAATCTTTTTTTGTTTTTCTTTCAGTGAATATGATAATTTATAACCTCTCATAGCAAAATATATAGATATATGTGTAAAGCCTATTAAATTATGATATGGTGAAAACATTTTTTTAGCAAATACGGTAATACAATTTTATGCTGGTCTAAATAATTATAAAGATATTATTGGTCTAACAAGTGAGCCCCAAAAAACCGATCGACAACATCAGTTAATAAGCAAAAAAAAAAAAAACTGTAGTGCTGGGCTGGAGGCCTAGAGAACCATATATATATAGTGCATGGTATGCCACAATAACCGTGCTACCCAGCATATCGTGTAGTTTTGAGTGCAATGGCCTTCCTCCAGCTTGTAGCATATTTGTCATGGACGTTTGTGCTCATCCTCTTATCCTTCTACATCTTCCAGTTGATTGCTCATGGCCGCCACCGTCTTCCTCCTGGCCCTTGGCCGCCGAAACCTCTCATCGGCGACCTCCTTGCCCTTGGGAAGGGCGACCAGCAGCATCGCTCCCTCTCACGCCTTGCTGATCGCTACGGCCCCGTCATGTCCCTCCGCCTTGGCGCGGTCCTCACCGTCGTCATCTCCACGCCAGACGCCGTGCGCGAGATCTTCCATAAGAACAAGGACAACTTGGCAGGCCGCTCAATCGCCGACGCCTTCAACGCCATGGGGCACAGCGCCAACTCTCTCCTCGCACTCCAGTATCCGAACCGCAAGTGGCGCGCCTTCCGTAAGTTTGCCACCGTGGAACTGCTCGCGCCGAACCGGCTCAACGCGCTGCAGTCCCTGTGTCGGGACAAGGTTCAGGCACTTCTCCGTGACGTCTCCGAGCACGCAGCGCGTGGCACGCCGATCTACATCAGGCACATGGTGCTTGACATGGCCGTGAGCCTAATGTTGAGCGCCATGTACTCCACCGAATTGGACTCTGAGTCGAGGGTCGTGTTTAGGGAGGTGGTAGAAGAGGGTATGCGGACGATCGGGAAGCCAAATGTTTCGGACGCCTTCCCGGCGATCGCCGTCCTTGACCTCCAAGGCGTGCGACGCCGGGTGGCGGAACTATTCACGATTACGTATCGCCAGTACGACGAACAGGTCGCACAGCGTAGGCGCGAACGGGAAGCCGGCGAGGCACGCAAGAATGACTTGTTAGATGCGGTGCTTGACATGGAGCGCGAATGGCAACAAGAGGGGTCCGTGCTAAGTCACGACGCCATGAGAGCATTGTTTACTGTACGCACTTTCTTTATCGCCTTAGAAAATTACGTACATCTCGCGGCGGCAGCTACTGCTATATATATATATGCGTCTAATTATATATTTGTGTTTAAACAATGCCAGGATTTATATGGTGCTGGAACAAGTACGACCGCGGTTTTGATCGAGTGGGCAATGGCGGATCTACTACAAAATCCACATTCAATGCAAAAGATCAAAGAGGAGCTCACAAGGGTTATCGGCACAAATACACAGATCCAAGAATCTGATATTGCTCGACTCCCATACCTTCAAGCAGTTGTGAAAGAAACTCTTCGACTTCGTCCTGTAGCGCCATTAGTACCTCGTATAGCAGAGGCTACAATAGAGGTACAGGGCTACACTATCCCTGAAGGCACCAACGTAATTTTGAACCTATGGGCAATCAGTCGAAATGCTGGGGCGTGGAATGACCCAGACAAATTCATACCCGAGAGATTCATTGGCAATGGCGTTAATTTTTTAGGGCAGGATTTTGAGCTAATCCCATTTGGTGTTGGACGACGGGTTTGCGTTGGATTGCCACTGGCACAGAAACTAATTCCTCTAGTGTTGGCGACGTTACTGCATCAGTTTGAATGGACGCTTCCTGAAGAGCTGAAGGAGAGCGGTATAGACTTGACAGAAAATTGTGGAATTGTGTTATGTCTTGCTACCCCCCTCAAAGCCATAGCTAAGAAAATATAACGTCTCAAGAATAAGCACTGCTTAGTATTGTATGAGATGTCCGTGCATATGACTGTTTGTGCTTTGTGAACGGGCATGTACTATTAGCCCTAAAAAGCACTATGTCTGAATAATGTGATGTTTAAGGACGCTTGGTGTGTAATGCAAGAACGTACAAACTTAGCTTTATTTATAGCCGGTTGGATTGAAGAATAAATAAAATCACTATATATTGTTTACGAAAAGGTTGGTGCCGGAGAATTGGACTGTCTCAACATCTGTCGTTCTTGTGTTGCTGCTACAACACGCCAATCAGCTGTGTACGTCAAACGAGAGACAAGAGACTTGTGCTCCTCAACAACTTGCGGCGTTTTCTGGTTTTTGATCTCCCTCTTTATTCGAGTCTGCTAATACCACGTTCTAACTGAGAACGACATTCACGCCACACACTATCACATAAAGAGTTATCAGTGACAGTTTTTGAATTATCTGAATATATGTGTTTATGATAATAGGTGGTTATCACATACGGCTGTCAAATCATTTAGGATAAGTTACAACACAGATAATTTTTAAAATAATCATCTGTGATATTGGCACAAATACACAGATCGAAGAATCTGATATTGCTCGACTCCCTTATCTTCAAGCTGTTGTGAAAGAAACCCTTCGACTTCCTGTAGTTCTTAATTTGAATGGACGCTTCCTGAAGAGCTCAAGGAGAGCGGTATAGACTTGACAGAAAAGTGTGTGAGATGTACTATTTGCTGGTTCACTCTCTGAAAGTTGCGTATATTCATGAATCCGGCCACAGTTGGAAGTCTTCCGTGCGCAATCATTGATCGATGTTAAGGGAGGCGTAGCTATCAGCAACCTCGTACCATGAATATGTTAAGGTATATCCATCCATCACTGATTAAGAACTTGATCGATGTTCTAACTGACAATGACCTTCACGCCTCACAAGAACGACAGATGTTGAGATAGTCTAATTTTACCTCACCAACCTTTTCGTAAACAATATATAGTGATTTTATTTATTCTTCATAATTATGAGCTAGACATCTGGGGCTAACTAGCCCCCTCCGTTTTAGTCTTTAATCCAACTGACTCTAAATAAAGATGAGTTTGCCGAATACTGAGTTATCGGCCTACGGTAGCCTACCGCCTTCTTTGTAAGAGATAGAAAAACAATATTACGCTTATAATGACTATTTTGAAAGCTATGATACATATTATGTTTTGTCAAAGAGGACAACAGTGTCCGCTCTCCCCGGTGCAGGAGGAGTGTTGTGGCGGGCTAGAGCGCACACACACTAACACAAATACACATAGACACTCACACGCGAAGCAGCTGTGTAACTGAACGAGAGACGAGACTCGTGCTGCTCAACAACTTGTGGCGTTTTCTGGTTTTTGATCTCCCTTTTTATTCGAGTATGCTAATACCACGTTCTAACTGACAACGACATTCACGCCATACACTACCACGGAAAGATTTATGAGTTTTTTTTACGGATAAACCTTTTTTATTTGAAAATATAGAAATATATACGCGGGAAATTTTTTTACAAAAATAGGCTGCAGTCGCCTAATAGAAGCGCGATTGATACGTTTCGCCCAACCGAGAAACGACATTTGGTCAATATGGAAACCGTTGTGCGAATCATTTCTGTCGCCTGATCGTTAGGCGACTCAATTTTAGTCGCCTACCGTTGGGCGACTGGAATCTCAATCGCCCAACAGTAGAGCGACAAGGGGGGTGTTAAGGCAGACACCGTCCGTCACACCTACCCACTCATTCTGCACACAGAGAAGAAACGAGAGAAGAAACGAGAGAGAAGAGAAAAGAAGAGGAGAGGAAGAAGGGGAGGAAAAGGAGGGGAAGAATAGGAGAAGGAGAGGAGGCCAGGGTAGGAGGAGAAGGTGACGGAGGAAGGAGGAGTGGAAGCTATTCCATCCATTTGGATCAGATATTTATTTTGATTATGTTGTATGTTATATGAAATGTTGGTTTTTGTAGTATAGAAATTTATACATAATTTATAGTATAGGAAGTTTAGTATTGTGCGATATTATTTGACATTTCGTAAAATTAAAACATATATGAAGGCCAACATCATCAATGATAACTACATTGAGAGTGTATTACGGAGCTGGAACTATTCGTGAAGGTCCGAATGGTGTGGATTTGAGAAATTTTTCGCAAGTCATTATCGTACTTCTGGATGGCGAGAATGCTCGAATAGGAGATGTGCAGCCCCTAAAGCCATAGCTAAGAAAATATAACGTCTCAAGAATAAGCACTAGTTAGTGTTGTATGAGATGTACGTTTTGTGAACGGGCATGCACTATTAGCCCTAAAAAGCACTATGTCCGAATAATGTGATGTTTAAGGACGCTTGGTGTGTAATGCAAGAACGGGTAAACTCATCTTTATTTAGTGTCGGTTGGATTGAAGAATAAATAAAATCACTATATATTGTTTACGAAAAGGTTGGTGCGGGAGAATTGGACTATCTCAACATGTGTCGTTCCTGTGTTGCTGCTACAAGGGGAAGCACATAATACACGGAGCGACTGGGCTGGGCCAGCTCGGCCGTGGGCGTCAGGAGCAGAGGGAGGTGGAAGACGGAGGTGACCGGCTGGGCCTAGTTGGCCGAGAGGGGGAAAAGGCCGGGAGGAGGAATGGCCGAGGGCCCAAGGATTTTTGAGGATTTGGAGAATTTCAAATTTTCAAAACGAAAATTTGAAAAGCCATTTTGAAGATAAGGTTATGTTTTGAATTTTGTTGGCTATAATAATTAAATGGGAGTTTTTTAGTATTAATGTGGTGCATTTAGATGAAATTTGCAGTATCCACTGGTGTTTTATTTTGTTTTGTTTTTGTTACCCTGCCTCCAATTTCTTGGAAGCCAGGAGACATTTTTTTTCTTTGTTTGGAAACCTCATTAGCTAGCCTTCTATTCTAACCGTTCACGAAATCATTAAATAACATGTTAGATTTATTCCATTCTTTAAAGTTTAAATAGGTTCGATAATAACATCCGATGGTGATGGATTAATGTTAGCTATGGTCTACTAAATTGAGGGTTGAACATTTTTCTTTTTTGGGGAGAATTTCTAGCATAGTTTTCTTTATTTGTTAGCAATCAATAGATATAGTTTACACTTATAATTAGGGTCTACCCCGATGACGATCATATAGTTTTTCTCTCTTTTTTAGAGTGTCTAGCATATTTTTTTTTCTTAGAAATCATAAACTACTTGTTATTGGCTTTTATTATATAATAGATTTTGCTATAGTGAACTATAAATAAGAGTTAACTACATTAATATAGAAACTAATTTAGTGTGTTTATTTTGGTAGCAGCTCTTCTTCTTTTTTTCCTTGAACGCATTCTTTCTTTCTTTCTTTTTTGTTATTCAACGGTAACCTATGGCTTTCCCGTCCGCACCACAAGGTCACAGTATAAGGCCAAAGCAAAGACGTTGGGGGTCCTTTTCTCTTTTTTTATTTCTCTTTTATGCCTAGTGTGCTTTTTAAATAAATCAATCTCTAAGCAATAGAGCAAATCTAAGCCTCTAAAATTAAGGTCCACCAAATAAAGAGTCTTCATAATTAGGATCTACCATATTAAGGGCTGGATTTAATTGTACTTATATAATTTTTTTAATCTAAACCGTTATAACTTGAACCCACCAAATTAAGGGTTAGATGTTTTTCTTTTGTAAAAATTTCTAGCATATTTCTTTTTTTTATAGTAACTATAAAGGATCTGTCATCGACTTTTAGTAATAAATAAATAGATAAATTACTCGATAGTTTATTCCTTCAGTTAGGTTGAATGTTTCAAAACAAATCAAACAAACAAGACTTCTTCAAATTGTCTGATCGAGTCGTTAGCATTCAAGAATGACACAATACAAAAAGGAGAAAGTCATGCTATCAACTTCTTCTAGGTAGTCTTGTTGAATCTGAACTCGTATCCACAATGAATCAAACAAATACAAAATCTTCTCCTCCTCTTGTAGAAACTAGAAACCTAGCTCGTACACTCAAACAACACGAGAAATCAAAGCTACTCCTACAGGACCGCCGCCGCTGGCTGCCGCACCCTAGGGTTGCGCCACCGGACGCCGGCCTTGCGAGAACGCGCCGCCGCTAGGCTTCCACTCGGCACTCGCGTCTCGATCTCACAGAGCGCTCGAGGTGGACCAACTGACCATGTCTCAGCCTCTCGCGGTGGTGAGAGCAAGTGGCTGGACGGCGCGCGTACGGTCCGCTCAACTATGACCCAGATGCTATTTTGCCGCCGTGGCCAGTGGCCAGTGGCACCATGAGTCCCTCATTTTTGTTACTAAACCTAGAATGTTATATTGTGAGTAAATACCAAAACTACTCCTAAGAGATTTAGACTATAAATAGAAAAGCATATGTACAATGAAAATAGATCTGAGATTAATAAAAACTTTCATTCTCTAGTGTTATCTCTCAATTGTTTTTTATCAATTCTCTATTGATTGGTTGCATAGATTGCATCCGAGGTTATTATCATTATTTCTTAACACATTATCGGCATGAATCGCTCTACAAGGTGAAAAGTATGTAAACCACAAATAAATCTATTACACATTGCAATCTCGTAGATCAATCTACATTGAAATTCTATTTGCTGCAATATCATGATTAAATCAGATGCGGTCTAGTTGATTCCAGCCTCAAATTGATCTACAATTTGTATGCATGATTATTCAACTCTCTAATCCAGTATATTAGATATCTAGGTTCTAGATCGAATTGCGCAGTTAGATTATAATCGGATTTGATTAATGTTTCAACCATCTAAATCATGCACTAGGTTGAGATCTTTATGCACCTTTTCGGCACTGTGGTGGGGATCGTTGTCGTCGGGCTGCCTGAAGTCGCAGCCGCCCCAGCCATCCTGCACCTCTGCGCTCGAGGCGCACACTGCATCTGCGTTGTCATGGCCGCCCGAAGCCCCACCGACGATCGGCCTCGCCCGCTGGAGCGGTTGCCGCGCCTGACCACCTGCGTCGCCCCGAAGTCGTCGCTGCTCATCGGCCGCCCAAGGCCGTCCGCCGCCGCCGCCTCCGCTTGGCGCCGTCCGAAGACGCCGCGCTCGCGTGCCTGGAGACCGCCCGATGACCGCCACCACTTGGCTCTCCTCGGCCTCACCAGCCGAGAGAAGGCGCCACCTCCGCGCCACCACACCCAAGGACCGCCAGCCGTCACCTCACGCCCAAAGCCGCTCACCGGCAGGTCGAACCCACCTCTGCACCCGAAGCCGCTTTCTAGATGTCGAAACCGCCTCTGAGCCTTGCGCCCGAGGCCGCCCGCTTCCCGCCTCCGTGCATTGCACTTGCCGACCGCCTCATCACCTTGCCCCTGTGCCGTCGCTACTTGAGTAGGAGGGACTAGTTGCTAGTCACTGGCTTAATGGGCCAACGAGGCCAAACGGGCTAAAATCAGCCTAATAAAAAAAAGAAGTGGGGAAAAAAAATCTGGCGGGAAATTTTTCAATTTAGCCTCTGAAGTCTTGGTCAATTACAAACATATTTACTGAATGCAGCAATTATTACAAATTTGACCCTGACGTTTGTTAAAATAGTGGATAAGTCCAGTAGACTGAATTTCTTTCTAAAGAAATTAACTTTTAGATTATATGAGCTTCGTTATAATCTTATTAGCTTCTTTGTAGTATAGTCAATTGAGTACTTGGAAGTAGATTTAACAAAAAAAAAAAAAAGATAGAATGCTAGATAGGATTGGCGGTCAATGTTAAAACTGCATCCAGTACAGCCCAACATCATGTGAACTTGCGTCACCCTGCAATCCTGCATAACTTTTACAATCCTGAAGAACATGCTATAAGATAATCTCTCTCCAACAGACAACATATATATTACACAGTGCCCAGGCAGGCAGGCACAAGTATCACATTCAATGAACTTAAGAAATAAAAATGACAACATTGAACCTCAATGCAAAGAAAATTAACTTGAATGACCAAAAAAAGAGCAAAGATCAAACCTCAGCACCACCAACAACATTTAGCCTTCGAACATCACCTCCAGATTCTGTTACACGATCAACCCTGCACATCAAAATCAAGTGATAACAGATAAGTGATTGCCATGAGAAAAGGGAAGGGCCATATATCAGGAGAAAACAATCCTACTCTTTACTGGCATCGAATCGATGATCAGCAGATAAATAATAAATTGAACCTTCAGCTTCTAATGCACAACGTGAATCACCTACAGATGCAACAGTAATAACCAATCCATCTATTATATATGACAAATGTCACAGTTGTTCCTGTAACGAATAAACGGTATAGACATATCAGGCAAGGTTCTAGCAACTAGTAACAATAAGTATGTTTAATAAGTATGTTTAAATGGATCAACTAATGAATAATAATGATGGTTGGCCATAGAACTCCATGGTAAAAACATATGGCCGTACTATCTAGCAAGACATCTAACTTTGGTTGACGTTAGTAAGATTTACAGACGAGCTAGTCCAAATATGTCGTATGTTTACGACATCAGCAACCACATGAAAAGGAACAAACAACGTCCAAAGTCAACGCATGACAGATTCTTCATTTTTTTGATAGTTTTCAATGAGCGATTTAAAGATCTCCTTTTATTGGCTTTGATGACAGAAATGTGAATCCTCCTTTTAGTTTTTTAGATAGCTTTATATCCATTAAATAATGTCTCTTTTGAATTCGTTTTCGTATCCAAGAAAAATATCCGGCTCTATTTTCATATCCAAAAAATATCTCTGAATATCCAAAAATAAACTCCAAATTAATTCGAACTGATGATCGAAAAATATTCGCTCCATTTGCACCTTGGGTACGAACATCAGGGGATATGAAGACAGTTGCCGCTGTTAAGAATTACTCTATTCGATACCAATGTAGTCCCCAATTAATGGGTAAACATACCCGACAAAACAATACGAAACAAGAAAATCAAGCTAGATCCTTGGAATTTCTGAGCAACGCGGTCGGCGACGAGTCGGAAGAAAGCGTGGTTTTGCCGGTGGTCACGGAAGACCGAACGCCACTGGCGCTGTCAATCGACAGAGCATCCGGTACGGTCTTGTACATCTGCGGCGGGAGCGCCGGCAGCCTCACGTCCTCGGAGTGCAGGACGTGCATGGCCTGCGCGACGGACGGCCGCTCGCTCCGGTCGGGGTGCGCGCACCACAACCCGACGACCAGCACGCGCTCCATCCGCCGATCGTCAAGCTCGTCGCCCCTCAGCCTCTCGTCAGCCGCATCAAGAATCGCGTCCCTGCCGTACAGGCTCCACACCCATCTCAGCAGCGTGAATAATCTCTCTGAAGTTTCCACCACCGGTCGCCGGCCGGAGGCGATCTCCAGCAGGACGATACCGAAGCTGTACACGTCCGACTCGGTGCTCGGCCGGCGCGTGTTGACGAACTCCGGGTCAATGTACCCTACTGTGCCGAGCACGGCCTTGGTGGTCTGCCATCCTGTGCCATGGTCGACCAGCCGAGCCAGCCCGAAGTCCCCCAGCTTGGTGCTGTGCGACGAGTCGAGCATGATGTTGCTCGGCTTGATGTCTCCGTGCACGACGCATTGCTCCCACTCCTCGTGAAGGTAACGTAGCGCAGAGCCCAAGCCAACAATGATCTGATACCTACATGTTAAACCCAGCACGTCAGTCGAAATGCAAATGCATGGTCCGGTGTTGGACATCCACATGAAGTTTTTTAGTGAAATTAGTTGGTTTTGTCGTACCTTTCCGGCCATGTCAACAATCTCTCGCTGCTGTAGAGATGCTTGTCGAGGCTGCCTTCCGCGACGAGCTCGTACACAAGAGCCCGCCCCTTGCGACTGTCGCACCAGCCCAACAGCTGCACAAGGTTGCGATGCTTCAGCCGGCTTATGATCCTCACCTCGGCCTCGAACTCCTTCCTCCCCTGCGCCGACGACTCCGCCGAGAACATCTTTACCGCCACGGGACGGTCGTGGTCACCGACACCAAGCCGACCCCGGTAGACGCTTCCGAAGCCGCCTCGCCCGAGCTTCTCCTCCTCCGCGAAGTTGCTCGTTGCGGCGGCCAGCTCGTGGTACGTGTACCGTCTGGGCCCGGCCGCCACACCTAGCTCGAGCTCAGCTCTGCCACACTGATCTTCAGAGTCGCTGTTACTGTGTTCGTTTGGCCTTCTTCTCATGCGTCGTTGCCATAGAAGAAATCCCACGGCTGCACATACCAACAAAAACAGCACGGGTACTAGTACAGATAACAGTACTCGTACTTTCTTGGGAAGCTTGGAGCTGATGGTGGGAGGTGGTGGCGCTGGTGTCGTCTTTGATGAAGAGTGGAGTTGAACGACCAGGACAGTATCCTGTGCAGCTTGTTTGAATTGTGGATTAAGTCTAAGCATGAAGATTAGTTCTTGAAGCTTGGAGCTGATGGTGGGAGGTGGTGGCGCTGGTGTCGTCTTTGATGCAAGAGTGGAGTTGAACGACCAGGACAGTATCCTGTGCAGCTTGTTTGAATTGTGGATTAAGTCTAAGCATGAAGATTAGTTCTTGATCCTAACTCAAAACATGAACATCTAATAAACATAAGTGCGGAATCGAGAGTACGTACCCGAACCGAAAGTCGCCATGAGAATGAAGTAGATGTGCGGTCGGAGAGGAAGAAGATGTCGTCGGTTGTCGGCGGCAGCTCGCCGGAGCCGTGAACGGGGAGGCGGCAGTAGAGGTACCGTGGCGTCGGTCTTCGTTCACCACAGCACCCGTTAGCAATCGGGCTTGATAGGGATCGTAGAGGGCGTAAAACTTTCGTGTACACACTCTTGCCGAAGCCCTCATATTTTGTAGTGCTGGGTGACCGGAACCAATACCAAAAATAGTTGGTAACCGCCTCCGATCAAGGCGGGAGTGGAGACTGGGTCTCTCTCAAATTTCGGAGGCAGTTAGCCAGCCGATCAATCCAACATTCTCCCCTTTGATCGTAAGGCTAACATCATAAGCCCATCCTTTGATAAAATAGCATACCAAGGCAATGTGTTGCGTGGTTAATAAAGTATCATACAACCTCAGTACCTATAGTGTACTAATTTTGTTTTAGGATGGATATTCATTATTCTTAATGGGAGTTGATTTGTTTAAGGTCCTTTTATCCAGAATCAGAGGCTTTCCAATAAACCCATGCCGGCAACATGATCACGAAAAACACTGGGTGGTAAGCCTTTAGTAAGCGGATCCGCAAGCATTAACTTAGTACTAATATGCTTGATACTTATGGTTTGATCCTGGATTCTATCTTTCACAACATGATACTTAATGTCAATGTGTTTGGCAGCACCACTTGACTTGTTGTTATTTGCATAAAAGACTGCGGGTTCATTATCGCAGTATAAAGTGGGTGGTTTATAGATGTTGTCTACCACTCTAAGTCCCGGGATAAAAATTCTTAAGCCATACAGTCTGCCCAGTAGCCTCATAACATGCCACAAACTCAGCTTGCATCGTTGAAGATGCCGTAAGAGTTTGTTTGGAGCTTTTCCACGAGATAGCTCCTCCAGCGAGTGTGAAGATATAGCCTGACGTGGATTTCTTAGTATCAACACATCTCGCAAAATCAATCAATAACCAACAACATCAAGGCTATCAGAAGACTTATATGTGAGCATGAAATACTTAGTAGCTTGCATATAACGCAAAGCTTTTCTTAACGGCTTTCCAGTGGTCTAGTCCTGGATTTGACTGATATCTGCCAAGCATCCCGGTTACAAAGGCTAAATCAGGGCGTGTACATATTTGAACATACATAATGCTTCCGACAGCTGAAGCATAAGGAACCGACCTCATCTGATCAGTTTCATATTGGTTCCTTGGACATTGAAATGTCCCAAACTTATCGCCCTTAACAATAGGAGCAGGCGAGCCAGAGCACTTATGCATATTGTATTTCTTCAGTACTCTGTCAACGTATGCCTTTTGAGATAAACATAATATTTCTTTAGACCTATCTCGGTGAATTTCAATGCCAAGAACGTAAGAGGCATCACCGAGATCCTTTATATCCAAAAATTGGAGGAAAGAAATCTCTTGGCATCAAACAGCATGTTGTTATTGCTGCTGGCCAATAAGATACCATCCATATAAAGTACTAAGATGGTAGATTTACTCCCCTTGAACTTAACATATATGCAATTATCAACTTCTTTTTCTTTAAAAATCGAAACTTCCTATGATTTTTATCAAATTTGAGGTACCACTGCCTCGACGCTTATTTTAAGCCATAAATGGACTTCTTAAGTCGACATCCCATATGCTCCTTGCCTTCCACGACAAAACCTTCCGGTTGGGCCATGTAAACATTTTCTTGCAAGTCGCCATTAAGAAATGCCGTTTTAACATCTATCTGATGCAGCTCTAAATCATAATGAGTTACAAGTGCCATAACAATTCTGAATGAATCTTTAGTTGAGACGGAAGAAAAGACGTCATTATAGTTACTTCCCTCTCTTTGTGAGAAGCCTTTTGCTACAAGCCTTGCTTTGAATCTTTCGATATTTCCCTTAGAGTCATGTTTTGTTTTGTAGACCCATTACAGCCTACTGTTTTAACTTCGTCAGGAATTTCTACTAAGTCTCATACATCATTAGTGCTTATAGACTTTAGTTCATCCTCCAATTTTAATTCTTAGGTTGTGCTGATTTTCAACTTCAGCCTTAAATATCTTGAATTTGTCGAGTGATTCAAAGCGATCTTTAATGGGGAAAAATAAAACCATAACGGGAGAAAACACTAGCGAATGTGATGAAAGAATCAAAACCATCCACTGATGTCACAGGAAAAGGACCGCAAATATCAATATCATCAGTGAATGTGATGAAAGAATCAAAACCATCCACTGTGAATTAATTCTAAGAGTCATGTACTGTGAGTAGTTCCCTTCTTTATTTGTTTTATTTTCCTTTAATGCAATCAGTGCATCTTTTAATGCAATCAGTGCAGTGGTCTGAGTCAAAGAAATCTAAAAGGTGAAGAATTTCTTCTGTAATGAGATGACATTCTCCCCCTCGAAAAGTGGCCTAAACGACAGTGCCACAGTTTCGAAGAAGTCTCATCATTAATCTAAAGATACAGGAAAATAATTAAGAGGAAGCATATATAGCTTTTCTTGTCAAGACCATCACCATTTAATTTATACATTTATTGTTTCCAAAAATACATTAAAACATTCATCGTCCAATAAAGAAACGGAAAACAAATTCCTCCTGATGGAAGAAACAAAACTACATTATTGAGATGAAGAATGAATACGCGAATCATCTGAGCTACCTTTCCATCCGCGACTCTAAGACTTCGCTCCCCTTTTCTTAGTGTTTTCGTGGTAAGGAATTCCCCTTTTTTTGCGAGCCACTTAAGAAAACCTACACAGTTTTTTTTTTGAAAATGCCACGGTCTGCTTTGCGTATGACATTCTCCTATCTTTGGATGTTGCAATGAAGCAATATGAGGCTTTGGTGCATTGTGCACTCTAGGCCCCGATTTATCTGAGTTAGAGGAGAAATGCAGCTTCTTCTTAGATTTGAAGTCCCCTTGGAACTTCCTTTTATGAAAGCCACCAATATTAAAAGCAAAATCCTTCTTTTCTGTTCATATTTTCTCTTCCTCCTGGACACACGTGGCGATCAAATCGCTCATGCTCTATTTCCCTTTCTGAGTGTTGTAATTAATTTTA
This sequence comes from Bonia amplexicaulis, assembly GCA_036346245.1. NCBI lineage: Eukaryota > Viridiplantae > Streptophyta > Magnoliopsida > Poales > Poaceae > Bonia > Bonia amplexicaulis. The sequence continues at coordinate 7,344,612 of CM070759.1, read as the reverse complement.
AAAGCTGTGTACTCAGAAGGAAGCGATGTCATAATGAAATGAACTAGAAAACCATCAGAAATTGCCATGTTCATGCCCTTGAGTTTTCTCTGTCATATCAGTCATCATCATGATATGCTCTCTTATACTGCCAGACCCATCATATTTAGAGGTTAAGAACCTTTGAATTAAGGTACTGGCATAAACTTTAGTGGAACTTTTGAATTTCTCCTCAATTGAAGCCATGTAATCTTTAGCTTTTTCAGAATTGGGGATTGCTCCCCTAATCATGACTGAAATTGAGGTTTTCATAATCATAAGTGATAAGCGGTTAGATTGTTCCTATTTTTTAGCATTATCATCATAAATCTTCTTTTTCTCAGCAAAATTCTCCTCACTTTCGGTGGGGGAACGGGAACGTCTACCCTTAAGGCATAGTCAAGGTGACAACATAAATTCGTTCTATCCACGAGGAAAAATTGCTCCTCGTGAGCTGCTCAATATTATCAATAGTGGCGGCAACGTTCGAAGCATTAAGTGCCGAATTAAAAATTCAGGGCAAAAATCATATATATATATATATATATTGCATGTAATTAACCCTACGTTGGTCTGATTAATAACATGCATAAGTTACAGTTCAAATTCATATCACCGTTGGGCAGAAAATGAAAAGAACTTAATTTTATATGGCAACATATGATTATAAACAACGTTGGTCAGAATATAATCATATCAATACATAATGCCAAAATTAAGCGTAAAATTTTAAAATTAAATATCTCGATGGCGACATATGATTATAAACAATGTTGGTCAGAATATAACCATATGCATACATAATGCCAAAATTTAATTATAAAATCTTAAAATTAAATATCTCATTGGCGACATATGATTATAAACGATGTTGGTCAGAATATAACCATATGTATACATAATGCCAAAATTAAGCATAAAATCTTAAAATTAAATATCTTGTTGGCGACATATGATTATAAACGACGTTGGTCAGAATATAACCATATGTATACATAATGCCAAAATTTAATCATAAAAACTTTAAATTAAAATATTTAATTGGCGACATATGATTATAAACGACGTTGGTCAGAATATAATCATATGAATACATAATGCCAAAATTAAGCATAAATTCTCAAATTAAATATCTCGTTGGTTCAATTTAAATTTGAGATTATTCATAACAATAAGGTAATTATTCATCATAATTTGGGCCTCTGAAAAAATTGATTAAAACAGTGCATAATAATAAACTAAAACAAAAATAAATGCACTGAAAATTAAAATATAATTTATGCCAAAAATTGGGCTCCAAAAAGAATTTTAGGCCAAAAACAGCCTCAAAAAGAAAAAATGGGCTGAAATCGGCCTTAAAATAAAAAAACGGGCCAAAAAAATCGGCCTCAAAACCTCCCCACTCGGGTCGGCCCACCACTTGCGCGCGGGGCCCACTAAATGTGCGCGGCCGAAAACAGTGACGCGTGCGGACGGCCGAAAACGGCCCAAAATACGCTCGTACGGCCCATCAACGTGCATGCGGCCCATCTCATCAAGCATCACGCTGGCGCCGTTGGATTTCCATCGGACGGCTACGCACGCAGCCGGCCTAGTGGCTTTTCGGCCCGAGAATGGATGGCCGTCCGATCGAATTGGACGGCCGAAAAAGTTCCCGCGTGAGATATGACCCCCGAACCCTAACCCTAATCTTCATTCGCGCCCGCCTCCACCCGAAAAAACCGGATCGGGATGGCGGCGACACAGACTGATGCCATGAGCGACGGCCCCGAGGATCCGCGACGCCGGGCGCGGCCGGCGACGACACGCGACAATGAGCGGAGGCGGCGGCCCGGCAACAGACTGGCCAAGACGCGCTTCGCCGGCAAGCGGCGGCGGCGGAGAGAGGCGGCGTCCCGAGCGGAGGAGTCCCTCCGCATGCACTCTTCGGAGTATAAATAAGATACGCAGAGGTTCGCCTCCGTGTGCACTCTTTGAAGTATAAATAAGACACGCGGAGGTGAACCTCCGTGTGCACCCTTTGGAGTATAAAAAAGGTGTGCATCCTTCGTGTGGACACATAACGACAAGTGGGCATCTGTTCGATTGCATGAGCCAGGACAACCCCTTCGCGTATTGCCACCCCTCCGGAAGGTTAGGGATGAAGCGCTTCCAAGCCTACTTTGTGCGCCGCCTCACCACCGCCGCCTTCTAAGGTTAGGGACGGCGCGCTGCGCCTACTTTGTCTGGCCGCTAGCTCTGTTGCCACCCCTTCGGAAGGTTAGAGACGGCGCGCTTCCATGCCTACTTCGTCTGGCCGCCAACTCTGCTGTCGCCCCTCCGAAAGGTTAGGGACAGAGTGCTTTCGTGCCTACTTCGTCTGGCTGCCAGCTCTGCTGCTGCCCCTTCAGAAGGTTAGGGACGGAGCGCTTCTGCGCCTACTTCGTCTGGCCACCAGCTCCGCTACCGCCCCTTCGAAAGGTTACTGAGAGACCATGTTGAGGTCATCCCGTTGTGTATGATGAGTAATTGACATTGGTTTAGGAAAGTCGAGTTTGAGTTGGTTGGTTCGGACCTTGACGTTGCGTGGTGTGACGGGCTCGGTCGGACTTGGTGTTCTTGAGGATTGAGAGGGAGAGGATGGATTGAATATCTTGTAATCATTTCCCTTGTTTGAATGCCTATGTGTATGGAGACTCTTTGTAATCCTTGTTGATTAGAAATGAAAATCTCTGAAGTCATCTGTCTGTTCTTATTTTCTGAACGATGCCTCTTAGGCTTTGATTCTTGACTTTTTGCATTTTGGCTCGATTCTTGCTGAGGAGTAGTAAAATGGGTTGCTCTATGTTTGAATTGCATTTCTAGACCCTTTGATTGACTTCTCCAAAGAGCAAATCGAATTTAATTTCAGTTTTTGAACTTGCCTCTCCTCTGTTCTTCACTCTGTTCATATTTTCAATTTCTAGGGTTTGCTCTAGTTTTTGATTTCCTTCATAACTTGGCTTAAGACTTGGGGTGTCAAGTCCTGAAGATATTGCTCACATATCCTCAAAATCTCATGCCCAAAAGATCAAAGAATGAGGAGAAATTTGGTTTTTGGGCAGCTCTCTGTAGTTTTTTAGTTCTTGGTTCAGACACTTCTAGGGTTTGATTAAAAACTGTTTTTCCCTTCATGTCTTGACATTAAATTTGATATCTAGAGTCCTGAGACTATCTAGTATCTATTCTCTAAGTTTCATGAGCAAGGGATCGGAGAATTGAAAGAAATTTGGAAATTAGTCTATCTCTGCTCAAAGTTCAAATTCCTGTTCTATTTTCTTCTCCTTGCTCTTTTGCTGTTTTCTTTTGATTTCTGAGGTTCATCTTCTAATCAATTTACAGTACCATTCTATTCACCTGAAAAGAGCAGCAATTTCTTTTCAATTTCTCTGCTTATCAGTTTTCAACAGTGTTTACTGCAGCTTGTTTTCGGTCTGCCGTTTTTCAGCCAGCTGCATTCAGCCGTTTCTGAATTTCCTGGGCTGCTGTTCTGCCGATAGTCTGCTATGTCTGTTTGGTGATTTTCGGTTGTGTTTTTCAGTCAACAGCGGCCTCTCCTTTGGTTCGAGTTTGTTTGGTCAGGCATTCGTAACATGCGCAAAGCGTCATCACAAAGCGAGCGTGGCAACAAAAGCAATAGGAGGCACAAATAATTTGCTTGGGGCAATACTTTAGTATAACATGCGAGAAATAGTGTTTACAACAACTGGGCTTGTCCCGGGGTACTACTCGTCTGACTCATCCTCTAATTTTATATACTCTCATGCCGAAGTCTCCCATGTCGAGTGCCGTTCCCTCCAGAAACGTAGAGAATCCTCCGCCCATCCCCAGTGTCGAAGGCGTCGCCGAACCATAAGGTCTGACACTAGCAGGCAGCCCCTATCAAGCACCTACTCGTCATAAACAACATCGCATGAACAAAAGACTTGTAAATTTTTATTCAATTCCCAAAAGGTGGGGTAGTGACACGCCGCTTTACATATCGTCTGAGGTACATAGTGGGATACATCTACTGATATGGGGCTTCGGCATCATACCTGTGGGCCGACGCCCTGCTGTTTGCCTGACGCACAACCTTCGTCGCGCCATGGGACTTTGTCAAGCCATGCCTCGAGGTCGACTCCATCCCCCAGGCTCCACCGCATCGCTACCTTTGCCGTGGCTTCGGCGATGAAGTCCCAAATGTGCTGGTGGACGGCTCGTGCCGACTGGCAGACGGCATGCATCGCGTCGGACATAACCCTGTTCCCGATGGGCAGCTCCAGTTGTGGGGTGGCTAGCTCGCCAACATGTAGGCACCCCCGGTGGTGGAGGAGGCCGAGGACGATGCGCCTCGACACCAGTGAACAATGGTTATCGAAGAAGCGCGCAACACTTAGCGCCAGGGCCGAGGCCTCCCCAATCCTCTGAAGAGTGTTCGACAGGTCCTCGGGACCGAAGGTGCGAGGTGGCACCGTCACGGTGAGATCGAAGAGCGCGCCTTACAGAGCTTCCATTGAGCTCCAAGCTACCACCGAGGTGTCACCAAGTGCCCAGTCCCTCTCCCGAAGCGTTGCCGTCAGCCAGGCCTTCTCCTCTTCTAGCATAGTGATCTACTGTAGCAGACCCTCATGCTCTTCGGAGGATAGGCGCTACGTCCGCTCCGCAAGCGCTTGTGCATCAGCAATCGCCTTCGCACCCTCCGTCTTGAGGAAGCAGATGCGCTCATCCTTGGAGGCACATGCAGCATGGGCCTCTTCGGCGGTGCGGAGTCGGTCCTCCAGCTCACCCCGTTCGCGAGCCCTGGCCGCATGCAAAACGCGCGCGAGGGCGAGGGCCTGCATAGCATAGTTGTCTGCAGCGTCCCCACAAGTGCAAATGCAATTGAAGAGTCGTCGCACTTACTCTCATCTCCGCAGCCTCCAGCGCACTCTCCAAGAGCTCTGGCCCGCACGACGATAGCGTCCATCGGTCTAAACCAGCGTCCACATAGTCTACGAACCCCTGTAAAGCTCGAAGTGCCTCTGGTCAAGGGACGAACTCTGACACGATCAGGCGCCGAGACTCTAGACTAGCGGCTTCCACCGCGATGGGCATTGAGGTTATGTCTAGCCCAGGTGTGCCGGACCCTTCGCGGTCGTTCTCGTCACTCGAGCCTTGTGCGTGCGCCGACGATTGCATGCCAGCTAACGCCGATGATGATATCAGCGAGCAGATCAGAGAAAGCCTCGCAAAGTTGCGAGAAGACAAGGAGCTTCTCCTACCTTCATTGCGAAGTGGCGACGATCGTCGAGACGTCCGGCTACAGGCCGCTACGGGGCATCACCCATATTCTGTGCGACGGACTCCACCTCGGGCCCCGCGGCCTCCGCCTCGGAATCTGACTCTAAGACAGCTGGCACCACCACCTCGAATCGTTCGGCCACCCCCATAGGTGAACTTGTGTTGGCGCGTTTTGCACTCGGCGCCTCCAACGGTGCCTCGTTGGCCCCAGCAGCCGGGGTAGGCGAGGAGGCCTCGCACTCGCCAGCATCCACATCATGGTCGGCCGTGCCGCTTACGGGCCCCTTGTTGCTAGGCACGCCGCAACCCGCCTCCGCCTCCAGGTCGGAATTGGCGTACTCTGCCAAGTTGGAGTCAGTCACTGTCATGGCCTCAGCTCTGGCGGGTTCTCGGGAAGGGCGGCCGCCGGCTCGATCGGGCGGTGGGCGATCGGCCCTTCGGTGAGGAGAGGCATCCCCCTTGTCGTCGCCATCTCGAGGGCGAGCCTAGCCAGCGGTCGGCACAACGCGCTCTGGCATAGGAATGCCCAGAGCTTCGCACGCACGATTCACCCATCCGACGTTCGTCGTCACCGCTTCTCGAAGGCTGTGCTCCTTGAACACATACGGCCGAAGGAACACCGTCGCCGCATGCTCCGCATCCTCAAGGAGGAGTTCTACCAATAAGAAGTTAGAAACTATGACAATCGTTGGATGTGTAAAATGTACGATCGAGAACTTACACAGATCGGCGGGCTTCATAGCAAAGCCATCGTCGGGCGAATCCCATCGGGGCGCACGGGGCCAGGTTAGATCTACCACTGCTGGGCAAGAGGAGACACACTGTACATTAAGTACTCCTCCGCGAGATCCTGCATATTAAACTGGAGGGCAATCCCTACCAGCCTCCGCGCCATTTGTTCATCGTCTCGGTCGAGAGCCACCGAAGGGGACGTGTTGAACTCCATCGGCCGCCTTGTCTAACTCAAGTTGCTACCGCCTGCCACACAGTCGTAAAACCGCCGCCGCATCCAGTTAGACTCCCATTTGGCTTGTGTTGAGTCTACTGGGAATAGCTTCGTGCATGGTGACCGCAGCACAAAGTTGACCCTCCCGAAGTTCAAGTACTCGCCTCCGTCCAGCTTCTTCGGTTGGCACAGCGCATCGTGGAGGAACTTGAAGAGAGGGGAGCTGGGCCACACTGCCTCGGTCCGTGACACCCAACAGTAGACTACCAGGCGCACCAGGACATTGGAGTCAGGTGTGCCAGCTCCAACCCGTACGTCCACAGCACCTCGCCGACAAACATCGCCGATGGGAACCGGAGTCCAGCTTCCAGGTAAGCGACGAAGACCACCGCCTCCGACTCCACAGGATGTGGCTCCGTTTGATCGCTCGGGGGCAAACAAACTGCACTGCGGTCCATCAGCTTTCCCTCGCGCAGAAGAGATCGGATGGTCTCCTCGGTTACCAGGCTCTTCCCCAGCACGTTCGAGCAGACACCATTCAGTTTCTTCTCCACGCTCTAGCATTTATTCGCTAGAGAGGGGTCGCACCCCACCAGCGCGTACTCTATCTTTGTCGACGACGAGCCCCGCCGGTGGGAGGAGGCGCTGCGGCTCGACGAAGCACCGTCCCTCGGTCGGCGAGAACGGTCATCACATCGGGCCATTTTCGTTGTGGTTTTCTGAGAGGCGCGACAACACTCGATGGTAGGCTTCTGCCCCGGCAACCCGTGGAACTGTTTGCCAAAATGGAAGCGACGAGAGGCATAGGTGCGGCGGTGAACGGCGGCAAGGAGCAAGGCATACGGTGGTGATGCGCACGGGAGTAGCGGGCAAAAAGCGGTGTTGTGGCAGCTAGTCAAGGTGGAAGGACAATGGTTCGACGGCGATATCATTTTTAAAGCCTCTTCACCTGCCCCACGATTGGGAAGCCCAACCGGTGGAGGCTCGCATCGCGCGACTACCCAACCGCGCGCACACATGTATCGCATGACCTTGGGAACGGACGCCCGACTATGGTCAAATTCCCAACTGACGCTGCACGATGCGCCATTACCACCACGCTGCGTGTCCCAAAGCACACAGACAGGCGGTACAGCTTCAGGTGCCATGACACCATTCGGTGCGATGTGGCCTGGTGGGCTGCTTTGTAGGCTGAGGCCCAGGAAGACCGAGCAGGGTGCGATGACCGCATCATCTTCTATGGCCCAGCACGTAAAAGGGCACAGGCCGTAGGGACGGAGGGGGCCAAAGGGCTCGGTGACATGGTTTCGGCCTGTGAGAAGCCATTTACCATGAGAGGCTCCTGTGATAGGGGTGGCCCCCATCTAAGCCCATCTGGCCTATTAGAGAGTTGTAAAGCCCAAGATGGGACATGCGTAATGACATAGATACCCATATGGAGGGCATATGAATGTAAGGGCAGGATTATAAAATACACTTCATGTAAATATATATACATGCCCTGGGCATAGGGTAGGGGCAAGCGTTGCCCATCACATCCACTCCACTACTCTCCTATTATACTATTTGGTTAGTAGCCACAACACAAGGATATGCCCAAAGTCTTAGCCTTGCATGCAAATAGTCCAAGCTGCACAAAAACAACAATTTCAACTCAAGAACATGGTTTTTGGAAATATAACTTGAGTAAGAATGGTTTCTAATGAATCTTGATAGATTGGAATATATTCTTTATGATCTCTTTAACCTTTTACACTTCCTAGATCAAATAAAACTACAACAAGTGGGAGAGAAAGAGAAACTCAAGTTGCAATAAAGAAAAGCTTGAAATTCTAAGAAATAAAATAAATTTCAGAATAAGTATGAACTTGAAAATTTCATTGCTTTGAGAGAAACGGTTACAAAGCCACACTTTCTAGTGAACAAATCTCAAAGGAGCATAAGAAAAACCCTAAATTCTTCTCAAAGACTTTGGCATGAAGGTATACCTCCATATCTCCATTTATAGCACTCTAGAAGCAACCTCAACCCTTGGATCACCTCAAGAGATGAGATTAACTCTCTCCACTCATTCATATATCCACTTAGAGTTTAGCCAACTCTGTCCTAGAATACCCCTCTAGGATAGCTACAATTACAATACATTACTTAGCATGCATCACAAAGCGGCTATAACAAAATCTAAGCCCTCAGTTCTACATAAGTCAACGCACCTGGTTTATCTAGCTCTAAACCATCTCCAAGAGTGCGCTGTGGTTTCATGCGACACCACATTTTCAGTATTTTGATAATTTACCAAAATGCCCCTCTTGCGCCTTCCATGAAGTTTCCTGTTTCCTTTGCCACGAAGCATCACTCATACTTCGTCATCTTTCATGCGGCCCCAATTATTAACACAATTAATCCATATAATACACCATACAAAATGAATATAACCAAACCACTGATTCTAAACCTAGGATCAAACCTTAAACCCATGTACACACAAACAAACGGTATCCATACCGTGCCCACATTCAAACAACTTAGCTCAAACCAACGCATGTCCAACAGCTCCTCGACCAGTCAGACCGCCAGCCAAAGGCTGGTTTGATCATCGCCTTCCACAACCAGTTTGACTGCCAGCCCATGCCGGTCAGACCACTGGCAACATAAAGCAACTGAAAATTGCAAACTCTCAAAAACTGTTAGACCATGTGGATGGTCGTAAATTAAGATATGATGAATAATTGACACTTGGATTGCTTTGGATTTTGTGTTTGTGAAAGACTTGGTCGTTTGTTGTTGATGTCTTTGCCTTTGAGTGATCTTGCACAATTACGAGTGATCTCAGTCTTCAGATGACCACGGCATGCTCCGACCACAACACTTAGAACATGACCACAGACTTTAGACTACGACCATGGACTTCAGACATCAGACATCATACTTCGACCATGGCATGAACACGACTATGACTATGGTAGGAGTTCCTACGACTTGGTAGTTGGTAGGAATTCTTACAACTTGGTGGTCGGTAGGAGTTTTTACGACTTCGTGGTCGGCAGGAGTTCTTACGACTTGATGATCGGCATGAATTCTTACGACTTGGTGGTCGATAGGAGTTCTTACGACTTGGTGGTCGATAGGTGCTCTTTCGACCACATTTAGTTTATGACCGTAGCAGTTTTTTGACCACATCCAGCTTTTGACCATTGCAGTTGTCAACCACATCTGGCTTACGACCACGACAGCTCTTGACTACGGCTGGCTTCGACTACAGCAGCTTTCGACCATGTCGACCTTATGACCACAGTAGCTTACAACCACGTCTGGCTTCGACCACGGCAGTACGACTTTGATCATTTGACCACGGTAGTTTGACTTTGATCTTTCGACCATGGTAGTATGACTTCGATCTTACGACCACGAGGTAATCATAGCTACAATACTCTTTCATGGTCGTAGCTACAATACTCGATAGTCGTAGACTTTACTGGTCGTACTCAATAGTCGAAGGTTTTATTGGTCGATAGTCTAGGGCTTTGTGGTCGATGGTCATAGGTTTTGCAAACTTCTTCCATGGTCGTAGGTTTTGCAGACTGCTTTCATGGTCATAGATTTTGCAGACTGCCTTTATGGTCGTAGATTTGACAGTCTTGTCGATACTCTTAGACTTCACACTCTATTGTTCTGTCTTTGGTAGTCGAAGGCGTAGCGATCGGTTTCCATAGGCTTCACGGTCGGTACTCAAAGACTTCATGGTTGATTCAAGTGCTTCACTCTTGTGATATCTGAGTACGTCAAGTACTCGTGTTGAGCCAGCGGTTGACTGGTCGGTGTGATGGTCGATCGTATTGAGCTAGCGATCGTATTGGATGGTCTGAAGGTGTGTCTCTATTAGCGTTGTTCTGTGCGGTTGTAAACGACCTGGGGATGGTCGTAGAAGGTTTCGATCTTGTCTGGGGGTAGACAAGGGTGTGTTTTGCTAATGTGTTGTACCGAGAGATGTTTCTTTGGTCTTTGCTTATGCAGGTGAGCATGGAGGCGACCATGGTCGGTGATGAGGAGGACCGGGACTAGGAGGGGGTAATCTGAGGTCTAGACGGTTGAGATGTCACGTGAGGTGGTCAAGCTCATGCTGGAGCACATGGAGGTCAAAGGCGGATGCTGCGTGGAGGCGTGGAGACGGTTAGGGTCGGTGACGAGGACCGGGACTAGAAGGGGGTAATATAAGGTCCAGGCGGTTAGGTGGTCACACGAGGTGATCGGGCTCACGTGAGAGCACAAGGTGATGGTGCACGACGGAGATACATGAGGGGATATCCTGGAGGCTTTGTCGTGTGTCGTATGGAGTTGTGGATGGAGTTCATGACCTGTACGAGTTGGTTAAAACCCGTGTTAGGAAGGATTTCAGGTCCCTTGATTTGAGGAAGAGATAAGATCTCGTGTCTAGGTGGTTAAGGACACAGTTTTGGAGTGTTCAAGTTGAACACCCTGTGTGCGCTGGCCTATAAAAGCAAGGGCTGTTGTGGGCTGGCGTATAGGGCTTTAGGGCTTTTGTGGAGAAGATTTATAGGGACGTCGTGAGGCGCTTTGTAGCCAAGAACTTGATTATAAAATAATAGATCGAATTCTTTCTTCTCCGGTGACTTCCAAAGCATCGCTCCTCTCTCTGTTTTTCGTGCTCTGTTTTTGTCTTCAACGCATCTCATTCGTGCGGTGGTCGAACGACTGAAGTCGTTAGGCAGAAGGAAGTCACGACCACATGCAACGTTGTCGTGCAGAGAGATCGGAACGATCAGACGGTCGATCCGAGATCGTGCCGAGCGATTGGAACGAGTCGGCGATCGATCCGAGCACTCGTAAGCAAGCGGTCGTAAGCGAGAGGCCAGTGCGAGCGATCAGAAGCATGCGGTTGTAAGCGAGTGGTTGGAGCTATTGTTCGGCATGAGTGGTCGTAACGTCTAGTTATAACGAGCAGTCGGGCGACAGAGCATCTGGTCATAACGAGCACATATGACCAGAGCGACAGACGCTACGACCACGTACGTCGAGCAATAGCGGGTGTTATCTCTGTTTGGTAATCCAGATTGCTTCTTTTTGTTTCTCTGTGTTGGGTTCTGATTTTAGATGGTAAAAGCGAAGACAATCATTCACCCCCTCTGATTATGCTATATGATTCTACAAAAACCAAATTTAAACTCCGTAAACTCTCTTAACTAAAAATTAATTACTTATCACAACTATGAGGTGATCACCATATGATCTCTTAGATAACCGGTCATTAAATTGTATCCAGGGTAGCGAAAATTAAAGTAATAATTTGAATCTTCGCTCGATGTTGTGTGGTCCACCACCGCCAGGCTCCTCTTTGTTAATGGAAAGATCCGGGCTCCTTCTCTTTGTTAATGGAAAGATGCGCAGTCCTCCTGTGTATTCTTTTAAGAAAACAAGTGTGGTATAAATCTTTCTTTTTTTTGTTAGTCGACTTTGTTCTAGAACTCTTATTCTGACTAATTAATCTCCATCTTATTGATCTAAAAAAATCTCTAATTTAAACCCATCGAAATAAGCGGTGCGTTGTAAATCTTTTTTTGTTTTTCTTTCAGTGAATATGATAATTTATAGCCTCTCATATATAGCAAAATATATAGATATATGTGTAAAGCCTATTAAATTATGATATGGTGAAAACATTTTTTTAGCAAATACGGTAATACAATTTTATGCTGGTCTAAATAATTATAAAGATATTATTGGTCTAACAAGTGAGCCCCAAAAAACGGACAACATTAATAAGCAAAACAACAAAAAAAAAAACTGTAGTGCTGGGCTGGAGGCCTAGAGAACCCTATATATATAGTGCATGGTATGCCACAACAACCGTGCTACCCAGCATATCGTGTAGTTTTGAGTGCAATGGCCTTCCTCCAGCTTGTGGCATATTTGCCATGGTCGTTTGTGCTCATCCTCTTATCCTTCTACATCTTCCAGTTGATTGCTGATGGCCGCCACCGTCTTCCTCCTGGCCCTTGGCCGCCGAAACCTCTCATCGGCGACCTCCTTGCCCTTGGGAAGGGCGACCAGCAGCATCGCTCCCTTTCACGCCTTGCTGATCGCTACGGCCCCGTCATGTCCCTCCGCCTTGGCGCGGTCCTCACCGTCGTCATCTCCACGCCAGACGCCGTGCGCGAGATCTTCCATAAGAACAAGGACAACTTGGCAGGCCGCTCAATCATCGACGCCTTCAACGCCATGGGGCACAGTGCCAACTCTCTCCTCGCACTCCAGTATCCGAACCGCAAGTGGCGTGCCTTCCGTAAGTTTGCCACCGTAGAACTGCTCGCGCCGAAGCGGCTCAACGCGCTGCAGTCCCTGTGTCGGGACAAGGTTCAGGCACTTCTCCGTGACGTCTCCGAGCACGCAGCGCGTGGCACGCCGATCTACATCAGGCACATGGTGCTTGACATGGCCGTGAGCCTAATGTTGAGCGCCATGTACTCCACCGAATTGGACTCTGAGTCGAGGGTCGTGTTTAGGGAGGTGGTAGAAGAGGGTATGCGGACGATCGGGAAGCCAAATGTTTCGGACGCCTTCCCGGCGATCGCCGTCCTTGACCTCCAAGGCGTGCGGCGCCGGGTGGCGGAACTATTCACAAATACGTATCGCCAGTACGACGAACAGGTCACACAGCGTAGGCGTGATCGGGAAGCCGGCGAGGCACGCAAGAATGACTTGTTAGATGCGGTGCTTGACATGGAGCGCGAATGGCAACAAGAGGGGTCCGTGCTAAGTCACGAGGCCATGAGAGCATTGTTTACTGTACGCACTTTCTTTATCGCCTTAGAAAATTACGTACGTCTCGTGGTGGCAGCTACTATTATGTATGCGTCTAATTATATAATTGTGTTTAAACAATGCCAGGATTTATATGGTGCTGGAACAAGTTCGACCTCGGTTTTGATCGAGTGGGCAATGGCAGATCTACTACAAAATCCACAGTCAATGCAAAAGATCAAAGAGGAGCTCACAAGGGTTATCGGCACAAATACACAAATCGAAGAATCTGATATTGCTCGACTCCCTTATCTTCAAGCTGTTGTGAAAGAAACCCTTCGACTTCGTCCTGTAGCGCCATTAGTACCTCGTATAGCAGAGGCTACAATAGAGGTACAGGGCTACACTATCCCTAAAGGCACCAACGTAATTTTGAACCTATGGGCAATCAGTCGAAATGCTGGGGCATGGATGACCCAGACAAATTCATACCCGAGAGATTCATTGGCAATGGCGTCAATTTTTTAGGGCAGGATTTTGAGCTAATCCCATTTGGTGTTGGACGACGCATTTGCGTTGGATTGCCACTGGCACAGAAACTAATGCCTCTAGTTCTGGGGACGTTATTGCATCAATTTGAATGGACGCTTCCTGAAGAGCTGAAGGAGAGCGGTATAGACTTGACAGAAAATTGTGGAATTGTGTTATGTCTTGCTACCCCCCTGAAAGCCATAGCTAAGAAAATATAACGTCTCAAGAATAAGCACTGCTTAGTATTGTATGAGATGTACGTGCATATGACTGTTTGTGCTTTGTGAACGGGCATGTACTATTAGCCCTAAAAAGCACTATGTCTCTGAATAATGTGATGTTTAAGGACGCTTGGTGTGTAATGCAAGAACGTACGAACTCAACTTTGTTTAGTGTCGGTTGGATTGAAGAATAAATAAAATCACTATATATTGTTTACGAAAAGGTTGGTGCCGGAGAATTGGACTGTCTCAACATGTGTCGTTCTTGTGTTACTGCTACGACACGCCAATCAGCTGTGTACGTCAACGAGAGACAAGAGACTTGTGCTCCTCAACAACTTGCGGCGTTTTCTGGTTTTTGATCTCCCTCTTTATTCGAGTCTGCTAATACCACGTTCTAACTGAGAACGACATTCACGCCACACACTATCACATAAAGAGTTATCAGTGACAGTTTTTGAATTATCTGAATATATGTGTTTATAATAATAGGTGATTATCACATACGGCTGTCAAATCATTTATGATAAGTTAAAACACAGACGATTTTTAAAACAATCATCTGTGATATTAGCACAAATACACAGATCGAAGAATCTGATATTGCTCGACTCCCATACCTTCAAGCTGTTGTGAAAGAAACCCTTCGACTTCCTGTAGCGCCATTAGTACCTCGTATAGCAGAGGCAACAATAGAGGTACAGGGCTACACTATCTCTAAAGGCACCAACGTAATTTTGAACCTATGGTTAATTTTTTAGGGCAGGATTTTGAACTAATCCCATTTGGTGTTGGACGACGCATTTGCGTTGGATTGCCACTGGTACAGAAACTAATGCCTCTAGTTCTTAATTTGAATGGACGCTTCCTATGACCCCGCTCAATATGGCTTAAGCTTATTTTTGCACTATTCATAATTCCATCTTTTTCTGAATTTTTGATTTTCTTTTAGCTTTTTTGTCGGTTTTTTTTCTCGTATTCATTTACGTTGTCTGTGATGGGCTACCATATTTTTTATATTTTTCAATTTTTTTAAATTTAATTATGTTAAATAAGCCTCTCTCATTCTGATGTTTTTCAATGATTCAGTGTTTTCAGCCATAAGCCACAAAAAATAAGCCGAACCAATCACAGCCATAGACTTGACAGAAAAGTGTGTGAGATGTACTATTTGCTGGTTCACTCTCTGAAAGTTGCGTATATTCATGAATCCGGCCACAGTTGGAAGTCTTCCGTGCGCAATCAGTGATCGATGTTAAGGGAGGCGTAGCTATCAGCAACCTCGTACCATGAATATGTTAAGGTATATCCATCCATCACTGATTAAGAACTTGATCGATGTTCTAACTGACAATGACCTTCACGCCTCACAAGAATGACAGATGTTGAGATAGTCCAATTTTACCTCACCAACCTTTTCGTAAACAATATATAGTGATTTTATTTATTCTTCATAATTATGAGCTAGACATCTGGGGCTAACTAGCCCCCTCCGTTTTAGTCTTTAATCCAACTGACTCTAAATAAAGATGAGTTTGCCGAATACTGAGTTATCGGCCTACGGTAGCCTACCGCACTGCTGTAAGAGATAGAAAAACAATATTACAGTTATAACAGACTATTTTGAAAGCTATGATACATATTATGTTTTGTCAAAGAGGACAACAGTGTCCGCTCTCCCCGGTGCAGGAGGAGTGTTGTGGCGGGCTAGAGCGCACACACACTAACACAAATACATATAGACACTCACACGCGAAGCAGCTGTGTAACTGAACGAGAGACGAGACTCGTGCTGCTCAACAACTTGTGGCGTTTTCTGGTTTTTGATCTCCCTTTTTATTCGAGTCTGCTAATACCACGTTCTAACTGACAACGACATTCACGCCATACACTACCACGAAAAAACATTTTTTTATTCAAAAATATAGAAATATATCCACGGGAAATTTTTTTACAAAAATAGGCTGCAGTCGCCTAATGGGAGCGCGATTGATACGTTTCGCCCAACCGAGAAACGACATTTGGTCAATATGAAAACCGTTGTACGAATCATTTCTGTCGCCTGATCGTTAGGTGACTCAATTTCAGTCGCCTACCGTTGGGCGACTGGAATCTCAGTCGCCCAACAGTAGAGCGACAAGGGGGGTGTTAAGGCAGCACAGCCATCCGCCGCCACCTACCCACTCATTCTGCACACAGAGAAGAAACGAGAGAAGAAACGAGAGAGAAGAGAAAAGAAGAGGAGAGGAAGAAGGGGAAGAAAAGGAGGGGAAGAATAGGAGAAGGAGAGGAGGCCAGGGTAGGAGGAGAAGGTGACGGAGGAAGGAGGAGTGGAAGCTATTCCATCCATTTGGATCAGATATTTATTTTGATTATGTTGTATGTTATATGAAATGTTGGTTTTTGTAGTATAGAAATTTATGCATAATTTATAGTATAAGAAGTTTAGTATTGTGCGATATTATTTGACATTTCGTAAAATTGAAACATATATGCAGGCCAACATCATCAATGACAACTACATTGAGAGTGTATTACGGAGCTGGAACCATTCGTGAAGGTCCGAATGGTGTGGATTTGAGAAATTTTTCGCAAGTCATTATCGTACTTCTGGATGGCGAGAATGTTCGAATGGGAGATGTGCAGCCCCTAAAGCCATAGCTAAGAAAATATAACGTCTCAAGAATAAGCACTAGTTAGTGTTGTATGAGATGTACGTTTTGTGAACGGGCATGCACTATTAGCCCTAAAAAGCACTATGTCCGAATAATGTGATGTTTAAGGACGCTTGGTGTGTAATGCAAGAACGGGTAAACTCAACTTTATTTAGTGTCGGTTGGATTGAAGAATAAATAAAATCACTATATATTGTTTACGAAAAGGTTGGTGCGGGACAATTGGATTATCTCAACATCTGTCGTTCTTGTCTTGCTGCTACAAGGGGAAGCACATAATACATGGAGCGACTGGGCTGGGCCAGCTCGGCCGTGGGCGTCAGGAGCAGAGGGAGGAGGAAGACGGAGGTGACCGGCTGGGCCTAGTTGGCCGAGAGGGGGAAAAGGCCGGGAGGAGGAATGGCCGAGGGCCCAAGGATTTTTGAGGATTTGGAGAATTTCAAATTTTCAAAACGAAATTTTGAAAAGCCATTTTGAAGATAAGGTTATGTTTTGAATTTTGTTGTCTATAATAATTAAATGGGAGTTTTTTAGTATTAATGTGGTGCATTTAGATGAAATTTGCAGTATCCACTGGTGTTTTATTTTGTTTTGTTTTTGTTACCCTGCCTCCAATTTCTTGGAAGCCAGGAGACATTTTTTTCTTTGTTTGGAAACCTCATTAGCTAGCCTTCTATTCTAACCGTTCACGAAATCATTAAATAACATGTTAGATTTATTCTATTCTTTAAAGTTTAAATAGGTTCGATAATAACATCCGATGGTGATGGATTAATGTTAGCTATGGTCTACTAAATTGAGGGTTGAACATTTTTCTTTTTTGGGGAGAATTTCTAGCATAGTTTTGTTTATTTGTTAGCAATCAATAGATATAGTTTACACTTATAATTAGGGTCTACCCCGATGACGATCATATAGTTTTTCTCTCTTTTTTAGAGTGTCTAGCATATTTTTTTTCTTAGAAATCATAAACTACTTGTTATTGGCTTTTATTATATAATAGATTTTGCTATAGTGAACTATAAATAAGAGTTAACTACATTCATATAGAAACTAATTTAGTGTGTTTATTTTGGTAGCAGCTCTTCTTTTTTTTCCTTGAACGCATTCTTTCTTTCTTTCTTTTTTGTTATTCAACGGTAACCTATGGGCTATGGCTTTCCCGTCCGCACCACAAGGTCACAGTATAAGGCCAAAGCAAAGACGTTGGGGGTCCTTTTCTCTTTTTTTTTTATTTCTCTTTTACACCTAGTGTGCTTTTTAAATAAATCAATCTCTAAGCAATAGAGCAAATCTAAGCCTCTAAAATTAAGGTCCACCAGATAAAGAGCCTTCATAATTAGGATCTACCATATTTAAGGGCTGGATTTAATTGTACTTATATAATTTTTTTAATCTGAGCCGTTATAACTTGAACCCACCAAATTAAGGGCTAGATGTTTTTCTTTTGTAAAAATTTCTAGCATATTTCTCTTTTTTATAGTAACTCTAAAGGATCTGTCATCGATTTTTAGTAATAAATAAATAGATAGATTACTGATAGTTTATTCCTTCAGTTAGGTTGAATGCTTCAAAACAAATCAAACAAACAAGACTTCTTCAAATTGTCTGATCGAGTCGTTAGCATTCAAGAATGACACAATACGAAAAGGGGAAAGTCATGCTATCAACTTCTTCTAGGTAGTCTTGTTGAATCTGAACTCGTATCCACACAATGAATCAAACAAATACAAAATCTTCTCCTCCTCTTGTAGAAACTAGAAACCTAGCTCGTACACTCAAACAACACGAGAAATCAAAGCTACTCCTACAGGACCGCCGCCGCTGGCTGCCGCACCCTAGGGTTGCGCCACTGGACGCCGGCCTTGCGAGAACGCGCCGCCGCTAGGCTTCCACTCGGCACTCGCGTCTCGATCTCACAGAGCGCTCGAGGTGGACCAACTGACCATGTCTCAGCCTCTCGCGGTGGTGAGAGCAAGTGGCTGGACGGCGCGCGTACGTACGGTCCGCTCAACTATGACCCAGATGCTATTTTGCCGCCGTGGCCAGTGGCACCATGAGTCCCTCATTTTTGTTACTAAACCTAGAATGTTATATTGTGAGTGAATACCAAAACTACTCCTAAGAGATTTAGACTATAGATAGAAAAGCATATGTACAATGAAAATAGATCTGAGATTAATAAAAACTTTGATTCCCTAGTGTTATCTCTCAATTGTTCTTTATCAATTCTCTATTGATTGGTTGCATAGATTGCATCCGAAGTTATTATCATTATTTCTTAACACATTATCGGCACGAATCGCTCTACAAGGTGAAAAATATGTAAACCACAAATAAATCTATTACACATTGCAATCTCGTAGATCAATCTACATTGAAATTCTATTTGCTGCAATATCATGATTAAATCAGATGCGGTCTAGTTGATTCCAGCCTCAAATTGATCTACAATTTGTATGCATGATTATTCAACTCTCTAATCCAGTATATTAGATATCTAGGTTCTAGATCGAATTGCGCAGTTAGATTATAATCGGATTTGATTGATGTTTCAACCATCTAAATCATGCACTAGGTTGAGATCTTTATGCACCTTTTCGACACTGTGGTGGGGATCGTTGTCGTCGGACTGCCTGAAGTCGCAGCCGCCCCAGCCATCCCGCACCTCTGCGCTCGAGGCGCACACTGCATCTGCGTTGTCATGGCCGCCCGAAGCCCCACCGACGATCGGCCTCGCCCACTGGAGCGGTTGCCGTGCCTGACCACCTGCGTCGCCTCGAAGTCGTCGTTGCTCGTCGGCCGCCCAAGGCCGTCCGCCGCCTCCGCTTGGCGCCGTCCGAAGACGCCGTGCTCGCGTGCCTGGAGACCGCCCGATAACCGCCACCACTTGGCTCTCCTCGGCCTCACCAGCCGAGAGAAGGCGCCACCTCCGCGCCTCCACACCCAAGGACCGCCAGCCGTCACCTCACGCCCAAAGCCGCTCACCGGCAGGTCGAACCCACCTCCGCACCCGAAGCCGCTTTCTAGATGTCGAAACCGCCTCTGAGCCTTGCGCCCGAGGCCGCCCGCTTCCCGCCTCCGTGCATTGCACTTGCCGGCCGCCTCTGCACCTTGCCCCTGTGCCGTCGCTACTTGAGTAGGAGGGACTAGTTGCTAGTCACTGGCTTAATGGGCCAACGAGGCCAAACGGGCTAAAATCGGCCTAATAAAAAAAAAGAAGTGG
Source organism: Bonia amplexicaulis (assembly GCA_036346245.1). Classification (NCBI taxonomy): domain Eukaryota; kingdom Viridiplantae; phylum Streptophyta; class Magnoliopsida; order Poales; family Poaceae; genus Bonia; species Bonia amplexicaulis. The sequence goes on along the minus strand of CM070759.1, from coordinate 7,324,956 downwards.
GAAAAAAAGAAAACAAATCTGGCGGGAAATTTTTCAATTTAGCCTCTGAAGTCTTGGTCAATTACAAAAATATTTACTGAATGCAGCAATTATTACAAATTTGACCCTGAGGTTTGTTAAAATAGTGGATAAGTCCAGTAGACTGAATTTCTTTCTAAAGAAATTAACTTTTAGATTATATGAGCTTTGTTATAATCTTATTAGCACCTTTGTATTATAGTCCATTGAGTACTTGGAAGTAGATTTAACAAAAAAAAAGAATGCTACATAGGATTGGCGGTCCAGCTACAGTGCTTTTCAGCCATAAACCATAAAAAATAAGCCATAATGAACACCACCCAAAACTGCATCCAGTACAGCCCAACATCATGTGAACTTGCGTCACCCTGCAATCCTGCATAACTTTTACAATCCTGAAGAACATGATATAAGATAATCTCTCTCCAACAGACAACATATATATTACACAGTGCCCAGGCAGGCAGGCACAAGTATCACATTCAGTGAACTTAAGAAATAAAAATGACAACATTGAACCTCAATGCAAAGAAAATTAACTTGAATGACCAAAAAAAGAGCAAAGATCAAACCTCAGCACCACCAACAACATTTAGCCTTCGAACATCACCTCCAGATTCTGTTACACGATCAACCCTGCACATCAAAATCAAGTGATAACAGATAAGTGATTGCCATGAGAAAAGGGAAGGGCCATATATCAGGAGAAAACAATCTTACTCCTCTTTACTGGCATCGAATCGATGATCAGCAGATAAATAATAAATTGAACCTTCAGCTTCTAATGCACAACGTGAATCACCTACAGATGCAGCAGTAATAACCAATCCATCTATTATGACAAATGTCACAGTTGTTCCTGTAGAGTTTGCTGTAACGAATAAACGGTATAGACATATCAGGCAAGGTTCTAGCAACTAGTAACAATAAGTATGTTTAAATGGATCAACTAATGAATAACGATGGTTGGCCATAGAACTCCATGGCAAAAACATATGGCCGTAGTATCTAGCAAGACATCTAACTTTGGTTGACGTTAGTAAGATTTACGGGACGAGCTAGTCCAAATATGTCGTATTAGAGCTGGGACTTGGGCCGTGTCGTGCCAGCACGGCTCAAGCCCATCGTGTTTCGTGCCGCTTCGTGCCGTGCCGGCTCGGCCCAATCATCTCATCGTGCCGTGCCGTGCCGGCCCGTGTTGTCTCCGGCCAGACTCAAGCACGGCCCAAAGCCCACCGTGCCAGCATTCGTGCCGTGCCAGCCTAAGCCCAGCCCGAAATTACTATACGCGAAGGCGGTGACGATGGTCGTCATCTTCCTTTCTCTCGTACCCGCCTCATTTAAAACTAGTTGAAATTAAATTAATTGCATAAAAATATGGGCACGCAATGACATAAATATTTCGGAAAAAAGTGGAATTTCTTTGATATTTTAGAAATACAATGTTACTGCCTCATTAAAAACGTTCTCTCTTCTATTATTCTCCCTACCGTACTGAATGTCGCTTCTGAAGAGACGGTGGACACTGGCACCAAGAGAACATCTCGTGCGAAATGTGACAGCACTGGAAAGATCCGCTTGTTGTTCTTCCACCACTTGAGCAAGTCTACCGTTATCAAGAGTTATAGAACTTGGTCATCTACCGTTTCACCGTCTCGAATTTCCTGACTCCAAGTCATGTGCTTCCAGCAATCCGCCCTTCGTGCTCGAACTTGGTCATCTAGTCCAGTGGCATGCATATCTTGGTGCTCGAATTAAAAAGGGATTTAGTGAAGGCAACTATGTTAGAATATGTTGATTTGATTGATTTTCTTCTCCAGCAGTCTAGTCTTTTACGCGAAGAAGCAGTCTAGGGTTCAGTGGTGATGACATAAAGACGCGCAACATTAAAAATACTCATTATTTTTGTATGATAATGTTTCTTAAGAAAGAACAAGAAAAGACACCTCATATCACAAGTGCAAAAATGAAGAACAAGAAAAGACACCTCATATCACAAGTGCAAAAATGAAGAATAAGAAAAGACACTTTATATCACAAGTGCAAAAATGAAGAACAAGAAAAGACACCTCATATCACAAGTGCAAAAATAAACTTGGCCTAAATCATAACATATCTCAATCACACTTTTCAGTCATTGGATTAGGATCCAACCATCCGCATATTTCTCCTCATCTCATATATATATATATATACATTGCACATTCACATCTCCAAAACCTAACTCAATCTTCAAATTTGCCATTCTAAGGACTGATCTATACAGATGTACATGTCACAACGGATGTGTAGGATTTTTTCGTGATGAAATTAGAATTTCTAAGCGTTAGAACAAAAAAAATCAAAATAAACAAAAATTTGAAGGACTAAACCGTAAAATATCCAAAATCCAAAACCCTAACCCTCAAATCCTCTGCGCCGCTTCGATTCATTTCCCGCCCCCCTACTTCCCCTTCTCCCCGCCGCCCCTCCTTCCCCGCCTTCCCCACCCCCCCTCCTCCGCCTCCCCACCTTTCCCACCGCCTCCTCCTCCTCCGCCTCCCCACCTTCCCCGCCTCCTCCTCCCCCCTCACGCCGCCGCCTCCCCCTCCTCCTCGCGCCCCGCCTTCCCCGCCTTCCCCGCCTCCCCCCCTTCCCCGTCACCCCTCCTCCTCCTCGCCCCTTCTCCCACGCCGCCCCTCCTTCCCCGCACCGCCTTCCCCGCCCCCCTCCTCCTCCCCAACTCCCGGCCGCCTCCTCCTCTCCCACCTCCTTGCCGTCACACCGTCGCGTCCTCCCCAACCTCCCCGCCGCCGGCGGGGGGGCTACTGCCTTCTGACTCCATGCCGGCTCGCTCGGCGGCCATCGCCGACTACATCACCCGCGGCGGCGGCGGCAGCGGCGTCGGCCGGGGGCCATGAGTCGGTTCTTCTCCGGGGCGTGTTTGGGCTCCCACGGTGGCCACCGAGAGGTACACCTTCGGTCCTTCCCTCTCTCCTCCCTCCCTCCTCTCCTGTGATTGTGCTTGTGGGAATGGGATTGGGAAGCGAGAATGGGGATGGTGGGAGGCGACGGAGGCCGTGGTCGCTCGGTCGGCACGCCACTGCCGCCAGTCTTGGGGGCGCAGGCGCCTGACCGACGGAGGTCAAGACTTGGCTACCACGGTGCCACCGACGCCGGCCGTGCCCGGGCGGGCGTGCCCACCGTCTTGGGCGTGCTCACACGGGCGGGCGGCCCAAGCACGGCACGCCATGCCGGGCCGTGTCGTGCCGCCTACCGTGCCGGATTTGCAGGCCCAGCACGGCCCACTATTCGTGCCGGGCCGGGCCGTGCTTGGGCCGTGCCGTGCTTTGGGCTAGACCAAAAAAGCACGACCCAAGTCTCAGCTCTAGTCGTATATTTACGACATCAGCAGCCACATGAAAAGGAACAAACAACGTCCAAAGTAAACGCATGACAGATTCTTCATTTTTTTTATAGTTTTCAATGAGCGATTTAAAGATCTCCTTTTATTGGCTTTGATGACAGAAATGTGAATCCTCCTTTCTGTTATTTATAATGCTACAGACAAGCAAATGCACCTTGGCCAACTCGTTCACACAATAGTCGAGGATTGGCCAAAGTTGTTACGTCACACCCCTTTTGTTTGGAAATCTTTACCAGTTTTGACAAATGCTGCAACCATCACCCTTGGAAGCGCACTCAAGATGTTGAGGTCAGCAGGGACCGCGCTCAATATGTTGTTCAAGAGATTCTCCGTGGTATAAAAATATTCGCTTCATTTGCACCTTGGGTACGAACATCAGGGGATATGAAGACAGTTGCCGCTGTTAAGAATTACTCTATTCGATACCAATGTAGTCCCCAATTAATGGGTAAACATACCCGACAAAACAAATACGAAACAAGAAATTCAAGCTAGATCCTTGGAATTTCTGAGCAACGCGGTCGACGACGAGTCGGAAGAAAGCGCGGTTTTGTCGGTGGTCACCGAAGACCGAACGCCACTGGAGCTGTCAATCGACAGAGCATCCGGTACGGTCTTGTACATCTGCGGCGGGAGCGCCGGCAGCCTCACGTCCTCGGAGTGCAGGACGTGCATGGCCTGCGCGACGGACGGCCGCTCGCTCCGGTCGGGGTGCGCGCACCACAACCCGACGACCAGCACGCGCTCCATCCGCCGATCGTCAAGCTCGTCGCCCCTCAGCCTCTCGTCAGCCGCATCAAGAATCGCGTCCCTGCCGTACAGGCTCCACACCCATCTCAGCAGCGTGAATAATCTCTCTGAAGTTTCCACCACCGGTCGCCGGCCGGAAACGATCTCCAGCAGGACGATACCGAAGCTGTACACGTCCGACTCGGTGCTCGGCCGGCGCGTGTTGACGAACTCCGGGTCGATGTACCCCGCAGTGCCGAGCACGGCCTTGGTGGTCTGCCATCCTGTGCCGTGGTCGACCAGCCGAGCCAGCCCAAAGTCCCCCAGCTTGGTGCTGTGCGACGAGTCGAGCATGATGTTGCTCGGCTTGATGTCGCCGTGCACGACGCACTGCTCCCACTCCTCGTGAAGGTAACGTAGCGCAGAGCCCAAGCCAATAATGATCTGATACCTACATGTTAAACCAAGCACGTCAGTCGAAATGCAAATGCATGGTCCGGTGTTGAATATCCGATACACTCATACTGTCATACACATGAAGTTTTCTACAGAAATTAGTTGGTTTTGTCCTACCTTTCCGGCCATGTCAACAATCTCTGGCTGCTATAGAGATGCTTGTCGAGGCTGCCTTCCGCGACGAGCTCGTACACAAGCAAGAGCCCCTTGCGACTGTCGCACCAGCCCAACAGCTGCACAAGGTTGCGATGCTTCAGCCGGCTTATGATCCTCACCTCGGCCTCGAACTCCTTCCTCCCCTGCGCCGACGACTCCGCCGAGAACATCTTTACCGCCACGGGACGGTCGTGGTCACCGACACCAAGCCGACCCCGGTAGACGCTTCCGAAGCCGCCTCGCCCGAGCTTCTCCTCCTCCGCGAAGTTGCTCGTTGCGGCGGCCAGCTCGTGGTACGTGTACCGTCTGGGCCCGGCCGCCACACCTCTCTCGAGCTCAGCTCTGCCACACAGATCTTCAGAGTCGCTGTCACTGTCTTTGTTTGGCCTTCTTCTCATGCGTCGTTGCCATAGAAGAAATCCCACGGCTGCACATACCAACAAAAACAGCACGGGTACTAGTACAAATAACAGTACTCGTACTTTCTAAAAGATTGTTTGGTAATTTATATTGAAAAGGAATTGACCGCAAAGATTAGTCATGATAATATTATTAAGGCCTATGATCTTGCTGGTAGTCGTAGAGCTAAGTTTAAGTTAATAGAGATGTAATTTTCTTTGCATTGTAATTTGCGAAACATATTACTGTGATATGTGACTATTGGATCGGTAAATTCGGCATGGTTCATTGGTTCTACTCTACTTGTTGTCCATGTTGTCCCTCCCATATCCAATTCCTGGCTCCGCCCCTGGACAAAACGATACGAAACAAGAAAATCAAGCTAGATCCTTGGAATTTCTGAGCAACGCGATCGACGAGTCGGAAGAAAGCGTGGTTTTGCCGGTGGTCACCAAAGACCCAACGCCACTGGAGCAAGGAGATCAGCTCCCCACAATGACGTCATGCATAGCAACAACCCTATTCTAAATATTCCTACCAGCGTTCACCGCAACACCCGTCCGAGAGAGATGTTGTCCCTATGTTGGCGCTAAGACCTATACAAGTTCTTCAAGTGTAAGCATCGACTAATAAAAATATTTTTAACATCTAGTCTAATTATATAATTTTTATATAGTTAATATATAAAATTTAAAACCTATTGGCATTCGAACATTAGAAAATATGATGATACGGTGTAAAAAAAAGACATGCAGAGTGACAAGTAGGACTGTGCGTTCGGTTAGTTCGGTAAAATCGGTTCGGTATATTCGGTATATACGATAAATATGGTATTGTTAGTTCGGTAGTATACGGTATTTTTGAAAATATGGTTCGGTATCGGTAAATCCCAATTTATTTCGGTACGATATCGGTAAATACCATATTTACCAAAGTTGACGCAAATTGCAAACGATATAGTAACTAACAAGACAAGTAGACGAAATATATATGTGCATTTGTTCACGTAGCTGCAATCTAGTAGGGGTAATTTACTCCTCAGTCGTTTGATGGTAGACATGTATTTTTGTTTTGGTGTGGCATAGTCAATGTTTTGGAGTTTGGACTGGTGACTAACTGACTACATTCCATCTGGGCCTCTCAACTCTCACCTTCGGAGGCCAAGCACCACTCCTGGAGGCCGGGCATGGGAAGGCCAGCATACGTGAAACGGTGTTGGATGGGGCCTGTCGGCCTGGCAGCGCCATGGGCTGGGCCCACCTGAGAAGCAGGGCGTGAACCAAGGGCACAGACGCGAGCGTAGCACGGTCTCCTGCGCCTTCCGATTTCGGTTTTTTTTTTGGTAATTTCGGTTTTTATTCAGTTTTTCCCGAAAAAACCAAACACCAAAAAAACATAAAATATAAAAATCGAACCGAATACCGAAAACCGGTCAAACCGAGTTGACCGGTTCGGTTCAGTTTTTTCGGTTCGATTTTTTCGGTTTGGTTGAAATATGCACAGCCCTAGTGACAAGTAGCAAAAACCGATTTAACTAGTATCACTACTGGTACCTTTCTCAAAAACTCCACTTGAATATTGAAGAACTGGTTGGATGTCCTATTTAGGTCCTGTTCAAATGGTTTTTGGGTTTTAGAAATTAGAAGCTAACAAGGTTTAGAATGGGTAGTTACCACGGTTAATTTGAAATTGTCTCCAGAAGAAATCAAAAGGGAGAGAGCGGAACGTTGGATGGTCTAGCGGAGGAGAGAGGTGGGAGAGCGACTGATGCTGTACGGTCGTTGAAATTTCTAGTCAAGGTTGTACGGTGAGGCACATCTGACTGAGCTTTGAGAGTTGGGAGTAGAGGGACGAGGTCACTTGAGATGACAACGGTCACATGCACGCAGGCGGTGCTGTGTCGCGCGTCAATTTTCGGCTCCGTGTCATTGTCAACGCGCTCCTGGATCATACACCTGAGGAGTCGACCATTATACACGCATTTTGTTAGTAGTGTTACGTCAGGTTTCTGTAGATGTCTTTTTCCTGAATAAGATGGCTGAAAGTGCCCTCTAATTGGTTCTAACTTTTTCGCTTCTAAAATTTAATTTTTTGATTTTTTTTATTTTTTTTGCATTGTTTTAAAATTTTAGTAGCGTTTTCTGATTTTTTTTACGCACAAAAATACTAACCGTCGCTATAGTAAAAAGCCTACGCAAAAATATTAAAAGCCAGGGCTTTGAGCGATGTGGGATCATGCATGCATGAGGTCTGAGGTATCTGAGGCTAAGTTGTACATGCACTGGCACGTGTGGTGAGTGCTATTCGTGCTGCACAAATGTATCACCAAGCGGATAACAGCATCTCAAGCTGGAACTATGAGGATTAAGATCAAGATGCAGTAGAACTTCTGAGTGTACTCTCGCTCCTCTCTTTTTGTTAAAGAAAAAAAAGTGTTGATAAACATTAACTCAATATTTTTTCTAACTATCATTTGAATTTATGACTATTGAATTAGAGATACAACGGCCACAAATTCTTCTCCCTTCAAAAAAAAAATCTCATCCCTTAAAAAAAGTGACATTGGATCTCTAATTTAATGGTCCTAAATTTGAATAATTGTTAAGAAAATACTTGGATGATGCTTAGACACCTACGAAAAAAAGGAAAAACTTATGTACATACTGTTTTCTGATTCAACTTAAGCTAGAATTATCTTCCGAAAGGGAGAAGACCTTGTGCTAGAACAGAGGGATGCTTTTGCCGATTTGAGCATTTAGGGCCAGGCCGGGTCTAACATGGGCCGAGACTGATGGGTTCGTGGGCTACCAAACTCAGCTGTGACGGGCCAGCCCGCTTCGATGCTTTGCAGTGAAACGTCCCGTTCCAGACCAGTCACTCGAGTCTGCTCACGGGTCGGACGAATGGCCGACGAAGGCGAGCTCCTCGCCGACGAGCCCATCCGTCCGCCGCGCCTGGAGGACGCTGGCCTCGAGGACTGCGCTCTCCCGCCAGAGTCCATCGCGGAGGCCTTCTCCCTCGCCACCAAGGCCGTCTCCTCCCGCCTCGCCCACCTCCCCCTCTCCGACGAGGACGAGGACGAGGGAGATGTCCCCCTCGCGCCGCGTGGAGGCTGCTTGGATGACGCGGGTCCCACCTGCGGGGCCACCCCCAACGCCGGAGGCGGCAGTGTCGGCGGCTGCGCGGACAAGGTCGTGATGGTCAGCGGCAGCGGAGCGAACGGAGACGGAGGCGATGAGGTGGTGGTCGAGGGGCGCGGAGATGAGGAAGATAGGGTTGTGGTGGTTGTCGGGGAAGAGCAGGAGGGGAAGCTTGGATGGGAGAAGGGCTGCGTCGAGGTGATCAGAGAGGGAGTTGGTGGATTGGGACGCGGAGAAGGCAATGGGGAGGAGGAGGAGGTGGTTGTGGTGGTTGCCGTGGAGAAGGCGATCTTGGTGGAAGATTTCGCGTGAGCTCGATTGGTAATAATTATCCTACTTTCGAGGATAGCTTGGCCTAGATGTGAGCTTTCTTTTTTTAGCTTGGCTGGTTAAAGCTACGATAGGATCTTTTCCTTGTAGTTGTTGCTTGCTTGATTTGTAATGTAGTGTTTGGTTTTAAGATCAGATGATGGTATTGTAATTTCTATGTTGGTGCTATCATATGCAACACAGTAATACCGTGGGATGAAACATCACTGCACAGAGAAACGAGGCCCACATCGTTGTAGATGTAGGTAGCAGAAGAAAAGCACGTGGGCCAAAAAAACAAGCATTATTGAGAAGGATCACGAGTGTCACTGCCTAATGAGGCAGAATGAAGCTCAACTAAGTTCGTCTACAGTTTAGGGTGCACTATTGTGCTTTGCTACTACTGTGCATCACTTGAAGTTGCTGCTTCCTGGTAGAGGGCCTCCGTGTTGCTTGTGACAGTTGGATTCCTTTGTAATGTTCACAGGATATATTACAAAGGAAGTAGTGCATTTTGCTGATGATTGTTGCTGTTTTCCTGCATGATTTGTGCATGTTGTTGGGGTGGCCCCTATCTAAGTCTATCCGGCCTGTTAAAGGGTTGTAAAATCTAGAATGTGATATATGTAATAACATAGATACCTCTATAGAGGGCACATGAATGTAAAGATAGGATTGTAAAGTACACTCCATAGAGATATATATACAAGCCTGGGACATAGGGAAGGGACAAGCATTGTTCATCCACCATCTCCACTGCACTACTCTCCTACTTTACTGTTTGATCAGTAGCCACAACAGTTGGCGCCGATGTCTTCGATATAGGCTTCGACATTCCTCCCAAGCTGGGAGGCAAGCACAAGGGCGACGAGACACGTGGAGGTGACGCCTGCGTTTTTTAGGCCGAAGGGCATCATGACAAAACAGTACGTCCCTATCGGTGTTATGAAGCTAGTCTTGTCCTCGTCGTCCTTGGCCATACGGATTTGGTGGTAGCCCGAATATGCGTCAAGGAAGCTCACGAGCTCACATCCTGCCGTGGCATCCACTAGCTGATCTATAAGCGGTAACGGGTAGTTATCCTTCAGGCATGCCTTGTTGAGGGCGGTGAAATCGATACACATGCTCCAGGCACCGCTAGCCTTCTTCACCAGCACCGGGTTGGCAAGCCAGTCCAGGTGCTGGACTTCGCAAATAACCCCGGCCTGGAGGAGCTTCGCTACCTCTGCCTTGGCCGCCTGTTGCCACTCAATTGATATGCGCCGGAGTCTTTGCCTGACCGGCTTGGCGTCAGGGTGGACCGCTAAAGTGTGTTCGATGAGGGCGCAGTCCACGCCCGTTATGTCGGTTGGGGACAACGCGTAGACGTCCGCGTTGTCCTAGAGTACCCGGAGTAGTTCTTGCTCAACCTCCGGGGGAAGGCCCTCGCCGATGGACACGCAGTGATCTTCGGCATGCAGGGGCACTCTCTTAACCCCGTCATTCGGCCGGGACATGGGGGACCATCCCGGGGCGGAAGGCGTGTCTGCCTTGGGAGTATCCGTGAGCACATGCACCTTTCGATGCGGGCCCCGAGTACCAAGCTCTATTTGCTGGGCGAGGTCTTGGTCACCAAAAGTGGTGATGATACCTTGCGGGCCCAGGAGCTTCATGCATAGGAAGTCGTGGTGCAAGACAGCTCCGAAGGAGTTGAGGGTTGGGCTCCCCAATATGGCGTTATACGGGTACGGAAGATCCACGACGTCAAAGGTGATGTCTTCGCTCCGGAAGTTGTCGCCCTGGCCGAAAGATACTTGCAGCCGTATCTGGCCCAAAGTCTTCAGCGGTTGACCCCTGAAGCCCTACAGTGGGATTCCCGAGGGGCCTAACCGACTTCGGGGGATCCCCATCTGGTCGAAGGCTATCACGAACAGAATGTCGACGGAACTGCCTCCGTCGACTAGGACCCGCTTAACGTCGTAGCCTGCAATAGCGGCCTAGATGACCAGGGGGTCCTGATGAGGGAAGTCCATGCCCTCCGTGTCGGCAGGCGTGAAGGTAACATCGTGCTGCGCCCAGGCCGACGGTGCCTGCACTGGGTGCGCCGCCACGTGGTGCAGCCGATGCGCGTAAGCTTTCTGCTGCTGTGCAGAACAAAATTCTAGAAAGGAGCCTCCGAAGATGATGTTTATGACGCGGCACTGGCCTCCCTCTAGGGCTTGTATCCTCAGGGGGCCCTCTTGGGGCTGCTGCACATGGACCACCGCTGTTGGCCCCGCTTCGAGAGTTCTGTCCCTAGCGATGCTTTGGCGAAGCGTCGCTATGGTGGGACATATCCGCGTGAGGTGATCCCCGCGGCCATGCACCTCGCACCACAGGCCGTACTGTTGGTGGTCTGCTTCGCCGTAGGCTCTGTCGTCTCGGCCACGCCCGCGTCCCCGGCCTCTGCGACCCTGCCCTCGACCAGCGGGGATGCTGTCGTTGGGGCCGTTCTCAATGTCGAAGACGTAGCGGGCCCTCTGAGACCTACGCTGGATACGCTTGGGCTTGTCATTTGATAGATCCTGCTTGCGTTTGGAGGTGTCCTTCGAGGGGTCCTCCTTGTGCTCGGGGGCGCCCTTCGAAGGTTCCGGCTTGGACTTGGAGGTATCCTTCGGTGAGTCTTCCGCCTGATTGGCATTGGAGTTTTCACCCTTGCGCCACTGTGCATCCTCCTCCGCCCTCGCATACTCCTCTATTTTATCGAAGATCTTAGCCACCATCTTTATTGGCTTACGTGCATTGTACTCGGCCAGCGGCTATGATCGAAGGCCTTGGATCGCTGTGTTGATGATGGTTGTCTCGTTGACGTCCTTGACCTGGCAGCGAACCTTGGCAAAATGCTTGAAATACTCTCAAAGCTTTTCCGAGGGCTTCTGTTTGATGGTGAAGAGCTGATCCGTATCGACGCGCTCGACGTAGTTTCCTTGGAAGTTGTTGTAGAGACGATCGTGGATATGCTCCCACGCGTAGATGGAGTTCGGCTCCATGGTAAAAAACCACGAGAGCGCCACTCCTTGCAACGCTAGGGGCAGCCTCTTTGCCTTGATGGCTAAATTTTATGATATATGCTTCACTTGATGGCTAAATTTTTACTATTACTATCATTTGTCATTCTTGTGCATTGTCTAAATAGTTGGCTAAATTGTTTTATGACCTTTAGAACTTCATGATATATGCTGCACTTGTTAGCTACAAGATCTATTTGGAATGACATGTTACTGTTCCAAAAGGATCTTGTAGTAATAATATATGCCACATAGACCTTCAAAAGACATGAAGCAAGTGTCACACTCCAATGTATCTGGTTCAATGAACTGTATACATTGGTTTGTGTCATTTGCTTCATAGAACATTGTTTAGGCCCATAGCTCACTGCAGTTAGTTTTTTCTTAGAAGAGAGATGGCGTCCACACAGTCGTCATCGTCGTCTTCATCTGGGTCTCACGATCCCAAGATTGGGATAACTAAGAATGGCTGAGGAGTATCAAAAAGGCCAGAGGGCCGAATGACCATCACGGTGATATCTCCAAATGGGGTCCCTCTCGCGCATTTACTCCACGACTCGAGCTATTTCGTCTGACATTCGAAGACTTATTCTTACTATTCAATCTCGACGAACTCGATGCCTTATTTCTTTGATGCTGGACACTGTTGTAAGATCGAGAAGGCCGACTAGAGGAGGTGAATAGACGGTCTAAAAAATTCTCTACAAATTAATACTAACAATTTAAGACATTTTCTATTTGTCTAAACCAAGTATATAATGCGGAATCGTAAGTCAAATGGTTTAGCTCAAATAGCGCCTACAACAAGTGAATTCGCCTAAGTGCACTAATAATTCTAGCCTAGGTCAATGGTTTGCAATCCTAGGTATACAAGCAATCAATTTAATTCTATGAATATAAATTGCTTAAAAATAAATAAGTATAAGGAAAAAAACCACAATTGGCACAACGATGTTTTACCATGGTGTTCGGAGAGTTGCCGCTCTCCCCTAATCTACACTGAGGTTAGCCAAAACGAATTGGATCGGCTTCACGAATTAAGCCGAAACATCTCAATCCACTAGTGGTAGCTCTTTTCCGCTCCGGGTAGGTGAGCTCCAACCTTCACACACGCCGGACCTTCTCACAAGCTTCTTTGAGAAGATCACCGGGCACGACGCCTCCAACGTCGTCTAGAAGTCGGCAAACTCCGAGAGTAATAAGTCAAGCCCCTTGCTTGACTCTCACCACGTGCAACAAATGTACAAACTCAAGTGGATACAAAATTCACCTCTAGATGCAACACATGCAACGAGACCTCTCTCCTTACTCACAAGGTGCAACACAGCACAAATGAGAGGAGAATCTCACACTAGCTCAAGAGAGTGAAATGGAGTGTCAAAAACCTTATCCCAACCGTCCGCAAGGGAGTATTTGTAGCCCACACCTCAAAACTAACCGTTGGAGTCAAAAACAGGATTTTTCGGAACTACCGCCGTTATAGGAGCGGTACTACCGCTCCCTATCATAATGGCTAGAAAAATAGCCATTATTCAGTCATTTGCGGAACTACCGCAGTTATAAAATACGGTACTACCGCTCTCCGGTAGATCCGGGAAGTCGGCGCGGTACTTCCGTTTCCGGTTTTTTAGCACAGACAGCACTCAGAAAAACGGTCATAACTTTTGACTCCGATATCGGAATTGAGTGATCTTGGACTCTATAGAAAGTTTATTCAGAGGGCTACACAACCCATCTATTTACATGATCTCAAACACATTAGATGAATGCAGAAATCATAAGAGATCCAAAATAGTCACTCCCATGGTCTATGTCCAAAGAAATAGCAATAAACAATCTTAGACCATGCCAAGGGATAATACATGATCTTCAACTTTGGCAAAACACATTTTCAAACTTAGATCATGTCACAGTGAGTAGGTACATGGACTTCAACCTTTTACAAAACACATTTGCAAAGTATAGTCACATGTTACAAGGATTCGCCACATGAGCTTCAACCATTTGCAAAACACATTCGCAAATGCAAGTCTTATGCCAAGATGAGCTAGAGCAAGTGAGATTGAGCCATCAACACATGATTAGACTCAAACTACTGGACATGACTCCTCTTAATAGTACGGCAACCTATACTACCAATCCGGTCTTTCAACCAAACACCAAGACCGGTAAAGGACTAGAAACACATCCTTAGCCCTAGCTAGTCATACCTTTGCCTTGGGTCATCATCTCAATATACATCAACTTATGATGCATCCTTCTCATCAACTCCATCAACACATAATGGTCTTCCTTGATTTGATGATCAACACTTGAATATCTTTACTTCGGAATCTTGATGTACATCAACACATGATGCATCCTCTTCTTGATAACCTTCAAGTCATGAAGTCATGTAAAGTCGCCATCATCATGGAACATAACCTATTTGTCCAACTCATGGAAAATGTTAGTCCCACAATGTGATTGTCATTAATTACAAAAACTCACCATTAACTCATAATGGAGAGACTAGATTCTTAATTTTTCCCTTTTGTTAATTGATGACAATCTCAACAAATAATGAGATAATAAATTGAATATAAAATTATTTGAATTTAAAGTGCGGTACTACCGCTATCCAAGGTCTGGTAGTTCCGCTCTCCGGTAGTTCCGCAGATTCGGCGCGGTACTATCGCTCGAGCCTGACCCCAACTTGGCGCTCTCTGGAAAAAAGGCTACGCTCTACCTCCGGAGCTTCCGGGCGCCGGTAGTACCGTTCCTGGCCACGGAACTTCCGCTCGGCGGTAGTTCCGACGTTAAAAACTACGGTACTACCGCTCTTCCAGACAGAGCACTGATTTGGCTTTAAAGCAGATTTTTAATGAATGTATGTGCCAATATATATGGAAAAAGAAAACAAGGATTAATACTAATGAAATCACAAAACATAGAGTGAACTCCCCCTAAATGTGTGCATGCAAGTGTATATAAAGAAAGACATATGCACATATTCATTTTGAACTATTTGAGGAGTTCAATCTATATTTTGGATCTAAGAAATGCATTAGTAAATGAGAAAGTGATTTCAAATGCATACCTCTTTGATTTCACCTTTCCATCCAAATGAGACTAAACATAAATAAAATTAAACAAGAATATTAGTCTCATATATGCATTTGTCATTGTCACCAAAATATTATAAAGATATTTGTCATTAACATCAAAATCTCATAATGGCATTTGTCATTAACATCAAAACCAATTTAAACGTAGCTTGAATTTTCAATCTCCCCCTTTTTGGTGATTGATGACAAATTCATTTATGATAATAGCACATTTGTGAATATGACCAAATGATATGAAATTAAGCACATAAGAGAAGCTGAAAGCAATATTCAACATGTAGACTTCAAATTTTAATTTCTCCCCATTTGACATTATTCAATTAATTTCTCCTCAAATTTATTATCACATTTCTCCCCTATTGGCATTAGCACTTCATTAACTATTCTTTGTTCCCCATTATCAAGAAAGCTATTATCACAAATTCTCAAATATTCAAGGCTATTATCATAAATTTCTCCTCCATTTGGCATTAAGCACAAAAAAGAGTCATTGAGCACTAAATAACATTGATTATTGTAAAGGCAAGGGAAGAATACAAATGAAGCCACTAAAGGAGATATTTCATTATGAGGAGCTTGGAACCAATTAATTGATTTTAACATGGTCATGAAGAAATATGAAACTAAATGCATATGACCAATTGATACTACTTAAAAATAACTAAAGATATTTGAAACACATTCAAATAATCTTACTCGTGAGAGCTCCTTGAAGGCTTGATGTCACTTGATATGCTACCACTTGAGTTGATACCACTTGTATATGAAACACTTGTAGCATTTGGACCATTTCAGATTTTGTATTCCAAGTGACCTTTAAAAGCTTCCTGAAAAACTGACTTACAAATATCCAATAAATCTAAGAAAATTTATCAGTATAGAGTAATATCTGAGAATAACAAGTCACAATTGCATATACCTCAGATTATGAGCCTACTTAAAGATACAAAAATCACAAATCAGCTCAAAACATGATTTTTCAGACATCTGTGCATCTCACATGTGCTTTTAGAGAGAGATGAAAAATTGATCAAATGCTCTTTATAAATTCTGACAAAATTTGACATTGACAACTATAGAGGATCAATTTTCATTATTTTGGCTTCCTTTAAATCTGAACCTATTTTAAGATACAAAATTCACAAATTTGCATAGAATCATGAAAGTTCTGAATTTTTCAGCACATTGCCAAAGAGAGCAAAAGTCCAACTTTTTCAAATTAACTTGAAATATTTTAAAAGTTTGCAGATATGAACTTGATTCTTTTGTTGACCTTTTCCAACAAGAAAATTTGAAAAATACTTCTCCAATCAAAAGATATGCCAAAATACGCTTTGAGAGCAAGAATATGAATTGATTTTGCATCAAACGCTTACAATTAAAACCAATTGGATTTCCATGGAGTATTTTGCTTTCATAGCTTCATATGAGTTATAAATACTAATTTAAGCCAAGATACATAAGAAAATCTTGCTCAAATAGCTAAACTCATTATCTGCAAGAATATGTCATTTTAGGTCAATTGTAGTTTTTGGATGAGATTCAAATAAATATAACTTTTCAATGATTGGTCTTTTGCAAAAGTTTTGAACTAGAGAAATATTTGAAATGACCAACCCTTTGAGTTTTGTATTGACCACTTTTTCAAATACTCAATAGATTATGATTTAGAGAAATATATCGTTTAATCCAAAAACAAGATTATATAAGATCCTTTTGAGGCCAAATCTTCTTTTTGATTTCTAAAGTAGAAATTTTTACTCAAAACACTTAGAAAACATTTGAAATACATAGTTGAGTACTTTTATTTAGTTTTTCACAACTTTTAGCCCTTTAAACAAGATTTTTGATTTTTTGACCAAAAGGGCTCTTTTGAAGAGGTAATCTTTCATATCACTTGATTATGACTCCATGAATACCAAAAGAAGCAAATGAGAATGAAACACATTCATCCCCAAGAACCATAAATCATTTTTGGACAAATAAGTAAAATAATTGTTCAAATAGTAATATTTTACCCTTTTTGCTTTAGTAAGCACAAAAGTATTTTACCCTTTAATTTATTTGTGAGAACTGTGTAACGATTGTCATGATATACATATGTGATCTGCTGGTGTTGTTTCATTCATCTGTGTGATTTATGTAATGATTATCCTGTGCTATATATGTGATCTTGCTTGTTTTCAGATGGCATGGCTAGCATATCCTGAGGCTAGCCGAAAAAACAAATAAAATCGCTTTTGAAATAGCTATCACAGACGGTTCGGTGTTCTAAACCGTCTGTGATATATATCCCAGACGGTTTCAAACACTGAACCGTCTGTGATAGTCGAGTATCACAAACGGTTTTGTATAAAAAAACCGTCTGTGATACCCGACAATCACAGGCGATTTTTTATCGACTATCATAGACGGTTTGTGATATTAACCATCTGTATTGTAAGTTATCACAGACGGCTTGGGAGCCCTCTATGATAACCACCTATTATCACTGACATATAAACACAGACGGTTCAGGAACCATCTGTGATGACAGTTCCGAACCGTCTGTGATGACCTTTTCTGTAGTAGTGTGTATTTTAACTCTGATATGTAATATTATGGTTCAAGTATGTTTCATGCGATGTATAAGTTGATGCAGTAATGTACCTATAAGCATTATCTACTGATCCAGAGAATAGTGGAGTAAATCACAGAGGATTCTGGATTGAAAAATCTAGGTCTGACACTTAAATACAGCCTCCTTTTCGAGTGAAAGTTTTGTTGGTCCTTATGTTCTATCCATATAAAAAGGGGTCCCACCCTCCCTTTTTTTCCTGTTCAGGGTCCCCTTTACCCTCTTATTACATACTCTTGTAGTCCAACTGCCCCTTTTAGCCGGACTACTCTTTCTTTCTCATATTTCTTCTCTTTTCTCATCTCTTTATCCAATTTAGTTTGGCAAATAGGATTTTAATGCAAGTATATAGTAAGTGATATAGATTGTAGTCTGCATATTTCACATAACTATATTTGTGATCAAGAATAAGCTTGCTTAAGTAGTAGTAAGTGCTGGCGTCAGCTGCAACTTGGTCTGCTACCTCGACCTGAACCAACTCGACTCCTGCAATTAACAGGTGGATGCACTACTTAAGAAAATATTTATTTAGGATATTCATAGATTTTTAGAAAATCCCTTCTCCCATTTTGGTGGGTTTCTAGTCGATTTTATCTGTCACAAGATTTAGGTCTACTAGGAAGTCACCATTTTTCCGGGGTATTTTCCTTTCTCTTTCTCTTAGGCTTACTGCTCACATGACCTATTTGTCCCACTCGGCCAGCCTACTTCACTGCGCATAGTCCACTTACTCGCTCGGCCTGGACCAACATGTACTCAGCCTGGCCAAACACACACTCGGCCTGGCCACGCATGGCACAAAATGCTGCGCCTCCTCGATCGTGCACGCACTCGGCTCTCAATGTCATACTCCCTCAGTTCTCACACGCACTCTAGGCCGATGCCCTGGTTCTCTACCACTACTCTTCCTCCCTGCCGCTCATTCTCAGCCGTTGATGTCCACCTCTTTCCTTCCTTCCCTGTGGTTTGGTACCTCCCCGAGATCTTTCCTTGCCGGACCTATAGCCGTCACCTCTTGTCTATACCAGATCTAGTGTCTCCGCCGAAGTTGAGGGCTCAACTGGTCCTTTCCGCGTCGGATCTATGGGCTACCTCATCGGATCTGGGGTCTCGTGGGCTTCCTTGCCGGATCTATGGGCTACCTCATCGGATCTGGTGGTCCTGTGGGTTCTCCTCGCTAGATCTATGGGCTACCTTGCTGGATTTATGGTCCCGTAGGCTCTCCTCGCTATATATATGGGTTACCTCACCAGATCTAAGGGTCCCGTAGGTTCTCCTCGCCAGATCCATGGGCTACCTCGCCCTCTTAGCTCCCCGGATACTCCGACTCCCCGAGTTCCTTGGCTGCTCCGACTCCTTGGCTTCCTCGGCTACTCCGACTCTACGGATCCCGTGGCCTCCTTCACTCTCATGGAGACCACCGTTGGGGTTAGCTCTATAGTAGGTTCGGTTTGTGGCCGAAGGCCAAGGCTACGATGGCTTGTCTAGTGTCGGCTTCATCTCCGAGATGGTTCACATTGCTCCCCTTCCCCTTCCCTTTTCCATGCTTATGCATTTCTGGATTTAGTTATTATTTTTATTATGCTTGCATCTTTTACCACACCCAGTTTTGGGAGGTTCTAAGGGACTACGATCTCAAGACTTGATCAAGAGGGTCTTGTGCCCGGGAACAAAGGTCGTTGTTGTAGCCACCGGTTGGGTGGGGTGGCTTTTCTTTCCCTTCTCGGCTGCCTTGCTTGACTGGTTGTGCCAAGGTGGAGTGCGTACTGCGTTTCTGAGGTGGACCCAACTAGGAAAGGAAATTGGGGGTGGGGGGATGGCAAGTTTGTTGGTGGTGGTTGCGCTGTGGTCCTCATGCGGACAAACACGTGGATGATGCCTCCTTGTTGATGTCAAGGATGTCGCCTTGTGGTCCACATAGTCGGCCTCTTGGGTCCCCAGTGGTCCGACGTTCCGTCTCCCCTTCTCTGACTCTCCTCACTCCTCTCTCTGTGGCTGCTGGTTTTTGGGGGAAATGCTCTCTGGCCTTCGGCCGAAAGATAGATTGATGGGGTTTTCCTTGACTTTGCTTTGGGGGCTCTGTACTTTGGGATCACTCTCCGTTGGCTTTGCTGTGAGGGAGCCGGTGGTGCTCTCTGGCTAGCATTGGGGTTCTCTCGGCTGTATGGATTGTTGTCGGCAGAGGCAGGGAAATGAGGCGAGGGTTTAAGAGTGGGAGGCATTCGGTTGTATACCTCTCTCTCCTGCATGGTTCATGACTCTTTTGCCCTCACTCTATCCACAATTGTGTCTTGGAACATTGTAGGCTTTATGGACCAATGGTTCGAATTGTGGGTTGTGCACTGTTGTTGGATTTTTTGCGGCTGAGATAAGTTAGTAAAACTGTGGGCATTTGGTTTTCTAAAAGCCGGATGATGAAGGCCACTTATGGTGAGAGGCACTGACCGGTCTGGGAACCTTGATGAACGTCACTCTAAACGACTCTAGTAGTCAGAGGTATTGATGGCAGTTCTTTCCTCTTTCTTTTTATTCTTCCTTGGATTATTCTTTCTCACTCTCTAATTGCAAAAAGAAAAGAGTGTGGCTAGGGTGGTGGCCCGCTTAGATGCTACACGTCGAGCAATACACAGATACAAGAATGAAATGTTATTTTTATTTGCATTTATTTCATGCAGTTTTGGCTATGCAACAATTTTAGTTTCTCCGATTTGCATAACTCTTGTAATTAATCCAATGTTGTAATAATGTCTTTACTTCCTTTATGAAGGCCTAGGGCCAATTGTTGTAATTCATGCTTGTAATTATATTCGTTGTAATAATTTTTATTATTTCTTGATTACTGTTAATTATATTGCTTAGAGTTAATTAGAGTCCAGGTTCTTTTAATCTGTCTCACTTCAATTGTACAAAAAATCCATGCTGATATGTTTTTATTGATCGTCTACAACAACAACGGTAACAACAAAACTTTTTGTCCCAAATAAGTTGAGGTAGGTTAGGAATGAAACCTCCTCAAGGTTTTTATTGATCCTCTAAAAAAATTGAAACCACTAAGATTTACAGTTCCAAAATATTTCCTAATCATCAGATTTATGAATTACCTTGTATGTTTTATGCATCATCTAAAAACTTGAGACTATTGAAACTTACAGATCCAAAATCTTTACCTGTCATCAGATTTATGAATTACCTCATATGTTTTTTATTGACTCTCTAGAAAATCGGAACTACTCAAATTTACAGATTCATAATCTTTCCTTGTCACCAGAGTTATGAATTACTTCAATGCCTTTTTCCTACTAATTACCTTATGATCTTAAGCTCCTTTTCGTTTTCAGCAACCCCCTCCCCGATATGGACTAATTTTCACCATAGGTCCTTTCTTTGTTTGCTAATTTACGTTATGAGCATACAAAAGATGGATGTGTATGGTAACAATATTGTCCATACACCAGTTAGGAAGCAGAACATGATAAATCTCTATGTTGGTTGGATGTAGATCCCGGTATCAGTAGGAGTAACTATGTATGAAGCACTGGGCCTGATGAACAGGAAGAGGGTGCTATCATCGAAGGGAAGTGAACAAACTACCCTGAAACTTCATCAGCTCTGCATATACTTCCTGTTCGGTAGCACTGCAGGGGTTGTCGGTTGTCTGCTAGGTCTCGGAGGTGGCTTCATCATGGGACCACTGTTCTTGGAGCTCGGTATCCCACCCCAGGTAGACTACACCCCAATCCTTTTGTTTATGTATGTTAACAAGTTATGCTTTGGGAATGAGAACACCTCCTTAACTGGAACTATTTTAGGTTTCAAGTGCTACAGCCACCATTGTGATGATGTTCTCGTCTTCCATGTCTGTTGTGGAATACTACTTCTTGAACCGGTTTCCAGTCCCTTACTGTACAATCTCTTTGGTTCACATTTTTTTCTTGCTAACGATAGACATGAACTGAATCAATTTCTTGGCCTTTTCTTCAGCTGTTTACTTCGTCATTGTGGCATTCATCGCTGCCATTATTGGCCAGCACGTGGTGAGGAAGTTGATCAATTGGTTAGGGCGGGCATCGCTCATCATCTTCATATTGGCTTTCATGATCTGTCAGCGCAATTTCTCTGGGTACCATTTCCTATAATTGACTGCAATCGATCAAATTCTACTGTTTGAACAATGTTACTGAGATTTCTAGTTTTCAGTATTAAGTCAATTCAGCGTGTAGCACATTGTACGAATGTTCCTAACAAATGTAGAGCTGCTCTTCAGCCATTGTGAAAAATGTTCATCACACCTCTCCAGAAAAAGGACCACAGAGTTCAGAAAAAAGGCCATAGAGTTCAGAATATCATCCCGGAGCTGCTTTCATCTGTATCACTTCTGAATTCTGACGATGAAATGCTCCCATCAGTTCTTCAGATTTGTCTGTATGTTAAAAATTAGTAAATCATGCTTGCTTTGGATCCAGGTTATGACTCTTGGGAGAGAAGACGACCTCCGCCTTTCTTTTGCGGGTACATTAATTTAGCATCTACTATCAAGATTGTTCCATACTACTTCTGTTCCTCCTTTGCATCGGAGCACTATAGTTCCTTTGTGTAAGTCATGTCATCGCCATGATTAACATCTGTTCCAAACAGTAATGGTGAGTGTCTTCTTCAGGAATGCACTCTGATGTCATTGTAACGGCAGACGAAGCAGAGCAAACAGGACCCCAAGGCCGACGGCGAGGCGAGAGGGCTCGGGGTTAACCGACGGCGAGTGCGAGGTGGCAATGGCGAAGCTCAAGAAGCAGGCATACGCCCCTTCCTCAAGCCCACAGAAGCAGACTACCTTCAGGAGGAGAAGGCCAACACACAAGACTGTGGAGCACGCCTTCATCTAGAAGAACTTCATTTCAAACCTTAAATTAAAACTACATGGTCGTCTAATAAGAGTAGCATTGGATGCATGTTTCGTCAAAATTACTATATGTCAGCTTTTCCACTTTGTGTTGTCACAGAATCACCGCGTATAATGACTACTAGGACTACAAACAGCAGCGATCAACAGACTTCATGCATCAGAGAGAACATGCTCATTTTGAATACAAGATATGACATGTTACTTCCGAATTGTATGCCATGCCCCAATTTGCATCACCGACTAACCGTCATATAACGAAAGATGAAAATATTGCACTAATTTCTAAATCATACCAAAATTTTTTAAGCAGATTCTTGAAAGCTTGCGTCTATCCAGCATGCTCCAATTACCAACATATGACATTGTTTTAGCATCTGAACTCTGAAGTCATACACAGATTTTTACATCAGTTCTACCATGGTTGCTCTTCTGTCCAGATACTATTCCGCCGGCGATTCTCGTTTAAAGGTTTGTACTACTTGTTAGCAGCCTGTAGTTTACCTTCGCTTTCTTAGGGCAGTACCTGCTAATCTAGTCCAGGTCGTCTTTATCGAACTTTTCTCTCAATTAATGGGATGACACGCAATTCTCCCGCGTGTATGACACGCAATTCTCCCGCGTGTTCTCGGAAAATAGTAGAGCAGTACGCAAAGAAGGAAAGCACAGCCCAACTCATAGCAAGAACTTGAGTAAGATCTGCACAATGAAGAAAATAATGAGTCTAATGGGAAATAAAGAAAACCAGGACATACATGAACTATGAATAGAGATGTTGAATTTGACAAGATGGTTAGAACTGTGAATGTGCTCAGAATATAAGGCAACAAAATCTGCCCAACCAAGATCAACTGTGCAGTCCTACTTTCGAAAGTATGCATGCAAATCCATTCCCTGTTAGTATCTACATGGGATTACTATGTTTGCAATGCTATGGGCCTTACTGCCTTACCCTTTGTGGAAACAGGGCCAATCATTGCTTGTAATCTCATCCTGACAATTCAAATCCTCACAAGTACACCACTTGATTTCATCTGATCCAAGAAACATGGCAGAGCTGAAAATACTTATTGCTCAACTGTCTTGAAATTCAGGTTTCCCAAAGATGAACTGGCCAATGTAGAATTTAAAGAGAGTAACCTCTAGCAAGCAAACAAATCGTATAAGACAAACCCATGTGAGAAGTAAACTGGCAAATTACACACATGAGTGTATTTGGATCTTGACCTGTCTGAACAGAAGAATATTCAAGGATGGATTACGAATGACCTCTACCATATCTTTTTTCTCCGTTGCATTTTAGAATCTTGCGGATTCCATGTACATGCTTGCTTTTGGCACACCATGGGTGCTCCAATGGATTGACAATGCACTTCTGGCAGCATTACTTAAGTCTTAATAAAAGTAACATCTGCAGCTAAGAACAATCCCTTTTTAACAAATAAGGGCACAAAATTTAACAGAACTGAGGTCATCAAGTTACCAAGGTAATTCCCTAAAAAATATATAAAGATAATCACACGTCAATTGAAGAAGCTCATGCAGACTACACAATAGTTTATATGTACCATACTCTTGCTGCCCTTACTATTGAAATTGAGCATTTTGCTAGTTACGGGTGAGAAATATGTACCTTCAAACCAGTATTCTCCTAGACATATTTGAATTTGATCCACAACTAATACAGGCAATTGAAAAAAAATCCAATTCTGAATGTTTGAAACAATAGAAAATAGTTTTTAACATTCCTTCTTATAAAAGAACATAGAAATTATAAAACTGGCTTTATGTTAGAAGCACCTTTCATACAGGGTCTTTGAGCTTATGAAGGAGAGTAGAATGAGCAAGCTGATGCCATCATAAACCTAAAATGGTAAATGAAAAACAATTGCATAAATTAAGTTTCTCATGTGATCAATAACTGCTATTTATTTGTTGTCGAAAGTTGATGGAAACAATGAGGATTGCACAATCATATAAGGAAAGATGATTGTCTGATCCTACTGTCAAGTGAAAAATCTGCACCCGCTTTAGCTAAAATGGGAACAAAATTACATGCATGGCATGGGAATCCGTATTGATCCATGTTCATACAAGCATTAGAAGCTCTCAAACTAGAGCTGTAAACCATATTACCCATTTGTACTAGAAATGCACTATTTGGCACTGGACCATTTACCCACTGGAAAATGGTCCAGCTGATCAGACATGCCACTTTGTACATTGCCACATTCAATCCCGACATTATCAGTTTAATCAGAACCAAACCTTACAGGGTTAATGGTAAAAAGCACTATAAGGACAATAAGAAAAAGTTTGCTGTGTAAATGAGGGAATTGTTTTCTGTCAACAGTCGCATGAACTCTAATACTTGCAGTCCGGAATAAATCAAAAGCATATGAAGCGAAAAGTGCCAAGATAACCAAAACAACAAGCTGAAGATCAACGTACTGTGGATTAAATTTGTAAACAGTGTATGGAACTATGGGAGTATGAGATGATTTTGCATATACTAACCAGTTTGATGTACAGAATGGGAGATACAAGTCGAGATCTTCATGGCTGGCAAGTCGGAACTCAGAGAAACAGAGAGAATTGTTCGAGGCTGGGAGAATGTACAAATTGAAGAAAAGCCCTGCAGAAGAGGTTAAATCAAGTTGGTTACTCAGAGGAAACAGTAATTGCGGTGAACGAAACAAAAAGAGAATGACTTAGATGCCTCCGAGGTAAGGCAAAGCAAGGGAAATTGGTGGGTGGAGTGGGGAGGAGTACAAAAAAAGGAAGTGCCTGTTATTACCTTGGATTAGTCAGGCTCTGATTATTGGAATGGTTCCTGTTAACTTGCGGCACTGCCTTCTTAGCTCCTCACTGTAGCTACGATGGACATCTAATACTCGCAGTGAGCTTGGAAGGCCGTCCTTGGGTAGCGAATGGATGGCTGGACACATCGAGATTTCTAATTTCTTGAGGTTGGTAAGCCTATGTAGCCCTGCGGGGAGGCACTGCAGCTTGTCGCACCAGTCGAATCGAAGGTTCTGGAGGAAGGTGAGGAGGTGAAGGGCCTTCTCTTGCTCCTCTGTGAAGCGCTCCACCTCTCTGTTCCCGTAAAAGGCTAAGGAGGTGAGGGAGGAAGAGAGGACGGGCGCGGCAAGGACTCCTGCGACGTCATCCGTCTGCAGAAATTGCAGTTTGGAGGAATGGCAAAGAAGCTCTTGTTCATCTGGCCGTGAGGGCTCTGAACCGATGAAGAATTTGGGGGCTATTCTGACGCTTAATCGAGTGAGGTGACCTTGGGTGAGGAGAGGCCATAAATCCTCGCCTCTTAGATCTCCGCAGTTCCATATTACCAATCTGGTGAGAGAGGTGAGGTTTGAGAGAGGCGCCAGCGTCGCCATGTCCTCCACGTCGGAAAGATCGAGCTCCTGCAGGGAGGTCGGGAAGGGGAAACCAGAAGAGGAGGAGAGACACTTGGGGCACCTCCATATACGCAATGATCGGAGGGAGTGCAGACGTTGGAGCCCTCCTCCTGCTGTGTCGTCGTCGAGTGAATCGGCGCGGAGGCTTAGCTCCGGGCTGCCTACGATCAGCAACTCCTGTATTTGGGGAGGCAAGAGCAGCAGCCCTTCTGCTGCTGTTTCGTCCCCTCCTCTTATCTCCTGCTGCTCCACCACACCCAACCTTGTAATCTGACAATTATATATTCTCAACTCGGTGAGCTTGGGGAAATGAGAGAGCCACTGTGTCAATTCCTTACCACTAGCATCACACGGCCTGATCTCGATGTACTCAACTGGAAGCGGGCACCCGACATGACCCTCACCTTCAACCGGCGAAAAGACATTACTCGAATCAATTATCTTCAGGACCTTCAGAGATGTTAGCATTTGGAGGTGATCCAGAGGCAGAGGAGGGCATTTCTCCATCTCCAGCGTTTTTAGTTCAATTAGATTATCAAAGGCCAGCATCTTCCAGGACACGCTATCCCGACCACCGTCTCCCTTGATTTGCAATTGCTCTTCCGATCTGAAATAATATTTTGAGTAAAATAGATGCTTCAAACCTAATCCCACTCGTACTATGGAAGCAGAGCACGGACCACTTTTCCAAGGGATAGGAGGCAATGACAATAGTTTTGGGCAGTCTACAATGTTGAGCTTCCGTAGTCTAGGAAACCAATTAATGTTCGCCTCTTGCTCTGGTTGATTGCAAGTAGAATTTGAAAATGGCAACTCCACGAGTTCGGAACAATCTTTAATGATGAGTACTTCCAGGTGAGAGAACAAGTGACAAGTGTCATTTCCAACCCATTTATTCAATCTTGGTATCTTAATAAGTTCCAGCTTTTTCAAATTCTGAAAGCTTTGGCCTGTGATACAACCTTGAAACTCTTCGCCATGCATTTCCCCTATAGTTGGAAGTTTGTTCCAAGCTATATCATCCAGACAAAGAGATTCCAAACTTTTAGTAGAAAGGTTCACGCCTAGCCATGTCGGGCAAGTAGTGCCTCCATGCCCTCTAATGCTTAGCTCCCGAAGATTGCTATGCGGCTTAAGACTTTCAAGGACACGCTCTTCTTGTGTAGGATCCTTGTTAGATCGATTGATATCCCATTCTAATATTAACTCATGTAAGCGGTTTTTGTGTGTTAGTTTGGCTTCATCCACGGCTTCTTTTACTTGCCCATTTTCAAGATTACAAATATGCAGTGATCCTCCGATCTCTACCAATTGCCCTAGCTGCCTTAACTCAAAACCATTAATATCTTTTTTGACTTCAAATCTTCTTAACTCTTGCAGATATTTTACTTTTCCAACCTCAGAAATGTCAGAATGAAGTTTAAGTTTCAAATCTGGGACAAGAAAATGTCGCATCTTTACAAGGTTGCTCATATCTCTTGGTAAATCATGGAGTCTGCGGCATCCTTTTAGATCCAGCACCCTTAGGTGATAAAATCTTGAAATAGTGCTGGGTAGACTTATTTCCGAGTAAAATTCAGCCTCCTTAATCCGTAAGTAGCGAAGATGGACAAGTTTCGAAAAGTTGTGCAACAATTCTTCCACATTATAGGATTCTCCAGACAAAAAAATAACGCGAAGGGCTTTTGCCTCTCTAAACAAATTAGCAAAAATCTTGGCAAAGCTTCCGTGGTATTCTCCAAATAACATCAAAGAGTGTAGGTTTTCAACTTTCAATCTTTTATCAAGTGTACTCAAATCCACCTTATGATTTTCAAAAGCCATTCTGTCCTTGACATCTGTATCATCTATAATGATAGACAAGTGACGTATAGATGGGGGAATTTGTATGGATCTCACATTACAACTATATATACTAAGACATTCATATGATGAAACCTTCAACGCTAACTCATGTAGCAGGTCATGGATAACATAACATGCATGTCCATCTTTTTTTTCATCCACTTTCAAAAATCCATGATCAACCAAGTCATTCAAATAGCTTAGTCCTGTATCTTCAATTCTTCTGTTTTGACCATATGGATGTAAAACATCCAGTCCTATCCACAAGTGAATTAGCTCCTCTCTTTCAAATATGTAATCTTCAGGAAACAAAGCACAGTAGGTAAAACATTTTTGTAGATGGAAAGGGAGATAGTCATAGCTAAGCTTCAATGCTGGCATGATATCATGCTCACCACTTTGTAGCTCCCATTCTTTACTTTCGAGGACTCTTGTCCAATGATCCAAATCAAGTCGGTTTCTCAATAATCTACCTACAGTTTTTGCTGCAAGAGGGTTGCCCTTCAGTTTTTTAACTATCTTTTCTCCGGTCTCAAGTAAATCACTATGATCATTTCCTGATTGCTCGTCACCAAACACATATACTAGGAACAACCTCCAAAACATGCCATCGTCCAACCCTTCGAGTCGTATGGCACAACCACTTGTTTTAACAATCATTTCTGCTAATCCCGGAAAACGGGTTGTGACTAGAATTATGCTGCCCTTTTTTATTTCTTTTCTGAAGGGTACTAGGAACCTGTTCCACTCATCCTCATTACCACAATTCCACATATCATCCAAGACAAGCAAAAACTTCTTATCTTTTAACCTTTGCTCAATCGACTTATCCTCTTTATCGGGTATTGAATTCTTAATCTCTTCAGTCAGTCTATGCACATTGAAATTGAGAGACACACATACCCAACTCTTCACATCGAAATAGCGGTCAACTTCTTTATAAATGTATTGCGTGAGAGTTGTCTTCCCTATGCCGCCTGGGCCAACAATCGGAAGGACAGTGAGGTCCTTGTCACAGTATTTACCCTCAGTTATGTCATAAATGATGCCGTCCTTCGTTTCGTCCCTGCCATACAGCGCAGGCTCTATACTTTCTGGGGTGGTGGTGCGACCACCCTTGGCAATGTCCGGTGCAGTGCTACGGCTGGAACCCAACAACTCCAGATTAAGAACAGCTAGAACCTTAGCACATACTGGTTTCAACTGCTCTATGATGTCCTTCATCCTTGCAGAAATCTGCACCCTATCAAACTTCAGTATCAGTGTCTGCACGGCACGCTTGCTCTGTGGCGCCTTGCAAGGCCAGGAGAACTTGAACTTGCTGCCAACGGACCTGGCGGTGTGACGAGCATTGAGGGCGAGGCCGTGGAGGTAGCCCTTGGCATGCTCGTCGGCGGCCTCGTAGGTGCCGTCGAGCTCGTCCTGGATGCGGAAGTAGTCGAGCTCGTCCAGCACGTCCTCGGCGTCGTACGCCAGGTCCCGGAGCTTCTGCAGCAGCTCCGTCAGGTCTGGGTTGTCAAGCTGTCGGCCGCGGGCGTTGTTGAGCATGGCCCGCGCGTACAGCAGCTCTATCTTGAGGGCGCCGACGTTGCGGCCGAGCTCCGAGCTGGCCGCCCATGCCTCGACGAAGCCGCCCGAGAGCGGGCTCAGCGCCTTGCTGACCACCCACCGCGCCGCGTCGATGGGCATGGACTCCGCCATCCCTCCGTCGCTGGAGGCAGAGGAGTTCGATTCGGTATACGTACTTCGGGAGGCACTAGTAGAGTAGTACTCATGTTGCACGAGGAGTTTGATTCAGTATACGTACCCAAGGGAGCAGAATTTGAGCAGAGATGGTTCCTACTCGAAAGATCTCAAGGCAGCCAGGGACGACAAGACAAGATCGAGGGCGCCGGCGCAGACGTCGAGATGGGCTGCGCAGAGAGATGGTTGTGGATGGGAAGCTGAGTAGGATGAGGAATGCATTACGTGGCCTGAAATCAATCATAGCTGGGAACTTATCTGGCGAGGATAAGCTGATCCTGATGGCCATTACGTGGCCTGAAATCAATCATAGCTGGGACAGCGCCGATGCCGTCCGTCAGCGGTAGCACCGGGCATTATGTGTGCCATTGGTTCAAGCTGTGGAGTCAATTGAGCTTTTTTGCAAAGCCATCTAATACAAGTAAAAAAAATCATACAAAAAAACCAGAAAATAGTGTAAAATTTATAAGAATTAACTCCATAGGAATAGATGATAATGTATTTCATCTTACACGGTTATAATCCTAGCTACGCCACTAATATGTTTATTTACGAGGCATTATGTGCACACGAATTCTTTAGCGTGGTTGTCTGTGTGTATCATAAATCAGCAATGTTCGATCGGAGAAGTGATAGTAGAATTTTGAGCACTTGAGCTGCTGTTTGTGTTGCTGACCCATGATACTAGAATAGAGCTGAAGCAGATTGAGTTTAGTTTGATCCATTTTACTACTCTGGTGCTAAATAGAGAGGCTTCATGCAGGTGAGAAATTGAATTCTGAACTGTAGGCAATACCACCCTTATCAACCCTCATTCCTGTTCTAATTCTGCAATGCAAACAGAGTTGCAATCAGATGATTAATTCGAATAGTTCCATGAACTGAATGTGTTGTCAACTGAAGTCACGCAGGTTTAGTTCTGATCAAGAATTCAAAATACATCAAAATTTATATTTGTAAGAGCTTCTGCACGTCGGATGCATTTCCTAAGTTTAAATGTACCATAGGTATTAAATCATCATTTCGGTCTCCCAATCACATATAGTAGTCTCGAACACTGGATCCTCCCAAAATATTCCAAAACTAGAGAAGCTACCCATCCCTTGCTTCCATTTCCTAGTGCAAATTGTGCTTGGTTTCAACAGGCCGACTCCAGAGAAGCAAGGCTCTAGAAACCACTTGTTTGGCAGAGTAGCTTGGGTTTCTCCTTAGAAGCTCGGATTTAGAGCTGACCAAACAGCACCTTACACTTCCTCAATCTCGACCGCCTAAGATTAATCAAATGGTAAAACGAGTCCAAGGTGGGGATCTCATTTCCAAATACTACCATCAACCCACTCGTCGATGGACTGCCTCGCCTACTCATGGGGCTCACATGTTGGTGTGAACACGAGCGGTTTCTCCTACTCAAGTATTTGTGATGCTGATACAGAAACGCAAACGTTTCATTTAAATATATTATTTGACTAGAAATATATTATTTAACTAGAAAAAATTATTGAGCCATACTTAAATATTATCAGGTAAACTTTAATTTTACTAAATATTTATTAATTATTATACATAGAGATACAAAAACTACTACTATTTTATTTAATTATATGCAGACCCATATTTTATCTATATAAGTTTAAAATAAAGATACGTTCAAAATGCCCTGAAAATGAAGGATTGTATGAGCATAAAAAACAGGTGGATCACTGGTGATTTTTTTATAAATAATCTATTTTTTATTCAAAATTACAGAAATATACCCGTGCCAAAATTTTTTACACAAATAGGCTTCAATCACCCAACGGGAGGCGACTGGAACCAATCGCCCAACGGCTAGACGGCACGCTTCCAATCGTCCAACCAGTGGGCGACTGGAACCAGTCGCCCGACAGAGGGGCGACTGCATGTGGCATTACATTCATTCGTATTTAACCATAAATATTACGTATTACTGTTTTTAACATACCAAATTATTAAATTCTGACATAACTATATACTGAATTTTGTATCTACAGATGATTAATTTGTACGTTACGGTGACTGCATTTTCTACAACTACAATTTTGTACGCATGTCAATTTGCTAACGATGCTAATTTTCTAAAACTATATTCGCTAATTTATACACAATTACACGCTTCTACGGCTGCTAATTTTGTAAAACTATATTTTAACTAAATTTTGTATATCACAAATTTAATTATTTCTATCTACATCTATAATTTTGTACTAACACTAACAGTCACACGCAACATTGTAGATACAAAAAAACCTACTGTTGCTTCTTCTTCCTCTCCTCTCCGCTTCTACATTAACTAAATTTTCTATATCAAAATTTGAACTATTTATATCTACATATATAGTTTTTACTAATACTAATATTAAATAAAAACATACTAAAAATACAATATTGCAAATAAAAAATTATCTAAATATAGTTCTTCCTCCTTCCTTCCTCTCCTCCTCTCTCTCTCCTCCTTCCTTTCCTCTCCCTCTCCTCCCCTTCCTCTTCTTCTCTTCTCTCTTTTCCTCTTCTGCTCGGCCGAACGAGAGTGACAGCGGGGGCGGCAACGGCCGAGCGGGTGGCCTTTTAATCCCCCCAGTCACCCGACCGTTGGGTGACTGGACAACGGTCGGGCGATTGGAACTCCAGACACCCAACGGTTGGGCGACAGTAATTATCCGCCCAACGGTCGGCGGATTGCCCGCGTGTCGCCTGGCCGTTGGGCGACTGGCTCCAATCGCCTAACGGGGGGAGGGGGACGACTGGAGCCTATTTGTGTAAAAAAATTTAGCGCGGGTATATTACTGTAATTTCGAATAAAAAATAGATTATTTATAAAAAAAATCGATCACCGGGCGTTGGTCTGGCCAGGCCAATGACTCGAGGGCCATCGAGGATGCGGATGCTACACTCTCCGTCCTCAGTGAGGTCTTACCATAGAATCATTTTCTTCAAAAATACGTGAGAGTTAACATTACTCCATGAGATGAGACTGGAAGGAAAATCAAATGCCCACTTTACACGTGTGCATCTCTAGCAAAGCAGAAAACTCTTGATTCCACCAACACCAACCCCGGAAGAGCCCATCACCCTGCAAACTCTCGTCCCACCTGAGAAGGGATAATTATTTATGCATGTTGGTTTTCCGAGCTTAGAACTTGTGGGTATGCAGGTACTCATGAGGTAGCGTATGTCAAAAAGCATGTGCCTCAGATCCGGGTTGGGAGCGAATGGTCACATGGGACGGTGACCGGGGCAACTCGGCAATTGCAACGGACGAGCATTCCCGACGGTAGTGGTGAAGATGGCAGTACGGCTCCCACGGCAACAAAGGAGGTAGCTTGCGCAGCCAAGCGTGAGGGGGAGTCCCATGCGCCAACGCAGCGGTGGCGCAGCTTCGCGGCATGGCGGAGGGGCAAAATGGAAACGGTGACATCGCAGGCGACCAGTGACGATGCCGGAACCCAACTAGGGTTTAGGGAGAGAGAAGTTTGGGGTGTTTGCCTTAGGCCGCGTTTGGTGTATGAGAAAATGTGTTTGCCGCAAGTCTCAACTAGGATCGGTCATGTATATTTATACTGAGTTACATATTACAGATTACAAAGGAGATTACAGCCGTGCGCAAAGAGATCAGGCCCAACAAGAAAATCAAATCAGAAAACAAAATATATATATATAGTCGGCAATGCCATTGTCATTCTGACTACAGTGACTAACAAGGAAACGCTACAGATATCAGATATAACCAGAGTTAGGCGCATATATAAGCAGTCCCCTCAATCTCAAGATAAGAGTGTCACATTACCTTGCCATATGTAATATGGAGCAACATAGAAGTTCAAAGTTTCTAGTGTTTTTAGCCTAAGGAGGTATTCAAAACGGCTTTTACTTATGACTTTTAGTTGAAAAACTACTCTATTGAAAACGGCTTTTTCAATGAAGTAGCTGAAACTCAAAGGCTGTTCTGAAGAGAGCCAATTATTAATGCACATTAATGGTGTGCCTTTTCAGCCCTACAGATAGCTTCCACGACCTAGCGTATTTCCTGCAAGGCTATAAACTCTATGGTTCAACTGATAATACATGTGCATGCTCTGAAAGCAACGATTCATGCTGCCCTACGAATTGATTTCTCAAGGTTATTTAGTATGGTGGTGCACTGGTGCTTTAATGATTGATTCATGTGCACTGGTGCTTTAATGATTGATTCATGTGCACTGGTTTGCATCTTTTTGTGGTATCTTGTGTTAGAAATTAGCCCACATAATTATGGACAATTTCATTAATTCTAAAGTATGCACAGTTTAGTACCATATTGCTAAGACAAGATAAGGAAGACCAATTTATAATGTAGAATCCTCACCACTTCTTGAATATGAATAGAGATGGAATATGTAGGGTTCTGTCTAGTCACACACATGCGCACGCACGCACGCATGTATACGCGTATTTTCACGTGAAAATCGCGTGACTTGTGACGCGCCACTTGGCAGACCAAGTCTATCTCTATTTTTGCTGAACTCTGCACCACTCTCTCTGTGTTTGAATGAGATTTAAACGTTTGAATTTGATCTTTATTAGGGTTTTGATGACAGGCAGTTACCAGTGGATAAATGGCTGGTTGAATATGTCAGTTACTAGTGGATAAATGGCTACTTTAATCATGTCAGTTATTAGTCTATCTATTTATATGCCTGGAGACGTCCAGAGTACGTGCGAGAAACTCACTGCCTCCATTTCCTTCTTCTCTGCGATTCTGTGCTCGAGTACTGTGCTGTCTGAACCTCGTCGACCTTTCTTCCCGGCGTGCACCTGGAAGGAGGGAGAGCGGCTATCGTTGAACCATTGCCGCATAGAGTACCTGCACGGGGCGGCAATAAGGTTTCGGGGCAGCGCTTTTGCGCGACCGCTCACTGCACTGCGACATTTACGTTCTGCACTGCGTCAAGCCTGCGCGGCTTTCTATTCTTCATCAGGCTAACTAATAAGTCGTTCGTGCGCACGTACGACTTTATTAATATATTTTTTGAGTATATTCTGAAGTATGATGAGTAGCCTGCTATTAGTAGTAAGTATTGCATCACTAGTTTATTGTATTTGTCTCCTAGTAAAATTTGGAATTAAAATATTGCCCACATTTGTAACATCTTGTTTGTCATGTTGCTGTTGTGATATACCTCTGGAAAGTGAGGCTTTGGCAAATTAGGAATTGGAATACTTAGATGTCTTAAAAGTGGTAGGTGATTTATTCTCTTCTAGTCATTGTGCCAGGCAGGATCTTGTGGTGGTTTCTACTTAGTAGTCGTAGATTCATGTGTGTATGCATTAGATCTTTTTTGCTTTTGTCTGGCTTACTAGTACTTATTTATAAGCGAAGTCTACATCTACTCGTTTCCATCAAAAGGGGAAGCTAAAACGGCAAAACGGTTGTATGACTATTAAAATGTAAAATATTAATATGCAAATCCGAAATATGGAAGATCAGTGAACAAGGCTCCTGCGTTAGCGTCTAAATGTAGTCTAAATTGCATATGTAGTTATGTGCATGTATATGATGTATCTTCATTTCTTGGATGTTGTTTTTGACTTATCTACTAATTGTCTGATTGCTTATTTATTTTTACCCAAAAATGTGCTTCTATTCTCGGTATATGTTCCAGTTCTTTGGAAACTCAATTCTGTTTACACATAATTATCATTGTCTACCTTGTCTGGTTGGTTGACATTGTAGTTCACTACAATTTAAAGAAAAATATTTAGCTGACTTGCTATGTGACTTGAAAAAATATAATAGAACAATATAAAATATATTTTAATGCACATTTTCTGTTAGTTTGGTTAGTTTTTTTAGATGTTGTACTCATTGGGACAGGTATGATCATGGGTGCAGCTATCTGTACTGAGTACTACAATCTCAAGCTGAAACATCCCACTTTGGACATGCCGGTGGTCGACTACGACCTAGCCCTGCTCATCCAGCGTATGCTAATGCTCGGGATCAGCATCGGTGTTATTTTGAATGTTATATTCCCCGACTGGCTGGTCCCAGTTCTCCTTATAATCCTTTCCTAGGTGCTCGATTCATCCCAACTCAGCTACAATCAATTGCTTATTTAATTGCTCATAAATGGCATTGGTTTACATCTCCAAACTAAGGGCCAGCTTTTTTTTTTTTGCTGGGGCTTGTGGTTTTTTAGCTATTTGTATGAGAGATTACAGAGTAACTGAAATTCACATACGGTTTTTGCTAATATAAATGAAATCGGTACAGTATGTACTACAATTAACTAGTAGACCATATCTTGAAAAGACACTCTGTTTAAAAACTAGTTACCGTAGAAAAGCCAAAAGCTGAAGCCAAAAGCTGAAAAAGAACATGCTCTAAATCATATTCATATGCACATCAACTAAAGCTTTTCTGAAGGGTGTTGAGACATGGAAGAAAGAGGCCATAATCCAAAGGGTAATCTTTTGCAATTACCTCTTCATCTTTATGAACAGTGATTCTTTATCTTCCCTACTTTTATTTCCTCTCCAGTTATACTAATCGGACTATTTTCGTTTCTTCCAGGAGGTTGCAAAACGGTTGGAACAAATCAGTAAGCGAGCTAGAAAACAAAGTGCGGCTCATCTGCCACAAAAATGCAGACTATTGCTTTTTTCTCCAACCTTTCATGTGAGGAACCGGACTATGCACCACTTCCCACCGGACCAGGTGCTGCAGCTGATGCAAAAATCCCATCAGACGAAGCGGTAAACATCTGATAATGATATACATACTCCCTTGCATCCCTGGAAACCATACCAATAAGAATTTTAAGCTAGAAATTTTCCATTATTTCAGGCATCGCTTATGAAGAACATTTACTTGAAGGAGTTCGGTCTTCTTACGCTTCAGGTCACTATGGTGAGGATTTCAACGCAAAACTACAAATTAAAATGGTAATATCAATACCAGCACCATCTAGTTTTCAGCTTTTGTTACATTAATTGGTTTGTGGCTGCATATATTTGCCTGATTCTTGCAATTCTTTTTCTCTGCTTCTCTCTTTTTTTCTCTCTCTCTCTCTAGACAGGCATCCTTATTTTCTGTCTTTGACACGTGATAAATGTTGAGCTCTTTTATGTTTCTTCATGTCATCTCACAATAAAAGGCTTGAGTGGAAGATTATCCTTTAGGATCAACCTAATCGATAAACAACAGCAATCAAATCAACTGGTGTCATTATGTTGCTTTTTGAGAACACACTAGGGAAGGCCCTACTTTCTCATTTCATAAAAAAAATGATACAACACTATGTTGTTTAGAAATTATTGTACCTAGAATTTGTAAGTTTTCTCATCATCACTAGCATCTTCCAGAGTAAAATCTTAATGCTTATGTTGTTTTTTTTTTCTTATCTGCAGAATTACACTCCTTGCTTCACATGGTACTGTCATCAGATTTATGAATTACCTCACATGTTTTTTATTGATCCTCTAGAAAATCGGTACTACTCAAACTTACAGATTCATAATCTTTCGTTGTCACCAGAGTTATGATTACTTCAATGACTTTTTCCTACTAATTACCTTATGATCTTAAGCTCCTTTTCGTTTTCAACGTTTTCTGAAGTAGTTCTTTTGCACCGCTGACCCCACTAATTTTCACCATAGGTCCTTTCTTTGTTTGATAATTTATGTTACTAACATACAAAAGATGCATGTGTATGGTAACAATATTGTCCATACATGTCGAGATCCGAATCAGCAAATCCGGACTCTCATGTGTATTCTGCACTAGTTTAGGATCATACTAGTGCACATAGTATAAACATAGATGAAATATCGACCATATCATGATTTACTAATAAAAGACTTAAATATTATTAATTATCAGAGTTACAACCTTTTGGCCAAGCTTACAATTAATAGCCTGAAAAGCTTAAGAAACTTACAGCGGAAAACAAAAGATGAACATCAAGTCACTCGACATGCCCACAGGCAATCGACTAGGGAGCGAGGTCCTAATCCGTAAAGTCATCGAAGTATCCTCCTTCATGTACCTCCTACTGATATGATTACTCTCCTTCAACTGAGTAAATGTGGATATAATCGCGAGTACATAGAGTACTCAGCAAGTTGTTTATAACAAAGATGCATATAGTATATAAGACTTACTAAAGGATGGCTAAAAGGTTATTTTGTAGAAAGCAGTAATTTTAAAGTAAATACAATAAGTAGATTGAAAATGCAATTTTGGAAAGGACATATATAGATAACTAATGAATCAAAGGATTGCATAAACCACAGGTGAATTACCCATTCACTTCCCAAGCAACTTACTCTCAACCCAATCAAGATTTTTATGAAAAAACCTAGCCCTCGTGTGAAATCATCGAGCATTGTCCATAACCGAGGGCACGGTTGTTCGAATAGTTTTACACTCTGCAGAGGTTGAACAACTTTACCCACATGATCACCGATATAACATGCTTCCTTTGGCATGTCGACCAAGAAGATCACAAAAAGTATCTAGCTCTTAATTAAGTGGACCCTTCTTATGATTAACAAATCGTAACCAATAATTTTTCTTGATATGTGAAATTGATTTACACCGTGATATGCATGAATGTATAGTTAGAGAACTCTTGTACAAAATTAAGACGTGAGATGCTAGAGATAGAATTGAACTCAAGTGATCCATGTACACGAACAAACTTGCCTATAATATCCATTATAATTTGTATTCTTTTAATTGTATTAATATGGATACAACTACGTCTCTATTATTAGATATGCCGATTAAAAATTATAAAGAATAAGTATTTCCTCCAAAAAAAATATAATCTATATCCTTTGTTTTAACATATACTACTATACATTATAATCATAAATGAAATCAATTAGACAAATACGAAAATTAAATCGAATTGATGGCGCTCTAAAATTCTAATATTTTAATTCTTTCGTGTGATTTACAACCCTTTTTTATATATTTTCTTTGTTATCATCACATATGTACCACTAAACTAATTAAGTATATTCTAAGAATGATGTCCGGCAGGTGTGCGGGCCACTATGCTAGTTGTACTAATTTCTAAATCATACCAAAAATTTCAATTTCTAAGCAGATTCTTGAAAGCTTGCATCTATCCAGCATGATCCAATTACCAAGATATGACAGTGTTTTAGCATCTGAACCCTGAAGTCATACACAGATTTTTACATCAGTTCTACCATGGTTGCTCTTCAGTCCAGCTACTGTTCCGCCGGCGATTCTCGTTTAAAGGCTTGTACTACTTGTTGGCAGCCTGTAGTTTACCTTTGCTTTCTTAGGGCTGTGATTCCACGGGGTTGCCCCTGCTAATCCGGTCCAGGTCGTCTGTATCGAACTTTTCTCTCAATTAATGGGATGACACATTACGCAAAGAAGGAAAGCACAGCCCAACTCATAGCAAGAACTTGAGTAAGATCTGCACAATGAACAGAATAATGAGTCTAATGGGAAATAAAGAAAACCAGGACATACATGAACTATATATAGAGATGTTGAATTTGACAAGATCGTTAGAACTGTCAATGTACTAAGAATATATGGCCACAAAATATGACCCGACCAAGATCAACTGTGCAGTCCTACTTTCGAAAGTACGCATGCAAATCCATTCCCTGTTAGTATCTACATGGCATTACTCACAAATACATGAACAAACTTTATGTTTGCAATGCTATGGGCCTTACTGCCTTACACATTCTGGAAACAGGGCCAATCATTGCTTGTAATCTCATCCTGACAATTCAAATCCTCACAAGTACACCACTTGATTTCATCTGATCCAAGAAACATGGCAGAGCTGAAAATACTTATTGCTCAACTGTCTTGAAATTCAGGTTTCCCAAAGATGAACTGGCCAATGTAGAATTTAAAGAGAGTAACCTCTGGCAAGCAAACAAATCGTATAAGACAAACCCATGTACCTTCATGTTAGAGTAACGCTTGTATTCATCATGAGGTCAATGGGCCAATATATATACATGTACAGATCTGGCATATATACAGGAAACCCCTTATACAATAGGGTAAATACATAGCTATGTAATACATATCTAACCCCCCCAAACTTATGGTGGATCAACAACATGAAGTTTGGAGAGGTGAAAACTGTACTGGGCCCTGGTTTGTGCCTTTGTGAAAAAGTCTGCCAACTGAAATTTGGAAGGTACATACTGAAGAGGAACAACCTGATCCAGCACATGTGTCCGCATGTAGGAAGCATCGACACCAATATATTTTGTAAGCTCATGTTTTAATGGATCTTTAGCAATGCTAATAGCACCTATACTGTCAGACAAAAGAGGAGTCGGTGCAAAAACAGAAACACCAAAGTCCTCAAGTAACCACCGTAGCCAAGTAACCTCCGCAATCAATAAGGCTATAGCTCACAACTCAGCCTCAGCACTCGAACGAGAAACTGCTATCTGCTTCTTAGTCTTCCAAGCAATGAGAGAACCACCAAGAAAAACGCAAGCGCGAGAGAGACCGACGATCGGAGGATCACTAGCCAGTGGCATCGAATATGCTGGAGTAAAGAGGCGGAGCGAGGGAAAATAGAGACGACGAGATAGTTCCACGAAGATATCGTAGAACACGAAGAAGATGACTATAGTGGAGCTGAGTGGGAGCAGAAACAAACTGACTCAAGATATGCACAGGGTATAAAATATCAGGACGAGTGACACCAAGATAAACAAGGCTCCCAACAAGATGACGATAGCGAGTAGAATCAGCAAGAGACTCACCATCAGTGGGACGAAGATGAACATTAAGCTCCATGGGAGTCTCAGCTGTGCGCTGATCAATAAGAGAGACACGATCAAGAAGATCCTGGATATACTTTTCTTAGGACATATAAAAACCCTCGGGAGTAGAAATAACCTCAATCCCAAGAAAGTAGCGAAGAGGACCCAAATCGGACATAAGAAACTGCTCATGAAGACGCTCCTTAACAAAAGTGATATACTGAGAATCATCTCCAGTAATGATCATATCATTAACATACAAAAGGAGAAACGTCCGACCACGAGATGAAGTGTGGATAAAAAGAGCAGGATCATGAGCACTGGCCGAGAAACCAGTTGCAGTGACAACAGAGGAGAAACGATCAAACCAGGCACGAGGAGCTTGCTTGAGGCCATAGAGAGATCAGCGAATACAACAAACCATACCCTCAAGAACAGAATACCCAGGGGGTGGCTGCATATACACCTCCTCACGCAACTCGCCATTGAGAAAGGCATTCTTGACGTCCAACTGAGAGATAGACCACTGTCCAATAGAGGCCACAGCAAGAATAGTGCGAACAATAGTCATGTGAGCGACAGGAGCACAAGTCTCATCATATTCACGACCATGCTCTGCTGAAAACCATGAGCTACAAGACGAGCCTTGTAACGCTCAAGAGAACCATCAGAGCTAGTCTTAACCTTATAGACTCATTTACACGTGATAGGAGTAACACGCGCAGGAAGAGGGACAAGATCCAATGTGCCAGTACGCTCAAGGGCAGCGATCTCCTCCGCCATCGCATGCTGCCACTCCTGATGAACAACAGCATCACGATAAGAAGTCGGTTCGACAAGAGCAGCGGTAGCAAAACAAAAACGCTCAGGAGGCCGAATAGACTGGCGATCGCGAAGAGCATAACAAGGAGTGGCCGAAGAGGATGACCCGTCAGAAGGGGAGGGCATATCAGAAGGATCCTCAACTCGTAGGCGACGAGTATAGTAGAGAGGATAAGAAGGAACAAGATCAGGAGCGACCTCGGGAGAGGACGCCGGTGGTGAAGAAGGTGCTAACTGAGAAGAAGGCACCGGAGAGACCAAAGGTTGTGGTGGAGTGGTGACTATAGGACTGGAAGGAAAAGTCAGAAATGAAAGCGGCTCAACAACAGTGCTGAAGTGGAGGAAGGAGAAGGACGAGGATAGAAAGGACGAGACTCATCAAAAGTAACATCCCGAGAAATTCGCATCCGTCGGCCAATAGGATCCCAACAACGATATCCCTTGTGCTCAGCATTGTAGCCCAGAAAAATGCACTCAACTGACTAAGCGGTCAATTTGGTACGCTCACGAGGTGCAAGAAGAACATAGCACACACACATCCAAAGAGGTGAAGACTGGAATAATCAGGAGTCTGACCACAGAGACGCTCAACTAGGATCCCACCCTGAAGAGCAGAGGATGGCTGAATGTTGATCAAGAAAGTGACAGTAGAAACAACATCAGCCAGAAATATGGCGGAACAGCAGAAGCAAGCATGAGAGCACGAGCTGTCGCAAGAAGATGACGATGCACGAGCCGAGAAATATATAGAGATGTTGAATTTGACAAGATCGTTAGAACTGTCAATGTACTAAGAATATATGGCCACAAAATATGACCCGACCAAGATCAACTGTGCAGTCCTACTTTCGAAAGTACGCATGCAAATCCATTCCCTGTTAGTATCTACATGGGATTACTCACAAACACATGAACAAACTTTATGTTTGCAATGCTATGGGCCTTACTGCCTTACACATTCTGGAAACAGGACCAATCATTGCTTGTAATCTCATCCTGACAATTCAAATCCTCACAAGTACACCACTTGATTTCATCTGATCCAAGAAACATGGCGGAGCTGAAAATACTTATTGCTCAACTGTCTTGAAATTCAGGTTTCCCAAAGATGAACTGGCCAATGTAGAATTTAAAGAGAGTAACCTCTGGCAAGCAAACAAATCGTATAAGACAAACCCATGTACCTTCATGTTAGAGTAACGCTTGTATTCATCATGAGATCAATGGGCCAATATATATACATGTACAGGTCTGGTATATATACATGAAACCCCTTATACAATAGAGTAAATACATAGCTATGTAATACATATCTAACCCCCCTCTCAAACTTATGGTGGATCAACAACATGAAGTTTGGAGAGGTGAAAACTGTACTGAGTCCTGGTTTGTGCCTTTGTGAAAAAGTCTGCCAACTGAAGCTCGGAAGGCACATACTGAAGAGCAACAATCTGGCCCTGCACCTGTGTCCGCATGTAGGAAGCATCAACACCAATATGCTTTGTAAGCTCATGCTTCACCGGATCTTTAGCAATGCTAATAGCACCTGTACTGTCAGACAAAAGAGGAGTCGGTGCAGAAACAGAAACACCAAAGTCCTCAAGTAACCACCGTAGCCAAGTAACTTCCGCAGTCAACAAGGCCATAGCTCGCAACTCAGCATCGACACTCG
Organism: Bonia amplexicaulis; assembly: GCA_036346245.1. Taxonomy (NCBI): domain Eukaryota; kingdom Viridiplantae; phylum Streptophyta; class Magnoliopsida; order Poales; family Poaceae; genus Bonia; species Bonia amplexicaulis. Next base: position 7,282,419 of record CM070759.1, on the reverse strand, counting down.
AGCGAGCTGCTGCATGCGCTTCTTAGTCTTCAAGCAATGAGAGAACCACCAAGAAAAACACAATAAGCAGAGAGAGACCGACGATCAGAGGGATCACTAGCCCAGGTGGCATCAGAATATTCCTGGAGTTCTAAAGAGCTGGGCGAGGGAAAAAGAGACGACGAGAGATAGTTCCACGAAGATATCGTAGAACACGAAGAAGATGACTATAGTGGGAGCAGAAACAAACAGCCCAGAAATATGGCGGAACAGCAGAAGCAAGCATGAGAGCATGAGCTGTCTCAAGAAGATGACGATGCTTGTGTTCAGCCACATCATTCTGAGCATGAGCACCTGGACAAAAAAAAACTGAGAGAGAGTGCCCTGCTCAGCAAGAAAACCACGAAGGACTCCCGATAAATACTCTCCAGCGGAATCAGCGCGAAAAACACGAATAGGAGAGTCAAACTGGGTGCAAATCATGGTTGCAAAGGTCTTGAAGATTGATAAAACCTCACTACAAGATGACATAAAGTATATCCATGTATATCGAGAAAAATCATTAATAAAAATGATATAATATCGATGACCTCCTTTCGAAACAAAAGGAGCTGGTCCCCATACATCAGAATGACACAAGATCAAAAGGAAGTTGAGACACTGACTCACTAGAAGGATAATGGAGTTGAAGCTGTTTGTCAAGCTTACAACCCTGACAATTTAGAGAGGCATCACCAGACACAGACCCTAAAAGACCTCGACGAAGTAATGAAGACATACGGGAACCACAAAGATGTCCTAAGCGATGATGCCACTGAGCAAACGATGCGGTAGAGGCGGCATCACCGTAGAGAAAGCGATGGTGGAGGCAAGAAGACCGGCCGGGCGGCGGAAGGAAGGTGAAGCCAGTCAAGCTCCCAGAGCCGTTGTGAGTCAAGGTGGCGAGGGCCAGTACCAACCAGAGTCCCCATGCGATAATCCTGAACACAACCAGAATCAGAATCGAAAATAACACAACAACCATGATCAGTGCGCTGGCCAGCAGATATGAGCTGCATGGTTAGTTTTGGAACATAAGAAACAACAGGAACATGAAAAGAGGAATTTGAAAGAGTGCCTCGTCCTGTGACAGAAAGAGATGTATCATTTGTTGTGTGGACAGTGATAGGAGCAGCTAAAAAACAAATAGAAGTAAAATAGGTGGAATCAGATGTCATATGAAAAGAAGCACCAGAATCAAGAATCCAAGATGATGTACCTGAGGAAGGAGAAGTAGAAGGTGGTCTCTCATCGGAAGACTGAGCAGAAGAACCAGCAGAACCAGATGATGAAGAAGCAACCATGCGTCCTAGCAATGTGAGAAGCTGCTGAGTGTTAGAGGTACCAGAACTCTGGTGAGAAGAGGAACCTCCAGTGCCCCTCGGAGGACGAGCACCACGACGAAGATTCTTCTTCTTCTTGTAGCAAAATTATTCCACATGTCCATCCTTGTTGCAATAAGTGCAGTGGAGTCCCTTACCAACAGCAGTTGTCACTGGTGGAGGCACAACTAAGGAAGGAGTAACCAAAGGCACAGCGGGTGTAGAAGCTGGAGAAGCCGCCAAAACTGAAGGAAACGATGATGATGATAGCAGACCCGCTACACGAAGTCGAATCTCCTCAGTACGAATAGCTGCAAGGGCCTCCAACAAAGTCACACAAGGGTACACGAGGGTGACGAGCCAGCAACTGAGCACGAGTCTGCTCAAACTCAGACCAGAGACGTGTCAAAAAATTGTAGATGCGGCGAAGCTCCATGTGAGACTGCTGACGCTGATAACACTGACAGGTGCGGCAAACATCTGGCCCCAAAGAGTCGATCTAACGCCATATCGCAGACAACTGAGCATAAAAATCATCCACAGTGGCATCTCCCTGCTGCAGCGACTGCTCCGATCACACAACAGCAAGGTATAAGGAATCACCAGATGGCTCGTAGCGGCTGCGCAGATGCATCCACATCGCCTTTGCGGAAGCCAATCCAACATCACCAGTGAGATGCACCTCCATGCTAGCAACCAAAATAGCAGAGGCACGAGCATCTTCATCAATCCATATTTTGTAAGCAGCATACTGAGTCTGAAAAGTCTCCATGGCATCCTTGAAGGTCTCAGAAGCCTTTGTTTAGGTGTCTTCGGAAGCATCCTTCGGGACTATAGGCGCAGCAGGTGGAGTAGGACGAGACGGGCAAGACAAATCGCTAGTAAGAAAGTCCCAAAGACGCTGACCACGCATGTGGAGGCGCATATGCTGAAACCAGTCCCGATAATTGAGACCATCGAAGATCACCGGGCAACGAGGAACAGAAACGGTGCCTGCAAAAGAAGACATTTTTCTTTCTTTTTCTTTTTTTCTTGGTTCGGTCGGTTTACAAACCGACCAAGAGAATCTCGGTCACCACTCGTCCACTCGACAAAGCAGAGCGACGGAGTCGGCGGAGTCGGCGACGGCGGTCCCGAGCGGAGGTCGGCGATGGCGGTCCCGAGCGGGAGTCGGTGACGGCGGTCCCAAGCGGAAGTTGGCGACGGCGGTCTCGGGAGGAGTCGGTGGAAGCCGACTGGAAGGAGATCGACCTCATCGACGGCGGCAATATCGAGCGGGGTCGGCGACGGCGTTCTCGGGTGGAGTCAGCGAGGCCTCGGGCGGGGTCGACGACGGCGGTCCCGAGCGGCGGCCTGCGACACCGAGAGAGAGAGCGACAACGCCGGCGGCGATTGGATCTGGACAGCGGCGTCCGGCCTCACCGATGGCTACTCCAACGAGATCTCGGCGGCAACCCCTCTCAGTGGCGTCGCCCAGAAGGAGGCGGCGTCCCGATCTGCGGCGACGACAAAACCCTAGATGGCGACGGCAACCGAGACATGCGACGAGCGGCGGTGAAAACCGAGACAGGCGACGAGCGGCGGCGGCAAGCCAGGCAAAATGGTAGGTATGACAAAACCCTAGGTATGACGAAACCGGCTCTGATACCATGTTAAAATAACGCCTGTATTCATCATGAGGCCAATGGGTCAATATATATACATGTACAGGTCTGGCACATATGCAGGAAACCCCTTATACAACAGGGTAAATACATAGCTATGTAATACATATCTAACACTTCAAACCAGTATTCTCCTAGACATATTTGAATTTGATCCACAACTAATACAGGCAATTGAAAAAAAATCCAATTCTGAATGTTTGAAACAATAGAAAATAGTTTTTTTAACATTCCTTCTTATAAAAGAACATATAAATTATAAAACTGGCTTTATGTTAGCAGCACCTTTCATACAGGGTCTTTGAGCTCATGAAGGAGAGTAGAATGAGCAAGCTGATGCCATCATAAACCTAAAATGGTAAATGAAAAACAATTGCATAAATTAAGTTTCTCATGTGATCAACAACTGCTATTTATTTGTTGTCGAAAGTTGATGGAAACAATGAGGATTGCACAATAATATAAGGAAAGATGATTGTCTGATCCTAATGTCAAGTGAAAAAACTGCACCCGCTTAAGCTAAAATGGGAACAAAATTACATGCATGGCATGGGAATCCGTATTGATCCATGTTCATACAAGCATTATTTGTACTAGAAATGCACTATTTGGCACTGGACCATTTACCCACTGGAAAAAGGTCCAGCTGATCAGACATGCCACTTTGCACATTGCCACATTCAATCCCGACATTATCAGTTTAATCAGAACCAAACCTTACAGGGTTAATGGTAAAAAGCACTACAAGGTCAATAAGAAAAAGTTTGCTGTGTAAATGAGGGAATTGTTTTCCGTCAACAGTCGCATGAACTCTAATACTTGCAGTCCGGAATAAATCAAAAGCATATGAAGCGAAAAGTGCCAAGATAACCAAAACAACAAGTTGAAGATCAACGTATTGTGGATTAAAATTGTAAACAGTGTACGGAACTATGGGAGTATGAGATGATTTTGCATATACTAACCAGTTTGATGCACAGAATGGGAGATACAAGTCGGGATGTTCATGGCTGGCAAGTCGGAACTGTGCTTAGATACAGAGAGAATTGTTCGAGGCTGGGAGAATGTACAAATTGAAGAAAAGCCCTGCAGAAGAGGTTAAATCAAGTTGGTTACTCAGAGGAAACAGTAATTGCGGTGAACCAAACAAAAAGAGAGTGACTTAGATGCCTCCGAGGTAAGGCAAAGCAAGGGAAATTGGTGGGAGGACTGGGGAGGAGTACAAAAAAGGAAGTGCCTGTTACCTTGGATTAGTCAGGCTCTGATTATTGGAATGGTTCCTCTTAACTTGCGGCACTGCCTTCTTAGCTCATCGCTTTCGCTATTATGGACTTCTAATACTCGCAGTGAACCTGGAAGGCCGTCCTTGGGCAGCGAACGGATGGCTGGACAACTCCAGATTTCTAGTACTTGCAGAGAACTCGGGAGGCCGTCCTTGGCCAGCGACCGGATGGCTGGACAGAACGAGATTTGTAATTTCTTGATGTTGGTAAGCCTTTGTAGCCCTGCAGGGAGGCACTGCAGCTTGTAGCAATTCCAAAATTGAAGCTCCTGGAGGGAGGTGAGGAGGTGAAGGGCCTTCTCTTGCTCCTCTGTGAAGCGCTCCACCTCTTTGTTCCGCCGAAAGACTAAGGAGGTGAGGGAGGAAGAGAGGATGCCGCACACGGGCGCGGCAAGGACTCCTGCGACGTCATCCGTCCGCAGCTCCTGCAGTTTGGAGGGCTCTGAACCGATGAAGAATTTGGGGGTTCCCATGAGGTTTAATTGAGTGAGGTGACCTTGGGTGAGGAGAGGCCATAAATCCTCGCCGCTTAGATCCCCACAAAAACATATGCCCAATTTGGTGAGAGAGGTGAGGTTTGAGAGAGGCGCCAGCGTCGCCATGCCCTCCACGCCGAAAAGATCGGGAAGTGAGGTCCTGCAGGGAGGTCGGGAAGGGGAGACCAGAAGAGGAGGAGAGAAACTTGGGGCAACTCCATATTTTCAATGATCGAAGGGAGTGCAGACCTTGGAGCCCTCCTCCTCCAGTTCCTTCTGCCGTGTCGTCGTCTAGCTCCGGGCTGTTGTCGATCCACAAGTCCTGTATTTGGGGAGGCAAGAGCAGAAGCCCTTCTGCTGCTGTTTCCATCGTTCGCTGCTCCGCAACACCCAACCCAGTAATCTTCTGACACTCATATATCCTCAACTCGGTGAGCTTCGGGAAATGAGAGACCACACCGCCTGATCTCGATGTCCTCAACTGGAAGCGAGCACCCGACATGGCCCTCACCTTCAACCGACGAAAAGACATTACTCGAATCAATAATCTTCAGGACCTTCAGAGATTTTAGCATTTGGAGGTGATATAGAGGCAGAGGAGGGCATTTCTCCATCCCCAGCGTTTTTAGTTCAATTAGATTATCAAAGGCCAGCATCTTCCAGGGCACGCTATCCCGACCACCGTCTCCTGTGATTCGCAATTGCTCTTCCGATCTGAAATAATATTTTGAGTAAAATAGATGCTCCAAACCTAATCCCACTCGTGCTATGTTAGCATAGCACGGACCACTTTTCCAAGGGATAGGAGGCAATGACAGCAGTTTTGGACAGTCTACAATCATGAGCTCCCGTAGTCTAGGAAACCAATTAATGTTCTCCTCTTGCTCTGGTTGATTGCAAGTAGAATTTGAAAACGGCAACTCCACGAGTTCAGAGCAATTTTCAATGGTGAGTACTTCCAGGTGAGAGAACATGTGACAGGTGCCATTTCCAACCCATTTTTTCAATCCTGGTATCTTAATAAGTTCCAGCCTTTTCAAATTCTGAAAGCTCTGGCCTGTGATACAACCTTGAAACTCTTCGCCATGCTCGTCAACAACCCACATCTCGCCCAGAGTTGGAAGTTCGTTCCAAGCTATATCATCTAGACAAAGAGATTCCAAATTTTTAGTAGAAAGGTTCACGCCTAGCCATTTCGGACAAGTAGTGCCTCCATGCCCTCTAATACTTAGCTCCCGAAGATTGCTATGCGGCTTAAGGCTTTCAAGAACACGCTCTTCTTGTGCAGGATCCTTGTTAGATGGATTGATATCCCATTCTAATATTAACTCATGTAAGCGGTTTTTGTGCGTTAGTTTGGCTTCATCCACTGCTTCTTTTACTTGCCCATTTTCAAGATTGCAAATATGCAGTGATCCTCCGATCTCCACCAATTGCCCTAGCTGCCTTAACTCAAAACCATTAATATCTTTTTTGACTTCAAATCTTCTTAACTCTTGCAGATATTTCACTTTTCCGACCTCAGAAATGTCAGAATGAAGTTTAAGTTTCAAATCTGGGACAAGAAAATGTCGCATCTTTACAAGGTTGCTCATATCTCTTGGTAAATCATGGAGTCTGCGGCATCCTTTTAGATCCAGCACCCTTAGGTGATAAAATCTTGAAATAGTGCTGGGTAGACTTATTTTCGAGTAAAATTCAGCCTCCTTAATCCGTAAGTAGCGAAGATGGACAAGTTTTGAAAAGTTGTGCAACAATTCTTCCACATTATAGGATGCTCCAGACAAAAAAATAACGCGAAGGGCTTTTGCCTCTCTAAACAAATTAGCAAAAATCTTGGCAAAGCTTCCGTGGTATTCTCCAAATAACATCAAGGAGTGTAGGTTTTCAACTTTCAATCTGTTATCAAGTGTACTCAAATCCACCTTATGATTTTCAAAAGCCATTCTGTCCTTGACGTCTGTATCGTCTATAATGATAGACAAGTGACGTATAGATGGGGGAATTTGCATGGATCTCACATTAGAACTATAAATACTAAGACATTCATATGATGAAACCTTCAACGCTAACTCATGTAGCAGGTCATGGATAACATAACAAGGACGCCCATATTCTTTTACAACCTTTTTAAAAAAACCCATGATTAACCAAGTCATTCAAATAGCTTAGTCCTGTATGCTCAATTGTTTTGTTTTGACCATATGAATGTAAAACATCCAGTCCTATCCACAAGTGAATTAGCTCCTCCCTTTCAAATGTGTAATCTTCAGGAAACAAAGCACAGTAGGTAAAACATTGTTGTAGATGGAAAGGGAGATAGTCATAGCTAAGCTTCAATGCTGGCATGATATCATGCTCACCACTTTGTAATTCCCATTCTTTACTTTCTAGGACTCTTGTCCAGTGATCCGAATCAAGTCGGTTTCTCAATAATCTACCTACAGTTTTTGCTGCAAGAGGGGAGCCCTTCAGTTTTTGTACTATCTTTTCTCCAATCTCAAGTAAATCACTATGATCATTTCCTGATTGCTCGTCACCAAACACATATACTAGGAACAACCTCCAGAACAAGCCATCGTCCAACCCTTCAAGTCGTATGGCACAATCACTTGTTTTAACCATTTCTGCTAGCCCCGGAAAGCGGGTTGTGACCAGAATTATGCTACCCTTTTTTTGTTCTTTTCTGAAGGGCACTAGGAGTCTGTTCCACTCATCCTCGTTACCACAATTCCACATATCATCCAAGACAAGCAAAAACTTTTTATGTTTTAACCTTCGCTCAATCAAATTAACTGGATTACCATCTTCGTATTTACCGACTATTGAATTCTTAATCTCTTCAGTCAGTCTATACACATTGAAATTGAGAGAGACACATACCCAAATCTTCACCTCGAAATGGTCCTCAACTTCTTTATAAATGTGCTGAGTGAGAGTTGTCTTCCCTATGCCGCCTGGGCCAACAATCGGAAGGACAGTGAGGTCCTTATCACAGTATTTTCCCTCAGTTATGTCATAAATGATGTCGTCCTTTTCGTCCCTGCCATACAGTGTAGGCTCTATACTTTCTGGGGTGGTGACGGGACGACTGTCCGGTGCAGTGCTACGGCTGGAACCCAACAACTCCAGATTAAGAACGGCTAGAACCTTAGCACATACTGGTTTCAACTGCTCTATGATGTCCTTCATCCTTGCAGAAATCTGCACCCTATCAAACTTCAGTATCAGTGTCTGCACGGCACGCTTGCTCTGTGGCGCCTTGCAAGGCCAGGAGAACTTGAACTTGCTGCCAACGGCCCTGGCGGTGTGACGAGCATTGAGGGCGAGGCCGTGGAGGTAGCCCTTGGCATGCTCGTCGGCGGCCTCGTAGGTGCCGTCGAGCTCGTCCTGGATGCGGAAGTAGTCGAGCTCGTCCAGCACGTCCTCGGCGTCGTACGCCAGGTCCCGGAGCTTCTGCAGCAGCTCCGTCAGGTCTGGGTTGTCGAGCTGTCGGCCGCGGGCGTTGTTGAGCATGGCCCACGCGTACAGCAGCTCCATCTTGAGAGCGTCGACGTTGCGGCCGAGCTCCGAGCTGGCCGCCCATGCCTCGACGAAGCCGCCCGAGAGCGGACTCAGCGCCTTGCTGACCACCCACCGCGCCGCGTCGATGGGCATGGACTCCGCCATCCCTGCGTCGCTGGAGGCAGAGGAGTTCGATTCAGTATACGTACTTCGGGAGGCACTAGTACGAGGAGTTCGATTCAGTATACGTACCAACGGAGCGAGGCGAGGCGACCGAGCAAGCAGAATTTGAGCAGAGATGGATGTCAACTTGCTGCGATCTCCGGCTCGGCGGCTCCTACTCGAAAGATCTCAAGGCAGCCAGGGACGACAAGACAAGATCGAGGCCGCCGGCGCAAAAGTCGAGATGGGGCTGCGCAGAGAGATGGCGAGCAACTGAGCAGAGGCGAGGCAAGCTAGCAGATGGTTGCGTAGGATGAAGAACGGGGAAAGTAGATGCTCAAAATAGTGAGCTGACGCTGGAGGAATCCTGCAATAGTGAGCTGATGCTGAAGGGCTACCAAGAAATCACTTTTTGTGTGGCCAATGGGGTGCGCTCTACGTGGCCTGAAATCAATCATGCCAATGCATCTGTTCGCAGTTGTTGGGCTAATCTTGCTATATTTTCATATTTCCTAGTAATTTTGTAGCCGTTCGTGTAATACGTGCATGTGGACATGTTTGTTTAGTTGAGATGGCATGTAGCTGCACGATGCCCAGTCGTCCAGGGAAAGCGAGTCTTCGAGATCGTGGCGTGAATTCCGGGCGTGTTGTTAGCTGCTCGGCGTGTTGTGTTTGTTTAGCAACAGAACAATCAGAAAAACAACGTCACAGTTGCGACGTTGGCAAAAAGCGCTCTGTGTGTGCTTGCTGTGTTTTTGATCTAGGGAAACGTGTGTTCTTGTAACCACTGTAGTCACGTGTGTTTGTAGACTTCACGTGTTTTCTACAATTCCACTGTAGTCACGTGTGTTTGTAGACTCTTGGAGGAGGAGAAGTATCATTATTTCGCCAATCTAGAGAAACCAGACATGAATTTTAGGTGTTTATAGCATTGTATATCTTAAAAATTCTAAATATAACCTTCTACGCATAAAAATTCTATTTCTGCCCTCTTTGCAATCGCGAGACTTTCGAGGGCCGACATGTGTCCAGTCGTGCGGTCTCGAACAACACGACTGCACTGTAGCTGAGTCGTGCGGTCGGGAACCGTAGACTGCACTGTAGCACGTAGACGTACGGTCCCCGAGCGTACGTTTGCACTATAGCACGATTTAGGCGGTAGTTGTTTTGATTTGCTTATATTTGTTCGCGTTGCTACAGTGGAGACGTGCGGTCCCAGACCGCACGTTTGCGCTACAGTGCAATCGTGCGGTCTCAGACCGCACGACTCGCCACGTGTCAAAGTCGGCCGGTCCCGCGGTTAGAACGGGGGCAGAAATAAAATTTTTATGACATATAGGGTTATATTTAGATTTTTAGAATATACAGTGCTATAAACCTCCAAAATTCATCAGACACCGTCAAACAACGCAGAGGAGAAGGCATGCGTGCCATCTGCAGGATGACATCGGCCGCCGTACATTGTTGGGGTGCTCTACTACTGCCCACGATGATGGATTGATGGCCATGGAGCAAGCAGCTAGGCGCCAAGGACAGCTACACGCACACAATCTATATTCATCCCCATCTTGATCACTTGATGAATCAGACATGCATTTGAGAATCAGCCTAATGCCATCCATGTATAGTATTCCTGCTCATACGACAAATGATTAATGTGATGAAGTCCACATGCAGAAGCGAAAGTCTATTTCAATTGAAGAATCCAATCAAGGTTCTGAAGATTCAATTTTCAACCCATGTAAGGTGTACACGCAACAGCTCGAGGAGACTCCTTCAATTGGAAATTGGACTAATTTTTCCGCATACTTTTACCGGTCATCATCTTCCAATCAAAGGCGGCGATGGCACTGTGCCTAGCACTCGAGCTCGAATACGAATTTTTCGTGGGTTCTAGAAATGGATCGAATACGAATCGAATAGTCTCGAATATGAATACGGATATGAATATTCTCGAATATGAATGCGAATATGAATATTCTCAAATACGGATACGAATATTCTCGAATACGAATACGAACATTTTTGGAATACGGATTTTGCTTATCACATTCATGTCTTGTCGAATATGAATATCGGATAAAATGAATTATCCGTTACTGTTTTTCATCCCTAGTTATTGGGTATACCTGTGAAGACCCGTTTTCAATCTGCGTTGCTAGTATTCTGAATGTCTGAAACTTTATTGTGGAACTTGTGATCTACTTGGATAATTGTTTGGATTTTGCAGTGGCAATGCTATGATTTGAAATGTCTGATTAGATCTTACTCTTAGAATATTAATTTTGTAGTTTGTAGATCAATTCAATAGATTTTTGTAGCATTGAGTTGTTCTTTGTGCATGTTCTTATGGTCAATTTGTTAGATTTCGTCGAATCGAAGGCGGCGATGGCACTGTGCTCCGCTCCCTGCTCCTCCCCGACCCCTCCACCACCTGAACCTCTGCGCCACCACATCTCGTCAATTCCGCTCGGAGTCATTCGGCACCTGCATGCCACCTCGCGTCCCGGCGACTGCATCTCACCTTGCGTCCGACGGAGTCGTCCATACATCTTCGCGTTCAGCGGAGTCGTCCATACCTCTTCGCGTCCAGTGGCAGCATCGACTACATCCTCGTGTCTCCTCGCATCCGGCCGGCGGCATGCAGCGGTTGCTCGGTCGAGCAGCTCATCCGGCGTCCATAGATGTTTCGATTGAAACTCCAATTGCAAGCATCGAGAGGAGAATCGACTAGTGCTCCTTCGGTGGCAGCGGATGAAAATGAGCAAAAAAAATTTTGCTGTGCTGACGGCCGTCATGTGCACAGGCAGCGAAAGGTATTTCTCCTTCTTCCATCTGTTGTATCTGGATTCTATTTTCCATCTATGTGATTTCTTGAGAGTCTTCCAATTCTACTCTTTGATCTTCCTGCAGATCAAAAACTTATTCTCTCCTTGCTTGTAGATCTGGAGGGCAGGAGCATATATTCCAACCTATTGTAGATTCCGCTGAGACATTACTCCCCAAAATTTCTCTACTGCATGTAGATTGGAGACCCTTGGACCATGGGGATATGATTATTAAGGAGACATGCTGCTGTGGACGGTGGTGAGAACTGACAACCATGCATCTCTCTCAGAAAAAAAGGGTATGCACTGTTCAGTCTTTGGAAAGGGATGGCTGCTCCAATTTTCTTTTTCTTTTCTTTTCTTTGGAAAATTGGGCTGGCCCATTGTAAGTTTCTACAGCTATCTGTATAAAATCAAAAACAGATTACACTCTTCTTGATTAAATTCAGTATTATACTGGCAATTGTCTTCTGACATACTACCATGTTTTGTCCTTTCTGATGGAAACTCGACATGATCTCCTAAGGAGTATATTCGGTTCCAAAAGCAGTATAGTAATTAGAAGAGAGAAGCATACTTCATATCTGTAATCGAAAACTTTACCTGGGAAATTTGACAAGTTAGCTTAATTATTCAACTAAAATTTGACTTATGTTTAATAATAAAATTTGACACACTCTAGTACACAATAGGATGGGGGTTGAGTTCTACATTGCATTTTCTCTTTCGCTAGAGGAAAGGGATGGCTGCTCCAATTTTCTTTTTCTTTTTTTTTCTTTGGAAAATTGGGCTGGCCCATTGTAAGTTTCTACAGCTATCTGTATAAAATCAAAAATAGATTACACTCTTCTTGATTAAATTCAGTATTATACTGGCAATTGTCTTCTGACATACTACCATGTTTTGTCCTTTCTGATGGAAACTCGACATGATCTCCTAAGGAGTATATTCGGTTCCAAAAGCAGTATAGTAATTAGAAGAGAGAAGCATACTTCATATCTGTAATCGAAAACTTTACCTGGGAGCATATTTAGCTTAAGGAGAATAATGTCAGTATTGCAAAATTTTCAACTGGCGTAATTGATGTTGATAGGAATTATGTCAACTGGAGATCATCTGCCGTGTAACTTTTCAGTTTTGGCAGCTATCTCTGTAACATACAATACATTTATGAATAGACTATACCTCTTCTTCGATTGCAACAATATTCTACTAATGGCCGCTTTTGAACCGATCAATTACTACTTAATAATGGTTATGCTCTTGCTAAATGCAGGCCACTGTCATGATTCATGAACTTGCAATCAATATAGGTGTTTAGAAGCTATCTGATGGAAATGCCTGGCACAGGAGCGCTTTGATAATGCTTACCATCAGAGGTGTATGGCATATTGCCATCCATGCGTGCTCACAAATGATATCCATCTCGTCTGCCTGTAAGGGGTTTCTGGATGTTAACTACTACTGCAACACTTCTTTGCCAATACATATTTCTTCCACTTCCAAATGAATTTGCCACTGTTTGCAGAGCATAGTGCAGATGAGCTTCAGATGTATAAATTTAAATCCAAATTTTGATTTAGTCATTGAGTGAAAGTGTGAAACATACCTCTTCTGTAGTACTTGTGTATCTGAAGCTTGCGTATATGAAGCTTTGCAATTTTCCGCGAGTAATATACTTCATTTTTTTTTGGTGTACTCCTGTTCAGTACACTTCTTTCTATAGTTTCCTATTTCAGTATATCCATTTTTAGAATTATACCCTATTTTCCCATATACCCTTTTCCACAAACTTATATACTCTTAATCCATCAAAATTTAGAGACCCTAATATATATTGTTTCGTACTACTTTTCTTGTCTCATATGCTTCTTAGATTCGCCGCATAGTCATTAATTCAAAATGCGAACCAGTCGGCCCCATCATTTAAGTGCATGCATGCGCAATTCAAAAATGCATATATCCCAATTTTTTAGCAAGTGGCTCTGCATGCAACGGGAGTGCATTTAAATATTTATTTACTTTTTTCTATATAAACTAACCGCTAACGGATGTATCCACTAACAACAAACCCAATTAGGTGCCTCTCATCTCAATGTAAATCAAAGCATAAAAGGATGGGAGTACATACTCCCATGAGTATGAAAAAGTGTTCCTCTATTATAAAATAAGTCTGTATCTAAACACCATACTTAGATACTCGAGGGCATTAACTTACCTGGACACCATTTACAAATATAAAAACTTAATTTCGGTAGTCACTGATGGAAAGTGGCTAGTATGTTGAACTTGATTATTTTAAGTTCCCAAAACCCTGAAGATTGCTTTACATATCTGAACGGATGATAAGTGAGGATGGTGCAGTTGGAGCACGAGAATGTGTGGTTTGCGTGATGACACTATCCAAATAATCCTAAGGATTGAATCTTGTGAAGACCTTTACAGAGTGTAAACTGTTTGAACAACTATATCCATGGTCACGGACAGACATAGGAACTTACTCGACTTAGTGTCTATTTCAAAAATGATCTTTGTGGTTGTGATGAAAAATAGAAAGGGCGGTGGGAACCCAGACTTTGATTTCCCCTCGGTGGTTAAACCCTAGTGATTATATTAGTCACGCTTCTGCAAGATATATATTTGATGTACATTAATGTATCTATGAGATCCATCTAATGATCTAGAGAATAATGCAGTAGAATCACAAACAATTCTGGATTGGCAATATTTGGATCCAACAATGTTGACCATTGCATTTGATGAATGAATCAACCTAATAAAGCCATGCATGTATCGTCCGAGATCGTGCACGCCATATGAGAAGCATTGTATTTTTTTAATCAGAAGTACTAATTGTCTGAGTTTTTCTTTTCCATCTTCTGAAATGTATATTGTACTCCAATTTGTATCACTGTATCAGTACTGTATGAAAAAATATCAAAACACAGTGAACATGTGATGCATAGGATGATAGGAAACAGGCTTAGAGGAAGTGAATGGTTAACTTATGTGTAGTACACCTGCAGAAGCGAAAAGTCCAGTTAAATAAAAGAATCTAAGAGTTTGAAGATTCAAACTATTAACCCATGTAACTGATGAGAATCAATCTGGTAACGCAACAGCTCGGATGAATTGGAAATGGATTAAATTTGATCGCATCTTTTCACTAGTTTCTAATATTCAGTTCAACTGAATTCAGTTGCATAATTCGTTCACTACACCACGGGACACTTTTGCCTACACTCAGATCAGTCAACAATACACTCACTATCCGACAAAAGTCTTCGCCGACAGATAGTTTGACGTCATAGCTGATTAATTTTCTACCGGTACTCTTTCACTATAACATCGATAGAATCGCATGGATTCAATCCGAATTTACGGTTTTGTTCGTTCCAAATCTGTGAAGATTTCCAAAAAAAAGTGCACATATATAGTCGATTTGCAAAAAGACTAAACATTCCAAATTCATCTCGAAACTTTGCAATTAAAATTTTTTGGAAATTTCCAAGGGGATTGGGGTCAAAATGCGCTTGGTCCTGGGTTCAAATCCATTTTTCCTGAGATTTCCCCTTCCTTCTTTTTCACCAACATCTATATCAGCCAAAATCGCAAACGAGTATCTCTCTCCGTAATCTCTGTCACAAACAACCCAAAATTCAAAAATTTCAATCAAAAGTCATAAGTCATAAGCCAACAAAAGAATAAGCGCTCTAAACAGCAGCGACCTACGGACTTTCGTGCAACAGAGAGAACATACTCATTTTGAATACAAGATATGACATGTTACTTCCGAAATGTATGCCATCCCCCAATTTGCATCACCGTCATATAACGAAAGATGAAAACATTATTCTAATATCTAAATCATACCAAAAATTTCTAAGCAGACTCTTGAAAGCTTGCATCTATCCAGCATGCTCCAATTACCAACACATGACATTGTGTAAGCATCTGAACTGTGAAGTCATGCACAGATTTTTTACATTAGTTCTACCATGGTTGCTCTTCACTCCAGATACTGTTCCGCCGGCGATTTTCGTTTAAAGGCTTGTACTACTTGTTGGCTTTCTTAGGGCTGTGATTCTACGGGGTTGCATCTGCTAATTGTTATGAATAGTACTTGTATTCATATGAGGCCAAAGGGCCGGTATATATACACGAGTACAGGATGGCAATATGGAAAGAATACATATAAGGAAAAAGCACATGTATGGAAAGAATCCAAACTATCCTAATACAATGCAATCAGTATCTCTATCATATCTCTAACACCCCCCTCAAACTCATGGTGGATCAACAACACTGAGTTTGGAGAGGTAGAAGCCGTCTTTGTGTGCGGTGCGGGCTGCGTGAAGAAATCCGCTATCTGAAGCTCAAGGCACATCTTGAAGAGCAATCATCTGATCATGCACACAAGACCTCATGAAGGAAGCATCAACACCAATATGCTTGGTGAGTTCATGCTTCACAGGATCACGAGCAATACTGATAGCACTGTCTTGTCGACAAGAGAGCGATCGGTGTAGTGACGAAACACCAAAATCCTCAAGTAACCACCGTAGCCAAGTAATCTCTGCATCAAGAGAGCCATAGCTCGCAACTCGACCTCTGCACTCGAGCGGGACACTGCGATCTGCTTTCTTCGTCTTCCGAGCAATGAGAGAACCACCAAGAAAAACACGATGGCAGAGATAGACCGACGATCGGAGGATCGGCCGCCCAAGTAGCATCCGAATAAGCTCAAGTCAGAACGAATGGGCGTGGAAAGAAGAGACGACGAGATAGTCCACGAAGGTATCGCGAACTCAAGTAGGTGGTCAGAGTGGACCTAAGTGGGAGCGAAACAATCGACTCGAATGTGAGCCGGATAAGTGATATCCGGACGAGTAATGACAAGGTAGACAAGACTCCCAACAAGGTGGCGATAGTGAGTCGGATCGAAAGAGGCTCACCATCGGAGGGACGAAGGTGAATATTGAGCTCCATGGGGTCTCAGCAAGATCTGTTGATCGGTGAGGCGGCGCGATCAAGAAGATCCTGAATATACTTTTCTTGGGACATAAAGAAACCATCTGGAGTGTAAGTAACCTCAATCCCAAGGAAGTAACGAAGAGGACCAAGATCCGACATAAGGAACTGCTCACTAAGACGAGCCTTGACAAAGACAATGTACTCGAATCATCTCCTGTAATGATCATATCATCAACATACGAAAGAAGAAGAGTCCACCACGAGGCGAAGTGTGGACAAAGAGTGCGGGATCATGATCACTCATTGAAAAACCGGCGGTAACCACGAGGAGAAGCGCTCAAACCAAGCACGAGGGGCTTGCTTAAGGCCATAGAGAGCGCGGCGGCGCGGACCATGCCCTCGAGAAGCAGAATACCCGGTGGCGGGTGCATGTAGACCTCCTCACGCAACTCGCCATTAAGAAAGGTATTCTTGACATCAAGCTGAGAAACAGACCAGTGGCGAACAGACGCCACCGAGAGAAGAGTGCGGACAGTGGTCATGTGAGCCACAGGAGCAAAAGTCTCATCGTAGTCATGACCATGCTCTTGCTGGAAACCACGGGCAACAAGACGCGCCTTATAGCGCTCAAGAGAACTATCAGAGCGAGTCTTAATCTTATAGACCCACTTACACGTGATGGGACGAGAATGAGATGGAAAGGAACAAGATCCCAAGTACCAAGATGCGCTCAGGGCAGCAATCTCCTCGGCCATGGCATGCGCCACTCGGGGTGAGTAGCGATATCCGGTAAAAACAGGCTCATGAGTAGTGCACCGGCAAAAAAGCAAAGCAGGCAGGGGTCAAGCGATCGCGATCGCGGAGGCGTGGCGAGGAGAAATGACCCATCGGGAAGATGGTCCATCGAAGATGAATCATCGAAGAAGATGGCTCATCTGGAAGATCCTCAACACGAGGTCGACGAGTGTAGACGAGTGTAGTGGGGGCACGAGGGAGCCGCAGGAGGCGACAACGGCGGAGAGGGCACGGAAGGAATATGAGGAGACTCAGTAGGACTGGTGGACGTAGGCAAGATAGATATAGGTGTATCTGGAAAGGTCAAAAATGATAGAGACTCCACGGAGGAAGCCAAGAAAAGGTAGGGCGTGGGTAGAAGGAGCGAGACTCGTTGAAAGTCACATCCCGAGAAATCCGCATCCGTCGACCAACAGATCCCAGCACCTATAGCCCTTGTGCTCGACCGTATCCTAGAAAAATACACTCAACAGGTGAGCAGTCGGTTTGGTGCGTTCTCGGGCGAGGAGAGCGTAGCAAACGCACCAAACATGCGAAGGCGAGTAGTCGGGAAGGAGACCACATAGGCGCTCAAAGGTTGCTCCACGAAGAGCGAAGAAGGCTGGATGTTGACGAGATAGGTGGCGGTGGAAACGACCTCGGCCCAAAAGTGAGGTGGAATAGGCGGCAATCATCGAGCACGCGCCGACTCAAGAAGGTGACGATGCTTGCGCTCGGCAACACCATTCGAGCATGAGCACCGGACAAGAGAATCGGCGAGGTGCCACCTCGGCAAAGAAGGAAGCTGCGTGAGTAACGAGAGAGGTACTCGCCGGTGAGAATCGACACGAAGACACGAATAGGGTGGAGGCGTATACGAACCATAGTGGCAAATTGTTTATAGATAGACATGACCTCACTACGAGAAGACATGAAATATATCCAAGTGTAGCGAGAAAATCATCTATAAATATGATATAATATCGATGACCCCTTTCAAACGAAGGGGCGGACCCCAAACATCCGAATGAACAAGATCAAAAGGACGCCGAGATCTTGACTCACTATGAGGATAAGGAAGTCAAGTTGTTTACCTAACTTACACCGACAATCTAAAGACACGTCTCTGAGGCAGGCCCCGAAGACCACGACGAACTAAAGGCGACGAGGCGGGAACCACACATATGGCCAAGACAGTGATGCCACTTCTGGAAAGAGCCGGTGAGCAAGTGGCGAGGCGGAGAGGCGGCGGCAGCGGTGGCGCGGAAGGAAGGTGAAGCAGGTCAAGCTCCCAGACGCTGGGAGTCAAGGCGCCGAGGCCGAACCAACGAGCTCCGTGTGGCGGTCTGAACACAACAAGAGTCGAGTCAAGAATGACCCGACGACCAAGATCGATGTCCTTGTGAGAGAAGTCGCATGGTAAGGCGAGGAACATGAGCAACAGAAGGAACATGAAAATATGAGTTGCTAAGAGATCCTCGACTAGAGGCGAAAGAGAGGTACCATCGCAGTAAGGACACTAACGGGGAATCAAGGGTGTAATGAAAGATAGAGTGGAAGCATCGAAGTCATGTGAAAAGATGCTCGAATCAAGAATCCATGAGGATGTACTGATCGTGTAGGGGTGGTTTCTCGGTGCACGAAGAATCGATGAGAGAACTGCGAACCTATTGAAGGAGAACACGAGGCAACAAGTAGGCGTCGAAGTCGGCTATCTCACCTCGGTGAGAGAAACCGCTACTGAAGTAGTCGATCACGGTGGTCGATGTAGAAGCACCGATGTCGGTGCTAGTAGAAAACGGCGTGAAAGATGCCGCTTCTTCTTATACCGAGACTCAATGTGGCCGGCCTTGTCGCAGAGGGAAGCGATGAGGACGGCCCCTCCGGATGGAGGGCGGCCACCACCGCTTTGTGGTAGCCGTTGGAGGAGGCGATGTCTTGAAGCGTGGGCGAGCGGTGTAGCGGTGGACGGCGGCGAGCACGAGAGGGAGTGACATCGGACCGGCACCACTCGGCGAGTCTCCTCTGCTCGTATCTCGGTGAGAGCCTCCGGAGAGTGACGCGAGGGTGGCGTGCAAGAAGGCATGCACGCCGCTCGAACTCGGGACGGCGGCGGTAAGGAACTCGTAGATCCGCTGAAACTCACAGGTCGGCACGTGCGGCTAGACAACCGACAAGAGCGACAACCAAGCGGTCGGAGAGAGTCCAACCGGCGCCCGACGGTGAGAGCTCGAGTGTAAAAGGCGTCAACGGTAGCATCACCTGCGAAGAGAGTGCTCTGGCGAACCACGGACGGTACAAGGCATCACCGGAGGGCTCGTGGCGGCGAAGGTGAGTCCACATCCGAAAGCCGAGGAGAGTCCCACAACCTCGGAAGAGAACCGAGGTGGATCTCGGCAATGAGTATAGCGGCGGCCGGCGTCATCGTCGTGCCACCGAGTATAGGCGTCGGTCGATCCTGTATAAATCCAGAGCCTCTTGGTAGGCGAGGCGACCTTATCATCAGCATCATCATCATCGCAGCTTTGTTGGTATGCGGGGCATCGTGGCAGCGGAGGTTCCGTCGGAGGAGTAGGGCAAGGCGGACGGATGACATCGCCGAGAGGATGCCCGAGGCGAAGACCACGCATATGGATGCGCATATGAGACACGAAGTCGGTGTAATTAACACCATCGAAGATCGGACGAGGGAGAGCAACGGTACCCATTGGTGGCGGTCTTTGAGCAACCTGGCGACCAAGGAACGAAGTCTAACGGCGGCCCGGTAGCGGCGGTTAAGCGACGTTTTTGTCTTTTTCTTTTCCGGTCGGTTTTATAACATAACCGAGACCGTTCGGTCTCTGTTTACAACACAGCCAAGACCGAAAAGAAAAGGGGCGACAGCGACGGCGGCGGCGGCGGGTCGGCAGCGGGCGGGCGGCGCGCGGGCAGCGGCAGCAGCGGCGCGGCGGAGGAGCCGGGCGGCGGCGGTGGCGAGCGGCGGAGGAGCCGGATCGAGCTCGGGGCGGCGGGCGGGACAGGAGGCCGGGCAGCGTAGCGGCGGCCGCGGCGGAGCGACTCGGAGGCGCGGCGCCGAGCGGAGCGACTCCGAGGCGCAGCGCCGGCGGAGCGGCAGGCGACGATCCCGAGCCGGCGGGCGGCGAGCGAGCGGTCGGCGGGCGGCAGCGGTCCTCGGCGGCCGCGGGTGGAGTCGACAGTGACGGCGAAAATCAAAACCAGGTAGGCTCTGATACCATGTTATGAATAGTGCTTGTATTCATATGAGGCCAAAGGGCCGGTATATATACACGAGTACAGGATGGCAATATGGAAAGAATACATATAAGGAAAGAGCACATGTATGGAAAGAATCCAAACTATCCTAATACAATGCAATCAGTATCTTTATCATATCTCTAACACTAATGTGGTTCAGGTCGTCTGTATCGAACTTTTATCTCAATTAATGGGATGACGCCCAATTCTCCTGCGTGTTCTCCGAAAGTAGTAGACCAGTACGCAAAGAAGAAAAACACAACCCAACTGACAGCAAGAACTTGAGTAAGATCTGCACAATGAAGAAAATAATGAGTCTAATGGGAAATAAAGAAAACCAGGACATACATGAACTATGAATAGAGATGCTGAATTTGACAAGATCGTTAGAACTGTGAATGTGCTAAGAATATATGGCAACAAAATATGACCCAACCAAGATCAACTGTGCA
Organism: Bonia amplexicaulis; assembly: GCA_036346245.1. NCBI lineage: Eukaryota > Viridiplantae > Streptophyta > Magnoliopsida > Poales > Poaceae > Bonia > Bonia amplexicaulis. Next base: position 7,261,708 of record CM070759.1, on the reverse strand, counting down.
GTCCTACTTTCGAAAGTACGCATGCAAATCCATTCCCTGTTAGTATCTACATGGGATTACTCAAAAATACATGAACAAACTTTATGTTTGCAATGCTATGGGTCTTACTGCCTTACCCATTCTGGAAACAGGGCCAATCATTGCTTGTAATCGCAGCCTGACACTTCAAATCCTCACAAGTACACCACTTGATTTCATCTGATTTAAGAAACATGGCAGAGCTGAAAATACTTATTGCTGAACTGTCTTGAAATTCAGGTTTCCCAAAGATGAGCTGGCCAATGTAGAATTTAAGGAGAGTAGCCTCTGGCAAGCAAACAAACGTATAAGACAAACCCATGTGAGAAGTAAACTGGCAAATTACACACACGAGTGTATTTGGATCTTGACCTGTCTGAACAGAAGAATATTCAAGGATGGATTACGAATGACCTCTACCATATTTTTTTCTCCGTTCCATTTTAGAATCTTGCGGAGTCCATGTACATGCTTGCTCTTGGCACACCATGAATGCTCCAATGGATTGACAATGCACTTCTTGCAGCATTACTAATGTCTTAATAAAAGTAACATCTGCAGCTAAGAACAATCCCTTTTTAACATATAAGGGCACACAATTTAACAGGTCAATTGAAGAAGCTCATGCAGACTACACAATAGTTTATATGTATCGTACTCGTGCCGCCCTTACTATTGAAATTGAGCATTTTGCTAGTTAAGGGTAGGGGTTTTCTCGATCTGCGTGAGAAGATCTTCTTATTAAGCTAATGCCCGGGGGCCGTCTTACCCCCCGCAGGTCAAGTTTTTTTAGGGTAAGAAATCTGAACCTTCAAACAAATAGTCTCCTAGACATATTTGAATTTGATCCAAAGCTAATACAGACAATTGCAAAAATCCAATTCTGAATGTTTGAAACAATAGAAAATAGTTTTTTAACATTCTTTCTTAGAAAAGAAGATAGAAATTATAAAACTGACTTTATGTTAGCACCACCTTTCATAAAGGGTCTTTGAGTTTATGAAGGAGAGTAGATTGAGCAAGCTGATGCCATCATAAACCTAAAGTGGTAAATGAAAAACAATTGCATAAATTAAGGTTGTCATGTGATCAATAACTGCTAGTTATTTGTTGTCGAAGGTTGATGGAAATAATGAGGATTGCACAATCATATGAGGAAAGATGAATGTCTGATCCTACTGTCAAGTGAAAAAACTGCACCTGCTTAAGCTAAAATGGGAACAAAATTACATGCATGGCATGGGAATCCGTATTGATCCATGTTCATACTAGCATTATAAGGTCTCAAACTAGAGCTGTAAACCATATTACCCATTTGTACTAGAAATGCACTATTTGGCACTGGACCATTTACCCACTGGAAAAAGGTCCAGCTGATCAGACATGCCACTTTGTACATTGCCACATTCAATCCCGACATTATCAGTTTAATCAGAACCAAACCTTACAGGGTTAATGGTAAAAAGCACTATAAGGACAATAAGAAAAAGTTTGCTGTGTAAATGAGGGAATTGTTTTCTGTCAACAGTCGCATGAACTCTAATACTTGCAGTCCGGAATAAATCAAAAGCATATGAAGCGAAAAGTGCCAAGATAACCAAAACAACAAGCTGAAGATCAACGTACTGTGGATTAAATTTGTAAACAGTGTATGGAACTACGGGAGTATGAGATGATTTTGCATATACTAACCAGTTTGATGTACAGAATGGGAGATACAAGTCGAGATCTTCATGGCTGGCAAGTCAGAACTCAGAGAAACAGAGAGAATTGTTCGAGGCTGGGAGAATGTACAAATTGAAGAAAAGCCCTGCAGAAGAGGTTAAATCAAGTTGGTTACTCAGAGGAAACAGTAATTGCGGTGAACGAAACAAAAATAGAATGACTTAGATGCCTCCGAGGTAAGGCAACGCAAGGGAAATTGGTAGGTGGACTGGGGAGGAGTACAAAAAAGGAAGTGCCTGTTACCTTGGATTAGTCAGGCTCTGATTATTGGAATGGTTCCTCTTAACTTGCGGCACTGCCTTCTTAGCTCCTCGCTGTTGCCATAATAGACATCTAATACTCGCAGTGAACCTGGAAGGCCGTCCTTGGGCAGCGAACGGATGGCTGGACAACTGCGGATTTGTAATTCTTGCAGAGAACTTGGAAGGCCGTCCTTGGGTAGCGAATGGATGGCTGGACAAAACTCGATTTTTAATGTCTTGAGGTTGGTAAGCCTATGTAGCCCTGCAGGGAGGCACTGCAGCTTGTCGCAATTGAAAAATGTAAGGACCTGGAGGGAGGTGAGGAGGTGAAGAGCCTTCTCTTGCTCCTCTGTGAAGCGCTCCACCTCTCTGTTCCCGAAAAAGTCTAAGAAGGTGAGGGAGGAAGAGAGGACGGGCGCGGCAAGGACTCCTGCGACGTCATCCGTCTGCAGAAACTGCAGTTTGGAGGAATGGCAAAGAAGCTCTTGTTCATGTGGCCGTGAGGGCTCTGAACCGATGAAGAAGTTGGGGGTTCCCCTGACGATTAATTGAGTGAGGTGACCTTGGGTGAGGAGAGGCCATAAATCCTCGCCTCTTAGATCCCCACAAAAATATATGGCCAATTTGGTGAGAGAGGTGAGGTTTGAGAGAGGCGCCAGCGTCGCCATGCCTTCCACGCGGAGAAGAGTGAGGTCCTGCAGGGAGGTCGGGAAGAGGAGGAGAGAAACGTGATCGGAGGACTCCCCAACTCCTTGGAGCCCTCCTCCTGCTGTGTCGTCGAGTGAACTGGTGCGGAGGCTTAGCTGCTGGCAGTAGTAGATGGGATTTCTCATGTCTTTAAAGTTTAATGTCGTTCTTCTCAAATGCGCCATGATGTCTCACGACATGTGGGTCCTGGACCGCATGTCGGTGAGACATCATCAAGCATTGAGCAACGTCGTCGCTTTAGAAGGAAGCAATTTTTCCGTAGTAGATCCCCAACTCCTGTATTTGGGGAGGCAAGAGCAGCAGCCCTTGTGCTGCTGTTTCGTCCCCTCCTCTTATCTCCTGCTGCTCCACCACACCCAACCCTGTAATCTCCTGACAATAATATATTCTCAACTGGGTGAGCTTCGGGAAATGAGAGAGCCACTGTGTCAATTCCTTACCACTAGCACCACACGGCCCGATCTCGATGTGCTCAACTGGAAGCGGGCACCCGACATGACCCTCACCTTCAACCGACGAAAAGACATTGCTCGAATCACTTATCTTCAGGACCTTCAGAGATGTTAGCATTTGGAGGTGATATAGAGGCAGAGGAGGGCATTTCTTCATCTCCAGCGTTTTTAGTTCAATTAGATTATCAAAGGCCAGTATCTTCCAGGACACGCTATCCCAACCACCGTCTCCCTTGATTTCCAATCGCAATTCCGATTTGAAATATTTTAAGTAAACTAGATCCTCAAAACCTAATAGTTTTGGGCAGTCTACAATCTCGAGCTCCCGTAGTTTAGGAAACCAATTAATGTTCGCCTCTTGCTCTGGTTGATTGCAAGTTGAATTTGAAAATGGAAACTCCACAAGTTCAGAGCAATCTTTAATGGTGAGTACTTCCAGGTGAGAGAACAAGTGACGAACGTCATTTCCAACCCATTTTTTCAATCTTAGTATCTTAATAAGTTCCAGCCTTTTCAAATTCTGAAAGCTCTGGCCTGTGATACAACCTTGAAACTCTTCGCCATGCTCGTCAACAACCCACATCTCACCCAGAGTTGGAAGTTTGTTCCAAGCTATATCATCTAGACAAAGAGATTCCAAATTTTTAGTAGAAAGGTTCACGCCTAGCCATTTCGGGCAAGTAGTGCCTCCATGCCCTCTAATGCGTAGCTCCCGAAGATTGCTATGCGGCTTAAGACTTTCAAGAACACGCTCTTCTTGTGTAGGATCCTTGTTAGATCGATTGTTATCCCATTCTAATATTAACTCACGTAAGCGGTTTTTGTGCTCTAGTTTGGCTTCATCCACTGCTTCTTTTACTTGCACATTTTCAAGATTGCAAATATGCAGCGATCCTCCAATCTCTACCAATTGCCCTAGCTGCCTTAACTCAAAACCATTAATATCTTTTTTGACTTCAAATCTTCTTAACTCTTGCAGATATTTTACTTTTCCAACCTCATAAATGTCAGAATGAAGTTTCTCATCTCGGACAAGAAAATGTCGCATCTTTACAAGGTTGCTCATATCTCTTGGTAAATCATGGAGATCATAGCATCCTTTTAGATCCAGCACCCTTAGGTGATAAAATCTTGAAATAGTGCTGGGTAGACATATTTCTGAGTAAAATTCAGCCTCCTTAATCCGTAAGTAGCGAAGATGGACAAGTTTCGAAAAGTTGTGCAACAATTCTTCCACATTATAGGATGCTCCAGACAAAATAATAACGCGAAGGGCTTTTGCGTCTCTAAACAAATTAGCAAAAATATTGGCAAAGCTTCCATGGTATTCTCCAAATAACATCAAAGAGTGTAGGTTTTCAACTTTCAATCTTTTATCAAGTGTACTCAAATCCACCTTATGATTCTCAAAAGCCATTCTGTCCTTGACGTCTGTATCATCTATAATGATAGACAAGTGACGTATAGATGGGGGAATTTGTATGGATCTCACATTAGAACTGTACATACTAAGACATTCGTATGATGAAACCTTCAATGCTAACTCATGTAGCAGGTCATGGATAACATAACAATTAGGACGCCCATCTGTTTTTTCATCCATTTTCAAAAATCCATGATTAACCAAGTCATTCAAATAGCTTAGTCCTATATCCTCAATTATTTTGTTTTGACCATATGGATGTAAAACATCCAGTCCTATCCACAAGTGAATTAGCTCCTCCCTTTCAAATGTGTAATCTTCAGGAAACAAAGCACAGTAGGTAAAACATTGTTGTAGATGGAAAGGGAGATAGTCATAGCTAAGCTTCAATGCTGGCATGATATCATGCTCACCACTTTGTAATTCCCATTCTTTACTTTCTAGGACTCTTGTCCAGTGATCCAAATCAAGTCGGTTTCTCAATAATCTACCTACAGTTTTTGCTGCAAGAGGGGAGCCCTTCAGTTTTTTTACTATCTTTCTTCCAGTCTCCTCAAGTAATTCACGATGATCATTTCCTGATTGCTCTTCACCAAACACATATAATCGGAACAACCTCCTAAACGTGTCATCGTCCAACCCTTCAAGTCGTATGGCACAATCACTTGTTTTAACCATTTCTGCTAGCCCCGGAAAACGGGTTGTGACTAGAATTATGCTACCCTTTTTTTGTCCTTTTCTGAAGGGCAGTAGGAGTCTGTTCCACTCATCCTCATTACCATCCCACATATCATCCAAGACAAGCAAAAACTTCTTATCTTTTAACCTATGCTCAATCAAATTAACTGGAGTACCTTTTTCCTCTTTATCGACTATTGAATTCTTAATCTCTTCAGTCAGTCTATACACATTGAAATTGAGAGACACACATACCCAAGTCTTCACATCAAAATGATCCTCAACTTCTTTATAAATGTATTGCGTGAGAGTTGTCTTCCCTATGCCGCCTGGGCCAACAATCGGAAGGACAGTGAGGTCCCTGTCACAGTATTTACCCTTAGTCATGTCATATATGATGCCGTCCTTCGTAGTGTCCCTGCCAAACAGCTTAGGCTCTATACTTTCTGGGGTGGTGATGGGACGACTCTTGGCAATGTCCGGTGCAGTGCTACGGCTGGAACCCAACAACTCCAGATTAAGAACGGCTAGAACCTTAGCACATACTGGTTTCAACTGCTCTATGATGTCCTTCATTCTTGCAGAAATTTGCACCCTGTCAAACTTCGGTTTCGGTGTTTGCACGGCACGCTTGCTCTGTGGCGCATTGCACGGCCAGGAGAACTTGAACTTGCTGCCAACGGACCGGGCGGTGTGACGAGCATTGAGGGCGAGGCCGTGGAGGTAGCCCTTGGCATGCTCGTCGGCGGCCTCGTAGGTGCCGTCGAGCTCGTCCTGGATGCGGAAGTAGTCGAGCTCGTCCAGCACGTCCTCGGCGTCGTACGCCAGGTCCCGGAGCTTCTGCAGCAGCTCCGTCAGGTCTGGGTTGTCGAGCTGTCGGCCTCTGGCGCTGTTGAGCATGGCCCGCGCGTACAGCAGCTCCGTCTTGAGGGCGTCGATGTTGCGGCTGAGCTCCGAGCTGGCCGCCCATGCCTCGACGAAGCCGCCCGAGAGCGGGCTCAGCGCCTTGCGGACCACCCACCGCGCCGCGTCGATGGGCATGGACTCCGCCATCCCTGCGTCGCTGGAGGCAGAGGAGTTCGTTTCAGTATACGTACTTCGGGAGGCACTAGTAGAGTAGTACTCACGTTGCACGAGAAGTGTACTGTGTACGTACCCAAGGGAGCGAGGCGAGGCGATGCGACCGAGCAGAATTTGAGCAGAGATGGATGTCAACTTGCTGCGATCTCCGGCTCGGCGGCTCCTACTCGAAAGATCCCATGTTGTTTGTGCCAACTTCCAACAGATCTCAAGGCAGCCAGGGACGACAAGACAAGATCGAGGGCGCCGGCGCAAACGTCGAGATGGGGCTGCGCAGAGAGATGGCGAGCAACTGAGCAGAGAGCGAGGCAAGCAAGCAGATGGTTGCGTAGGATGAAGAACGGGGAAAGCAGATGCTCAAAATAGTGAGCTCACGCTGGAGGAATCCTGCAATAGTGAGCTGATGCTGAAGGGCTACCAAGAAATCACTTTTTTTGTGGCCAATGGGGTGCGCTCTACGTGGCCTGAAATCAATCATGGCTGGGAACCGGATTACTGCAGCATCTGTTCGCTGTTGTTGGTCTAATCTTGTTATATTTTCATACTAGCCTCGTAGGCGCGGCGCCATGTCGCGTTAGGCACCGTAATCGCGAGAAATTATTGTTAAAAATCCAAGGGCATATGCGTATTTTCGTAAGAAGTAAAGGTTTTTTTGGCAAAAAAGCGAGGGCCTGTACGTAAAAAAATCGCGGGGGGACCTGTACGTTAAAAAACAGGACCCGTATGCAATTTCCGAAAACGCGGGGGGCCATCCTGCAAAAACAGAGGGCTAAAAAAAATACAGGGACCTTTTCGCGAGAACCAGGGACTGTCGTATTCGAGAAAAGAGGAAAGTGCCACCGACGACCGTGCGCAAAACCGAAGACACGCTGGCCTCGCCTGCAGGCGGCGATGGACAGCCAGCATGCCGCTGCGACTCCCACAGAGTAATAGCTTTAGATTTCCTAGTAATTTTGTAGCCGTTCATGTTGTAATACCACTGAATTGCAAAAGAGAGAATTAAGAAAGGAAATGACGGTTTTTGCCGTTAGACCCATCGACTTTTAGAATGCCGAATAAGTAACACTCGCAGAGGTTCCTAGACCACCCAAGACGGTTAGCACCATCTAGAAAGCGACTAAAAGTAGCGCTCTTAGAGGTTCCCAGACCGTCCGGGGCCGGTCGGCACCGTCTCGCGTTGTGGGTTTTCGTCATTCGGCAGGAAATTCTATTCTTACCTGTTACCAATTTAGCTGCTGCAGCAGAAGAGCACCAAATAGTATATGGCTGCCATTGGACCAAAAAGCCCATAATGCCATATCTAGCCAAGGCTATAGGGGAGGGGCATATGCGACATTTCACAGTGAAAGTGATGGCCATGGCTCTTAAGTAGACAAGATATCACACAGCCACTTTTCCTACTCCACTTTTCTGCCACAGCCAGAGCCAAGTCTAGCTCCATCTTATTTTTCCTCCCCCAGTCGAGAGGAAGAGAGCAACCAAGAGCAAGGAGGAGGGCAAGAAGAGAGGAGACCCGAAGGAACCCAGAAGGGCAAGCGCGAGAGGACGACATCGACGACAGCAGAGGACGCCGGTGACCGCCGAACCCTCGCCAAGCCGACTCTTGAGTACATCCACCACCCCCTCCACAGCCCCATAGCACACAATAGTACAAGTAGGGCACACAGAAAAAAGGAAAGGGGGGCAAACCGTCCTGGCAGCAGTAGGGGGGCGGCCGGCCGGCTGCAGGATGTGGCCGACGAGCTCAACTCGTAGGGAGCGGTCGGTGGCCGGAGATCAGCCAGATCCGACCGTGAGTGGCCGGATCTGAGGGAGGCACCACCAGATCCATGAGCAGGGAGGCGTGAGGGGAAGGTGGAGGCGAGCGGAGGTCGGCCGGCGTGAGCCGGGCCGCGAGCCCAATCTCGCTCGTCTTGCCGCTTGCCGCCCGACCGAAGCGGCCAGGCAAGAGAGAGAGAGAGGAGTGCGGGAGGGTCGCGGAGGAGGAGGTGGCCAACGACAAGCTTGGTCGGCGACGCCGAGCCGGGCTCACTGCGCCACCACGGGGAGGCGCTGGCGCGATCACGAGGAAGAGAGGAGAGCGAGAATGGGAGGAGGAAGGGTGGCCGTTCGGTAGAACCAAGTAAAGGGAGGAAGAAAAGAAAAGAAAGAAAAGGAAGAAAGAAAAGAGAAAGGAAAGGAAGAGAAAAAGGAAAGAAAAGAAAGAGAGAGAAAAGAAATGAGGGGTTTTGGTACACATGCGACAAGTCCACGAAACACATGCGTTTTACGCCAGAAGTGGGTTATGCGTGTAGTATCGCCGTCGCCTATTTAATCTCTGATTTCGTTATGATGCGTTAAGTCGGATTAATTGCTTGTCCAGGTGGAGGTCCTGAGTCGACGCCATCCGCACGTTGTTCCACTCCGCTTGGTTAACAGGCAAGTGCATGGTAAAGTGGTAGATCAAAAAGTTTATGAAATTTTGTGCTGCTTACATGATATGATGGTGTTTATGTGGAAATGTGATGCTTACATGACCTGATGTTGCAAGGTAAATTATGGTAATGATGCTGGAGTAGGGTGGGCAATGATGCTTACCTGCTAATGATGTTAATGATGAGCATGATTACGATAATGGACATATGCATTTGCATCATGTGCACTCAAGAGTGAGGGCGGTGAGAAAGTCCCTAACTACGAGTATAGCTAGCAGACTAATCCGGAGTGCTTTTGAGTAAGACCTACTTCAGTAGGCCTCCACGGGAGTAGAGAGACCCCTGTGCCGATATAGGCGGGCCCAAGAATATGGGTGGACATCGACGGGTGTTCACTCGGCAATACCGGTATGTGCAATGTGATGAGCAAATATGCATGTAGAGTAAGTTGCATTGCATTGATGATTTGGAAATGTGGAACACGGAAATGCATGTGGAGTATGTATGATCAATGTGGAACCTTGAGAATGATGATACGAGCATGGCTATGTATGCAGAGTATGCTATGGCTGGATTAAATTGTTTTCATGTTTTGATAGTATTTAACGTCCTATTATGTACTTGCTGAGTCTTGGACTCACCCTTACTTTGTTGTTTTATTTCTAGGTGATCGTTGAAGACGTCAAGCTCGGGGCCGGAGTAGCACATGAATGTTCTTCACAAACTAACAACACTACTTGTACCATCTTTTGTCAGTTTATGCTAGTCTCTACTAGGCTACTAGAGTATGGGCTAAAAGAAGAACTATGTTGTATCTATTTGTTGCTACCTAAATATTTTTAGTGTGGATTTTCTGGTAATTGAAAGTAAAAATTTGTAATAGTGGTAGCATTTTGGCCCAGAGGATTAGGCGGGGTGTTACACATGTCATACGTGCATGTGGACACGTTGGTTTAGTTGAGATGCATGCAGCTGCACGATGCCTAGTCGTCCAGGGAAAGCGAGCCATCGAGATCGTGGCGTGAGTTCCGTGCGTGTTGTTAGCTGCTCGGCGTGGTGTGTTTGTTTAGCAACTAGTTTTTCTGTTAACCAGTCTAGTGGTAAGATGGTAAGCTTGTGTGAAGGGTGTTGTGAGTACGAACGTAATGACTACAAAATTGGTTTGTGTTCTTGTAAAGAAGCCGCACGCCAGCTTTGGCTTCTTGTAAAGAAGCAAGTTGGGATTCAAATCCAAGACCTGCCTAAATTTAAAAGTTAAAATCCATATTCAATCTTTTATTTGGTGTAACGCTTTAGGATTTAAACCGGCTTAGGTCTAACTCCATACTGGATAGGCCACGCACGCGTAGCAACCCGCTTGCGCTTTTGTCCTCGCTTTGTGTAAAACGGTTAACCGAAGGTGCTGCCATTGGAACTCCTAGACTTTTATGTAAATGCTTCTTAAGTTAAACTAGCAAGATGAAACTAATCCAAAAATTTATATGCACACACATAGATCAACATGGATCAAGGTGTCATATTTTGACCAGTTGTAAAATATACCATGACCTATTGGTAACTCCAATAACCATCAGTAACGGACTGGTAGAAATTTTTCTGTGACCTAGCATCTCGGGGGAGCGTGGGGACTCCCTCCAACAAAGTCCTATTAGATAACCTCAACAACCTGATGGAAAAACGAAAAGATAGCCGTTTCAGGATGCACGGATTGGAATTGGACTGATATTTGAGCTTGCTTTTACATTGTATCACATTATTGTATTGCATAAATCTTCCCAAAAGAATGGCATCCTAGATGCGCCTCTCATTATCAAAAGCGTTCATCACACCTCTTCAGATGCAGGACCTTAGAAAGATCAAAGGTTTAGAAATTTTTGTCATTATTCTCGCTTTTTTTGGCCAAAATTATGTGATAAGCTACATTATTCGATGAGATAAGACAGGAAGAAGAATCAAATGCTCACTCTCTGCGTGCATCACTAGCAAAACAGGAAATTCTTCATTCCATCTCCACCTGGTGCACCAGGGGAAGCATATAACGCCCCAGAAGGAAGAATCAGCTCATCACCCAGCAAACTCTCATCGCCTGACCGAGAACACATGAAGGCAGACTCTCCGGTCGCCGACGAGGCGGCCGACAGCCGGACGGGCGAGAGCTACGGGCCGGAGTACTGTTCCGTACCTATTGAGCGTGAGCACTCCTTGTACCATCCGTCGCCGTCGCCGTCGCCGGTGCCTTACAGGTGGAGGGACGTCCCTGAGGTAGCAGCTCCCTGTTTCTCTGTAGAAAATTTTCAGACAGCCAAGGTTTCATAAGCTTGCAGAACCTGCTTTCATCTCTATCACTTCTGAATTCTGACGATGAAATGCTCCCGTCAACTGTCAAGATTCGTCTGCGTGTATGTTAAAAAACATGCTTGCTATTGATCCAGGATTACTCTTGGGAGCGAAGACAACATAGACCTTTCATCTGCGGGTATATTTTAGCATCTACCATCGCAAGATTGTTCCATACATCTGTTCCACCTTTCCATCGGAGAACTATATTTCCTTCGTGCAAGTCATGTCATCAGTCACCATGATTAACGCCTGTTCCAACAGTAATGGTAAAAGTGTCTTCGTCAGGAATGCATACCTGCAGCACGCGGAGGCTCTCCGCTGGCAAGCATTCGAACGCTGGCAAGCACTCCAGCATGGACGAGACAATGGCGGCAGACGAAGCATGGCAAACACAACCCCGAGGGCGACGCCGGCGGCGACGGCGTGGCGAGCCGGCTCGGGGTTAACCGACGACGAGTTCAAGGTGGCAATGAAGACGCTCAAGAAGCAGGCATACACGCCCTCCTCAGGCCAACAGAAGACTGCCTTTAGGAGACTGGTCTCGGGCGTCTTCCAAACACAGAAGACTGCGAACAACGCAGACGAGGAGGAGAAGGCTTGCGCCATATGCCTGGAGACGTTCCGGAGGAAGGAGGAGGTGGTGGTGACGCCGTGCAACCACATGTTTCACCAGGGGTGCGTCGCGCCATGGGTGAAGGAGCAGGGCAACTGCCCGGTGTGCCGGTTTGTGCTCCGCCTCCGCAACCGAGGGAAAGTCGTCGTCGACGATGACGGCGAAGATGCTGGCCCAGGCTGGGTCTAGCATTGGTTGCGTGTTTCATCAAAATTATTATATGTCAGTTTTGCCACTTCAGCTGTCAGACTCGCATCAGACAAACTTCATGCATCAGAGAGAACATAAACTCATTTTGAGTACAAGATATCACTACCGAAAAGCTCCTATATACCGAGTATCCGGAATTTTGTCGAGTGCAATTCATCGGGCACTCGATAAACAACAGCTTTGTCGAGTGCCTTAATGGGGACACTCGGCGAAAATAAAACACTCGTCAAAAATCTCTTTGCCGAGTGCTGAGGATTAGACACTCGGCATATAGGAGCTTTTTGCCGAGTGCTAACAAGAAAACACTCGGCAAAAATAAAACACTCGGCACCAACCGCCGTCCGTTAGATGTTAGCCGCCGTTAGACCTTTGCCGAGTGTCCGAGTGACACTCGGCAAAGAGCTCTTTCTTAGAGTGTTTTGTTTGCGACACTCGGCAAAGAAATAAAACCTTTTCCTCTTCTACCCTTCAAACTTTTTCTACTCTCCACATACAAAATATGGTACACCATGTTAAAATTTGGTATATTTTTGTATTTTTTTGGTATAATTAATTAATTAATTGCATTTCAAGCAATTTTTTGAATCAAGTCAAATTTGAACTGCAAGTGATTCAAATAATAGGAAAAATGAGTAGAAAATGATATTCATGTTATTCACCCGGTTTGAGGCCTTACATTAAATAAAAGGAATTTCGAACATCTTGTTCAGAAACACGACCACAAGCGTGTGGTAGAATGGTTTTAAATTTTAAAAAGCAAACGAAGTCCGAAAATCATGAGATTTGTCAAGATGTCATGATATTATACGTGGAGGCTGTGGTAAAAAATTGATAAGATTTCGCATAAGTTGTCACGTACGATGTTTACAAACTAAAGCAATTCTGAAGAAGAAGCGTAGAGTTGAGACGGATCCGGTAAGATTTGGAGTCAAAGTGACGGTCGAATTGTGGTTTGACTACAAAACTTTTTGTACAGGCAATAGACAACAGAGATTGTTTCATGTGAAATTTTGGTAATTTTCGGATCCATTTGATAATTTTAATTTTTAAACCGCAAGCGCAATTATAGAATTTTACTTGATATAAATTGAATTTGAGCTATAACTGCATGAAATAATGGTCTAATATTCGTAGAAGCATCGAATATGCATTGTTGAGTGAATTTGACAAGGCATTTTCAAGTACATTCGAACAAATTTGTAAAACACGCTATGAAAAAAGAGAGGAAAGGAAGTTTTATTAAAAAAATCTTTGCCGAGTGTCTTGTGGAGATACTCGGCAAGGAGGGTTTGCCGAGTGCATTGTGGGAGGCACTCGGCAAAGATGAGGGGTTTGCCGAGTGCCCGATCGGGAGCACTCGGCAAAAAGGAGGGGTTTGCCGAGTGCCGATCGGGGCACTCGGCAAACAATCAAACATAACATTAATAGTTTCCCGCGGCACACACACACGCAACACCGCGCCCGCCGCCCGCCGCCCGCCCGCCCGCCCGCCCGCTGCCATGCCGCCGCCCGCCACACCGCCGCGCCGCCGCCCGCCGCCCCCCGCCACCGCCCCGCCGCCCGCCCCGCCCCCCGCCCGCCGCCCGCCCGCCCCGCCGCCGCCCGACCGCCGCGCGCGCCCGACCCATGCCGGCCGCCACCCGACGCCTCCCATGACCGCCCGCCGCCGCCTCCCACGCCCCGCCCCGCGCCCGCCCGCCCGACTCCTCCGCCGCCGACGCCCCCCGGCCGCCCGCCGCCCGCGCCCCTCCTCGGCGTCACCACCTCCTCGGCTACCGTGATTCTTCTTCACCTCCCTCGGTTCATGCTCCAATCTTTAGTTCTATTTTGTTTAATTTGTTTCTTACCATTGTTGTGATCTTGTTGATGATATATATTATTTGATTCTTTGAAATACACGAAAACAAATATAGCGAGCTATTTCACCCCCTAGAAGCATGTCTAGTATGGAGTACAAACCTCTATTTCCAAGGATTACAGGAAGCCCTAATTTTGAGCTGTGCCATCAATTTGATATATATTATTTGATTGCTGTTTTTTTCGCAGTCGTCGTCACATGGTGGCCAGCCTTGCTCCCAGTTCAAGGCATGGGCTTTGGCCCACAAGGGCAAGGCGACGTCCGACGTCGACTACAACCCGGAGGACCCGCCCTCGGTGTCTGACAATGCGACCGTCCACACCGCCTCGGTGAGTACACATCGATGGCAAGGGCGGTCCATGGGCGAGTACGATCCGAGCACCGGGACCTTGATGGAGAAGTCGTCATGAGGGTGGGAGGAGGCAAGAAGCATGGGCGATCTGGATTGGCGACATCACACTCGACACGGCCACTACTCCCACTCTCTCCCAGTTCGAGCAAGGAGCACGAGCTCAAGCCCGACCATTCGCCCACCAGGACCTTGCCGATCCGGATGGAGGCACTCGAGTTATTTTTTTTATTCGTCGTTCATTAATTTTACATACCTTTGCTTTGCATTGTAATATTGGGGTGAAATATTGTAGGCCCATTGGAAGAAGAGAAGAGGCTACGGGAGGAGATGGAGGCGAGGATGGAGGCCGATCGGCGAGGAATGAGGCCGAGCGGCGGAGGATGACGAGATGTTTCAATGGATGCAAAGTCTTGGCGAGAGGATGGGTCAACCTCGCCACCGAGCTATTCCTCCACCTCCTCCTGCAACTACTCCTGTGAGTTTCTAGTGGAGTATGAATGTTTAAGTTTGTATGTTCCTACCTTAAATCTTGTCTCACACATGCAATCTCTTCTCTTTTGTGCGAATCAATCGGTGACTTGAATAATATGCCTCATGACCCACCACATCGGTCGGGGTGACTATATGTGACTTGTGATATGTGATATATGTGATATGTGATATATTGTGACTATATGTGATATTGTGACTTGTGATATGTGATATATTGTGACTTGTGGTGATATATGTGATATATGTGATATATTGTGATTTGTGGTGATATATGTGATATATTGTGGACTATATGTGATATATGTGATTACTTGTAGTGACTACTTGTTGATATATCTGTGATATTGTGATTTGTTTGAGTGGGGTGCAATAAACATTTAAAATAGGCAGTTTTTGGCCACTTTGCCGTGTGTTACACTCGGCAAAGGGAGGCTTTGCCGAGTGTCATGGTAAAAACACTCGGCAAAGTAACGTTTCTGGGCATTCTGGGAACGTACTATACCGAGTGTTGTGATTTTGCTGAGTGTCTTTACCATGACACTCGGCAAAGTTTAAAGCTTTGCCGAGTGCCATTCCGTCCGGCACTTTCGAACGCACGCCAAATCACCGTGTTCTCGCCGTCCACTGTCCTTTTTTTGCCGAGGGTCGTTTCGGCACTCGGCAAAAACTTTGCCGAGTGCTCGATGAAAAGCTCTCGACAAAGAGCTCTTTGCCGTCAGAAACTATGACGTGTGAGCTATGCCGTGGGTGGCACTCGGCAAAGACTTTGCCGAGTGTTTCTCGTGCTTTGCCGAGTGCCACAGGCACTCGGCAAAGCTGCTGAACCCGGTAGTGTATGACATGTTTCTTCTGAAATGTGTATTGCCATACCCCAATTTGTATCACCATCGTATAACGGAAGATAAACTCAAGATGTGAAGGAAGCTAAACTTAGGTCAATTATAGTGAAAGAAAAAAAATAGATGTGAAGACACAAGGAAGAAGAGGATTCAGTTTCTTAACACGCGTAACTGAAGAGCTTGCCTTTACTGGTTACTAATTATCAGTTGAAGAGCTGTTTTTCTACACGTTTCAACAGAGAGAGAGAGCTGTTCTTCTACAAGTGCATAATGCCATCCTATTCCCAGATGCGCATTTCGTTATAAGGCTCTATTCCAAAGTACCGTGGCTTTTGACTAAAATGCACTGTAGCAGCTGTTGGTTTTTTCTAAAGTTTTCAGTTAAAAATGAACAAAAAATAGAAAAAATGAAAAAAAAACTATGGATAATGCAAAGAAAAAAAAGAAGAAAAAAACATATTAAGAAGCCATTGCATTTCAAACAACTTTTGACTTCTGAAAACTAGAAAGTAGAAGTCGTCGCTGGTTGAAACAACCTTAAGACAATGTTAATCACACCTCTTAGGGTAAGAGCCGGCTAGCTAGCGAACGTTATCGATCCAATGAGATGGTGATAGAGGGAGAATCAAATGCTCGCTTTGTACGTGTGCATCATCACAGATCACTACCTCACTAGCAGTCTAGCAATCAACGCAGAAAATTCTGGGTTCCACCCGGTGCACCAAGAGAGCTCTTGCAGGATGAAGAACTCACGCAAGCATCACCCTGCGAACACTCTAGCAGACTGCCTTCAGTACTCAGGAGGGTGGTCTCAGGCATCTTCCAAACACAGAAGACTGCGAGGGCCGAGGCACCATCAAACAACGCAGAGGAGGAGGAGAAGGCATGCGTGCCGTCTGCATGGAGGCGTTCCGGCCGACCTGGAGATCGAGCAAGTGGTGGTCACGCCGTGCAATGCAACTTTCATTCCACCGGGGGTGCGTCGCGCCATGGGTGAAGGTGAACGGCAGCTGCCCGGCCGGTGTGCCGGTCTGCGCTCCGCAAGAGCGGCGTCGACGACGATGACATCGCCGCCGTACGTGGTTGGGGTGCTCTACTACTGCCCAATGATGATGGATTGATGGCCATCGCTTAGGACGGCTACACGCACACAATCTATATTCATCCCTATCTTGATCATTTGATGAATCAGACATGCATTTGAGAATCAGCCTAATGCCATCCATGTATAGTATTCCTGTTCATACAACAAATGATTAATGTGTTGAAGTTCACCTGCAGAAGCGAAAGCCTAGTTAAATTGAAGAATCCTATTAAGGGTCTGAAGATTCAATTTTTAACCCGTGTACGGTGTACACGCAACAGCTCGAGGAGACTCCTCCAATTGGAAATTGGACTAATTGTTCAGCTTGCTTTTAACAGTTTCGAATATGCATTTCAAATGAATTCAGTGTATCACGATGTACGAAGCTTTCTTGCCTATCTAGAGCTGTTTTTCTACAAGTACTCTCTCACTAAAACACTGCTCCCATTTCTCTATGCTTCAACAATATCATCAAGCCAAGCCAAGCTCTGTTTTCACTCACTTTATGCACCAAAGATTATGTAGGAACATTGTCTGATCCGATGAGACTGCAAGGAGAACCTGATGCTCGCTTTCTGTGGGCATCACTAGCAAAGCAGAAAAATTCTTGATTCCAGTTTCCACCTGGTGAGCCAACAATGAAGGATATCATATCTACACCCCCACAAGAACTCATCACCCTGCAAACGAACACATTCCCCCAGTGGCTCTCCGGTCGCCGGCGAGATGAGCGGCCAACGGCCCGACGGGAGCTACGGGCCGGAGTACGGCCCCTTGCCTCCGGAGCATGAGTACGCCTTGTACCATCAATGGCCGTCCAGGGGGAGGGTCCCTTGGCCTATGTTTCATGGGGTAGCAACTAGCAACTCTCTTGTTCTCCTTTCTTTGCAAATTTCAGAGACAAGATTTCACAAGCAGCAACTGCTTTTGTCTGAACGTTGAGTGTTTCTCTCCATCTTTGTTTGGATTTTGATCCAGGACTACCCTTACCCTGGGAGACTACTGGAGCAGAGGGTGAGAAGAGAACCTTTTGGACTATTCAGGTAAAACTCATAGGCACAAGCCTAAGCTCTGTTTCTCTTTTCCATTCGAGTTTCAGTGCCTTTTGAGCTTGGGTAAAGGGAAGCCATGAATCCATGGCAGTGGACACTGTCATGGCCATTAGCATTTGTCACAGCAGCCATCTACGATATGTCCCAACAGTCATCATGGTAAGTGTGTCGTGCTCAGGTTCCCTCTGCAACCATATGCACCATTCCGACTCCTCTGGCTCGACGGCGGCGATGGAGGCGGTGGCACAATGATTAACACGAGGCCGAGGCGAGAGGACACCGGACTCACCGACGACGAGTTCAGGAAGGCGATGGAGCAGCTCAAGCAGCAGACATTCAGGCCCTCAAACCCTCAGAAAACCCTCAGCAGAGGCGTCGTCCATACCAGGAGTGCAAGCACTGAGGCACCTCCAAACACAGACGAGGAGAAAGCATGCACCGTATGCCTGGAGACATTCCTGCCTGGAGAGCAGGTGGTGGTCACACCCTGCAACCACATGTTTCACCAAGGGTGTGTCACCCCCTGGGTGAAGGAGCACGGCAACTGCCCCGTGTGCCGGTTCACGCTCTGTGAGAGGTGAAACGTCGTCGCCGACGGCATCAACAGCGACGGCAGAGAGCAAGGTAGACCTGGATCTGCTGGCGATGATAAGGGCCATGGAGGAGGCCTTCAGTCGGGTCACACTCTTTTAACATCATATCAGGTCATGAACATATATAACATTACAGTATTACAAGCATGGCTGCGTTACCTCCAAAACTTTCCAGTAACGTCAGACATCCTGTAATAAAGTACTACTAGCATCGGATGTTTCTATCGTGATTTCCTACCTGCATTGCATTGTCAAATCAGATAATGCATGGCAACACTACAAACGGTAAAATGAACAACTTCACGCATCAGAGGCAAGGCAGCAGAGCTCACTGTATGAGATGTGACATATTTCTTCTGAAATGTATACCATACTACAATCTATCATGGGAACGAACTATCAAAACACCACTCCAAGTTAACTCGTACCAAGGATTACTGAGTAGAGTAGCAGACTCATGTTTACAGTAGCACCAATAGAGGGGTTGCTATGAAAAGCCTTATCTGAAGCATAGGAAGACAGTCGAGATAGAAGAGAACATTGTATGCTAACCATAGGGAAAAAATTGTAAGCTGACAGTTACCCGAAGCATTGCTTGAAATCTTATATCAAGCATGCTCCAATTAACAGACACTCGGAGCAAGGGATTTTTTAGCATCTGAAGTCATTTACAGTTTTTTACATCAGTAGGCCTTTGTACGGCTGCTCTTCAACTGTCTTGGATCAGGTTGGTTGGTTCACTCAAAACATATTTGGGCAGTTCATATTTAGCACCTGAAATGTTAATAACCCTATTAAATAACCTGAAAGCTTGTTAAAGGAGTAAAAGGACAAAGAAGCAGACGGAAAATTGAACCTCTTTCATCATAGCACAGAGTCATGTCCGAATTAGAAACAATTATGCCTGCACTGTCCACAATTGCCTGTGCAAGGGCTACATCAGCCTCTGACGCAGCACGAAGGGCATCCCAAATTTCTGTAGAAAGCTTAAATCGTAAGTGCAATGACCATAGATACATGCAATCAGAGCAGCTAATAAAATTTATGCAATTAATAATTTAATATGAAGTAAAAAAAGATGTGAAGATACACGATAGAAGCAACAGAGTGACAAATACCTTTCCGACCACCATAGTGCGGAGCAGTGTCCCAAAACTCATCACGCATCTGCCTGAGCTGGGCCACTGTTATCGGCTGGGGGTGCTTCCAGGGCTTGGGCTTCCTGATTTTCTTAGCAACTTCTGCATATTACATGATAAAACTCGCTATATGAGATGACCAGTGAAGCACGTAGGAATCTTCACAGGTAATTGACATTATAGTAAATTTAGTACAACTTAAGTAGCGTCAGTTTTATTTATTTGTTTTGCAAGAACCATGTATATGTAACAGGAACATGCATTAATGCATATAACTACAGTAAGAGTAACATGGTCCACTGCTTTCATTGTATCAATTTGATGAAAAGCTTACCTTAAACACATCCTTTCTACCCTTGTTTTTATTGCCCACTTAACTACTTTGTTACTATGTGGCTAACACAAATATACATAACAGGTAGGGCAAGTAGTAAATTTTACCAACAACTGACTAACTACAACTTAATAGGAACAAAATAACACAGATCAGAATCAGCCTTTCTAAGTAGCTCTCAACTGCAATCAATCAAATATGCAACTGCAACTCAGGCTACATACAGATACCAATTGGTAAAGCACAGATAGCTATTTAGTGATAATCTGCCATCTAAACATTCAAGAATTGACATCATCAATAATGCAGCAAGTGGTCAAGTATGTATCTGATAGATCACCAATAGTTCATTTATATTGTGATCCCCAAACACTTCAAATCGTTGAAGTAAAACTCCCACATACCCCACATGACATTGCTACATTGCACATTTATAAAGCAATGGCAAGAAATATAATGACAATTGCACAAGTTGCATTGTACCATTGCAACATATATAATATAATGCATGAACATGAAAGTACATACTGAGGCCAAGTTACCATAATTTTACCCCCAATGGAAACATACATTACAATTATCATGTCTCTGATGTCACCAGTTTCTTCTCTATCAAAATATCAAAACCCACAGACTAGTTCAAAACATAATGGTACTCTCCTCAATTAGGACAACCATGTGGACAAATTTCATCAGGCTTACAAATCAGGCTAACTAAATAATCATTCATATTCTTCAACAAAACCTGACATGACTATGAATTGACCAGATAATGAGCTACTATATTTAGCTGAACGTCCATAAAAAACAACACTATTCAGCTGAAACAAAAATAAGGAAATTCCATGTATATTCCCAACTGTAATTATTCAACTTGCACAAAATATCATATTCTTGTACCATGAAACTAGACCAGGCCCCAAAAATATAATATTCACCTCTGCATTGTCACAAGAACAACCACTAGATAGCACAAAACAAAGTGAGAACCTCCAAACATAGAGAATGTTAATCTTACCCCCGAGACTGCAATAAAATGTTAAAAATATGTCTTGCTGACTGATATGCTAACTAATTGATTTAGTATAAATTACACAAGCGTCAAAATTCTGTCCCGTTGTTAAGCAAAGAAAAGTTGTGCATGTCATCTAATCAAGAAACGTCAGATTAAGTGCAAGAAACTATTAGCATCAATTTGTCTCAACGGAAAAACATTTTTGTCATCCATGCTTAATTTGGATTTTCCATTTTATAATCTAACAGCATGCTTGACTGTGCAATTGCTTAACAACTTTGAAGGATCCAAATTTCTACACAGCGCTAAGCTATCCAACTATCTCATACTGAAGGACCTTCACCTCACAAAACTGTGATTTCAACAAACCAAGGACAATTCATCAAGACATTCTAGTAATGGCTCTTAATGGACTCACGGATCATGCTCTCCTCTCTTCACAAAACTCTGCATCACCATGTAAGAAACTGTTCCATGCCATCTTCCATGCATTATTGAGAAGTGCAAAAACAAACAGCAGGTTCAGTTTACACTACTGTTGCCACTCCATAGAACTATCCAAGCATTTTTTCAGCAAGAATAGTAGCAACTCCATCCTTCCACAATCTTTCATATTCCCCAAGAATCAGGCCCTTATAAACCCACCACACTACAAGGAACCCCACAAAACAAAGAATTATGTTTACGTCCGAAATGGAATACATTCCATACCAGCAATTTTCACCAACCATCAAGAAACCAAGAACGCAATTGAATCGGCTAAGTGGGCTCTATCCAATTCACAACTGGACCAAGAATCATTCAAATACCTTCCAAGACACCATCTATCGACGAACCAAGAACTCAACTGGATAACCTAACTCAATTGGAAGCAAGACCTCAGTTTTTTCCAAGTACAGCCATTCCCAACCCACAATTGGGCGTAATTTACTCCATCGCAACCCACGGCTAGCATTGCGTCGCTCCAACCCCTCCCAAGATCGCAACAAGAGGGAGAAAGAAACCCCGAGAGCCAAGAACCCCAATTCCCCACGCAGCACAGAGATCGCAACTCTTTCTGCGACAAACACCCAGTTCTGACTGCACATCAACAGAATTGAAAGCGAAGAACTGAGGGGTTGGGATCGTGGATTCTTACCGCCTTCGGCGCCCTTGGGGATGGATCCTACGCAGCCCATGGAAATCTGCCTCTTGGTGGCGAAGGGCTTTTGGGGGAGGCAGCTTCAGAGTTCACGAGGGCGCCTTGGCTTCCGACGAAAGAAAGGAATAGAAAGCGACAGTATTTTCCTATATTATTTCCTTCTCTTCCTTTCTAAGGTTGTGTTAAACCTAACGCATTTTAGCCCTTACCTAAGTTGAAGGTTATGCATTGGATTTTCTTAGGTCTGTTCTTTTTTACTGCGACTTTTGGTTGTGACTTATGATTTTTGGGCTGTTTATACGAGAGATTACAGAGTATCAGAAGCTCATATACAGTTTTTGTCAATATAAATGAAGTCAATAAAGTATATACTACAGTTAACTAGTAGACCCTATCTTAAAAAAATAATCCATTTAAAAGTTAGTTACTGTACAAAAGCTGAAAAACAGCTTTTAGAAGTTGAAAAGAACAGGACCTTAGGCTAAAACTTATGATTTATGGTTGTTTGCACTGTAGCGGCTGAAATTTCACTGTAGCTGAAGGTGGCTTATTTGACGTAATTAAATTTAAAAAAATTAAAAATAGAAAAATATGCTAGCTCATCACGGACAATACAAACGAATACGGAAAAAACCAGCAAAAAAGCTAAAAAAATCAAAAGTTCAGAAAAAAGATAAAATTTATGAATAATAAAAAATAAGCCAGAAACTCAAGTCGAAACGAGCGGAATGAATTTGCAAGGAGGACATAGCTTACACATATAGTTTGGTTGTATAGTTTACATCAAGATTGGTCGGGTAGAGAATTCACAAAAGTTTCGGTTTTGTTCATTATCAAACGCCTGGTATCTATTTTATAAAATGTGTAAAAATTTTATGAACGCTACAGTATGCTTCGGTTGTTGAATGTTGATCTGATAGAAGAAAACCTGGCTTATCTTCTTAAAAAAATTCCAGCAGTTGATGTATAGACAGTAGACAGCCCTAAGCATGGAGTTTGTTTTATGTCAACCACTGCACAATCTAAGATTAGACTACATTTCAATTGTAATGTAAACTTGGGGAAATTTTCAAACTTCCATTCACTTCCTTTTCATATCTCAAATCCATAAAGGGGTAGCCTAAGCTAACATGGGTCCAAATGATACTAGTTAAACATATAAAAGAGACATTTTTTTTACACACCAAACAAAAGCCATATTGGTCCATACAAACTCCAAAGTACATGACTGTATTTATATGATTCTGCCAAAAATATTGTGTGCGGTGCGTGCTAACATCACTTCTCCAGAAACAAGTGAAGTCCGTCGCTTCTAGAAAACAATACTCTTAGTATCTGTTCTTTTTTGTTGGAGTTTATAATTTTTGGCTACGGCTTGTAGTTTTTAGACTGTTTATATGAGAGATTACAGAGTAACAGAAATTCATATGTGATTTTTGCCGATATAAATGAAGTAAAGTATGTACTACAATTAACTAGTAGATCATATCTTTAAAAGATATTCCATTTAAAATCTAGTTAATGTAGAAAAACCGAAAAGTAACTTTTAAAAGCTGAAAAGAGCAAGACTTTAGCATTTTATGCGCCGATGTAGTCCATATAACAAGTACATCATATTTACAACATGGGAACTTGGTAAGAATTTTGAAAGATTAACATTGTTTCATGCTGAATTTCCGTGGAATTTATGTAAGATTTGTTACCAACAAACTTGGCGTTAGTAGGCCCAAATAATGTAAGGCAAGCCCAATTTTTAAAGATCACCATCCAAAGGTGAAATATCTCCGTCTTCCCAATTTGGCATTTATTATATAACAAAATGCACGTTGATTTGACCACATGTTGGATCCTTCTTTCTCGAGAGGCTGCTGGGGTCTGTTTTTTTCTGAGCCTTATAGTTTTTTGTTGTGCCTTTTAGACTGTTTATAT
Organism: Bonia amplexicaulis; assembly: GCA_036346245.1. Classification (NCBI taxonomy): domain Eukaryota; kingdom Viridiplantae; phylum Streptophyta; class Magnoliopsida; order Poales; family Poaceae; genus Bonia; species Bonia amplexicaulis. Next base: position 7,237,977 of record CM070759.1, on the reverse strand, counting down.
AAGATATTACAGAGTAACAAAAACTCACGTGCGGTTTTTGCCGATATAAATAAAGTCGGTACAGTATATACTATAATTAACTAATAGATCTTATTTTAAAAAGACACTATATTTAAATACTAGTTACTATAGAAAGGTCAAAAATAGAAACTAAAAACTAAAAAACAGGGCCATGGACTAGTGGGCACTGCTCAAGTTCGGTTACAGTCGGTTTCATTGTTTGTGTCAACATTTTTGGGCACGGAATGATGCAAATCCATAGGGCCTGCAGTGCCAAATAATATCCCATGCACCCAGAGTGAGTCTCCACCTTTACATCGATTTACATAGTGTGAGTTCTTATAATCTTATAACTTTTGGCTTTAATTAGTTTTTAAATGGTCTATTTTAAAGCAAAGTTTATAAATTAATTGTAGTAGACAGTATATTAAATTTATCTATATCAGTTAAAATCATACATAAATCTCTCTCTCTATATTCTCTCTTACAAACAGCCAAAATTTAAAATTTTAAATTAAAACTATAAGTCATAGTCTAAAAGAATCTAGTCTTACTAAAAGCATCGGTACGTGTTTACTTCTATTTCATTTTACGGTAGCATGTCTATGAAAATTGGTGGTAACTAACCGTTGCAATCCACTTACTATAATACTCTCAAATGTATCGTCTCCAATAATTTATTTAAAGTAGTAAAAACTTGCAATTTGCACCAGGTTATCAATTTTCAAGCCCCGATCAATATGCACACGTGACGTCTAGTCATGATGTGACTTGCGTGCAATGGGCATATATAGCTAGAAGAAAGAAAACCCATAGATTGAAAAAAAAAGGATCTGTGATTCGTGAAGCTGTATCTCAGAGCCCATTCTTTTTCACTTCTAAAAGTCGTTTATAGGAAAATAGTTTTCTATAATTACTAGCTTTTAAATAAATTTTTTTTAAGATAAAGTCTATAAATTATTTGTAGTACACACTACAACGACTTTATTTATATCAGCCAAAATCATATACAACTCTTTATCTCTTCATACTCTCTCACTAACAATAAAAAAGAGTCATAGGTTGTAACCAAAAGCTATTAAATTATTCGGTTGATTGCTGCTTAGATATGGACAGATTGAAAGCTGTACATAGTTGACAAAAGATACTTGTGAGTCGCTAGGCCACTGCACGGATTGAAAATTGCAGGGATGATCATTGTGTGTGAAAGACACACTTCAACCACCAAACAGCTGCCTAATCTAAACAAGGTCTACATGATTAAATCATTGAATAGAGCTTTGTTTGACTGCTGACCCTTCCAATCTGTGATCCAAGGAATATATAAGCTCCATTCCATCTTCGGGTGGGTTGTTTTGACTTAGCTTTGACTTTTTCCTATTTATTATATTTAAATTATGTGTTTTTAATATAGAGTCTATAGATAGATTATAGTATAAATCGTATTGAGTTCAGCTATATCGGTCAAAATCGTATACAATTATTTCCCTCTGGATACTGCCTCTTACGAACAGTCCAGCATTTAAAAATTTCAGTCAAAAATCACAAGCCACAGCTTAAAAAAACCCCACCCTTCAGCTTCTAGTTGACCAGAAGTCGGACGCTGGGGCTTTTCTTCTTCTTCTTTGCTTTTTCTTTTTTTTCTTTTCTCTTTGCATTGTCTGTAGAGATATAATAATATTTTTTCTTATTTTTTTATTTTAATTAAAAAACTAAGGAAAAATTAATAACTACTATAGTACAATTTTAGTTAAAAACCAACCGCTAGAAGCAACTAAAAACATGGAATGAACAAGTATATATATAGAAAAATAGGAAAATGGTTCTATATTCCTGGGAGTAGGTACTCCCACGTCTCATATACCGTTTTAATGGTGTTATTATATCTATTTATCTATTTTAGTATACTCTATTAATGATTATAAGATACTCTAAAGTGAGTTTCATAAAAAAACTCATCAAAATCTATTTTTATAGCATAATTTGTGTTTATACTCCTTTTATATATGAAAATAGGTATATAGCAAAAATAAAAGATTTTGATGAAAATTTTTAACCAAATCATATTGGAGTACCTTAAAATCAATATTTAAGTATACTAAAAGTAATAAATAAGTCTAATACATTTGTTTAAGTGGTATATTGAAAGTGGAAGTATATACTCTCGGGAATACGAAAAAGGATATATATGTATATAGTATAATTAACTGAACCACGATAAGTTTGGTATATCATCCTGCATGACATATTTTTTTATTCGTGAAGTACCTATACAACTCATAGACATCCACACACATGCACACCACTACACACATCACGGTGCCTATGGAAGACTAGACGAGTGGAGTTTGACGAAAAAATAATGAAGTCACCACCAGCATCTCACTTACGACAAACACATCGTGTCCCGCTAAAAGAAAATCCTCTTAAATAAGACACATACGCTAAATCTAGAGTTTAAATCCTAAATCTAGGGCTTAAATCCTGATGGAATAGGAGTACAGCCACCTACACTAGCCACTCAAGTAATACTTGTTCTCATCCTCCACACTTGAAGCTTCTCGTTTATCTCTATACCTTGAATCATTCAGTTTCGATCAAATGGCCACTGGTATTGAGCAAGAACAGCCTACACCAGTCATTTGGAATACAAGAATTTAAAAAAAAAAACAGTTTACTTATCACAAGAATCCGAAAAAAAACTTGCGTTCCAACCGGGCCTTAAATGATTCGGATTCCGATCAAATTGCCATTGGCATTGAGCGACAATGCCTACATGTAAAAACACACAGTAATGTTAAAAAAACAGGGGATCCAAATCCATAGGAAATTGCGAATTGCCAACAACATTTAATTACGCGCCGTTCGTTTTGGCTTGTGTCTTCTAATTTCTTTTTTTATTTTTTTTAGCCTTTTGGTTTTTTGGCTTTTTAGCTTTTTCTTTTTTCTATATTCATTTGTATTATTCGTGATAGCTTTGTATTATTCGTGATAGATTAATATGTTTTTTCTATTTTTTGATTTTATAAATTTAATTACGCTAAAAAAGCCACCAATAACTACAATACAGAATAAACCAACTATAAGATAAAAAATGATAAACCACCAAATAAAACCCAACTGTGCGCCCCCGCATGTTGAAGCTTTTGAGAGTTCAAAAGACTTGTCTATGTCAATTTTTTTCTCATAATTTGCCAACATAGTGAGATAGTAATATGGCCCCGCTCGTTTCGGTTTTAGTTTCTGGCTTCTGGCTTATTTTTCACTATTTATAATTTCGTCTTTTTCTGAACTTTTGGTTTTTTTTTGAGCTTTTTTGCCGGTTCTTTTTTTCCCGTATTCGTTTGCGTTGCCTGTGATGGGCTAACATATTTTTTTGTATTTTTTTAATTTTTTAAATTTAATTATTTTAATAAGCCTCATCATTCTGATGTTTTTCACCACCACAATTGCTTTTCAGCCATAAGCCACCAAAAATAAACCCAAATGATCACCACCTATGTCTCTTTTTTAGAGGGTACAAGTGGACGTGTACTTACTCGCACCATCTATACCAGCTCCTACATAGCTGGAAATTTTTGCAGAGATACAAAACCGTAAATACATATATTTTTTTGCTGAACATATAAAGGTGTAAGATCTTTCGAAATATAGAAACATATTTTCTCACTTAACACGAACCACTGAACATGGCCGTACGTACGCCCCTCCCCGATCATAAACGGTGAGCACGAGCGAACACGGAGCAAATTATAAACAAGACTTGTCTATGTCAATTTTTTCTCATAATTTGCCAACATAGTGAGACAGTAATATATCTCTTTTTTAGAGGGTACAAGCCGACGCACACTCAACTCACACCATTCATACTAACTCCTACAGCTAGAAATTTTTATGGACACACAAAGCCTCTCATAACACAAACACACGTTTTTTCACTGAATACATATACACAAAGATATAAGATCCCTCAAAATATGGGTATATATTTTCCCACTTAACAGACCACTGAACATGGCCACCTACGTACGTTCCTCTCCGATTATTATGGTGGTGATCATTTGGGCTTATTTTTAGTGGCTTATGGCTGAAAAACACTATAACTGACTGAAAAAACACTGTAGCTGACAGAGGCTTATTTAACATAATTAAATTTAAAAAAGATAAAAAAATATAAAAAATATGTTAACCTATCACAGACAACGTAAACGAATACGGAAAAAAAGAACTGGCAAAACAACTCAAAAAAAAACAAAAATTCAAAAAAAATGAAATTATAAATAGTAAAAAATAAACCAGAAACCATAAGCTGGCCTATAAACGGTGGGCACGAGCGAACACGGAGACCACGCGTTCATTGCCAGCCGAGCAACTCTCAATTCTCGAGATAGCGATGTGTCGATGGCCTTCAGCCTATGGCCGCAACGCAGCCGCAAGAGAAACCATACACGAGAGCTGGAGAACATGCGGGGCCCAGCGTTGACGTAGCTAGTCAACAAAAGTTGGCTTGGACTGGAGAGATCAGCCAGCCAGGCTGGAAGGTAGTACACCACGCGAGGAATGGCGGCTCGCCGTGTCGCCTTGATCAGACACCGTGTGAGAAGAAGACTGGTTCGCGATGCCATCTGCTACTGTTGCGACTTTGGGGTGAAGTGATTCGTTGTTATAGGAAATCAACAGTAATGTTCCTTATTGTAATGTCTACCTTATGTTTCCAAAAAAAATAGGATGTTTGAAAGTAAGAACAGTCCCAACCCATGCTTGGGTATGTCCTTTTTCCGATATACTCATATACATCTTATCTATTTATATCTATCTATTTATCTATATCTATAATAATTAAGCACTCTAAAAATATTCTCACATTAACCAAAGAGATTAAGTCATCTATCTAGTAGATCCAAGTTATAACGGTCCAGATTGACTCTAAGTAATTTTAACAGATAATTTTTCTGACAAACGGTGAGATTCAGCCCTTTCCAAAAAACACATAAAAAAGACGTATCTCTTCCATCTCTCCTACACAAAGCTTTTTTTAACAAAAAAAAATCATCATCTCTTCCCTCATCACTATGCCATAGCCTTCCTCTCCCACCATCCCCAATCTCTTCCTCTCCCGACCTGGCTATGTCGATGGTGGAGGCGAAGGGCGGCCCAACCTCATGCTCTCCCATCATCTGTAATCTCTTCCTCTCCCACCAGGCTTTGTCGATGGGGATGGAGGTGGCCAGGGAGATCAAGGAGATAGTGGTGGATATGATGACCATGGGGAGGCTGGTGAACATCGGGGATTACATACTAGCAGTGGCGTGGGTGGACCTGCAGAGGCTCGACTAGAGGATGTGGCGAAATGCGATCTGGAGTCGGTTGCTTGCATGAGGCTGAACATGATTTGGAGCCGGTTGCTTGCACGAGGCAACCATGCCCGCCAGACAGCCAGAGGGGCATCGCCGGCTGGACCTTCTCGACCAACTGCCGCCGGCTGAATGATCGCCTATCGTGGACAAGAATGGGAGGATGGCATCACAGATAGTTTTTTATTAGTCGTCTATGACTGTGATATGTCGATATCATATATAGTTATTTTTAAAAACCGTATGTGAAACGTACACATCACAAACGGTTATTTTTAAAAACTATCTATATTGTGGCTTATCATAGACGGTTTGAAAACTGTCTGTAATGACATCATATAATTACTGACCCATAAACTCAGACGGCTCACGAAACCGTCTATGATGACTTTTTCTGTAGTGGTGTACGCTTCCGCTACCCACTATTTAAAACCTTGTCCCTTAGAATTGAGCATTTCTCCATCCCTTGGTTCTTGCTCTTCCTTCGGCAATTGCAGAATCAAGTCTTCCACTTCCTCGCGGTCGGGTGGAAAAATCATCAAGCATATAGTTGGGTGAGTTCATATGTCACGGGTCATTGCACGGGTAGCGGTTGGCCATATCAGACTCACCAAGTTGCATGAGTTATCCAATGTCCTACGTCGAGAAGATCGGGTACCGTATCATATCTCTTCCGTTAAAAAAGAGAGGCAAGTTACATCTTGATCGATCACATTCATCAACATGTTTTATAGTAAACCCAAAAGTTATCTTTATGATCATCTATTTACAGAGTAATATTTGATAACACATAAGTAAACTATTACACATGTAGAAAACTATGATGACCTTAGGTTTAAGGATCCTATATAAACTATATATAAGACCAAGGAATGACACTTACGAACATAATAGTTTCCTTAGTGTCTTAATGTGGGTCAATTCAATACTATGTCTTCTAACTTATGTCCATATTATTGATTTGATATCTCATGTTCATAATCCATAAAACATGATCATTAATTAATATATGTACTAATTCATAAATCATAAGTGTTCCATGTAATAATTAAGATAAGAGATATTTAGGATAACATTATAAACATAAATAGAGATTTTTATGAACAAGTCATAAACTTGCCGATCAATATAAATGATAGTTTATTCAAGAGATAAAATAGCATATTATTTAAAAGTCCATAAACATAAAAACGATAATCATCTCTTGATTGTCAAGTGAACATACTCCTATATTACGCCCGGGGGCATTCTGGGGCAGCAACACCATGTTAGTGATTTTGTGAAAAGGCCCTTCAATTTTTTGAAATTGCATATGGTCCTCGACTTTTCCGAAAAAGCCCCCGCCATGTCAGCGCTTTTGCAAAAAAACCTCCATTTTCTGAAATTACGTATGGGTTCTCGATTTTTTTCAAAAAAACCCTCCTTTTACGTGATTAAGCTACGCACTTTTCCCAAAATTACAATGGGGTCCTCCATTTTCGGAAAAGTACTTCACTTTCTCAAAAAATATGTATGGATCCTTGATTTTTTTCAAAAAAAATCCTTATAAATTATCGACTTTTTTTATTTCCGTTCACGAGGCAGCTAGCGCGACGTGTATCACTAACACGTTCCACCAAAAGAGACCAAGCAAGAACCTCGCCTCCTCACAAACATTACATCGTATATGGCTATATTCTTACGCGTTGCTCTTTGTCCTTCACTAGTTTTTACTGCTTGATTGGAATTGACTCAGGTCACACACTGCACAACCAAACGGCATCTTAATGTGCACTTGCAAGGCATACAGCACTACAGCAGCCCACATGAGGCACAATAATGCTGGAGAAGACCCCCAAAAAATGAAGACGCCATCCTGAGAGGAAGAAACAGAGAAGTCTTTCTTCTTTGCCTAGAAAGCCAAGCCACTCACTCCTCTCCACTGCATTGCGTTCCACTTGGAAGAGCTTGAGACGACAGAGAGAGAGATGAAGGCATGGAGGTTGCCATGTGGTTGGAGATTGCTGTTCTTGGTGTTTCTTGGCCTGCTTGCTGAGGTTCATGGCTCTGGGGCTAAAGCAGCTGCTCTCCCTAGGCTCTTCCCTACCGAAGGTAGTATACTCAGCAGCTGTACTGCATCGTTCTGTCATGTGGTGCTTTCTCTCTCTTCTGTGTTTGGTTCACTGGTTTAGAGAGAGAGAGAGAGATGTCTGTGTGAGCAAATCATGTTTTTGCTTGCAAGTCTTCTCTTCTCTTTCTTCTTGTTTTTGCTTGGGAGTCTTGAGCTGGACAAGTACTGCAAGAAGGAACCAATACCTCACTTTTAGTTCCAGAAATTAATATGCAATATCTAAAGAGCAGAGAAAGAAATCTCGCATATCTTCCAAGGAATGCTGAAGTTAAGAGCAATGTGCTCTAGTTTCTTGTACTTATCCATATACATGTGAATGTGAAACGTTTGAGCTCAAAACCAGTAATGGAAAAGGAAACGCTCAAGATGCGCTCCTGCAAAGATTTTGCTGCAACCAGAAACTTTTTTGGTCCCGTGACTCTTGATCTTACATGCTGTTCTGTTCTTGAGAGTATGGGTCTGCAATTTTTTGCAGTGCGCGCTCTTCGCCTGATCGCGGCGAAGATCGGGGTGTCGCATTGGAACTTCTCCGTCGATCCCTGCAACTCCGGCGGACTTGGTGGCTTCGGGGAGAATGTGAAGTGCGACTGCTCCTCCTACAACCATACCATGTGCCATGTCACTGACATGTATGCATATACTGGGATATCTGCGTTGCAACACTTCTGTGGCAACAGGAGCACATGACCATACTAGAGTAGAGCCGAGCAGATCATACTGCCACATTTTGTGCTCTAACATGGTGCTGCATTTTGGGTTGCTCTGATCATCTTTGCAGATTTCTGAAGGGGCAGAACCTCAGCGGCGAGCTCCCGCTGGACTTCGCCGACCTCCCCAATCTCCTTCAGCTGTAAGTACTGAACAACCAGTGAAACCAATCTGCGCCTCCGGTGCTTAAGAAGTTAAAGAGAATAGTGGCACCATAATCCACATTTCCATGTTGCAGAGATCTAAGCAGGAGCTTGCTACATGGTGGAGTGCCTGACCAGTGGGCCCGCATGAAGTTGCAAGGACTGTGAGTGACCTTCCTTACCCTTGATTTGCCCACATTGTTCTCTTGAGTAGAACAGCCGAAATGTAGCATGCGGAGCTGATATTTTGGAGTCTCAGAAAAAGATGCCACTGAAGACAGTATTTTTTGTTGCAATTTGTGAAGGAATAGTCTATGGTGGTGATCATTTTGGCTTATTTTTGGTGGTTTATGGCTGAAAAGCACTGTAGCTGGCTGAAAAAACACTGTAGCTAACAGAGGCTTATTTAACATAATTAAATTTAAAAAATTAAAAAATATAAAAAATATGTTAGCTCATCACAAACAACGCAAACGAATACGGCAAAAAAAAGAACCGGCAAAAAAGCTCAAAAAAAAGCCAAAAGTTCAGAAAAAAACGAAATTATAAATAGTAAAAAATAAGCCAGAAGGCAGAAGCTAAAGCCGAAACGAGCGGGCCCTATGTCTTATCTATGGACTATGGAGCGTGGACTGGAGTGTCGGCAAGCAAAACATCTTAGATAGCAACAAATTAGGCTACTCACAAGCACATTTTTCGATTGTGTGAAAGATTAGGTGCACTTTTGTCCTATATCAAAAGGTAACATGTGTCAGTCATCTTTTGTGCACTTCTACCAACCTTTTCAGCAGTCAGAATTTTTAAGGATGAATCCATGAAGAATAAGTTAAGCAATAAGCAGCATTTTCCACCCTGCTATCGTTAAGGATAAGAAAAAGAAATAGATAAAGATTCTTATATATTTCTTTATATGACTTGTATTCCTTCCATATACCCTCTTGTACTCTCCTAAACAGCTATCATGTTGATACAACAATAACAATAATAAAACATTTTATCCTAAACAAATTATGGTAGACTACGAATAAAATTTCCTTAATGTCAAATAAACGGGAACCTTGTGATAAAACCTACAAGATTAAAACCCTAAATCATATATTCTGTCGATTGAACCGAGAGCCTAAAACACCACCTCTAAGCCTTCTTCTTATGTCACGATTTCGGTACTTGGTCGCTAATTTCCATGCATATCTATCCAAAGCTAATTCTTTGGATATATTCTAATATCTTAAATCTTGTTTAACTGTTTCTTTCCACGTTAGTCTTGGTCTTACGTTTTCTTACGTTTTCGATATTTTTTAAAATTCCATCGCGTATTGGTGCCCCAGAAGGCCTCAGAAATAGCCTTGCTGTCTTGTTGATGCAATATTAAATTCTTAGTCATCTAGCCATGCCGCAGGGGAGATCCATGACAACGCCCTTCATGCACGACAAAATCGACGCGATTTTCTGATTATCCGTTGATCGTGTTGGATCTGAATAAAAGGCTATTTCTTTGTATGAGGCAAACATGGTTGTAGCAAAATAGCTGCACCCAGAACAATATTAGAATTGCATTGTACAAATTAAGATTGTAATACAATACTAAGAAAATGTACAAGTCATACTTAATCCAATATCCGTCTGCTTCGGATTATTAACTTCTGAGTCAAGGTTGTTGCACAAGAATCCCAATAATACTTTTCCTTGGAGCCCAGTCTCCCATGTCTGCAAGGAGGATAGCATTTTGGGAGTGAGTAAACAATACACACTATGCGGATATTACTAGGTAAGCAGATCATAAATTGTAGCTCGGTACCTTAGTGATGAACTCTTCCGTTGTGTCATCTAGGAAGCACTTCACACATTTTGCAACCAGCAAAATCCCATGCCATCAAGCTATTCTGATTAAGCTTGTCTTAGATTTTTTCCATATCTTGACAATGCGAGCACAAGCTTAGAATGATTCAACTTTCAGGTTAGTCTGTGCTTAATTGACGAGATCAGATTGTAAGCTAGCAGAAAAAGGTACGCTGAAGAAACATGCAATAATGTGAAAAACGTTTTATCAATCAAATTATATTGCTTGTTCCCAGTGATTAAACTTTAAAGTTGTTAAGGGTATTAGAGTTGTATTAGAGATAATATATTAGAGATAGAATAGGATTGTTATTCTATCTCCTTCCTTATCTCTATATGGTATATCCTCTCATGTATTCCTATATATATGGCCCTTTGGGTCTCATATCAATACACACACAATATTCATAACATGGTATCAGAGCTCTAAGTTTAGATCTAACCCTAGCCGCCGCTCGCTTCCGCATCGCGCGCCCCCGGGGAGATCTATCTCCGCCGGGGGCAGCGCCTACGTTCGGCCGCCTAAGTCGGCGTCATCTTCCTTGTCGACGCCGTCCTCAACGGATTCGCCAATGTCCTCATGCTCATATTGGGCCGGATCCTCTTCGGCATCGGCGTCGGGTTCAGCAATCAGGCTGTGCCATCGGCATCCTCATCATGCTCCGGCGAGGATGCGCGGCATGCTCAACATCAGCTTCCAGCTTCACCATCGGCATCCTGGTCATCCAGATCGCCATCAAGGCATCGAGAGCGACGCCCTGTTCATCTTGCTGGTGGAGAAGGACGCCGCATTCATGCGCCTCGCCGAGGACCAGTTCTACAACCGCTTCCCGTGCATCATACTGACAGCGAAGGGGCAGCCTCATGCGCGACACGCCGGAGCACCTGGGGCCCCGCACCTGCGTCGACGGCGATGGCATCTCCCTCTTCGGCGGCCGCCACCGCCGCCGCGCTCAGCAGCCGCCGCCTCCATCCTCGGTGGGATCCACGCCCCCGGCGCTGCGGCCGAAGACGACGTCGTGGCGCCGCAAGGCTCGAACCGCGTGCCACCTCGCCTCGATCGCCGCCCGGCCGCCTCGGCTCCGTGTCTGCTGTCAATGGCCGGCTGCCGGCTCCGTCACGGCCGCCTCGCCTCGGCCGCCGCTGCTGCGCAGCCGCTCGGTCGCCCGCCGGCCTCCTCCCGCCGAGCCTCGTGCCTCCTCAAACCCGCCTCTCGGGCTATGCCCTCCGCGACGCCACGGCCACCGCCAGCCGTCTCCATGTTGGCGGTTGTCTTCGCTGCGTCTGCCTCGGGCGCCGCTGGATCTCGGCTTCATCTGCGCCGGATCAGAGCCTCGGGCTCCTCGCCGTGGCCTCGCCGCCTTACGTGCGCAGCTCGCGCCCGCCGCCGCCGCCCGCCACCCTCACGGGGAACCTAGTCTGGTTCCCCTCGCGATTCTTTGTAGTTGGGCCGTAGGCCCAACAAAACCGAAGGTAAAAAAAAAAAAAAATCAACCCGTCGCCGACTCCGTCCGTCGTCGCCGATTCTGCTCCGTTCACCGCCCGGTGGTCGTCGACTTCGCGTTGTCGCCGTCACCAACTCGCCGTGCTCGGGACTCACGGCGCCGCCGCCTCTCGGATCCGATCTGGAGCCGCTCGTCGTCATCTTTGACGACTCTTCTACCGTCGCTCTGCCGACTCTGTCGTCTGAGGTCGGCCGTTGCCGGCCCCGCTCGACTCCACGGCCGCCTCCGGCCTCCCCATCGTCTCCTTCGTGCCGCCTCGCCGGCCTCGGTCGCTCCATCGGCCTCCTTCGTGCCGCCTCGCCGGCCTCGGTCGCTCCGTCGGCCTCCTTCGTCGCTTCGCCGGCCTCCTTCCGCTGCGCCGCACGTCGGCCTCCCCGGTCCGGCACCTCCGCCGCGCCTCGTCTACCGCTCCCGGGGCCACCCCCGGCGGCTCTGCCATCATCAAGATTCGGATTTCGGATTTTTCTTGTTTTAGTATTAACCCTTTTTCAAATGCAATGCTATTGCATACGCCTTGCATTTGAGGGGGGGTGTTAAGGGTATTAGAGTTGTATTAGAGATAATATATTAGAGATAGAATAGGATTGTTATTCTATCTCCTTCCTTATCTCTATATGGTATATCCTCTCATGTATTCCTATATATATGGCCCTTTGGGTCTCATATCAATACACACACAATATTCATAACAAAAGTCACTTGTGAGTGTTAGGATGCAAAAGGTCGCATGATTAAGAAGTAATAGGTAGTGTTATTGTAGAACAGAATTACACAGCATGCTGTTGATCGGTTCATGCCATGTCATGCAGGTCACTAATGGGAAACAGATTGTCAGGGCCTTTTCCCATGGCTCTTACAAAGATCACAACTCTGACTAACCTGTAAGTAAGAAGTTTGGTGAAAACAATTTCGATTCACAACTTAAGGAGTTCTCTTTTCTAATTATAATTGGAAAATTAATCCACAGGAGCATTGAAGGAAACGAGTTTCGTGGCCTAATCCCACCTGAAATTGGACATCTCACTCAAATGGAGAAGTTGTGAGTATTTTTCTTTGTTAACACTGCATGTTAGTATGTATAATAGACATAATTGTTGCTAGAGTTTGTCGAATGTAGGTCCTTATGACCTCTATACTGATCTTGAAACTCAGGATAATATCAACCAACGAGTTCACGGGACCCCTACCAGTTGCTCTTTCCTTGTTGACCAATTTAACCGACTTGTAAGGATACCATGATCTTTCTTTGTTCCCTGTTGCGCTCTGCAGACTCTTTTGGTAATGTTCAACTATTGAAATTCGTAACAGAAGGATTTCTGGTAACAATTTATCCGGAAGAGTTCCTGATTTCTTGGGGAAATTGACAAAGCTCGAAAAATTGTGAGTCAGTGAATCCGTGATGAAACAGGTTACTAATCCACAGATACCACAATTATGCTCTTTATTTAATGTAATTCCTCTTGGTGCAGGCAAATCGAAGGATCTTTGTTGGAAGGGCCTATTCCCTTGGGCTTCGCCGAACTGACAAACCTTTATGATCTGTATGCCAGCGCAAATGTTTGAAATTCTCATAATTATAACCATATAATGCAATACTTATCAGGTATAAGTTTTTCACTAAAGCGGTAATTCCCGGTTGCATTTGTGTGTTAACCAGGAGGATTAGTGATCTCAGAGGTAGTGAATCGGCTTTCCCAGATTTAAGTGGAATGCAATCCATGAAAACACTGTAAGTTTGTGATTTGCTGAAGTTTCCGAGCTTTTCATATATAGGATTTCTTATGATATTAAATTGTTTAAATGTAGGATATTTAGGAATTGTTCGATCAGTGGAAGCATCCCATCCTACATTGGGGCCATGGAAAATCTTAAGCATCTGTAAGTTCATCATGCCATTTTTCTTGATCCAATAATTCTGAACAAAATATCCTGCATCCGTTTTATTCCTTGATATCTTAGTAAATAGTGAAATCTGAGGTCTTGTTCTTATTGGCCACATGTAGATTCCATATAGAGCAATGCAGCATGTTTGTAAACAGTACATATATAAAATATGTCAGTGCTAAATGTCCTTGTTATTCACACGTTTTATCATCAATGTTCACTATGCAGGGATCTGAGCTTTAATAAAATGACTGGAGAAATACCATCTTCTTTTGCTAACATGGGAAGGGTGGATTACATGTAAGTTGTGAATTGTGATATTTAAGATAAATTGAACTAAAGCATGCCACTTCATTGGGCTCCTTTCTTGACTGTACCTCAACCAAAATTGTCTTGCAGATATCTAACTGGAAACTCACTCACTGGAAACATACCTGGATGGTTATTGCAAAGGAACAACATTGCGTAAGTTATTGTGTCCACGCACACTGAAGACAGCAACATTGCATCATTCTTAGATGCTAATATGTACAGATATCGATGAAACTCTGTCACATTTTTTTCCACTTTGAAAGTTATCATTAAGTTCAGAAAATATGAGTTAACATTGCCAAGATATACACTGTTAATACGTTTTAATGCTCAAGTCGTTCATGAGTGTAGAAAACTAATAAGATGGTTTTCTTGATTGCATGCATGTTTAGTTACCATTTCCTTAAAATTTATTCAGACATGCTTAGGATAATAGAAATAGTTTTCTATAAGTTGAGTTTTCTTCTCTACCTGCTCTCTTATCTCTTTTAAATTACTTTGGTGGGTGCATAAGGGAAATTGCTCCATGCCCATATGTACATGAAGCTTAGAATTCCGGAGAATGCAACATAACTGTTATTATTGAGCTTAGCAGTAAAAACTCAAAAGTTTATTTTTGCAGTTGGTATAATCAAGTGTAACATACAATGACTAAATGCAGGGACATATCTTTTAATAACTTCACGATGGGGAGTTCAGGTCCTAGCAAATGCCTTCAAGGGAGCGTGTAAGAAAGCTTCAGCACAATTCCCAGGCTTTTGTCCATTCACAACACTTGCGGAAATACTCAACTCTTTTCCTGTGACTCTTTCCAATTGCAGCAATCTGGTGGGGAGCTATTCACCTGAAATGAATAGTTTGTAAGATTCTTTAGCTTGTTACTTCAAAAGATTAAAGAACTTTAGACCAATGCAAAAGTCCGGACATAATAAAATCTTCTTTGACTCTGGGTACCTCTACCTTCTGTGCAGAAACAATGTTCAGCCATGCTTGAAGAAGAATTTCCCATGTGCTGCTTCGAATGGAAAGTGTAAGTTGATGCCTAGTGTTGCTTCACAGTTGGTTCTAAATCACTAATGCAAAGCATTGCTGTAGAGAAACAAACAACAAATGGTTTGCTGACACGCATTTCATATGGGTGCTCATAATTGTGACAAACAAGGCTAGCTTTGCCAATGAATCAGGAGAAGTTACAAATTGCTACTGCTGGATTATAAATCATCAGGATAAACTATAAAGAAACACAGGCAACAAAATAAATCACAGGAATGCAATTAGTTGCTGTGCAAAGGTGTATTGGCTTTAAGTGTTATGAATGGACCCCTAAGATTCCAGTGGGCCAAAAGGCTAACATATACAGGATACAAGGTATGGAAAATAAGCAAATAGCACCCTACACAAAGGACTAATACTGCACAGCCTATACATGTGTAACATTAAGCACATAAGCCAAGCTTTATAGTTATGTTGCTTCTTGGTTTACCATTGAAGCTGCATGTAAAAATTGTTTTATACATTTTCACAGACAGATCTTCCTTGCATATCAATTGTGGTGACAAAGAAGAAGTTATTAATGGAGTAAAATATGAAGCTGACATGGTACCAAAAGGTGCTTCTGTGCTGTATGTAAGCCCAGGGTCAAACTGGGCATTCAGCAGCACTGGGAACTTCATGGACAACAACATCAATGATGACAACTACATCGCTACAAGCACATCCAAATTGACCGTGCTCAACTCAGAGTTGTACGCAAGAGCCCGCCTTTCTCCTCTTTCCCTCACATATTATGGGATCTGCATGCATAATGGGAGTTACACAGTTAAGCTCCATTTTGCTGAAATTGTATTCACAAATGACAGCACATTCTGTAGCCTTGGCAAAAGAAAATTTAATGTGTTCATACAGGTATGACTAGATTTTCAATCATTTCCCTTTTAATAGAAGTTGTACCTTCGTTAGCTGTGATAGTGATAATACGTTCTCTAATCTCAGGGAAAAATGGTGCTAGAGGATTTTGATATCGAACTATCTGCTGGTGGGGCTGGAAAGCCAGTTATCAAGACTTTTACAACATATGTCACAGATCATACGCTAGAGATTCACTTCTATTGGGCAGGAAGAGGAACAACATTCATTCCATATAGAGGATTTTATGGCCCTCTAATATCTGCAATATCAGTAGTTCCAAGTATGTCATATTTAACATATAAATTTGTGAATTTTTCTTAATTTGTTCCACTAATCACTGTGAGCAAGAATACAATATTGAACAATGAACAGCATGTGGTGGCGTCCTTCGACTGCTTGTATTACAGGTCTGAAAGAAAAATACTCTATTCCTTACTGATCTGGTGGTTTTGGTTTATGTTTGTTCCTGTTCAGACTTCCAACTTCCTTTGGCTGTTGAACCTCCCCGAATTGGCAGTAGCACAAAGACTTCAAGGATATCTGAAGCTTTCTTGGTTGGAACCCCAATTCTAGCAATATTCACTGCTCTTGTTGTCGGCATTTATTGGATTAAGCAGCGGAGGAAGAGCTTGATGCATCAAGGTGCTAAAGAATTTGCTTATTCAACTTATTTCAATTTGTATCTTAGATGTCAAACTGTTAGCTTTCTTTCACTTTGCTTAACATTACAAGTACACACCATCTATAGCATCTCTCTACTTTCCACTGCTCAGCAGCACCAGCAATGACAAAAATGACTACTATATAGCAATAAAAACCGAATGTAAGTCGTTTGCTACATTTTATTTCCGTAAGACAATAAAATTTTTATTTTAGGATAGTAAGCCTTCTGGATATTTATGTGGGAACAAAGAAATCATCCCTATCTATTTCTGACCATATGAACACTTTTTTTAGATCTCAGAGCACTTGACCTGCAAATTGGCTCCTTTACCTTGAGACAAATCAAAGCAGCAACTAGGAACTTTGATGCAGCCAACAAGATTGGCGAAGGTGGTTTTGGTTCGGTTTACAAGGTCAGTCATCATTGTCTCCCATGCTTAAATTCTGCAGGGTTTGATACAGCTAAAGTACACAATTCATATAACGTAGCATTGCCTTTGCTGGCAGGGTTTGTTGTCCGATGGCACTATCATTGCTGTCAAACAGCTATCATCAAGATCTAGACAAGGGAATCGTGAATTTGTGAATGAGATAGGCATGATATCTGCACTCCAGCATCCAAATCTTGTCAGGTTGTATGGCTGCTGTACAGAAGGAAACCAGCTCTCGCTAGTTTACGAGTACATGGAAAACAATTGCCTTGCACGTGCTCTTTTTGGTAATCTTACTTCCTATATTTCTTGGCCTCCCCCCATTAACTTGTGCTACATGATAGAACTCATGAACAATTTCTATGATGGAGTCCAGTTGAACAATATAGACTGAGATTGGATTGGCCAACAAGGCGTAAGATTTGCCTGGGAATAGCAAGGGGTCTAGCATATCTACATGAGGAGTCTGCAATAAGGATCGTGCACCGAGATATCAAGGCTAGCAATATACTGCTTGACAAAGATTTGAATGCCAAGATATCAGATTTTGGGCTAGCAAAGCTTAATGAAGATGATCACACCCACATAAGCACAAAAGTAGCTGGAACTATGTAAGTGTTTTCGATTCCATACTCTTTTCCCCCCGAAATGTAGAATTCCACACGTTCCCAATGATCTACAACAAAAAGGCTTTAGAAGAGAAAGCAATTAGAAGCAAAAGTAACATGAACGGTGCAACATTTACCTACAGCAAAAACACAGAAAACCGTGACAAAAATGAAAGTTAACATCAGCTAAGATAGTCAGAACTCGGAAACCCACATAAATGTAGGCCCTAGGGGAGCTTTCCTGCATATAAAAACAAAGCAAAAATGCAACCAGCTGTAGTTTAACAGCTTCCAAGAATTGAGATGCGTAAAAATTTTATTCAATTCCCATTTGAACTATGGATGAAGATTACTTTTCGGCATACCCTTCTAATTAGTTCCATTGGACTGCACTACTTACAGCTGACTTGATCTTCTTTTTTTTTTTGTCCTTGAAGTGGATACATGGCTCCTGAGTATGCAATGCGTGGCTATTTGACAGACAAAGCTGATGTTTACAGTTTTGGCGTTGTTGCTTTGGAAATTGTCAGTGGAAAAAGTAACACGAACTACAGGCCAAAGGAAGATTTTGTTTATCTTCTTGATTGGGTAACGTCTAAGTCTTTATCCCCTATACACAGTAATATATATGGACCATATTGGATAAAGACTTGCTATATGGTCACCTCATATGCAAAGAAAATAGTATGTACCTCGGACAATTATTTCTGCAAAGAAAAACCAGCTACCTGTACCATCGAGGCATAATTTAGTTTTCATTTAACACTAGAATGTTTCATGAGAGTGACCGTGGAAGCACTTGTAAGATAACCTTATTACTTGAACAATAACATTAGCTCAACCTTGTATCCCAACCTTCTGTCCTTTCTAACTAAACTTCTCCTGGACATAGATGAGCTTGCCTAACTCTTTAACCATCATAATCTGAGTATCTAATCAAACTTCCCCTAGATATAAGCTTGCCCTAACTCTTTAACCATCATAATCTAAAGTCTAATCAAACTTCTCCTAGACAGACGAATTTACACTTAACAATTACATTAAAATTCTGACCGACTTATTTGGTCCTCCTCTAACGAAATAGATTCTAGTAAATCACGTCAGATGATGGAGATTTTTGTGCTTTCAGAGTCAGTTTACATTACTACAATAGAATTAACTCATAAAATGATATATTCATTACTAATTTACTAATATTCCACATATTGTTAATTTTCATTATTTTTACTTCTAGGGTAACAAAATAAAGGTGTTATTCAGAGAATAATTGAAGGAAACAGTATTTTTTATTTTTCATGTAAGGCAAAGGATATTGGGATATAGTGAATCAAAATGCTGAACTCTGACAGTTCATGCTTTATTCTCACATACATACCTTGAAGGAATTAAGCTAATTGCATCTCTTAAATGTGTTCCAGGCTTGTGTTCTCCATGAGAGAGGAACTCTCTTGGAGATAGTAGATCCAGACCTAGGATCCAATTACTCAACAGAAGAGGCACTCCTCATGCTGAATGTTGCCCTCTTATGCACCAACGCAGCACCGACACTCAGACCAGAGATGTCCAAAGTCGTGAGCCTGCTCGAGGGCCACACCCCCCTGCAACCCTTGCTGTCAGACCTCGGCCTCGCTGCAAACAGCATGAGCTCAAGTGGTCTACGCAGAAACTTCTGGCAAAACCCAAGTGAGAGCCAGAGCATGACGTCGCAAGCATCATGCAACAACACTAATGATTCATCATCTTTAGATATTGATGGTAGCCTGAGACCTTTGGTTAGTTAAATGTTAGATGTGTTTCAGCTGTGTACCTGTAAGAACCACTGATGTCTAATCCTATTAAGTGAGTACTCTCTACTTCAGAACCAGCAAGGTCATTAAGATGATGACCATAACACAATACTGGGACTTCCTATGGTTTCTGAACTCTGACCTTGCTTTTGCCTTTGTTTTCAAAATGGTAAATTACAAATTCACAATCTACTATTTCATTTGATAGCATAAATTAACTCAAGTCATTCAGTAAAGACGTATTTATATCAGTATAAAGTACTCAAGAACTCAGGTCACCTCAAACATAACACCAGATCAATAGGCACTATCACGATGATATTATTATTTCATTATAGAGATGCCTGCTTTAACAGATATTCTGGCAAAACAACTTTTAAGATTGGAGCATCAGAGGAGATCTCGAGTGTATCCCCATGCTGAATTGAATACATTACATGTGAACCATCAATATACACAGCACCCTCTTGATTGTACCAAACAACAAGCATGTTTTGCCCTTGCTTAATTAACCCATGCAGCAGTGGTCTGTCGGCATCCCTTGGTGAAATGGGCTCCCTTATCATATACTGAAGCTCATGGCTTGATATTGGCATCATGAATCCTCCTGCTGATAGCATAGCAGCAGTTGATCCGATTGCCGTTGCGATCCTGAGACCACTTGACCTACAATTAATTAAATGCGAGCTCTCTCCGGTGTTTCTTCTTTTTCTGAAATGGTAATACCAGTAAGAATTGATAAAAAAAAATAATAAACAATTTTAATGGAAAGACAGTACCTAAATGAGAAGCGTGATACACTTGCTGGACAGGGGTGTGACACCAATATATCATTCAGAGCATAAGTTGGTAACTGAGATCCATTTAGTTTCACTGATATCCTTGACAGCTCTGAAGGGTGCCTACCACCATCAAGGGTTGCATCAAGTATCTGCTGGGAATATGTCATGTTCAAGAGAACAAAAACATTCAAGAAATTCATTAATGCTTTGATGCTGTAAGGGAAAGCAGACTAGTGTGAATGTCCGTATTAAAAGAATTCAGTTCCCCAAAAACTTAATCAAAGAGGAACATTTTGCAAACTTACCTTCTCAAAGTTCCTAGCGGTAGCTGAACAAAGATATCCTGTGCTTCTTCTTGCATCAAATTCGTCAGTTAACTCATCAACCTGCACCGAAGCTATAAAACCATAAATATACCTAATCAAGCATACATATCAATCTGCATGGAAGCATGGACTATGTGATTGGCTTCAACATATGATATTTGTCAATCATCCAATGACCAACGGACTGACCTCATCAGGACAAGTAGGATCCGAATTAACACCTAAAATAGGAATCGAGCTATCCAAAAAATGGCTAGCCCGCAGAAGAGTGCCATCACCACCAACAGTAATCACAAGATCCACATCACGTATTGGATTTGACAAATGATTTCGCTGCACTGAAATCCAGTCAAGGTGCTTGCACTGTAGTACGCTCTTACAGAGATTGATTGTGTCCTTGTGAACTCTGCATCTATCATCCAGATAACTTAGGACCTGCGAGAAAACACCAAAATGATGATAAGAGGCCTCCAAACCCTTAATACATATCAGCAAAACAGTTATGCAAGCAAGAAAGCAGGAGATGAAACTCGGTAAATTCAGCTAGCTATGCAACTTCTCCCAGTAATATTATCAAGAGCGTTGGTATGCGTACGAAAAATTTCACAAAAACTCTACAGATGCTAGCCTCGTGTGACACGCAAAGTTGCATACTTGCATTGCTCCATCCGTCCATTGTTCCCACTTCCCAAAGACCCAAACAGAAAATTATTGCACGCCAAAGGGGGTTGCCCTTTCACTTGTAAACTAGTTCATTCTCCACGACGAGCTCGAGGACAAAGACCAATGCGGCAGGGAAGGCCGGTGACTTGTGAAGGCGGCACACCATTTTCCTATTATCAAACATTGCCTTCACAACCAAGAAGGCAGAACTCTTGATAACAAGCAGTAATTCAGGCTAAAACAACAACTGGAAGCCCCTATCCTGGCCAACATTTCAAGACTCAAGCCCAACAAGAATTCCTGGTTCCCACCAGTATAAGGAACACTGCTCCTAGACACTGAGCAGAGCTCCCACTCCACACACACATTTCAACAAACAGCTGGTGTGCTCCGCGCTAACACACGCAAGGATTAAATGACATGCAATGTAACAAAGATGAAGATCACAACCCACAGCAAAAAATCTCAGAGGCCCTCTTTCTACTACTGCATCGCTTCAAGAACAGCATGCGGCTTGATTCATTTGAAGTTTTGAACCAAAAGGATCATCAAAGAAAATCGTACAGCCGACCGCACTTTTGACGCCAAACGCGCGCACCCACAACAATGGATATCCTACCATCGGTTCACCACCACCACCACAAATTCACAATCCCTGCACTACTATTTGAACCCAATGGGCCATCGGAGCACGGGGACTCGAGAGCCCCCGGGACCCCGTCCTGCCCGGCCATCGACAACCGTGGACACCAGCGCAACCAAGCTTCTTGAAACGGAGGGGAGGGGAGAGATGCGACCTTGGGGTTGGCGGCGCGAGGCGGCGGCGAGGAGGTCGGGGGGGAGGTGCCGGAGAGCGGGCGGGGAGGGTAGACATCGAAGGGCTTGAGGAAGAGGAGCACGCGGCGGCGCGCCATTGGAGCAGGGGAGAGGAGGCGGCGGCTCCTCTCTTTGCCTTCTCGTCTCTTCGCTTCGGCGCCGCGGTGGCTCGCCTCCCTCCCTCGGTGATGGATTCTTCGGACGACCGAGCACTCCTCCACTAACGCGGACGCCAACGGTACGCCTTCAGAAGTCAGGTCACGGAAAACAATCTGAGTTGTACATCGCCGCCTTGGCCAACCCCCTAACCCGGCCATGATCCGTCCCGCCTCGCGGTAGCGCGGATGGATGCGGCCTGGAGGCTTTCCCGTCCCGCGCGGCGAGCTGGCCACTGGGCCGTGCCGGGCACGTGTAAGGCTTAACGGGCCGTGCCGGCCCGACCGGCCCGTTAAGCCAAAAAAAATTAAAAAATATAGAAAATTAAGAAAATTGTAGAAAATTAAGAAAAAAATCAGAAAAATTATAGAAAACCGTAGACATTGTTAATCATGAAAATAAATATTTTCAATAGCATAATGAGCTTTATTAATTTATTAAATTACATGGGATGGCTGCCTCATTAAAAACTTTACCAAGTAAAAACTCAACTTGAGAAAACTTTGGTAAAGAAAAAGAGTACAACTGTAAAGCTCATTAATGACTACATGTGAAGAAAAATATTGAAAATCCTATTCATTGCTATCAAGATATAAATTCTCAAAAGATTCTTCCAAATCTTTATTATCCGTAGCATGTTGGAGTCTTGATTCAGCTTGTTTCCAGTCTTTGACGGTCATAAGGACTTCGACCATCTCGTTGGAGAGACTTGTTCGTCTCTCCTCGATTATTCTTCCAGATAGACTGAATGCTGACTCCGAGGAGACTGTAGAGACGGGAACAGTCAACACATCCCGTGCTAATATGGATAGCACTGGATATGATACCTTCTGGGTTTGCCACTTGAGAGGATGTTCAACTCCTGCTCGAAGCTAATGCTATCACTGTTGAGATAGCTTGATAGGTCTCCAGTGCTTTGCCGCCTTCCTCCTCCTGACTGATGTGTACCTGCACCTGCACGAGAATCTCTAGACGAAGAACCAAAAATCTTGCCCCATTGCATAGTCCCCCTAGAGGTGCTAGGGACTACGGGGGGTCTTTCCAAACGCACAGACCAAAATTTATTTTCATATTTATCATATACCTCATATAATTTATCCTAACAGTAGTATAGTATGTACGATGAGTCTAAACCGGTAGCATCACTTAAAAGTTGTAAAACATTTATAAATCCTTGAGTTTGGCCCTAGGATCCAAAATAAAGGCGAATGCATATAAAATAGGAATTTCCCTCTAATATTTTAAAAACTTAGTTTTCATGGCAACTACAGCATCCCGTAGTATAGGATCATTTTCAAAAGCTTTTAGGTGAGTGACAATTTCAAGAATGTTATGAACAATTAGAGGAGATGTAGGGAAGTATACTCAAAGACAAACTGTACCTTTATGGAAAAGTTCTAGAAAGGAAAATATTTTTTGACCAACAACACAATCGTCCTCAGTAAGTTCAGGGTCTCTAACTTGGGTTCTACTGGAGGAGCTACGAGATTGATGGCTTTGGGTGTGAAGGAATACAGATAATGTGCTCTTATATGGCAATATATGTTTAAGCATAAGGTAAGTAGAGTTCCATCTAACAGGCATGTCTAAACCAAATTTTTAGACTACGTTCATTGCTACGCAAAAACTCTTATATGTAGCTATTCGTTGGTTAGAACAATTAATAAATGAAATTGCATCCCTAAAAGAATCAATACAAGCATTTAATCTTTTTAAACCAGATTTAACAATGAGATTAATAATATGACAAGCACAACGTTGATGCAGTAAAAAAGATTATGCATAAGAATTAAATCAACAAATAATACCAAAAAATTAAAATAAGACAGCACTACTACCTCCTTTGCAGCTCCTACAAAAATCTTTGAAGATTTTTGAATTTTCGGAATTTTGCCCAAATTTTCACCAAATTTGCGCAAACACTTTCGGATTTTTCACAGCTAAACCGAGATATGAGAGTGAGGTTTGAGGTGTGCAAACTGGAGGCCGGATGCCCCCCTATTTATAGAAAAAATTTCAAATTTTTTTTGTTATTTTTCAATTTTTTCCCTAACGGTCAAAAACGCTATTTTTCGAAATAAGCGGTAGTAGTCTTGCAAGGCCAAGACGGACCGTTTAGACCGTTAGGTGTGGCGGTCGTCTTGCGTCTTGCAAGACGTCCGATTGCTAAATGGGTCGTCTTTGTCTTGGCCGCCGTCACGCGCCCGCCCGTGCACCGGCCGGTCGGTCGTCGTCGTCTTGGCCCGGCTGTTTACCGGCCGGGCCAACAATAGCGGGCGTGGTGCGGCCCGTTCTGCCCGACTCGTTTGGACACCTCTACCCGCGCCGTTCCGGTCACACAGATATTTTATATATTTTTTTGTATGAATTTTCAACAAGTATGGATTAGTTTGTTGGGTCGTGCCCTTTGAGTTTTGGCTTTTTAACTCTGATTATTCATAAAAAAGAGTATGAAAATAGATAGTTGTATACGATTTTAACCGGTATATCTGAAGTTAGTACAATATCTACTACAGCCAATTTATAGATCTTATCTTGAAAAAACACCGTTTAAAAATTAGCTACTGTAGCAAAATCTAAAAGCCATATACATAAAGCCCAAAAGAACCTAGCTATATAATGTTTTAAAAACAATGTTACAAGTTAAACTTTGATAGACTACACATGCTGTGATACATGAATACAAGAACAAGATGCAACAATCTGGCTAACATTTACAACAAGAATGTACTATACACTTCGTAATACATGTATACAATACTGCTCAAGCAGATAAATGAGCTCACTAACGAACAAAAAAATCATGACTAAAATAACTCATTGTTCAACAGAAAAATAGCAACATGAACTTTAAAAGGGGATCTTCCATCATAGTATTCGTATAACACACAACTAAATGCCCAGAAATCAAAAGCATATGAGTGGACTCCCTCTCGAAATAACTCAGGAGCCATGTAGCATGGTGTTCCCCTCGTAGGTTGTGGCGCCTGCAAGCCAGCAGGAATTCAAGCCGATAAAATTTATCAAATGCAGATGAAAACATGAGGAAACTAAATGCTGTAAGAAAGGTAAATGGAAGCCCACATCCTGACTACCCCCTCTCTCTACCCTCTTTCTCGTGGTGTGACTCTTAACTCCCCCATTTTCATGTCCTCAAAGAGGAAAGAGGAAGGATATCTTATACCCACTATTTAGTTTCGTTGCGGCAATATCAAATTTTATCCAAACAATTTCGTAAGGTAAAATTGTTTGCCTGAGAGATGGTTAATAGCTGGGCGAGGAAAATAAACTAAGATGATAATGTCAATAAAATATGTTACCATTTTTTTCCGGCGAGCAAAATACTTGCCGATTCTAACCAGTGTTGCTAAATGTAACAATTATCGGTTGAAAACTGAAAACACTTAGCTAGGATTGTGCGTTCGGTTAGATAGGTAAAATTGGTTCGGTATATACGGTATATACGGTAAATACGGTATCGTTAGTTCGGTAGTATACGGTATTTTCGAAAATACAGTTCGGTATCGGTAAATTCCAATTTATTTCGGTACGGTATCGGTAAATACCATATTTACCAAAGTTAACGCAAATTGCACACAATATAGTAGCTAGCGAGACGAATATGCGACAGTATATATACTACGAGCCATCACAACGCCGGCTACTACGAGTGCACAGCCCTAAGAAGAAATGCTAGTGATTATCAGCCAACTGTCCACAATATTAATCATATCCTTTAAACAGCAAGTTTAATCTACCATTAGTCCAGGAAGGACAATTCTACAGCTCAGATTAAAGTAGCACTACTACTACACAAGTCCAAAAGCAAGCAGAAAATAAACCCAGATTTGTGGAAAATAAAGCCCATATTTAATGCGCGGTTGGAGAGTGGAGAATTCCAATGCTCCAGCAGCCCGCACCAGCTGCGACCTCGCCAGCTTTTCTTCCATTCTGGAACCGTTGGACCAGCACACGCTATTTCAGCCCATGAGAACTTGCCAACTTGGGCCATTCGGTTTTTTCGGTTTTTAATCGGTTTTTTCCGAAAAAACCGAACACAAAAAAATCTAAAATATAAAAACCGAACCGAATACCGAAAACCGGTCAAACCGAGTTGACCGGTTTGGTTTGGTTTTTTCGGTCCGGTTTTTCGGTTCGGTTGAGATGTACACACCCCTACACTTAGCGTTGCTTTAATGCCCGTGTAGACCACACTATAGAGAGGAGATGATCCAGTAGTCCTCAATTACCCAATCGATGTAGTTTGTCGAGTTTGTCAAGACATATCCTTCTGTTGTCGATCAAACTAACAGTATAAACATAGCGTCACGCCGTGCCAGCTACCATATGAATCCAAGTAAAAGAAATAAAAAATCGTAAGAGTACCTTCTCTAAAAAAAAGCGAGGATCTATACGTATTTTCGAAGAAAGTAGAGGGTGTTTCCACATAAAGATAAGGACCCGCGCATAATTTCAGGATAACTGTAGAGTGCTACCCAGCAAAAGAAGGGGTTTCATGAAAATATAGAGGATCATACGTAATTTCAAAGAAGCGGAGGGACTCTATAGAAGAGCTGACGTGGCAGGGGTCTACATGGGAAAACTGGGGATCTGTACATGATTTCAGGAAATTTGTGGGCTTTTTTGTCAAACTACGTCTAGCCAGCCGAGAACTCCCCGAGCTATAATATAGGAATGACATGTACAGTTTTACCGATCCAACTGATAGTGGCACCAAAGTGAACGGGTTAACTTCTAAAAGTGGCTTGCTATTGTTGCCTCCGCCGTCACCCGTCTTGCCCACCTCAACTGCCACTGCCTCCACCCCTGCCTTCGCCCATCCACCTCTGCCTCATCCGCTCACCGCCTCCACCTGCCGCCATTGTCGCCCCTCTGCCTTGGCCCTACCGGAACTACTCCCGCCTGTCGCTGCCCCTCTGTGGTGCCATCCAGCAAATTTGGTTTCATTTCCCTCCCCCTCTTTTCTTTTAATTTCTTTCTTTGTTTCTTCCATCTCTATTTAATCCTTTTTAATTTTCATCTTTTTTCTTTTCCAAATCATCTCAACTAAAAGCCGAATTGAACACCCTTACTTTCAGTTGAGGCTTTTTCTAGCTGCTGCAGTACTATTGCAGCCTAAAGTTAAAATCCAACAGCCACAGCTAAATGGAACAGGGCCTACGTCACCAGTGAACAAATGCCAAACAATGAGAG
Organism: Bonia amplexicaulis; assembly: GCA_036346245.1. Classification (NCBI taxonomy): domain Eukaryota; kingdom Viridiplantae; phylum Streptophyta; class Magnoliopsida; order Poales; family Poaceae; genus Bonia; species Bonia amplexicaulis. The sequence goes on along the minus strand of CM070759.1, from coordinate 7,210,768 downwards.
CAAAATGTAAAACCGGGTTCTTTTGGGCTTAAAGTTGGCTTATACTTATACTGTCTACAATAACTAGCTTTTAAACGGTGCGCTTTTTCAAGGTGGGGTTAATAAAAAATTGTTATAAAAAGTGTACTGAGTTCCTCTGTGTACTGCCACTTACAAACAGTCAGAATTAAAATATTTAAGCCATAAGCCAGCCCAAAAGAACCCACCCCAAACTTATGGCTTACAGCTTATAGCTTATACCTTCCTCTGAATAAATAAACGGGACGGTCTCTCCGCTGCTGTTTTGAAGCAGCTTATTAGGATAGTCTTTTCGAAGCAACTTATTGACTTATTGCCATTCAATTTATTTGCACAAACACTCGTATTAGGACCAAAACTATCAGCCATAACCATAAGATATCAAACGTAGCCGAAAAGAATCCACCCATAGTATTACTATTTGGCACTATACCATAAGATCACTGTAGTACTATTTTGTCCTGTAGCAATGCGATGTACCATTCAATCTGATCCATTTATCTCTACTAATATAAAAGGAGAATTTATCCATTCACCACTCCTCTTCACCCTCGCATGAGAATAAGATGTGATACATCACGGATAATATACGCCATGCATGTCAATTGTTTTTCAGTGAAAGATTTTAAGATCTACTTCGAATATAGGAGTGCCGCAAGAAGTAGTTCAAATATTTTTGCAAAAATTAAAAAATCCAAAAGAAGCCTTAGTTTCAATTTTTTATTAAATCACTTATCACAAGCTAAATTGTCTTGAGTTTCGCAAAATACCTTTTTGAGGAAAAACTTTCGCATAACATGAAACCTGAAATAAATCCGCAACCTCACCTTTTTCTAGAACACTGTTGCAACGCACGGACATCTTACTAGTCTCGAATCAAATAACTGAGATTCATAGAAAATCTAAGACATTGTGCTTCTCTAACTTGGTATGAGGAGCGTTTTTTCTCTTTTTTGGGGTTTATTTGGTTGCTATTTTGCAAAGAATGGCTCCAAATTGTTAAGGTCAGATTCTCTTCGTATTGACTTCTAAAATCTGTTTTTTATAGTATCTAACTTTTAAATAGAGTATCTTTTTAAACCAGAGTCTACTAGTTGATTATAGTACACACTATTATGATTTTATCTATATCAACTAAAATCACGTATAAATATCTATCTATAAATTATTACTATTTATAAATTAAAATTAAAATTTAAAATCAAAAGTCAATATAAATGATCCTAATAAGTAGCTAGCAGCTTCGGTAAATGACTTAGCTATAAGTCAGAGGATCTGGGCACCCCCTTCTAGTTCTGGACACACAACCCAACAAGCCCATACTCCTCTCCTCCTCCTCCTCCCCCAAATCCGCCCGTCCCGTCCGCGCGTCTCCAGATTTGGCCCCGCCGCCGCCAGATCGGAGCGCGGCGCCCGCTCGATCCCGCTCGGGCCTTGCCAGGTGAGCCGCCCAGTTACGCTCTGCTGCTTGTTTCCTTGGAACCGCATCGGGTTTGGCCGCGGCGCGCGGGCGATTTTGGAGGTGTTTGTGATCCGCGCGGTGCCAGTCTCGGGGAGGCGCGGCCTGATATGTCGTGGCGTGGTGCGTGGTTTTTCATCTGGTTCGGACTCGGGAAGGTGGGCTTGCGATTTGCTGTGGGGAATTGCGCGGCTTGTTCCGTAGATCTGGATCATCTGGCCGCCTGAATCGGCGCCGCGTGCTGGAGGGAGGAGGTAGGGTTGTGATGTGCGGTGCCTCGTGAATCACGCCCGGGTTTTAACCAGGCGCTCGGTGCTGGGTTCGAGCTGCGTTTGGATCCTGCAGGTGTTGGCGATGTGGAAGGAGTTCTACGTGTCTGCGAGGAATTTAAATCAGGCTCTTAGGTGCTCGTTTTCCCTTTGTTTGGTCCAGTTCCTGTGCCGAATCCGCCGCTGCGATCTACACAAGGTTCTGTGGTGACAACCCTCGCTGTACTTGGTACTGATAGCCTCTCAGACGACGAACTGGAGTGCAAGGTGTTTAGTGATTTGAGTTTCTGGGAAGCCTAGGATCACCAATTTCTGCAACTAGATTGGGTAGAATCTGCGCTGGTTGCTTTTAGACCACTGCATGCGCAACCTGCAGCATCTCCCCCTTCGGTGTTTTCCTTTCTTGGAAGAACTAGATGGTTCCAAGGGAAAGATGTGATGAGAAGCGTAACATGAACTTGTCCCGTGACAATCAACGACATCATCGCTTTAACCTTCTTTATTTTAATTCCCAGCTAGTTGTGCTAGTTTTGGCACCTCATAACGCTAGTTTTTCAGTACGTACACTTCTTATTTGCTCAGTCCAACATTTGTTTAATTGAACAACAATTATTCCCATTTACTGTTCAATTCAATTATACTTGAATTTGGCTTAGTAAACTTTTTGGTTTGTCCCACCAGAAACCAACACGACACCAAATACCACCATAAATTATGTTTTAAAAAAGCACCTCCATAAACAGATAATGACATGCAATCCCCATTTGGTGTATCATGGTAGCCTACAATGTGGTGAGTAGCCTGTATTTACTAGAGTACCTGTGGTTAAGTTTACACCTCACTCAAACCCATGTGCCTGCTCGCCTGCCTGTAAGGCTGTAACTCAACCCCACACCAAAATTAAGTCAGCACATAGCCCCCTTTCCTCTTATATATAACTGCATTCCCCCTTCCAGGAGTGCAAAAGGAAGGCATAGACAGATTCTAGAACCAACCATTACAGAAGCGAGTCAGCAACAAAACCCAATAAAGAAAATCATGCTTTTTTATATCAAGCCTCCTCTCACTTCCCATATACAAGAAAATAAGTCCCCCTTCCAGATCTACCCACTCCATATCTGGTGACGCCTTTCCATTAGATCCCAGTCTCCCAGGTGAACCAATTCTGCCACTCTTTCCTTTCTTAAACAGAAAAGCTAAGAGCAGATTTGGGTGTGGTGCTTTGATTCCTATTTGTGGGATGTGCAGTCGTGGCATCGAATTCCACTGGGTGGGGAATTGGATGAGGATTTGATGCCTGTTTTGATTTTTTTTTTTTGGGGTAGGAGAAACATAGTTCGGTTAGATCTAGATACAGATCATACCCTGACTTACATAGTTTTCAGTTATGCTGTGAGATACGATTTGGATCCTCTAGTTGCTGGTGAGGCGAAAATGCTTTGTGTCCATGAGGACTTGTCTATTTTGGTGTTTCTTTTCCTTTCTTGGGAGTAGTTTCCATCCAGCTCAGTGGTGCATCTGCTGCTGCTACAACTTGCTGTAGTGACTTCATTGAATTTATAGTCAGTGATGTTCAGCCATACAGCAACCTCCAGTGTTTGTTCTTGTGATTTGAGTTCTGGGGGAATCTTCGAATCAGCATTTCTTTTAACTAGATTGGATAAAATTTGTGGTGTTGCTTTCTGTACTGCTCAATGCACGACCTGTACTATTTTCCCCAATGTTTTGAGGAAGAGAAGCGAAAAGGTAGCCAAGTGGATTTGGAGCGTCTTCCCTTTTCTGGAAAATACTATAGAATTTGAATAGAAACGAAAGGAGAGAAGAGAGATGTGGACTTGGCTCATGAAAAGATCATTGATTTACTGGGATGGCCTTGTTTTTTATTCCCATCTTGTTGTGGTAGTTATGAGTTATGACACATCATAAGTCATGACACTAGTAATGTTTATAGTGAGCTTTGGTGCTTATTATGTTGTCCAGCCAAAATTTCTTTGATTCGACAATAATCATTCTAATTAATTCCTTGCAAGCAATGAAGAAGATGCTCCTGGAAGCATTCTCTTCTACACCATTGTTACCTGTTTCGCTTATAGTTTTCTTGTACCTTCCTGCAGGGACATGGGAATGGAGGTCGTCGGAGCTGAAGCGATGCCAGCACAGGTTAAAGTAGCTGATGGTGAGGTGAACCTTTTCCAAGAGAAGGAAAGTGAAGCGACTGCAAAGGAACGTGAGGAGGCAGCTGTTTTTGGTTCAGACAACAGCAAAACTGCAGCTAATGGGGCCACAAATGGTGCTGATCTGGCACCTCCAAAGGACGCGGTGGAGGAGTGGCCTGAACCTAAGCAAACTTACACCTTCTACTTCATCAAGGTCCGCTCATTTGAGGACCCTAAGCTGAGAGCAAAACTCGAGCAGGCTGACAAGGATTTCCAGAAGAAGATCCAAGCTCGCTCCCAAATTATTGAGGCTATAAGAGCCAAGAAGGTATTGTTCTTATAACTCCTTCTCATGGAAATAGGATTCACCTTGCTTACGCTTCATTCTTAATCAATAAGAAGTTTACTGTCCTGTAACTTGCTTAAAATGGGTGTATGTGCTGTTGCTTGCCTGAATGTGTTCTCGGTGAGAGTAGGCAACTATGAGAACAACGTGCCTGCTTTAACCATGGTGATGGTCTAATTTTGTAACTTATCCTTATTCTGCAGACTGAGCGTTTCAATATTATCTCGGAGCTGAAGCCATTGACTGCTGAGAACAAGCAATATAATGAAGTTGTGGTTGAGAAGTTGAAGGAGATAGAACCTCTTCAAAACCGTTTAGGCAAGTTCCGTGATGAAAACAATGCTATGCGGGCACAGAGTGCAGGTTTATGCTCTTCAATTGAAGAGCTTGAGCAAACGGTATGCTAAACCCTTTGACAACTTAGCTCTGCTCCTAAAATACTATGATTGTATATTTGTGTTTTCTCCATTGCTCCTCCCTAGATCAAGAGATTGAACGACCGCATAAGTCATGAGAGCATACCCTTAAACGAGGAGAAGCGGTTGATCAAAGAAATTAAGCAACTTGAAGCAACCAGATCAAAAGTCGTTTCTAATGCTGCTACGCGATCTAAAATCCAAGATACAGTGGTTGAAAGAGACGCCATACAGGATCAGGTCAAAGTAAGTATATTATGCTGCAACTTCTCTTTCTGTTTTTGCATTTATCTCCTGAGGAAATAAAAATTAGCATGGTCAACATTTTGATTGTAACTGTTTCTTCAGATCATTGGGGTGGGCATTGATGGAGTAAAGAAGGAGCGGCAAGCAGTTAGGTCAAAGATTAAGGTACTGGAGGATGAGCTAAAGGCTGTTGACGCTGAGATTGCTTCGCTTCAAGAAGATTTAGATGCAGCCACCGCCAGAAAGGACAGGGCATATGAATCATTGATGGAATTGAGACGAGCACGTGATGTTAACGTAAGTCAACATAACATATTAACATCACCATCTATCATACAATAATTATGTTTACTCTCAAAACATTATGTTCTGCTATGCTTGGACTCAAAAGTGGGATTGGGAATACCCAGTTTCTTTTAGTTACTTCAGTTGTGTTGCAGTTCTTATGAAATATGTGTATGTGATGAGGATAATCTTTGCATGCCTGCACAGAATGCCAACTTGTTGTCCTCGAGATGGAAGATAAATGGATCCTTTGATCCGCCTTTAATTTTTTTTTCCTCAAAATTGATGCTTTCTATTACAACTACATACATCCTAAATACCAATTGAATTCCCTGCATCATACCTGTGCATTTAGGGCACCCAATATTAGGTTGATTTGGATATTGCTCTTGTAGGTCATTAG